>OZ024816.1:19559163-24359163 GCA_964017055.1 Chloromyia formosa | reverse complement strand
TCGGAGGACCCAAATGACCTATCCGCATTGACACCTGGACATTTTTTAATTGGCGACGTCCCATTAGCCGTTCCGGAAGATCGATTATTGGACTTGAATGTTCATCATTTAAATCGTTGGCAATTGACACAACGTACCATACAACATTTTTGGAAACAATGGAGTTCAGAGCATATATCACGTCTACAACAGAGACCAAAATGGCTCCAAACTATACCGAATGTACGCGAAGGGGATCTAGTACTCGTCAGAGATGACAGATACCCATCATACCAATGGCCATTAGGAAGAATAACGAAAACTATAGCTGGAACCGATGGCAGAGTTCGCGTCGTAACCGTTCAAACACAAAATGCATCGTACCAAAGACCGATTACGAAGATTGCTCCACTACCCATTAGCGACAATTACGATGACCAAGAAACATCAATCGTGCAGTCTACTCCCCCAGCATTAGATACCCAAATCAATTGACCATAGACCCCAAACAAACGCCGATTAACACATTGAAAACACAAAAGATTGCACATGGAACACATATACGATTACATATTGAACAAACCCTTGAACTCACATTTGAACACTTATCGATCACTCGTATCGAATCTATTGAAACAGTGAACCACATTAGAATGCACACACATTAGAGCACACACGCATTAGAACACACACATATTAGAACACACATTTGAGCATAAATCACATATTAGAAAGCATACCACACATACACACATACACATCAAATCCAATATCCTCGTATGACTCACCTAGAAATCTTTACGAAGCGAGTTAGACGCGCTATAACGTCTGTTGTTCCCGTATCAGAAGGTAGTCGGCACGGTGTAAATACCGTCGATAACTTTTTTGTTAAGATGCAGTAAAAATTTTCCCGATTTGGACGAGACGAATCAACAAAGAAGCTGAAACTACAGATCATATTCTATATTGGATTAGAAAATTGACTAATAACTATATTTGCAGAAATTCAGAAGTTGGATCATTTTACTATTCTGTGAATAAATCCTCCATAGAATCCTGGACTCTGTTCCATCGCCCAGCGGGGGCAGTATGTTGAAGAAACCACATCTTGTGAATTGGACTAATTAAGGAAAGCATCCATCAAACAAAAATTACCTAAAATTAGAATTAATAATTAATCAAATTAATAAAATTGTTATTAGTATTTTTTTTTTCAAAGAAAAAAAAAAAAAGAAACGTTTGAATTGTTACCGCGCTTTGAATTTTAGTATAAACAGTCGTCAGATTTATTTACATGGGACACTGGAATGTCTCCAACTATATAGTACTGTTATCATAGAATTACTACATTTATTTACATGGGACACTGGAATGTCTCCAACTATATAGTACTGTTATCATAGAATTGTTAAAACGGTCTGTCAAACTTAAATTTTTTGCGATTTCATTTTCTGGTGCGAGAAGTCTTGGAAGTCACAAGTGGTGGCTTTTAAATAAATAAGTAAATTATAAGAATTAAGTGAATTTTATTCAAAGTAAAAAATCGACATTGCGTTTACAGCGGATATTGGGATAACCATCATTTGTGGATATTTGGATTTGGTAAGATATATGTAAATTGGCACCGAGATTTGGCGTGTGAGAAAACACATAATATCCATATGCTACGTTATGATAATTAAAAACATGAGAGTACGAGATGCATGTAGATTTCAAAAAGGGTTTTAAGGCGAGGTATTGGATATCACTATGAATAATAAATTTGCAGAAATGTCATTTTGAAATGCACTATTTAAAATTCCAAATACCAAACTCGTTTTCGGTGCCTCCGCTAATGGCGCCCGGGACGGTGGCCCCCTTCGCCCCTCCCTTCACATGGCCCTGGAGGTACCTGCCTTGTTCTTAGGTTTGTAGAAGTCAACGTTATTCCCTTTCTACAATATGTTGACTGAACGAAATAAGCAAGTCGTATGCACATTACGAAATCAGACTTGTTATAAAGAAGAGCTATTGAATGTTATCGCCGACAACAGAAAAGTGAAAACTACGATCGAGGATCCCGGATTGGATAATGGGTGTAAGGTATACATGTCGATACTGTCGCTGCCTACGTTGCAAAAGCAGCTGAAGACAAAACAACATACTGCCAGTCTGTTGTGGGATATGCGTGGGAATTTAAAGCTTACGTGGATGAAATCTTATATATAAAAATAAGTCGTCTACATATGTACAGGCATAACTCAGTAGCCCTTTCTCCGATTTAGCTCAATTTTGCTTTTGTTGTGCTCCTTTACGCCCAGCTTAGATACTAACGGAGCCCAAAATTGGAAATTTTCACGGAAAATTTAGAAAATTGGGAATTCCTATTTGCCATACATTTTTTTCATCTCCGATTTGGCTCAAATTTTTTTGTTTGTGGTTGAAATGCTGCCTCCTATTTGTATATTCATAAAAAAATCAAGGACGACCTGTTGTCGGACATGAAAACACCCATTCGTCCGATTTGTCTAAATTTTTTTTATCTGTTCGTTTAAGCCCAAAAAAGACGACCTGTTGTCGCAAATGAAAACACTCAGATGATATTTTGCATAGAGTTCGCATTTCAAGAGCCGATATTGAACTTCAAATGAGCGACGCCATACATAACGAGGCGCTCATTTTGATAAGGGATACATGCTTACTGCTCTGCGAAAATTTGTTTAAGCAAATTAGGAATGCCGGCCCCAATCGTCCAATGCACGACGCATTCAACCGGGAATTGAAACGAGAACGTGATTACGATCGAGACGCATTGGGTCAAACAATGCAAAGAAATGTTCCATTGTTGAATCCAGAGCAGAAAAGTGTGTAAGATACACTGATGAAAACGATCGATGATGGACAAGGTGCCATTTTCTTTCTTGATGCACCTGGGGGAACTGGCAAAACGTTCCTCATTTCCTTGATATTGGCAACGATTCGTTCACGAAGTGACATAGCGTTGGCAGTTGCATCATCTGGAATTGCGGCAACGTTGCCCAAAGGAGGACGGGCGGCTCATTCTGCTTTTAAAATGCCATTGAACTTGCAAGTGACGGGCGAGTCAACTTACAACATGTCGAAAAATTCTGCTATGGCTAAAGTCTTGCAAAGCTGTAAAATAATCATTTGGGATGAATGCACGATGGCTCATAAATGTGCATTGGAGGCTCTCGATCGCACTCTAAAAAACTTGCGCAATAATCACAATTGTTTTGGAGGCGCATTGATTCTACTTTCCGGCGATTTCCGTCAAACGCTGCCCATCATTCCGAGATCAACACCTGCGGATCAACTCAACGCGTCCTTAAAATCATCTCATTTATGGACCTACGTGCAAACATTACAACTGACAACAAACATGCGCCTTGCGTTGCAAAATGATCAATCTGCTGATGTGTTCTCCAAGCAATTGTTGGACATCGGCAATGGAAATATTCCAGTTGATGAGACAAGTGGTTTCAGTGAATTTACCCATTCACTTTTGTAAATTCACCGAGTCCAAGGAGCAACGCTTCGAAAAACTTTTCCCGAACATCGTATGCAATTACACCAATCATGAATGGTTGGCTGAACGAGCTATTTTAGCAGCAAAGAATGTTGATGTCCACCAATTGAATTTCGATGTTCAAATGAAAATCCCTGGCGAAGTGATGACATAAAAATCGATGGACACCATCACGAATGAAGAAGATGTCGTCAAATACCCAACAGAATTTTTGGATTCATTGGATGTGCCAGGATTCTCGCCACATCAACTGCAACTGAAAATAGGCTCAGTCATCATAATGCTTTTAAATCTGAACCAGCCGAACCTATGCAATGGAACCAGACTTGCTGTCAAACGGTTGTTACCCAACGTCATAGAAGCGAAGCGAGCCATCGCAGCTTGTAAGGAATAAAAGGGAGACGAAAAAAATCAGGTGCCTTTAAGGCCCTGTGTACGTGAAGCGCAAATATCAGGACTAAACCTTATAAGTTATCAAATGGCGCCCAAAGTGGGTCCCAATAATTTACCGTTAAGTTTGATTTCGCTCCCTGGGTAAAGCCGCGATTTCGCATACAATACAATTAGAATGAAGAACAGAATTCAGTACATTTGTAACATAATTCTGTTCCTGTCGCTATAGCGACAAAAATAACAACAGAATCGATAATAGAAAATGGTTGTTTTGACGAATGTTTTGCACGAATGCATTGTTTCTGTTCAAAAATTTTGACGAAAATTCTGGAAAATAGAATAAAACCGTACGCAGAACGAGTCATTGGCGAATATCAAAGCGGTTTCAGACCTGGTCGCTCCACAACCGATCAGCTCTTCTCAGTCAAACTGATACTCCAGAGGTGCTGGGAATACAACGTAAACGTATACCAAATCTTTGTCGACTTCAAGCAGGCATACGACAGTATCGATCGTGGAGTACTGTACAACATCATGCTGCAATTTGGTATACCAGCAAAATTAGTGCGACTGACAAAGATGACGATGACCAACTCCGTCTCACAAGTCAGGATCCAGAATAGACTTACTGATCTATTTGAAACACGCACTGGTTTGAAACAGGGCGATGGACTGGCACCGACGCTCTTCAACCTAGCATTGGAATACGTTATTCGGGCCATGAATATGGACAACAGCAAGACGCTACTCATCAAGTCGACACAATTAGCAGCGTACGCCGACGACATCAACATCATGTCCCGAAGATTGGCTGACGCAGAAGAACTTCTGCATACGCTCGATACCGCTGCAAAGGAAGTTGGATTACGTATTAACGAGGGTAAAACTAAAATAATGATGCAATCGGTGACAAGGACACCTGCACAACCGAGCATCAACGTGGGGGACCTCAGCATCGAGTTCGTGAACAACTTCATCTACCTGGGTTGCAACCTGTCAAGGGACGCCAACGAAATTGACGAAATCAAGCGACGGATACAGTTAGCTAATAAGACTTTTTTCTCGGTTCTCCCCATAATGAAATCGAAGCATGTGCACAGAAACACGAAGCTCCGCGTGTACAAAACCATTATACGACCAGTGCTATGCTATGGCTGCGAAGCATGGACCCTAACTCAAGCCTCCGAAAACATGCTAGACACTTTTGAACGTAAGGTTCTACGGCGAATTTTCGGGGCTGTTTGCGATCGAGATGGATGGCGCATCCGGTACAACCATGAGTTGTATGAAATGTACGATGAGCTGCAAGTCTCGAAAATCGTCAAACTACAACGACTTCAATGGGCAGGGCATGTACAAAGAATGGAGGATGATCGCATGCCTAAGAGAGTAATGAATGCAGAACGAGTCGACGGAGCGAGACCGCGAGGACGACCGAGATCTCGTTGGGAGAGCTCAGTAGGTGTGGACGCCGCGCAGCTGCTGGGCTCTCAAAATTGGAGGACGCGGTCACGTGACCGAGATAATTGGAGGACAATGATCCAGGCGGCCAAGGCCCGACGTCGGGCTGTCGCGCCACGATGATGATGATTGTTTCTGTTCTGTCGCCAAACTTACATACATATAAATTCATAGAAGGAGCTCTAAAACATCCAAATTTTGATTAAATCCTCTTTCCTGGATAAAGCAAATTATGGAAAAGCCTGCTGAATTCGCAAGCTGCTCCCATTAACACATTTCCATTCCGAGGAATTATTTGAAAAAAATTATTGTTCCCAGGACACAAACCTCTATTTCATACCATTGTTAGTGAGGTGCTTCCTAACATATTCACAGGAAAACTTATATAAACAGAGTGCAGATTTATCTGCAAACAGTACAGATACCTGGCCACCAAACATTCACAAAGGAAAACATGTTTATTGTATGCACGAGATTAAGTTCATATACGTACATACATAAGTATCTTGTTCTTTGCACATATGGCACCGACGACTTTTTTACCTATATTTTCTACCTGACAAGAAATGTTAAATGCATCAGAAGCTCTGCAGGTTGTCCGTCGGTTTTTCGTGCAACTCGCACGAAAGACTTGCAGTGTCCCATTTTCATTTTTCACAAATCCTGTTCCATTATGTATCTATCCATTTGCCAAGCAGTGCCACGGAATTTTCAGCAATGGTTTATCATTGCCAGCGTATCGTACGTTTCGTGTGTATGCACTTTCAATCCTATGCCATACTTTCGGGATAAATTCAGTCGGTGAATCCTTTAATGTTATGTTGATACAGTAGTAGTCGTACGATAGTTTTGGGCGGATTTTTAGGGTTTTGTACTCCTAAATGGGACATAATATTGTTGTCTGGTTTAAATTAGTATCCACCTGTGTGGCACTATGTCGCTGTGTGATAGACATAATTTCCTGGACCTGGGCGGCTTTCACACCGAACGCACGATACACGAGATTCGAGCAGAAAGCACCAGTGGCGAGCGAGCTTTCTAGTCTAGTAATAGTTCTAGATTAGACGGGTGGGCCGTTGTTCAATAGGAACCATCGGGGCAGGCAATATAGATCTGTTAATCTAGTCGACTCTTTGCAATAAAATGACTAGAATGGCCTGGTTAAATCGACGCCATGTCCTCAGCAATAAATAACGCCATACCGAAACACACGATTCGGCGAAACGCAAAAGCCTCATCATCATCATCGGGCGCAACAGCCCGACGTCTGGCAGTCTGGATCATGGTCCTCCAACTATCTCGGTCACGTAATCGCGCCCTCTAATCTTGGAAGCCCAGTAGATGTAGCTCAACGCCAGCATATACTGAGTTCTCCCAACGAGCTCTCGATCTTTCTCGCAGTCTCGCTCCATCGACTCGACGTCCGTTCATTACTTGTTTAGACATGCGAATATCATTCATATGTTGTTCATGCCCTGCTCATTGAAGTTGTGTGGTTCGACGATTTTCCAAATTTTCAGCTCATACATTTCATACAACTCATCCATCCATCTCGGTCATAAACTACTCCGAAAACTCGACGAAGGACTTTCCGTTGGAATGTGTTTAGTATTTTTTCGGAGGCTTGGTAACTCAGTCGTACTAGTTTTGGTGGTGTACCAAATTGTAGCACGATTTTGTAGAGTACACTACGCTCGATACTGTCGTATACTTGCTTAAAGTCGATACACATCAACGTTGTATTCCCAGCACTTTTGATTGGTTGTGGAGAGACCAAGTCTGAAATCGTCTTTATACTCGTCAAAGATTCGTTCAGCGTACGGTTTTATTCGGTTCTCCAGAATTTTCGTCAATATTTTGTGGGACGTACAGACTAGTGAAATGCCTCACTAATTCTCACACCGTAGTTTATCTACCTTTTATGGATGGGACAGATGATGCTCCTGCGAAAAACTTCTGGGATAACGTCGTCCTGCCAGATTCGCAGAAGTAGTTGGTGTATTGCACTTAATAGACTCGTTCCAGCGGATTTTAGCCGCTCAGCTGGAATCTCGTCAGCGCCCGGCGCTTTATTTGGCCTCATACTCACAGAGAATATGCTCGGGAGTACCACTGTCAGCTTTAGAGTAGCGAAAGCTGGCGTCTGATGACTCGCATGGATTTCAGGTAACTCCGAATACGGCAGTGACCTTTGAATACTCACAGAATATTCTGACACTATTTCCACTCAAGTTAAGTATATGTATTTCAAATACGTTTGTGCGAGTACTCCGTGATGAATTGTTTAGCCTGCCTGAGCCATAGGATAGAACTTCATAGAGAGGCGACTGTCTCTTGTTCCCAACATCCCACAGAAAGATTCTGAAGGTTCTGATGGGAGAGATCGCATAGGATTGTCGAGCAAGGTCACCAGTATGCTCATTGTCCCGATGTTGAAGAATATTCTAAGAGGACCACATCAACAGTAGGACGGCAATACAGTTGGCAGGTCACCCATAGTGATGGAGTCCCTTTGAGCGCTCCGTCAATCATTTTCACAAATGGTGTAATTGTAACTCCATAGCCAACTGTCGGATGGCCTAGTAAGCACGATGTGATTTAGTAGCCATCTAGTTTGGTCCCGGTTCAGGTTAATGTGTGGGTTTTGTGCAGTTTTTGTTCGCGGTGAGCATGGAACATCCATTGTCTAGAAGATCGTAGAGTGGTGACCGAACACGGTCACTGATCGCGTCTAGCCTTTACTTCAAAATGAATATGAGGAGGCGGTAAATAAGCATTACCTTAATGACGAGTGAGACTCTCGTTGTAGTGGGGGACGTTAGCCTTTGAGTTTGGGTGGGAGTGTTTTTGCCATACGAAATTATAGCTCCCTTCCACCAGCCGAACACTCCATCTATATATTATTCAATGAATTGTCTTACAACGGGTTTACAAACTCATAACATGATGTCGGATCTAGCGCCTTTTATCTTGTCTCCAGATCTACAAAGCCGTTGTAGCCTTTTCCAAGGTTTTGCATAGAGGGGCATCTTAGTGCCCTGAGACGGCTCTTTTCAGTGAATAAAACAAGACATTGACGTCTTTCGGTGGGCTAACCAGATGTCGGGTAGAAATTTTATTTATTTATTCCCAACCTTAATCACCAGGTCACCCGCATATTGTCGTGTCAAAAATCCTAGCGAGGATAGTTTCCACATTATACCGTCTACAACGCTGCCCCAAAGATCCTTCTATAGAAGAGGACATACGTTTCACAAAGTAAAATATAGTGGTATAGGCTCCCTTTACTAGGAGTGCGCTGTTGATGGAGATAAAAAAGGTTTTGTCAAAAGCCCGCTCAGCGTGTCAAAATGCGCACATGAGTTTCTAGTTTATTTTACTAGAAGTATCAGTGCAATGTCACTCACAAGAATGCGATAGTGGACTCTTTTGGGTGTATGGCATTTACCGCAAGTAGAAAGTTCCAAGTGTGGCCAATCCAATCTAGACCATCTAGCTCTATAGCGCGAACTGTAATTGCCAAAGACGCAGCGATCTTCATCAATAATTGTACATCCTACTTATTTTATTTTGACGCGCCCATGCCCCTGGAGGGGTCAAGGCAATTAGAGAGAAGTGAGGGTCGGTAAGTGCCCCATTCACCGGTACGTTTAGCCCTTTCGAACAATTGCCTTGTCCGATATGTTACACGTTAGAGATTCGTTTTTCACCACAGAACTACCCTACTGCCTTAAGTGGTTTCAATAGGACAGTTTTCCTCTACGTGGTCTATATAGGTGAAGTGATCTCCGTTGTCAGACTGTCCACCACGGAATTCACATACTGTCTTTAGTGGTTCTTAAACGACAGTTTTCTTCATAGGAAAACAAGATGGCTAAGGTAACCTCCGTGATCAGACTGTCCAGATTGAGCCATCCGGAAAGTCTCGTGTCTATCGATATAAGTTTGCTCCTTAACGATTCAGGGTTTATGGGACAATCGGTTCTTTCGTTTTTATGTGAATGGTTCGAGAGCGAAGGCTCGTTAATTTTGTGCCAATTGCTTTTTCGGCTGGATCGAAAGAAGTGAAAAAAGTGAGATCGAGTAGGCCTTGCCTTTTTTCAAGATATTTAGGTCAAGGGTATGGGTAAGTTCTAAAAGGTACTCACCCCTATTGTTTCCATCATTATATTTCCACTCCGTGTGATGATAATTCATCCCACATCCACTCAGAAGGAACCTGTCGATTTTCGACAATATTTAATATCAGCTGAGGTTTACTGACTTGTGTAAATCTTTCGAACGAGATAGTCTCTGACCGCACACTCGACAGTACAAGTAAATGTGACTCATCACACAGCCGAGCCCAGGAAGGGCGTTTTTATAGCGAGTGGTTTAGAAGCGGTTTCCAGGGAGGTTTGATATATTTGGAAATTGCGGCTGTTTTTTATACCTCTACAAAACCCTTTATTTCCTTTAGATGGACTTCTCATTTGCCAGCATGTTTTCATACTCATCCACATTTATGCTGGTAATCTACTTTTGGCAACCATCCAAATATATATGAAAAACGTCAACAGGGTCGAGTGTTTAATTTCTTTAAGCCGCTTAGTATATTCGGTACACACAGTGATAGCGGCCGGCTCCTGCAAAATATATATATAAAAAATCTCAAAAATTGAATTTATAACACACGTAAATTCCAGTATTGGCATATATTGGAGGAAAATAGATCAGGGGATATTTGGGGGCCGAACGGAATCGGAAGAGTACATTCGGTCGCTTCGTCCGCCATAGCTCGGCTGCAAGTGTCATGGAGACCAAACGAAACGAAAATTGCAAATAACCAAGTATACGCATCGTGGACATCCGAAAAGTTTTCATTATTTAAATTCACATTTATTTCATTAAAATTGGTTATTTATTAATTGAAAATATTTTTCGAGTGGATTTTATTTTCAGGAGTGCGGTTGTTGAAAATATTGAAATCGTGTGAGGAAGCTCATGCGGCAAATGATATCCTATTCGAGGTTTATATTGAATTGAAGGTTTTTTTTATATAACTTTTAAATTGTTCATTATCAGTAAAAAAAAGTTCTACAATTCCATCAAGGGACAACGTTTCTGAATACAATTAATCAGAGAGTTCATTATAGAGAGGCTCGCTTGGACGAAACATTTGCTTATTTATAAAGGAAACAAAACTAAAAAAAGCTTTACTGCTTAAATATACTAATTCGCAGATAGGAATTATTTTGTTCAAATTTAAGTTAGGTGAGGTTAGGTGCAGTGGCTGCCGTGATGTATCATAGCACATCTAGGCCAGCATAGGGTCCGTTGTGGTACCACCAAAAAATCGCCTCCAAACGAACCTACATATCAAACCAGCCCGTGCTAACGATGTAACTGTTGAGCCTTGTGGCTGTCATATTACTAAGGTCATCCAGATCATAGAAGACCCAAGAGCCCAAAAATTTCCTTTCCACAGAAGGTGGAGAACACTCTCCTCTTCATCAACATCTCCACAACCCCTGCAGAAGTCGTGATGAGGAATCCGGAGCCTCCAGGCATGCTCCCCGATTAGGCAGTGCCCCGTGATAACCCCTACTACCCTGCCAATGTGCTTCCTGTTCAGCGACAGCAGTGTGGCAAAGCGACTGGGATCAAATATTGGCCAAATTATCCTCGTTATTTGGCAGGTGTTGTCGCTGAGCCATCTTATATTAGCCCTGTCCACATCAGCTATCTTAATCGGCAATTTGCACATGCTAAGTGGCATTTTAATGTCTCTACGTCTTTCGTCAACTACCCGAGTTGTACCCTCCTCCCTGTGCAGTTACCCACAAAACCACTATAGCTCGGGATCCAACAGAGAATGATGTTGAAGAAGCCGTGAGGATGGATTCGAGTGGGCGAATCGCCGCCTGACTATCTGTGTAAATAGTGAAGTCCTTCACAGTAATGACATGACTGCCCAGCCAAGACAGGACTTCCGAGATCGCCGAAATCTCCGCTTGTTGGACACTGCAATAGTTCGGAGTGAGAGGTTAATCCCCAGTCCTTCCGAGTGAATGCCCACCCCGACCACCTCGTCGGTTCTAGAGCCAGCTGCATAGATGATCATGGTGTCTGCAGTTAAGGGCACATCCCCCGTCCATAGACTTCTCGACGGAATCAGGCTGAAGAAGTTTCTGCCAAAATTATATTTCAGAGAAATGTAGTCCGTCTCCCTGGGGAGATCCAAGTTGTATAGTATAGTTAAGTGTCCTGCACTCAGCGCACGCCGCTGGCCCGCCTCGCGAAGACGCAAAGCCGTGTTTGCTGCCAGTTGTTCGCCTAGAATATCCAGTGGGAGCAAGCTTAGAATCACGTCCAGTCCGGCAGACGGAGTAGTTCTAAAAGCCCATGTCGTGGCCGACGCAGCCTGCATTTGTATCTTCCCCAAAAAACCACAGTAAACCGCTACTCTGAGTGCTGTCCACCACACACTAATACCATACAATAAAATAGGACGTACTCGTACAACGGCTATGTCTATCCAATATACCAGTTTTAACCTATTGCCCTCTTACATGAGTAGAGTGCAATGGTAGGCTTTCTTACTCGTTCTTGAACATTAAGCTTCCATATTAACTTCCTGTCAAAGATAAGGCCAAGAAACTTAGCCTTTTCAGTGAAAACCAGTTGCGTAACCTCCGGGGTAGTAGGAAGTTCAATAGAAGGGATTGAATGCTTTCTAATGAAAATCACAAGTTCCATCTTACGCGGGTTAACCCTAAGGTCGCACCGATTAGTCCACTCTGCTAGTGTCACCATATACTGTCGAACTCGAGCTCGAACTCGAACCTAGTACAAGTGGAATGGTTTTTTTCACACCTATGTGAAGTGTATGTGTGTGTCAGAGGACATTTGTACCAGGTTCGTGCTCGAGTTCGAGTTCGACAGTGTATGGTGACACTTATAGTGGATAGGGCAATTTGTAGCACACCGCTGAGGGTATCAGGAAACCTGCCCGTGACGGCGATGGCAATATTGTCTGCCTAAGCAATGACTTTACACCCGATATTCTCTACATCCAAAAGCAGTCTATTAACCGCCAGATTCCAGAGAATGTGAGGGGTTCCCCAACAAACATGCCCGCATACAGACGATGCTCCCATTGTTGTATGAACCAGTCTTGATCTTAATAGCGTGTTAATAAGTATGTACAGTTTCTCATCAACCTACCGGCTCAAGAGTGCTTCGATGATCGCATTACGTTCAATGCTATTGAAAGCCCCCTCGATATCCAGGAAAACAACCATCGTGTAATCCTTTTGCTCGAGAGATTTTTCAATAAAACCGACCAAAGTGTGCAGGGATGTGTCCACTGATTTGCCCTTCCAATACGCATGTTGCGATGCAGATAAAAGGCGAGGTGGTATGGTATTCCGCAAGTGGACATCAACTACTCTCTCTAGCAATTTCAACAGTGGTGGCTAATCGGTCTGAGGTCATTCGGGCGCGCATGCGAACTTCTACCCGCTTTCGGAATAAAAACAACCCTAGCCTCCAGCCAAATACGAGGGACATAGATCAACTCCAGGCAGGCCTTTAAGATACCCTCTATCCAAGGGTATTGAACAATCGAGCATTGTTGCAGATTCGCCGGAATAATACCGTCGGGTCAACCAGATTTAAAAGGTTCGAAGCTAGATATCGCCCACATATCGAGAAAGGATTGACGCACTGTCGTCACAAGGCGTTGAGCAACAGGTGAGGCAGCAGTCGAACTGCCGGAAAAATGCGTATCTTGCAGACACTCGATAATTTCTTTACTTGTAGACGTCCAGGATCCGTCTTCCTTTTGTAGGAAGCTTGGTGCAGATGGATTAGACGCCAGGACTTTACGAAAGCGAGAGCTCTCGCAGGAACTTTCAATCCGTTCGCAGAAATTTCTCCATAAGTTCCGTTTGGCTTCTCGTAACTCTTTCTTGAAGCATCCCAGATGCACTTTATAGGAGTGCCAATCAGACTCTTGCCTAGAAGCCTTAGCCTTATTGAAACTCCTCCTACACCAGCTCTGAGTTCGGAGACTCTACTGCTCCACCACGCTGTTTTTTTCTTACCGACATACACCGCCGCATTCACAGCACGTGTCAGAGAATTGAACACGTTTGCAGACCGCTGGTCTGTAAATTTCATTAACTTGACGCGGCCTTGATACCAGCCTCCGTCTTTAAAATCGGGAGGCGATCTCAGGAAAAGCTCCATGATGTTACTGAAGTGGACGGTGATGATATGCCTTCAACCTTTCTCCACTTGTCTACCGGAATGTAACCGTCGGCGAAATTCCGGTTAATCACAGCCAACTCGACCCAGCCCTCTACCGCCTCCGTATGGGAAGTAACCGGATCATTTGCTCCGGCTGCAGTCCGCTGCCGTTTCGGCCCTCTACCGATACGTCCGCTGATCTTTGCCTGTTTGAGATTCCGGTGCCATCCGGAATCTTGGCAATGACCCGAACCGCCTACTCAAGAGACGCCTTCTGCTAATCGCTCCTCACTGATTCCTCGATTAGAGAAATCACATCTTGGACGCAGATAGCATTCCGGCTTACTTTCCAGCGGGTTATCGATGGGGTCAGATTTTTGTTGCCACCTTCCCCTTTGTTGAAAGCGCCCCTACTCGGACCCGGATAAGCCACAGCCCTGGGCGTATCTGGAGCACAGGAAGCTCTCGTCGAGTCTTCAAAATGGTGGTTGGTGTCTGAAGTTCCGGGGCCAGGCTTATTCATAGCTCTGACACCAAAAGCTACCCTAAGGGCAACCTTTTAGTTTCCGGGGCTGGGGAAATCACTTTTCACTCGGATTTCTGCCACTTTTCACTCGCGTCACTCTAAAAGTCAAGAATTTGCAAAAAAAAAAGAAAATTTTTTTTTATTTTTGTTTTAAGTTTTAATTTCTTTTATTTTTATATTTTTTTATACCCTTCACGCATGTGATAGGATATATTAACTTTGTCATGAAGTTTGCAACACACGGAAAGAAGCATCTCCGACCAAATAAACTACATATATACCTATATATTCTTGGTCAGTATGATGAGACGAGTTGATTAAGCTTTGTCCGTCTGTCCGTCTGTCTGTCTGTCCGTCTGTCTGTCTGTCCGTCTGTCTGTCTGGTTCTATGCAAACTAGCAGTGACGTGCACTCGTAGTAAGCAATTCCAAACTGCTTGACTTACCGAAATAAGCAATTCAATAATAAACTTTGCTTACACCAATACACATATCATCATTTCAGTCAATGTTTTTCTTTAAGCTGAAGAATACATATTATCATTCAAATATTCCTTTACACATTCAAATTCTGATCCGCGCCTTCTTTTGGTTAAAAAACATTCGTTCAATTACTTTAGATAATATTCAAACCTCCCACATTTTGCACACCATAGACACCAAACTCAGAATAGGAAAATGTGCCTAGATCTTTAGATGCATGTACCATGTGTGCATCCAAATACTAGAGATATGTTGATTCCAGAAAATGGGAATCTTGGATTTCGGTAGTACATTGGGCAACGATTTTTTTTTGTTTTGTTCGCAAATTTATATGAGACAAGTCAAGCACTGGCGCGACTGCTTTTGTGTGTGGGATAAAGCCCAATGATGCTTGTTAATGAAATGTTGCCAATGCAGGGAATGTTTATGGGAATTTGATTTTTCCAGTAGAGCTTCTGTTTTTGTTATGTAATGGATTTTCCGTTGCAATTTAAAAGAGGAAATCAGTGCAATCGGGTGATTTTGATTAAATTGTGATTTGAAGTTTTTTTGACCGTTTGTAATGATTTAATTGATTTGATTTGTGATAAAAGTGGTAAGTTTTCTTTTCGCATTATGTCGGAGTATTGCTGCGCGACGGATTTCGTACTAAAAGCGGGATTTTCAACTCTTTCCTTTGCCAAGAAAAGAGAAATTATAGAATCGGATAGACCGAAGCCAGATCTTAGTTTAGAGTTAAAATTAAAAAATATTACGCGAAAATTCCATATCGAAACGTATGAAAAGTACATTTGGTTAACGGGAAGCTGTAAATTAAATAAGTTATTTTGCTGGCCGTGTCTTTTGTTCACGAATGAAAAATCTGTTTGGAATAAAGCTGGATTTAGTGATTTGAATAATTTTACGGGCTCAGCAGCAAAGCATTCAAGTTCCGAAAAACATCTTCAGTCGTTAATTAAATTAGATAATTTTGGTTCTCAGCGTATAGAGTTTATGCTTAGTAACCAGGTGGCAATATCTGTTAGTTTGCATAATGAAAAAGTTGAGCGTAATCGTAATATTTTGAAACGTTTAATCGATACTGTAATTTTTTTGGCAAAACAGGAGCTTCCTTTTCGCGGAAATAATGAAGACTCTTCTTCAAATAATCGTGGTAATTTTATCGAAACCGTAAATTTCTTGAGTTTGTTCGATCCGATAATTGAGTCCCACATAGATTCTATAAAAGCAAATGCAGCGTTTTCGGGTTTGTCTAATAGAATCCAAAACGATCTTGTTTCCGCTATAGCTAATGTGGTTCGAAATAAAATCAATTTGGAAATAAAGGAGGCTCGATTTGTAGCTGTAATGGTCGACGAAACGCCAGATGTTAGCGGTCGGGAACAATTAACGATGATTTTTAGATATACAATATCAAATGAGATTGAAGAAAGATTTATCGGATTTTTGGATGTAAGCGCTAATCGTACAGCTACAGCAATAAGCTCTCACATTTTAAAACAATTGCAAAATTTTAATATCGATAAGAAATTAATTGCATGTTACGATGGCGCAGCAGTAATGAGTTCTCAAATTCGTGGAGTTCAGACTTTAATTCGGGAAAAACATAAATCGGCAATTTTCGTTCGTTGGGGGGGCAAAAACTCCTCTTCCATAGTCCTCCGCGTGGGCGCCCCCTGGAACGGCAGTGGTCACTGACCATTGCCAACCAACGTCAAGCCGCCAGTGATGGCGGTGCGATGATTTGGTTGAGGTACCCCTGTGGTGTGGGGTGTGAAAAAAAAAAATACCACGGCCTTTCCCTTTGAGGGCCTGTCGTTAAAACCGACAATCAAAGGACAGGATGTGTATGCCAGCAACTTGCACTATCCGAAATCTTTATATGCTAACGAAACGTCAACTATGCCTCGGATAAGGACTGACTCAACGGTTACGACTTTTAGCTATCGTACAATGACAAAGATTGGATTCTGGAATGTGCGTACTCTCCTGGACAATGGATCAGAAGGTCCCCAGAACGCACGATTTCTTCAATTAGAGAGTGAATTTCTGAGGTACAAATTAAATATCTTAGGAGTTAGTGAGATAAGATGGTGGAACAGCGGAGAATTCATCTCTCCAACGGGCAGCACTGTAATGTTGTACTCCGGTAAAGCTACCGGTAGTCGTCGTGAGTCAGGTGTGGGGCTCCTTTTAACCAGAGCCGCGCGAAACTGTCTCTTATCCTGGGAACCGGTCTCTGACAGGGTCTTGACCGCCAGGTTCCGGACCAAAATGAGGAACATCTCAATAATACAATGTTATGCCCCTACTGAACCCGTCAATGTCTTGGCAAAAGACTCCTTCTACGAAGAACTAAACGCCGTTCAGAGCAGAACACCTAAAGGTGACATTATAATGGTTATGGGTGATTTGAATGCGAAAGTTGGCGCTGATAACTATGGGCTCAGACATGTGATGGGGAGACACGGTCTTGGTGATCGTAATGACAACGGTGAAAGATTTGTAGAGTTCTGCAACTTTCACAGTCTCTTCATCGGTGGTACTATGTTTGAGCATAAGGACCACCACAAAATCAGTTGGTCCTCTGTTGATCGGCGCAGAACACAAAATCAGATCGACCATTTTGCCATTAGTAAAAGATTCAAGAGTTGCCTCCTGGACGTGCGGAACAAGAAGGGTGCCGATATTGGGATGGGAAGAGACCATTATCTTATGATCGCTAATGTTCGATTGCGTATTGCAGCCGTGCGCCGCCCCAGCGACGAAAGATCCAGGCCCCGCAAATTCAACACCGCTCGACTAAAAAATCCAGCTGTCTTACAACAATATAATGACCATCTTGCGCAAAAAGCGGCTGAGATAACTAGTCACCCAGATAGTGACATAAACGAAAACTGGGATGCCATAAAAAATGCGTACATTGATAGCGCAAATACCATCCTTGGCCCAAACCCGGATTGCCGGAATAAGCCCTGGATGTCCGACGCTTCATGGCAGCGGATTGTTGAAAGAAAGGAGCTGAAAGTTCGTTTGGCTGCAGCCTCAGACGACAATCGAAGCAGCATCGAACTCCTTTACCGTCAGAAAGCTCGAGAAGTTCAGCGTAGTGTGCGACGCGATAAAAGAGTTTATGCCAATTCTCTTTTAGCGTCAGCAGAAGAAGCCGCTAGAAGTAACAACTTAAACGCCGTATACGGTGTCATCAAGGAGTTTACAGGTGGTCGTAACTCCTGCCAACATCCGGTGAAAGATAGTGATGGAAAGCTACTTATCTTGGAAGAAGATCAAATGAGGCGGTGGAAAGAACACTTCGCCGCGGTCTTGAACCGTGTAACCTCTGGTGAAGTTCCCCCTCATATAGATAATTTAGCTAACCATCAAAATGTGCGTATACGGTCCACTGCCCCGACTAAAGAGGAAATAGTCACTGCAATTATTGCACTAAAACGAGGAAAGGCCGCCGGACTTGACGGCATCCCTGCCGAACTTTATCAAGCAGCCCCAAGCGTAACTGCCGATTTGCTGCACCCACTTGTTGATAAAGCGTGGAATACAGAGACCTTTCCCACTGAGTGGAAGGAAGGTTTGATCATCAAACTTCCAAAGAAGGGTAGCCTCACAGACTGTAATAATTGGAGAGGCATTTGTGTGCTTCCTGCCGTTGCCAAGATAATAGCTAAAATCGTCCTGGAAAGACTAAAGGCCCACTTAGAAAGCACAATTGATGAAGAGCAGGCTGTCTTTCGATCCGGATTCTCCTGTGTCGATCACATTAACACCTTGCGAATCATCATCGAGCAATGCGCTGAATACGATTCTCCGCTTCACTTGCTTTTCATCGATTTCGAAAAGGCTTTCGATAGTGTGAACCGGGATTCTATATGGGCGGCCTTGCGCAGGAGAGGCATCCCTGAGAAGCTTGTGGCTATTATTAAGGCAACCTATGACGGCGCGAAATGTCGCGTTCTGCACAAAGGTAAGGTGTCGGGGGACTTTGAGATTCGCAGTGGAGTTCGGCAGGGGTGCATCCTCTCACCGATCCAATTCCTCATTGTGATCGGCGATGTGTTGCATGCAGCCCTATCCGGACTCGACAGAGGAATTCAATGGACTTTGACATCTTATCTACAACATCTTGACTACGCTGACGACATATGCCTACTCTCCCACAAAATCATGGATCTGTCCGCAATGGCGTTAGATCTCGAGAGGGAGGCAAGCAAGGTTGGGCTAAAGATTAATACCAACAAGACCAAGGTTCTTAGCCCGCCGTTGCGAAAAAGAAATCCGACACCTATTGCCATCAATATTAATGGGCAGCCTGTGGAGAAGGTGGACAACTTCGTCTACCTGGGTAGCATTGTTGCCGAAAATGGTGGTACGGAGCAGGACATCGCTCGTCGTATCAATCAGGCTAAACGTGCATACGGCATGCTGTCCAAAATCTGGCAGGGCAGTTATCTCAGCATCAAGACCAAGCTGGGCCTGTTTCGCTCCCTGGTACTATCAGTACTTTTGTATGGGAGCAGTACATGGAAAGTTTCCGTAGGAGTTACCAGAAAGCTGCAAGTTTTCGTCAACTCATGTCTTCGTCGAATTTTAAGAATTTTCTGGCCCGAAACAATATCAAATGAAGAGCTAAGTCGGCGTACGGGTCAGATGCCAATCGACGAATTGATACGCAGGCGAAAATGGCAGTGGATAGGTCACACATTGCGGAAGAGTGATAACTGCATTGCTTTGCATGCCATGAAATGGAACCCCATTTCCAACCAAGGCCGACCAAGAGGGGGTCCTCGAATCACATGGCGTCGATCTGTGGCAAAGGAGTGTCAGGTACTGGGTAAGTCTTTTGGGGAGTTGCGCCCCATTGCCCAGAACAGAGTACGATGGCGCGCAGGAGTAGTTGACGCGCTATGCCCCGCTAGGGGTTAAGGCAAAGTAGTAGTAATTTTCGTTCCATGTTACGCTCATTCACTAAATCTAGTATTGTCTAAAGCAGTTGAGTTTATTCCGGAAATTAAATTATTTTTCGCGCACATCAATAAAATCGCATCATTTTTTAATACATCCACTAAAAGGTCGGACCTTTTTGCAAATATAGTAAATCGTCGTTTACCATCGGTTTCCAAAACGCGTTGGCATTATCATTCGCGTATTATTAACGTTATATTTGAACATAAGCATGAAATTTGTACAGTTTTTGAGACAATTTCGAATGGTTCTCAACACTGGGATGGCGATTCCTTGACTTTTTCCGATATATACTTACAAAAATTCGCAGAGTCAGATTTTCAATTATATCTGTTAATTTTTTCTGAAATTTTTTCGAAAACTGATATATTATTTAATATTATTCAGAGCAAAGTGGTAAACATTTCATATGCAAGCCAAAAAATTATTGAATTTGAAAATTGGCTTGAAAATGACTTTTCTAAAAAGTTTGATAATTTCTATTCGACAGTTACAGCAGAATATCAGCCACCACGTAAGAAATGTAGAAATGCGATAGATCCTTTACAAAATTTACGGCGGATATTTCGGGAGATTATAGATGTTATTCTCGGGCAAATTCGAGATCGATTCCATTCGTTTAAAGATCTTTCATTTTTAGAGTTGCTTGAACCGAATTATTTTTCTAAATTCAAGTCAAATTTTCCCGATAAAAATTTTGACTCACTTATTGAATATCACGGTCAATTTTTCGACAGAATAAAGTTGAAAAATGAGCTAAAAGTTATTTATTCTTCAGATGAGTTTAAAAACGCGAATCCTAGTAAAATTCTCGATTATTTTCAAAAACGGCCTTATGTCGCAAACGGTTTTAAGCAAGTTCATATTTTAGCAAAATTATTAACGTCAATTCCAGTCACAGTGGCAACTGCGGAAAGGTCATTTTCAACACTAAAGCGCGTTCACACATTTTTGAGAAATCGCCAATCCCAAGAACGACTTTCGGATCTTGCTTTAATTGCGGTTGAAAAGGATCTTCTGATACAAATGCGAAGAGAAAACGATTTTTTTGATAATGTGATTAAAGAGTTTTTACTTAAAGAACGGCGCATAGATTTGGAATACAAATAAATGGCAATGGCGAAAGAATATTTATTTATTTCAAATACCCCTGAATTTTTCTTAGTCTTAATTAACATAATATTTATTTTTCATTTTTTTTATTAGTAATATTTTATTTATTTTTTTTTTTTTTTTGTATTCCGAATATATGTGCCAATATTTTATTTATATCTTTCCTGATTTCTTCTTTAAGGCTTAAAGCCGCTTGGTATAAATGTTTTTGTGACTGTCCATATTCTATTATACAGTCCATTTTTGTTTATGCTAAATTGGCTTTAGGGCGCCCAACTGCTTGACTATGAAAAATTTCCACTGCACGTCACTGCAAACTAGTCCCTCAGCTTTAAAGCTATCGAGCTGAAATTTTACACAAAGCCTTCTTTCTATTTCACGCTGCAAATATGTCGGAACCAATGAAATCGGACCACTACGTCATAAAGCTGTCAAAGAAACGACCGGCCCAAAAGTCCGTCTTTGAGAGAAAAACTTTTTTATTTTCAGTTATCTTTCTGAAATTTTGCACAAAACTTCCTTTCTACTGCACGCTTTAAATATGCCAGAACCAGTGGAATCTAACCACTACGTCATATAGCTGCCATAGGAACGTCTGGTCAAAAAGTTGGTCTTTGTGAGAAGAACTTTATTATTTCCAAATGAATGTTTCTTAAATCTCAAATTATTCAATAGTATCCTTTGCCAAATCACCCTTCCGAATTTGGTTGAAATTGAACTACTCTATCACATGGCTGCCATAGGAACGACCGTTCCAAAATCAAGTTTCTGTTAGAAAAACTTTTTTATTTCTGAAGACATCTTTACCGAATTTCATATTATTCAATCATATTTACTGCTAAACCACACTTCTAAATTTGGTTGAAATCGGACTACTATTTCATTTATCTCTCATAGGAACAGTGAAATCGGAACAAGTTTAACTACTAATTTCAAAGTAGCAAATGCACCTCATATCAAAACGAAGGTATTCACGCGAAGCGTGAAGGGTATCATACCTTGTTTTTTCATAATTTATACTGAATGTTGCTCTGCGTGCAACAGCGTTTTGATCAGTTTTAAACACACCAAATATTCAGTATAAGTCATTAGAACAAAAAAATAAGGAAAAAAATTAAGATTAAAATAAAAAAAAATATTAAAATATTAAAAAAAAAAAAAAAAATATATTTTTTTTTTTTTTAATTTGCGAGTCTTAGGGTGACCCGAGTGATAAATGACAAAAAATCCGACTGAAAAGTAATTTTTTCACCCCGTTCTCCGGAAACTAAAAATATCCCCCGTAGTCATACTCGTATGCATCCCTGAACTGAATATTGTAAAACTTGACCGCAAGTGAGAATTTTTACAGACAGCAAGCATTGAAAGCTCTTACATTATCAGCACTGTAATCTGCAGAGGCTTCATTGTTCATTCAATTGAAGCATTTCGAAAACTTCTCCATTTCAACAAACCAATATAGCACCACCATAGCAGTTGTTACAAAAGTTGCCAATATTTCAGGAAATTCCAAACCAATTCGCTCCACCATTCAGATCAAATCCTGGTGTGTTAGGCGTATGTATTCCTCAGTATACTCGTACATGCGTGCATACATCCTTTCTATACATGCTCGGGAAATTGTTAGCAATGGAATTGCCAACAACTGAAACTCATGTTGCCAACTAAACCAAAACGCTTCTAATTCATTTGACAAGGATGATTCGATTCAAGCGACCTGTACCACTCAGCGCTCCTGTACAAAGTTGCCAGCAAAATGTGTTTGAAAGTTTCCACGAATGAAGTGGCGTAGGGCGAAAAAATATAGAACAGGACTTGCTGTATGGTAACAGAATGAATGGAAGTGGAAATTCGATGGCATACAAGTGTTTATTTTTATCATTACGAGGAAATGGAACTAATTCTTGTAAATGGTTCACTATTTGAACTCTATTCTGAATGCAGCGCGGCGTCGCGTTGCGTCGTGAGCGCAGTGAATGGTGAATTTTCAATTGATGCGATTGTAAAGCGAAAATAGTTTTGTAAAGTTTGAGAAACTAGTTTGATGCTGAACGGAATGATTTTGAAGGGGTTGGCATTGCAAATGAAGTACAAATGTTTCAGTGTTCATACAGTAACGAGAAATGTTGTTCAACGGCAGCATGGGTAGGGCTAGATTTGAACAGGAGTCGCGACTCTGCTTAAATATGCATTTTTAAAGCGAATCGATTAATATCCGTACCATGACAATCTGGAGCGCAAAAATCCTCTTTTATAATCCTCCTCGCGGGCGCCCCCTGAAATGACAAAGGTCGATGACCGCTGCTAACCAAATTAAGCCACCATAATGGCGGCCAGCAGAGCGGCGGTGGAATCCTGCACTGGGAATTGCGTTATTGGAGAGCACGCCAGGAGGCTTTGCCTCCGCTGAAATGACTTCTTTTGGAGCTGCTGCAACGAGGAGCAACAGCAGTGCATTTCTTATCTCCTATGCATCTGCCCGGCTTTGTCTTCACTGAATTGGACGACTTGGCTAATGTTGATATTGGCAAGCTTCATCGCTTCATTTAGAGTTCCGGCTGGTTTAATGATTAGGGTTGTCGGTTGATGAATCCCTGGTGGTAACACAATCGACCCTGCTGCTGTCCATGTGTGTTGTGGTAAGGCCAACAGCCCTTTAATCTAACCTAACCTAAGGTTTGGGGGCTTTCAGATTCTTAGTGGAGTTCGGAAAGGGTGTATCATCTCATCGACCCTATTCCTCATTGATAGGCGATGTGTTGCAAGCAGCTCTATCCGGATTAAACAGAAGAATCCGATGGACGTTAACAACTTATCTACAACATCTTGACTGCGCTCACGATGTATGCCTACTCTCCCAGATAATTATGGATATAAACGCAATGGCTTTAGCTCTCGAGAGGGTGGCGCACACGGTCGGGCTAAATATTAGCAACAACACCGTTGCGAAAAAGATGAAATCTAACTCCTCGTATCCGTATCAATAGACAGCATGAGGAGAAGGTGAACGAATTAGTCTACCTAGGAACTATTGCTGCCAAAATTGGTGGAACAGAGCAGGACATCGCCCGGCGTATTAGCCTGGCAAAGTACCAATTGGGCATGTTGTTTAAAATACGTTTCTGGCCCGAAACAATATTAAATGAAGAGTCGGCGTACGGATCAGATGCCAATTGACGAATTGATACGAAGTCGACAGTGGCAATGGATAAGTCACAGACTGCGAAAGGGTGGCACTAGTAACTGCATTACTGGACATGCCATGAAATCAAATCTCTTGGTGGGGGCCTGTGACGAAAGAATATGAGTGGATAGGGCGTGGGGCAGTTTCGTCCCATTACCCGGAACAGAGTACAATGGCGGGCGGGAGTAATTGGTGCGCAATGCTCTACGTGGGGTTAAGGCAAAGTACTATGTCCACATAAAACGATCCCACATTGGGCGCCAATTAAAATTCAGTGCTAATTACAATAAATATGATTGCCAGGTAAATACTCAATTTAACGAATCATTTTCCTCTCAACTAGGCGCTATCACAGACATCATATTTAATTTGGAGCGGAGTGCAGTTCAGCGCAGTCATAAAGGCTTTCAACTGAATAAACTTTAAAGGCCATAACCGACATTGAGCTCGCTGTGTTTTTGAGTACTCGTAACAAGTGCTGGAAAATTCATATACAATGTGTTCAACGGAACGTAACAGATTTTCCCCCACTCTATACTTTTCACTTCTTTCACGAAACATTTTGCTGCCTAGATACATATGTATTGTATATCTATACGAGTATGTAGGAGTATATCATCTGCAGTCATTTCAAGTGAATGGGAACAACACTCGTTTCAAGTTTAACATCCATGATAACGCATCTCTCTCGGCTCAAAGATAAAAAGGTATTATACACCTCATTATGAAGTGCGCTCAGATAAAATGGAGTGAACTTTACACAAAAGAGCAGTCAGTAGTGGTCATGACCTTCTTTTGTCGGTACGCTCCCTTTGTGCATTTAACGCAGCGTAGATAATGATAATGGCAATGATAATGATATGACTACCACTATTACGGCAAGAGCGTTTTAGTCGAGTGGGCTAATGATATGGCGTTTCCTCCTATATACTCTCACGGATACACTTCCTATCCGTGGGTCGAAAAAACATCGCGAAATTTTGTTGAGTATGCGGCAAAACCTAACACAATGCGTAATAGTATCCAAACTTAACCTAGCCGCTGTCTCTGAAGTGAACTTAATATGGCAATATCGAGCGAACAAGGATGTGTAACAAACAAAGGAGGAACTTAATGAGATATTTGTGGCGTGCAACGGGAGCATCTTTTCAACTACTTTTCGTTAAGTTCAACGGTGTTTTGTACTTTCCACTATGATACGCTTGGGTGTCACATGTGAACACAACACAGTGCATCACCCTCGGTGACATAGGACTCAGACAACTAGTTTGAGGATAACAAGAGGAAGTGCCTACAATACCACGAGAAAAAAAATAATGTTTTCTGGATTATGTTAGCTACGTTCCCACAAACAAGGGACTGATTCTGATACGGATCCAGTGATAGTGATTGGCAGAAAAATGTTTTGCATTCATAAGTGAGTCGCACCACAACCGACCAGCTCTTTACGGTCAAACTGATACTCCAGAAGTGCTGGGAATACAATGTAGATGTGTACCAAATCTTTGTCGACTTCAGGCAGGCATACGACAGTATCGATCGTGGAGTATTGTGCAATACAACATCATGCTGCATTTGGAATACCGGCAAAATTAATGCGACTAACAAAGATGACGATGACCAACTCCGTCTCACAGGTCAGGATCTATAATAGACTACTGATCTATTTGAAAGATGCACTGGTCTGAAGCAGGCCGATGGACTGGCACCGACGCTCTTCAACCTAGCACTGGAATACGCTATTCGGGCTATGAATATGCACAATAGCAAGACGCTACTCATCGGTAAAACTAAAATAATGATGCAATCGACGACAAGGACACCTGCTCAATCGAGCGTCAATGTGGGAGACCTCAACATCGAGCTCGTGAACGACTTCATATACCTGGGTTGCAACTTGTCAATGAAACTGACGAAGTCAAGCGACGGATACCATTAGCTAATAACACTTTCTCGGTTCTCCCCATAATGAAATCGAAGCATGTGCACAAAAACACGAAGCTCCGCGTGTACAAAACCATCTTACGACCAGTGCTTTGCTATGGCTGCGAAGCATGGACCCTAACTCAAGCCTCCGG
Organism: Chloromyia formosa; assembly: GCA_964017055.1. Lineage (NCBI taxonomy): Eukaryota > Metazoa > Arthropoda > Insecta > Diptera > Stratiomyidae > Chloromyia > Chloromyia formosa. The sequence continues at coordinate 24,333,212 of OZ024816.1, read as the reverse complement.
AAATATGCCAGACACATTTGAACGTAAGGTTCTGCGGCGAATTTTCGGGGCTGTTTGCGATCGAGATGGTGCCCATAGCGTTTAAGAAATTAAAGTCGCCTTACGGTTTTTTATTCCACGAAATAGTGAAAATTTACCACGCAAATAGTCGAAAAATAATCGCTAAAACTCGAAAATATTGGGCACCCAATATAGGATCATAGCGTAGTCCGGATGGCGCAACGGTTAGCACGTTCGCCTTCAACGCACTGGGCCCCGGTTCGATTCCGGGGATTTACGTGTCGGACTATGAGCCCACTCAGCTGTTAAATGAGTACCCATTATGGGGTAAACAACTCGGTTGAGCGTATTGCTGATCACATACCTCTGCACAAAAACCGTCACGATCTAGAAAATGAGATGATGCTAACTCATCTCGAGGCCGTGGTTCAAATTGGACTGTTGCGCCAGTTATTTATTTTATTTTTATTTAATATAGGATCATCGTGATTTTATCTAGTCATTGAATATGAAATGGGCAATGGAACAGGTACGTGTTGCTGTAAGTCACTAGAAAAAAATAAATAAAAAACTTATTTAGACTCACATTAAAATGATTTTTAAAATGTAACGTTTAATTAATTAGATTGGAGATGACGTGACCCCACGTTGTGACACCTAGCTCAGGAGCTCAGTTTGCACATATGGTAGAGCCGGGCCTCAGGGTCGTCGAGAGGGTGGAGGGGCGGAAGGGGCCGGCAACCCTTACGGAAACTTTCCATGCACAGCTTCCATACAAAAGCACAGACAGTACCAGGTAGCGAAACAGGCCGAGGTTGGTCTTGTTGCTGAGATAACTGCTTTGCCAGATTTTGGATAGCATGCCGTAGGCGCATTTAAGTTGGTTGATACGACGAGCGATGTCCTGCTCAGAACCACCATTTTCGGCAACAATCCCAGCCAGGTAGACGAAGTTGTCCACCTTCTCCACAGGCTGCACATAAATATTGATGGTAATAAGTGTCGGATTTCTTTTTCGCAATGGAGGGCTATTTACCATGGTCTTGTTGTTATTAATCTTTAGCCCAACCTTGCTTGCCTCCCTCTCGAGATCTGACGCCATTGCGGACAGATCTATGATTTTGTGGGAGAGCAGGCATATATCGTCAGCGTAGTCAAGATGCTGTAGGTAAGATGTCAAAATATATTGGATTCCTTTGTCTAGTCCGGATAGGGCTGCATGTAATACATCGCCGATCACTATGAGGAATAGGATCGGTGAGAGGATGCACCCCTGCCGAACTCCACTGCGAATCTCAAAGTCCCCCGACACTTTACCTTTATGCAGAACGCAATATTTCGCGCCGTCGTAGGTTGCCTTAATAATAGCCACAAGCTTCTCAGGGATGACTCTCCTGCGCAAGGCCGCCCATATAGAATCCCGGTTCACATTATCGAAGGCCTTCTCAAAATCGATGAAAAGCAAGCGGAGAATCGTGTGAAAGTTGCAGAACTCTACAAATCTTTCACCGTTGTTATCACGATCGCCAAGATCATGTCTTCTAATCACATGTCTAAGCCCATAGCTATCAGCACCAACTTTTGCATGCGAATCTCCCATAATCATTATAATGTCACTTTTAGGTGTTCTGCTCTGAACGGCGTTTAGTTCTTCGTAGAAGGAGTCTTTTGCCAAGACATTGTCGGGTTCAGTAGGTGCGTAACATTGTATTATTAAGATGTTCCTCATTTTGGTCCGGAACGTGGCGGTTAAAATTCTGTCAGAGACCGGCTCCCAGGATACGAGACAGTTTCGTGCGGCTCTGGCTAAAAGGAGCCCCACACCTGACTCACGACGACTACCGGTAGCTTTACCGGAGTACAACATTACAGTGCTGCCCGTTGGAGAGATAAATTCTCCGCTGTTCCACCATCTTATCTCACTAACTTCTAAGATGTTTAATTTGTACCTCAGAAATTCACTCTCTAATTGAAGAAATCGTGCGTTCTGAGGATCTTCTGATCCATTGTCCAAGAAAGTACGCACATTCCACAATCCAATCTTTGTCATTGTACGATAGCCAAAAGTCGTAACCGTTGAGTTAGTCCTTTTCCGAGGCCTAGTTGACGTTTCGTAAGCATATAACATATACACATCCTGCCCTTTGTTTGTCGGTTTTAACGACAGGCCCTCAAAGGGAAAAGCCAGCTCAGTGCGGACAGAAAGCACACATTCAACCAAATCATCGCACAGCCATCACTGGCGGCTTGACATTGGTTAACAATGGTCAGTGACCACTGCCGTTCCAGGGGGCGCCCACGCGAAGGAGTATGGAAGAGGAGTTTTTGCCCCCGATAGCGATAAAGAAAATAGGACGGTTGGTATTCTACTCTTGGGATTCCTATGTAGATGATTCGGCATGATTTGGGATCAGACACTGCGACCCTCTCTCTCATTTGCGGACACACAACATTTTACACCTCTGTCACTCATTGGATCGGTATCATGAATCCGGTTGCTTATATAATTCCAGCCAATGTGTCGAGCCGATGAGACAGCTGAAGACAGTGTACGTACATGACATATGAAAGAAGCTGGAGTATGTTTCATCTTATGTCTGATTATATAGTACTCGTATATTTCTAAAGACTTTTGTGTACAAAACGTTCCTGTTAATCCCATCGACGACCAACTTAAGTGCTCCAGCGAAGAACAAGTAGACAGTGTTTCTACTTTTCACATTCAGGATAGTTCGTTGTCTTATCCCCGCCCCCACCTCAATCACCAGCCATACTCGTATCTAGTTTTCTTGTTTATTTTCTCTGATTGCTTTTATCTCCGATAACGTATAGCTCAAGTGTGTGCTTATGTGACATTTCCGCTATTATGCTGCGAAATGTATGAAGATGGGTTCCTTTTTCTCATCTCAATCTCACGTCTTACCATTCCCACGATGAAAAAGTCGCTTGCTTAATATACCTTTGGGGCTGACGCTTTCGGGACTTTTTCTGTCTCGAATCCATTTTCTATAATCTCGGCGTGAGCAGATTGCAGCAATGTTTTATTCAACGACATTTTTGGGATGGCTGAAACTTGCTTGATTGAAATGTTAATAGTTTTTCTTATTTGTTTGTTGGGCACGACATGCTTTTAAGAAACACTATCACAACAACAACGACCCGAAGGGAAGAAGATTTCGTTTGGCCTAGAATTTATTTACCCAATCCTCCTCGCTATGTTTTATTTGTCGAGTTTGTTTGTTATGCAGTTCGTATTTGTCCTCTACTTCATTTCGAATAAATGAAAACATATGCGAAAGGATAAGTTCACATGGAACTTCATTAAGAAAAGTTTAGATTGAGATTTGTTTTATTGCAGTTTTGGACAGAGAGTTTGTTTTTATTGTATATTCGATGCTACCTTGGACTCTGCATATTCATCCCGAGACACATAAATTTGGCATAGCCTCGACCTCGACTATACCAAGACCTCAAGATGAATCAGGTTCACTAAATTTTTTAAATCATGACGGTATAAGAGGATGTGTGTAATGAAACCTCTGTGACCTGTGCCCTGGGGTTATCATACTCTTATTAGAGCCTAGTAAAACCCCTTCTTTCTGCCATTTTTTTTTTTGTGACTGTAGGCCGGATGACGGAAATAGCTGTCCCGAGTTTGTGATATGAGAGGAAACAAGTAAAATGCCATCAATAATTTCGATTTTCTTGATTGTCTGGAGCTTTGCCTGATATGAACGTATTGCAGTACTTTCAATTCTTAGCATTTTCTGCAGTCATAATGGACTGGCAAAATAACATAATGTCAAGATGGCTGTGTTGTAATGAACATGGCATTGTATCAGTATCCAGTAACAGGCTTGGAAATGGCTGGCGACCTCAATTTTGAAGAGTATGTGTTGTAATGAACGCGTCTTATTATTAGTATCCAGTATCACACTACGTTTTCATGGAATGATTAAAAACCATAATGTCGAGGAGTCTGTGCTGTAATTAACCCACTATCGAGCTTCTTACCGCATTTTTATTTTAATAATAATAACTTCTAGAATTTCTTCCGATCCACGTAATATTATCCCACTCTTTCCCTTCGGAGCAAAAAAAAAAAAAATCCACCACATAATAGCCTCAAGTTTTAATATTGTACAGAAACTTTTTCCAAGTGGCTACTTAACTACGGGACCATGAATTTAAAAAAAAAATAGCGTACAACAAATTTTATGCACAATTACGCTCGTTAGGTACTTGCATTCCCCGGTACTTTGCCGACTTCAAAATGCCTCATCCTGGATCTGGCTCTGACTCCCTCTCGAAAGCCATTTACACTGAGATACTTTAATACTCGTTACTCGCTGAACAAATTCAAAATATTACCAAGCAACTCAACAAACTCGGTTAAGTGTGATCCTGGGAGAAAAGTTGAAAACTTAGTAATCTGGTAGGTCGCCTGTTATTGTCGTCTTTAATTTGTTCGGAACGAGAGGTTTTCACGCCCTAGTTGTCGTCCATTGTTCACATCATATTTGAGCGAAGTGGAGAGCAATAAGAGGTTATAATTTTGTAAAAATATATGTCCGACTTTGATGCACCCTGTACGCTTCGCCGTAACTATCCTGCGAGAAACTGCTCCATCTCCATGTTCCTTTTCACCGCTAGTTTTCCCTGGTGCATATGCCACTTTTCTGAATATCGTAAAATTATTATGCCTATCTGAACTGTTGTTACCTTTTCTGCATTTCTTTACACCTCCTTCCCACCTCTGATTCCTTCAAGTTTTCAGCCAAACAAATTTTTTTTATAATAATAATGACAATAGAGAAAGTCGACTCTAAGTGGAATTACAGTAAAACTTTTTTTTTTTGTTATCTTTCTGAAATGCAGTGTTTTTAACGCACCTCTTGAAGCAAGATACGACGAACATCAACGAGCAAACAAGTGGTATATACAAAATAGGTTCATACTGCCTATAGCGGAAATTCCTTGCAGCTAGCAGCTGTACGAGCCTAACTTGTATGTGTATATCAGAATTTTTATCTGATTTTTGCTAGACCTAAAATTTTCCAAAAAGAATTTATTCAAACACATAAATTGAGCAAATTTGGCCCAAGTAGCACATATCTTTATAGGACGGTTATATAACCGTCCCTAATCCCGGGGTTAGATTTTATAACGTTGGATATTAACAAAAGAGAAACTTTGTATTTAGGTTCCCCTAACCGGATTTTATCAGTTAGAATTATAAGAGTCAATTTAATAAAAAAAGATAGATTTACTTTTTTTTATTTATTATTATTTTATGTGAAATAGAAAATTTATTGGGCGCTATTGTCGATCAGCGTTCGGGCAACCGGTTTGTAAATAAAAGATTTAAAATACCAATCAGTGTACTGTAAATCACGAGCACACATAACAAAACAAACTAGCACTACTAATTTTGCGGAGGTGAACTACTTTTTATAAACGATGAATCATTCAACTTTAACAAACATACGAGTCAGATAAAAAAAAGGTCTGGATTGGGAGGAGCACCATCACCAACCATTATGAGGAGGAGAGCCATCCCCGAGACCACCAATTGACTAGGGAGGAGCACCGTACCTACGAGGACTAACCACACATGTCAAAAATAACTTGTTTGGTTTGGGAGGAGAGCCATCCCACGAGAGCTAACCACCCTCGGAACCGCCCTAGGTGGAGAGCCAACCTGGGGTTCAACCAATACAAATAAAACAATCAGGGAGGAAATCCCATCCCTGCGAGGACTAACCATCCTCCATTTGTTGTTGTTGTTTGGTTTGGGAGGAGAGCCATCCCACGAGAGCTAACCACCCTCGGAACCGCCCTAGGTGGAGAGCCAACCTGGGGTTCAACCAATACAAATCACCACGATCAGGGAGGAAATCCTATCCCTGCCAGGACTAACCATCCTCGGAACCGCCCAAGTGGAGAGCCAACCTGAGGTTCAATCGTCACATTAGTAATATGATCAGGGAGGAAGCCCATCCCTACGAGGACTAACCATCCTCGGAACGCCCTAGGTGGAGAGCCAACTCGGGGTTCAATCATAACACCTGACTCGCGAATTTAACTATAATGCATAACAAAGAGCGCGCCACAGTTCACCACTCACAAAATATAACTAAATAATCTAAGCCATGCGTACAATGCACTAAGGCCCGTTTTCTCAATGTCTGATTAAACTCTTTGTTAACTAACAGGGACATAAATTAAACGAAACTATAAACAGCCCGATAAGCATTTTCGTTTTCTCCTACGTCTCATACAAATTACCACGCCATAAAGTGTGGAACTGATCTCAGACCACAATTATGGCAAAATCAGCTGATTTTCTTGGCGGAATTCAACCGTCCACGAATCTATTTTGTATTAGTACGGTCTCTCAGCATATTCATTTGCAGCTGAGTTTGTTGCGAATTCTCTTCTATCGAATGAATTTCCAGGAACTCTGTTCTTTATGGCCACTTTCATTGTTTTCATTTGAATTTGCAAAAGTGAACCGTTCTAGCTGTCAAAATCTCAGCATCCGGTATCAGGTGTTGGGTTTTTGTTTCGGATAAACTTTCAACCGGAAGCCAGTGGTTGGATTTTGTTTTGGATAAGAGATTAATCGAAGGCTAGGGGACGGTTAGCGTTTACCCGATTAATAACGCTAAACAGATATTGACCAAATCAAATTGTGCTAAATGTCAGTTTATTCTTAAAATAAATTTTAATCGGACATTGAACAACCGGCCCTAAGTAAGTTAGACTTACAAAATTGTTCTTCACTTATGATCGACCTTTGCAAGATTTCGGTGTCGGCAGCGACAATGACAAGATGAGAGTGCGAGGGACACGAGAGGGTGGGCCAATAGGCCTAACAACACACTCACTCAATTAATAAAGCTCACAAATCCAAACTTCACCTTTCCTCTCGGAGTATGGTCTAAGCTCAGGCACCAACCGATGCACTTTTCTCGTCTAGTCTCGAGTTGGTGGACCCGTTCACGACTCAAATCGAGGATTTTCGGACAGCAACTTTGTCTTCAAAATCACTTCACTGAATATTTGCCGGCACGAGAACTTCTAAGCAGGGTAGAATAGAAAAACTCGGGAGTTACACAATTTATTCCTATTCCGTGGGAAATGAATTCAATTCAAATTAGAAGACGACAGTGTAGGACCACTACTGCTGTACGCGATCACGAACTCATTGATTACTCACTCAATGATCATCAGCCCAAAATACAAATCAATGTATCCCTCTAAAACTGTACAGTTCAGAGAAATATAAAGTAAATAACGATAAATCCTTTAAAAAGGTCTAGGTCATAAAAACGTATCTGAATACGCAGACCAATTTCATAAGCTATAGAAATAATCGTATAGCGAAGCAAAAGATCGTTTGTGCATTCTAATCTAGGCACATACTTGAATAGATGGAATGGTCGTAAAACAGCACATGCGTACACAATCACAAGTGATTTCTTGCGTAGGGGTTATTTTTTTGTATTGTTTATTGAAATTGAAAAATAAAGCTCATGCAACAAACATTTTCTTACAGAATATAACGATTAGGTTACATTGTAATGTTTTGGCAACGTTACGGCAACGTTAGTAGTTAACAATTATGTTATAGATTTCCATTGATCCAACGTTCAGTAATCATTATTTTAACCATTTAGTTAAAACTGAATGATTTTAACGCTATTAAAACGTTCGGAATGAACAAAATAGTGCAATAGTAACGATGGCACAATGGTAATTTAATATTCACATTAAGCAAATAAGTTAGGTAGGGAGGATTACCCCCACAGTGTCAGAAACATAAGCACGAAAAAGGGCTTGTATCTGAACCCAAATAAAAATCGATTATATAATAGTTATAAATATTATGTGTATTTCAAATATTCTATATTTAAATATTGACATTATTACAAAATACATTTATTGTGAACATTTATTTATATCACTTTCTAACGGCTTTCATAATATGTCGTATACAGAATCTATTCATTTCCAAAACAATAGATGGTTGACACACACTAGGAGCTAAAAGTATGTGGGGCTTAACTTGATGGCTCCACAATCGAAGTTGGATATGCGACTCGCCCAAAATCCACGAACACGGATACAAGCATTCAAACTAAACGGAGTTAAATTTTGTTGACAGAACACTGGTCTGTTTTCGACTAACGCCGATGCGGTCAGGATGCATGCGTTGGCACTAGTCGACTTAATCCCGAGATTGACCCGGTGGGGTTTTTATGCGATACGCCGATAACGTATCACCCCTGATAGTGTGTAAAAATTCACGACCAAAGTGAAAATCCGTCCACAAAGCAGACACGGCAGCCGTTTCAATGCGCTTTACGATCGAAAACAATCACTATCAGCGGCACGACAAATGGGACTCCACACCTTTGGCACACAGACTTGGACTTTTCGGCGTATGTTCCGGGGTTGCCAGTATTTTCAGGTGGTCGACTAAAATATCACTATGGTGCACCTCGACGCAAAACACTCACAAAAACGACGTGAAGCGCGAAATCTCAATTTCATGTTATGCGGGGCTGACTTGAGAGCAAAGAATTTACGGTCACTCACAATAAAAGATTGCCGTGGTCATTTTCGAATTTTCGAATGTAAGGTTATAAAATAGCCAAAAAACGTTGTATTAAAATATAATTGTTACAATTTCAACCGACTTGTCAACAAAATTGACAATTGATATTGTTGTAAACATAACAATCTGGTTTCAAAAATATCACAATATTATGATTTATCAACAATGGTGCAACGTTATGATATGGGGCGACCGGTAGCGCAATGTGTTGAGGCATCAGTCTCATGTTTGACTACCGGCGTTTCGGGTTCGAATCCCGTCCACGACGACGTTCGTGGCCATGGATGTGCAGGAGGTGCATGCTGGCAACTGCATTCTCCGAAACCAATTTATGCCAACGAAACGTCAACTGGGCCACATGAAACAGTTGACGCGCTATGCCTCACAAGGGGTTAGAGCAATTGAGTAGTGAGTAACATGGGTATTATAATTATAACAATTGCAATTGTAATGAATGACTTTTCTGATGGTCTATTCGCATTGTTGATTGTCAAATATTTTGCATAAAACTGGATTGACGATATTTTTCGGCTGATCCTTTGTTGAGTCGGGGGTGGCGAGCTGTTGGGAGAGCGATGACTCGAGGAGTGTACGATCACCCGTGATAGCCGTCACATCGGCACACCGGGACGTTTTTTTTGGAGGGTCGACTTTCTCCCGTTAGGGCGAATACATCAGCACGACACCGCCGAAAGCCGCGTTTTCTTGGGAGTTCCGACGGACTGGTGATTTGAATCGGTGTGGAGGGCCTCTTTGATCCAAGAGACAGACTACATTATCGGCGCGACTGCCGCGAGCATTTTTTTTTGTTGGTTTTGACATCGCCATCTCGGGTCGGCAAGTGAGAACTTAATCCGTCGTCAAAGAAGAACATCGTGTGACGCGCGATATGTTGTTTTATTTCTTTTTTTTTTGTTAAAGTGCTGTCTCTATAGTTTTGAATTTTTGAATTAGATTATTCTTCTTTTAGTGAATATTTTAATTAGTTTTTTTTTGAAGTGCTAATCCACAATTAAGTTTCAGTGGCCCCCGTTCGTGATGGCCATCGGCGAAAAGAGGGGTAAGTCCCATATTTGACCGATGATGTAAATTTTTATACTCTAGATGAAATCTGAGAGTATTATAAGTTTGCCACAAAGTTTGTAACGCTAAGAAATAAGGCTCGCAGAAAAAAATGAATGATACAGAAGTTCATATTATCACTCGAATATCTCAAAACCGGATGTCCGTCTGTCCGTCTGTCCGTCCGTCCGTCCGTGACCTCTCTAGCTCGAGAACGCGTTGAGCTATGAAGTTCAAATTTTGCACACGTTATTTTTGACAAAAAATGAAGGCTAAGTTCGTGAACGGGCTAAATCGCTCCACCCCTTCTACCCCCTCCCATACAAAATGACACATTTTTGAAAATTTACAATAATCAGATTTTCTCAGAAACTATAAAACATATTGCTTTGAAATTTTTAATATATCACTTTTATGATAATTGTAACCTATGTTATAAAACTTATTGTAATCCTCACCCTCCTTCTACCCCCTCCCATACAAACTGCACTATTTCATGAAATACGTTAAGCCAATTTACTCAGTACGTATACAATTTATCGGGCTGAAATTTTGTACTTAACACTTAATTAACAATATCAGTTAGATTCAAAAAAATTAATCGATTACCCTTACTCCGTCTACCCCCTCCCATACAAAATGACACATTTTTGATAATTTACAATAATCAGATTTTCTCAGAAACTATAAAACATCTTGCTTTGAAATTTTGAATATATCACTTTTATGATAATTGTAATCTATGTTATAAAATTTATTGTAATCCTCACCCTCCTTCTACCCCCTCCCATACAAACTGCACTATTTCATGAAATACGTTAAGCCAATTTACTCATTACCTATACAATTTATCGGGCTGAAATTTTGTACTTAACACTTAATTAACAATATCAGTTAGATTCAAAAAAAGTAATCGATTACCCTTACTCCTTCATCTCTTGTGTTTATACTCTAGATGAAATCTGAGAGGTGATGGGATCAACAAAGTCTTAACGATGCATCCGAGATTGCAACCAAAATTATTTATTGGCTTTAACCAGGTTCAAATTCATCTAGAGTATTGCATGATTGGGGTTTACCCCAATCGTAGTTCTTTTATGTTTTTTTACAAGTTCTTTCCCTTAGTTTTCCGTACTATTTAATTTCATTATTCAGCTTGGCTCACCTTGACCTTGTTTCTTTCTTGTTTTTATGGAATGATAATGTTATACTATAAAGAAAATCCTTGGCGTTTTCCCTCCAGGAATTAACCCCGACCTCCTTTTCAGATTGGGAATCTGCATTTTCAGGTCAGCAATGATAGGATGAGGTAACTTTCTCATCGCTTTTCTTGTTTGCTTTGGGAGATACCAACAATTTGGCCAAGGTACCTAATTAGTGGGGTGGGTTTTGAGGCCAGGATCCGTTACATCGGGACCCAGAGTGTGTCAGGTACATGAGCCGATCGACGGCCATTGCCTCTACGTAATTAATTTCTTTTTTTTCCTTGCTATTTTTTTAAGGTCGTGGGACCTTTGGTACCCGTGTGTGCACTGTTGTTCCTTAGGCACGAGAATTTTGAGAATAGTAAGGGGTAGTCAGATGGCAAAAACCCCACATCTCCCGTCACTGAGCTATAGCAAGCCTGATGGCGTCACCGGATCTTCATGGTCAGTTCGGAAGAACTTAACTCCGTCCCCATGGACACTTAGGAGTCCACAACACCTGTCCATTACATTTTTGGCGCCCAACAACACAAACAAGGGAGGTAAAAATGGGGAATAAAAAAAATGAAGCAATAAGGTTGAAATGGTTGGCGGATGGCTCGATTACTCTCGCGCTCGCATTGGGGTCCAGGTGTAATGGGACCCTCGGCCTCTGGTTTTGTACCACCGACAGATCCTTATTCATCAGGTGCTGCCATAGATCTGCCGATGGAAGCAGCACAACCAGACCAGAATATAGTTCACTACACCATTTATTAAATTGTTGTAGATATAACAGTTTGGTTAAATGTTGTGTTTGGGGATTATTCATTTCGGGACTATGTATGGTATTTGGGGATTTTTCTTCATTTGAGGATTTTGTGATTAGGCTTTTCGTATGGTTTCCTTTGATAAAATATACTGTTTTAAAAATTAGTTTATTAGTAGCGTGAAAATCAACTATACCCTTCAAGCTGTTATATAGGATACTAGGTCCTGTAATCGGCTCATTGAGACCATAATTCCGTGATAAGGCTGAATAAAAAGATTGTTACCCCGCAAATTGTTTGAGGTATCTCTAACTACAAAGTAATTTTTAATATCTTCCCACAAAACGTGAGAGCAAAGCAAGTCTCTTATAAACTTTTTCCTATAAATTTTTTTCAGATCTAAGGTAAAGGTAAAAGTTTCCACGAATTGTTTAACGTGGCGATATAGGAAGATGCAGTTTATAGGTTTTGCCTTTCTAGTCTTTCCACTTATCGAAAATAATTTCATGACTGATTCCTTCGTTTTACTTTTTCCAAATTAAATTTTTAACCATATTTTTAATTAATATTTTCTTTCTTTGATTTCAGGTAAGTGTAAAATGTCAAGCGTCTCCTCGTTTATTTGTTCATCAGGAGTGCACCTGTAAGTAGCATTAACCCATAAGATTTCACCATCGTCGAAATAACTCTCATAAAAATTCTTATAATTACTCAGTCCAACTTTACGGTACCGAAATCACTTTCCCTAATTTTCGTCGTGTATTCACATGGTACCGTACCCGTCTGATGAGAATTCTTGTTTCTAAAAAAAAATGAAGCATTGAAAATCTGAACATTTCAAAGATTTCTTTTTAATTTCTTCTGTTTTTCTTCGTTTTCCGTTGACTGCCTCCCTCGCTAGTTGTACGGATTTTGTTTGACTCCTTATTATATATCAAATTCTGCTGCTGCCATGTTGGCAAAGAACTGATTTTGCCACCTTTCTTCGGCTCTTTGTAGTTGGGACGAACGTCCGCCAGAGAACTAATAAACTTCATTTACTTGAATACATCACGGGATCACAACTAAACACTATAACTCATTTTTCCCGCTTACACGTTTCTCAGCTTTAAAATTGACGTCATAAAATTCCAATCAACAAAGTTTCCACCATTAAAATTTCGATGGAGAAATAACATAGAGAAAGGGTGAGATTCTATGAGAGTGTTGGGATAGCGAGGACAAAAGGATGAAATTTTCGTGCCTTTGTGTATATACCCTACAATATACCTGCGTCTTCAAGTTTTTGATATTTATAAGGCGAAGTTTTACAGCTTAAAGTTGAAACGCGAAACACGACGAGTTTTGCGAAAATAAGTGTGGAAAGAGAGATTTTTGTATATTGTATGACGCGAACGAGGTAATGTTGCCGTGGGTAAAGTTTGTCAAGGAATTAACGCTGTCTTAAGAAAAACTTCAAGTTTTTACACTTTTCTCTTATCCGGCCACTTTGCATCTGGACGGAATCTCATTAATTATTTTGATTATGAAAATGGCATCTTGATGGCTGCATGATTAGAGTGAATGAAATTGATGAAGATTTAATTTTAAAGTTGTGAGGCAAATGAAAGAGGGGCGAAAAGAGCGGAGAGATTGGAGAGCGAAAGGTTCTGTTGTTCTGACCAGTACACTCAGAATGCCTTCAGCAGTACTGCATTGCATTGGCCTTGCAACGTTTTTTCGGAAAATTCTCATATTTGGTAGTTTGGAGTTATATTTACCAGTCCAATTTAATATTTTAATTAGAGCAAAACGATCGTTACGTTACCAAAACTGTTTTAAACCCTCAACTCAAAATGAGAAGTGGGGTTTGACAGAACCCAGCCATCGAAAAAATTGCTAAACTGCATATGCCCGGTAGGTCTTTTACTTAGTAGCTGGAAATACAACGTTTCCCTTTCAAACGGTACTATTTGATCCGTTTGATGCCGGATACTAGGTTAATTACACGCCTTTAAAAAATAGGGATGACAATTTCCACACAAATCGGACGAAAAAAATGCATTTTTTATGTCAAAATGGCAAGATAGAAAAAGCTGTACTTTCATCATTGTGAAATAAAAGCTATTCAAACGAGGAATCATCCGCATTTTTAGTGAATTTCTTTTTTTATGAATTGTTGAATGATAGTTTCATGTCAAAATCAGGAAAACTTATGATATAAAGATGTTATGTTAAAAACCTTTTGGACTTTTAGTCACCTTGTTGTATCCGTAGGGTTAAATTGCGCCAGGGAATAACTCGTTTTAATTGTCATATATTACAACGCACATGAAATATATTACAACGCAGGTGAAAATTCAGAATCAATTGATAGAACGAGGAGCGAGAATGGTTCCCATTGCCTAGATATAAACCGATGTGGAAATGGCGCACTTCTTTCACCGATGTGTCAAGAATTGAAACAAACTGCACCGTCTTTGTTCGTCACTGTTGCCGTTTTTGAAAAGACTTTGTTGTTTTAAATATTCACCCCATTCTGAAAAAATAAGCCTACTTTGCCTATTATTTATCCTTATTAGTGTAGGAGGACAAAAAACGTCTCCTAATAATTTGAAGTTATCTTTTAAATAACGGCAATTAATTGATTGAATACAATCGTAATTAATTTTAAAATGAAGTCATAACGTTTTTATATATTCCAAAATGGCCTATACAAAAAGAGCTCAGCATAAATATTTCTTTGAACGTATTATTGCCATTATGTCCAATAAGACGCTTCGACTTCTTGTGTTCTGTTCGAGGTGCATGCTTACAACTGCGTTCTCCGAAACCAGTTTATGCCAACGAAACGTCAACTGGGCCAACGTGGAACAGTTGACGCGCTATGTCCCACAAGGGGTTGGGGCAATTGAGTATATTGTGTGAAGGGGGAACTGAATTAATTAATTCTGGCTTTCTGATTCACGTATCTTGGAACGTAATTGTTTTTCAAATTTCAATTTGATTGTGGAATTTGTTCTGTTTTTGTATTGTCAGTTTTTTTTTCACTCCTGGAATCCCAATCGCTCACTACGTACTTATCAGCCACCACACTTGTTAGACAAGAGAAGATTCTCTGACGAAGCCCAATGTTAGAGACACATTATGGATAGGAAGCTAGGATGGGGGTTCAACATTCAAGAAGTTCGAAAATGGAGATCGCAGCCGAAGGTTGTACTGCGGATCTATGTAACAGTTTTAATTATGTATGTCTATCAATTCTGAGGTTTACCGAAAGTTTACAGTCCATTACAGGGGCTCTCAGGACTATGTCGCCGTCTTTATATGCTGCTAAATGTAAAAAAATCATCCGCCTTCGTGAGGCTGGTCAGTTTACCGTGACAGCCACGCGTGACTTATCCGTTTAGCCTGGATATTTCGGTGGAGATGGACTACACGTTGCTAAAATACTAGTTCGGTAAGAACTTTATTGGTCTAGTCCCTTCACAGGGCCAATTGCCAGAAAACATAAAATGCGTTCAGATTTACTCGCAAAACTGATGCGCGAGGAATATTGCGGGTAGTGTGAATGTGTTCCTCGCCCGAAACTGTCAGACTGGCCACGGGTGAGTTCCCTTGCGCAAAGTTTCACGAGTGGTTTCACTAAATCTAAACGTGAAAAATGGTCGAAAATACCCGGTACCCAGTGTAATTTTTTCCAGTCGGTGAATCTGAAATTTGCAATTGAACAGGTGCGAAGTGTCACTAGTTGCAACAGAAGAGCCAAACTTGTTTGGATCTTACCTTAAGACTACCTTGTAACATTTAGGCCGGTTTTCTCAATGTCTGCCAATTAGCTATCCGGGACACAAAATTTAACCTTAGCGCATGCAACGCTCAAAATATGATAATGCAGTCCACAGCGCATCTAATGCAGTAGAAAGTCTGCTGATTTTCTTGGCAGAATTCTGCCATTTGTTCTATTCTATTCTACGTCTATGCCACCTCTCAGCATTATTTTGCGGATGAGTTGGTTTCAGATTCGTTTCCTTCGAATGAATATCCAGAACTCTGTTCCTTGTGACCAATTTAATTGTCACATTTGAATGTGCAAACGTAAACAGTTCTAGCTGTCAAAATCTCTATTTGGAATTATTGTCCCATAAATTCTTAACCGGAAGATGAGTGCCGTTTAGCGTTTATCCGCAGGGTAAGATTTAACCAGACATTGAGAAAACGGCCCTTAATTTATTTGATTGGAGATATCGCACCCCTATGTAATAACACCCTGTTCAAATGCACAGTCTGCGGATATGGTAGAGCCGGGTCTATCCACATCTCATATTCTTGGATACCTGAGTAAGGGAGGGTAAATGTATCCTACTCTTTGTGTGGTAAGCGTCTATTCGGATTATCGATTTGTAGATTTAAAGTTTTGCTTTGACGCCATGTATGCTGCAAGCAGTGAATAAGAGCTTCGGTTCGAGTTAAACCTAAGTGTTTTTCGCTCTATAGTATACGTTTGTTTATAATATACAATACATACCTATTTGTAATTATTTAACCACTTAGTTTGTCCTACCTTTACATTTAATCTCCTACTCGCACAAACATGGCTTCTGAGGAGAGAAGCATTGAACTAGTCTAAAATATAATTAATGTATGAATTGCAATAAATTAATTGAATTGGATTGAAATTGGGATTCAGCATTCAATTTCGGGTGTTTCGTTGCCAGTCTCTACAATATTCGCCCTAAATTATTTCTATCTTTTCAGCCAGATGCGCTTTTTAGGGTTTTGTAGTAAAACAAAACCCTTATGAAATCGGTCATGCGTCCGTCTGTCTGTCTGTCTGTCTGTCTGCCTGTCTGTCTGTCCATGAAATATCTCACGAACCGCTGAAGCTACATGCATGAAATTTGGTGAAAATATGTAGAAGTACTATAATTCTTTGGAGAAAGTGATGCGTTGTAATAGGTCAACTTTAAGGGGGGGTCCCCATAGAGGGGAAATGAAGGTCGAATTTTTTTTTCGTCTGGTATAGGCAAGTGGGGTATCGTAAGAAAGGTATCGTCAAGTACATTCTATTTCTGGATTTTTTTTCAAAATTGAAGAAACGGGTAAAGAGGGAGATGGGAAAATATGTCATCCGAGTTTATCCCCCCCCCCCCCCCCCTTGCATTTCAAGACCGTTACACTTAGAGATATGAAAATTTACAGAAAAGCGGCATTTCACTAACATAGAAAATAAAAATAGTAAAATTTCAAAATCTCATCAAAAAAGGTTAATAATAGTACATTTCTATTGTTGCAGTTAGCACACCCCTGCACCCTTCAGGCACACCCGGGGTCAAAAATATTGATGGCCAATGACAACCAACACCATAGGCAATAATGTCTCTATGTTTCATTACAATCATGTAATATTTAATAATAGTAAATTCACTTAAAGTTAGGCATTTTTACACTATTCATACAAAAATACACCTACCGTCTTCGAAGGTGTGAGTACTACTTGCATGTTGTTTTCGTAGTGCGAATTGCAGTTATTGTTACATTGGTCAATTACATTTATGAAAGGGTAAAGATTGGTAGGGGGCGATGTGTTGTAATTGGCCAACTATAACGAGCGGGGGAAGGGGGTGGGGACGAAATTAAGGTCAAATTTTGTTTATCGACTGGTATAGGCTAGTCGGGTGTTGTGAGAAAGGTAATGCTAAGTACATTTTATTTTTGGCATTTACTTTAAATTTGAAGAAAGGGGAACAGTGAGGGAGCAGAAAATATTAGATCGTAATTTGTCCCCCTTGCATTTCGAGACCGTTACACTTAGAAAAATGAAAACTTTCAGGAAGGTTGGTTCCGAATAGCATATAAAACGGGAAATAATGGAATTTGTCTATCTCCTCAAAATAGGTTAATAATAGTTTATTTCAATAGTTACAGTTAGCGCACCCCTGCATCTCTTAAACACGTCCGAGATAAAAAGTACTGATGGCCAAGGATAACCAACATCATAGGCAATAATATGTTTTAAGTTTCATTACAATCACTTAATATGAATGGGCATCTAAGATACTATATGATGGGTCAGACATTTTTATAATGTTTTTTTTTATCCATCTAAGTAGTACCAAGAAGAGCAATGAGCCGATACTTGCATACCAAAATAAGTGCTTGCTACAAAACCCTTGGATTGCGGGCGTAGCCCTCTATATTCCGGTTTCATTTCCTTTTCTGTAGAACTCCGCTAATTCTTCCAAGGGATTTTGTCGAATTCCATTGTAACTCACAACATTGTTTTTTTTTATATATATATTCTCATAATGTGAGTACGTTTTAAGGTACTACTTTTTTTTTGTAATTATAAGTTATAATTTTTCAATAAAGATTCAAAGACAAACAAAAAACCTTCCAGACGACTTTGAACTTTAACAAGCAAATCGATTTACCAAAACGAAAAGAGAATAGGTATACCACGTGCCCTTTCACATTATCAACGCATTTCATATTTGCCTAAAATGTTACTGATTAATTGATTCTGATAATTGATTTAGATACAAAACCATATTGTTTCAATTCGGAAAGATCAAATTGAATCTTTTTGTAATTTAAAACCACATTTCAATTAATTGCTACCGATCGTTAAATTATTATTAAAAGACCTTTCAATTTCACTTTCGCTAAACAGATTTCACGCAAACTTTCGCGATTTCATCAGATTTTTGTTTCATGACAAGGATTGTGGTACATACTCGTATTTATCAAGGATGAAAATGTTGTCATTTGGATCAGCCACTCGCTTTCCCTCATCATTACGCTTGACGTATGGCATCTTGAATATAAAGTGTCATCTATTCATGCGAGAAAATCGGAAAAGATTCTCAAGAGTGTTTAGTGTGTAGTATTTTGTGAAAATTAACATTAACAGATTGTGACGATATACACATTAGCCTGGCATTACACTTTGCGTTTTTCTGCAGGAAGAGCAATCCCGCAAAAAGACGCATTGTCGTACAAGAAGAGGAACTTGTACATTTAAATGGAACGCTTTACACTTATGCGATACGACAACGCTGCAGTTTGCAGGAATCGTTTTGCAGCAGCAAGTCCAACTACAGCGGGAAGACTTCTCCCGCAAATAAATGCAGTGGGAAGATGAACACACGGTGGTATATGAAACGCATTACACTTTCTGTTTTTTGGTTCAACAATAAACTAGAAACGCATCCACCCAGTGACGGTGCATCGATTGAGGACTGGCTGAAATTGTATCGACCTTCCGACTTCTACCTACTATATAGCCACAAAAATAAAACCACCAAAATCCTCACTGGGATATATTTATTTCTCTCACAAGCTTTCCCGCAGAAAAACGCAATGTGTAATTATAGGGTTCTCTTCTTGTACGACAATGCGTTTTTTTTTTTGCTAGATTGCTCTTCCTGCAGAAAAACGCAAAGTGTAATGCCAGGCTTACACTCATCATCATCGTGGCGCGACAGCCCGACGTCGGGCCTTGGCCGCCTGGATCGTTGTCCTCCAATTGTCTCGGTCACATAACCGCGTCCTCCAATCTTGGAAGCCCAGTAGTTGCGCGGCGTTCACATATACTGAGCTCTCCCAACGAGATCTCGGTCGTCCTCGCAGTCTCGCTCCGTCCACGCGTTCTGCGTTCATTACTCTCTTTGGCATGGGATTATCGTCCATTCGTTGTACATGCCCTGCCCATTGAAGTCGTTGTAGTCTAACAATTTTCAAAACTTCCAGCTTATCATACAGTTCATACAACTTGTACCGAATGCGCCATCCATCCCGATCGCAAACAGCCCCGGAAATTCGCTGCAGAACCTTACGTTCAAATATGTCTACCATGTCTCCGGAGGCTTGAATAAGTGTCCATGTTTTGCTGCCATAGCATAGCACTAGTCGTATAATGATTTTGTACACGCGGGGCTTCGTCTTTCTGTGCACATGCTTCGATTTCATTATGGGGAGAATCGAGAAAAAAGTTGGCGTCCCTTGACAAGTTGCAGCCCAGGTGTATGAACTTGTTCACGAGCTCGATGTTGAGGTCCCCCACATTGATGCTCGGTTGTGCAGGTATCTGCAAATACCAGAAATATATAAATATTTTTTTTTTACAATAAAAATAAGTTTTAAGTGATAACACAAAGGTTAGCAAAAAAGATACAAAGTATCTACACTGCATGCAGATACTTCGGAACATGGATATATCTATGACTACCGACTGCGTGGAACCTGTTGTGTTGAAGATATCGACGTAAGTTTTATAAAGATCCCAGTTTAGTTATACTGGATGAAATCATTCGAAAAAACACGTCCCACGCTTTCGGTAGGCATAAGATATATCCATGTACCGATGTATTTGGTGGCAGTGTAGATACTCGTCATAAATTCTGCTTTGCTTTGTCCTGTCCGCTTGGGCTCCTTTCTCTCGCGAGATCGTTTCGTTTTCGTTTGCATCGCGTGTGTGCAATATTCACCTCCTCTCGTGCACCCTGTTCCATCTAGCCGTTTGGTACAGTTTGCAGACTGCAGCCTATCGACATTTCTCTGAGTAAGTTTCTGCTAATCGCAATCACGCTTCCCACCATCTTTTCCCAATCGGACCTGTATTGTGTTTGTGTATCTATTGCAAAATCGCTCCCACACTATCCGCCTCATCCCGCCCCTTTAATCAACAGTCCGGGTCCGGCATACACAATCCGTTTCTCAAGTAATGCGTGCGACTCTATGCGATTGTGTCCGGCAAACAGAAAGGGAAACTAACAAAAGTAAACAAAACATTCCAACACACGCACAAAGAGAATGCACAAGAAAAATTTTGGAATTTTTGCAAAAGGGGGGGCTTAGGAGATTTTAACTCGCGCAGTACGAATCCGCCATTTTGTTTTATGATATGTTTATTGCACTTGTGGTGGGGGCCCACATTGTGGGCCAGTCAGACCTCAAATCGCCGCCATTGCAAATGCACAACCACGCTGGATCACCCGATTTGGATTGAATGAACTTCATCCGCGATGGCTCTCGCTCTCTATCTTCGGGGGACAGGAACTATGTAATGTACACACTCTCAAATTGCGTCTACGCATGTCCAAATGTTAGTCGAGCTGACTACTTGCTACTTTTTCTGGGACCCTATTGATTCAGATATGTTGTACAACGCTCGCTATTTTATTTGTTTGGATTCCAGCCATTTTAAACATTTTGGAATTTTTGCGGAAGGAGGGCAGCATTTGATCTTCTGCAGACCTCTGAATGTACATCATGACATATAACATCCTGCGACGAATATTTCTTTATTTCGGGGCTTGAGAGATTCTAACACGCCTAGTATAAGTCCGCCATTTTGTTCTATTTGTTTATTGCACGTGTGGTGGGGGCCCACATTGTGGACCAGTCAGACCTCAAATCGCCGCCATTGCAAATGCACAAACGCAGTCGCTGGATCACCCGATTTGGCTCGAATGAACTTCATCCGCTCTCGCTCATCTTCGGGGGGCGGGAACTATGTAAACTCTCTCAAATTGCGTCTGCGCATGTCCAAATGTTAGTCGAACTGACTACTTGCTACCTTTTCTGGGACCCTAGTGATTCAGATAGTACAACACGGGCTATTTTATTAAATGATGAATGGGAATTGGCGGAAATTGAAGGTCATGGAAAGTCCGCCCGTTCACCCGTACACTATGTTATTTCTTGCCGCCCACAACATCAACCTTTATCGCTATCAAATCAACATCCCAACATGTGCACACAGGATCCCCGCAAGCGCACCGCCCGCGCGGATCTACAAGCAACAGCCATGCACAATGACCACTTCACTCAAACGACATGCACAACCAGAAAAGAAAAATTTTCAATGGGCTTGTTTCCTCTTCTGACCCCCGAGTAGAAAAACAGACATTTCGTGTGACGGAAAAATTTTTAGGATGACCCCCAGCTATAAGACATATCCATGTTAAAAAAAAAAAAACAATATTTTTGTCAAGAAGAAAAATTTCCCAGCCGAATTTCCGTTGACAAACCCCGAACTCGTGTTCAGCACCCAAAAAACATAAGGGCACACAAAAATCAAAAGAACTGCAATACTTTCCACCTAGGCTACTTCTATGAACCACTGTCGTTGATCTAATTGACGATATTTGACGTTTCGCTCCATTTCACGTTACGTATTTTCACGTACCATTCCAAATGTACGAGATCAGTATCTATCGGATATTCCCTTTTTCACTTTTTCTCCCAAAAGACTCGAAAATTATGAAATTATTTGGAGTGCAAATTTGCACTAGTGGCCATGTGCTTTGTTTGCGCATTCTCAATCATATTTGTGTACTAAATGTTTACATTTGTCGGAAATAAACTCAAAAGTTAGAAAAGTACGTACATAGTTGAGTTTCGAGTATGCATATCTCCGGAAGAGATTCGACGCACGGAAGAGTATGAGTGCGCCATTACGTCAATAGAGTAACAAGATTCGCTATTTGCCTGAAATGAGGCAAGAATCATCCAATGCACCAGATGCCACGGTAGTCAAACGAACACAACATACAGCCGTATAAACCCGAAATGCAAAGGATGCTGTTCAACATGAAAACCGGGAAGAGTATGTTCTGGTCACTATCAACATTCGAGGCCACGTCTTGCCACTATGCTCACTCGATATACTATCTTTCGTCCCGGGGTATGTTTATTTGAATGGGATTCTCAGTACATGTTCGTAATACCCTTCGAAGTTATACATTTTGATTACAACCCGAAATGTGTTTCTCCCCGCTCAGCAGATACCCAAAAAGTCCTGAAAATGCTGCAGTAAAACATCCAGGCCGGGTCGTGAGGGATGCGAGTGAAACAGAGTTGAGTTTTAAAGCTGCTCAACGTTTTATGGAGCTACTTCAACTCGTACTTGTATTGTAGAATCAACCACAGATGGAACGACCAGAATGCGTTTGGAAGTCGTAAAGTTTTACATGTGAGTTTTGTTTAAACAATAAAATAGATATGCGAGTATAACAGACACGTATGGAACTGGATATGTACATAATTCCATATTCCGAATGGGAACATTTTCGATTTTATGAATGTTGCTGAGGTGAATGTGCCTTGTTGGCTCAACCTGACCCTGAGCTAGAATCTCCCACATATATTCCTTCAGATTTACATTCTACGAAATATTTTCAATTTCCAAAAAGTAGAGTTCAACTTTCAAAGAATTTATTAAATTGTTTATTTGACGTTGCATATGGAATACTAGGCTCTGCGAACTATCACTCCAAAAATCTGGTATAGCCCCTAAAAATCTTGCTCGGAATTGGGGACTTTCTGCAAAGGACATGTCCCCGAAATTTGGGGTATAATTCGTAAGATTTTTCCAAAAATTCGTTTTTGGTTGGAGGAAGTTATCATGGCACAAAAAAAATCATAAATTTGGCTTAAAAATCAATCATTCACCCAAATTTTTGCAATTGGGAAACTTCGAAGGGACAGACCGGTGTTAAGTATGTCTCCATATTCGTGGCTGCCGATGTAGATGGTTGAGGGGCGCTCTACGATGTGAACAATGTAGACTACTATAATAACAATATAACAATAGCGCTGGTTAGTGAAGGCGTAATGTCTGCAATTTGGTTGACTTGTCTGCTAGAGCCAGTTGTTCTCTGCTCCCGAAGAAGCTAGGATGTGGTGACACGTTGTTCGAAGACTCCTTCCTCTTCATTGTTTCAGGTGACTGAAGAGAGGCTCTCGTTGAGTGGAAGTAATGCATTTAAAGCCTTCGCTGTCCACAAAAACTGACGACTTTTGCGTAGCATATCGGTAGAATAGTTTGGCACGAAATTGCGATACCATACACGAACTGCAAAGAAGCGTCGAAGGTAGCTGGAAGTTGGCAATAACCTCCACTTTATCGGGGTCCGCCTTTATCGTTCCATGACCACGTGTCCCAATTATTTGACCTCTTTTATTAGAAAGTGGCTCTTCTTTACGTTTAATGTTAAGCCTGCTTCCCGCATACAAAAAGCCACTCTTTAAAGGAGTGTGTAATGCTTCTCATACGTTGAGATCGTAATAGATCGTTCAAGTAGATGAAAACTAGGTGACAACTATGGGCTGGAATAACCGGGTCCATCAACCGCTGCATCGTTTAAAAGGCATTGCACAACCCAAACGTCATAGTGACGAATTTATAAAGCAGTCGTGTAGGACCGGTAGAGACGGTTTTCTCACGCGACGCCTCATCGAAGGGAATTTGCCAATAGACAACCTTTAAATCAATTCTGCCGACATATTCTACCTTAAGCAACCCATTTAGAATTCCGTCGATAGGGGAAAGCGGGAAAATGCCATAAACGGTGACGCTGTTAACTTTACGGGCGTCGATGCACTTTCGTATTTTCCATGGTTTCATCACAACGATCACAAGAAAAGCCTAACTTCTTTGCGAGTGCGACTCTTCAATATCACCCATTTCTAATAGCCTGTTCAACTCCGCAATCAGTATTCAATCGACAGCTAGTGATATCGCGGAGTGGCGTTGTTTAATTGGCTTGCTATAGCCTACATAAGTTTTTTTTTATAAGAGAAGTGCACCCTTATCCTTGCTGGGAGTAAGACGGGAAGTCAGAAATTTTTGTGGAACGATATGAGAACATAAAGTTGCGTTTCGCCATTTTTACCACAGATTGAAACTATGGTAGATTTCCTCTCTTATTCCCTCTTATTTCCTCTTTTATTCCCTCTCTTACTTCCTGTCTTTGCCGAGCCTCTTTGATTCATTAGGCGCATTTCTTTTAATAGCCATGCAGAGCAGAGTAGGCTAAGAACACACAATTACGCTAAAAATTTGATCTACTTAAGCTGCTCTGGATTAAAGGTTAGTGAAAGAATTCTACTCTGCTAATTAGTAGTAGACTACCTTGAAATGCAGGCGGCGCAGCTGTCGAAGTTTTCGGGCAGCTTACAGTTTGGGAAGCACATAAAATTCATTTCCCGTCAATAAAATGTTCGTTTTGTGTAATTATATGGAATAGTAAACATACGAATTGATTTTGCTACCTAAAGGAAATTAATCCGATTGTATCTGTACTAAGGATTTAAGTTTCTTCTTGAAATTTGAGTTGACGTTTGAAAGCTAATCTAAACTAAGACACACTCCCAGCAAAGACATGCCCCGTTTTCATCCTGGTTACTCTAATTTGCTCTCGAACGTTTTTTTTTTCGCCGCTTATCCTTCTCTGGTGTGTACAAAAAAACGCACCTATTGTCAAGGATTAGATTTCGCGGACCGAGCAGCTCGAGGTCTATGGCGGCCGTTGTACTTGGGGACCTTGGAAAAAAGATGCTGGCTATAGGAAAACGATAAAAGCTGGTCTAAAGCAGATTTTGCCAAATTGCTTTCTGATGCGTCACGCAGTGATGGAGTATATCTCCTCGATGGCAGAGTCTTGTAACAAAGACTTTTGATCTGATTAGAGCGTAAATTCGGGATAGTCAGTCGGAAGAGTTGCTACTTTATATGAAGCTGTAACCCTGGAGTAAATTCCAAACCGAGTAACGGATATCGACAGGCTGACTGCGTCCTGAATGTGTTGGTGTAGCTGATGACGTCACGGATGTTGGCACTTGGGCTTGGATTTACCTGCTCCCGGTTGGGGCGTTACGTTAGGACGGCTCCACCGTCTTCCAGGAGCTGACCGAAGCCTGATTATCCCCAACGAGCTCGCTGACGGGTAGGGCAATGTCCTCTGGTTTATAGTGTAGACTTCGGTAAGCATGTGTAACGCAGCCGTTTCTTTCTCTTAGGATCTTTGCCGTTTAGTACGGTTCATTTTGGGTGGGTGTTTGGTCACAAGTTCACTCGCTTTAACGGGAGCATATCTCTGCAGAAAATATAGAAGATAGCGCTTTCCGGCCGCGCCGCTATAACCTCGCTGAAGGGGAAATCGAAGACCACCAGTCGAATTTGAATTGCGATGCTCAAAGTCCTTTTTTGATAGGATTTTTTTTATAGCTGTTGGCCCCTCAATTTGTTATCTGTATTATATCCTTGAGACGAGGTTCTGAATCGGACAAGGAGAGAAGCTTATCTAGGACCGCGTCCAAAGCAGAAGCTGCTGATGTTTCCTTTAAGAGCCGTCCATCGCTGGAGCAAAAGGATAGCTGAATAAAGGGATTTATGCAGTTGTGGTTTAAATTATTGCTTATTGGACTAGTACATGGGTAATAATATGTACTAGTCCAATAAGCAGAAGTTACGCGGCTTCTAAGGCGAACCGTCAGGAATTACCATTCTCGCCCCTGTGACCTTCCCCGATCGGCACAGTAAGTTACAAATGGTCTCTTCCTACCAAAGAAAGCTGGAGACATTAGTGGCGGTCCTACGAACAGAAACATACTTCTCCTTCATATGCTTTGCTCTCCAGTGAAATATATACGGACAACTGTCAATTTTTGGATCTGAAAAAATTTCTATTCGGACCTCAAAAGTATTCAAATCCCAAAATTGACAGTTGTCCGTACATATTTTAGCGGAAAGGATACCCTGATCCGCTCGTATGATCGCAACTATTAGCAAAGAATGTGATGAACGCCAGAAAGGTTACCCTTTCTGGAGAGGGCAAACTAAACTACTTTTAACGTCATATTCAGAAACAGCGACCGAAAATTTCGTTGTAATTTGTGCCAGCCAGATCGGACCAGTATTCCCCATGAAAAGAGAGTTGCCATTCTAGGGTGGGCAGCATTCGCCTCATGTACAAAAAAGTACAGTGCGAAATCATCCTCGCACCACATAAAACTCTCATAAGACTCCTATTGTATTCTACCAGAGTTAAACCACAAGACTAGAACTCTTAATTCTAGCTCTCATGAGACTCTTAAAACCGCTGAACCCTCCCTGGCTACGGATACAAGAGCACCGTCTCCGGCTATGTGCCTGCCTACTCCCAGTTTGGCATAGCGCATCAACTACTCCTAAGCGGCTTAGTTGACATTTTGTTAGTATATGTATAATTGGTTTGGGACGAAGTTTGTTGCTAACATACACTCCCTGTCGATTAAGCCAGATTCTGCGACAGTCGAGAATGGCTGTGGCTTATTGTTACACCCCACACCGCTGGCGGGAGGACAACACAAATATCAAAGGCCACGGCAAGGTGCATCAGACTGAAGCTTCAATACACTGAGAAACCGACCTGCAAAAAAAAAACTGGTTTATAATCGTCACGAAATTCAGTGTTCTGCATAAGCATTCAACTTTTCTACGGATCTATTCCAGCAACCTCAAAGAGCAAAGATCGTGATAGATGAAGTTCGACCCTATGACATAGATTACACTTAAAGCTTCTGGATTTGACTACCAGAACTCAATACGTTCACCATTAAATTCCCATCTACATTTTAAATGAAAATCCTACATTATCCATATTTCCAAGTCAGATGGCAAACTTTAAACATATAAATCCTCCCCATAATCCTTTGCCTCTTCAATCCTACAGATACACATACACACTCCACATAGCCACACACATCGACCGAACATGTTTAACTTTCGTCGAAATTTTCTACGGAAAATTTAAGCCAATTAAATTGGTTCCATCGAGTATCAAAATTTTATCACTGAACCAATATGCAAGCGTATTCTCATTACTAGTAAGAGAGAGAGAGAGAGCATAAAGGAAAGGAGGATTCGACCAGGATATCAGGATTAAGTAAATTTCCGCTTGGGTGCATAGAACCAAGATAAGTACAAAAGTAGTAGCAAGAGACCTATGTATACCAGAATATATTCACTCACTTAATTGTTTTTCATGTTACGTAAATACATGAGACAGAAAGTGACTACTGTATGCGAAGCTGATGATCCGATGTCATTAAATACAGGGTGTATCTTATGATGATGAAACTACAGGTTCCTTGCTTGGATATGCGAGTATGTATCTCGGAAGTGGCTTAAGAATTTCCATTGACGTTCTTTGGGACACTATGGAAAGACGACGATTGAACACGAATAGGAGGTGGCTTAATTTATTGACGATGAATTAGGAGGATACGGTTCATGTCTAAGATTATAGCAAATGTTGAGATGTCGAGAAATTAATTGCCTGTCACTAAAGAACAGCAATTTTCGGTCAAAACTTGTCATCATACATCGTTGATAATTATCAAGTGAATCGATGTATATAAGTTGTAGGGATTTCGTATCATAATATAGTGTAATCTGTCTTGGTATACTCTTAGGAGTTGTGTTTGTATTATTGAAGCGTAATTTGCTGTGTGTGAGTTGAACGGGTAATTTTGTCGGGCTAAGATATATCTTTAGCGAAAAGACGATTCTTCTTGCTACCAATAATAATTTGGACAATTTTCAGTGCCAGTGCCTGACACTCTTTTGCTACAGATCGACGCCATGTGATTCTAGGACCCCTCTTGGTCGGCCTTGGTTGGAACTTGGGTTCCATTTCATGGCATGCAAAGCAATGCAGTTATCACTCTTCCGCAATGTGTGACCTATCCACTGCCATTTTCGCCTGCGTATCAATTCGTCGATTGGCATCTGACCCGTACGCCGACTTAGCTCTTCATTTGATATTGTTTCGGACCAGAATATTCTTAGAATTCGACAAAGACATGAGTTGACGAAAACTTGCGGCTTTCTGGTAACTCTAAGGGAAACTTTCCATGTACTGCTTCCATACAAAAGCACAGACAGTACTAGGGAGCGAAATAGGCCCAGCTTGGTCTTGATACTGAGATAACTGCCTTGCCAGATTTTGGAGAGCATGCCGTATGCGCAATTAGCCTGGTTGATACGACGAGCGATGTCCTGCTCCGTACCACCATTTTCGGCAACAATGCTACCCACCGGCTGCCTATTAATATTGATGTCAATAGGTGTCGGATTTCTTTTTCGCAATGGCGGGCTTAGAACCTTTGTCTTGTTGGTATTAATCTTTAGCCCAACCTTGCTTGCCTCCCTTTCGAGATCTAACGCCATTGCGGACAGATCCATGATTTTGTGGAAGAGTAGGCATATGTCGTCAGCGTAGTCTAGATGTTGCAGAGAAGATGTCAAAGTCCATTGAAGTCCTCTGTCGAGTCCGGATAGGGCTGCATGCAACACATCGCCTATCATTTTGATGAATATAATCGGTGAGAGGATGCACCTCTGCCGAACTCCACTGCGAATCTCCCCCGCCACATTACTTTTATGAAGAACGCGACATTTCGCGTCGTCAGAAGGTTACCTTAATAACAGCCTCAAGCTTCTCAGAGATGCCTCTCCTGCGCAAAGCCGACCATATAGAATCCCGGTTCACACTATCGAAAGCCTTTTCGAAATCGATGAAAAGCAATTGAAGCGGAGAATTGTATTCAGCGCATTGCTCGATGCTGATTCGCAAGGTGCTAATATAATCGATACAGGAGAATCCGGATCGAAAACCAGCCTGCTCTTCATCAATAATGCTTTCTAAGTGGGCCTTTAGTCTTTCCAGGACGATTTTAGCTGTTATCTTGGGAACGGCAGGGAGCACACAAATGCCTCTCCAATTATTACAGTCTGTGAGACTACCCTTTTTGGAAGTTTGATGATCTAAGTAGGAAAGGTCAGTAGGAAAGGTCTCAGTATTCCACGCTTTATCAATAAGTGGGTGCAGCAAGTCGGCAGTTATGCTTGGCGCTGCTTGATAAAGTTCGGCGGGGATACCGTCGAGTCCGGCAGCCTTTCCTCATTTTAGTGCAATAATTGCAGCGACTTATTCCTTTTCAGTCGGGGCAGTGGACCGTATACGCACATTTTGATGGTTAGCTAAATAATCTATATGAGGGGGAACTTCCCCAGAGGTTACACGGTTCAAGACCGCGGGGAAGTGTTCTTTCCATGGCCTAATTTGATCTTCTTCCAAGATAAGTAGCTTTCCGTCACTATCTTTCACTGGATGTTGGCAAGAGTTACGACCACCTGTAAACTCCTTGATGACACCGTATATGGCGTTTAATTCTTACGTTACTTCTTGCGGCTGCTTCTGCTGAGGCTAAAAGTAAATTGGCATAAACTCTTTTATCGCATCGCACATTACGCTGAACTTCTCGAGCTTTCTGACGGCAATGGAGTTCGATGCTGTTTCGACTGTCGTCTGCTGCTGCAGCCAAACGAACCTTCAGCTCCTTTCTTTCAGCAATCCGCTTCCATGAAGCGTCGGACATCCAGGGCTTATTCCGGCAATCCGTGTTTGTTCCAAGGGTGGTATCTGCAGTGCTGTCGAGAGAAAATCCGTTCCAACTTTTGTCAACTTTTGTAGGGGCCCATATATGGCGACCGATAGCTCAGTGCGTCAAAGTGGTATGAAAGGGCAAGGAGCAAAAAAAAGCTCAGTGCGTAGATACGTTCTTTTCTCTTTTTTACCAATTTTTCAAATTTTCGGGCCCCCGAGAAAAACACGAGACACGGGCCCGGGGCGTTTCGCCACTTCCGCCCCCCCTCTCGACGGCCCTGGGTATCTGCGCTATCAATGTACGCATAATTTATGGTATCTCAGTTTTCATTTTTCTCACTATCTGTGTTACTAGTTATCTCAGCTACTTTTTGCGCAAGATAGTCATTATATTGTTGTAAGACAGCTGGATTTTTTAGTCGAGCGGTGTTGAATTTGCGGCCCCTGGGACTTTCGTCGCTAGGACGGCGCACGGCTGCAATACGCAATCGAACATCAAACGATCATAAGATAATGGTCTCTTCCCATCCCAATATCGGCACTCTTCTTGTTTTGTACGTTCAGGAGGCAACTCTTGAATCTTTTACAAATGGCAAAATGGTCGATCTGATTTTGTGTTCTGCGCGATCAACAGAGGACCAACTGATTTTATGGTGGTCCTAATGCTCAAACATAGTACCCACGATGAAGAGATTGTGAAAGTTGCGGAGCCCTACAAATCGTTCACCATTGTCGTTACGATCACCAAGACCGTGTCTCCTCATCACATTTCGGAGCCCATGCTTTTCAGCGCCAACTTTAGCATTCAAATCAATCATAACCATTATAACGTCACCCTTAGGAGCTCTGCTCTGAACGGCGTTGTTCGTTGAAGGAGTCTTTCGCCAAGACATTGTCGGGTTCAGTTGGAGCATAACATTGTATTACTGAGATGTTCCTCATTTTGCTCCGGAACCTGGTGGTCAGGGTTCTGTCGGAGACTGGATCCCAGGATAAGGGACAGTTTCGTGCGGCTCTGGTTAAGAGGAGCCCCAGACTTGACTCATGACCACTGCCGGCAGCTCCGCCGGTGTACAACATTACAGTGCTACCCGTTGGAGGGATAAATTTTCCGCTGTTCCACCATCCTATCTCACTAACTCCTAAGATGTTTAGTTTTTGCCTCAGAAATTCACTCTCTGATTGTAGAAATCCTGAGCTCTGGGGACCTTCTGATCCATTGTCCAGGAGAGTAGGCACATTCCAGAATCCATAGTACCATAGCCAGAAGTCGGAACCATTAAGTCAGTCCTTATCCGAGGCATAGTTGACGTTTCGTTAGCATATAGAAGATTTCGGATAGTGCAAGTTGCTGGCATACACATCCTGTCTTTTGTCGGTTTTAACGACAGGCCCTCAAAGGAAAAGGCCGTGGAATTACACGTGGAATAACATCACATAACACACCACAGGGGGAAGGTTTACCTCAACTAAATCATCGCACCGCCAGCACTGGCGGCTTGACATTGGTTAGCAATTGTCAGCGACCACTGCCGTTCCAGGAGCCGCCGATGCGGAGGACTGTGGAAGGTGAATTTTCGCCGGTTTGAGAGGCTACTTTATCGCTCACTTAACAATCTGATCAAACACATCACTAAACTTTCAAGAATAGATAAATTATCTTGAATGTTAGGTGCTACTCAGACTGACAAAAATATAATTCAATATTCGTACGGAATAAATTCACCCTTAGATACAAAATCTGGGAATGTGAAGGATTTTCACCTTCAAATAGGAGCATAACAAAAAAAAAATATATATATTTTATATAAAAGAATTCCATGTTAAGGTTCTGCTTCCAACTATGCGAGTATTTTAGGTACCTACATATTTCTTCTCTGTTCAGTTTGTCTCTGTCCGGAAAAATCTTCAGGTCGACAAGTGAACATGCTTCCCTTACAACAATCTAAGATTTCTGCCAGCGATTCAACACAAGTGAACTAATATAATTTAAAAATGAATTTTTCTATTTGACAGTATCATCGTTCTCTGCATTCCACGAAACATACACTTGGCGAACCTGAAGGACTCGCAAATTGCATAGAATTTGTGTGTTTGGATGCTGATGATGATGACGGTTGTTATATCCGTGATGGTTTTTCGCCGAAGAAGAGTTGAAGAAGCGACATTGTTGCCATGTTCCGTACACATTCTCTATTTGACATGTCTCATGTGTGTCCTTTTCATTTCTTGATTTAACAAAAGAAATCTTCGTCTTCGCCGAGGAGATTCTTTCGAGACCGATATTTCCGTTGGAAAAACTGAGCTGGTCTGTAGTCGTCATTTTTATAAAATTCGCGTTCCAGTATGTTGCAGAATGTATGGGCCAAAGGATATTTTGTACAGTCATGAAGGATAATACCGACATATGTGTCGAGGATTAGCTCCCCGTTATTTCATAGCCGTTGGGTCGGGAATATATACCAGATTCTATGAGTATAATCCGAATAAAGAGTCTCTACTCGCATATGCATGATGCCAGAGGATATGAATTATGAAAATGTATCACATGCGATATATTCCGGTTGCGAGAGTTTAAAGTGAGAACGGCACCATCTCGTGATCTATTTAAAAAAGAATACATCTGCCATATAAATTTGCGGGCGCTATGGAAGAGAAGCCAAGTATGTAGCTTATATTTCATAATGCGACTTTATAACGTAATTTTGGAAAAACAGTTTGACTAACATGCGGTATGGAGATGCAGATGTGAATTTCTATAATAGGATTATGAATTTCCTATACAGTCGTCCCCCGCTTATTCGCCATGTTAGGGACCGGAGCAACGGCGAAAAGCGGAATTCGGCGAAAAGCGGAACCTAGCTTTTTTTCAGCTTGTAAATGGATATTGACTACCTTGAAACGTAAATTACACGTTTATATCATTTTTTAAAGAGTTAGAAAGGTTAATAACACAAATGATTAAACAAATGCAGAAAAATTAACAAAAAATTATTTGTGAATACTTCATTTTTTAATAACACACTATTTTCATATAAGAATAAGGGATATAAGATATAAAAAGAATAGTTATCGAAAAGGTTGGAAAAATGACAAATCATTAGAAAATTAAAATTTGAATCTTTTCGCAGAAGTGGAGCTTCCAGGATTTGAATCTGAAGAGATTGTTGTCGATGGCTGCGCAGTTGCTGTCTTGAAATAAGACAACATTGATGTTTGCTGCAGAGATCCCTTTCTCCTTTCTCTGAGAAGTTGGCGATAGCAAGCTATTTGGTCTTCTAAGCCCTTGTTGACTTTAGCACTTCTTTCGAAGTTCGGTTCGACCCTCTCCCAAAATTCTATTGCCTCCTCAACTTTTGAGATTCCTTCCTGCAATTCTTTCGTAGTTAAAACCCTGGGCTGAACCTCATCACTCGGTATATCTTCCTGTTCTCTGAACAATCTTCTCTGTTCTTCGATTAACAGAAGATCTTCATCATTTAATTCCTCATTATGGGATTCAAGCAAATCTTCAACGTCTTCAGGCTCGACTTCTAACTCCAGTTCTGTTGCCATGTTAACAATGTCCGAAGTTACTTCATTCACAGGATCCTCGTTTGCTTCCAAATCGCTCGTGAATGTGGGGATCAGTTTCTTCCATGCACCTTTAACAATAACGAAACTATTAATTTATGAGAGTTCATATGTTTACTATAATAATGCTTACCCTTCAAAGTCGTTTCTTTGACTTCACCCCAAGCATCTCTAATTGTTTTAATGCCGTCCAAAATTGTGAAGTTTTTCCAAAAGGATTTAAGTTTGTTTTGTTTCGGAACATCAGAACCATCATCATCTATTGCGGCTATAGCCTTTGAAAAAGTCCTCCGTAGATAATACGATTTAAAAGACGCAATCACGTTTTGATCCATTGGCTGCAACAATGATGTTGTGTTTGCAGGAAGGAATACAACTTTTATATTTTCATGTACTTCAGTCAAACTCTTAGGGTGACTCGGAGCATTATCGATTACAAGTAGAATTTTGAATGGAATATTCTGTTTTCTGCAAAAAGTTTCAACAGCAGGTTTGAAAGATTCTGAGAACCAAGTCCCAAACAAAGCAGCCGTCATCCAGGCTTTCGTATTTGACTTGTAGTAAAGGGGAAGACTTGACTTAACATAGTTTTTAAGTGCTCTAGGATTTTCTGAATGGTAAATCATCATTGGTTTTAGTTTACAGTCACCAGCTGCATTAGCTCCTAGTAAAAGAGTTAGTCTATCTTTCGCAGCCTTGAAACCGGGCATAGATTTCTCTTCTTTTGCAATAAAAGTTCTAGCGGGCATTTTTTTCCAATATAATGCCGTCTCATCCACATTAAAAATCTGTTGCTCCGTGTAGCCACCATTGTCAATAATTTTTTTCAGTTCTGCAGGATACATTTCTGCCGCTGCGGTATCTGCGCTTCCTGCTTCTCCCTGAACTTTTATGTTATGCAAGTTAGACCTTGCCTTGAATCTATTAAACCAGCCCTTGCTAGCCACAAATGATTCTCCGGTGGATGTCTCTCCCCTTTCAGCCTTTAATGAGTTGAATAAACTTAGGGCTTTGGCTTGGATAATGGATGTACTAAGCGGGATATTGTGGCTAACTTGGTCCTCAATCCAGACGTTTAATAACTTCTCCATATCAGCAATTAAACTGTCCCGCTTTCTAATTATTTTTGAGTGAACTGATGTGGCATTTTTTACTTCCTCCAAAACTTTGGCTTTATTCTTGATAATTGTTCCGACTGTCCTGCGAGGTAAGTCTAACTTCCGGCCTATATCAGTCATGGACATTCCTCCCTCGGCGAGCTTGATAAGTTCAAGTTTTTGTTGCAAAGTTAGAACCCTATGACTCCTTTTGACTTTCTCACTTTGGTTTGTTTCCATTTTGTATAAACAAACAATAAATTATAGTATAAATGTAAATGTTACACGACAATAACACACCCGACGCGAAATTTTAAAAAATTAGTATCTGCTGTCCGGAACAACGGCACTTTACAACTGTATTGAAGGGAAACAAGATTTCCTTAAGAATTAATGTCAGCAGTTTTCATCTTAAGTGGACAAAACGATAACTATCGTTTAATTTGAGTTTTCATATTTGTGAACCATCGATTTTTTACACTTGACATTCAGGAATTTGAATTTACTTATCTTGAAGTGTATCCTAATAAAATTTTATTGCTCCTTTGGCTAAGTTAAAGTGTGTAGTTGATGTTGGTTGTTACGATGTCGCTGTAACTAACAGTTATTTGAAATTGGAAATGAAAAGTTATACGGCGAAAGAGTGAGACAGGCGGCGAATGTATGAATCTTGCCGGAATTGAAAAGCGGCGAAAGAGCGGATCGGCGAAAAGCGGAACGGCGAAAAGCGGGGGACGCCTGTACATAGTGTAGTGTTTTACGAAAATTCTGAATTTTCGACCGTGTTTTCATTTTTACTAGTTGAACAAATAGCAAAAAAGAAAGAACTGTTTCCAGGCTAAATAAGTAAATGGGCCAAATAAAAGAAAAACATTAATTATTCATTTTTATTAATGCTTATACATACATAATACAGCTTTTGAAAATTATAGGGGGATTCATGCCCGCTGTTGTAAATCGTAAAAGCGTCGTAAATGGTAAACTAGTTCACAATTGCCTCGTATTTACACCAGAGTAGAGTATAATAAACCATTTTATTGTCTTGGGTATAATATATCATTTTTTTTAGGGATTTTGATGTGATTTGTTTCGGCCTTGAGACATTTTTTTGTGGAGTTCATTCTTTCCAAAATAATCAAGGAAAACTAAAAATAAATGAAACCGGAATATAGAGGGCTACGCCCGAAGTCCGAGATTTTGTAGCAAGTACTTATTTTGGTATCTAAGTATCGGCTCCTTACTCTTCTTGGTACCACTTAGATGGATAAAAAAAAACGATAACAAAATGTCTGACGCATCCTATAGTATCTTTTATGCCCAATCATATCACGTGATTGTAACGAAACTTAGAACATATTATTGCCTATGGTGTTGGTTATTCTTAGCCATCAGTACTTTTGATCTCGGACGTGTTTAAGGGATGTAGGGATGCGCTAACTGCAACTATGGAAATAAACTATTATTAACCTATTTTGAAAAGATATACAAATTCCATTATTTCCCGATTTATATGCTATTCGGAACTCACCTTCTTGAAAGTTTTCATTTTTCTAAGTGTTACGGTCTCGAAATGCAAGGGGGATAAATTGCGATCTAATATTTTCTCCTCCCTCATTGTTCCCCTTTTTTCAAATATAAGTAAATGCTAAAAATGAAATGTACTCAACATTACCTTTCTCACAACACCCCACTTGCCTATACCAATCGATACACAAAATTTTACCTTAATTTTGCCCCTCTGCGGTTCGTGAGATATTTCATGGACAGACAGACAGACAAACGGACGCATGACCGATTTCATAAGGGTTTTATTTTACTACAAAACCCTAAAAAAGAACTTTTGACCCCCTCTCCGCAACACTTCCGGACCCCCTATCATCGGGGACTTTTGAGCACATATTCAGAGGACTGTCCCCAACAATTGTGCCAAATTTCAAAATTACACGATTTTTTTTCATAATGAAGCCTTTTCGGACTTCCTAGCCTGGACTATAATGGTTGAATAATTATTGCTAGGTGAAGGTGGCTGGTTCTTTATGGGCCGAGTGTCATGAGGCGAATGCACTAGACTACTATCGATGACATACTGAGTCTTTTGGTTAGGATGAAAGGACATTGTCAATGAAGTCTTATGTAGGCAAGATGGGTATCATATAACTGGGGGTGATAAGGCGAATGCGTTAGACTACTGTTGATGGTATTTCAAATTCTTTGGTTAGGAGAAAAGGGCACCATGAAATAAGCCATTTGGAAATTAGCCGTAGAGGAGCAATTTCGGTTGAATCTGAAAGTGGCCATGCATGACTACTTTCAATTCGCATTCAATATTCAATTTCGTTTAAAAGCGAAAGTGAGTATGTACATGGCTATTTTCGCTTTCGTTCGCATGCCTTATTTCGATTTGAAACCCAAATTGTGCATAGACAAAAAAATGCTGGATGCAGATATGCTAGGACGAAACGGATGCTGGTACAAATAGAAGGAGTGAAACGAGCGACGTAGCGCTATATACAGGGGGTCGCAACACCCTAGGGGTGGAGCTAGCCCAGTTCATTCCAAACCGAAATCGTCCATGTACACTTTGTGCGATACTGCGGATTGAGAATCAACAGTCCCTTGTGTAGTTGATGTGGCAAAATGTAAATGTGAAATGCATTCTGTGTAAAATTATTGTGCGTGATAATTGCTATAACGGTCGAATAATTATGGCTAGGTGGCTGGATGTTAGTGGCCGAGTGTCATGAGGCGAATGCACTAGACTACTGTTGATTGCATTTTAAGTTCTTTTTTTAAGACGAAAGGACATAGACAATGAAGTGAAAGGTAGACAAGATCATCATCGTGCGCGACAGCCCGACGTCGGGTCTTGGCCGCCTGGATCGTTGTCCTCCAAATATCTCGGTCACGTGACCGCGTCCTCCAATTTTGAAGCCCAGTAGCTGCTCGGCGTCCGCATATACGGAACTCTCCCAACGAGCTCTCGGTCGTCTAGGCAGTCTCGCTCCGTCACCTCGTTCTGCGTTCATAACTCTCTTTGGCATGCGATCATCGTTCATTCGTTGTACTTGCCATGCCCATTGAAGTCGTTGTAGTTTGACGATTTTTGAAACTTCCAGCTCATCGTACAGTTCAAAAATCCCATGGTTACCAGATGCGCTATCCATCGCGATCGCAAACAGCCCCGAATATTCGTCGCAGAATTACGTTCTAATATGTCTAGCATGTTTCCGGAGGCTTGAGTTAGGGTCCATGCTTCGCAGCCATAGCATCGCACTGGTCGTATAATGGTTTTGTACACGTGCAACTTCGTGCTTCTGCGTTTTATTAGCTAACTGAATCCGTCGCTTGATTTTGTCAGTTTCTTTGGCGTCCCTTGACAAGTTGCAACTTAGGTATATGAAGTTGTTCACGAACTCGATGTTGAGGTCCCTCAAATTGATGCTCGATTGTGCCGGCGTCCTTGTCATCGATTGCATCATTATTTTAGTTGTAGTTCAACTTCTTTTGCAGCGGCAGCGTATGCAGAAGTTCTTCTGCGTCGGCCAATCTTCGGGACATGATATTGATGTCGTCGGCGTACGCTGCTAATTGTGTTGACTTGATGAGTAGCGTCTTGCA
Organism: Chloromyia formosa; assembly: GCA_964017055.1. Classification (NCBI taxonomy): domain Eukaryota; kingdom Metazoa; phylum Arthropoda; class Insecta; order Diptera; family Stratiomyidae; genus Chloromyia; species Chloromyia formosa. The sequence continues at coordinate 24,295,088 of OZ024816.1, read as the reverse complement.
GTTTTCCATATTCATAGCCTGAATAGCGTATTCCAGTGCTAGGTTGAAGAGCGTCGATGCCAGTTTATCGCCCTGTTTCAAACCAATGCGTGTTTCAAATAAATCAGTAAGTCTATTATGGATCCTGACCTATGAGACGGAGTTGGTCATCGTCATCTTTGTCAGTCGCACTAATTTTGCCGGTATACCAAATTGCAGCATGAGGTTGTACAGTACTCCACGATCGATACTGTCGTATGCCTGCTTGAAGTCGACAAGATTTGATATGCGTCTACGTTGTTATCCCAGCACTTCTGGAGTATCAGCTGGACCGTAAAGAGCTGATCGGTTGTGGAGCGACCAGGTCTGAAACCGCTTTAATAATCGCCAATGATTCGTTCTGCGTACGGGTTTATTCTATTTTCCCGAATTTTCTTCAAAATTTTATAGGACGTACAAACTAGTGATATGCGCCTGTAATTCTCACACCGCAGTTTATCGTACTTCTTGTGAATTGGACAGATGATGCTTCTGCGCCAATCGTCTGGGATCTCCTCGTCCTCCCATACTCGCAGGAGTAATTGATTTATGGCATTAGCTAGTCCCGTTCCACCGAGTTTTAGCAGTTCAGCTGGAATCTCGTCAGCGCTCGGCGCTTTATTTCGTTTTAGCGACCGCAACGAGATCAATTTCCTCTACTGTCCGGGATTGTATGGGTGGGCCTACATCAACAATATCGTCGAGGGCTTCTTGTGTGGGAATGTTAGATGGCAGGCTCAGAAGCTCTCTAAGGGGCGCATCGTTTGTTAATGCAATCGTTGTCGCTGATGATGTTTCCATCCTTGTCCTTACAAAGGCTAGTCCTGGGTTGATAGCCGTTCTTAATTGTATTTACTAGTTTATTTGTCTGGTGGCCAATAGGATTTAGCTAAGTTTTAGTTAATATTCGGCAACTGCTCGTAAAACTATTTACGTGTCTTACGTCTAATTATTCTATTCGATATTCGCCGTAGCTCGTCACATTTTTCTCTTCTGACTCTGGTTCCTTGTTGAATCTATTATCTATAGGCCTTGTTTTTCGCGTCGTTTTTCTTCGTCGTACCAGTCATTTCGCGCTCACCGGTTTTTATATCCCACGATTTCCTCTGCGACCTCTTTGATGGCACTCTTGAGTTCTTCCCAGAATCGACGGACGCCTGTGTTGCTGATATTGTTGTGTGTATAGGCGATGGTCTGTACTCAAGGGTGGTAGTATACGCCACGGCTGTAGCAGCCCTCAGAAGCTTATCATCCGCAAAGATTTTGGGAGAGCTGATTCTTAATTGGTGCACTGTGGAAATTCTACATGTATAGGTCGTCTTCACCAAAGGAGTGAGTGATCTGAGTCGCAGTTTGCTTCTCGATACACACTAGATGCCCATCTCCCTGAAATGAGGATGTGATCAATTTGGCTGGCTTTATGTACGTCTGGAGATTTCCAGGTCTGCTTGTGAACGCGTCGATGCGGCAAACACGTAGAGCTTACGACTAGATTTCTACTGCAGGCAAAGTCGATAAGTCGCTGGCCGTTGTCGTTACATTCTTCACTGACTGTGGCCTCCAATGGTCCCCCGGTGCCAACTTTCATTTCCAACTTTCTCGTTAAGGTCTCACAGCAGCAATTTGACGTCGTTTGTTGGAAGTGAGTCGAAGAGAGTCTCAGGGCGACCGTGGGGCTCGTTTTTTACTGCGTCTTCTTTAACTTCAGTGGGGCATGCACATTGATGAGCCGCAGATTCAAGAATCGAGGCTTATTAATTCGAATCGCATACAGCCGTTGATTTATGGGTTTGGTTTGATGTCAGTTGAGGTGATTGTTAGCTATAAATGCTACTCAAAACTCCTTGCGGCTCGATGGTTTGCCACTTGTAAAAATTGTGTGCCATTTCTTGTCATTGTTTTCGCTGGCAAGCCAATTTGTTTCCTGGACTGCAGTAATGCTAAGTTTCTGGCGACCGGTAGCGCAGTGTGTTGAGGCATCAGTTTCATGTTTGAATACCGGCGTTTCGGGTTCGAATCCCGTCCGCCACGGCATTCGTGGCCATGGATGTGCAGAAGGTGCATGCTGGCAACTGCATTCTCCGAAACCAGTTTATGTCGTCGAAACCTCAACTGGGCCACATGGAACAGTTGACGCGCTTTGCCCCACAAGGGGTTAGGGCAATTGAGAGTATTGCTCAGTTTGTACTTTTCGACCTGTTGAAGGAGGAATTTCTCGGGCCCCGGTTTGTTCAGGGAGCGTAGTTAGTACATGGGAATTTTGTTTGATAAATTGGATGTGTTACTATTGGACACTTCCGAATAATATCTCCAAGTTTCATTAATTTCGCAATTTTTGTAATGGTCAATGTCTCTGCCGACTGAACTATTAAGTCATCGGAATCAAATAAGTATACGGAACGAAACTGACCCATTTCAGCTTCCTGTTTTTAAAATCGCCCATTAGTTAAAGTAGAGTCAGTGCGGACATTTCATTTCAGGAAACTCAAATCCATTATTTCAACGGATCAACCTTGAATAAATCTCAAGCCCTCTTGAAAATTAAATTCAAAGCATCATTCTTACGGAGAACTTGGAGTCAATCTTTGTCATGCAGACGACCTCTATTCTTATTCGCTATATCGTTAAAGCTCTCTCTCATTTCATTCCATTTCCAAAAGAAGATCAAGATTTCGACTTGAAAGCATAGCCAAGACCGGGGCATTTTTTTTTTCGTCGTCCCAACTTGTAAAGAGTTTTTCACCACCCCTACTTCAATCTTGCCAGTCATGGATTACTGAATAAATATCTGGAGAATTCAAAAGTCAACACCATTTAACCCCATTTCGTGTTGTAAAGAGGTCCTGGAAATGGTGACGATGCTGCCATTGATGTCAGTCAGGGCTTGGAATGAAGGCGGCGAGTAGAAAAAAAACCGGACCGAGAGGAGAATTCAAATAAAAAAAACTATCTGTCTGAATGTCTGAGAAGACTTCCCACAATATACAGAGACGGTCAGACGACGCGACGACCGAATACATACTCGTACATTGAAAGGACGAAGAGATTTCTAAAAAAAAAACAACAACTGTACTGTTGCAAGGATGGAATTTATCTTATCAGCGGGTCATTTAGTGAGTTCTGTCGTATTCATCACACTTCTGGCGAAAAATGAAAACCTCGTCTTATAAAGCTTCTGTCGAGAAGTGGCTTTCATATAAATGGAATGAAGTAGAGTTGGAAGTTGATTGGACCGGACAATGGACGCGTCGGATGAAGGAAGTAATTCAGGCGACGAAGAGACAGTCGGACATTGTAAACAAAAGCAAGTCTAATCCTATTACTTTCTCAGTCGGCGGTACAAAGAGTCTGTCTATTGCGATCTGAACAAAATTTTAACTGACCGAGACCTGAGCACTCTAAGCACCGGACGACCGAAGTCAGTCACACTTAATAATACCGGCGAACTCCATTCCATATATCCTGGAAATGGCCCGCCATCCAACCGGAATCCAGAGTTCTGTAGAAACAAAGAAAATGAATAGGGACATTGCTGTTCAGCTCTTTTCGAAAAACATTCACTTGACGTGACAACAAACGAATGCCTGACTTTTGTAAGTATGTACCACGACGAGTTTCACATTTCATTGTTTTGATTTCGTGGTCTGACGAGCGCGCTCGAATCTCTCGTCCTTTCGATTCACGAATACTAGAAAGTCCTCAGTTTGAATTCAATTTTCGTTTGTTTCGCCCCGGCTGAGTTATCTGATTGCTGAATTTTTAAAAAGGCACACGGAAGGGTTGAATTGGCTTCATTTGAACGTGAATGTAAAGATTGAAAATGTTTATGCTTTCAATCTGCACATTCACGTTCAGTTAGGAAGAGGAAAGGACTTTCAGATGTGATCTATAAAGACGGATGGTGTGACTTAATTTTCAAAGTTCAGTTGAACTGAGAAATGAACGAAGATAAGGAAAATGCATAGCAAGGATATGGAAGTGGATGATGTGGTACGAAATTATAAATTAGTTACTGAGCGTAATATAGTTCCTGGGAAAAATTACCGATACCAAACTAGTGCCTTCAAGAACACCAGAACAAAGGTATAAGATTGAACTTGCTCAAATACCCTCAACACCTAGACTATGCTTTTCATACCCTAGACTTTTAGTATAGGGTATATTGTTTTAGTCACGACGAAAATATGTAACACCTTAGTGTCACCATACACTGTCGACCTCGAACACGAACCTAGTACAAGTGGACCGGTTTTCTTCACACCTATGTGAAGTGTATGTGTGTGTCAGAGGAAATTTGTACCACGTTCAAGCTCGAGTTCGAGTTCGACAGTGTATGGTGACACTTAAAGGAGGCTCCGGAGGTATAACAATGTATATATGTATGATCAGAGTCACCTCCTGATTCAACTTAGACATGTCTGTCTGTCTGTCCGTCTGTCTGTCCGTCTGTCTGTCCGTTCGCACGATAACTTTCGATAGAATTAAGCTAGAGCTTTGAAATTTTGGTTGAATGTTGGCAGTATGATCTAGTTGGTCGGCATTGAAAATGGGCATGATCAGGCCAAGAGAACGCCTACCTCCCCTACATATGTAAAATAAATAAATGTATCCCGATTAAATAAACATGAAAGGCTCTAGTTTTAGGGTAATCTCATATTCTCCTGGAAGAACAAAATTGATCAGTTGAAAACTAACGGTACTTTACTTACAAAGAGCCCCGTACTACCCTACTTTTCAGGTTTTCTGTCTGTTAACTCTTGAACCAATTGACGTAGACACCTGATTATTGGCATGTAATCCCGAGGCAAGAATCAGCTTGAGTATAAATGAGATGGGCTTAATCAGATCAAAGGAACGCCTACCTCCCTTACAAATTTCAAAAAATTAATAATTTTTTTAATTACGATTCGGTCGGTTGGTATTAAATATGGTCCAGATCCGACCCAAGGAATCCCTACCTCCCCTACAAATGAACCTTAAAATAAGTGGTATCTTTCGACAAAATTAAGCAAATGACTTGGAATTTTGGTCAAATGTGTGTGGTAGGATCCAATTGGCTAATATTGAAAATACGTAAAATCCGACCAATGAAACCCCTACTTTCCCTACAAATGCAACTTCAAATAAACGATAACTTTCGATAAAATAAAGCTAGAGATTTGAAATTTTGCTTTAATGTTCATAGCATGATCTAATTGGTTGGTGGCAATTATGGGCAAGATCTGACCCAAGGAACCAAGGAACTCCTACCTCCCCTACAAATAAAACTTCAACCAAGCGATAACTTTCAATAAAATGAAGCTGATGACTTGAAAAACTCGACAAATATTTGTACATTGGGTTAGTTAATTCATTTTGAGAATGGTCAACATCCTCCTGAATGAGTGCCAACCTCCCCTATAAACTGGTCATATAGGAAACTCACTTTTCATGCAAATGGTCGTTGCTAATTGGTACTTTTGGTATCACCACTTTGTACAAGTCTAGGGTATATACGCTTCGGATTTCGGGCCAAAGCGAAGCTTCGGCCTAGTCTTTTATGTTTTTGCCAAGACTTTAGGGGATTACCCTTTTATACAAGACATAGACTGGGCGGGAAGGAAATTAAGGTAAGGGATTGGGGGCGGTTGAGTGGGTAGGAGGTACCGGTGCACATTCCGCTTAAACTTTGGCAGGTCATAATTATTAGGTAATACAGTAGATGGAAGGCTGTTCCACATTCCTATTGAACGAGTTAAAAAGGAGTCAAAAAATTTGACTGTGCGCCAGAACCTGGTCTCAAGAGTATGAGGGTGAGCACGACTGGCAAGTCGGGTACTACGCGTAGGAGCAGTAAGACCAGGGAGGAAATTACTTATTTCATTAGAGGAACAACGGTTGTAGTAGCGATAAAATAAAGTTAAGCGACCAACGTTACGCCTGTGACCGAGAGAATCAATGCGAGAGGTAATAGAGTGATCACCAATAATTTTAAAAACCTTCTGTTGAACTTTATCCAGCATGGACAACACAGTGCAACCTGCACCCGCCCAAATATGGGAATTGTACTCCAGCCTAGGTTTTATGTGGCTTTTCTATATATGTGCTAAGCCAGATGGGGAGAAATATTTTATGCAGTGATTAAGGGAACCTAGATATTTTAACGCATTTTTGGCAATGCCGAAAATATGTTCAGTTCATTTGAGTTTGCTGGAATGGTTCGTACCTAGAATGTTTAAAGAAAGTGAACCCGGAGTAATCGCGCCATCTATGAGAATAGTCTAGGAAGCAGGTGGACCATATAATGGGTGTACAACTTTGCTTCCCCCGTTTTTTCCTGGAATTAAAAGCTTAATTGTCAAAAAGTACTTACAGATGTATTATTCAAAGTACGGTCCATCGCTAGCGACAAATTTCGCCCATCTCTCCGGCAATTTTCGGATTCCATCTCGGAAAAAGGAGGCGTCTTTCGACGCAATCAATGATTTTCGACTTCCTCGTACGAACGAAAATTCTGATCAGCCAGGCCGTGCGCCATGGAACGAAACAGATGGTAGTCGGAAGGAGCGATGTCTGAGGATTACGGCGGGTGGGGCAAGATTTCCCATTTCAGGGTTTCCATGTATGTCTTGACCACTTTTGCGACGTGTGGCCGAGCATTGTCATGCTGGAGGATGACTTTGTCGTGTCTCTCTTGGTACTGTGGCTGTTTTTCCTTAATTGCTCGACTTAAACGCTTCAATTGCGTGGCTTGCTGAGCCACTCCCAGTGATTCAGTTAATTCTTCTTGCCTTTGGCACGAATCTTCATCGAGCAGTGCTTCCAATTCGTTGTCTTTGAAATTTTTTTCTCTCCCACCACCATGCTTGTCCTCGACATTGAAATCGCCACTTTTAAAACGTTGGAACCACTCACGACATGTTCTGTCACTCAGAGCAACCTCATCGTAAGTATCTGAGAGCATTCGATGAGCCTTAGCTGCAGTTTTTTTTTCAAATGGAAGCAGAAGATCAAAACTTCCCACAAATGACGAGAACTTGGCTCGAAAACAGACATTTTGAATAGCGAATCTTATTAAAAATGCGAACAACTTTTACTAATGCGGGGATATCGATAAGTTCACAGACGTACAAACTCACTTTGTGGCACTTTTGACCTACGTATTTTGGCCAGCCCTCACCGACAGTTGATTTAACACCGTCAAGTACAACATTGATTGAGCGGTCATGGAGAAATCTTTCGATCCACCTAATTAATGCAGGATCAAGGCCAAATGCAAGAAGCTTGGAATAAAGGGGCCGAATGCCAAACCAAACTGTTGAAAGCCTTTAAAATATCCAAAGCAACAACATTGGCTTCCCCAGAATTGTGGAGACAATGATTCCATCGCTCAGTGAGGAAAAGGAAAGTCATTAGGTCCCCGGTGGAGCGGGCAGAACGAGAACCGAACTGTCTAACATTGATGAGATTATTTGAATCGACATATTTTATTAATTGGACGTTTATGAGTAATTCAAAAGCTTTCGAAAGAATCGATGTAAGACCAATTGGTTTATAGTTCGAAGGATTACAAGCATCTCCTTTTTTACGAACAGGCTGAACATGAGCAAGTTTCCGTGCGGATGGGAAAACTCCTAATGCATAGGAAAGATGAAATAGTTTGTGCAGCGGTTTAGCTAAAGAGGAAGCGCATCGCAACTATAGGAGTTATACCGTCAGGGCCAGCCGATTTAGATGTGTCAAGCTTTGCAAGAACTTTGAACATGTCCCTAGTGCGAAAATGAATGGACCCTTGGTTGGTAGAGGGCATAGTGGTAGTGGACGTGTTTTGAGTAGTAGGTGGCAAACTTGAGTTTTTGCAAAGATATCATTGAATAAATTAGCTTTATCAAGCGACTCAAGCATTTCCAGGTCAAATAAACAAAATTCCGAGACAAATAGATAAATTTCCGGATCAAATAGATAATTTTCCGGATCAAATAGAAAATTTTCCGGAACAAATAGACAATTTTCCGGATCAAATAGATAACTTTCCGGATCAAATAGATAAATTTCCGGATCAAATAGACAATTTTCCGAATCAAATATACAACTTTCCGGATCAAATAGATAACTTTCCGGGTCAAATAGATACATTTCCGGATTAAATAGACAATTTTCCGAATCAAATAGATAACTTTCCGGATCAAATAGACAACTTTCCGGATCAAATAAATAAATTTTCGAATGAAAATAATAAGTTTCCGGATCAAATAAATGAATTTCCAAATAAAATAAATAAATTTCCAAATCAAATAAATAAATTTCTAGATGAAATAAATGAAATTCCAAACCAAAAAAATAAGTTTCCGAATAAAATAAATAATTTTCCAAGTCAAGTAACTATATTTCCAAATAAAAAAAAAATATTTTCCAAATGAAATAAACAAATTTCCTAATCAAATAAATAAACTTACATAGTAACCAAATAGTCTAATGAAATGAATTCATAAATCATTTATTTCCCAAAAAGTTTTGTGCTGCCATTAAAAAATTTAAAATAAAGATTTTGAAAGAGATTTCAATGTAAGTAGTGCGATCATTAATAAGGAATTGGGTTAACTAGGCATCACAATGGAGTTTGTGCGTTTAGAGTTGGACAAGGTTGACGCTCCTTGCTCAAACCAACTCCACAAAAAGTATGTCATAGAATCGTCGGAAGTTAGCAAAGTATCACCCCCGGATTGTACAAATTTTTATGGATATGATGACGCAACTACCAGCTTCTGCGGTTGGATAAACCGCAAAGTCAACGAATTTCAGAGATGAAAATTGTTTAAAAATATAGTTAGCCAAAGTCATTATATGATTATTTGCTAATACAGGGTGTTCCGCCTCGCATGGTAAACACTTTAATGGTAGACACTACCGGCCATTTGTGCAATTTGAGAAAAATTGACACCAAAATGGGCACTCTTCCTATAACATTATAGAGTTGAAGCATTGTTTGTAAATTGTGTCAAAAACTTGACTTGTCGGAAGAAATAAAAATTTGCCACTCTCACAATCATTTCATACGAGATTTGATCTCGGTTTCTAAAACTAAATAGCATTTCATATAAGGTAAGTTTGTCCAGGTTGGAAAATTAAGCATTACTTCAAAGATATAACGGTTTCAAAATCGAATTTTCATCGAAAACTCATATGATAAAATAATTTTACAACGGTAATTTAAACTTTGCGTGAAATTCGATTTATAAATTTCTTTAAAGTTGGAAAGTTGTATTTTTGAAGTAATGGTTAATTTCCCAACCTGGACAAACTTATCTTATATGAAATTTTATGTAGTTTCAGAAAATGAGATTAGATTTCGAATTAAATGATTCTGGGAATGGTAAGTTTTTTGACACAAAAAAAAAAAATGCTAGAACTCTGTAACGGTCAAAGGTAGAGTGCCAGTCTACCAATAAAGTATTTACCATCTAAGACGGGACACCCTTTAATTTATATAGATGTTTTAAGGAGGCTACTCCCTCCAGTATTATGTCGGTAAGGACATATTCTCGTCTGGAGTCGCCCAATGTTTGCCGTACATACGCTTTCACTTTCGAAAATACTTTTTCAATGGGGTTTAACATGGGTGAATACGGAGGCAAAAAGGTCAAGATTAAACCGGCACGCTGCAGAATTTCCTTCGTTTCCGCGCTTTTGTGTACTTTAGCATTATCCAAAATTATGATAGCGCCTTCCCAAGACGAATCAAGCTTCGCAACTAGTCCCCTCAGGAAAATGTTGAATTTTTCGGCATTAACTGTCTCATGGGCCACGACGTTTGTGTGGATAACCTCCTCGTTAGTCACCGCCGCAATCATGCTAACATTTCTTCCACGAACTGTGGGAAGTATAACATTGGCACGCGTTCCTCGTCGAGATCGAGCCTGTTTGCGCCGGAGATGCAAATTGAAGCCACATTCATCAATAAAAATCATTTTTTGTCGGGCTTGTTGGCATCTTCTGGAGATTTCGATGGCATACTCTTTGCGAAGCTGGATAGTGCGTTCTGCGTTCATCCTATCAATCTCGAATGACGCCAACTTTAAAGTTATTTTTAACTTGCGCAAACCGTCGTCAACGCAACTCTTGCTAATATTGATTCCGATTTGCGCAAGCTTCCGACGAATGGCGTCAAGACTAATTCCTCGGTTCTGCTCTACAATTTCCTCTAGTTTCTCGAGAACATCATCCGTCAATATTTTGCGACGACATCCGCCACGAGATTTTTGTTGTAGAGAGCAATTATTTTTCTTGTAGGTGCGTAGTATTGTCGCCGCCGTATTCGATTTAATTCTTGCTGCCGATGCTGCTTCCCTAATCGTTTTTCCATCTTCATAAACGGAAATTAGCAGCTGTTTTTGTTCCCCGCTGATCCGATTATAACGGCCCCTTCGTTGTTGCAGTGTCGCGGCGGGCTGCGATTGGTTCAACTGCTGGTCTCCTTCAGGCTGTGAGTCCGCTTCTGGTTGTGGCTCCCGTGTGTTGTGGTCTTGTAGCGTGCGCTGTTTCTGTCGCTGAGTACTTTCTCTGCGTGAACTCTCGATTGAAGTGGTCGACCCGCTATCTCCGTCATGCGGCTGGTAATCATCGCCTATCCGTGAGTGAATTTGCTTTTAGTAAACTGGGTTAAATTGATTTAAAAATATTTATTTGAATTATCTGTTGGATATCCGAAAAATTCCGCATAAATTACTTCCAAAAGTAGCAGGCTTAATTTAAAAAGAATTGTTTTCAAATCGACATTATTTATTGCTAAAATTGTTGTTTTAAAAGAATAGTTACGCTTTTTTTCACAAGTTACGGTTGCCAGCTTAAAATTTAAGCATTAAAAAAAGGCATAACTAACATTTTCAACAGTGCTTAATTAGCACCAATTCGGCCCGAATTTAATACACTTCCTTCAATAAAGTCTGGTACTTTTGTCCGGTCAACTAAATGCGCTCTATAAACTCTCTCAATCAGTGCGTTCACGTTCTTGAGCGTTGCGGTTATTCAGCAATTGAAATGCATGTAAACGGAAAAAATCACTGATTTTCCCGTTCACGTGCATTTCAATTGCTGAATAACCGCAACGCTCAAGAGCGTGAACGCACTGAATGCGATTCTCCACGTAAAAGACATATAGAGAGAAAAAAATCGATTTCATAACCCTTAGTTACATATGAATTGAATTTTTGCAGAAAATTACAGACCGCAAATTTATAAAAACGGAGTAATAAAAAAGCTACGCATGGTAGTACATACATTGTAATCCTAGAGATGCCCGTATATGGAAATCAAAAGCACATATAGTACATATAATGTTTACTAAATTCTCTGAAGTAATTACACGCACCATATGCGATCTGGTAAAAAAATAAACATGCGAGTTTGTCAATTTGACAAATACTCGGCCATCATTGTATCGACAAATTGCGTTGATTTTTATTATTTACAACTTTAGGTAAAAGCGACATGAGGGAGAAAACAAAGGACGAGGCAGTGTAAGTTGTAAGACATCAAATTTCGCACGCCCATTTATTATAAATAATTTATTTTATTTTGCGAACCTAATTTCAGATGTTAGTGTACACATAAATGGTGATTATATTTATTTCAATGTATGTACTACCTTTCGTTTAGTTTTGGAATTATTGGTATTTCTAACTTTTAAAGCAATTGACGACATTTTTTTTTTCAATTCACTTTATTTTTAAAAATCTCAACCACTCTCATAAAGTCATTGGCAAAAAATAAAGTACGCGGTTTATATCGATTATTTTCACTTTATTTAATACGGGCGTTCAGAAAATATGATAAATCACCTGATCCCGAACTGAAATCCGCGATTGACTCGATATCACTCATTTTCAGTACTTGGTAACACAATTGAACTGTCTTCGATTGAAGAGTACTTGAAGAATGTAGGAAATAAGAATTTAGTGAAATTAACTACACTATTAATAGTACATAGCTTAACTTCCAAAAGTGCGTATTGTAAAACTACCTGCTAGTAACAGTAATCGGAAGACCTTTTCCCATTTGCTTTTAATTAGGAACTTAAAGTCACTTACCAGGAACAAACCAGTTGCTAGAAATTCTGATTAAACCGGTAATAATAATGATTGAAATAATTGAATGGGTTGCCTCGTTTTATCTCGTTGCAAGAATTGTCATTTGAATCCTAGTTAGGAACACGCATTTAGATCATGAACATGTTCCGGAACAGCTCTCCAGAATATGTTTTAAATTACAAATGAACACAATTTATGCCTTCTATAAGATTCAACTTATCCCCACCAAATATTTTATTAATTTTTCTTTCTTTTGGGTAATTAATTTATTTCATTCGCAAAGTTAATAATTTCAAATGGAAAATAATTTATTTGACTTGGAAAATGATATATTTGTTTTGGAAATTAAGTTATTTGACTCGGAAAATTATTTATTTGATTTGGAAATTTGTTTATTAAATTTAGAAATTTGTTTATTTCATTAGGAAAGTTATTTATTTGATTCGGAAATTTATTTATTTTATTTGGAAATTCATTTATTTGATCCGGAAACTTATTTTTTTCATTCGAAAATTTATTTAATTGATCTGGAAAGTTGTCTATTTGATCCGGAAAGTTATCTATTTGATTCGGAAAATTGTCTATTTAATCCGGAAAGTTGTCTATTTGACCCGGAAAGTTATCTATTTGATTCGGAAAGTTGTCTATTTGATTCTTAAAATTGTCTATTTGATCCGGAAATTTATCTATTCGATCCGGAAAGTTATCTATTTGATCCGGAAAGTTGTCTATTTTATCCGGAAAATTGTCTATTTGGTCCGGAAATTTATCTATTTGATCCGGAAAATTGTCTATTTGATCCGGAAATTTATCTATTTGTCTCGGAATTTTGCTTACTAGACCTGGAAATGCTATATTGTTGGCTATTGTCTTTAAGGGGCGGAGCAGAATAAATAGAGAATTTATTCTTCACTGCTTTGACGAGCGACCAAAGCCTTTACCACCCTTTCTTTGAATGAAGACTTTATGTCTTATATTCAAGTCGAACTGGAACTTAGCTTTCTTTATAGTTGACTTACAGAGGTTGCGTAAGGACGGATAGGTCTGAAAAGTTCCGCTGACGATATTTGTCTTCTATCAAATAAATGGGATCAAGTAACTCAAATGTTTGATGCTCTGCATTGCGAAAGCTGTAATGCGGGGCTTAAAATCAAAGCTGCCAAGACAAAGTACTTGGATCCAGGAAAGCAAAGCGGAATTTGTGTTTCGGGGAGGCAGTCGAAAAAGTTGAGTTTCTGCTACCTCGAAAGCGTAGTTATAGCAGATGGTGGAGTGGATGCTGAATTTCAGTCTCGCATTAACATGGATCGAGCAGCTTTTTTAAGTCTGTCCCCTTTCTGGCAAAACATCATTTTCAAACGCAGCAAACTCCGGATCTTCGAAACCAACGTAAAATCCGGGCGTCAATATGGCTGTTCAACTTGAAAGATGACCAATGAGATAACAAATAAGTTTGCAAGCTTAGCATTCTACATATTCCCTGGCCGGAGGTCATTTCTAACGACGACCTCCTTACTATTAGTGGCGAAAATAGGATAGACTCTTCGATCAAAAGAAGAAAGTGGCAATGGATAAGTCACATCCTCCGTAAAGGAACGAATAACATTGCTCGATAGGTCCTCGATTGGTACCCACAAGGAGGCAACGCAAGACGCCGTGTTGGACGACCGAGAAACACGTGGAGAAGGTCAGTTGAGGGCGAGGGTGCCTCTATTGGCAAATCATGGGGAGAACTAAATGCGATTGCGGAGACGAGGTTGAAAGTAGGCGTGGTTAAAGCCCTATGCGCTAAAAAGGTTAACAGAAACCAGAGAGAGAGAAACTTGTGCCCATGTTCGAATTTTGGTCATCGAGTTTAGTGGAGTGGGCCCATGCTGGTCCAAGCTTCTCGTAATGGATGAGTCCAATTTTATTTTATTCGGCATCAACGCCATGCCATGCCACTCTTGGCCCCTGAGGTCGTCTACCTGATGGATCATTTTCATCTGGTGCTGCCTTCATTCATTACGGAAGTGGCACGACCAGGTGCAATCCGGCCACCTTAACTGGTGGGCTCATTCAAAGCAAGAAGCTTAGACTAGCGTCAGCCCACTCCACTCGATTCGACTCAACATGTATTAGTAATATTGTTGGAATCTAATTCGCACTCTTATATAAAGCGAAACATTCTACCCATTGACCCATCGTCGCTCTGTTTTTAGTGAGAAGGGGAGATTCAAGCGTCGTGTAGAGCACCGCGGATATGTGCTGTGTGGAAGTTTCCAATGTTACTTTTTCATGAGAGAGATAAGTGCAAAATTTAGACGACCAAACACCGATCCCACGGTACCTGGTTATACGCACCGGAGTGACTCGTTCAGCAGCAAAGGCCAAGGGCTGCCAAACCCCTTCAATGCCAGGAGGCGTCGCCACAAAAACAATGAACCACAACCCTTAATTTGAGGAGTCTATTGCTAAGGGAATAATTATTGGGGAGAACTTTTTTGGATTGAAACTATTATAGCAACCTTGCCATCAAATCAATTTGCCCGCATCTTCATTTTGCAACCGTAAAGCCGACACCATGACTCAGAATCAGAACATTTTCCCTTTTTCAATTCATTAATGGAGCTTTGATTAATGAATTGAAAAAGGAATAATGTTCTGATTCTGAATCTGAGCTCCTCACACCAAATCAAGCCAACTCAAAAACTTTTTAATTAACTTTTATTAATATGACCGAGGACAAGCTGTCGTCCATCTCTTCAACGAGTCTCCAAATTACTTGTCCATGGACGTATTTGAAATAGAATAGTAAGAGGGATATTTCAATTAATAAGTAATGGCTGCTTTTTCAGACTAACCACTCTGTCTCAATTCATTAGTTTCGATCACTCTTGAGGGCTATTTTAACGGAAATCTGTAGAAGGCTTCAGTTGAAAAAAATGTCAGCTGCTCAGCGCGTCACTTCCACATACACTGCTCAAATTGGACTTCAATTTTTTACATCGGCTTCAAACTGTGATGGATATATCAGCACATCGTCATTCAGTAGCCCGCAAGACAACAAAAGATGAATTGAAAAATTTAATTAAAAATTCGTTGCAGGCATTCGTCCCGGAATAGATTTCTGGATAGATTGCTTTGGTAATCGTTATAATATGACTATTGGGGTTTCATACGAAATTCTCGTTCCTAAAGAGGCACCATTGACCATAAATCTCATGGATCTAGAAGTAAAGAGGACTGCTAGCTGCCTTTATGGTGACGCTAGTCCTGTAAGGGATTTTATTTTCTTCTTTCAATTTCACATTGATGGAATAATGGAAATGTTTGTTCAATATTAGTCGTCATCATCCCATTTTGTAATTGCCTTGATTTAGCTGCGTACATATCCTAAGTTTGTCAGCAGATGGATACCGACGTGGTATCGCTAATGCATAAGAGTATCATCAGTGAGATATTTCTGGTATTGTGCAATTATTGATTTCATCAACATGTAACCAAAATTTCAAGTTGCTAGCTTTATTTTGTCGTAAGTTATCGCTTATTTTAACTTCCATTTGTAGGGAAGGTAGGCGTTTGCTGGGTCGGATCTGGCCTATCTTTAATGCCAACTAACTCAATCTTACTTTACACATTTGACTAAAATTTCAAGTTGCTGACTTCATTCTGTCAAAAGTTATCGCTGATTGGAAATTTCATTTGTAGGGTAGGTAGGGGTTCCTTGAGTTCGATCTTGCCCATTTTCAACACCAACCAAGAAGATCTTACTAGCAACATTCTACCAAATTTTCAACTTACTAGTGTCTTTCCATCGAAAGTTATCTTAATTAAAAGAATATTTAATTTTTTTTTTTGAGTTTGTAGGGGAGGTAGCCGTTCCTTTGATCTGTTTACGCCCAACTTACTAAAGCTCAAGCAGCTTCTTACCTCAGGGTTACATGCCAAAAATCAAGTGTCAACGTCAATTGGTTCAAGAGTTATAGACAAAAAACCTGAAAAGTAGGATAGTACGGGGTTCTTTGTAAGAAAATTACCGTTAGTTTTCAACTGATCGATTGTGTTTTTCAAGGAGAGTATACGATTACCCTCTCGAGCAATATATCAAAGCTAGAGCTTTTCACGTTTATTTAATCGGGAGTTATAGATACATTTAAGTATTTGACATATGTAGGGGAGGTAGGCGTTCTATTGGCCTGCTCATGCACATTTCCAATGCCAACCAACTAGATCATACTGCCAATTATGATGCATGTTGCGGCATAAGTCTCATGTTTGACTATCGGCCTATCGGGTTCGAATCCCGCCCACGACGACGTTCGTGGCCATGGATGTGCAGGAGGTGCATGCTGGCAACTGCATTCTCCGAAACCAGTTTATGCCGTCGAAGCGTCAACTGGACCACACGGAACAGTTGACGCGCTATGCCCCACAAGGAGTTAGGGCAATTAAGTAACTACATCCACCCACTGGGATCTCTAAACATCAACCAGAAATATTTATTTCATTAGGAAACTTATTGTATTTGATTGCCTCGACCACTTATCTATTTCTTCCGGAGAGTTATGCACTTGAACTGGAAATACTACAATAATTAAAATCGTTTCTCTCATAGCTATAAATCTACAATAAAAATAAAAATTCAGGCATTGATGTTACTTAACAAAATTCAAAATATATAGTTTCAAAGACTTATTACTTCCTAATCTCAAAAATTTTCCACAAAAAGAAAATCTTAATAAATCTTGACTACGTAGATGATCAATTAACTTCTAAATCCATTTGAACTCCGACCAATGTCACTCATAATTGATTAGTTGCGCCATCCGAAATCGACCATCAAACACTCCAATTTTAATTAACACTGACCAGGTGCTGCTCTATGAAATGTCTGCTGTCTGCTCCATTGAAATCAATTCTCCCAAGAGGCAAGCCAAATCGTATCCATTCTAATTGGACCGGCAAATTGAGTCAGCAAGAGCCGAAAGAAGAAAAAAACAGGACACTCCTGTTGTACAGGACTTACATCGAAATGTCCTCCCCACAAGTTTTCCGACAACACAAAAGCCCAAGTAATTATAGCATGTTCCTTTCCTTTTTTCTTTGCTACATTGGCCTTCATTGTCCATTCTAAGATATATTGTAAGTAGAACATTTTTCATGAGAAAAAAAATTGCGGCCATAGGCCAGCCGATTCTAAAGGACGAGAAGTTACCTCCCGTCCGAGTCTCGTGTCATCTGAATAGAAGGCGAAGCTTCGTTGAACAAATCAATGGCAAATTAAATGCAGGACTCCGCGCTGGCCTCAAAACAGTGGCTATCTGAATTGTCCATACTACGCACTTTATGCGTATACGAGATAATCCTAATAGGATTTTACATGGTTGGTCAAAGTTATGTAATGGTGCAGTGCACATTTCCCTGACTTCACATATGTCCTTGTGCTCGTCATGCCCATCTGCCTGTCTATTAGTTGGTCTGCTTGGCTGCCTTCTTGTCGGACCCAACTTATTCCATTCCATCAAACTCGTTTGCGACTTTTTGCTTTCGTTCTTTTTTTTTTTTTTTGTTTTGGCAAAGGCAGCAAGAAAAGTTTAGTTCCAGCATTACAACTGTTGGACACTCCTGCAGGCTTGTCCAGGTCTACTGGTAGTTTAGCCTGAAATAGGCTCATCATAGATATCCTCCTAATGGTCGGTTGTCCCGAGCATGATATCATGCTTATTCGACTGTTAAGTGAAAATCCCCAGAAATGATGTCCCAAGGACTATCAGAACGGACTAACTGCTATCGATGTGGGGGATGTAAACGTATCTGTGTGTACATCAACAAATAAGTTATGAAAAAAAACTTTGCAGATGTATGAAAAAAAAGTTCTGATGAAAAAAATAACGTCCGCAGCTCACAGCGCAGGGGGTAACCGAAGAAGTTAATCCCAGTGGACAGCTTCGATGGGAACTATGATGATGATGATGATGTAGCAAACTGCTCTTCGCCACGAATTAGAAATGTTGTTGATAGAATTATCCTTTTTTTCATAGGATATTGGCTGTGCTGACATAAACGATCCCAATGACTGGTCAGCATCCAATTGGTTTGGTCAGTGTCCCGATTGATTATTTTGACGGATGAATGGGTCGTTTGATGTTACTGACGGCTACAGTGCATTTCAGGACGACAGCCAGTTTTCGTCATCAAGCGATTAGTAGTGTTACCTTAACGGAAGCCTCTTTGGGGAGGAGTGGTTGTTTTATATTACCATAATCCCATAATAAAATTGAATATGCCTTCCATGGATATTATAGATATCAACGATGGAATTAATTTACCGTAATACGATTATCCGATTTCCTATTGCGTCATGCAATTAACAAGGATAATTTACGGACTCATTAATATTTGTGATACATAATGGGCTAATAAATAATAAATTTCATTAAAAAAATAATATTCTATTAATTTAGATTGAGCACGCCTCCATCGAACGTTTTACTGTCGGTCAAAGAAGCTTTCCTTCCCCCCACGTCGTCTGATAGGATACTGCAGTGGTATAAAAATGGTACCAAGGGGTCTACCTATGCCAACAGTCTATCGAATATAATCCTCTTATGCATTTTCCCGCAATATCTATTACGACTGGGTAGCGAAAATTTTGGGATCTTTTCCATTCTTGATCTGACGACTTCATACAAATGATTTGGTAAGGCGGAGAATTGGAATCGATACAAACAGAAGATAATTCGAGTCGAGTCATGGGGTGAATTATGTGAGAAAGTCGAGGGAAATACAGAGGCTGCCAGACTGAAGAAGGTCCTATTCATATTATAACTGGAGATTAAGTAGAGGATCCAAGCAAGTGCCTCGACATGCTAGGTTAGGTTAGGTTGGATGGGCGGCCGTGACACACATAGCACACGTAGACCACCATTGGGTCCGTTGTGACACCACCACTGACGCCACAGCCCGAGTACTATCTACCCATTGAACCAGCCAGAGCTGTCAATAAAATCCCGGAGCCGGCCGATGCTAGCATCCTCAAAGTCATCCAGACCATTAAAATCGAAGGACCCCAATGTATTCCTTCTTCTTATATCCAGGACATAACAATCACATAACACACGAAGAGTACACTCTTCCTCATCCTCATCTACACAGCCCCTACAGAAATCACTCATACCATGTTCGCCAATTAGGCAATTTCCTGTGATCACGTCAATAAGATTTCTCATATTACTTCTATTAAACGCCAGCAGCTCCGCAGAGCGTTTTGGATCGAACCTAGGCCAAAGTTGCCAAGTAACATTAGAAGTACTCCCATTGCTCCATCTGGCGGTGGCAGTATTTCATTTACCAGCGTTTTATAGGCTGCTAAAGACCACGCAAAAGGGCGCTGACTTAGCCCCCCCCCCCCCCCATTCGCACCATCTCTAACTACCTCATCCGCCCTGCAGTTACCATCAAAGCCATTATGGGCCGGGATCCAGCATAGGGAGATGTTGAAGAATTTCCCCATCTCCAGGAAAGAGGTATATCAATCGGCAGCAGTTTCCGAGGTAAGTTATAACAGACTCAAGAGATCGCCGATTGGCTATCAATAAACATAGTTATATTCCCAGCATTATGCCCCAACCAGGCAAGAGTCTCCCAAATAGCCGCGATCTCCGTCAGTCAGTACGACGCACCGATATGCTTAAATTCAGTCTGTCCGAGTACATACCCACTCCCACTTTTACTTATAGCAGTTGACGCC
The DNA here is from genome assembly GCA_964017055.1 of Chloromyia formosa. Lineage (NCBI taxonomy): Eukaryota > Metazoa > Arthropoda > Insecta > Diptera > Stratiomyidae > Chloromyia > Chloromyia formosa. Next base: position 24,275,273 of record OZ024816.1, on the reverse strand, counting down.
TGGAAGGGTTTACCACCCACTTCTAAGAGCCCTGCAATGGTAACGCACACTACTCTCTGGAATTCCTCTAACATGGTGCGGTACACCGCAAAGTTTAGAGCAGTCCACCAGACGATAATTCCTTGCAGAAGTATAGGCCGCAGGACTGTGACGTAAAGCCAGAATACAACCTACAACCCTATGGCCTTCCTGCACTAATAGAGCACAACAGTCGCCTTAGCTACACGTTCCTGAATATTGGGTCTCCACGCCAGGTTCCTGTCCAGGATGGCCCCCAGAAACTTGGCCCTGTCAGAGAGAACAAATCTAACCCTGTTTAGCGTTGGCGCCTCAAATATTGGTAGCCTGTGTTTCCTTGTAAAGAGAACAAGTACAGTTTTATCCGGATTGAACCTAAGGTAGGCCAGCCCGATACATTAAGATTGAGAGGATATTCTGCAAAATATCGCTAAGCACACAAGGGAACTTCCCAGAGATTCCGATATCGTCCGCATACGCGATGGCTGTGCATCCCACACAATCCAGGTCCAAAAGTTTGATGACCACCAGATTCCAAAGAAGAGGGGATAAGACCCCCCCCCCCCCCACCTTGGGGAGCACCCCTGCAGACAAACCTGCGCTCAGACACTACACCCAAGCGAGTACTGATAACTTTTGATGCTTGTAATTGACCTATTACTATAATAATAGACTAAGTAGACTATTAGTAGTCCGGATGGCGCAACGTTTAGCACGTTCGCCTTCTACGCACTGGGCCCTGGTTTTCTACAGAATGCGGTAGTTTTCGATAACAAAATTGGACTTACGTGTCGGACTATGAGCCCACTCAGCTGTTAAATGAGTACCCATTTATGGGGTAAATAACTCGGTTGAGCGTGTTGCTAATCACAGACCTCTGCACAAGACATACCGTCACAACCTTGAAAATGAGATGATGCCAACTCATCTCGAGGCCATGGTTCAAACTGGCTTGTTGTGCCAGTTATTTATTTATTTAATTGACCTATAAGGTCTCTCCACACGGAAACCAGGGAGAGACTTAATTATAGCGCTGACATAATTGAAAGCGCCCTGAGAGTGTAAGGCAGTATCAACCGATCTACCCTTCCACTAGGCATGCTGCGATGATGCTGCGATGATGAAGAGAGAGTGGCGTGAACTTCTCCAGTGCCTGATGACCGACAACCAAAATGTTCTCTATTCGGAGCAAATTCACTGTGGCATTCAAGGAAATGTAGAAGCGGATAAACCTGCTAGACAGGGCTCATCATCTAATTTTCTCAGACCATAATGGTATTGTGGTCTAGGCTTAATTTCTGCCAGGTCAATTATCATGGATTGGTCCGAAAGGATACGATAATTGGGGAAAATCTTTCAGGGCTCCGAAAATCTAATAAGATTATGAGACCCTTTAAACTGAGGATATACTACTCACATGAGTAGAGCCGACCTCAGTCTTCTAATCGGCTGCCTATCGGGTCACCATTGGGTGAGATATCATCCAAAAAATTTCGGTTTGACTAACAAGACGGAATGTTGACGGTGTTTGGAGGACGTTGAGACAGGTAACATTTTGTGCGAATGTCCCGCGATTGCATGAGCTAGATATGCAACCTTCAGGCGGATCGCAACAGGCCCTTTCGTTTTCAGAGTAACTCCTGCAAGAGCCATACTGGGGTTCATTCGAGTGGTGGAAGATATTTTGCTACAATAATGAATAAGAATAAAAGTGGAGTGGGTCATTGTGAGTCTAAGTAAAAACTGACTCAAACTCCCTCTCTAATACAACACAAAAATAATCGGCTTAAAGCCAATTCTTCCTCTGTCACTTGGCTTCGTCCATACCATGGATATCTTTTCAGGAGCTGCCTTAATCCACGGGGAAGCAGCTCGAACAAGTCAGAGGTCTGTATTCTTACAATATTTGACAGGATTAAAAAAAATGGTATGTCTTTCGCTTCTATTGACTATCGTATCGACCAAATTTCGACAGCTCCTTTCCAAGCCATCATAACACCAGTCTTCGAAATTCATCCCTAATAATTCATACCGACATCGGCATCATAGGCGTACCACAATAACATTTTCTCTTCTTTCAGGAATCCGCTGGTCATGCTTAATTAACTGGCAGATTAATCTGAAGTCTGCACATATGCAAATATTTATTGACGGTAAACATTTTCGTTTGCGTAGGTCTGCAGTTTCACCAGCATCATACACGCTCGTACACATAAAAAGGATAAGAAGGATAAATGTGAATTCGTTGTTTTTGGGCTCATTAGTCAGACATGTATGCCAAACACACTCACGGCCATTCACGAAGAGATTTTGTGGTAATAGTGATGGCGGTGGAATAGAATAGTGTGGGATTGCGGCTCCCACGTACAATATTATTGCTGACCGTTTTTGTTGAATTGAACGATTACGTCCTTTGGAATTTTGCACAAACTTCCGGACCAAAAGTTGGTAGACATATGGTGAAAGTTTGCTATGAGGATTAAACCACACTTAGTGGTGGTCTACAATATACTGCCTTATGATGCCTGTTGCAAAGATTGTTGGGTTTATGGAGTGGAACGTTTAAAATGTTGGTTTGATGTTTTGTAGGTATGTTATGTGACGTGTAGTTTATTTATCGAAAATTCCCTAAAATTCAAAACTATTCACCTTGCTTGGAAAAAGCATTCAACCGAAATATGTAATTGAAAGTAATCTGAGAATATTGTTTGGACGTTAAAATTTATTTGTTACAAAATGGATGTTTATGTCAAACAAATTACACTATTTACCTTAATCACATTTACCATAAAGTACATTTTCTCCAACCATAAAACCGTTTCAACAAATATAAATTAAACCAAAACTGTTCAGAATCCTTTGTAATTCCCACTTCCAGTCCTCTCTTTCTGCGACTTTTTTTTCAGATTAATTTTAATTAAAAGTCACAACTAACATTCAATCCTTTTGTAATTTTATTTCTTTTCATGTCGCCGCGACCGTGGCTAATCCGTTGCCCTCCAACCAACCGTTGCTTCGTCTTCCTTTTCGCGTCCATATCGTCGTTGCCACAATCGTCCTGGATTGTTGGTTTGGTTGAACTGGTCATTGTTTTGACCCAATATCCGACCCCGAACCATGAACGATACGTCTACACACCACAGTAAGGACAATGGATATTGAAGCCGTCGAGGGCAGAATGGTGTCGTTACCATGCCCTCTTTCAGCACCCTTGGACGATGTTTACATGGTCTTATGGTTTCGAGACAACGCTGGAATACCACTTTATAGGTAAGTACACAGAAGAAGGACATTGCCAACAATACGGGGTCGACCATTAAGGATATGGAATTGTGCAAGGGTATTGTTTATTTGAAAATTCCTTTCAGTATCTCTGCGTTTTATTTTTTTACTGTTTTTTTTGTGGCTTTGTACGACGTCGGGTTGATGAGCTTAATGACTGTACTTGACCTGAAATTTTCAGGAATATGGACTTTAACTACCGGAAATGGAAGGATGAACATTTTGACATTTTGGGAAAAATGCCAAGTTAATTCTTCGGTTACAACTTAGGGAACGGGTGATGCTCTTCAATATTAACGAATTTTTATTTCTGTATAAATTTAAATATATTTGTCTTTTAATGTCGCCAGTAGTTGAGATGATTAAAAGGGTCGGATGCTTACTGTAAAATGAGGCTTTAAAATTGCTACTTACTATAATTATAGAAACATTTGAACGACGCAAATGTCAAACTAAGTGACGGCTGCATCTTAACTAGCTCCAAAATAAAATCTTTAAAAAAATCGAACGTTTTCATAGAAATTCACTTTTAACCATATACGCGACTCTTGTTTGTCCTTCTACGTTCAAGTATCGCATTCATCCGCGCTAATTGGTTGAAATAGCGAAGATTCGTGATAAAATCCATTCACCCAGATCAATCAACGCAACAAGTCTACTGACAGTGCAACCCCGCCGAAATTCGCGACTTCAAGTACCCATTTTTGACGTTAACGAAACTCTTATCACTCCGCTGGCACTCAACTGAGACTCAGATCTGGTACATAGCCGACAGAATTGACGCCTTCGACTATTTAAGAGTGAGGCAGCGAAAAATTTGAGACATCAAGCTACAACTCACATCAGAAACTCGCATCACTCCGCGGGGCCTCAACTTCGCTGACCGACAACAACATTTGAGCCGACCGTCCAGCAAAGTCGTAAGTAAACACAACACCGACCCAGGTAAACATTGCACAAACAATCCTCACCAAACATGAAATGCTACAGCTGTAATATTGAGTTAGTCGACAAAGTAGATGCATTGGATTGTACGAAATGCTTGCAATCGTATCGTTACTATTGTGTCGAATACTCTGACTCCACCTTTCGTAAACTTTCGAAGGAACGGAAAAAGGCATGGGTCTGCAAAACATGTCGTACCGGCCAGGATAACACGTCATGCGCAAACAACCATAGCTTGAATGACATCCTTAACACTATGAATGAAATGAAGGCAAACATAAAAGCTGAACTGGTAGAAGTTAAAACATCTATAAAAAATGACATGGATGAGTATCGCAAATCACTAGAGTATTGCTGCTCTAAAGTCGACGATTTTAACATAAAACTCTCACAATATAATGCTAAAATCGATAGCCTCACACATACATGTGAAAATCTAGCTAGGGAAAATAATGATCTAAAACTCCAAGTAAGCTCTTTGACAGCTCACGTAAACAAAATTGAACAAGGTCTATTGGAAACCGAGCTGGAGATATCCGGGATTCCTGAGACCAAAAACGAAAACTTATCCGAAGTAATTACTCGAATAGGGAAAGTTTTGGAAACACAACAAACCATAACACCAACATCACTGTCTCGACAACAAAACAAAACGAGAGGCGAAAATCCAAGATCGATAATAGTCAAATTCAACTCAACGACTGATCGCAACGCTTGGTTAGAAGAGACTAAGCAAAAGTGTTCTAATTTGACGGCGGACAAGATCCATAATAGTTTCCCAAAGAGAAGAGTCTACTTTAACTATCATCTCACCAAAACTTTTAAAACCCTTTTGTACAAATCTAAAGTCTTCGCCCGCGAAAATGAATTTAAATTTGTATGGCTGAAAAACGGAAGCCTATTTATGAGAAAATCTGAGACCACTAGAATTCATAAAATCTTGTGCGAGTCCGACTTAGACTTAAGACACCTGACGAATTAGTCCCAAAATTATATATAATATGAAAACAAAGATTATTGATTTAAGACATAATGAGCATGGATATTTGTAATTTCTTAAATACAATCAGCTCCGAACGGGAAAAATCAGTTATAATTAAAAATAAATATCAGTGTCATAAATTTTTTGAAAATCTAAGCGGTGTTAAAATCATACATTTAAACATTAGAAGTATTTGTAAAAATTTTAACGAATTTTGTTTATTAATATCAGACCTGAACTTGGTTTTTGACATTATAGTCTTGACTGAAACGTGGTTAGATTATAATAGCTCGAATTATCAAATACCTGGCTATAATAAAATAGTAAAAGAAAACAAATTTAATAAGTGCGATGGAGTAGTAGTATACATACGGGAGATTTTAATTTATAATATCTTAAATGAGGACATCAATGATGTAAATTCTCTAAATGTAGTAATACGTGTGAATGAGGATGATTTTTTGCTGACTTGTCTATATCGTTCCCCAAATGACACAAATGTTGACAATTTTATTGATAATTTGGAAATATTCATTGATAATAACAAATATTTTTCTAATCACGTAATAGTTGGCGATACCAATATAGACGTATTAGAAGGTGGAATGGATAATAACGGACATAAATATCTGAATATGTTATATGGGTTGGGTTTTATTAATCATGTGTACGGGTGTACACGTAAATGCAACACACGAGAATCGTGCGAAGACCATTTATTCCTTAAATGCAAAAAATCCTATAAATTTAGTTCAGCTATATATACTACTTTCATAACTGACCACTACGCTATCTTTGGAAACATACTATGTACAGCACAGAACTATAAGCTAACCAATATTTCAAAGGAAACATCTATAAAACAAACTCTAGATACATCCAAGTTTAAATTCGAACTAGAAAGAGAAACATGGTCAGCAGTGTATGACGAAGAGGAAGCTGAAAAGTCGTTTGAAAATTTCTACAATAGACTTTTACAGATTCATAGTAACAACCTAAAAAATTCACGTAAAATTAGTTGCAAGATGAAAAAACTCAAACCCTGGATCTCTAGAGGGTTAATTATATCTGTCAGGAATAGGGATAGAATGGCCAGTAAGCTACGAAAGCAGCCTTTCAATACGGATCTAGTTAACCAATACAAACATTATAGAAATATTCTCAAAACGTTAATTCGCTGTGCTAAGGATCAATATTACAAGGCCAAATTTCAAAACTGTGGAAATAATATAAAAAAGATTTGGGATATTGTCAATGAGACTACAGAAACGAAAATTATGAGAGGGAAATTTAATAGTGATATAACTTCTATAGCCGGTGAATTAATTCATAGTCACAAAGAAGTAGAAATAGCCAATGAATTTAATAGACATTTTATAGAAGTTGGCCAAAATATTACAAGGAATACACCGATCATCACAGAAGCAGATCGAAACATGACAAGATTATTGGCCAAAATAGTTTGAATTCATTCTTTTTGCACCCAATATCCGAATTAGAAATAGTGGGCCTTATAAGTGACCTCAAATCCAATGTCGCTCCTGGAATGGACAATCTTGAGTCAAAACTCTTTAAAGATAATGCCACTGTTTTGTCCAAACCTTTGTTACACATAATTAATATGTGCTTCACCCAAGGCAAATTTCCAACACGGTTAAAGCATGCGGTTGTGGTTCCACTGCATAAGGGTGACAATAAGAGTGATATGAACAATTATCGACCAATATCCCTGTTGTCATGTTTGTCGAAAATTTTTGAAAGGGCGATCAAAAATAGGCTAGTTAACTATTTAGATAAAAACAATATTATCTCAAAGGGGCAATTTGGATTTAGGAAAGGTAAAAGCACAGAAGATGTTATTTATGGCGTAACGAAAACAATTATGTCCAACTTAGATAAAGGCTTGAAATGTATAGGAATATTCTTGGATCTTAAAAAAGCGTCCGATACCGTCAATCATAAAATCTTACTGTCCAAGATGAATAATATTGGGATCAGAGGCGTGTCGCTTGATTTGTTCAGGTCTTATCTGGGAGGTAGAACACAATCTATGCGTATAAATGGCTGCATGAGCTCTCCCCTCAACATAAAGATTGGAGTGCCCCAAGGAACAGTATTGGGTCCCATTATGTTCCTAATCTATATTAATGATTTACTGAAAATTAATATTACGAACTGCACATTATATGCCTTTGCTGACGATATAGTAGCGCTATATCATGGAGAAAGCTGGAATGAAACATTCGAATTTGCCAACGATGGTTTAGTGAAAAAAATAGCTTGGCTATCTAAAAATAAGCTTTGCATTAATTTAAATAAAACTGTAGTCATTCCATTTTCTCTCACATCAGCAGGAGTTCCTCCGGATAATTTCAGAATTTCAGTACATACTAGTGGTTGCACAACAATATGTTGCAACTGTCCTGCGCTGCACATTGTAAACAGTACTAAGTACTTAGGAATAATAATAGACCGACATTTACGCTGGCAAGAACATATATCCTACGTTTGCAGTCGCCTAAGAAAAATAATTTATAAATTCGTAGAATTGAGATCAATGGTCTCAGTTGAACGTTTAAGGATGATATTCACAGCTCTAGTACAGTCCGTTATAGAATATGGGATCATAGGCTGGGGAGGTTTAGCAACTTCCAATCTACAACCCCTGATTATATTACATAAGAGAATAATCAAAATTTGCCTTAAAAAACCGTTAGATTATCCAACCATGTTGATTTATTCTGATTTTCGTGTTCTAACAGTTCCAAAACTTTATAAATTCAAGTCACTTAAATTTGTTCAGACACACTTGATTGAATTTCCATATAATCTAAACGATGCACTACATTTGACTCGGAATAGTACAAGAAAATTACGACGGGAGCCTAGATACAATACGTCAGCTGCATCTAATCATGCATTTTATTCAGGACCAAGGTTATTTAACAATCTTCCAGCAGAAATCATTAAAATCACAAATTTCCACCGTTTTAAAATAGCATTAAAAAATTACTTCATGGAAACGTTACACAATTAAATTTAGCAAAAAACAAAACAAAATGCGGGTAAACCCTAAATTCTGATATGTCGATCAAAAGTCTCACAGCACGAGCCTAGCTCATAGTGAGATGGCCTGAATTATTATTTTACTTGTTTACATTATTATATACATATCTTATTATTATTATTTTCATGCAAATACTCCAACGCAGTTATTATCTAATTGTTTTTATTTTAAATTTTATTTTTATTTTTGTTGGCTAAACTAGTAATTTATATATTGTAGTATTATTGTATAATTTAGTAGAATAAGTTTTGTATAAATTATCTGTATTACATTGAATTAGAGGCAATAAAGAATTATTATTATTAAAAAAAAAAAAAAAATAGCAGGACTCACTCGCCCAATGGAAAGCATTCTATGAAAATAAAAGTATAAATATAAAGAAAGAAAGAGGAAAAACTCGTTCCTAGTTCTATTTGCAGAAGTCCTTTTTTTATCTTTGCATGTCTTAATCGTCTGGATCCATGATAAATTTTTTTTGGAGATCATTACTGAAACATTATGAAATCAGTATCAATCAAATGTTATCTAAACCGATGGCTGGACAAATTATTTTCCAAGATATTTATCTTAAAGCCTAGTATTGTTTCACTATACGAGCATGTTTGCAATGTTCTTGCAATCGCTTTTGCAACTGCCAGCCACTCATTTCTCCTGACTTACATTTCCGGTTGCTTCCGTCGCAAATAGCAAAGTGGATCGCCAACTATCTTGCCGGCAGACGGTCCTACACAAAATTTAGAGCTGGGAAATCTAAACGTAGAATAATTAAAAACGGTGTCCCCCAAGGAGGAGTATTTTCTCCAACCCTGCTTAACCTGTACATGTCAGGACTCCCTACGCCACCAGAAGGACTCGAAATCATCACTTACGCTGATGACTGCTCGATTTTGGCAACTGGCAGCGACTTCACCCAAATGTGTGAGCAGATAAAGAAATATCTGAAGCTGGAGGTGTTCAGCTTCATCAACTAAAACCATGTTGTGTCAGCGCCGAAGTCTTACGCTACCCTGTTTCCTATATATCAGAGAAGTGAAGCTAAAACTGGATATCGCAATATCAAACTATTTCCACCACTAACCACTCTAATATTCTCGGTGTCACCCTTAACGGCATGGCTACCTCCTCGGTATATGCGTCAACCGTTTGTGACAAAATGAGTAGCAGGAACAAAGACAAGGTGACCCTACTAGCGACATACAAATCTATCGGGAGATCTGTGGCCGACTATGCGGGCTCCTATCTGGTCAAAAAAAATTGTACGAAATTCAGCCGAAAATTCAGACCTGCCAAAATGAAGCTCTTCGGATTGCTTCAAGCTGCCTCCTGATGTCGTCGCAGGATCATCTTCACCACGAGGCCAGAATGCACTTAAGAAGCAACAACAAGCTTCCCACTAAACAGTATCTGGTTGGCTGTTAACTAAGTAATCATCCCAACTCCAAAGTTATGGAAAAACCCCACTGGCACGTCATGTAAGACGCAACATGAGGGACCGTGAGAGGGAGATTCAAATTTGCAAAAGAGCTCCCTTGGATAACGCTATCTACAACTCGACCATCACAACACTGCATAGTGCGGAAGTACTATATTCGATTGCGGATCTGAAACCAAACATGGTGCAAACATGGTGCTGAATGCACAATCACCTGCTATGTCTTGAGACGAAACCCGATTTAATAGAAAAACCAGGACTACTTTGGCTCAACTTCGTTCTGGCTGGTTAATTGTCCATCGGCTCCGGCTCCCAGGCGCTTAATTCCCATTGTGCTATGGAACAATCTCATCGAGGCAGCTGTTTTTCTCCATTTAGACATTGAGGAAAACCGCACGGAAACCAGATTATGTGATACATAGACTTGTCGGATGTGGAACGCGGCGCTAGTACAACAACAACAAAAACAAAGCGCATGTGAACAGAGACCCTAAATGGCTGCCTGGCTATCTGTACAGATAAGGATGTGTGCGCCGCGAAGTTTGTTGTCCAGAAATACCCAGGCGCAGACCTAAATGGGATCTCGGATCTCGAAATGCTGTGCCATGAAATCCTGGTATGGCACCAACTTCCCTGTTCGGTTTTAGACCCATCGGCATACCACATATGATACACCTGCAGTCTGTCATTTTCCTATTCCGAGCCATCTGGGATGAGGGCTAGGAATTTGTTGCAGAAGCATGACTCCGTGGTCATTTAATCTAATCTTAAGCAGATCTTCCAAAGAGCATTAACAGCTGTGAAGTTTTCATTGATGCGGATATGCGGCGGAGTTAATCCAACGATCGCCTCTAGAGCTGGCATTGGCCATGTATGCATAGCCCCATTTATCCCGAGACAAGCAAGGCCTTGTAACTTGTTAAATTTTAGTTTTTTTGGTTTGGAAAGTTAAGTTAACATAAGTTAAGTTAAGTTGAATTTAACCTAAAAAAAACATGAATTTGTTTCGGAAATGGTAAGGTCCTATCAAACGAATGGACATATATCTAAGTGGTAACTAACATAATCAAAAGAATGCAAACCGAGAGCTTATTTTGAAGGCTCAGTATAGACGGGCGCCGAACAACTCCTGGATCTTTTTGAAATGGGAGGACACGGTAAATCGACCGGGACAATTATAGGGTAATCAAGGTCCAGTGTCGCGCTCGGTAGTCGTGAGGTCTCGGTCACCACTCTATTATTCTCGCATCCGGAGTTCATTTCTTCGACGAGTTAATAAAATAATTTATACAGATAGTCAATCGGTGATTAAATCGCTGGATTCTACTGTGATTCACTCGAAGGTACTTGCAGAATGTCGCGCCTTAATTCTACTGATGGGAAGCTCTCTCAACATTACTCTTTGTTGGATTCCAGGTCGCAGTGGCTTTGACGGTAACTGTAGAGCTGATGCACTGGCTCGCGAGGGTGCTACTAGTGAGGTCAGTGGCAGGTTTCGTAACGTTGGCATGCCTCTGGCAACTTGCAAATTGGCCTTTAAGGCCAAGGCGATGATGAGGGCTAACATCAGGTGGAGTACCGGTAACACATGTCGCGTTGCCAAGCAAATATGGTCTAGGCTAGATCGTAGTCGCTCTTTTGGGTTACTTTCGATGGATAGAAAACGAATCAGCAGTGTCGTGGGGGTTATCACTGGCCATTGCCTCATTGGAGAGCATGCCAGGCGACTTCGAATACCCTACAATGATTACTGTAGAAGCTGTGGGGACGAGGATGAGGAGGAGTGTTCATTTCATTTGCTCTGCATCTGCCCTGCTCTTGCAGGTAGTAGGAATGACACCCTTGGCTCTTATTACTTCACCGATTTGGACGACTTGAAGGAGGTGAGTGCGGGTCAGATTCAGAGGTTCATTGTCCGCTCCGGATGGTTCGCGGAATAAGTATTGGTCGGAAGGGCTCTCTGTCGAGTCCATTTTAGTGGTATCACAACGGACCCAGTGGCGTTCTATGTGTGCTCCTTTGAAGGAGCAGCCCCTATAACCTAACCTAACCTAATAAAATAAAAACTATGTATGTATGTGTACTATTAGAACTCCCACAGCGATCCAAGCATGTCAGTTAAAGATTGCTATTTTACATATATGGATAAGAGGAGTGCGCTGGTAAATGCACTAGGATTTTTTTTTAAGTATGCAAACCAAACGTCAACAACGCATGATGAGCTAACTTAATACTAAATCCTCGATTCTATTGAGCGAATTCGGTAATCACAAAACGAATTTAATAGCTGCTGGTAAACTCGCCCAATGTTATCATACTCACAAGCTAACTTGCAGGTAAGTTAGATTACGTGGGGGGTGGTTGGCCCGAAGGGCCACCAAATACTGCGACCCGAAAGTCTATTGTGTTACACCCTGGTGTCTAGTCAGATTAGGGGTTAGTTGTCGAGACCAATCATTTCCACGAATCTGCTCAGCTGATCGGGTTTTAGTGAGGCAATCGTTTCCGCTTCAGCATTTCAAGCGGAAGATTTGAAGTGCATTACAGTCACAAAGAATGTGCTGAGACGTCTCGTCTTCAGCCTCATAGAACCCGTAGATAATTCTCACCAGGTTTCTGCGTAATCTTAAAAGCTGTAAACAATTTGGCCTGTCTGAGTCCAGGCGTACTGTCCCAGTGCGTAATTGTTCCTAAGTGCTCCCATTCTCTGAAGTGCCGTCTTGCACTACAAAGGGTTAGTCCAGAGTACGGCGCAGGGCCGACGAGTAGGACTGCAGAAGCCTTCCTCGTAAACTCATAGGCTGCCTCGTTTCCTGGAATACCGACGTGCCCAGGGACCTAAAAGACGGTAGCCTTGTTTACAGAGCCTGGTCTTTGTACGGCAGACAACTAAGCGCACCAATTTCGACGAAATTGTGAAATTGCTTAGTACTTTAATGGCCGCTTGTGAAGATTCCGATATTCCTGCCTCGGTATACGGCTGCTATCGCAGTGTGTTGAGGCATCAGTCTCATGTTTGACTACCGGCGTTTCGGGTTCGAATCCTGTCCACAACGATGTTCGTGGCCATGGATGTGCAGGAGGTGCATGCTGGCAACTGCATTCTCCGAAACCAGTTTATGCCGACAAAACGTCAACTGGGCCTTCCATGTGGCCCAGTTGACGCACTATCCCCACAAGGGGCTAGGGCAATTGAGAGATCCGGCTGCTAAGCAAATGATCGCGCAGGTCTCGATTACGTGTACTTCCACCCGAAATACCGTAGGATATTTTCCCATAGTAGTGGACATCTTGTGAAACGGGCCTGCCATGCCCGCCCCTATACCGTGCTCAGTTTTAAATCAATCTGTATACCACCATGTTGGAGGGGAGGGTGTTGAGCTTTTAATTCCAATCCTCTCCACTCCAAATTACAGTTGCGAATGGAAGTTTAAAGCATAACTCTGGAATTTTAAAGCATAATCCCTAGCTAAGTGGTAGTAGAGCACGAAGAGAGAGTTTTTTTTTCTGACACGCGATAACAGGAAGTAAACAATGATTGAGACGTGGACTATTAAAGCATCATAAAAATGCCCTGAACCATTCTGTACACTTATTCCAATCGACAGCGAAACACCTGCCGCTGTTTCGCTGTTCTATAAACAAATCCATCAATAACTTGGAGGGCTGGATGGCGCTATTGTTCTTTCTTCCGGAATTTCCTCGATTAGATCGCGTTCCTAAAACGTCAGCGTTTAGTTAGCGCTTCACAATTACTGACTTGCACATTGATATTGTTATTCTCGTGTTTTAGAAATTGCATGCCGTCTGTCTCATTTGTCAAATGCCATGTTCAGTTTGGCTTTTGACAGAAAACTCGAAATTTCTTGCTTTGATGAGTCCTAGATGACACACAACATGTCATAACAATTTAATCCCCAAAATAAATTCTAGCAATCACGTTAAAACCCGACCATCAACAATACACGACACAACTAAGGCTAGAATCGAAGTTTGAAGGAACAGATATTTGTCATTTCGCAACTTGGCAATTGTCGCAAATGTGCAAATGTGCTGAGCCAGAAAATCGAGAAAACTATATGCTCACTTCACCCTCAAAGAGATTCCCACTTCAATAGCAATTATCGTGCTCGGTGGCCGTGGTCGTTCGGTCACCGCTTTACGATACTACGTCTAGAGCTCAGAGTCCGAGATTTGAACTCTGAGCTCTAGACCATCAACAAACTGCCTGTGGGTACTAATAGAACTCGCACAGTGCTCCGAACTTGCCAATATAAAGACGGCGCGGATAGGAGGTGCATGCTAGCAACTGCATTTCTGAAAAGCATAGTAGATATGCTATCGAAACGTCAACAAGGCATAAAAATGCTAGCGATGTTGACGTGCCCATGCCCCCAGAGGGGTCCGTTGAGTTTTTTTCTTGTTGTAGGACTAATAAGTAACTGTTTTATTATTTTACTACTTTACTATTTATTTATATATTTTATATTTCAACATAAACTTCGACCTTTAGTTGTAAGATACCGTTTGGTGTCTTCTTAGTATTCCGTTACGAAATATATGTAGATCACGATTTTCAAATAAATTCCACTTAAGTGCCGCCGCCCATTGAAAGCGTATTAGAGGAACAACGCGCTCCCGCGACATAATCGGAAGTGCACGCCAGATTTAAAGTTGAGGATTTTTACCAACATGCGTTCACTTCATGCGCGATTGAGCGAAGCGGCTACGACGGTCTACGTGCGCCATGTGACTCGCGCACCATATGCAAAAAAAAATGGGATTAGCCGCTCGTTGCTCCTCGTAGCCGCGTTTTGCGTCGTGGAATGTATTCGAAAGAAACATTTTGCCGATTTGTTTTGTATGCAACTGAAGAAATAGTTAAGCAAACTGATGCATGAAGACGCCTGCAATGGACGAGCCCTGTCGCTCGTAGCCGTTTATTTCGCGAGTCGCTTGTTGATGCTTGTGTCGAAGGAGCGCATTGTCGCTTAAATACGCTTCCAGTGGAGGGCCGCGCTTACATAATCAATTTAATAAGCAAAATGCCAAACGCTAGTTTTATTCACCAATCTTTCTATTCCAATAACCCTAATGTAATCAAATTATCCCTCTTCTTTCAGTTTCGACGTTCGCAATAAAGTGTCAACCGACGAACCACGACATTGGTCAGCACCCGAAGTATTTGGTTCACGTGCCAAATTCAATTTTGATTCAACACCCGCTTCATTAGATATCATGGTATGTATAATACGTTTGGCTTGGATATTATCTTTTCTTCTGCCTAGCACATTCCGAAAACAAATTAGTCGTTCATTCCATCGACGGATAACGAGCGCCACTATCAAAAACACACCCACAGTCATAAAACGCAGAACCGCGCGTATTCTAAATATTCTCTAGTTTTTGTTTTATTTGGTGGAATGTTCTCTATTGTGAGCAATTTGTGAAAGGATTAAGTTGGCATTACAAAGCGCACACCCTTCTTAATCGGTCGTATTTTATAAAATACACAATCGTTCGTGGAGTCAAAGTACCACCACGCCCACTATTTTCCGCGAGCTACTTTACAATAATCCCAGGGAATTGTGAATTAAGTGTTGGGGCGATATTAGATTTGCAAGGATATCGGATTCAGTCACCAACGAGGGTTGCTCAAGGATGTGTCATTGTTATTGAGTCGGATTGTCGATAGAATGTTCTGCTTATTAGCATGTGGTTTTTTGGTAGCGATGGGATTTTTGAATTTTTTATTTTTAAACACTCGTATAACAAGACGTCTAAATGACACAAAAAGTAGCGATGTCCATTGGTACTTTGGATATGTCCCATGCCTATACGTTTTTAACTAATTTTTAGAAAAGGAAATCGGTTATTCGACCCTCCCTTTGTAACGATTATCTTTATTGAGGTAACCGTCAACCGAGAACGGAGATCGAGGCTGGCCGTTTAGACCTGCCGTGATACCTAAGTGCCAAAATGTCCTCAGACTTGACTTGAATCGACGCGTGCTCGACACTAGCTCAGCTGTCGGTAGTGTGGGCGGGGTGGTTCTAAGTCAAGCAGCCTCGTAATCGCTAAAAAGAAAATCATGCGTCTACCCGAGTGACCAGCCAACATGCGATTTCCCTCACAGGATATACACTAAAACAATGACCCGCGAAACTTCTCACCCATCTCCAGAACTAGTACGAGAGCCCCCTGATGTCGTGGGGCTCCGCGCTCCCTCCCCGAAACCTTGGGTTGAGCTGCGTGACATTGCTCAACCCCCTTGGCAAATTGAACGAGATATACGCGGGAAGAGCGAAAAGCTGCAGGGACCTTGAGGGTTCAGGAAGCAAATGAACTAACTAGTGCGGAACTCCATTATTGTCTTTTATTATAACCTTTTTTTCTTAAATTTCTAATTCTTATTCTTCTATTGCTCATTGATTTCAATTCTATATACAAAATGATTCACTAATATCATATTTGTTAATTATTATTGATGAATAGAAAACACAGAAGGTGTAGACACAGCATAACATTTTTCATTTGTCTATCCTCCATTAGTCCAATTACTTTCTTTATACCCTAGACTTATAGTATTAGGTATATTTATATATAGGTATAAATAAACATGAAAGCTCTAGCTTTGGTAGATTGCTCGTGAGGGCAATCTTATACTCTCCTGAAAAAATAAAGTCGATCACTTGAAAACTAACGGTAAATTTCTTACAATGACCCCCGTACTACCCTACTTTTCAGGTTTTTTGCTTATAACTCTTAAACCAATTGACGTAGACACCTGCTTTTTAGTATGTAACCCTGAAGTGAGAAACTGCTTGAGTTTTACTAAGTTGGGCATAATCAGATTAAAGGAATGCCTACCTCCCCTACAAATTTCAAAAAATTAAATATTTCTTTAATTACGATAGCTTTCGATAGAATGACACTAGCGAGTTGCAAATTTGGTAGAATATTGCTAGTAAGATCTAGTTAGTTGGTATTGAGCAAGATCCGACCCAAGGAACCCCTACCTTCCCTACAAATGGAACTTAAAATAAGCGATAGGTAGGTAGGTAGGCAAAGGAGGCTGCCATGACAATACACAGCACACTTAGACCATATAATTGGTCCATTGTAATACCCTGGAAATCCAACAACCTAACCATACTAGTTCTTGGACCAGCCTGAGCTAGTAATAAAGCGAAGCAGACGGCCAATATTGGCAGTCCTCAATTCCTCAAGCTCCTGGAAAAAATAGGAGCCAAGAAAGGATCTTATCTTAACCGCCAAGGCCGGACAAGCACAGAGAAGGTGGTAGCAGCTTTCTTCCGCGTCAATATCTCGACAGTTTCTGCAGAAGTCATTGAAAGGAAGACGCAGGCTCCTGGCGTGCTCACCAATAAGGCAGTGACCGGTGATCAACCCTACAACAGAGCTGATGTGCCGCCTCCTCAGAGGCAGAAGATGGGAGGAGCGGATAGGGTCCATTTCAGGCCACAAAGACCTCGTCGCGAGGCACGTATTACTGCTTGGCCACTTGCCATTCGCCCTCCTAATGGCCTCAGATTTCAAAAAGGATTTGCATGCCCTGATGGGCATTAAAATGCTATTATGCAGTTGCGGGCCCTCGCTCAGAATCCCCTGCCTAGCAAGCTCTTCAGCGTGGCAGTTACCACCAAAGCCACTATGGCCTGGAATCCAGCATAGGATAAAATTGAAGAACTCCCCCTTCGTTTTGAAGGTTGAACGACAGTCTACTACAATCTTGGAAGTGAGCAGGACGGATTGCAGGGATCTAATCGCAGCTTGACTATCCGAGTAGATTGCAATGTTCCTACAAGCTATGGCGTGCCGTCCCAGCCAGGTAAGAGCCTGGAGAATTGCAGCAGCTTCAGCCTGGAGAACACTGCAATGATCCGAGAGACGGAAGGACAGGCTTAAATTTAGTTTGTCAGAGTAAATGCCTACTCCCACCCCATCTTCTGTTTTGGAGGCAGTAAATACCAATAGAATCAGATAGTGGGTACTGCCCCTCACTCCACTGATCCCGAGTAGGGATACTGCTCACAAAGTTCTTTTCGAACTCAATTTTAGGGTAAGAGTAATCTGTGGAGGCCGGAATATTCCGGTGATTTAAAATCGATGAGTGGCCAGTGTTTGTCGAGGACCACTGACCCGATTCTCAAAGACGGATGGCAGTACTGGCAGCAAGTTGCTCACCAAAAACGTCCAGAGGAAGCAAGGAAAGCAGAATGTCCAAGGCAGCAGAAGAATAGTTCTTAGGGCTCCACTTATTAGCAAGCTGGCTAATCTTTGGACTTTACTCAGCAAGCAACAGAGAGCCGCCGTCTTGAGACGATAATGCCATGCATAAGTATTGGCCGTACAATAGACACATGGATCCAATGTACAACCTTAGGCTGTAGGCCCCAGCTCTTACCAATCGCCTTCCTACACGTATAAAGAGCAATAGTAGCTTTCCTCACACGCTCCTGGATGTTTTCTCTCCAACTTAACTTTTTGTCAAAAATAATTTTATCTGCAAGAACCAATCTGGTATCTCCCAGCATTGGGGATAGGATAGGAGGAAACTTATACTTCCTCGTAAAAAGAACGAGTTCGGTTTTACTCGGGTTGACCTTCAAACCACTAGAGCTTGCCCAGCGAGTAAGAGTGGAAAGGGCATTCTGTAACACCTCACAGAGAACATTCGGAAACTTACCCGTTATGGCAATAGCGATAACTTACGGTAAAATAAAGCTGGCGACTTGAAATTTTGCTTACATATTTGTGGTAGGATTCAGCTGGCTGATATTGAAAATACGTAAAATCCGACTAACCAAACCCCTACTTTCCCTACAAATGAAACTTCAAATAAGCGATAGCTTTCGATAGAATGAAGCCAGAGACCTGAAATTGCTTAAATGTTTGTAGCATGATCTAATTGGTTGGTGACAATGATGGGCAAGATCCGACCAAAGGAACCCCTACTTCCCCTATAAGTGAAACTTCAAATAGGCGATAACTTTCGAAAAAATGAAGCTAATGACTTGAAATTTTGGTCAAATGTTTGTACTGGGATCTAGTTGGTTGTCATCAAAAATGCGCAAGATTCGACGAAAGAAACATCGACCTCCCCTACAAGTGAGCCTTCAAATAAGCAATAACTTTCATTAGAATGAAGCTTGCGACTTGAAAAATTCGACAAATATTTGTAGAATGGGTTAGTTATTTGATTTTGAAGAATGGTCAAGATCCTTCTGAATGACTGCCAACTTCCCCTATAAACTGACCATATAGGAAACTCACTTTCAATGCATATGGTCGTTGCCAATTGGTATTTTTGGTATCACCACTAGGCCTGTACAAGTCTAGGGTATATACGCTTCGGGTTCCGGGCCGGTCTGGTTTTTCTTTACAGTAAATATATTGTTTGTATTTTTAATTAATAATACGCCTCTGTGAGACCTGACGGAGCAGTAGTAGAATTTAATTATATAAAAGCGAATTTTTCCTATTCGTTAGAAGGAGAAACCGAACAAATATGTTTTGAAACATACCTTAAGAAGTATGTATGCGTGGGTCTCAATAATGGAGTAAAATTACGATTACATCAAAATATATTCTCCCGATCTGATTTGTATATGTACATGATTCAACGAGTTAATAAAATCGTTATATATAAGTTTCAATAAAGTCTTCAATTCAGACCACCATGGCATGACGATCCGATACGGAGTTAGACCCGGTTGCACACCATTATCATAGTTAGGGCCCATATACTGCCCTCCGCCGCACAAGATAAATGCTTCCCACGTACCTGACAGTCTGCGAAGTGATGCAGCTGCCGTTTGATGTTAATTTCATTTCACCCCTGTTGTTATCACGTCATCATGACTTAATATAAAAAATATAACAAACAGCTTTTATGCACTAATCGGAACGTTTATAATAACTTTAAATTGAAATAAAAAATTTAAAGTCTTCACAATACTAAATTTAACCACACCATGGAACAAAAGCAATGGGCAACGCAAACTCCTAACAAAATCTCAAGTTACACACAACGTAGCACTCAAGGACTTTTCCCCCGCTCAAAATTTCAAAATCCAATAAAACGAATGCGAAACAATCTGACATTAAAACTAACTCACTTAAACAGTAACACCAGAAAAAAAGAAGCAAACAAGAAAATTGCATGGAAACAAGATGTTTGCTAAGTGATTTTACAACCGATAGACCGACGAGGGCATAAGGATCATCAAAGTCCTTGTTACAGATGTTTTTGTTGTGGTTGTTGCCGCAATTCTGTTCTGAACGTTCATAGAACGTTCTGAAGGTTATTGTCGATTGCAAATTGAAAGGAAATCAGAAAATCATTTGTTGTTACCGGTTCGTGTTGTCCCCACCCTAAGCATACATAGTCCACAACGAAGAGGATACCTGTTTGCTTAAGTGTCGTAGACTTACGACGTTGAGGACGAATACTTGCCGTGTTTATGTCCTTCGAACACGCGATCCTCTTTATTTTATCGTAAAAAGTATAACTAATGCCCCGGTAAGACACTCAACTTGTTCAATGGTCTTTTGATAGTAATCAATTGTATAAGGGTGCGACACTCGATATGAATTTGAAGGATTTCACCGAAGCGAAATTAATGAGTATGTGTCAAGAATTTAAGTCAAGTCGAACTGAGCAGATATGATTGATATATGGTATGTTAGATGGTATCTGGGACTTCAACGAAGTCTTGTTAGAATTGAGAAGGATAATGGAGTCGACCGAATATAAAGCAAGTGAGCGCCCAATGTGATCCACATTGTTCTATGAAACTACTAATTTCATATAATATTCATCACCAGTAAATTTGAACTTGCAGATAGATGCTTGTTTAATTCTCCTAATCAGAATCAAATTCTATCCATTTCAACTCTAATTCATTCATGTAACTAAGTATCATTTCAATATCCCTTCATCCAAGCTGATTCTTTGCCTAATCCTACATCGAAATATCACTCCCCCTCCACTTTCAAAATATCCTTGACACTAACGCGAAAATCTAAACGAGTCATTACTACTATTTCAATTATCCAACTGGAATCCTTTACGTTTGGCATTTCATTCCCCATTCCTGGCCCTGGAGAGCCGTGCAAGTACAGTTTGAATGAAATCATCTCGTTACCATTCAGTCTGTTCGGTCGGTGGAAGTTAGTAAGTCAGTGTCGTTCTCATTACGACCACGCCATCATCATAAATCCTGCGTCTCAACTGGAATTAATTCCACCACGAAAAACAACATTGCGACAATCGCGAATTTCAAGAAACTAACACGTACACGTGACGAGAAAATTTTCCCATTTTGGCGATAGTACGTACGATGACGGCGACGAACTTGACTGTACCCTACTGTGTGAGCAGCGTTTTACGTAATGAGATAAAATCGAATGGTTCGGAACGAAGGAGCTTGATGAATTTCAATTTGGTGAAAACAAATGACGGGAGACAATACACGGTTGGATCCAATTGAAATTTTAAGGACGACGAGGTAGTTTGGATTTGATGGGTAGCCGTAGCCGTGAAGTCTCGGTCACCACTCTACGAGGCTGCATCTAGAGAAGAGTTAGAGGCTTAAGTCAATAAACTGACTTCTCAATAGCAGTTGAAAGAAAATACCCGTCACGAAATGACAGTCATTACGGAGTCTACATGCAAGCCGTCCTGAGAAATTATGCAGTTGGTTTAGATGTGTGCCCTCAGCGTGATGGTTTACATTTAGATGACATTACTTTTAAAAAAAGAAAAATTCCTAAAGCATGTATTTTAATAATTAATAAAGATTTTTCGATAGTCCTCTCCTTTTATTTTACATCGACACTTCAAAAATAAATTCTCTTTTGCGACACCTTGTATCTATTGTACATACATTTAATAAATACTTGCAGTAGGAGAAGCTGCGTGTCTTTCATTATTAAAAGTAATTGTTACGAGTAAGTGGCTCTAAATCAAGTGATACACGTGAAATATTGATTACCGAAATGTAATTACAGTACAAAACGCCCACTTCGGTCGTTTCGGTTAAACGCAATTGCGGTTAAAAAGGAGAGAGCTTCTCCTGTATGGATTTCCGCGACCGTCATGAAGATTTCAAAAAGTTCATTCAGCTTTTATAAATTTTTATGAAGTTTTGTCAATACCGAGTTCGAGTTGGTTTACCTATCTTCAAGAAACCGTAAGTTCCGTTAGGTTTAGGGATTAGTCCACGGTACACATATATTTGACTGGGTCTATCGACTACCCTATTTATTGAACTTGTCTGAGCCTTTAATAATCCGGTTTAGTTGTTCAAGACGGGCTTTGCTGTTCAGTGACGGAACAACTTATTTTGTAACGGATGGCATTGCGTGAGCTGCGCGCTGAATTGAGGACAAAGATCGAGGCATTGTCGTTCAGGCTAGCCGTTACACCTAAGTGTCAAAGTCGCCTCAGTAATGACCTGAGATAACGCGTGCTCGATACTAGCTCAGCTATCGGTAGTGTGGGCGGAATTATAGAAACTCAGACTGCCTCGTCATCGTTTAAAAAAAAGAAGAGTTTCACTCGTCTGCCCGAATGCTGAAGGCAAGCGGAAAGTACCTGACCAGGGTATACAATAAAAAACCAAAAACCGACGAAATTTCCCTAACCGTCCATGCCACTAGCACGGAAGACCCACTGATGACGTTGAGGCTCCGTGCTTCCTCCCCAGTCTTGGGTTGAGCCGCGCGATATTGTTCAACCCCCTTGCGAAAACGATGAGAATACCAAACGCGACGAGAACGGAGGAGTGGAGGGTTTTAGGGGACTCAGAAAGCAAAAATTAATGCTTTAGTTAGCCTTCTTTTCTGATTTCCGCGTACAGCGATAACGATATCGAATTAGTCAGTCTGGAGGGCGCGGGCAGGCGGTACTGGGTAGCATCGGCATATTTGCCATATGACCAGGAGGTAGTCCTCCTACCAACCTGCTTGCAGGAAGCCATATCCACAGCTAGGTCGAGTAAAGTCAGCTTCAATTTCAGCTGCGATGCTAATGTTCATCACACTGTATGGGGCAGGACCGATACGAATGCTAAAGGGGAACAGCACTGCGAACTTTATGGGCCCCAACCTGCTGCTCTCCAATGTGGGCCGCAAATCCACCTTTATTACAAAAGAACCGACAGGAGGTCCTGGATATTTCTCTAGTTTCTGAGGACGGACGCAGTATAGGATCTGCGTATAGAACTGGATGGTAGCCGCGGAGCACTCTTTCTCGAATCACCGCCAGCAGTTTTCTCTAGACAACTCTTCAATTATTCCGCCGATCTTTAGAAATAGAAGGAAAACCGACTGGTCTAAGCATAGGCAAGCCATTTCGCAGGTTCTGCCACCTGTTCCTAGTATACCGCATTGTAAGCAAGAACTGGACAATATGGTGATCACCTTAACACACGCTATAACTCAATAAACGGCAATATTCTGCCCATTAAGTAAACCTAATGGAAATAAGAAGCCGGTGTGGTGGTCCAGGGAAGTGGATATTCACAGAGCTGCCTGTAGAAAGGAGTTTAATAGGGCTAAAGCTTAAGGATCTGAATCATACTGGGCACTCTACAAGGAACTCCTTAAAGTACACAAGAAGGAGCTTAGGAAGGCGAAGCGTACCTCGTGGAAGCTCTTCTGCGAACGCATTGAGGGATCATCTGAGTCCTCTAGACTTTGCAAAATTTTATCCATTAACCCTTCCATGCCAAGCTTTATTGCTTTATTATTTGGGGCGACCGGTAGCGCAGTGTGTTGAGGCATCAGTCTCATATTTGCTACCGGCGTTTCGGGTTCGAATCCCGTCCACGACGATGTTCGTGGCCATGGATGTGCAGGAGGTGCATGCTGGCAACTGCATTCTCCGAAACCAGATTATGCCAACGAAACGTCAACTGGACCACATGGAACAGGGGTTAGGGCAATTCAGAAGCAAGATGGGTCATGGCCGCGGCCTCCAGTGAAGAGACTCTTGAGATTCTGATGGACGCGCACTTTCCCGATAGCTCATCCACGCCTACTCATAGCACCTATTCTCAGGTATATGATTTGACTTCAGGTGACCTTAGTTTAATCCTTAGTTCAATCTTCACAAGGGTGAAAGTATTATGGGCGATTTCCAGTTTTGAGCCCTTTAAGTCCGTTGGATCTGATGGCATTATTCCGGCCAACATACAACACTCATTGGATGTTGTGGCTCCTTGGTTAGAAATCATTTTCATATCCTGTCTAACATGTCCACATTCCCAGTGTGTGGATGGAGGTCAATGTGGTGTTCATTCCGAAAGCGGAGCTCACATTCTAACCCAAAAGACATAAGGCCCATAAGTGTGTCTTCTAAAGACGCTAGAGAGATTAATTGATATTCATCTACGCAGCACCATTCCAACACACCTACTGTCTGCTTCGCATCATGCCTACACCAAGGGCAGGTCGGTGGATACAGCTTTGCACTCACTTGTGAGTCACATAGAAACATCTCTGCATTACAGGGAGTTGAGCTTGGTCACCTTCCTGGACATTGAGGATGCCTTCAAAAATGTCAAACCTGAACGAATTACTGATGAACTATGTAAAGGAAATCGATTGACTGCTCTCTAATTCAAATTATTAACCTGATGTTAACATCCAGGGTCATATCGTCGAAACTGGGGGACTCGATCCTAGGCAGGAGTGTCTGTAGAGGTACTCCGCAAGGTGGTGTACTCTCACCCCTCTTATGGAACATCGTGGCCAACAGACTGCTTTTAGACCTGGAGGAGGTGGGATGTAAAGTGAGTGTCTATGCGGATGACGTTTCTATTGCCATCTCCGGTAAGTTCTCTGAACCCTGAGCGAGGATAGGTTAGAGGTAAGACACGGGATCTGCAGCATAGGGTGATGCACTGGCTTTATATGTCGGTTCTGCGGCCTATTTTCTTATACGGCGTTGTTGTATGGTGGAACGCCCTTCGCACCGTAGCCAATCGTAAATGGTTGGACAAGGTACAAAAAGCAACCTGCTTGGCAATCTGCGGAGCTCTTCGATCGACTCCATCTGCAGCGCTAGATGTAATGCTTCCTCTATATATTCTAGGAGAATAAATGGCAGCAAACTGAGCCATATGTATTCGGGAGACCAGCACTTGGTACACCTTGAGTATCGGGCACTCCACAATTCTCAATAATACAAACATCGCAACATCAGTAGACTACACTCCACCAACGTACTGTTTCGGGAATAACTATGCAAGCTTACTCCCATTCCGTGGTCAATGGTATTTAGGGGCTCCGCGAAAACTACTTAACTCTCTGTGGATTATCGCAGACGGTTTCATGACCGATGCATGTGTGGGCGTGAGTATACTCCGGGGAGCTCAATCTCAACCACTCGTTTAAACTTCCAAGCTACTGCGATGTCGTTATATCTCGCCACAACTACCAAAAGGGACATCACTATTTTCACGGATATCCAAGCTGCAGTTAAAACACTTGAGTCTACGCTGATGGTATCTAAAATGGATGCTGAATGTCGAGCATGCCTAATGGAAGTTAGCAGCTATTTCAGTATTACATTGTGCTGGATACCTGGCCACAGTGGTTTTGCCGAGAATTGCAGAGCGGACAAGCTGTCTCGCAGGGATGCAGTCGGCGGAGCTCGGCGTATGAGTGGCTACATTGCTAAGTCCCTCTCTACTTGTAAATCTGAATTGAAGTTGGCTGCTCTCAGGAAAGCCAACTCGACATGGATGAATGGCGTGACATGTCCATCATCTGCTCTGTAGCTGTCCGGCACTGGCATATAGAAAGAAATCAATCAACCTTTCTACGACGATCTTGGTGAACTTATAGCCGCCATACATTATCCGATCCGTCGTCCGATCGATCGGCCGATGGATCGCCACAAAATATCTGCCGATCTCCACTGCACACACACTGAGCGATTTTCGTGCGATGCGATAACGAATGACAATTCAAAAAAGATACAAAGTATCTACACTGCATGCAGATACATCGGAACATGGATATGTCTATGACTACCGACTGCGTGGAACCTGTTGTGTTGAAGATATCGACGTAAGTTTTATAAAGATCCCAGTATAGTTATACTGGATGAAATCATTCGAAAAAACACGTCCCACGCTTTCGGTAGGCATAAGACATATCCATGTACCCATGTATCTGGTGGCAGTGTAGATACTCGTCATAAATTCTGCTTTGCTTTGTCCTACATGTTCCGTCTACCCGTTCGGTACAGTTTGCAGACTGCAGCCTATCGACATTTCTCTGAGTAATTTTCTGCTAATCGCAATCACGGTTCCCACCATCTTTTCCCAATCGGACGTGTATTGTGTTTATGTATCTATTGCAAAATCGCTCCCACACTATCCGCCTCATCCCGCCCCTTTAATCAACAGTCCGGGTCCGGCACACACAATCCGTTTCTCAAGTAACGCGTGCGACTCTATGCGATTGTGTCCGGTAAACAGAAAGGGAAACTAACAAAAGTAAACAAAACATTCCAACACACGCACAAACAGAATGCACAAGAAAAATTTTGGAATTTTTGCAGAAAGGGGGGGGGGGGGGGCATTTGATCTTCTGCAGACATCTGAATGTACATCATGTCACGATGAGCTGCCCGGAACTATAACATCCTGTGACGAATATTTCTCTATTTCGGGGCTTGGGAGATTTTAACTCGCGCAGTACGAATCCGCCATTTTGTTTTATGAAATGTTTATTGCATATGTGGTCACACCACCACCACATTGTGGGCCAGTCAGACCTCAAATCGCCGCCATTGCAAATGCACAACCATTTGGATAGAATGAACTTTATCCGCGATGGCACTCGCTCTCTATCTTCGGGGGCGGGAACTATGTAATGTACACACTCTCAAATTGCGTCTGCGCATGTCCAAATGTTAGTCGAACTGACTACTTGCTACTTTTTCTGTTACCCTATTCATTCAGATATGTAGTACAATGCGCGCTATTTTATTTGTTTGGATTCCAGCCATTTTGAACAGTTTGGAATTTTTGCGGAAGGGGGGCATTTGATCTTCTGCAAACCTCTGTATGTACATCATAACATATAACATCCTGCGACGAATATTTCTTTATTTGGGGACTTGAGAGATTCTAACTCGCCTAGTATAAATCCGCCATTTTGTTCTATATGTTTATTGCACGTGTGGTGGGGGCCCACATTGTGGACCAGTCAGACCTCAAATCGCCGCCATTGCAAATGCACAAACGCAGTCGCTGGATCACCCGATTTGGCTCGAATGAACTTCATCCGCTCTCGCTCATCTCCGGGGGGCGGGAACTATTTACACTCTCTCAAATTGCGTCTGCGCATGTCCAAATGTTAGTCGAACTGACTACTTGCTACCTTTTCTGGGACCCTAGTGATTCAGATAGTACAACACGGGCTATTTTATTAAATGATGAATGGGAATTGGCGGAAATTGAAGGTCAGTGCAAGTCCGCCCGTTCACCCGTACACTATGTTATTTCTTGCCGTCCACAACGTCAACCTTTATCGCAATCAAATCAACATCCCAACATGTACACACAGGATCCCCGCAAGCGCACCGCCCGCGCGGATCTACAAGCAACAGCCATGCACAATGACCACTTCACTCAAACGACATGCACAACCAGAAAAGAAAAATTTTCAATGGGCTTGTTTCCTCTTCTGACCCCCGGGTAGAAAAACAGACATTTCGTGTGACGGACAGATTTTTAGGATGACCCCCAGCTATAAGACATATCCATGTCAAAATAGGTTATGGTTCACTCCCAATCCAACTTAGATTCATTTTTGTTAACTATTTGGATGTCTGTGGTATTTTCGTATACCACATATTTGATATTTCAATTGCAGTGCCATTTAAATCATTAGAATCCTTGAAATTTCATCATTTAATAATTTGGTAATTTGACATTCACTTGCGATAATCACATACACTACCCAATCGATCGTCACCGATCGATCGCACGAAAATCGCACTAAAATAACGGCAGATCAAAATTGATCGCCCGATCGGTGCGATTTCCACATATACACGCCAATCCGTCGGCCGGTATTGATTTCGGGCGACGGATCGGCCGATCGATCGGTGTGTGTATGGCACGTTTAAGAGATGTGGATGTCGGTCGACTTCTCCGGTTTGCGATTAGCTCCGGTTGGTTCGAAGTAACATAGAGACTGGACACAACTTGGGTTGGTTGGCACGAATAGCAATCCCCTATAAATGGGTGCTTTGGGTGATATATCATTGGCGGGATAGTTGCGGGGGGGGGGGGGGGGCATTGTGGATAATATGGGAAATGATAATCACGGATCTTAGTGCTTGATTTGCATTTGTCACCAACAACAATGTTTCATTTCTATTGCTTAGCTCTCTGCAGAAATTTCTGGTTTGTTCCAATTGTGAACTGATCATGTAGATTTGCCATTTTTGACGTGATAACATCCTACCTCATAATTATATATTATATCCAAAAAGATAATCTCATGGAAAGTTTCCAAAGTTTCAAAAAGAACTTTAAACAAATAATATTTAGTTCCATTATACTGTCGGGAAATGAATAAATTATTATGAATGGAAAGAAAAATAATTCATTCTTACAGGTTCAGGTTTTTGCTTATCAATTATAGGCGCGTGTAACTTTCGTGTAGGGTAGGGTAACAAACACGCATTTCACAAACAACAAGCGACTTATCGTTTATATAATGCCTGTTCGTTACCTCACCCTACACTCGACAGTTACGCAAAAGAACGCGCCTTATATAATCCTCTGAAATTGATCTTCAGTAAGTGTGTGGGAATTTCGCATAATTTAATTTAAAATCCATTTATTTAATTTGGACAACAACAGAAATCGTTTTTTAATCAGACAATTATAATGGTTTTAAATCATTTTTTTTCTTTTTCAGGATATCAAGCGCCACGACCAAGGAATCTACCGATGTCGAATTGATTTTCGAACGAGCCAGACACAAAGCTATCGATTCAATTTGACGGTGATAAGTGAGTAAAAGATATTCAGTACACAGACGAATCAGACAGTAAAATACTGAATCCGCTAATCAAATACAATATGTATATTTCAGTCTTTCTCTTGGCTCAAAATTTTTCCTTTGTTTTATTGTCTTTCTCTTTTTTATCTACTTTTCTACTATGTACATAATTTATTTGCATAGCACAAACAACAGAAACAGAAAATGATCCTTGTTTTCCATTCCAGTTGATTTGGTTGCATTGTCCTTTAATTGAGTCAATTATTTTATTGAATCTCAATACATTTTTTTGCCTTCAGTGTTTTCTCTCTGTTTATTGATTTGCTATCCCCGGGGCGGATTTATAGCTTTTTAACTGTGTGCAATTTTCCCATTACAGTTTTGCCGGAACAGCCAATTATTTTGAATCGATGGGGTCAAGTGCTGGACGGAACCGAGCTGGGTCCAAAGCAAGAGGGCGACGATATTGTTATAACTTGCCGTGTGGTTGGAGGTAAGGAGATTATTTGAAGTTATTGTTTTATGAATCTTTCAGATTGTTTTTGAACATGTTTCTGCAATTTGACTTTTAAATTAATGTAGTCACTTGTCTGGCTTTTTATGATCAAGATGTTTGGAGATAATTGAAATGAGTAGTAGATGCTAATCGGATTAATTCGTAATAATTAAATTCGAGTGCAAAGGACGATATTCTGCCGATTGTATGGTTGGAAATTTAATTTTGATATGCATTTAAATATCCTTCAAATAATCGCGAATTGTTCGCAGCATCAATAAATATTTCACTGCCGAATCGAAGCAGATACGACTACATCGCTTAACAAAAAATGAAATCCTCTTGATCATCGTTCATTTGATAGTTGTACACTATCTCTGGAGGAAGATTTCACTACCGTTTGTAATTAAGGCGCTACATTAAAGTAGAGAAATAATTTCTCGATTGTTATCTTTTAAGCCTCCATCACGCCTGCAATTTTTGGAACAAGGAAAATCGCGCGGAGCATAATAATTGTATTCCGCCATGTTTTGCTCATTTCAAATTTTTGACTTTATGAGGCAAAATAATGATTGTCTTTGACTTCATGACCTATTTTTATGGAAATAAGTTAAATATATAAATTAAAATAATCTTAGTCTACCTCTCTATCTTTCTATAATTTTTATATATAGTATATATGTAGATAGATAGACCTTCTATGGAGTGTTTGTTGGTTTTTTGCGGTTCAATCGATTTCCATGAAAATTTCATAAACTTTTCGTTATGATCCAGAATAGGTTCCAGCGTTTTGAATTTTTCTATTTGGTGATATCGACCAATCTGGAACTCCACTCATGGGGGTAAGTGAGCGTCAACAAAATATTTTCCAAAATGACCGAAATTTGTATCAAAACATTGGTTTCCGGGGTCGCTAAAATTAATGGTGACACTCCCAAAACTCACCACCCCAAAATGTCCAAAATGACCAGATTTTCGTCGCCCAAGTCGAGTCGGGCGGCAAAGTCTCCTAGTGAGAACAGCACTTTCTATAATGTTGAAAGACTTTTTAGTTGACCGACAGAGTTTTGGATAAGCTCATGTCCTTGTTAGTTATCGGGCAGTTTAACGAGACATTAGCCGGCCATACACACACGCTCTATCATCTGGGAAATCGCGGCACCTAGATCGCCCCATTTTTTCCCCGATGATTCGCGGCGTTTACAATCCCCTGGGAAATCGCGGCACCTGGGTCGCCCAATTTTTTTCCCGATGATTCGCCGCGTTTGAACGAGTAGTGAAATTTAAGTAACTTTGTGCGACCAGATGGTTCGTGGCGTTTTGGGTTTTCAAGTGATAGAGCAACAACAATTTGTATGGAGACGGTGTCTAGTTGGGTGTGTTGTGATTTTGCAGGTGATTCGCCACGACCGCATTTTTATGGGTTACTCTATAGTGGTGGTAGTAGTAGCTTGCATAATAAAATATGAGAAGGATGGGTCCACGCAGATATTTTGGTCCTGCTGCAGGTGTGCGTCAGGATAAAAGGATTTGTTTATCGATGAGGAGAGATATATAGGCAAGATGGGTGTTGTCTGACTAGGGGTGCTGAGACGAATATGTTAGACTGCCGCTGAAGGCATTTTGAGTCCTTTGGTAACGAAAAAAGACATGCTTTGCAAGGAAAGCCCGATCAGACGAGTATTTCCCCATGAAAACAGGGTGGCCATTCAGGGGTGGGCAAAAAAAAAAAGTGCTGGATGCAGATATGCTAGCACGAAACGGCTGCAGGTACATGTACAAAGAGTGAAACGGGCAACCGAGGGCTACATGCGGGTGCTCACAACGCCCTATTTCCCCATGAAAACAGGGTGGTCATTCTGGGGTGGGCAACCAAAAATTTTATTTTTATTTTTTCACATCAGATTCGGAATCAGCGACCCAAAATTACTTTGTAGTTCGAGCCAGCCCGATCGGACGAGTATTTCTCCATGAAAACAGGGTGATCATTCTGAGGTGGGCAACCCAAAATTTTTTTTTTTGCTTTTTTGACTTCAGATTCGGAATCAGCGACCCAAAATTACTCTGTAGTTCGAACCAGCTCGATCGGACGAGTATTTCCCCATGAAAACAGGGTGGCCATTCAGGGGTGGGCAAAAAAAAAGTGCTGGATGCAGATATGCTACCACGAAACGGCTGCAGGTACATGTACAAAGAGTGAAACGGGCAACCTAGGGCTACATGCGGGGGTTCGCAATGCCCTAGGAGGGGAGCTAGCCCAGCTCGTTCCAAACCGAAATTATCCATGCACACTTGTGCGATACTGCGGGTTTTGAATTAGCAGTCGCTTGTGTGAGTTGCCCACTTCTGAGTGACCACCCTGTTTTCATGGGGAAATACTCGTCTGATCGGGCTTTCCTTGCAAAGCATGTCTTTTTTCGTTACCAAAGGACTCAAAATGCCTTCAGCGGCAGTCTAACATATTCGTCTCAGCACCCCTAGTCATATGTACAACACCCATCTTGCCTATATATCTCTCCTCATAGATAAACAAATCCTTTTATCCTGACGCACACCTGCAGCAAGACCAAAATATCTGCGTAGACCCATCCTTCTCATATTTTATTATGCAAGCTACGACTACCACCACTATAGAGTAATCCATAAAAATTCGGTCATGGCGAATCACCTGCAAAATCACAACACACCCAACTAGACACCGTCTCCATACAAATTGTTGTTGCTCTATCACCTGAAAACCCAAAACGCCACGAACCATCTGGTCGCACAAAGTTACTTAAATTTTACTACTCGTTCAAACGCGGCGAACCATCGGGAAAAAAATTGGGCGACCCAGGTGCCGCGATTTCCCAGGGGATTGTAAACGCGGCGAATCATCGGGAAAAAAATTGGGCGATCAGGTGCCGCGATTTCCCAGGGGATTGCAAACGCGGCGAATCATCGGGAAAAAAATGGGGCGATCCAGGTGCCGCGATTTTCCAGGGGATTGTAAACGCCGCGAATCATCGGGAAAAAAATGGGGCGATCCAGGTGCCGCGATTTTCCAGATGATAGAGCGTGTGTGTATGGCCGGCTATTGAGAAAACGGGCCTTAGTATATGTACATACTCCTCATATGCGATTTTCACTAATCAAATTGGGTATAACTGTTAATATGGAATTAAAATTATTTTTTTTAAATGGTCCTAACTTGCCACTTGTTCAAAACAGGATAATGCAA
This sequence comes from Chloromyia formosa, assembly GCA_964017055.1. Lineage (NCBI taxonomy): Eukaryota > Metazoa > Arthropoda > Insecta > Diptera > Stratiomyidae > Chloromyia > Chloromyia formosa. Next base: position 24,242,772 of record OZ024816.1, on the reverse strand, counting down.
TTTGTACTCATTTTATAGTAAATTTCATTCTTTACAAATTTTTTCTTGACACTTTTTCTCTGAAAAATAAAAGATAAAAAACAGTGAAAAACGTGAGTCAGAACGATTTTTTTTTAATGTGCGACTTTAAGAAGCTTATATCCGCTCTGATAAAAACAAAATAATAATGTTTAACATTCTTACAGGGAATTTAGTGCTCTTTAATTTTGCTTCATAACTTTTCTGCTACAATAAACGATTTTCGAGATATATACGAAAAACCGAAAAATGTACCTTCTTCGTCTTCCTCCCTTTTTTACGCCTCGTAGGTCAGAGGCCCTTTAGTATATTTTCCTCCAAACTATTCCATTTTTGTGTTACCGAAATTATCTACGAGTATAAACTCTTAGGCTGCGCGCACGTTGGGACACGTTCACGTGTCGCATTCACGTGTTTTATGTCAAACGGTTTGAGTCTATGGTTTGCAACCAAAGATGCGAACCTATCAAATTGACAAGTGCTCGGCTGTTGTCGTATCATCAAATTAAGTTCATTATTGTGTGTTACAGCCAGTAATTTAGTATGAAATGTGTGTTTATGCACATCATACTATTCCCCCGTCGTTCGCTTTGCTACTCAATGCTTACCAAATTATCCATTTTAAAGCTAAATAATGAATTCAATTTGTTGATACGACAATAGCCGAGCATTTGTCATATTGACAGATTCGCGTCTTTGGTTGTAAACCATAGACTCAAACCGTTTGACATAAAACACGTGAACGTGACACGCGAACGTGTGCCAACGTGCGTGCAGCCTGAACTAGAGTAGTGTGTCACAGATACGGCCGGTCAAAGTCTAACTTAAGACGCAGGCAAGGAAATTTTGGCGCAACCACTCACATTTCTTTCAAAACATTTGGGTGGGGGGGGGGGAGGGGGCTGGGCTTGGACATGACAGGTTATAAGAGTGACTTTTCAAGCATTTGTTTTTGTTGTTTTTGTGGTTTTATTGAGTACTCATTACCGTCGATAGACCCCTATCATTAGCGACTGAAGCCTAATGTCTGAAATTGAATTGTTCCCGGGCGTAAGTTTGAACCACGAGAATCGCTTTCAATCGGACAAATCACGAAATATTTATAACTAGGTTAGGTTAGGTGGCGGCCTCTCTTCTCCGCATAGACCACTTGAGTCCATAGCGATGCCACAAAGAAACAACAGAGATCGGTAGGTGTTAGGTATCAGTCGTAATCAACAAGTCCTCGTTGGGCTCGAAGGTTTTCGTCGCCCTTGCGAATATGAGAAGATTTATTAATATATTAAGGTTTCCATTCGCTTTAAGGTTGCGGTTGAAGTAGGCTCCTAGACATAAATGTCTTGTCCTTGCAAGTGCCGGGCATTCGCACAAGAAGTGCTCCAAAGTTTCTTTGGTATTTGACAGCTTACAATTTCTGCAGCCGCTGTCTGTGATCAGTCCCAATTTGTTTGCGTGCTCTCCTATTAGGCAGGGAACCGTTAATAAGCTCACTCTCTCCTCGTTATTCTGGAGTTTATGGTTCTGTTCCAATTTTGATTGGCCAGTCGCATCTGCTTAGTGTGTTATATGCCGTAAGCCACCGCGCGTATGCCCATCGCTTCGAAAGTTATTAGTAGAGTGTTCACCACTAGTATCCATGGAAGTGGTGATAGCACCCCTCCTTGTGCCGTTCCTCTTCTGGCCGCTTTAGTGGCTATGGCATTGCCCCATGCTGACGATATAAGTCTGTGAAATAGCAATGCTGCGATCGAGTTTCTTATGCTTGCGTTGACCCCTGCATTGAAAAGGGCATCCAGTATCGCTTATGTTGCAACATTATTAAAGGCTGCGGCTATGTCTAGGGACGTGCCGAGCATGTATTCTTTGTATTGTAGATAGTTTTCGATGGTGGAGACTACTTCGTGCAGGCCGTTCCCACGGATTTCCCTTTTAGATACGCGTGTTATGTGTTTGATAAATAGCCCGGTACGAGTGACTCTCTAATGTTTCCATTCAGTATGTTCTCCATAGTTTTCAACACGAAAGATCTGCGAGTGATTAATCTATTGTCTTTCGGGTTAACATGACTGCTTTTGCCAGTTTTGCGTGTAAAGACAACACTGGCCTTTCGCCAAGCATGCGATACATATCCCATTCTGATGCAGCCTTTGAAGATGGCAACAATCCAGATTGCTATGGAGTCAGCAGCTTTTTGTAGCATTTATAACTAAATAGAAGTACATATTTTAAATCCAGCTCTGAATTGAAAAAAATAATCACTCTTAAAGTTGGATATCTTTTTGGCGCCCTCTTCGGCAGCTTTTCGGAGTCAGCGCCCCAGGCGGCAGCCAGCTTCGCCTTAGCCTTTGACCGGCCCTGGTCTCAGCAAGTTTTTCGTTAGGGTCAGCCGTTTTCGAAATATTAAAAAAAAATGAAGAAATCATATTTTATCAGCTTTTCCGATGTTCTGCCAAAGGCTCAATTCGTAGTTTCGCAGATTCGTATAATGTGCTATGAACACCACTTATAAAAAAAAAAAAAAAATCGAAAACTCCAGGAATTAGTTCGAGTGGAGACATTATTTTGATTGGGCTAATTATGTTTTTATTTTATTTTTCGTTTAGTGCTTTCCCTTGATGACTGTCTTCCACGGGACATTATTAAGTTCAACAATTAAGTCACATGGAGTGACTCTTCTTCTAGCAATAAAAAAATAATGTCTTTCTATTTTCACTTTAGAGCAAATAAATACTATAAGAGTAAGTGATAATAAAATAGTTGTCATTGCGCTACGAGGAAATGAACTCTTGTTTCGTCAGCAATGATTCACGGCACCTTATTCAAGTTGCCTCGTAAAGGTTGTGTCCTTCTTTCGAAGAATTGTTTTAGATGACTGCAATTAAAACAGGAGTGAGCTCTGTATTTTACGAAAGTTTGACTTGCCTTTGCGTCTGCTATTATGAGTATAGTTGCTTTACTGCATTTAATTCTGTAATGTATCGTTTTAATTGAAAACTTTCAATTTTATTACCAGTATACGAGTATATTGTCATTACTCTATTTTCTTGAGGACTTTATGTCAATAAATACGTACGTATTGAATGATTTTGAAACAGCGTCATTTTGATTTAAATAAGCGTTAGTTTGATTTAGGAATTCTTGTGACACATTCTGCATTTTGTGACACACCAACTTAGTATGCGTCATAACTCGGTAACGCACCAGGCTTTTTTTGCTACTCGAAACACGGTCGTCTGCGGTTCAAGCCCCGCAACGGGACCAAATATGTTTGTTCTCAAATTCCCTCTGTTTTAATTTCTCCAAGCTTAGTGGTTTCGTATGGATAGAAGCACTCATCAGGTCTTGCATGTTTGCAGCTATCCAGGTGCAAGACGACCGTGAAGGACTGATTTTTACTTGAAAACTCGACTGTGGAAGTCTAAACGGTGTGAAGCACTTAACGGACTACAGGAGGTGGAGAAGGGTGAGAAGTGGAGATATTTGTTCCCTGACAATTTTACACCAAAAAGAAATTAAAACAGAGGGAATTTTAGAACAAAAATATTTGGTCCCGTTGTGGGGCTTAAACAGCAGACGACCGTGTTTCCAGTATCAAAAAATGCCCGGTGAGTTACCGAGCTAATCTACAGACGCATACTAAGTTGGTGTGCCGATTAAACGAAGTGTCACAAAAATTCAAGTTTTCACTGAAATAATTTGCACTTGTACATTGCAAGAACATTGAATACATAAAGTCGATTAAGGAATATGTAAAGTACAATACAATGTGTTCACCGGATGGAGCCAGAAATTTATCAAAGTTACCGTGAAGATCCGTTGGCGCTACAAGCGAATGCTCCACAACGAGCTGAGCGGCGGGCGGCAAGTTCGAAGAATGTGATCTGGTTGCGGGGGTAAATATAAACGTAAAGTGGAAAATGAAATAGCATAACTGTGATTGCAGGCTGGGGGTAGATTAGTTTAGATTAGATTGTGAGAGGGGCTATTGTGCTATAGTCCCAAGTCTGGCAACAGGCCTAGGCCTGTCGATCAAGTTTGATCGCGATAATGAATTTGCTTAAAAGAGTGAGCCGCATCGAAGCAATGTCGTCTGCTTCAGGTAAGGCGATACCAACGTGTACTAGGCGACGTTAAGCCAGTGCCTCACATTCGCAAAGAACGTGCAGTGACATTTCATCATCGGCCTTGCAGAAACGACAGCTAGCGTCCGATACTATACCCATGATCTTTAAGTGACCCCTTAGGCAAGAATGTTCAGTTAGAAAGCTACAAATGCTTCTAACCCTGCTGCGATTCATTTTTAAAAGTTCAAATATCCTGCCGCGCGAGTAACCAAATATGAACATCTTGGCTTGCCTCAGGCCTGGAAGATAGTACGCTTCCAGTCTCTGATGCATTTACTGACGGAACTTGGAGCAATCCCGCAAAAGGGATCAGGTTCACAAAAGGGCGTGTACCTGGAAAACTCATCAGCCTGTTCATTCCCAGAAATCCCGACGTGGCCAGGAACCCAGTATACCGTTACCATGTTCGAGGAGCCAACTTATTGTAATGTATTTTGGCAGCTGCGCAGTAACTTGGACGAGACAGACCAGTTGCTCAACGCCAGTATGGCTGCCTGCCTGTCAGTAAATACAGCTTTCAGGCAGAGCTCTGCACATGACTCGATGGCATGTACTTCTGCCTGGAATACTGTTGCGAACCTACCCATAGGTATGGAAATAGTCTGGTTAGGGCCCACTATTCCGGCACCTGTACCATTAACCGTTTTTGATCCATCCGTGAACCACTTGATGGTATCTGGAAGAAGAGTGGAATGTTCCTCCAACAAGAAGAGCTTGTTGCTGGATGGTTCTTTCCCCAGATGGTCCGATGGCATACAGGTTATGCAGCTCTCACGGAGCCAACTTTCCTGTTCGGGATTCAGCTTAGTGAGGGCATCGCAAGCCTTCAATCTGAGGATCGTTAGCTTTGCTTGTGCTATTACATGAACATGCAATGGTGGAAGGTCTAGCAGTACCTCAAGCGCCGCAGAAGAGCAGGAGTGAATGACTCCGGTAGACGTGAGACAAGCAAGTCTCTGAATTTTACCTAGGGTAGATCTGCCAGTTACTGTATAGGCTCCCTTCCACCATATACAATTGGTCCATATTCTAGCATGGGTCTAACGATAGCCTTGTAAATCCATAGGATGATTGAGGGTTTCATTCCCCACGTCTTGCCTACATATTATCTACACATCCACAGAGCTATAGTGGCTTTGTCTGATACTACTTTCAGATGCTCTGACCAGATCAGTTTTTTGTCAAGAGTGACTTCCAGGTACTTGGCGTTGTCTGCCAAGGGTATGGGTAGATTGTACATTAGGGGGCATCTGATTTGTCTGAGGTGTCTTTTCTTAGTAAAGGGGACTGCAACTGCCTTAGACGCGTTCACTCGAAGGCAATTTGCATTGCACCATTTCTGCACTATTCATAGTGCTGATTGAAGAATGTCTGATAAGACCTCCTCGAACTTGCCCCTAACCAAGATCACCAGATCATCGGCGTTTCCTTGTGTAGAGAAGCCTTGTGATGTAAGTTCCCAAAGCGAACTGCCCACCACTATACACCGCAGGAGTGGCGATAGGACACCTCCTTGTGGACAGCCACGGATGACACTAGCCGCTAGGGAGCAGTCTCCAATCGTAGTGATGACCCTTCTCGATGAAAGCATTTGTCCCACCCATTTAGCGGTGGTCACGTCCATCACGCTGTCGATAGCCGTGATCGAAGTATTGTCAAAAGCACCCTCAATGTCGTGGAAGGCGCTTAAGGCAGTTTCTTTCGCCTCCATTGCCGATTCAGTCTCACTCACCAGGTGATGTAGAGCTGTCTCGGTGGACTTTCCTGATTGGTAGACAAACTGCCTATCGTGAAGTGGATTCGTCTTGAGGAGAATTCGACGTACATGTTGGTCAAGGATTTTTTCCATCGCTTTCAGCATGAACGATGTTAAACTGATTGGCTTATAGGATTTAGGGTCATCCTTCGGGCGATTGCCCAACTTAGGGATGAAGACTACCTTCGCTGGTCTCCAAACGACAGGAAGGTATCCCAGTGCGAAGCTACCCTTAAAAGTATTAATGAGGTATGGGGTCAATGCTTCCTGCCCCTTTTGGAGAAGAGCGGGGAAACAGTACTAGGGGATTTGAATGCCCATTTAGATTTATCGGGAGTGAAGATGGTCCATGTAGCCCTCCAATCAGACGGATGTAGACGACCCGAGATAGGAGGGGTGATAATCGCTCCTAGGATCGCACATCCAGGGAAATGCGTACTCAGCAAAAGTTTACCAGTATCCTCGGCATCAGTTGTAATTCCACCGTCGGTACTTTTAAGAGTACTTCTCTGATCAGTGCCCTTTTTAGCCCAAAATCCGATGTAGTCGCGCCCTCGCAGCCTTCTTAGTGCTATCAACATCCTCAAAAAATTTGGACCACGTGTGTCTTTTGGCAGACCTGCTCTTGTTGTTATATTCCGAAAGTGAGGTTCGATATGCCTCCCACTCACCGGATCTTTTTGCTCTGCAAGGCGCTATTCAGATTAGCAACATTTTCAGCTCCGACGCAGCCACGCACAATAGCCAAGCCTAGTCGATCGTATCGCATGCTGAGCGATGAGTGTGAATCCGCCCATTTGATGCTGTGTATCTCGACTGAAATTTCAAGCAGTCGTGCAGCGCGGTATCGTGTGTGTGAATTTCGCCTTAAAGAGCCTTCTGGTGGTTTTTCTTAAGCGAGAGTTCAGAATTCCACCAGGCTACTTCTCTATTGCCCTTGATGGTTTTCAGGGGGCAGTTTGCTTCGTAGGAGGCGACTATTGCACAGGTTACGCTGTTCACAAGGCTGTCCAGGCTCTGCCATCCCGAAACGGTCTTATCAATCCTCGTTAATCTTTCCTGCAAAAACGAGTCATAGTTAGGCCAATTCGTTTGCTGAGGAATTCGTGTGACACAAGGTTCTGATGCGTGCGCATCAAGATCAAATCGAATGTGGTTATGATCGGATAATAAAGGTTCGTCGACACACACATGCCACTTCTGTATCCAGCTGGCCGCCAGATGGCTACCAAAAGTAATGTCTAGCACCTCACTCCTAAATCTCGTAACAAAGGTGGGACTGTTGCTTCTACTGAAAATATTTAAGGGGGCAAATCGTAAATCGAAAATTAATTATGTAGATTGGACTCCATCGATACGGTCCGGTTGCGGTCTAGATGCTTGTGTTCTGTAATTTTCTTCCATTTTGCCATGAAGCGCCATCAACTTTGCGTCGGAATTGTTTCGAACGTCTAAGACTTGTATAACCTTCATTTGGCTGTTGACGTTCGATGTTTGTTTACTAGCTCATAGCAAATGATGCTATCCATAAACAAAAACTTTTAGCATCTTTCATTTTTGTTTCAGGCCATGCACATTATTTACAAACTCATTTTGACCTAACAAAAGGCACAAAAAAAGTTCACATCGCAATGACAATTCAGGCCATTTTCTCATTTTTATTTATTGTCCTCGGAGTTTATGGCAATACATAGTGTGGCATGGAAGATGAAGAAATGTGGTGCTTGTAAATGTATGTATGGAGAAGTAACGGGGACAATCCACCAAACTAACCAAAAAAAGACACAAAAAATAGAAAAACCGCCACCAATGCCAACCAACCAACAACCTCTTTTTCCATTTTACTGTGTGTCCCATTTTTTATGGAGCCTTTCATTTCTGCTTTTGTATTCGGTATTTTTGTGCGCCATCGTATTCTGTGCGAAAGATATGGGCTAGTCAGGAACAATGAAATGGATGGATGTTTTGTTCGTTGTGTTGTATATGTCCTTTAACATCATTTCGTTCCTTTTTTGCCTCAAATGGCAGTTTTTCACATGATATCGTGCCACTATGCTGCGATGCGGTGGCTGCTGAATTCATTTCTCGGTGTGTACAACATCCTTCAAGAGTCGTGGTGTGTGAGCAGGAGTTAACGCCAAAGGAAGTTTTATGTGACATTCATATTGTGAATATCGAAGGTCGGGCAAAGAGAGAAAGACAGGATAGCTATACTTCGATGGACGTTCAGCATTTTATTGTGTTTTTCTTTTCTGATTGCAATGTCTCAACTAGTTGTGGGCGTCGGTAGTCAGGGTCAGATATGTTTTTGTAAGTTATATCATTGAAGCTCTTCTTCGAATGAGTTGACATTGATGACTTTTTTTAGCTAGGAAGTTGTTTAATTAGCTGTCCCATTGTCCTTGTTAGCAGGAATGAATGAGATATTAGACACGGTTGAATAATATGCCAGTATTTTTTGTACATTAGGTTGGGTAGGTAGCAGGTCCCTTGTGGTATCCTAGTAGAAACAAGATAGCATATTAGAACCAGCCGGAGCTACTAACGGATCGAAGGAGTTGTCCCACCTCCACATTAGCTATCTAGCTCCCCGAGATAGTTGTAACAGCGATTACCAAGACTTGACCTGAACAACTGTGCCAAAGCAAGGTATTCACAGAGCAAATGAATAATGCTTGCTCCCTCTTCAACCTCGCCACAGCTCATACAGTAATCGTATGAAGGAAGCGGAAGCCTTTTAACATGTTCGCCAATAAGGCACTGTCCAATAACTTAGCCGACAACCATGCTAATCTGTTATTTTTTTAGCGACAGTAGCTTAGCAGTTTGGCTGATATTTTGCCTTGGTCAGATAAACTTGCCAATATGACAAGTAGCGCCACCAGTCCATCTAAGTTGGAATTCTCTAACCGTAGCTGATCTTATACTGGATTTTGCCAGTTCAATTGCTGTAGCAATATCGCTACTTACCTGCAGAGCCACATTCGTGGCTTCCTCGGACAAGCTCATCAGCCCTACAATTACCAACAAAGCCAAGATGGCCAGGTATACATCACAGAACAATGTCTTCTTTGACATTGTTCTGTGCTGCCATCTCCGCTAGCCGAGTCCTAGCCTCCTAAAAGCGTTTCGACGTGCAAACCTTGATTTGAAGAATTCTACAGCGGCAAGTGAAGACCCAGCCAAGTCACCGCCCCTTAATCGCAAAAATTTCCGCCCGAAAAGCACTACAGAGATCCGGTAGACGGAAGGACAGATGGAGGTCGAGCTCTTCTGGGAAAACTACGGCAGCTACGACAGTTTTTGACCCGTCCGTAAATATTTTCAGAGATTGCGGTATGGACGGACCCTCTCTCTCCCACAGACTCCGTGGTGGAATCATGTTTATGTGATTCTTGGTGAACCATCGTTTAAGTGAGGTTTAGTCAATTGACTCGGGAATATCACCACCGTTCATGATGGTGGAGTGACCGGTGGTCACGGTTGTCCACTGGTAGGTCTCTCTTATTCTGATAGCTGAGTTCACCGCCATGAGCTTCCCTTAAATATCTAACGGCAGAATTTTAAGCATCAGATCAAGGCAGCGGACAGGGTTGACCATAGAGCTCCGATGACTGCCAGGCAAGCTATCCGCTGTACCTTAGCTACTAGATTCAGATTAGTAGCCTTCAATAGGGCATTCCACCAAACCACCACTCCGTACGGCAAAATGGAGCGAAGTATCGCCACATAGGGCCACTAAAGTATCTTTGATTTCAAACTCTAGGTCCTATAGCCCCCCCGCAGCAATAGAGGGCAGTGTTAACTTTGTCCACGACCTCCTGAATATTCAGTTTCCAATTCAGCTTGCTGTCACGCTCGGTGGCCGTGATCGTTCGGTCACCGCTAATCTAGAGCTCGGAGATCAAATCTCGGCGCGATCAGAAACTGCCTGTGAGTACTAATAGAACTCGCACAGTGCTCCGAGCTTGTCAGTATAAAGACGGCGCGGATAGGAGGTCCATGCTAGCAACTGCACTGCCGAAAAGTAGATATGCTATCGAAACGTCAACAAGGCATAGAAATGCTAGAGATGTTGACGCGCCCATGCCCCTGGAGGGATCAAGGCAATTAGAGAATTAGAGAGAATTCAGCTTGCTATCAAGTATAAGACACAGGAAGTTTGTAATCTCCGTGAACGCAAGTCTTACCTCCTCCAGGATAGGAGGCACCATTGGCGGAAAGCTGCATGTCCTGGTAAAAACGGCAATATTGGTCTGACTAGGGTTGACGCCTAAACTACAGCTATTTGTCCATTTGGTCACCATAGATAGCGCATACATTTTTGTACAAATTCAAAACGCAATTTTTATAAAATATTGGTCATCGTTCAATTTACAAATGTCAAGTTTCAAGCGGTTTTTAGATTGTCATTCCAGTTTTAGCTTTCCCTTCGAAAGACGTCTCAATAGCACAACTTGTAGCTCAAATGATTTATTGACTGACAGCTCGACTAATAGCTTAGTTTATAGCACAGCTGGTAGCTTAATTCAAAATTCAACTGCTGGCTCATTTTATAATTGATCTCATAGCTAATCTAATATGTATCTCAACAGATAGCTCGACTGGCAGCTCAACTGATATCTGAAATGATTGTTCAACTGATAGCTCTGCTGATATATCGAGCGATACCTTAATTGTTAGCTTATGGGTAATATTAAAAGTCGGAGAAACAAAATTAATCTAACTCATCCGAAAATTGTTTTATGTGTGTTTTTTGTTTGTTTTCACAAAATTGTAAGACCAACTTATTAGTCATTTGTCAGCGCCTACCTTTAGGACATTATAATAATCTAGATGGCTCACTGTTCTTTTCAACAAAATTAAAAGCGGGCAACCGATGCCTGACGCTTTCAGAAAAAGCTTCCTTCTCCCGTTTTATAAGAACAAGGGTGACTCACGCAAGCTCAACAACTATAGGGCAATCAAGTTAACATCGCACTTATTGAAGACTTACGAGCGGGTTGTCTGCAATCGATTGAAAGAGATTGTACGGTTGGATGACAATCAGTGCGGCTTTGTGGAGGGTCGGTCCACAGTCGATGCTATTCAGTGCATACGTGTTACGATGGAAAAGCATCGTGATGCACGTACGGACTTGCACTTTGTGTTCTTCGATTTGGAAAAAGCCTTTGACAGAGTTCCTCGTGATCTGATATGGGTGGCCCTAAGAGCACTTAAGGTCCCCGAGGCATATGTCAAGATGATACAAGACATGTATGATGGGGCAACTACTAAAATCAGATGCACAGCTGGTGAGTCTGAAGAATTTCCGGTTAAAGTCGGAGTTCACCAAGGCAGTGTATTGAGTCCCTTGCTCTTCAACATCATCATGCTCTATTTATTAACACACATTTCTGACGGCCTGGAAATATCCCTTCTCTTCGCCGATGACATTGTCCTAGGTAGCAAAGATATAGTTGCTTTGCAGGCTGCACTGAATAAGTTGTTTCAGATACTGGAGGATCATGGACTGAGGATCAGCATACCAAAGATTAAGTACCTTTGCTGTCCTTTCTCAGATCCAGAGAGACCGATACCAGATATCTACACTAAAGGAGAGCAGCTGAAGTCCTGTACAAGGTTCAAATACCTTGGCTCGATGGTCAACAAAGAAGCTACCTGCGATGACGACATCAAACATCGCATCAGTGTCGGTTGGTTGGATGAAGTGGCGAGAAAACTCTGGAGTTTTCTGCGACAAGAAAATGCCACGAAAGCTTAAGGGCAAGTTGTACAAAACGGTCGTTCGTCCCGCACTCATGTATGCGTCTGAATGCTGGACTATGTACAAGACATATGAAAGCAAAATGACTGCGACCGAGATGAAAATGCTACGGATGTCAGCCGGTGTGACCAAAAAGGATTGGATCAAAAGTACCTACATCCGAGGCAGCTTGTTCGTTGAGCAACCGATCACTGAAAAGCTCGAAGATCGTCGTATGGATTGGTATTGCCACGTTCTAAGGAATCCACCTGAGAACCCTGTCATGAAGGCACTATCAACGAACGTTCCATTTGCTGGACCGAATCGCCGAGGCAGACGGAAACACACATGGGTCGATCAGATGAAAAAGCAACAACAATGCGTTAATCTTGGCGATGATACGATCAAAGATCGTGCTACCTGCAGAAGGAAGCTGAGATTATACCGCCAGAATGGGCGAAGTGCCAACACCACAGGCAGAGCGACGCAAAGCCGCAGAGTGGCATGAAAGGGCAAGGAAGAAGGAGAATAATCTAAATTGAGTGTATGTGGGCTATCGTCGCACTGCACCCCCATCAGTGACGAAGTCATGATAAAAATCGTTCTGGATTCCCGATAGGTCTTCAAGTCCTGAAAATTGTCATCGTTGGCCGGCTGAACCCAGCACATTTCTTTGGTTTAGCTGCCTTCTGAGATGTTGATTGAAGAACAGGTAAAGATGATGGTGGATGAAGAACAGGCACTGATCACCGTGATGATGACGAAGTCGATTGTGATTGCACCATGGTGTGTGAACTTCAAAGAAAGGAAATACAGCCACCGTAGTATTAGGCTGAGATCTAATAATACTGTCTTTATGAAACCACAAGTAGGTTTCAATACAAACTTTGGAGTCAATATATCCGATAGGGAACAGATCGCGGTAGTTGATCAAGGACGCAGAAGTTGCTGAACTTCTACACGGAAGGCTCCAAGATGGAAGCCGAAGTTGGTGCAGCAGTCTACTCGTCGGAACTTCCATGCAACCTATCCTACAGACTGTCGAATGAGTGTAGTATTTTTCAGGCAGAAGTGCCGGCGATCCAAAAGGCAGCCGAAGTGAATATATCATCACGGAAAAAGGGTTGAATCGTTATACACTTGAACATCAAGTAGCACTTAAGGCGCTAAAGTCCGTTACTATCAAGCCGAAGACAGTGCATAACTGTCTAGCAGCTCTAAAAGCACTGGCATCTGCTAGGACCGCGTAACTTCGCTGGTTCCGAGCCAAAGCGGAGTTATAGGTAATGAGATAGTGGACGGACTAGCCAAACAGGGTGCAAGACTCGAACGAGGGACAGCCCCAAAGATGTCGACCTCAATACAAACATGCAGGAAGATGCTGGACATCAGTATTCGCGGAAAAGCCAACGCTAACTGGCCTAGCACAAATGACTGCAGAATAACGAAAATATTTTGGAGCTCTTATGACAAAAGGAAAACTAAAAGCCTCTTAGGAATACCCCGAAGCCAGGGTGCACTATTAGTGGGCATACTAACGGACCACTGCCTGATAGGGGAACACGCGTTTAGACTAAAGCTAGTAACTAACGATGTCTGCAGGAATTGCCAGATACCAAACACGAAAGAAACTCAAAAGCACCTTCTTCTTTTTCTAAGTGCCTTGGAGCTTACTTCTTCAACGACCTTGAAGGAGATGCAGGACTCAGTTGGAGAAGCCTCTTGAGCTTCGCCAATGAATCAGATTCCTTCCAGCTCAACAACGATCTTCTGGTAAGGGCTAACAACGACACTGGATGAGTACCCGAAATATGTGGTATCGGTTTGAACCGCTGAGGGTCTATGCGGAGCCGTTAAGCTGCCACCCTACCTAACCTAACCTTGACGATATTTGGTATTTAGCAAGCTATGCTTCTGATTTCACATCCTAGATGTATTGTGTTTGCGGAAAACCATATTTTTATGTAATGTAACATATGTATTTCAAATGTCTACTATAATGTCGAGTAATCAACCAAATTGTTAGTGTCAACATATTTTTGTGATGTCTACCAAACATCTGGCTTATTACAGTGACGACTGGTGTCAAACAGCCTGAACTTACTTACCTGGAGCGAAGTATATTTCGATGGTGACCAAGGGAGTACCTAGAAAGTTATGGCGCCGATCTGTAGCCAAGGAGTGTGCTTCACTGGGTAAGTCGGGGTGACAGATGCTTCTTATTGCCCAGAACCAAGTACGATGGCACGTAGAGGTGGTTAATCACAGCTCTTACAAGTTACTAGTCAGAGCTTATTTATAGAACATACTAATAATCTAAATTGTGTGTATTTTTGTGGTCGCTACAAGCTCAACTGATACCTTGACTGTTTAAGTGATGACAAATTTTTGCCATAGCCATCACAGTGGCCAACTTCAAAATTCGATTGAATTACATTCAATTCATATGCAAGTTTATATGTATATGTATTACAAACCAGTAGACTTTCTCTTAAGTTACAATAACTTCAACACTTGCCGTGAAAACATTTGAATTTGCACTGACTGAAAAAAACGTAAAAGTTAACTCCTGAACTAGAAACTCTGAATCTGAATCCAATATTTGTACACCGTAAACTTTCCAAACCAATTGCATAGAGAAAATCTTCCTTCTACCGTTTCACGTCGTATATGGCGACGAGGACAACTTTATCCCTAAATTGAAAGTTTCAACATAAGAACAAACAAATCTGGTAGAAACAACACCGTCAACGACAACTACTCCTTTATATTGCCGAGGTCGGGTGAAATCCAATTAAAGTTTTACCTGATGTCGTACAGGCACCTCTATTGTATCGTAACTACAGCACTCTCTCTATTCAGTCATGAAAGTTGCTCAATAATTTACTTAGCTTGGGGCGACACAAGTTGCGACAATCCATAAAACCAATCAATTCGTCCTGTCATAAATGTTTTCCATTCATATTCAACAATAATCGTAAATTTTCACTAGCCAAGCTTCACCAACTACACGACTAAGTACTTTAGTACTTTTCAACAAGGACGACAATATTGCAGCAGCCAAAGAGCACGTTATATGCAATTGAAAAAGGAACCCAGCGCCGATGACCTCAAGTCCAAAGTCGTAGTCCCCATAGTTGACATGAAAGCTAACGATTCTCGACAAATGTCTAAGGAGCAAATAGTGGACGTACAAAAAACCTGAATGCGAATATTTTATGAAGTTGGCGGTTATAAATGCGCCAGACTACGAGGGCTGAGAGTGGCTTGCGTAATTTGCTGATATAAACTGCTCGATAACTTCCATTTACTCACTTAAAGAGGATAATGTCGTAAAACTGTCCATTAACAGGAGTCGTGCAGTCAATTCGTCGAAATGTATATAGTTCGAAGGATTTGAGCGTTGCACTGCTGAAATGAACAGGAAAGGAGGGCAGTCTGCGGAGTGAAAGTGGATGCAGAGAAATTTGATTTGTATGGAGTGTTATTTATGAGGTAATTGATGTTTAATTGGAATCGGAATTCATGCAAAGAATAAGACGACCAATATGGTACTTTATCCTGTTATTTATCTTTTTATCTTTCTACTGTTCTCTGTCATTATATCGAGCAATACTTTTAGGCGCCCAATGTGCGAAATTTATCAATGTTAGCAAAATTAGAATAAGTTAAATCATAAAAGGGATAGTTGGCACTGTGCGCATTCCATTTCATGTTCATTTATTTAATTTAAAAAAGGAATCGTCGGCAAGACAAAATATACGAGTAGACTGGAAGTTGGAGGTTTTTTTTCCGCGAGTGTTGCAGTTTGAAATAAGCAAACTTCCAGAAAAATAAAATTTAGAAGCAACGAAACGAATATTTGAGCAGGGTTCAGGAAAAAAAAACCAATTTAGGAGGTCTATTGTGACATATCCCGCCCACGACAATTAAAAGTAAAAATTTCTCCCAAATGAAATGAAATTTTTACCCAAATAAATGGTAAGTGTTCCTAACTTTTTTTAAATTTTCTCAACAATAATCCTGAACTCCATGTACAATGTTTCTGGGATGACCATCCTCCCCTTGGGCTCTTAAATTTGGTTTCAGGGTTTCCAAGTATGTCTTGACCACTTTTGCGACGTGTGGCCGAGCATTGTCTTGCTGGAGGATGACCTTGTCGTGTCTCTCTTGGTACTGTGGTCGTTTTTCTTGTAATGCTCGACTTAAACGCATCAATTGTTTCATTCGGTTTCATTAGCTCGTAGTATATCATACCGAGCTGGTCCCACCGAATGCAAAGCATAACCTTGGCGCCGTGAATGTCCGGGCATTCCCCATGACTTTCTGCGCTTGGGGTTATCGTAACGGACCCATTTTTCGTCGCCGGTTACGATGCGTTCAATATCTCTCGGTTTTACCTCGTACGGAACCCAATTTCCTTGTTCCTGAATCATGCCCATTGCCTTGAGGCATTTTTCGATATGGCTTGATGAGTTACTCCCAGTGATTCAGCTAATTCTTCTTGCGTTTGGCACGAATCTTCATCGAGCAGAGCTTTCAATTCGTCGTCTTTAAAAAATTTTTCTCTCCCGCCACCATGCTTGTCCTCCACATTGAAATCATCATCATCATCGTGGCGCGACGGCCCGACGTCGGGCCTTGGCCGCCTGGATCATTGTCCTCCAATTATCTCGGTCACGTGACCGCGTCCTCCAATTTTGGGAGCCCAGCAGCTGCGCGGCGTCCACACCTACTGAGCTCTCCCAACGAGATCTCGGTCGTCCTCGCAGTCTCCCTCCGTCGACTCGTTCTGCATTCATTACTCTCTTAGGCATGCGATCATCGTCCATTCTTTGTACATGCCCTGCCCATTGAAGTCGTTGTAGTTTGACGATTTTCGAGACTTGCAGCTCATCGTACATTTCATACAACTCATGGTTGTACCGGATGCGCCATCCATCTCGATCGCAAACAGCCCCGAAAATTCGCCGTAGAACCTTACGTTCGAAAGTGTCTAGCATGTTTTCGGAGGCTTGAGTTAGGGTCCATGCTTCGCAGCCATAGCATAGCACTGGTCGTATAATGGTTTTGTACACGCGGAGCTTCGTGTTTCTGTGCACATGTTTCGATTTCATTATGGGGAGAACCGAGAAAAAAGTCTTATTAGCTAACTGTATCCGTCGCTTGATTTCGTCAGTTTCGTTGGCGTCTCTTGACAGGTTGCAACCCAGGTAGATGAAGTTGTTCACGAACTCGATGTTGAGGTCCCCCACGTTGATGCTCGGTTGTGCAGGTGTCCTTGTCACCGATTGCATCATTATTTTAGTTTTACCCTCGTTAATACGTAATCCAACTTCCTTTGCAGCGGTATCGAGCGTATGCAGAAGTTCTTCTGCGTCAGCCAATCTTCGGGACATGATGTTGATGTCGTCGGCGTACGCTGCTAATTGCGTCGACTTGATGAGCAGCGTCTTGCTGTTGTCCATATTCATGGCCCGAATAACGTATTCCAGTGCTAGGTTGAAGAGCGTCGGTGCCAGTCCATCGCCCTGTTTCAAACCAGTGCGTGTTTCAAATAGATCAGTAAGTCTATTCTGGATCCTGACTTGTGAGACGGAGTTGGTCATCGTCATCTTTGTCAGTCGCACTAATTTTGCTGGTATACCAAATTGCAGCATGATGTTGTACAGTACTCCACGATCGATACTGTCGTATGCCTGCTTGAAGTCGACAAAGATTTGGTATACGTTTACGTTGTATTCCCAGCACCTCTGGAGTATCAGTTTGACTGAGAAGAGCTGATCGGTTGTGGAGCGACCAGGTCTGAAACCGCTTTGATATTCGCCAATGACTCGTTCTGCGTACGGTTTTATTCTATTTTCCAGAATTTTCGTCAAAATTTTATAGGACGTACAAACTAGTGAGATGCCCCTGTAATTCTCACACCGCAATTTATCTCCCTTTTTATGGATTGGACAGATGATGCTTCTGCGCCAATCGTCTGGGATCTCCTCGTTCTCCCATACTCGCAGGAGTAATTGATGTATGGCATCAACTAGACTCGTTCCACCGAATCTTAGCAGTTCAGCTGGGATCTCGTCAGCGCCCGGCGCTTTATTTCGTTTTAGTGACCGCAACGCGAGATCAACTTCCTCTACTGTCGGGGGTTGAATGGGTGGGCCTAGATCAACAATATCATCGAGAGCTTCCTGTGTGGGGATGTTAGATGGTCGGTTTAGAAGCTCTTCAAAATAAGAGGCCCATCGTTTGTTAATACCATCGGTGTCGCTGATGATGTTTCCATCCTTGTCCTTACAAAGGCTAGTCCTGGGTTGGTAGCCGTTCTTAATTGTATTTACTAGTTTGTACGCTTGTCTGGTGTTCCTATTAGCTAAGTGTTCGTTTATGTTCAGCAACTGCTCGTCAAAGTATTTACGTTTCTTACGTCTAATTATTCTATTCGATATTCGCCGTAGCTCGTCATATTTTTCTCTTCTGGCTCTGGTTCCTCGTTGAATCCATTGTCTGTAGGCCTCGTTTTTCGCGTCAAGTGAATTTTTGCATTCTTCGTCGAACCAGTCATTTCGCGCTCGCCGGGCTTTATATCCCACGACCTTCTCTGCGACATCCTTGATGGTACCCTTGAGTTCTTCCCAGAACCCATGGACGCCTGTGTTACTGATGTTGAAATCGCCACTTTTAAAATGTTGAAACCACTCACGACATGTTCTGTCACTCAGAACAACCTCACCGTAAGTATCTGAGAGGATTCGATGAGCCTCAGCTGCAGTTTTTTTCAAATGGAAGCAGAAGATCAAAACTTCCCGCAAATGCCGAGAACCTGGCTCGAAAACAGACATTTTCAATCGCGAATCTTATTAAAAATGCGAACAACTTTTACTAATGCGGAGATGTCGATACGTTCACAGACGTCCAAACTCACTTTGTGACACTTTTGAACTAGCCGTCTGTCGAAAAACGGCGGAAGCAAAGTTGTACAGTTGTATTAGTTAGCTTTTTATGCATTGAGGATAGTTTATTATTGTTCAGAATGCAATTTGAGATCAATTTGAATTGATGTCAGCAATTTTGGTAATGGGTTGAGCCTCCCCTGTTTAAGATAACCTCGTAGATCCTATTAGGCTGGGAATCATACAAACTTTTGATGTAGATAAGCAAGGGAAATGGTAGCCCACGATCGCGGAACGGCTTCAATTAATTCAGTTTTGTTGAAAAATGTTGACTAGACTCATAAACTTTTCTGACCAGCCATCCCTAAACATTTTCTATTGTTTAGGCCCGGCGAGTATGTTGGCCAGTTCAAAAGAATAATTTTTTTTTGACTCGATAAACGACTTTAGAACACGGGCAGTGTGTATTGGTGCATTGTCGTGTTGGAAAGTCCACGGCAATGGTCCAAAGAGGCTTTCCAATGTCGGAAAAGCCTTTTCTAAAACACCTTGATACGATTTAACATTCATAGTTGTGTTCAAGAATTGGAGTTCACAAGTGCCATAGTAGGATATGGCTCTCCAATCCATAACGCTGCTGACTCGACTGTGCAAACGATCCAACTGCTGAGTCTCCTTCCGCAAATGGTGGAAATAATAGTTGTATCCGTCGGGCCCTTCCAAATTAAATTTTTTCTTATCAGAGAAAACAACGCGATGCCACTCTTTGGTCCAAGACATGTTGGCACCGCAAAAAAGTCCACCGAGCTTGTTTACGAGCAGGGTTGAGTGGTGTTTTTAGGGTTTTGTATTAAAAACAAAACCTTTATGAAATCGGTCAAATGTTTGTCCGTCTGTCCATGAAATATCTCACGAACGGCTGAAGCTACATATATAAAATTTTGTGGGAATATGTAGAATTATTATAATTCGCCGGAGAAAGCGATTCGTTGTAATAGACTGACTTTAAGGGGAGGTCCCCATAGAGGGGAAATGAAGGTCAACATTTTTTTTCATCTGGTATAGGCAAGTGGGGTATCATGAGAAAGGTAACACCGAGTACATTCCATTAATGGTATTTTCAATTTTCATCAAATTTGAAGGAAGGGAAAAAGAGGTAGAGGGGAAAATATGTGATCCGAGTTTGCCCCTCCCCCTTGCATTTCGAAACCGTTATACTTAGAAATATGAAAATTTGCAGGGAAGCGGCATTTCACTAGCATAGAAAACCGAAAATCGTAAAATTTTGGATATCTCATCAGAAAAGGTTAATAATAGTACATTTCTATAGTTGCAGTTAGCACACCCCTTAAACATACCCGAGGGCAAAAATATTGATGGCCAATGATAACCAACATCATTGGCAAAAATATCTGTAAGTTTCATTACAATCACATAATATTTAATTATAACACATTCATTTAAAGTTAGGCATTGTGACACTATCCAACTTTGCCTGGTGGAGGGGGGGGGGGGTGTGGAGGGGTCCACATAGAGGCGAAATTAAAGTAAATTTTTTTATCGCCTGGTATAGGCAAGTGAGGTGTCGTGAGAAAGATAATGTTGAGTACATTCCATTTGTTCGCATTGTATTCAAATTTGGAGAAAGAGGAACAGTGGGGGAGGAGAAAATATTAGTTCGTAATTTGCCCCCATCCCCTGGCATTTCGAGACTGTTATACATAGAATTATGAAAACTTATAGGAAGGTGGGATCCGAATAGCAAATAAAATGGAAAATAATGGAATCTGTATATATTCTCAGAATAGGTCAATAATAGTGTATTTCTATAGTTACAGTTCGCACACCTCTGCATGGTTTAAACACGTTCGACGTCAAAAGAACTGATGGCCAACGATAACCAACACCTTAGGCAATAATATGTTCTAAGTTTCGTTACAATCACGCAATATGAATTGGCATGTAAAATGTAAGTGGGTAAGACATTTCAATTATGTTTTTTTATACCCTAGACTTTTAGTATAGGGTATATTGTTTTTGTCACGACGGAAATATGTAACACCTTAAAGGAGGCTCCGGAGGTATAGCAATGTAAATATATAAATGATCAGGGTCACCTCCTGATTCGATTTAGCCATGTCTGTCTGTCTGTCTGTCTGTCTGTCTGTCTGTCTGTCTGTCTGTCTGTCTGTCTGTCTGTCCGTCTGTCTGTCCGTTCGCACGATAACTTTCGATAGAATGAAGCTAGGGCCATGAAATTTTGGTCAAATGTTGGTAGTATGATCTAGTTGGATGGTATTGAAATTGGGCATAATCTGGCTAAGAGAACGCCTACCTCCCCTACATATGTAAAATATTTAAATGTATCTATAACTCCCGATTAAAAAATCATGAAAAGCTCTAGCTTTGGTATATTACTAGTGAGGGTATTCTTATACTCTCCTGGGAAAATAAAATCGATCAGTTGAAAACTAACGGTAATTTTCTTACAAAGAGCCCCGTACTACCCTACTTTTCTGGTTTTTTGTCTATAACTCTTGAACCAATTGACGTAGACACCTGATTTTTGGCATGTAACCCTGAGGAAAGAAGCTGCTTGAGTTTTAGTAAGTTGGGCATAATCAGATCAAAGGAACGCCTACCTCCCCTACAAAATTCCAAAAATTAAATATTATTTTAATTACGATAACTTTCGATAGAATGACACTAGCGAGTTGAAAATTTGGCAGAATGTTGGTAGTAAGATCTAGTTAGTTGTTATTGAAAATGTGTAAGATCCGACCCAAGGAACCCCTACCTCCCCTAGAAATGAAACTTAAAATAAGCGATAACTAACGACAAAATAAAGCTAGCGACTTGAAATTTTGGCCAAATGTTTGCAGCGGGATCCAGTTGGCTGATATTGAAAATACGTAAAATTAGACTAACGAAACCACTACTTCCCCTATAAATGAACTTCAAATAAGCGATAACTTTCGATAGGGTGAAGCTAGAGACTTGAATTTTTTTTAAATGTTTGTAGGGTGATCTTATTAGTGATGTGTGATAATGATGGGCAAGATCCGACCCAAGGAACCCTTACCTCCCCTACAAGTGAAACTTCAAATAAGCAATAACTTTCTATAGAATAAAGCTAGCGACTTGAAAAATTCGACAAATATTTGTAGAATGTGTTAGTTCATTGAGTTTGAGAATGGTCAAGGTCCTCCTGAATGGGTGCCAACCTCCCCTATAAACTGGCCGTATAGGAAACTCACTTTTAATGCATGGTCGTTGCCAATTATTACTTTTGGTGTCACCACTAGGTCTGTACAAGTCTAGGGTATATACGCTTCGGACTCCGGGCCGAAGCTTCGCTTCGGCCTGGTTATACCCTAGAGTTTTAGTTTAGGGTATATTGTTTTTGTCACGATGAAAATATGTAACACCTTAAAGGAGGCTCTAGAGGTATAGCAATGTATATATATAAATGATCAGGATCACCTCCTGATTCGATTTAGCCATGTCTGTCTGTCCGTCTGTCTGTCTGTCTGTCTGTCCGTCTGTCCGTCTGTCTGTCCGTTCGCACGATAACTTTCGATAGAATGAAGCTAGAGACTTGAAATTTTAATCAAATGTTGGAAGTATAATCTACTTGGTTGGTATTGAAAATGGGCATGATCAGGCCAAGAGAACGCCTACCTCCCCTATATATGTAAAATAATTAAATGTATATATAACTCCCGATTAAATAAACATAAGAAGCTCAAGCTTTGACAGATTGCTCGTGAGGATAATCTTCTACTCTCCTAAAAAAATAAAATCGATCAGCTGAAAACTAACAGTAATTTTCTTACAAAGAGCCCCGTACTACCCTACTTTTCGGGTTTTTTGTCTATAACTCTTGAACCAATTGACGTAGACACCTGATTTCTGGCATGTAACCCTGGAGTAAGAAGATGCTTAAGTTCTAGTAAGTTGGGTATAATCAGATCAAGGGAACGCCTACCTCCCCTACAAATTTCAAAAAATTAAATATTATTTAATTACGATAACTTTCGATTAAATGACACTAGCGAGTTGAAAATTTGACTAAATGTTGTTAGTAGGATCTACTTGGCTGGTATTGAAAATGGGTAAGATCCAACCCAAGCAACCCCTACCTCCCCTACAAATGCAACTTCAATAAACGATAACTTTTGACAGAATCAAGCCAGTGACTTGAAGTTTTGGTCAAATGTTTGAAGTGAGATCGGGTTAGTTGGTATTTAAGATGGGTTAGATCAAACCTAAGGAACCCCTACCTCCCCTACAAATGAAACTTCAAATAAGCGATAACTTTCGATGGAGTGAAGCTAGAGACTTGAAATTTTGTATAAATGTTTGTAGCATGATTTTATTTGTTGGTAGCAATGATGAGCAAGATCCGACCCAAGGAACCCCTACCTCCCCTACAAGTGAAACTTCAAATAAGCGATAACTTCCGATTGAATGAAGCTAGAGGCTTGAAATTTTGTTTAAATGTTTGAAGCATGATCTTATTTGTTGGTGGCAATAATGAGCAAGATCCGACCCAAGGAACCCCTACCTCCTCTACAAGTGAGACTTAAAATAAGCAATAACTTTCGATAGAATGAAGCTAGCGACTTGAAAAATTCGACAAATATTTGTAGAATGGGTTAGTTCATTGATTTTGATAATGGTCAAGATCCTACTGAATGATTGCCAACCTCCCCTATAAACTGGCCGTATAGGAAACTCACTTTTAATGCATATTGTCGTTTCGTTACCAATTGGTACTTTTGGTATCACCACTAGGTCTGTACAAGTCTAGGGTATATACGCTTCGCTTCGGCCTGGTTTTTTTATCCATTTGAGTGGTATGAAGAAGAGCAAAGAGCCGATATTTATATACCAAAATAAGCGCTTGCTACAAAACCCTCGGATTGCGGGCGTAGCCCTCTATATTCCGGTTTCATTTTTTAATTTGTTAGTTATTTTGCTCGTACAGACACCAACTTTTGACCAAATCTTGATCCCAGAATCATGTGAATTCGAAGCTACACGCAAAACAAACCGCTTATCTGCGTTAGAAAGGACACTACTCTACTACTCGACCTTTCATATTTCTTTCATAATATGCACCATGTTTAATAAAATTTTCTGCCTTTTCCAATTTTTTTTTCGATATTTCAGTCACTGAAAGGTCACAATCTCTGTAGCTTTTTATTTTGGCTTGTTTTTCGTCGGTTAAGGCTTTACCACGACCCATTATTATATTAATTCAACGAAACGTATTTAAAATACCTAAAACAACTACAAATTGTAATATTGTGACAACCTGCACCGCGTATGTGAAGCTTAAATCCAACTGTGCCATTCTAGTGAAACAAAAAATGTGCTCACTTTTGAAGCAAATTAAAAAGAAATTGGCGGTAAATTTCCTGATGAACAATTTTTCGTTCGGAGAGACCACATAAGAAGACAAAAAAACTACAAGCAAAATGATAAGAGTATTGATATATCAACGGAAAACGGAATGTGCTATTTAAGTGAAGCGCAGTGTATCTCTTTGAATCTTATTATTAACGTCATTCATTCACAATAAACACAGAAACCAAAATATATTCTTCATCTAAGTTGAAGATAACTGTAAATATGTTAGTCATTCACTCACAGGCTAAGACATAGACCCTTTCCTCATGACCACGGAATTTCGGTGCTCCTAATTTTCCTTTTACATTGACATGATGAGTACAATATTGTCCTGACAGTTTATATCTTGGTTTTCAGGCCAAAGACATTCTTTCGTCCATTGAATTCACTCAGGACCACATGAAAAGCTCCTCGGGTAAAATGTCACTCTCACTATCCTTCTTCCTCGTGTCTCTGTTATTCCTCCTAATAACACTTTATGTCCTTGCGGAAAAATGGGACTTCTTTCTTCTTCTTTTTTTCCATTTTCATTTCTCATGACATTCGAAGTTAGTGAAAAAACAAGTTGAAGAGTGGAACGACAACAAAACAAGACCTACAAACCTGGAAGATACATTCAGTATAATACGAGTATAAAAGATAAAATGCTGGGAATAAAAGCAAAACCCCGAGAAACTATAGACAAAATAGTAAATTTCGCGTTGCCTTGTTTCGGGGTTAACGCAAAACTGAATGAAACAAGGGGGGAAGTGCGAATGTCCATGGTGATGAATATAGCACTAGTGGATGAAAGATAATAAAAGCAAGCACTGTTGTGGTGCGCTCTCAAATAGCTCGAATGCTTACAAGGAGCTCGGACAATTTTCAAGGATGTTTTCATTACCGTATTCATTTTGTGGAAATGTACACGGTTCCGCTCTCCAATTGCCCTTTCCGAAACAAAGCAGTACTTGAATTTTTTCGCTAAAAAATTTAAACATCGGTTTGAAAATTCCCAGATTTCGCTAGTGAGCAATGATGGAGTCTGGAATGCATTGGAAAAAATTAATAATTAAAGCAAATAGTCTCTAAGTGGGGCGTAGCACACTTAAAAGATTTAGTAGTTCTCAGGCTGCTGCTGTTTTTCAGAAGCTGTCTCCTACTCATCCACATCCCCCATAGTTGTGGCGACGGATTCGAATTGTTTTCATACCGAAGGCAACCCGGCGAGGGCATGAAAAAGCGAAAGGTTTCAGACCGATCAGTTTATCATCCTTCTTATTAATAATCATTAGGTCGGGGCGTCAACCCTGGTAAAACTCAACTGATGCTCTTTACCACAAAAACTTAAGTACCACTTTTTACCCTTCCAAATCTAAACGGACAGCCACTCGAAATATCGCCCAACGCAAAGTACTTAGGTACCATTCTAGACACGAAGCCCAGCCGGAAGTTAAACTTTGAGGAACGGTTAAGGAAGGTCTGCATAGCTTTCTACGCCTGTAAGAAAGCCTTCGGGAGAAGGCGAAGCCTTAAGCCAAATATGGTCCTTTGGATGTTATGTAATGTACAAACGACACAAAACTTAGCAGGGAGCAAAGAACGACATGTTTTGGTACCACAGGTTCCATGCGAACATGCCCGAGGGAAGCGGTAAACGTGATCCTGCATCTTCCACCTATCGAACTTTTTATCAAACAATTGGCGGTGGGAAGGGCAGTCAGGCTCAAAAAGTCGGGAGGCTGGACTGCTAAATCGTACGGCCATAGCGACATTCTAAACCAGTTGCCACTGGATGTGGCCAAGGTGAAAACCGAGTTCACCCAGCCTAAACTAAGGTTTGGAAGAAACTTCTCTGCCAGCTTTCCCACCAGAGCTGAATGGAGGGAGAGGTGATGAAGGATTTCGACAAGACGATTTTCACCGGACCCGTCAGAGTGCGGCGTCGGCGCAAGGATCGCCTCCCAGATTATGCCAGTATCATTCAGGTGGAGACGCTAGCAATCATGAAAGCTTGTCACACTCTCTACTAGCAGATAACCACAGCATCGCCATTTGTTCGGACAGCCAGGCTGCTTTCTAGACACTGAACTCGGTAAGTACATCCTCCAAGTTTGTCGAGCGATGTGATGTACTTGGATTGCCTTGGCAGATGTGTGAGTATTACCCTGGTCTGGGTTCCTTGGTCACAGGAACATAAAGGGTAATGAGAAGACCAACGACCTGGCCAGAATGGGCGCCGTCCTAGACAGATCTCAAGCTTAGCCTGTCTGCATTCCACTGTTGGTTGTTAAGTGCAATATATCCAATCACTTCCTGAAGGTTGCGGATTCCAAATGGCGAAATCTGCACACCTGCGCCATATCAAGAAAGATATGGCCCTCCCATGACAGAAAGAGAACATCGGAGCTTATGACCAAATTACGCAGATATGTTGGCAGGCTCACGGCGGTCATCACGCGACATTAGCCAGTAAGGGATCACGCAGTCAGGCTGGGTTTCCCCTACAATCCGCATTGCCGAAGTTGTGGCAATGAAGATGAGAAAGAAACCCTCACTCACTTACTTTGCGAATGTCCAGCCCTTGTTAGGATCAGACATCATACATTGGACAAGGCCTCTCTTGACAACCTGGGGGATGTTTGGGGGTGTGGATTGGGGAGTTCCTTTACTTCCTTAACTTCTCTGGTTAGATCTAGGCAGCATCCCTTGTATTTTCCGATTATCATTCAATAAAAAAATTTTCACGAGGTTTGTGGCTTTAGAACGACGCTTTTTGCGCTAATTGGGATCTAGTAAGTATTGCCTTAGCCAACGCTTATAGCACCCAATACCAACCAGTTTACCTCTGTCGTAAACGTCGCTGCTGCTCCAGACACTGTGGTAGGCGCTTGCGTAACAGCCGATAAAAAATTACCGATTGGTATTCCTGCAGAAGTGGATTGATAGCTGACCGTTAGCTGGAGGAGTTTCATTTGCTTAGTGGTAAACGGCGTCAAAACGGCTTTTGAAACATGCAACTGGCATCGGGAGCATTCTGGGTTTGATAATCTTGTCTTCAGGTTAGTGTCACTGTATTGAAGCAGTACCCAGCCACTTCATTACACTCCCTCCATAATGCCACAAAGGAGGAACTTACGACTAAAACAATGTCAAGGTATTGGTCTTTTGTGCCACTGTTTAGCACGCTCCAATACTTTGTCGGTTTAATTTGTATCCGTAATCTCTTACAGTACCCATAGCAGTTTATGTGGTCTAAAATTGGCAATGGGAGAAATATCAACGAACCACGTGTGCCCATGGAAAATTCACCTCTTTGGCCAGCACGAAATTGAATGCGCAGATGAACCTAATATAACGGCCAATTGGGTGACAGTTTTCCTGACGGAGGAAATCCCGGATTTCACTGTACGTCCGAAGAAGAGTTCGCTTTCGAGACCAAAGTGTCGGTTGAGCTAAGGTAGTCGGATGATTTTTGTGGTCTTTGCCTATGGGCAACAAGCTGACCAAAAGTTTTCGTTGCATACCCAGTGATTTTGCATGGCTTCTGGTGTGCATTGGGAACTAAATCTGACTAAGAATTTTTATTAGCAAGTGAATCTATATGATTTCCACGAATATCCTTGATTTAAAGGTCACAGATAACTGTTCTCAAACCATGGCGCGCCGGTTCTTACTCTTAAACTTGACCAGTAGTCACAATTAACGAACAGCTCAGCCTGAGATAATAGAGTGAAGCCCCAAGGAGGCACTGTGGGAGGTTAGCTTCATGACAGCATTTAGTCGTACTACCTTGCAATCTGATTTATTATTTACTACATAGATCAGGATAAGAAATCGCAACAACGCAGCCAATGTTAAAATTACAGTTTATTGTATTTGAACAAACATCAACAAACTGACAGTCGGCTCTAAGCATCTACTCATTGTACCTTAATCTACTAAAGTCTTAGACAATTTCGAAATTTCAACCTGCACAGCAATGAAACATTAATTTTCTAGACAGTTCATCCTTTGGAGTCAATTTCATTTTGCATGATAAACTGCCAAGGCTCAAACCCTCGATGATAAACTTTTGCACTTTTCATGAAAAAAAAAAGAAAAATGAATATTTCGATTCATTCTCTTATTTTAAGGGGTGTTTAGACGGTCATATCAATTTCAGTTTTCCAATCAGTTGAGCTATTAGTTGAACTATCAGTTGAACTATCGCCTATCGGTTGAACTATCAGTTGAAATATCAGTGCAAGCTTAGGTCGAGCCATCAGTTAAATCATCAGTCGAATTTTCAGTCGAGCCATCAGTCGAGTCATCAGTTAAGTTACTAGTTGAGCCATTGGTTGAGCCATCAATTGATCCATCAGTTTCACTATCAATTGAACCATCGGCTGAATTGATGGTTCAACCGATAGTGAAATCAGTAACTATCAGTTCAGCTCTGATTGGGATCATTAGTCGAGACTGATAGCTGAACTGATGGCTCGAATAATAGCTCAGCTGATGGAATAACTGAAACTAATCCCAAGTAGCACAAATGAATTCGTCAAATAAAAAGTTATAATAGCGTTTTATAAACGTTTGTCAAACAGTAAATTGCCTTTTTTTCCTGGTTTAAAACCATATGGTCATTAACCAGTCAAAACCTGATTTCTTTAGAACCTTATGGTTATAAACCTGGCAAAAACGGTAGATTCGTTGTTTAATAAATGTTTAAAAAACTCTATTATGACTTTTTATATGACAAATTCATTTGTGCAACTTGGGATGCGACTGTCTAATAACCCCCTAATATTTTCATGAAAATAAATCGCTCGTTGTTGCTTTATCTGCCCAGCTCGTCTAAATTCTTCCTAATATGTTGTGTAGAAAGCGTGTATGTAAATATTTGTCGGCATTTTCAATCTTCCAACAGAGCCTGGGACAATGTCAACAGTCATTTAACATCAAATCAGTCAGTTTTTACGTTTATGAAAACACTCCGACTCTCCAACTTCCCCACGCCATGACAATTTTCTATGCTTTTTGTGTCGAACCCTAACCCGACCCCTACAAGGCGCCCTAAGACGCCTCCGAAAAATTAACGCAGTCCTGAAAGAAACATGTCGACATTAGTCGAGATGATGGCTCCTGTAGCGAGGACGACTCTTTAATATGAACGGCAAATAGACTCTAGTGGTATTCTGTTTGTATTCTGACAAGTATTTCGGGAAATATTAATTATTTCCTTGTGCATGAAAATGGTTGGGTTTGTCTCCAAAGTGTGGAAATTGCTATCTGATCAGAAAGTTCGGGTTCATTGGAATTCCGAAAGAGTGTTTGCGCGGAGCCGTGCGTGGGTGGTGCTGATGGTGATATGACAGGGGTGGAGATTGTACATGCCCGGGTCTATGTTTTATTTCGGTGAATTCTTGACTGACACGATGATTAATGTTCATAATGAGTTTTTAGGATTTTCGGAATGTAAGTTGGTAGATCGGCGCCCAATGTGGGGTCGATTTTTGGTTAATTGTGACAGATGTCAAGACTTTCACCTGAAATGACCTACTTCAATTTTTTTTTTTTTTTTTGATTGGATTGGAATGCAAGTCTGATTCTATCTTTCGTGAATAAATTTATCATCGTGGCTCGACAGTCCATTCTTGGTAGTCTGAATCGTTGGCTTCCAAATGTCTCATTCAAGTATGACCGCTTCCTCTGATTTCGGAAACCTAGAAGAGGTTTGGCGTCACCATCTGCTCAATCTTCCCAACAAGCTGTCGGACTTACTCGCAGCCTTGCTCCGCTGATGTTTCCTCTCAATATTCGTTTAGGTAAGCGACTGTCGTACATTCGTTGTATATTTCCTGCCAATTTAAGCCATTGTACGAGCTTGACAATTCTCGTAATTTGCATCGGATGAATCAACCGTTTCGGTCAAAAATTGCTCTCAATATTCGTAGAAGCAACATGTTTTCGGAGGCTTGAGTCGGGATCGATGTTTCGCAGCCATAGCATAGCACAGGTCGTATAATTGTTTCATATATGCGGATCTTCGTATTTTTGTGCACAAGCCTCGATTTCATAATTGCAAGAACCGAACCGAACCGTCACTTGGTTTCGTCTGTTTCGTTGGTGTAGGGTATAAACACACAGTCCCCGTACCAGGGCAGCGCCGTAACCGACCGTATATCGGGTACATGACCATACATTGCAAGCGAAACCACACCCAACCCTATGTTCCCCGTGTGTCCGTTTGGCGACATTTGGTCGCAAGTGACTGCGGCACACAATTCCATTCAATCGACACAGTCTACATTTTCTTCGCCGTATGATGGCGGCGGCTTGGTCCGTGTTCGGTGATGTGTGTTTCCAATTTCTTTCCGTACGGCACATTGAGTCAGAAAAATTAAGCTAAACTAAACGGGCACGTTCCGCCCTGTGATGTACAGGTGACTCTCTGTTGTCCGTGTGGGTAAGTATGAACCAGCAGACTGTTTTATATTGTACAATTCGCCTACCGTAGATCGCCAGTATACGGGCGACTGCGCTGCCCTGGCACGGACACTATGTGTTTAGATCTGAACTTTGACTGGTTCTTGGTAATTGAAGTCTTCTACGAATTCCATGTTGATGTTGGCTTGTGCTAGCGTCCTTTTTCGGAACATTATTTTCGTTTAGTCATCGTTAATGCATGGTCCAACTTCCTTTGCAGCCATATTTAGGTTATGTACTCGTTCGAGCCGTAATGTTAATTTCGTCGGCATACGCAATTAATTTCGCCGGTTTAAAGATTGCGTGCCTTTAGTCCACATGCAGGAGTAGTTGACGCGCTATGCCCCGCTAGAGGTTAAGGCAAAGTAGTAGTTTAGTCCACATTCATCACCCAGACGGCGTAATCAAGTGATAGGCTAAAGAAGGTGTGAGATACTGTTCATTACCCAGTTTCAATCCAAAACGAGTTTCGAAGAAATCCTCTTCTGTCTGTTTTTGATCCTAACCTGTTAGACGGAGCGAATTCGTCTTCCAAAAATAGGAAAGAAAAAAAATCTTATTCAACATGAAATCCTTTGAACAAACTTTCAAAGGTAAGGCCATTATTCAAATATGAAAAAAAAAACTATCGATTCATAGAAGCTCTAAAGTATCCTTGTTCTCAAACCCGTCCAAACATCAACTTTCTCTAGACGATCTCTGTACGCCGCGCCGTCTTAAGCTTCCAAAAACCGAGAAATCGCACCTATGTCTCTTTCATACGAAACTTTTCAAAGAACCCACCTTAATTATTGGACAAACTACTAACAATCACCTTAGAAGTCACTTCACAAGATTCTTTTTTAACTTTTGAAATTTCGTCCGGGCATGAAATCTTCTGGGCGCCTGTTGCCAGGCAAACTTTGCATGTGCTCTATTCGTTCGTTGGCGTTTGTAGGACGTAATGCATCTATCGCTAAATACAATAGTTTACCTTGGCAAGGCTTAGGGAGAACACAACAAAAAGAAAACAAAAACGAAATTTTGCTTCAAGGAATGAAAGGTTGTTTTTGAGTTTAACTATAACAGGACAGGACAGGACATTGATTGACTGTTAAGGCTGACAGAGCGGCTCCCGTGAAAGCTTCCAGAAGAGTTTGACAAATGAGTAGAAATCGAAAAGAGGCTGTTGGCATTTATCGCGATAGTGTCCGCACTTGCTAAGTATCTGAAAGATTCTAAGTCGATACGGATGAATGCGAAAATCTACGCAAAGGAAAGATTCTTTGACGTTGAGCGTTTATCGGATGACATGCAAACAGGATTTTTTTTTCTAAATGGGGCCTTGTGATAGAGCTTGTTTTAGTTCCTTTTAACGCGAAGGAATTCTCCTCTTTGAAAAAAATTTCTGAAGTTTTCTAAAATAAAAGCTGTTCTTCCTTTGCCGGTAAAGGTATCTAAGGAAACTTATCGAAAAAGAAAATTGCACTATTAAAATTCCTGTGAAGAGTTTCACTTGACAATCTCGGAGTATTGAAAAAAATCTACGCGTGCATAAGCCAAAATACGGTTTGGTTTCTGTTTTTAATACCAGCAGATTTGGATCGTAATAGAAAATATGAATAAAAAGAAGAGTCAAAAAAAATTTTCTTTTTTACCCAGGATCAGTCCCATGTGAATAGGGTTTCACTGGTAGTTGCTTGACGGTGATGGCGAAATATTGAGAAGTGGGACATGAGCGTGTCTCTCCCCACCGCCACCTTTATGGCTCACGAAGGCAAAACGAATAAATTTATGGACTCGTATATAAGATTGATGTTCAAGTAAATTGCTACTATTTTTGACAACAGCTAAGAGATCGCCTTAGTTAAGTATTTGTAGCCATTTGTGGCTTTTTTAACGTAATCGTTGTTAATTGCCTTGATGCCTCCAAGGGCAGAAGCGCGTCAACATCTCTAGCTTTTTTTATGCCTCGTTGACGTTTCGATAGCACATCGACTTTTTCGGAAGTGCAAAAAAAATCAGAAAAATCAGTTCGTGAATATGTAGTAGAAACCAATTACGAGTTACAGCAGTTTTTTCAGTATTTTTCAACCTAATTTTTTTCGCATACTTCGTAGTAGCGAACCCGGTTCCATTCTAGGTGGTCAATTGTGTACGTTTATTCAATCATTTGGTCCGTCGAGCCTTTAATTTTTTTTAATCCCTGCCAAGTCAGTATTTTGGAGATTATAATGCTCCTTGCTAGTGTTTTTGGTCACGTGTTTGTTCGCGTTACCGCCGAATCGGTATGTTAAGGAGTATAGAGCTCATTGTTAGCGTGTTTTTCGCCTGTCTTCATTTTTTAATCGCCGCCGAGTCGGTATTTAGAGGAGTAGAGTGCTCCTCGCTAATGTCCTTATTTCACGTGTTTGTTCACATCACCGCCGAGTCGGTACTTTTAGGAGTATAGGGGTCCTTCTTACCATGTTTTTCTCTCTGGTTCCTGTTAACACATTGTGGGGCATAGCTCATTAGGCACGCCGACTTTCCACCTCGTCATCACCTTCAACTGCCTCCACGATTTGCCTACTGAGTTACCCTCGACCTGAACTGATCTTCTCCAGGTGTTTCTAGGTAGTACAATGCGGCGACTTGCATCGGTTCCCTGTGGCTTCCAATCGCGGATCTGTTTAGCAATTTTTCCCGGCCCTTTTCGAAGTGTGTGACCTACCCATTGCCACTTTCGGCTTTTTATGGAAGTGTCTATCCTGTCCTGACCAGTAACGAACAGGAAGTTATCGTTAGAAATGACCTCCGGCCAGCGTATGTGTAGGATGCGTCGTAGACACTGCTTCACGAAAGTTTGCAATCTAGTCGTTATCGTCTTGGTCACCTTCCAAGTTGAACACCCATATACAAACACCGATTTTGCATTGGTTTCGAAGATCCTTAGTCTGGTGCGTCTGGAGATGTTACTGGTTTGTCATAAAGATATAAAACTGAAAAAAGCTTTATTGATGCGAGACAGTACATCAACATCCGCTCCACCATCTGCTGTACGCTTCCGAGGTAGCAAAAATTGTGCACTTTTCCCATCGTCTGCCCTGAAAAAAACAAATTCCGCTTTGTTTCCATGGATCCAAGCTCAAGTACTTAGTTTTGGCAGCATTGATTTTAAGCCCCGCATTGTCACCTTCGCGATGCAGGGCATCCGTCATTTGAACTAGATGATCCGATATATTTGAGAGAAGACAAATATCGTCAGCGTATTCCAAGTGTTGAAGGTATTGAAACAGGTTCCATCTGATACCTTTGCTCTGGTGTTCACGAAGCGCACTGCAGAGTACGTCGTTAATGGCAATGAAAAACAATATAGGTGGCAAAATGCAGCCTTGTCTCACTCCGCTATGTACCTCGAAGTGATCTGAAAGCTCCCCCTTATGTAAGACGTGACACTGGGCTCCGCTATAGGACTCATTGATGATGGATATGATTTTATCGGGTATGCCTCTCCTATGTAAAGCCTTCCAGATGTATACCCGGTCAACGCTGTCAACCGCCTTCTCGTAATCAATGAACATGAGATGTAATGGGGAGCTCCACTCTGCGGATTGTTCGATAATAGTTCGGAAGTTGTTGATGTGGTCGCTACATGAAAAGCCCTCGCGAAAATCAGCCTGTTCCTCGTTCAGTGTGCGGTCAACTGTATGCTTGCTCCGGTTATGATGATTATTTTTACCATCAGTTTGGAGGCTGCAAAAATTATAGGGTGACCAGATAAGAACGATTGGAAAAGGAATTTGCATAAAACAACAGCGGTGTGAGATATCAAATCGATTTTGGCTTTATTTTGAAGCTACATTCATGCCATTATGTATGGGATAGCACGTAATTCAAATAGCCGACTAAGGACTTGACGTAGCCCCAGAGAAAATAATCGACGGGTGTCAGGTCGCATGATTGCGGCGGCCAATTGATGAAAGCTTGCCGTGAGAGGACCCAGTCGCCAAATTTTTCCTTCACAACTTTGAGCGTTGCGTCGCTTGTATGGCATGTAGCGCCGTCTTGTTGGAACCACAGCTCGGATATATCGATGTTGTCAAGCACTGGCCACCGAAAGTCGGTTCACGTCGTTCTATACCGAGGACCATTGACGGTAATAGTGTCGGAAATAAGGTCCGATGATGCCGCTGTGCCATAAACTGCACCAGACAGTTTCTTTGCGGATGCAATGATGATTGGCAGAACACTTGTGGATTGTGGCCGCTCCAACAACTTCAAACTCATAATCAACCATAAAATAAGCTGGGTTGACTCTTTGGCGATGCCCAATTCTGCTGATCGGTGCCGAATCGACATTTCTGGGTCTTCATCGAGACTGGCTGCTACGACGGCTACGTTTTCTTCGCTTCGCACCAAATCTCTGTCTGGTTGATGGCTTAAGGTCCAAAATACTCACGCTGAAACTTTTCCACGGTGCGACGAATTGATCGCTCACTGAAGCACAATGATGAGGGCCGAACCCACGACAAAATTGCGACCTTACGACTACGACTGAGCCGGAATTTCGAAAAAAAAAAATTTATAATTTCCAAACGTTTGGGAAGCGTGAAACATGCATGACGACATGGCAAACCTTATTGAAGATTTTGACAGCTGAATGTCATTGGTAACTTTGACAGCTGCTGAAACATAACAATTGGAAAAACTATCATTAGTCACCCCATATTACAATCCTTCAGGTTACCTTTCTTCGGGATCTTAATAATGAAGCCCTTTTTCCGTTCAGGGAGAGTACCGGTTGCCCAACACTCTTGGATAAGGGGAAGTACAATAGCATTTCCGCAGTAGCGCTGATATCTGCCTTAAAGAGTTCCACCGGAATTCCATCTATCCCCGGGGCTTTACCCGCTTCCATCGATTTAATAGCCGGATTTACTTCCAACTTAGATGGTGGGCTTGTATCTCTGGTTATTTGTTGAATATTTTCAGCTTCTAGTAAAGATGAGTTCGAATGTCCAAAGGTGTTGTTGAGGACCTCAATGAAGTGATATCTCCACCGTCGCAATTGGTGCTCGTCAGTAGGGACCCGTATTCATCTTTCACGGGATGTTCAGTTGCAAAAGATTTGGCAGTTAATGGCTTGATAAGTTTGTGAAGAGCTCCACTGTCACCACGGTAAGTCGCTTCCTCTGCCTTCTTCGCTAATGAATCGATTTTCTTGCGTCTTGTGTTTTTCATCGCGCGTTCTTCTGATGATCTTTCAGCTGGATGTGACGTGTTGGTGTTCTCACAACTATGTTGTAACTTCACCGTTCGCCTATTTTCTGAGACGCACTCATGTTATTGGCCATTCAGGATGATCATCGTATTGTGCCTCTGACAAATGTTTTGCACTGTAAAACTTTGTTGGCTTGGTTAGTCGAACCAGAGGGCCACGAGGAGGACTATGGAAGAGGTCTTTGGCCCCCAAAGCAAACTATCTAGCTAAGCGAAATTAATTTAGTTCATGGAGCTTAAAAGGGAGCTGAAGATAAATTCCTTATCAAAAACCTAATTTTTAAATATCGCCTGAATATCGATATAAATGACAATGTCGCCTTTAAGCCTGGTACTAACAACTGATATGGAGAATCCCACCCCATATCTTTATTTTACATAAATTTGGCAATTACCCCAAATTAGCGCACATTAAAAATCAGTTCTTCTGGCTTCACTGCGCCAGGAGGTTTTATTATAATTATTTTTTTTTAATACTCTATGGCAACCCTTAGAATAATTACCTCACAACAGCCTTACAATTCATTGTCATTTAAAAGTATCGCAAAAACTAGTATGACATTCAGTTCAGCTACCTATTTGGAAATATGTATTTCAGTAAAAAAGAAATGAACCATCCACCCGTTGTCCTGCCCACTAACTTACTACATACATGGTGTCGTTGTTCCCAATTGGAATATGTAATTGATGGCAGCCGTCTGAGTGTACCCGCTACATTAATTTCAGGGATACTTTACGTTCACTTTTTCCCAGGATTTGTAACTTTTAGCTTCCTGAATTGACGACGATGGCATTAGGGCGGCGACACCGAAGCCAAAAGACCGTACCCGATACAAATAAGAATTATTACCGCCCCGGTCGGAGTAACCCAGGCTGGTAAACCCAGCACTTAAACTGAGAAACGACAGTATGCCGAGCCGAAGGGGATTACCAACTAGAAAGGAGGTTTAAGAACTACACAGGGAGTCCGCAGTCCTGCAATGAAACTTGCAAACACGGGCTACATATACTCGTATAGACGCGCAGGATAGTTTCGTGAAATGAAAGTTTTGCCGGTAAGTTGTATAGCGACTCGCAGGACTGTACAGCGTGCATACCAATGAGCTTAACTCATAATGTATTGTACATTCAATCTATGACGCTCGGAATTGAGCGAAAAGTTTAATATCGAGAGTAGATTGAAACAAATGGCTCGGGCGAAATTAAAGTTTCTACGAAATTGGGAATCAAGACAGGGATGTGGGACTATAGGTATGGCCGGTGTTCTGGTGAAGCTGAAGAGTCTTCGTCTCTGTAAATTTTATTGAGTCGATGATTTGAATATTTATGTACATTGTACAATGTACTCTTTACACGGGATCGTGGAGCGGATTGTATGCAAATTTAATTGACGGACTATTGAGTCCAGTTTAATTTGAAATACAGTCAATGAATGGAGTGCATAAGTAAGATGTGAATGAACAAGTGATCGGTCTAATTGGAAATTTTCCGACTTTCAGCGGAAAAAAGGTAATAAATGTTGCTTCAATGTAATTCTTTGATGGGGAATTGTTCCTTTATGGCCTGCTTTGTTTTAGATAAGTGGACGGTGGCAAACAATTTGGACTGTTTGGACTGTTTTTTATCGTCCGACTAAGCAAAAGCCTAGTAGTGGTGTTTGAAAAGAAGTTTAAAAGACCCAACTGCCGAAATTTACATTTTCTGTTGATTTACAGTGGACTTTTTTGCTATTCAGACCAAGCCCGAACCGAGTGGGCGCACAGTGGATCGAGCTAATACATAGCTCCGGACATTGGGCTAAAATTAAATTTCCGAATTTTAATAATTTTTTTATCTATTTGTTATAAAGGTATTGTCCTCTTTTGGAAACATTCTTTACCTTACTCAAAAATGTGTGAAATAATTTTTTATAACGCGCTTTTTAGAGGTGGGGGGCAAAAGACCTTTTTCATAGTCCTCCACGTAGGCGCCCTCTGGTAACGGCAGTGCTTAAAACCGTTGACTGCCAAGTCTTAACGATAAGATAGTTTGGGAAAAGGCTGCAGCCTGAATGGCTGACCAACACCTAAGCGTCTCAGGTTTAGTAGGATTGGTTGACTTTCGTAGTTGGACGTGCAACATACTTGTGTGAACTCCAGCAAGCTTATTAAACCATCTGAAACAGCCGAGCCGAGGCCATCTCCTGAATGGGGTTGAGCGATGTGCTGACAACTTGTCCTTGTAAAAACCACACAAAAAATCTGGAACAAAAGCCTCGGATTGGACGGATCAACAACGACAAACACGCAAACGACTAAATGATTATTCTTTCGGATACTGGAATGTACGTTCCCTGAACAAAAACGGGGCCGAGAAGGCCCTCCAAACTGAGCATTACTGCAGTCCAGGAAACAAGTTGGCTTGGCAGCGAGATCAATGACAAGAAATCACACACAATTTTTACAAGTGGCAAACCATCGGGCCGCAAGGAGTTTGGAGTAGCATTTATAGTGAACAATCACCTGAAGCCGCACATTACTGACTTCAAACCCATAAATGAACGGCTATGCGCGATTCGCATTAAGACTCGATTCTTCAATCTCTGGCTCATCAATGTGCATGCCCCCACTGAAGTTAAAGAAGACGTAGTAAAAGACGAGTTCTACACGCGCCTTGAGACTCTCTTCGACTCACTTGCAACAAACGACGTCAAATTGCTGCTTTGAGACTTCAACGCGAAAGTCGGAATTGAAAATTGGCACCGGGGGACCACTGGAGGCCACAGTCTCCATGAAAAATGTAACGAAAACGGCCAGTGACTTATCGACTTCGCCTGCAGTAGGAATCTAGTCGTAAGCTCTACATGTTTCCCGCATCGACGCATTCACAAGCAGACCTGGAAATCTCCAGACGCACATACTGTCAGCCAAATTGATCACGTCCTCATTTGCAGGAGATGGGCGTCTAGTGTGATGGATGTCCGCTCCTATCGAGGAGCAAACTGCGACTCAGATCATCACTCGGTGAAGACGTCCTGCAGATGTAGAATTTCCTCAGTGCACCAATCGAGAATCAGCCCTCCCAAAATCTTTGCGGTTGATAAGCTTCTGAGGGATGCCACAGCGGTGGCGTATACTACCGCCCTTGAGGAAAGACTATCACCTATGCTACACAGCATCAGCAATACAGGCGTCCATGGGTTCTGGAAAGAACTCAAAGGTACCATCAGGGATGTCGCAGAGAAGGTCGTGGGATATAAAGCCCGGCGAGCGCGAAATGACTGGTTCGACGAAGAATGCAAAAATTCACTTGACGGAATAAACGAGGCCTACAAATAATGGATTCATCGAGGAACCAGAGCCAGAAGAGACAAATATGACGAGCTACGGCGATTATCGAATAGAATAGTTAGACGTAAGAAACGTAAATACTTTGACGATCAGTTGCTGAATATAAGCGAAAACTTAGTTAATAGGAACACCAGACAAGCGTACAAACTAGTAAATACAATTAAGAACGGCTACCAATCCAGGACTAGCCTTTATAAAGACAAGGATGGAAACATCATCAGCGACACTAACCTTGGAGAAATTAAAGCAGAGGAAATTTGAGATCAAAAAATATTTGGTCCCGTTGCGGGGCTTGAACCGCAGACGACCGTGTTTCGAGTAGCAAAAAATGCCCAGTGCGTAACCGGGCTAAGCTATAGACGCATAAAAGTTTGTGTACCGAATAAAACCAAGTGTCTCAAAAATTCATTTATTAAAAAAAATTAAAATCAACATTTTTGACTAAATTTTCTTTAAAAAAAAAAATTCGGAGCTAGAGGGTTTATGCAGTTCCGCTTGCTTGTTGTATTGCTGCAGTACTTCCTAGTATTTGCATCGCCACAACTTTCACTGGTACCAGAATGAACAAAAATAACCGACAGAAAGGACTTTCCATGTGCCATGGAAAAATTCTCAGTATTGCAATTTTCCCTTTATCCCGAAATAAAAAAATATTCTGCTGCGGACACAGTCTCCATCATGAAACATCAAACAGAAAAATGCAGTCTAAATCAAAAAATAAATACTCCCATGCAAAAAAATGCTGCAAAAAACGCAGGATGCAAAGTGAGGATGATAGTGGTCATGTTAGCAGTAGCACAGTTGGAAAATGTCGGGTCTCGTCAGTAAGAGTATCCCCACGACGAAAGTCCGAATCGCTTTAATTTGTTCTCTAGTCGACTCATTTTTTTGGAAGTGGTCGCAACTTTCAGAATGTCCTTCCAACTCCCTCCTAAGCGTGCAAAACGAGCGTCCAATGTCGATGCCATTTGTTCCATTATGTGTTGCAATGGCCTGAAAATGACATCGCACGCTTTTCACGAACAGTAAAAAAACGAAAGATCAAAGAGGACCAAAAATATTTGACCCGCATGGCATTGGATACCGAGTATGTCCCCAATTTGTCGTCTTTGACATATTTGACTTTATTTCAACCGTTCGGTTGACTGGTGATTTTTTTTATTCAAGTGGCTAAATATTTTGCTTTTATCCTGAACGCAGAAAACTGCCCCCGTTTTGTTGAGGTTTTCCAGTGCGGAATTTTTATTTAGAAAAGTGGTAATTTGCTTGTGGATGGATTTGTTTGTGGTCTGCTTTTTTTTTATCGGAGGAGGGATGGTTGGAAGTTATGAGCATCGTAATATTATTAAGTAACCTCTTCCTACTATCCCACTCAAAAACAACATTCCCAAGTGCTAATCCACACAATTTTTGAAATATATATTCGTATTTTTTGCAACTGGTGGTGGAATGTTAATTGCCTTGACCCCTCCAGGGGCATGGGCGCGTCAACCTCTATAGCATTTATTGTATATGCCTTGTTGACGTTTGGATAGCATATCTGCTTTTCGGAACATGCACCTACTATCTGTACCGTTTTTATACTGACAAGCTCGGAGCACTGTGAGAGTTCTGTTAGTAGTCTCAGGCAGTTTTTGATCGCGCCGAGATGGTGGCGGAGGGTTATTGATAGCCGAAATCGTTCCCTCTTAAATTATTACCGATGCTATTTTCTCCCAAGAAAATGACTGTTCACTGACCTGTCGGTGACGTAGCAGTCCTCGTTGCCCGGGAAGATTGTTTTCATAAGGATTTTAAAGGTTTCGGTCCAAGCTCCGTCCGGTCTCTTGAAGAATGATGGACAACTATGGTTTTTAGTAAGAATTTTGTACAGCCTTGCTGAAGCTCGAGTGCTCTCAATTGACTTACAGTAGTCTTTCCAAGACTCCGTCTTGGCGGTTCTAATGGCTTCCTTGTGTAATTTCAAGCAGTCCTTGTATGGCTGCCAGAACTTATGCTTATAACAAATGTTAATTTACGTAGCTTGAAGAAGTCCTCGTTCCACCACGAGGAAGAGTTTTTTTGCTATATTTCGCGGGACACGAGATCTTGTATCCCAAGTCTATATAGTTTTTTCAAAAGTCTCGATCCTATTTTAGATCCCAGCTCTTATATGAACTCTATGTTGAGACTGGTCGTCCTTGAGAGCTTGGAGGTTATTACCTTCTAAACTTCTTCCAGTTGATTCTCTTTGGATTCCTGTACGGCTTCGCCTCCTCTACCTTAAGAGCAACCGTGAACAGTATCCAGTTATGGTCCAAGAATGACTTTAGGCTAGAGATCTTCCAGTCCTCCAATCTGATGGTCTCATTGTTGTCCATCATAAGCATAAGGAAGGACCTCCTCCCACCCCTGAACACTATCCG
Organism: Chloromyia formosa; assembly: GCA_964017055.1. Classification (NCBI taxonomy): domain Eukaryota; kingdom Metazoa; phylum Arthropoda; class Insecta; order Diptera; family Stratiomyidae; genus Chloromyia; species Chloromyia formosa. The sequence goes on along the minus strand of OZ024816.1, from coordinate 24,201,395 downwards.
TGCTCGGGAAGATGAAGGTGCGGGTGTTTCCCCTATTACAGAAAGTGAGGTTGTTGTTAATGATATAATCGAAAACTGACTTACCACTCTCGTTCGTTGTAGAACTTTCCCACAAAGCGTGTCTAGCTTTGGCATCGCCTCCCACAAGCAGGCTGAGTTTCCTAGCAGCCGCTGCTCGGGTTATACGAAGCAATTCCTCGATGGGTACAGGTCTATCGTGGGCCATGTATACGGAGGAAATATAGAGTGCTTTCCTATGCGATGTTTCCGCCTTTATCACAGTGAGGTGATCCGTACTCATATCGGGACACGTAAACGCCTTTATGCGTTTCTTAACTAATATACAACTTCTGGGCCTATCTTGACCAGTTGTAACGAACCATATTATGGTCTGGTAGTGCTGCTCCCACCGGCAGATCGAAGCAGCACCTGATGAGTAATGATCTGTTGGTGGTACGAAACCAGAGGCCGAGGGTCCCATTACACCCGGACCCAGGTGCGACCGCGTGGGCGTCTGATCCGTCCGCCAACCATTCCATCCTTATCGACTATTTTTTTTCATTCCCCATTTTTACCTCCCCTGTTTGTGTTGTCTTCCCCAAGCCTATGAATTTTTCTTCATACGTAAAGGACAGGGGCAACGAGCGGCGAAAACCCCGCCCACATCTGCCGAACTGACCCACAGCAAGCATAGGCCGCTGCTTAGCTCGTTGAGAGGCCTTTTTCTTCACCAGATGGCATAGCCCGACCTACACGGTCATATGCTACCTTAGGCTCCGTCCCCACGGGCATCTTCGGATGCCCACCAACCCATACGTTACACATGGTCCGAGAATGACTTTAGGCTAGAGACCTTGATGGTCTCATTTTTGTCCATCATAAGCATAAAGTAAATGACCCCCTCCCACCCCTGAACACTATCCGTGCTCGGGAAGATGAAGGTGGGGGTGTTTCCCCTATTACACAAAGTGAGGTTGTTGTTAATGATATAATCGAAAACTGACTTACCTCTCTCGTTCGTTGTAGAAATTTCCCACAAGGCGTGTCTAGCTTTGGCATCGCCTCCCACAAGTAGGCTGAATTTCCTAGCAGCCGCTGCTCGGGTTATACGAAGCAATTCCTCGATGGGTACAGGTCTATCGTCGGCCATGTATACGGAGGGAATGTAGATGTATGCTTTCCTATGCGATGTTTCCACCGTTATCACAGTAAGGTAATCCCTACTCATATCGGGACACATAAACACTTTTATGATAAGAAAAAATGCTGACCTTGGGAGTAAGATCGATTTTTGTGATGAGTGCTTCGAGACACTCGTAAGTCTTAGAGGGTTTAGCAAGATCGGTGTCGAGTCTTAGTCGCACCGATTCCAAATTGATTATGAGCGGAGAAAATAATATCCTCTCGATTACGAATCACAAGTTTGGCAGAGTCGAGGCCGAGGCGACGACTCGTGGGAGGAAAGCCTTAACGATAATTTTAATTTCTAGTTTACATAATTCCTTTGTACATATTCTTGGTTTTTTTTCATTTCAGGACGACCCCAACCGCAAGTTCGCTGGCTTGTTAACGGACTTTTAGTGGACAATCAAAATGAGCACAATTCGGGCGATGTGATTGAAAATCGACTTTTGTGGCCTTCCGTTCAGCGAAATGACTTACATTCGGTCTTTACATGTCAAGCGGTCAATACGGATATGGTTAAGCCCAAGGAGCGTAGCTTTATTCTCGACATGCGATGTAAGAGCATACCATCTTTGATGTAAACCAAAAGCCGCTTTTTTACTTTCCCATAGACGACATATAGACGAGTACGGTCGTGTGTTTGCCATTTCCAAAAGGATTTACTCACAATTTTCATTTACATTTTCCAACTACTATTTTTTTTACGACGTGCGAAAGCCAATGGATGATTTTTGCTACCGTTCCTCCTACGGAATTTCCTTTTTGGCAAGAGCTACGGTGAGTCTGGGACTTACGCAAAAAAAGCGGCTTTTGAATTTACATAGTAAAGTGAATGAAAGACAGCGCACGTTTATGAACTTCATTTCCCTTGCCGGGCAATATTTTCTTTCAATTTTTTATAGTAAGACCGCTTACCGTGAACATCACAAACGCACCGCATTCTATGGTAGCTGATAGACGTTATGAGGTTTTTTGCGAGAGTACGGGTAGTCGACCGGCGGCTATCATAACATGGTACAAAGGAAAAAGGCAACTGCGAAGGACGAAGGTAAGTTGCGAATATGTGTGGTTTTTGAGTAAATATGACACACATAAAGATTTTTTCTGCAAGGATGTGCCAGGGTGAGTGATTGCCACTTTAATAGAAAGTAAATATGTAGCAGGATGTTCTGTTGATTTTAGTATCAGCTGCTATTCGAAGAAGGTTTTCCTAAAAGTTGATGTGCTTCTTGGAAGCATTATTTATGAAAAATTTACACGATTTTCTCTACTCTCTAATTGCCTTGACCCCTCCAGGGGCATGAGCGCGTCAACATCTCTAGCATTTCCATGCCTTGTTGACGTTTCAATAGAGTATCTACATACTTTTCGGAAGTGCAGTTGCCAGCAAGAACCTCCTATCCGCGTCGTCTTTATACTGACAAGCTCGGAGCACTGTGAGAGTTCTACTAGTACTCACAGGCAGTTTTTGATCGCGCCGAGATTTGATCTCAGAGCTCTAGATTAGTATCGTAGAGCGGTGACCGAACGATCACGGCCACCGAGCGCGACACGAATTACACGATTTTAGATATGTGTTTTTGTTTTCATGGTCATCGTTCTTAGATGTCCCGAAAGGAGGGAGTCTCCTGAAAACTCCGATAAATATCTCTCTCTCAATTGCCGCAACCCCTTGTGGGGCATAGCGCGTCAACTGTGCCATGTGGCCCAGTTGACGTTTCGACGGCATAAACTGGTTTCGGAGAACGCAATTGCCAGCATGCACCTCCTACACATCCATGGCCACGAACGTATAATTATAATAATATGATAATAATTCTGACATTGTGTAACGAAACGTTCGTCGTTCCGCGTCGTGAAGACTCCAATCCTGTGTTTAGTTGTGTGAAATGTAACCTGCAATTTAGGAAAGAAGTTGTAGTTTGGCGGTCAATAGGGGGTGGCGGAATACTTACCACTACACATTGCACTGTTGAAGCGGTCGAGTAAAGCTGAAAGAGGATGCGCCCCGAACATACCAATGAACCTACGAAAGGAAGAAAGAGATCACAAAGGATCAAGCGATAGAGGAGAAGAAATGAATTCAATACTTATCTGAACTGGTGGTGTCCGCTTTCAATCGACGCAAACACTGAAACGTAAACAAACACTGTCGGCGAACTGTCAGTGTCTGCATGACGTGTACTGCATTACCGATCCAATCGTGATGTGCTAGAGCAGACGAATTCTCGTACTCAATAACTGGGCGAGAAATATCCGTTGGAACAAAAGCTATTTAAGGGCCCTGAGTGAAAACGGCACCCTCTTTGTTCAATTTGGTATCATTGAAAAAGGTGGGTAGGCGTTTCCTCAGGACCTGAAAATAAAATTATAAAGCTCTTTGTTCAATTTGGTATCATTGAAAAAGGTCTCATTGGAAAAGAGGGCGTAGACGAGAATCTGGAGAGCGAAGGACGGAAAGCGAAGTTTTCGAGACATCTGGAAATCACGGGAGATAAGAGCAGTCGACGTCGATTTAAGAGCGTAGCAGCTGTAATTTAGTATCTGTACAGATAGAGTGCGATCGCAACCCCGAAAGTTATTAAGAATTGCGTGTACGGAGTCATCGTGGAGTTGTCCTGACGGCGATCAAGTTAAGTGGAAGCAACCGCCACCTAGGTTAGTGTATTGTATTTTCGTTTAATTAGTGTAAGCTAGCTTTTAAGTAACGTAATTAGACGGCCGGCTCGCGTGTGAATTGCTAATTAGAAATAAGTACTTGGTGGAATTGTGCAGGAGAAATAAAATAGTGTTGTTGTAAAATACTTGTGACGCGGTTTATTGGAGTTTCCCGTAACAGAAATTCGGTCGCGAGTAAATTCACGCGAGCTTTGCGTCCGATTCGGCTAAGCACAATCGTGGTTTCGCGCTTCCCACGGTTGATATAGCCAGGCAGTGGATTAGTTGAAAGCGCGTGGCGCCCACGGCCCGTCTCCGCGGTTGGTCGGACAACTGCCCAAGAATCGGCGTAACAATTGCTCATTCTCAAGTTCAGTAGTAGCTCCATAGCTGCAGCCACGCAGTTGGCCCCCATTCCTTAAGTCCAAATCCATGATTTGCTTCCTGACGTGGCAAATGTTATTATTTATATTTTCAATTTTAGTTGTGGATTTCAGAGAAGATTCTACTGGAAGTGTTCGTAGATACGAAGTGAACTTTCGGTAAAATCTCGGAAAAACTGCAAAAAATTATCTTTTTTTTCCTCAAATATTTTGAAAACGCAGCGTAAAACATTCCAAGGCAAAATGGAAGACCGTTAAGATATTTTTAAAATTCTGATATTAGTCTTGATTGTTTCTCTTTCAGTTTTCGAGATAATCGCTAGAAACAAATGGACCTTCTACTACGAGGCCATGCATGGCCACTTTCGGTTCTTATTCAACAATAAATATTTTTTAGAAACGAAAATGAGTATTTAGATGGCTACTTTTGCTTTCCTTCGCATACTTTATTTCGATTAGAAATTGTGCATGGACGGAAAAATAAATAAATTGCTGGATCCATATAAGCTAGAACGAAACGGATGCTGGGACTTTATACGGGTGGTCGCAAACCCCTAGGGCCGGAGCTAGCCCAGCTCGTTCCAAACCGAAATTATCCATGCATACTTTGTGCGATACAGAAACAGTATAGCACAAACATGAACGCTCGCTTCGCTCACTCTGGACGCTGCATAGCTATTTCGGTTTTATTTTTCGCATGTCTTGTTTCGGTTTGAAACCGATGTAGCCAATGCATGGCTTATTTCTTTTATTTCCTGATGGACACTTGTGGTTCAAAACTTAAGTATCCATATGGATTATTTCCACCCACCCCAGCTGCCGGTTCGTTCAAAAGTCGCCACACATGAACGAGCACAACCTCAACCGAACTTCCATCGAACCATTAATTTAATAGAACGGTGGAAATAGGGGGAATTTTTTTCCGCAGGTTCTATGAAATTTATGGTTCGATGGAAGTTCGGTCGTGGCTCTGATCGATCATGTGTGGCGACCTTAAGAATGACACAATGTTCAACAAACACGCAAACCTGTCCTCCGCCGTAAACATCGTATAGATATGCTCCAAACTAAATGCTGTGTTCCATTTATGCTCTAATAAAGACCACACAACTGCATTACATAAAACAACCCAGATAAACAAACAGCATTCTAAAATTTAAGTACATAATCGTCTTATGAAATAATAAATAAATATTGGATAATCTCAAGCGAGAAACGAGATCGAATTAATATATCGTTCTGTATCTCGTTTCGTTCAGTGTTAATGCGGATGAAATGAACAAAGTTGCCCCATTTTTTTTTTGTAATCTGTATCGTGTCTGTTTAAATTCGCTCGTTGCTGATCCGTGGCGCTCGATTCAATCTGGATCTTTGATGAAGCGAATGGGCCTGGTATGAAGTTACTTCGCCTGTTTCCAACCCTAATAATAATAGAACCTTTGCTATGATCTGCCCATCCCTTTTTGGTTGTACAATTATTAAGAGACAGGTATTAAATAAATTCGATCAAGCATCCCCAAAGGGTGTAAAGTGAATCTGTGTGTGGGGAATGGCCCTGTGCGACTAATCGATTAATCGTATGACAATCAATTATTTCTGATAATCGATTAATCGTATGATAATCGATTATTTCTGATAATCGATTAATCGATTATTTCGAATAATTGAAAAAATACGATTAATCGAAAAAAATGCGATTAATCGACTAATCGAAAGAATACAATTAATCAATTAGTCGAAAAAATACGATTAATCGAAAGAATACGACTAGTCAATTAATCGAAAAAATACGATTAATCGTTTTTTTCCGAATAAAGGTATAGAGTATTTTGGCGAGAGGATTATTGAGCACGGCAGCCAATGGTGTAGAAAATGTATCTTTGTTTGCCATTTTTCTCTTTGGCAATGTATCTTCTTTACGTTTGCGATTTGAGGTGCTTTGAAATGTATTATAGAACATTTGCATGAAAATGATATATGAAGCGCAATTGTGGCTATGCAATGAAGGATTTTTGAATGTACGTGAGGCGAATATACGTCTTCATGGGAATGTACTAGACTACTGTTGATGGCCTTTTAAGTCTTTGATAAGGAAAAGGACATTCTTGACAATGTAGTGGAATATAGGCAAGATGGGTGCCATAGAAAAGTGGTAGAGAGCCGAATGCTCTGAAGTAGTGTAAAGGGCATTTCGAGTTCTTTAGGGGTGGGAAAAGGGCATTTTTGATTGTAGGTTGTTCACTGGTAATTCCGTTTTGTGTAAAAATATTTATCGCAGTTCCAGCTGGTTTAAAAAATAAAATAAATAAATAAAATAAAGAATTTTAAACCAGCTGGAACTGCGATAAATATTTTTACACAAAAAGGGCATTTTTGGCAATGGAGTGGAATATAGACAATATGGGTGTCACAGGAATAAAAAAAAAACCTAATAGGAGGTTGTTGTTGCTGTTGTTGTAGCAATGGTCAGAATTCGATGTGTTTGTCTGTTACATGCCTACAGTTTCGTCTTCATCCCCGGTGTCGAGGGATAGAAAGTTAGCTGCCTCTATTGGGTTCTCCCACAGCGATCTTGGAGTCAGGTGAGTGGGCGCAGCTGGGCAGTGAAAGATATGGTTTACGTCGTGAGGGGTTCCGTTACAAGCAGGACAGATGTTTGAGACGTCCTGGTCTATGCGAGATAGGTAGGAGTTCAGTCGCGACTGAAGTTGGGCGAGTGTTGTTCTCGTGGCTCTCCGGACTCTTTCCTCTTCCTGAGATATCATTGGTGGTATGGACGAGAGCACTGGATTCGAACCTAAACTTGCTATTGACTTGTTGACCTCTTCTCGATGTATTGCTGCGATGGCCGACCTATGTGCGTTACTATCAAATGGTTCCCTTTTGTATCTCTGGACGTCCTTTCAAGGTCCCTCAGGTCGCGCCTGACATGTCTGGGCGGCGGCGTCTTGTCCATGAGATTGAAATTAGGGTGATCACTGCAATAGCAGCCCACTAGGTATTGCTTCGCAAGAAGCTGGTTGTGATCTCTTAAAGGCATCATCCTGGTTTCCTGATGTAGATGGTCCTGGGGTGACATCAGGAGACAACCTGTAACAGTGCGGAGAGCGGCGTTTTGGCACGTTTGAATCTTCTTCCATTGCGTGTCACAGAGATTCTGCGACCACACAGGAGCCGCATAGTTGGCCACTGATCTTCCGACTGCTTTGTACGTGACCAGTAGAGTTTCTTTGTCTTTGCCACAGGTGCTACCGACCAGGGCTTTGAGGATCTTATTCCTATTGCGCATCCTATCGCATACAGTTAAGGCATGGGGTGATGATGTGGCCATGCTATCTAGCGTAACTCCTAGGATTTTAGGATGGTTTATAGTAGGAATAGGTTGATTCCCGATCGAAATATCAAGCTGCATCATCCTAAAAGGAGGTAGTTTGGTTCGCTGATTGGGAATGTGATGCCAAAATTGCAAAAATTCGGTAATAGCCACACATATTTCGATTTTGCTTCATCACCAATAAAACTTGTATAACATTTTCAACGCAAAGTAATGCCTGCGATAATAAGATATATTTAGCTTAAAAATATAAAATAAATAACTGGCGCTCAATTTTGAACAAAAGCCAAAGTTAATATTATCTCTATCACTAGATCCTGACGGTGTGTTTTGTTCAGAGGTGTATTATCAATTATCAGCAGCATGCTCGACCGAGCGGTTTACCGTACTAAATGGCTAATCATTTAACAAGATTCGTTGGGGGAAGGCGGTGCTTTGGTGTCAAAAAGCTCGTCTCGTATTGGCATCGTACACTACAATTCCCTCGGATTGCAGGCAAACCTTCCACTTTCCGGTTTCGTGCTATTATGATACAATAATTTCTGGTACTGCAACAAAACACAAAATACTGAAAATCCGGCTGAGCATGGACATTTTTTCCGATTTATGAATTTGCTCAATTTAATTTTTTTTTGTACTTCACGCATGTGACAAAATTATTGATTAATCGAACAGGCCTAGTGGGGAAAATTACACATCTTTCCATATAATACGTGCTAGTTTCAAAACACATTTTTATTTTTTTTTGTGTCCTTTCTAAACAGGCCTTACGCCTCCTCCGAGATAAAACTATAGCGTAGAGTGTGCAAAAAATCAACTCTCGGGGTGTTCATTATAAGGCTGTAGCCCTGTCAAAGTACAACAAGAGCAGGGAAATTTAAAAAAAAAATGCGATTTTCAAACTGCAATACCTCAGGTGTTTTTTATTGAATCAAGTTGATCCTCAGGGGACGGTCAAGAATGTTCTCATCAAATTTTAACCCCAAAGACCCCTCAGGGCACTAGCTACGGAAGCTTATAAAAACGCAAAAATCTGGAATCGTTTCCTTTTCTTGGCGAACAGGAATGCTCCTGCGTCACTAGATACTACAACCACTTCCAACAACATTCTTTAGTCTTACTATTTGCCCTAACCGCTTGTGGGGCATGACGCGTCAACTATTCCCATTCGGCTCAGCTGACGTTTCATTAGCATAAACTGGTTTCGGACGATGCATGTTGCTGGCATGTACCTCCTGTCCATTTAGCCGCATGCTGCGACAGGTCGGGAAAGTTATTGGCTTATTGTTATGCCCCACACCAAGGGGGGGGGGATAACACAAATAGCCATAACCATGACACGATGTGGAAGGGACTCGAACCCGTGACATTAGACTGACGCCTCAAAGCACTGAGCTACTGGCCGCCTCATACATTAGTTTTGGAACTTTCTAATTCTAAGATTTTCTTTTTATTTTCAGGACGACATTATCAACGCGAATACGTCCCGATCGGAACTAAGCTTTGTACCGACAACAGATGACGACGGAAAACATATAACATGTCGAGCGGAAAATCCAAATGTGACTGGACTCTATTTGGAAGCAATGTGGAAATTAAATGTCGTATGTAAGTACATTATTCGTATTTAAGTCGATGCTTTCTATCTCAAGACTAATAGTTTAACACTATAGGAAAGAATGGAGGTGTATATATACCTACAGCATCACAATGATCTTACGCTGTCTGTGATCTAAGTGTGCTGTGATGACACTAATAACTACTCACGCTTATCTAAGCTAAGAAAATCGAAGCATAAAGCTTTACTTATTCTTGGAACAGTTTTTTATAGAGAGATATCTTCAGATGATTGATGTCACTTGATATACGATTACATAATGTAATTATTCCCAGCATTAACCAAAGACAATATTAAATTTCCGACCACCTATATTAATACGTATCCTTTCAACTAGATCCATTAATTCATATAATCCAGCGTTCCTAACACTATCCTATAATAATCACAATTCATAAGTATCGTCTTACAGCAATATTTGCCGCTCATCAAGTCACCTACACTAAAATCCTCTATAATTTATATACCCAATCTATTCGTCCCCATTTCAGTGTCTCCATTCAAACAGACTAGGAGAGGCTCAGTATATCCTGTGTGGCCAGGCTCCACTAAGAACTCCTTACTTATATAATCTGTTCAGTTATTAATTATAGACATCATACGGCACTGTTTAATTCCCACTTGCAGACACCGTTCCAAATACAAGGAGACAGCAAAACAACACCCACATGTCACCCACATCAACGTCCCACCAACTCTCTCTTGTACTCGTTTCGTGGCTGCAATAAGCAGGTTTGTCATACACGAACACGAAGTCTATGCCAAAGCCCAAAAAGGATGTAATTATATTATCGTGATGAATTGGTTATGAATCTCAATTTATCTGAAGTCATTCGTTGTTGGGGGTGTTGTCTGCAAAGTGGAAAACATGATGTCAGCATGTGGGCAAAAAATCGGAGAAAGTCAGATAAAAGGCGAAAATATCAATGAACCAAATGAAGAAAATTCATTATGAAAATTTAATCATGTCGAATCCTTTAACTGTTAACATTTAAAGAGAGTGGCTGGAATTATGATTTATCTCTTGCAGCGGTGGATTTGGTCTGTAAATACGAGTGCTGATTAAACTGAAAGGTTTCGTCGGAACTTAATTACTTACTTTATAAACCCGCAAGTTCAGTTTTCTCAGCTGGGATGAAATCCATTCCATTCGTCTCGGTCTAAAGACTACATCCTCCAATTTTGAAGTCATCGGAACTGATTCAATCGTACTGCATGGCATTCAATGTGATAATGCTATCAATTGATGCGAAAGGACCAAAATTAATATCTTCATAAAATTCGAATAACCCCTTCATTGCAAGCTCCGTTTTTGTAATGAGTAGACTTAAGGGCTTAAGGCAACTAAAACTAGCTATGATAAAGAACTTTTTCTCTTGACTTTGAAATAATTATCCGCCTTCTGATATTTGTATTGCAAGTTATTGGAAATCCAGGGGTTCTTCTCTCGACGAAAAATTCTCAGTAAGTTTTTCACTATTTTCCCGATATCGGATGAAATTAGCTGAGCATAAGCTCTTCTTATTTTCGTATATCTGAAGATAAATTCGAAAAAAAAACTATTGACGTTCGCTGGAATATGCTGAATCCGATATGATTGAATGAAGGGCCGGCGAAAGGTGTCTTGGATATATTGAAACCTCAACAAATGAAATTTTCCATGTGTTGAATTCAACACACGGAAAAAAGACGAAATTAAATTGAAGTTTTTGGAATTCATTTTCAGCAAGTAATACCTTCACGCCGGCCGACGAGTAATTGGTTTGCACCTATTCAAAATATTTAAACTTATCGTTAGCTGTCATACGAGTATCACTGCGTGTTTTGCTAGGCTTTTCTGCGCGATGATCGCTCACGACAGTGGGAAAAAATTATTATGTCGCGCTTGGTAGTCGTGATCGTTCGATCGCCACTCTTCGATACTTATCTAGAGCACGGAGTTCAAATCTTGGCGCGATCGAAAACTGTCTGTGAGTACTAATAGAACTCTCACAGTGCTCCGAGCTTGTATAAAGTATAAAGACGGCGTGGAGAGGAGGTGCATGCTAGCAACTGCGATCGAAATGTCAACACGGCATAGAAATGCTAGTTATGTTGACGCGCCCATGCCACTAGAGGGGTCAAGGCAATTAATAAACATTCGTGTAAATTTTGAAGTTTAAGGGATAGTCGGATACTAGCTGTGATTGTACGACTTTACTTCCTCATAAAGCGAATATCAAGGCGGTTTCAGATCTGGTCGCTCCGCAACGGATCAGCTCTTTACGGTCAAACTGATACTCCAGAAGTGCTGGGAATACAACGTAGACGTTTACCAAATCTTTTTCGACTTCAGCAGGCATACGACAGTATCGATCGTGGTGGTGGTGGATACAACATCATGCTGCAATTTGGTATACCGGCCAAATTAGTGCGACTGACAAAGATGACGATGACCAACTCGGCCTCACAGGCCAGGATCCATAATAGACTAACTGATCCATTTGAAACACGCACTGGTTTGAAACAGGGTGATGGACTGGCACCGAAGCTCTTCAATCTAGCACTGGAATACGCTATTCGGGCTATGAATATGGATAACAGCAAGACGCTACTCATCAAGTCGACTCAATAAGCAGCGTACGCCGACGACATCAACATCATGTCTCGAAGATTGACCGACGCAGAAGAACTTCTGCATACGCTCGATACCGCTGCAAAAGAAGTTGGAATACGTATCAACGAGGGTAAAACTAAAATAATGCAATCGACGGCAAAGACATCTGCACAATTGAACATCGATGTGCGGGACCTCAACATCGAGTTCTTGAACGATTTCATATACCTGTGTTGCAACTTGTCAAGGGACGCCAACGAAGCTGACGAAATCAAGCGACGGATACCGTTAGCTGACGATACTTTTTTCTCGGCTCTTACCATAATGAAATCGAAGCATGTGCACATAAACACGTGTACTAAACCATTCTACGACCAGTGCTATGCTATGGCTGCGAAGCATGGACCTAACTCGAGCCTCCGGAAACATGTTAGACACATTTGAACGTAAGGTTCGACGGCGAATTTTCGAACTATTTGCGATCGAGATGGATGGCGCATCTGGTACAACCATGAGTTGTATCAACTATACGATGAGCTGGAAGCTTCGAAAATCATCAAACTACAACGACTTCAATGGGCAGGCATGTACAAAGAATGGACGATGATCACATGCCCAAGGGAGTAATGAATGCAGAACGAGTTGATGGAGCGAGACCGCCTAAACGACCGAGATCTCGTTGGCAGAGCTCATTTTGTGTGGACGCAGCGCAGTTACTGGGCCTCCGAAATTGGAGGACGTGGTCACGTGACCGAGATAATTGGAGGACAACGCGATCCAGGTGGCCAAATCCTCGACGTCGGGCTGCCGCGCCACGATGATGATGATGTTACGATTATTTTGTTGAATATTTTATCTAATTTGGGAGGAATTTATGATTTTTGGTGCTTTTCGCTTAATGTTATCGTTCGTTTACTGTTATCACTTCTACTCAGTCCAGACGTGATCGCAATAAGCGGGGCCTACTGTAATAGGTTTCGGAGCCCCGGAGCATTGAAAGGCGCATAAGCAGGCTGATGCCATGCGACTTCTACTTTCTGTTTAGCTTTCCAATTTTTCACAAGCGTGAATTATACCCTTATCATGGAATCTCGTGCTTAAGGTATAATTAAATATTAAGGTAAAATATTGTAGATAGACCGGAGAAACAAGCGGCAAATCCTGAAACTCACATCTCCGAGTTTGAACCGCAACAAGTTCTTGCCGCACTCAGTTCACTGAGGGACTTTAACTTCGACAACTGCCAACAGCTGTCACCCTCGGACCTTTAAAGTTCTAATACACGTGACATGTAAACTCGTCGGGCGCCTCAAAATTGCGATAACCGTCCTGTGTAAACAGCAAAAGGGTTAACGACAACGCGTAAATTATTACCTGACGACGAGTCCCGACAGGTACTCATCGGCCGTTGATGAATCGATGGATCCACCGAGATACACATGAAAAAATATGATTGCAGTACTTGCACATATGCTGTGGAATCGTAAATGCACCTCGTGTAAACACAACGAAATGAGCATTATTTCTGCGTCAGTAAAATTTATTTTCATACCCGTTTCTAACGTTTCGTCCACGGAAAACCGACTTACGTGTAAACACTAGTCGCGTTTACGCGACTCGGGTGAAAATCACGCGATCGCGTATACCCGTCCCGTGTATTAGAACCTTTCCAGTCACCTGAGCTCCATTCCCTTGGACATTTTCGTTTGTCCTTTTGTTACACTTTTCATCTAAATTTCAAAACTTTCAGTCAGTCAACTTAGAGACCCACAGTCTGTATTGACGGATTCGAAGACGAGAAGCTAAGATTCCTAAGTTGTGACGACAAATGTCAATGGTGCGACTAGCTCGATGGTCTTTAGCAAAAATAAAATAAAACAATTTATTGACAGTCTCATTTTGTTCAATTAAAAAATTGTTTTATTTATTAATGATGCGGATAAGTTACTTATGGTACATTCATCCATATAACAGCGATTCCACAAAGTCTGCCAATTCCATGAACAATTAATTTTTCTGATGCGTTTTATTCGAAAGTCCTTACTGCGACCAGAACATACAAACCAGAATATACTCTCATTTGGCCTGGCATATGCTTCACAATACACCACAATTCTTCGAATATTTAATTAGCAACGATAACAGTCAATTTGCTTTCGATACGAATCATATCCTCCACGCCATCGTGTCGGTTATACTTTGTTCGGTCGCGTACTCACTGCTGGAAATTGCAGATGCGATTTCAGCATTTCAGAACGATCGATTTCTATTACATTCGCACTTATATTGCAAACATCCTGGAGTGCTTCTAAATATACGGACCACGACACTGTAACGTTATATTGTACAATGTTTCAATAAAAACTTCATTCCCATTTCACGTAACCATTATCCTTTCCATTCTGCGCTCTTATTGCGCTGAGCAGCCGACATTATTGGTAAATGTTATCTTTGACTTTCAATATCTGGTATCTGTCGACGCGAGTTTTGCTGCTACTCTTGTCTTTGTTGTTATTGGGGGTGATACTGTGTAATCTTGAGTGAAACTGCTTCTTATATGCTGCCACCATGGGCAAATCATCGATACGCGAAGTGTAGCTGTTCGTAGCGCATGAGAGAACGACCCAGGGAGAATACAAAAATAAATGGTAGAAAATGTTTGCATCAAAAATCATGAAAGCATGTGCAGGGCTAAAAAGAAAGTGAAATGGAAAACGAGATTGTAAGTGGAACAGTGGAAAGACCAGGATTCCTTATCAGTCTGAAATTGTATTAAGTTTTTTCCGTCTCATATTGAGCACCGCTTTTTCACGCTTTTTAAAGACAATTTAAAGTGGTTAATTGAAATAACTTGTTTTTGGGTCAGAAGGTGTAGAGTGATATGGATTACAACTTGTTTCCATCGTGTGTTCATGTGTTTTTGCTAAAAAAATTACACAAGAAGAGCGACGCTGTTCATCGCCAATTTAGACCCGTCCCCTAAAAATATTATACATTTTCATTTTAACCCATTTGTTTTCAAGGTTTCTTTGATTTGCTTTAAAAACCGTTGTCACCAAATAACTAATTCTTTAGACCCGCATCCTTGTGTTTTTTTTTTTTTTGTTCTTTGAAATAACTTTGAGTTGTCTTCGAGAACATTATGTCTTTCGGTACTTTGTGTCCGTTACCTCCCAGCAAAAAACCGTACCCCCCGGTAACGCGTACCACCCAAAATAGCTATGCTAAATAGCCGTCCTGGCGTAACCACCATTTTTACTCAGCCCATAGGATTTCCAAGAAATCCATGGCGCGGGGGCTACTATTTTCATGTTTTAGGTAACCTAGGCACGTACCCAACGATGGGGGCTACGATATTCATGATTCAGGTAACCCAGTTACGTACCCAACTTAATTAACCACTTTTTATTCTGTGACAATATTGTTTATACAGCATTATTTGGAAACCATTCTTTATTAATCCCGATGGCGTATGTGGTAGCGCGATGGCTTCTGAGGCAGAACGACCCGAGCTCGAATCCTAGTCGGACATGCAAACACAAAAATTTATTTTAAATGCTGAAAAAATTATAAAAACAATTCTTAGAAAAACGACCCAACCGTAAAATCATTTTTGTTTACTTACGGTGGGTATTTAGGGGACCAACTTAGGGAAGGTAAATACGGTAGTAAAATTGGTAAATTGATCACGTCCTTATTTGCAGGAGATGGGCGTCTAGTGTGATGGTTGTCCGCTCCTACCGAGGAGTAAACTGCGACTCAGATCATCACTTGGTGAAGACGACCTACAGATGTAGAATTTCGTCAATGCACCAATCGAGAATCTCCCCTCCCAAAATTTTTGTGGTTGCTAAGCTTCTGAACTATGCCACGGCGGTGGCGTATGCTGCCGCCCTTAAGGAAAGACCATCGTATCTGCTACACAACATCAGCAACACAACACAGGCGACCATGGGTTCTGGGAATAACTCAAGGGTACCATCAGAGATGTAGCAGGGAAAGTCCTGAGATATAAAGCCCGGCGAGCGCGAAATGACTGGTTCGACGAAGAATGCAAAAAATCACTTGACGCGAAAAACGAGGCCTACAGACAATGTATTCAACGAGGAACCAGAGCTAGAAGAGAAAAATATGACGAGCTACGGCGAATATCGACTAGAATATTTAGATTTAAGAAACGTAAATACTTTGACGATCGTTACTGAATATAAACGAAAACTTAGCTAATAGGGACACCAGACAAGCGTACAAACTAGTAAACACAATTAAGAATGGCTATCAACCCAGGACTAGCCTTTGTAAGCATAAGGATGGAAACATCATCAGCGACACCGATGGCATTAACAAACGATTGGCCTCTTATTTTGAAGAGCTTCTTAACCTACCATCTAACAACCCCACACAAGAAGCTCTCGAAAATATTGTTGATTCAGGCCAACCCACACAACCCCCGAGAGTAGAGGAAGTTGATCTCGCGTTGCGGTCACTAAAACGAAATAAAGCGACGGGCGCTGACGAGATTGCTGAACTGCTAAAATTTGGTGGAACGGGTCTAGCTAATGCCATACATCAATTACTCTTGCGAGTATGGGAGGACGGGGACATCCCAGACGATTGGCGCAGCAGCATCAAAGGGAGATAAACTGCAGTGTAAGAATTACAGGGGCATATCACTAGTTTGTACGTCCTATAAAATTCTGACAAAAATTCTGGAAAATAGAATAAAACCGTACACAGAACGAATCATTGGCGAATATCAAAGCTGTTGCAGACCTGGTCGCTCCACAACCGATCAGCCCTTGACAGTCAAACTGATACTCCGGAAGTGCTGGGAATACAACGTAAACGTATTACAAATCTTTGTCGACTTCAACAAGGCATACGACAGTATCGATCGTGGAGTACTGTACAACATCATGCTGCAATTTGGTATAATATACCGGCCAAATTAGTGCGGCTGACAGGGATGACGATGACCAACTCTGCTTCACAGGTCAGGATCCATAATAGACTTACTGATTTATTTGAAACACGCACTGGTCTGAAACAAGGCGATGGACTGACACCGACGCTCTTCAACCTAGCACTGGAGCACGCTATTCGGGCTATGAACATGGACAACAGCAAGACGCTTCTCATCAAGTCGACAGAATTAGCAGCGTACGCTGACGAGATCAACATTATGCTCCGAGGATTGGCCGACGCAGAAGAACTTCTGCATACGCTCGATACCGCTGCAAAAGAAGTTGGACTACGTATCAACGATGGTAAAAGTAAAATAACGATGCAATCGACGACAAGGACACCTGCACAACCGAGCATCTATGTTGGGGGACCTCAACATCGAACTCGTGAACGACTTCATATACCTGGGTTGCAACCTGTCAACTGACGCCAACGAAACTGACGAAATCAAGCGACGGATACAGTTAGCTAATAAGACTTTTTTCTCGGTTCTCCTCATAATGAAATCGAAGCATGTGCGCAGAAACACGAAGCTCCGCGTGTACAAAACCATTATACGATCAGTGCTACGATACGGCTGTGAAGCTGGGACCCCAACTCAGGCCTCCGGAAACATGCTAGACACATTTGAACGTAAGGTTCTACGACGAATTTTCGGGGCTGTTTGCGATCGAGATGCATGGCGCATCCGGTACAACCATCTCTAATTACCTTGACCCCTCCAGGGGCATAGGCGCATCAACATCTCTAGCATTTCTATGCCTTGTCGACGTTTTAATAGCATATCTACTTTATAGTGCAGTTGCTAGCATGCACCTCCTATCCGCGCCGTATTTATACTGACAATCTCGGAGCACTGTGAGAGTTCTATTAGTACTCACAGGCAGTTTTTGATCGCGCCGAGATTTGATTTCCGAGCTCTAGATTACTATCGTAGAGCGGTGACCGAACGATCACGGCCACCGAGTTGTATGAACTGTACGATGAGCTGGTAGTCTCGAAAATCATCAGACTACAACGTCTTCAATGGGCAGGGCA
Organism: Chloromyia formosa; assembly: GCA_964017055.1. NCBI lineage: Eukaryota > Metazoa > Arthropoda > Insecta > Diptera > Stratiomyidae > Chloromyia > Chloromyia formosa. The sequence goes on along the minus strand of OZ024816.1, from coordinate 24,183,618 downwards.
TGTACAAAGAATGGACGATGATCGGATGCCAAAAAGATTAATGAATGCAGAATGAGTTAACGGAGCGAGTCTGCCTAGACGACCGAGATCTCGTTGGGAGAGCTCAGTAGGTGTGGACGCGGCGCAACTGCTGGGCTTCCAAAATTGGAGGACGCGGTCACGTAACCGAGATAATTGGAGGACAACGATCCAGGCGGCCAAGGCCCGACGTCGGGCTGTCGCGCCACGATGATGATTTGAAATTTTGGACGGCAGGTTCGCAAATACCTTAGCGGAAATATATTCTGGAAATGCCTTTAAGTGGATCTCTGCTTTAGGCATTATTAACTATTTTTCGTTATGATGCTGTTGTTATCATGCACAGATGTCCCTACAGCCTAAAGTAGAAGTTCATTTTGTTCCCTCCCTCACGTGCCTACTGTGTGGGATCATTCTACAAATTGCCACATCCTTGTAGTTCATGAAGTATTATTTTCGAGGCGTTTTTCACTACCGAATTTTGGTTCTTAGTTCATGTGAAATAACGTTCCCAATAATTTAAGCCAGATAAGTTCCTAAGTCTAAAATAGAAACTTTTAGTAATTCAAGTCACAACGCTTACAGAAACTATCCGAAAATCAGTCCGAATCACAGTACAAACAAATATGATAATCCACAGACATTAGCCCTACAGCAATGTGATGACTTTCAATTTACGAGCAAAGTGAATTTGCCTACTTAGCAAACGAGAGTGCCGCATAAAATAAAGTATCGATTCTTTTGAACGAATCCATTTGGCATCTTTCATGTATACCCGTAGAAGACGAGATCTGTTTTCCATCGTCTTACAGACAAAGAAAGCACAGGAAGAACGTTAAGTCTCATATATCCAAACATCGTTGTACATATTGCAGAAAGTATACCTATACATAGCCCATGTCAAACCAAGCAACAATACCCGAGTATCCTGAAAATATTGTAGTATCGTAGGAAGCCCAGTCGGCAGTACTATTCATCGCATGAAATATATGTATACGGATCTCGCGAAGGAACCATAGGACGGATACAGTGCCATCAATGGTGGTGTCATCTATGGTTTGGAAACAAATAGAAACACTTTACGTGTGTGCACTTTCATTGTAACAATTTTCGTTTCGCTAGATAATATTGGCACTGAAGCAGGATGAAGGGAAAATATTGAAAACACGTCAAATTGTGTACTTTTACTACCACTTTCGAATATTCTTTGACATTCATGATGGGTTCTATGGAATAGATGCTGGCGATGTCCATGTCGCATGTGTGGTATGTGCTTTTTATGTACTTACCGTATTTGTGCCCTGAATTTTCGGAGATCATATGGGAAAATGTCATGTGAAGTATCGTTTCTGTCATGCATAAATAATGCTACAGTGGGGGGTACGGTTTTTGTGGTTTTTATGTCTGGTGTAAGCGGCTGTCGAATGGGGTGAGATTGCCTTTTTTAAATATTTATGAATGGCACTGCAGCCTTACTCAATTGGTCTAACCCCTTGTGGAGCATAGCGCGTCAACTGTTCCATGTTGCCCAGTCGACGTTTCGTTGGCATAAACTGGTTTCGTAGAATGCCGTTGCCAGCATGTACTTTCTGCACATCCATGGCCATGAACGTTGTTGTGGACGGGATTCGAACCCTAAACGCCGGTAGTCAAACATGAGACTGATGCCTCAACACACTCCACTACCGGTCGCCCCCTGCAGCCTTCCAACATATCGAAGTTTTAGATATCAGGCCAGGCCGGCTCTCAAACCAGGTAGTAGGCCAGCTACTAAATTTGCTATCAGACCAGTAATCAGTTCATCTTCCAATCGTCATCAGACTTGACAAACCAACTAATGTGTAACTTGCAGAACATCGCACTATTGTCAACCACAACAATGCCGATCGGAACAGCTCCAGATTCTACACCAACGCTAAATTTCTATGTCTCTGCCGACTCCAACTGGCATACGCAAGACCTAATTCAACTTGACTACGAATCCTACAAGAATGTCCTGCAGGACGAATAAGAACAATTCTAACTTTTCCACCACAGCCGCCACATTAGCAGATGAAAGAGATCACATTAGAAGCACACACTCGGATGGTTCCAGAATTAAGGAACCAAATTGCGAAATACATAAACAGGTAGCCGAACACAGGAGGTTAAAATGGAGCACTCGCCTGAACAGCTGCAGCTTGACAGCAGGCGTTAAAAAATTATGGTAGCCGGTTCTTCGCACTGGAGCAACTCGTATCACAATGGCCAAGAGCTGCCAATCTCCTTCAATGCAAGAAGGAAAGTGTGTATGTTACGAGTATATATTTCGACTTGGCTGTTTATAGTATTTGGAGAAATACATCTCGGTGCAACTGCTCTCAATCCTAATCCACAGCGCCGGCATTGAATTAAGCCCGGACCCATGGAACTGCTACGTTTGCAACAAAAGACTGTACCCAAATGCTACACCGATCATGTGTAACTGCTGCGATGAGCAGTGCCATCTAAGAAACTGCACCGTACTTAATTATCAAAGCACTGGAACTCCTCCTTCTCTACACTAGTCAGTGGGAAAACAGAAAACAGCAAACTTTAGCCTGGTCTAATATGACAAACCCTTAACACCAATGACAGGTTTCCATTATCAGTCAACCATTGACATCACTCATGGACAGAAATCACACCATAGTTGGACCCATACTGGAAACGAAACTCCACTCTAATTCATTCCTCAATTCCTATGGTGACTACGCTATTATTAGAAAAGACAGACTGACCAATGCCGGAGGTGGGTTTGCTTTCCTAATTTATTTATTCTGACGAACACGCACCGCAGGGCCAAAATGTCACAGCGTGCGATTCATAGTAACCCAAGGAAGCTACGTGTTAAAATTCGTTGAAATAGATTCACGAGGAAAGCCTGAAAGAGTGATTTCTGAAAAGAACTAAGTGAGTAACTCTTGTCTGAACACAGCAGAATATACCGTTAGTTTAGGTTATATGGGATGCTCCAGCATACGGAGCACACATATACCACAATGGGTCCGTTGTGATACCGCTAACACATTCTATAAGCAAGACCTTTCGGTCAGTACCTACTCCGCGAACCATACGGAGCGAAAAATGAATCGATTAATCTGTCCGACGCTCACACCCTTCAAATCATCAAGATTAATGAAGTAGTAGGACCCTAGAAGTGACTTCCTACTACCAGCAAGAGCAGAGCAAGTGAAAAGAACACTCCTCCTTATCCTCGTCCCCACACGGGTACACGTCGATTATGATTTTAGTCCCTTGGCATGCTCCCCAATGAGATAAAAAAAAATAACTGGTGCAACAGTCTAATTTGAACCATGGCCTCGAGATGAGTGAGCATCATCTCATTTTCTAGATTGTGACGGTCAACACGCTCAACCGAGTTATTTACCCCATAAGTTGGTACTCATTTAACGGCTGAGTGGGCTCATAGTCCGTGCTAACCATTGCGCCATCCGGACTACAATGAGACAATGAGAATAAAAGTGGAGTGTACCATTGCTAAGAGACAATGACCAGCGATAACCCCTACAGCATTACTAATACAGTTCCTGTCCAGTATAAGCAATCCTAAAGAGCACCTAGGGTTTAGTGCAGTCCAAATCTGCCTGGCTACGTGACATGCTAAGCCATCTGGCACCGACCTTGTTATTGGTCTCCTCACGGGTATGTTCATCCACCTTACTGTTACCGACAAAGCCACTGTGACCCGGAATTCAACAAATAGTAATGTTGAGAATGCTACCCAACTATCGGATCGAGGTACGGCATTCAGCAAGTGCCTTCGACCTAGTCACAGCAGAATCAAGCGATTTTATTGCCGTAAATGATTTCATTCCTGAATGAAATTATTTTCCGAACCACCCATGAAATGACTTTGTGAATAGCAGTCACCACCGTCTGGAGGACACTACAGTTGTCAGGGAGACGGAAGGACACACTGATATTCAGCGTCTCCGAGTAGATACCCGCCCGATCTCATCATCGCTCCGTAAAAATGCATACAACGTTAGTACTTAAAGCAATACCATCCGCTCACTACTCATAAGGTACACAGTCATCGTCGGTGTCCTCCTGTTCGGGCGCAGACGCTGAGAAAAAAAACGATATCTCCCAGTTGAGCAACTACTGCTTCAGCGGGATTCGACAGTGGTCTCATAGCCATTTTCATGTCACTTTTATATTATAAACCTTTAATTTAATGCTAAACAAATTTGAGACTAATAATACCCTTAGTTCTGGCTAGAGGATGCAGCGATTCGGTATTAATTACAAAAACTGCACTGCTGCAGTTCTCCACAGGTTTAACAATATTGACGATCCTCCAGTCATGGGTCGGAAGGTCCACGTGACATGCTTTTATGAGGCTTATGACTTCCTCCCCATCAGATACTAAACCTAGAAGTCTGGCACGGGCTCTGCGTCGCATCGGGAACTGATCCCTCGCCACAGCTTCCAATTTACCGTCCGGCCAGATTTCCACCGCACTATTTAAGGCGTAACTGAATAGATCAACCGACCTCTCGTCGGCAAATTTCATAATTTTAACAAAGCCCTGGAACTAACCCCGTTGTTCCATACTGGTAGTGGCCTAGGATTGGCCTCCATTACACCTCGGAGGCATAGGGTCAGTTTACCCTCGACCAGCTTCCAGTTGTTCAACGAGATATGCCCATCGGTTGTATTTCGATCAATTATCGCCAGCTCAGTGTGACCAAAAAGGATCGTATCAAAAGTACCTACATCCGAGGCAACTTGTTTGTTGAGCAACCGATCACTGAAAAGCTTGAAGATCGTTGTATGGATTGGTATTGCCATGTTCTTAGGCGTCCGCCAAGGAAGAAGAAGCTCAGTTCAGTTCCTAACCGTATCGGCGTAGGAGGAACTTAGTCTCTGGGACTCTGAACAAAGGTTTTTTGCCTTTTCAGAACACCATTAGGATAAACCTCTGCCTATTTGCGACAGCGGATTCTTCCCGATATAAAATCCCGAACACGAAAAGCATTCCTCCTGTCCCGAAATCGGGCTTGCAACGAAGTCAGGTGTTTGATCCACCACCCACGCGGCCTTTTGAGATGCCTACTGTCTCAGCTATCTCGCGCACCTTCAATCGGCTGTCTGCCAATACGAGATCGTGGATTTTTGTCACGTTATCCTCCGTGGTAGCCGTCTTCGGGGCACCTGGGCATGGCTCATCAAAAACCGACGTGCGACCACGTTGAAACTCGTTAAACCAATTTTTGACGGTCGCCATCGAAGGGGAAGAGTCACCGTACACAGCATCCAAGTGCTCTTTAATTTCGCTGCGCGATTTCCCTTTCAAAAACCGAAATCGTTTCACCGACCGATATTGCTCTTTTTCCACATTTCTAAAATCCGCGGACACGCTTTCACACGCAGTCAAAACAAAACTACGAGTACGATTCGGTTGAAATTTTGACAGTAGCCGTCTACGAGAATGTACTTCACGATGTACGCTTGTGATAGTGGCGCCATCGGGCGGTGAGGCTAAGTACTTATCGGACCGCCCTCATACATTACGAAAAATGAGTTGGCAATGCTGGGTAGAGCTGACATCTACTAATAAGTAGTCGCTCTTTAGGGCTTCGTTTGGCAGTGCTTTTGCATTCTGGAGATCCCGGCGTTATCTCTACGTCGATTGCAGCATAAATACCTCTTGATTGTGTATATAAAATATATATAGCATTTCCTCTAATAATGCGCACTTGCTGACAAATCGGCAAATTTCAAGCAGTGAACGAGCACGTGTTTCGCGTCTTTCGCGTCTCCCCTACAACTGAGGCATTTCGAGGAGTTATATACATAGTCTGAATTTGTGCAGAAAATCTCTATTTCCTCTATGCCCTTTGAGCAGTTGGTTCAGGTGATGGTTCATGTACATGTTTTCGGTCCGTCCGTCTCTGGGATTAGTCTATGACTCCCGTTTCTCTTAGCCGATCGATTTTTGATTAGAAAATCAATAATTCTACAAAAATGCTTAACTTTTGTCAATTTTCAATTAACAGGAAGGACAACAGTCGCACTTTTTCATCGAAATTCTCCTTAAGCCGAAAATAGCAACACCCCGAGTTATCCCTCTCGGCATCTTCCCCAAAGTTCTTCCTATTATTTCGTCAAAATCCAACCACCACGATTCTTTTCAAGGACTCATTCAAATAAATGGAACAGAATATTTCAAGGAGTCACTCTTTCTATCTCCATCGAAACAGTGATGCTCCCATGTACAAAGCCGATTTTCCGCGTTTTCGCCGGATCTCTTTCGCAGAAGAAATAAAACAAAAGCATTTTATCGTGAATAATTTAAGCATCCTGTGGACATATTTTCGTCGACCATTCATCATCCAACCGTGATGATAACACAGGCATATTGGTTGATGTAGCGGTGCTTTGGCGGTTAGTCTGTCGGCCGGAGGAATTAGTATTCCCCTCCCCTCCATTCTCTTGTCTGAAAATAAAACATCAAAACTTTATTTTGTATTTAGCTTCCATTTGGGCTGCTTTTCTGCGGTCGATTTCCAAAACGAACAAAGCAAACTGAAGCAGATGTATCCGTTCATCTGTTCGGTTGGTATTTGTCGCGTTCGCGTTTTTGACAATTTCCATGACATCAGATGCTAAAATCCTGAAAGGACGTTTGAATGACGACAGCTCTGGTTTTGTGTATGGCAACAGATGTGCAACGGGAAATAGCTTCCTACTCGAAATATAATCCGATTGTAATTGTGGAAATTCTTTGGAAATATTTTACGTCTTCCCGTTGCCCATTCTTGTATTGTTCTTGGTAAATTTGGCTGGTGAGAGAGTTTCAACGAAATGGAAAATGCTTTCATTTGCACTTGAAAAGGATTTCGTTTCGATAATTTTCTCGATGGAAATTTCCTGTTGTAGTTAGTATTTGTTATTTAAAATCAAACCGCTTTAGGGTACTATCAGCCTTATTCTGAGTGTTATTCACTGAAGCAGTTTTGTGTCGGTGTAAATAATGCGTTGTACGTACAGTTTTGAAGGCACATCACTGTATTTATCGATAGATTCCACAACATAGGGCGTCAGCCAGCTGACCACTATAATTCACCCTCAATGATTCTATTGCACTTTTATTTGCTTGCACACTGATTTTTAAAAAAACAGGCAAACAAGCGGCGTTTTCTCTTAAAGCGCTCTTTACACTTCACCGTGAACGTGAACATGAAAATATAAATTTTCCCCGATCAACAGCGCCGTGAAAAGATTTGACAGTTTTCGCATGGTGAGAATTATTTTTCCTGTTCACAGTCGTATTTGCAGTTCCCCGGGAACAACGGAATATGTAAAACGTCTTAAAAAAAAAACTAATAAAAATGTCGGTTACAGGAAGGAAGTAAAATGGATGAGACAATGGAAGACGATGTGGAGCAAAATAGTGCATGAAAGTTTCAAGATAAAGCTAGACAATTGCGATTTCATTGCCGGCAGCAGCAGCGGCATCGGCTGTGTCTTGGCTATTCTGCTTTTTGCAAAAAAAAAAAAAAATAGTTGTTGGGAATTTCGAAAGTGTTTTATAATTTTTAACGACAAAATAAAGCTTTCGTTCAACACCTTAATGCATAAAATTTCGTTTTTTCTTTCTGAAATTTCAAAAGCTTCACCAGCAGATAGATTCCGCCACTAAAGCAGCATTTGAAATTTGGCTAAAAAAATAATGCTGCCGATGCTGCTGCCGCTACCATAATGTAAGTCGCTCAAGGCGAATGCATATGCGATCTAATTAGCCAAGACACAGGCAATGCCGCTGCTGCTGTCGGCAATGAAATTCCCGCATTAGTTTCCTCTTACTGCACTATTTCGATTTTACACCGAAAATTAGCTTATGCTCTATTTCACTTCTTCGTCTATTCATTGTTTTTCTAGTCGCTATTTCGGTACCCCGACGTAACCATAAGCGGACTGATAGCGGATCTCATGGCGGGACTTACGACGGCCACGTATCACGAAAATCTCAATTTGGCTACACTTTAGAGCTTTCAAATGACGGTCTTCAGTCCATCATAAGATCAGGCTGTTAGTGTGTGGCCAATTGAGATTTTCATACGTGACTATGTCTTGAGATAATCACTCAAGTGAGTGGGTGGGTCACTTTAGTAGTCTAATCTGGATACGATAAAATAACTTTTATCATTCTATCCCATTTTGTAAGTTCGGCAGCTATAACGACTGCTTTTTGTTTTCTTGTTTTCCTTGACCTCAAAGCTCTTTTCCGTATTCGATTTTAGTACCATTACGTTGCATGTTTGAAATTAGTGAACGTGTTTTTACGGTTTTCTGATTTTCACTTCTCGTTTCTTTTCTGTAAATATCAACTTCCGGTCTCCTTTCCACTCTTCCGGTTCAAATCTCCCAACGCGTTCCTCCTACATTTTTACTCCACACACAGTTCAAATTTATAATTTATAATTCATATATTCATAAACATAAACATTCACATTCGTATTAAACGATTTATACGATTTTATTATTTCATAATCAAACAAAGAAAGTATTTTTTATTCGTGATGAACAACTTTTCAGAATGCAAATGCAATTCGAACGTGAACAGCATCGTGGAAAAACATCGTGGTGAATTTAACGTCTAAGTCGTTCACTTTCACGTTCACGCGTCTACACTTATCTGTGAAACGTGGTGAAATTGATTCCACGATGATTTTTATACCCTAGACTTTTAGTATAGGGTATATTGTTTTTGTCACGACGGAAATATGTAACACCTTAAAGGAGGCTCCGGAGGTATAGCAATGTGTATATATAAATGATCAGAGTCACCTCCTGAATCGATTAAGCCATGTCTGTCTGTCTGTCTGTCTGTCTGTCTGTCTGTCTGTCTGTCTGTCTGTCTGTCTGTCTGTCTGTCTGTCCGTTCGCACGATAACTTTCGATAGAATGAAGCTAGAGCCTTGAAATTTTGGTCAACTGTTGGTAGTGTAATCTAGTTGAATGGTATTGAAAATGGGCGTGATCAAGCCAAGAGAACGCCTACCTCCCCTACATATGTAAAATACTTAAATGTATCTGTAAGTCCGGACTAAATAAATATGAAAAGCTCTAGCTTTGTTAGATTACTTGTGAGGGTAATCTTATAAACTTCTGGGAAAATAAAATCGATCAGTTGAAAACTAACGGTAATTTTCTTACAAAGAGCCCCGTACTACCCTACTTTTCGGGTTTTTTGTCTATAACTCTTGAACCAATTGACGTAGACGCCTGATTTTTGGCATGTAACCCTGGGGTGAGAAGATGCTTGAGTTCTAGTAAGTTGGGCATAATCGGATCAAAGCAACGCCTACCTCCCCTACAAATTTAAAAAAATTCAATATTCCTTTAATTACGATAACTTTCGATAGAATGGCACTAGCGAGTTGAAAATTTGACAAAATGTTGTTAGTAGGATCTTCTTGGTTGGTATTGAAAATGGGTAAGATCCGACTCAAGCAACCCCTACCTCCCCTACAAATGAAACTTCAAATAAGCGATAACTTTTGATAGAATGATACTACCGAGTTAAAAATTTGGTGGAATGTTGCTAGTAAGACCTATGTAGTTGGTGTTGAATATGGGCAAGATCCAACCCAAGGAACCCCACCTCCCCTACATAAACTTCAAATAAGCGATAACTTTTGATGGAATGAAGCCAGTGACTTGAAATTTTGGTCAAATGTTCGAAGTGAGATTGAGTTAGTTGGCATTAAAGCTGGGTAACATCCGACCAACGAAACCCCTACTTCCCCTACAAACGAAACTTTAAATAAGCGATAACTTTCGATAGAGTGAAGTTAGAGACTTGAAATTTTGTTTAAATGGTTGTAGGGTGATCTAATTGGTTGGTGGCAATGATGAGCAAGATCCGACCTAAGGAACCCTTACCTCCTCTACAAGTGAAACTTCAAATAAGCAATACCTTCCGATAGAATGAAGCTATCGACTTGAAAAATTCGACAAATATTGTAGAATGGGATAGTTAGTTAATTGATTTTGAGAATGGTCAAGATCCTTATGAATGAGTGCCAACCTCTCCTATGAACTGGCCATATAGGGGACCCATTCTTAATGCATATGGTCGTTGCCAATTGGTACTTTTGATATCTCCACTAGGTCTGTACAAGTCTAGGGTATATACGCTTCGGACTCCGGGCCGAAGCGAAGCTTCGGCCTGGTTTCTTTTCTCGATGAAATATACGGGGAATTTAAAAAAGAGTATATGAAATATCAATATTAAATTGTGGAAATGTATTCAAAATGTAGTTTATCGAGTTTTCCATTTATTCCAACATAATCCCCGGACGTAAAAAGTAATTTTCATTGATATTTTCCAAGAAAACATTTTTCCATTTTCACGTTCACGATGAAGTGTACAACGCCCTTAAATTAACGGATTTCTGACTGCAATTTATTTTTAAGCGAATTTAATGATTTTACAAATTCACGGTATGTCCTGTCGTGAGGGTTAAAGGCGGAAGAATTCTCTCCGGGTTCGGTTTTCCATAAGAGGTCCAGACTTTTAAGGCACAAGAGCTTTTTATAGGCCCTTTGTGCATATTTATGAATTAGGCTTTACATTTTTTGTATTGAAGCCACCATTATGAATCCCTAAGCTTCAACACATTACATGTTCTGGACTTGACTTTCACATTTGGTTGCCTATTTTTTAGAATATTGTCATTTATATTTACGTCTCGTATTTAGTACCATATTTTCAAAAAACGAAAAAAAATGGCGAATCTAGAAATCGAGTTCGAAGGGGGCCCGACTTTATTTGTTACTTGAAGAGCTAAGGGCTATAATAATAATAAGAGGCATGTGCCCATTGAAAGCGCAGACATATTCCTCATTAGAGTGAAACCTAAATTAGTGAACGTACAAAACTATGAAGGGCATACATATGGAACGGAATCGGGTTCGTTCTGTTACCACCAGCCAGAGACTCATTATCCAACAATCCTAATCATTGAACTAGACAGAACTTCCTATAAAACGATGGAGTTTCCCAGCATCAACATAAGCTTAGTCATCTACTTCAGTGAAGGAGTGGTATTCAAGAAACGTCTTTCACAGTCTTACAGGAGTAGGAAATGAGCAGAGAAGATTAAAGGACGAAAGCTCCTTTTCCTCGCCATCCCCTGCTTCTACGGCACTCTTTACCAGGGATGCATAATGTGTTGCCATTTTTAGCAACGGCTCTATGGAAATGTGTGTTTTGCAATTTATTCAGCTGCAGTCGGTTCTGCTAATCGCTCTGAACTTAAGAGCTAGTTTAGAGGCAGCGATTGGTTTGTAAATGTCCTGATGAATTTGCGCAACATTGCTTGGTGTACCCTGACTGGCGAATTCGTCTGCTCTTCAGTTACCAGCGAAACTAATATGATCCAGAATCCAACATAAGAAATTGCTATAAAAAAACGGTAACCTTCGCTTGGGAAACAGACAAAACAAGCTTAAGTTAAATTCATCACGTAAAACTCTAATCTGTAATCCTTTATTTGTCTTGTAGCCATCTGCATAAACTCTAATGAATTAGTCAACAGAAGGACATTTTCCTCCCATTGACAGCGAGACTTTATCAAAATAACAAAATGCGTGTGAAGCGTAGGTATTTTTGTGGAGGTGTAGCTAGTTATTGCGGAAATACTTGAGTTGTCAGGATAGCAGCGTATCCAGAGCCTTAAGTAAGCAATTGACCAATGTGGCTGTCTATTCACCAAAAATTCCGAGAGCAATAGAAGTAGTTGTCCGAAGGGTGCCGCAAAAAGCAACGCTTGCTAATTTTTGCACCTTTCCCAGCAAGCTATGGTAAGCCTGTGTAGCAGTCCATCAAAAAACTACCCCAAGCATGAGTAAAACAGCTACACATAAATTTCGCTTTTTTAACAAAAACTGGGCTCGTTCCATTCGGCCAGAGAGACTCGACTGGAAGCATCCTATACCTCGGAAGAGGAAAAGCTATGTTTTGTATGGTTTACCATCTTCCCTATAATTATCAGACCAAATGGTTTGTTCCGAAAGGTTATTCTGCAATACCTCACTAAGAGCACTAGGAATATTACTAGTTATAGTAATAGCAAATTCATATGCACACACCCTGCTGCTCGATACTCTCATTTTTTGAAGCAATCTATTGACAAATAAGTTCCACAGAAACTAAAGAACCATGCATGGCAAGTTCAGAGCCACGAGCTTCGTTAAAAAAGCGCGTCGGATATCTTTTGTATTCGCTGGAATTTTTCTAAATCGTTTTTGAGTATTTCCTCGAATATGCGTAGACCAAGCTTTAAATACCAAACATGTTGGAGGGGACCCAGGCCACCATGGCTCCCTCTGGATCCGACACTGATTACCCGGTGAGGGATCCCACGATCAATTTCATTTCAAGTCCGCTCTACTCAATCGGACAGCGGGCGTGCTTTACATCACTTCGTACCCTATGTTGCTAATCGAACCGGAAAGGGCATTGCTTTAATTTTAATATCTCCGATTTCGATCCCCGTAATTCACTTTGATGGTCTGGTGTGATTTCAGCTTAGATCTCATCTACTCGTGACAACATATCTGCGGCCGCTGTGATATACCACAGTGAAAACATTTCAATCACTTAAACGATTATCCTCTGTATTTTCGTGATTACTTGCACAAGCCATCCCGAAGCCAATTAAAATCTAATTTTACCACATAAGCGTAAATTTATAATAAATTCGAAGTTAAACGTATAACGGCCAGCGCCAGCCTGGGCTTGGGCTTGGGAGATGATAATAAAGTGTAGCACTCCAACGTCATGTTTCATCCCTACGCTCGTTTTATGGTGCTTTACTTAATACATGGCCGTCGACAACGGGTCGGATAAGATACTTCTACTAACAAAGCTCAACATTCACCGGATCATTAGCTTAGCATTTCGGCAGAATTCGTGAGAGAGAATTTTAATAGCTCGCTCATATTAACGCTCAGATTATATGTGGTTCCGGAATTCGGCACCTAACAACGGCCAGGATTCAATCTTCTTGTCGGCATAGCGCCACTTCAGGCCAAAGTATATTGCTCTCAACGGGGAGTGCTGGTGGTGTGGATTGTTGTGTTATTTCTGGGGCTAATTGCAGTCAAATTTTAATAGAATTTAGCTTTCATAAGGACTCCAGGATACTTGAAACGATGCTCTGAATTTCCGTAAATCCATTGTAATGAAATCAAGTATCGAAAGCCTGCACGTAATGATTAAAATAAACGACTTCGCGGTATGGGTAGTATGTGTCGTATAGCCGAAATGTTCTACTGCAAAAGGATTAACTTTTGTATGCAAGATCTTCATTTCGTAATAAATTGTGCGTATTAAATCGCACGTCTTCATGCATGGTTACGACCAGAGAACAATTATGCGAAAATTGCTTAAATTCACCACCAACAGTTTACCCGAAAAGTTCACAGTGGAGTTTCGTGCCAGGACTACTCAATCTTCTGCAAAAGTTCGACGGAACGGGTGCCGATAACCATACGTACAATTCGGATGGCTTAGGCTCAAACTTAGGGATTCGAACACATCGCACGAATGTTCTCTACTTGAGTATCAGATACGTGCTTGTACCAACGCTCCTCATACAGTATGCCCCCAAAACGTTCTGGGCGAATATCATTTCGCTTGCCACGTCTTAAGACTCTCGATGACGCTCGTTTTGCTTTTGTTGAAACATGGAAATTTTTATATGTCCTGTTCCACAAAAGTTTAGCAATGTCGCAAGGAAATTATCCCGAAGACACACTTGCCGAGTTTAGAGCAAACGACACATACTTACATCAACATTAAAATGCAAATTCCTTTCTGATAGCGTTCGGCATCATAAAATTACTAAGTGTGGAATGGAAATTAGCACGCAAGAGGACCTTCGTTGATGGTCTCCTTTTTTCCCTGTTCTTCTTTAATCTGTCATAGGCTCTCAATCAAGCACTTGCCTTTAGACACGCCCCATTAATTATTCTGTCTTTAAGAAAAAATGCGAAATCCTGTACACGCAATATCAATCGGTTTCCTGGATTTTCTATGTGTCACTGTGGGTGAGGAGTGTAGAAAAGATAACATTAACTTTTACACTTTATAGGGAGTCGTTAATTACGAAACAAACACATCTTCAGGTTCATTAATTCAGGAAATTAAGCTTAATCGAATTTTTGTCCCACTCTCACCTTTATTCCCACCTTCCGCATGCAAGAAGCTCGACTTCGTCTTCTCGTGTTTTCTCATTTCTTAGGGAACTTTGCACAATGAAGATGGCTTTTTATGGGTAATGTATGAAAGTTTATTCCGTAATAGGGTTCATTTGGATTTAAATTAGTACGAGAGATGTTAATTAGGAAATCAATTTGAGTTTTGTTGAATTTAATTAGATTTAAGTAAGAGAGTGTGTGTAGTATGTAAAAGAGGGATAATCAAAGATTTATTGTATACATATTTGGATTCGTAGTCGTCAGTTCTTTGAATGGAAAATATCAAGTTCTTGTTCTTCACTACTATTTCCACTAATTTTGCTTGCCTTTTGTTAATTTGGTTGTCTTCATCCAGCCCAGGAAACGGAAAAAAAGCAAATAAAATGTACTTTTAAACAAGCAAAATCAAAATTGTCAGTTTGTCACCTCTTTTTCAATTAAAACACCTAAATGCGAGTGAATAAAATAATTTAAATGATAAATTTTCACCTGTGTTGTAATATTTCGAAGTTTTAATTTTCACCTGTGTTGTAATATTTCAAAGTTTTAATTTCTTTCCTGCCCTGATCTCTCTCTCTCAATTGCCCTAACCCTTGTGGGGCATAGCGCGTCAACTGTTCCATGTGGCCTGGTTGACGTTTCGTCGGCATAAACTGGTTTCGGAAAATGCAGTTGCCAGAATGCACCTCCTGCACATCCATGGCCACGAACAACGTCGTGGACGGGACTTGAACCCAAAACGCCGGTAGTCAAACATGAGACTGATGCTTCAACACACTGCGCTACCGGTCGCCCCGATACTATATAAACAAGAAATGGCTTGTGGAATGCCGTGCATTCCCTGCTTGCTTGCTATTTTTTTCGTATCACGAGCGAAGCAGGAAATGATAATGATGGTAAGAATCGCCGACCTCGGAAGGATTGTCTTCATTCCAAATTCCACCCAATGTGGGGTCCAAATATTTACCCTTACCGAATCCGGTCAGCCTAGGAATTCATTTTAAATCGAACTCCTATATTAAGTCCCACTGCCGGAGTTCGAAAGCTTTTGACGTTTATGGGGCAGAACCAAACACTGCAGCAGATGTATCAGCATCGGTATCCGCTGCGTTATTTTTGAATTTTACACGAAAAAGCAGATCTTTTGATCAGTGGCAGATCCAGAAGGGGGCCATGGAGGCTCGAACCCTCTCCAAAATGTTTACCGTACAGAGCTTGGTCTTGAATATTCGAGGAAATAATCGGAAATGATTTATAAAAATGACAGCGAATGCAGAAGATACATGACAAGGATTCAGTAGGATTCAGTACGCGTTCCTTTTCAAGTTTTCTTAGTGATGCTTATTGGGCTTCTGTTGGCACACTTTTCCGGCAGCACCGTCTGAACAAAGACTTGTGAGCAGGGATACCCAGCAAGGTGCAGTCCTTTCACTCTTTCTCTATGATTTAGTTGATGGTTTAAAACAGCGAAGGGTCTGGCTCAAGGTGCGTGTGCTCATGCGGATCATGTTGCTTTTGCAATATCTGGTAAATTTCCTGGTGGTCATAGTGAGATATTGCAGAATGGTCCCCCACAACAAACCATTTGATAACTGTGTAAAATTAAGGTTAATCCGCAAAGAACAGTGCTTGTTCTCTCCACAAGTATATGGGGCATTATTAGTCAAGTCTCGCCTACAGCTTTATCTGGGCGAATCAATGATCGAAAATACGGTCCTTCGACTGCATGACACTGGCCAGTGGTTTACTTCAGGCACTGGAGACTGTATTGTTCTGAGCAACCCAAATATTTTGTCGACGATTGACTACTCCTCTATCAAATATGCACTTAAAAAGCATTTTGTGCCTAATGGTGCATATGGTGCCTAATTCAACAGAAATATATGAAGGAGGCTTCAAGATGGTGAAGTATTACAGTTCGGAGTTTTCTCTGATGGGCTTAAACCTAATGTTTCCTTCAGTCGCGTTTTCAGGACAACGTTGCGGTGATTACGGAAGCTCAGACCTGACTGAGGTGTAACTTGATGTGACCTAGAGATATTGTAATTTTTACCGAACACAAAGCTGAAATTAAATCCCCTGAAACGAGTGACTACGTAACTGTATCCTTTCGAAATATTGCGGAAATGTTACGGTGATGAGGGTTTTATTTTAGTATTTTTTTATTTTGTATTCTAAGTCACAGTAGTTTCGCTAGTAACTGTAGAGCAGACGAGCTTGACAGGTAGGGAGGATACAACAAGTAATGCTGCGCAAAGCCATCGGAACGTTCATTGGACTATCGCTACTTTCAATTCAAACGGGCTCTAAAGCTTATAGCGATTAGCAAAACCACTCCTAATGGATAAATATTAAGGAGTACCTTTCAATAAAGGTATAGTGGCCCAGATTGGCTCCTAATTTCACCGCTAAACTGTTGCCGTTGAAAAGGAAACATATTAAAGCTGCTGTGGGAATTCAGGCCGCCTTCAAATTAAACTTCTAGAGCCACCACTGCTTCCGATGCTGCCTCTGCTCAATGTAATTCGATTAAGTGCAATACGTGCATTCTAATTCTAACAGGTGAGCGTCACTGCTGCAGTAGCAGCCGCTGCGTTTGTTTCTGTCGGCTTTCCAGCAAAAAACCGTACCCCCGGTAACGCGTACTACCGAAAATAGCTATGCTAAATAGCCATCCAGGCGTACCCACCATTTTCACTTAAGTCATAGGCTTTCCAAGAGATCTATGATTTTTGAGCTATGACCATGGTGCGGGGGCTACGATTTTCAGGATTTAGGTAACCCAGGTACGTACCCAACTTAGCTAACCACTTTCTATGCTGGGACAGTGTTGCTTATAAAGTATTATTTCGAAGCCATTCTATATTAGTCTCGATGGCGTACGTGGTATCGCGATGGGTTCTGAAGTACAACGATCCGAGTTTGAATCTCGGTCGGACCTGCAATCACAACAATTTGATTTAAATGTCGAAAAATTGTGAAAAAAAAGTTTTTAGGAAAACGATCCAACCGAAAATTTAGCCGGATGTTGCTGATTTTTTTTTTACTTGGGGTATTTTGGGGACCAACTTAGGAAATTCGACTACCTAGAACGAGGGAATACTTCGGTTCAACTATGCTCAGGGAGGTGTTCACGTCTGAATTCGTACCTATTCCGCATGGATGATAGCATTCAGAACTCCTGCCCAGCCTGTATCCTCACTTCGCATGATGTTGAGCTCATTTTCCCGCAACTTCTGCTCACCTAGCTCCTATTGCGCTGTGGGACAGCTGCTTTTACTGAGAAAGCTGCTTTCCTTCACCTGGACTTAGAGGAGAACAAGAATACCGATAGTCAAAATTTATGACACACGCATGTAACAGAGTTCCGAAATTGCCACTACAACAACTGATCGAATTTCCTTCGACCAGTTGAGCCATGAGGAATCTCCCTGATATCGTATCGAGCGGCGGCATGTCAGCAAGCGCTTCTTACTTAATGGTGATAGGATAATAGAAAGTGTTATTCTTGCTACCAAAGAATTATTCGAGCAGACTCAATAAGCCTCCAAAAATGTGTATTGTCAGTCTTTACAGTTTCAAACAAAGCTACGATAATCAATGAACGAAGATATCCTAAATAATTAGCTGCATAGCTTTTTTAAAAGTATTATAAGCTTGTCGCCTGATTCGGGATGGTAATCAAAGTAAATAGTAATTAGAAACATTGTAAATAATTAGTTTTCACCTGTGCTGTAACGTTTTGCGATTTGTTTCTTTTTTAAAACAAAGCAACTTATCGAGTAGAATCCTCAAACTAACTAAGTTAGCAATGTTTTTTCTTCTTAATATATTCAAGACTATCTCAAAATAAATTTCCAAGGTAAGAAAAGTCGAATAGTACGATTTCCTTCAACTCAAATCGTACTCCTACAGAGAGCTCAAACTATCTAACACCATTTATTTGGCAAATTATTATCATTTCACCAACTGCCTATCTGCTTACGCTATAACTTTTTCCACAAAAACGAAAGCAACGCTGTACGTACTTGCCTCAACATTTCCCGGTCTCTCGATCGGACGACGAGAATCTTCTTCAACCGTCACGGAAGCTAAAAAAGATAAGTTTCAGTTGGTTTTCAGTTCCGTACTGGCTGCAGACTTTGTGGCAAATTCAAAAACTTATTTTGGTTTGATGCTCTCAACTATATTGTTTGAGTGTTTAGGGGTGAATTTTTGAGGGTACTTAATGGTTCATTTGGTGTTTCCCGACGTTTTTCGACATTGTCTGTGCTAGGATCTTTTTTGCCGAGTAGAATTGGAGTGGGAATTATTGCCAGGTTGTTTTTTTCTCACGTCGCGTCGACTTGCTTCCATTGACGTACGATTATGTATGTAGCTCGTTGTTTGATTGAAATTTCAATCTCGGTTTGTAAACAACGTGCCATACACGCGATTCATCAAATGTTTGTTCGCTGACCACTCCATTCCTAAACCGATTAGCCTAATTTCTTTTTGATGACCACACAACTTTATGAAGCGCTCAGATTACGTCACACAGAATGACGTTAATTTATCTCTCTCTCTCTGAATGGCCTAGGGAAAGATGATAACACATAAACTCCAACATCTATCCCATTCATCGGGGGGTTGCATAGGCATGCAGTCGTTTTGGCTATTTGCCTGACCTACAAATGAACATACACATAAGCTCTGATAGCCGTAGGCCAGCGAAGATGGATATACGCAAAAATAGCCCTGTCAGTAATTTTTTTTACTTAAATAATAGTATGTAATATACTCCAATTGAGCCGCCACATAGCCTGATGTATCTGCATATGCAAGCAACACAGTGTGGTATGAGGACAATCGGGTGAAATGATGATGGTTGTCATGGTCTGGTGTTGGAGCAACATTGCTCTTTCTATATCTCTTGATTAATAGGCACGAATAAGCAGAGGCCTAGTAATTAGAGGTGACTAGCCAATAAGTGTTTGAGCTGGTTCAGGGATATCTGAACTCATTAATCATATCATTTCCAATCTGGTGGTTAACCGACATCCAATGTTATGCTTCCGCTACCGCAAATTGTTTAGTCAACTACAATTATATATTGTGATCCTGAGGAATTCGGAATTAATTTATTGGGCGGCTATGTCATTGAATTCTATAGTATTCTATTTAAGCTTTCTTTATGATGTACTGTAATAGCAGCGTTAACACAATTTAATTTGCTAGGCTACTTTTTGGCAAATACAAACTTCCATAGCTTCGTTTCTATCTGAAGAGCTATGGTCACGTCTTTTGGTGGGAGTGGAGTGGGCGACCGGGAGCTCAGTGCGTAGAGGCATCAGTCTCCTATCCGACTACCGGCGTTTCGGGTTCAAATCCGGTCCACAATGACGCTCGTGGAGGTTTGTGTTGTCTTCCCCCTGTGGGGCGGGGCGTAATAATAAGCCAAAGCATCTCCCGACTTTTCGCAGGTAGGCAGCTAAATGAGGGAGCAGGAGATGCATGCTGGCAGCTGCATTCTCTGAAACTAGCTTATGCCAACGAAACGTCAACTGGGCCACATGAAATAGTTTACCCGCTATGCCCCAAAAGGGGTTAGGGCAATTGAGTATAAAGTCTATTGGGGGCCGGCAGCTTTGAGGCGTCAGTCTGACGTTTGTTCCTACTGGTTCGTGGACTCGAATTCCGCCATGGGCATGGTTGCTTGTGTTGTTTTGAGGCGTCAGTCTGACGTTTGTTCCTACTGGTTCGTGGACTCGAATTCCACCATGGGCATGGTTGCTTGTGTTGTCTCAACCTTATCGTGCGGAGCGTAAGAATAACCCACAGCAACATGCATCAGCCGAGACTTGTATTATACTAACGATACGTCAACTAAGGCTCTTAGGAGTAGTTGAAACGTTATGACCCATAATTATTTAGGGCAGCTGCACGGGTAATGTAGTGGTCAGCCTGGGAATCGGGAATGCACATCATGTTGTATGTGGCAGTTCTGCCACAATCGAACGGGGAGTAGCGTTTTTCCAATATCTAATGGGAACAAACCTCGCTTCGCCAGTATGACGAAAATCAGTGAAAATTTGACAAAATCCGTTCAATTATTTTCGGCGCCCATTGTGGGATACTGTTTTCTACAATCAAAGATTCACTTGAAAAAAGTGTATCCTCATTTTATCCATCAAATTAACCCAATTTTTTGCATTCTATTTTCAGATCCACCACTTGTAACACTACGACTTGGCTCCACGCTAACCCCGGACGACATTAAAGAGGGCGACGATGTCTATTTCGAGTGTCACGTTCAATCGAATCCGCCGTGGCGTAAACTCTTATGGTTGCATAATGTAAGTTACATATTTGTTCGTATTTTTAATGAGACTGGAAACCTGATTACATTGCACAGTTGTGGAGTGTAGTTCAGCATGCAGGTTTTCCGTAGAGATGAAGAAAATAAATGCATATCGTGCACGCTTCTAAATTGAAGCTAAAAAACATGAAGTTACGACCCGTGCGAGATGCTCACGGGAATATTAAAGTTTTGTGTGAGTTGGATGTTTAATGTCACTATAGCAGGAGGCTCATGGGAGCAAAATATTTACGGAGAAAAAGAAACGTTATGCGGACTAGATTGGAGTTGGAGTATGGAATTTCCGAAACATATTTGAAATGCCCTTTGTAGCTTATTGATGTGATGCGCTATTTTGGGAAAAAGAAATTATTCTTTTGATCTCGTTTATTTATCGGCGTAATATACTCATGAATTGTGATGAAGCATTCAATGCTGAAGAGCTTCTAAACCGACCATCTAACATCCCCACACAGGAAGCTCTCGATGATATTGTTGATCTAGGCCCACCCATTCAACCCCCGACAGTAGAGGAAGTTGATCTCGCGTTGCGGTCACTAAAACGAAATAAAGCGCCGGGCGCTGACGAGATCCCAGCTGAACTGCTAAGATTCGGTGGAACGAGTCTAGTTGATGCCATACATCAATTACTCCTGCGAGTATGGGAGAACGAGGAGATCCCAGACGATTGGCGCAGAAGCATCATCTGTCCAATTCATAAAAAGGGAGATAAATTGCGGTGTGAAAATTACAGGGGCATCTCACTAGTTTGTACGTCCTATAAAATTTTGACGAAAATTCTGGAAAATAGAATAAAACCGTACGCAGAACGAGTCATTGGCGAATATCAAAGCGGTTTCAGACCTGATCGCTCCACAACCGATCAGCTCTTCTCAGTCAAACTGATACTCCAGAGGTGCTGGGAATACAACGTAAACGTATACCAAATCTTTGTCGACTTCAAGCAGGCATACGACAGTATCGATCGTGGAGTACTGTACAACATCATGCTGCAATTTGGTATACCAGCAAAATTAGTGCGACTGACAAAGATGACGATGACCAACTCCGTCTCACAAGTCAGGATCCAGAATAGACTTACTGATCTATTTGAAACACGCACTGGTTTGAAACAGGGCGATGGACTGGCACCGACGCTCTTCAACCTAGCACTGGAATACGTTATTCGGGCCATGAATATGGACAACAGCAAGACGCTTCTCATCAAGTCGACACAATTAGCAGCGTACGCCGACGACATCAACATCATGTCCCGAAGATTGGCTGACGCAGAAGAACTTCTGCATACGCTCGATACCGCTGCAAAAGAAGTTGGATTACGTATTAACGAGGGTAAAACTAAAATAATGATGCAATCGGTGACAAGGACACCTGCACAACCGAGCATCAACGTGGGGGACCTCAACATCGAGTTCGTGAACAACTTCATCTACCTGGGTTGCAACCTCTCAAGGGACGCCAACGAAACTGACGAAATCAAGCGACGGATACAGTTAGCTAATAAGACTTTTTTCTCGGTTCTCCCCATAATGAAATCGAAGCATGTGCACAGAAACACAAAGCTCCGCGTGTACAAAACCATTATACGACCAGTGCTATGCTATGGCTGCGAAGCATGGACCCTAACTCAAGCCTCCGAAAACATGCTAGACACTTTCGAACGTAAGGTTCTACGGCGAATTTTCGGGGCTGTTTGCGATCGAGATGGATGGCGCATCCGGTACAACCATGAGTTGTATGAAATGTACGATGAGCTGCAAGTCTCGAAAATCGTCAAACTACAACGACTTCAATGGGCAGGGCATGTACAAAGAATGGACGATGATCGCATGCCTAAGAGAGTAATGAATGCAGAACGAGTCGACGGAGCGAGACTGCGAGGACGACCGAGATCTCGTTGGGAGAGCTCAGTAGGTGTGGACGCCGCGCAGCTGCTGGGCTCCCAAAATTGGAGGACGCGGTCACGTGACCGAGATAATTGGAGGACAATGATCCAGGCGGCCAAGGCCCGACGTCGGGCTGTCGCGCCACGATGATGATGATGATTCAATGCCTGCGTTCACGTCCCATAACGTTGTAATTGGAATAAGGATTTCCCCTCCACCTAATTGTCAACTCTTCACCCGAACGACTTGTTTTGCAGTTGTCATATATTAACCCAAGATTACCGCACACTAAAAACGTTACCTTTTCGGCATGGGGTGCATTTGCACCCCATCTATAAAATACGAACGATATTGCGATAAGAAAAGTATATTTTGCTTGCGGTGAACTGTATTCATTTCGTTGGTAGTTACTGTTTAGTATTACGTGTTGTGCGGTAAAATTTTACAGTGAAAAGTAAAAAAAAAATCAAAAAACGTGGAAAGAGGTGAATATTTTTTATATTGTGAAATAATAATATAATAATAAGATGGCTGAATTCAATAGAACCTTGAGACGTTTTAATCGTAGCAGTGATGGGGGATAGTGGAGACAGGCAACAATTAGCGTTGCAATTGTTGGGATTAGTTGACAAAGAAGAAGACCCCTTTCATGTCGGTGGTTATGACAAGACGATTAGAACAAATGATCAACCCCAAAGGGAAAAAGGCTAAAAATTATATGGTCGAGTTCATGATTCAATGTTTGAGTTCTCTGATAAAATGGCTTTAGTGTCGTATGTTCCGAAAATGAATAAACAGGTTATTTTATTGTCAACACACAACACGAGAAATAAAAATACAATTAGGGCTAAAGGAAAACCCGAAATCATATGCGACTATAACACAAGTAAAGGAGGTGTTGTTATTTTTGAGCAAATGATATCAACTTTTGCCAATGCTCGCCAAAATCAACGTTGACCGATGATCGCATTTTATAACTTACTGGACGTGGTTGCCCTGGCATTTGTCATCATTTATAAAAATTTCGCGCTCGGTGGCGGTGATCGTTCGGTCACCGCTCTACGATACTAATCTAGAGCTCGCAGATCAAATCTCGGCGCGATCAAAGACTGCCTGGTAGCACTAATAGAACTCTCATAGTGCTCCGAGTATAAAGACGGCGCGGATAGGAGGTGCATGCTAGCAACTCCACTTCCGAAAAGTAGATATGCTATTGAAACATCAACAAGGCATGTAAATGCTAGAGATGTTGACGTGCCTATGCCCCTGGAGGGGTCAAGGCAATTAGAGAGAGATAAAAATTTCGATATTTTACATCAATTGAAAATAGAAACTCTTGGTACTGAAATGATAAGTTGAAACAGCTTGCAATGGAACTGATTGAGTCGGAACTAGAAAATCGTTCAGATCCTTCGAATAACCAAGTAATTGGCTAAGACGGTGTTGCTGTTATTAGAATTTTGCCAAGAATTTGGCCAACTCCTATTCAATCACTTGATGAAAGGCTTCCCCGAAAAAAAGTAAAAAATTTTAGATACCAAATGTGTTTTGATTGATATATTGATTTTGAATGCTTATCAAAGCTATTTTTCAGGCCAGATGCCACAAGTGTCCAGGAAGTGAACAGAGAAAAGCCAGGAATGCATGTGATACTTGCTCAAAATTTTCCCTCGTCACATGTCAGCCAGACCCACCTTCACCACATAATTTATTCATAAAACTTCCTTAGCTTTTACGGCAGATCTTGATTAATTTTTATTAAATATCTTCCCAATAACTTTATATGATATACTCCCACTTACTATACATATGTGACTTCATTGAGAAAAATATTAATCTTTTTGGGGTGCAAATGCACAGCAGCCAAAATATAGTCCGTATTTGCAGGGATATCCCGATTTCTTAAACCTTTCGAGTGTCCACTATTTAAAGTCAACCACTGAGCTGCTTTACGAATCTGGACGACCGTGCAAGCAGCCATCTGTTAACCTAGAATATCTAAGGGTAGCAACCTGAGCATCATGCTCATAGCATCAGAAGGAATCATTCTTAGAGCTGATCGCCACACTGGCTGTACTTTGCACCTTCTCCACTTGATTAGTGTATTCCACCAGACAACTATATCGGTGCAGGAGGATAGGTCGTATAACCGCCACGTAGAGCCAATGTAGCACTTTCGGTTGCAGGCCCTCCTTTTTACTGATGGCTCTCGTACAAGTGTAGAGTGCAATATTAGCCTTATCTACGCGTCCGTGAACATTTGGCTTCCATTTTAATTTCCTATCCAGAATCAGACCAAGGAAATTTGCCATGTCAGTGAACGTCAATCTCGCCGCCTCCAGGGTAGGAGGCTCAACAGGTGGATTCGTATGCTTTCTTGTAAATAAGACAAGGTCCGTCTTGCTGGGATTTACCCGAAGTCCAAAGTGCGTAGCCTAGTCCACCAATAAGGAGAGGGTGCAGTACTACACTTAAAATGCTAGAAAACTTACCGACATATCGATAGCCACGTCATCCGCGAAAGCAATCACTTATCAACCGAACACTTCCAATTTAGGTCGAAGGCCCTATATAACGGTATTTGATAAGAGGGAGGAAGGGACCCCACCCTACGGATAATGCCTATTCACAGGTCTACGTTCAGTTGAAGTGCGTAATTTGGTACAAATAACCCAGGATTTTAGCATTCAGTTGATTAATTTATATAGCGAATCATTAACGCCCAGACCCGATAGCGCAGCAGTAATTGCCTATTAAAGGCACCTTCTTTATCCAAGAAGATAACCATAGTACCATACCTTGAAACTCAAAGCCTTCTCAATATAGTGCACTAAAGAGTGCAGGGCTGTATTTACAGACGAGGGGTAAGCCAGGCATGCTGTGACTTTGACAGAAATTCAGCAGGTATACTGCTTTGCAAGTGTATATCTACCAGCCTTTGCAGCATCTTCAACAGAATTGAGGACAGGCTGATGGGTCCTAGGTCATTAAGGCGCGAGTGAGAACTTTTACCCGTTTTGTGAATAAAGACCATTTTTAATACCGCCTAGCAAGCCGTGAAAATGGCTTTCAACCAGTGATAAATTATGTCGGATAGGTGCTGTATGTCCACCGGAATGATGCCATCAGACCCCGCAGATTAAAAAGGGTTAAAACTGAAGAAGCCCAGAGAATTTTTCACCTTGAAAAAATAGATGAGGAGTCACAGAGCTCCATCTTGCATCAAAATAAAACCCTATCCACAAACACAAAGGCCTAGCACTTCGTTGATTTATCGCTGAGCGATGCGAATTACCCTTCGCTATCACCACTAAATCGCTTTGTCATTAAAGGAATTAGCGCTCTGCACCATATTGAATCTACAGCCAAATGATAATGTGGGTTGAAGGGTACAGGGTAGAAAGTGTTCATTTCCTCTTTTTCTATAAAAGGGAGACCAGTAATAATCACAACATCAAATTTTAAAGCAGTTGTAGCCATCAAATTCTGAACCATACTATTCAGGGCACATTTACGTTACGTTGAAACTGTCCGGTTATAAAGCGGAAGCACGATGGTTATATATCCTGTCACGCCAGTCAATTTTATTTACTTCAACTGCAGACAGAAAAATCTAAAGTAAACAGGAAATTGAATGCCATTCATGATGATAGGTAAAAATGTGTAAAATTACAGAGTAAGCACTTTTTTTTAGTTTTCTTAAACTGAGTTGTCCGGAAGCCATTGATCGGGTAAAGGACATTTCGCATTATACAAGCCCATACCGATTTCGAAATATATGAGATTGAAAGTCTAATTATATATTAGGTAAACATTCTATTAAATACCCTTCCAAACAGACCCCACATTGGACGCTTTTTAAAAACTTCTTAAAGCTCCACAAATATACATATAGGTACATACATTTTCCCATATAATTTAATATTCCTGGCCAATTAGAATTCCAGAAGTAACTGCTCATTGGACAAATTTTAGATCCATGTAAGCTCTTGACATACAAATTCTTGCTGAGCCAACATAGTTGCACTATGTCCTTTCTTGATATTCTCTATTCATGCACCGCACCTCCGGCTTCCGTTCGCCATCGACTCGCCTTACTTCTAAGCCCATTACAAAAGTCCCATGAAAGTTTTTAATTTCTTTTATAATTGCATGCCGTGAAGTTCCCCCACAACTACTTCACCAAACAATCATCATCATCCCCTTCTCCCCTGACTTGAACATTTTGTGTAAAAGTCTCTGAAAGACTATGTCCTTTTGCTACTATCAAGTTTCTACAAAATTACTTCCTTACAATTCTAATTAAAGTCATGGTAACAATCGGCGAAAACACATTCATCCATTCCTTCGTTCTTTCATTCGTCCTTTCGCTCGTCGTTGGTCGTTCCGGGCCACGAAGAAAAGGATGCAACCGTGTCGTCCGATTGCAAGCAGCCCAAAAATAACTTTTAGAAAAAAAATGGATGTAAAGTTGGACGGTCGATTGTGTCATTGAGGTAACAACACACTGTAACCAAATGTAATTATAATATTCTCTGTTCGGGATCATTCTGTCTATATGCGAGTATGCAGTCAAGAAAGGAAATTACTCTGGAAGGATTGCGACATTATTGCACAAGTTAGCTAGTTCCCATTTCGGGACAGTAAAATTAAATAGTTTTAAGAGTCCGACCGAATGACTTTTGAGGTAAGAGTGAAGTGGGAAACTGAGCCTGGGTGATGGGCTGAAATGACAATTATGGCATTTATTTTATGTTAATTGCCTTGACCCCTCCAGGGGCATGGGCGCGTCACCTTCTCCAGCATTTCTATGCCTTGTTGATGTTTCGATAGCACATCTACTTTTCGGAAGTGCAGTTGCCAGCATGCACCCCCAATACGCGACGTCTTTATACTGACAAGCTCGGAGCACTGCGAGAGATCTGTTAGTACCCACAGGCAGTTTTTGATCGCACCGAGATTTGAACTCCGAGCTCTTGATTAGTATCGTAGAGCGGTGACCGAACGACCACGGCCACCAAGCGCGATGTAGGAGGTCGTTTAACAGAGCTAACGCTACTAGGTTGGAAGTGGGTTGAAACTACTATAAAAACCAATTCCGCCGTTTCAAGGGTGAGCTCAGGCATGCGAAGCGCAGTTCATGGCGTGACTTTCGCGAACGCATTGAGTGTTATGGTGAAGCCTCTAGGCTTCGTTAAATACTCTTCACAAACCCATCTTCTAAGGCAGGATGGAACCTGGACCACTTCGAATAAGGACACTATCAAGCTATTGCTCGATACGCATTTTCCAGGTGTCCGAACTCTTGCCCGTCAGCCACGCTGAGAGCGAGGTACCCACTCCCCCTGTGATTTCATATCTTTTCTCTCGAAAAAAAAAGTCGGCGGGCTATATATAGTTTTGAACCGTAAAAGGCTGGACTTGATGGCATCATTCCGGCGTACCTACACCACGTTCTGAGTAGTGCTTATCCATGGTTGGAGACCATTCTTAGTGCCTGCCTAGAGTTAGTCTGCATTCCACGTGTATGGTCAGTGATAGATCTTATCTTTATTCTCAAGGCGGGTAGCATAAGCGCGCGCGAACGATCTTGGACCAATTAGCCTCTCTTTAACCTAGCTCAAGGTCTTGTAGCGATTGATTTATATGCACCTGCGTGAGACTATTCAAATACGCCTTCTATCTTCATCGCAGCATGCCTACTAGAAGGTCAGGTCACTTGATACTGCCTTGCACTCTTTGGTTGGCTGCATTGGAAGGTCTCTTGATTCTAAGGAGTACACTTTGGTCGCCTTCTTAAACATCGAGGTAAGTTTCAATTATGTCGCACCTGCGGCTATAATCAATTCTCTCTGTTCTCGGTGTAGAGGAATCGCTATGTAAGCTCATAGATCAATTACTAACATATAGGATCATTAGTACCCACTTGGGGCGACCGGTAGCGCTGTGTGTTGAGGCATCAGTCTCATGTTTGACTACCGGCGTTTCGGGTTCGTATCCCGTCCACGACGACGTTCGTGGCCATGGATGTGCAGGAGGTGTATGCTGGCAACTGCATTCCCCGAAATCAGATTATGCCAACGAAACGTCAACTGGGCCACATGGAACAGTTGACGCGCTATGCCCCACAAGGTGTTAGGGCAATTGAGTATGAAATTATTAATAGACGTCGGGCTGTCGCGCCACGATGATGATGAGGGACGGATTATATTCAGCCAGAATATCGGGAGGAATTTTAAAAGCCAAATTCCTTCACGGGAATAGTGGGCGGGAAAAAAAATCTCTTCAGGAGCCAAATGCTGTAAGTTTTTACACCGATGGCTCTAAGACGGATCAAGAAGTGGGTGTCTACTCGGACTGACTGAAGGTGTAAGCATATCGGTGTGTCTCCTTGACTTCTGTAACGTTCTCCAGGCGGAGATTGTGGCTTTCGGCGAGGCTCTTACCTGACTAGGGAAAAATGTCATAGCTGCTAGAGATATTACTATCTTCACTGATAGCAGATCCCTTAAGTCTGTTATCACAAACTTGAAAATAGCTGCCGATTGTTGAACCTTCCTCTTGAAGTTGGGACAATTTCTCAACATCTCCCTGTGCTGGAACCCGGCCCATAATGGGTTTGATGGTAACTGCAGAACGGATGAGCTAGCTAGAGAAAGTGCGAATGCCAAGGCCAAGTCAGCGCCTCTTTGGACGGTCCTTAGCAGCCTGTAGAGCGCTGGTAATGATGCCGCGTTTGCTACTGCTAATGTCAAATGGATTAATGGGAATACTTGTAATAATACTAGGCAACTTTGGCCTAGGTACGATCCTCAGCGCTCTGCGGATCTGCTGGCAATTAATATAAATAACATGAGAACTGTTGTTGAGGTGATAACAGGATACTGCCTGTTCGGCGAGCATGCTAAGAGGCTGGGGCTTTCACACAGTAATCTGTGTAGGAGCTGTGGGGATGAGAAGGAGAGTACCTTTCACCTGCTCTGAGAATATCATACCCTGGCTTCAAGTATAAGGAATATCTTGCGGTCTTTCTAATTCAACGATTTGGACGACCTTAGTGATGCTAGCATTGGCCGGCTCTGGCATTATATTGACAGCTCTGGCTGGTTCAATTAACAGATAGCACTCGGTTTATGAAGGCAATAGTGGTATCACAAGGGATCGAGTAGTGGTCTGTGTGTGCTGTGGGCATCACGGCAGCCATTCAACCTAACCTTACCTAAGTGTTAGTGGACAGAAAGCTCATTCTATTAATTTAGGTAGCTTATAAAGATTAGCGTTTAGAAAAAAAAAGCAATTTCTGTAATGGACAAAAATTTTTATCAAAGAACACCGTGCTCAAGGTACCAGTCTTGCAAAGTCAATTTCCTATTCAAACTACGTACGACCTTTTAACTGAAAAATCTAAAAGGAAAAAAAAACTTTATCAAAAGACTAGTTGACTGTAAAATCTTCATCAGCATAATAAGATTGTAACGAATAAAAATCAGTTCAATGGAGAGGAGCCACCCGAAAGCAATTGAGTACATAGTACAATAATGTGCCAGACACATGACTCATGTCCATAAGGGCCCAGCACTCTCGGTAATGTTTAGACAACATGTAATTTTCTTATTTACTGGCTGCAAGATAGATGGCAACTTCCCTTATGAAAGTCCTGTCGCTTTACAAAATTTCACCATCGACTTTCATTTCCTGCCATCGTCAGACTTCATGTACAGCGTACATACTACACGACGACGAGGTCCTTTTATTCAGTTCAGAAGCTCACAACTTGTTTTTTTTTCTCTCTCTTTTATTTTATAATGTTTTCTTATTTCGTTTCGGAACTTTTCATAATATTCATCTTTGTGTAGACACTTGTGTGCATGTACTTTATATCGTTTGGGAACTTTAAATTTGTAGAAAAGTTGGTAGTTTCAAGCGTATAGAGTTATTTTTGTGGAAAGCCCTGGTTAAGTGGCTCATTTGATGGCCATATAGACTGGAGCTACGTATATGTACCCAGACCATGTCATATGGCGTATATAAGCAAGAAGAGAACAACCCACTAGTGGAAAGAGCTGGTCGTCCTTCCTGCATCGATAGAGCTGAAGTAACGGCATATGAGTGAGTCTGAAATTACACTTTGCGCTTTTCTGCGGGAAGAGCAATCCAGGAAAAGAAAGCATTGTCGTGCAAGAAGAGGACCCTTATTTACACATTGCATTTTTCTGCGGGTAAAGCTTCTGAAAGAAATAAAACTACACAATATATCCCAGTGAGGATATCGATGGTTTTATTTTTGTGGCAATATAGTAGGTAGAACTCGGGAGGCCGATACAATTTCATCGACTCCTCATGACTTTCGTCACTGAGTGCATGCGTTTCGAGTATATCGTTGAACCAAAAAACCGAAGGTGTAATGCGTTTCATATACCACCGTAGTCATGGTTGACAATTCACGAACCTACTCTTTTTAACCTACTCCGTAGACCCGACTAGATCGACCTACTCCGCAATCGAAAAATGATCGAGGTCGAAATTGAGTTTGTACATGGCTATTTTCGATTTCCTTCGCATTCCTGATTTCAATTTGAAACCGAAATTGTGCATAGACGAAAACAAAAATGCTTGTTGCAGATATACTAGGACGAAACTAATGATAGAAGGAGTCAAACGGGTGAACCTTCTAGGGGCGGAGCTGGAACAGTTCGTTTCAAGCCAAAATTGTCCATGCACACTTTACACTTTGGGCGATATTGCGGGTTGTGAATCTATAGTTCCTGGTGTGGGGTTTCTCTCACTACGCTCGCTCCGCGCTTAAGGAATCACAACCCTCAGTATCATTCAAACATGAAGGCTCGCTCTGGACACTTCATGGCTATTTCGCCTACACAAGGAACTGCTGATTCACAGCCGGAGTCCACGCAAAAGACTGCTGCACCCAGAGCGAGCGAGGCGAGCGTTCATGTTTAAGCGATACTGAGGGTTGTGATCCCTTAAGCGCAGAACTAGCGCGCCACTGCTTCTATATGTACCAGCATCCGTTTCGTCCTATCTTATCCGGGACCAGCATTTTTCTTTTTCTTTTTTTGGGCTATGCACAATTTTGGTTTCAAACCGAAATCAGTTATGCGAACTAAGGCGAAAATAGCCTTGTCTTTCTCAATTGCCCCAACCCCTTATGGATCATAGTGCGTCAACTCTTCCATGTGGCCCAGTTGACGTTTCTTCGGCATAAACTGGTTTCGGAGAATGCAGTTACCAGCATGCACCTCCTGCACATCCATGGCCACGAACGTCGTCGTGGACGGGATTCGAACCCGAAACGCCGATAGTCAAACATGAAACTGATGCCTTCAACACACTGCGCTACCGGTCGCCCCAAAAATAAAAAAAATAGCCACGTACATACTGAATTTTGTTTTTAAACGAAACTGAACATTGAATGCGAATCGAAACTGGCCGTGCAGCCGAAATTGTTTATCAATGGCTAATATCCGAATGCCTTATTTTATGGTGCCGTTCACATTTCTTCAACTTTGGACGCATGTCTTTTGACGACCGAAAATGTGGACATAACACGTACCAAATTACACCCAAATCAAATGCTAAAATCTTTTCTTGAATTAGTCCCTGCTGTACTGTACCAAAAATACTCGGTTTTTAATGAGTCGGTTTTAAACTCGTTTTTTTTTTAACCATAATTCGGACGGTTTTTAACGATTCGGTTTTCGAGTACTCGTTTTGTAATGAGTCGGTTTTTTATGAATCGGTCTTTTATTGAGTCGGTTTTTAATTCGTTTTTTTTTTAACCATGATTCGGCAGGTTTTCAACAAGTCGGTTTTGAGTGCTTGAGTACTCGGTTCTTAATGAGTGCGTTTTTTGGTGTATGGATTTTGGTGATTCCGTACTTGGGAATCTCGGGATCGGTACTAACAGAAAACCGGTTTTAAGCCGGTGGACCGGTTCTAGGAACAGGCCTACTTAAATGCTCGTGAATTCATGTTGGCCATGTAAGCACAGGGGGGGCAAAGACCTTTTCCATAGTCCTCCGCGTGGGCGCCCCCTGGTAACGGCAGTGTATCAATTCGCTGACGGCCAATGTCTTAGCGATAAGACAGTTTGGAAAAGGCAGATAGCTGTAGCCTGAATGGCTGACGAACACCTAAGCGTCTCAGGTCTAGTAGGATGGAATGACTTGCGTAGTTGGACCTGCTACATAGTTGTGTGGGCTCCAGCACGTTTATTAAACCATCTGAAGCAGCTATCTGCGAGGCCATCCCCTGAATGGGGTTAAGCGACGTGCTGACAACTCGTCCTTGTAAAAACCACTCCAAGTCAAGAAACCTGGAACAAAAGCCTCGGATTGGACGGATCAACAACGACGACCACGCAAACGAATAAAGGATTATTCTTTCGGATCCTGGAATGTACGCTCCCTGAACAAACCGGGGGCCGAGAAGGCCCTCCTTCAACAGGTCGAAAAGTACAAACTGAGCATTACTGCAGTCCAGGAAACAAATTGGCTTGGCAGCGAGATCAATGACAAGAAATCGCACACAATTTTTACAAGTGGCAAACCATCGGGCCGCAAGGAGTTTGGAGTAGCATTTATAGTGAACAATCACCTCAAACCGCATATTACTGACTTCAAACCCATAAATGAACGGCTGTGTGCGATTCGCATCAAGACTCGATTCTTCAATCTCTGGCTCATCAATGTGCATGCCCCCACTGAAGTTAAAGAAGACGCTGTAAAAGACGAGTTCTACGCCCGCCTTGAAACTCTCTTCGACTCACTTCCAACAAACGACGTCAAATTGCTGCTGGGAGACTTTAACGCGAAAGTCGGGAATGAAATTTGGCATCGGGGGACCACTGGAGGCCACAGCCTCCATGAAGAATGTAATGATAACGGCCAGCGACTTATCGACTTCGCCTGCAGCAGGAATCTAGTCGTAAGCTCTACGTGTTTCCCGCATCGACGCATTCACAAGCAGACCTGGAAGTCTCCAGACGCACATACCGTCAACCAAATTGACCACGTCCTCATTTGCAGGAGATGGGCGTCTAGTGTCATGGATGTCCGCTCCTATCGAGGAGCAAACTGCGACTCAGATCATCACTTGGTGAAGACGACCTACAGATGTAGAATTTCCTCAGTGCACCAGTCAAGAATCAGCCCTCCCAAAATCTTTGCGGTTGATAAGCTCTTGAGTGATGCTACAGCGGTGGCGTATACTACCGCCCTTGAGGAAAAACTATCACCTATGCTACACAACATCAGCAACACAGGCGTCCATGGGTTCTGGGAGGAACTCAAGGGTACCATCAAGGATGTCGCAGAGAAGGTCGTGGGATATAAAGCCCGGCGAGCGAGAAATGACTGGTTCGACGAAGAATGCAAAAATTCACTTGACGCGAAAAACGAGGCCTACAGACAATGGATTCAACGAGGAACCAGAGCCAGAAGAGAAAAATATGACGAGCTACGGCGAATATCGAATAGAATAATTAGACGTAAGAAACGTAAATACTTTGACGAGCAGTTGCTGAACATAAACGAAAACTTAGCTAATAGGAACACCAGACAAGCGTACAAACTAGTAAATACAATTAAGAACGGCTACCAACCCAGGACTAGCCTTTGTAAGGACAAGGATGGAAACATCATCAGCGACACCGATGGTATTAACAAACGATGGGCCTCTTATTTTGAAGAGCTTCTAAACCGACCATCTAACATCCCCACACAGGAAGCTCTCGACGATATTGTTGATCTAGGCCCACCCATTCAACCCCCGACAGTAGAGGAAGTTGATCTCGCGTTGCGGTCACTAAAACGAAATAAAGCGCCGGGCGCTGACGAGATTCCAGCTGAACTGCTAAGATTCGGTGGAACGAGTCTAGTTGATGCCATACATCAATTACTCCTGCGAGTATGGGAGAACGAGGAGATCCCAGACGATTGGCGCAGAAGCATCATCTGTCCAATTCATAAAAAGGGAGATAAACTGCGGTGTGAGAATTACAGGGGCATCTCACTAGTTTGTACGTCCTATAAAATTTTGACGAAAATTCTGGAAAATAGAATAAAACCGTACGCAGAACGAGTCATTGGCGAATATCAAAGCGGTTTCAGACCTGGTCGCTCCACAACCGAGCAGCTCTTCTCAGTTAAACTGATACTCCAGAGGTGCTGGGAATACAACGTAAACGTATACCAAATCTTTGTCGACTTCAAGCAGGCATACGACAGTATCGATCGTGGAGTACTGTACAACATCATGCTGCAATTTGGTATACCAGCAAAATTAGTGCGACTGACAAAGATGGCGATGACCAACTCCGTCTCACAAGTCAGGATCCAGAATAGACTTACTGAAACACGCACTGGTTTGAAACAGGGCGATGGACTGGCACCGACGCTCTTCAACCTAGCACTGGAATACGTTATTCGGGCCATGAATATGGACAACAGCAAGACGCTACTCATCAAGTCGACACAATTAGCAGCGTACGCCGACGACATCAACATCATGTCCCGAAGATTGGCTGACGCAGAAGAACTTCTGCATACGCTCGATACCGCTGCAAAAGAAGTTGGATTACGTATTAACGAGGGTAAAACTAAAATAATGATGCAATCGGTGACAAGGACACCTGCACAACCGAGCATCAACGTGGGGGACCTCAACATCGAGTTCGTGAACAACTTCATCTACCTGGGTTGCAACCTGTCAAGGGACGCCAACGAAACTGACGAAATCAAGCGACGGATACAATTAGCTAATAAGACTTTTTTCTCGGTTCTCCCCATAATGAAATCGAAACATGTGCACAGAAACACGAAGCTCCGCGTGTACAAAACCATTATACGACC
This sequence comes from Chloromyia formosa, assembly GCA_964017055.1. Lineage (NCBI taxonomy): Eukaryota > Metazoa > Arthropoda > Insecta > Diptera > Stratiomyidae > Chloromyia > Chloromyia formosa. The sequence goes on along the minus strand of OZ024816.1, from coordinate 24,148,228 downwards.
AGTGCTATGCTATGGCTGCGAAGCATGGACCCTAACTCAAGCCTCCGAAAACATGCTAGACACTTTCGAACGTAAGGTTCTACGGCGAATTTTCGGGGCTGTTTGCGATCGAGATGGATGGCGCATCCGGTACAACCATGAGTTGTATGAAATGTACGATGAGCTGCAAGTCTCGAAAATCGTCAAACTACAACGACTTCAATGGGCAGGGCATGTACAAAGAATGGACGATGATCGCATGCCTAAGAGAGTAATGAATGCAGAACGAGTCGACGGAGCGAGACTGCGAGGGCGACCGAGATCTCGTTGGGAGAGCTCAGTAGGTGTGGACGCCGCGCAGCTGCTGGGCTCCCAAAATTGGAGGACGCGGTCACGTGACCGAGATAATTGGAGGACAATGATCCAGGCGGCCAAGGCCCGACGTCGGGCTGTCGGGCCACGATGATGATGATGATGTAAGAACAGGAAAGGTATCTTTTTGTTGTTGGAGCCTTTTAGTGCAATTTTTCAATATATTCGGTGTTTAGTTCATCGATCACGTATAAACGAAGCATAAGGTAAATCAATAAATCAATGCACTCAATCCAACACCAGCACCATACTCTTGTCTCTAACCTAAGCCACCGTGGATAACAGCGCAACACAGGTCAAAAACCTCCACTACACCTGACATGAATAAAACCCAATTGAAAATAAAATCCATTTCATTCTCAAGTGCAATATAGCGATATGTAGATATGTCTTCCAATCTAATCAGTAGTTCAGTTCTCCATTCTCTTATTTACAATTACGACTCAGACTTCGACGAACCTAGTTCACCCACTCTTCTGTTCTTTCAAACGACAAACGGAAAGACGGACGAAAATTCGTTTCATACACGGAGTAGGTCAGCGAACCTAGTTTCTTGAAGTTACTCCGTTGTCGGACTCGGAGTAGGTTAACCTGATCCGCAAGAGGAGCAGGTCATACCATGACTATACCACCGTGTGTTCATCTTCTCACTGCATTTTTTGCGGGAGAAGTCTTCCCGCCGTCGTTGAACTTAATGCAGTAAAACGACTCCCAATTGCGACAGGAAACTGCAGCGTTTTCGTAACGCATAAGTGTAAAGCGTTCCATTTAAATGTACGCGTTCCTCCTTTTCTGCGATAATGCTTTTTTTACGGGATTGCTATTCCCGCAGAAAAACGCCAGTAATGCCAGGCTGACAGAGTCCAGGGTGAACGTCGCGTTGGGGTCTCGAATCAAACCGGGACAAAAGGGGACTTTTCAGTTAAATGGCTTCGACTTTTTGTGTGCTTTCTTCACTATTAATCCAGTGCTACATTTAATACTAATAACTGTCAAAATACAGCATAAAGGATGAATTCATGTTAGATTACTAAAAGAAAGTACTAAGCTAACCGAAAAAAAAAACAAAGTGTAAGACAAATGCAAATCTCAGGAGCTTTGCGAAACATCATTAATGAATCTAGCCACTTACTCCGTCATCGCACTGAGAGCACTTCACTCATTGGCTACACCTCGTTTTACGAGTAAGTGGATGTTTTTGAAAATTTCGTGCATCTCGACTATCTCAATTATTTAAGGGGCTTTTAGGTGAAATTCCGTTTTCGAATCTCCGTAAATATTTCATTCGTTTACCTCCATCCTAAACTCTTCATTTTCTCGATTTTCTCTCTGTCACAGTGCAAGGATGCAAACACTTTTATCTGATGCACTGCAAATCTTTCTTCCCTTTTTAGGTTTCTGCGATACATCACCATTCATAAATTTTAAATACGTTGAATGCGTAATATCCTGGGGAGCTCTCTTTTTTGAAACTATGCTCAATTGACTAAAAGCTGCTAAGAGTGTATAGTAAGGGAAGAATACTTCCTTTTATATGCGGGTTGGTTTTAATTGTTTTTCACTTTTTTGGTTTCGCAAATGCAGCAGGATTCCCGTCAAATCTTAATTGGTTTGAAATTTCTTGAATTACTCAGAGCATTGTCGGCATACATATATGCAAGTAGAGGGATAAGCTGCAATTTTTTTAGGTATCTAGAGTGCATGATATATCGGTACATGGATATGTCTTATGACTACCGAATGCGTGCAACATTTTTTATCGAATGTAAAAGTATAATTAACGACACTGGGATCTTGATAAAATCTACATCGATTTTTTCGACAAAACATGTTCCACGCATTCGGTAGCCATAACAAAGATTAGCCATTCAAAAGATACTGCACTTCATACAAATTAACGCAGTGCCTAGTAGTTGCATATTTTCTGGTTCCCATAGTAATCCAGTAATTACAATAGTTGGGATGGTAAGCGACATACGAGGGTAAGGTGAAAATTCTCGGCCTGATAATTTCGTTTAAAAAAAAAGTATTTTATTTTACTACATAGTCTCCCTCGACTTCGACACACTTGGTCCAGCGTTTCTGCAACATCAGTATTTCTTCCCGGAAGTGAGAGTCTGGAAGGCTGTGAAAATATTCATCTACGGCCCTCTCAACTCCTTCATTGGATGCAAAGCGCTCCCAGAAACGATTAAGCTTTGTCCGTCTGTCTGTCTGGTTCTATGTAAACTAGTCCCTTAGTTTTAAAGCTATCAAGCTGAAATTTTGTACATAGCCTTCTTTCTATTGCACGCTGAAAATATGTCGGAACCAACGGAATCAGACCACTACGTCATATAGCTGCCATAGGAACGATACCGGTTCAAAAATTCATCTTTGCGAGAAAAACTTTTTTATTTCTTAAGATACCTTTTTCAAATTTTACAATAATCAATAGTATTTTTAGCCAAATCACATTCCCGAATTTGATTGAAATTGGACTCCTCTATCATATAGCTGTCGTAGGAACGACCATTCCAAAAACAAATTTTTGTTAAAAAAAAAACTTGTTTGCTTGTTTCTTTTTCAAGCCAGGCCTCTTCTCGCGAATTTTGGCATCCAGTTGGTCAGGAAGTTAAGAGTAATATTTGCCTGTTATTGTTCTGCCTTTTTCAAGGTAATCAATTAACAGGATCCCTTTCGCATCCCAAAACACGCAGGCCATGACCTTTCCGGCAAATGCGATTCACCTCGCTTTCATTGGCACTGAACCACCGGCTTCCGCCCACTGCTTCGACTGCTGTTTCGTTTCCGGCGTGTAGTGGTGGATCCAAGTCTCATCCATGGTGACAAATAACCGCACAAAATCAGTCGGATCCCAATTGAATCGGTGCAGAGATTGCTACGCAAATCGTTTGTGCATTTGCTTTTGATCGGCATTCAACAAATGCCGCACCCATCTTGCGCAGAGCTTTCGCTTCTCTAATTCTTTGTGTATTTTAAGATGTATTATGCGCCCTTTCTTCCGATATCCCCACAGCCTCAGCAATATCACCCACTGTCATTCGCCTATTGCCCAATGCGATATAGTGTATTGTACTTTTTCGATGGTTTCTGGTGTATTAGCGGTTTTTGGCCGTCCTTCACATGGGTCACCTTCGAGGGACGTGCGACAACGTTTAAATTCAGCTGTCTATTTTTTAACGGTTGACATCGAAGGACCGGAGTCGCCGTAAACTTTTGTTAATTTGATGATGAGTTTCCTTAGGGGTTAATCCATCCAAAACGAAGAATTTTATGACCGCACGATATTCAAGTTTCTCCATTTTAACGAAAAACACGTAAGACGTCTACTGCAAAAATTCGTCTAAGCAAACGACTTGAGAGAACAAGTTGAAACTTGTAATACGAACTAATGACACGTGCACCCAGGCAGAAAACATGTCAGTTGTTTGTGGAGTTGCGGGGCGACCGGTAGCGCAATGTGTTGAGGCATCAGTCTCATGTTTGACTACCGGCGTTTCGGGTTCGAATCCCGTCCACGACGACGTTCGTGGCCATGGATGTGCAGGAGGTGCATGCTGGCAACTGCATTCTCCGAAACCAATTTATGCCAACGAAACGTCAACTGGGCCACATGGAACAGTTGACGCGCTATGCCCCACAAGGGGTTAGGGCAATTGAGTTTTGTGGAGTTGCGCCTCATTGCCCAGAACAGAGTACGATGACGCACAGGGAAAGTTGACGCAACTATGGCCCACTAGGGATTACAGCTAAGCAGTACCCAAACGACAGAGAAACTGATCAATATCTTCGTAAGGAGGGTCCTCCAGTGAATCATTGGAGCTGTTCGTGAGGGCGACCAATGGCGAAGAAGGTGCAACAGCGAGCTGTATGCAATCAACGACGAAAGCTATCTACAAATTCTTTACAATACGTAGGTTACAATGGGCTTCACACGTGGTACGAATGGGTGAACCCAAAAAGGCGCTTATGGGCAAAGGTGGAAGAGCATTTCACCAAACAAGCGATGGGCCGACTGACACCAACAAGCTGCTCGGATCCAAGAACTGGAGGATGCGGTGTTTGAACAGAATGACTGGCAGAAGCCATATCCCGCGGAGCACGCATAGGCTGATAAGTAAAAATTCCGAATACTTCTTACTAAATCATCATTACATCACTATAACAAAAGCATACAAGAATTTCGCCCGCAAAATTACGCTCCATTTCAATCAGCGCGTGGTTCATATCAATTTCACAAAATCCAATTAAAACCGAACAAATCATTTCGACAATCCAACTGACTTCCATAAATCACAAAGTCTAATTAAGAGACTTCCGTGGAATTATCAGAGCACTATCTGAAGTTACCGGAGCTCGTTAATATTCAGCTGCACCAAACACGTTTAACGTTAAAGGCCATCGATTACCGGCGAAACACAACATCGGAATTAGCACGTCTCTCGCTAAGGCCAGAACGTGTAGAGGAACTTAAAAGCGCTCGATCTCTCTTCCTATCGTGTCCGCCGGAAAAAAAATATCGAGCAGGAAAGGAACACGATAGGTACATGTTCCCAAAGGAATATACTAGCAATGAATTGGCAATTATTGTATGTACGTATCCTTTTCGAGGTGATAAATGAGAGCTTGTCTGGACGAGGCTCTCATTGTTTGTTTGCTTTTTTTTTTCTCTCGTCGGGCGATAAATTGGAAGGAGTTTGAAAAGGTGAATTTATATTTAAAGATTTTCACCGGACTGGTGGTCAGTTGCTATGTAAATTTTGGCGTTGATTTGTTTCTGCCGGCTTTTTTTTTCACCGAGTCCTTTTCGAATGAATTCGACGAATCCAACACCTATGTTTGTCCAGCGATTGTTATCGAGATGGAATTCTATCCAGACCCATGGCTTGGTGTCGTCGTCTGGTTCATTCCAGTCCATTGCGAAACATAAAATACAAAAAAAAAGAAGTGGAATTCAGTGTATGGGTGAAACTTAACTACACTGTAAAAGAACGCAAGGACACATTCTGGGAAAAGCACGTCCGCAGACACGATATTCTTAGAGTAACATAGAACCTTTTTTTTTTGCCCTGATTCGAACTCATCCCTCTATTGCTAGCTCATTTCAAGCTTTTGTTGTAACATAGGTGGGAACGAACGCAGACTGTTAATTCCCCGGAGGGTTGATATTCCTGGATCCAAGCGGAGATAAAAATGGGCAGTAGCACAGCAATGTAGATTTATACAGAATTAATTGCTTGAGGCGACATAAGCTTCTTTTGGGGCGCCACCCGTCATGTCACCCCATCTCTGTCTCTCTGCATTCTTTTCGCTCGTTCTCGACTGTTTTTGTTTGTCGCCTTCTGTGATTGCAATTATTTTTTATTCGGACTTGAAGTCGCCGTTGGGAATTGTGTGACGTTCGAATTGTGGATACAACGAGGAAGGACTCTCCGTTTTTCGCGCAGTCTTTAATTCGGTCGTGGCATAGCACAACCGTCGACAAACTATATATTTCAACGGGAATGCAGGTTCGCGGGAGCTTTGTGGTAGCCAGCTTTGGGATTTTGTTAATTGGAGAATTTATACGATACTGAGATTTGATTGGTGGCATTCTGGCGGTAGTGTGAAGGATTTGGTGAAGTAATTTTGAATATTAAAATGAGACGATGTAAGAGTTTAAATTTTTTGGATTTTTGGCCAGGTAATATTTAGAAATAGTCTCAAAGGGGATAATCAAGACGCAAAGAATTCCGGAGTGAACTTAGACCTCCCCAAGGAAGGGTATTCTAGTCAAGTAATCGGTTTTCTAAACTGCCAAAAATTGGCACGGACAAGATTAAAATGAAAAGTAGTCAATTATATGCAGCGAATGGTTAACACTTTCGTTTTAAGCTGTACCTACTCGAAGGACCCAATATGTCCTCTATGAATGTGAGCTAACAGCTAAGGCTAACTAAGACTTGAGATTGGTTGGCAGAATCAATAGCACCAAGCAAGACATTTGTTTCCGATTTCCAAAGGGATTGAAAAGTCTTCGATCCTATAGCGATTCCATTCACCGATTTGTTAATGCTTTACAAATTGAAATGTCTTCGATTACATATACGGATACTATACGATTATCGCTCTGTGCCCTGGCATCCGGCAGCTACTGTCTACGTTCAAGCAGTTTAGCTAGCTATCCAAGCAAAAATCCGAGCGTTTTGAGAAGCGTTTTGATGAGCAATCTGAGCGGTTTGTCAAGCGGTTAGGCGAGCAATTGCAGAAACAGCCGGCAGAAATATCGAGATTTCTCGACGAGAGGCAACGAGAAACATGCAAGGAGTTCGAGAACGACCTCATGCAGGAGGACGCCAAAATGGATGGCGGGTTCCATACGGTTGCCAAGGAAGTCGAAGGATTGAGGAGCGAACTGCCCAACTAACAAACTCTCAAGAGTGAAAGTCTTACCGCTTACGAAAAGTCCTCATAAGACTTTAGTAAAACTCCCCGACACTCCTATAACGTAACTCTTGGGACAAAACTTAAATTTACTCTCGCAGTACCATTCTGATGAGAGTTTAACTCCACTAGAATTAGGGAAACTTTCACTCTTCTAATAGGATCATCGCTGCAATCTTATTGAGCCTTTTTTAAAAGACTTAATCTCTTGAAAAGTTATACTCGCGTAGATAGCCCCTTATAAGAGCTTGAATGTAAAATGTGAAGAAAATGCAATGTTCTTTAATATACCTATAATATTATCATACGAACTTTGTAACATACATGTACCATCGAAAATATCCTATAATGTATTTGTTCTCGCTCTTCGAAACACAAATTAAATTTTTTTGAATGTCGTTCTCTTTCTAACAACAATGATCAAGAAAAATGACAGGAGTTTATACCTCTACTAACAAAAATATTATACTTCTTATTAGAGTAAAAATGTACTCGTATAAATAGACTATTTGTTTCCTTATGAAACTTGTGTAACTCCCAAGAGCAGAGTAACAGTGTTGTTATAAGGCAGCAATAGATATCATAAAGTGCGCCATTTAATTCTTCTAAGAGTCTCGAAAGTTGCTTACAGTACTCTAAAAGGATGAAATTATGGGAGTGTGATTCTCAAAGGCAATCTGCCTTCACTCTCATAAGTCTCTCTTAGTGTGTTAAGAGATCAAAATTGTTAGTTGGGTGGAGCCCGAGTCAGCCGTAGAAAATCTGATGGCGCCATCTTTCGACGGACAAACGATCGGGGCATATGCAGCACACAGCTCGAGGCTGCTGCGGTAGTCAACAGACGGACCAACGGCGAGCAGTCAGCAAGGGCGGGACAAGTTTCCGAGTGAAATGACAACGCAGACGAACGAGCAGTCAGCGAATTTCGAGGAGTCGACAACACCGTTGAATGGACCGACAACGAAGATGACCCAACAATCGGCAAAGTTGAACGAGGGGTTGGTGAGGTTGGAGGAGTCACCGCAGAGAGTGACAACACAGTTGCAACCGCAGAAGGACAGCTCGAAGCCACAATTGCGGGAGCGGTCTGCGGGAGTCTGGAAGCTAAACGGCGAGAAGCTTCCTAGAGAATTTAAACGGATACGGATGGGCGCCCAGATCGGAAATGTGTATGATGGATTCGAGAAGGTCGGAAACTCCAAGAACGATCTGGAACGTGTGGAAACGTCGGGATTCGTTAGGGCCGAACTGTCCGCGAAGGTTTCAAGGGAACCAGTTCTCGCCGACGTGGAAGCGTCCTACACGCAGTTTGGGTTCGCTGTGGTGATGGACGGCAGGAGAGACAACAGCCGTACTACTGCTGTCAATTTGGTATTGCGATGTTCGACTACGGAGGTGTTGCGAAGCAGTCCAACCCCACAGAATGATTCATGTATGAAGCAGTCAACGTCGGTCACCGACTTCGGACGCCGGTCACATGGCGTGCATGGCCTGATGCAAGGACGACCTCGGTGGAGTGTTGATCACGTTAAGAGATTCAACTTGAAAACTCGCTCGATTGGTGTCAGGGACGGTGGCTTCGCATGGTTGTGCAGCGCTCATCGGAGAAAGCAGATGTGCTCGTTGGTTCGACAGACCTGGAAGAAACCGGATGAGATGGCTGCCTGGCTGGATAATGTAGTGCGTCGCGTTCCGAAACGTTAGAGGCCAACAGTGAAAATGAAGACCATGCATCTGGATCGGATGGCACCGCGTAAGCGGCGTCAGAGTAACTTCTGTTCGGGACGAACTGGTCTAAGGAGGAGGCAGTGTTAGATGTACCAAGTACATCTCTCTTACGACACACACTGTACTAAGCTCTACCATAGTCTCGATCCATCCATGACAAGAACCAGCTGATTCTCGAGCCATCTGGAGTCTGGAACCTTCTAGAAACAGTTCCAACTGAATGGGCACTAGCGGATTCTTAAACCTTCGTTGAGTAGTGGAAACCCGAGTCTAGAACATCTCGAACCGTCTAGAATCTTCGCTAACTGGTGGATACATGGGTGAGCAACTATATAAAGGCAGATGTCACCAAGAACAAGGGGAAGTAACCAGTCGGATCGCTATAAAGCGGAAAATAGATAATCGTTACCCGCCGTTAACAAATAGTTCGAGCTAGTTTGACGTTGGTAGTTAGTTACGCGTGTGTAGTTCGTTTTGTAAATAAGGCGTGTGTGTTTCCAATCGAAATGTTTTCATTATTCAGCGCAAGAATATCTAACGAACCTGCTTTCGCTCATCGGTCAGAGGAAACATTATATTATATTTTGGAATTTTTGAAGTAGGTTGAATTGCTTGGGAGGTGAGTATAGATGAGGATTGGAGTGGTGGGAAGGTGGAAGAGTAGAATAAGAGACAGGCACTGTGTAGTGAAGGTCTGGTGTGGGGCGCTGCGGGGAGGGCAGAATAGTAGAGGTGGCGAATAAGGTGTGGCAGTGGAAAAGAATAGGCAGGTTCCTTTGGTCAAATTCACATTTTTTTTATTTTCCCATTTTCTATTTCCCATTTTCGGTTTTCTAGTTTTCTATTTCCGCTTCCCTATTTCCCGTTTTCCATTCTCCGTATGACCAAACGCTTGGAGTATGTTGAGACTCTAAGAGAGTAACACTGTGAGTTAGGCGAGCATTTCGTTTCTTGTGAGGGTGCTTAGAGAAGGAAATAATAGTGAAGGTGAAAGGTGTTAAAAAGGAGTGAGAGTGAAGAAGTTAATCTTTCTTCCACTATCCGTTTTTTCTTTCAATTTAATCTTGCAAATTTCCATTTCCACTTTTGCAACTTCTGTTTCTTATTCTTAGTTTTATGGTAATTGCATGGCCCTAATAGCTGAAGGGTTATGAGACAGTCAGAGCGAAATAAGGCAGAAGAAAGATGTAGACTTCTGTTCTTTCATTTCCTTTTTACCCTGCTATTCCACCCTCACCATTGCACCCACCTTACTTTTACGCAACAAGAGTAGGTTAAAACAACAAAAATAAATGCTGACTTAACTCACATCATTATGCTCTGACCGTCACAATCACGCTCTACCATGTAATCGAAAATGGAAAACGGGAAACAGAAAAGCGGAAATAGGAAATGGAAAATCGAAAATGTGAAATGGAAATGGAAAATGATGAATCGAAAATGGAAACAGAGGAAGTGAAAACCGTTGAATTTCTGAAAAAAAAAACACGAAAATAGCTCTTGTGGTAGGTTAGGTTAAGGAGGTTGCTGTATAGAGCACTGCACACACAATCTCTAAACCGGAGCTGTCAATGAATCGATGTAGATGACCAGGTCTGTGAAATAGAAGGACCCCAAAGTGTCCTTCCTTCTACCGGCCAGCGTAGGACAGGTACACAGGAAATTTTGTATAGTTTTCTCCTCCTCATCCACGTTCTCACAGCTTCTACACTAATCCCTGTACAGAAGCCGAAGACGCCTTGCGGTCTCACTCATCGGGCGATACCCCGTAATGATCCCCACAACTTTCCGCAGTTGCTTTCTCTCCACCACCAACAGCCCTGAGGAGCTGCTAGGATTTAAGTTCGGCTAGACCTGTCTTGTAATCTTGCAGGTACTACCATTTAGCCATCCGATGTTGACGCGGCTTAGGGCGCCTGTCTTGGCTTGATTCTAACACGCCTCTATAGGTATATTGACAGTCCGAAAACACCCCATGTCCACGTTAGTCCGTATAACCATCAGTAAAAAAGCTGATGGTTCCCGACTCTAGAGTACTACCTACACCCCAATCTTGCCGTGAAGATATTGGGCTAGTATAGCCCTTTTACCAAAATTTCAAGCCTCTAGCTTCATTCTAGCTCTAATTCTAGTTATTGTGCGAACGAGCAGACAGACATACATGGTTAAATCGAATCAGGAGGTGGCTCTTATCATTTATGCTGGTTTTACACGCTAGACCAACTCCGCGATAGACCAAGCATTAGACTGCGTATTAAACTGTCCATTAGACCGCCCATTAGACCACGTATCAGAGCAGATATTTGATTTTTATAATGACACCCTAGACCTTATTAATATTCGGTTAAGCAGTATAATCAAAATCGTGTAGTTTTGAAATTTGGCATAATTGTTGGGGACAATATCTGGTCAAAAGGGGAAGGGGGCAAAAGGTCCATTTTCCCAGTTTTTCTTGATTATGTTATTTGTCACAAAAAAATTTACCTTACCCTGTACATTGTTAATGTAATGCCGAATATCAAGCACGTTACTCATACGATGAAACGTGCTAGGCAGTTGTCATTTGAAGAGTTTTTGAAAGTGTTGTCGTCCCTATCTTTCTAAAGGCGACTTTCATTTGATTATTTGCATCTCAATTGTCACTGCGCTTTTGCTTAAATCGTATGAAGTTCACCTCTAGTAGTAGTTACTTTATGTCTAGGGTTCGCACTTCAGGCCGAAGCGAAGCATCGATCTGGTTTTCTCGGTCTTTCTATCCTTTACAGCACTCACAACAATAAGATTTTTTTTCCCCGTACCTTAAATTTCTTTTCATAACTTCTTCAAACTTTGCTCTTCATTCCACACTCTAAATGGACCCAGCAGGCATTTCAGCATGATGAAAACCGACGTCATATATTTAGCAGTGAAACTTTTTAAACAACTCCTTTCCTTTGCCAGTTATAAGGCACGGAAATATAGAAGACCGTGTAATAACTCTTAATGGCTCTAATTACCAGAATACACTTTGCCGTAATAATGAAATTAATCTTGCTTCTGTTTTCCTTTTTCACTTCGTCCTCGTCGTCGTCTGCTTTCACTCAAGCGAAAGTCAAGGAAGGACCGTCATCCCTTTGCAGCCTTTAATTCATGTTCTTCTTATCTTATCCAGCAAAATTACTTGGCTCACAACTAATTCTTTCCTTTTTTCTCTTGTTCCAACTTTTTCAGGGAATCCACTTGGAACATAATACGTCGGCTCGCGTTATCAGGTCGAATCAAAGTTTGGTGTTACAAAAGATTACACGGTTTTATGCTGGGAATTATGCATGCAGCGCAATCAATGATGAAGGAGAGACGGTCAGCAACCATTTGCCGCTTCGAGTGAAATGTAAGTTACTAAGTTTTCAGGTTGCACTTTTTTGTTATGCCCTTATTTAAGCCGATTTGGCGCTTTTTTTCGTTCGGGTAGTTGTTTTCAGCCCTCGGAGAAAGTTTGGCTGGAAAAATGGAGTATTGAACGTACACGAATGAGTTTAATGGATTCACCACCATCCGTTTTTTTTTTGCTACTGTATTGTATGTTGAACCCTTACTGAAGTTGTTTCATTATCGTTCTGCGAATTTCAAAACTTATTTCATTATCGTAAGTTGGGGCGCAGTGGAAAATTTTGAAAAAGCTGAAAACTGAAGTTTGATGAACGTGGTTGGGTTTATGTTTTGGGGTGGCAATGCAATTGCTTTGTATGGTTTTTTCTTCTTTTTGATTGGAAGTGGAATGTAAGCGTAGTAACGAACGGGAGCAGTTGGTAGCAGTTGCAGAAAGTATTAATAAGGAGTTCGATTCTATCAAATATTGACAAAGAAGGGATAATCATGGATTGTACAACATTAATCGACCTAGATTTCCCGCAGACTTACTGAAAACACACAGATCTCCATCATTTAAACACCAAATATTCAACATTCTTAGTCAGCTTGCTAGGTCCAAAATTTGTTTTGATTTCTTTCGAAATTTGACTTCTACTTGATGAATAGTTGTTGCTTATTTATCTCGCCGTTTATCTTGTCCTAACTTCCTTATATAGTATAACTTATCTGTTATCAACTCCGCGCACTGGACACGTCTAGTGGCGGCTGTGAACAGGTGACAGAATCAACCCCATTTCGTACCAGGTGAAGTGTGACATTTCAAAAGATTGAAACATTCCTGTTTCGCAAAAATTTTGCAGAATTCTCTCTATTCGATTAGAGAGAACTTTCACAAAACTTCAAAAAAAAATTCCGCTTTAGGACCTACAAATTCCCCGCATAGTTTACACTTACAAAGCATGAATACCCATTCCACGGTGAGTGAATAAGTCGCCCAGATAGTGAAATAAATGAAAACTGAGATGCCGAAAAAATGCGTACATTGATAGCGCAGATACCATCCTTTGCACAAACCCGGATATCCGGAATAAGCCCTGGATCTCCAATGCTTCATGGCAGCGTATTGTTGAAAGAAAGGAGCTGAAGGTTTGTTTGACTGCAGCTTCAGACGATAATCGAACTCTTTTTCCGTCAAAAAGCTCGAGAAGTTCGTAGTGTGCGACACGATAAAAGAGTTTACGCGAATCGTCTTCCAGCTTCAGCAGATGAAGCCGCAAGAAGTAACAATTTAAACGCCGTATACGGTGTCACCAAGCAGTTTACAGGTGGTCGTAACTCCTACCAACATCCGGTGAAGGATACTGATGGAAACCTACGTATCTTGGATGAAGATCAAATGAGACGGTGGAAGGAGCACTTCGCCGCGGTCTTGAACCGTGTAACCTCTGGTGAAGTTCCCCCTCATATAGATAATTTAGCTAACCATCAAAATGTACGTATACGGTCCACTGCCCCGACTAAAGAGGACATAGTCATTGCAATTATTGCACTAAAACGAGGAAAGGCCGCCGGACTTGACGGTATCCCTGCCGAACTTTATCAAGCAGCGCCTAGCGTAACTGCCGAGTTGCTGCACCCACTTGTTAATAAAGCGTGGAATACAGAGACCTTTCCCACTGAGTGGAAGGAAGGTTTGATCATCAAACTTCCGAAGAAGGGTAGCCTCGTAGACTGTAATAACTGGAGAGGCATTTGTGTGCTCCCTGCTGTTCCCAAGATAGTAGCTAAAATCGTCCTGGAAAGACTAAAGGACCACTTAGAAAGCACAATTAGTGAAGAACAGGCTGGCTTTCGATCCGGATTCTCCTGTGTCGATCACATTGACACTTTGCGAATCATCATCGAGTAATGCATATGAAAACGATGAGTACGATTCTCCGCTTCACTTGCTTTTCATCGATTTCGAGAAGGCTTTCCATAATGTGAACCGGAATTCTATATAGGCGCCCTTGCACAGGAGAGGCATCTTTGACAAGTTTGTGGCTATTACTAAGGCAACCTATGGCGGCGTGAAACGGCGTATTTTGCATAAAAGTAAGCTGTCAGGGGATGTTAAGATTCGCAGTGGAGTTCGCCAGGGGTGCATCCTCTCACCGATGATGCTCCTCATAGTGATCGACGATGTGTTGCATGCAGTCCTATCCGGACAAAACACAGAGGAGTTGAATGAACTTAAACATCTAATCTATAACACGTTGACTACGCTTACGGCATGCCTACTCTCTCACAAAATTATGGATCTGTCCGCTATAGCGTAAAACTTTGAGCAGGAACAAGCAAGGTTCAAGGTTCTTAGCCCACCATTGCGAGAAAGTAATCCTACACCTATTGCGATCAATATTAATGGGCAGCCTGTTTGGAAGGTGAATAACATTGCCTACCTGGGTAGCATTGTTACCGAAAATGGCGGTACGGAGCAGGATATCGCTCGTCGTGTAAACCAAGCTAAATGCCCATACGGCATGTTGTCCAAAATCTGGCAGAGCAGTTATCTCAGCATCAAGACCAAGCTGGGCCTGTTTCGCTCCCTGGTACTGTATATGATTTTGTATAGGTGCATGCCATGAATGGAATCTAATTTCCAACCAAGGCCGACCAAGAGGTGGTCGATCTGTGGCAAAGGAGTGTATGCCGCTGGGTAAGTAATTTGGGGAGTTGCGCTCCATTGCCCAGAACAGAGTACGAAAGCGTGCAAGGCAAGACTGGTTGACACGCTATACCCCACTAGGGGTTAAGGCAAGGTAGTAGTACTTTACGTAAGTTCTTATGTCTCGAAGTGTGTCGTAGACGAGAAAGCACAGTTCCTCGTCGACAAGATTCTACTCTCTCTCTCTCTAATTGCCTTGACCCCTCCAAGGGCATGGGCGCGTCAACATCTCTAGCATTTCTATGCCTTGTTGAAGTTTCAATAGCATATCTACTTTTTGGAAGTGCAGTTGTTAGCATGCACCTCCTATCCGCGGCGTCTTTATACTGACAAGCTCGGAGCACAGGCAATTTTTGATCGCGCCGAGATTTGATCTCCGAGCTCTAGATTAGTATCGTAGAGCGGTGACCGAACGATCACGGCCACCGAGCGTGACAAGATTCTACGCTAACGTTAAAATCATCGCAAAATACACCATCTTTCATAATGACACGACATGTTTCCCACTCGTGGCCATGTTATGTTTTTTAGTAGTCATATAGTCATACGACTGCTTTTGGGCCAATGCGATCTTCATGGGAAGTGTTAGAAATACCCATAATGCCCTGAGGGGATTCGAATATGATTATGCTTATTTGATGTTGGTGATTTTATGAAAAAACTTCAATGGCAACTTCTCATTTTTCTCTTTTAAAAACACTTGAAACGATATGATCTCGTCGAATAACTGACGGTCGTTAATGTCTTTTTGACAATCTTTTTCAAATGTTAGTTTCGCTTTAAGTTGAATATATTGTTCCAGCGAAATAACTGTTGAATTTGTAACGATTTCTCAAATTAAGTGTGAGGACGGAAGCTGAGGCTTGGGCGTGCAGACAGTGCCGGACACATAGTGTTAAGGCCTCCTCATTCGATGGCAAGATGTACTATAGCTGGACAGCTAACTCACCCGTCGGTTGTGTGATGGAGGTCCTACGGAGTCGTTTTGCAAAAAAAAAGCTATCCCTAGCTGCCCGATTGCCGAAAATATATGAGATGCCTCTGACATGTCGATAAACAAGTAAGAAATGGCCAACGAAAAGCCGACCCACGTCCCTAAAACTAGCCCGGATGCTCCCTGATAGCACTGAGTCTCCGCGCTTCCCACACTGACTTTGGCCAAAGCAGCATATATCTTATCTGCCATTCCTGCAGGAGTACTTAATTCAGGAATGGAGCACCAAATTGGCACTTTATTAAAACTTCTATTATAATTATACATTTTTTTGGAAGTTGATATATGCGGCTTATAAAACTGGGGATGCTAGCGTGATGTCAAACTAGCACCCCTATATAAAATACTCAATTGCGGCAATTCGACTGGAGCACAAAATTTTTGAGCTGAGCACCATATTAGCACCTAATTATGCGATATGTCACACCTAAATTTTTCATTGTGGGGGTACCAGCTTAAATTTTCAAGAATTTTGTAGCTTGTATTTTCTGTCTCTTCACACAGAACTGTTCAAAACTTTCTTCAGCTCTTTACCTCATTTAAATGTGCGCGCGCATTTTCGATATCGGATTGAAAAACTTAATTCTGCGGAGGCCGACACACGACTCAACTCAGCGTTTTATAAATCGCAATCGCAATAAATGCATCAGAAGTGCGATTGTAGAAAAATTCGATATTCCAGTTGAGAAAAATTGAGCGGATTGGCAGCTATTGTTTTTAATAATGCAATTAGTTTTGTTCGCTTTGGTCGCCATTTCGGGGACCAGTTTGGCGGCCCAACCAAACGCCGCCGAGGTAAGTGCCTCTTTTGCCAGTATAGACGGCACGCTACTGCGCATATGTAGTTCAGGTGGAATCATCATAAAACGCTAGCGATTTCACGTTGTTAATTTTTGAAATGACGAATTTTGACTGCTAGTGGCCGTTGTTGTTTAAATACGAGTAATTAAATTTAAATCGCATGGTTGATTGCAAAACTTGTGTTACGACCGAAATCTCAACCCTCTACACCGTACCACTAAACTTAAATCACTTCGTTCTATTCATTCTCTTTCCAAACGACTTTGTTGATTATAAAAATAAACTCTACACGACCCATTAATAGATTCGATCTTTTAACCAAATGTCACCTCCCCAATATAGATCTGCCACACCATAAAATCAAAACTCCACCGATAAGCTTTAATGTCCCAAAGTAAAGCATAAACTCGTATACCTGTAACAACTCACCGACTCATGTCCAGATTTTCATCGAACCCCATAAAATGGCCATATTAAAAAAGGATTCACAATTTTTTTATGCATACTTCCCGAAGATGAGCCCTTCGGATACCATGAAACAAGTAGTAGGCGACAAGTCGTTAAAAAGCCACCAAGGATTATCTATAGGCCATTCACTTTCTATGACGATGGTGGATATTGTCAAATAACCATCCTCTCCTGTTCATTGTACGAGTATTCATGTTCCGCGGATGGCGGAAGCAGCAATGAAATAAGGCTGAGTCTATCATCCGTTTATCAGCCGAGACGGGCATGAGCTGCACTCTCATCGTCATATTGTCTAAATATTTATATCATGCATAAAAAATTAAGCTCATTTTTGGGCTCGTTTCTTTTGTATTAAATTTAGAACGCGTTCATAGCGTTGTATTATCATACAGCCTTTTGCCGGCCTTTATTAGAGGTCTATATTCACGAGGTACTCCACCGTGGAGATAAAATATAAATCTGCCAAAATGGCATGAATAGCACCAAGATTTTTCATAAGGACATATTCGATGTCTATTTTTTTTCTCTCCCTACCGCTTGGCTCCAATCGAAAAATTATGCACTCCCCGCAGACAGAAGGACTGTATATAGACACTAAGCCGACGGCTATGAGAAGTGACACAGAAGCGCTTTACGAACGCGATTATGTCCCTTGCCAGGGCATATCCAAGTTACAGTCAGGATGAAATAAAGATGTCATACATTTGTTGGATGCCTTCATGATTGCCATCTAGTCGGGCAATTTGGAGTGTCAGTCATCTCAGGATATCCAGATACGTATGGAATGTGTAGGATGGCGGATGAGTACTCCGGTTTGTCAGCTCGTATTAACGTCACACAATTGTCGAGCGTATGTGGCACTTTGCGATAACACAAGTGCCTTTAGATATGGATCATGGGTTCCGTGTAAGCTTTTTTTTCCTGTACTCGTACTCGATTATATTATAGCGTATGAGTTCATATGGACATCTATCGACCGGACCAGAGGGCACAACAAGGACATCTAGTTGTCAAGTACTCCATCAAGTGGGATAGAAATATTACGGGTTTCGCGTGTATTTAACATATACATAACCTTTACATATTGACCCGATAAATATTACAGGACTCGGTTCTACTCTAAAAAAATCGGACCTGAGTAACGAGCATGAATATGTGATTCAAACATTTTGAAAAACTTCAACTCGTTAGCTTATGTTTCCTACAGCCGCTACCACTATCGTACCAAGCCCAAGGGAAAATCCTTTAGGGCATCCATTCTTTGGAGATTTACAAGCCCAGCCGACACAGGGAAAAAAATGAACGAAACGCGAACAAAATACCTTCTGAAGCCTTCGTTTCTGTGTCTAGAGCTATCGGCAGTGAAATACACGACGAGCCCGTGGAAAAGCATCCCTTTGGAGGAGGCCTTAACCGTTCGGCACGATATGAAATGGCTGGCAATTTGCGCATAAATTCTGTTGAATTGTATCGTACGTACTCGTACATCCGTATGAATTTATATGTGTACACCTGAAAGGAGAGGTGCACCTGTAATATTTCGCTACGTAGAGAGCACTTATCGACATTAGTGCAAATACTACACGATGGAACGGTGCATGGAACTGATATGTTAAGAAAATTTGTTCAGTAAGAGTTTAAATATTTCTGAATAATGGCGATTATTTAATCGATCAAAAAATTCGAACCCAAATTTTGAAAATGATCCAAAATCTTTAAGGATATCGTTTTGGAGTAGTAGATACGAGTAGTACCAACTACACATAATACTCATTTTCCCTAGCCCCTAGTGGGGCATAGCGAGTCAACTATTCAATGTGGCTTACCTGACGTTTCGTTGGCATAAAGCAGTTTCGGACGACGCACTCTGCCAGCATGCACCTCGAGCCTCCATTAGCCGCCTACCTGCGACAAGTCGGGAGATGCTGTGGCTTAATATTACGCCCCGCACGACAGGAGGAAGACAACACCAACATCCATGGCCACGAACGCCGTGGGACCAGAATACATAACGACCGTAGTCAGATGTGGGACTGACATGACGGCTCTACGTACTGAGCTACCGGTCGCCCCAGGCTAAAACTTGCACTACTCCACATTGCTGTATATCGAAATTTGATATTGGCCACAACGCGAAATGGCCATGGGGAATAGTGTGTGTACTTGTACAAGGATTCTTCAGCTCCCTACAAGTACTGTATCTGTAACTATCGAAGAATTATTCCTTTTCGCACAAAAGACCGCCAATGGAATTAGCTCACAGGGCATAATAGATTTCTCAGAAACAAAAATTTGCGAAGGGCCACTTGCAATTCAAAATAGCGGAGCGAACTACCGAAGGCAGTAGAAAGGGAAAGTAAGTTTTATCGAAATATCGTGAAAATAAAAGGTAATCGTAGTTTAAGTTCATTAGAGTAGGGGGGCTCTAACTTGCTTGTTGTTGAAAAAGGGTGCGAGACACTTCATGCATAACAGGGTTGAAATGGTAAGTTATTATAATTTTGGGACCACCTTTTTTACAATAAAAACTGGATAACATCATCTATACGAACACCGAATTCAAAGACAATACGCTGATTATCAGGCCTTGTGCGTACAATTCAACTATGGCTCAAAAGTGGCTCGTCATCATAATCATCGTATCGTAACAGCCCGACGCAGGGCTTTCGCCACCTGGATCATTGTCCTCCAATTATCTCGGTCTCGTGACCGCGTCTTCCAATCTTGAAAGCCCAGTAGTTGCTCGGCGTCAGCATATACTGAGCTTTCTCGAGCTCTCGGTCTCCGTCGCAGTCTCGCTCTGTCGACTCGTTGTCCGTTCACTACTTGTTTAAGCATGCGAACATCGTTCATTCATTGTACCCTGCCCTGCAACGACGAAAATGCGAATTCTTGTCATTTATCACACTGCCAATCCAATTCGTTTCCTGGATTGCAGTGATGCCCAATTAGTAATTCTTGACCTATCAAAGGAAGGCCTACACGGCCCCCTGTTTATTCAGGGAGCGTTCATTGCAGGATCCGAAAAAATAATCCGCCAAACGTTTGCGTGGTCGCCTTTGTTGCCCCGTCCAATCTAAGGCTTCTGTTCTAGATTTCTTGACATGGAATAGTTTTTCCAAGCATGGGTTGTCGGTCCATCGCTAAACCCTATCCAGGGATGGCTTCGGTGATAGCTTCTTCAGGTGGTTCATAACGTGCCAGAGTTCACACAACTATGTTGCAGGTCTGACTACGTAATTCGCGACACCCTACTGACCGGAGACGCTTGCGTGTGACTCAGCCATTAAGGCTACAGCTATCTAATTGCCTCGACCAAATTTTTTGCTTTGCAAACCTAGATTGGCTTGGTTAGCCGTTCCGGGGGATGCCGGCCGCGGAAAGGACTATGGAAGAGGCCCTTTGTTCCGCTACGCTTGTACGGTGAACAAAAATTCAACAGAGGTCTTCTGTCTACATCTCTATATAGAGATGTACAACATCGACCCTAGAAGATAGAAGGAGCTATACAGGGTGTCCCACTTTAAAATCGCCATAGGACTAGGACATTTTTCACACTCTGTTTGTGAAAAAATGCTGCCCAAAAATTTCTTGTCAAAAAGCCTGACCTTCCAGAGAAAACTCCGATTTACCGGCGTAAGGCTAATTTAATCCATAAAACAATACTGATCCAGAAACTACACAAAATACCCGTTAGGATGATACCAAAACGGTTTCGAAATTCATTCCATCGCCCGAGATACAAACGTTCAAATTTTGGAAAAAATTCTTTATCAACCTTTGATTGGAAAATTGAACCCACGTTTTATAACAGGGCTTTACACTAAGAGCTCTACAAAATCTCCAACAGATGGCCCAATCTCCTGCATTTCAAATGACATATAAATATCTTTGACTTAAATTTGAAAATTTTCGAATTTTAGATCTTAAAGAAAGAAAAACGTGGTCAGAAGATCGAACAAATAGACTTCACCCCTGACTTTACAAGTCTTCTTATTAGTGAAAAACACCAGTAGCAGCTTCAGTTTTGAATTAGTGTAAGAAATAAATATTAAAGCACAAACAAAATTTATTGATAGAGTTTAAATAAAAATAAAAACAACTACTTAAATCGATCTAAAGGAGCTGCTGAAAATGGCCTTCGTGGTTTATGCGCAAACGGCATCTTCTATTGTACTTATTGACGAAATTGTTTTGAGAACCTGTTCGAGTTTCTCCTTTAATTCATGGCACGCAGCATGAATTCTTTGCAGCAAATAATCTCGAGAAGTGGTCGGTTGGCTATAAACTGCGCTTTTAATATCACCCCATACATAAAAATCTAGATGTGTTAGGTCTGAACTTCTCGGAAGCCATGCAATTGGGCCATATCGACCAAACCACTTTTCCCTGAATTCTCGGTTTAAAAACAACAATTGAGCCGTTGTGGGCTGAGCATCCGTCCATCTGCCACCAAAGGTCCACTTGTTGAGTAATAGGCATATTGTCCTGTATTTTGGGAGCTACTCATTTTGTCAGATTTCGCAAAAGGAAACTGCATTCAGTCGATGAGGAAGAATGGTAGGATCAAGCAGCTCATCGCCTACTACACCTATCCAGACATTCATGCTGAACTCATGTTGGAATCAAGAAGTGCGAATGGCATGGGGGTTTTCTTGATCCTAAACGTGGCTGTTCCTCTTATTGATTAATTGGTAGCCTCATCGGTCCATTGGATTTTCCTGGTGAAATTTGGATCTAAAAAGTTTCGCTCCGTAAACCACCTACAGAAAGTCATCCTCTTCTCATTGCCTGTTGGAAGTAGATCCTGCACTTCCATGATGTGGGAAGGGTAACGATTGTCTACACGAAGAGTTCGATGAATTGTCACACGGGGTAAGTCTAGCTGAAGTGCGGCCATTCTTATGCTCAAGCCAGGCTTTTCTGTGAAAACCCCCAGGATTCCTTCCTCCTTTATAACTCCGATACCCCGATTACATTCTGAAGCATTACCGTTTTGACTTCCTCCAGTTTCCCCAAAGATACGATACTTTGTTTCGAACGTTTGCCTGTCAGGAAGTCTTCTTTCTGGAATACGTCGACGATACTCTTGAGCTACCTCGTGACCGTTTCCTCCAGCAAAACTATACACAAAAATCATATTCTATCTGTAAATCGAAAAGGCTGCTGGCGCTGGTCGGAGGTCATTTCTAACGACGACCTCCTGTTCATTACTGGTCAGGACAGGATAGGCACCTCTATGAAAAGGCGAAAGTGGCAATGGATAGGTCACACACTCCGAAAGGGGCCGGAAAACATTGCTAAACAGGCCCTCGATTGGAACCCACAGGGAACCGATGTCGCCGCGTTGGACGACCTAGAAATACCTGGAGAAGATCAGTTGAGGTCGAGGGTATGTGATTAGGCAAATCGTGGAGACAGTTGAAGGCGATGGCGGCGAACAGGATGAGGTGGAAAGTCGGCGTGGTTAATGCCCTATGCCCCACAAGTGGGTCCTGTCAACCCCTTGTGAGAGAGAGAAATCAAAAAGGCATCGCTTCTTGCTATCTATCAATTAGTGAATCAAACAAAAGAAATATGGCTAAAAAGTTGAACAAATAAATAATTACAAATATTACAATTATTTCTGAGAAACCATGATAGAGAAAAGTTTGCCCGCTGCACTCGGAAAATTCGACACGCTAATACTAGACTTTTTCAACAATGGCGGTCCATTACCTTAAAATTAACCTGATTATGTATTACGAAACCATACAGTAGCACTACAAAAATGTTTTTCATTAAATAAATGCCAAAACAAAATTCACGAATCACTTTTGTTTGATTTATACATAGAACATAGACCATGTTTTTCTTCCTTTAAAATCTAATATTTGAAAATTTTCAAATCTTATTCGTAGATATTTAGATGTTTTTCGAATGTTAAGAAATTCGGCCACTTTTTGGAGATTTTGTAGAGCTCTTAGTGCAAAGCCCCGTTATAAAATGTGGGTTCAATTCTCCCATCAAAAGTTGATAACGAATTTTTTCTAAAATTTTAACGTTTGTATCTCGGGCGGTGAATGAAATTCGAAACTGTTGAGGTATTATTCTAACTGATATTTTGTGTAGTTTCTGAATCAATATTGCTTTTTTTGGATTCATTTAGCCATAGGCCGGTAAATCGGAGTTTTCTCTGGAAGGTCAGACTTTTTTGACAAAAATTGGGAAAAATGTAATAGCTTTGTAACGGTGAAAGATAGAGGGTTTATTTGGGCGGTATTTTTCCACAAACAGAGTGTGAAATATGCCGTAGTTCCATGGCGATCTTAAAGCGGGACACCCTGTATTCTGACATTCGAAACAAGATTTCAAAGATAGACTTTGGAAGACTTTACAAAGCTATTTTTGAGCCCGTCCGACTGTGAGCTATGATCTGAAAATCTTGCAAATCAAGGCACATTGTGCTCATTAGAAGTTGCCCGAAATTTCCCTACTTAATTTATGGGATATGTGTAATAAAAATCGATCTGAATTCTCTATATACGTTCAGTAAATCACTTTCTTCCAATTCTCGACTAAATCAAACTGCACTAAAACAATATCCATCATCTTATCAATAAATATTCGTAGATTGCAGGCATTCCAGAATAGTCGCAAATAAAATTCCTCAGAGCCCTATCAACCAAATTAGTACAATGGACGAATCTCGCGAGAAGATATTCCTCATCTCAGCCAACAGAATATACTACCTTAGTAGTAATTCGAAATAGTACTTGTGCTCGGGAATTGAGAAGTTTACGGCTACCGGTAGTATTGTGCGGAGATCTCAGCCCGACACACACACACCCACGAGGAATATGTGTCTTGTTGGTCTGCTTGCCAACCAAATTTGTAGCCTCTTGCGGTACTACATAAAATCCATAAAATCCTTCCGAAGTCCGGAAAACGTGCAGAAAAGACAAAATTCATGAAATTATGATGCAATTTATTATTTTTATGTTTACGAGTATTATCATTGTTATTTGTTACGACTAAAGGACTGGAGAACTCTTCTAGGCATAGGTAGCCGTGGCTTCTGCATCGGACCGATGGCGACCCTTCCAGAACAACCGAGTGGCTTAAGACATTAATGTTGGCCTGTTTGAGTCGACAGGCCCGACCGGTGTGGTGGCTCTTTCGGCTTTCCAGCCAAAGTATGAATGAGGTTACAACAACTATGATGACTACTACTAGGACTGGTGGCCTGTGCTTGCCGCGACTATAACTTCTTTATATCCGTTATTTACTCTGTACCCTCAAACATTTTATTGCTGGGAATGTCATGCCTTGGGGTCTTCACTGAACTGCATGTGTGCGGTTTTTGGTCTACCCCACACCCCCTCGCTACCATATTCCAGAAATGCTAACAACTACAGACATTTGTCTAAATCGCCCACCATACCATCACCACATCCATTCGATGGAATTTTCGTCCTTTTTGGCCTATGTCCACCATCCATCGTATATTCTAACTGAGGTTACTGCAGACATTGTGACAAATTTTTGAATTGCTTCGTATTATGATGACCATTTCGTTTGAGCGTGCCATGTATGGGCCGCAATCGCTAAAAAACGGTAGCGATTTCTGCCGAGTATATTGTCTGATAGAAATGACAAATGTCGTGGCAAAAACTTATACTGGTACCTCTCACCTCTTTGAAATATTGGGTTTGAAGTAATACTGGTCGGTGGGTGGTGTCTCGTGGTGTTGGCGGTTGAATCATAAATTTCGAGCAAGTTTTCAAAGATTTATTACCATTGCACATGTGTGGCTTTTTGGGAGGATTTCAGTGCGGTCATATGCCGTATATCAGGACTACTAGACGATTTTAAGTTTAATTTCAAGAAACATTATTAGAAACGAGGGGAAAAGGGGTGACTACTCGTATAACGACTATCTATTGCGCGAGTTGAAGGGCTCAGTTTCTTGTATACGTACAATAAGGGCATTTTAGAATAACGTGCTTTTGGTTTTATGGGATTCGGGAATGTCTTTTGGGTCGGTGATTTGAATACACCAGCACAAAATTTATAGTTTTGGGAAGCAGCCAATAAAAAAACCGATTTGTAAGTATCCACTGCAATTACAGTCAGGTTTATACGAGTGTTTTATTGAAATAAATTCCGATCGAAGCCTTTTTTCTTTAGTTAAGGAATGTCGGAACTTTGTTTTTTGTTTTCCGAAATTTTAAGGGCACGGTTGCAGAGAAAAATTTGTATTATTGTAATTTGCTTTAAACATATTAAACCAGGCCGAAGAATATATACTCTGAACTTGTACAAACCTAGTAGTGGTACCATAAGTACAGATTGGCAACGACCATTTGCATTAAAAGTGAGTTTCCTATATGACCAGTTTATAGGGGAGATTGGAACTCATTCAGGAGGATGTTGACCGTCCTCAAAATCAATTAACTAGCTCATTCTACAAGTTTTGTCCAATTTTTCAAGTCGCTAGCTTCATTCTATCTAAAGTTATTGCTTATTTGAAGTTTCACTTATAGGAGTAGGTTTCTTTCGTCAAATCTTGCGCATTTTTAATAACAACCAACTAGACCCCAGTACAAACATTTGACCGAAATTTCAAGTCATTACCTTCATTTCATCGAAAGCTATCGCTTATTTGCCGTTTCATTTGTAGGGGAGGTAGAGGTTCCTCGGGTCGGATCTTGCCCATCATTGCCACCAACAAATTAGATCATGCTATGAACATTTAAGCAAAATTTCAAATCTCTAACTTCATTCTATCGAAAGCTATCGCTTGTTTGAAGTTTCATTTGTAGGGGAAGTAGGGGTTTGGTTGGTTGCATTTTACGTATTTTCAATATCAGCCAGCGGAATCCTACTACAAACATGTAACCAAAATTTCAGGTCGCTAGCTTTATTTTATCGTAAGTTATCACTTATTTTAAGTTCCATTTGTAGGGGAGGTAGGGGTTCCTTGGGTCGTATCTGGCCTATCTTTAACACCAACTAACTCAATCTTACTTTAAACATTTGACCAAAAATTCAGGTTGGTGGCTTTATTCTATCAAAAGTTATCGCTTATTTGAAGTTTCATTTGTAGGGGAGGTAAGGGTTTCTTGGGTCGAATCTTGCCCATTTTCAATACCAACCAAATAAATCTTATCTTTAGACCATAAGGTCTATTTTGTTATAGCCCTGTAAATCTAGAGTGGGCGATCGAGTTTGATCGATCCCACAAATTTGCTTAGCTGCTCAAGTTTGAAAGAGGCGATCGTTTCCGCTTCAGGGAATGCCTCACCGAGACCTTGCAAGTGGCGACGGGTGAGTGCCTCACACTCACAGAGGGTGTGCTGGGACGTCTCATCATCGCTTTCGCAAAAACGACAGTTGGGGTTAGAGACAATCCTCATTCTGTATAAGTGACTCCTCAGGGTTGAACGCCCTGAAAGGAGACCGCAAATGATTCTCACTCTGCTTCAGCCAAGGCACACCAATTCGAGGGAGCGCTTGGGTGAGTGAGCTGAAATAAACAATTTCGATTTTCTCAGGCCAGGGAGGTTTTCCCAATGTGCAGTGGTTTCTAACTGTTCCTGCTCTCTTATGTGTATTTTAACCCTACAGGGATACCACAGAAGAGTTTAAGCCTTGTGAACGGACTTGCAGAAGCCGTCCTGGTTAGCTCATCAGCGGTTTCGTTACCCTCAATACCAACATGTCCAGGGACCCAATAGATGGTAACTATACTAGCAGTACCAATTCTTTGTAGAGCTTCAAAGCAGTTCAGAGCCAGTTTCGATGAAAAGGAGAATTTGCTAAGCGCCTTGACTGCAGCTTGACTGTCAGTGAAGATTGCAATCCTACTGTCACGGTTGCCAGCTTCTAGACAAAAGTTCGCACATACCTCAATCGCGCGAACTTCAGCTTGGAAATCCGTGGTGTACTTCCCCATAGGAATAGACACTCTAATTAAGGGTCCTGCGATACCCGCCCCTGAGCCTTCTTCAGTTTTGGAGCCATCCGTAAACCATTTAACAGTACTGGAAGGAAGGATTGTGTGCTTCATTTCCCCATTCTTCTCTGCTTCATATAGGAGTTCCCTTGTTATGTGGTCTGATGGCAAGCTTAATTCAGTATCCTCCTGGAGCCAGTGTTCCTGCTCCGAATTAAACTACTATTCGATGGCTTGTCCCCCATGTCTTACCTACAAACTGCCTACATATCCATAGAGCTTTGGTGGCTTTGTCCGCGATTATCCTCAGGTGTGCCGACCACAGTAAGTAAATCTTACTAACAACATTCTACCAAATTTTCAACTTGCTAGTGTCATTCTATTGAAAGTTATCATAACTAAAGGAATATTTAATTTTTTCAAAATTTGATTATGCCCAATTTACTAAGACCCAAGCAGCTTCTCACTTCAGGGTTACATGCCAAAAATCTGGTGTCTGCGTCAATTGGTTCAAGAGTTATAGGCAAAAAACGTGAACAGTAGGGTAGTACGGGGCTCTTTGTGAGAAAATTACCGTTGGTTTACAGCTGATCGATTTTATTTTTCCAGGAGAGTATAAGATTACCTTCACGAGCAATCTACCAAAGCTAGAGCTTTTCATGTTAATTTAGTCGAGAGTTATAGATACGTTTAAGTATTGTATTTTACATATGTAAGGGAGGTAGGCGGTCTCTTAGTCTGATCATGCCCATTTTCAATACCAACCAACTAGATCATACTGCCAACATTTGACGCAAATTTCAAGGCTCTAGCTTCATTCAATCGAAAGTTGTCGTGCGAACGGGCAGACAGACAGACATGCCTAAACCGAATTAGGAGGTGACCCTGATCATTTATATATATACATTGCTATACCTCCGGAGCCTCCTTTAAGGTGTTACATATTTTCGTCGTGACCAAAACAATATACCCTATACTAAAAGTCTAGCGTATAAAAATGCGTGTCCGTGTCCGGCTATAAAAGCGTCCGGTTAAGGGAGCCTAATTTGTTTTAAAACATGCTAAAAATGTTCGGGACTCAAAATTTATTCATTTATAAAAGGTGTCCCGTTCTGAGAGCTATCCGTACAGGGAGCGAACACTGTATTATTTTATTCTTTTTGGTTGTGTCAAGAAGAAAAGATATAAATATACAAAAAAAAATACAAAAAGAAGCCTAATTTACATTAAACTTATTTGTTTTCTCCATTTTATCTTCCCAATTACAGTCTGCAACTATACACCAAACGTAGGAACTCGAAAAATTATAATAACACCATTAGGTAGAAAGAAAAAAATTATACGCCTCACACGTCATATATTATAGTATTATTAGAGAAGGTCCCTGGGGACCTTGTCGGGCTGACCAAATGAAAATGTTTTCGGTCATCGTTTTTTTAACCGGTGCAGGTAAATTTCGATCTAGCGGTTTTATAAAAACGTACGTATATATTGTATTTAAAGACATTTATGTATACGTACCAACATTCGTTCAATAGTCTGAAATCTCTTCTGCTTCCATTTTCAATACTATCCACAATCTCCAATGTAACCTCAAAATCTATTCTCAATTTTTCCAATTCATACTGATTGCATTATTGTGTTTTAATTGCAATTTAATGAAACTTAAAGATTCAATTCGATATGCAAATCATTATAGTCAGCAGTCAGCCCACTTTAATGAGGTCACAACTTCATTTGTAGACTGAAATCATCCTGTTCTACCACAAAATCCATACAGGAATATCAGCACATTTCTGCTCAGTAATTATCGCTTGTATATTGAAATGACAGAAAAACCGGGAGGATGAAGGAAGTCTCCTGGGTCGGGAAAGTGAGAATATGGGGCGACGGCAAAATGGATATAAACAGTCTGCAAAATACTCGTAGACACACTATTACCAAGTGATTACTATCGAGGGACATGATTGCAATTAAAAAAAGTTGATTCCCGGTTCGAAAATTGATGACTGGTTATGCCAGTGTGAGCCAGCATTTTGCTATAATTTTTGTTGGCAGGAAATGTATTGAAAATGAAGCCGTTAATTGCTGGGGAGCTTGTCGCGAATTAAATGAAAGAAAGATTATTAGCAGGCGCATTTTTTGCGCAGATATGTAGGATCCCTGCCCTGGTTGCACAAAAGAACGCCCTTGGGTAGCATCCAAGTTAAATTTCGAATTGTCAAGTTGTGTACCCTGATGTGAAGTGGTACACCTCATATGTGGTGGGAATAAATTTCCAATTCGGATGAAAATATCAGTTTGATTACCGGATCGTTTATTTAATGCGACAGTGGACGTTTAAAAAATTGGCGTGCCTCCCCAACTTAACAAATATTATTCACACTTGTTGTTTATCAGTGACAGTCCCAATTGTAGCTCTAGATTATAGTATTATCCAAATGGGTCCCGGGTTTGATCCCAATCCCCAAGCCTAATTATTAACTGTATACTCTTCACGAATGTGATAGGGTATATTAACTTTGTCATAAGGTTTGCAACGCAAAGAGGGAGGCATCTCCGACCATATACTCGTAAACTATTTATATTGTAATGTTTCCTCTGCAGAGCGAAACCAGAACGAAATCAGGTTCGTTAGATATTCTTGTGCCGAATAATGAAAACGCTTCGATTGAAAAACACACACACACTTTATTTACAAAACGAAATACACACGCGTACAAACAACCAACGTCAAACTAGCACGAACTATCTGTTAATCGCAAATAACGACTATTCTCCTTTCCGCCTCCGAGCGGATACTGTTTAACGATCCAACTGCCACTAAGTGTCGAGTCTTACTACTTCTTTTTCTTTTGGTGACATCTGCCTTTATATAGCTGCTAGACCCATGCATTCGTCAATTAGCGAAGACTCTAGATTTTTCGAGATGTTCCAGTCTCGGGTTTCCACTTCTCAACGAGGATTTTTGCCCCCCAAATTGTTAGATTCTGAACTAGCTTAACCCTTCCAATGACATGGGCGCATCAACATTTCTTGCATTTCTATGCCTCGTTGACGTTTCGGTAGCCTATCTCCTTTTCACACGTGCAGTTTCCAGCATGCACCTGCTATCCGTGCCGTCTTTATACCGACAAGCTCGAAGCGCAATGGGAGTCTTTTAGTTCGCACAGGCAGTTTTTGTTCGCGCCTATTATCGAACCTCCATTTTCTAGATCGTAGGAGGTGACCGAATGACCACGGCCACCTAGCGCGTCAATTGTTAGATTGACGAATCTTTAATTATGTGGGCGTTAAAATATCAGGTCAGTTCATAAGCTCCCGCGTTTTCTCAAGTAGCTCAAATTATTGAAATTTCGTTAGTTGTGAAATCACAGATCAAAGTTTTCTATAAATAGTTGGAAAGGGGAAAGCGTTAGTCAGTTAGCATTGACTTCTTAAACAGGAACCATCACAGGAAAAAACATGGAAGTTACGAAGGAGAATAAACGAAGCATTTTGTACTTTTTGTTTAAAAAGGAAAAAAATCTACACAAGCCGCTGCAGAAATAAACGAAGTTCATGGAGCGAACACCGTAAGTGTGAGGACTGCACAAGAGTGGTTCCGGAAATTCAGGTAGGGCTGCACAACCTTGGAGGATGCACTCCGTTCGGGTCGTCGAGACGAGTTGAATGAACAATCCTTGAAGGATGTGATCGAAGCAGAACCATCCTTGACAGTGGATATGATAGCAGACACGCTAAATTCATCTCACTGAACCGTTTTCCGCCATTTGGTCAGCATCGGAAAAGTTTGTAAGCTTGCAAAGTGAGTTCCTCATCAATTGTCAGCATCGAATCTCGCACAAAAAATTACCTTCTGCTCTCAGCTGCTGCAACGGCACGAAAGTGAACCTCATTTGAACGGCATTGTAACGGGCGATGAAAAGTGCTGAAATGTTAAGCGAATGCGCCAATGGGTCGATGCGAACGTCACGCCAGAGCCGACTGCCAGGGCCGGATTACACCCGCTGAAAATTTTATTGTCGATATGGTGGGATATGCAAGGAGTCGTCTACTTCGAACTTCTGGAACCGAACGAAACCATCAATGCAGAAAGGTATTGCCGTCAGCTCAACAGTCTGCATGCAGAATTGATAAAAAAAACGCCCCGCTTTAGTGAATCGACATAAAGTTTTATTCCACCACGACAATGCTCGCCCACACACAGCAAGAGTGACTGTGGCAAAGTTACGGGAGTTTGGTTGGGAAATCATGCCCCACCTACCATACTCCCCTGACATTGCCCCTAGCGACTACCACCTGTTCCGGAGCCTGCAGTCGTTTTTAAGTGGCAAAAATCTCCAAAACAAAAATTATGTCCAAAGTGCCCTAGTTTCTTTTTTCACTTCAAAAGATACCAAATTTTTTTTCGGATGGAATTGAAAAATTATCTCAACGCTGGCAAGACATTGTGAATAATGATGGGAAATATATAATTGATTAAAATTAAAAAATTGTGAATTTTTTTAAATATTAAAAATGCTATAAAAAACGCAGGAACTTATGAACTGACCTGATAATTCGAATCTGTTTTAAACCTCCCATTGCAAGATAAAAGCGTTCCGAAAGTCATCGAAAAATAATCGACCTTTCTGTTGTTCATACGAGAGAAAAAATCTCACATTTGTTCCCCGAGCTGTTCATCCTAAAACGTTTAGTGCAGAACTGTCCTATACACCATTCACTTATATTACTCCCACTGGAAAGGTGATTTCAACGAATATTTCGTGCAATGTCACAAAAAAAACAACACAAAATCTTCTTTCGCCACCGCACCGTAGCCATGAGAAAATTCAACTCGTACCTGGGGTTTCCGGATTTCACGACCGCCGCCAAGATGTCATATATGAAAATCACATTTACTCGTAACCTCCATTTTACCGAGAGGTAATTTCCCCCCTGAAGAAGAAAAAATCAAACTCACCACACATGTCTGCATCTGTTGCAATGAAATGTTCAGTCATACGAGTATATGGCTCCTGTGGTGAACAGGATTTGAAATCTACATACGAACAACAGTCAGTGCCTGGCACATACGAATACGTACGTAGCAAGCATTGCCGAGAAATCGGAAAGCAATGCCAATGCAACTATTCAATCCACCGGCATAGATTATCCTTAACGACTGTTTGACAGGACGGATGGAAGAGCAGCCGAAGCGAACAAGAAATACCATACAGAAAAAAAAGAAAATGAAGAAGAGAAATGAACAGGATGACGTTGGAAAATCTGAACCAATGCCAGGGTCGCGTCCCCGCCGTCAGTTTCATAAGCGAAATGCAAACGAGATTTGGTGAGGACTGTGAGCTTCCAAAGTGGATTCAAGAGGATTTCCTGCATGAATGCTTGAAATTTTCATTAGAGAGTCGTGGGTTTTCATTCTTTCGTCATCTTGCCTTTTTCCGCAAAGCCGTTTTTTTTTAACTTTATGTATGATGTTGTGTGTCGGAGAGGTTTGATTTTTGAAAATGTTCTTCTTACCAGATAAAAAACCTATTAAAATCAATGAATCTATGAGTGTTTGCTTAAAAAAATTATTAAAAGTGAGTTTCCTATATAGCCAGTTTACAGGGGAGCCTCATTCAGGAGGATCTTGATCATTCTCAAAATCAATTAACTAACCCTTTCTAGAAATATTTATCGAATTTTTCAAGTCGCTAGCTTCATTCTACCGAAAGTTATTGCTTGTTTGAAGCCTCACTTGTAGGGGAGGTAGAAGTTTCCTTTGTCGAATCTTGCGCATTTTTAACAACAACCAATGAGATCCCAGTACGAACATTTGACCAAAATTTCAAGTCACTAACTTCATTTTATCGAAAGTTAGCTCTTATTTTCAGTTTCATTTGTAGGGGAGGTAGGGGTTCCTTCGGTGAGACGTCGCCCATTATTGCCACCAACCGATTAGATCATGTTACAAGAATTTAAGCAAAATTTCCAATCTCTAGCATCATTCTTTTGAAAGTTATCGGTTATTTGAAGTTTCATTTGTTGGGGAAGTAGGGGTTTCGTTTGTCGCATTTTACATATTTTCAAGATCAGCCAGCTGAATCCTACAACAAACATTTGACCAAAATTGCAAGTCGCTGGCTTTATTTTCTCGTAAGTTATCGCTTATTTTAAGTTTTGTTTGTAGGGGAGGTAGGGGTTCCTTGGGTCAGATTTGGCCCATCTTTAATAACAACTAATTCAATCCTACTTGGAACATTCGGCCAAAATTTCAAGTCGCTGGATTCATTCTATCAAAAGTCATCGCTTATTTGAAATTTCATTTGTAGGGGAGGTCGGATCTTGCCTATTTTCAAAACCAACTAACTCAATCCTATGTTTGTGTACAAATTTGCTTCCGCCGTTTTTTCCTCGAACTAAAAGCTCAATTGTCAAAAAGTACTTACAGATGTATTATTCAAAGTACTGTCCATCGCTAGCGACAACTTTCGGCCATCTGTCCGGCAATTTTCGGATTCCATCTCGGAAAAAGGAGGCGATCCATGATTGGATCCATTTTTCGACTTCCTCGTACGAACGAAAATTCTGATCAGCCAGGCCGTGCGCCATGGAGCGAAACTGATGGTAAACGAAGGAGCGATGCCTGGGGAGTACGGCGGGTGGGGCAAGATTTCCCATTTCAGGGTTTCCAAGTATGTCTTGACCACTTTTGCGACGTGTGTCCGAGCATTGTCATGCTGGAGGATGACTTTGTCGTGTCTCTCTTGGTACTGTGGTCGTTTTCCCTTTAATACTCGACTTAAACGCATCAATTGCTTCGGTACCGATCTCCTGTGATAGCTTCATTCGGTTTCAGTAGTTCGTAGTACATATATCACACCGAGCTGGTTCCACCAAATGCAAAGCATAACCTTGGCGCCGTGAATATTCGGTTTTGCCGGCGACGTTGAGGCATGTCCGGGCACTCCCCATGACTTTCTGCGCTTGGGATTATCGTACCGGACCCATTTTTCGTCGCCGGTTACGATGCGATGTAGAAATCCCTTCTGATTCTGCCTTTGAAGCAGTTGTTCACATGCAAATAATCGCCGTTCAAAATATCTCGGTTTTAACTCGTACGGAACCCAATTTCCTTGTTTCTGAATCATTTTCATGGCCATAAGGCGTTTCGAGATGGCTCGCTGAGTCACTCCCAGTGATTCAGCTAATTTTTCTTGCATTTGGCACGAATCTTCATTGAGCAGTGCTTCCAATTCGTAGTCTTTGAAAATTTTTTCTCTCCCACCTCACCGTAAGTATCTGAGAGTATTCGATGAGCCTCAGCTGCAGTTTTTTTTTTTTTTTAAATGGAAGCAGAAAATCAAAACTTCCCGCAAATGACTGAGAACTTGGCTCGAAAACGAATCGCGAATCTTATTAAAAATGCGAACAACTTTTACTAATGCGGGATGCCGATACGTTCACAGACGTCCAAACTCACTTTGTGACACTTTTGAACTACGTATGTTGACCAGCCCTCACCGATGCAGCCATCTGTCGGAAAACGGCGGTAGCAAAGTTGTACACCTAATATATACTCGTATATCTCCACATGAAATTCAACTCAGAGATCTTACACTGTCTTCTTGCCATAAACACTTGGATTCATGACAAAATAATTCATTTGAAAATTATCGAATTTATGTTCATTTCTCCCAAAATTCCTAAAGTGCCATTAATTCATTTTGGTCTCGTTTGTTTCATTCAACAGATACACCGATATGCAAGTACTCGGAACGGGTTATACTAATTGGTGCTACAAAGGACGAAACAGTTGAGGTGGCATGTGAAATTGAAGCTGATCCTCCGCCCAGGTATGTATAAATGCTGTATTGCTCTATTGGGCAAACAAATGACATTCCTACACTTTTCGGTGTGTTTGTGTATCCTTGTTCTACCGATTACTTTCATCTGCACAGAATGCTCTTCTCTTGTCTGATATTCTGCAGTATATTACCTTCTTGCTAAGAACTTTGCATTCATTAGACGACCTTCCATAGATTTTCATGTTTCCAGGAGACCAAATCCTATCTAATGACCAAATAGCTTACGACAAGCACCTAACATGGTCACCGTCTAAATGGTTGAGACTTTGGTCATACAGAATGTAGCCAAAATCAAGGTATATCGGTCGCTGTAAATTGGTCTTATTGGACATTGACATTAAATTACTTTGAATTCATCCAGGATTTGTGCCACTTGCAGGCTCTGTCGGATCTTCAGCAGTCGTTTTTATTGCTATCGAAGCTTGTAATATAATTCTTGGCCTAATGTGCAATAAGTTCCTGTCACTTGAGTAAATGAAGCGATTATCTGATAGTAATCACAAATTATTGGATACTAATTAAGTTGGATCGTTTCTTGTGTAGTGATTGCAATTATCTTAACAATTCTTTCGCCGTATGGGATGGATTTTCCCTGAAATACGTTATACAGGATTTTAAAACACAGTCAATTTGACCTACAAAAAGTCTCGATAAATCATCCGGCACTCGTTCAATCAATATGCCTTTCGCTAGATTTATACTCTCAAGCCCGTTCCGCAATGTTCATTTCAAAACTTTGTCCCCAAAACTTGCCTCATTACAATTAAAGCCCTTTCGAAATCAGCTTCTAATGTCTTCTGGCTTATTCAACTTTCCTCGACGATATCATCTTATCATGTTCGCCTGACGCTCTTAACTTCTTGCCTGCAAGAACACAAAAACGAAAAACACTTTTCCAGCAATTTTCCAGTCGTCTGTTTTTCTCATATCTGCCAGATTTCGGTAAGTTGTTGTAGTTTTGTCGACAAACCATTGGCATTGTCTGTAGCTCTGGCTGCGTGAAGTCCTTGAGAGTTTTAGACGGAGCCATAGGAAGATTTTCACCAAAATCAGGAGGATCGGTCTTCGCGAAAGTCACAAGAACAATGCTGCGTCCTTCTTTTTAAAGCGTGTAGCCCCGTTCCAATCGCACTCTTGACTGAATTCTGCAGCCATTATTAACGCTTCCGAGTCTGCGAAAAAGTCTCTATTAAAACTTATCAAGAGTGAGCCATAAATCTTGAGGAATAATTATCCGGGAATATGGCTCAGCGAGCAAGAAAGCGAGGACATAGCCGAGCATCGACGACGACGAATACAAGAAAGTGTGAGAAGATAGCGCCGAGCTCTTTGAACTATGTGCAGTATTTATTGGATCTACTGCCGAGCTATTTATATTCGAACTAGCTTGCACTTTGCTACCACGATGAACGAGGAATCCTTAATTGCCTGGTGCATTCCAAGAAATCTGTAGAACTAGGACGACGACACAGCGACAACGATGACGACGACTATCGTACCATAGGGTCTTTGACTTCGCTTAGCTGATTTTTGCTGATTTTGTTCTCCTACTCCTGTTCGCGTACCGTTCAAAGTGGGTAATTCCATTTTAAGGTTCCGACTTTACTGCCAGCTTTTTCGGAAGCGATAATCCTGATAAATCGCTCGAATTCATAGTTGAAGGACTATGCGGGGAAGTGGATCGAGATTTTAGTTATTTATAAATTTAAGCTATTCGTTCCATTATGGATGTTTGCATTGTTCCGTGCTGCCTTCGGCTCATTACTTCTTTGTATTTTTTTTTTCGTTGAATCATTTCAGAACGTTTCGGTGGAAATTCAATAATTCAGGTGAAACATTGGATGTTGGAAGTGATCGTTTTACTGTGAATGGCACTAGAAGTATATTGAAGTACACTCCTGTGACGGATCAGGTGAGTTAATAGTTGTAAAATAAGATGATCGACGTTGTTAAGCACGTTGGCATCCAATGTGGGAAGATTTTTTTAGAGAGGTAATAAGGATTGGAGCCATCGACCCAAGTAATAGTACTTTAAAATGAGCATTGCACATTTGGTGCTGCTTAAGTTATCTTCGATGAAGAGTACATGCTTTGGCAAAGACTCGAGGTCATAATTAGTACTTGCCTTAATGGGAGCATTGATAACCAGTATAATAGTCATATATTTAGGGCTGATGGGAGTTTCATTGTTCTTCATTTATTGGGGGAAAGTTCAAAAGGGGAATTGATTGCGGAGCCTTGTAAGAACCATTATTCAGTCTTGATTCAGAGTAAATAATGTAAACATATGGGAGATGGACCAGATGCCATTAAATTGCTCACGGATCTTCACATCGAAGCTATTGTACAGCTGCTAAAGACACTTCAAAGAGAGGCTGCTCTAAATAAGATTTTCATGTACATACTGGCGGCCAAGGCCCGACGTCGGGCTGCCGCGCCACGATGATGATCATGTACATACTGGATTCGTGAACACATGGACATTGAATTGTTTGTGAAAAAATTTTGTGTGCCTGAGTTACTGTCTTAAAACCATGGACATAGTGGAATACATCATCGCGATGCAATTGCCTTACGTCGAACCCTTGCCGCTTGGATCATCATTCTCAAATTCTTTTACTGTCTAACCTCGTCCTCCAATTTTGGACGCCCAGCAGTTGAGTCTTTCTAACGAGCTATCGGTCTTCCTCGCCACCCTGCTCCGTCGACGCGTCCTCGACTGAAAACTTTCTTAGACATACGGATATCGTCCATTCGTTTTGTACTCGTATGTCCTGCCCATTGTAAGCGTTGTAGTTTGACGATTCTTGAAACTTCCAGCTCATCGTACAGTTCGTACAGCTAGTTGCACCGGATGCGCCGTCCATTTCGGTCGCAAAAAACTCCGAAAATTCGCCGAAGGACGTTACGTTCAAATGTATTTATCATGTTTTCGGAGGCTTGAGTAAGGGTCCACGTTTCACAGTCATAGCATAGCATAGCTGGTATGACAATTTTGTATATGCAGAGCTTAGTATTTCTGTGCACATGTTTCGATTTCATTATTGGGAGGACCGAGAAGAAAGACTTATTTGCCAGCTGTATACGTGGCTTGAGCGTGTCAGCTTCGTTGGCGTCTTCGTCTTCCATTCGAAGCTGAGGTCGAATGTGCTGGCGTTCTGGTTTTTGATTGCATCAGTATTTTCATTTTGCCCTCCTTGATGCGTAGTACAACTTCTTTTGTAGCGGTGTCAAGAGTATGCAGAAGTTCTTCTGCGTCGGTCAGTTTTCTGGACATGATGTTGATTTCGTCTGCGTACGCTATCAATTGTGTCGACTTGATGTGTAGCGTTTCGCTGGTGTCCGTATCCATCACCCGAATAGCGTGTTTAAAGGCTGGGTTGAAGAGCGTTGGCGGCAGTCCATCGACTTTTCTGCGGCCTCCTTGATAGAACTTTTTAGTTCTTCCCAAAACCTGTGTACAAATATGTTGCCGATGTTGTGTACCATAGGTGTCAGTTCTTCTTCAAGTGCGGCTGTATACGCCTGCGCCGTAACACCGTTCAGGAGTTTGTCAACCGCAAAGATCCTACACCTATAGTATGTCTTTACCAAGATCGGAATCACAATTTGCACCTCGGCATGACCGAACGTCCATCACGCTTGAAGCCCATCTCTTGCATATGAGGACGTAGTCAATCATGGTGACGGTGCGTGTATCTGGAGATTACCAGTTTTCTTTATGAATGGGTAGATGTTTGAAGCATGTTGAACTTACGACAAGGTTCCTACCGCACGCGAAAGCGATTAATCGTTGACCGTTGTCACTGCATTTCTCGAGAAGGCTGTGTCCTCCAGTGGTTCTCCGATGCCAACTTTCGTTTCCAAACTTTCGCATTTGAATCTCCCAGTAGTACTTTAACGCCGTTTTTTGGAAGTGAGTCGAACAGTGTCTCCAGGCGGCCATAAAATTCATCTTATTTAACGTCAGTCGGGGCGTTCACGTTGATGACCCAAAGTTTGAAAAAACTAGTCTGAATGCGAATTGCACACAACCTTCCATTAATAGGTTAGAAGCCAATAACGTACAGCTTAAGCTGCTTGCTCACTATGAATGCAACTCCAAGCTCCTTGTGATCCGATGCTTTGCCACTTTCGAAAATTGTGTGCGAATTCTTGTCGTTTATCTCGCTGCCAATAAAATTTGTTTACTGGACTGCAGTGATGCTCAGTTTGTAATTCTCGACCTCGACCTTCACGGCCATCGGTTTGTTCAGGAAGCATTCATTCCAGGATCCGAAAGGATAATCAGTTAAACATTTGCGTGTTTGTCGTTGCTGAGTCATCCAATCCGAGGCATTTGTTCTAGGTTTCTTGACATGGACTAGTTTTTTCAAGGATGGGTTGTCGGTCGATCGCTAAACCCTATCCACGAGTGGCCTCGGTATATTCCTATTCCGCCGTGCGACGCCTCATAGCTCGCGTCTTGGGTAATAGTATGTTTACCGGTGTGGTATATAGAGCGAGCGTAGCGAGCGTTCTAAAGTGGAAGTCGCGAAGTGAGCGGGGCCCACGCAAGGGGAGTGAGAAATACACGCAAATTAAAACCCACTATTGGTCAAAGACGCGAACCACTATGCTTCGCCCGGTCAAGTAGGAAAAGCAATACGAGTACGATATTAAACCGTTGCATTACCGGTGCTAGTATCGGTCTTACATTTTTGCAACCATGAATCGGTTTTTGTTTTGTCTTTCATTACCCGGTTTTCATAAGTCAGTTTTCGACTTCGAGCCCTCGACGAAAGCCTCCTGAAAAGTCGAGACTGGGAATTTTTTTGAATTTTTATTTTACCAATCCTCATCGGATGCCTATGACTTCTTCGATGTAATGTCGTCAAGGTCATGGAGAGTCGTTGCTATGGCTTTCATTAAACTATTTAACGATGAAAGTTGAATTCTTTTTGGAGCGCATCCGTGATGAGACTGGTATCTCTTCCGTCCGTCACAGATCCATGACTACTAATCGCGGATACTTGAATTGGATCACACGCCTGAGGCTAACTTCACCCAATATTCAATAACCATTAGCCGACTGAGAAACAATCTGTCCTCGACTAACTTTAGGCAGTCCCGCCTATGTGAAAGTTAAGAAATATTAGAAAGTACTGCCTGAAGCGGAAATCTACTTTGGACTCCAATCACTTCCCACTAAAAGGCTTCAGGCAGTATGAACCTATCGTGTATGTATACACAATAAAAATTTCTACACTTCAAAAAGCAGCTAAGGCCAGCAATTTGAATTTATGGCCTTTTTTTCAACGGGGTTCGTGCAGTTTTAAATTTTCGCCCTTAAGTTGATAAAAAACACAAGCACAACTTGCTTTTCGACAGGCGTCTAAAACGCTTCGGTTGAGTTGCTGTTGAATCTGATCTGTGGTATAGGTTAGGTTAGATAAGAGGGCTACCGCTAGCGCAACTTGCATTAGGCCTCCGGATTTGGTCCATTCGCCATCCTCAGCTGAATCAGCTAATTCAACGAGACGGCGCTGGCCACCTCTGCTATTCTCTTGGAAGCGGTAAGCACCCAAAATGTTGAGGCGTTTCCAATTTAGGGCTAGACACTAACACAAAATATGCTCGATGGTGCCCTCTTCCATCTCACATCTTCTGCATAAGTTGCTGGAGCTCACTCCCAACCTACTCGCATGAGATATGGTGAGGCAATGTCTGTCCTGTGAATAGACGTACCGTCGCTCTCAGCCAATTTCACTTGAGTTTGAGCAGTATTCTGGTCTTTCTCAGATTGGGTGATGGCCGCAAAGTTCTGGCTACCCTACAATAGTTTAGTCCATATAGCCCCATCTATTTCGTTTATGATGTCCGCAAGTGACCGTGGCATAATTGCTGATGGACTTTCCTCAGCTCCCGGACCTTTCCTTGTTGCCTTCGACACCACTGTGGCCGGGCATCCACATAATCCTTATAGCGGTATCTTTAGCCTTTCTGTCGACAGCCTCTCAGCATACGTTTACAGTTCTCAACGAGAACCTGTATGCCAGAATTGCCGCCCTACTGTCTACGCAAAGCGTCGTCTTCCTTGTAGAAGTCCCCTGTATGTACTCTGCCGCTATGCGTACAGCATTTAAGTCTGACTGGAATATGGTAACGTTGTTCGGCAGTCTACACCACTGGCGGAAGACCAGATCCGCCGAACCTACTCCAGTGCCCGTCTTTCAATAATCCGGGCGGCCGGAAGTTCGGTGCGTACAAGCACCAGTCTCATGTCTGACTACCACGATGACGTTCGTGGCCATGGATGTTTGTGTTGTCCTCCCCCTCTGGTGCGGGGCGTAATAATAAGACACAGCATCTCCCGACTTGTCTCAGCTAGGCAGTTAAATAGAGGAGCAGGAGGTGCATGTTGGCAACTTTCTCCCTTTCTCCGAAACTACTTTATGGCGACGAAACGTCAACTGGGACACATGGAACAGTTGACGCGCTATGCCCCACAAGGAGTTAGGGCAATTGAGTAAGCCGCTACCGTTATTGATGGCTTCCCAACTCACCCAGTCTCCCCATGTTGGAGGTATGTTTATTTGGACATGTGATCCGTATCCTCAAGACTTTTGATGTAAGTCTTAAAGGGGTTTTTCGGCCCTTTGTAACAGTAGTTTTATTAGTGACGCTCCAATCAACTCCGAATTGTTACTGAAAATCAACTTCCAGATTACAAAACTTTTTGAATAATACACATTCCGTAAAAACTCCATTGGTTACATATTGTGTTCCATACGAGTACCTACTCCAAATTCAATAATGTAACATACGATGAAATTGAAATCCCTAAAACTTTTGTCATTTCTCCTTTTCAAATCATTATATAACTATTTTAATTAAAATCCATAAAATTTACAATTGTCCCTCTATATATCTTTGACTCAGGATTACGGAACATTATCATGTTGGGCAACTAATGAAGTTGGAACACAGCATCATCCTTGCATGTTTCAGGTAGTACTGGCAGGTAAGTCGATATCAGATTCAATCTCTATCTACGTCCAAAGAAGATAACAGCAGAAAGCGTATGACAGGGAAGAGTGAGCCGGGGCCAGGACGACGAGACATCGAGAGCCGAAAATTCACCTTCAGGCCCGTTTGTTGATATCCGCATGCTTGTTTCAGTCGTGTGTACGGATGCTCGTATCTGG
This sequence comes from Chloromyia formosa, assembly GCA_964017055.1. NCBI lineage: Eukaryota > Metazoa > Arthropoda > Insecta > Diptera > Stratiomyidae > Chloromyia > Chloromyia formosa. The sequence continues at coordinate 24,106,425 of OZ024816.1, read as the reverse complement.
AAGCAATATCGGATCAAAAGTACAGGGAGCCGAGTTACAGAACAAGAAATTTAGCAAACAGAATCGGTTGTTGTAAATTTTCAAGAATGCCTTCGATAGCGACTACCATTCCATCGTTTAGAGTCAACTGAGAAACATGATTGAATTTCGGTGTCTCTAAGGCTATGGCTCGGTGCTGTCCCTCTTCCTGTCTTGTTTGGCTTGGAATTGTCAAATGTACGAGTCTGGACATCGGTGCAAACATATGGACATCTTGACGATTGCTTACAATTGTTGCAATTTGTACGATGTTTCTTGAATTGTTGCTAGCCTGCAAGTACTCGTTCTTGTAATTTCCTCTTTTCGCAATGACTTTACTCTCTCTCTCTCTCTCTCTTTTCATTTTCATCCCCACCCGACATATAGTTTTTCCAAGTGCTGTCAACAATTGTACGCTGTACAATCGAACCGATTTAAGCGTCGAAATTCAGTGCATACCGGGATATGATGGAGGCTTACCGCAAATGTTTGTCCTGGAGATGGTCTCAACAAAAACGAGTAGTACAAGGTAAATATTTAGAACCATAAATACAGACAATAAACATAAGATAAGTTAAACATACATGTCCCTTTGAAAACTTTAGTTTATTTCGTTTTTGATATGTTCAGGGGAAAGATATGATAGGAATCAGTTCGAGGAAAAATGCATTTTAGAAAAAAATCTTTTATTGCACGGGGCGATGCGACGCTTCGTGGTTGGCGTTTTGACTGATAGTAGCTTACCGTTGTAGCATATAAGGCAAATGTTTTTAGTCGGAATACTGAGGGTAACAACCCCAAAACCTGTGGAGTTCACGCACTTGCCAGCAAAAGGGGAACAATTTCTTGTTTTGCTTATTAATAGGGGACTAAAATTATATCAATTACAACGGGACCTTGTCATTTTCTGTTTCCAATTTATCACCTCATTTGCCTAACGTTCCAACGCGTATGGCTAGTACGGCACTAGGATGCATGTATCCACATAAAGAGGCGATGTCCTCAGGGCCGATCAAAGGCTAAGTCGAAGCACCGACTCCGAAAGAGCACCAAAGAGGACACCAAGATGGAACCCGGGTTCGAGAGTAGATTTTATCAATTGAGAGCTTAACATAATTCCATTTAATTGTAAATTAAATTGAAATTAATTGAATCTGATTCCCACAGTTCAAATTGACACGTGTGAACGATTCAATTTCGAATCTTAGACTTCATTCTCCAGTGAGATAGACATACCGACAGGACGAGTTCTACCATATGTGCATTTAAACTGGGTGTCATTATGTAGGGGCGCGATATCTCCAATCTAATTAATAAAACGTTACATTTAAAAAATCAAAAAGTGCCCTTAATGTCTAAACATTTTTTTTTTGACTAACGGCGGATTCAATGCCTAGATAAAATAACACTGACCCCACGTTGGGCGGCCAGTATTTTCGAGCATTTGCAGTAATTTTTCGACTATTTGCAATTGTAAATTTTCACTACTTGGTGGGATACGAGTATAAAAACCGTAAGGTGGCTTCAAATTCTGAAGCGCTTTCGGGTTTTGCGACTTTTGACTAACGGTACTGAACGCTTAGTCGACTGGCCACTTTGACTTTATTTACTGGATAAAATCATACTGATTCCCCATTGGGTCCCAGATATATTGGGAATTTTTCGATCACTTTTTCGACAATTGTTTGCTGTAAATTTGTCACTGATGCCACTGTCAAAAAAAATACTTAAAGTCGTCTTAAGGAACCTTAGACAAGCTTGCCTGAACCCCTTGTTCGACGTATCGCGCCAACAATTTCATCAGCCATCTGTACCGGTCATATTTAGATGGATTCGCGTATTTTGGTGCTGTTGATTGCAAAAACAGGCCTTCGTGAGGTCTGAGGCTGAAGATATAGTAAGCCGTCCGTACCGGACACCTAAGTTCAAAAAATTCCTTAGTAAATCAGAGGTTTTACGTACGATGTGTAGCTAGTTTGGCTATCCAATCCATTCCTACCAATCATCGGCCCTATAACTGATACAGATGTCTGCTTATGGCGTCTGGAACACCGCGCACTCCCACTCCGCCTAGTGTTAGCGCCGCATTTTGCCGATTCCGTGAAGCACAAATTTAAATCTCAAAGGTGATCAAATTTCGGCAGCGTGACCTAACATAGGACTTCAAGGTTTAACGACACTAGGGCAAATCCAATTCTACAAGAAAAGGTTACATGGATGAGATAAGGGTTAAATTATTTAAAAAATGGAGGGAGCCTGTAAGGCCCTGAGTGCGTGAAGTGGTCAAAAAGGGACAGAAATCAACCTTAACGGTAAATTACTAAACCCCACTTTGGGTGCCATTTCATAATTTTTAAGGTTCAGTCTTAATATATGCTCTTCACGTACACAGGGTCTTACAGACACCGTCTCTCTCTCTGTCTCTTTTTTAATCTTTATCCGATCCATGTAAACTTTTCTTTCTTTCCTATCCCAAAACATACTGGGAGTATGTTGTTTTGTCTTCAGCTGATTTTGCATCGTAGGCAACAACAGCATTGAAATGAATTCCCTGTGAAACTACCGGTGTCGGAAGTTTACTCCAAATATCCAACCCGGGATCCTCGATCTTGTTTTCACCTTTCTGCAGTAGACAATGACATTCAATACCTCTTCCTTATAACAAGTCCTCATCGACAAGGAATAAAAGTTACATTTATTTTATGAACAATTTTTTCTAGGCCCTCGGAATGACTTTTTTTTAATGCAGTCGGCGCAGGTGTCGAAGTATTCAGGCAGTTTACAATTTGGAAAGCATATAAAATTCATTTTCTGTCGATAAAATGTTCATTTTGTGTAATTATATGCAATAGTAAACAAACAAAATTATTTGACTGATCAATGGAACTTTGTTCACTTGTATCTGTCTCTCTCTCAATTGCCCTAACCCCTTGTGGGGCATAGCGCGTCAACTGTTCCATGTGGCCCAGTTGACGATTCACGGCATAAACTGGTTTCGGAGAATGCAGCTGCCAGCATGCACCTCCTGCACATCCAAGGCCACGAACGTCGTCGTGGACGGGATTTAAGTTTCCTCTTGAAATTTGAGTTCACGTTTTAATGCTAAACTAAACCAAGACACACTCCCAGCAAAGACAAGCCCCGTTTTCGTCTTCGCTACTCTAATCTGCTCGATAGCATTTTTTTTGCCACTTATCTTTCTCTGCTCTGCTCTGTACAAAAAAAAATGCAGCTAATGAGCCAATTTACGCGATTGCTCAATTTAATCCACGCCTGCCAACGGATACTTACGAAAAAATTTGGGGTATCCGTCACGTTTGTCTGATTATGTCTTAAAAGCTCAGTACCTGATATGATGCTCGTATATCGGGGAAAAGTAATTCCCCATGGTCTCGGTCCGATTTTTCGCTAAACTTTGTTTGTTAAAGTTAATCGGAGAATAGGGGAGTAGATATACACATAGGAACTCTCGTTATCACCGAACAATTTTGTCTGGTTCCCCCCATCCCATGATAGAAGGAAAACAAGCTGTCGCCTTCCCGCGTCTAATTTTTGTATTGTTCTGCGCACCACGTCAAGAGCGCATATTTATTTGAGAGACTGGTGGTTCATAACTGTCAGCATTGAAACCCTCACGACAGTATCGCTTCGCTTGTTGATGGTGCAGCACGCGCACGGTGCAGCGGTCTATTGTGTGGGCTCTTCTTGATATATTATTTGAGAAGCGAATTTGTTTCTTTTTTGTTTATATCGCAATAACTATCACTCCTAGCAATAAATGTTGCAGGATCAAAATATAGTAGACAAAAGCTGTTGAGACATTTTTTATGCATATTTTCGTGTTCTTCAATTTCGCCTGAAAAAGTTTTTTGCTAGGATTAATAGTTACAGAGATAAGAGCCAAAAACTAAGTATGCATACAATTGTATGAACGTGTGACGTAGGTATTCAGAGAGCCGGCATGCGCAAGGCGATTTCTTGTCTTCCTTGTATCATTCCCTCGTCCCATACAAAACTATTGTTTGTTGATGACGAGAATCTTCGTTGTGCGATTAGTCAGCGTAACGCAAAAGGCTTTGGCTTCCGTCGCTGTATATCACTACACTCGGTATGCAGCCTCATGTACATTTGCCAGACAAACATGACAGATACCCCAGGTTTTTTCGTGGGCATCCGTTGGCATGCGATCTCGTGGATCAAATTGAGCCATCGTGTAAATTAGCTCATTAGGAACATGGGAATTATACGCGATACTCACTGGTAACAAATCGTCGCAAAGACACAGCAACTTTACCGAAAATGCACAGCTTTTTATGGAACGGTGCATTCACAGTTAGCTCCGAATTTGACACGGTCCGCTCACCCAACAGTTTGAATTTTGTCAGCAAATGCTGGAAATATCGTTAATATGTGTCTGTTCATCACACTATTTGATATTGTACATATAGTTCAGACAGCCAGCGACTTTTTTTTGCAAAAAAAAAACTCTGTTTTGCTCTGTAAGCATCAGCTCAGGCTCTCCATCGCCATGGGCGTCTGGCCCAGCGTTCTTAAAGCCGAGATCCATGCCACCGAGTCCTGCGCCGGAGAAACTCTGCATAATAATCTCAGTGGCGCTAACATTAATATCTGTACTGACAATCAGGCAGCCATTATGGCTCTCTCTTCACAAAAATTCTCGTCGAAACTCGTAAAGGAGTGTTTTGTTCCCCTTGAGTGCCTTACGGATACAAACACTAATCGGGTTACTCTTTGTTGGCTACCAGGACATCGGGGCATTGATGGTGACGAAGCTGCAGATGAACTCGCCGGAATAGGCTTATCCACGAATTCTACGGGCCCGAACCCTACTTCGGTCTGAGCTGGGGTACAGCCAGGGCGTTAGTGAAGTAGTGGACTGTTGAGGAACCACTGCGGCACTGGAATAATTTTCCAGGACTGCGGCAAGCCAAGGATCTCATTACCCCCTAAGGTCTGAAAGAAGCTTGCCACCTCGGGAGAGCGGACTTGAGTTTGTTAATGGGTTATCTCTCAGGACACCACCGGTTGAGATATCACTTCAACAAAATGGGTCTGTCCACTGAGACGGAAGGCCGGCTTTGCCTGGAGGACATTGAGTCCACCAAACAGCTTCTCTGTGAATGCCCGGCGGTCGCTCGTTCCAGGATTAGACTTCTTGGAGATACCATTATGAGCTCCGCTGTCATTAGAAGCGCTCCTATAAAGGACCTACTAGCCTTTATGAGGTTGAGGGTTTTTTGGATTAATTAAAGGCTATGGCGGTGCCTACCATGTGGGTAACCGTGGCCCGTTTTATTTATTATTACTATTACGACAACATTGATTATCGTTTGTCGAATTACAATCACACGGCATTTTTGAAAAATGCAAAGACTTGAGTATAGCAATAGCTGCAAAAACTTTTTCAAAAATTTCAATCGTTATTTGAGAGCGAATCAAAAACTATTTTGAAATTTTTGAAGCAAGCTTACATCCGTAAATTTCTATATGTTAAACAATAAAAATCCTTTGAGCAGTTTGGATTCAAATGGTTTCAATAGAAAGAAGGTATCCTATGATTATATATTTTCCTTTTTCAATACACTTCTAAACCATGGAAAAACCAAGACCCATTGTCTGACATTCTGATGCAAAATACTCAAGCGAAAGAACAATAATGACAAAGACCCGCATCTCACCAATTTGGTTGGACCACGATCAAAATTATTCTAGACGCGACACCCGCATTGAAATCCCTAATGAACATTCTCTTTTCCAATTTCAAACAATTCACCACATTTGCAAACTTGTTAAAATCAAAATCAATCGGGCGCCCAATGTGGGATCACATAAACTTTTGGGTCGTTTTATTCAATTTGTTATCAATTGAAAAGCGAGTATTGAATTTCAGCAAGAACTACACTGTTCGCTGGGACCTCTGTCCAATCACATTCATGTCACATTCATACTCGTATAGACAACTTCACCTCTCGTGTCCTCATCCGGTCCAGTGCAAAAGTTCAGTCAAAAACACACTTCGCCAATATAATCAACGACAAACGCTCCGTGTCCTATCCAATACCACTTCAAGATAGTCCCGGATAGAATATGGATTCCGGTTTAAACTCTAGGCCAGAACGGATTGCAATCTCATGTATTTGTATTTGCTTATCACCTCTAGTTAAATATCTAATCTCCAAGGAGATATTTCTACAGGACTTTCTTAGGTTCTGGCCCCGGCCTACATAGAACCTAGTCACATCTTCATGGCCGGTATGGATTTATGCATTAAATCCATTTGTTAACCTACTTGTTTCCTTTCGTATGGTAAACTTCAAAATCCGGTTTTATACCGACCGCAGAAGGAGAATACGGTTTTATTGTTCGGTGTGTGTGCAGATACGATGGATAGAAATAATATTTTCAAACATAGTGTAATGCTGGACTATTTGGATTGCATTAAATCCCGTCGAGATTAAAATCCGTTTTGGTCAGCAAGAATTCAAATCGAGACCCGTACAAGGACGATATACATTTTGTGTACATCCTTCTCCTTATTTGTGTGCTTTGGCGGAAATAGTATCTACATATATATTTTCAATGTGCTCAAGCTGAGAAAATGAATTTCCCATTTCCGAAACGAAAATTTACCATATCGATCGTTCCCGTCTGCCCGTCGCCCGCCCTTCCATCGCCATATCCTTCCAGTATACGTTCTCGGCGTATGCAGAAAGGACATATTTACGGTCGCCTCGAGCATAACATATATAAGAGAATGAAAGGGTTCGGATTGTTAAGAAAATCAAACATGGAAAAGACGGACTAAACTATATCCTTAAAACGGATCCCGAATGAAATTATAGCCCAAGACAGAAACGTACATGGACATATAAATAACAATGGATATGCAAAACGTGGTCGGATGGCGAGTTCACGGCACATGCAATCCAGAACCGATCGTCCAACCTCGCTGCCACAGAAGATGCTTCCGTTTTATTTAAACGGTTGTGTCATTATCGATTCAGATAGGTTTTTATTATATTTTTATCGAAGGATTTATTCACTGGAACAATAGAAAATTGAGAAGATTGTTATTCCATAGATTGGCTTTAGGTATTGCTCTTGTTGACCGGTCAAAACCTCTTTGCTTTGAACGGGATTCCATTCGAATTCTGCTAAGTTCAAGGAGGTCCTGATGGGGTGGAGAGCGTGTCGTTGTTGCTTCCGTCGTTTGAAATTTTTTTACACTTTATTTGCATTCATCTGTACGGGACGATGTTCTAGATATTGCGTCGTTTCAGAAGAGAAAAAGGTGTCCTTTGGGTAAATAATGACGCAGAAAAAAATATGGGTCGACCACTATGAATTCAATTAAGGAAGTCTCATTCATGCCTCAAAACGAAGAATTGTTTCCGAAGAGTACTTTATTATCTCTTCGGATGGCAGTTAGCATAATTATAGGTATAGACGTGAGCGTATTTTTGCTCTGATTATTCTGCTGTTTTTTAATATGCTGACTTTGAATATTCGTGGTTCAAAGATTTTAATTGCTTTTCGATCTTTACTGATTGCTCATCTCTGTTTTTGTATCCTCGACCTTAGAAGCTGATGTAACATCGTGTCATTTTAAGTAGCTTAACGGGAGTTCGTCTAATAAGTTGACCTTCCGGTTATTTTGTCTTCGAGCTTCGAAATCGTTTTAAATTCATCAACATCGTAGCTCCGTAGCCCGACATCAGCTTTATTTGCAGATTTCTTGACGTTGAAAGGTTTTACGAGGATAGGTTATCAGGTCATCCACTAAGGCTATTCAGGGACTGTCAAAGTTCACTGAACTATGTTTCACGTCTGATTGAGTATAATGACTGAATAGCCGAGTTACTAAGCGGTTTAGGTCAGTAGGTCCTAAGACGCTTAGAAATTCGGCTATTCAGTCATTATATTTGCCTCAACCAAACTGCCTCGCAGCAGTCAAATCAAATAAAAATAACTGGCGCAATAGTCCAATTTGAACCATTACCTTAAGATGAGTTAGCATCATCTCATTTACATTGTAGATCGTGACGGTGTGTCTTGTGCAGAGGTGTGTGATCAGCAATACACTCAACAGAGTTATTTACCCCATAAATGGGTACTCATTTAACAGGTGAGTGGGCTCATAGTCCGACACGTAAATCCCCTTTTTTATCGGAAACTACCGCATTCAGTTCAGTGCGTAGAAGGCGAACATGCTAACCGTTGCACTATCCGGACTACAGCAAAGTCAAAGATCATTGTCAAAAACAGCTGACCTCATTCTAAATTATAATATCTCAAATATTTTGATAATTGAGGAGAAAGGTAAAGTAAGAGTGACTGCTGTAATCTATTTACAGCACACTTAGACCAGAAGATGATCCCTTGTGTTGCCCTGGAATTGCATAATTCCATCCGTCATCCATTGTTGAACCATCCAGAGCTTATAGCGAGTCGCAGGAGTCGACCGACATCAATACATTAGCTAAAGCGCCAAAGTGACGATGTAACATGTTACACGATGCGTGTTACGCTCCGCCCACTGGTTTTCAAAAAAATGTATTTCCTTGCTACTTAGTGGCTTTGATACCGAAATCAAAGCTACACACGGTGTAACATGTGTCCGCGACACAGAAGTTTCTGATACTTGTTATACCGTCTATTTGGCGCTTTAGTCACCTAGATCTGCAAGAGCAAATTCGCCTAGAGTCGACATTCTCCTGTAGGCCAATGCCGGGCAGGTGCAGAGTAGATGAAAGATGCCCTCCTCCTCATCTGCGTCTTCGCAACTTCTGCAGAAGTCATGGTTTGGAATTCGGAGCCTCCTCGCGTATTCGCCAATAGCACAATGATCAGTAATAATTCTCATCACTATCCTGATGTGGTGCTTACTCATCGACAGCAGTTTAGAAGTAAGGTTGATGTTTAATAAGAGCCATAATAACTTCGCAATTTGGCAGGGACTAGCACTCAACCATCTCGAGTTAGCCCTGTCTATCGCTGTTATAATTAGCTTAGGTTTACAACTGGAAATTGACATGGCAAAACCCCGACCCATCTGAAGAGTTGTATCGTTTGCACCGTTCCAAATGAGCTCGTCAGCGATACAATTACCAGCGAAAGCACTGTGACCTGGTATCCAGCATAGTGTAATGTTATAGATACTTCCCATCTCCGCAAGGCAAGAGCGACAGTCCGCAATGGTCTCTGACGGGACTAGACAAGCTTGGCTGTCAGTATAAATTATCACACCTGTTGCTGCTATAGCGTTTCGGCAAATCCAACTCACTGGCTCTTTAATCGCGTGGCCCTCCGTCTGGAGCACACTACAGTAGTCTGGGAGACGAATCGACAGGTTGAGTCTAAGCCTATCAGAGAAGATTCCAGCTCCCACCCCCTTATCGGTCTTGGAACGATCTGTTTATATGCACAAGGATTATTGCATGTCGGGTTCATCACTTATATACACATGATGGCTGGAAGGTGTCATCAAGGCGAGCGAAATCAGATAAAAGCGACACACACTCTTCATCTGTGTGGTGGCTGAGAGAGTATCCCATATCTGAGTCATAACTTCATCCATGGGATCGGATGTTAGCTTGCTCGCCTTTTTAAAGTCACCCTTATAGATCTTCAATTTAATCTTAAAGAAACCAAGCTTAACGATAACATTGGAGCCAATAATTCCTAATTTGTTACAAAAAAAGAGCGCAAGAGGAGCCTTACACTGGTTCCTCCACCTTAACAATTCTCCAATTGTGGGTCGGAAGATCTACATTGCACGTTACTCCAAATCGGATACAAGGGTTGGTGGCTATGCGCGTTCTCTAGGCTGCACAGCCTAGGACATACTTAAAGAGATATGACGACCTTTCATTGGCGGGGTCTTTACTGCTCATTGGCGCTGTCCTTTACGTATTAATAGAAATTCATAGGCCTGGGGAAGACAAAACAAACATGGGAGGCCAAAATGGGGAAATTATAAAAGATAAGGCGATAAGCATGGAATGGTTGGCGGACGGCGCAGATTCCCTCGCATAGAGGTCCAGGCGAAATGGGACCCTCGCCGTCTTGTTTCGTACCACCGACCGATCCTCATTCATAAGGTGCTTTCATAGATCTGCCGGTGGAAGCAGCATAACCAGACCAGAATATGGTCCATTACAAGCTGCTTATGACATATCTCCGCATCACGGTGTACAACCCTGCTAGGACCAGGCTTCACTACAGCCCTGTCAGAGGTTAGGCCACGTATAATTGAATTTCCTGACGAATCCTCCAGACGATGGATTGTTCTTGATCTGCTTGGGCCAGGTTTGTCAAGGCCCTCGAATCGATAGCAGCCCTAGAGGCTTCAAACGATGCAACCTGACGACAAGTACCTAGCTTGGGTCTAGTTGGCGCAAAAACGAAGCTCGTGACAAATCCTCAAGATGATGGCTTGATCCTGATCTGCTGGGGCGAGGTTTGTCCAAAGCCCAAAAATCATGAACAGCCCTAGAGAAGGAGGCTCTAACCGATGCTCCCTGGCGACAAGTTCCTGGCCTCGGACTTGTTGTCATATCCACCATCGAACCAGACGCAACCACAGGCTATGATGTATGAGGGGATCCACTTGATTTGCTAGGGCCAGGTTTACTAGATCCGCGGTGCACAGCACCAGAAAATGAAGCCGTAAACGAAAAACCCTGGCAACTAGTCACTGATTGCGGGATAGCTGGCGCACGCCTGTCCATAGGAATCACTACCCCCTTGAGGGAGCTCTATCCAAAATCATACAATATTTAGGGAGAACAAAAAAAAGTACAGGAACTATCTCAGGGGGCACAGCTAAAACTTTGGTTGAAAAGCGCTCCAAGGGCAAATGCGACCTGGCACAGCAATTTGAATACTGTACCGCACATAACATGTCGTCCATTTTCTTTGACAGAAAATAATCAGCACCCACAAATCCGCGGCACTTTTACCACAATTTTAGATGTTGAGAGACAAGAGGGTACGGATTTGCGTTAAACAGATCCCTCCAATACGCATACACTGCTACACGGCCGCAGATTTGAAAAAGAAGAAATGCTATAGACGATGCGCCCTGTGATATTTGGAACTGGCTTTTAGCCAGGAACCGCAAAATCTGCGGCACTTTGTCACTCACACTGTCATTCATTCCACTCTTATTTTTATACCCTAGACTTATAGTATAGGGTATATTGTTTTTGTCACGACGGAAATATGTAACACCTTAAAGGAGGCTCCGGAGGTATAGCAATGTATAAAAATAAATGATCAGGGTGTAACCTCCTGATTCGATTTAGCCATGTCTGTCTGTCTATCTGTCTGTCTGTCTGTCTGTCTGTCCGTCTGTCTGTCTGTCTGTCTGTCTGTCTGTCTGTCCGTCTGTCTGTCCGTTCGCACGATAACTTTCGATAAAATGAAGCTAGAGCCTTGAAATTTTGGTCAAATGTTGGAAGTCTGATCTAGTTAGATGGTATTGAAAATGGGCATGATCAGGCCAAGAGAACGCCTACTTCCCCTACATATGTAAAATACATAAATGTATCTATAACTCCCGATTAGAGAAACATGAAAAGCTCTAGCTTTGGTAGATTACTCATGAGGGTAATCTCATACTCTCCTGGGAAAATAAAACTGATAAGTTGAAAACTAACGGTAATTTTCTTACAAAGAACCCCATACTACCCTACTTTTCAGGTTTTTTGTCTATAACTCCTGAACCAATTGACGTAGACACCTGATTTTTGGCGTGTAACCTTGAAGTGAGAAGCTGCTTAAGATTATGTAAGTTGGGCATAATCAGATCAAAGGAACGCCTACCTCCCCTACAAATTTCCAAAAATTAAATATTCCTTTAATTACGATAACTTTCGAAAAAATGATACTAGCAAGTCGAAAATTTGAAAGAATGTTGCTAATAAGACCTACTTTGTTGGTATTGAAAATGGGCAAGATCCGACTCAAGGAACCCCCACCTCCCCTACAAATGAAACTTCAAATAAGCGATAACTTTTGATAGAATGAAGCCAGCAACTTGAAATTTTGGTAAAATGTTGAAAGTGAGATTGATTTAGTTGGCATTAAAGATGGGTAAGATCCGACCTAAGGAATCCCTACCTCCCCTAGAAATGAAACTTAAAATAAGCGATAACTTACGACAAAATAAAGCTAGCGACTTGAAATTTTGGTCAAATGTTTGTAGTATGATCCAGTCGACTAATATTGAAAATACGTAAAATCCGACCGTCGAAACCCCTACTTCCCCTACAAAAGAAACTTCAAATAAGCGATAACTTTCGATAGAATGAAGCTAGAGACTTGAAATTTTGTTAAAATGTTTGTAGGGGGATTTAATTGGTTGATGAAAATGCTGGGCAAGATCCGACTCAAGGAACCCCCACCTCCCCTACAAGTGAAACTTCAAATAAGCGTTAATTTTCGATAGAATGAAGCTAGCGACTTGAAAAATTGGATAAATATTTGTAGAATGGGTTAGTTAATTGATTTTGAGAATGGTCAAGATCCCACTGAATGAGCGCCAACCTCCCCTATGAACTGGCCATATAAGAGACCCACTTTTAATGCATATGGTCGTTGCCAATTGGGACTTTTGGTATCACCACTAGGTCTGTACAAGTCTAGGGTATATACGCTTCGGACTCCGGGCTGAAGCGAAGCTTCGGCCTGGTCTTTAAATATTTTCATGCTTTTTTATACATATATATGTATAAATATAATTTTATCGATATAATTTTGCGTATTGACTAATATTATTGGGCAAACGATAATCGAGCTGCATTAAGCGTAGAGGGCTATAGTAGCTCAGGGCGTCAGATTTTATCAAACTACCCTCATCCGATTATTACTTTTGACTCAATTAAACTCTCAGAAAAATAATGAAATAAGCATAGAGAAGCAATTTCGCACAATAATTAAAGAAATGATTTTTCCCGTATTACCGGAAGCTATTGCCAGCACTTCGGAATCAATATTTTTTCTGACAATCAATTTCAACCCCACCTTGCTGCAAGTAGACACCTTACCATTCGTATTTTATTAAAAGAATTTGACAATTTGCCTCCGAAATACAACATAAATAATAACAACCTATTAATAGTCAATGTTCCTTGCTACTACGTATAATGTCGGAAAATGCCTCTAGGCTTAACTCAAATTCTGAGAAAGAGAATATTATATTCCCAGAATAGAAACCCAATCAATTCGACTACTCTGTATTTTCACTGAAATAACAACAACTCGTGTATTGTTGCCCACATTCACCATATCTCTAAACCAAATACATGGATCCTATATAACGATAAAATGTCCTGTTTAACAAATATTCTTGCAGATTTAACGTGACCAATCCCGATGAGCCGCAATTCATTTTGGACAATTTGGACACACTGACAACAATGATGACAACCGAAAATAATTCACTGAAAGTGAGGATTTATGCAGTGAATCAGAAAGGACGAAGTCCTAGTTACGCACTACATGATTTCATAATTGGTTATACATCACATAAGACAGGTGATTGACATCCTTCCGATTTCTTTATTACCTCGTATATCCTCTGTTTCATAAAGTTTTCGGTTAAGTTCCTCGACGACCGTCTTCTTAATCCGGAGACTAGCGTGGATATGTCAATGTCATAAAGGGAGATTGGGTAGCTGTCTCAGCACTATGTCGAACAAGAAAAGCCTATGATATGCGTTTATTGACTCAATCTTCCCGACTTGATACCCACACACAAGTTTGAGAGCTTTGGACTAGGGCTCCAATTTTTTTTTTTATTTAAAAACGAAACATCAACAATAGAAGAGAAGGCGGTCGAATTTTTGTTTTCTGTACCTCTACTAAGTTGATTGATTCCTCTTACCAAAAACGACATTTTCCATATTGTTCAAACACTGTGTCATTTTCACTTGTCAATCATTCAACTAATGGATTCTCGGTGTATCGTTTTTTTTTATGCTTTCCCTTTATTTTGTGTTTGGTACTCCTTAACGCCTTCGCGATGCTACTTTTCTTTACAATCCACCACGTCAATCGACATCAATACGCCCTATTGTTCTTGCGAGCAGAAAGTGATGCATCATTGACACTGTCACCAGTTTTTGTGGGAACCATACTGACTATTATCGTTATCAGTCTTGTCATCGCATTGAGAATTTTCATCACGACATTTTTGGAAAATCTGAAAAGGAATCGACAGCAGAATTCGAAAGGACCCGTCTGTGGCACACTACAGCAAACAGTAAAAAGTGATTCGTTTAAGGTAAGTGGCTAGCATAAGTTAAATATTAATGAAATTCGAAAAATTATATATTTCAGAATATTTGTGAAATCAGTGTGTCCTTTGAAATAGTTTTGGCTGGTGTCAAGTATAAATTGTGCGTATTGTAGTAATGGTTCGATAACTTAATGATGCGTAGCTACCTATGCCTTTTTCAACCCTACATTGGTGAAAAATTACAGCAAAAAAAATCAGACGAAAAGATTCGGCGCCCAGCGTGGAGTCAGTGCGATTTTATCTAATCAATCAAAACAGAATGTGTAATTGACTAGGGGCGCGGTGCCGTTAGCCCCAAGAAATCAAAATGCTTTTATATTTTACCACAAGCTACCTTGAAGATACCTTAAGGCTTTCTCACCATCACGCTTTTTCTGATCAGCTGAAAGGGTTTAATGCACGTGACGCGTAAGCCCGTCGGGCGCATCAAATCTACGATACCCGTCCCGTGTAAACAGCAACCGGGCTAACGACAATGCGTAACTTGTTAGCTGACGATGGGTCCCGACATTTACTCATCCGCCGTTTATGAGTCGATTAATCCAACAACAAACACATAAAAAAAAGATGATTTCAGTACTCGCACATATGCTGCGATCAGTAAAAGTATTCAGTAGAAAATAGTCGGAAAATTATCGAAATTACCTGAAATTTGGCGCTCAACGTGGGGTCGTCAGTGTGATTTTATCAAGTCAATGCAACCGGCATACCGTTTGTCGTGGAACCAAAAAAACCGGGATATTTTTAGGTCTTACCTCAAGGCTTGTGGCGGCCGGTAGCTCAGTGCATGGAAGTATCAGTCTGATATCTCAGCATACTGGTTAGTTACGAGATCGAGTAGTCATGAATGTTTATGTTGTCTTTCCCCTATGGTGTCAAGCGTAACAACAACAACATGCAGATCTTCTTTCGCCGCTGCTGCTGCATTCAATCTAGGCTGCTAAGGGAAATGCATGCTTTCTAACTTGGCATTTGGCTGCCGCTGCTGCTGCATTCTGCGTTGAATCTGATTCGAGCATAAGCCACAGCCTTTCCCGATTTGTCGCAGGTATGCAGGCTAAATGGGCAGGCGGTACATGCTAGCAATCTGTGTCGTCCGAAACTAGTTTATTATAACGAAACATTAAGTAAGTTGAAGTTTCGTTAGAATAAACTGACGTTTCGTTGACGTTTTGTTTACTTGAACTAAGTGACATGGGAATAGTTTACGTGCTATGTTTCACTAGGGGCTAGGACAAATATTGTACTAGTACCACAAGACTACTTCAGGTTACGCTAATCCATCTTAAGGCTACCACGGAGCTTTTTTTTCGATCCTACTTCAGTGAAATTTTACATAAAAAAATGGTCGCAAAATGGTGAAAAAAGCCTAATAATATTCGGTGCTCGATGTGGAGTCGGTGTAATTTTATCTAACCAATCAAACCAAAATGGCAAAAGACACAACAGCCTTTTTAGACCTTACCTTCAAGATAACTTATGGATTTTAACTTGTATCATATTGTTTGATAAGGCAGGAGGTTTTGCGCCCTTCATATGAGCGAGCCAGGTCTACGGCTAAATGCTAACCATGTGATGACGATACATTATATCATATGTATGACCTCATGATGAGTGCTTGAGTGAATGTCACTTACGTACTTTCGATTTATTGTACATAAAGAAAATATTATTGTATTTTGCTACCCCCGTGGTACTCTTCCACGACGAAAGTTGGTCAACTCCTGCCCTGTTTGACGGGCTGCAGGTAGTAAATTTGACCTCTCAAACTTATCAAAAATTTTAAGCTTCAGTCATCAATCTTGATGACTTTGTTGACACGCATAGGGTGTTTCATCATATATGGAGAAAAACCTTTTTCCCTAGTACAAATGAGAATGTATTGCTCCAAAATTATGTATAAATGATTACGAGAGTAAAAGTGACACTTAAATCTCTTAGTTGTGTCCTGATTATGTCAAAGACACAACTGTACTGTTACAACCTTCTCTTGGTGATAGAAAGTTATCTTTTAAACATTTCCCTGTACTGGATACCGGGCCACAGTGGTTTTCTTGGGAAACTTTAATGCCGATGAACTGGTTCGGGTGGGTATGAACAACGATATCAGAAAGTGCCTGGGTAGCACAGATATTCCTGAGTAAATTGGTTACCCAAGCTATGACGTATGATAGGGTCATTGCGAGATGGAGTAGTGGCACTACAAGTCATGCAATTAGCCAAATATGGCTCAAGCTGTATCCCAACCGATCCCATGGGCTACTGATGCTGAGTAGAATACATTTAAGAAATGTGGTGGGGCTTATCACTGGGCCCTGCATAATCGGCGAGCATGCTAGGAGACTTCGGCTCCCACTCAATAATTATTGTAAGAGCTGTGAAGGGGAGGAGGAGGAGGAAAGATGCTCCCACTTTCTACGTTCTTACCCTGCTCTAACAGAACATAGGAGGAACATCCTTGAATCATACCTTTTTGCCGTTTTGAACAATCGAGAGAATATTAACGTGGGTCGGCTTTGTCGTGTCATTGTCAGCTATGGCTGGTTTGATAATTTAAAGGGGCCCAGGTATCCTGTATTTAGTGGATATCAAAACGGTCCCAGTGGTGGTCTGGCACCTTACTCTTCTCTGTCAAAGTAGACCGTCTAACCTAACCTAATTTGAAAAGGACGTTCGATGGTCCAATTATTCCTTGAATTCTAATTCCTCTCCAGACTCATACAAAATGTTTGCGGTGATTTTTTTTTTATTTTTCCCGTGGCCATAATTCATAAATCCAATAAATGTGTCTTGTTGTTGGAGCTGTTGTTTCGCGGGAGAAAACACCAGTTAAGGCTGGTTGCTTGATGTCCGATCAAAATTTATCTTAACAATAAACTGCCAATTAGCACAATTTAATTTTCTTAATATCTGGTTAGCGTTATTAATCGGATAAACGCTGACCGTCCGTTTAATCTTTTATCCAAAACAAAACCCAACTCCTGGTTTCCGGTTGAAAGATTATCCTAAACAAAAACCCGACACCTGGTAGCGGATACTAAGATTTTGACAGCTAGAACTGTTCACTTTTGCAAATTCAAATGAAAACAATGAAAGTGGCCATAAAGAACAGAATTCCTGGAAATTCATTCGATAGAAGAGAATTTGCAACAAACTCAGCTGCAAATGGATATGCTGAGAGACCGTACTAATACAAAATAGTTTTGTGGACGGAAGAATTCCGCCAAGAAAATCAGCTGATTTTGCCATGATTGTGGTCTAAGATAAGTTTGTGTCCCTGTTAGTTAACAAAGAGTTTAATCAGACATTGAAAAAACGGCCCTTATTATAATAAATTTTGACAATGTGGATGCGTTTGTTAATCGTGTAGCACAAAGCTCGAAGCGTTAGTCATGATCTGCCAAAGCTTGGAGATTCTTTTTGAAACACTCTTTAGACGAAATCATAGATACATATATAGTAATAGTTACAACGAAAGTTGTAATTAAGCAAACAATAAATTAATAAATTAGGTCGGAAACGACATAGAAAAGGAAACCATTGATGAAAGCGATTATCACTATTGGGACCGATTGTTGGTGGACCCAGGTGTTGGTGAGCTACAGCGCCATATCCTTCCCGATATCTGACTAGGGGAAGTTTTTGTGGATCACGTCTCCCAAATTGAAACTCAAAACACACTTTTTCGTGGAGGATCGAGGATCGCGTTCATCGATGCCTTCGTTTTCTTCGTCGTTTCCCGTATGTGTCAATCGCCTGATGCAAGAGATATCTTTTGTGTAACGAGCAAGGCTGTCAACGGTTAAATTTACCCCTTCCATATGATTTGTCGGGCTCGGTACCACGTTAGGTTTCGGTCGCCAATGTATGTTGCTTTAACCAAGAATTCAAGGGTTCATTTCTCTGGCAGGGCTATAAATCCAATAAAAAACTACCTCTGGGTATAATTAGAACTCTCACAGCATTCCAATGGATCCACCTCTCGTTCTTCTCAAATGGACACATCATGAACCTCAGACAATGCACAAAGTAAAATTAAAAAGTCAATAAGAATTATATGTATATCCGCAAAACTCGTAATCAAAGCCACCATCAATTTTTGTCTTTTATGAAAATCGTCAAACGTCATTGCAATGGATTTCAAAGCGAAATTGTAAGGTACGACGATACTCTTCCAATACTGTAAATCGTTTCTGATTGTGACTAGTTGAAGGAAATGGGGTTCAACAAGATGAAAGGATATCCGATTCCTAACAAGCACACAACCCACAATGTACTTTTTTTTGTGTCAGGAGAAAGCTCTCAACTTTTAGAAGTACAAGCATTATAATCATCAGTGACGCCGACATAGTCACACGTATAGCATTACAAGTTTTTGCTGAAAGAGTCCTCTTTCGCATACCAACATTGCTCTTTTGAAGCATATTTCCTTCGTTTGTGAGTTTTCTGAGAGTATTTTTATTTGTGACCATTTCTATGAAAAGATACCCTAAAATAGGATATGTATGTAACTGTATTGTGTAGCAAAAAATCTCAGGAATTTCAAATTTTTATTGAAGCTAAAAAATAGGACTATAATATTATTAAATACAGATACGAAAATATAAATACACATTATAGTACGCATTTACGAACTAAATGAGTGAAATTGAAAAAGGAATCCAGTGAGCAAATTCTTAACATTACCTGGGAGGGACAATGTTTAATTTTGGCCTTGGACGAACAAAAGACTTGAACAGAATCTTTGTCCTCTTTAGAAGATTTATTGAAATTTGCTTTTTTTTTTGCTTTTTCATTTTTAGTCAAGTTAGAAATTGAAGCTTTTTGAAGAGTGAGTTTCGTCAATTCGACAAAATGGTTAGGTCCAATATGAATCTAATTTATATCTGAAGTCGTTAGTGAACGTTGTCGATAATGTGGGGCTAAAGTTTGAATTTATTAAACTTTCTTTGAAAGGTTTGTCTATTTCAAAGTCAACCAAGCAGAATAAGGCCGAGTTTAGAAGCCGCAGGAGCACCTTGTTGAGCGGCGAGATTTCATTTTAATTCAATGGAAATTTGTAAACCGAGGCGGCTGCTGCAGTATGAATAAACTCGGCCCAAACGTAAAAACCTGAAAAATTCTTGTTTCAAAACCATCGGCCAGTCTGGGAATCTAATGAGCAAACAATTCAATTGTCGTATTCATGTAACAACAAAATTAGTCGTCGACTGATCGCCGCGTTCGACTCATTATCTCTATGGTGTGTTATGTGACCATGATTTGTTTTCAAGCTAGACTAGGGATAGAGACTAATCCCGCCAGGAGCTATCGTCATAAAATGAATAGAATGGAATTTTTGGTCCCAAAACTAGCGAAAAATTGCCCCAAAATTTAAAAATCATCAATTGAAATCGGCATAGATGTTGATACTGACAAAAGCGGAAACTCTGTCTGAGATTTCTCGGAATGGAATTTCGTCGGTTAGTACTACCTAAAGCGGAAATCTACTCTAGGATGTACGTCCGAACCTCCTTAAGTAGAAATCTACTCTAGAATGTACGTCCGAACTGCCTAAAGCGGAAATTTCCGCCGAACTCCTTTTAGAAATACGAAAAATTGCGTTGAAATGAAACGTTGCTACTGTCTAAAGCGGAAACTCTTTCTGAAATTTCCAAATTTTCGTGGGCTAGTACTACCTCAAGCAGAAATCCACTCTGGGATGTGCGTCCGAACTGCTTAAAGCGGAAATCCCCTTTTGGATTTTCCAAAGACAAGGCCCACATTGTCTCTATTTAAAAAAAAAAAATAAAAACATATTGTAGATTGTTGTTGGATGCAATTAGCATACATTTGCTAATTGAGAAAGAGGCGGCAAAGAAAAGGAGACAATTTGAACAAGGGAAATATTGCCCCAACGCGACGGGGAAAACATCTTCGAAAAGTTTTAAATACAACCTTAATTGCAAATGTAAAATTGCCGGAAAAGAAGTTCATACAACATGTTTGCTGTTGGACTATTCGCCCCATCAACGGAAAATTTATTTAATACGGGATCAAACGTGGTTTAATGTCAAAATCAACTCAGTTCAGTCAGTTTCACATGACCTTAGCCTTAAATAAAATCAACTCTAAATTTAAAATTCGGGAACAGCCAACAGCCCATGAGACGCAATTTCGCTGCTTGCAACCACCTACCACAATGGGTGCATTCGGGAGTCACGGTTGCTAGCTAGCTTTAAGTGCTTCCTCGTGATTTGTATTCCGAATGTTGCGCTAAACCACTGCTAAACTTAGCGCAAATAGCTAGGCGCTAACACTTTTAGGCAGCACAAAATTTGTTCGCTGTCTTGGCTTAGCGGAGATTTGGCAGTTCGAACGAACTGCCTGCATTCACAAATCATACCGCTACCCGAGCGCTCCCATTTTTGTTGTTATAACTCAGTGCAAAGTTGGGACAAAAATAGGAGCGCTCAAGTAAAGCTACCGATTTGTGAATGCAGGCATGTCAATTTAAAACAGGTGAGCCAGCATACCATTCGGGCGTCACAAGAAAAATTGTTATGTGCTGCTTAGGAATTCGCTATTTCTATGCAGCGCATTACGCTTTTTTCCGTGACGCCCGAATGCACCCAATGTAAAAGCCGGTCTGTTTAATCAAGATGACAGCGATTTCACGCGATCGTACGATTATGGGTTTGAGAGCCTTTACGCATCGGAATCGTAAACGCAATTGGTAGTTACACGAGAAGTGTATTTACGCTTCATCAGCTAACAACTTATGTATCTTCGTAAACCCGTTTATCGTAGATTTGACGCGCCCAATGGGTCTACGCGTCACGTGTATTAGAACCTTTATGCAGTACAAAAATTTGAGACGATTTTTCGTCTTTGAAAAAGACGGGGTTTGGGGCGATAGCTCATTTGAAGATATTGACGCGATCATTTTGAAACTTCTCCAAAAATATATCGTGCTATTGCCCCAAATTTGTGATAATAGACCATAATGAACTCCAATGAAGTTCATTATGATCTATTATGAAATTACTTCAGCCAAAATGATTCCACCTGCCAGCTCATGAGTTCATCAGTTGGTCAATAGATCACCATCGGTAGTTATCTGTAACAGCTGTTTCCTGACAGTGTTGCCAAATTTCTATTATGAAAACGTCAAAAAATAGCCTTTCAAAAAGCGGACTCCGCGAACTATCCCCCAATTAACTTTCCCACCGAAAACAAACGAATTATGTCCCAAAAAAAATCGGTTTTGGTTTAGGTGAAAGCTCGACATATATCTATATATGTGTTTGTTTGATGAACAATTCCCCCAGAATTTCAAATTTGGTAGAATCGTTCGTCTTCCTCAACAAAGGGTTTTCACCCACTGAAGCGTAGAACTTTCGCTATGCTCGCTTCGAACGGAACGTTTTTCACTGTGAAGTTATTGTTATAAAAGTTGTATTGCGTAAAGCGGATATCCACTCTGGGCCATCCTTAAGTAGATTTCCGCTTCCGGAAGTACGACCTATATTTTTCGGTAAAAATATGCGTTTTTTTGCTGTCCAGATCAAGTGCAGAACAACAATTGCACGCATTGCACTAACAACCAGCTCTATCTTCTTCTTCCTTGTCCTTCCATACCACTCTGCGGTTTCACGTTGCTCTGCCTGTGGTATTGGCACTTCGCCCATTCTGGCGGTATAATCTCCGCTTCCTTCTCCAGGCAGCTCGGTCTTAAATCATATCATCGCCAAGATTAATGCGTTGTTGTTGCTTCTTCAGCTGATCGATCCGCTTCCGTCTGCCTCGGGGTTTGAGTCCAGCAAATGGAACTCAAACTCACGTGGACGCCTTAGAACATGGCAATACCAATCCATACGACGACGACGAGCTTTTCAATGATCGGTTGCTCAGCAAACAAGCTGAACAAGCTTCTTCGGATGTAGTTACTTTTGATAGGATCCTCTTTGGTCACACCGGCTGACATCCGTAGAGTTTTCATCTCGGTCGCTGTCATTTTACTTTCGTATGTTTTGAACATAGTCCAGCATTGAGGCGCATTCAGCTCTATCCAAAGCAACATATCGTCTCATTAGAAATACTCGTATTTAGCAATTTAAAAGTAGATTGAAACCGAAGTAAAAATACTATTTTACTTTCTGGTAACGACAAGACCCATTCCCTATTGTCCTCATCAGAGATCGTATTTGCTACAGTATTACAGAATCAAGCGGACTTGATTTCCTGCCTTCTCGCCAAAATTCTGATGAAAAAGGCTTTACACTACCCTCGACTTCTTACTCCCCTCCTCATTGTCCCTCTCCTCCATCTAAGTCGGCTTTGGAAATTTAATTAGAAAAAATATGGCTGATCTGACCCGACCTATGGAAGACATTGTCCAAGCTTTCATAATCAATGAATAACACATATCCTTTCAGAGGCTCTGTTTCACTTCTGGTTATATTTTTACCCGAATTGTCTTTCACACCATCTGGGAATTAAATACACCATGTACATACAGGTATTATATTTTAAAAACCAGTCGAGCGGCGAATTTTATAAGTATTAATTCAACTATTGGAGATAAAAAGTGCATAATCCAGCCGTTGGTGTTAGAAGGAGCCAAATATTTTTTGGAACTACACCAAAACCTCATTGTCATTTTTGAAGAAACTTTACAAAAGTAGCTCAGATACCTGGAATCGAAGAATAATAGGCGGAGGTCGATGGTTGCCCTACTGAACCACTCCGATGGTCAGCTAGTGCATGTCATAGGGTATCGCTTCACTTTTGGTGTTCTCAAGCCTTCACCGCAAACCCTCACGATTATGTAAAATATAAAATAAACAAATGAAATATTTTAATATCATTTGAAAAAAAAATTTATTTTATTAACGTAATATTTTATTACCTTTCATATTTTCATATCACTCGAACGCCGTGCCTTCACCAACGCAATCCAACCTTCACATCTTTTAATTAAATTCGGCAACAAACTGGATGTATTCAAACGTTAAATGCGATACAATTTATTATTGTAAATCGTGACCTCCACTGACAACAATTGATTATGATAGAAGGGCGGAAACATGGAGAAACCACGCTGGCAACATACCGACCTGAAAACAAAATCAACCGCTGACGACATCATCGAGGATGAAAGGGATCCCGATGTGATACCATCTCAATTTGGTATGTATCTAAACTTAATTTATACAATCATCCGTACGTACCATGTTTGATAAAGAGCATAGCTGACATTTATAGATTTTTTTTAAATATTCATGGGCATAAATATTGAATTCACACAATACACAAAAGACGATAAAACATTCAAATTGTATCATATCCTGAATTGTACATATTTCTGAAACGTTCTCTGAATATTTTTATTATTATATTAAATATTGGAATTTATAATGTACTTGTAATTTAGTGGAAATATTGGTTTTATTTTTTTATTTTTCTATTCAATTTCATTGTTTTTGTATTGGGATTGAAATAATTGGAAATTCTAGTTATTGAAATGAAACATGAATAGTCGTCACCTACAAATGTTTCACCAGGGCCGTCAAGAGAAAATCCGGGCCCGGTACTCAACTTTTGTAGGGGCCCATATATGGCGACCGGTAGCTCAGTGCGTCAGAGTAGTATGAAAGGGCAAGGTGCTACAAAAAAAAAGCTCAGTGCGTAGATACGTTCTTTTTTTTTTTTCTTTTTTTTTCAGTTTTTCAAATTTTCGGGCCCCCTAGAAAAACACGGACCCGGGGCGTTTCGCCCCTTCCGTATATGAAATAGTGGGCTGATTTCAGCCAAATTTGGGAACGTGGTTTGGTAGTCAATATGATTGAAAAAAAAAATGAAATTTGGTAAAGATATCTTCAGAAATCAAAAAGTTTTTCTAACAAAAACTTGCTTTTGGAATGGTCGTTCCTATGACAGCTATATGATAGAGTACTCCGATTTCAACCAAATTCGGCAATGTGATTTTACTAAAGATACTATTGATTAGTGTGATATTTGAAAAAGATATCTTCAGAAATAAAAAAGTTTATCTCGCAAAGACGAATTTTTGAACCGGTCGTTCCTATGGCAGCTGTTTTCTAATGCTCGTTTTTTGCTTCATTCGACGTAAACTTACTAATACACTTATTGGCTTTATTGCCAAATTTGTAATGATACCAGCAAAAATTATAGGTTTTGTTATTTTTCGATTTAGATCTATGTAGATCTATTTTGACGGTTTTGAGAAAAATTGTTTGATTTAGAACGAGAATTTCTAGTTTCTAAACGTTTCATACGTTCAGACAGATTAGTTACTATTTCCACCAATTTTGCTGACGAGCTGGCTGTTTCATCTTGAGAATTTACTGAAGACATTTTTGCTGATTGTGTTGAGTCGAAAATTTTATCAGCTATACTGAAAATTTGCTCCTGAGTGTGAGTATCCTCAATAGCAATTATGCAGGCTTGAACTGATGTAGGTAGTTTTTTTATCCATAACTTTTTCAATAGAGATATATTGATCAAACTATTGCCACCTGCTAACGATTCCATGCGCCTATAAAGCTCTGAAGGCTTGTAATCGCCTAACTGAGTCTGGTGTAGCAAATTGTCGAGTCTTCTTTCTTCAAAATCTTTACTTCTTTAAAGAAGGACTCGTTTTAAATTGTCATACCCATCGGCACTTGGAGTTGGGTTCAAAAGTATATCCGCGACCAACTCCATGCTTTCTGGTGGCAGAGCGCCAACCAGGTAGTCATACTTTGTATTGGATGTCGTAATTCCTTTTGCTCTGAACTGGGCTTCGAGCTGCACAAACCACAAATCGGGTCTGTTGCCCCAAAATGGAGGAATTTTTAATGTGGATGCGTAAGGAAAATAATTCATTTCTCCGCTCGACAAACTATTCTTTATATGATTATTTTCACTATTATCACTATCACTCGTAGATTTCTCATCAGTTTTCGTCACCTTTTGCGTACTCATATTGGCAATTTTACAAAATTCACGAAATAAGCGAATTTAGAAATGAATATAATAATATAAGAATCAATATATTAATGAATGAAGGATTAGTAATAATGATGAATTAAAATTGGTTAGAATTTCGAAAATTCCCCTTGTAAATGCAGTATACCTAGTTGATGGATGGTTGTTGCTGCGCGGCGTTGCAATTTTGTGACGCGCTGTCGTAGCGACTTTTGTCGGGGTCTGCTGTGAGTGCTGCGTGGCACTGCGATTGAGTTGCTATGAACTGGCGTGTAAGACGATTTTCCGTATGTGAAGCGGGTCAGATGTCATTGCGGCACGATGATGCTTGTTATATGACCCGTGAGATGAAACAACGTATCCTGATTGCGATGGGCGAATATGCTGCTTGCTGGCTGTCGAAAAACCGTGGATGATGCGACTCTGCGCCGTGGCTGGGGTACTACATATGTGTTGGCACTACAGGTGTTGGGGCGCTATCACTGTGTGGGTGGAGGCTCCGAATGTGGGGGCTCCTTGGGTTACTAAAGTAATCACGACTGACAGTTTGCGTGTGCTCCTTGTTGTGGAGCGCGATTGCTGATCTGCACGTCGGGTATCACTTTGGAAGCTCTGATGAATTTGATGTCAAAAATCATAACCTCACCATGAAGTCGCCGTCAATCATGAGAAATAAGGATAAATGAATGTTGATACTTATTTGTTAAATTTAGACAAGATACCAGGTTTTCAACGGAAAATGTTGTTCGAAAAATCTATTTCCGCTCTTCATCGACCCATACACTACGGGAAATCACATGTCCATCTAAGAATCCCGAAAAATCTTAAAAAATCGAAGGAATCCAAATTTCAAATTGTCATCACTGGCTTCAAATTTAATTCAATACACAATTCCAAGCGATCGTCACAAATCGAAATTGTATGAGCATATTTTTTGTCAACATGTATTTGCTTAATTCTGCATATTGGAAACTGGTTTCGCAAGCAACATCGAAAATAACTAGAAACACTATGCACACTTAGATTTAAACAGCTTGTTTGCTACTTGCACTGAAACTAGCACTTATTAGGTTTGCAAGTTATTATTTATTAGAAATTATTATTTTGTTTATAGATAATTGCACTCTGCGTCGCGTTGAATTTTGCGTCCATTTTGGACGATAGTCGGGGTCACCATTTGTTCCGTCTATGAACGTAGTTTGCACTATGCTAACGAAATATGAACTTTGTTTATATTTATAAAACAATTTATTTAGTTCTTTATTTATTTCATTAGTCTAGTTTATTATAATTGAATTAATAGTATAGATTTAGTTAAAATAAGTTATTTATTTTATTATTTTATTGGTACTATAACTAAGTATAAGACCATCTCGTTAAGACGGTGAAGAGAGAGTGGTGTTTGAGTTATCATCGGTAATAATTGGAACAGGAATACAAGTTTGGCCAAATGAAAAGAGAACGGAAGCTTCGTTAAGAATAACAATGAAATGTAAAATTAACAGGAGTTGAAATTAAATTTTTGGACTAGATAAATATAATAATAGTAGCAGAAATTCAAATTAAATATTTTGTGGATAAAATAAATTAAGTATTAAACCGCCACAGCAGCCTATATGACATAGTCATCCAATTCCTTTGGTTCCGACATATTTATAGCGTGCAATAGAAAGAAGGCTTTATACAAAATTTCAGCTTGATAACTTGAAAACTGAGGGACTAGTTTGCATAGAACCAGACAGACAGGCGGACAAAGCTCGGCTCATCATTCTGACCAAGAAAATATATAGTTTATTTGGTCGGCGATGCTTCCTTCTGTGCGTTGCAACCGTCATGACAAAGTTAATATACCCTATCACATCCGTGAAGGGTATAAAAATGTAAGAACTCAAAACTAACTAACTAATAACAAAAAAGGAAAAAATCTCAAGAAGACTCAGAACTTCGAAAAACTAAAAAAAAAAAACAATAAACAAATACATATCTTAAAAATCATCGAATACGAGTCTTTCGGAATCGCTATAAAAAACCAGAAAAAACTCTCATCAATTGATATCCTGAAAGCCCAACTACTCATGGAATAAGAGGCTCAAAAATAGACCGACTGGAACAACGCTCCAGCACCAGGTTCGTAAGCGAAAAATTCGGCAAATCGAAAATAGTGATGAAAACCCCAAAAAGGCACTCTTTAAATACGCATGTCACTTGGACGGAAAAGTATTGTAGATAGATAATTGATTTAACCGACTTGTTTTCGTTTTGCGCCTACTTCATGTATTTCAATAAGTATTACTTATAATTCTTAAAATTGTTTACTCGTTGAGATAAAATAATACGTAGTTGATTTTGACTTCATGACCTATTTTTAAAAAGTTAAGCTTGGAAACAAGGTAATTATATATTAAAATAACAAATATTTAAAAAAAAAAAGTAATAAATAGTTTATAATACTGTGTACAAATATAACCCGGAATTTTTAATTTAAACTGCGTGGGCAATTCGTTGGGCACAATTTTTTTTTATTTTTAAGTTAGTAGGACGGTTACTGCCATCTGTGTCAAATTTTAGATTAATATCGTGATTAGTTGAAGAGTAACGCTCGTTTTCGTAAACAACCAGAATTAATTTTTCCGATTTTTACCATGTCAGAAAATATTCAACAAAGAAGTTCGATTAAATTTTGTGTTAGAAATGATATTTCTGCTGCGGAAACACTCAGAATGTTACAAAAAGCCTTCAATGAACAGGCTATGTCTAAAACACAAGTATATGAATGGCATAAAATGTTCAAAGAGGGTCGTGAAGGCGTTGAAGACGAACCACATCTAAGACAACCAAGAACAGCAACTGACAAACAGCACGTCGCGAAAATTAAGGAATTAGTGCTCCAAAATCGTCGATTGACAACTAGAGAGCTTGCTGATATCGTTGGCATTTCAAATGGATCAGTCAACACCATTTTGAAGGAAGTTTTGTGCCTCAAATAAGTCAAATCTCGTTTGGTTCCAAAAACCCTCAATTGTTTGGAAAAACAGCGTCACTCGTTATTCGTGTCCATTTCGCCAAAAATTCCACCCATATTGTTCCGCAACCGCCGTATTCGCCTGATTTAGCTCCATGTGACTTCTGGCTATTCAACAAAATGAAAAGACCACTCCGGGTACACCGTTTTGACACGATAGAAGAGATTCAAGCCGAATCGAAGAAGGTGCTGAAGACCATACCGAAACAGGACTTTTCAAAGTGTTTTGATGAGTGGAAAATTCGCTGGCATAAGTGCATTGCAGCCGAGGGGGATTACTTCGAAGACGATGAAATAGATTTTTAAGAATAAATAAGGATTTCACAAGTTATAACAAAATATTTGTACACAGTAGTATAAAAAAAAACTAAAAGAATGACCGTTTTTGAACTTTTATTGCAATTATATAAGTTCTACAAAAGAAAAAAAATTCCAATACCGATGTTGTTAAAAGAAAATATGTATTTTTTTTTAAGAATACTTGAAAAAAAATGTAACTCCATGACTTTCGACCGACAAACTCGAATTAACTCGAAAACCGAGTAACGGTTTAATTAAATCAATCAATAAATTCTACAGCTGATGCATAACCCCCAAGAAATCAGCTACACGAAACCCCAACCCCCTCATATGTGTGTGACCTGACTTATTATTTTTTAAAGGCGAGTGTACTACAAATGTTAGCCAAGCGAGCGATCGATGGTGAGGTGGCCCGCCGAAAGTCGAGAAGACAAAAAAAAATTTTCAAAACCTACTTTAGCCTTCCGAGGCAGAAATGGGAGACAACGGAGTAAAAACGGATCGTGCACTTGAATTATAATTTTTTTTTTTAGACCACATCAATAAAAGTTAAATCTCATTTGACAAAAAGCAGTCAATAGAAAATTATATTTGACCCGCCCTAGTTTTTTATTCGGGATCACAGAAAAGGAAAAGAATCATTTTGAAGATTCAATTTAAATTTGTGAACTTAACGAAAAAAAACATCTACCACGTACTCTCCACAACCACATCGTAATCTCTTCCGAATACACGTGTACGCATAATTGCATCCGTATTATTCCCAGTTGCTAAATGTAGCGGATATCCAAAATATGAATGACAAATACCCATACCTTCGAAATTGCTCCATCTTGAACCATAACTTCGCGAAAAATTCAGCAAAAACAACGATTTTTACATATTACATGATATTGAAAGTAACATTCTGGAATATTGACGATACGAGCAGCAAACCCAATATGCTCGGTGAAAAAAATCTCAATCCGGCGCGAAGAAAAAAACAAGCACGGAAAGAACCGGCCGTAACTTACCCGCTTACCGGAGTGTTATAATCCCCCGACGTCCAATTATAAGTTCCGAAGCCGCTTCGGTTTCTCGAGCTCCACACCACCACTGCTCTCTTCCTTTCAGAGCACTGCTCCTTCGATATGCTCTAAATGTTATGAATATTTATATGCCCATGTTCAGCTATGCTCAATTTTGAATTCCATAAATATTTAATGTAATACAACACGTTTTCGTTTTGTTTCCATTGCACACAACAAACACGCCACGCCGATCCACCCCGATATAATCGTATACGTATCCGTATGCGTTGCGGTGCTTGCTCCTTTTTGGCCGGCCGACAAATCCTGCTGACGACAATCCTCCTACCTCGGATTTGGACTATATGCCGCGTCATCGAATTGTTTCCATGTTTCGTGTATTAATAATAATTGGAATTATTGTTGTCGTTGTCGTCGTCGATATTGTCAACATGAAATCAACATTGTTAAAATACACGATGCCGATTGTCCTTTGAACGGATGATACAGTTGGGAGCGGCGGCGGAGGAGGAGGCGGTGGTGTTATTTCCAATGGTGGCAGTGTCGGTGAACATCATCATTTTACACCTCCGCCAATTACCAAGTGGTCACCGAGCTCGAATGTAAGTATAATGCAATTTGTGTTTTATCGACTTTAATGTGATAGAGGTTAATGTTTTAAATCAATTAAGTACGTTGCGTTGGATTATCCAGTGAAATATGGCGCCCAATGTGCGACACGTTTCAGATACTGTTGAAAAAAACAAATCATAAACAACACCATTTCGTGTGTTAAAATTAGGTACTATGGCATTTCGACTATTTCTTAAAAACACAAAAAAGTGTTTTTTTTTTATCCAGAAACGTTCATATGACTAAAACAAATTGTGGCGTAGTTTTGATTTTTTTTTATCTTATATTTTTTTGGGATGCTAGTTACGAATCCGAGGTTGGCCTCCAAAAATTTTCGATAAAAACCACAACCACCACAAAACCACAAAAAAAACAAGCTTGCCGAAGGTATAATACGCTTCGCGTGAAGGGTGTCATACCTTCGTTGTGGCTTATAGTGCATTTGCCAATTTGTAATTAGCAGTAAAACTTTATCCAATTTCGCTGTTCATATGAGATGTATATGAAATAGTGGGCTGATTTCAACCAAATGTAGGAACCTGGTTTGGCAGTCAATATGATTAAATAATATGGAATTTGGTAAAGATACCTTCAGAAATAAAAAAGTTTTTCTAGCAAAACGGTCGTTCCTATGACAGCTTTATGATAAAGTAGTCCAATTTCAACCAAATTCGGAAATATGATTTGACTAAAGATACTATTAATTAGTGTGAAATCTGAAAAAGATATCTTGCGAATTAAAAAAAAATAAAAAAGATTTAGGCAATTATTTTCTGTAGTACTCTTAGTTACGGAGATATTATGCATTAAAACATTTTCTGGTACGATAGTTTTCTCAAAATCAATTTTTAACGATATTGGTTTTTTGTCATTTTCTTTGTAACTAAAGGGAGTACGAGATTCCTGCTTATATGAAATCAAAGATATTAAAATTTACTATAAATTCATCTACGATGACTTTCTTCATCGGATGAATACTTTACGCAATATTTGACAATATTAATGGCAAAAACGAGGTAATTTCAGTTTTATAAAACAAAAATCGGTTTTTTAATAGCTGTGTTTTTGTTAAAAATGGACGTAGGAAAAGAATTTCAAATAAATACAATATTTTGGCAAATTTAATATACTTTCAAATAGATTTGGATTATTTTCCTCCAAGACACATACTTAAGGAGATATTTAGCGATCACGTTCATATTTGTCTTCCAATAAGTCCTTGTTTTTGCCAATTTTGCGCTGCCATTTGCTAAGTTACTGACAAACAAACGGGCACCTTACTTATCTCAGCTTATAGACAATTGAATTATCATCAAATTCGCCCCCTAAAATTTTCCTCGTGGGATCAATATTTTTTTCGATATTGGAAAAAAAAACATCACTAAAATGAACAAGAAATTATGAATAATCATTTTTCATTTTTGAAGAACTTCTCAACATACGAAGTTCATTTTGGTGTGAAACTTTAGCAAATTAGGGTGCTTTAGAAAATGCAAGCGTAAATTCTTTGTAGGACGTAGACTTTGGGAGATATTACGCAAATACTGAAAAAAGTGCAAAAAATACAGACAAAAAAAAACGAAAACATGATTTTTTTGGTCTTAAAGGGTTACTTGGTCAAAATTTTTCCTTACAAACCTCAGAATTGTTTTTAGCCATCGAAATGCCATTGAAATAAAAAAATCCGAAACAACAACAATAGTTACATTAAAATAACCGCCTAAAGATTAGCCGAAAAACGTTATTTTGGTCCATATCTAATTTCCCAAGCGAACTTTTGTGTAAGGTCTGCAAAACTTTCGATCTGGGCCGTTTATATGACCCAGCAATCTTAGACTACAAGGGGAATGGTCTTATTTAAGTAAATGCAAATACAGACATATGTACCCCGATATAAGTCGTTTCGCACAAAGTCATTTCACATTTGAGTCGCCAAATAATTCTCACCCCGAATCGATTAACAAGAACTATGCTTCACACTTACGTCGCTCTCCGAAACTCGGAGGTTCGTAATTGCTACCACTACGTCACAAAGGAAAGTCACAGTGAAAATAATAAATTTATGCAATTTTCAAGTTAGAAAAACAGTGAAATGAAAATTGAGATTGTAAGGCGCATTGATTCCGGTGAAAAAGGCACGGCCAACGGCCAACAAGCATTAAATTTGAAGCGTACGACTGTGCATACTATAATAAGGCGAAATTCACACACACGACACCGCGCTGCACGACTGCTTGAAATTTCAGTCGAGATACACAGCATCAAATGGGCAGATTCACACTCATCGCTCAGCATGCGATACGATCGACTATGCTTGGCTATTGTGCGTGGCTGCGTCGGAGCTGAAAATGTAGTTAATCTGAATATCGCCTAAAGAATGCCGAAAAATTAGAGCAACTGTGCAAGCTGGCTCAGCTAGATCATGCTCTGTGATTACCAAATCACGAAGTGTCAATATGGAGGAAATGAAAAACTGTTAAGAATTTTGAATCAAAAAAGCATTCCTCTCAGTACCCTGATAAATAAAGAGAAAGCTTGAGTTTTGTTTGATTGTGTGAGTGAAGGAGCGAAATGGCGGAGGGCCGTAGGAGACATTTAGGCGATATTCAGATTAGCTACATTTTCAGCTCCGACGCAGCCACGCTCAATAGCCAAGCATAGTCGATCGTAACGCATGCCGAGCGAAGAGTGTGAATCCGTCCATTTGATGCTGTGTTTCTCGACTGAAATTTCAAGCAGTCGTGCAGCGCGGTGTCGAGTGTGTGAATTTCACCTAAAGTTGACGGGTGAAACTGCCAGTGCGGACGCAGATTCAGCTGCCAAATTTTTATCTATATTTGCGTATGTTATTTCAGAGGGTAGATACGTTGCACAACAGGTATGCGTATTCAGTTAATTGTTATGGATATGGGTTGTTCAAAACTTACGGTGTTGTTATTATAGGTCTTCAATGTAGACAAAACGGGCCTTTTTTGGAAAAGGATGCTTTCCAGGACATTTATATCTGTAGAGGAGACTACTGCGTCTGGATTCAAAGCATCAAGGGATAGACTTACATTGGGAGGGAATACATAAGGGACGTGAAGTTTAAGCCATTGCTTATTTAGTCTTCGGATCTAGAATCGGAATCTAAGAGCAATGAAGAACATTAGCAAGGAAAAGTTACCCGCAATTTGGCGCTCCAACAAGAAGTCATGGATGACTTCCGTCATATTTAATGACTGGTTCAAAAATTACTTTTGTCCGGCGGTAAAAGACTATTATCTTAAAAATAACTTATCCCACAAGGCACTGCTCATTGCGGATAATGCACCCTTGCACCCAGTTAACTTGGGCGACTTCGACCAGAACATCAAAGTGATGTTTTGGCCTCCAAATACCACGTCTTTGCTCCAACCTATGGACCAGGGGGTATTCGCTTCTTTCAAGGCTTACTGCAATACATCCGTAGGACGTTTAAGCAACTTATAACCGAAATCAATCAAGGGGACAACGATATTAACAAATCAACAATTCGAAACTTATGGCGCAATTTCAACGTGCTGGAAGCAGTGGAGTGTATCAATGAATCTTGGAAAAAGGTAAAAATTTCCAATTTGAATACAGCCTGGAAAAATCTTTGGCCTGAATGCGTGAATAAGTAATTTAATAGGATACAGCTGTAGTCAACTCCTACTTTCAACACTCCGTTGCGAATGCCATCAGGGCCTGGTGCTTTATTGTCACCTATTCTGGAAACGATCTCTAAACTCTCTCTGTCAGTTAATGCCGGTATCTGCTCTTCATGGACCATTTCCTGGTTTTCAACGTTTTCTAACGCATGCTAGGGGAAAGAGAACTGAGACTATCCGATTTTGTAGAAAAGGGCACTTCACTTGAGGTGTTTGATAACTGCTCAGCTTTTTCATAACTGCCCTATAAGCCGTTCCCTAGGGATTAATATCTGCGTCCTCGCAGAGTTGCTTGAAACAGTTTCGTTTGCTCTTGCCTGCTTTAGTAGTCCGAGTGAAGTCCTGTATTCTTGTGCCAAGTTG
This sequence comes from Chloromyia formosa, assembly GCA_964017055.1. Classification (NCBI taxonomy): domain Eukaryota; kingdom Metazoa; phylum Arthropoda; class Insecta; order Diptera; family Stratiomyidae; genus Chloromyia; species Chloromyia formosa. The sequence goes on along the minus strand of OZ024816.1, from coordinate 24,072,117 downwards.
TTGTAGTCTGGTGTCTCTCTTGATCGCTGATACAATCGACGTGCTCTCAGGCACCTGCGTCTCAGTCTTGCAATTTCTTCATTCCACCAGTAGTTTGCTTTCCGGCGGTTGGAAGACTTTGTCCTTGGCGTAGAGGTATCACATGCTTCTATTATCCGCTTTATAAGCTGCGACGGCTTTTCCTCTGCATTTCCTTCAATAGCTCCCTTCTGGTGCAAGGTTTCGATGAACGCATCCCTGTCGAAGTTTTTGGCAGACCAACTCCGGTTTATCGGTGGCACCCTTGTTTGTGGTGTTCTGCTGGCAATGGTGAAGTAAATGACCTCATGGTCGCTGTGGGTATAGTCCTCGCTCACGCCCCATTCGACTGTCGATGCAAGGGAGCTAGTGGCAAATGTAAGATCGATAATGGAGCCTGTACTTCCTCTTCTAAAAGTATTTCTTCCGCCTGTATTCATTAGGACGACGTCCAGTTGTGAGAAAGCTTCAAGGAGTATTCGTCCCCTAGTGTTTGTAGCTCGACTACCCCATTCAGTGGCCCACGCATTGAAATCTTCCGCGATTATTACGGGACTGTGCGTGCTGGCATCGCGAACTAGTTGAGTTAGCAGCCGGTCGAACTCTTCCAGGTTCAGTCTCGGTGGGGCGTAGCAGCTGTAGATGTTGATGCCGTTAGTTTGCGCTCTCACGAATCCGTTGATTGGATCGGATACATTTTGGAAGGCATGTCTTCTACATGACCAAATGGCTGCCTGTTTGTGTTCATCCGCTACCCAAATCGAGCTGTTCAAATTTTTATATTGGTCGCAGACGATCGCCACGTCAACGCTCTTTTCTCTTACTGACTGCGACAGTAGATCTTGTGCCGCCTAACAATGATTTAAGTTGACCTGAACCAGCTTCATTTACGAGTTTGTTGAAGAACCTTCTTATATGCGGGGCACTTAAAACATCCAATCGAATGCTTGTAGTCCGTTTGACTATTCTCGCAGCATAGCATGCATTTCGGCTCCTTGTCGCATGTTTTCGATTTATGCCCTTCTTCGCCACATTTGCGACACATATTCGATCTGTCTTGCTTACTATTGCACTCTTTCGCTAATTTGATGGGATTGGATACAATAAAATCATTGGGTTAGCAACAATTAAAATAACCACATAAATCACATAGACCGAATTCAATGGTAGAAACTATGAAATTCCCATTGATTTAGTGCTATTTTTTCTGAGTGTAGACTCATCTTTTTCAAGGATCATCCCGCAAGCAACAACTTCGTTACCACCGTCAATCGACTCTTCAAATGAGAGTACAGACTGAATTTTTGCTTGCTCTGATCAATATATGTAAATATAGTATGTACAGTATTCTTCTGCATGATCTTTTTTTTACTTGTACAACTCTAATAATAAACAATATTAATCAAAAAAGGTTTTTAATTTACTTTTGCCTGACACATTCACCCAATTTAAGTCGCTTCAAGTTAAGTCGCTTTTTTCCGGAACGTATTCCTGTCGTAAATCGGGGTATGCCTGTAGTAGCATATGATGATGGCGTTAACATAATGTCAGGAAAGCTGCCCGCTGATGAAAAACAACTGCAAAACCTTGATACTGCTGCAAAAGAAGCTAGACTACGAATCAACCAGAACAATTTAAAATAATATTGCAGTCGAAAACTAGGACACCACTATAACCGAAAAACACCATCGGGGATCCCAACACCGAATTCGTAAAAACTTCAATTACCTGGGTAGCAACCTGTCAAATGACGCCAACGACACGGACGATATCAAACGATGGATACAGCTAGCAAAGAAGAAATTTTTCACGGTCCTTCCAATAATCAATCCTAACCCCTTGAGGGGCATAACGCGTCAACAGTTCCATGTGGCCCAGTTGACGTTTCGTTGGCATAAACTTGTTTCGAAGGATACAGTTGCCAGCATGCACCTCCTGTACATTCATGGCCACGGACGTCGTCGTGGACGGAATTCAAACCCGAAACGCCGGTAGTCAAACATGAGACTGATGCCTCAACACACTGCGCTACCGGTCGCCCCATTTATTTTTATAAATGACTAACGGTTAATTCAATTGAATGATTGATTTTTGCAAGTAAATTAAGTAATCTGAAGCACTTTGACGTTTTACAATTTCCCTGTCCTGAAAATAGTCAATGTCATTACCGAAATTCCATACAATTCACATTTTCTTGAGAAAACTCTATTTCAGCTATTTTATATATCTATCGTTTTGACATTTATCGATAAAATTTCTTCAATCAATTTTTTTGATATAGAAATGTCATACCCGTATATAAACCCATCAAGGACCATCGTTCAAAAATATTCGATATTTCTCCTGTGGAAGGATTTCTTCAAAATCACTCAATACGAATTTATTGCTGTATGCAATTGATAGATTTTGAAGTGACATAAGTCATGTCGAAAATTTATCGGAAATATTTAAAAGAAAAAAAGTTCAGTCGTCATAAACTTACTATAACGTACAAACTTTGAAACGTATTCATATGAAGTGGAAAATCTTTATGCAAGTACTCGAAAATGAGGTTTCATATAAGTTGCAGAGCAAGTTAAGTTTTCTAATAAAAAAACCACTCGAAAATGATTTTTCAATTGAATGCACTAAGACTCAAATTAAATGCAATTGATGGTTTTTGAAATGAGACTTGTTTTTTGTCTGATTTTTTATATTGGAAAAACTCATAGCACTACATATAATTGAAAATAATCAAAAGGTTGATTATACTTTTTCTTATTTGTGTTCCTTAGAATCCTGGAAGAAGAGACTCTAGTGACTTCTTCTTTCGCGGAGAAGCTCGTGATTTTCTCCACTAAAGTGTTTAATCCTAGTTAACACATCCTTTCTGGTCACATCTGCATCATCACGTTGATGACACTAGACTGCTGTGCACATTCATTCTAATACTATTTGGCTTAACACCTTTGTGGGCCGCAATGCGTCGACTACCTGAAGAGGCATAATTGAGAATTCGTTAGCAAATAACAGTTTTCGAATGATGCATGTTGCTGGCATACACCTTCTGTCCATTTAGTCGCTCTCTACGACAAGCCGGGAAAGGTTATTGGCCAATTCGTATGCCCCACACCACGAGGGAAATTTTCATTCTGCAGGGTTGAATAATGGTGCATGCTGGCAACTGCATTCTCCGAAACCAGTTTATTCTGTCAAAACGTCGAAACGGGGTTAGGGCAATTAAGAGAGAGAGAGAGAGGGTTCAATAATGTAACGTCAAAATAGATACAAGTAAGTCAACGTCCAAGAATTGCGCTTGATGGCCGTGGTTGTTCGGTCACCGCTCAACGATATTAATCTAGAGGTCATAGTTCAAATCTCGGCGCGACCAAAAACTGCCTGTGAGTACTAAAAGAACTCTCACAGTGCTCCGAGCTTGTCAGTAAAAAGGCGGCGCGGATAGGAGGTGCGTGCTAGCAACTGCACTTCCGAAAAGTAGATCTGCTATCGAAACGTCAACAAGGCATAGCAATGCTACGTACCCATGCCCCTAGAGGGGTCAATGAAAATAGCAAGAATTGTCGCCAAATAAACTGAGTTGTCGTTCAATATTTTTTTTTTTTTTTTGCTGAAGAATACTACTCCGAGTGGCGCATCTAATGCAAACATATAGTTGTACGAACTGTTACGTGGCAGCATGTATGCAACAAATGGACTACAGCCGGTTGTTTGAGCGGATATTGAAAGGAGCCAACAGAAAATGCGGGCAACTGCTGAGTTTCTGAATGTCACGAGACAATTGGAGGACAACGATCCGGACAGCGAAGGACTAACGCCGGACTGTTGAATCATAGTGATGATGATGAGATGAGTCTAGTAGACTAGTATCAAAGAAATAATCACGTTCTATAGACGGTGAACAAAAATTTAAGTTTGAGAGACGAATAGAGTTGCACTTACGTTACATCATCCCAGAACAATTACTTTCGGTTTCACAACATGCGTACTGTAAGATTAGATCAGTGGATACTGCTCTACATTCACTTGTTAGTCGAATTGATCCCTGATCCAAAAGGAATATACTATGGTCACATTTCTAGACATTGAGGGCGCGTCAAAAACATCAATCTTAAGACCTATCAATGCCACTCTCGCAGCTTAACGTGGATACGAACCTAGTTGGACTAATTAACCAGATGCTAACATCCGGGGTTATTTCTGCCAAATTGAGTGTATCCTCTCAACACAGGAGTGTTTATAGGGGTACTTCACAAGGTGATGTCCTCTCTCCTCTGCTTTGGAACATAGCGGCCAACAGATTGCTATTAGATCTGAAGGGGATTTACATGGTGATTGCTTATGCGGATTATCTCTTCGATAATTTCAGGTAAATTCTCCAACACCCCCAATGAGGTAACGCGGAATACTCTCACTGTCTTAGCTAACTGGGCTAACTACTGCGGTGTTAATGTCAATCTAAGCAATACCGAGCTTGTACTATTCACGAGAAAACATTGAATTCCTCTCGCAGAGTCTCCCATCTGTTGGGGAGTAAGACTGGCCCTCATGAACAGACCAAAGTCCTTAGGTCTTGTACCGGATTGGAAGCTCCAGAATGGGTCAATAAAGCAACCGTAGAGCTATACTGTTGCAGGAAGGCTAAAATGGTAAAAAATGGTGTCTGTGACCAGAAGTATTGCATTGGCTTTATATATCGGCCCTTCGCCCGATACTGCCGCATGGGGTGGTCCTTTGTTGGAATGGCCTACGTACAGAGTCGAATCTTACAGTATTGGCAAATAGCGGCTTGTTTGGCCATCAGCGGGGCCCTCCGCTTAACTCCGTCCCTAGCACTAGAGATTATGTTCAATTTTTTTCCCTTGTACATTATAAGTAGATAAGTTGCCGCAAACTCGGCGATCCACATACGAAAGACAGGTTGCTGGTCAGACTCATACACTGGACACGCAACAACCCAATAAAACACCAAAAATCAAGTTCGTCAAAAATTTTACATTTTCAATCCCTTCCCGTAGTCATTGGCAAACGAGCGACCCAACACGCTGTGACTCCTTGTGCATCTTTACAGTTGGCTCCAAGACTTTACCCTTCGCTCCGCCTCCCAAACTATTATCGTGTTTTCCAAGTAAAAGTCCACGCGATTAGAGCGGCAGTGATGTGGTTTGGCCGAAAGGTTATAGCCGTTATAGATGTCGCAATATGTACTGACTGCCATGCTGCAGTAATACTCCTCGAAACTTATCTAGTCTCATCAAAAACTCTGGCGGACTGTTGATCTTGCCTTACGGAGCTGGGACGATTTTTTAAATTATACTACTTTGCTTTAACTTCAAGTGGGGCATAGCGCGTCAACCACTCCCGCGCGACATCGTACTCTGTTTTGGGCAATAGGGCTCAAATCCCCAAATAAGTTACCCAGCGCTTTACACTCTTTTGCCACAGATCGACGCCATGTGATTTTACGACTCCCTCTTGGTCGGCATTGGTTCCTTGGGGTTCCATTTCATGGCATGTAAAGCATTATAGTCATCGTCCTTCCGTAATGTGTGACCTATTCACTGCCATTTTCGCCTGTGAATCAATTCGTCAATTGCCATCTGACCCATACGCCGACTTAGCACTTCATTCGATGTTATTTCGGCCGGCAAGTTTTGAAAATTCGACGAAGACATGAGTGACAAAAACTTGCAGCTTTCTAGTAATGTTTACGGAAACTTTCCATGCACTGCTCCCATACAAAAGCATCCACGAAGTGTAACAGGCCCAGATTGGTTTTGATGCTGAGATAACTGCTCTGCCAGATTTTGTACAGCATGCCGTATGCGCATTTAGCCTGGTTGATACGACGAGCGATGTCACGCTCCGTAACAATATTTTCGATAACAATGCCACACGAAGTTGTCCACCGTCTTCACAGGCTGTCCAATAATATTAACGGCAACCGGTGTAGCATTTCTTTTTCCCAATGACGGGCTAAGAACCTTGCTCTTGTTGGTATTAATCTTCAGCCCAACCTTGCTCGCCTCCCTATCAAGATCTAATGCCATTATGGACAGATGCAGGATGTTGGCAGGAGTTACGAACACCTTTAAACTCCCTGATGACATCGTATACCGTATTTAAGTTGCTACTTCTTGCGGTTTGTTCTGCTAGGGCTAAAGAAAATTCGCATAAACTCTTTTATCGCGTCGCACACTACGCTAAACATCCCGAGTTTTCTGTCGGTAAAGAAGTACGATGCTGCTTCGATTATCATCTGAAGCTGCAACAAAACGAACCTTCAACTCTTATCTGTCAAAAATCCGCTGCCATGAAGCGTCGCACATTCAGAGCTTATTCAATCCAGGTTTGCGCTATCAATGTACGCATTTTTTACGGCATCCCAGTTTGCAATTATGTATGTCACTATCTGGGAGACTAATTATGTGAGCTGCTTTTTACGGAAGATGCCCGATATATTGTTGTAAGACATGTAATGAACCACTGTAACGAACCATATTATGGTCTGGTAGTGCTGCTCCCACCGGCAGATCGAAGCAGCACCTGATGGGTAGTGATCTGTTGGTGGTACGAAACCAGAGACCGAGGGTCCCATTACACCCGGACCCAGGTGCGACCGTGTGGGCGTCTGATCCGTCCGTCAACCATTCCATCCTTATCGACTATTTTTTTTTTTATTCCTCATTTTTACCTCCCCTGTTTGTGTTGACTTCCCTAGGCCTATGAATTTTTGTTAATACGTAAAGGACAGGAGCAACGAGCGGCGAAAACCCCACCCACATCTCCCGAACTGAGCTACAGCAAGCATAGGCCGCCGCTTAGCTCGTTGAGGGGCCTTTTTCTTCGCCAGATGGCACGGCCCGACCTTCACGGTACTATGCTACCTTAGGCTCCGTCCCCACGGGCATCTTCGGATGCCCACCAAACTGTCCGTTACAGACAGCTGGACTTTTTAGTCGAGCGGTGTTGAATTTGCAACGTCTGGATCTTTCTCGCTAGGACGACAAACGGCTGCAATACGCAATCGAACATTAGCGATCATAAGAGAATGGTCTCTTACCATCCCAATATCGGCACACTTTTTTCGCCGTCATAGCGAACGGCCGTGGTATTATTCTTACGCCTAACACCATAGGAAAAATTCACCTCAACCAAATCATCGCACCGCAATTATTGGCGGCTTGACTTGTTTAGCAATGATCAGCAACCACTACCGTTCCAGGGGGCGCCCACCAGGAGGACTATGGAAGAGGAGTTTGGCCCCCCACAGCGACTTCGCTGATAACTGTAAAGCTGGCAAGCTTGCTTGGTATAACCAACACAACTCTTCAGGTATGTCGGGGTTTCGACATGCCTATCTCCCGTTGTAAAAATAAACTAACTATGACAGCGATAAAAAAGGCTAACTCGATATGGCTAAGTGGTAGCACAATGCTAAATCGTAATTGCCCTTATTGAATATAAGCCGTACTTCCAAAATGCTGTCGATAAAAAAGCACCATATCAGGCTCGTGGTGGGAATCATTACTGGTCATTATGTTATCGATAAACACACGAGTATGCTCCGACTTCCACACCATGACTTCTGGAGCTGATAAGACGTAAATGAGGAGGATTGCATCTTTCACCCACTCTGCACCTGCCCGGCATTAGCCTTTAATAGAAGATCAACACTCGGGCTTTATTTATATTCTGATCTAGGGGACTTAGTTAATGCGGATGTGGGTCAGCTACTGCGTTTCGCTATTAAGTCCCCATGATTCCAAAATGAATGACGGATGGAATTATTCAATTCAAAGGTAATACAAGGGAACTTCAACTAGTTAAACTGTGCTGTATTGAATACGGCAGCCCTTCTTAACATAACATTTCACCATTTGCATTTCAAAGTGATTAAATAAAACCAAACCTATTTGAAATGTCCTAAAAAACATGTACCATAAAAATATGATATTTGCTAGAACAATTCGGTAACTTGAATGAGCCTGCCTTAAATTAGGTCAAGTTATCGGGAGTTCAGGGTATATTCTTGATCAGAATAACCCCAAGAATGACATACGTCCAGGTCAAAACAATCGAAGTAGTGAAAAAAATAAATACTTGCCAAATATTCTTCTGAAAAAGATGAACTTCTGAAATAAATCAGCTCATCATCATCGTAGCGCGACAGCCCGACTTCGGGCCTTGGCGGCCTGGATAATTGTCCTCCAATTATCTCGGTCACGTGACCGCGTCCTCCAATTTTGGGAGCCCAGCAGCTGCGCGGCGTCCACACCTACTGAGCTCTCCCAACGAGATCTCGGTCGTCCTCGCAGTCTCGCTCCGTCGACTCGTTCTGCATTCATTACTCTCTTAGGCATGCGATCATCGTCCATTCTTTGTACATGCCCTACCCATTGAAGTCGTTAAATAAATTAGCTACCATGTCCTAAATTTGACCCGTCTTGATAAAAAAAAAACTTAAATCCTAATACGAGTATATTATATCCTCTGCGAAGTGCACGAATTCCGAATATTTCAACCTGAAAGTAGTTTACAGAACTAAATTCCTGTGCCAGTTGTTCATCCAGAATTATTAAGGACACGTTCTGTCCCGTGACGGAAAGAAAGACATTTTTTGATACACTCATCGTAACAACCTAACCGATTCACCAGTTTTCCTATAGACCCTCATTTATAAGGACAACCTATTAAAATATCATTTTTTTATTATACAAAAAACCAATTTCACTGCATCGCTCCTTTTACTCATTGTTTCCGGAGAAAATTTCCTTTCAAGTTACCGTTCCCTCTACTTTTTTCTCATCTAACGAAAAATTAGTATATCGATCGGTCTAGTCTTTTAGCATCCCGAACTGCAATTTCATATCTAATCGATTGGGCAATCAACGGATATCGAACAAGAGTAAAAATTTTGCCAATCATAAAAAAAAGTTGGAAGGACTTCCGTGCCTGGCTTTTTTTTCCGTTTTGTCCATGCAATAAATGTAAGAACCTAACAGACAAGGAGCAAATGGGCCTCATTAAAAATTCAGTGTCGTGGTATCCTTTGACCAGACGACATCATTCTGAATTCAATTTATGTCTTTGTCATCACGTTCCGGAGAGTTGCAGGCAATTTCGTTGAAATCGAGCCGAGACCGACGAACGACGGCCAGTTATTGGTATCATGGTCGTCTTGAGCAATGAATAAAATTCACATTAATCAAGTATTTCGTCCTGAGCTTTTTATCTTTCTCTGCTCTCTTTTTTTACTGGCCAAAAGCAGTTCCTTGCCCGAAAAGATATATGTGTATGTATTCTCCATACATATAGTAAAATTGATGACAACTTTGGACACTGTGGCCGAGGAAAAAATTCAATCGAAGTAACACAATGTCCATTTTAACCCCATTATGGGAACAAGGTATTTTTTATTGAATCCTAGATTACAGTCCGCCGCTCTACGGAAGATTTGATTTAGATTTAAGGAAGCAAATAGAATGGCACACGCCATCCACCAATTCAAACCCTTTTTCAAATCCCAGCGTCGATCTTTGATCGGAGAGCAATAAAAATAAATTCTTTCCAATGCCACATTTTACAACACCGCTGGCGAGCTGGTCACGAAATACTACCACGAAAGATGATAAACCTAAAATCCAGAATATTTTCACACACCGGTTCGTTCGCAATATTGAATGCTTAGTTGGCATCACCAGTCGTCGTTTATCTTCTCCCCAACTCGTCCGCCATTCACACTACTTACTAGAAAATGTATGTTGGGGTCCTCGGAAGTCATCTTCCTGGCCAAGCATTCAGGCATGATACAGTGCGAAGGTTGGCCGGAAGGAAGTGAAAAGACGACCGGGCGCCAACGAATCAAATTCTCCGAAGTAACCGACAAAAAAAAATGAAGAACAGAATCTGAACTAAATATCCTTGCCGCACCCTAAATCATGCCATCAATGAAATTCGATAAAATTGATGTAATTCAATTTATTTTTTTGATTTTAAAGTGTTTTTTCTTTGGCCGGGTATGATTCACGAAGCTTTTATCGAACCGAAAAGAAATCTTTTAGCGAAACGCGTTTTTAGATTTTCCGCATCGTTCATAACTTAACACTCAGTAAAAGGATCTAAAGCGCTTCCAGCCCCTACACCGGCACGGCAAAAGATAGGTGATGATTTATCGGTTTAATTTTAGAGTGGATTGAGTGCAGTGTTTTAGTAGGGATTCATTTTCGCATGATTGGGCTTTTCTCCGCTGTTCACTTGGCTGGCTTTATAGACTTTTATCCGACTCCCCTCGCTGCCCCACTATTCATGGCTTTTCTTATAGTCGTCCTGATAATATTTACCTTTCCGCCAAACCCTCAAGTCATCCGACCGACAGCTAAAAATGGTGCAGTGAAAAAAAAGGGATGGCTCTCATCCCTCGTATCTTGCCTCCATCGACACCATCATTATCATCATCTTTCATAATGATTGGGAAATTGTTTATGGCTTAATATATCATCGAAAAGAAGTGAAGGCTTCTCGAGTGAGAAATAAAAAACAACTAAGGATGAAGAAGCCTCGAATCGATCAAATTGATTCCAGAGAAGCTCACTGTGTGTGAGTGTTTGCTGGCGGGATCCTTTTACGGGAAAGAATTGCCACGACCGACACTCCGACCTGACGAAATACCAGGCGTAATATAACCATTACCACATAATGGTTGGTAGTGGCGAAAAAAGCTGCAGTTTAAATTGTTTTGGGTCGTGTATGGGACCGTAAATTTCATGTGTGGTGTTTGAGTAATAACTTACGGGATAATAGGTGTCAATTGGTTATTACGAAACCATAAATTCGGTTACATAAAATGGGTGCAAACTGCGAAAATTCGATCTAAGACGCTGTAGAGATTTCTATCTACTTTTATTTGGAATTCAATCAATTAAGTTTGTCTGGGGGGAAAGAAAATACTTCAGAGCATTTTGGTCGTTTATTTGATAGATATAAATTGTATTAAAGATAAATACTCGTATAAAGATGCATACAACGAGTACGAGTACAAATCTCTATCGACTTAAACCAAGCATGGTGCGATGAAGTGAGGTTAAATGTTAACCCACAAAAACAGTCATGGTACCTTTTACTCGTAAACGTAATCTAACTTCAGGTTCGGTTTCATTAAAAAGGACAGTTTTAGAGTATTCCAAGGAAGTTAAATGTCTTGGCGTCACCCTAGACTGGCGACTTGTAATCACTAAAGCCTCAAGCAATTATGTCAGCATCAAGGCCAAGCTGGACCTATTTCGCTCGCTGATACTGTCTGTGCTTTCTGTATGGGAGCAGTACATACATGAAAAGTTTCCGTAAGAGTTACCATAAAGCCGCAAGTTTTCGTCAACTCATGTGTTCGCGAGTTCTAAGAATTTTCTGGCCCGAAACAATATCAAATTAGGAGTTATGTCGGCATACGCGTCGGATGCCAACCGACAAATTAATACGCGGGTGAAAATGGCAGTGGATAGGTCACACATTGCGGAAGAGTGATAACTGCATTGCTTGGCATGCCATGAAATGGAACCTCATTTCCAACCAAGTGCAATGAACCACCTGTAACGAACCATATTATGGTCTGGTAGTGCTGCTCTCACCAGCAGATCGAAGCAGCACCTGATGAGTAGTGATCTGTTGGTGGTACAAAGCCAGAGGCCGAGGGTGCCATTACACCCGCACCCAGATTCGACCGCGCGGGCGTCTGATCCGTCCGCCAACCATTCCAATCTTATCGACTATTTTTTTTATTCCCCATTTTTACCTCCCCTGTTTGTGTTGTCTTCCCCAGGCCTATGAATTTTTGTTAATACGTAAAGAACAGGGACAACGAGCGGCGAAAACCCCGCCCACATCTCCCGAACTGAGCTACAGCAAGCATAGGCTGTTGCTTAGCTCGTTGAGGGGCCTTTTTCTTCGCCAGATGACACGGCCCGACCTTCACGGTAATATGCTACCTTAGGCTCCGTCCCCACGGGCATCTTCGGATGCCCACCAAACCATCCGTTACACAAGGCCGATCAAGGGGTCCTAGATCACATGGCGTCGATCTGTGGCAAAGGAGTGTAAGGCGCTGGGAAAGTCGTTTGGGGAGTTGCGCCCTATTGCCCAGAAGAGAGTATAATGGCGACCAAGGATGGTTGGCGCGCTACGCCCCCCCTAGGGGTTAAGGCAAAGCAGTATCATCTCATTTTCTAGATCATTACGGTCTGTTTTATGCAGGGTGTGTGACCAACAACACGCTCAACCGTGTTATTTAACAGCTGGGCTCATAGACCAAGACGAAAATCCCCCTTTCCATTGAAAACTTCTGCTACTACTACAGTTGGAATGGAGCCAGGGCCCAGTGCATAGAAAACGAATGTGCTACCCGTTGCGCCATTCGGACTACGACCCTGTAATGTCGTACTTCTAAAATGAAAGCTGAAACTGAAAAAAGTTCCGCATACAAAACTGTTCGGCTCGGCTGTGCTTCACTCTCACTCACATATAGGCGCCATTTTGTATGAAACTGCATAAGCGTAATTTTTTGACAGTTACCATACTTAAGCTCGGCTTAGCCTCTCGCTTGATAAGCAAAGTTCGCGAATAAAGTTGGAAGGAGGAGAGAGCAACGTCCGTGGTTCTACCGCCAAGTTGTAGTTTGACCCGCGTGTGAATTAACCAACTACTCGGCTAGCAGTTGTCAGTCGAGATCCGAGCCTCATATCATAATTCACACTTGTGCTCTTACTTTTGGTGCGTAATAAAACGTAATTAAATTTTTTTTATACGCAGAGTTATTATTTGCATCCATTCGTGGATCTTTATTAGTTGGGCGTTGACATTATGTAAATTTTACACTTGCGGCCAAAACACTTAATCTGAAACTGGCAGATGCAAATCTGATTTACAGATAAAGTGATCTGACGGATCAATGTTTGCTTTGGCCGTTAGCGTAGATATTATATTAGGCACACACAGGGCCGTCGAGGGAAAATCCGGGCCCGGTACTCAACTTTTGTAGGGGCCCATATATGGCGGCCGGTAGGTCAATGAACAAAAAAAAGGTCAAAGCGTACACGTTTTTTTTTTGTTGGGCCCATATGTGGCTACCGGTAGCTCAGTGCGTCAGAGTGGTATGAAGGGGCAAGGAGCAAAAAAAAAGCTCAGTGCGTAGATACGTTTTTTTTCTTCAATTTTTCAAATTTTCGGCCCCCCGAGAAAAACACGCCCCCCCCCTCTCGACGGCACACAGACTCAGGGCATGTTCTATCAGCATAATTTCCTTCAGAGCTTTCCTCTATTTTCAAAATGAGTCTCATCAACATTTATAATCGAACTGTTTACTCTCTCTCTCTCTTTCGATTTTACCACCTTCCCCAATTATCATAAATTCATTTTAATAGTCAGCTCTCTCCGTAAACTTTTCAAACACTTCCACTCTTTTAGCATCCTTTCTAATACACACGTTCTAAAGTAATCTCATAACTATTCATTCATGGTGTCCGTCTCAATTCAGGGGTCCCAACGTCTAACTTCGCCCCAACTTAATGAATATTTCATCATTAGCATTAGTAAACAGTTTGCTCGAAATTCCAAGGCAATTAGCATGACTTCTGATACAAGCTGAGGTGTTGCACGTATGAACACCCCGAGGACTTATGCCGAACACTCCACTGGATTTAGGGGAAATTTTGTGAGTTCCTAGAGGATCGTCCAACCCTCAACTTTTTGCCCCTGGGGATAAGTTTTTTTATATGGTGCTTCCATCCCGAACCAAAAAAGAAGAAGTTCCTCCTCTTTGCGAGTAAAAAAACCGTGAAATTTCTGTTCAAAATGCTAGACAAAGTTTCTTAATTACTCGAAAACAAGCAATCAACTTAAAAAAAAAATTCTGTTGGAATTATGAAAATTTAAAGCAGTTCAACAAATACGAGTGGAAAATAAATCAACTGAGGAAACAGGACATGATGCCCTCACCGTCGCACAATCTCTTGAAATGACAGCCCGATTAATAATTCGGTGGAACGCATAGAGAACACTCATCTTGGGGGCGAGCCATATATGACGTAATAGCAATGTCAGCACATAGAGCACCATCCTGACACATCCCTTGCGAATATTCTGTAGTATGTGTTTCATAAATTCACAAATGTGTCGGAATAAAGTAAACTTTTCAGCATAAAGTAAATTAAAATATTTTGTATGAGAGAGGCTAAAGCGTGTATGTGGATGGTGACAGGCAACAACGTTAGCCACATTCCGCAAGCTTATATCAGAATAATTAATGACCGGGCACTTCTGTAAAAATGTCCTGCAGGAGAATGTGCTGAGCAGTTATATGGACGAGTACGTACACGAAGGGCTGCAACACCGGAAGGAGCACAATGCGTTTGTTCATGGAAACAGTTGAGATTGGTGTCAACAATTGTGTGCATCAAACATTCGAGTTGGTATCAAATTACTTTGAAATAATTATATTTTTTATCTCTTTGTCCTTTAGTTCCTTCGTCATTAGTCGCTTGCCCTTTGTCTCTTGTATCTTTATGGGCATTTTGCCCAGCGTTTTCCAACCCAAGATCCATGCCACTGAGGCCTGCGCCAGAGAAATTCTGGACTATACTCGTATCTTCACCCTCACTGACAGTCAGGCAGCCACTTAAGCTCTTTCTTCACGTAAGTTCTCAACGGAACTACTAGTGAAAAGTGTTTTGATACCCTTCAGTATCTCACCAACACCAATCGGGCCATTCTATTCGGATGCCAGGGCATCGCGGCATTCAAGGCAACGAAGCGAAGATCATCGGAAAAATGTCTCTGTTCTGATCCCTATTGCGATCTGAGCTGGGCCGCAGCCCGGACGCTGGTGAGGGACGAAAAGCTACGGTACTTAAACAATCTCCCAGGACTGCGGCAATCTTATTTAACCCTACAATCATGAAGAAACTTGCCGTCTGGACGAAGCGGCCTTGTAGTTAATCGATCGTTACCTCATGAGATACCACTGGGTAAGCTATCACCTAAACAAAATGTGTCTGTCCACCGAGACGGAATGCCTGCTTTGCCTGGAGGGCATTGAGTCCGGCAAACACCTTCTCAGCGAATGCCCGGCGGTTGCTCTATCCAAGTTCATGTTTCTTGAAGATTCTATCGTGAGCACTGCTGTTTTTAAAAGTGCTGCTACCTACTGGCCTTCATTAGGTTGGTTGAGCGTCTTTTGGATTAGCGAAGGCTATATGATAATAGATCTGATGGTCCCGGTGCCTACCAATTGAGTATCTGTAATGAACCACCTGTAATGAACCATATTATGGTCTGGTAGTGCTGCTCCCACCAGCAGATCGAGGCAGCACCTGATGAGTAGTGATCTGTTGGTGGTACGAAACCATCGGCCGAGGGTCCCATTACACCCGGACCCAGGTGCGACCGTGTGGCGTCTGATCCGTCCGTCAACCATTCCATTCGCATCGACTATTTTTTTTTAATTCCCCATTTTTACCTCCCCTGTTTGTGTTGTCTTCCCCAGGCCTATGAATTTTTGTTAATACGTAAAGGACAGGGGCAACGAGCGGCGAAAACCCCGCCCACATCTCCCGAACTGAGCTACAGCAAGCATAGGCCGCTGCTTAGCTCGTTGAGGGGCCTTTTTCTTCGCCAGATGGCACGGCCCGACCTTCACGGTCAATTATGCTACCTTAGGCTCCGTCCCCACGGGCATCTTCGGATGCCCACCAAACCGTCCGTTACATATCTTAGCCTGGTTTTATTTATTATTATTATCTCTTGTACACGTCAGTCAAGTATTCTTTTATTTTTCCCCATTTCGTCCTTTCGTTCTCTCGTTCTTGACCATTTGTCCTTTATAGCTTTTCCTTTGTTCCTTACACACTCCAGTTCAAAACTTTATTCTTTTTAACTGATTTTTAGAAGAAAACCCTACGAAACGATTGGTATCATTACATTTTTTTCGTGTCCTTTATTTATACGAGGGCCGACGACGAGGTAGAAGAGTTCGTGCGCATATGGCTGTCCAAGTTGCCCAAGGAATTCTTCGATACCGGCATCAAAAAACTTCCGGAGAGGTGGCAAAAATGTGTAACTAGTGAGGGGAATTGCCTAGAAAAACTGTAAATTTTTGTAAATATTTTCGATAATAAATAAATGTGTCAGAGCGTTTGTCTCGATCATATTTGAACCGCCTTCGTATATACACTATACAAAAAGTGCCCATTTTTTGGCTCAACTGAGTAGGTTCACCTATAATATATTAAAGAAATTTATATCATAATTATCATCGTGGTGCGACAGACCGACGTCGGGCCTTGGCAGCCTGGATCGTTGTCCTCCAATTATCTCGGTCACGTGATCGCGTCCTCCAATCCTAGAAGCCCAGTACTTGCGCGGCTTCTACTTAAACTGAGCTCTCTCAACGAGATCTCGATCGTCCTCGCAATCTGGCCCCGTCAACTCGTCGCGCGCTCATTACTCTCTTTAGCATGCGATCATCGCCCATTCGTTGTACACGCCCTGCCCATTGAACTCTATGTAGTTTGACGATTTTCGAAATTTAGAGCTCATCATACAGTTCATACAACTCATGGTTGCACCGGATGCGCCATCCATTTCGATTGCAAACGACCCCGAAAATTCGCCAAAGGAGTGTAAGGCGCTGGGAAAGTCGTTTGGAGAGTTACGCCCTATTGCCCAGAAAAGAGTATAATGGCAACCAAGGATAGTTGACGCGCTACGCCCCACTAGGGGTTAAGGCAAAGCAGTATCATCTCATTTTCTAGATCATGGCGGTCTGTTTTATGCAGGGTGTGTGGCCAACAACACGCTCAACCATGTTATTTAACAGCTGGGTTCATAGACCAAGACGAAAATCCCCCTTTCCATTGAAATCTTCTGCCACTACTACAGTTGGAATGGAGCCAGGGCCCAGTGCATAGAAAGCGAATGTGTCTAGCATGTTTCCGGAGGCTTGAGTAAGGGTCCATGTTTCGCAGCCATAGCATATCATTGGTCGTATAATGGTTTTGTAGACGCGGAGCTTCGTGTTTCTGCGCACATGCTTCGATTTCATTATAGGGAGAACCGAGAAAAAAGTCTTATTAGCTAACTGTATCCGTCGCTTGATTTCGTCAGTTTCGTTGGCGTCCCTTGACAAGTTGCCACCCAGGTATATGATGTCGTTCAGGAACTCGATGTTGAGGTCCCCCACATTGATGCTCGGTTATGCAGGTGTCCTTGTCGTCGATTGCATCATTATTTTAGGTCTACCCTCGTTCATACGTAGTCCAACTTCCTTTGCAGCGGTATCGAGCGTATGCAGAAGTTTTTCTGCGTCGGCCAATCTTCGGGCCATGATGTCGATGTCGTCGGCGTACGCTGCTAATTGTGTCGACTTGATGAGTAGCGTGTTGCTGTTGTCTAAATTCATAGTCCGAATAGCGTATTCCAGTGCTAGGTTGAAGAGTTTCGGTGCCAGTCCAGCGCCCTGTTTCAGACAAGTGCGTGTTTCAAATAGATCAGTAAGTCTATTGTGGATCCTGACTTGTGAGACGGAGTTGGTCATCGTTATCTTTGCCAGTCGCACTACATTTGCCGGTATACCAAATTGCAGCACGATATTGTACAGTACTCCACAATCGATACTGTCGTATGCCTGCTTGAAGTCGACAAAGATTTGGTATACGTTTACGGTGTATTCCCAGCACTTCTGGAGTATCAGTGTTCGTAGCCGTTCTTAATTGTATTTACTAGTTTGTACGCTTGTCTGGTGTTCCTATTAACTAAGTTTTCGTTTATATTCAGCAACTGCTCGTCAAAGTATTTACGTTTCTTACGTCTAATTATTCTATTCGATATTCGACGTTGCTCGTCATATTTGTCTCTTCTGGCTATGGATTCTCGTTGAATTCATTGTCTGTAGGCCTTGTTTTTCGCGTCAAGTGAATTTTTGCATTCTTCGTCGAACCAGTCATTTCGCGCTCGCCGGGCTTTATATTCCACGACCTTCTCTGCGACATCCCCTGATGGTACCCTTGAGTTCTTCCCAGAACGCATGGACGCCTGTGTTGCTGATGTTGTGTAGCATAGGCGATAGTCTTTCCTCAAGGGCGGTAGTATACGCCACCGCCGTAGCATCGCTCAGAAGTTTATCAACCGCAAAGATTTTTGGGGGGCTGACTCTCGATTGGTGCACTGAGAAAATTCTACATCTGTAGATCGTCTTCACCAAGTGATGATCTGAGTCGCAGTTTGCTCCTTGATAGGAGCGGACATCCATCACACTAGACACCCATCTCTTGCAAAGGAGGACGTGATGAATTTGGTTGGCGGTATGTGCGTCTGAAGATATCCAGGTCTGCTTGTGAATGCGTCGATCCGGGAAACACGTAGATTTTACGATTAGATTCCTGCTGCAGGCGAAGTCGATAAGCCGCTGGCCGTTGTCGTTACATTCTTCGTGGAGACTGTGGCCTCCAGTGGTCCACCGGTGCCAACTTTCATTTCCGACTTTCGCGTTAAAATCTCCCAGCAACAAGTTGACGTCGTTTATTGGAAGTGAGTCGAAGAGAGTCTCAAGGCGGGCGTAGAACTCAGCCGTTCATTTATAGGTTTGAGGTCAGTAATGTGCCACCTCTGATGCCGACCTTCGCTCTACGTGCCCAGCCCACTTTACTTTTCGTAGTTTAACGAACGTGAAGAACTCTAGTTGGTCATGCATTTACAGCTCACCATTTCACCTTTTTTTGCCACCATCGCGGATTGCTCCAACCATTGATGGAAGGGCTCTGTCTCTATAAACATATATAATTCATTGCATAACACTGGACTCATTCTTCTTGCTATTTTATTTTATCATAATTTTTAAGAAGATTCATGGTTAATGTCTATTCTAACACGACGTCTATCTTCCTTTCTCTTCACAGCACACAATCTACGATACAGTTCTACAAGCCAACATAGTGAACACTCCGGGCATTGCAACCTATAATCAAATCAACACTCGACCCCATTTGGCCGCAACACCTGGCCTAAGCACAACGAGCGGTACGACCTCGCTTCTGGTCGGATGTTCATCGTCCACAAATCACTCATTGACGTCACCAATCGGTTCGGTGACATCATCGTCAACAACATCAACAGCATCACCAACACCCCACGTCATTTCCAATGCACTGGCAACAACGGCCACCTTTGGCGGAGGACTGCCAAACGGTCCGCAAACGGTACGAACCGCTGCTGGACGAATAAGAGCTGTTCCTGGTACGGGCGGCGGTGGCGGCGGCGGAGGTGGTCTTGGACCGCTTAACAGCAGTACGCTCGGAAGCGGTAGCACGACAATCCTATTGGGTGCTAGTAGTAGTAATTCAACATCATCTGATTTAGAGGATATCAACATAAATGCCATCAAGGATTGCCTGATGACACAACGCGTTCCGGAGAGTTGTGTTTGAAATTATTGTCGTAGGTCATTGCGCATTTTTCTTAGTCTTTTTATGCAAATTTTTCTAGAGATTATGACGAGTGATCGTGAAATGTTAGACGAAAGGATTTTCATGTTGGTTTAATTATTGATTTTTTTTTAATGTAGATTAAGAAGGATGCAAATAAGTTGAACTTATTGAATGAATTCGTGAATTCGGGTCCTTTATAATGGACTGGGTAAAACATGGTGAAAAATTGTGAAGAATAAGACTAAACTAAAACTCCACAGAGTTATAACAAAATGAATGTGTATAAATTAAAGATGCTATTAATTGTTATATGTATATTGTAGATTAATGTGTGCATGTGTAAAAAAAAGAAGTATTTTAATTAGATTTTAAGATACAATGAACATTTATATGTGGTACCAGTTAAATTTCTTTACCGTGATGGATTTTCAAAATTAGTTCTGAGAAAAAGTCGTCATATCATAACTACAATAAAAAAATCCAAACGCAAACCCCCACATTGGGCGCCAATTCGTTAATAGGGGAAATTCATTTTCGGATCAAATCCCATCAAATTTATTTATATTTCATTCATACCAATTGGATTTTTATCTAAATGTTCTTCTATAAAAGAAACAGAAATATCATTAAAAGATTCAATTATATGACGTATCATATCTTTGTCGAATTTGTAACAGGTACCACAACATTCTCGCAAGTCCTTTTCACAAAGAGACTGTATAACATAATTCAATATATCACAACAAACGATTCTTTCCGATGTAACGTTTAAAAAAAAAAAGTCGAAAGATAATTAGGAAATCGAATAATGAAAAAAAAACTTGATGCAGGAGAGTAAACATGGAAGGAGTCAGAGCGTAATTTCAAGTGGAGTTTTGTAACCCTTGTATAATCTCACATGTTGCTGATCCACCAATATGCCAGGAATTGAAACAATTACCTGCGTTTTACAAGGTAGTAATCATTTACATACATCCCAGAGGTATAAAAAAGGACATAGTGATTTCGGGTTAGATACGGTATCGCCATGTATAAAATTCCCCAAACACAAAATCCCTCAAAACGAAAATCCCCAAACACAAAAACCCAGAAACAATATCCCCAAATACGAAATCCACAGCACAAAATTCCGTAAACCTGTTCTTTGTGTTTGAGTAGTTTTATTTAGATGTTTTTATGGTTTGGGGATTTCTGCCTCCAGAAGGAATGCAATGACAACGGTCAATGACCCATCGCCTTCGCATGCAGCGAAAACGTTGCCAGAAACTTAACACGCTTTCCGCACTGGCGCACTCATAAAGACACCTGCAAATCTCCAGATTGAACGCGGCCTCATATGCAAAAGATGGGTCTCAAGTTTGATGGATATCCCAAGGAGCAAACTGTGACTCTGACCATCACTTAGTTATGACAACCTATCAGTGAAGCCCTCCCAAAATGTTTGCGCTCTCCAAACTCTTGAGCGATGCGACGGAGCGGCGCGTGCGGCGCAGGCATATGCAATCGCCCATGAGGAAAACTAACGCCTATGCTACGTCATGTGTACACGGGTTTTGGGAAGAACTAAACAATAAGAAATTGAGTTTGGAGGGGGCCCGACTTTGTTTGTTACCTGGATATATCCACACTTATTCAGCTTATGGTCGTTAAGAGGCATGCGTCTGTTGAAAGCGTAGACGCGTTCCTTATTGGAAGGAAGCATGCAATAGTGAACGTACAAAACCATGAACCATGTTAAGATTAGGTGGAAGGGCTGCTGTGCTTACCACATCATACATGGATA
The DNA here is from genome assembly GCA_964017055.1 of Chloromyia formosa. Taxonomy (NCBI): domain Eukaryota; kingdom Metazoa; phylum Arthropoda; class Insecta; order Diptera; family Stratiomyidae; genus Chloromyia; species Chloromyia formosa. The sequence goes on along the minus strand of OZ024816.1, from coordinate 24,050,847 downwards.
GGGTTCGTTCTGTAACCCCCAGGGACTCATCACTCGGTAATCCTAATCGTTGAACCAGACTGAGCTTCCAATGAAAAAGTGGAGCTTGCCACCATCAACATTAGCTAAGTTCAGTGAAGAAGTGGCCAGACAAATGATGAGAAGATAAAAATACACTACGCCTTCTTTTCGTCACCGCTGTTTCTACATCAATCATTATGGGAATGCGAAACCTCATGGAATGCCGCCAACTATGTACTGCCCAGCGATGAGTTGCCACAGCAGCTCTGATGTGTTGCCTGTTCAGTGACTATAGTAAATCAGTGCGACTAGAATCTAATCTGTGCCGATGAATTTGTGCAGCATTGCTTGTTATACCTTGCCTGCCGAGCTCATCTTATCTACAGTAATCAGTGAAACCACGGTAACTCATAATCCAACATCATAGGTGTGTTTTTATGAACATGTATCCGGTGCTGGTTAGGGTATCGCCATGTATTACAACAACAACATAACCCTGTACGAGCCAGTGGAGTGGCTAACCTGCACTCGATAGATTGTACAATTGTACCACTAAAACGCGCCTCTAAGTATGCTTTTTATTCATTTGACAATTGGGGCCAAGATCCAATGACAGTTCATACGTAATTTCCATAAAATGTGGAAAAAAATTCTAGTCACTACTATCTAATATTTAAGCGGCCATATTTATAATTGCTATTCGCTACGGTCATTTTTTGAAGCCAGTTAGACTATTCTGATTGGAATGGCATGATATTTAAAAGGTTAACCTGGATGGGCTGCCCTAGAACATTTTTTTTCTCCACGAATTAACCTGCCCTAAACCGCTGTTCAAAAAAACGCACCTAATAAATTCTAATCAAAATCGCACTCATCTCCGTAAGCATTGAATGAAATTCCGCTACGCTCTTTTACGTAATCAGACCCGGTTCGAGGGAATTAGTTACAGTTTCGCTGTAGATGAGGATCATAATCGCTGCGTTCCCAAAACGCAAGCACTTAGTACAACGCTTCACAATCGCTGAGCAGCAAATGGTGATTATTTTGTGTTTCAGGGATGACATGCTGTCTCATTTGTCACGCACAATTCGAGCGCACTACCATTGGTTTCCCAAGTCACGACCGATTCCACAATTCATAAATACGCGCTGAGCTAGGAAAGTGCAAAATTTGATGCTGACTAAAAGTGAAACGCTGAACTCAGCACAAGCGTTTCTATGACAAATTACTATGCAGCACTAAGCTCTTATCAGCGCTTTCGTCTTAGGAACGCAGCCAATATCTCTAGCTCATATCTTGTGACGCCCCAGCTAGGTCAAATCAGACAGACAAAATACTTTCCAAGCTTTTATTAGGTAGAGTAGTCGTCAGCCGTTGCCGGAGTATTTGGGTTGCTCAGAATAACAGCGTCGCCAAAGCCGAGAGTAAACTAACTAATCAGTAGGTTACTTATGGAGTCCAATAACCGTATTTGGTGCCATTTAGTCACCAAAAATGTAAAGCAGTAGCAGGTTAAGCAGCATATTCAAAGCAGAAGGGGTAGCCCTAAGGGCACCACAAAAAGCAACAAGTCTATTCTTTGCTCCTTTGCCTGTACTCGGAGTTTTTCACCAGGCTACTACCCCAAAAATTACTAAAACAGTTACATAGATATTTACCCTTATCAGGGTCGTCCCATGCAGCACAGGAGACTCGACTGGAAGTATCCTATACTTGTGAAGATTCACGAATCATTTTCAAGTATTTCCTATAATATTCCAATACCAAGCTCTATATATCAAACATTTAGGATGGAGGCCCGGGCCCCCATGGCCCCTTTCTGGATCAGCCACTGCACTAACCTTCTATCCAGAGCAGCTCAGATCAAATTGTAAGTGTAATTTTGTGGTGTTAACCTGCTCTGCTCTTCATGGCTGTTAAAAAAATACCCAATGATGCAATCAAGAAGAAGACCGCCAGCACGACCGAACCTCAGCATCGTATTGGTAGACGACTTAACATATCCGAGTAACAGCCTGTCAAACGATTGTAGCGGACGATCTGGTGAACATCCGGAGATGCCTGTGGGGACGGGGCCTTAGGTAGCATAATGGCCGTGAAGATCGGGCTGTGCCATCTGGCGAAGAAAAAGGCCCCTCAACGAGCTAAGCAGCGGCCTATGCTTGCTGTAGCTCAGTTCGGGAGATGTGGGCTGGGTGTTCGCCGCTCTTTGCCCCTGTCCTTTACGTATTAACAAAAATTCATAGGCCTGGGGAAGACAACACAAACAGGGGAGGTAAAAATGGGGAATAAAAAAAATGCCAATAAGGATGGAATGGTTGGCGGACGGATCAGGTGCCCACGCGGTTGCACCTGGGTCCGGGTGTAATAGGGCCCTCGGCCTCTGGTTTCGTACCACCAACAGATCACTACTCATCAGGTGCTGCTTCGATCTGCCGGTGGGAGTAGCACTACCAGACCATAACATGGTTCATTACACGATGCCAACGAAACTAGAAGACTTTCTTCACGGTCCTCCCAATAACGAAGCATATGCACCGAAATACGAAGCTCGGCATATACAAAGCCATCATACGACCTGTGTTATGCTAGGATTGCGAAACCTGGACACTAACTTAAGCCTACGAAAACATTATAAACGCATTTGAATCGAAGGTCGATCGGCGAATTTTTTGATCAGTTTGCGTCCGCATCCGGTACAACCATGAACTGTACGAACTGTACGAACTGTACGATGTGCTGGAAGAGAGAATCGTCAAACTACAACATCTTCAATTGGCAAGGCATGTACAACGAGTGGACGATAACCGCATACCTAAACAAATATTGGAAGTACGCATCAAAAGAGCAAGGCAACGAGGAAGACCGAGAGCTCGTTGAGAAGACTCAGTAAATGCTGACGCCGAACAACTGCTGGGCCTCCGAAATTGGAGTATGCTGTCATTTGACCGAGATGATTGAAGGACAATAATCAACCCGCCCAAGGCCCGACGTCGGGTTGTAGCGCTACGATGATTTCGTGTTTGAGGATTTTGTGCTTGGTGATTTGGTTTGCGGGGATTTCGTATTTGGAGATTTACTATTTGTAGACTTTGTATTTGTGGATATTGTATTTGACATAAAACAGCAACCAAAAAGGTTGCGGGTTTTATGATTTAAAAAATTTGTGCAAGAAAGTATCGTATCCAAATCGAAATTATTTTAGGTTTGTCGATTTCAGCTTTTCCGAATTTAGTGACGGGGAATTTTGTATGATTTCTGTAGAAAATAATGACAGCCATGTCTTAACTTTTCAGATGATGCCAAATCCACACTGAACTGCATGTCATACCAGATACAGCGAAGCTTGAATTTCCAAAGCGGTACTAACAACGTAGTTTGTGGCTTATGCCCTGCTGATACTGCAGGCCAATGCCATTTTTCGCCGATGATTTCGTTGTTTGTAGAAATTTTGCTGCTTCTTCATCAGATATCTGACCCGCCCTTTTTCAATGAAAAAATAATGGCATTATTTTGAAAATGTCTTATTTGATAGTTTGGTTATGACTTCTTTTTTCTTTTGTCATCCAACAACTGTTACTTCGTGCCTCCACGAAGTTCCAAAAGGCTTCCCTTCGAGCTTCCAGTGGCTTCAATTTCAATTTTGGCGAGGTAGCAAGTTGAAAGGTTGTCACGCCTAAAAATGGAACTCGAGACGCTTTTATTTTGTTTTTCCATACCACATCAGCCATTGCATGATTTGATCAAAGACAACCAACTCCCCCTACTCTACTGCCATTTGTATATAAAAAAAAAAACAGAAAAAAACTAAATCCCTAAATATCATAACGAACTTAAACACAAACATATTATAGACATACATATAAATAGGTAGCGCCAATATATCATGACTATAGATAATAAATTCTAAGTTTTAAGGAATGTGATTTATGAATAAAGAGAAGATGAAAAAAAACCTAGTTGAAATAAATTAGAACAATTATATTGAATTGACTATATATACGAGTATAAATTATATAGATATAATTGACAGTTTTCAAAACGTGGAGTAAATTGTAATAGTTTTTAAACGAAAATTATAACAAGAAAAAAATTAAAAAAAATCAAATAACATATATAATTCCAACGGAAGTGAAACGTATAACAAGTTGAATAATTTGTAAAGATGTATAGATATTGTACTGAAATAATTTAAATATAAATCGTACATGTTTAAGAAAACTCTGAACTCTAAAAACGAAACTTGGAACTACTAAGAACTCTTCATCCGCATACATACATACAATGAAAAAGAAAAGAACTATGACAGAGAATCGAAGTGAAATAATATTAACTGAAAAAAAAACTCGTACACGAATCAATGTTTCTTCCCCCCAGAAAAAAAAAATTGTAAATAAACGAAATGATTTTAATTGAAAAAAAAAGTTATTTTTAATTCAGCAAAGCCTTCAGGCGCTTTTAATGGTTTCATTATTACGCTGTGATCATACTTTAAATTTATTTCGATAATCTAGAACAAGGGTCGCCAAACTTTTTTTTTAAGCGCCAGATCTTTGGTATTTCGGACTCAGCGGGCCGGATAGGAGACCCTAAGTGTAACTGCTTACAGGTGTGGTTAATCCACCACTAACATAATTGAAGGTTTGAGCACCTCAATTATGCAGTCAAATGGGCACCATGAATTAAGCCATTTGGAAATAAGGTATTAATGGATAATTTCGGTTGAAACCGAAAGTAGCCATGCATAGATTCTTTCGGTCTCACACTCAATGCTTAATTTCGTTTAAAACGAAGGTGGGTAGGTACATGGCTATTTTGGCTTTCCTTCGCATACCTTATTTCGGTTTGAAATTGAGAATAGGCAAAAACAAAATGCTGGATGCAGATATGGTAGGAGGAAACGGATGCAGGTATATGTACAAAGAGTGAAACGGGCTACCTAGGGCTACATGCGGTGGTTCGCAACGCCCTAGGAGCGGAGCTAGGCCAGCTGGTTCTAAGCTGAAATTATCCATGCACACTTATGCGATTCTGTGGGTAGTGAATTAACCGTCGCTTGTGTGGGCTTCGCACGCTACGCTCGCTCCGCGCTTAGGAGATCACAACCCTCAGTATCGCACAAACATGAACGCTCGGCGATTAAGGAATCATAACCCTCAGTATCGCACATACATGGACGCTCACTTCGCTTGCTCTGGATACAACAGTCCCATGTGTGGGCTCCGCTCACGATCACAACCCTCAGTATCGCACAAACATGAACGCTTGCTTCGCTCGCTCAGGACACTGCATGGCTATTTTCGTTTTTATCGCATGCCTTATTTCGATTTGAAACCGATATTGTCCATGCCTGGCTTATTCCGTTTATTTTCCTATGAATACTTTCGTTTTCAAACGAAAGTATTGTATATATGGATTATTTCGTATGCCTTATTCCGCTATGGCTTATTTCGGTGCCCTAGTCAAATGACCTAATGGCAAACTAGCACCTATCTCCCAAAAACAACCCTGTTGTAAAAATCCTGTAACGATCCTGTTGGCCGGTATGGCATTCGACTTTGAAAGTCTACCAGAAAACAAGTGTCAATGACCATCAGGAGTTTTGCCAGGAGACGAGTGCAGAGATCCCGCTCAATCATGGTGAGTTGTGGTGTGGGTTTTTTTTCCAATCCAATCTCAGTAGCTGCTCGGCGTCCACATATACTGAGCTCTCCGAACGAGATTTCGGTCGTCTAGGCAGTCTCGCTCCGTCGACTCGTTCTTCATTCATTACTCTCTTTGGCATGCGATCATCATCCATTTGTTGAACATGCACTGCCCATTGAAGTCGTTTTAGTTTGACGATTATCGAAACTTCCAGCTCATCATACAGTTCATACAACTCATGGTTGTATCTGATGTATCCCTGTATCCCTCTTGATCGGAAACAGCCCCGAAAATTCGCCGTAGAACCTTACGTTCAAATGTGTCTAGCATGTTTCCGGAGGCTTGAGTTAGGGTCCATGCTTCGCAGCCATAGCAAAGCACTGGTCGTATAATAATTTTGTATACGCGGAGCTTCGTGTTTCTGTGCACATGCTTCGATTTCATTATGGGGAAAACCGAGAAAAAAGTCTTATTAGCTAACTGTATCCGTCGCTTGATTTCGTCAGTTTCGTTGGCGTCCCTTGACAAGTTGCAACCCAGGTGAATTAGGTTGTTCACGAGCTCGATGTTGAGGTCCCCCACGTTGATACTCGATTGTGCAGGTGTCCTTGTCGTCGATTGCATTATTATTTTAGTTTTACCCTCGTTGATACGTAATCTAACTCCTTTTGAAGCGATATCGAGCATATGCAGAAGTTCTTCTGCGTCGGCCAATCTTCGGGACATGATGTTGATGTCGTCGGCGTACGCTGCTTAATATGTCGACTTGATGAGTAGCGTCTTGCTGTTGTTCATATTCATAGCCCGAATAGCGTATTCCAGTGCTAGGTTGAAGAGCGTCGGTGCCTGTCCATCGCCCTGTTTCAGATCAGTGCGTGTTTCAAATAGATCAGTAAGTCTATTCTGAATCCTGACCTGTGACGGCCGGAGCTGGTCATCGTCATTTTTGTCAGTCGCACTAATTTGGTCGGTATACCAATTGCAGCATGTTGTATTCCCAGCACTTCTGGAGTATCAGTTTGACTGTAAAGATCTGATCGATTGTGGAGCGACCAGGTCTGAAACCGCTTTGATATTCGCCAATGATTCGTTCTGCGTACGGTTTTATTGTATTTTCCAGAATTTTCGTCAAAATTTTATAGGACTTACAAACTAGTGAGATGCCCCTGTAGTTCTCACACCGCAGTTCACCTCCCTTTTTGTAAATTGGACAGATGATGTCTCTGCGCTAATCGCCTGGAATTACCTCCTCCTCCCATACTAGCAAGAGTGATTGATGTATGGCATTAGAGTAACTAGACCCGTTCCACCGAATTTTAGCAGGTCAGCTGGAATCTCGTCAGCGCCCGGCGCTTTATTTCATTTTAGTGACCGCAACACGAGATCAACTTCCTCTTCTGTCGGGGGTTGTATGGGTGGGCCTAGATCAACAATATCGTCGAGAGCTTCTTGTGTGGGGATGTTAGGTGGTAAGCTCAGAAGCTCTTCAAAATAAGAGGCCCATCGTTTGTTAATGCCATCGGTGTCGCTGATGATATTTCCATCCTTTTCCTTACAAAGGCTAGTCGTGGGTTGGTAGCCGTTCTTGATTGTATTTACTAGCTTGTACGCTCGTCTGGTGTTCCTATTAGCTAAGTTTTCGTTTATATTCACCAACTCCTCGTCAAAGTATTTACGTTTCTTACGTCTAATTATTCTATTCGAAATTCGCCGTAGCTCGTCATATTTTTCTCTTCTGGCTCTGGTTCCTCGTTGAATCCATTGTCTGTAGGCCTCGTTTTCGCGCCAAGTGAATTTTTGCATTCTTCGTCGAACCAGTCATTTCGCGCTCGCCGGGCCTTATATCCCACGACCTTCTCTGCGACATCCCTCATGGTACCCTTGAGTGCTACCCAGAACCCATGGAAGGCTGTGTTGCTGATTTTGTGTAGCATAGGCGACAGTTTTTCCTTAAGGACGGTAGTATACGCCACCGCCGTAGCATCACTCAGAAGCTTATCAAGTGCAAACATTTTGGGAGAGCTGATTCTCGATTGGTGCACTGAGGAAATTCTAGATCTGTAGGACGTCTACACCAAGTGATGATCTGAGTCGCAGTTCGCCCCTCGATAGGAGCGAACATCCATCACACTAGGCGCCCGTCTCCTGCAAATGAGGACGTGGTCAATTTGGTTGACGGTATGTGCGCCTGTTCTTTGTCTGCTTGTGAATGAGTCGATGCGGGAAACATGTTGATTTTAACAAAAGGTCCTTCGACGAATTTTCTGAGCAGTTTGCGACCGAAATTGATAGCATCCGGTACAACCATGAGCTTAACAAGCTGTACGATGAGCTGAAAGTTTCGAGAATCTTCAACCTACAACGTCTACAATGGGCAGAACATATACAACGAATGGACGATGACCACATGCCTAAGAAGACGCGTCGACGGAGCAAGGCTGCTAGGAAGACTGAGAGCTCGTTTTACAGGCTCATTAGATAAGGACGCCGAACAACTTGTGGGTGTCCGAAATTGGAAGATGCGGTCACTTGACCGTGATAATTGGAGGACGATGATCCAGGCGGCCAGGGCCCGACGTGGGGCTGTTGCGCCACGATGATGATGATTTGTATTGAAGCGCCATACTTTGCTGGGAGTTTCACTAATTAAATTATTTTCAAAACTCCTTGTGCTTTTGGCTTACAAGATGCTTTCCCATTACTGTAAGGCCTCTAGAAGCTCTCTTTGAATAATTGTTTCTAGGGTGAAACTCCCGGTTTCCGTCCAATCGGAATAACTGCGGAGACTTTATCAGTTTTCCTGATTCTATTGCGAGTATATCTAGAAAATCCATTTAAAATGATGCATATTGGTACAAAAACTTAATCACAAAAGCAAACTTTAATTTTCTTAATATACATAATGCATCCCTCTCGGCTACGCCTTTGCTAAACACCCTCTCCGCATTTATAGCTACAAGCTACACTTGTTCACAAAACACTTTTGCTTTGCTGTTGGTTTCATTAAAAGTGTTCCTTTGCCTACAATAAATTTCTCGCTCCATATAACGAAGATTTATACTCTCAGGACGCAGCATCCTGTTTTCCGTGTTCCGCCAATACATACCATCGATGTCAGTTATGTGCGGATCAGACTCGACTCAGCACAAAAGGTGCATCAGGATATTGAAATGCTTCCAATCCATTAACTCTATTCAGAGAAACTACAAGATAAATGCAGCGTCGAGCTCTACAAGTATTTTCCTGTCTGTCCGGAGCTGTCGGTCGGTGTCGGTTGCTGGTTGGCTCTTCCATCCGTCCAGCAAAAACCCCGACTATACGTGTATGTAAATGAATATCTGGATACAAATGTATGGGCAGTGTGGTGAAAAGGGGATGAAAGTCGAAAAGCTACTTATATCCTTCTTACAACATTTCTGGTTCATTTTGTATCAATACTGTAAATGCATTATTGATACTCAGCATTACGACGTGTAGAATATTATTCATGGCGTTCTCTGATGTAGACGAATAGTGGTGGGGATGTCTACAGGGAGTGGTGGATGTGCCGATGGTGGCTTTTTGGTCTCACATGATGCTGTGTCTATGTTGAATGACTACGAGTATTTACTCTAGAATTACAAATAAGCATAATGTCTGCTGAATAGACAGATTTCAAGCAGTGCTGCGACAGTGCATTAAAGTAATACGGATATGTGGAGCATGGGGATATGCTTTTATTCCTTTAAAAGCTAATACTACTAATTGCCTTAACCATCCCAGTGCGAGGAATGGGCGCAGCAACGTCTCTAGCAATGCCTTACTGACATTTCGTTAGCAAATAAATGTCGGATCATGCTGTTTTTAGCATACACTTCCTATACGTATAGCCGCCTTGGAACATTCCTAGTTGAAATAGCAGATTTTAAATTGACATTTTTATATAAATAAATAAGTAAATAAAATTATGGCGAAGTGAATACGCTATGATATTAGAACATAAACGATATTTATTACGCATCCGAATTACAACACATGTCGCCGTAATGGCGTTCGGACCTCGACTGACTACTGTCACCAGATGAATTCCCTTTAGCGCTGCAAGCGTCGCTAATGGGGAGTACTCGTAGTCACCGTAGTACCCGCCTCGGAGTGACATTCCCGACGGTAATGCAATGTTCCATTCCAAATTGGGGGCCAGGTGATGAGGTCGATGATGAGGCGATGGCTGATTACGATAGCGATGACTGATCATCGTGGTGGTGCAGCGAATCGACCCGCGTGGGGTGCGGAGTTACAGGGGCTCGGCGTGTCGTAAGCGGGCTGCGGCTGCTCGACGTGTCGGAAACGGGCTGCGGGAGGTCGACATGTCGGGTAAGTGTTACGTCGACATGATTCATGGCAGTGCCACAGGTATGACAGATCTATCATATTTATGCGGCGCTTAGAAAACTAAATCGCGTTTTCGAATGATGATAGCTGCGTGGTGATTAGGCCGGTGGTGTCGTCGGACGAAACGTCAGGCGTGACGGGTGGGGCTGTAGTTCGTCACCGTGTGTGCGTCAGGCGCTGCGCAGTTGTTGATACTCGTTTAGGCGCCTACTCTGCTGAGACGCTGTTGTTTTGGGCGCTGTTATTTGAGGCGCTATTGTTTGGTGCATCGCTGCTGTTTAAGCCGCCGTTGCCCGGAGAGTTGAGGTCGTCCAGACCTCTACTGACTACTGTCAGCCGAGTTACATTATTGCCCTTTAGCGTTGCGCTGCTAGTGGCGAGTACTCATGGTTTCCACAAAACAGGAATATACCTCCATCTTTTACTGACACAGTTGGGACGCTTCGGGAGGTCTATTAGTACCCACAAGCAAAGAAGAGGGATTTCGGGAATAAAAAAAATATTTGTCACGTGACGAGTGCGAACCTTCAACCGAAACTGTTTGGAGTGGCAAGAAAATGCATGACGCATAGTCAAACTAAGCTACTGGCGCATATTAATTGAGTTGGTATATGTACATAGAATGAAACTAAAACCCGTGACAGACGATCGTCGTTAAACATGTTTGCGTCAATGATCATTAAGTCCAAACGTGTTTATCGTTGACTAGTGACACACGTGAAAAACATAATTACGTTCGAATTGTCAAAGTATCGAATGTGAGAAGAGAATTTGCAGAAAAAAACACCTTCTAACACACTCCAGACGGTCGACACCAATAATGGGACTAGCACTAGCGGGAACCAGAACAAGATTTGTGCAGTTTTGGACGTGAACGGATGACATGGTCGTGCAAACAATTGCAAATGACAACTGGAAACCAGCTGTTCTTTCCATTTTTTCCAAAGAATGGCGCGGCGAGCGGTTGAAAGTGAACGTAATTAAGTCGCAATGACGTTATGTTAATGACGATCGAAATGATGTCTTTCAATTATCATCAGGTGAAACAGCACATGACAGACGTGCTTCGCAAACATAATTATCTGATAATGATAATTATCGCGTATCGTCTGTCTAGGGTTTAAGTCAACAAAACTTCCAATACCCACAAAGATATTTTTTTTTTTTATGGTTTATTAACACGCCAGGGAAATGAATCTCTGATTCAAGCATCGTAGAGTGGCAGCCGATACCTCATGGCTCAACTGCAACTCCCAAATGACATAAGTTAACACAATACTCATAACTAGGATTTTCGTGTATCCTTTTAACATTTCTTCATTACCATATTCTCAATTCGGAACATGCAAAATTACAGGTGTAATTCAAACCAAAGCATCTTTCCAAAAGCCGCAAGAAAGATTTAAAACTGAGAACAATAACCGCGTCGCGAAATAGCTGAGTATCGTCTTATTGAATCCCGGAAAAGAAAAAAGCACTGTCGTGCCATCTGAAATCAACCAAAGGACCACATCCCGCTGGATATGAAGAAAATCACTTTACGCGTTTTATGATCCATTAAATGTGAAAAGTTTTCGTTTTGTATAATGTGGTCGGCGGCCGCTCCCCAGTGGAATATATTGGCAGAAATAAAATCGCTGAACTTTACCCCATATCCTTCGAACTTTATTCTAGTATCCGCATACAAAGCGGAACTTGCCCGTTGCTGTCCTGCAGCTCCTGCGATTTTTTTTCCGCCTAACAATCTCTCTACAAAAAAAAAAACTTATATAGCCTCACCGCATGAAGCACATTCAGCATTTAGTCGATGATGCTCTCTACGTTCCTTTTATTATTTTTCTGCTGAACGTTATATTCTTCTTCTTCTTCTTGTCGGTTTCTTTTTTATGTGTTTCACCCGTGCTTCAGCTAAGCTTGTTGAAACTCCTCTCGGTGATGTCCCTGCTTTTTTTATGGTTTTATTCAAAAAAGGAACTTATGCTCGGTATAACTATCCCGCGGGGGTTATGGATTCGTGGGATCAGTCAAAAGGTGTCCTTTTTGAGTGGTTGATGAGATACATTGTGTGATGATGTCTTACAATCAGCGAATTTTCACTATTTTTTTGGGATATGTTGTGAGACTTTGCCGGATTATAGTAGATCTTAAAAAGACTAAGCACATTGTTGGAAAGATAATATTATGTGAGTATTTATGGGAGGGGAGGGGAGGTCGACAATTTCTCGGAATGGGAGAGATGACGGAGGCGACATCACCTTTTCAAATCCAACTTCCTATAGTAGCATAAATGTCCAAAAAAAAACAACTCTGTTGTAAAAAGCTTTCCGCCAAAGAAAAACTCATTAGCCGCAAAACGGATTGATATGAACATAATTCGGCCAAAGTACTCATAGCTTTGCGCCTGGCTCTAACTGATTAAATTAGTTAATTTCTTTATCGCTGATTGGAGAGCTTCGTGAGCTAAAGCTCCGATGCCAAGTAATGGCTGCGTTCTGGGAAACTTATAGGATCAAACAATTTGACAGTGAGTAACAGAGATGTGAAGTATTGTATATCCGTAAGTCGAAAAGAGAGTGTCGCTTATCTGACAGAATCTTTAGAGCAGAAATTTGCCGGAAAAATTTGTTGGTTCGTTTCCCCAGCCCATGATTTCTAAACAAATACATCTACCGGACTCTCTGTCCCTTTCGCTCTAGTGCAATTATTAAGAAACAGGCTTAACGAAAATTGGTTGGTTGCTCTCGGGATTCGTATGTAGATGCTTTGCCATGAGTCGTGTGCGTCGAATGTCTAAATGTATCAGTTCAATGCGTCTCTCTTCCACTTACGGATACACAATGCCTTGCCATCTCTGTTGCTCACTGTCATTTCCTTAACCCGTCAGGCTTCCAGGACCATTGTCTTCTCGCCCGGATCTCTTTATAACGATCCCCCTCTTACAAAAGACTAAGAGCCGGTACACATGGACGTCCAAATGACGCCGGACGCCGCGTCACTTAAGCTCCTCCCTCTTTGATACCTATCTGCATTTCAATTCACATGATGCGATAGGACGCAGCGTCACTCTATATTATATAAGCCGGGCCACATAATAGCGAACCTGAATTTACAATTTATGTTATTTTTAGTTTTAAATCAACTGTTTTTTGGCCATAACTTCTAAAAATGCAAAATGCTGCCGATAGCTATCGGATAGCTATCTGCGGCCATGTACATCGCTTCATTGCCCATAATGTATTTCTTCCTATCCGATTGAAAGTGACGCAGCGTCAGGCGTCATTTGGACGTCCATGTGCACCGGCACTAAAAATGCACTTCAGGCCAGAAGTTATCAATGGACAAGAGCCGTGTTGTGTGTGCAGCGCAGTTCAGAGCAGAACAACAATTACACGCGTAACTCTTACAAAATTGCTCTGGATAAAGCCGGTTGTTAGAGTAATCCATACGATTGTCTCCACTGTACAAAAAAACCCAGCCAAGCCAATGTTTTCTACTTCGTTACTTTCCGTTTTTGTTTAATTAACTTAATCTTTCAATACACTTAAATAATTTCATGTTCTTCCGTTTGTCCAACTTGTCTGTTTTTATTTAAACAAGCTCCCAGCCAAACCGCGTTAAAAGAAGCAATATACCCTATAGTATAAGTCTAGGGTATAATTAATTAATTTAATCAGGGTTCAATATGCATTCCCTAGAGCGAGGCGCCAAGCTATGAGTACTTTGGCGGAAGTATGTTCATATCAACCCTTTTTGCGGCTGATAAATTTTTCTTTGGCGGGAAGCGCTTTTTACGACAGATGTGTTTTGGGAGATATCACATCTTTTTACATTTTACGGAATAGAATAACAATCGAAACAACTTGGTGCAATTAATAGCAAATTTTAACTCAACAGATTTTGAACCGGAACCCGAATCTTAAACCTAAAGTTTTTTACTTGTAGATTTTTTGTCTATCCATGTTTACATTACCACGCCGAACGTCAGTTTAATTAAACTTGAAATTAAGTCTGAAAATAAAAGCTTCCAGACTTATTGGTAATTATGGTATAACCTCCCGCATTGAATGACTTCAGCACAATCGCGACGTTGGTTCCCTATCCCTTTTTTATCGATACAAATGTCGCTGCTCTCATAAAATAAGCAATCTAATTGCTGATGTTTTCCCTAACGCAATACCCACCAGCCTAGTCGTGCCCACCATCTTGCTATCGAGGCTAGTATCAGTCGAACTGTAAAATGTAATGATTCCTTCGTATACAGGACAACCCGAATGTGGAAGGGCTTACCATCATCTCCTTTCCCCTGCAGTTACGGCCTGCAGAAATTCAAACTAAACGTTCCCCGACATTTAATTCCATCTCATATAACTTAGCCCATCCCGACTCCCTTACCTCAATTTCCCTTACCCGCCAAGGCTATGCTATTTCATTAAAGGGTATCTCCTAAGTTTTGGCGTGAACATAAAATGACACAAAAAGAGCGATGATGTTCATCGGCACTTTAGGCCCGTCCGATGTAAATACATTTCACTTTCATTTATTTGCTTTTAAGTTGTACCTACATGATTTGATTTGAAAAATTTTGCCCCAAGGAACTAATCATTTAGGTGGACATCATTGAGTAAATGTGCCACCGGCATGACTCTGAGTTGCTTTCGAGGAAATTATCTCTTGCAGTCCTTTATGTTTGTTGAGTTACTTATATCCTACATGTCCCTTAAGGCGAGACCGATATTTTCTAAGTCATGAGATGTAATGGGGATCTCCACTCTGCGGATTGTTCAATAATAATTCGGAGGGTGTTGATGTGGTCGCTACATGGGAAGCCTCACGAAAGCCGGCTTGTTGATCATTCAATGTGTGGTGAACTGTTTGTTTGATCCGATTCAAGATTATTTTTGCCATCAGTCTGGAGACTGCTGGGAGAAGACAGATCCCACGCCAATTATTACAATCCTTCAGGTCACCTTTCTTCGGGGGATCTTAATAATGACGCCCTTCTTTCACTCTTTAGGGAGAGTTTCGGCCTCCCAACACGCTTGGATATGGGGGAGAAGAATATACGCGACTATTTGCGGAATATCTTCTGCTACTAATGAAGATGCATTTAAAGGTTGAGGACCTCAATGAAGTGTTCTCTCCATCTCCCCAGTTGGTGTTCTTCGGTTACCAGCAGAGACCTATCTTTATCTTTCACAAGATGTTCTGTTGCAAAAGATTTGACAGTTAACAGCTTAAGAAGCTTAAAAAAGGTTCCACTGTCACCGCGATAAGCCGCTTCCCCTGCCTTCTCCGCTAATGCGTTGATGTAATTTCGCTTGTCCCGTCCTACGTTTCTGTGCACGCCTTTCTGTAGTGAACGTTATTCAGCTCTGAGTTGGTCTTTGACTGAGCCGTCAGCAGCTGAGTTCATCTGTTCCTTAACTCTCTTGCGTGCTGAGATTAGAGATCGTGTCGACCCGCAAATGTTACGCCATACGAAATAAATGAGTCCTTAGCAACTTTCCATCTATCATCAATTGTAGGATTCTCACAAGCTGATGGTGCAATAGCTCTCTCGTGCAAGGCGGTGGAATATGCACGTCTTATTGATGGATCTTTAAGCTTTTGCATATTAAAACGTGGCAACATTCGCGTATTTTGAGGGCGCTGGATCGCTGCCGTCCGTAAGCGTATTTCTGCTATAAGTTGTTGGTGGTTGCTGCCAACATCAGCACCTCGCTTCGACCTGACGTCCAAAATACAATTCCTCCATGTCCTGGAGACGGCTATGTGGTCAATCTGGTTTTCTGTTCTGCCATCTGGAGAGGTCTAGGTTGGTAAGTGGCAGTGTATTTGTGCTTAAACAGGGTACCGCCACTGACGAGTCGACGAGAGTCGCAAAACTCCACGAACATCTCGCCATTTCTGTTCCTGTTGCCTAGTCCATGATTGCCCATTAAGTGTTCTAAGCCCACATTGTCAGACCCAAGTTTGGCGTTGAGATCCGCCGTGATAATTTTTGTCACCTTTGGGAGCCTTGTCGAAGGTGTCGTCAAACCGTTGATAAAAGGCGCGCTTACCTGATTGATCCGCTAGTTCAGTCGGGGTGCAGCACTGAATTATTGTGATGTTTCTAGCCCTGGATTTGGATCTGGTTGAGATGATACGGTCGGAGATGGGCCTCGCGTCAATTAGAGATAGGCGTGCCTCCCTAGTCAACAGGATTCCGACGCCTGCCATTCGAGGTGACGTATCGTCTTCATTTCCAGAGTAGAGCAGCATTGTTTGGGAGCTTGATAATAAAGTCGTTCCCGATCCATGCCATCTTGTTTCGCTATGCGTTATATGCGGTCATTTTCCGTTCGACTTAGGCTTAGGCTCACACTTTTTCACTCGCCCCACATCGTTCGAACGTTCCAAAAACCGATCGTGGTCCGTTGTTTGTAGCCAAAAGTCGTTGCCAGTGAATCAGTTCGTGGTATCCGAGGCTCGTTTAATGTTTCGAGTGTAAATTTATGTCAGGTACGCAGGTTACAAGCCCACATACCCAGTCTTAGGGGAAGGATTGCTTCCTTAGGTGTCCTAAGAGCTATTTTTTATATAGCGCAGAGGTAGCTCTCCAATGATGTTTTTGATCGCGCGTTCTTTTGATGATCTTTCAGCTGGGTGTGACGTGTTGGTGTTCTCACAACTATGTTGAACCTATACCGTTCGCCTACTTCCTGAGACGCACTGGTGTTATTGGCCATTCAGGATTATAACATCGTTATGTGCCTCTACGAAATGTTTTGCAGTGCAAAAACTTGGTTGGCTTGGTTAGCCGTTTCAGAGGGCGCCCGCGAGGAGGACTATGGAAGAGGTCTTTTGCCCAATTACTTATTATACTATACATAGATTCTTATTCAAAATTGGCTGGAATGGTTTTCTGTTCTGATTTTTGATTTTGAAAACATACTTTAACTTGACTTATTTAAATCCAACCCGCTCCGTTAGACTGTAAGCCGGCTGTATAACAAGGATAAGGATATTTTATTTTTCCCTGAAAATCTTCACATCAAATATTTGAAATTTAAATAAACTCAATCGCATAACTGCCAATGTAGCCCATACCACAATTCTCACGGTAACAAAAAAGTAATGTACAACCTAACCAGGGAATCTATTATACGTAACTGAAAATATGTTTGCAAATCCTTCGACCAGCCACAGGGAATTATGCTAGCAAACATGTTACCGTAGGACTACATATCTCACTAACCTGCATACACACACACATATACAAATCTCTTGCAGAAGGCAAAAGTTGAAAAGCTTCGAAAATCCCTGGTACTATCCTCAAGCAATACGTAGAAGCGAAAAGGTTCTTTCTTGAATTCTTCCTCTACGATCTGCGTTGGACTCCTTGTTAGAAATCTTTTCCCAGAATCATTCTATTCTAATATTTCGCGTACGAGTACTATAGACGACGATAGTGGCTCCTATTTGAATATTGATACTCCATTGTAAAATCCAACCGTTCAGCAGAGCTATCATCCCTTCGCGTCACTCTTATTCGCCGCGAGGTAAAGGAAAAGAAAGCAATCGCGTTGTATATTCAGGACAATGCGAGCGTCCTTACACAATATAAGAAGAATACCTTTCGACTTGCACAAAAATCATGTCGAATTCTGGTGACGATTTGGGGGTCTTTATATATGCTAAATTTTTATATTGCTCAATGTTCATCGTTAGAATTTTCATGGTTTCGGAATTTCCTCAGTGTCGGTTTAAAGGACGAAACGAAACACCACAAAGTGGTGGAAATGGTGACTCTATGGCTATAGTTCCACACCAACCCCAGCACGCACGCCAAAAAGGCCGATAGCTCGTCTAATACTCACCACCCGAACAACGGACCAATAAAGACCAGATGATGCTATTTGGGGAAAAGTTTAAAATATTGCAAGGACACCGCAACAGAGCGTACACAACATTGCGGTAAGGCACTCCGGTACACAAGAGGTTCATATTAAAATTATTAAAAGTTGTGGGCGGTTATTGTTCCGGGAGACGAAAGTTTCGGCAATTTTCCATGGCGCGTAGAAATAATCAAAGGACGAGAGCGTATATGAGCGGCTCTTCAATGCAAAAGTTTGTGACGCAGCGAGCCTTTTTTTCATTATGGCGAAAACCATCAAGATGATGTTCGGGGAAAACAAACGATGATAGCGGGCAATTAATCCCTTGTTGTTCTTGTTTTTTTTTCGGTAAGAGGGGGGGGGGGGGTATTTTTCAAGGCGAACATGAAAAAGGTCCTTGAACTTGCCGCATATCGTTCTGATAGTCGTTTTGTTCTGCTAGATGCTATTTTAATCCGCCGACGCCAATTAGATGCTTCGTCAACTTTAACGATAAGATGAATAGGCTATTGAATAATATTCAGGAAAATTTACATGATGACACCCAAAGGATTCAATCGACGACGATTGCAGCTTGGTGTCGCTGAAGGGATTTTGGACTTACTGCTATTTGGGTCGATGTCCCACGGGATCTATTTGAGGCCAACGAAAACCTACAGCAACATGGGCGTTTGGCGAAGCGACCTATCCTGTACATTATCCATATATTTCATATAAGCTCCCCACAAAACAATCCTTTCGAGTCCATATTGCATTTTCAATTTCCCACAAAAGAGGCACAATCAATAAGCAGTCTAAAATTAGAAGCCCGTGCGGTAATCAACTGCGCCCGCCATTTTCGAAATTCTCTAAACCGCATAGTCATATCATCATATAATATGTAGTTTAATTTCAAAAGCCACTAATGGACAGGATAATCACGCTTTGACGGCCTACCAAAAGCGAGGGCTTGTGGCCATTTTAATGAAGTCCAACAACAGATGCAGAATATTAAAAATGAACTCGTCTCAACGTCTGATGTAACCTTCCCTCCGGAAAATTAGGTGTGCCAGGAGTCAGTAAGTGAGTGCCAAAAACATGGAGTTTCCTTTCTCTCACACACTCTCTCTCTCTCTATCTCCATTCAAAGGAAACTCCCGAGCGCCTGTCACTTGTTAGTCCTTCTCTTGTCTCTTCGAATCTCAATTAGCCTCGCCGGTCGTCTCGTCTACATGTATACTTGCCAAATTGGAATGCCTTAGGCAGGCCACACTTTAATAGCACCGACATGATAGAGAAGGTGTAAAATGCTCTAGTCGACCAGGAAGGATGCATATTCGAAGAGGAATTCTCGTAGAACCCGAAACCAGATTGAATGAAAGTACGATGAATTAATGGGATTTGTTTTGCTTCAATGCGGTAAAGATAATGACTTATGTGTATTTTCGGCATAATTTTCGGTATATGGGGAGTTCTCCCAACGGACCGTTTCAGTTCATTAGGAAGTATTAAGGATTAGGGAATAGATTCCGCAGAGATGTGGCGTCAGGTGAGTTGGTAGATTTTCGCTAAATCCATGGAAACTACGCCAACACTACAAGAATAAATAAATTATCATGAAAAAATAGTTTTTGTTGTAATTGTGTCTGTAGCAAAATTATTCGGAATGTAAGATAATCAACGCCAATTAAAATGCAGTTGCTAGAAATTGTCCTTGAATACCTATGGATTATGGACATCATACATGCCGGGGAAAAACCTTACTTTTTGGCCCGTTCTACGGATATTTATTTCTTAAATTGCCTGGCATATGGAATGATGCATGCTGTGCGCTTGTGCATTATTCCGAGCACTTCCCTTGGCTTGATCTTAACCAAATTCGGTAAGTAAGTTCCTTAAGTGACCCTGATTCGGAACCGAATCGGCAATCGGCTGAACTAACGTGTCTGTGTTCAACTTATCTAATTATTAGCCATGTCGTCTCCGCTGGGATTTGGCTTCCGAAAGTCGTCGCCTCCAATCGTCTCGGTCTTCACATCGCTATTTCCAATCCCGCACGCTGAGGAGCTTCCTACTATGTATCTTCTCGCACTCAGTCCTCCCAGCGCTTCTTATACCTTCCACGCGCTCTCACACCTTTATCGGTGCCAGCAGAGGACTTTTTGATGGCTCGGCGTTTTCCATTCTTTGCATATGACTTGCCGACTGTAGCTTACGAATTTTCACAAATATGGAGGCCTTTTATTCGTCAAGTAACTCGTACAGCCCATTGTTGTACTTTCTTCGCCATTGGTCTCCATCGCGCTTCGTTTCAAAGATTCATCGAAGGACCCTTCTTTCTAAGGCGTTTATCATGTTTTCAGATACCCGAGTGGGGGTCCAAGTCTCATAACCATTGTAATGAACCACCTGCAATGGACCATATGGTAGTGCTGCGTCCACCGGCCGATCAATGGCAGCACCTGATGAGTAAGGATCTGTCGGTGGTACGAAACCAGAGGCCGAGGGTCCCAGTACGTCTGAACCCTGATGCGAACGCGAGGAAATCTGCGCCGTCCGTCAACCATTCCATCCTTATCGCCTCATTTTTTAATCATTCCCCATTTTTATCTCGTCTGTTTGTGTTGTTTTCCCCAGGCCTATGAATTTTTGTTAATACGTAAAGGACAGGGGCAACGAGCGGCGAAAACCCCGCCCACGTCTCCCGAACTGAGCTACAGCAAACGTAGGCCGCTGCTTAGCTCGTTGAGGAGCCTTTTTATTCGCCAGATGGCACAGCCCGACCTTCACGGTCAATTATGCTACCTTAGGCTCCGTCCCCACGGGCATCTTTGCATGCCCACCAAACCGTCCGTTACACCATGGCATAATACCGGTCGGATTATAATTTTGTGGACTTGGAGCTTCGCTTTTCTGTTTATACAGCTGGTCCTCAGTAGAGGGAGAACTGTGTAAAGGCTGCAGTTTGCGAGCTAGGTCGTTCGTTCGATCTTGACGGTCGTCGCCATCTACCGCGATGTTCGCGCCAAGGTATGTGAAGTTGTCTACCGTTTCAATGTCGTGTTAACCTAACTTTATCTCCGTGGCACGCTCAATCTACTTTTATGGGTTTTTTGTGTTACCGTCTTCATCTTCGACTTATTGGTTTGTAGACAAACCTCTGTCACTGCTTTACCGAGCGCTAGCAATGTATTTTTCGTTTCCCTGGACGATGTTGACATGATCTTAATGTCATCTACGTATCCCACTATTTGAACAGTCGATATTAAAAGGATCTTTGTTGTGTCCACTGGTAGCTTTCGAATTACATATTCAACACCCAACACCCTGTTTCAGTTCGACTCGTGTTTCAAATGGTTCGGTCAAGCTGTTGTTGATTCTGACCTGCGATGTTGAATTTGACATTGGCCACGTTTATGCCGTGGAACTAAAAGGCGATTTAACTAAATCGTTTTAGTGCTAGTACTTGTTCGTGGTGTGTTTATACCGACTATACGAAGAGGTACTACGAGTAAGCATGAAAGATGTTAGCTGTTGGTTTGTGACTGCGGTGACATTGGTTAAGAAAATGTCAAGGGGCAGTGCCCTCCTAATAAAAACGCGTTTCTACCGCTACAATCAAAGGATGAAACAAATGCAGGGTTTCAGAAAAGGATGAGGTACTTATATAACAAATAAAATATAATTTTCAGCAACAACACCATTAGCGAAGACAGCAACACCACCTAGTCCCAATTTTTCATTCCAGTTCTGCATAGCAAGTGGAGCTAAAATTGGTACCAAAACTAGCTAGTGCGACATGTTTATGTCAGCTCGAATTAGCTAATCCTCGAAGATAGTTCCGCGGCATAAAAAAGGCCATTGTTTTACTGACAAGTCGGACTAATTTTGTTGGTGTCGCATGATTTTATAGAGAGCATTTCGGTCGAAGGGGAGCAAAAGACCTTTTTCATAGTCCTCCACGTGGGCGCCCCCTGGTAACGGCAGTGTTTAACACCGCTGACGGCCAAGTCTTAGCGATAAGATAGTTTGGAAAAAGGCAGATAGCAGTAGCCTGAATGACTGACCAACACCTAAGCGTCTCAGGTTTAGTAGGATGACTTGCGTAATTGAACCTGCAACATAATTGTGTGAACTCCAGCACGTTTATTAAACCATCAGAAGCAGCTATCTTCCGAGGCCATCCCCTGAATGGGGTTAAGTGATGTGCTGATAACTCGTCCTTGTAAAAATCACTCCACGTCAAGAAACCTGGAACAAAAGCCTCGGATTGAACGGATCAACAACGACGACCACGCAAACGACTAAAGGATCCTGGAATGTACGCTCCCTGAACAAACCGGGGGCCGAGAAGACCTTCAACAGGTCGAAAAGTACAAACTCAGCATTACAGCAGTCCAAGAAACAAATTGGCTTGGCAGCGAGATCAATGAAAAGAAATCGCACACAATTTTTACAAGTGGCAAACCATCGGACCGGACCGCAAGGAGTTTGGAGTAGCATTTATAGTAAACAATCACCTCAAGCCGCACATTACTGACTTCAAACCCATAAATGAAGGGCTGTGTGCGATTCGCATTAAAATTCGATTCTTCAATCTCTGGCTCATCAATGTGCACGCCCCCACTGAAGTTGAAGACGAGT
Source organism: Chloromyia formosa (assembly GCA_964017055.1). Lineage (NCBI taxonomy): Eukaryota > Metazoa > Arthropoda > Insecta > Diptera > Stratiomyidae > Chloromyia > Chloromyia formosa. The sequence continues at coordinate 24,028,327 of OZ024816.1, read as the reverse complement.
TCTACACGCTCATTGAGACTCTCTTCGACTCACTTCCATCAAAAGACGTCAAATTGCTGCTGGGAGACTTTAACGCGAAAGTCGGAAATGAAAATTGGCACCGGGGGACCACTATTGAGGCCACAGTCTCCATGAAAAATGTAACGACAACACAGCGACGCGAGCGCTTCTTCCTTCTGCGTGGCAGTACTGGTAAATTATATATTTTCGATTCACTACCCATCGATGTGTCGTCGCCATAAAAGTTACACTTTAAAAAAGAGAAGGATAAATGAAGGACTAAATATACTCGTGCATACAAGTAATAACGGAACATTCCTAGTGGATTTTAAATTAGTGGGTTTTAAATTGGGATAGTTTTGCACTGCCCTACGTGGACTTAAGGGGTTGCAACCCTCAGTATATACGCTACAGCGGTAAATACGAGAAAAATTCAAGTAGAACTCAATCCTTTCACACAAAAAACATATCAACCAACTCTACCAGGCTGCTCGAAAAAGAGACCAAAAGCATTTATCCTTCCACGACACAGGACCACTTTTTCCACTACAACGCACTAATTAGAGAATATGGACACGTTAAAAAGTCACAATGTCAATGATGGTCGCCATGTTTGTCCTTATTGTCCTCCTCGTCCGTTATTATCGCGACCATCATCGTCATCGTCGGGCATGATGGTCGTCATTTTGTGAATAAGAGAATGCAGAAACGCATGATTGTTTGACGGCGTCCTCGACCACGATGTCGTAACGGGTCCACCATTTAATTGAATAGTTCGCGTCCAATCTATAAACGCGTGGCAATTTTTAATAATTTAATCCAGACCAACGTGATATTTGCTCTTGCATTTCCCGCTTTCCATGGCCATTCAACCATTTTTTTGGCCATTGTTGTTGTGTGACTTTTTTTTTTCATCAGAATTCGTACCAACTATAATAAAAAAAAAAGAAACCTTATGGTCGCCATGATGTTGATGACGATAGCAACGGAAAAGCATTCGTTTTGAATGACTTTGTACGTGATTTTATTTTAATTGCGTTAACGTTCGATGTGGATATGAATTGAATTTTATTTCGTTTTGGTATTTTTTTTTATTTTGCGCTTACTTGCCACATAGTAAAGAGTCGAAGGAAAACTTGAAAGGTACGGGAATCCTTCAATCCGTTTGACTATTGGGAAATTACGAGTACTATGGTAAAAAAAAAATAAGCGTCGCAGAAGTCAGATTCAGGTTGTGATGGGTTTTTCATTTTAATTTTTTTCGTTTCAGTTTTTTGGGCGATGAAAATATTGGTGGGTGTTTGCAATAATTTCGTCAAAAAGGATGGTAATCAATCAGCACAATGATGACGTGGCAGGCGTCGAATGAAAATCCAAATAAAGGCTGTTGATGAGCACCACGCACCCAAAGGCAGCCAATTTTGTTAAAAGCCAGATTTAAAATTTCACCTGAAATCAGTGGCTGAAACTTATGTAATTATACAAATATGAAATCTGAGAAATGAGAAATATACAATTAAATGAATTCGGGTGTCTTTATAATTGCCACGTTTCCATGATTTTTGTTTTTTATTTTGTCTTTTTTTTAACGATTATACTCGTATAAATTGATTTTGTGCAGAGTTGTGGTCCATATGTTTTAGATAAAATATCAGAAGTTGGAAATAGTAAGTATAATACCTAGTTAAATAATAAATTTTTAATGCAAAAAAGGGTATAGGGTAATTGTATAATTATTACAAATGAAAAAACAACGAGAAAAATTAATCAAAAATTATTATCTCGAAAATAATTCTTATTTTCTCGAATATAATTATTATCGTAGAATAGTAATTACAATTATTGCTTCCTATGTTCCTAGCCCTTAGGGGCACAAATTCCTCTTAAAACGTACTCCGCGTGGGCGCCCCGCAGAACGGCAGTGGTCACTGACCATTGCTAACCAATGTCAAGCCACCAGTGGTGGCGGTGCGATGATTTGGTTGAGGTAAACATTCCCCCTGTGGTGTGGGGTGCAAAAATACTACCACGGCCTTTCCCTTTGAGGGCCTGTCGTTAAAACTGACAAACGAAGGACAGGATGTGTATGCCAACTGGCAAGTAGCACTATCCGAAATCTTTATATGCTAATGAAACGTCAACTATAGGCCGGTTGACACGTTCAAAGTACACTTTGACAAAGTACGTTGACAACCTACTTTGAGGTTACTTTGAACGTGTCAACCCCCTTTCAAAGTGCTTTGAAGTCTCTAGCGTCCCATCAAAGCAAAGTAGGATGGGGCTTAACTTTCCATCAAAGAATTGATTGTAAATCGACAAGTTCACAAAAAAAATGAAACCGGAATATAGAGGGCTACGCCCGCAATCCGAGGGTTTTGTAGCAAGCGCTTATTTTGGTATATAAATATCGGCTCCTTGCTCTTCTTGATACCACTCAGATGGACAAAAAAAACATAATTAAAATGTCTTACTCATTTACATTTTACATGCCAATTCATATTACGTGATTGTAACAAAACTTAGAACATATTATTGCCTAAGGTGTTGGTTATCGTTGGCCATCAGTTCTTTTGACCTCGAAAGTGTTTAAGGCATGCAGAGGTGTGCTAACTGTGACTACAGAAATAAACTATTATTTACCTATTCTGAGAAGATATACAGATTCCATTATTTTCCATTTTAGTGCTATTCGGAATCCACCTTCCTGCAAGTTTTCATAATTCTAACAGTCACGAAATGCCACGGGGGGGTGAACTACGAACTAATATTTTCCCCTCCCCCACTATTCACCTTTCTACAAATTTCAAGAAAATTTCAAGAAAATGCGAAAAAATGGAATGTACTCAACATTACCTTTCTCACGACACCTCACTTGTCTATACCAGTCGATAAAAAAAAATTTGACCTTAATTTCACCTCTATGTGGACCCGTCCTCCTTCCAGCCGGTAAAGTTTGCCAATTACGACGCAGCGCCCCCAACTAATCTTTACCCTTTCAGAAATGATTAATTAAATAACTGCAATTCGCACTACGAAAAACAACATGAAAGTATTGTAGTACTCACACCTATGAGGCCGGTAGGTGGAATTTTTGTGTGGATAGTGTCAAAATGCCTAACTTTAAATGAATGTACTATTATTAAATATTATGTGATTGTAATGAAACTTAAAGATGTTATTGCCTATGAAGTTGGTTATCATTGGCCATCAATATTTTTGACCTTGGGTGTGCTTGAGGCGTGCAGGGGTATGCTAACTGCAACTATATAAATGTACTATTATTAACCTTTTTTGATGAGATATCAAAATTCTACGATTTTCGGTTTTCTATACTAGTAAAATGCCGCTTTTCTGCAAATTTTCATATTTCTAAGTATAACGGTATCGAAATGTAAGGGGGGGGGACAAACTCGGATCAAATATTTTCCCCTCTATCTCTTTTCCCCTTTTCCCAAATTTGATGAAAATACCGGAAATGAAATGTACTCGGTGTTACCTTTCTCATGATACCCCACTTGCCTATACCAGATGAAAAAAAATCTTTGACCTTCATTTCCCCTCTATGGGGACATCCCCTTAAAGTCAGCCTATTACAACGAATCGCTTTCTCCGGCAAATTATAATAATTCTACATACTCCCACAAAATTTAATGTATGTAGCTTCAGCCGTTCGTGAGATATTTCATGGACAGACGGACAGACGGACAGACATTTGACCGATTTCATAAGGGTTTTGTTTTTAATACAAAACCCTAAAAATAGTTGTTGGGGCGGGAAATGGTGAGTTGTTGGTGGTTTTTATTTAATTTACGGTGGTCTGAACAATGTGTTTTGGTATAAATTCTCTAGAAATGCTAAATACAGCGTTTTTAGCGAGTGGCAAAGCGATAATTCACAATGGTGAATATTCTTTCCAAGTCATACTTTGACAAAGTGTACTTTGAGCATGTCAACCGGCCTTTATGCCTCGGATAAGGACTGACTCAACGGTTACGACTTTTGGCAACGCCATCTAGATAGACAGGCCTGCGCTCAGCTGATCGTTACGTCATTATTTCCTTCGCCAAGGCCATGCCAAGACAGCGACTGCACACGACGATGTTCCCGGCACGACATGTGTTTACAATTGGAATTGCGCCAGACGGCATTTTAGTCCTCTAAAAACACACTTTCTGGACACTTGCACCAATTTCGTCGAAGCCGCAGCCCCGGGGATCAGTCGCAGAGCATCGTGGAACAGTTCACACTTGACAAAATACATCTTTTGACCGCACGACACACTTTCATCGCGCACGTGTTTGTTTTCCCGGAGCACTAGATGAAATTTTACTTACAAATAAACACTGAACGCAGAAAACGAAAACTAATCACGGAACGCACAAATACCGGGGACTCGCCGCCATCAGTCGCCGACCACTGGATTGTGGATACTGATGGCGTCATCAAAGGAAATGATTGCGTCAAAACCAGCTGAGCGCAGGCCTGTCTATATAGATGGCGTTGCTTTTGGCTATCGTACAATGGGTGCATTCGGGCGTCACGGAAAAAAGCGTAATGTGCTGCATAGAAATAGCGAATTCCTAAGCACATAAAAAAATTTTTTGTGACGCCCGAATGGTATGCTGGCTCACCTGTCAAATGACAAGTTCAGTTTGGCATTTTCTCACTCTCGTAATTATGTGTTGTTCTTTTCTGTATTGTAAAAACTATAAAAACAATAGAGAACGCACAATTCAGTCGACTAGGAAATGCCATGTTGTAAATTGACATGCCTGCATTCACAAATCGGTAGCGCTACTTGAGCGCTCCTATTTTGGTCCCAATTTTGCACTGAATTACAACAACAAAAACGGAAGCGCTCAGGTAGCACTATGATTTGTGAATGCAGGCAATTCGTTCGAACTGTCAAATCTCCGCTAAGCCACGACAGCGAACAAATTTTGTGCTGCCTAAAAGTGTTAGCGCCTAGCTATTTGCGCTAAGTTTAGCAGTGGTTTAGAGCAACATTCGGAATACCAATTACGAGGCAGCGCTTAAAGCTAGCTAGCAGCCGTGACTCCCGAATGCACCCAATGACAAATATTGGATTCTGGAATGTGCGTACTCTCCTGGATAATGGAAATAATATTATAGTACCTCTCCGTATAGTCGGTATAAGCACACCACGAACAAATACTAACACTAAAACGATTTAGTTAAATCGCCTTTTAGTTCCGAGATATACATAAACATGGCCCATGTCATTTGGTAATTTTTCTCAAACGAACACTACCATCTACCATTAAAGTACATATCATATTTACCATTATCGTGAAATAAAAAGTGCCGCGAAACACCACGCATAATTTTTTGCCTGTGCACCGGTTTGAAACTTTTGTATGGATTTCATAGTGTTTTTCATTTCACGACGATCTGTATGCATACTAGGCTTTAGAATCAAAGTTTGAGGATGACTGCAAAGATTTATTATCCCAGAACTGAATTTAGTGGTTCGTGTCTCGACTGAACCGATTCAATTAATGGCAGTCAAATTGCTTGCGTCAAAAGCAGCTGTTTTTAAAACCGATAGTAATTAAAACAAACAGGAGTTGGTGCATTTTCGTAAATATAGCTGCGGCGGCGAAATTAATTCAGTTTTATTTTTATTTCAGGAACGGAAGAATAGAAATAATTCAGACAAGTCTCGCCTACACTATGGATTCCGTGGAATTATCGAACTCCGACGAAATTATAGTCGGGACAACATCTCCGGTGGCCCCAAGTTCACCTCAACCCCATTCTACGGCATCTTCGTCGCCATCGAAAACTACGTCACCAAGCAAGGTGGGAGTAAGTCGACGGAAAAGCACACATCAACGAATTATAATTGACAACGATATCGAATTCGAATCAGTGCCAATTTCGGAAAGTGTACCATCAACAGATCCTAGTCCGGCGGTCTTCCCATCCTCCGATTTCTCGGAACCGCCAGCGAAGCGTCTCCAGCTCGGTGAAGACTGGACGGACAATCCCAACTCGAAGCTGATGCGAAATGTGGCGTTTTTGCGTGCCAGCGTCAACTACCTGATGCTTAGCTTGGGAAAGACACCGTTCGATTTCAGCAACGCACAACCACTCACGCAAATGTGGAAACAATATTCACAGGGACAGGAGGTGCAAGTGCAGACAGTTCATCCCAGCGGGAAGACTGGGTAATAAAGTTGTTTTTAAATTAAAGAATAAAGTGTTTTTATATATTGTATATATTCTCGTTCAAACACATCCTTATTCCCCATAATTCAAGACTATTTACGCACGTAGAAAGGCAAAGCTGCGGGTCTACAAAACCATAATCCGAGTGTTATAACTTAGGCTGAAAACACACCGCATAAGACGAAACGTTTGTTTCTGTCTCAACACATCAGGCAGCACACACCAAAAGAAACGAAACAAAACAAACGTCTTTGTCTCGATGCGTTTTATGACTGGTTGTCGATAATGCATGTCTTTGGATATTATCAACACACACCGAATGAGACAAACATGCTTCAGACAAACGTCGTTGTCGATAATTGCATACATTGCAATAGGCGCAACACACACCGCATAAAACGAAACAAAAAGACAGAAAGACATGTTTCGTTGCCACTAGACGGCCAGTTGTCTTTCAGAAACAAAAATTCGTTTTCGCTTAATAGCTGGTCATTTTATGTAAAATATCGCAAATTATGGACGTCGACGCCGAAAAGTTGTTTTTAATTGAGGCAAGAAGCCCAATTTATAATTATAGAGAAAAGGAGCATGCAAATAAAATTGCAATTGATAAGCTATGGGTAGACGTAGCAACCGAAATGAATTGTGAAGTTAAGTTTATTGTATAGTATTTCATTTGATTAAACATAGGTACTACTAAGGCAAGTTGGAAATTCAATTTTGTCTCACCTCAACACACACCAAACGAAACAAGACAAAAAAACGTTTTGTTTTGTCTCACTGTGTTTCGCTTGGTGTGTGCTGCAATGAAACACGTTTTTTTGTCTTAAAAGACAGAAACGTTTTGTCTGATGCGGTGTGTTTTCACACTTATGCTACGGATACGAGACGTGGAACGTTACTTAGGCCACGGAACGGGTTGTGGCACATAGCGCGTAACTACTCCTGAAAGAACTAGTTGAAGTTTTGTTAGCATGTAGCAGGCTTCGAATCATGCATGTTGCTGGCACACCATACACATCCTGTCCATTTATTCGTCTTCTACGATAAGCCGGAAAGGCTGTAGCTTATTCTTGCGCCCCGCTCCACAGGGAGAAGGCGACAGAAAAAAATGAATGAATTTTTGAAGCGACACGCGAAACTGACGAATGGCGAAGAATGTACAACCGTAAGTTTTTTTTCTCCTGTGACTATACCGGGCTTTGTTCTAACATACAAACACACTTTCCTTCTTGCATTGAAGGGTTTTGGCGGCTCTTGACCGTTACGAAACGGGTCGCTCCGGTACGTAGAACCAGCTGCCGCAGGAATGGGATTTGTTCTCGACGTTACCGCTGATGAAATCAGAAGTTCACGAGTGAGGCTCCAAACAAAGCCGGTTGGTTGTAAATTTTTTTTAATATTATTAAAGTTTTGATCGCCTACTCCTGCTCTTCTAGACGATTCAGAACAAATTGAGTCATCTACCAAGAACATCCAGTTACAGACACTGGCCCATGTGCGCTGATCTGCACCACAATCATTCCACTATAAGGCATTTCACTAACAAACTTTCAAGGAGGGAAGCATTAACTAGTTTAGTTTACACAAATAGGTTTGTAGGTTATATTACGCACCAAATAATGCAGCCACTTCGCGCAATACGTACTCCCTGACCGCTGTCATCCGTTGGGACTACCATGAGTTGTTTCTGTTTGAACTATTTGATGAAACATAGACCTCCGTAAAGCCGGCACAGGCATATACAGCCGCCCTTTGACGAAAAACGATCAACTATGCTACACGATATCAGCAAAATAGGTGTGCACGGGTTCTGGGAAGAGCTTCAAGGTATGTACCTTCAATGAAGTCGTAGAGAAGGTCGTGGGATACAATGCCTGTCGAGCGCGAAATGGCTCGTTTGACGAAAAATGCAGAATATCACTCGACGTAAAGAGCAAAGCCTACAGGCAATATACCCGACGTGCAACTAGGAACGGGTCTATTAAATGTCATACACCAACTACGCGAATCTGGGAGGACGAGCTGATCCCAGACAATTGGCGCAAGAGCATCATCTGTCCCACCACAAAAATTACATTACAATTACAGGGGCATATCACTAGTCTGTATGTCCTATAAAATTTTGACGAAAATTCTGAAAAATAGAATAAAACCGTACGCAGAACGAACCTTTGGCGAATATCAAAGCGGTTTCAAACCTCATCGCTCCACAACCGATCAGCTCTTTACGGCCAAAGTGATACTCCAGAAGTGCTGGGAATACAACGTAGACGTATACCAAATCTTTGTCAACTTCAAGCAGGCATACGACAGTATCGATCGTGGTGTACTGTTCATCATGCTGCAATTTGGTATACCGGCCAAATTAGTGCGACTGACGATGACTAACCCCGTCTGACAGGTCAGGATCCATAGTAGACTTAACTGATATATTTGAAACGCGCACTGGTCTGAAACAGGGTGATGGGCTGATACCGACGCTCTTCAACCTAGCACTGGAATAAGCTATTCGGGCTATGAATATGGACAACAACAAGACGCTACTCATCAAATCGACACAATTAGCAGCGTACGCCGACGACATTAACATCATGTCCCGAAGATTGGTCGACGCAGAAGAATTTCTGCATACTCTCGATACCGCTGCAAAAGAAGTTAGACTACGTATCAACTAGGGTACAACTAAAATAATGATGCAATCCACGACAAGGACACCTGCAAAATCGAGCATCAATGTGGGGGACCTCAACATCGAGCTCGTGAACGACTTGATATACCTGGGTTGCAACTTGTCAAGGAAGGCCAACGAAACTGACGAAATCAAGCGACGGATAAAGTTAGCTAATAAGACTTTTTTTCTTGGTTCTCCCCATAACGAAATCGAAGCATGTGCACAGAAACATGAAGCTCCGCGTGTACAAAGCCATTATACGACCAGTGCTATGCTATGGCTGCGAAGCATGGATCCTAACTCAAGCCTCCGGAAACATGCTAGACATATTTGAACGTAAGGTTCTACGGCGAATTTTCGGGGCTGTTTGCGATCGAGATGGATGGCGCATCCGGTACAACCATGAGTTGTATAAAATGTACGATGAACTGGAAGTTTTTGAAAATCGTCAAACAACAACGTCTTCAATGGGCACGGCATGTACAACGAATGAACGATGTACGCTTGCTTAAACAAGTAATGAACGGACGATGAGTCGACGGAGCGAGAGAGAGCTCAGTATATGCTGACGCCGAGCAACTACTGAGATTAAAAGATTCGAGGACAACGATCCAGAGCGGCCAGAACTTGACGTCGGGCTATTGCGCCACGTTGATGATGAAAGTTTTTAATGCCTACTCCCGCCCTTCTAGACGATTCTGAACCAATTGAGTCATCCACCAAGATCATGCAGTTACAGACGCAAGCCCATATGCGCTCATCTGCACCACAATCACTCCACTATAAGGCGGCTATTACACTTTAAAAGTTCTTTTACAAATATCTTTGACTCACGATATTTTAAAAGAACTTTTATAACTGATATTAGCCGTCTAAGGGGGAAGGTGTGCAAGCATGTAAGAAAAGCACTTGAAACAAGCAACGTTCACGTCGCAAATCTTTTCTTAGGCGGCTATTACACTAGAAAAGTTCTTCGAAAATATCTTTTACAAACGATATTTGTAAAAGAACTTTTACAGTGTAATAGCCGCCTAAGGCAATTTACTAACAAATTGTCAAGTGTACTCATCTGAATAACTGTAACCTAACCACGGGTGTAAGAAAATTATGGTCGACAGTCCGTGCCGTCACTTATCCACCAAAACAGAAAGGGAATATCGCCATCTAGTCCAGAGACATCTCAATTAGTGACCCTACCCACTGCGCAAGTCGTTTCAATAAACACCAGACAGATTTAAGCGCATTTAAGGAACCATAACCAAACCGCAGACAACATACCTGTCTTCGCCACGAGCGAACTGGTTTCAGCTATTAGCCGTTTTCGATTCACTCGGTCTCATATTCAGACTGAATTGAACGCCACGGATCTGCGACGAGCAAACCTAAACAGCCACCATACAAATACTTCGCCGCATGGGGGACTCCGAATACATTTAGATAGGGGCCAAACTAGTTGGCGTTCAACCAATTCACTTTCAACTTAGATCCGATGAGATCCCATACGAGACCTGGATCTGTCGTTTTGTATGAATATGGATCTGAGACCGGCTGAAACGAAAACGGCTGTTAAGAAGGCGAATAACTCGAAATCCTTGGGACCTGATGGAATCTCAATGGCAATGCTCAAACACCTCGACTTGGCTGCTATCGAATATCTCACGGCTACATTAAACCTATCCATCACATCACTGATCATTCATTAAGCATGTAAAACAACAAAAACTCCGATCATTGCTACAACAGGATGAAGAGCAATGTATTTTTCACCTTCTTTGTTCCTGACCTGTTTTGACAGGAAAGAGAATAGATATTTCTTGGATCCTACTCTTTCACTGAACTGGATGACCTGGCTTATGTTGATGTTAGTAAACTCCATCGATTCATTATCAGTTCTGGCTGGTTCATGGAGTAGGATGTTAGTGAGGTAGGAGTTTCTCTGCGGTATCACTACGGACCTTATCGCGGTCCATGTAGTTAATACATCAGCCCTTCTACCTAACCTTCAATGGTGTTGTTCGAATCCGCAATAATTTCCCCTCATTTCGTGAGCCTCTTTGTGGATCTTCGGTTGGCATCTTATTCGGGTTAACGGTGAATTTGGCTTTCGTGATGTGATGATTAGGGCTGATCCGATACAAGTAAATACAAATAAGGTATCGACACTTTGGCTTCCGATCCAAGTACATTTGGTATCGATACATTTAGCTCAAGTACTGAGTAGGTATCGAATTAAAGTACTTGGATCGAATCAAAGTACTTGAATCGGATTAAACTACCTACAAGCTACAAACCACATTTCTACCGCTTCTCCTACTCTACTCTTCCTCATTTTTCATTGTAAGTGATTGAGACAACGCGCTACGACATACCTTTGCCATATTCCAAGTCATTCAGCCGCCATCCATTGCATTGTATGGTGGGTATGGATATGGCTTGACCGGTTTTACCAGTTTTTTATACGTTACACTTATATTGTCTCTCACTCACTCCTTTTCTACACTTATCACTTCCTCATTACCATTGGAACTTGGAAACGAAAACCACATGTGCCTTATGCTGTGCATGTTTAGCTTCGTATACATATGATGCTGTGCGCGCACGAATGCTCATATGTGTACGTGATATTTGCGCGCACGAACGCTGTGCGCGCACAGAATTCGTGCCCGTAAATTTGCTAAGGTGTGTACGGATCCAATTTTTATCTTCGACTCCTGCATCCACTTTTCCATTCCTGGAATAATGTAAGGTATGCTTTGGATTCCATAATATTGCTTTTGAGAGTATGGTGAGAGAGTAATGATGAATGCAGAACGAGTCGACAGAGCGAAACTGCCTAGACGACCGAGATCTCATTGGGAGAGCTCAGTAGGTGTGGACGCCGCGCAGCTACTGGTCTTCCAAAATTGGAGGACGCGGTCACGTGACCGAGATAATTGGAGGACAATGATCCAGGCGGCCAAGGCCCGACGTCGGGCTGTCGCGCCACGATGATGATGATGAGAGTATGGAACATGTAGTGAAGAGAGGCTACCCAGTCGGACATTTGTCTCCGATTCCAGTGGAATCGCAAAGTCTTCGATTCCTTACCGGTTCCATTCATCGGTTTGTCTCCGAAGCTGGACAAATTCAAATGTTTCAATTATGTATCGAGTTAGCCTGAAATTTGAATTCATTTGAAAGTATCTGGCATTAGGCGGCGTATGTTGTCATATATGAAATATGGAATTAAGGAATATGTATGTTTTTTTTTTTGAAGGCCATGAATACAATCCGCCGTTAAATTAAAATTGCCGTGAAATCAATCACGACACTTTTAGTTTCTGGACGAATTGTATATCAGGCTAGATTCAACCCATTTATACAGCCATCGATCCGAATTCGATCTGTGTCGATTCCTCGTTGGCTACAGTCATCGGTCCGGAATCGATTCCAGTCATCGATCCGGATTCGATTCCACGTTGACTACAGTCATCGATCCCAATTCGACCCCAGTATCGATTCTACGTCGACTCCAGTCATCGATTCTCCATCGACTACCGTCATCGATTCCGGATCGATTCCTGTCCTCATTTTCGGTATCGCAAAAGCGGCCATGCCCATACAAATATCTCCGACGTGTCTCCGATAGTCATCGATTCCTTAGTAGACAGTCATCGATCCAGGACCGGTCAAGTGTCGATTCTTGTCCGAATGGGTATCATCACACACACTCCATACGTGTTTCGTACACATTTTTTTTCATAGCCTATTTTTTCCCTCGTTTGTCAAATTAACTGACTGAAAGTTGCAATTTGTGTCAGCTTTTTACAATATTCTTTTCATTGCCTACTTTCTTCTATCAGCTGGTGATCCCTCGGTTGCGGTATGATTGAAAATCACAACAAATTATTTGACAGCCGGGGGAACATTTCTGTGGTGTGTGTAATGTGTCACAGCGTGTAAACGGGTACTAAAAATTTAAGCTGATTTCCGTTCTTTATATAGTCTTCATATTCTCAGTATTGCACGTTCCTCATACTGGTTTATGAGTATCAAAGGAGATTGATTTGTCCAATCCACGATTATACGCGAGCTATGCAAATATGATGAAATATTGATGGAATCTGGTCCAGACCAAATTGCACGCACAAAAGTTGTGCGCGCACGGAGATCCGCTAGCGATGGATCGTGTTCGTGCGGTTAAAATCGTGCGCGCACGCATGCTCCTATCCTACACATATGAGCATTCGTGCGCGTACAGCGTTCATGGGCGCACGAATGCTCATATGTATACGAAGCTTTATGTTACGACTGGTTTTTGTTCACACATCATTTCGTTTATCCTTTTTCGGCGTTTCCTTTAGTGTTCAGGAATATTGAACTCTTTCAGTTTCAACTATAGTAACTTTTAAAAAAGTACTCATTCGATTCGATTCGAGTAGGTATCGATACTTTTGATTCAATACCAAGTAGGTATCGATACATTTAGCCCAAAGTACTTGGTATCGATACCCTGGGGGTATCGAATCAGCACTAGTGATGATGCCCGTTAAGGATTTTCTGATCCGTCCATATGTTTTGTAGCAAGGAGTGGTGGTGTGGACCTTTGACAATAAAACGTTGTTTTTCCTCTCTTTATTTCGTATATTTTTTATTATTAATAAAAATGTTATTACATGAAATTTTATTTACTTTTATACATCCCTCCTCTTTCGAACACCTCGCACTTCGTCTCCATTTTATTTTCACATTTAAAAAAAATTCAATTACTACATACATTAATCCGTTCTTTATCAGTTTTAAGAATATTTTGTGTAAATTGTATATATCAATCTAATTACTAGCCTTTTTTTCGAAAATCAATGTTCAAATTGCTGTTGTTGTATTGTTTTTACCTTTACTTGCGCTCTTGTTAACCGCGAAAAGGAAATATGGGAAGTAAAGGTGTATATAACGATAGCACGATAATCATCCAAAATTAATTTGAGAAAAGGAAATCATCAGACCGTATATGAATATAAACTAGGGGAATGGGTTATGTTCTAAATTGTAGAGTAGAGATACAGAAAATTGTAGATACAGAAAATATATTGATGAGGTGTGTGGTATATCGTTTATTTTATTGTATTTAACGTTAACTAAAAAAAATCAAATCACATTATAAATATCCAAGACCTTATCCGCCGTTTCAACTGGTTTATGCTCGCGCATCATCCTGTCCGTCTGCACCAATCGCTAAAGCTACAACTCCTATCGGCTAATTTGATATATTCCTATTTATTGACATTGTTTACAATAAAATATTTATTTTTTTCACATCTGTTTGTTTCATCGATATTGTGCTCGTATGCCTTTTATAGAAAAAAAATTGGGAGGTGTATGTGTATAGATAGAAACATTTTTTTTCGACACTCATATTCTTCCTTACTTTCACGATTTTTTAAATTTAATGGGGATACAAAAAATGTCCCTTAAAAGCTGGTGTAGCCGCGAGCGGTGGAGCGTCGTCGAGCGATTAAATAGGCAATTAGAACAATAACAATTAAGGTAGCTAGAGCAATGCCAACGGCAATTGGGACAACGTCCGGTGTATCGCCTCCGTCACAATCTTTCACCGTCGAGAATGGAGCCTTGTCATCTGATCGGAATGCTTCAAATTGCAAGTTGGTGAGTGTTAAAAAGCCCTTGGGTTTGACTTTGTCATCAATATCGACCTCTTCGGTGAGATTGAATACTTGCTTGCGAGTGCAATGATATGACATGTGAAGCGGAGTTGAGAACAATTTTCCCATGTAGAGCAGTTGAATGTGTTGATTTTCTGAAAAAGAATATTTCATTTTGGAATAAAATACGACATTTTGGATCAACCACAATTTTAGCCAAGTGAATAAGAAGAAGACTGACCTTTAGCATTTGGGAAGCTGTCTCCTTCGGCGGGAATATGGAACAAAATTTGGTGTATGAAGAATTGTTTGTTGGTGTCATTCTTGCCAAAGCCCACAACAAAAGCATTTATCGCATCACTTGAACCCCATTCGATGCTCATCTGTTCTGTCTCATTAAGACAGGTCCCGTCCCGAACAGTTGCATTGGCTGGGATGTTGTACAAAACTGTCGCGGTTTTGTTGTCTAAAATAAAGAGAAAAATCGTATAAATAGTGAATTATGACAAATTATATAACACTAAAAAAGAAAAGGGTTTTATGTACATATATAGTATATTGATGGTGAAGGTAGCCAAACTCCTATGTCAAAAATGGAATTTTTGGAGTCAGTTTACAATAAGAGGTTGTGGAAGTTATAAAACACAACATTGACATAGAGGGTTTGGATTTTGCTGCTTCTAACGGGTTTTCACTGAAAATAACAATATAGGCGAGGCGGTTGGGCAATTGACGCGTAAATATTTTAAAAACACGTTAGAAAAAGAGCAAAAAAAATTTCGAAAATTGACATAGGAGGTTGTGAATCTTCACCATCGATATATTTATTTATTATTAAATAGTGACTTCACAAGAGACTGAAAGTAGTTATCACTTTGACGCGAATATACCAATCAACTTGTGAAATATTGCACCTGGTAAACTTCATTTTTCACTAAAAATTGCTTCGCTCTTACGGGTTGATCTACGAAGTCCCTAAACTTAAAGGAAAAGGGTAAAGATACGGACTAAAGCTCGAGAAGTTGACTTCAATAACTTTCGAAGATTACAGCAGGTCTGAATGCCCACGTAAGAAACTACAATATTATCGAGGAGGCAGCTCGACCAGCCCAAAAGTGTATTACCCTAGACTTATAATATAGGGAATATGTATATATTTTATGTTTTTGTCACGGCGAAAATATGTAACACCTTAAAGGAGGCTCCGGAGGTATAGCAATGTATACATATAAGGGTCACCACCCTCCTGATTCGATTTAGCCATGTGTGTCTGTCTGTCCGTTCGCACGATAACTTTCGATAGAATGAAGCTAGAGCCTTGAAATTTTGGTCAAACGTTGGCAGTATGATCTGGTTGGATGGTATTGAAAATAGACATAATCAGGTCAAGAGAACGCCTACGCCTACCTCCCCTACATATGTAAAATACTTAAATGTATCTATAACTCCCGATTAAATAAACATGAAAAGCTCTAGCTTTGGCAGATTACTCGTGAGGGCAATATTATACTCTCCCGGGAAAATCAAATCGATCAGTTGAAAACTAACGGTAATTTTCTTACAAAGAGCCCCGTACTACCCTACTTTTCAGGTTTTTGTCTATAACTCTTGAACTAATTGACATAGACACCTGATTTTTGGCATGTAACCCTGAGGTGAGAAACTGCCTGAGTTTTAGTAAGATGGGCATAATCAGATCAAAGGAACGCCTACCTCCCCTACAAATTTCAAAAAAATAAATATTCCTTTAATTACGATATCTTTCGATAAAATGACACTAGCAAGTTAAAAATTTGGTAGAATGTTGCTAGTAGGATCTACTTGGTTGATATTGAAAACGGGTAAGATCTGACCCAAGGAACCCCTACCTCCCCTACAAATGAAACTTCAACTAAGCGATAACTTTTGATAGAATGAAGCCAGCAACTTGAAATTTTGGTCAAATGTGTAAAATAAGATTGAGTTAGTTGGTATTAACGATAGGTTAGGTCCGAACTAAGGAGCTCCTACTTCCCCTACAAATGAAACTTCAAATAAGCGATAACTTTCGATAGAATGAAGCTAGAGATTTGGAATTTTGCTTAAATGTTCATAGCATGATCGAATTGGTTGGTGGCAATGATGGGCAAGATCTGACCCAAGGAACCTCTTCCTCCCCTACAAATGAAACTTCAAATAAGCGATAACTTTCGATAAAATGAAGCAAATGACTTGAAATTTTGGTCAAATTGGATTGTAAGAAAATGGTTTGTTGCATGAGTTTTATTTTTCAATTTCAATAAACAAAACAACCAAATAATAACCCCTACGCAAGAAATCACTTGTGGTTGTGTTCACATGTGCCGTTTTACGACCATTCCATCTATTCAAGTATGTGCCTAGATTAGAATGCACAAACGATCTTTTGCTTCGCTATACGATTATTTTGTATATGTAGTTTATGAAATTGGTCTGCGTATTCAGATACGTTTTTATGACCTAGACCTTTTTGAAGGATTTATTGTTGTTTACTTTATATTTCTCTGAACTGTACAGTTTCAGAGGGATATATTGATTTGTATTTTGGGCTGATGATCATTGAGTCAGTAATCAGTGAGTTAGTGATCGCGTACAGCTGTAGTGGTCCTCCACTGTCGTCTTCTAACTTGAATTCATTTCCCACGGAACAGGAGGAAATTGTGTAACTCACGAGTTTTTCCGTTCTACCCTGCTTGAAAGTCCTCGTGCCGGCAAATATTCAGTGAAGTGATTTTGAAGACAAAGTTGTTATCCGAAAATCCTCGAATTGAGTCGTGAACGGGTCCACCAACCCGAGACGAGAAAAGTGTACCGGTCGGTGCCTGAGCTTAGACCATACTCCAAGAGGAAAGGTGAAGTTTGGATTTGTGACCTTAATTAATCGTGTGAGTGTGTTGTTAGGCCAATCGGCCCACCCTCTCGTGTCCCTCGCGTCCTCATCTTGTCATTGTCGCTGCCGACACCGAAATCTTGCAAAGGTCGATCAAAAGTGAAGAACAATTTTGTAAGTCTAACTTACTTAGTGTATTATATGCATGGCTTAGATTATTTAGTTATATTTTGTGAGTGGTGAACTGTAGTGCGTTCTTTGTTGTTAATAATAATTAAAGCCGCGAGTCAGGTGTTACGATGGAACCCCAGGTTGGCTCTCCACTTGAGGATGGGATTTCCTCCCTGATCGTGTTGATTTGTATTGGTTGAACCCCAGGTTGGCTCTCCACCTAGGGCGGTTCCGAGGGTGGGTAGCTCTCGTGGGATGGTTCTCCTCCCAAACCAAACAAATTATTTTTGACTGAGCCCTGGGATGGTTCTTCTCCTTGTGTGGTTCCGAGGATGGTTAATCCTCGTAGGGATGGTGCTCCTCCCTAGTGAATTGGTGGTCTTGGGGATGGCTCTCCTCCTCATAAAGGTTGGTGATGGTGCTCCTCCCAATCCAGACCTTTTTTTTATCTGACTCATGTGTTTGTTAAAGTTGAATGATTCATCGTTCCTAAACAGCAGTTCACCTCCGCAAAATTAGTAGTGATAGTTTGTTTTGTTATGTGTGCTCGTGATTTACAGTGCACTAATTTATATTTTAAATATTTTATTTACAGACCGGTTGCCCGAACGCTGATCGACAATTGCGCCCAATAAATTTTTCTATTTCACTTAAAATGATAATAATAAAAAAAAAACTAGGGTATAAAAAAAATCTATCTTTTCATTTAAATTGACTCTTATAGGATCTAGTTGGTTGTTATTAAAAATGCGCAAGATTCGACAAAAGAAACCTACCCCTACAAGTGAAACTTCAAATAAGCAATAACTTTAGATAGAATAAAGCTAGCGACTTGAAAAAGACAAATATTTATAGAATGGGTTAGTTAATTGATTCTGAGAATGATCAACATCCTCCTGAATGAATGTCAACCTCCCCTATAAACTGATCATAAAGGAATTTCACGTTTAATTCAAATGGTCGTTGCCAATTGGTACTTTTGGTATCACCACTAGGTCTGTACAAGTCTAGGGTATATACGCTTCGGACTCCAGGCCGAAGCGAAGCTTCGGTCTAAATATTACCGCGTCGGGGATCGAACCCCGTTTCTTTAAATGCAGAATCGTAGAGTGGCGACCGAGACTTCATGGCTACCGAGCGCGTAGTTGGGCAATCGGTAAATATCCGTTTCGGTCCCCAAACTGACGAAATCAATACTGGTGCGCTCAAAGGCCAACAGACTGATGCCAGGTGAACGTACTAGAAGCCTATTAGAAGCCTATTAGACGTTCAAACCAGAGGATCTTTATAAACCAAGTAACGAAAATACGTATAAAAGATCTATAATAATAATAATAATAACAAGGGCAGGCTAAAATACCCAAGGGTGGGCACTGCGACCATGAGATCTATTGTGCCATAGCCTTAATTAATCCAAAAGACCCTCAACCAGCCTAATGAAGGCTAGTAGATCCTTTGTAGGGGTGCTTCTTACGACCGCTGAGCTCACGAAGGAGTCTCCAAGAAACAAGAACCTGGAACGGGCTACCGCCGGACATTCGCAGAGAAGATGTTTAGTTGACTCTGTGTCCTCCAGGCAAAGCCTGCACTCCGTATCAGTGGATAGACCCATTTTGTTGAGGTGATATCTCACCCAGTGGTGCCCCGTGAGGTAACCCACGATTAGTCTCAGGTCCGCTCTACCCAGGCGGCTGGTTTCTTTGAGACCGTAGGGTTTTATAAGATCTTTGGACTGCCGTAGTCCTGGAAGACAATCCCAGTGACGCAGTCTTTCATTGGCAGACCACTCCCTCACTAGTGATCTTGTTTTAGCCCAACTCAGACCACAGTAAGGATTAGGCCCGAAAAATATATCCGAAGAGCCTTGTCTAGCAAGTTCATCGGCAGCTTCGTTACCAGGGATGCCCTGATGGCCAGGTACCCAACATAAAGTAACCCGATTGATGTTTGTGAGACACTGAAGGATATAAAAACACTCTTTCACTAATTTCGATGAGAAACTATGTGAAGAAAGGGCCTTAATGGCTGTCTGACTATCAGTGCAGATAGCGATGTTAGCGCCTTTGAGTTTTTTGTCCAGAATGTCTCTGGCGCAGGCCTCAACGGCATGGATTTCAGCTTGAAAAACGCTAGGCCAGACGCCCATAGCAATGGAGATCCTGGTGTCCGGTCCATAGACTCCAGCACCAATACCCAACTCCGTTTTAGATCCGTCGGTAAACCACATGGTGTACCGGGAGACAGAGCCAAGAATGCCACTGTCCCATTCCCCGCGAGTGGGGATGGAGACCGAGAATTTCCTACCAAAACATATTTCCCGAGTCATATAATCAGATCTCGAGCAGATCTGCATGCCAGGGATCCGCTCTAGAATGCTCATGTGTCCCTGATTGGACACATCGTATGTTAGACGCAATCTAAGAGCGCTCAGAGCCGCAGACTCTTGTATGAAAATATGCAGCGGAGTAAGTCCAACAATCGCCTCAATAGCCGATGTCGGACAAGTAGGGATGGATCCTGCCATACCAAGGCATGCAAGGCGCTGTAACTTACTACAAAGCTGTATGGTGCAACGCTGATTCGTTTTGGGCCACCAAACTAGCGCCGCGTAAGTCACAACTGGACGTACGACCATCAAATATAGCCACTCGATCATTTTCGGGGTGAGTCCCCAAGTTTTGCCAAACAGAGACCTGCAACCCCACATGATCCGAGTGGCCTTACTGATAACAGCCTCGACGTGATTGCTCCAATTAAGCCGCTAGTCCAACAAAATGCCTAAGCATTTGACTTCAGTGGAGAACTGAAGTACCGTTCCGCCAAGGCTGACAGGGTTTAAGCTTAGATTTCTTCTTCGAG
Source organism: Chloromyia formosa (assembly GCA_964017055.1). Lineage (NCBI taxonomy): Eukaryota > Metazoa > Arthropoda > Insecta > Diptera > Stratiomyidae > Chloromyia > Chloromyia formosa. The sequence goes on along the minus strand of OZ024816.1, from coordinate 24,007,941 downwards.
TGAAGGGAACTAAGACGGTTTTATGAGGGTTGATGCTCAGGCCAACTTCAGTGCACCAACGAAGTACTAGATCTAGTGCCGCATTCATCACCTCAGATACGGTCGATTCAAACTTTCCTCTGATTATGATAGTTATATCATCGGCATAACCGATTGCATCATAACCATAGTCGCACAACCTAACTAGTAACTCATCTATGACAAGTGACCAGAGAAGTGGGGACAGGACCCCGCCCTGAGGACAACCCTTAACAGCATAAACACTAGCCTGGGTGCCGCCCAAAGTTGAGTGAATTTCTCGACCGCGAAGCATTGCGTCGATCCACGGTATGTCTCTGAGCTCAAGTGCTCTAGAAATACAACTATAGCCAGTATTGTCAAAAGCTCCCTCGATGTCAATGAAGGCGCAGAGAGCAATTTCCTTATCCATAAGGGTTTTTTCAATCGATCCTACGAGATTGTGTAAGGCAACCACGGTCGACTTACATTTGAGTACGATGCAAGGGAGACGTGCAATCCATTTGCTGTCTGATGTGCAGATCCAGTAGCCTCTCCATAGTTTTCAAAAGAAACGATGAAAGGCTAATCGGTCTGTAAGATTTCGGAAGCTGCTCCGGCTTATTTCCTTTTTTTCGGTATGAATACCACTTTCACCGCCCTCCATAAACGTGGAATATAAGTTAAGGAGTAACTGCCCCTAAAAATAACAGTCAAATAACAGAACCGAGTATCTACATAATCTTACATTGTCGAGATCCTATCTGAACAACTTTGATTCCTTACCGTCACTATATGGGGCATAAAAAAACAGGCGTATAATTCAGACCATACAAAAACCATTCATCAACAAAAAATTATGAATGTGTCAGCAGTGTAGACTTTAGAGATACGAAGAATTGAAATGAAAATAAAAATTGTTTGCTTCGCGTTCGCTCGATAATTAATGTGTCATCATAAAAAAAACAGTCGCTAAAATGCACTAATCTGAGTAGCCGTAACCTCATAGGTCGATGGAAGAATAGTCAAATATTTTGCATTGCCCAAGTTTAAAATAGAATCACGTTTGGCATTGGTATCAGACACAGATACCTAAGAGAAGCCATTACAGAAACACCTGTAGGTATTTTCAACATTTTTTTAAAAAAAGCTAGAGAATTCGTCGTTCTTCAGCACACACCCGTTTCAGATAGATAAACAACAAGATAGAGCTGCGACGTTACTGATAGTAATATCACTTATGAGCGATAAAGTTTAAATGCATTTTATTTTTAATTTATAACTTAATATTTATATTCTGGGTAGATAATTTTTGTAAAATAATAAAAAAAAACGTAGGAAAGTTTCATTAGATACTGAGGATATTTAGAATGATAAAAGAGCTAAACGCAGAAACGTCATGTGGAATATTATTGCACTGGGCTTTATTTGTAATTAATTAAATGACCCCCTGTGGTGTCGCGGCCGTGATCGTTCGGTAACCGCTCTACGATACTAATCTAGAGGTCGGAGTTCAAATCTCGGTGTGATCAAAAACGGCCTGTGGGTACTAACAGAACTCTCACAGTGTTCCGAGCTTGTCAGTATATAGCCGTTGCTATGGTTCACGGTCTTGCTCACCCGAGCGACAAAGCAACCCTTCAACAGTTGCGCCCGAAATTTATGAGGCCCAACATCAGGAAGGATACAAAGGAAACCGCCACCAACGCTACGGTAATGGACATTAAGGAAACCGCCACCAACGCTACAGCAACAGACACAAAGGCAGTCGCCATCAACGCTACAGCAACAGGCCCAAAGTCAACCATCGCTAACTCTACGGCAACGGCTACACTCTTCATGCACGCAACGGCAAAGATCAACGCAACAGCATTGCCTACATATGGAACAGCACCCGCTAACTTAGTAGCACACTTCAAGCAAAACGTGGACAAAGCTTTGCCTAGACACCCGCGAGCATCTGTGACTTAATCGACCAACACCGACAGCGCATCACATCAACAGGATGTCTCACTTAGGACATCCCAGCAGAAAACCGTACCCCCCGGTAACGCGTCCTACCCAAATTAGCTATGATAAATAGCCATCCTGGCGTACCCACCATTTTTACTCAGCCCATAGAGATCTATAAAATTTGAGCTATGACCATGGCACGGGGACTACAATTTTCATACGTAGATAGCTATTCGGGGGGCTACGATGTTCATGATTTAGGTAACCCAGGTACGTACCCAACTTAGTTAACCACTTTTTATGCTGAGACGGTGTTGCTTATAAAGCATTTTTTGGAAGGCATTCTATATTAGTCTCGATGGCGTATGTGGTAGCGCGATGGGCTCTGAAGCATAACGACACGAGTTTCGAGTTACTTTTGGTGGGTATTTAGGGGACCAACTTAGGAAAGGTAAATACGGTAGTAGCCTACGTTGGTAACATTGGGGGGCACCGTTGGTTGGAAAATACCTGTGGCATTGATGAATTTTTTGATTACCCTATCCTTAACATTTCGTAACTCATGCGGGGGCTACGATTTTCATGTTTTGGTTAACCAGTTACCTACCCTACATGGTTACCCACTCTTTTTGCTGAGATATAGCAGAACATCAGCTTCCAACAACGCAAAGTGGGACGGAGGTGATTGTAGCGACTCCTCACGCCACTTCCTACCACTAGAGCGGCGCTGCCATCATCGAAGGGGCAATTAATCTTTGACATTTCACAGACATCTGAAAAGTATTCTGATCCGGAGGGGAACCTTTTCAGATCCAAATATTGACATTGTCCGTACATATTTTGCCGAAGGGGAAAACATATGAAAGAGAAATCGAGAAATGTCAAATCCTGACCCGCTTCATTGTTTAGAACACACTTTGCTATTATTTGAAGGGAATTGTAGTGACCTTAGGAAGACCATCGGGAATATTCCTCCCAGTCGGACAAGAATCGATACTGGACCGGTCCTGGATCGATGACTGTCTACTAAGGAATCGATGACTTTATCGGAGACACGTCGGAGATATTTGTATGGGCATGGCCGCTTTTACGATACCGAAAATGAGGACAGGAATCGATCCGGAATCGATGACGGTAGTCGATGGAGAATCGATGACTGGAGTCGACGTAGAATCGATACTGGGGTCGAATTAGGATCGATGACTGTAGTCAACGTGGAATCGAATCCGGATCGATGACTGGAATCGATTCCGGACCGATGACTGTAGCCAACGAGGAATCGACACAGATCGAATACGGATCGATGGCTGTATAAATGGGTTGAATCTAGCCTGATATACAATTCGTCCAGAAATTAAAAGTGTCGTGATTGATTTCACGGCACTTTTAATTTAACGGCGGATTGTATTCATAGCTTACAAATAAACATACATATTCCTTTATTCCATATTTCATATATGACAACATACGCCGCCAAATGCCAGATACTTTCAAATGAATTCAAATTTCAGGCCAACTCGATACATAATTGAAAACATTTGAATTTGTCCAGCTTCGGAGACAAACCGATGAATGGAACCGGTAAGGAATCGAAGACTTTGCGATTCCACTGGAATCGGAGACAAATGTCCGACTGGGCTGTTTCGTGCATATTAGGAGAATTCTCTCTATTGCATTTAGGGAGAATTTAAAAAAAATCCCTAATTGCAGGATTTCTGCTTCAGGTAGTTCAGAACCTAGAACCTATGCGGGGAGATTTGCAAGTCCTAAAGCGAACATTTCTTGAGTGTTTTTAAAAATTCCCTATAATCGAATAGAGGGAATTCTCATAATTTTTGTGAAACAGGAATGAACCTAGCATCGTCCAATTAGTGCCCATTCCGTTTCAAGATATATCGGTTATCCCGGTTACGGCTCTCCTGCTAGCTAGGAGTATCAGATAGCGATGCCTGACGAGTCGGTTCCTCTTGTCAGCTCAAGACTCGTGGGATGAAGTCGTATCTCAAAAATTAGAGATTATTTAAGTTGGATGCGGGGACTGATGGGTTCCCCCCAGTTTGTAACTTTCTAATAAAACCGTAAAACTATTCGGAAAAGAAAACTTTTCTTGGTTGACAGTTGACATTGCCTTGAAGCTAAATAATAAACGAACCCGTAGACCAACTATAATCGGTCCTGCGGCAGCCGGTTCTTCGTACCGCTACCACAACAACAACAACCATGAATACGTTTTCCGCACATAAGCTAGCTAGCGGATTAAGTCTCTTAAACATATGTACATTTTAATTTCTTACAAGCCAACCACTCATAATTACATTAAGGTCGAAAAATTACAAAACAAATACATATCGATCGTGTGCCATGACGGAAATAAAATAACAATGCTACCACAGAATGGCTGCCACTGTAATTGAAAAAAAAATCAAATTAAAAATATTTTCCTATTACAGAGAAGAGCGCAGAGAGCACTGGCACACACATGTTAAACGAGTAGACACTTTATGTACAAAGTTAGTATATTTTCAATTAGTTATGAAAAGGAGGAGGTGCAAGTGTCACCATACACTGTCGAACTCGAACACGAACCTAGTACAAGTGGACCGATTTTCTTCAAACCTATATGAAATGTATGTGTGTGTCAGAGGATATTTGTACCAGGTTCGTGTTCGACAGTGTATGGTGACACCAAGGTAGGTCCTTCTGTAAAGGTGTAGGCAGTGGATTGTTTAGTAGCCACTTCCAGGAGTTCAAATTTGGGGGAAGCTATTGCCAGAGTTCTCATATCATCATGGAAGTTCTTAGTAAGAGCGCTATATACCCTAGACTATACAAAGACTTCAATGGGCAAGGCATATACAACCCATGAAACCTGGACAAACCATTAGCGAAACAAGACTGTTCAAGACCGAGTGTACGATAGGAAGGCTCTGTAAATGCGGACGCCGCGCCGCACCATATAATTGCGGGGTTTCCAAAATTAGAAGGCACCGAACGACCCACACAAGCCGAGGCCCGATTTGGGCTGTAACGTGATTCCGAAAATGCCTGACTGAAAGCTCATGAACGGTCTTAAACCAGGAATAAGGACGACAACAAATAATAGTGCATGTTGACTTGAGCCACAATATTAAAGTTGAGCATCAAACGGTGTAATACAAGTTTGCCTTAACCCCAAGTGGGGCATAGCGCGTTAACTATTCCTGGGCGCCATCGTACTCTATTCTGAGCTGTCATTGTACGATAGAAAAAAGTCGTAACCGTTGACTCAGTCCTTATCCGAGGCATAGTTGAGAGTTTATTGAAGTGTTTGGCGCATTGGCTGGGATCATAAACCGTGGTGTTTTTGAATTGGAACCAATCCTTCGTGTTTAGCCGGATATGTAAAGACCCTGACAGTTGACAAAAGCTTCTTTACGCCCATTGTTAGATTGCATTTCCTTCTTCTGTACTTGGCTACTTGTTTAGAGTTATCAAGATTTAGCTCGATGATTCTAGGCTCGTCCGGGTTGGTGCTACGAATCGAATCTCTTTTATCTGCCATATATCGATGTTCGCCATCGAAGAAAACGTCGAACTAAATTATCAATAGTGGAAAAACATCGCAAGTAAAACATCGAAAACATGATTATCGATGGTGAAAACATCGACACAAAACATAGATCATCGAGGCTCATCGCTAACCAATATCAGCAATAAAAATTGACAATAATATCTCTTTCCAAAAATTTACTCACCTTTTGTTTCGTATGTAATGTTCAATTGAGCAGCCAGTGTCAACTTAGTGCAATTCGTGCTCCAGTTTCCAATATCTGGTTTGGGGAAGGGTTTTGGTGGCGGGGCGGTTGTTGTGGGCGGAGCGACTGTTGTGGTTGTTGTTGTTGGCGGAGCAACTGTTGTAGTCGTTGTTGGCGGAGCGACTGTTGTTGAAGTCGTCGTGGTAGATGGTGTAGTGGTTTTAACAGTAACAGTTGTAGGCGGCGTCATTTTCTCCGGCTCTACTGTTAAAGGATCTTCAGTCTGTTTAACGCTGACAGCTGAAAATAAATATATACAATATATTTATACATTTGAGGTCAATCATAAGAGTTTATTTTCCGGGAATAAAATGTAGATTTTGTGTAAATATGTACATGGAACAGCGAACCAACCAACCGGTTCTGCTTCTCAAATAAAATTTATTAGATTGTATTTGCACTGAAGATACGTATATTAGATTTCAAATTTTCTCTTGAAATTTGAGTTGAGGTTTGAAGGCTAACTAACCTAAGTGTCACCATACACTGTCGAACTAGAGCACGAACCTAGTACAAGTGGACCGGTTTTCTCCACACCTATGTGAAGTGTATGTGTGACTCAGAGGACATTTGTACCAGGTTCGTGCTCGAGTTCGACAGTGTATGGTGACACTTAGACACAAACAAAAAGGAAAAACATTATATTTGTAATTTCACAATTTTAAATGCTACAACAGAAAAAAAATGGTGGGGAAGAGGAGAAAGGGGGGGGGGGGCGAGGAGAGAGGCGGAAAAGAAGAGAGAGAGGAAACATGAGACGAGAAGGAGAATAAGAGCAGAAAGGGGGAACCAGAGCAGAGAGGGGGAACGAGAGCAGAGAGGGGGAACATGAGCAGAGAGGAGGAACTAGAGCAGAGAGGGGAAAAGAGGCGAAAGGAGGAACAAGAGGCGAGAGGAAGAACAAGAGGAGAGAAGAGGAGAGAGAGGAACAAGAGGAGAGAGAGGGAACAAGAGGAGAGAGAGGGAACAAGAGGAGAGAGAGGGAACAAGAGGAGAGAGAGGGAACAAGAGGAGAGAGAGGGAGCAAGAGGAGAGAGAGGGAGCAAGAGGAGAGAGAGGGAGCAAGAGGAGAGAGAGGGAGCAAGAGGAGAGAGAGGGAGCAAGAGGAGAGAGAGGGAGCAAGAGGAGAGAGAGGGAGCAAGAGGAGAGAGAGGGAGCAAGAGGAGAGAGAGGGAGCAATAGGAGAGAGAGGGAACAAAAATTACATCAATCATACACAACACAACCAAGGTTAGAATCGAAGTTTGACAATTGTCGCAAATGTCAAATATTGCGCTGAGCCAGAAAGACGAGAAGATTTTATGCTGACCAAAAATGAAAGCGCTTAGCTCAGCGCAAGGGTTTCTACGACAAATCATTATGCAGCACTAATCGCCTCAAGGTGCTGACTCAGCGCTGGCGCTTTAGGAACGCATCCACTACGTATGTATTTTTTCATCTTGTTTTCTTTTGTATTTTCGTATTTGATATTTCCGCCGACCTCTCTGTACAGTAAGCCAGGCCGCGCCAAAGACTGATTTGCCATTCAAATGGACAACAAACCAACGCAAATAACAAAAACATACAAACCCCAAAGCAAGGTGAACAATTTGTTAAGTTAAAAATAAATGTATAAAGTCATAAATGCACTTGCGGTAGAGGACATCAGCGTGTGCCAATAACCTCAATTGCCGCTAATTTCGATATCACGAGATTAACGTCAATGTTTGATTCTGCAAAGCTGCCAATCAATTCTATTAAATAAATATCAATAACGAATTACACGAATACGGGCACTTTATTACCGTTGATATAAATATCGCGATAATAAGACAAGTGACTTTTTCCTACTTTTTCTGCGCAACCCTAAAATGGTAGAGTGAAGAGAATTGGGTGGTCAAATGGCCCTCTCTCTAACCTACTGCGCGATGAGAGGAAGAAATTCACCATCATTCGAGTCCGCCAAACACACTCTTCAACTCGCTGAATCCATCACGAGATATGTTCTTGAAAATAATTACATACAGACATAAAATGTGCAGATTTAAGTAGAAAACGGTATAAAACATATTTTTACAGGGCGATAAGCACGGTCTAAGATCTTTTCTATTCATGGGATAGTAATGCCAGCCCCGACTTTAATCTGCTTCTAGATAACATGTCTGGTTTGTGTTATTTAGGAGTATGTCATTTATAAATTATTTCTTTTTTTTTCTATAGTTAGACAAACAAAACTGACTAGAGAACAATCTCCTCAAGACTGACTGTCCAGAAAGGATGAGATTACAAGATTCGTTGATCTACCTTAGGTCATCATTAGGCCCATCATGTAGGAGCCTTATCAGGGTGAAATAAAAAAAGAAAAAAAAATCAAGGTTTGTTCAGTGAAATGAAGCGATAACAAGAACGAGATATATGTGACTTGCATCATTAGAATAGTGAAAAGGTGAAAATTCAACAAATTTAATAATAAAATTGTTCGTAATGTGTGTTATCTGTGTGAATCACTTTGTTGCAATCTGAAAAAAGTAACATTATCATTATTATACCCTAGACTTTTAGTATAGGGTATATTGTTTTTGTCACGACGGAAATATGTAACACCTTAAAGGAGGCTCCGAGGTATAGCAATGTATAAATATAAATGATCAGGGTCACCTCCTGATTCGATTTAGCCATTTCTGTCTGTCTGTCTGACAGACGGACGTCCGCCTGTCTGTCTGTCTGTCCGTTCGCACGATAACTTTCGATAGAATGAAGCTAGAGCCCTGAAATGGTCAGATGATGGAAGTATGATCTAGTTGGTTGGTATTGAAAATGGGCATGATCAGGCCAAGAGAACGCCTACCTCCCCTACATATGTAAAATACTTAAATGTATCTATAACTCCCGATTAAATAAACATGAAAAGCTCTAGCTTTGGTAGATTGCTCGTGAGGGTAATCTTACAATATACTACCCTGGAAAAATAAAATCGATCAGTTGAAAACTAACGGCAATTTTCTTACAAAGAACCCCGTACTACACTACTTTTCAGGTTTTTTGTCCATAACTCTTGAACAAATTGACGTAGACACCTGATTTTTGGTAGGTAACCCTGAGGTGAGAAGCTGCTTGGGTTTTAGTAAGTTGGGCATAATCAGATCAAAGGAACGCCTACCTCTCCTACAAAATTTAAAAAATTAAATATTACTTTAATTACGATAACTTTCGATAGAATAACACTAGCGAGTTGAAAATTTGGCAGGACGTTGATAGTAACATCCTGTTAGTTGGTATTGAAAATGGGCAAGATCCGACCTAAGGAACCCCTACCTCCCCTACAAATGAAACTTCAAATAAGCGACAACTTTTGATAGAATGAAGCCAGCGACTTGAAATTTTGGTCGAATGTTTGAAGTGAGATTGAGTTAGTTGGCATTAAGGATGGGTTAGATCCAACCTAAGGAACCCCTACCTCCCCTAGAAAGAAATTTTAAATAAGCGATAACTTACGACAAAATAAAGCTAGCGACTTGAAATTTTGGTCAAATATTTGTAGTAGGATCCAGTTGGCTAATACTGAAAATACGTAAAATCCGACCAATGAAACCCCTGCTTCCCCTACAAATGAGACTTCAAATAAGCGATAACTTTCGATAGAGTAAAGCTAGACACTTGACATCTTTTTTTTTAATGTTTGTAGGGTGATCTAATTGGTTGGTGGCTATGATGGGCATGATCCCATCCAAAGAACTTCCACCACCCCTACAAGTGAGACTTCAAATAAGCAATAACTTTCGATAGAATGAAGCTAGCGACTTGAAAAATTCGAAAAATATTTGTAGAATGGGTTAGTTAATTGATTTTGAGAATGGTCAAGATCCCACTGAATGAGTGCCTCCCCTATGAACTGGTGGGTTTCCTATATCCACTTTTAACGCATATGGTCGTTGCCAGTTGGTACTTTTGGTATCACCACTAGGTCTGTACAAGTTTAGGGTATGTACGCTTCGGACTTCGCTTCTGGTTTTATTTTCAAATGGGCTCTCATTTTTATTGAAATACCATCGTCACATTTCTGGATTTAAGATTCTGTTCAATTAGTTCAAGATTGTTTGATTTGAATGGGCTGGCAAAGCTGGTCCTGGTGCTATGGTGTCATTGCGGCACCAGCTTTGCCACTAAATTTAAATTAAAAAACATAAAAGAACTACGATTGGGGTAAACCCCAATCATGCAATACTCTAGATGAATTTGAACCTGGTTAAAGCCAATAAATAATTTTGGTTGCAATCTCGGATATTGTATAGGAGGGGGTAGACGGAGTAAGGGTAATCGACTATTTTTTTGAATCTAACTGATATTGTTAATTAAGTGTTAAGTGCAAAATTTCAGCCCGATAAATTGTATACGCACTGAGTAAATTGGCTTAACGTATTTCATGAAATAGTGCAGTTTGTATGGGAGGGGGTAGAAGGAGGGTGAGGATTACAATAAATTTTATAATGTAGGTTACAATTATCATAAAAGTGATATATTCAAAATTTCAAAGCAATATGTTTTATAGTTTCTGAGAAAATCTGATTATTGTAAATTATCAAAAATGTGTCATTTTGTATGGGAGGGGGTAGACGGAGTAAGGGTAATCGATTACTTTTTTTGAATCTAACTGATATTGTTAATTAAGTATTAAGTACAAAATTTCAGCCCGATAAATTGTATAGGTAATGAGTAAATTGGCTTAACGTATTTCATGAAATAGTGCAGTTTGTATGGGAGGGGGTAGAAGGAGGGTGAGGATTACAATAAGTTTTATAACATAGGTTACAATTATCATAAAAGTGATATATTCAAAATTTTAAAGCAAGATGTTTTATAGTTTCTGAGAAAATCTGATTATTGAAAATTATCAAAAATGTGTCATTTTGTATGGGAGGGGGTAGACGGAGTAAGGGTAATCGATTAATTTTTTTGGATCTAACTGATATTGTTAATTAAGTGTTAAGTACAAAATTTCAGCCCGATAAATTGTATACGTACTGAGTAAATTGGCTTAACGTATTTCATGAAATAGTGCAGTTTGTATGGGAGGGGGTAGAAGGAGGGTGAGGATTACAATAAGTTTTATAATGTAGGTTACAATTATCATAAAAGTGATATATTAAAAATTTCAAAGCAATACGTTTTATAGTTTCTGAGAAAATCTGATTATTGTAAATTTTCAAAAATGTGTCATTTTGTATGGGAGGGGGTAGAAGGGGTGGAGCGATTTAGCCCGTTCACGAACTTAGCCTTCATCTTTTGTCAAAAACAACGTGTGCAAAATTTGAACTTCATAGCTCAACGTGTTCTCGAGCTAGAGAGGTCACGGACGGACGGACGGACAGACGGACAGACGGACATCCGGTTTTGAGATATTCGAGTGATAATATGAACTTCTGTATCATTCATTTTTTTCTGCGAGCCTTATTTCTTAGCGTTACAAACTTTGTGGCAAACTTATAATACTCTCAGATTTCATCTAGAGTATAAAAATATAGGAACATTCCTAGTTGACCGGCCAATGCATAGCGGTTAGCGTCTTTGACCAATAGTGAGCAGGTTTTAAATTGAGATGATTTCGCACTCCCCTTGTATGGGCTACGCGAGCTCCGCTGTTTAAGGGGTTACTACCCTCAATAAAGAGTTCTAGCTAGAAGTATTAGCAAAGGCGTGAGGCTATCCTGACTATGTGCAGATCACACGGTCTGGTCATCCTCAACACATGGTTCATTAAGAACCAAAGGCACCTGATCACATATAGCAGTGGAGCTCATGCGACGCAGATAAACTATCATCTGTGTTTAAATTTCATGAGACGTTGGGTGAAAGACTGCAAAGTGACTGAAGCAGTGCAGGCCAAATCGAACACATTCAAGGCTTGGACAACATGCAAGACAAGCAGTGAAGCCGAGAAGGTTCAACTTCGGGAGAAATATGATAAATGCGATCAAGCAAAGGCAACCGAGAAGTTCTATCAGGAACTAGAAGACCTGACTGCGGATAAGAGATCGCCATTGCAAGAAAAACCTAAAGAAATGCCAGGATTTATAAGGTCGCAGCCCAAAGAAGAAGGAACGCTGGAGAGATTCAGGCGTCAAGGTACGTTGAAGACCCACAAGGAGTGCTGCTGGTTGAAGACAGCAATCTATAGCAGAATGCGTGAGTACTTTGACGAGCTTTTGAACGAAGAATTTTCGCGAGAAACTTTTCAAGCTGTGGAGCCAAACACCAGTGATATCGGTGATTTTTCAGTGGAGGAGGTGATGAAGGCAATAATGCAGATTAAACGCGGAAAGGCAGTTGGACTGGACAAACAACCCTTGGAATTTTGGATAGATGGATCATGTCGGGCTTAGATGGCTCACTGTTCTTTTCCACAAAATTAAAAGAGGGCAAACGATGCCTGACACGCTTTTAGAAAAAGCTTCCTTCTCCCGTTTTATAAGAACAAGGGGTAACTCACGCAAGCTCAACAACTATAGGGCAATCAAGTTAACATCTCACACATTGAAGACTTACGAGTGAGTTGTCTGCAATCAGTTGAAAGAGATTGTCCGGTTGGGTGACAATCAAAGCCGCACGCTTTGTGGAGGGTCGGTCCACAATCGATGCTATTCAGTGCATACGTGTCACGATGGAAAAGCATCGTGATGCACGGACGGACTTGCACTTTGTGTTCATCGATTTGGAAAAAGCCTTCGACAGAGTTCCTCGTGCTCTGATATGGGTGGCCCTAAGAGCACTTAAGGTCCCCGAGGCATATGTCAAGATGATACAAGACATGTATGGTGGGGCAACTACTAAAGATAGATGCACAGCTGGTGAGTTTGAAGAATTTCCGGTTAAAGTCGGAGTTCACCAAGGCAGTGTATTGAGTCCCTTGCTCTTCAACATCATCATGCTCTATTTATTAACACACATTTCTGACGGCCTGGAAATATCCCTTCTCTTCGCCGATGACATTGTCCTGGGTAGGAAAGACATCGTTGCTTTGCAGACTGCACTGACCAAGTGGTGTAAGATACTGGAGGATTATGGACTGAGGATTAGCATACTAAAGACAGAATATCTTTGCTGTCCATTCTCAGATCCAGAGAGACCGATACCAGATATCTACATTAAAGGAGAGCAGCTGAAGTCCTGTACAAGGTTCAAGTACCTGGGCTCGATGGTCAACAAGGAAACTACCTGCGATGATGACATCAAAGATCGCATCAGTGTCGGTTGGATGAAGTGGCGAGAAAACTATGGAGTTTTCTGCCACGAAAAGATGCCACGAAAGCTTAAGGGCAAGTTGTACAAAATGGTCGTACGTCCCGCTCTCCTTTATGCATCTGAATGCTGGACTATGTACAAGACATACGAAAGTAAAATGACTGCGACTGAGCTGAAAATGCTACGGATGTCAGCTGGTGTGACCAAAAAGGATCGTATCAAAAGTACCTACATCCGAAGCAGCTTGTTTGTTGAGCAACCGATCACTGAAAAGCTCGAAGATCGTCGTATAGATTGGTATTGCCATGTCCTAAGGTGTCCGCCTGAGAACCCTGTCATGAAGGCACTATAAATGAATGTTCCATTTGCAGGAGGCAGACGAAAACACACGTGGATCGATCAGATGAAGAAGCAACAATAACGCATAAATCTCAGCAATGATACGATTCAAGACCGAGCTGCCTGCAGAAGGAAGCTGAGAATATACCGCCAGAATGGGCGAAGTGCCAACACCACAGGCAGAGCAATGCGAAACCGCAGAGTGGTATGAAAGGGCATGGAAGAAGAAAGATAGAAATAGAGGTTAAGGTTAAAATCATTTGTGGACATTCTTGCCTAAGGGATCACTTAAAAATCATAGGTATAGTATCGGACGATAGCTGTCGTTTCTGCGAGGCCGATGATGAAACGTCACTACACGTTCTTTGCTAATGTGAGGCACTGGCCCAACACATCGACATTCCCTGATACAGATGACATTGCTTCGATACCGCTCACCCTTTTAAGCAAATTCATCAGCGCGATCAACAGGCCTATGCATGTTGCCAGACCTGGGGCTATAGCACAGTAGACCATTTGGCTTCGGTGGTAGTGGGCCTTTTGGCGCCCGCAGCGCCCCTCTCTCAATCTAATCTAATCTAAGTTTTAGTTGTATTTCGCATTATCCGAGTTTTCGATTATTCGAGTTGGTATTCCCCCGACTAAATCGGATAACCGAGAGTCTACTGTATTAGGTTCTAATGTATTGCAAAACGATCGACTTCCTAGAAACACGAAAGATATGTATGTACTTTAAATGAATTGCGGATGTACTCGAAAACTTTTTATCAGTCAAGACGACAAAGAATAATACATAATACAAAAAAATTAAACAGTAATTTACTATATATTTAGAAGAAAAGAAAAATGCTTATCTCTTATTCAAATCCAGGTTTTCAATGCAACTAGAATGTTTGTCATTATGGTATGTATACCTAATCAGAATCACATGTTTGCAAATTCGTATAACCAGTTGCTAAACTCGGATCAGCACCATGGCATTTCCTCGGTTAAATGACTCAGTTCAATATTTATCATGTTGCCTTCAAAAATGAACTTTAATGAATCGATGTTGACAATAGTAAAGCAATTTTGTGTGATGTGTGGTTCTCAATCCAAGATGCGTCAAAAAGTCTCAGACAAAGCTACTAATTTGCAATTTTATGCATGAGTCACACACTTGGCAGCCATCAACTTGACCATAACAGTTTGAAACAAGTTTTTCGAAATTAGTTGTAGTTACGATCCATAAAAGCTTCTATGTTTATAAACAAGAAAAATGTAGAAACCGGTTGACAGTTTTGTGAATATCGTAACCATTTTATGAAGTTCATGGATAATTGTTTACACAGCTGAAAAATTTATTATTTTCATTTTTATAGGTGAATGAAAGTAGGAGGACGCAAGGATATAAAATAAAACAATAAACCTTAAAAAAAAATAAATCCTTGTTCCCGGTCACGCCTCTTCCACTGGTGCGATGCGCGAAGCAGAGGCGTGTCTGATGAGACGCGCTTCGCATCAACGGTCGAAACCGGCGAACACGTTTTTTGGGCCCCCTCCAGGGGGAGTATTATTCTTAACAAATTCTATTAAGTGTAGTCCCACTTGGAACAAACCAGAGCGACGGCATGATAAGCGCCATACATGTTGTATGTAGGTCGATGGCCGTTGCCTAATAAACTTGTTCGTGCAATAAACCTATTTACAAAGCCAATAAAACAGCTGAAAGGAACAACACTCACAAGCAACACTCAAATTGAAATGTTGAAACACAATCAAACAAGGATAGCATAGATCGAATCCATAATATTCGCTCCAACGGCAGCCGATTTTACGCGCCGGAGCGACCCGTCCATCAGACGAAGGGCTGCCAAAACCCTTGAACACTACTAGGCGTCGCTACAATAACAACCACCGAATCCATATTAGCATTTCCAAACCCATAAAACCGGTGTCGTAGTACAAAAGGACGGCGCAGACAGAGGCGGACGGTGCGAGCATCAAGATTACATTGACCTTAGCAATTCGACTTTTTCCTATTTATTGAGTTCGCATGATCCAGCTTACATTACGAATTTCCATTCTCAGTCAATCGGCACACCATTTCCATCTTTGTAAAAGGATACTGTCTCCTTTTGACGGAAAATTTGTATTGCAGCTCGTAGCGCAATCTACGCTCCCATAAATTGTTTATAACAGAGCACGAATCGAAAATTTTCGTCGACGAAACATAATTGCTGCGTTTTATTCAACGGTCCAGATCAGAGCAGAACAACTATTGCACGCATTACACTAACATTGTTCTGGATAACTCTTGATAAGCAGCTGGTGCAGGATTTTTGTTCTGAAGGCGAATTCGTAAGGATGGAATATTCGAAAACGCTGCGGGCAATGTTGTTCTCTTATACAGTTTGGGAACCAGATAGAATTCATTTCTTGACAATAAAATGTTGATTTTGTGTAATTATATCCAATAGTAAACATATAGGGGCTTTAAATAGGGACGACGCATTTTGTTTTTGACATTTATCGAATAGGAGTAAAGTTGGCTTCGCAATTCTTTCACATTTTGAAACGTCAGTCTATGCCATTTAATCATGGAGAGATACACAATTCAACAACGTTTGCAAATTGTTCAACTTTTTTTTATCAAAATTCATGTTCTATCGCGACTACGTTGCGCGCGCTTACGGAAATTTTCGGTCGAGTCCAACAAGGCGGACTATTGAACGTTTGGTGCAAAAATTCTAAACAACTTCTGCATTGCATAATGTCCCAGTGCCTGTGCAACAACGTAATGCTCGAAGTGAACAAAATATCGTGGGCATTCGAGAGAGTGTGCGTGAGCAGTCAAGGATGTCGATTCCACGCCGATCGCAGGCGTTGAAAATCAGTGTGACCAGTTTGTGGCGAATTTTGCGAAAGAATTTGGCTCTCCGCCCGTATAATATTGCGTTGACTCAGGAACTGAAGCCAACCGACCATTTGACGCGTCGCACATTCGCTAATTGGGCTCTGGACCAGATGCAAGCTGACGACGATTTTCACAAGAAAATCATCTTTTCGGATGAAGCTCACTTCTTTAAAAATAAAAGTGTGTACCATTGCTGAGCAGTCAACAAGACCACTTAGCAATGATCCCCACCCAAAAAAAATTCAGCCTAAGCCAATTCACTTAGTGCTTGAGCTAGTTTCGTCACCCGATAGAGATAGACTTTACTCTTCAAAGCTCACTTCGGGCTCGATGGTTTTGTCAACAAGTAAAATTGCCGCATTTGGTCGAGCGAGCAGCCAGAAGTGATGCACCAGACACAACTTTCTCCGAAAAAAATTAAGCGTTTGGTGCGGTTCTCATGCCGGCGGCGTCATCGGCCCATTTTCTTTTTTGATGAAAACGGCGCGCCAACAACTGTCAACGCCGATGGGTAGCAGTGCGCATGCGCGAGTTGGTTCGAAAATAACCTGAAGCACAGAGTGGATATAGTACTATTACCGATCTGTTCAATATATCTATGGTCGTATAGTATGTTCCCACATATGTTCCGGTGTATACGTACTTTTAGAGTACTTACTTATTTGCGGCAGCAGCACCTCGATTTATGCGAAGTTTTTTTCTGTCCGTATCCTGCGCATAAAACGAGAGACGAATTTAATCCGTTGAGTTAGTTGGGATCTAACATTTCGCTCCGCTCGGACGGAGTATGTATTGTACATGGCCTTACGACCACGATTTTTGGTTTTCAGTTTTCACAATCTTTCCGGTCAATTATACCGGTTTCGATTTTGACTTCTTTGGAGCAGATTTCTCTCAGTCCACTGTTTTGACTGTCGTTTTGTCCACGTTGTATCAAATTTCATTCTCAGCGATAAATATGCTTAAACGTTTTCCCGTATCGCTCAAAACGCTCCAAAAGAACAGGAGGAATGTTCATGCATTTTTTCTGTTTTGTTTTCTGAACGTCTTATAGCATTTCACTCACGCGTCGCAAGTATAGTTCAGGTTCAAAGTTCGCTCTAAATGCCTTCAGTAAATTTGTAGAATTTGCATATGGAACATCAATATCCGCGCCCATATCTTTAAAATATGCACACATATGTATGTACATATAAGTTATTTCAGTCTATAGAGCAGGCCAACAAGTCAGGTGAAGAAAAACGTGACTTTATACATTAATGTAAGGTAACGTACATATTCTATTTGCAGAAATCGAATGGAAAGAATATGCTAGGCTCGAATAAAAAAGCAGAAAAAAAACTATCCAGGACAAGAAGTGTAAAATGCGTGAACCGTGGAATCAGCTAATATTTCCTGTTCCTAAAACAGTCATAACGCGATAACTCGAACATGAAGGGAAAGAGGTTTTACTTCGAGTGAACGAGATTTCAAGATATAGAGTCGTTTTGAAAAAAAAAGAGATATCGAGTTTAATCAATTTATTATAAATATAAATATTATACCCTAGACTTGTACAGACCTAGTGGTGATACCAAAAGTACCAATTGGCAACGACCATATGCATTAAAAGTGGGTCTCCTATATGGCCAGTTTATAGGGGAGGTTGGCACTCATTCAGTGGGTTCTTGAGCATTCTCAAAATCAATTAACTAACTAATCCATTCTACAAATATTTGTCGAATTTTTCAAGTCGCTAGCTTCATTCTATCGGAAGTTATTTCTTATTTGAAGTTTTACTTGTAGGGGAGGTAGGGGTTCCTTGGGTCGGATCTTGCCCATTATTGTCACCAACCAATTAGATCACCCTACAAACATTTAAACAAAATTTCAAGTCTAGCTTCACTCTATCGAAAGTTATCGCTTATTTTAAGTTTCATTTCTAGAGGAGGTAGGGGTTCCTTAGGTCGGATCTTACTCATCTTTAATGCCAACTATTTTAACTTAATCTCACTTCCAACATTTGGCCAAAATTTCAAGTCGCTGGCTTCATTCTTTCAAAAGTTATCGCTTATTTGAAGTTTCATTTGTACGGGAGGTGGGGGTTCCTTAGGTCGGATCTTGCCCATTATCAATATCAACCAGTAGGTCTTACTAGCAACATTCCGCCAAATTTTCAACTTGCTAGTGTGATTCTGTCGAAAGTTATCGTAATTAAAGGAATATTTAATTTTTGGAAATTTGAAGGGAGGTAGGCGTTCCTGATTATGCCCAACTTACAGTCATTTCCACAAGAGCGTATACTTTGTAACTTTTTAATGCGCCATTTCTCAAAGAGTGGTGGGGGACTTTTAGTTACCTGCATTTTTCCTCTTTTTCGCATTGTATAAATTTGGTCATTCTAAGTTCAAGTAGGAGAGTGATAAGACGTCAAGTGAAATGAGTGCGATTTACAAAAAACGATTCGAAGCTGTGTTTTTAGTAAAATAAGTCATCCGAAAGGACCAAAAATGACACCTGCATCGGCCGGAAAGCACCTGAAAGTTTCGACACAGTTTGTGAATAAGTGGATAAAGCGTTTTAAAGATACTGGAAATGTAGACGATCTACCTGGTAGGGGTAAAACCCGAAGCACTTCAAAAACCCAGGATAAGGCCATCATTGATATTTTTAAGAAAAATCCGTCCGTTACTACCTTAGTGCAAGCAAAGGAAATGTTATCGAAGAAGAATATTTACGTGTCCTTGAATACGATTCGGCGAAGATTACAAGAGGAAAACATCAAAACCAGGTATGCCTTGATGAAACCATTACTTACCGAAAACCAGAAGCGAAGACGTGTAGAGTGGGCTAAGGAAAACATCGATCGTGATTGGGACAACGTGATCTTTACGGATGAATCAAGTTTTGCTGTAAATACGTTCAGGAGACGAGTGTGGTCACAAAAAGGAGGAGCTGTCGTGAACCGATCCGTTAAACACCCTGTGAAGGTCCATGTTTATGGATGCTTTTCTGCACGCGGTTTCGGAAAATTAATAACGTTTACCGGAATTCTTACTGCTGAAAGGATGATCATTTTGTACAAGAAAGGATTATTAAAGTCTGCTAGGATGCTATATGGCAACGACAACACCGATTGGTTTCTACAAGAAGATAACGATCCGAAACATAGAAGACGCTGGAAAGAAGAAAATAACATTCAAGTACTTGATTGGCCTTCGCAATCGCCGGATGCCAATCCTATTGAAAATGTTTGGGGATTAATGAAGCAGAAGCTTCAAGGAAAGCAAATAAAAGGAGCAGCACATTTAAGGCGAACGCTACAAAAAACTACGCGGAAAAATTGGCCGAAAGTTGTCACCGAAGATGCCAGTCAATAATCAATAGTGACGGCGATTGGACCATGTATTAAATATAATTGCGAAAATGTATTTTGTATTTACTTTCAATAAAAAATAAAATTTCTTACTTGTAACATTTTGTTTTTATTTTGTGAGGTATACGGTCTTGTGGAAATGACTGTACTAAAACTTAAGCAGCTTGTCACCTCAGGGTTACATGCCAAAAATCAGGTGTCTACCTTAATTGGTTCAAGAGTTATAGATAAAAAAAACTGAAAAGTAGGGTATAACGGTGCTCTTTGTAAGGAAATTACCGTTAGTTTTCAACTGATCGATTTTATTTTCCCAGGAGAGTATAAGATTACCCTCACGAGTAATCTACCAAAGCTAGAGCTTTTCATGTATATTTAATCGGGAGTTATAGATACATTTAAGTATTTTACATATGTAGGGGAGGTAGGCGTTCTCTTGGCCTGATCATACCCATTTTCAATACCAACCAACTAGATCACACTGCCAACATTTGATCAAAATTTCAAGACTATAGCTTTATTCTATCGAAAGTTATCGGGCGAACGGACGGACAGACAGACAGACATGGCTAAATCGAATCAGGAGGTGACCCTGATCATTTATATTTATACATTGCTATACCTCCGGAGCCTCCTTTAAGGTGTTACATATTTTCGTCGTGACAAAAACAATATACCCTATACTATAAGTCTAGGGTATCAAAAATGTGGAAAAATAAAATAGTACTCCAGCATAACCGCCCAAAGGTCAGCAAAAAACGTTATTTTTGTCAATAAAAAAGTTTCAATTGTGTTGTTTGAAATTTGGTGTTCAGGACCCCAAAAAACAGAAAGGTACACTAAAAATAAAAGTGTTGCTAAACTTTCCACCTCGGCCGCTTGTATGAACCAGCATTCTTGGGCTAGTGGTGGATACAGCGCATGTGCAACTGCGGAAATCGTCATGTCATGTCTGCGCCATCTATGAACTATGAAACAAATTAACAGAACTCCATCGAGAACAATTTGTTAGTATAATACGGGTAATTGTTTCAGAACAGTTTGCGAAGAAACACGCATAACAAAATATAAATTTGTTTTGACTTTTGTAGATAATCATTAGATGTTCTTGAAATTTTGTTGTTGTTTTTTATAATTACACACCCACAGCAATAATTATCAGTAGTTGGAAATATCGTTGAGTCACACATACATAGTTGATGATTTCAGCTACAATCATTTTTTTTTCAGGAGTCCGATTACAGCGAAAAAAATAGCTATTCAACATTCAAATCATTGGTTGGAAGTGAAAGAAATAGACTGTACCATTACACGGAATTCATATGCAACTGTGCATTTAGAAATTAGTAATTATACTTGTACATAATTGAACATTGCGGCGTGATTCACTGCCAAGACCAGTGCAGTGCATGTAATATAATGATTCTGCTTCATTTTCTGCACCCGACATCAACAATATAAATCGCTGTATAGCAGGAAGAACTGTGGACGCTGATTTATTCCAATAATCGAGAATTTCTATTCTATAAATTTAACTTTATGACAAACACGCCACCCATATTGCTCTAATTACAATCGGAAATGGTAGGATGACCCAGGATCATGATTTGTACTCGTATAATAATTACATGTGCATACATACTCCCGTTTTTTCACTACTGTGGGTCCTAATTTCTTCTATTCTTTTAAAATATTGAATATATATTTTCTCTCGCCCGTTTCCCTCAACGGTTGTACGTATGTCGTACGGTCGTCAATGCGGGCGTTAATTTCAAATTATGCACCACTATGAATGGAGAAATTGCGAGAGTAATGGCCTGCAACGAGTCAACAGTGCGAAGATTTTTAAAGTCATTTCTAACCCGCAAATAGTGGTTAAATCGTTATAATGGTAAGAAAAAATCAGCTGAAGATATTCGGAGGAAATTATTATATAAATGAAATGACAAAACTCTAAAGAATGCAAATACAAGAATTATTCTATCTAATCTTCCACTCAAACATGTCTTGGAACAAAAGAATTGAAAAATGTGAGTGCGGCGATTTTTTTGTCACTGGGTGTATATCAGTAGATACCAACATTTTCATGCATTGGAAAATACTCGAAGCACCGAGCCGATTGATAAGCAAAAATTGTTCTAGAGGTCATTTTCGGGATATTAGTCTCTCGTCATGTCCCTAATCATTGATTTTTGCATTTATTGTGTATTGCATGTGAAAATAATGAAGTAATGCACACAATATACGCAGACCGTAGATAATGTTGATGAGAGGGCGGTCTATCTGCAGGGTCAAAAGTTAGATAAGGAAGATCGGTGCTTCATATGTGTTGGTTTGTAATGATGACAGTAATAATGGGAATAACAAAAATATTGGGCATGTTTTCTTGTTTTTGTTTTTTACTACTTATTCTATAGCGGGGAAGTGCGATTGCACTGTAATCATAATTTCACAATTTTTAGTAAATAATCAGTGGCCGTCGTAACTCGATGGATAGAGACTAGAGACTTCGAACCCTTCTCATATTCGAATTGTTGCTTCATCAATAGCTGCATTTTGAGTAACAGAACAGGATAAGCAGCAAAAAAATCGAAACTGAACAAGAAGTGCCAAAAGCATGAACCATTTCAATAAATCACGAAGTAATACAAAAATCGACAATAACTCAGTATTCTTGCACTAGAAAAATTAAGAACTATTGTTTCGGAAATCGTCTGCGCCATCTAACAAAATTCCTGCTCCAGAACACTATCGAGAACTATCTGGGACAATTCGTTCCTGCGGCAGCCGATTCTACGCACCGGAGCGACCCGTATTACTTGGATCTACCCTGTCACACGGCCAAGAGCTGCCACAACCCCTTCGATGCAAGAAGGAAGATCTATGTGTGTGTCACACAGCTTGACTATTCATTTTTTCTGGAAATTGGGAGCAACACATGCCGGCGCTATTGCTCTCAATACTTCTTCAACGCGCCGGAATCGAGCTCAATCCAGGTCCAAATCCAGGCCCTTGGATCTGCTGCGCCTGTAACAGAACGCTGCATCCCAACGCTACCACAATAAGATGTACATGCTGCAACAATTGGTGTCACCTTAAAAATTGCTCCGGGCTGAAACACCACCGACAATGGAATTCCTCCTTCACTGCGAATCAATGTAGATTCAGAGGGCAAGCATCAACGCAGACACCTAACGTACCACCACCTGTTAGCGCGAACACAAGTTCCCTGCCCTCCCCCTCGACTCAAGTGAACCACATAACCAACAGAATTCCATTGCAACACAACCTGACACCTGCACCAGCTGTTGCGAATTTCAACACCGTATCAATTGTGCAACTTAACTGCAATGGGTTACAGCGGAAAATTGCAGAATTATCGGACTTTATGGACAGACACCGCGTAATGATTGGAGCTATACAGGAAACGAAGCTTAACACCAATTCGTCCCTCAACTCCTATGGCAATTCCAACGTCATTAGGAAGGATAGAGTATCTAATGCTGGTGGTGGAATTGCATTTCTAATCCATCATTTAGTACCATATCGTGAAATCGACGTCACAGCCACCGAAAACAACTTGGAGGCACAAGCCATAGCCATTCATCAGTCGGGCAATATCGATATTGAAAACTATAATATCTATATTCTACCTGTATCTACCTAGTCTAGCCATAAATATTGTTACAAGGTTTGGCAACCCTGCAGAAAGGAACCGTTATATTGCATTTCTTAAAAATTGAGCTAATCGCTATAGTACGCTTGTGCTTGATGCATTTGTCATCATTTGAGTTTAATTTTTAGTGTAGTGAACATGGATTGGGGTGAGAAAGAAAATAGAATTGCTGTGATTGCACTTCATAAAGTAGGAATGCAACCAAGTGATATTTTTAAGACTGCATACCCTTGGTATAAGCCGAATGTTTGTATATCGGGCTATTTAAAGATTTAATGATACGTCTGGAGTAAGTGACCGTGAAAGAAGTGACCGTGAAAGAAGTGGCCGTCCGCGAACTACTCGAACACCTCAAGCGGTTAAAGCCGTGCGCGAGAGAATTCGCCGTAATCCTCTTCGGAAAAAAAAATTTTATCGCGTGAGATGAAAATACCCCAAAGAGCAATTTCACGTATCATCAAAAGTGACTTGGGGTTGGGTGCTTATCGTAGATCTATCGGGCATTTACTAACAGATTCGTTAAAAAAAAAATAGAGTGGAAAAATCAAAACGATTACTTTGCCGGTACGCAAACCAAGAACACCGTAAAATTTTGTTTACGGACGAAAATTTTTTTACTATCGAAGAAACATTTAATAAACAAAACGATAGGGTTTATGCTGGCAGTGCCAGAGAAGCTTCTCAAGTTGCCCAAAAGGTTCAAAGAGGTCATCATCCAGCCTCAGTAATGGTTTGGTGGGATGTTAGCTACAACGGGGTGACAAAGTTGCATTTTTGTGAGAAGGGCGTCAAAACGTCTGCAAAAATTTATCAAGAAAGTGTCCTTGAAAGTGTAGTGAAACCTCTCAACACGTCATTATTCAAAAATCAGCCTTGGAGTTTCCAGCAAGATTCTGCACCAGGTCATAAGGCGAAGTCAACCCAAAAATGGCTTGAAGAAAATGTTCCAGATTTTATTAAAGCTGAAGATTGGCCTTCCTCTAGCCCAGACCTGAATCCGCTGGATTACGAATTATGGTCTGTCTTAGAGCAAATGACGTGCTCTAAAAGACATTCTAATATCGAATCCTTAAAGAAGTCTCTTACACATGCAGTCGCCAACTTTCCGATTGAAGTCGTGCGTGCTTCCATAGATAAGTGGCCAGCTCGATTAAAGGCTTGTGTAAAGGCAAAAGGCAATCACTTCGAATAACTTGTTGCAATTTCCGTTGTTGACAATGCATTTAATAAATAAACAATGATTTCTTAACATATAACACCTCTTTTATTGAACAGTGCTTCAAAAAGTTTGTAACAGTATTTATGGCTAGACTAGGTAGTTGTCCCCCGGGATACTGTGACAATATCACTTCACTGCTAGATGGCCAATATCGTCTCCTACTTGGTGACTTCAACGCCCATCACGAATTGTGGCACTCTAACCTCGACAACGATGCCAGAGGGGTTGCCATAGCTGAACAACTTGACGCGTCAAACTTCTGTCCACTTAACGACGACACGCCCACTCGCATTGCTGGAACATGTTCCAGCTTGCTCGATATTTCAATTGCCAGCGCTGGACTTATCAATGATGCTCAATGGGAACCAGTCCTGACGCTATCCTCGGATCATCTGCCAATCCTAATAAAATTGGACAAACCATCAAATACTCAGTCTGCTGATCACCGCACGTTTATCAATCACAATAAAGCGGATTGGGATGGCTTCAAATCTTACACCAACACGGCCTTCGCTGCCTTACCAACTCCAACTGACGTGCGCACGGCCGAACGAAATGTAAGGCACATACTGCAGGAAGCAATTACAAAGTTCATCCCAGCAGGTCGAATACCCAAAATTCAACCAAATTTCCCCACTTCAGCAGCTAGATTGGCAGATGATAGAGACCGCATACATAGCATTAACCCGGACGATCCAAGGATCAAAGAGTTAAACCTTGACATCTTTAAACAGGTAGCAGATCACAGGAGAAGGAAGTGGAACTCTCACCTCGACAATTGCAACTTGACAACGGGCATCAATAAGCTCTGGTCAACGGTTAGGGTCCTTAAAAATCCAACCAAGGGCATGTTGCAATCCAATTCGGCAACATTACGGTTAACGACCCAACAAAATGCGCCAACAACTTTAATAAACAGTTTATCGAACATCCACCTCCTGATAGAATTAAGCGCATCATTACCAAGAGCATTCGTAACCGTCCAGCTGACTAGGAACTTCTATTTAAATAAATAAATAACTGGCGCAACAGTCCAATTTGAACCACGGCCTCGAGATGAGTTAGCATCATCTCATTTTCTAGATCGTGACGGTTTTTGTGCAGAGGTATGTGATCAGCAACACGCTCAACCGAGTTATTTACCCCATAATGGGTACTCATTTAACAGCTGAGTGGGCTCATAGTCCGACACGTAAATCCCCGGAATCGAACCGGGGCCCAGTGCGTTGAAGGCGAACGTGCTAACCGTTGCGCCATCCGGACTACAACTTCTATTTACATCTCAGGAAGTTGCACTAGCAATAAAAACAGCGAAGAGTTCTAAAGCCCTTGGACCAGACGGTATATCGATGCTCAAACATCTTGACACACGAGCAATTGATTACATAACGGCCACGATCAACCTCTCCATCTCATCGTCTATCATTCCCGAGTATTGGAAGAAAGGAAGAGTGATCCCTATTCTAAAACCGGGGAAAAAACCAACACTAGGCGAATTATATCGTCCCATCACACTTTTGTCTCCTGTAACCCTAGAAGCGCTGCTCCACCCTATAATTGCGACTCACATTCAGACGGCCAACCACCAACATGGCTTTAGAAAGATGCATAGCACCACGACGGCTTTGGATGTCATTACATCAAAAATACTTAATGGCCTCAACCAAGCACGTCCCTGCCAACGAACGATTCTGGTGGCTTTGGACTTGTCAAAGGCTTTTGATACTGTCAGCCACTCGTTTCTCCTATCTGACATCTGTGGAACATCGCTTCCGTCGCATACTGTGAAGTGGATCGCCAACTATCTTGCCAGCAGACAGTCCTACACAGAATTTAGATCCGGGAAATCTAAACTAAGACCAATTAAACAGGGGGATCCCCAAGGAGGAGTCTTATCTCCCACCCTGTTTAACCTTTACATGTCAGGACTCCCTACCCCACCTGACTGACTTGAAATTGTCAGTTATGCTGATGACTGCACGATTTTAGCAACCGGCAACGACATCACTCAAATGTGCCGAACAGATAAATGGGTATCTCGACGAACTGAACACCTTCTTCGTCAGCAAAAGTCTCAAAGTCTACCGCTACACTGTTTACTACATGGACCAAAGAAATGAGGCAACAAATGGATATTGCAGTAGGCGGTCAAACTATCCCCATCATTAACCACCCTAAAAATCTCGGTGTCACCCTTGACAGTATGGCTACCTCCTCGGCCCATGCGTCAACCATTTGTGACAAGATGAGAAGCAGGAACAAAGTCCACAAAGCTCTAGCTGGCAGTTCCTGGGGGAAAGACAAGGAGACCCTACTAACGGGTTACAAGTCTATCGGGAGATCTGTGGCCAATTATGCGGCTCCCATCTGGTCGGTAAACTTATGTGACACTCAGTGGAGGAACGTCCAGTCCAGCCAAAATGCAGCTCTCAGAACTGTCACAGGCTGCCTACTGATATCGTCGCAGGACCACCTTCACCAGAATGATGCCCCTAAGAAGTCTAACGAAGCAGTATCTGGTTGGCTGTTATCGGAGTGACCATCCTAACTCTAACTTATCGATAGAAGCCCACCGCCACGTCATGTAAGACGTAATATGAGGGACCGCGAGCGGGAGATCCAAAGGCTTAAAAGAGTTCCCTTCGATAACGCTAGCTACAGATCGACCATCACAACACTGCATAGTGGAGAAGTCCTATCCTCAATCGCGGACATGACACCAAACAGGATACACCTGCTATATCTTCAGACGAACTACGACTTCCTAGAGCTACCAGGACTACACTCGCCCAATTTCGTTCTGGCTGGTGCTCACGTCTGAACTCGTACCTATCACGCATTGATAATGAAATACAGAACTCCTGTCAAGCCTGTGGGGCAAGACTTCCATATCTGAGGCGCCAAATTTTATCGGCGGCTTATTCACGCTAAATATAAAATACAAGTGGCCTGGAAATATGAAAAATTAAATGATGATGTATCATAGGAGGTTCTTAAGTATCTAAACCGGAAGTTTATTCTATATACAATTCTAGCACTGGATTTTCTCATACAAAAGTTCCGGTTATGAATTCGCGAAAAAGGATTTCAGATTCGTCCATTTCAGACCGAATTCGATTGAAACGAAATTTGACGCCTCAGATATGGAAGTCGCCCCTTCATGACACATAAATTCATCGGATAGCAGCGCGTCACTACTACAACAACAACAGAACTAAAGGTCCAGGTCCAGCCGATTTTGATACATCGAGCTTTGATAGTACATACTTTGAATACTCGCTCAAGGGTATGGCTGGTGGATTTTGACAAGTGAGCAGTAGGCAAGAGTTTGAACCGAAGATTTCAACAAACAAATTGGCCTTATCTAGTGATTCACTATACACCCATACCTCGCTATACGGCCGCTCTTTATACGGCATTTCGCTATAACGGCCCTCTTCAATTAAGGCACGTTTTCGATTTACGGACTAAAATGTTTCGCTATAACGGCAAAAAAAAAAACATTTTAATGTTTCCGTCTTTCGCCCAGGAGGGCTTAGGGCGTACGAATGTCATCTCGCACGCTATCGACGTCGGAAACATTGAAATGGCGGTATTGAGTCGCATTTGTTGAGCAGCTGTCAGTGAATGTTGGCTGACTGTCGCCGCAGGGTCATCGGGCAATAGTTCTGATAAGTGTCGAGAGGGAGCAAATAGGTCAGGAGCCAAGTTGAAACTCCGAACAAAATCGACCCCTAGGTATAAGTTCTGACTGAGAGTTGGCATTAACAAAAACTCGAGAGCTTTTGTTCGTCCTCGAAATGTGACGTTGGCCAGGATTTTACCTTTGGCGGTATGGCACGTGCCATCAGCGGTGGTAACTCCCAGTCTAAACTTATCCCAGGGATAACGGCTATCCTTCAGAACCGCTTCCGCAAAGCTGGAAGTAATCACACTACAGGATGCACCTGTATCGACCAACCCACTTTACGGAGCGCAGATCGCAACGATTCCCACGTGTATCGGTTGCGCGAGCTGGCGGCAAAGTGTCGAAACCACTCGGCTGTATCCCCATCGAAGAGGTGGGCATAGAGGCACACCCCGTCGAAGTCCCCTCCAAGGGTGCGGTCTGTGAACAACTCCACCTGACGAATGAATTCGTCGACCGCGGTCCCTTGGAACTTCAATCCCCATTCCCGTATTATTCGGGGGACGAGGTGTGCCGGAATGGTCGGTGAGGAGGCAGCCGACTCGTGTCGGCGCTCCGCTGGGTCAGCTCGCGGAATCGATGCACGGGGAGCTTCGTCCAGTCCCATAGCGGAAAGGCGCCGGGCGCTTCAGCTTCTGCATGGATTCGTCGAATCCTTGCGGAAACTGACCGCCAAAAGATTGCGCCAGCGGGTTTCTGTCAGGGGCTGATCTGCTAGTGGCTCCCTGGTCTGAGCGCGGCGATGTAGCAGGGACGGGCTGTGTTGCCGGTGCTGGCGGGGAAGGTCTATTTTGACTCCACCCAGCTGGCGGCCGTTCGCCCCACCACGGCGGTGGTTGCTGGTCCCATCAAGGTGGTGGTGGATGTCCCCACCAAGGCGGTCGCGCTTGTTGTTGTGAGGGTGGCTGTTGTTGCTCCCCGTCAACTCCCGGTCCGATAACGGGTCCCGCGTGCGCTTGTTGAACATTTTGTTTATAGATTCATCATCATCGTGGCGCGACAGCCCGACGTCGGGCCTTGGCCGCCTGTTTATAGATTATTGTTGGTTTTTGGAGTCTGTTATTATTTTATGTACAAATGTATGTACTTGTTATGTATGTATTTTTGATTTAAATGAAATAAAAAGATAAAATGCATTTTGAATGATAAACCATGTTGCATATTTAACAAATTTGGAACCGATCCCATTGAATTTGTATGAATTTGTTTTAGAATAATTGATTCCTTATACGGCTTTTCGCTTTGCGGCCAAGTTTCGTGGAACGTATCTAGGCCGTAAAGCGAGGTATGGGTGTATATTTTTCCATCATGTGCAAGTGGTGGAAGGGAAGAAGAGCTGAAGTTATTCTTCACAGGCTTAAGAAGTAACCTGCTACCTTTTTGATTCAACGAAGACTTTTTGCCTGATTTATTATCAAACTGAAATTTAGCTTTATTAACAACAGATTTGCAGTTGTTCCGCGCAGAATTGTAGACCTCTCTCAGTTTGACACAGGGGTGCTGTTTGTATGCACGGTGTGCCTCATATTTCCTGCTGCCACTTTGAAATCTCTGTTAAACCAAGAGGTGGTAGTTGGTTTGATGTTCTTAGAGCTATGTGGGATGAAACAGTACACTCCGTACCAGATGATATTTATAATTGCCTCGCTTACATAGCCGACGTTCTTGGTAGAGAAGCTGTCGGCCCAGTTCAATTCACTGATGTTGATGTATTGATTAAATGCAACCCAATCGGCTTTGCCATAATAGTCTTTTGGTGGAAGATATGCCTTCGACATTCAGGGAGCAAGTAATGATCGGAACTTACCAAAGGAGACGAAACCAATACTGAGTATTTATCGGGGTGTGAGGTGATAAACAAGTCCAACAGGTTGGCGTTTTGACCTTCTATATCAGGTATTCGGGTTGCGGAATCTACTAATTGGTGTAGGTTAGATGATTCACAAAATAGTTCAACCAGTCTTCCTGCTGTGTTTGTAGACGAAGAGCCATTCAGTATTCTGTACATTGAAATCACCAGCCGGGACTATTTCTGATGAAGGGAACTTCTCTAACAACACATCGATATTGGTAGAAAGAACATCGAAGTAGCGTTCCGTATCGGAATCAGATGTCGCAGGGCTCCGATATAGAAAACACAAGAATTTAATGTTTTTTTTTTTTTGATAGAATCTAATCCAAGTGTAAGTGAATTCTGGATCAGATAAATTCAACTGGGGACTGATGGGGACCTATAACTAAAGATCGTGGCTCCCCACATTACATACGATAGGTTTACTACCTAAAGCCGAAACTCACTTGAGTCTGCACTCAAAGTGGATACTCCACACCGAATACCGAAGATTCATACTACCTAAAGCGAACAGCATCCACTGTGTCTCCCACGCATAAGTGTATTTCCGCTATGGGCGGATCATCCAGGTTACGTAACCCTATGTACTAGACTAGAACCACATGGCGGTGATTCACAGAAGTGGATTCCCATTTCGTGAATAGAGGAAACTGGGCTGATAGAAAGTAAGCTAGTTGGAAAAATACTAGCAAAGCATTTCCCGATCTTCTCTATGGAAAATTTCTTTCCGTAACGCAACGAATGTTATTTCAAGGAAACTTCTAGGCACGCGTATTCCATCTCCAGCTGATAAGAGATTGCGAACTATTTCAATCAAAGACGCTTCGCTGTCAATAAATTGATTACCAAAGTCATGATCAAGGACATCTCCAACAAACAAATTAAATACCAAGCGCGACTGGACACTCATTATATTAAAAGACCCGGGCTGGGTCCGATCCGATAGGAACGAAGGCCATCTGAGCTCTAGCGACCGGCCACAAGCAGAACAATTTTGCATCAAACGCCCAGTAGCTGATAAAGTCCGCCCGCTTCACAATGCCGAGTGCAATCAGCTTGCGCAGCCCCTCGTTCATCGGAAAACAATGAGCAAGCGACA
This sequence comes from Chloromyia formosa, assembly GCA_964017055.1. Lineage (NCBI taxonomy): Eukaryota > Metazoa > Arthropoda > Insecta > Diptera > Stratiomyidae > Chloromyia > Chloromyia formosa. Next base: position 23,976,858 of record OZ024816.1, on the reverse strand, counting down.
AACAAAGCAAACCAGCGTCTGATAAGGCGAGCTCGGCCATGTTTTTATCACATTAGCGATAAACTGACATCGGATCAGCAAATTTATCGCCTCGTCGGGTTCTTTTTGCTAGTCAAAGCAATTTATTCGGCGTCCCCGGGTGGGACCCCCGGCACCTAAGCCTTGGAGGAATATAATCTCTTTGACCTAAACAACCGTATACTTGTGCCACGAACGCTCGTACCTGTTTTTCAGGCAGCGAGGGCCAGCTTTTTGCACGGCACTGTCAATCACATGATTTTACATTTTACTACAAAAGAACGAAAACAACTGCGCAGCTGGTTGAGGAAAAATCCCCGTCACTGTGGCCATTTCGCGATTCTTTGTTGTGCGGGTGCCTTGGGACACCACCGAGTTGCATGAAATTGCGAAAATGCTGAAGTATCCATTCGACCGGTACTTACCGTTTGAACTGCAGCAAAGCAACAGTGCGATCGCCAGGAATTTGCTCATTCTCCAGCTACTCCACATTTTGTCTAATCTTCGACGTTTTCCAACCGACACACAAAAAAAACAGTCGTCGAATTTACGCGCTGGCAAATTTGGCGAATATTCACTTTTACCAAGACCACGGTGGCCCCGTTATGTCCTTTGCCTAATTTCTTTAACTAGCACCGCAACAGAACTCGAACAAACTAAAAAATTGCGGACTTGCGCAATTTCCACGGACGTTCCAACACAAAACGCAATCGGACGAAGTACTCGAAACTTCAACGACAAATGTTCCGCTCGGAGATGGAATTTGTTGCCGACGATAAAGCACTGATGGATGATGGTGTCTCTGTCTCGTTCACACGAACCGACGGTCGGTTATAGTGGAGTGTGTCTAGCGCAAATGATGAAAACAATGGCAACTGTTTCGCCTTCTCTTACGGGTTCGAAAGAAATAACATTTTAACATTTGCCAGCTGATTTCATCAGCCGACTCACTCCCCTTGTCAAATATAAATAGGGAATTTTACGTTACAGCGGCTCACGCGGCTTTTGGTTGAATTGGCAATTATGTCTGGAGGTAGTCTTCGATTCATTTTGAATTTGAAATGAACTATGGCCCGAGAAGAAAGATACCGTCCTGAAAATAGAAAAACAACACTCCAATACACGAAATCTGAGGGATGGGATGGACGGATGGTCCAAATTTGGTGTCAACTTTCCACAAATAAACGGTACTATCTGCCATTAAGAGCGCGTTGACATGATCAAACTACGATTTGACAAACTAGCATTTGATGAAAAGTTGAGCACCGTCCAACTAGGGTTTGACAGAAGCACAAGACATCAAACCAGTTTGACAAGGGGTTGACACGTTCAAGTAGGTGGTTTGTCAAACCGTAGTTTGATCGTGTCAACGCGCTCTTAACAGAGCAGCAATCCTGCACTAACGTTCTATCGAGAGCAACTCAGATCAAATTGTTAGTGTAATTGTGTGGTCTTAACCTGCTCTGCTCACTTTAGAGCGCGTTGACACGATCAAACTACGGTTTGACAAACCACCTACTTGAACGTGTCAACCCCTTGTTTGATATGCTAGTTTGTCAAATCGTAGTTTGATCATGTCAACGCGCTCTAAATCTTTCGACATTTGAAATGCATGCGGCGCAGGCGTCGAAATTTTAGAACAGTTTACAGTTTGGGAAGCACATTCCGTCAACTGTTCTAAAATTTCGACGCCGGCGCCGCCTGCATTTCAAATGTGGAACTATTTCACGGAGTAGAAATCCTGCACTAACGTTCTATCGAGAGCAACTCCGATCAAATTGTTAGTGGCCTTGTTTATGCCGCGGAACTATCTTCGAAAATTAACTAATTCGAGTTAACTCACGACGACATAAACATGTCGCACTAGCTAGTTTTGGTACCAATTTTAGCTCCACTTGCGATGCAGAGCTGGACTGAAAAATTGGTACTAGATGATGTTGCTGTCTTCGCTAATGGCGTTGTTGGTGAATATTGTATTTTATATGTGATATAAATACCTCATACTTTCCTGAAACTCTGTAGTTTTGAGTTTTTCAAGATAATCATTTATTTGCTGGCACGTTTGGGTGATGTCATATTGCCGGTTTCCAAAATTGAGCAGTCATCAACGTAACTGACGATTTCAAGTCGGTTAGATGGCGTTGGGAGTCCTGACATATAAAGATGAAACAGAGTGGGAGATAAGACTCCTCCTTGGGGACTCTCTGTTTAATTTAGGCGTCCCTCGTCATGTGGGATTGCAGACGAGCAGAATTCGAATTGCAGACGAGCTGAAAATCAGACGACCTGTCTGTGGAGGGACTAACAGATTATTAACACTTGTAATGAACCATTCTATGGTCTGGTAGTGCTGCTTCCACCGGCAGATCTATGGCAGCCCCTGATGAGTAATGATCTGTCGGTGGTACGAAACCAGAGGCCAAGGGTCCAATTAAACCTAGGCCCTAATGCGAGCGTGAGGGCAATCGAGCCATCCGCCAACCATTTCATCCTTATCGACTATTTTTTTTTATTCCCCATTTTTACCTCCCTTGTTTGTGTTGTCTTCCCCAGGCCTATGAATTTTTGTTAATACTTAAAGGACAGAGGCAACGAGCGGCGAAAACCCCACCCACATCTCCCGAAATGAGCTACAGCAAGCATAGGCCGCCGCTTAGCTCGTTGAGGGGCCTTTTTCTTCGCCAGATGGCACGGCCGACCTTCACGGTTATTATACTACCTAAGGCTCCGTCCCCACGGGCTTCTTCGGATGCCCACCAAACCGTCCGTTACACACTCCAGGACTACTGTAATATCGGGCTTTCGAGAATATGGGCCTATCAGAACTATCGACCGATAGTTATTCGATCGTTTCTCGACTATCGATAGTTATTTAATAGTTTAAAAAGCTATCGAACAACTATTTATAATGCCCATCACTAACCGAGGGAGCAGATCTCGAACTCCAATCTGATAAAGATTTGAGTAGCCCCGAAGATCATGTTTGAAATAAAATGGCCAGACGGACAGACGGACAAAGCTTAATCGACTCGTCTCGTCATACCAACCAAGAATATATATAGTTTATATGGTCGGATATGCTTCCTTCTGTGCGTTGCAAACTTCAAGACGAAGTTAATATACCCTATCCATAGATATACATATATTGAACAGATCGGTAATAGTACTATCCCCACTATGTGCTTCAGGTTATTTTCGAACCGCGCATGCGCACTGCTATCCATTTGCACGCGATCGCTATACGTTCGGTAAATGTCGTTACGCCATCGGCCACTCAGCCGTAATTTTGACATTTACGAAGCATTTGGCCCCTCGCTCCTCGGGCCCCTGGACCAAATGTTAATGCGTGTTGTGCGTGTTTCACTGCGCAGAAGCGAATATGTCAACCATAACTCGATATTCAATTTTTTACCCCCACTCTGTGCCTATTTCATATCTGTTCAATATATGTATATCTATGACCGTTTATCACATCCGTGAAGGGTATAACAATATCCCTATACTTTATAAAGTCTAGGGTATAAACACATACTCGTATATCTCATCACTAAATTACGTACAAGAAGAATTCTAAAATACGCCATTAATACTAACATTCGTTTCTCGTGATCTCAATATATGGACGATAAACACATTAACTTCCCAGCGAATAGTATGAAGCCATCACGCAAAAAAATTAACAATCACAGCAATTGCCTCCATATCACTCACCAACTTGAAAGCAATTTGTTCGTTGTCGAGAGTTGAAGCGATAGTCAGCATGGAGTCGACTCGCATTCTCTCATTCTATTCATCATAATTTCGCCGTTTTGCAACTCAATTGACACAATTTTCAGTTGTAAGAAAAATCGAATTTCCACCCACCACCCCCTTGAAAAATTGGGTCAATGCCAAGTTAAAGGATCCCTATGTTATGTATATGACGGGACGTTTGCAACCCCCTAGGGGTCGTTGGTTCATCACGAGATATCTTCTTTCCGAGGAAGTCAAAAGCTCACAAATGCTAGCTAATCCTAACCCAGCTAGCTTATAGCATTTCAGATGATGCTAACTCTGTCGATGAATTTTATTTTCAATTTTCAAGTTTTTCCTTGCCACTTGATAGATTTTACGAGCAGTCAAGCGAAAAGCTTTTGACTGCATCAGTCACTAGTGAAACTTTGCGTAGCGAGCATAGTACGGAGCGGTTTGCGTGTTAAGCAAGTGTGATAGTACCCTAACGGACGTGGCTAATTCGCGTTTGATTTGAACTATTTCGTGTACTAGGAACGGATTCAAATATCAAATCATCATGGTGAGTTGAACGCGGGATGCAGCGAATCCCATGCGTGTCCTTTTTGTGAGATGAATCCTCCCGACGCCCGCCCCTTCCTATTCTGGACGCACTCATCGCCTATTTCTGAAAATTTTGCTGCACTCAACCGCTTACCCACCCACCAATCTTTTCTGGCCCTTTCGGTTTGACCTTGTGTGGTTTGTTTGCAGCTTCATTTTAGGGTCGTACGTTGCAATTTGTTTGTTATATGAAGTGTGATGATAACTCGGTGACGAAGTAGTGATGTAGGCCTGTGCCAATGCTCCCGGATAGGGGTGGCTCCGGTCGCTGGGTGCTAGTGATGATTTCGTTAATGTACACGCCAATTGTGACAATAAATGAGAATGGTAAGTGAGAGGAGCATCAATGAATTAATGGGGTTTAATGTAATAAGGGGTTGGGTTGGGGTTGAACGTATAAACAACGTGCGAAAAAACGATGAATTGTAACCGAACATTCTGCTTTATCTTCTGATTTTATACATATACAGTAGAAACTCTGTTAACCGAAATAAAGGGGGCGGAGGTGGCTTCGGATAACCAAAATTTCGATTAATAAATAAACTACCATTTCCTAAAGCTTAAGCTGAAATATATGAAGAACATGATACAAATTCCACTTCCATCTTAAATAACGTAATATAACTCTGCATTTACGCATATTTAAGAGTGCTTGTTACTGAGAAAGCGGTACCAAATTAAGCAAAACACGTGAAATATCAATTGCCGAGGTGTCACTACAGTACAAAATACCCTTTTCGGTCGTTTCGGTTAAACGCAACTTCGGTTAAATGGCTGTCGGTTAAGAGAGTTTCTACTGTATGTGGAACATGTATTAAGCAGAGCCAATTTATTTATAGAAAGTATTTAGTGGGATTTATTATGATTCTCGAGAAATTGTTCAGTAAATTTGAGCAAACTTTGTTATACAATCGCGTGGAACACGCAAATCTTTTCAAAAAGATTTAAGAAAATCCGCTGGATGACTTAAGTGCTTTCCCAAGCTTACGTGAAATGACGAAGGTCAGTGGATGGTAACATTTTCTTTGTCGACTTTTGTTTATCTATAATTTTCCGATATTAGTCTTTAGTAGATTACGCCTAAAATGGCACTTAAATATAGAAAATTGTGTCGATGAAAATGGCCATTGAAACTATGACTGCAGAGATTTGAGTTAAGTTTGGGCAAATTTAACAATTTTCATTTTTCCCTTTTCGCTATAGATTCAGAATGACTTTTCTTCTGCGAACTTACGGAAGAAAAAAGTTGTTCAGGTATACCTATATAAGGATCAAATGCACCCAAATTTTAAAAAAATATCTCTAAGCCGACCATCTACACCATCCGGAATTTCTGCCCGGAAAAACTAATGAGGCCTCACCCTCCGGATTGCCTGAATAAAGCATACACTATCTGGGATTTCTGTTCGGAAAAACTGATCCGGCCCGACATTGAGGAATTCCGGATCGTATATGCCCGGTTCAGGAGGCCTTGCTCTCAATTTACTCGTAATTGGTCATTTCCGGATTTGACTTCTCTGAGCTGTCACCTCCATTTAGCTCAGTTGGCTTCCAGTGCAGCCTTATAGACTGTAATAATTGGAGAGGCATTTGTGTGCGGCCAAGGCCCGACGTCGGGCTGTCGCGCCACGATGATGATGATTTGTGTGCTTCCTGTCGTTGCCAAGATAATAAATAAAATCATCTTGGAATGACTAAGGCTCACTTAGAAAGCACAATTGATGAAAAGAAGGCTGGCTTTTGATCCGGATTCTCCAGTGTCGATCACATTAACACCTTGCAAATCATCATCAAGCAATGCGCCCAGTACGATTCCCCGCTTTACTTGCTTTTCATCGATTTCGACAAGGCTTTCGATAGTGTGAACCGGGATTCTATATGAGCGGAGAGAAGCTTTGAGGCTATTATTAAGGTAACCTATGACGGCGCGAAATGTCGCGTTCCACATAAAGGTAAGGTGTCGGGGGACTTTGAGATTCGCACTGGAGTTCGGCAGGAGTGCATCCTCTCACCGATCCTATTCCACATAGTGATCGGCGATGTGTTGCATGCAGCCCTATCCGGACTAGTACTAGACAGAGGAATTCAACGGACTTGAACATCTTATCTACAATATCTTGACTACGCTGACGCCATATGCTTACTCTGCCACAAAATCATGGATCTGTCTGCAATGGCGTTAGATTAAGAGGGCGGCAAGTAAGGTTGGGCTAAAGATTAATACCAATAAGACCAAGGCTCTAATTCGCTCCCTCGTACTGCCTGTGCTTTTGTATGGGTGCAGTACATGGAAAGTTACCGTGTCTTCGTCGAGCTCTAAAAATTTTCTGGCCCAAAAAACAAATGAGCAGAAGAGCTAAGTCGGTTTACGGGTCTGATTCCAATCGATGAATTGATACGAAGGCGAAAATAGCAGTGGATAGTTTACACATTGCGGAAGGATGATAACTGTATTGCTTTACATGCCATAAAATGGAACCCCATTTCCAGTCAAGGCCGACCAAGAGGGGATCCTATAATCACATGGCGTCGATCTGTGGCAAAATAGTGTAAGGCGCTGGTTAAGTCCACACAAACGATAAGTGATAAAAATCCGAGTGAAAAGTGATTGTTTCACATTGGTCCCCGGAAACTAAAAATATGCCAAGCATGTCAAATATTTGACTAATATTGTAATGCAATAATGGCTAAGTTCATAGCACACAGCGGAATCGCAACACAGTATTAAAGCATCTTTGCAACATGTTGTTATGTTCTGAACTGTTCTCGCATCTAGTCATCCATCAATTGTCAAACTTCCAGTTCAAGTCAGACTACTGACGAAAAATCGTATGAATACGACAGCGCGAGTTACACATAACCCTCAAGACCTCAATACTAATCCTAATAATAAGGATATAACTACTAAGTTTAATTAAAACTTATATTGTAATACTTACATTATAGTTACTAAGTTCAAATCATTATAAGTATGACTCACTATACAATATCAAATAGTTCTTATAAACATATAACATATTAAGTTACCCATGAGTCATACGATCATCCAACAATAATTGTTTATCAATATAAATATTATGCATATTCAGCACTTTTATAATAAAGATTTCATTTCAAGAATAAAAGCATATTTGCTTAGATCAGCATAAATGCAGGTGTCGGTCCATGCGACAAACAAAGACATCGTATCATGCAGATGTCCAAATGTAAGCAATGATACGATCACCGAACAGAATGCAAACTGCAGACCTAATCAAAATAATACTATTTAAGCAGGAGACCACTCTGGTCCAAGCAGTTCTAATACAGTATTCAGTTCCAGTCAGTCCAGTTGGTGTTCAGTTGGTGTTCAGTAATAGTTAGTTGCAGTCAAACAAAGTTATTATTGAATAAAGTGTTTCTTTTAAATAATAAAAAACCAGTGTTCTTATTTCAAGTGAGGAACTCGTAAGAGTATAAATATTTTTTTTTTTTGTTGTTGAGTACAATCAGCAACATAACTGGCGCAGTCGTTCGTCTAAGGAGGGAGGATCCGCCTTTGACTTAAAAAACCTACCTGCATTCACAATCGTAAGTAAAGTGAAAGTGAACTTAAAAACTCCTTCGATTAGAGAAAATCTGGTCGAAGTAAAATAAACAAAAGTTTTGAAAAGTACGCCCACAAAAGTAGCTAAGGAAAACTTAGACTATTAGGGTAGGAACAAAAAACAAAACTTTTTAATAAAACAAAACCCAAATTAGAGAAAATCTAATTTTAACAAAAATCAATAAAATAATAAAATAAAAAAAAAAAAATTTACACCAATTAATATACTGTATTGCAAAGCAGTGAGCTGCATTTTAAGAAAAAGCGCTCGATTCCCTGTGGTAAACACTGAGGAATTCTAATATAAAAGAGTAACAAGGTCCTCCAGTACCATAAACTGTACAGTGGAGACAAAAAGTCTCATAAAATAAATTAAACACATCTACAAAATATATAAACAATGGCAGAACAGGAAATACCATTGCCATTGGACCTTTCGTTCGATGAATTACTAAAGGAAGTACGCAGACTACCGGTATATAATGGAGACAACAGAGAGTACGCTTTATCTTCGTGGCTAGAGGAAGCACAAACCATTCTCAATTTGGCTCAGGGAAACCATCAAGCGTATCTATTCAGACTCGTCCTGCACAAAATTCAAGGAGCAGCCAGAAACACAATTCAAAAAATAACAGATCCAACATGGTCATCAATTAAAGCAATCCTAATCTCAACATTCGGAGTTAACGAATCATACAGCAGCATAATCAACAGGATACATAAGGTAAGCTTCAAAAACGTCGACGACGCATATCATACTTTAAATAAACTATTAAATAGAATAAATACTAAGTACCTACAAGATCCTCAACAAATTGTACATTTAGAGTTTAACCCAGTCCGAAACGAAGGGTTGGTCTTAAACAAATTTAAATCCCTTCTGCCAGAATACAAATCATTTCTAATTGAAATGAGAAATTGTCAAACACTTAACCAGGCATACAATATCCTTAGAGAAATTCAATACAACACTGACAATTACAATCCAGTACAAAACATTAACCCTCGTACTCGTCCAAATCATAGAAATTATAATCAAAATTCAAATCCAAATAATCGGTATAATCCAAATTCAAATCAAAATAACCGTCACAATCAAAATTCATTTGTGCACCGCCAACAAAATAACTATCATCCTTCTAGAAACAATTACAATAATCGTTTTAATCATTACAATCGCCCACAAAATAATCAAAATAACAGACAAGAACTGATGCAAGTTGACAATTCGAACATGTACAGGAACAGGGACAATAATCCAGAACCTATGGATGTAAATTTTCAGCAATGTGCCTCGGAAACCCTTTACCAGTAATCAACTTACAAATAGAGAATGAAGTAATTCCAACACTTATAGATACTGGCGCTTCAATTTCTAGTATAGACAAAAAATGTTTTCCCTTTATAGAAAAATTAAAATTAAATAATCATATAATAGTTAACGGCTTAGGTGGCACATGCCATGTCACGGAAAAAATAAAAACCAACATGCCAGTAGAGTTTAAACTTCCTGAATCTCACAAAATTCTGTGGAACGTCATGGATTTCCATGATAAAACCTTTAAAGCAGTGATTGGTCAAAATCTACTGTATCCATTAAACGTTAAATTAAATTTGGGAGAAGGAACCATGGAAGCTAATAATCAAAAATTAAAATTTAATTATGCTATCCCTGAAGAGATAAATTTTCAGAGTGAGCTCAGTTCGACGGATAACCTTGATAAGTTGTTTAATGAGTTAAATAGAGAGGAAGTAAATTCGCTAAAAAAGATACTCAATGAATATGAGGATCTACTCTATAAGGAAGGAGAAAATCTTTCCTGTACCACTCAGACAAAACACGAAATAATCACCAAAAACAATAAACCCCTTTATTCCAGAATCTATCGTTTTCAGCCTGTCCATGAAAAGGAAGTAGAAGTTCAAATTAGCGAAATGCTAAAACAAAAAATCATCCAACCCTCAAATTCCCCTTATAATGCTCCAATATGGGTAGTTCCAAAAAAAATGGATAACTCACAAAAGCAAAAGTGGAGAATAGTTATCGATTATAGAAAACTAAATGAGGAAACAATAGATGACAAATTTCCGATTCCTAACATTGAATCGATATTTGACAAACTTGGAAAAGCACAGTATTTTACAACTCTGGATTTAGCGAAAGGCTTTCACCAGATTGAAGTCAGCGAACATGACCGTCGTAAAACAGCTTTTTCAACCCCACAAGGTCATTATGAGTTCATTAGAATGCCCTTTGGTCTCAAAAATGCACCAGCAACTTTCCAACGCATGATTAACGAAGTTCTTAGAGAATTTATCAACAAAATTTGCGTAGTATACTTGGATGACATTTTGATATTTGCCACATCACTCCAAGAAATGGAGATTAACATAAAAAAAATATTTGACGCTTTGAGAAAAAACAAACTTAAAATTCAACCAGACAAATGTAAGTTCTTTGCCAAATCAACTGAGTATTTGGGTCATATATTGACAACCGAAGGAATCAAGCCAAATCCTGGAAAAATTGATGCTATTCGAAATTTAAAAATCCCTAGTACCACAAAACAAATAAAATCTTTCTTAGGTATCACCGGTTATTATAGAAAGTTTATTAATAACTATGCAAAAGTAGCTTTACCTTTAACAGATGCTCTAAAGAAAAATCGAAAAATTAATACAGAAGATCCCAGTTACATCGCAGCTTTTGAGAAGTTGAAGGATCTAATTACTAATTATCCCATATTACATTACCCCGATTTTAAACAAAAATTCACGCTTACTACTGACGCCTCAGATAAAGCTTTAGGTGCAGTACTATCTCAGCAAGGACATCCAATATCCTATGCTAGCAGAACTCTAAACGAGCATGAAAGAAATTATCCGACAGTAGAAAAAGAATTATTAGCTATTGTTTGGGGAACTAAATATTTTAGACCCTACCTATACGGTATAAAATTCGACATTCAAACAGACCACAGACCCCTTGTATGGCTTAGCAACTTTAAGGAACCAAATTCTAAATTACAGAGATGGAAAATAAAATTGAACGAGTTCAATTTCAATATTGAATACATAAAAGGAAAGGATAATAAAGTAGCAGACTTCTTGAGCAGAATTGACGCAGAAAAAGGCGAAATTAACGTTTTAACCAACAACAATAATCGAGAAAACGCAATGGAAATAGACGATAGTGAACATGTAACTATACACAGTTGTCTAGAGAATGAAAATGACCATATAGCAATTAGAGAAGGAATAGTAAATATATATAAAACTCAAATAATAATAGTGGAAAGAAAGCGTAAGGAACTTGAATCAATAAACAAAAAGCGAAAGATATTCATAGAAAAGAAAGACATAAGTAACGAAAACAAAATAATAGATATACTTAGGAGATACATACCAGAGAAAGGATATGTAGGAATATTTTGCGAACTAGACGACCATGCATGGAACAAAGTGCAAGTAACAATAATAAAATTATATTCAAATAATAAATACCTCAAATTCATTAAATGCACAAATAAAGCAATAGATTTAACTAGTGAAGAACAATGTTTGGAGAAAATCAAGGAAATACACGAAAAAAGTAATCATCGTGGAATCTTAGAAAATTACGCAGAAATTAAAAATGAATATCACTTTGATAAAATATTAAAAGTAATCACAAAATATATAAATAATTGCGAAGTATGTAATTTGGTAAAATATGACAGAAAACCTTTAAAACCAGAATTCAAACTAACAGAAACCCCCGAGGATATAAATGAAATAGTACATATTGACATATTCTTTATATGTAAACGACAATTCTTTACTACAATAGATAAGTTTTCGAAACATTTATACGTTAAAGAAACTACAGATAAAAATGCAGTAACTTTCATAGAACTTATTAGAGAAAGAAATGCTATACTAGGAAAACCCAGAAAGATAGTTGCCGATAATGAATTCAATATGATAAACGTAAAAGACTTCTTCAGAAAAGAAAATATTGAAATTCATTTTAACTCACCAAAATCACATACAGGTAATTCAGACATGAGTCGATGTCATAGCACATTATTAGAGCAAATTAGAACATTAGCGATAACCGAACCCGAACTAAATATTGTGCAACGAGTTCTAAAAGCAACAGAGCATTATAATACCAATATACATTCAGTAACCCAAGCAAAACCAATCGACATACAATATGGTAGAATAGATAAACCTAAATTAAATAAATTGTTGATTAATAAAAAGACTAAATGGATTGATTACCACAATAAAAATAGAGAGAAATTACCAGAAATCGATCAAAAAGAAGTATTTATCAAAAACTACAAAAATGAACGTCATAAGGAAAAACCTAAGTACAGAAAAATTGAGATAATAAAAGATAATTTAGGAAATATAATTTCAACAAGAAAAGGTAGACATCAAAATAAGATACACCCAGTTCGAATAAAAAGAATTAAGAAGCATACGAGAACAGAATCAAAACCAATATCAGAAATATCAAATACAGTAAGCATTCCGAATACGCTTACATTAGAACAGAAAACAATCATCAATAATGCATTATATAATGGCCCCTTAAACGAGACTCTTGTGTCAAATTTCAATCTAAATATTACTCGAGCCGACATCTCTACTTTAATTGATCAAAAATGGGTAAATGATCAAATAATTAATTTCTATTTGAACCTTATCAGTAAACGAAACAAGGACTCTATAAACCTACCCAAAGTATATATCATGAACACATTCTTTGTCCCGACACTCAAAGAGAAAGGATTTAGTGCAGTCAAGAAATGGACGCGAAAGGTAGATATTTTCTCATATGATATAATTCTAATCCCGGTTCACGTAAATGGAAGACATTGGTGTTTAGCTACGATTGATCTACGAAATAAGGAAATAAAATATTATGATTCATCAGGAAGCAGCGATAATGGAATATTAGATACATTAGGTGAATATTTAGCAGACGAATCAGAAGATAAGTTGTGTAAAGTCCTCGATATAAATACATTCACAAAAGAAAATGTGCGAAACGCCCCAAAACAGGAAAACGCAAATGATTGCGGTATATTTACTTGCATAGCAGCAGAATTCATTGCCAGAAATCATAAATTAGACTACTCTCAATGTCATATCCCATACTTTAGACAGAAAATTATCCTAGAAATAATACAGGGAAAATTATTACAATAAAAACCCTTTGCCTTTACAGAAACCTACACCCAACAATCATTGGACACCCAAACTCATACCATTTTTATTGATCCTAACGTTTACAATTATACAAGCAGAAATTACAATTGAAAAACTACAAACCGAATCCGGAATAATATTAATAAAAAAAGATCCAATTAGATTAATCAAAGACTATAAAAGAATTTATCACAAAATAGACTTAGTTCAATACGAAAAAGCACTAGACGAAATAACTAACGAAATCTATCCCGACCCCCATATGACAGAGACAATTAAATCTATAAAAGGAGAACTAAAATTATTACATTTCGATAGAGAGAAAGCTAAACAAGTTTCAATGCAAATTAATACACCTAAACCAAAACGACAATACGATAACAGACAAAGTACTAGACAAACTACAATGACATATTTACCTGACAAACAAAATTCTGTAATTGTTAGTAGAAAGGAACGCGGATTAATTAATCCCATCGGAAAAATTTATAACTTATTATTTGGATTAATGGACAATGACGATTACGAAGAGATCACAGAACATTTGAGAATAATAGATACAAATAATCACGCTATCATAGAGTCAATGAATAATCAAATTCAAGTTAACAACGTTTTTCAATCTAACCTTAACAAAATTGTTGACAACATTAACAAAACTAACAAAGCCTATAATCAGTCTCTAGCTAACATTAATAATCAGACACAAACAATAAATAAAATTCTAACAACCATTCAACTAAATTATAATCTTGATCTTATAAAGGACGAATTAGAAAAAATAATTGACAATGTAAACTCAGCAAAAACAGGAATCATGACTAGATCCATATTGACATACGACGAAATAGACTTTCATAATTTATCAGTAGAGGAATTAAAGGAAATAACAATAAATGTATTAACACAAGAAAGAAAAATAATATTTGTCATTAGCATCCCTATTTTGACTCAGCCCCTATTATCCTATTACGTAAGAAAAATACCTAACTCAAAATCAGAAACTTTGGATATAGACATTAAAGAAGTTGTACTTTACCATGGAGAATATTATGAACCAGAAAAAAGGACTAAATCTTTAAATAATCTTTTAAAATGTAAAAATATTAACTGTATAAGAGCATATGAGGATGATAATAATGTAATAGAAATTGAAAAAGGATTAATACTTACTGTTAACATAGATATTAAGATAAAACAAGATTGTAATGAAAAAACATATTACTTAAATGGAACATACATAATAAGATTTAATAATTGTAAACTTGAGATTGCAGGCAAATTATTTACAAACCAAATAAAAGAATTTCAACAAATTTTAACATTGGAACCAATTAAAAATATTTCAAAATTCAATTACGCAATTAATGTCGAAGATTTAAAACTTGAAGATATTAAAAATCTAGAAAAAATCGAAGAAATAAAATTTGAACATAAAAGAAATTCCATTGCAATCGGAACAACATTATTGTTCATAATTATCATACTCACTGTATCCTTCATAATATATATTTACTTTAAATGCCATAAATCAATCAAGATTAAAATAATTAACAAAAAGGATATAGAATTACAACCGATAAAAAACACTGTTGAGGACAACAGCAATCTTAAGGAGGGTGGAGTTACACATAACCCTCAAGACCTCAATACTAATCCTAATAATAAGGATATAACTACTAAGTTTAATTAAAACTTATATTGTAATACTTACATTATAGTTACTAAGTTCAAATCATTATAAGTATGACTCACTATACAATATCAAATAGTTCTTATAAACATATAACATATTAAGTTACCCATGAGTCATACGATCATCCAACAATAATTGTTTATCAATATAAATATTATGCATATTCAGCACTTTTATAATAAAGATTTCATTTCAAGAATAAAAGCATATTTGCTTAGATCAGCATAAATGCAGGTGTCGGTCCATGCGACAAACAAAGACATCGTATCATGCAGATGTCCAAATGTAAGCAATGATACGATCACCGAACAGAATGCAAACTGCAGACCTAATCAAAATAATACTATTTAAGCAGGAGACCACTCTGGTCCAAGCAGTTCTAATACAGTATTCAGTTCCAGTCAGTCCAGTTGGTGTTCAGTTGGTGTTCAGTAATAGTTAGTTGCAGTCAAACAAAGTTATTATTGAATAAAGTGTTTCTTTTAAATAATAAAAAACCAGTGTTCTTATTTCAAGTGAGGAACTCGTAAGAGTATAAATATTTTTTTTTTTTGTTGTTGAGTACAATCAGCAACATAACTCGCGAGTGTCATTTCAGGATTGTCATCATATGCTGGTCCTAGCCAGCGTGAAATTTTTGTGATGAAGAAAATGACATTTTTCACAGCATGTTGTGTCCATCAAAAACTCAGTGGAGAGAGTTCATAAAGCAAATTGGCAACAGTATGCCAACGGTTGTGTGTTATGAACTTAACAAATGTTTCGATCCAAAGTTTGACACTTTGATGTCAAAAAAAATTGTATGTCGAAGCCGTCAAATTGTTTGACTGATAATGGCGTCTTAAGTTTACCTCACGAAAGTAGACCTACTAAAACACACAAAAGTATTCCTATATGAGCATATTGCAGAACATATAAATCTCTCTACATTTTATTATCTAAATATAATCACAATAATTTCATCAATAATACGTTTTCAATGCTCTACACAAATTCCTGATATCGTCAAAATTTTTGGCAAGCGTCAATTTGCCTCCTTCACTTTGAATTCACATTAAAATTCATCGACCCCCATTGTGTGTATCCGGATATGTATCATGATGACTACTCGTACGAGTATAAAGTGGATGTTCACACTGCGTGCGATGCCGAGCCGAGCCGGGTCGAGCGATGCAATGCGATTGCAAGCTTTTAAAGCAAGAAAATGGAAAGTCTTCTATTTTAAATGGAATCACGCTTTGAGTGTACACACTGCGCGCGATGCAATGATGAGCCGAGCGATGGCCCGATGTTTTCACAAACTTCTTTGCTTTTTCGTGCGAGTACCGGCTGCTGATTTTTTGCGATGGAATTTAATGGGCTTTGCGATGGAGTTTATGGGCTTTGCGATGCTTTGCGATGTGAAGCTTTTTGGAGCCAGTATGGTGCAAGTACGAGCTGTAAAGTAATATTTGATGTAAGATCACACTGAAAAAAATGCATGTATGTCTGCTTTTATACCCTAGACTTTTAGGTGCGGCGGTGTGGCAGTGTATACATGGAAATTATGAGGGTCATCTCCTGATTCGATTTAGCCATATCTGTCTGTCTGTCTGTCCGTTTGCACGATAACTTTCGATTGAATGAAGTTAGAAACTTGAAATTTTGGTCAAATGTTTGTAGAATGATCTTGTTGGTTGGTATTGAAAATGGGCAAGATCCGACCGAAGGAACCCCTACAAATGAAATTTCAAAATGAGCGATAACTTTCGATACAATGATGCTAGCGACTTGCAAAATGCGACAAATATTTATAGTGTGGGTTGGTTAGTTGATTATGGGAATGGGCAAGATCCTATTGAATGAACGGCAACCTTTACTGTAAACGTTAGTTCAAATGTAAATATCCAAAATTCGAATGGATGAACGATGAAACTTTTCATTGGATCCACGACCACAGCTCAAACTGACCATATGGAAAATTCACTTTTAATGCATATGGCCGTTGCCAGTTGGAAGTTTTGGTATCACAACTAGGTCTGTACAAGTCTAGGGTATATACGCTTTTTACTTCGGCTTTGATTCAGTATGGCTCAAATGAAAGGTTATTACTACCGTAATAAGGTCGCGTTTAGGAGGCGTGGTTTCACAAGCGGTTTGAGCAGCGGACACCGCTGCGTATAAAGGCATAGAGCAGAAGCGGCGGTTTACATATTTAGTGCCGGTGCACATGGACGTCGAAATGCCGTCTGACGCTGCGTCACTTTCAATCGGATAGGAAGAAATACATTACGGGCAATGAAGCGATGCACATGGCCGCAGATAGCTATCCGATAACTATCGGCGCATCGGCATCATTTTGCCGCCGCGATAGCTATCTGGGATGACGCTGGTTTCTGTTCCTATCTGCGTCATTTCACGCGTCCGCATATCAATTTTTAATAAGCCGGCCCACATAAATTCGAACCCGGAACACGGACACGGTCACAATGTTTGATTTGTATGATGTTTCTTAAACCATTTGCTTGAGGATCACTTTTAAGTGCCAATTAATTAATTGTTAATCGTTGATCGTGACTACTACAATTGACAATTAATTTTGAAAAAAAAAAATGGTGGGGAGGGAGCTCTCAGCTCGGATCATGACTACTACAATTGACAATTAATTTTGAAAAAAAAAAAATGGTTGGGAGGGAGCCCTCAGCTGGGGGGGGGGGGGGGTGAAATGGTGTTAAAAATGCGATATTCCTTAAATGTACAATATTTTAGAAGTTGTGGCCAAAAAACAGTTTATTTAAAACTAAAAATAACATAAATTGTAAATTCAGGTTCGCTATTATGTACAGAGTGACGCTGTGTCCTATCGCATCATGTGAATTGAAATGCAGATAGGTATCAAAGACGGAGGAGCTTAAGTGACGAGGCGTCCGGCGTCATTTGGACGTCCATGTGTACCGGCTCTTACACTGAATTGAAATGCAATCTCGCCGCTCCACAAACCGCGGCGGTGGCCGCAACGGCGAGTCGACCGGTTTATACATATTTGAACTAAATGGGTCTCTACTCTCCATCATTGCGTGCAGTGAACATCCCGGATCATCTTTGCATCGCAAGCCATCGCTCGGATCATCTTTGCATCGCAAGCCATCGTTCGGCTCGGCATCGCACGGCGTGTAATGTGAACACCCACCACATCGCATCGCTCGACCCGGCTCGGCTCGGCTCGGCATCGCACGCAGTGTGAACGTCCACTAAGTGACGAGGCGTCCGGCGTCATTTGGACGTCCATGTGTACCGGCTCTTACACTGAATTGAAATGCAATCTCGCCGCTCCACAAACCGCGGCGGTGGCCGCAACGGCGAGTCGACCGGTTTATACATATTTGAACTAAATGGGTCTCTACTCTCCATCATTGCGTGCAGTGAACATCCCGGATCATCTTTGCATCGCAAGCCATCGTTCGGATCATCTTTGCATCGCAAGCCATCGTTCGGCTCCACTAAGTGGATGTTCACACTGCGTGCGATGCCGAGCCGAGCCGAGCCGGGTCGAGCGATGCGATGAGGTGGGTGTTCACATTGCACGCCGTGCGATGCCGAGCCGAACGATGGCTTGCGATGCAAAGATGATCCGAGCGATGGCTTGCGATGCAAAGATGATCCGGGATGTTCACTGCACGCAATGATGGAGAGTAGAGACCAATTTAGTTCAAGGAATAGAATCTGTTCGACATCATGTCGTTTGTATGCTTGACCCAGTAAATTTATTTCAAAACAGTGCTCTAAAAATGGAACGGCGTCGCCATTGGGTGCATCCCATTAATGAAGAAAGGCCCAGTGTTGGTGAATTTCATCATCTCTTCCGCGACCTCAGACGAGAGGTTTCACAAGCGGATTGCGCAGCGGCGCACCGCTGTGTATAAATGCAAAAATCGGCAGCCGCGGCGGCTTTAGGACGATGAATGTATAAACCGCTCGACTCGCCGTTGCGGCCACCGCCGCGGTTTGTGGAGCGGCGAGATTGCATTTGAATTCAAACCGTTTGTGAAACCACGCCTTCTAAACGCGACCTTATTACGGTGATAATAACCTTTCATTTGAGCCATACTGAATCAAAACCGGAATCCAAAGCGTATATACCCTAGACTTGTACAGACCTAGTTGTGATACCAAAACTTCCAACTGGCAACGGCCATATGCATTAAAAGTGAATTTTCCATATGGTCAGTTTGAGCTGTGGGCATGGATCCAATGAAAAGTTTCATCGTTCATCCATTCGAATTTTGGATATTTACATTTGAACTAACGTTTACAGTAAAGGTTGCCGTTCATTCAATATTATCTTGCCCATTCCCAAAATCAACTAACCAACCCACACTATAAATATTTGTCGCATTTTGCAAGTCGCTAGCATCATTGTATCGAAAGTTATCGCTCATTTTGAAATTTCATCTGTAGGGGTTCCTTCGGTTGGATCTTGCCCATTTTCAATACCAACCAACAAGATCATTCTACAAACATTTGACCAAAATTTCAAGTTTCTAACTTCATTCTATCGAAAGTTATCGTGCAAACGGACAGACAGACAGACAGATATGGCTGAATCGAATCAGAAGATGACCCTCATAATTTCCATGTATACACTGCCACACCGCCGCGCCTAAAAGTCTAGGGTATAAAAGCAGACATACATGCATTTTTTCAGTGTGATCTTACATCAAATACTACTTTACAGCTCGTTCTTGCACCATACTGGCTTCAAAAAGCTTCACATCGCAAAGCATCGCAAGGCCCATAAACTCCGTCGCAAAGCCCATTAAATTCCATCGCCAAAAATCAGCAGCCGGTACTCGCAAGAAAAAGCAAAGAAGTTTGTGAAAACATCGGGCCATCGCTCGGCTCATCATTGCATCGCGCGCAGTGTGTACACTCAAAGCGTGATTCCATTTAAAATTGAAGACTTTTCATTTTCTTGCTTTAAAAGCTTGCAATCGCATTGCATCGCTCGACCCGGCTCGGCTCGGCATCGCACGCAGTGTGAACATCCACTAATACATATGTATTTCAGACATCACCGATTAAATTTAGATTTTTCGACTTAATACCTACCTCAGCAAATGTTTCTACAAATGTTTGAACAAAAACTTAAAGCTCTGGCGGGTGTGCGAAAATACTCGTATTAACCGCAACCACCTCTATTCTGGTCCAATGTTTTCGCACAACACCAGAACTAAGTTTTTGTTTAAAAACTTGCTAATGTGAGGAAAGTTTAAGTCATCGAAAAGCACATACATAAAGGACAATCAAAATTAAATCACATTAATACTAGTTAATGAAAATAAACATTGAATGAATTAGATCTGTTTGGTACATTGACGAGTTTGGTTTCAAAGCAGCCAACAACAACAACTGCACGCATGATTATACGAGTATTCTCCTACAAGTAGCCAGCAATTTGTTAAATTGCACAATTATGTGTAGGTCACATATTCTTAGGATTCACGGCCACTTCCTCTGCAGTAGAACACAATATACGCTGTATTCTATGCTGAGACCATGACAATGTGATGAAGTGGTTGGGAAATTCTTGGCAGCGTTCCCAAAGATACTTGGCGCTTTTATTGGCCTATAAAAAGTTTTCACTGCAGAGGTGTGCCAGTGTGGGTTTTAAGGATCATTTCGAATATCTTCAGGGCTATATAAAATATTCCGGATAAGTTGAAGTTGACAATATAGCGAGCTACTTCGATTAGATAATTGGTGTGTTCGATTCATTCAAATCTATTGTAGATCATGAATAAATTGAAGGACATTAGGCGCGTTTTTCTTTTCAATATCCATATAGAGCACAGCAGGTTAAGACCACACAATTACACTAACAATTTGATCTGAACTGCTCTGGATAAAACGTCAGTGTAAGAATGCTGCTCGGTTAAACAGTCAGCGTATTGAAATGCAGGCGGGGTAGGTATCAAAGTTCTCGGGCAGTTGCAGTTTGGGAAGCACATAAAGTTCATTTCCTGTCAATAAAATGTTCGTTTTGTGTAATTATGTGGAATACTAAGCAGTTTGCTCCTATCGAGGAGCAAACTGCGACTCAGATCATCACTTGGTGAAGACGACCTACAGATGTAAAATTTCCTCAGTGCACCAATCGAGAGTCAACCCTCCCAAAATCTTTGCGGTTGATAAACTTCCGAGCGATGCTACAGCGGTGGCGTATACTACCGCCCTTGAGAAAAGACTATCGCCTATGCTACACAACATCAGCAACACAGGCATCCATGGGTTCTGGGAAGAACTCAAGGGTACCATCAGTGATGTCGCAGAGAAGGTTGTGGGATATAAGGCCCGGCGAGCGCGGAATGACTGATTCGACGAAGAATGCAAAAATTCACTTGGCGCGAAAACGAGGCCTACAGACAATGGATTCAACGAGGAACCAGAGCCAGAAGAGAAAAATATGACGAGCCACGGCGAATATCGAATAGAATAATTAGACGTAAGAAACGTAAATACTTTGACGAGCAGTTGCTGGATATAAACGAAAACTTAGGTAATAGGAACACCAGACAAGCGTACAAACTAGTAAATACAATTAAGAACGGCTACCAACCCAGGAACAGCAACAGCCTTTGTAAGGACAAGGATAGAAACGTCATCAGCGACACCGATGGCATTAACAAACGATGGGCCTGTTATTTTGAAGAGCTTCTGAACCTACCATCTAACATCCCCACGCAAGAAGCTCTCGGCGATATTGTTAATCTAGGACCACCCGTTCAACCCCCGACAGTAGAGGAAGTTGATCTCGCGTTGCGGTCACTAGAACGAAATACAGCGCCGGGCGCTGACGAGATTCCAGCTGAACTGCTAAATTTCGGTGAAACGGGTTTAGCTAATGCCATACATCAATTACTCCTGCGAGTATGTGAGGACGAAGAGATCCCAGACGATTGGTGCAGAAGCATCATCTGTCCAATCCACAAAAAGGGAGATAAACTGCGGTGTGAAAACTACAGGGGCATATCACTAGTTTGTACGTCCTATAAAATTTTGACGAAAATTCTGGAAAATATAATAAAACCGTACGCAGAACGAATCATTGGCGAATAACAAAGCGGTTTCAGACCTGGTCGCTCCACAACTGATCAGCTCTTTACGGCCAAACTGATACTCCAGAAGTGCTGGGAATACAACGTAAACGTATACCAAATCTTTGTCGACTTTAAGTAGGCATACGACAGTATCGATCGTGGAGTACTGTACGACATCATGCTGCAATTTGGTATACCGGCCAAATTAGTGCGACTGACTAAGATGACGATGACCAACTCCGTCTCACAGGTCAGGATTCATAATAGACTTACTGATCTATTTGAAACACGCACTGGTCCGAAACAAAGCGATGGACTGGCACCGACGCTCTTCAACCTAACACTGCAACGCGCTTTTCGGGCTATGAATATGGTCAACAGCAAGACGCTACTCATCAAATCGAGACAATTAGCAACGTACGCCGACGATATCATCATCATATCCCGAAGATTGGCTGACGCAGAAGAACTTCTGCATACGCTCGATACCGCTGCAATAGAAGTTGGACTACGTATCAACGAAGGTAAAACTAAAATAATGATGCAATCGACGACAAGGACACCTGCACAATCGAGCATCAATGCCTGCGTTCACGTTTGCAACGTTGTAATTGCGGTAAGGATTTTCCCTCCACTCAACCATAAACTCTTTACCCGAACGACTTGTTTTGTACAATAGTTGTCATGTATTAAACAGCTGACAGCCGATTCGCTATTGAGTTTCAAACAAAACTTCAATTAAATTCGCGACGGTTTCAGGAAAAATGAAAAGCACTGTAAATCGCCACAAATTTGTGTTGCTTCGGTGTAAATAAGCACATAAGACGTCATGTACAAATCAAGAACCCGAAAACGAAAATCCACACCATCTCACAGTCACATGCAATACGTCAACTAAGAACTGTCAAATACGCTAATACCCCTTACCCCCCATTGAACGGAAATCAACCAGGAAAAATTTCTGGTTAATTTCCCCGATGTGTGGTTGATTAAACGCAAACTGGAACGGACCGTCCACGAGCAAAATCAGTCGAACTGTTTGCATTTGCGTTTAAAACGTTGCGCGACCTGAACCCACCCATTGTGGGGGCCTCAACATCGAGTTCGTGAATGACTTCATATACCTGGGGTGCAACTTGTTAAGGGACGCCAACGAAACTGACGAAATCAAGCGACGGATACAATTAGCTAATAAGACTCGGTTCTCCCCATAATGAAATCGAAGCATGTGAACAGAAACACGAAGCTCCGCGTGTACAAAACCATTATACGACAAGTGCTATGCTACGGCTGCGAAGCATGGACCCTAACTCAAGCCTCCGAAAACATGCTAGACACATTTGAACGTAAGGCTCTGCGTCGAATTTTCGGGGCCGTTTGCGATCGAGATGGATGGCGCATCGGGTACAACCATGAGTTGTATGAACTGTACGATGAGCTGGAAGTTTCGTAAATCGTCAAACTACAACGACTTCAATCGGCAGGGCATCTACCATAAATGGACGATGATCGCATGCCAAAGACAGTAATGAACGCAAAACGAGTCAACGGAGCGAGACTGGGAGGACAACCGAGATCTCGTTGGGAGAACTCAGTATATGTGGACGCCGTACAACTACTGGGCTTCCAAGATTGGAGGACGCGGTCACGTGACTGAGACAATTGGAGGACAACGATCCAGGCGGCCAAAGCCCGACGTCGGGCTATCGCGCCACGATGATGATGATATAGCATCGCACGACAATCGTACAGAGTGTGTTCAGTGGTGACCGGCAAATATTTTGTGGCGATCCATCCGACCACGGATCGCATAATGTATTATTAAGATTGCTTAATGACCGAGTTTTTGAAAGCGGAATCATGAAAAATGTGCCAAAACTACTCTGGATCCTAATTCGGGAAACATTTTTCCTCTCACCCTATCGTGTGTGGCGGTCATAGGGATTTCCTTCAAAACAAATCACTTCGTCTAATTCGTCCAGTTAATTCATACATGAAATTTTAATAAAACCAATTCCAACTGATAAGTGTGTGCATGTACGGCTCTTGGGTGCACCACCTCTCCTAAATGTGTAAAAATGATACATTCTGTTTGAAGAAAAGCATAAATTGTCAAGTTTAAATTGTTAATTATTTTCATGGCAGATGTTGTCTCTCACACATAAACAATTCAAGGAATATCCATTAAACAAATGTTAGTAGTTTTACTTCAGTACCCTGCCATTTAAGATGTTATACGTTGATCAATAATAGGTAGGTTCAGAAGGTAGATACTGTTGTGGAGCGATTACGCAACCGTTCAGTCGTGCGTTCTGCATTTTCTGTCTTCTGAACGGCATGAACCACCGGCTGTGAATTTATTGTCGTAGCTATTTCCTTTACAAAATTTTCGCTTGTATGTTCACAAAAGTCCATTCTCCGTCTGCAAACTGACGGTGTGGATATAATTTGAAGACTGTCAAAATCATTGTCGCAACATACCCAGTAAAGTGAGCAGAACACTGTTTTTCTTGTTCACTTAGACCGGAGAAATTTACTTTACCGTTGTGCAACGATTGTGTCTTCTAAACCCACCCAATTTATATTTTTTTTTATATCTTTGATGACTATTCTACTGAGCTGTCCGTAATAGTAACGAGCTCTGACAATAGCCTTATCAAAATCTTCAGAGCACAAAGGCCGAGTGGCCCATTCTGCTAAAGCCCTGGGTCTGGTAACAAACCTAAACCTGTCGATTGAGTTTGATCGAGCCAATAAATTTGCTCAGAAGGAATAAAGAAGCCGAGCCGCAATCATCAGCCTCCGGGTAGGCTGCTCCGAGGCAGTCTCTGTGTTGTCGGGCTCGGGCGTCGCAATTGCATAAAATATGGGTCGAAGTGTCGTCTTCTTCACCGCATAAGTGACAGCTCGAGTCAGAAACAGTCCCCATAGTTCTCAAGTGGTCTCTTAAGGTGGCCACCCATGGACGAGCACAACCACGACCAAACTTCCATCGAACCATCAAATATCATAGAACGGTGGAAACGAGGAGATTTTGTTTCTATAAAGTTTGACGTGGTTCGATGCATGCTCGCGACCAAAATGCTTGCCGTGGGTGGCGACCCTTAGGCATGAGTGCCCAGTCAGGAGACCAAAGATGGTTCTTACCGTGTTCCGGTTTAACTTTAGCAATTCAGTCGATCTACTACACGAGTAGCACGAGATGAAAAGCTTTGCCTGCCCAGCCCTGGTTGATTAACCTCATTACGTTCCCAGCCTCTGATAAAATAAATAACTGGCGCAACAGTCCAATTTGAACTATGGCCTCGAGATGAGTTAGCATCATCTCATTTTCTAGATCGTAACGGTCTTGTGCAGAGGTGTGTGATCAGCAACACGCTCAACCGAGCTATTTACCCCATAAATGGGTACTCATTTAACAGCCGAGTGTTGACTGCCAAACCACGTTTCTAAATTTGGTTCAAATCGGGCCACCATAATATTTCATGTACCTCTCATAGGAACAGTGAAATCGGAACAAGTTTTACTACTAATTTCAAAGTATGGCAAATGCACCATAAGTCACAACGAAGGTATGATACCCTTCACGCGAACTGTTTTTTTACCGAGGAACTTGTTGCAACAGGGTTGTTTTTTAATTCATTCATTATCTACGTCACAAATGCAACACATGTGCAAGACACAATTTCGTGTAGTTGATTCATGATGACAATATACTATCGGGCGAACCTTCGGTATTGGAGGGCGTGAGACCGACTTTTCCGGAAAAGGCAAAATTTCTGAAAATAATTCTGGATAGTGATTAAGTTATATCTGCAGGATATACGTGGAAATTTAGTATTTCAGCCGAGAGTGGTTTTGTAGCCGTATACGTCAAATCTTCGGTCCATTCCTTTATATGACATTCCTGTTTGCTGTATGGCACTTACAGTGGCGACCTATTTGACTCTGCCTGGTTAAGTGCAAAGATTAGCGACTGTTGCGATAAACAGTCATCTGAGCAATCACATCTCCTTTCGGTTTCGGGATTTGTAAATATATCCTGAATTGAGTGTGGTATTAAGGCTAACCTTCTCGTGCGAAAATCTTGCACTTATCTCTCTCAGCAAAAATGGCTACTGGAAACTTGCACACAGCCCATTTCCAAGGCGCTCTACACGACACT
Source organism: Chloromyia formosa (assembly GCA_964017055.1). Taxonomy (NCBI): domain Eukaryota; kingdom Metazoa; phylum Arthropoda; class Insecta; order Diptera; family Stratiomyidae; genus Chloromyia; species Chloromyia formosa. The sequence continues at coordinate 23,950,780 of OZ024816.1, read as the reverse complement.
TGAAGTATACTTCTCACTCAAAAGAGAACGATCACCACTGTGATGACCGGTTTTCATGCGAAACAAAATGTAAAGCAATTGTTTTCGCGTGGAAATTGTTCACAACATTGTGGAAATTTTTTTCTATGTGTGCGGTTTCGTATGAAACATATTAGTACCGAGGTAGCGAAAATTTTTCGTACGAGCGAAATTTTTGACAGTTTTTGTATGAAATTTCGCACGGAAAACTGATTTTAGTACCTAGCTTTATAGCGAAAGTGTTAAGGTATCTAGTATGCCACACTGGACCTTAGACCAATTAGCAATGGACCGTGCTTCGACCATTTAAAAGTGACCCAACATTTGGGGAATAAATTGACAGTCAGCGTACTCAATTGGCGTTTGATATTGACTGTTCTGTCGAATTGTGCATAATCAAATTTCAATTGTTGTCAATATTTAAATTCATAATTACTAAGTGGTCTACTGAGTCAGCTGACTGTCGACCACCTATCGACTTAGCTGCCAGATATTGGAGCCACTAGTTTCTATGGAGACGTACAGGACATGCGCATTCCATGTATTGATTTGGTGAAAAATTCATCAAATGAATTCAGTATCAAAGTAGACTTTATGTTAGCTTGTGATTTGATTGACATGTGTTTGGTATATTTTACAAGGATAACCTCAAATTAAAATAAATTTAAATATGAAAAGATATAAGAAATTCGTTTGCAGTAGATCCACAATATGTAAATTCCGTAAGGTACGAATAAGTGTACATTTTTTTTTTGATGGCGATTTTTGTTGGGTGTTCCATATACATATTTTTGAGTGCGTTTTATCATTTTTTTGTTCCCGTCTCTTCATACCCCACTTCATTGTTCCATCCACATTTTCTTCTACGTTTTTTAATGCGAATCAAAAATCACTATTCAAATTTAAATTTTGATTATTAAAATTATTAAAATAAATGAAACTATATAAAGTCAATAACCATAATGACCAAGTGCAGTTGTTCATGTTACATCAAATGAAGATGAAACAAGATAAAGATGAGAAACAGAGACATGCCCATGCAGTTGCACATCAGCACCAAGGACACTCAACCTGTGTAAGAAATTATGGATTACATGAAAATTGGTATTAATTGTGAAGGCTATATTTTTGCTTTACTAACAAGATTCTGCTGGTTTTGTTTGCTAACTAACAATTGATATCATTATTACTCGAGGACTTTTATGCTAGACATTCACGAATGGTCAAAAGCCAAATTTTCCCTGGTCGAAGTCAAAATTTCCCGGAACGATGTATGGATTTCCCAGGAAATTTTGGCTTACACCAGGGAAAATTTGGCTTTGGACCGTCCGTGTATGTCCAGCATTACTAGGCAAAGGAAAAAAAAAGCAAGTCAGCGACAGCCTATTCATTATAGCTTGGAAATATACTAACTCTGCTTCCCATAATGAAAATGAGAGCTTCTCTGCTTTCAAATCACGCTAAGCATCCAAACGAAGCTATCTCACCTTATTGTCTATGTAGACTGATGGAGCAACATGTGATTTGATTACTGCCCTCCACGTCTGCCTCATCCTTGAATCGGTGAGTTCAATTGGAATATATTTTCAATGGTTTTGATTTTTCCTTGTTAAAAATTGAGCGAACTGGTACATAATTCGATAAAAGAGCAGACAAAATTTCTGAGTAACACATCAGCCAGCTTGGATTTTCATCCTGAAAACATGAACTTGTAACTAACCCCCTGGCTTATCATTGGCCCTGCTTTTGAAAAGCTTAAAGCTTTAAAGGCTGCAACTTACCTTAACCCAACTCTGTGCTGCAAATATTGTGTCCGTGTCTATTGTAGGCTAAATGCAATTTATTTATAATTCTTAATACCATACTCTAATTTATCCGTTTCAGGTGAAGAACTCGAATGCCCCAATTATCTGGGTTTTGGGAGGTCCCGGATGCGGCAAGGGAACACAATGCGACAAAATCGTTCAGAAGTACAATTTTAAACACTTTAGTACGGGAGATTTACTTAGAGCTGAGGTGAGTTTTGAATATTTACAGGTTTTGGATAGAGCTTACAACCCCAGAGGGATGTTAATTGCGTTGACCCCTCCAGGAACATGGGCGCATCAACATCTCTAGCATTTCTATGCTCTGTTGACGTTTCAATAGCATATCTATTTTTTCGGAAGTGCAGTTGCTAGCATGCACCTCCTATTCGCGCCGTCTTTATATTGGCAAGCTTGGAGCACTGTGAGAGTTCTATTAGTACCCACAGGTAGTTTTTTTGATCGCGCCGAGATTTGAACTCCGAGCTCTAGATTAGTAGAGAATTTTGAAAATAGACGGAGTTTGTTGCGCGTGATGGCTGCGCGTGCTGTCTTTCTAACGGCACCCTAACCTTGCCGCTAGAGGCCATAATTATTGAGAAATAACGGTTTATTCCATAGGCTTCCAGGGAAGCAGGCCAAAAACCGGTACGGTCCGAACATGGGGCTCCTATGCCCACAGTTTTAAAGATATCTGGATGGGGCTTTTTGCGCATGAGAGCTGCGGGTGCAACCTTTCTAACTGTATCCTAAGCTTGCCGAGAAATAACTGTTTATACAATGGGCTTCTTTCCAGGAAACGGGCTAAAAACCGGTACGACCCCGAACATCAGGATCATGTACCCACAGTTTTAAACATATCTGGACAGGGCTTTTACGTGATAGCTGCGAAATTACGGTTTATTCCATGGGCTTCCAGGAAAACAGGCCAAAAACCGGTACGGCGCCGAACAGCGGGCTCCTGTGCCCACAATTTTAAAGATATCTTGACGCGGTTTTTGCGCGTGATAGCTGCGGGTGCTATTTTTCTAGCGGTACCCTAATCTTGCCGATGGAGGCTGTACAGGCTGAGAAATAACGGTATATTGGATTGGCATCCAGAAAAACAGGCTAAAAACCGGTACGGCCCCGAATATCGGGCTCCTGTGTCCATAGTTTTAAAGATGTCTGGACGGGGTTTATTTGCGCGTGATAGCTATAGGTGCTACCTTTCTAACGGTACCCCAATCTTGCCGCTAGAGGCCGTACATGCTAAGAAATAATTACATATTTATTTCATAAGCTTCTAGGAAAACAGGCCACAAACCGATACGGCTTCGAACATCGGGCTCCTGTGCCCACAGTCTTAAAGATATCTGGAGGGGCTTTTTACCGGTGACAGCTGCAGGTGCTACCTTTCTAACGGTATACTCACCTTGCCGCTGGAGGCCGTTCTTACTGAGAAACAGCAGTTTATTCCATGGGGTTCCGGGAAAAGAGGCCAGGTGCGGGAGCTCCCTTTCGAATGGTACCCTAAAAATCTTCTCATTTCCACCGTTCTACGATATTTGATGGTTCGATGCAAGTTCGGTCGTGGTTTTGCGCGATCCTGTGTGGCGACCTTAATAATTTAACCATCCGAAATGGTTAACGAAACGCCAACAAGCCATTGCTAGAGATGTTGCGGCGCCCATTCCTTACTGTAGTGGTAAGGCAATTAGTAGGCTATGGTAGCTGCAAACTAGAATTTCTTCTGATAAAACATCTAACCATGAGTGCATGCTCCGTATACATTCTCGAACGTGCGATCAATAAATTCAAACTTGTACTAAACGATGTCATGAGTAAATGTCTAAATTCAATTTACTTGCTTTTTCATTACTCATCATTGTAAATAAAAATGCAATAACATATGATGAGCGGAAACAGTGAAAGTGCGTTCAATTAATTAAATAAACTGGCGACGACGGTTCGGCAATGGACAAAGCGTGAACCCTCGATGGGGGCGGGGGAAGGGGCTTTTACGAGTATTTATTGCTGACTCCTAAAACAAAAGGCCCCGATTTCTTTTCAATGTTTCCCTAAATTTATTGTTTTGTTTTTCACTGTTTCAACCACTAATTTATTATTCATTAAATAGGTCGCATCGGGCTCTGACAAAGGCAAAGAACTCAAAGAACTAATGGCCAAAGGAGCTCTCGTCTCAAACGATGATGTACTTCAAATTTTGGAACGTGCTATGATTAAAGTTTCAGACTCTGCGAATGGCTTTTTAATTGACGGGTGAGTAGTGTGATGGTAGAATACTTTAAGCATAATGCTTCATTGGGATTGATAATGCTGGACATTCACGGACGTCCGAATGCCAAATTTTCCCTGGTAGAAGCCAAAATTTATGGATTTGGGCCGTACATAAATGTCCAGCATAAGAGAACCATGAGGTGACTAAAAGTAAATTGAACATTGAAATGATCGTCTAAAAGACCGTTTAATTTTATTTATATATCACAATATCAATTTGGTTTGCAACCTAAAAGCCACATACATACACAGAGCGATACAATCGTCCAAAAAGAGGCAGATCAAAATGATTTCGGACGATCAGCAGAACAGTCCATTGACGAGCACAACCACGACCAAACTTCCATCGAACCATCAATTTCATAGGACGTGTGGAAAAAAAATTCCCCCTATTTCCACCGTTCTATGATATTTGATGGTTCGATGGAAGTTTAGTCGTGGTTGTGCTCGTCAATGGGTGGCCACCTTAAGCTAACCACAGTGTCCATCGGGGCATCACAATATCGGCCGACGGATTGCTGTGTGTATGTGTATGTGGGCTATTAATTGTTTTTTTTAACTCGTTATATTTGATTATAACAGATATCCCCGCGAAAAAGACCAAGGAGCAGCCTTTGAAAAACAAATTGGACCCGCTGATTTGATTCTTTTCTTTGATTGTGCAGATGTAAGTATACGTACATATTTAAATAAATTAAATAATAATAAATTGTATAACAACGGACAATTTGTATTATATAGGAAACCATGACTGCCAGAATTCTACATAGGGCACAACAATCAGCCGAAGTACGAGCTGACGATAATGTTGATGCTATCAAGATTCGATTGGCTACATTTAGGAAGAACACCAACGAAATTATGACACAATATCAGGACAAAACTGTTGTGGTAAGTACTAAAAATACTATACATGCACATATGTGGGATATAAAGGAGCCCCTAGACGATCAAGCCGCTTGATCAATCAGTTCCAGTTCCGTCAAGCACGGATGCTTCAGTCAACCTTCTACACAGTCAATCAACTCTTCAAGCAATGCTTCAATTAACTCTTCCAGGTTTGGATCAAAACTCATTCTCAGTTGAGTTTCCGACTCGGAACTCGGAAAGAGTGTGAAGTGAAGCGTCGCAATGGTTTCCAATACAGATTTCCATTCTTGCCATGACACTGTTTGCTCTCAAGCGGAAAAAATAAAAGGAAACGACGTTGGTCCAAGGAGTGATATAAAATGAGAAACTGCTTCACTCATGAACATTTACGCAACGTTCTCCGCGATACGGAACAAGAAAACTACAGGAACTTCATTAGAAATGAGAAAACCAAGAGAGTTTTGATTTTTTACTGAACTTAGTACGGCTCAAAATAGAGAAGAAGGATACAAATATGCGTGAAGCGATTCCTGCAACTCAGAGACTTTCTATCACATTGAGATACCTAGCTTATGCCATGAATGTGGAAGACCTTCATGTGTGCCATCGCTCCCCAGACTCTGGAGCTCATCATAATGGAAACTTGCTCAGCAATTCTCGAGCGATTGACGCAATGCTTGACCAAAATTGGCCTAGACGGTTAAGCACCCTCGTCAACCGCTTGAGTCAATCAATTTTTCTATCATTCACCGTCAATGCTTGGCTCAAGCGTCAAACCGGTACCTAGACGGTTAATCACGCTTGATTTAATCGATTGACACTAGATTTTGATCAAACGGATTGATTATTACTGATTGTTACTCAAAGTTGTTCACGCTAATTGAAAAATCCAGGCGACATACATACGCATGGGAAATATACACAACAAAAGCCTTATATAAAACTAATAGCATATTCTTCAATTTCATAAATCAGTAAAATACGAATATGTACATACATAATTTTCATCATTCTATTGATTTTTTTTATTTTTACAGATTAACGCGGAACGTGCTGTGGACGAAATTTTCGCTGATGTTCAAATTGCCATCGATGGTGCCCTTGCTTCAAAGAAGCAAGCAGTCGCTGCTAGCTCCTAACCATATTCCTCAATATTTATTGTTAATTAATTTAAATCTAAAGTAATTGTCACAAAAGACTCCTTTTCATCTCCCTATCTCCTTTCGTTGTTTTTCAATTTTCATTTATATTTTCTTATTTTTATTTTTCCAATTCTTCTTATGCGATTTTTATCAGGCCCACGCTTTTCCAAGATATATATTTTGTATTTTTCACTAAAAGCAACTAAACTGTCGGAGATTCAAAGAAAGCAATACAATGCCAAAGAAAAAAAAAGAGATTTATTAAAAAGTAAATAAAAATAATAGTATTTGTTATGCTTTGTTTTATTTATTATCATTGTTCTGTTTTTTTTTTTTTTTTTTTTTGTAAACATTCAGACAATAAAGATCTGTATTTTATGATGATAATGTTTAGTTTTTTTATTAGCGACAGTACGGTGTAAAAATTTTTCATGCATTACGCAATCACGACCGCGAAGCCTGACATTCACTGTCGAACTGAATCATTTTTGGTCGCAGAGAACCATGTCACTTTCACAGGAACGTGCGGAAAAAATCACCTATTTCTCCATGTTCTTGTGAAAGTAACGTGGTTCGGTGTAACCAAAAAATGGTTCGCTTTATAATAAATGTAATAGTCGCCACAAAAAATCGATCCAACGGTTCGCGACCCTTTTAATGCAGAGCTTTAGGCCGAGTTTAGAAGCTGCGCCAGCAGCCGCGGTTTGGAAATTTCCGCCGTTTTTCCTGGAATTAAAAGCTTAATTGTCAAAAAGTACTTACAGATGTATTATTCAAAGTACTGTCCATCGGATCGGGGCGACCGGTAGCGCAGTGTGTTGAGGCATCAGTCTCATGTTTGACTACCGGCGTTTCGGGTTCGAATCCCGTCCACGACGACGTTCGTGGCCATGGATGTGCAAGAGGTGCATGCTGGGAACTGCATTCTCCGAAACCAGTTTATGCCGAGACACGTCAACTGGGCCACATGGAACAGTTGACGCACTGTGCCCCACAAGGGGTTAGGACAATTGAGAGAGAGACTGTCCATCGCTAGCGACAACTTTCGCCCATCTCTCCGGCAATTTTCGGATTACATCTCGGAAAAAGGAGGCATCTTTCGATGGGGTCCATGATTGGATCCATTTTTCGACTTCCTCGTACGAACGAAAATTCTGATCAGCCAGGCCGTGCGCCATGGAACGAAACAGATGGTAGTCGGAAGGAGCGATGTCTGGGGAGTAGGTACGGTGGGTGGGGCAAGATTTCCCATTTCAGGGTTTCCAAGTATGTCTTGACCACTTTTGCGAAGCGTGGCCGAGCATTGTCATGCTGGAGGATGACTTTGTCGTGTCTCTCTTGGTACTGTGGTCGTTTTTCCTTTAATGCTCGACTTGAACGCATCAATTGCGTTCGGTACCGATCTCCTGTGATAGTTTCATTCGGTTTCAGTAGCTCGTAGTATATCACACCGAGCTGGTCCCACCAAATGCAAAGCATAACTTTGGCGCCGTGAATATTCGGTTTTGCCGTCGATGTTGAGGCATGTTCGGGCATTCACCATGACTTGCTGCGCTTAGGATTATCGTAACGGACCCAGTTTTTGTCGGCGGTTACGATGCGATGTAGAAATCCCTTCCGATTCTGCCTTTGAAGCAGTTGTTCGCATGCAAATAATCGCCGTTCAATATCACTCGGTTTTAACTCGTACGGAACCTAATTCCCTTGTTTCTGAATCATATCCATGGCCTTGAGGCATTTCGAGATGGCTTGCTGAGTCACTCCCATTGACTCAGCTAATTCTTCTTGTGTTTGGCACGAATCTTCATCGAGCAGTGCTTCCAATTCGTCGTCTTTAAAATTTTTTTCTTTCCCACCACCATGCTTGTCCTCGATATTGAAATCGCCACTTTTAAAACGTTGAAACCACTCACGACATGTTCTGTCACTCAGAGCAACCTCAGCTGCAGTTTTTTTTTTCTCAAAGGGAAGCAGAAGATTGAAACTTCCCGCAAATGACGAGAACTTAGCTCGAAAACAGACATTTTGAATCGCGAATCTTATTAAAAATGCGAACAACTTTTACTAATGCGGGGATGTCGATACGTTGATAGACGTGCAAACTCACTTTGTGACACTTTTGAACTAGGTACGTATTTTGACCAGCCCTCACCGATGCAGCCGTCTGTCGGAAAACGACGGAAGCAAAGTTGTACACTTACTAATTTGCATTCCACCTGAAAGCGGGGTTTATGTTGTTGCATGCATCATGAGGGTTTTCAACCCAGTATACACACACTAGGTTTTAGATTGAAATTAATTTCATTAATGCTAACTACATTTATGCTGATCTCAACCTCCCCCCCCCCCCCCTTCCCCCTCCTGACAAGTCCAGAAAAAATCGACTTTTTAATGATGTTTCGAATATTCGAATATATATCTTTCTGAAGAAAGGTTTTAAAATATTTAAATAATATACCTATACTTTTCAACTCGAAAATGCACGCCAATGGAACTAGATAGGAAGTAGGAGACATAGGAGACCTGTGCAATTAGGGTCCACAAGCGGTGAAACCGAGTTGTCTATTGCATGTCGCAATTAACCTGCTAATCAAACATGATCACACTGACGAAACTACTCAAATGCTTCAGCGGGATGGAAGCTATCTTATCCGGGTCAAGGAAGGTGTTACCAAGGCAAATTGTACGACGACGTTTACAAAGAATATGCAGCGATGTGTTATCATGATGGAGGGCGACCTCTCAGGCGGGAATTTGCAGTGGGAAAACCACAAATGATTGTAACCTTACTCCAATTTAGTTGTAGTAGACTTTATTCTCAAATGCCCTCTGTTTAATTTTTCAAGCTAAATGGTTTCGTACGGGTAGAAAAACAAGATTTTTTTATTTGTCTTTTTCTTCGATATAAATAAATTAAAAAATGTATTTTTGGGGGATATTTAACAAATTGATTTGGGAAGATATTTCAAATGATAAATGATGACACATCCACCCAAACTTGACCTCAAAGTTAGGGGGGTTAAGGCGCTTGAAGAGGGGGGGCTGTCATTTTTTCGGGGTGTTTCGTCATTTGTTGTTGGGGGATATGTGGAGATGGGCTGATCCCCTAAAAATGGGATTAATGGTTTCATTTTTTGGGGGTTGATTCATTTGTGTGAATAAAGAATAGGGGAAAGAATCGTATGTTTTTGAAATTTGGCACAATTGATTTGGGGAGTCCCCTAAATATATGGCACCGTTAATAGAGGGTCCGTGGGTGCAGGATAAAGGGAGCCAAAAGTCATTTTCTCCGGTTTTTCTTGAATATTTTGGTTTTAGTAGTAGTAAAAAACCGCAAATAGTCAGAAATTTAAACAAATGTAATATAAAATAATTAAAAAAAGAAAAAAAAAGAAATGCTAACTAATATTTTCTTAAACTTCTGACCTCCATGGCAACTAATTAATATTTTTTTTCCCCCTACGGATGCTTCCTAAACCATCTAAACACCATTCTTCAATCTTTATTTGACAAATTCTCTACACTGTTCCCGCCTCTTTCGAAATCAAGGCTAAAGCAAATGCGTAAATTTCAAATTGCTTTGAATTGCTGAAAACGAGACGATGATGTCTGCTCCTCATTTCATTTCGCCCAATTTCGATCACAGCGCAGCCCAAAACAAAATTATTTCCTGTTGAAAGTAATTATCCATACGGTGAAGAAATAGAAATAGATTTTTGGTTTTGTTTTATTAATAAATATTTACTATTCAGTTTTTATTAGAGCTACCTATAAACAAAAGATAGAACAAGTGAAAATTTTATTTCTTTTTTGTCTTAATAGTTTTCAATAATGATCAACATTATTCTCTTATAAAATTTTGTCTTTTTTTTTCTGTTATCGTCAATCTCTAACGAGAAAGGAATATAGAATAGAATTACGCATACCTTTTTGTAATAAACATTTTATTTAATATTAGATTTTCTGTACTTAAATTTTTCATTTTTCCCTTGTAAAAATATATAATGTAGTTTTTGTTTTGGGTAAACAAATTTCAGTTTTGTAACAAATCATTCAATGCGTCTCTACGTGGTCGTTAGCTTACCTAATACTTATCAGTATAGATTTAGTAAAATTGTTAACATTTCTTAGTATATAAAGAGGTGTATTACAGATATTATAACAAATAGCTATCGCATTATGATGAGTATATCTAAACGGTAACGTTGAAAAGTAAATTAAAAAAAAAGTCTTCGAAACTACTTGACTGAATAATCAATCTTTCAAGATTTCATCTGAACATCTTTTAAAAAACAATCATTTCCATGCGAACATAATTTTTAAGGACACCAAATACGGATAAATCTTAAATAGCCGCAATTGGACAGTACAAAAATATACTCGTATAATGAAATACACTTAAAAACTCTGCATTTTATATGTAGGAAATTATGAAAAAAAATGTATACTTCAATTTGATATTCAGAGATTTTTATCGTTTTTTAGAGTAGATATTTACGGACGATGCGCGAGGCACAAATAAATTGTTCGTCGCAGTTATAGCAATTTGTAGAAAAGAAATGGGTAATGCGTGCAAGCAAACACTTTCAAAATTCATTGCTCTCCATCAAAGTGTCGCATGACGTTTGGGCTTTTCCGTGATCATTCAATTCGTAACTAAACGACGCTTTCGGACAATCTACTTCCCCATCAGCGATGGTCATCATTGTTTGGGTGTTAAATGTAAGCTCAAAGTCCTGAAGTTATAGCTTTCTTCCTGTAAGTGTCTTCGGTTTAAACTCCAATTTCCAAGCAAATGCAAGGAGATGCTCACACGGGTCGTCCATTGGTCGGCACGTACGCGAATCGATTTGCTTGGGAAGTGAAGCTCGAATCGCAGACGAACCGATTACGAGACGACCCGTGTAAGCAAACACTAACGCTTTAAAAATGAAAAAATTTAATTTAAAATTTAAAAATTACTCTGTGAGCGATCGTAGGAGGAAAAATTAACAACAACAGATTATTGCACAAAAGTGCAATATGACGAACTGTAAACTATCACCTATCATGACAAATTTATAATAATAGTTTCTTAGTGATTGCATAGCACTTATGGTATACATGCGTATTAATATGAGTTAGCGTTCACAATTCTATGAGAACTTTCCACTAATATAATGATAAATTTGTTGATTATCTTCAGAATTTTTTTATATATCTATGAAATACTCGTACTTAGTTTAAATAATATCTTTCAATAGAATTTCCTTGGCACTATGCCAATCAACAGAATATCTTTAAGATTTGTTAAAGCTTCAATTTGGTTGCTTTCTGATAGTCGGATAGACATACAGACAGATGTATGGCGAAGAGAGACCGAAATCGATAAATAATTCTTTTTTCCATCCGTTATTTCACTCATGTCAAGTTTTTTTCCTAGTCACGAGAATTAGATTTAATTATTTTCGTTTCGTTTATACGGATGTGTCATGAATAAATCAATTCACTCAAACTAACTAATCTTTTTCTTGACGCTTTCGTCACGCTTAACTAAACACGTTTTGTTTACATAAACGAATCGATAGGATTGTTTTCAGCTTCTTGTAGCATATGACGAAAATTGAATCCTCCATTTTGAACGTAGCCATTTTGTTTATTTCGATTCAGATTTGTGGCCGGTTTAGTTGCAGTGTACACAGAACTTTGATTTTGTCCCCCGCCGCCGCCGGATGAATTGCGATTTTTCAAATGTCCATTTGCTAAACTAACGTGATGGCTTATTGTTGGCACAACTCCGGGTACGTTATCCTCAAAATCTTCCAGCATGTTACTAGTATCTTGGACGTTAGCGGGGTAACTGTTATTGGATGGATTCTGATTGGGATAGAAATTTGTGTCATTCAGTTGATCGCTAGTTGTCATTTGTTGGATAAGGGAACGTATGACTTTTTCGAATTCACGTTGAACCGATGGACTGTCCGTGTCACCATCAACCTGAAAGTATAAGTTTTAGTTATTAGATTTTTAAATATGAATATGTGTATAAATTATTATCATCAATTTGTTCAGCATTGTATAGTTTCAGAAGATGCACACTGTGGCGGAGCCGTAGCGGAACTGCTCAGTAATTCAGGAATGAGCTGCACTCGGTCCGCATCTAAGTGGCTGAGACCCCCAATATATAGCCCTAGGTCACTTGCTTAACTCGCTCTACACATAACAACATCCTTTTGCTCCAAGCATATCTGCATCCCCCAGATTTTTTTTCATCATCACCATCATCATCGTGGCACGACAGCCCGACGTCGAGCTTTGGCCGCCTAAATCGGTGTCCTCCAATTATCTCGGTCACGTGACCGCGTCCACCAATCTTGGAAGCCCAGTAGTTGCTCGGCGTTAGTATTTACTGAGCTCTCCCAACGAGGTCTCGGTCTTCCTCGCAGTCTCACTCCGTCCGTCGACTCGTCGTCCGTTCATTACTTTTTTAGGCATGCGAACATCGTTCCTTCGTTGTACATGCCCTGCCCCTTGAAGGCGTTGTAGTTTGACGATTTTCAAAACTCATTGTATATTTCATACAACTCATGGTTATACGGGCTGCACCATCCATCTCGGTCGTAAACTACTCCGAAAATTCGCCGAAGGACTTTCCGTTCAAATGTGCTCAGCATGTTTTCGGTGGCCTTGGTTAGGGCCCACGTTTCGCAGCCAAAGCATAGCACTGGTCGTATGATGGTTTTATACGCGGAGCTTCGTTTTTCTGTTCACATTCTTCGATTTCATTATGGGTCAGTTTCGTGGGCGTTCTTTGACAGGATGCTACACAGGTATGTGAAATTGTCTAGGAATTCGATGCTGAGGTCAAGTGCTAGGTTGAAGAGCATCGGCGGCAGCCCATCGCCCTGCTTCAAACCAGTACGTGTTTCAAAAAGATCAGTCAACCTGTTCTGAATTCTGACCTGTGAGACGGAGTTGGTCATCGTCTTCTTTGTTAGTCATACTAGTTTTTCTGGTATACCAAATTGCAGCGTGATGTTGTACAGTACACCACGATCGATTGTATTCCGAAAACTTTTGCAGAATTAGCTTAACCATAAAAAGTGTATCGATTCTGCAGCGACCAGGTCTGAGACCGCCTTGATACTCACTAATAACTCGTTCGGCGTACGATTCTTTTCTCCAGAATTTTCGTCAATATTTTGTAGTGGCACATGCAGACGCGGGGCGACCGGTAGCGCAGTGTGTTGAGGTGTTAAGGCATCAGTCTCATGTTTGACTACCGGCGTTTCGGGTTTGAGTCCCGTCCACGACGACGTTCGTGGCCATGGATATACAGGAGGTGCATGCTGGCAACTACATTCTCCGAAACCAGTTTATGCCGTCGAAACGTCAACTGGACCACGTGGAACAGTTGACGTACTATGGCCCACAAGAGGTTGGAGCAAGTGAGAGAGAGGACATGCAGAAAAGTGAAATGCCTCTGTAATTCTCATACCAGAATTTATCTCCCTTTTTGTGGATCGGACCTTTAAGCTCTTCCCAGAACCCGTGTACACTTGTGCTGCTGATGTCGTGTAGCATAGATGATAGTTTTCCCTCAAGGGCGACTGTATAAGTGATGGTCTGAATCGCAGTTTGCTCCACGATAGGATCGGACATCCAATACACTGGACGCCCACCTTTTACAAATGAGCACGTGGTCAATTTGGTTAACGGTACGTGCGTCTGTAGATTTCCAAGTCTGTTTGTGAATGTGTCAATGCGGAAAGCATGTGGAGCTTACGATAAGATTCCTACTGCAGGCGAAGTCGATTAATCGTTGACCGTTACCATTGTATTCCTCATGGAGGCTATGCTAAACTTTCGCATTAAAATATCCCAGCAGTATTTTAGCGTCGTTTGTTGGAAGTGAGTCGAACAGTATCTCCAGGGCATAAACTCCGTCTCTCATTGCATCTTCCTTAACATCAGTCGGGGCGTACACGTTGATGAGCCAGAGGTTGAAAAAACTCCTTCCTTGTTTTTTTTTTTGGCCATGGTGATTGTTGCTCAGGTGGTTCAAAACATGCCAGAGTTCACACAACTATGTTGTAGGTCTGACTAAGTAATTCATTCCACCCTAATGACCTGAGAAGCTTAGGTGTTACTCAGCCGATCTAGCTACAGCTATGTAATTGTCTCAACCAAATGTTTTGCTTTGCAAAACTTGGTTGGCTTGGCTAGCCGTTCCAGGGGGGTGACTATGGAAGAGGACTTTGGCCCACCTTTGCCATTGATAAAAATTACAAAATTCTTAAATTTTCGCGGATCGTTTAAAGAGGAAAGACATGTTTTACGGGAAGATGGTAACTGGAAGGTGATATATGGTCAATATCAAGACCCGCCTTTACTCGATTAATTTTTATCAAGTCAATGCACTCATTCACGCAGCTGAGTTGACTGGGGGCCGGTGAGAAAAGCAACTATTTGAAAAGGTTTGTAGAAGGAACCAAACCTGCGACCTCTCACTTGGAAAATCAACTTCGACGCGTTATACGCATCGAGCTACCGCGAACATAACATTAAAAAATGTTGTGTTCAAAATTAAAAAATTTTTGCTCGGAAACATAAGATTCGTATTCACCGTCCCAAAAATAAACATATACATAGATGAGTGCAACAAATATCTCTTCTTCATATTTACTAGGCAATCTAGGCAGTGGCGGATCCAGAGAGGGGTCATGGGGGCCCATTTAAAAATGTTTTATACTATACATACTATATAGAGCTTGGTCTTGGAATATTCGAGGAAATACTCAAATATGATTTATAAAAATAACAGCGAGTACAAATGGTACCTGACAAGAGTTGGTTTCTTTGAGCCACTCGTTCGGTGATCTTACTGATAGTGGCACACTTGTCTGGGATGGTCATCTAAACGATGACCCGTGAGCAGCGATACACTTTAAAGGCGGAGTACTCTTTTCGTTTCTATGGAACTTACTTGTCAACAGACTGGTTTAAAACCTGAAAGGCTCGGGCGGCAAGAAATATGTATACCATTCCTGGTGTTCTTAGTGCGGTATTACAGAATGCTCTCTCACAACAAACCATTTGGGCTAATAACTATATAGTAAAGATAAATTCGAAAAAAAAACACAGAGCTTATTCTTTTCACAAGTATGTATAAGATACTTCTAGTCGAGTTCCAAGTGTTGCATGGGACGAGCCTACTTTTTCTTAACGCGGAATTTCCTTCTGCTAGCTTCTGTTGCCTAATTCAATAGATATCTATGCAAATCGGTCCAAGATGGATGAAGGATTAGGGGTCAGAATGCAATCTTTTCCAGGCCAAAGTTCCGGCGATTACAAAAGCTAAAACCTGGATGGGGTGTCTCGTGATATGAGCAAGAGATTTTATAATTTTCACCGACAAGCTATAATTAAATTGGTCGAACAGGGTGTGATTATGTCAATGACCATTGCGCAATGTCAATCAATGCATACGGTGATGAGTGCGTTTTTCTGGCATTTTTTGTGTTGGATTTTAGGTCACAGTGGTTTCGCTGGTAACTGTAGACCAGACGAGATCGCCAGACAGGGTTCAGCAAGCGATGCTGCACAAAATCGGCGAAACATTTATACAGCTATTGCTATTTTCAAACTAGCTCTAAAGTTTAGCAGGGCCAACTCTAATAATAGGCGAATGGTAAAACATACCTTATACCATTATACGACCAGTGCTATGCTATGGCTGCGAAGCATGGACCCTAACTTAAGCCTCCGAAAACATGCTAGACACTTTCGAACGTAAGGTTCTACGGCGAATTTTCGGGGCTGTTTGCGATCGAGATGGATGGCGCATCCGGTACATCCATGAGTTGTATGAAATGTACGATGAGCTGCAAGTCTCGAAAATCGTCAAACTACAACGACTTCAATGGGCAGGGCATGTACAAAGAATGGACGATGATCGCATGCCTAAGAGAGTAATGAATGCAGAACGAGTCGACGGAGCGAGACTGCGAGGACGACCGAGATCTCGTTGGGAGAGCTCAGTAGGTGTGGACGCCGCGCAGCTGCTGGGCTCCCAAAATTGGAGGACGCGGTCACGTGACCGAGATAATTGGAGGACAATGATCCAGGCGGCCAAGGCCCGACGTCGGGCTGTCGCGCCACGATGATGATGATGAAAACATACCTTTCAACTAAGTCATTCTGGATTGGATTCTAGTCGCACTACTTACAGTTGTCGTTGAAGAGGCAGCGTATCATAATTGCTGTCACTACGGGGCATTACATATTTGGGGATCATACCATTAGGCTTCGCAAGCCCTCTATTGACTGCTATATAGACTGTGGTGACGAGAACAAGGAGGAGTGTATTTCTTACCTTCTCTGCATTTGCCCTGCTTTGGAAAGAAGGAGGAAGACATTTCTTGGATACCACTCTTTCACTAAACTGGATATGACTCAGCTAATGTTGATAGTAGCCAACTCCAATGTTTTATTAGAATTTATGTGTGGTTCAATGATTAGGATTCTCGCATGATGGGTCCCTGATAGTAACAGAACTAACCCTGTTTTAGTACATGTGTGCTGTGGTCAGAGCTGTGATATCTCTACAACAAAAATCCAATACTGATACAAATATAGAGAAGGGGCATTTTTCAAAATAATTGATATTGGCAGTTAGCCTAAATCTACGGTTTTTTTTTGCCTAGACTTATTCTTCTATCGCTGACAATAAACTTTACACCTCTAAATCGTGATTCAAAACCGCCTGAGCAACTTCATTCAAGTACCGCGAAAAATTATCCTCCAAAAACGTCCGTATTTTGCTGCTCGATTGGAAAACAAATGCGGATACAAATACTGATCCCTATTCTTGTAGTGATATATCGAATATTTTGATAAAAATGAATATTGATATCACAGATCTGACTGTGGTAACTACAATACATCAGCCCCGCAACCAGACCGTGGTTTTGTATTATACGTTTATCATTGCATGCTTTTATTCAAAAAGGAATGCATCCGCGCTTTTACGTATTAGACAGAAACCTCTTGAGGGCTGAAAGTTGAAATGTGGACATATCCCCAGCTCTCTAGGTCCGCAAAGTCGGGCCCCCTCCGAACTCGATTCCTGAATCCGCCACTGAATTTAGGCCTTTTTTAGTCCAGGTACCTAGACTAATCTATACTTAAGTGTTTACGGCGGATAGCTATTATGTTATCGTAAACAGAATTTCCAAAATAGCAATATCTAACTACGAGTATTTTCTTAGCATTCTTTCAAATTCCCATGGTTTTATCAATTTCAAATAATTACAGCAATTATTATGCCGAAAATAAACCATCCATAATACTCGTATACTATTGTCTAATAACTTTACATTAATTTTATATAAGTTAAACCACACCGACAGTCGTACGTCTACAAGTATAAGTGAAAGTAAATACTTACGATGGTCAAACGATTGTTCGTGTCCAGAACTTTCAGCATGGGCAGAGTAAGTTCTCGAAATAGTTCCAAACGTCGTCGAAATGATGACACCGTATCATCGATACGTCCCCGTCCCAATTGAAGTTTGGAGCAATCCAACAAAATGATTGGTGGTTGTTGTTTGTACTTGAATAAAGAAAAAAAACACAACAAGAAATAAATATTGGTTTTGTTATGCAATTGGAGAATGGACGCTATAGAAATGAAAATATTCAAATACAGGAAAATATTTATTTATTTATTTACTTTTTGTTAATGGCCAAAAAATCAATAAAACACATAGGGCCGCCTGTTTTTTTTTTCAAGCTTACATCTTTGCTTTGAAAGACGCAACTCTGTCGGTTTGACAAATACTCGGCAATTCGTGTTAATTATTGTGCGTTAAAACAAATAATCATTTGTTTCAATACACAAAAAACACAAATGGTTGACCCGATAACAGCCGAGTATTTATCAAACTAATAGAGCTGCGTCTTCCGCCATGACGGGACATTCGCCACAAGATGTGTTTGGTCGTTTCCACATCCTCCAGACAGAGACGGCATTCAGTCTCGCTGGACATACCCATCTTGTTCAGGTGATATCTGGTCAGGTGATGGCCAGAAAGTACCCCACTAGAAGTCTTAGATGGGTTCTACTCAATTGAGTAGTTCCCTTGTGAATGACGACCATTATCAGCTCTTTGATTGACGTAGCCCTGGAAGATTGTTCCAGTACTGATGACGTAATAGTGCCGACCAGTCTGTGATCCCAACACAAGAAGACTTGGTTTTTGGTTGTCAACAGTTGGAGAAGTTCGTAACACTCCTTCAACAGTTTTTAAGAAACCTTATATGAGGACAGTGCCTTTATAGCTTCTTGGCTGTCTGAGTCTCTGAGTAGATAGCAATGTGAGCACCGCGAAGTCCATTTTCCACGATTACCCTAGCGCAGACCTCAATGGTGTGGACCTCAGATGGAAAAACGCTGGGCGAGACTCCCATTGCGATCGAAATCCTGGTGTTGGGTTCAAAGACACCAGCAGAAACACCCTGTTATTTTTTAAACCCATCGGTGAACCACTTAATACATCTAGGATCTCGACAGGGCATGTCATTTTCCCATTCGAAGCCGTCAGGGAAGAGGGCAGAAAATTTTCTGTCGAAGCAAACCTCCGTGATCTTGTTATCTGATCTCATGGTTACATGAGCCACTACGTACATCGAAAGTTGAACAAAGTCTAAGAGCATTTAGGGCTGCGGATTCTTGAATGAATATCTGCAACGGAGTAAGTCCAATAATCACCTCAAGGGATGGCGTAGGACAAGTGCGCGTAGCTCCAGTGATACCAAGGCAGACAAGATGTTGAAGCTTATTGTACTTCAGTAAAACAGAAAATTCCTGAGTTTTGGCCACCACACAAGCGCTGCATATGTCAACATAGGCCGCATCCGCATGGGGGTTCACCATCCATCCAAGGAGACTTCTGCAAGCCCATATTGTGCGTGGATTTGCTAAGTACATTATCTATGTGGGTATTCCAGGTGAGTTTCGAGTCTAGTGTGACCCCGAGACATTTAGCTTCAGTGTGATAATCTAAGTTTGTGCCGCCTAACGAAATTGGATCCAATGATATGTTTTGTTTTCACGTGAACGGCACAACGACAGTTTTCTGTGGGTTTAAATGTGAGCACGCAGCAACTCACCAGTGTAGAACTATGTCAAGGGCCGATACCATAACCTTCGTGATGGTAGATTCAAATTTGCCCCTGACTATGATAGTTAAATCATCCACGTACCCGGTAGTAAGATAACCGCGCTCATTTAGCATGGAAATCAACTCGTCTACGACAAGGGACCACAAAAGGGGTGATGCATATTTTGGGTGTATTGCCTAAAGTTGAGTGCATATCCCATTCACGGAGCATGACATCTATCCATGCAATGGTAGTGGACGTGATGTCCTTGAATTGCACTGCTCTGGAAATGCACTCGTAGCCGTTATTATTGAAAGCCCCCTCAATGTGAAGAAAAATACACAACGCGATTTCCTTGTCACTGAGAAACTTTTCGATTGTTCTGACAATGTTTTGCAAGGCGGTCCCTTTAGACTTGCCCTTCGTGTACACGAATTGCATACAATGTGGGGGCCTCAACAGTTCCATCTTGTGCCTGATATGCAAATCAAGCAACTTTTCAATGGTTGATGGAAGATGGAAGTAAGGCTAATCGGTCTATAGGATTTGAGCATATGTTCCCGCTTATTACCCCCTATGGGTATGAAGACCACATTGACTTTCCTCCAAGGTTGTGGTATGTACCCAAGGGTGTAACTCGCCCTAAAAAGATAGATTAGCGGAGTTACTATGATCTCCAAACTGTTTTGCACCAGAGCAGGGAATATGCCGTCCACTCCGGAAGCTTTAAATAGCTCAAAGGACTATGGCCTCCGATCAATTGCGCGTCCGGCTTTCGGGAACCCGTTGGAGCCTCACAGTTGGGGAGGGGTCTCCTTCAGACAGTACGGGCCCTGGGAAATGGGTCTGAAGCAGCAGCTTTTTTGTTTCTTCTGGACGTTCGGTATACAAACGGTCTGGTCTCAATAGAAGGCCGACTCCATTCGCCAAGTCTTTGGATAGAGCTTTGTGAAGGCGCGCCCCCTCCGGTAGCGACTTTTCCAGCATTCTCGTTTGGAATGCCTAAGGAGTTTGTTTGAGCAGCTCTGTACTATTCCCACCTATTGAAGCGCTTGGTTTTGTTGAAAACCTTCTCACCATGGCTGGATTGCAGACCAAATCTTCATTCCACCAGGGTACTTTACGCCCCGACTGCTGAACAAAGCAAAGATCCATCCCATTGACGAACAATATGCGGGCAGCCTAAAGGTTAGTTAAATGAAATAGTAGCCTCCTTCGATACAATCGGACAAAGATGATGAGCCAATTTAAACAGCCATCATATAGATAATTTGCCGCGTGGTGGGGGCGAATTCCGGGCACAGTATAGAAAGGTATAGAGCCGAATTGCCGAGAGACAAGTTGACGTTCAACCAATTCACTTTCAAATCTGATCCAGATGTGATCCCATACGAGCCTAGATCAAATGTCGGTCTGTAGTTTTGCATGAAAATTGATCTTTGTCCGAATGAATCAAACGGGGCTATTACCAATCTGTCAAAGCCCAATATTAAGGCCGAAAATTACCACTGTCTTTTTTAAAAGAGTTGGGACATATCCTTGACCTAAGTACTAGTAAACAGGCACAGATATTTCTGTAAATGTACGAGTACAATCTTTTACAAAATATAACCTTCTGAATACAAAAACATATACGTACATAGTTTGGTTCTTACTGTAATTTAACGGATTACGTCACTTACCCTTTCCTCAAACGTCATAACTTGCTGCATATGCCTCGGATAACCATCAATAATAATTCCTTTTCGATCCTTCAATTGATATAAATTACTGGCTATCAAATTGTTTATTGTGGTTTCGTTGATCATTTCGCCTGACGAGAGGGCTTCTTTAATTGCATAATTTTCACTATTGACACGTGGCGCTGCATCCGCAATATTTCGTAAAAGTCGACCAATGCTGTTTGTATAACGGGGGGAGAAAAAATGGAAGACAATTTTGTTCGTTACAAAACATACACATAGTGCAATATCGGACAAATGATTGGAGAATGATGATATGAGCATGATTTTGAGTATTTATGTACTTGTGAATGTGATGTGGGTTACATAAGAATTTGTTTTTAACTGTAACGTTTTGCGACAAGTGCATGTGTAACGAAAAGCCGATAATCGCATCGGTTGCAATGCAATTTAGACTAATTTTTCCGTTTTTCTGCAAACTAGCAATTATTTATATGGCGCGCATAGAATTCTTCACATCCATGCCATACACCTGATTTACCGCATCATCGCTGGCTTGTGGCAAAACGTCAAGATTTGCCCCCATTTTAAAAAAAAAACATGCTAGCATAATCATAGTACAATAAAAAAAACCTGGAACTTACACAGTAGAGAGAAATTAAAACAGTCTAACATGATCGGGGGGTTTAGCGTGACATTACACTTTACGTTTTTCTGCAAGAAGAGCAATCCCGCAAAAAAACGCATTGTCGTCCAAGAAAACGAACGTGTACATTTAAATGGAACGCATTACACTTATGCGGAACGACAGTGCTGCAGTTTGCAGGAATCGTTTTGCAGCAGCAAGTCCAACCACAGCGGGAAGACTTCTCCCGCAAAAAACGCAATGAGAAGATGAACACACGGTGGTATATGAAAAGCATTACACCTTCCGTTTTTTGGTTCAACGACAAACTAGAAACTCATGCACTCAGCACGAAATTCATGCAGTGCATCCATTGGGGACTGGCTGAAATTGTATCGGCCTCCCGACTTTTACCTATTATATTGCCACAAAAATAAAACTGTCAATATCCTCACTGGGATATATTTATTTATTTCACAAGCTTTTCCCGCAAAAAACGCAATGTGTAATTATAGGGTTCTCTTCTTGGACGACAATGCGTTTTTTTGCGGGATTGCTCTTCCTGCAGAAAAACGCAAAGTGTAATGTCACGCTTAAACTCAAATCTCTTGCTTGCACGTCTGATACACCGACCTATAGCTGGGGAGCTGGCATGGCGGTCCATACGGTTACGGTATAAGTACCAAGGTTAGAACTTTCACGATCGTTTATTATTTGTAATGCAGGAACACGAAAACGAGAAGTCTGGCAAACCTCCGAGGGGGGTTTGGCGGCCGTAGAGGGTTAACATTTGCAAAAAGAAAAAAACCTTAAAATTACGTTATTTTATCAAGTTTGCCGCTTTGTATTGTGAAAAATACTAATTATTCAGGATATTTTTTATTTTCTATTTTTGTAGTGGGGTTCAGAGAAGATTCTACCGAAAGTGCTAGTAAATACGAAGTGAATTTTCGGTAGAATCTCGGAAAAACTACAAAAAAAAACATTTTATTTTACCTTAATATTTTGAAAACAGTTAACCCCACCGTAAAAGTTTCTAATACAATATGAGAGATAACCAAAAAAACTCTTAAAAATGAGGTATCAATCTTTTTCGTGTCTCAAATAGTTTTCGAGATAATCACTAGAAAACACGAGACAAAAAAACTTTTTGGATTTTTTTTAAATATTTCGAAAACGGTTAATCATAGCGAGAAAGTTTCAGAAGCCAGATGAAAGATCACAACAAAATCCTTACAAAATGTGTTAACAATTTTTTTCGTATCTGAAATAGTCTTCGAGATAACCTTCCGCTAAAGCTCAGAAAACAAACAATAACTAGTTTTGTTTGTTTTTAGACAATATTTCGAAAACGGTTAACTGCATCGAAAAACGTCCTAAAATAAAATTAAAGGTCACAAGGAAATACATCAAACAGCTTATAACAACTTTTTTCGTATCTGAAATAGTTTTTGAGATAACTTCATTTATTGTAAAGTGTTGTATATTTGGCAGAAATTTGAAAGCATAGCGGGGTGCGATACATGACTAAAAATCTTTGATTGGACAATTTTCGAAATATTTAAAAAAAATCCAAAAAGTTTTTTTTGTCTCGTGTTTTCTAGTTATTATCTCGAAAACTATTTGAGACACGAAAAATATAATAGGTGTACAGCTTTGCTTCCGCCGTTTTTCGACAAACGGCTGCATTGGTGAGGGCTGGTCAAAATACGTAGTTCAAAAGTGTCATAAAGTGAGTTTGGACGTCTGTGAACGTTTCGACATCCCCGCATTAGTAAAAGTTGTTCGCATTTTTAATAAGATTAGCGATTCAAAATGTCTGTTTTCGAGCCAAGTTCTTGTCATCTGCGGGAAGTTTTGATCTTCTGCTTCCATTTGAAAAAAAAATGCAGCTGAGACTCATCGAATGCTCTCAGATACTTACGGTGAGGTTGCTCTGAGTGGCAGAACATGTCGTGAGTGGTTTCAACGTTTTAAAAGTGGCGATTTCAATGTCGATGACAAGCATGGTGGTGGAAGAGAAAAAATTTTCAAAGACGACGAATTGGAATTGGGAGCATTGCTCGATGAAAATTCATGCCAAACGCAAGAAGTATTAGCTGAATCACTGGGAGTGACTCAGCAAGCCATCTCGAAACGCATCAAGGCCATGAGCATGATTCAGAAACAAGGAAATTGGGTTCCGTACGAGTTAAAACCGAGAGATATTGAACGGCGATTATTTGCATGCGAACAACTGCTTCAAAGGCAGAATCGGAAGAGATCTCTACATCGCATCGTAACCGGCGACGAAAAATGGGTCCGTGACGATAATCCCAAGCGCAGAAAGTCATGGGGAATGCCCGGACATGCCTCAACGTCGACGGCAAAACCGAATATTCACGGCCCCAAGGTAATGCTGTGCATTTGGCGGAACCAGCTGGGTGTGATATATGTACGACGAGCTACTGAAACCGAATAAAACTATCACAGGAGATCGGTACCGAACGCAATTGATGCGTTTAAGTCGAGCATTAAAGGAAAAACGACCACAGTACCAAGAGAGACACGACAAAGTCATCCTCCAGCATGACAATGCTCGGCCACACTCGCAAAAGTGGTCAAGACATACTTGGAAACCCTGAAATGGGAAATCTTGCCCCACCCACCGTACCTACTCCCCAGACATCGCTCCTTCCGACTACCATCTGTTTCGTTCCATGGCGCACGGCCTGGCTTATCAGAATTTTCGTTCGTACGAGAAAGTCGAAAAATGGATCCAATCATACTACTTTGCCTTAACCCCTAGCGGGGCATAGCGCGTCAACTACTCCTGCGCGCCATCGTACTCTGTTCTGGGCAATGGGGCGCAACTCCCCAAAAGACTTACCCAGTACCTGACACTCCTTTGCCACAGATCGACGCCATGTGATTCGAGGACCCCCTCTTGGTCGGCCTTGGTTGGAAATGGGGTTCCATTTCATGGCATGCAAAGCAATGCAGTTATCACTCTTCCGCAATGTGTGACCTATCCACTGCCATTTTCGCCTGCGTATCAATTCGTCGATTGGCATCTGACCCGTACGCCGACTTAGCTCTTCATTTGATATTGTTTCGGGCCAGAAAATTCTTAAAATTCGACGAAGACATGAGTTGACGAAAACTTGCAGTTTTCTGGTAACTCCTACGGAAACTTTCCATGTACTGCTCCCATACAAAAGTACTGATAGTACCAGGGAGCGAAACAGGCCCAGCTTGGTCTTGATGCTGAGATAACTGCCCTGCCAGATTTTGGACAGCATGCCGTATGCACGTTTAGCCTGGTTGATACGACGAGCGATGTCCTGCTCCGTACCACCATTTTCGGCAACAATGCTACCCAGGTAGACGAAGTTGTCCACCTTCTCCACAGGCTGCCCATTAATATTGATGGCAATAGGTGTCGGATTTCTTTTTCGCAACGGCGGGCTAAGAACCTTGGTCTTGTTGGTATTAATCTTTAGCCCAACCTTGCTTGCCTCCCTCTCGAGATCTAACGCCATTGCGGACAGATCCATGATTTTGTGGGAGAGTAGGCATATGTCGTCAGCGTAGTCAAGATGTTGTAGATAAGATGTCAAAGTCCATTGAATTCCTCTGTCGAGTCCGGATAGGGCTGCATGCAACACATCGCCGATCACAATGAGGAATAGGATCGGTGAGAGGATGCACCCCTGCCGAACTCCACTGCGAATCTCAAAGTCCCCCGACACCTTACCTTTATGCAGAACGCGACATTTCGCGCCGTCATAGGTTGCCTTAATAATAGCCACAAGCTTCTCAGGGATGCCTCTCCTGCGCAAGGCCGCCCATATAGAATCCCGGTTCACACTATCGAAAGCCTTTTCGAAATCGATGAAAAGCAAGTGAAGCGGAGAATCGTATTCAGCGCATTGCTCGATGATGATTCGCAAGGTGTTAATGTGATCGACACAGGAGAATCCGGATCGAAAGCCAGCCTGCTCTTCATCAATTGTGCTTTCTAAGTGGGCCTTTAGTCTTTCCAGGACGATTTTAGCTATTATCTTGGCAACGGCAGGAAGCACACAAATGCCTCTCCAATTATTACAGTCTGTGAGGCTACCCTTCTTTGGAAGTTTGATGATCAAACCTTCCTTCCACTCAGTGAGAAAGGTCTCTGTATTCCACGCTTTATCAACAAGTGGGTGCAGCAAATCGGCAGTTACGCTTGGGGCTGCTTGATAAAGTTCGGCAGGGATGCCGTCAAGTCCGGCGGCCTTTCCTCGTTTTAGTGCAATAATTGCAGTGACTATTTCCTCTTTAGTCGGGGCAGTGGACCGTATACGCACATTTTGATGGTTAGCTAAATTATCTATATGAGGGGGAACTTCACCAGAGGTTACACGGTTCAAGACCGCGGCGAAGTGTTCTTTCCACCGCCTCATTTGATCTTCTTCCAAGATAAGTAGCTTTCCATCACTATCTTTCACCGGATGTTGGCAGGAGTTACGACCACCTGTAAACTCCTTGATGACACCGTATACGGCGTTTAAGTTGTTACTTCTAGCGGCTTCTTCTGCTGACGCTAAAAGAGAATTGGCATAAACTCTTTTATCGCGTCGCACACTACGCTGAACTTCTCGAGCTTTCTGACGGTAAAGGAGTTCGATGCTGCTTCGATTGTCGTCTGAGGCTGCAGCCAAACGAACTTTCAGCTCCTTTCTTTCAACAATCCGCTGCCATGAAGCGTCGGACATCCAGGGCTTATTCCGGCAATCCGGGTTTGGGCCAAGGATGGTATTTGCGCTATCAATGTACGCATTTTTTATGGCATCCCAGTTTTCGTTTATGTCACTATCTGGGTGACTAGTTATCTCAGCCGCTTTTTGCGCAAGATGGTCATTATATTGTTGTAAGACAGCTGGATTTTTTAGTCGAGCGGTGTTGAATTTGCGGGGCCTGGATCTTTCGTCGCTGGGGCGGCGCACGGCTGCAATACGCAATCGAACATTAGCGATCATAAGATAATGGTCTCTTCCCATCCCAATATCGGCACCCTTCTTGTTTCGCACGTCCAGGAGGCAACTCTTGAATCTTTTACTAATGGCAAAATGGTCGATTTGATTTTGTGTTCTGCGCCGATCAACAGAGGACCAACTGATTTTGTGGTGGTCCTTATGCTCAAACATAGTACCACCGATGAAGAGACTGTGAAAGTTGCAGAACTCCACAAATCTTTCACCGTTGTCATTACGATCACCAAGACCGTGTCTCCCCATCACATGTCTGAGCCCATAGTTATCAGCGCCAACTTTCGCATTCAAATCACCCATAACCATTATAATGTCACCTTTAGGTGTTCTGCTCTGAACGGCGTTTAGTTCTTCGTAGAAGGAGTCTTTTGCCAAGACATTGTCTGGTTCAGTAGGGGCATAACATTGTATTATTGAGATGTTCCTCATTTTGGTCCGGAACCTGGCGGTCAAGACCCTGTCAGAGACCGGTTCCCAGGATAAGAGACAGTTTCGCGCGGCTCTGGTTAAAAGGAGCCCCACACCTGACTCACGGCGACTACCGGTAGCTTTACCGGAGTACAACATTACAGTGCTGCCCGTTGGAGAGATGAATTCTCCGCTGTTCCACCATCTTATCTCACTAACTCCTAAGATATTTAATTTGTACCTCAGAAATTCACTCTCTAATTGAAGAAATCGTGCGTTCTGGGGACCTTCTGATCCATTGTCCAGGAGAGTACGCACATTCCAGAATCCAATCTTTGTCATTGTACGATAGCTAAAAGTCGTAACCGTTGAGTCAGTCCTTATCCGAGGCATAGTTGACGTTTCGTTAGCATATAAAGATTTCGGATAGTGCAAGTTGCTGGCATACACATCCTGTCCTTTGATTGTCGGTTTTAACGACAGGCCCTCAAAGGGAAAGGCCGTGGTATTTTTTTCACACCCCACACCACAGGGGTACCTCAACCAAATCATCGCACCGCCATCACTGGCGGCTTGACGTTGGTTGGCAATGGTCAGTGACCACTGCCGTTCCAGGGGGCGCCCACGCGGAGGACTATGGAAGAGGAGTTTTTGCCCCCCCCGAGATGGAATCCGAAAATTGCCGGAGAGGTGGCCGAAAGTTGTCGCTAGCGATGGACAGTACTTTGAATAATATATCTGGAAGAACTTTTTGACAATTAAGCTTTTAATTCCAGAAAAAACGGCGGAAGCAAAGTTGTACACCCAATAAATATCAAACTTTAAAGAGTTTCCTGGTGATCTTTCATTTTGGATTACCGTTTTTCAAAATATTCAAAAAAAAAAACTTAAAAGGTCTTTTTTTTGCAGTTTTTCTGAGATTCTACCGAAAGTCCAATTCGTATTTACGAGCACTTTCGGCAGAATCTTCTTTTAACCCCACTACACAAATAGAAAATAAAAAATATCCTGGAAAATTAGTATCTTTCACAATACAAAGCGGCAAACTTGATAAAATAACGCACGGTCGCCAAACCCACCCTCGGTGGCTTGCCATTTCTCATTTTCATATTCCTGCATTAGTTCCAAAGGAACGATCGTGAAAGTTCTAGCCTTGGTACTTATAACGTAACAAAACGGCCACCATCTCCCCAATTACAGGGTGGCACAAAAGAAACGAAGGGGTTTGAATAGTCTATAATTCCTTTATTTTTGAATAAATCGAATTTTTTTTTTTTTTTCTTAGTACACTTCATAAATGGGAAATTTTGTTAATTTAAACGTGAAAAAAAAATCGCGTAAGTGGTGCCCATTCTCAGCTTTGTAAATTGCTACGTTTTCATGACTTTTTTCAAAATTTCAGGAGGAATCGCTCGAATTTCTTCTCAAATATTATTGTTTAGTTGGGGTATGGTCTGTGCCTTATTCATATGCCATACACATACTCTAGACCATACTCCAACTAAAAAATAATATTCGAGAAGAATTTTTAGCGATACCCCCTGGAATCTTGAAAAAATTCTTGGAAAATGTTTTAGAAAGACCGCGACTAAGTAAAGCTGAGAATGGGCATCACTAACGCGATTTTTTTTTCACGTTTAAATTAACAAAATTCCCCATTTATGAAGTATACTGAGAAAAAAAAAAGAAATTCGATTGATTCAAAAATAAAGGAATTATAGACTATTCAAACCTTTTCGTTTCTTTTGCGCCACCCTGTACTAGCGGTCGGAGAAACTTTTGGCAAATTATGCTCCTTTTGCACGTTTCTAGTACACACGAGTCCACGTTTATAGATGTAATATCGAAAATGGATCAGAATTCAAACTGTATGTAATGAATGAGCATGAAATGCAACATTTAAGCGACAAATGAACAAAATGACTACGTATATTCATCCATAAATCTGTTTTCAATTACCTAAAATGACCCCAACCGGGATTCAATCCAACCGCTTTCAAACATAATGTCGCCTTATTGCTACCGGGTCCACCAATTACCCAAATAATTGGTGGAAGTTCACTGGCGTCGATATTTCGCGTAGTTGAAGTCGGCATTGTTACCGCATTTACAGTTGTTGCTTGTATTGTTGCTGGCACATAGTTATAAGTGTTACGAACATTTTGTCCCATAAGGGCGGTTGGATCGTTTTCAATACTCGCTGTGGGTAGTTCATTTGCATCAGTCGACTCTGTAATATTATTATTCTTGTGTTGACTAGGTGCTGTTTCGACACTAACTATACTGCCCGGTATGTCATTAGCGCCCCGGCCCATACCTGTAACTCCATTCAAGATTGCCTCTTGATTTTCGAGCGCCCCTAGAATATCTAGGACGGCAGCACGAAAATCTTTGTACACTTCGGCCGGAGCACGTTCACCATTCACCTGTATTTTTTTTTTTTTATTTAGAAGAATTAGACCACATTTGAGTACATTTTATGTTAGATTTGCAAAAACTAATTGTTTTACTGTGTTTTTTTTATTTGAATAATTTAATCTAAGGTTTTTAATGCTTATTCCTTAAGGCTGCGCGCGTATTGGAAAGCGAATTGGCGTTTTAGTATATCTCTATTTCACCGGACCACGCACGAAGTAATTCGGCACAAGTGAGGAAGTAGGAAGGGGGATGGAAATTTGACATCTCTTTTGCTCTATATGGACCGAGCGGGTGTTCCGCGGCAGAGAGACAGACTGGAATGTTATTGTTCCAACTGGAAAAGTAGGAGAGGGGATGACATCTTGCGTGCTTCCTGTGCTTTTATATAGACTGCGCGGGTGTTGCGCAGTGGAGGGCGTGTGTCTCTCTGTTTACTTTTTACGACTGGAATTGCTTCAAGTAGTTTAGTGTTGAGTATATGTGGATTGCTCCTCCATAGGTATTCTCTATGCCACAAACTACTACTACTACTTTGCCTTAACCCCTAGCGGGGCATAGCGCGTCAACTACTCCTGCGCGCCATCGTACTCTGTTCTGGGCAATGGGGCGCAACTCCCCAAAAGACTTACCCAGTACCTGACACTCCTTTGCCACAGATCGACGCCATGTGATTCGAGGACCCCCTCTTGGTCGGCCTTGGTTGGAAATGGGGTTCCATTTCATGGCATGCATAGCAATGCAGTTATCACTCTTCCGCAATGTGTGACCTATCCACTGCCATTTTCGCCTGCGTATCAATTCGTCGATTGGCATCTGACCCGTACGCCGACTTAGCTCTTCATTTGATATTGTTTCGGGCCAGAAAATTCTTAAAATTCGACGAAGACATGAGTTGACGAAAACTTGCAGCTTTCTGGTAACTCCTACGGAAACTTTCCATGTACTGCTCCCATACAAAAGCACTGATAGCACCAGGGAGCGAAACAGGCCCAGCTTGGTCTTGATGCTGAGATAACTGCCCTGCCAGATTTTGGACAGCATGCCGTATGCGCGTTTAGCCTGGTTGATACGACGAGCGATGTCCTGCTCCGTACCACCATTTTCGGCAACAATGCTACCCAGGTAGACGAAGTTGTCCACCTTCTCCACAGGCTGCCCATTAATATTGATGGCAACAGGTGTCGGATTTCTTTTTCGCAACGGCGGGCTAAGAACCTTGGTCTTGTTGGTATTAATCTTTAGCCCAACCTTGCTTGCCTCCCTCTCGAGATCTAACGCCATTGCGGACAGATCCATGATTTTGTGGGAGAGTAGGCATATGTCGTCAGCGTAGTCAAGATGTTGTAGATAAGATGTCAAAGTCCATTGAATTCCTCTGTCGAGTCCGGATAGGGCTGCATGCAACACATCGCCGATCACAATGAGGAATAGGATCGGTGAGAGGATGCACCCCTGCCGAACTCCACTGCGAATCTCAAAGTCCCCCGACACCTTACCTTTATGCAGAACGCGACATTTCGCGCCGTCATAGGTTGCCTTAATAATAGCCACAAGCTTCTCAGGGATGCCTCTCCTGCGCAAGGCCGCCCATATAGAATCCCGGTTCACACTATCGAAAGCCTTTTCGAAATCGATGAAAAGCAAGTGAAGCGGGGAATCGTATTCAGCGCATTGCTCGATGATGATTCGCAAGGTGTTAATGTGATCGACACAGGAGAATCCCGATCGAAAGCCAGCCTGCTCTTCATCAATTGTGCTTTCTAAGTGGGCCTTTAGTCTCTCCAGGACGATTTTAGCTATTATCTTGGCAACGGCAGGAAGCACACAAATGCCTCTCCAATTATTACAGTCTGTGAGGCTACCCTTCTTTGGAAGTTTGATGATCAAACCTTCCTTCCACTCAGTGGGAAAGGTCTCTGTATTCCACGCTTTATCAACAAGTGGGTGCAGCAAATCGGCAGTTACGCTTGGCGCTGCTTGATAAAGTTCGGCAGGGATGCCGTCAAGTCCGGCGGCCTTTCCTCGTTTTAGTGCAATAATTGCAGTGACTATTTCCTCTTTAGTCGGGGCAGTGGACCGTATACGCACATTTTGATGGTTAGCTAAATTATCTATATGAGGGGGAACTTCACCAGAGGTTACACGGTTCAAAACCGCGGCGAAGTGTTCTTTCCACCGCCTCATTTGATCTTCTTCCAAGATAAGTAGCTTTCCATCACTATCTTTCACCGGATGTTGGCAGGAGTTACGACCACCTGTAAACTCCTTGATGACACCGTATACGGCGTTTAAGTTGTTATTTCTAGCGGCTTCTTCTGCTGACGCTAAAAGAGAATTGGCATAAACTCTTTTATCGCGTCGCACACTACGCTGAACTTCTCGAGCTTTCTGACGGTAAAGGAGTTCGATGCTGCTTCGATTGTCGTCTGAAGCTGCAGCCAAACGAACTTTCAGCTCCTTTCTTTCAACAATCCGCTGCCATGAAGCGTCGGACATCCAGGGCTTATTCCGGCAATCCGGGTTTGGGCCAAGGATGGTATTTGCGCTATCAATGTACGCATTTTTTATGGCATCCCAGTTTTCGTTTATGTCACTATCTGGGTGACTAGTTATCTCAGCCGCTTTTTGCGCAAGATGGTCATTATATTGTTGTAAGACAGCTGGATTTTTTAGTCGAGCGGTGTTGAATTTGCGGGGCCTGGATCTTTCGTCGCTGGGGCGGCGCACGGCTGCAATACGCAATCGAACATTAGCGATCATAAGATAATGGTCTCTTCCCATCCCAATATCGGCACCCTTCTTGTTTCGCACGTCCAGGAGGCAACTCTTGAATCTTTTACTAATGGCAAAATGGTCGATCTGATTTTGAGTTCTGCGCCGATCAACAGAGGACCAACTGATTTTGTGGTGGTCCTTATGCTCAAACATAGTACCACCGATGAAGAGACTGTGAAAGTTGCAGAACTCCACAAATCTTTCACCGTTGTCATTACGATCACCAAGACCGTGTCTCCCCATCACATGTCTGAGCCCATAGTTATCAGCGCCAACTTTCGCATTCAAATCACCCATAACCATTATAATGTCACCTTTAGGTGTTCTGCTCTGAACGGCGTTTAGTTCTTCGTAGAAGGAGTCTTTTGCCAAGACATTGTCGGGTTCAGTAGGGGCATAACATTGTATTATTGAGATGTTCCTCATTTTGGTCCGGAACCTGGCGGTCAAGACCCTGTCAGAGACCGGTTCCCAGGATAAGAGACAGTTTCGCGCGGCTCTGGTTAAAAGGAGCCCCACACCTGACTCACGACGACTACCGGTAGCTTTACCGGAGTACAACA
The DNA here is from genome assembly GCA_964017055.1 of Chloromyia formosa. Classification (NCBI taxonomy): domain Eukaryota; kingdom Metazoa; phylum Arthropoda; class Insecta; order Diptera; family Stratiomyidae; genus Chloromyia; species Chloromyia formosa. The sequence goes on along the minus strand of OZ024816.1, from coordinate 23,918,039 downwards.
TTACAGTGCTGCCCGTTGGAGAGATGAATTCTCCGCTGTTCCACCATCTTATCTCACTAACTCCTAAGATATTTAATTTGTACCTCAGAAATTCACTCTCTAATTGAAGAAATCGTGTGTTCTGGGGACCTTCTGATCCATTGTCCAGGAGAGTACGCACATTCCAGAATCCAATCTTTGTCATTGTACGATAGCCAAAAGTCGTAACCGTTGAGTCAGTCCTTATCCGAGGCATAGTTGACGTTTCGTTAGCATATAAAGATTTCGGATAGTGCAAGTTGCTGGCATACACATCCTGTCCTTTGATTGTCGGTTTCAACGACAGGCCCTCAAAGGGAAAGGCCGTGGTATTTTTTTTCACACCCCACACCACAGGGGTACCTCAACCAAATCATCGCACCGCCATCACTGGCGGCTTGACGTTGGTTGGCAATGGTCAGTGACCACTGCCGTTCCAGGGGGCGCCCACGCGGAGGACTATGGAAGAGGAGTTTTTGCCCCCCCCCCCACATTTTTGGACAAGTAATAGTAGTCCGGATGGCGCAACGGTTAGCACGTTCGCCTTCAACGCACTGGGCCCCGGTTCGATTCCGGGGATTTACGTGTCGGACTATGAGCCCACTCAGGTGTTAAATGAGTACCCATTATGGGGTAAATAACTCGGTTGAGCGTATTGCTGATCACATACCTCTGCACAAAAAACCGTCACGATCTAGAAAATGAGATGATGCTAACTCATCTCGAGGCCGTGGTTCAAATTGGACTGTTGTGCCAGTTATTTATTTATTTTTGGACAAAACCTTAAAGCTCTGGTGTGTAACCGCAAACTCCTCTGGTTCAATGTTTCGCACAAACACCAGAGCTTTAAGTTCTTGTTGAAAAATTTGTACAAAAATTTGCTAATCTGAGGTGGGCATGAGAGAGGTTCGCTGAACAAAGCAAAGACGCAATCTATTGTCCATAAACACGCGATAACGCCACGCAAACGCGATCCAACATGCGGGCTGTTTAACTTTAGGAATATAAATGATAAAAAGGTACTTACCGCCACTAGCATATCACTCTGATCAAAATAATCCGCTACAGGCATCACATTCTTAAAGAAATTATCCAATTCCATTTTGGCTAAGGACAGTACAACATGACCCAATTTGGCACCGTAATCAATTTGTTTCTGCAGTATTGATTGCCGCCACGAAATTAATATTACGCCATTGACAACTTGTATCTGGGGAATAAAACATAAAGCATGAATATTTTTGTTTAACCGAGCTTAACAGTAAATTCTGTACAGCAGCAGAAAAACGAACAGCGAAAGAAGAATTAGGGCGAATACTTGGTTAGAGCTTATGCACACTACAGGAGATTCAGATCAATCTCGAGATTTAAGCAAATTTACCGCCAAATTTCCTGGGGCTAGGTTTACCATATATTTATTAAGATTTCCGAATCTAGATTTTTGGAACAAGATTTAAAACAAATTTCGTCTCAAATCTCGTATTTTCCACTGAATTTGTGTTTTTCGCCACAATGTATGCAATTATTTCTAGTGAATTATCCGTGAAAAAGAAGAAGAAAAAGGCATCATATGAGAGTTGTTTGTTATGAAATTCGGGGACGCACAAGTGCGTGCATGTACGAGAACAGGAAGACCACCACATCATAGTCTAAAATACATCTTCCCTTGTAAGTATCACCATACACTGTCGAACTCGAACTCAAACATGGTACAAGTGCACCGGTTTTCTTCACGATTATGTGAAATATGTGTGTGTGTCTTGAGCTATTCAGAGGACATTTGTACCAGGTTCGTGTTCAAGTTCGACAGTGTATGGTGGCACTTAGTGAACGACAGCAGAACTGCCAACTAAATCTTGGTGGTTGAAGGAGAAGAAGAAAATGGATGGTGTACATGAGTTTCGAGATTTGCAAATCTATCTATACCTAGGTCTCTGGTGTGCATATACCATTAGATGTATTTCTCAGGTTTAGTTAGCCTCTAAACTCAAATGCCAAGTGAAAACTTCAATTCTAATAATTTAACTGCAATCTAAAAAGTTGTATTAAAGTAGCAGAATCATTTGTTTTTTTTGTTTTTTTTTTCTTAAATTCCATATGTATGTACGAGTAATTACACAAAGTAACATTCAATTCATAGTAGTGAAAAGAGTCATTGTGCCCAATGACTCTTTTCACTGTGCCGGTACATAATCTCTGACTCTTTCCAATGATGCGTTCAAAAAGAGCCAAAAACTTGGCTAATAACATATTCAATAAAAGCCGTAGTTTTTTTAAAAATTCAGTTTTTTTTCCTTTATTTTATACCCCCAATTCGAAATCGGTGACCCCCGATGCCATTTGGTTCGAGCCACCCAAATCGACCACTATTTCCCATAAAAGCGCGGTTGCCAATCTGGGATGGGCGACCCCAATTTATTTCTTTCTTTTTTGACGCCAGATTCTGAGTCAGCGACCCATCCCCATGTCCTTTAGTTCGAGCCAGCCAGATCGGACCACTATTTCCCATGAAAACGGGTTTGCCAATGTGGGGCGGGCGACCCCATTTTTTTTTCTTTCTTTTTTGACCCTATATTCAGAGTTAGCGACCACCAATGCCCTTAAGTTCGAGCCAGCCAGATCGGACCACTATTTCCCATGAAAACGGGGTTGCCAATCTGGGATGGGCTCTTTTGACTCGTTTGACTCTTTTGAACGACTCTTTTCGAACAATATGAACGATTCGATTTTGTATCGTTCTTTTTGAACAACTTATTTTGAACGATATGAACGATTCGATTTTGTATTCTTCTTCTATGATGTTAGACAGCTAGAAATTTGAATTTGCCTCACTGTAGCTGCAGTGGAAGTGGAAGCTGTGAGTTTTTGTTTGGTTTCATCTAAAGTTGAGCTTGAGATGATGATACATAAGACGAATACTTTTGTTTTAGAATGTTGGGATTGTTTTCTGTATTTGGGAAACTTGGATGTACGGTGCGACGTAAGTAAATGATTACTGATTTGCTTGCAGTCAGCATTGGGTATATAGGATTATAAATAATGCTTGCATTGCATGCTGCATAGAGATGATTATGAATGGATTTAGATGGGATTGGTTTAGTAGATAGATAATGGTGTTAGTTTTAGATAGAAAATGGGATGGGTTGTGAATGAATGAATGGTTATGCGTTGGGTAGTATTTATGCGGGGGGCTAGTTTAGATATTAATCTCACAGTGTGTCATTCTTAAATTGAACGACTCGGAGGCTATGTCGTAGTGCCGAATCTTTCGCTCATTCTGTTGAGTCGTTCAAAATGAACGATTCGTTAATGTGCTACACATCACTAATTCATAGGGAATCAACGGGAAATCAGATATGGCGCCTGAAATGCTAGAAAGCAGAACCGAAAACGTAGAGCGAATTCCGAATATGTCAACCTAAAATAACAAAAAAAAATATGTTTTCTGTACCAGTACCATCTATCCAGAACTATCGGGGACAGTGTTGTTAGTATAATTTAGGCACGTGTTTTGTCCGTTTACACAAAGAAATACCCTGCACCCAATAATTTCAAAACAGTCCAATATAGTATGTGCATACATAACTAGTCATTTTCCGAGCATATAACTTGACATTAATAAAGTAGGGCGCAGATCTAAGGACACAGGGAAGCATGTCATTTTAAAATGACCAATTCAAGTTAAATCCTTAATTTAATGCCATTAAATACACCCCTTCGAAGGTTCATCCTTTTTCATCATTTTCCGCGGTCATGCATTGATAATGAAGTTGATTTGCAACGTAGATGGGGTTTGTTGTTTATATGGGACACTCTATCGAACAATAGCTGTACTGACGCAATCAATGCGACGTAAAGGATAGTATCGATCTTCGGATTATTTTTAGTTCGGGAGCTAGCGATAGTATTTTTTGAAACTTTTGTTAAAACGTAATTTTTATTTTTTCATGTCATATGAACACTTTACTAACATAAAATCAACTCCTGTCGGCGCACCAGCGGGACAACGCTTATCAGCGGATTATTAGTAATATTAAACAAGCTAGCCTTCGGCTAGTTATGACTTATAGTGCATTTGCCACTTTGAAATTAGTAGTAAAACTTGATCCAATTTGACTGGTCCTATGAAATGTATATGAAATAGTGGGCCGATTTAAACCAAATTTGGAAACCTGGTTTGGCAGTCAATATGATTGAATAATATGAAACTTGGTAAAGATATCTTCAGAAATAAAAAAGTTTTCTTTAACAAAAACTTACTTTTGGAACGGTCCAATTTCAACCAAATTGAATCTGATTTAACTAAAAATACTATTGATTAGATTCAAATATGAAAAAGATATCTTTAGAAATAAAAAAGTTCCTTTCACTGAAACGAATTTTTGGAACGGTCGTTCCTATGGCAGCTATATGACATAGTGGTCGGATTCCGTTGGACATACATATTTACAGCGTGCAATAGAAAGAAGGCTTTTTACAAAATTTTATCTTGATAGCTTTAAAGCTGAGGGACTAGTTTGCATAGAACCAGACAGACGGACAAAGCTTAATCGACTCGCCTCATCATACTGACCAAGAATATATATAGTTTATATGGTCGGAGATGCTTCCTTTTGTGCCTTGCAAACTTCATGACAAAGTTAATATACCCTATCACATCTTTGAGGGGTATAAAAATAATTTGATTAAAATGATAAAAGTTGAAATTATTTTTACCATTAGTTTAATACTCAAGGTAGTGGAAAATCGTATATTATCGGCCATTTGACAGGACCTAGTGTCAACAGCAAAAAGGTCTGCTGATAAGCGTGGTCCCGTTATTTATGTGGCAGGAGTTCATTTTGTTAATAGGCTATGTTATTACGATAAATAAAATGATAAGATATTGTAGTTGAGCTACTGACCCAGACGGAAAGCATTACGACCATAAGAGGTTCATTTTTCCGTAGCCCGTAGCCCAAAAGACCGTCCACCTTTCTAATAAAGGACAGTATATCTTTAGGAAGAATCAACCTAAAGTTAGGAGTGCTGATAGTACCCTGCATACTATACTACATGTACATAGAATAGCTGCGAGACCTGGACCCTGGTCAGGGTCGGGGATATACTGAACCTATTAAAGCAGAAAATCTTCTGGCGAATATTCGGAGCAGTTTGTGACCGAAATGGATGGTGTAATAATGGATACTGGAAAACGAGGGTTGGTATGGCCGTGAAGGCCTATCGGACACCAAGTGTCAAGGAACCACTCTTCGAGGACCACCTGTGACGTGCGCTGGCAGACCAGCTCAGCTACCAGGAGTAGTGGGGTGGGCGAAACACGGCAGTCACCGGCCTCCTCCATTATCAACTAAGAAACATATCGCACGTCTGCCTGTTACTCAAAGAAAATAACGCGAAATAACCTATCCAAAAGACCAAGATACAAAAAGAGAAACTTTGCTGTGACGACGAACGGCAAACTCCCAAAATACGAAAAAAATACAAAGTCCCGTGCAAGAGCACAGGGCTGCATCGGTCAAACTACAAACAGGCACAGGGCCGAAGATATGACGAAGACGGGAATACCGTCCAATCAGGACAGATCCTTCACCTTGACAAGCCAGATGAGCCTTTTGATCTTGAACGGCTCTATATGGGCTCCAAATGTTATGGGTCCAGCGCGACCTAGCCCTCCCAACCATGGTTTTTTTAGCGCCAATATTGACTTGCTTCCAATTCGAACAAACAACTACAAATTTGCCTAAACCTAGCTCTGCGGAGAATCCTTAATGTTCCAAGGTACGTTAGAAACACAGATATACATGGGGACCTTCGGGTTAACCCTGTAAAAACATATGCAAGGGACAAAGCCCTTAAACTATTCAACAAAATTGACGGAAATTCTAGTAGATCCTTGGATCCTTTGTATAGATGGGAGACAAGTCTACCCTGACCTAAGAAATATAATAAATTAAGAGTACACCGAGGTCTGAATAACGCAAAGTAAAACTACGATGGGCCCAACGTGCCCACAGCGAAAATAGGAATAAAAGTGTTAACCACTAGCATCACTCGCGTATAATTCCTAGAGAGCTTGTCAGTAGAAAGGCGGCGCGGATAGGAGGTGTTTGCTGGAACTGCACATCCGAAAAGTAGATATGCTATCGAAACGTCAACAAGGCATAGAAATGCAAGAAATGTTGACGCGCCCATGCCCCTGGAGGGGCCAAGGCAATTAACAACAACAATTTGTTTATACGATATCAGTTGAGTATTTGTCAGAGTTGCGTCTAAGCTCAACAAACCAAAGACGCAACCCAATGTCGGAAACAGCTGAAACAAACCCTAAATAAAGAGAAGAGCCTTTCATAGGAACAGTCGGGAAACTAAAGTCCGATTCAGCGCTTTAACTATAGCAATCCAATTATTCAAAGACATATTTTACTGACACCCAACAATTATTCCAAATATTGATTTCGCAATCAATTGAAAATGACCCAAATTATCTAATGAATTGTTAACGTGCATTATCGGCTAATACTTAATAAAATTATGAAATTTGCCTTCATATATCCTTTTGCGTGCTTTAACTTGGTGCATACGTAGCAGCTCACATATAATGCTCTGCGTACATTCGTAAAAATGCCTTCTAGCGTAAATATTTAAAAAACTATGTGACACGTGTTTTCATTCTCATTGAAATTGATTCTAGGCTTCGACGATATAATGAAACCTTGACTCATACTCGTACGTAAGGTGAGTAAGTACTTGTAGATACTTTCATACTTTAATTGTACATATCTAGAAATATTGATTTTAACTAGCCACAGTCATTGGCATACGATAGTAAGCTGTACGCTGCATTTCTTTTTCCTGGGGTGTGATGGTCTTTATTTGGAGAATAGGGAAGATTAATCATGGTTTTATAAAAACTGTAATTTTGAAAGAGCAACATCACGTAATAAGTCCTATACAGAATGGAAATGAATGAAATTATTTCATTCTTGATTATAACGTGCTAGTTGTACGTCCTCTTTTTTTATTGTTATGTGATTTGGTTTAATTCTAGAAGATAATAGAAACTAAAAGGACAAAACGAATAACAAATGGAAGGACATGTCGCATGTTTGATAATTGACGGCTGACATACTACTCGTGAAAGCAAACAATCGTGACCTACCCTTTGGGACGCACATAGGGCTAAGTTTGTTAGCCTAACATGTTACGTTGATTAACCGCCCTCAAGGGTACCATCACATGGTGACAACCAGGTTTGCATTACATGACACTGTAGCTTCCGCTGTAATTCCTCATCCTTTTCCGTTAATTATTTATCAATAGTGGAATGCATAAGAGAAATCGTTTCTTGGACTCTTACGAACAACATGAGAATAAACATGAAAATCGGGAAGAAAAAACTAGGAATACCAAATCAGCCGAATTAAATATCACAGAATGTTAGACTGAAATGCAGAGCGCACATAAACCACCACTATAGGTTCGTTGTGATACGACAATAGACTCCACAACTCGAGTTCCAACTAATCATAAAACCAGCCGGAGCTGTCGATTAAACGTTGGAGCCGATCAGTGCTGACGTCCTTAAGGTCGTCCAGATCATTAAAATGAAGGAACGCAAGGTATCTTTTCTTTTTCTTCAGCCAGGACAGGACATTTATATAGCAGATGAAAAATGCACTCGTCCTCGTCCCCTCGTAGCATGTTCACAGATTAGGCCATACCCTGTAATCATCCCTCCACAGTTGGAAGCTCTAGAAGCATCAGCATTTAGCATCGTTTCACAATTTGGGCTGTTTTTAGCAGTATAGTTCGAATGAGGGTATCATATGTTCCAATACAACGAAACGAGCCGATTCACACAGTGATCCCAGCTAGGCTAGCCCTAGAGCGTTCTGAATAGTGTCTCTAAGCACACAGGGAAACTTACTCGAGATGACAAGCAAACGGCATCCACATACACAATGGGCTTTACAATCCATTTATTTCAGGTCCAAAAGTAATTTGTTGACTGTCAAATCCCAAAGAACGGGACAGAGAACACCACCCTGACACGTTCCCCTATTCACACACTTAAGGTGGACACACGTTAGCGTCCATTTGGACGCCGGATAACATGGGCGCAATGCGAATGTCCCCCGTCCAAATTTCAAGGACACACACTGCAATCCAATCCATCGCGAGCCAGATGTCATTTTAAAAGTCACGTTCGATGACGAACTCAATTTTCACGTATCCGATTTAATTTAACGCACCGTCAATTGCATTGAAAAAGTGTTGCATAAACACCTTGGCGGCCGCCAACACGTGAAAACGTTTTCTTTGTTGCTATTTAACACTGACAACACAAAACATACACAAAATTTGACTCCGTTAAGTACGGATTTCGCGCACAAACGTCGCGGCAGTCGGGTGGATTTTGGGCAAGTTGAAGATCCAACTTGGATCGCGGTGGATTCCGGAGCTCTCAACTTAATCCCCACACACTACGAATTTTGGATTGGACGCGGGAGAAACTGGATTTTGGGCGCTAGTGTGCAGCGACCTTTACACTTAGATGTTGCACCGAAGCTGGTGAGGATGAAATATCATAAAAGCCTCTCACCAAAAAAAAACAAGCAAGCCTTTGGATGTTTTGATTGAAGATGGTGCATTTGCCACTTTGAAGTTATTAGTAAAACTTGTTCCGATTTAACTGTTCTTATGAGATGTATATAAAATAGTTGGACGATTTCAACCAAATTTAGGAATGTGGTTTGGCGAAAAGTACAATTGAATAATATGAAATTTGAGAAAGATATCGTTAGAAATAAAATTAAATGCATGCTAAGACTACCGTGCGACAAAAGTGTAACTTTTAAAAAATCTTATTAAGGCTGCCAGCATTCTGGATTTTGTAATTAAACATTTGGCTTTTTATCCCCTCCCTTTCACCCATGAAGAGTGGAAGATACGCCACCAAGAGTATTTATCTCAGTGACTCCGAAAACTACAGATATAATATTAACATTTGCGATTTTTATTTAACATTACCTCCACCATCCTAGGGATTGTGGTAATGTCTTGACAACCCTACAGCATTTTTCTTTTTTTTTTTGTCAGATTGCAGGCGATTGACCAAGTTTTTCTTAAATTGATAAAGTTGTTGCTTCGCTTGATATGTACAAATGTAGCATTCGCATTAGAAACTTTAGCTGTATGAGATTTGAGCCATACGTCGTGCCTTCTACGACACTTCTGGAGTTATCCAGCGAAAGCCATGGATCTCGTCTTCGCAACGTCCCATCGTGAACCACATCGAGCGAATAATACTAATACCAGAAAAGTTCAAACAAATTGTTACTTACCTTTTCGGAATATTCAACAACATCACGCATCGACCGCGGATATCCTGATATGAGGTAGGCTTTGGCTGCTGGAGCCATTTTCATTTCCAGCATTAGAACTTCCGTCACTGTTTTAGACGATAATTGTGAGAAGTCTTGCATATCTGCGAAATGATAAAAGATGATTGTTATCTTCACTTACAAAAAAATTAACAATACACTACAGCAAATTATAGAGTTGGTTGGTATAAGTGGTGGCTAAGGCAAAACCTAACCATAGCCCAATTGGCGCAAGAAGCGCCGTTTTGAAGCCACAAACCTCGTGAAAATTTGTTGTTAGCTGATAGTCGGAAAATACAGAGGATGCTGCCTAGATCCAACCGGAGGAGTTAAGGAAGTAAAGCAACTCCCCAATCCTCACCCCCGACACATCCCCTAGGTTGTCAAGAAAGGCCTTGCCTAATGGACGATGTCTGGTCCTAGCAAGGTCTGGGCATTCGCATAGGAAGTGAGAGAGGGTTTCTTTCTTCTCCTCATTACCGCAACTTCGGCAATGCGTGTTGTAGGGGATACCGAGTCTGACTGCGTGATCCCCTATAGGCCAATGCCCCGTGATGACTGCCGTGAGCCTGGCGACATCTCTGCGCGATTTGGTCGTAAGCTCCGATGTTCTCTTTCTGTCATAAGAGGGCCATATCTTTCTTGATACGGCGCAGGTGTGCAGATTCCGCCATTTGGAATCCGCAACCTTGAGGTAGTGGTTGGATATACTGCGCTTAACAGTCAACAGCGGAATGCAAACAGGCTCCGCATGAGTATAATTATAGAGTACTGTGGCCATTTTTCGAATGAATCTTGTATTATATTATTTAATCTCTATTCATGCTAGATACATTAATATACGCATCACTAAATGCGTTCAAAAAGAATTCAAATCAATCAATTAAGTTTGTAGTAGTTCAATTAAATTCAATTCCAGTTTCAAATTTCATAAACCAAAAAGGAGGTAAATGTAATGAACCAAATTTTTTAAGGTAAATTTCCCCTATTCATGGTTTATATGAATTGCCTGAATTGCTGAATTAAACATGTTTTTCGAATGTTTTTTTTTTGTAAACGCAGGCAATATTTGTCACTTGATCTTTAATTGCCTTGACCCCTCCAGGGGCATGGGCACGTCAACATCTCTAGCATTTCTATGCCTTGCTGACGTTTCAATAGCATATCTGCAGTTGCTAGCATGCACCTCCTATCCGCGCCGTCTTTATACTGACAAGCTCGGAGCACCGTGAGAGTTCTATTAGTACTCACAGGCAGTTTTTGATCGCGCCGAGATTTGATCTCCGAGCTCTAGAATAGTATCGTAGAGCGGTGACCGAACGATCACGGCTACCGAGCGCGACAACTCTTGATAGATCTGCTATAAACAACAAATTGTCATTGGGTGCATTCGGGAGTCACGGTTGCTAGCTAGCTTTAAGTGCTGCCTCGTGATGTGTATTCCGAATGGTGCACTAAACCACTGCTAAACTTAGCACAAATAGCTAGGCGCTAACACTTTTAGGCTGCACAAAATTTGTTCGCTGTCTTGGCTTAGTGGAGATTTGAAAGTTCGAACGAAGTGCCTGCATTCACAAATCATTCCGCTACCCGAGCGCTCCCATTTTTGTTGTTGTAATTCAGTGCAAAATTGGGACAAAAATAGGAGCGCTCAAGTAGCGCTACCGATTTGTGAATGCAGGCATGTCAATTTACAACAGGTGAGCCAGCATTCCATTCGGGCGTCACAAGAAACATTGTTATGTGCTGCTTAGGAATTCGCTATTTCTATGCAGCGCATTACGCTTTTTTCCGTGACGCCCGAATGCACCCATTGTAAAGTTTTATCGAATGGTCATTACACTATTAGCGAATGTCACATCAATTTCGGTTACCCAGCGCAATATCTGCTCGCCTCGACAGTTGGTTCGACAACTAAATGAGCAAAGCAGGCTGTCTCATTCACGTCATGTTGTATGAGATCGGAGCGACCCATTCTATGCAACACGACAGAGCATCAGATTTTTGCTAATTTATCGGATAAGTTTAAACTAATTTAATTTATCAGGTAAGTTTAAACTAATTTTTACTCACCATTTCCTATTGCATACTGTTGTAACAAATCCATCATATTAATATGTGTAACGCCACGTTTCTCCTGCATAAGTGTATCACAATGTGTAACTTTACCACTACCTGGGCCACCTGTAAATCCAGTAAAAGAAAAGAACAACGTAACAATATTCTAAGAATAGCAATTGGACAGCAATTTCCTTCTTATAAACTTTTAGTACAGCATAGCAGTACAAGTTACCTAAAACAAATATTACTGGAACTTTGGGAGGTTCGAATTTGATTTTGCCGGCGTTTTGCATTGGCATACCAGCCAATGAGGCAGAACGTATAGGAGCTGAACGTGTTGGCCCACCACCTTTCCAGTCGGCTCCTGGATCTTCTGCTTCCTGTGACGTATTCGCGTCTGGACAAAAAGAAAGAAAAGAAAAACAAAGGTCAGTTTCAATTTCAGTCAAAGTGTAATCAATCAGTCATAATTATTATGGGTACATTCCTATTTCACAAAAATAGAGAGATTTCTCTCTTTATTGTGCCTAGGCTAGATGCGTCTATGATAGATGCTCAATCGGATTGCCGCCGGCCGTTTCACCCACTCGCGAGAGGAGCGACTCTACAAGTACGATAGTGAGGGTTGTGATCCCTAGAGCACGGACAAAAGCTACGTACTCGTATTACGCACTTTAATTATAATTAATTATAAGGAACGTCCTTTTGTACTCCAGTACAGGTTAATTCGGGTTAACAATAAACAATTACAATGCATACATTATCTTAGATAAGCGTAATAGAGCGGCTACGTGCTCCAGCGACGCAAGCGTCAAGAAGTAGTGCGAAAATAAGTGGCTACGAGCGCCAGCGATCGTCCATTGCAGGCGGCTTCGCGTGTCAGTTTGTGATGAACTGAGACATAACAAAGCAAACTTTGGACAAATGTTGCCGTAGAATTGTGATCGAATTGGTAAATGCTCAAATGATATATTTATCTCTATATATAAAAATGAATGTTTGTTTGTATGTCATTTATAGAATCGTAAACTATGCATTTGATCATGTGATGATCTTTAGCAAAGTTGTTGTGCATAAACCAAAGAAAGTCACTGAGTAAGAAAAAAACAAAAAATAGAAAAACAAATGAAATTGTTCTAATTGCCACGAGCGAAAGATTGTTGCTATGAATTCACTGTAGTTGCTACGAGCAAAAGTTCGTTGCTATGAAATTATTCTATTATTGACTGTGTTTTTTTTTTTTTTTTTTGCAAATGTGGCAATATTATAATTGCTTTTTCAATCAAAATTTCTTCACTCAACTTACACTAGAACTTATCTAGTGCAATTTTGTATGAATATTTGCACTGGTATAGCAGAAAAACCACAGCCAATAAATAGTAACAAAGCCAGGGTTTTGCGCGATTGTTTCTTAATAATACGTATATGGGAGGAGTGCACTAAGGCCTATGGGCAGTATTATATTACTTCTCTGTGGCGACTTTAGGCAAACTTTACAAGTAAAACCCGGAGGGATGAGGGCTGATGAAATTAAGGCATGTCTAAAAAGCTCACATCTATGGCGCATTGTCATAGCCATGCATTTGTCAACCAATATGCGAGTAATCAAAATGCCCAAGAATTTTCAGATTTATTACTGAAAATTGGTGACGGTACGTATCCGGACGAAGAAGGGAAGGTTATTCTCCTAAATAATTGAAGTTGTGTATTTAAAAAACGACCAGGCATCTGCGATAAACGCAGAAATATTAAAATGCGTTCCTGGGGAATGTGTTGAATACAGCTCAATCAACCAAGTAATGGATCAAGAAGATGCTACCCATTATCCGGTTTTTAAATTCCCTAAGCGCACCTAGGCGGGGTCTCTGTAATTCTGCTTAGAGATTTGAACCGCCGAAACTATGTAAAGGTACCCGACTGAAAGTGAAGTTACTTTTAATTTAGCTGAAGTTTAGCCTTATCGTCGTGGTGTTGAGCAAGCGGAGAACAAATTAATTATGTATGAAAAAAATATTCAAGGTTAGTATCAAGTTGTGAGCGAAGCGAACAACGCGAGCTCTCGCAGCTAGTGTATTATAAAAATTTAGAGCAATATATGAATGGTCCTGGCTTGAGTGCTTTTCAATGTGAATCATTCCTCGAAAACAGTTTTATTAAAATATAGTAGTCTGTAGAGGTCGAAGAGTAAAAAGATGAGTTTGTCTTAAAAATATTAACTTCCTAGTGCGCTGTAATTTGTTCCTATCTCCGACACTCTGCCTACCTCCGAGCGAAACGAAATTCTAAACCATTTTAAACATTTTCTGGATAGCTCCGCTTAATATTTTTTCACGCACTATTCATGTACAGGCGTCCCCCGCTTATTCGCCATGTTAGGGACCGGAGCAATGGCGAAAAGCGGAATCGGGCGAAAAGCGGAACGTAGATTTTTTTCAGCTTGTAAGTAGATTTTGACCGCCTTGAAACGTAAAATACACGTTTATATCATTTTTTAAAGAATATGAAAGGTTAATAACACAATGACAGCCACAAGGCTCAACATTGCTGACACAGGCTGGTTTGATATGTAGGTTCGGACCCAATGCTGGTCTAAGTGTGCTGTGATACATCATGGCAGCCCCTGCACCTAACCTAACCTAACCTAACCCTAATAACACAAATGATTGAACAAATACAGAAAAATTAAGATAAACTTATTTGTAACTACTTCACTTTTTAATCACAGTATTAATCAAATAATGGATATATGTAAGTATAGAGAATAGTTATCAAAAGAGTTGAAAAAATTATTAAGCATTAAAAAATTAAAATTTAATTCGTTTTGCAGAAGTGGAGCTTCCAGAATTTCAATCTGAAGAGATTGTTGTCGATGGCTGCGCAGTGGCTGCCTTAAAATAGAATAACATTGTCGTTCGTTGCATAGATCTCTTTCTCCTTTCTCTGAGAAGTTGGTGATAACATACTATTTGGTCTTCAAAGCTCCTATATGCTTTGGCAATTCTTTCGAAGTTCGGCTCGACCCTCTTTCACAATGCTATTGCCACCTTGACTTTTAAGATTCCTTTCTGCAATTCTTTTGTAGTTAAAACCCTCAGTTTACCCGCCACTCAATCTCAATCTCTGACACAATCTTCTCTGTTCTTCCATTAACAGAAGATCTTCATCATTCCGATTCCTCATTATGGGAGTCAAGCAAATCTGCAACGTCTCCAGGTTCGACTTCTAACTCTAGTTCTCTTGCCATGTTAACAACTTCCGTAGTTGCTTCATTCCCTGGTTCCTCGTTAGCTTCCAAATCGCTCATGGATGAATGAATCCAAAAATTTAGCTTTATTTGTGGAAAAACGGCACTTTACAACTGCATTGAACGGAAACAGTTATTCGAAATTGGAAATGAAAAGTTATACGGCGAAAGAGTGGGACATGCGGCGAATTGATGAATCATGTAGGAATTGAAAAGCGGCGAAAAGCGCAACGGCGAAAAGCGGGGAACGCCTGTATAGTGCATTCATGTATTGCTGTAAATTTTGTTAGTACATAAATACACAACATTCAGTACGTTTATATCGCGGGACTATCTTCGAGGTTTAACTAAATCGATCTAACTCACAACGGTGTAAACGTACCGGTTTAATTAGTTTTGGTACTAATTTTTAGCTCCACTGGCAACGTTTATACCGTGGAACTAAAAGGAGTATTAACTAGGTCATATTAGATTTAGTTCTGAATCGTGGAGTGTTTATGGCGACCGGTACTAAATATGGCAAATGTCAGATAGTTAGTGCCTTATCACTTCGGTTTAAAGAGAATTTTAGAAATGTAAAGAGGCAGTGGCTTCTTGTGAAAAGCACTTTTATACCGCCGACTCCAACAAAACATAAACACCGACAAAAAGAACCGTCAATAACGGAAACGCAAACGAATCACTACGTTTATATCGCGAGACTATGTTTCAGTTTTAACTAATCCCAGCTAATATTACACTAATTTACACTATACCCAAATTACTTCATCTGTGCCAGATGATTTAATCTGAAACTGTCAAATACATACAATTTTAAACTCACCACACCCAGATTACGCCGCAGATTAAGTAGTCTGGCTATAGCGGAAACGGATATAACACACCATGATGTAAACATGTCGGATTAGGTGATTGAACTTGTTCTTAGCTCCACTTGCGGTGCGGTACTGGACTAAACCATCTGGATTAGTTTTGCGTTTTCGTTGTTGATGGAAGGAAGGCTTTGGACGATCAAGAAAAAAACGACTCCAGTTGACCCTATTTTTACCGTTACAAAGTCATCCGAACTGATTCAAAATTTCATCTGGCCTTAGGGACGATCTAGTTTGAGCAACGGGGATGCAAATATCAACAAGTTCTGCGTGATATTGGTGTTTTATACGCCGCCATGCCATCTGAATATCACGGTCGATAGTCCGACGTGTAGATTTCTAATACCTACATTGTAATTTGGGGCGACAGATACAGCGACGAGATATCAAAGCTATTATATAGGCAGAGCGTAATGGTTTACCGCCCGAAACCCGAGTGCCGAGTGCTGAACATGTTTGACGGCCACAGCAACAACGGCAACAACAAACGATGTGACAGTTGTCCTTATGAGTGCTAAAGTTAATTATACAGTGCAAGTCATCTAATTACATTCAGTGCTCAACTACAAAATTTCCGCTTTGCCGTGCTGCTTTACAAAAAGAGTGTTGCTGTGCCAGTTTTATTTAGTTTTTTTTTATAGTTTCGTTAAATTGGTCTTAAATTTTGTTTTTTTTTATCCACTTGCATCAATGGTTTTTTTTTTCTTATTTTTCGTTAATCGAACATTAAGTTTCGGTGCGCCCATCTCCGTAATGGCCATTACGGATATGGGGTAGGTCCTTATTTAGTATGTATTCTTTTCCATTATTAAATTATGTTTCTTTAAATTTATTGTTATTTATGGTTGGACAATTTTATTCTTATTGTCGTTTTTTTTTTGCATTTCATTTCAATTTTGATTATGAATAATGATGTATAGTATCTTGGAGTTTGAATCTCGTGTGTTTCCTTTGAAGATCCTGCCCCGTTTTCAGGTCAACGATGGTGATAAGGTGAGGTAGAGGCCTCCTCGTTTTTTTTTTATTTCGATAGGGAGGTCTCCAATTTTTTGGCCATGAGAGGCCAGGGTCCGTCCGCTCCAGCTGGATCAGGAGTGGTGTCAAGGTACATAAGCCGGTCGACGGCCATAGCCTTCATATAGTTTCTTTTTTTTTCTTCGCTTTTTTTTAGGGCCGTGGGACCTTTGGTACCCGTGTGTGCTATTTTCTCCTTAGGCACGAGATATTTAGAATGGTAATGGTAGGGGCAGCGAGAAGGCAAAAACCCCGCCCACATCTCCCGTCACTGAGCTACAGCAAGCTCGTTCCGCCGCCTATCGACTGAGGAGTTTTCGCCAGATGGCGTTATCGGCCCTTCACGGTCATTTCGGCAACTATTTAGTCCATCCTCATGAACACTTATGACTCCCTAACACCTGTCCATTACACACTACAAGCCGCTGAATGAAAAAGTCGTAAAGGTAAAAAAAAATTGTCTACCCCCATTCGCCTGAATAGAAACTCAATTGCAGTTTGTTAATAATTGTATCTGTTGCTCAATAAACGCTGTATATAGTATGTTACTCAGTAGACGTTGTGTATGTTGACCAATAGACACTGTATCTGTTCTCTGTCGTTCATGTTCATGTTGCTAAATAGATACTGTATCTTTTGCTCAGCAGATGCTGGATCTGTTGCTCAATTGATATTGTGTACATTGGCCATTATACGAGTATAATTTATCTTCTGCTCAATACATGTTGTATGTTTTAGTTAACAGATACTGTATCCGTTGTTTAGTAGATGCTGTATCTGTTGGCCAATAGATATCTGTTGCTATAATGTATTTGCAGAGAGGGCGGGCCTTAAATGCCGATAAACATTATCGCTCTTTTTGTGTCTTTTATCTTAGCTGCCCGGCTGTACAAAAAAAAACTATTATTTCCTGATACGGCTAAGCGCAAACCTGTCAAGGATATTTTTATAAAAGACTAAGATGGATGATAAGGAAAAGGATACGAATGAGGATAAATTTAATCTACACAAATGGATTAATAACAACAGATTTCTCATTGTACTCGCATTAACAAAAGACATTAAAAGGTGTAAATGAATTTCCATTACCTTTTCTGTTCAATATCCGTATGAGCACTCAATTTTCAATTAATATAATTGCTAAGTCCGAAATCCCTGAAAACGTTCATTCAAGGTTAATTTAAAAAAAAGCTTAGAGTGAGAGCAGTGCACTCTGCACTGTGCAGACAGCAATCATGAATGAACTTGAGGAAGTCTAATCAAGGATACAGTTTACTGTTGGAAATGCTTTCGCTTATCACTTGATAGCATTCTAGCGTACATTGCATATATTGTAATATATTCTCTTCGATGCATACACTCATGTGCCTACAGTTCACACAAATGCAACTATTCCTACTCAACACGCGGTGTCCCTCGTGTACAATAATCAGAATATTTCACATATACATGAACAGTATTTTTTGTTTTTATTTATTTTTTGTTTTGATTTGGTTCTTTACTGTTGTTATTTACCTTACCACCTTAGGGGGTAGATAAATCGATTTGCTGCCCCCGCGCTTTCCTATAAAAGTTTGGTCAGTTCATTTTCCACATGTTGACTGACAAATACCCAACCTGCAAGTTTACTCATATGTTAAGTATCTAAATGCTTGCATACTAGAGTTGGAGTACGTATAGAAATCCTAGAAAGGAGGGTTTTGATTCAGTGGTTTATTTTTTTCGTTTCCAAATTTGTTTACTAAAATATTAGCCACCTGAGAATATACCAGGCGGAGATTATCTAAATTAGCGCTTATTTTTAGGAAAAAAAAACAATTTATTCCTTTTTGATAAGGTTTGTGTTGTTGTGTGAGAACTTCACAGAAAAATAGATTATCGGGACGTAAACTTGAAAAGCATGGGAACTAGACTGACAACAGTCCTTCTTCGAATATCGCTGTCCTTTACTAATTGCATTAAATATAAAGGGACAGTGAGGTCCAAAGGAGGATAATTTCTTTCAATCTCTCTCCTCTAGTTTATTACTGTCATCTCCATAACAGTCCAAGATGGTTTGGTTTGGATTGCACGGACGCTGGAAAGAAACTTTCCATGGGAGTGGAGAGGAATTCTGTAATTTAATTTATACCCTTGTTAGGTTCACTATAGAGGGTACAAATATCCTTTCTATAAGCAGAAATGATACCAAATTTTGAAACCAAATCGGACAACTTTTCCTCGAATAAATCAATTATACAATAATAAACAATTTTAGATCCGAAAGAGGAATTTGAAAGTATTTGCGATTTTTTGAATCTGAGTAGAGTTCGGCAACTTTTTCAATCATAGTCAAAATATTGTAAACAAAAAACTGTTTAAAAACTTTGGAAGTTTTCTTGCCAGTACTACCGTGTTGAAAAGCAATTTGCTTAAGTGATTTCGTTGACGTTGGAACGTCACCATCTTTATCTGCCGTGGCCGTGAAAGCAGAATTTCAGAGAATCCGAAGGAGTGGCGTCTGTTCTGAGTTCCTACTCTTAGTATGTCTGCTCTGTGGTTTGTGGCCACGATTATTTGTGTTGTCTTCCCCCTGTGGTGCGAGGCGTAATAATAAGCCACACAGCAGAAGGTGCACGCTGGCAACGTGCATCGTCCAAAACTGGCTTATGTCAACGAAACGTCAGGTAAGCCATATGGAATAGTTGACGCGCTATGCCCCACTAGGGGTTAAAGTAAATGAGTAACGATAACATGCTAATAAGTCATAGAAAGATTTACAGCATGAAAAAAAAACACATATTATGTTTCATTTTTGTGTTGATAAAGTTTAACTCTTAGTGAAAGCGATTCGGCGCCGCGTATCGACCGACGTGACCAACGCGGATAAAGCTGTAACGCGGACTTAAAGCTTTGAGACGCTCTACAAGGGGCAAATTTTAAATGAAATGAAACGAATATAAAAAGCAAATTGTTGAATCACGAAATCGGCCGATCGATCTGACGACGGATCGCACAGCGTATGGGGGTATTATACAAAGAACAACAACAATATCAATCAAATTGGTCTAGAGTATAAATAGGTTTTTTTTTTCCAGTCACGCCTCTCCCACTGGAGGCGTCTGATGAGACGCGCTTCGCACCAGCAGCGGTCGAAGCCCGCGTAGCACGATTTTTGGCCCCGTTTCGGGGGGAAATCATTCTTAACTAAATCCTTGGTCTAAGGTACTATACCTAGTACTATATTTATGCGACGCGAGGTTATTTTTTTTTTTACATTCTCATATTAATTTGCTACGATAAATTGATTTTCAATTCGTCTGTGTTGTAATGTTTCCATCAAAGTCTAAAAGGCTTCGGCCAATGCAGTCCTCGGGTTATAATTCTACTGCGATCCTTGTGTCGGGCGGTGAAATGTATTAGATACGCATGTACTGATATGCCTCTACAGGCATGCTAGGCATTATGATTCCTTGGCAATTTCCTAATGGATGAACCATTTACCAGGTAAAGATTGCCATCACCAATATTGAAGAACTTGTAACAAGCGGTATGGTAATTTTTATAGTATGGTAATTTTACATAAGCCTAGCCATATTCTCTGAACAAACAGACGAGTTTTGATTTTTCTATACAATCCCAGAAAGGTTCAATCACATATGTCAAAATTAGAAAGGGCACTTTGTAGTGTAGATACTACTGTAAAGCCAAACGTGAAAAAATAAAAATGCCCGAACCAGATGGAACCCAGGAAGCAGCAGCAATAGCAACGGCAACGGCAACAACAACAACAGCAGATCTACTTTCGCCGCTGTCGCTTCCGGTACGTCCAATCGGAAATGCATGCTTACTAGTTTGACATTTAGCTGCCGCTGTTGTTGTATTATACGTTTAATCTGGTTCAAGCATTAGTAGTAGGAATTAAGTATTCTTGATTCCCATTTGAAAATAAAAACAATCGACAACAACAACAAACAAATTTGTTTTTTTTTTTTTGCTCGTCCCATAGTCCGATGGCTGCTGTGTATTTATTACGATCGTTCTCTTTCGACAATCGCGAATGATCATCGCTCAGAAGCGCCTAGCAAAACACACCTTTAACCAAATTTGATGTGTATTAATAGCTTTCTTGGGTCACCCCTAGCACGTTTCGGAGCCAGCTTTTTCGATTATCGAATTTAGTAACAGAGTATTTTGCTGTGTCCAGGTCAGATAGTTTCTCGTGTAAAGCTCAACATACCCGACAAGCATTTTGGTCGCGAGCACGCATCGAACCACGTCAAAGCTAATAGAAAAAAAATCTCATCATTTCCACTGTTCTATTGATTTTGATGTGGTTCGATGCATGCTCGCAACCAAAATGCTTGTCATATATGTCCAGCTTAAGTTTTTGCGAAGATCGTTTATCCAGGTTAGTTACCACAACGAGTATTGAAAAATTCAAAACTAGTATGTATTTATGATTTTAAAAATGATTGAAAACACCATTTACTTTGAATTCGCAACTTTTTATTTCGAGTCGAAAACTTTGTATGCATTTCGGGCAGCCTTCCGCCCATCATCAGCAACACGACTAAAATTCGGGTTTGCATGTCAAAATTTACATATGTCTCATTTAAATGTTATGATACAGTAGAGCAAAAGATAAAAAATACAATAAAGCGTAAAAGTAACAGCTACAAAAAAATAAATAAAAATAACATTAAGGCAGTTAAAAATATAAATATAACAAACAAAGAACACAACCAAGAATAAGTTAGACATAAAACGAGAAATAATCATTGAATATGAAAAATTAACAAGTTAAAAAAATATAAAAAGTTAGTCGCTTTGATACGACTAACTTTTTATATTTTTATTGTTGTTATTTTTATTTATTTTTTTGTAGCTGTTACTTTTACGCTCTATTGTATTTTTTATCTTTTGCCATAAGTTAATATTACTTAATTGTTGATTTTTGACATTTTTAGATTCTAGTCCTTTTATCAATTAATTTAATTTTCTAGTCATATAGTCACGTTTTTATTTGTTTTTATATAAAAATTCTGAGGTGTCATTCTTTTGATTGATTTTTTATACATGTATTAGTTTTCTACTGTATCATAACATTTAAATGAGACATATGTAAATTTTGACATGCAAACCCGAATTTTAGTCGTGTTGCTGATGATGGGCGGAAGGCTGCCCGAAATGCATACAAAATTTTCGACTCGAAATAAAAAGTTGCGAATTCAAAGTAAATGGTGTTTTCAATAATTTTTAAAATCATAAATAGTGTGGAGTTCGCGTTTCTCATTTCTATTAAATTATAAATATAGTATGTATTTATTTTGGTAACACATCGATCATGTGTGTTTGCATGGAACGGACCAAAAGTACCAATTGACATTGCTACTTTATGGGCCGTTTGCTCAATTTTTAGTTAAAGTTTATTCTCTTAATAAATGCTAAAATCGGACGATAATTTCAAACAGCTGATACGGACTGCTGGTATTTTGACAGCTAGATTTGTTTACGTTTGCACATTCAAATAAGACAATTAAACTGGGCACAAAGAACAGAGTTCTGGAAATTCATTCGATGAAAGAGGATTTGAAACCAACTCAGCCGCAAATTAATGCTGAGAGACGGTACAGACGTAGAATATAACAGGCGGCAAAATTCCGCCATGAAAATCAGCTAATTTTCTACTGCATTAGTTGATTTTACATTTTTACATTTTTTACAGCATTATCATATTTTGAACGTTGCATACGCTAAGGTTTAGTTTAGTGTCTCAGATAGCTAACTGGCAGTTTAACCATTGAGAAAACGTCATACTATATTTAATAGAGTTCAAATAATGGTAGTTTCAGGCCGCCGAGTTTACAGGACCTAACGATTTCAATAAATATAACAATGCTACAATCTCTGAATCACTTTCTTGAATTTCTGGAATGGTGAAATGTACGCCTTCAGTAAAACATTCTATTGAGACGAAATTAAGCCATTTATGCTGTTAATATTTCACAGTATATGTAATTAAAAATTCATAGGGGTGCACATTTTTCTGTGAAGCCGAAAATCCGACCACCACGCTATACAACTAATTACCAATCAACAACTTAATTGTCGATAATTGGTTCTACATATTGTAAACAAAACCGGCGAATTAATCAAGAGTCGACCTTTGCTATTTGTCGAGTCACTCTATTAATTATTTTCATTATCCTCGCTGGAAGAAGGTTCCCTCATATTCTGTCTTTTTTTTTCATCGCCTCGATATTCCTCAGAATATTATATTGGACCATGTCAGGCCTGAGCCCATGTATTTGTTGTTAGCCTTTTCTTAATTTCGACATTGTTTATTCTGCCCTTCACCAGTGTATTGTCTCCCAGTAGCGTGCGTGTAGTGTAAAGTTCAGGGCTTCTCATTAGCTAATGAAGGAGCTAAATCGAATTTGGACTCACCTGTGTCTAGGCAAATACCCATTATCCATTCGGTCTTGAACAAATTTTCAAGCTTTTCACGTCCACTGTGAAATGGTAACTTTTTAGACGCAATTGTTTTAATTAATCCACGATTTCTTTCAAAGCATCCTTTCAGTTAAATTTCATATATACTCGTATATTTAAAAATATAAAAATAATTTCAACTGAACATCACATCCTAGCAAAGCACACGAACAAATAACAAATAAATCTAAGTATTTTGGAGTTTGTGTTTTTTTCGCGAAATGTAAAGATAATCACAATACGAACTGTGGATAGAACAATAGAATGTAATATCTTACAATCTTTTTCAGATGATATTCCCGAGCTTTTTATTACTTCGACAGTACCGGTCAAATGCGTGTTATCCGATCGAAATGTTTAAACTCACTGTCAAAGTCAACGAAAAAACAAAGTTTTTACCCTTGTCCAGCATTTTGAATATTTTATGATGACCGTTACCTACCCCTATTCGATTCAAGTCAATGTTATCGTGCTCGCATTTGGTATCTCCATTCACAACCGTCCGTGAGTATGGTTCCACTACATACGAGTATCAATATGTGGTTTTGAATTGAACAGGATATTAACGACACATACGAGTATAGTTTATAGTTTAGTATGTGGTCACTACAATATTATCATTAATTGGTGTGTAGTATTTACTACCCCATGTAGTGTAGGAGGTTGGACTGTTGTTGTTAGGACTTACCAGAATAAAAATAATGTTAAAATTTTTATTTATGCTATACTTATAATTAACAAATACATAGAAATTAGGAATGGGTAGAGAAATTAATTAAATTGGTTTGATCAGTGTATCATATGTATCCTATAATAGCGATTTATTTGGGAGGAAAGCCTGATTTTTCTTGAGCTGGGCAGTGTTATCCATTGCAGCTCAACACAAGATAACTTCAAGCATAAGATAACTTAAAGTTTGAGTCTTAGTGCTACCCAGTAGAAGCATTTAAAAGTTTGTCGATATACGAGTATTTGAGGTCAAATCATAATATTACAACACAGGTGAAAATTCATTGTTCGCAATTCACCGTCGTTTCACTATTCTCTTTCGACTAAATTGTGCCATACACGCAGCGACCGATAGGCCGATCCGTCGCCCGATATCGATATCTGCCGACCGGCCTGTGTTGGTATTTCTTATTGGTCCACATACTATATTTAAGAAAATCCATAAAAAGTCCTATTGGAAATAACAACCAAATTACTTGCAAACAAGATGGCACGGCGTCAAGGCGGAAAAAGACTTGGTTTGCACAGATTTTTGACGCAGCGAAAAAATTCGCGTCAGTGTGGGCATCCTCATAAAACGCTGTGGTCAGATTTTTCTTCCTATTTGCGGCGGCATTCAAAGAAGCTAATGGAGCTTTCAAACTATTAAAACATTACGGGCCATCCATCATCACTCATCATGCAGCAAAATGAATTTGACTAACATTTGACAATTTAGCAGGATGTCGTCTTAGTACGTAGGAAGTGGAGACTAGAAAGTACATTCTGTGCGAATACCCGGCTATTGGAAGGGTTAGGAATACGTTTCTCGAGCAGTACACCGCGAACCCTATGTATGTCAGGAAACTCCTACTAAAAAGACTTACTAGCCTTCGTCGGACGGAATGGGTGAAAAACAGCTTTGGTTGAACAGTATTGATTTAATAATTCGATTTAATATTCGTCACTTTCAAATAAGAGAGAGATTCGTTGGCGAAATTCCATGTGGAAAATGAATATTAGTTCAATCGCACAAAGCTCGAAAATGTTGACAATTACAAGTTCTGACATCCTTTTTGCCTTGTGCTGGAGCTGTGGTAATTACACATTAATTTATCTTGATCTTGCCTTGTCTTTTATTGTTACTGTTGGAGTACAGTAAGTAAGTAGTAAAAGATGTATGAAATGATAAAATCGTTGTATTTATAAAAAAAATAGGACGCGATTTATTTACTATTTTAAAAAAAGGAACATATCGTCTTATCAGAGGACGTCTGGTCCGTAATATCACCGGACTATGCAATCCCCACTAATTTACCACGATGTAAACGTAACTGATTAGTTAGATTCGAACTAATATTACGTTTACACTATCCCCAGATTACTTCATCTGTAGCGTAATCTGGGTGTGGTGAGTTCAAAATTGTATGTATTTGACAGTCGCAGATTATCTCAGCTGGCGCAGATGAAGTAATCTGGGGATAGTGTAAACGTAATATAACTTCCACTTGCGATGCGATGCTGGGCGGTACTGGACTGAAAAATTTAGACTAGATGGATATTGAAGTTTCCGTTGTTGACGTTTGTTTTGTTAATGTCGAGCGTCGGTATAAAAGCGCTTTTATCAAGAAGTTATTGGCTCTTGATATTTCTAAAATACTCTTCAACCCGAAGTGACAACTAACATCTCTAACATACCATATTTAGTATGAATAGTAATACCCCTAATACGTTCCAGTTAATACTTCTTTTGAATACCACGATATAAACGCTATATTAAAATCCATTTTATTAGATTTTAATTTAAGGAAAAAAAATACTCACCTCCATTCGAGTTTGTTTCAGCTGGTAATTCCATGAATTCATTCAACTCTTCTCGATATTCTGTGAAACTTATATCCTCCACACATGCATATTTATATGTGTCTCGTGTCTATATTATGAACTGGAAAGTAATCCTGAAAATGATCGAAACTTGCGCATTTCCGTTTGCCTCACAGACAATACATATATGTTGCCTATATGTGATTGTATTTTAGGTACACTGTCAATGTCAATCAACCAATATTTCTAATCTTTACCACCCTCAAGTAGATATATAGATACATTCAAATACAAATGAAAAACAGGGGCGACAAGTAACCAACCTTAACCTCAGAAGCCTTGAAAAAGGATATGGGCAACCAACATACGCCCGGCGTTTACTGTGGAAAATGACTCGTGTTGAATGATAGTACGGCCGGTAAAGGATCATATATTCATTAAGAAGGCCACGACGATACCCACAACCAACTTTATTAGGCAGGTAATCGAGGGAAATACAAGCGCTAGTTACACCTCGTAATACATCATAAAATTGCACTCTCGTATATTTGTTATGATGGATTTCAATCAATGAATGGTTTTATATTGAATTTCTCATTTACCGCACACAGTCAATATAAGATTTCACTTATATTTTAATCAGTTAAAGCGCTATAAAGTATGATGAGAGATACTAATGACCAAAATGACCGTCTCTCCACCCTCGGCGTAATTAAATAATTCATAAATCGTAGTGAGACATAAGTCCAACGAAGTCGAAATATCAGTATAATGCAACGTATTCAAAGGACTTTCCCCAGAAGGTTACAATGGATTAAAGCACTGTGTCATCAGTGCTGGCCCTGGGTCATAAATTTTTAAGGCAAACTTTTCAACGGCCATTACGAATTTATCAATTTAGCTGGGAAACACCAGCAGATACGACGATCCGATCGAATAGTCGAGGGCGTCCCATAATTACAACCTATTGCCTTTGTCTTTATTTTTTTATGTCGCTTTAACCTACTTTAAAATGACCTTTAGCATTGAGGATTCACATGAGGGTATACCTTCAGCAGGGCATGGAAGAGTCAAACCCGATGGGTTTCACCTGAAAAATATGTTGTCTGATGAGCTGCTCATCGAATTAGGGTGACTTTCATGAAGTTAATTGAGCACCTATATCGCTCCATTGGTGTATGGAAACTTTATTGCATTATGAAAGATTGATGGATACGTGGAGAGTCAACATCGAACACTGTTAGTGGACATTATGGTTGTGCATTATGCAGGTCATATAATTGACCAGGTGCTACACGACATGATAGTAATTGTGTCAAAAAGCAAATGGTGGGCCTGGGCCGTAGCCAGTATTACTGTACTATGGCAGTAAATTTCCAATGAATTTCGGCCAATCGTTTATTACTCATTAGATTGCGTATGCAGTGTTTTAAGTAGTCAGGGACACGAAGTCAGAGAAATATCTTGGTGAATATTGAATTAGGAAAAATACCATACGTGTTCCAAATGTCACTGAAAAAAATGGATTTAGGTTTATAACACATTTAATTCATTCATCGCTTTTGAAAAGTTTTTAACGAAATTGAATGTAGTAAAATGAGAGGTATTAAATGCAATATTTAGGTCATAAACAGTTCCGCTTATTATATCGTTTGTAGGTTATTAATTTAAATTTAATCTTATTTTAACCATTAGTAAAAATTAAAAACCCCAGCCAAAAGACATATACATACATCTCCTATGTGTCCTTTAAAAACAGACTGTGTGTAATGGACGGTTTGGTGGGCATCTGAAGATGCCCGTGAGGATACTACTTTGCCTTAACCCCTAGCGGGGCATAGCGCGTCAACTACTCCTGCGCGCCATCGTACTCTGTTCTGGGCAATGGGGCGCAACTCCCCAAAAGACTTACCCAGTACCTGACACTCCTTTGCCACAGATCGACGCCATGTGATTCGAGGACCCCCTCTTGGTCGGCCTTGGTTGGAAATGGGGTTCCATTTCATGGCATGCAAAGCAATGCAGTTATCACTCTTCCGCAATGTGTGACCTATCCACTGCCATTTTCGCCTGCGTATCAATTCGTCGATTGGCATCTGACCCGTACGCCGACTTAGCTCTTCATTTGATATTGTTTCGGGCCAGAAAATTCTTAAAATTCGACGAAGACATGAGTTGACGAAAACTTGCAGCTTTCTGGTAACTCCTACGGAAACTTTCCATGTACTGCTCCCATACAAAAGTACTGATAGTACCAGGGAGCGAAACAGGCCCAGCTTGGTCTTGATGCTGAGATAACTGCCCTGCCAGATTTTGGACAGCATGCCGTATGCACGTTTAGCCTGGTTGATACGACGAGCGATGTCCTGCTCCGTACCACCATTTTCGGCAACAATGCTACCCAGGTAGACGAAGTTGTCCACCTTCTCCACAGGCTGCCCATTAATATTGATGGCAATAGGTGTCGGATTTCTTTTTCGCAACGGCGGGCTAAGAACCTTGGTCTTGTTGGTATTAATCTTTAGCCCAACCTTGCTTGCCTCCCTCTCGAGATCTAACGCCATTGCGGACAGATCCATGATTTTGTGGGAGAGTAGGCATATGTCGTCAGCGTAGTCAAGATGTTGTAGATAAGATGTCAAAGTCCATTGAATTCCTCTGTCGAGTCCGAATAGGGCTGCATGCAACACATCGCCGATCACAATGAGGAATAGGATCGGTGAGAGGATGCACCCCTGCCGAACTCCACTGCGAATCTCAAAGTCCCCCGACACCTTACCTTTATGCAGACCGCGACATTTCGCGCCGTCATAGGTTGCCTTAATAATAGCCACAAGCTTCTCAGGGATGCCTCTCCTGCGCAAGGCCGCCCATATAGAATCCCGGTTCACACTATCGAAAGCCTTTTCGAAATCGATGAAAAGCAAGTGAAGCGGAGAATCGTATTCAGCGCATTGCTCGATGATGATTCGCAAGGTGTTAATGTGATCGACACAGGAGAATCCGGATCGAAAACCAGCCTGCTCTTCATCAATTGTGCTTTCTAAGTGGGCCTTTAGTCTTTCCAGGACGATTTTAGCTATTATCTTGGCAACGGCAGGAAGCACACAAATGCCTCTCCAATTATTACAGTCTGTGAGGCTACCCTTCTTTGGAAGTTTGATGATCAAACCTTCCTTCCACTCAGTGGGAAAGGTCTCTGTATTCCACGCTTTATCAACAAGTGGGTGCAGCAAATCAGCAGTTACGCTTGGGGCTGCTTGATAAAGTTCGGCAGGGATGCCGTCAAGTCCGGCGGCCTTTCCTCGTTTTAGTGCAATAATTGCAGTGACTATTTCCTCTTTAGTCGGGGCAGTGGACCGTATACGCACATTTTGATGGTTAGCTAAATTATCTATATGAGGGGGAACTTCACCAGAGGTTACACGGTTCAAGACCGCGGCGAAGTGTTCTTTCCACCGCCTCATTTGATCTTCTTCCAAGATAAGTAGCTTTCCATCACTATCTTTCACCGGATGTTGGCAGGAGTTACGACCACCTGTAAATTCCTTGATGACACCGTATACGGCGTTTAAGTTGTTACTTCTAGCGGCTTCTTCTGCTGACGCTAAAAGAGAATTGGCATAAACTCTTTTATCGCGTCGCACACTACGCTGAACTTCTCGAGCTTTCTGACGGTAAAGGAGTCCGATGCTGCTTCGATTGTCGTCTGTGGCTGCAGCCAAACGAACTTTCAGCTCCTTTCTTTCAACAATCCGCTGCCATGAAGCGTCGGACATCCAGGGCTTATTCCGGCAATCCGGGTTTGGGCCAAGGATGGTATTTGCGCTATCAATGTACGCATTTTTGATGGCATCCCAGTTTTCGTTTATGTCACTATCTGGGTGACTAGTTATCTCAGCCGCTTTTTGCGCAAGATGGTCATTATATTGTTGTAAGACAGCTGGATTTTTTAGTCGAGCGGTGTTGAATTTGTGGGGCCTGGATCTTTCGTCGCTGGGGCGGCGCACGGCTGCAATACGCAATCGAACATTAGCGATCATAAGATAATGGTCTCTTCCCATCCCAATATCGGCACCCTTCTTGTTTCGCACGTCCAGGAGGCAACTCTTGAATCTTTTACTAATGGCAAAATGGTCGATCTGATTTTGTGTTCTGCGCCGATCAACAGAGGACCAACTGATTTTGTGGTGGTCCTTATGCTCAAACATAGTACCACCGATGAAGAGACTGTGAAAGTTGCAGAACTCCACAAATCTTTCACCGTTGTCATTACGATCACCAAGACCGTGTCTCCCCATCACATATCTGAGCCCATAGTTATCAGCGCCAACTTTCGCATTCAAATCACCCATAACCATTATAATGTCACCTTTAGGTGTTCTGCTCTGAACGGCGTTTAGTTCTTCGTAGAAGGAGTCTTTTGCCAAGACATTGTCGGGTTCAGTAGGGGCATAACATTGTATAATTGAGATGTTCCTCATTTTGGTCCGGAACCTGGCGGTCAAGACCCTGTCAGAGACCGGTTCCCAGGATAAGAGACAGTTTCGCGCGGCTCTGGTTAAAAGGAGCCCCACACCTGACTCACGGCGACTACCGGTAGCTTTACCGGAGTACAACATTACAGTGCTGCCCGTTGGAGAGATGAATTCTCCGCTGTTCCACCATCTTATCTCACTAACTCCTAAGATATTTAATTTGTACCTCAGAAATTCACTCTCTAATTGAAGAAATCGTGCGTTCTGGGGACCTTCTGATCCATTGTCCAGGAGAGTACGCACATTCCAGAATCCAATCTTTGTCATTGTACGATAGCTAAAAGTCGTAACCGTTGAGTCAGTCCTTATCCGAGGCATAGTTGACGTTTCGTTAGCATATAAAGATTTCGGATAGTGCAAGTTGCTGGCATACACATCCTGTCCTTCGATTGTCGGTTTTAACGACAGGCCCTCAAAGGGAAAGGCCGTGGTATTTTTTTCACACCCCACACCACAGGGGTACCTCAACCAAATCATCGCACCGCCATCACTGGCGGCTTGACGTTGGTTGGCAATGGTCAGTGACCACTGCCGTTCCAGGGGGCGCCCACGCGGAGGACTATGGAAGAGGAGTTTTTCGCCACTCGTTGCCCCTGTCCTTTACGTACTACCAAATTTCATAGGCCTGAGAAAAACAACACATACATCGAAGGTAAAAATGGGGAATAATAAAAAAAAATGGGGCGATAAGGACGGAATGGTTGGCGCAGACGCCTTTGCGCTGGCATCGTGGTCCAGGTGAGATGGGACCCTCGGCCTCTGGTTTCGTACCACTGACAAACCATTACTCATCAGGTGCTGCCATCTATCTGCTGGTGGAAGCAGCACTACCAAACCATAACATGGTTCATTGAAGGTGGTTCATTACATACTCTCCTTGAAGTACCTAGTATCTGAAGAGCCGAAAGACATCTGAGCACTGTCTTTGGATTGCAGCGCTTTTAAAGCAGCCTGACTGTCCGAGTGAATACAAATGTTTCCCTTCCTGCAAGCTGTTGAGGCTTACTCTGCAGCCTCTTGAATTGCTAGCACTACCTGGAAGATACTGCATTCGTTCGGCAGTCGGGTGGATAGATTGCACAGGAGTTCCAGAGAGTGAACTGCCGCTCCAACACCCGTTTCCATCTTTGAGTCGTCGGTGTAGAAATTTAGTGATTTACGTGGTTCGATGCATGCTCGCGGCCAAACTGCTTGTCGTGTATATCGACCTTTAGTTCGTGACACACAACGGCTGGCCTACTGGTGCGAATTTGTTTTATGAATTTCCTCCACTGAGTTTCTGGTGGACACAAGATACTGTGCTAGATGTCATTGCCTGCATTCGTAAATGGTAGCGCTACTGAAGCGCTCCTATTTTTGTTGTTGCAATACAGTTCAAAAATGGGACAGAAATGGGAGTGCTCTAGTATCACTACCCAGAGCCGTATGAAGGGAGGGGCGAAGGGGGCGACCGCCCCGGGACCATTAGCAGAGGGCGCCGAAAACGAGTTTGATATTCGGGAATTTCAATAGCGCATTTAAAAAAGGACATTTATACAAATTTAAGCAATGACTGTGAAATTGACATCCAACACCTCCTCATAAAACCCTTTTTAAAATACATGCTCGTATGTATCTCATACCTCTTCTTCCTATTTTTATACCCTAGACTTTATAAGTATAGTTGGTACTGAAAATGGACATGATCAGGCCAAGAGAACGCCTACCTCCCCTACATATGTAACATAATTAAATGTATCTATAACTCCTGATTAAATAAACATGAAAAGCTCTAGCTGTGGTAGGTAATCTTATACTCTACTACTTTGCCTTAACCCCTAGCGGGGCATAGCGCGTCAACTACTCCTGCGCGCCATCGTACTCTGTTCTGGGCAATGGGGCGCAACTCCCCAAAAGACTTACCCAGTACCTGACACTCCTTTCCCACAGATCGACGCCATGTGATTCGAGGACCCCCTCTTGGTCGGCCTTGGTTGGAAATGGGGTTCCATTTCATGGCTTGCATAGCAATGCAGTTATCACTCTTCCGCAATGTGTGACCTATCCACTGCCATTTTCGCCTGCGTATCAATTCGTCGATTGGCATCTGACCCGTACGCCGACTTAGCTCTTCATTTGATATTGTTTCGGGCCAGAAAATTCTTAAAATTCGACGAAGACATGAGTTGACGAAAACTTGCAGCTTTCTGGTAACTCCTACGGAAACTTTCCATGTACTGCTCCCATACAAAAGCACTGATAGTACCAGGGAGCGAAACAGGCCCAGCTTGGTCTTGATGCTGAGATAACTGCTCTGCCAGATTTTGGACAACATGCCGTATGCGCGTTTAGCCTGGCTGATACGACGAGCGATGTCCTGCTCCGTACCACCATTTTCGGCAACAATGCTACCCAGGTAGACGAAGTTGTCCACCTTCTCCACAGGCTGCCCATTAATATTGATGGCAATAGGTGTCGGATTTCTTTTTCGCAACGGCAGGCTAAGAACCTTGGTCTTGTTGGTATTAATCTTTAGCCCAACCTTGCTTGCCTCCCTCTCGAGATCTAACGCCATTGCGGACAGATCCATGATTTTGTGGGAGAGTAGGCATATGTCGTCAGCGTAGTCAAGATGTTGTAGATAAGATGTCAAAGTCCATTGAATTCCTCTGTCGAGTCCGAATAGGGCTGCATGCAACACATCGCCGATCACAATGAGGAATAGGATCGGTGAGAGGATGCACCCCTGCCGAACTCCACTGCGAATCTCAAAGTCCCCCGACACCTTACCTTTATGCAGACCGCGACATTTCGCGCCGTCATAGGTTGCCTTAATAATAGCCACAAGCTTCTCAGGGATGCCTCTCCTGCGCAAGGCCGCCCATATAGAATCCCGGTTCACACTATCGAAAGCCTTTTCGAAATCGATGAAAAGCAAGTGAAGCGGAGAATCGTATTCAGCGCATTGCTCGATAATGATTCGCAAGGTGTTAATGTGATCGACACAGGATAATCCGGATCGAAAGCCAGCCTGCTCTTCATCAATTGTGCTTTCTAAGTGGGCCTTTAGTCTTTCCAGGACGATTTTAGCTATTATCTTGGCAGCGGCAGGAAGCACACAAATGCCTCTCCAATTATTACAGTCTGTGAGGCTACCCTTCTTTGGAAGTTTGATGATCAAACCTTCCTTCCACTCAGTGGGAAAGGTCTCTGTATTCCACGCTTTATCAACAAGTGGGTGCAGCAAATCGGCAGTTACGCTTGGCGCTGCTTGATAAAGTTCGGCAGGGATGCCGTCAAGTCCGGCGGCCTTTCCTCGTTTTAGTGCAATAATTGCAGTGACTATTTCCTCTTTAGTCGGGGCAGTGGACCGTATACGCACATTTTGATGGTTAGCTAAATTATCTATATGAGGGGGAACTTCACCAGAGGTTACACGGTTCAAAACCGCGGCGAAGTGTTCTTTCCACCGCCTCATTTGATCTTCTTCCAAGATAAGTAGCTTTCCATCACTGTCTTTCACCGGATGTTGGCAGGAGTTACGACCACCTGTAAACTCCTTGATGACACCGTATACGGCGTTTAAGTTGTTACTTCTAGCGGCTTCTTCTGCTGACGCTAAAAGAGAATTGGCATAAACTCTTTTATCGAGTCGCACACTACGCTGAACTTCTCGAGCTTTCTGACGGTAAAGGAGTTCGATGCTGCTTCGATTGTCGTCTGATGCTGCAGCCAAACGAACTTTCAGCTCCTTTCTTTCAACAATCCGCTGCCATGAATCTTATACTC
This sequence comes from Chloromyia formosa, assembly GCA_964017055.1. Taxonomy (NCBI): domain Eukaryota; kingdom Metazoa; phylum Arthropoda; class Insecta; order Diptera; family Stratiomyidae; genus Chloromyia; species Chloromyia formosa. The sequence goes on along the minus strand of OZ024816.1, from coordinate 23,884,132 downwards.
TCCTGGAAAAATAAAATCGACCAGTTAAAAACTAACGGTAATTTTCTTACAAAGAGCCCCGAACTGCGAACTACCCTACTTTTCACGTTTTTTGTCTTTAACTCTTGAACCAATTGACGTAGACACCTGATTTTTGGCATGTAACCAGCTGAGAAGCTGCTTGAGTTTTAGTAAGTTAAGCATATTCAGATCAAAAGAACGCCTACCTCCACTACAAATTTCAAAAAATTAAATATTCCTTTAATTACGATAACTTTCGATAGAATGACACTAGCAAGTTGAAAATTCGGTAGGATGTTGGTAGTAAGATCTAGTTAGTTGGTATTGAAAATGGGCAAGATCCGACCCAAGGAACCCCTACATCCCCTACAAATGAAACATCAAATAAGCGATACTTTTGATGAAATGACTTGGACTTTTGGTCATATCTTTGAAGTGAGATTTAGTTGGTTAATGTTAAATATGGGCCAGATCCGACCCAAGGAACCCGTACTTCCCCTACAAATGAAACATAAAAGAGATAATTTTCGATAAAATGAAGCTAGTAATTTGAAATTTTTGTCAAATGTTTGTACTAGGATCTATTGTAGTTGGTTGTTATTGACAACGCACAAGATCCGACAAAGGAAACCTCTACCTACCCTACATGTGAGACATCAAATAAGCGATAACTGTCGAGAGAATGAAGCTAGCGACTTGAAAAATTCAACAAATATTTGTAGTTAGTTAGTTAGTTAGTTGATTTTGAAAATGGTCAAGATCCTTCTGAATTATCGCCAACCTCCCCTATAAACTAGCCATATAGGAAACTCACTTTTAATGCATATGGTCGTTGCCAATTAGTACTTTTGGTATCACCTCTAGGTCTGTACAAGTCTAGGGTATAGCTTCGGACTTTTATTCAAATATTACGAACTTCATTATAACGAACTGCTTATCATGCCGCTTGTTATAATGAGGGTTCATTATAGTTGGAAGTCCTCAACTAGCAGAACAATAGGAAAACTTAAATAAACACCACTCAATACCTTTAATGATTTTTGATTTTCCCATATCGCCATATTTTTTGGCCGAATAATCAAGTTTACCTAATACTGCCTTGAAATGAAAAAAAAAACTGGGGACACGTTCTTGATATGCCCATATTTCTAAAGTGAGTTGCTTTTCAAATGAAATGGCGTGGATGGAAAAGCTTTGTCCGACATTCACGTCACATCAAATAACAACCAAAGAAATATGTACTTAATTGCTATAGTCCTTCAAAATTGTTTTTAATCAAAATTTTCCCTGAAATGGGCAGCTGCTCGTCAATAATACATGATCTGTAATTCCTTTTGTAAACTCACTTTTATTTTAAAATACGTAGTACGTACGGCAAAGAATACAGTACTATACATCATACATCGATCTAAATATATTTTAGCTACAATCTCGTTCCTATCTATTTTGTACGGTTTTCCTTCATCGTGAAAGCGGACGAAAACAAGTAGACACGGAAAAGTGGCTAATTATCCTTTGAAACACTGTAGCGTGTGTACAGGCTCTGTCATCATAACTCAAAAATCAATCATCCGCGCCATTGAAAGATATTTTTGACCCGAGTTAGAAATCTTGAGAGCGATACGTCCAAGGACTATCGTCAAAAATGCATGCTAGGGATTCTAAAATTGGACACTTGGACATATAGTGAATCCTTCCTTCTATACAATTAATGGAGCAACCTACTTCAAAGTATGGCAGAAGTGCAGGTGCCTGTTGTCGACATTTTCTAACCAGAGGAGATTTCGGGAGGCCGGAGGACTCTATGGGCCATTGGAAAAGGCGGACGCAAGTTGCGACAAATTACTATGTTGAAATGATAATTTATTGTCCGCAACATAATTCGAATAGGGCATGTGTTGTTTTGGTATTATTCAGGTGTTCTCTTGTTACCGATTCAATGTGACCCTTTTGTGAACCATGCGAGTATATACAAGTCCGTTCAACTTGTTGAAACTAACGCGTAGATTCTGGCTATATTGTCGTGAGCATATGTATGAGAAGGAACGCTAATTAGCCTTACGTGTGTCTAAAGTACACTATATCCAAGGGCTTGGAAGATGGCAGAGACGGTGTGTGGACACTTTATCGGAAGGAAATCCGATTGGTCAACGGCAACGATATTGTCCTTGCGAAAAAACGACGGACTCGGTCAGTTGAGTTGTGTCAAGAGATGTCATTTATTATCAATGTGTCTTAATAACGAAACCCATTTGGAGTGCGAGGCGTTTCATTATTTTCTTAAAGTTATATTACGTTTACACTATCCTCAGATTACTTCATCTGCGCCGGCTGACTTCATCTGCGACTGTCATATACATACAATTTTAAACTCACCACACCCAGATTACGCTGCATATGAAGTAATCTGGGGATAGTGTAAACGTAATATTAATGATAACATAATAGGAATAATGAATAATATTACGTTTACACTATATCCAGATTACTTCATCTGCGCTAGTTGAGTTAATCTGAAACTGTCAAATACATACAATTTTGAACTCACCACACTCAGATTAAGCCGCAAATGAAGTAATCTAGGTATAGCGTAAACGAACTATAACGGGGCGACCGGTAGCGCAGTGTGATGAGGCATCAGTCTCATGTTTGACTACCGGCGTTTCGGATTCGAATCCCGTCCACGACGACGTTCGTGGCCATGGACGAGCAGGAGGTGCATGCTGGCAACTACATTCTCCGAAACCAGTTTATGCCGTCGAAACGTCAACTGAGCCACATGGAACAGTTGACGCGCTATGCCCCACAAGGGGTTAGGGCAATTGAGAGAGTTACCTACTATCATAAATATTTAGGAACTCATTTAATAAGACTAACGGATTATTCTTTCGCATCCTGGAATGTACGCTCCCTGAACAAACCGGGGACCGAGAAGGCCCTCTTTCAACAGTTCGAAAAGTACAAACTGAGCATTACTGCAGTCCAGGAAACAAATTTTCTTGGCAGCCAGATCAATAAAAAGAAATCGCACACAATTTTTAGAAGTGGCAAACCATCTGGCCACAAGTATTGTAGTTTGGAGTAGCATTTATAGTGAATAATCACCTCAAACTGCACATTATTGACTTCTAACCCAAATCCTGGTTCCAGGCTTGTTGTATAGATGGTTTTGACAGAGGTGCTTGCATGGAGGGGCGCTGATTGTCGTCACAAAGTCAATCCGTTGTTCTATCAAGGACCGTCTGGTAAACCCCCGTCAGTGGCGGAGACATTAAACCATTAAACTTGTAGACTGCAGAAAGACCTTTAAAATGAGCTGAGTCGACCTTGTAAGTAGTAAAACCAAATTTTCCCGACTTATAATAACAAAAAAAAACATTCTTTTACCGCTTTTTTATTCTTACAAAAAAGTCACATAAGAAACAGAGGTCGAAAACTTGAAATTAGGCTTGTTTAGATCCTCCCCTTCACCTTACAAAACGAGTTCCGTTTGTTGGCTCACATTCTTATTTAAATGCACAATTGAAACTGAAGTATACACAAAACCCTAATCGGCGGGAAAGGTTTCAATTTCGATTTTCTTCTTCTTCTTTTTAAAGCTGCTTTTCCTGTAAACAACACATGTTCTAACTGTCACTGTCATATTGACGAATTGTAAACACACTCCCAGTCATGGATTCTCGCGTCGATCTGGACTCAACCAATATAGATAAAGAATTGAGACTCGTCGAGTATCCTGGTATCGTGAAAAATGACGACAAAATGCTGGAGACATTGGGCGGCATTGGGCGAGTGTCCCAGGTAAAATATTTGTCCCGAATCCAACTAAAGTCTTTCCAATCTCGGATTTACCAAATGTTTCACCTTTTCAAGACATTTTGCGAGCAAGTGCGCCGGATGGAACTCATTCTGCATCCTCAAAATCGTTACTGCAAACCCGCGTATGGGGACTCAGTTAAAAGTGCCGGCATTCTAATCAAAGTGATAATTCGAGTGCCGAAAAATGCACGTAGCAGCCCTGCAGAGCCGCCGACTCATAAGGTGAAAGTGTTGGGGCACTGCAAGAAGTCAGTCAAGTTTGCTTGTGAGTAATTAATTAAGTTAAAAGAATGGATACATGATTAGTTACTATTCAATTTCAGCCATGTGTGACTACCAGTTTCTACCGATTGTAAGAATACCGGCTACTAACCACTTTGAATACTTGTACGACAAAATCATGCCACCAAAATTCCCGCCTGACGGTTGGCTCAAGTACGGCTCGTGCGATTAACTTATTTTAGTGAATTTCCTGCATAGTCTTGTTCTTGAACGTTTCAGAGATCCGAATCAGCCGTTGATGCTCATTCCATCGATATTCGCCCGCTGCGACACCGTGCAACAAAATACCTTTCGAATGGACTCGTCCAATTGTAAGAATGATGGCGATGTTATTGGTGTGCAGCGAAATCGGACAGCTGAGCTCAAGACGCTTACAGATTTTTCCATGAGTGGCCCGGTACCGGAAAAGCCAAATCCCATTGTCTATAAGGCCATGATCGCCAAACTCGTCAACGATCAACAATTTGAGACCGTGAAGAAAGTAGGTCCTTACCATATCGAATTCAACGCCGAGTGTTTTTTTTCTTATTTCAAATACAATATTTGTAGCTTTTCGACGAATGTCCAATATGGAATAGGGTCGCGCTAATCTACGAAGCCAACGTGAGCTCAGAAAAATTAAAGTACATCATTCCCGCCATATGTTATCTGTATAGAACGGGTCCATGGCGTACCATGTATGTTCGTCTCGGCTACGATCCCAGAAAACATTTCGAAGCACGCTACTATCAAACATTCGACTATCGGATTCGATTTGGTGCCAAACTTGGCGCTCACGTAAGTCTTTCTCCATTTTTAACATGGAAACCAGAAAAAAAAATTTAATTGTTATTTCAGATTAAAACCAAACGCGTAACAAACAACCCGCGAATTTGTCCGCGCAGTTCACATAAGGATGTCGACGATAATTTGGTTCAGGATCTAAATTATCCGTATTGGGAAGATGGCCGTCTGCCTAGAGGACGACAATCGTTTTACAGAGTAAGATACAGGATTTTGTGTCATTCCTGAGCATTAGCTCCTATTTGATTACATTTCAGTACTGCGACATTCGTTTGCCTAAAGTGCAGGAGATGTTGGACAAAATACCGACACCATTGTCGGGAGCGAGATGTAACGAAAAAACTGGTTGGCTTCCGTCCAATTTCAGTTCGGAAGTTCGTGGAATTGTCCATTTGTCGGTGAAACAGGCGATTCGTACGTGGCGTAAGGAATCAGGACTCGAAGTAGAAGCCGATGATGTGAGGAAGAATTTCAGTTGAGCTGTTTTCATGACTCGTTATAAATATGAGATTTTTTTTGTAGGACGACGATGATTTTGATGAAGAAGAAGATGTTGAGGACGAGGAGCAAGAAGACGATGAAAATGATGATATAGATTTGGATGAATATGTTAGTGAGAAGATGGATACAACGTAAATATATGAATAGAATTTGATAAATGTTTTTTCCCTTATTGGTGAAGTTCCCCCTCATTCTGATAATTTAGCTGGCCATCATCATGCTGGTTAAGTTCCCTTTTATTTGGATAATTTAGCTGGCCAACAATATACGCATATACAGTCATCTCCCCCGACAAAAGAGGAAATAGACGCTGCGAATATTACACGGAAACGAGGCGGGGTCACCGGACTCGAGAGCATTCCCTCTGAACTGTATAGCTACTACACAGAATGGCCCAGTGCATTGGGCATTATGATAACCGCAACTGCTCTCAGAACAATTATTAACAATCATCATCAACCATCGGGGATGATGAGCTATTGTGTGTAGCAGCTTTTATGAAGCAGGTCCAAGCAATACGGCCGGGTGTTGACCTTTAAAAAACATAATTGATACAGAGCAGGCCTGTATCCGATACGGTTTTTTCTGCGCCTATAGCAGTGTATGCTTATGGTAGCACTACTTTTCATAGCGCGTCAACTTCCCCTGCGCGCCATCGTACTCTGTTCTGGGCAAGGGGTCGCTACTCAACAACAACTTACCTAGCGCGTTACACTTCTTCTCCACAGGCTGCCCATTAACATTGATGGCAACAGGTGTAGGATTTCTTTATCCCCAATGGCTGGCTTAGATCCTTGGTCTTGTGGGTATTAATCTTTACTAACCAACCTTGCTTGCCTCCCTCTCAAGATCTACCGCCATTGTGGACAGCTCAATGATTTTGTGGGAGAGTAGGCATATGTCGTCAGCGTAGTCAAGATGTTGTATTGTAGATAAGATGTTAAAGTTCATTGGACAAGATGTTGTAGATAAGATGTTAAATTTCATTGGATAGAGCTGCGTGCAACAAATCGTCGATCACTATCACTGCGGCAGCTGGTTCTACGTACCGGAACTACCCGTACTACGACATGTTTTACGGCCAAGCGTTGCCAAACCTCTTCAATGCGAGAAGGAAGATGTATGTGAGCTATATTCTAAATATTTGACACACAAAATTGAACTTCTCAATTTGCTACAACAACACGGAATAGGATTGGTGAGGGGATGCACCCCTGCCGAACTCCATTGCGAATCTCAAAGTCCCCCGATACCTTATCTTTAGCGCCGTCATAGGTTGCCTTAATAATAGCCACAAGCTTCTCAGGGATGCCTCTCCTGCGCAAGGCGGCCCATATAGAATCCTGGTTCACACTATCGAAATCCCTCTCGAAATCGATGATGATTCGCAAGGTGTTTGTTAATGTGATCGACACGGGAGAATCCGGATCGAAAGCTAGCCTGCTCAATTGTGCTTTCTAAGTGAGCCTTTAGTCTTTCTAGGACAATTTAAGCTGTTATATTGGCAACGGCAGGAAGCACACAGATGCCTCACCAATGATTAGTCTGTGAGGCTAACCTTCTTCGGAAGTTTAATGACCAAACCCTTTTTCCACCCAGTGGAAAAGGTCTCTGTATTTCACGCTTCTTCAACAAGTGGATGCAGCGAATCGGCAGTTAAGCTTGGCGCTGCTTGATAAAGTTCGGCAGGGATACCGTCGAGTCCAGTGGCCTTTCATCGTTTTACTGCAATAATTGCAGCGACTATTTCCTCTTTAGTTGGGGCAGTGGACCGTATACGGACATTTTTATGGTTAACTAAATTATCTATATGACGGGAAACTTCATCAGAGGTCACACGGTTAAGACCACGGCGAAGTGTTCTTTACACCGCCTCCTTTGATCTTCCTCCAAGATGAGTAGCTTTCCATCACTATCCTTCACCGGATTTTGCCAGGAGTTACGACAAAAATGGAGAATAAAAAAAATGAGGCGATAAGGACGGAATATGGTTGGCGGACGGCTTAGTTGCCCTCGCGTTCACATTGGAGTCCGGGCGTAATGGGACCCTCAGCCTCTGGTTCCGTACCACCGACAGATCCTTACTCATCAGGTGTTGCTATAGATCTGCCGGTGGAAGCAGCACAACCAGACCAGAATATGGTTCATTACAGGGTAGCTTAGTTCGAGGCCTGCAAATAAGTAGAAGCGGAGAACAGAGTGTGCTGCACAAAGAAAAAAAAACGAAATAGGCTCCTGAGGTAACCGGCAACCATTGTAAGGAAGAAAAATAGCAAAGAGAAAAGAAATACTGTATCTCCCATCATCCAGATGATCAACAGGTTACCGAGAATCCTGAGGCCAGTAGAGGCGCAACAATGCATTCCTTGCCGTAATTCAGTCATAAACTCTGTAAGCTGCTAAGCACATGAATAATACAAAAATGCAATACTAGGCAATCAGAAATTTTAAACCTACTTTAAAGGACAATCCTGGCAAACAGAAAGGTACCCAGGGCTCCTCCGTGCTTTGCCTGGATACCGAAGATGCTCCAAATGCCGTCAATTGAAAGCATTTATGGAGGCAATATGTACGTGGCTAAGCCACAAAAGACAAACACAACACCAGGATTGCCTTGTTAAACAGACTCTAAAAGGATAATCTACTCTATAGGAAGGATGGGGTGCCACAGAGGAAAGCACAGCCATTTAAAGGGAAAAAACGTGAAGTAAAGTGGCTAAGTCCTAAGACTTAGAGTAAGTAGCCTTAATGTGCTTGTGGTTTTAGTCCTTTTAGTCCTGTTCTGTACCAGAAATGGGGCCCACATTAGGTGCCAAATATGTAGCGGACGGTTTGGTGGGCATCCGAAGATGCCCGTGGGGACGGAGACTTATATTGCGTTTACACTATCCGCAGATTACTTCATCTGCGCCAGCTGAGATAATCTGCGACTGTCAAATACATACAATTTTGAACTCACCACTCCCAGATTACGCTGCAGATGAAGTAATCTGGGGATAGTGTAAACGTAATATAATATTACGTGTAAACGTAATATTAGACAGCGCAATGACCGTGAAGGTCAGGCCGTGCCATTTTCACCTCCCCTGTTTGTGTTGTCTTCCCCATATTAATACGTAAAGGACAGGGGCAACGAGCGACAAAAACCCCGCCCACATCTCCCGAACTGAGCTACAGCAAGCATAGGCCGCTGCTTAGCTCGTTGAAGGGCCTTTTTGTTCGCCTGATGGCACGGCCCGACCTCCACGGCCAATATGTTACCTTAGGCCCCATTCCCACGAGCATTTTCGGATGCCCAGCAAACCGTCTATTACAAGTGCCTGCTTTCAAAAGCAAAATGTTCGTAATACTACGTTTACACTATCCCCAGATTACTTCATCTGCGCCGCTGATTTAATCTGGAACTGTCAAATACATACAATTTTAAACTCACCACACCCAGATTAAGCAGCAGATGAAGTAATCTCGGGATAGTGTAAACGTAATATAAAATAGAATACCTAAAATTGCAAACGTTCGTATATAGTCACCAACGCATATCCAAAAAGAGTTCGTTGTATTGGGAGTTCGTTAAATCGGTGTTCGTTATACTGGAGCACCACTGTATTTATATACCAAATAGACCAATTATTGGTTCCAACGGTGTCCGGTTATGAGAGCGTACACTGTATCAGGTATATTTTAATCGGGTTCCATTTCTCCAACGTATTTTCTTTCCATACCAAAACAAAACCGTCACACTACTTTTACACCCACCACTTATCAGTCCTCCAACCACGTGAGTAAGCTTTCCCCCTTAATCGTGGTGAAAGCACATTACCCCGCCAACACCTTGTGACAGTCCGAAGAGCCACGCAAATGACGTTTATTGCGCGCGCCCAATTTTCCACTGGCAAAAAGAAAAATGAACAAGTAATTCGGGACGTTTGCAACCGGCTGTAGTTGACGGTGGAGTCTGGGATCCTAAGTTGCGCGCGCGCGCCAGTCGGCTGAGCGGGAAGTGTAGTGCGCGCCAAATATCTTAATCGCGCCAAATACCGCGACCCAGAAGGGATCTTCCCGCTCGCAATCCCAACTGTAATTACGTAATATAGGGAGTCCCAAGGGTCCGGTCCGGCAGTTCTAATTAGGGTGTATAAAGTGCTCGTGACAAAAATTGTGCAATCATGTCGGGGGAGGCGCAAAGGACATTCCTGCACTTGCTCTATGATCGTGAAATCGGTTTTACACGAAGTTCGAATAGAGGACGGTTACGCAGGATCGCAACTGATTTGGCGGAAACTAAATTGATCTCCAGTTTTAGGATAAGGGTATGTGTGTGTATGTTTGAGGAGGTGGGTTTGGTAAGGAAAATTTCTAATTAGAATATTTACTGTACAGGACATTGGAAATGTGTCGCCGGAGATTCGTTCCAGCTACGTGGTGTCATGTAATAATCAGAGGTAATTCTTAATACATACTTACGGATCTGGTTTCCATTATTCTTAGTTAAAAGGGTCACTTACGCGAACGTTTTTCTTTGCCAGCCACGCAGCCATCTCTCATACAAATCGCACGATCAGCATAGTGGATACAAAGCGAATGGTGAAAATCGGTGAACTACAATCCAATGATCGAACAATATGGACAATAGCGTACCATCCGCGAATACCTACGTTGCTGGCAACGGGGAGCGTCGGAGGAATTGTTACAGTTTATGAAAATTATGTAAGTATTGTGAATACTTCGTTGCTAATGATTCGAATGATCCTTAGTGTTTGCTCACACGGGTCCTCTAGTAATTGGCTCGTCTGCGATTCGAACTCCACTTCCCAAGCAAATCGATTCGCTTACGTACCGACCAATGGACAACCCATGTGAGCATACATTTGCTTGGGAATTAGAGTTCAAATCGCAGACGAACCGATTACGAGCTGATTACAAGACGACGTGTGAGCAAACACTTTAGTGTTTTACTCGGCACTGAGTTCGCTGAGCACTCGACTTGTTCCCCAAGCAGAAGCAGATGACGGAGCTACTGACTTAGTGGAGATGTGTAAGGCAAGCCCATTCCATGTACATACATACTACATACGTACATATATGGTTTAAGATTTTGAAACGAGCGATCACTTTTTATTCAACTAATCAAACGTCTCATCTAAAGTCCGTATTCCAAAAGTCAGCTCTCTATGTGATATAGCCTGAAAAGCAGGGTAGTATGTGCATTTTATATACTATACTTCGTAAGTAGTCCTTTTTGGCAACCGAGCGATCTCATTTTTATAGGAAAGTTTAATATGGCTTCAGAGAGTCATCTGGACCAATGAGTGCTTTTTACGCGTTCCTGCGGCAGCCGATTCTTCGCGCCGGCGCGACCTGTGTTACATCGGCCAAGAGCTTCCAAACCCCTTCATTGCAAAAACGAAAGTGTGTCTGTTACATGCATCGAATCGTTTTTTATCATCTTCCTACTTCCTCGCGCCAGCATTGAAAATAATCCTAATAATACATCAGTGAGAAGCAACTGCTGCATTGAGTGGTGTCATTTAAGGAACTGTTCTTAACTAACACAGGCACTGGAAATCCTCCTTTACTGCTAGTTAGTGTAGGAACAGAGGACTACAACTCCCTAGAGGCGGAGCTAGCCCAGCTCGTCCAAACCGAAATTGTCTATGCACACTTTGTGTGATACAGCGGGTTGTGAATCAACAAGCCCTTGTGTGGGCTCCGCGCTTAAGGGAGCACAACCCTCACTATCGCTTTGGGTGCAAGAGTCCTTGTAACGAACATTTTATTACTCAATTGCCCTAACCCCTTGTGGGGCATGGGTTGTTACCGGATGGAGCACCCTAACTTTCATCTTATGGACAAGACACCGCCGCGAAGATATGGTAGGCGTGATTTGAGGGACTTCGAAACAGATGTCCAAAAGTACAGAAGGATTCCCTTTGACAAGAACGCATTCAAATCAACCATCGCAGCGCTACATTAGCAGGAGGTGCAATCATCGATCGCGCGATTGGGCCTAAACTTAGTACGCTTGGACCAACCACCAGCCATATATTCAGAAGAGGAGAGATTTCCGAGAGCAACAATCCCTGCGTTCAGAAGTTACCGAAGAGCACGAACTGCTCGCGAGCAGTTCCGGAACTTGTCGATTATGCAGTCTGTGCCTGCTGAACGCGACTCTGTTGTCACACACACTTCATACGAAAGTCAAGGAGAAAGAAGAAGAAGAAAAGTGCGAGCGGTGAGCAGAAATTTTTCCAGCTCGGTGATCAATTGATCATGATCAGTTGAGCGGAAGTTGCTCAGTATCTTCTGAACCCACACAAATAACGACACTTGCCAGCTTTGGTCAGGCTGGTATTTGCGTCTTAATTCCTACCTATCCTGCATCAATCAGAACGTCTCAAACGCCTGTCCCGCTTGCAACAGAACACCTCACGTTGTGGACCATATTTTTAATTGTTCAGTTGCACCCATACATCTAACTGACTGACATCAACCTGCATTCCAGTTGGTTTCTCTTTAACCGTGATTTCTTTTTTACTTCTTCCAGATACAAAAGGCTGCAATTCAAGAGTTTTACGGCAATCAAGCGGAATTTGGTAATATAATACCATCGATATGTTTTCATCCCTTACACGATTTCGTGGCGTACTCTAGTCGACGCGACGTTAAAATATGGGACTGGCGAAACAATCAATTGTTATATAATTTAGAGGGAAATTCCACCACAAGGTTTCTACAATATTATGCCATCAATTTCAAACCTATACAACCAACTTACCATGAACTTTCAATGAATTTTCTTTCCTTGAACTTACCTTCCAGATTTATGAAATTCAATCCACTTAACAATATGCTTATCACCATTCAAACCTATCAGCAGTATAACGCAACGAACTGCGTTAGAAACTTCTTCAATGTGATTGCAACAATTAGTTTAGTATTAAACAGTGCCTATGAGCCATGCTACGTTGATGACGTGATTAATAATGTGATCGATAAATTGAGAAACATTTCCTATAAGTGCCAAGATCAATGTGATAGTCAGAATTTTATAGAAACGGTAAGTGACGCCAGAAACTCTTGAATTTGTGCCGTTTTTTAAATTTGCATATTTTTCCAACAAACAGAAAAATTTTGACCGAATGCTAGAGAATTACGAGACAACAATCGCAATGTGGTATCGAAAATTGGAACATATTTCCAGTGATAATCGTCAAATAAAAGACCCGGTAAAATGTTCTCATTTCTACAATCAGCTGGAGACGCATACAATGAATTGTCGGAATATGCATTCTAGTTATAAGAGGAGGTAAAATGCACAATTTGTATCTGCCTTTAAACGCATGAAATCAATGGATGTTTTTCATATTTCCAGGCTAGTGACTTGCTTACGACGAGGAGAACGTCCGATACAAGTGGCACTTCAATTGTGCCTGAATAGTTCCAGAAAGTAAGTTAGCATCTGGAATCCCTGGACAAACCAGTGATTTACAATATGGTTTCATTCTTTTTCGCAGATTTCGTCAGGAGTATCTCCGACAGAAGTGCGAAGATGAAGACATTCCTGTCTTTCCGGATGATCATTTGTGCACGAGTGCCCCGAAAATTCTACAAGTTTGGGATTTCGAAGATAAACCGGACTTAAGTCAAGGTAAGTTCATTTTAAAGTGAAACCGTGATATAGAGGGCTACGCCCGCAATCCGAGGGTCTTGTAGCAAGCGCTTATTTTAGTATATAAATATCGGCTCCTTGCTCTTCTTCTCCAATAGTTTGCGCGTCACATTTTACAAAAATGTTCTCTCTTTTGCAGGTTGGTATGGTGCCATCACACAATGTGAATCTCACAATGATGTGTCCGTGGACGTGTCGCAATGTGGGCGCAAGGTTGCCGTTTTCTATCGTAAATTGGACAGTGAACATAACAATTATTCACGATTGCGTGTTTTTAGTATTGAGCCAAGCACTTTAGGTGAACTTTTGCATAATATTCATGTCAGTTTGTGTTCAATTGAGGAGTTCATTGGTGTGACTTTTTCACCGTCGAGCAACTACTTGCTAATGGTCATACGCAAAAATACGGAGAGAAGTAAGTCGACAATAAGTGTACATCGACTAGAGGACGGCGTAGTGAATGTTGATACGTTGAGAACGTACGAGATTGATCGTAATGTTGGTTTTGTCAAGTGGGTACCGTATCCGGGCGATGGTATCCTGTTAGGCTTTTCAACATATGTATTGTCATATTGGAGTTATAATTGAGAGATTATAAGTATTTTGTTATAATAAATTATGATTTTATAATATTTACTCGTTATGCTCTTTTATTTTGTTGCTAATTTCGGAATCATTTAACTTTTGGATGTCAATTATGCGAATGATCAGTGCACTAATGGGTACAAAGAATAATTGTATCAGTAAGTTCTTGTAGTAGTAACGATTTCGGAATTCTGCTACATGTGTGTCTTATAAATTTTGACTTTCGATATTGTTGCTCTCCTTTAAGTCCAGGTGAAGAAAAGCAGCTGCCTCAATAAGGTTTTCCCATAGCGCAATAGGTGATAGGTGAGTAGGAGCTGTAGGGCAGTTGAAGATGTGCTCAACATCATGCCACAGAAGTGAGGCCACAGGCTGGACAGGAGTTCTGAATGCTGCCGTGAACACCATCCTGAGCGTAGTTGGGCCAAGGTAGTCCTGGTCGCTCGAGGTAGTCCGAAGATATGGCAGGTGGTTGTGCATCAAGTACCCTATTCGGTTTGAGGTCCACTATCGAAGAAAACACCTCTTCTCTGAGCAGTGTCGACATAGCGGACTTGTAGCTAGTGTTATCAAAGGGAACTCTTTTGAATTTTTGGACTTCCCTCTCTCGGTCCCTCATATTGTGTATTACGTGACGGGATGGTGGGGTCTTCTCCATGAGATTGTGGTTTGGATGGTTAATCCGATAACAGCCAACTAGGTACTGCTTAGTAAGAAGTGTTGTGGCTTCTTAAGGGCAACGTTCTAGTTTCCTGGTGTAGGTGGTTAACTGACGACATCAGATGGCAGCCAGTCACAGTCCGAAGAGCGGCATTTTGACAGGACTGGATATTTTTTTCCATTGGGAGTCGCTCAGAGCCGCATAGTTGGCCACAGATCTATAGATAAATTTATATGTCGCTAGTAGTGTAGTTCGGATGGCGCAACGGTTAGCACGTTCGTCTTCTACGCACTGGGCCCCCGTTCGATTCCTACTGAATCCGGTAGTTTTCGATAAAAAAGGTGATTTATGTGTCGGACTATGAGCCCACTCAGCTTTTAAATGAGTACCCATTTATGGGGTAAATAACTCGGTTGAGCGTGTTGCTGATCACACACCTCTGCACAAGACCGTTACGATCTAGAAAATGAGATGATGCTAACTCATATCGAGGCCATGGTTCAAATTGGACTGTTGCGCCAGTTATTTATTTTATTTTTGTAGTGTAGTGCTTGTCTTTCTCCCAGGAATTGCCAGCTATAGCTTTGAGGACTTTGTTCCTGCTTCTCATCTTGTCACTAATTGTTGACGCATGGGCCGTTGGCCTGGAAATACCCCTTCTCTGCGCTGATGATGTTGTCCTGGTAGCAAAGGCATCGTTGCTTTGCAGGCTGTACGGACCAAGTGGTGTCAGATACTGAAGGGTCATGGATTAGCATATTAAAAACTGAGTATCTTTGCTGTCCTTTCTCATATCCAGGGAAACCGATACCAGATATCTACATTGAAGGAGAGCAGCTGAAGTCCTGTACAATGTTCAACTATCTGGCTCGATGGTCAACAAGGAAGCTACCTGTGATGGCGACATCAGACATCGCATCAGTGTCGGTTGGATGAAGTGGCGAGAAAACTCTGGAGTTTTCTGCGACAAGAAGATGCCTTTATCAAGTCTAACGCCACTAGGATGGTTTTTTGATATGGACGTGCTTGATTAAGACCATTATGTATTGTTGTGGTTATGGCTTCCAAAGCCGTCGTGGAGCTGTGCATCTTTCAAAAGCTATGTTGATGGTCAGCTAATTAAATATGCGTCGTAATAATAGGGTGGAGTAGTGCTTCCAGTGTCTTCGCTACAGGGGACAGGAGAGTGATGGGACTGCAAGATTCGCCTAGTGTTAATTTCTTTCCAGGTTTTGAAAAGGGATCACCCTTCTTTTTTTCCCGTACTCAGGAATGACTGACGACGAGATGGAAAAGTTAATCGTGATCGTTATGTACTGAACTGCTGGTGTGTCAAGATGTTTTAGCATGACCAAGAGTGATCACTCCCTAGAACATTCGCCTCTGCCAGTAGATTTGTATGTATTGACCAATAGTATAGACTACACAAGTAAGCTCACTCCATACAACTTTAGCCTCCGCCGGCAGAATTGTATGTATTGATTCTCTTGTGTATCTTTCTTGTGTAGTCTATACTATTTGTCACAAAGTTCTATGGAGTGATCACTCTTGTGCAGTCTATATTATTTGGTATGACCATCGAAATACCGTCTGGTCCTAGGGCTTTGAAATTTTTCGCTCTTGCTGTGGCAACTTCTTCAGGTGAAAATTGAAGTGCCTGGTCAACTGCACGGTTACGGATACTCCTAGCGACGATACGCTTGAGTCTATCATGTGGTGGATGTTCGACAAACTGTTTATTGAAGTGGTTGGCGCATCTGGTAGGACCATTAACCTCTTTCTGCTTGGTAGAATTTGTAAGGACCCTAACAGTCGACCAAAGCTTCCTTACGGTTGTCAGGTTGCAGCTGTCAAGGTGAGAATTCCAGCTTCCCTCTCCTGTCCTTTGTAACATCTTCATGTATATCAAGGTTTAGTTTCTTGATTTCTGGGATCATCTGGATTGATGCTACGAATACGATCCCTCTCATCTGTCAGTCTACCTGCTGATGTAGGAAAGTTTGACCGAATTATGGGTATGCGGCCTGCTGCGATAAATTTGGCACTCGCATCCTGTATAATGAGTCTTATATTTCGTTCGTGCTATACGCACCAAAAGAGATGTCAAATTTCCATCCCCCTTCCTACTTCCTCACTTGTGCCGAATTGCTTCGTTTCTCTCGCTCTTTTTCATTTCTTCTGATACTCTCTCTTCAAAGAGCCTTCCCAGTCGGTTTTATTGTGGTTAGTGAATGTGCTATGATCAGCAAACTGGGTGTTGGTTGGTTTATCCAATTCAATGATGATCGGATGACAGCGTCAGGACTGGTTCCCATTGAGCATCGTTGATTAGTCCAGCGCTGGCAATCGAGATATCAGGCGAACTAAAACAGGTTTCAGCAATGTAGTGGGCGTATCGTTATTTAATGGGCAGAAATCCGACGTATCAAGTTGCTCTGCTATAGCAACCCCTCTTGAATCGTTGTCCAGGTTTGAGTGCCACAATTCATGATGAGCGTTGCAGTCAGCGAGGAGGAGACTGTGTTATCCAGTGAGCGGTGGGCTGATATTGACGTTCTATGCCGAGGGACAACTCGCTACTGGTGAATTATAGATGTATATTTCAATATTAGTTTGCCTGACTGTATGGCGATGACCTGAACCTCCAGGATGTTGTCGGTGATCGTGATGTCAATTTCATGGTAAGATACTAAGTGATGAATTAGAAAAGCAAATTCACCACCAGCGTTGGACACTCTCTAACGATGTTGTAACCGCCATAGAAGTTAAGGGACGAGTTGGTGTTGAGCTTCGTCTCCTGTATAGCTCCAATCATGATGTGAAATCTGTCCATAAATGCCGTTAACTCGACGATTTTACACTGCAGCCCATTAAAGTTAAGTTGCACAATTGAAACGGTGTTATAGTTTGCGACAGGTGGAGCAGATGTAAGATTATGCTGCAAAGGAATCCTAGAGGTGGAAGTGCTGTTCACTGGAGTCGTAGGGGACATCTAGGAACTTGTTTGCACACTAACTGGCAGTAAGTTAGGTGTTTGCGATGACGTTGTGGCTTTTTGTCCTCTATATCTACATTGGCTCGCTGTGGATGAGAGATTCCATTGCCTATGATGATTCAGCCGAGAGTAATTCCTTTAGGTCGCCACCCATGAACGAGCACAACCACGACCAAACTTCCATCGAACCATCAAATATCATAGAACGGTTGAAATAGGGGGAATTTTTTTTCCACACGTTCTATGAAATTGATGGTTCGATGGAAGTTTGGTCGTGGTTATGCTCGTTCATGGGTGGCGATCTTTAGGTAACACTAGTTGTTGCAACATGTGCATCTCACTGAAGTGGCGTTAGGGTGCAATGTGTTATTGAACCGCCGCGAAGGTCGGGCGCTATAAGTGAACGCTCCATCGGGCTGAGCGGCAGCACATGCCTGTTGCCGCTGAGTTTCAGGAGATGTGGGCGTAGTTTCTACCCGATTGTTGCCCTAGGTATTAGACAGATAGGATATATCATGTGCCTTGAGGATACACTGTACAAAAAAGGTGATAAAATGAACCCCACTAATCCACATAAAAAAAATTATGGTCGTCGATATTGCGGACTCTTGCCTTGATAATCCAAATCTTTTTGAATCTGGTTTATTCTTCTTCAGTTTATATACAATTTGATTTACATGCTAATATTACGTTTACACTATACCCAGATTATTTTATCTGCACCAGCTGATTTAATCTGCAACTGCCAAATACGAGTACATACAATTTTAAACTCGTCACACCCAGATTAAGCCCCAGATGAAGTAATCTGGCTACACGTAAACGTAACGTAATTTCACAATAATTTTTCTAAGGAAAGATATTAACAGTTTATAAACTCACAGAATTTATTCCCTGTTAGTCGATTTAGGGTCAACCTATGTATATATATATATATATAACCTATAGCTGATGATTATCGAGATTTTTTCGGCCTCTCGTTCCTATGTTTCTCTTTTAATCTTTTCTTCCAAGCTCGAACAGCATCCTTCAATTTGCATTGCGTGCTGGGTGGGATCAATTTGTTCGATAGTCCGTCAAAAATAAATGCTCCGTTAGAAGGGGTTAGAGGCATCCGAGCCATCCGTTACCATTCCGTGCAACCAACAACAACCAAATGATAACTTGGTTCAATTGAAGTGTCGTTTTTCATGGGCATTTTTTCTTGCTATTAGCGGTTGTTTTTTAACTACAAAAATCGCTAGCTCTGGCGGTTTATAGTCTTAAAATGAATAAAATCACACAGCAATGAAATACAGTACTTTACCGGGAGAACACATTTCCTAACCAATACTTATAATAAACACTACATGTGCGTTCACTACAAACGTTCGGCAACCTTGTTGGGAGATTTTCATTCTGTTTCCGTTACCGCTTCAGGATACACCTCCTGTGGATGAGCCTTCTTCACATGACGCCGACATTCCCAAGCTTCAGCAAATGCCTTATCACAATACGGGCATGGGTGCGGTCGTAATCCAGTATGCGTTACCATATGCGTTTTAAGATTTTTCGAACGTTTGAATCCACTACCACATACGGAACATTTGAATTTCCTCTCGTCCGAATGCACGACCTTATGAGTTCGTAGTGTTTGTTTGGTATTCAGGACAAGTCCACATTCCGGGCATGGGTACTTTTTTTCGCCGTGACTGTCTTCGTGTCTCTGCAAAAAGAAACGCGGAAAATCACAATTGAGTATCAAATTCAGAGTTTGTCTATAACACCCGACCTACTTTCAATCCTTCCAAAGCCTTGAACTTTTTAGGACACAACGGACAAGGGTATGGCCTTTCCTCGTTATGAATGACTTTATGCTCTTTTAGCCCACCATTGGTTGCAAATGACTTGCCGCATGTGTCGCAAATGAATGCTCTCTCGCCGGAATGATTGGCTCGAATGTGCAAGTAGAGGTTCGACAATTTCGTGTAAGATCTTTCGCACTGGGGGCATGGAATGGCAGGCTTTTTGTCAGGATCGAGATGAGCAATTTCATGCTCCTGGGCAGCAGTTTTCGACGAAAATTTTTTATCGCAATATCGACAGGATATTCGTTTGATGTAATGTGTTGTACTTTTGTGGTAACGTAGCTGGTTATAACTTCGATAGATCATGTCGCATTCGATGCATTTAAAAGGAGGCTCACGTCTCTTTCGACCTACTTTCTTCGGGGTTTTCGTGTCTTTAGTTATAGCAAGGTCAATTTGAGTCGTGCTTGTGTCAAGATTTGGTTCGTTACTATCAATATTTTGTTTAAAGTCGACATCCGAAGTGTCCTCTTGGTCGTCAGTGAATTGTTCTACGGGGACACTTTCAACCATAGATGGATTGAATTTAGCTTCAATATTGTCTTCTACGACAGCTTCGTTTTCGATTTTGCAGTCCATTTGAAAGAGCTCTATATTTGAATTGGACCCATCATCATCGACCGGTTCATTTTCACCGGGACAATAAGAAAGAAATTTGGCATCATCACCAGACGGGTCAACTTTCGCGGGACAATAAGGAGAAAGCCCTCCATCGAGCAATCCGAATTGAACCCTCCAATCTGCACAGTCAACTGGATTGGCATCACTATTTACTATGGAAGCGTACATGGCTTCCACTTTGATTACACGCTCTCGGAATTCCACGATAGTAACTAGGAATTTGTAACATAATTCGCAAATAGTCTGCGGGACGTCGGCTAAAGGATCGATCTAAAAGAAGGAGGATGATTTTTTTCTACTCTAGATAACCAATACTGACTGAACTTGCTGTTATTTGGAGGAATTCCTGAAAAATCTTTACTATGTTATGGCTGTCTTCTGTCGTAATGAATAAGCCAACGGTGCTGTTCTCATTTGCACACAAACGACACCATGTTCGCCACGAATTATTCATTATACCCTAGACTTTATAAAGTACACGGTATATTGTTTTTATTTATTGAATTGTTTACAAAAGGAGAGTGGAACAAACCAATCTGACTGCACTGTTGTTTACTACTGAACTGTCTTCTTCTTCTTCCTCCTTTATCCTTCCAGTTCCTTCCAATTTATTGAGCAATAACAGCGCCATCTGGATAAACAGGCCTCCGCTCAGCTGACTTTGACGGCTAAATTACGCAATTATTTCCTTGAAATGACGCCATCGTATCCGCAATCCAGTGGTCGGCGACTGGTGCTGGCGAGTTCCCGATATTTGTGCGTTCCGTGTTTAGTTTTCGTTTTTCGCATTTAGTGTTCATTTGTTAGTAAAAATTCATTCTAGTGATCCGGGAAAACAAACACGTGCGCGATGAAAGTGTGTCGTGCGGTCAAATGATGTATTTTGTTAAGTGTGTACTGTTCCACGATGCTCCGCGACTGATCCGCGGGTCTGCGGCTTCGACCAAATTGCTGCAAGTGTCCAGAAAGTGTTTTAGCACTGCCATCTTTACTCTCAGGCCGGAGTGTCAGCTGATTGTCAAAGCACTAACGACATGACAAGCAGTCAACGAAGTGTGAACGCGTGCGGTCGCCCGGTGAAATATCGCGATAATTGTGTGTAAAAGTGAGTTTAGTGCCGGAATTTTAAGTGTAACTAAAAGAAGTGGCTATCAGTGCCGTGTGAAAGTGAAAAAAAACGTGAAGTGCCGGGAAATATCGAGTAAAATGGTGTATTGAAAAGTGCGAGGTTAGGAAAGTGCGACACGGGAAATTTCGCATTTTTCGTTTATTTTCCGGCAATTCGGGAAGTGTGAATGGTACAGCACTACTCTGGGACGAATCCTCGGGCCGGTGAGTTTAGCGGAAACTCCCGGAAGTGCCCCAAAAAGTGAATTTAAAGTGGTTGTCAAATGACAACATTACAGGTGATTTCCGGCCTTTTCATCGGAATTCATAGGGTTATATTACGTTTACACTATCCGCAGATTACTTCATCTGCGCCAGCTGAGATAATCTGCGACTGTCAGATACATACAATTTTGAACTCACCACACCCAGATTACGCTGCAGATGAAGTAATCTGGGGATAGTGTAAACGTAATATAAGGCTGCGCGCATGTTGGCTCACGTTCGCGTGTCGCGTTCACGTGTTTGCTGTCAAACGGTTTGGGTCTATGGTTTCCAACCAAAGATGCGAATCTGTCAATATGACAAATGCTCGGCTATTGTCGTATCAACAATTTGAGTTCATTATTGTGCTTTAAAATGAATAATTAGGTAAGAATCGAGTGGCAAAACAAACGACTGGGGACTAGTAGGATGTGCATAAACACACATTTCATACTAAATTATTAGCGTTAATACACAATAATGAATCCAATTTGGTGATACGACAACAGCCGAGCATCTATCAAATTGACAGATTCGCATCTTTGGTTGCAAACCATAGACACAAACCGTTTGACATAAAACACGTGAACGCGACACGCGAACGTGTGCCAACTTGCGCGCAGCCTAATATTACGTTTACACTATCCCCAGATTACTTCATCTGCGGCTTAATCTGGGTGTGGTGAGTTTAAAATTGTATGTATTTGACAGCTGCAGATTAGATCAGCCGGCGCAGATGAAGTAATCTGGGGATAGTGTAAACGTAATTTAAGTATGCGTTTTTTGTTGTGGTAGAATTTAAGAGAATTGATGCGCCCCAAAGTGTGGATTTTGACCACGATGTTGACGAACCGGACGAAAGTTTCACTGCTAGGCATCTAGTCCTGTCAGCTGCAGTGAAACATTCGTCTGGCTCGTCGACAACGCGTTTAAAACCCGTATTTTGGGGCGCATCAATTCACTAAAAATTTTGCACAACAAAAAACGTATAATTACCCTATGAATTCCGATGAAAAGGCCGGAAATCACCTGTAATGTTGTCATTTGACAACCACTTTGAATTCACTTTTTGGGGCACTTCCGGGAGTTTCCGCTGAACTCACCGGCCCAAGGATTCGTCCCAGAGTAGTGCTGTACCATTCACACTAGCCAAATTACCGGGAAATTAACGAAAAATGCGAAATTTTTCGTGTCGCACTTTCATAACCACACTCATGTCTCGCGCACTTTCGAGCAGTTCATTTTGTTCGGAAGTTCGCGGCACCTTGCGTTTTTTTCACTTCCAAATATCAGTGACAAGCACTACTTTCAATTGCACTTAAAATCGCGACACTAAAATCACTTTTACGCACGAAAATCACCAGATTTCAGGAGGTCGACTGCACGCGTTTTTCACTTTGTTTACATATGGTTCACTGCTTGTCATGAAGTCATTACTTTGACACTCCGGCCTGAGGATAAAGATGGCGGTGGTTTTAGGCTGCGCGCACGTTGGGACACGTTCGCGTGTCGCGTTCACGTGTTTTATGTCAAACGGTTTGAGTCTATGGTTTGACACCAAAGATGCGAATCTGTCAAATTGTCAAATGCTCGGCTGTTGTCGTATCACCAAATTAAGTTCATTATTGTGTGTTACAGCCAATAATTTAGTATGAAATGCGTGTTTATGCACAACCTAATACTTCCCCGTCGTTTGTTTTGCCACTCAATGCTTACCTTATTATCCATTTTAAAGCACAATAATGAACTCAATTTGTTGATACGACAATAGCCGAGCATTTGTCATATTGACAGAATCGCGTCTTTGGCTGGAACCCATAGACTCAAACCGTTTGACATAAAACACGGGAACGCGACACGCGAACGTGTGCCAACGTGCGCGCAGCCTTAGAGGACTAAAATGCCGCCCGACGCAATTCCAATTGTAAACATATGTCGTGCCGGGGACATCGTCGTGTGCAGTCACTGCTTCGCGTCTTATATTACGTTTACACCTGAGAAGAGAGGTTTCATAGGTTTATATTACGTTTACACTATCCCCAGATTACTTCATCTGCGCCAGCTGAGATAATCTGCGACTGTCAAATACATACAATTTTGAACTCACCACACCCAGATTACGCTGCAGATGAAGTAATCTGGGGATAGTGTAAACGTAATATTACACTATCCCCAGAATACTTCATCTGCGCCGGCTGATTTAATCTGGAACTGTCAAATACATACAATTTTAAACTCACCACACTCAGATTAATATTACGTTTATATTACGTTTACACTATCCTCAGCTTACTTCATCTGCGCCGGCTGACTTCATCTGCAACTGTCATATGCATACAATTTTAAACTCACCACACCCAGATTACGCTGCAGATGAAGTAATCAGGGGATAATGTAAAAGTAATATTACGTAATATTACGTTTATACTATATTACGTAATATTACGTTTACACTATACCCAGATTACTTCATCTGCTGCGTAATCTGGGTGTGGTGAGTTTAAAATTGTATGTATCTGACAGTTGCAGATTAATTCAGCTGGCGCAGATGAAGTAATCACGGTATAGTGTAAACGTAATATAATATTACACTATCCCTAGATTACTTCATCTGCGCCAGCTGAGATAATCTGCGACTGTCAAATACATACAATTTTGAACTCACCACACCCAGATTACGCTGCAGATGAAGTAATCTGGGGATAGTGTAAACGTAATATTACGTTTACACTATCCCCAGATTACTTCATCTGCAGCGTAATCTGGGTGTGGTGAGTTCAAAACGTAATATTACGTTTACACTATCCCCAGATTACTTCATCTGCAGCGTAATCTGGGTGTGGTGAGTTCAAAATTGTATGTATTTGACAGTCGCAGATTATCTCAACTGGCGCAGATGAAGTAATCTGCGGATAGTGTAAACGTAATTTAATATAAGCAGCAGATGAAGTAATCTGGGGATAGTGTAAACGTAATATTATTTAACTTCAGTCGGGGTGCGATGAGCCAGAGTCTAATGCAAATCCCACACAACCTTTCATTGATAGGTTTGAAGAAGTCAATACCGATACCGTGCGGTTTGAGCTGCTTGCTCACTATGAATGCAACCCAAAAATTGTGTGCGAATTCTCGTCGTATATTTCGCTGCCAATGGCCACGTTTAGACCGTGGAACTAGAAGGCGATTTAACTAAATCATTTTAGTGTTAGTACTTGTTGGTGGAGTGTTTATACCGACCATACGGAGAGGTACTTCTTCTTCTTCTTTCTCCGTTGACAACACATAAATATTACAGATACAAATTTTACGACAGAAAAAGACTTTTTCCTGCCCGTGATCACGCACTGCTTTCCTGAAATTGCAAACAAAGCAAACGCCGAGCAAAAAAAAAAAAACGACAACAAAGGAAACGTCAACCACCGAGTCAACATTAGCGATGACAGCGACATAGTCCCAATTTTTTAGTCCAGTTCCGCATCGCAGGTAGAGATAAGCCAAGTCCAAAACTAACTAAATCGATACGTTTATATCGTCGAGAGTTAGATCGATTTAGTTAGATCTCGAAGATAGTTCCACGGTCTAAACGTAGTGAATACAATTTGTTTCCTGGACTACAGTGTGTGGGTTCAGAAGATACTGAGCAACTTCCGCTCAACTGATCATGATCAATTGATCACCGAACAGGAAAAATTTCTGCTCACCGCTCGCACTTTTCTTCTTCTTCTTTCTCTTTGACTTTCGTATGAAGTGTGTGTGACAACGAAAGTCGCGTTCAGCAGGCACAGACTGCATAATCGACAAGTTCCGGAACTGCTCGCGAGCAGTTCGTGCTCTTCGGTAACTTCTGAACGCAGGCAGTGATACTCTCAGTTTGTAATTCTGGATCTGTTGAAGCAGGGTCTTGACGGCCCCCGGTTTGTTCAGGGAGCGTACATTCCAGAATTCGAAAGAATAATCCGTTAAACGTTTGCGTGGGCCTCGTTGATTAACCGTCCAATCCGAGGCTTTTGTTCCAGGTTTCTTGACATGGAATAGTTTTTACAAGCATGGGTTGTCGGCCCATCGCTAAACCCTATCCAAGGATGGCCTCGGTGATAGCTGCTTCAGCCGGCAAAGTACGAATATAGCAACTGCTAACAGGCAGCTGGGAAAAACAGTTCGTGGGGAACACTGAACCGCTAATGAGCAGAATTTAGAAATGGAAATGATTTCATCATAATTTCTTTAAAAAAAAAAATTCTACTACTCAATTGCCCAAACCCCTTGTGGGGCATAGCGCGTCAACTGTTCCATGTGGCCCAGTTGACGTTTCGTTGGCATAAATTGGTTTCAGAGAATGCAGTTGCCAACATGCATCTCCTGGACATCCATGGCCACGAACGTCATCGTGGACGGGACTTGAACCCGAAACTCCGGTAGTCAAACATGAGACTGATGCCTCAACACACTGCGCTACCGGTTCCTTGATCATGATAGTGTCCGACGTCGAACCTTGGCCGTCTGACAAGTCTTCCTCCAATAGTTACGGTCAAGTGACCGCGTCCTCCGATTCTTGAAGCCCTGAGATGTGCGGCGTGAGTTCCTTCACCATCTTTTCGGTCTTCCTCCCTTCCCTTCTTCCACCCTTGCTATGTTGATGCGTCCTTTCAATATTCGTTTAGGCGGCTGTCGTCCGTTGTACGTGCCGTGCCCTTTGAAGTCATTGTGTGTAGCTTGATGATTCTCGCTCACCGGAGGGACTTATAGCCCACAGACGATGCAATCCGTCGTCAGATCGATCTGACGATATTTTGATCATCAGATCGATCGCACAGTGTATGTGACTATCGTTGACGATTTTTTTGACAGTTCCATATAATTTTCGATCGTCAGATATTTTGTGGCGATCCATCGTCAGATCGATCTGACGATGGATCGCACCGTCTATGGTGGGTCTTAGACGACCTCCTCATTCCTAGATGCACTTATTGAATTGTAAAGGCAGTTTAGCAGGCACGGTGCACAACTGACATCGCACCCGCTCTCTTGCCTGATTTCCAAAGTTTTAAAGCAGCATTATTTTTCGAAAACGTCATAGGGATCTTTTTTTAACAAAATCGAATTGCAGAGTTCTTAATCAATTAATAAACATTAAATATTTATAAAAACACAAGCGTTCTACGTTTGCTACGTGGCTGGCGTTTTTCCCTTAGTTCCCGTTGCCATCACATCAGAATGCACCTCCTTCGGATGCGCCTTTTTCACATGACCGCGACATTCCCAAAGCTTGGCAAATGCTTTATCACAATACGGACAGGTGTGCGGTCGTAATCCGGTGTGTATGACCATATGCGTTTTAAGGGTTTTCGATCGTTTGAATTCACTGCCACATACAGTACACTTGAACTTTCTCTCGTCCGTGTGCACGACCATATGAGTGCGAAGCGTTCGTTTCGTATTCAAAACGATTCCACATTTCGGACATGGATACGTTGTTTCGCCGTGACTGTCCTGATGTATCTGCAAGAAAATATGAAGCAAAACGATCAAATTAAGCTCAAAATACGCCTACAAAAGCCAACACACCTTCAATCTTTCAAAAGTTTTAAATCGCCCCGGGCATGATGGACACAAAAATGGTTTCTCGTCATCATGAGTAATTATGTGCTGCTTAAGTCCACCTTTGGTAGCGAATGGCTTGCCGCATGATTCGCAAATGAATGCGCGCTCGCTGGAATGAACTGTACGAATGTGCGTGTAGAGATTTGACGATTTAGTAAAAGATTTGTCACATTGGGTGCATGGAAAGGCGGGCTTCTTGTCCGGATCGAGGTGAACGATTTCATGCTGCTCGGCTATGAGTTTCGATGGAAATTTTTTATCGCAATGCCGACATTGTACCTGTTTGTTGAAATGTGTCGTACTTCTGTGGTAGCGAAGCGCATTATAGCGCAGATAAACCATATCACATTTGCTACACTTAAACGGAGGTTCACGTTTCTTTCGACCACGTTTTTGTAGTGTTTTGGTGACTGCAGTTATAGTTTGGTCCGCTTTATCTGTGTCTTTGGGTTCATTTGCCTCGACATTTGGCTTGTTGTCGTCAGTGTCAATATGGTGTTCAAAATTCGAGTCTGAATCGTTTTCCTCGTCGTCGGTAAATTGTTCTACGGTAATCATTTCAACAGGTGGAGGTGGCGGGTTGAATTTAGCCTCTACTGTGTCTCCCGTGTCAACGTCGTGCTCGATCTTGTAGTCCATTTGCAGGAGCTCCATGTTGCAATCGGATATATCACTGGGCGATTCCTTTTTCCCGGGATAATAAAAAGGGTCCACCTCATCGATCAAGTTGAATTGAGCTCTCCAAGCCGCACAGTCAACTGTATTAACCTTATTATTTACAATGGAAGCATACATCGCTTCCACTTTGATCACACGCTCGGAGAATTCTGCGATAGAAACTAGGAACTTGTAGCAGGACTCGCAAATTGTTTGTGGTGCAGCGTCTGCAGCGGCTACCTAAAAATTCGGAGTATTTGTTTATACAGATATATTCCAGGTGCAGCCTATGTTTTCTGGACTCACGGATATTTGGAAGAATTTCCGAATCATATCTGCTATGTCATAATTTCCCTCCGTCTTAATAAATATATCAATGTCGCTGCGTTCATTTGCACACAACCGGCACCATGTCCGCCACGAATTTCGCATTATCCTGGGCGAAGGATTGACTACAAAACGGAGACTGGCACAACCCGATGGGATCGCCATATACTGTTGTCTACTGTCAAAATATGGGTTTTTCGGCCAATCGGTTCTGCATTTAGAGTGGACACAAACCGTTCTCATCGGCATGCCATCTGTTTTGACAGTTCATAGGTGACATCAGGGGTGGTGCAGACTTCCCCTCTGAGGAGCGATGCATATTACATTAAACTGGGTCGCTGCTCCTCGTTCGGATTCCGAAACGAAATCTGTGAATTTTAACTTTAAATATACTGTTCCTACAAAATGACGAAATCGTGGCGACAGTGGTGTCGATTGTGTGCCCAAGAGAATAATAGTCCGATTGGCATTTTCTCCAAAAACGAAAACAATTGTGACATTGCTGGTTTGATAAAGAAATTTCTCCAATTCGATGTAAACAAACTTATTTCATTCATTGCCGATTTCTTGGTCAATCGAACGACTTTTTTTTCAGATTAATCCTTTGGACAAGGCACCTGTCACCATTTGCACAACATGCTATCAATTTTTGTTATCCGTGTCGAGGTTCGCCGCGCGAGCGTCCAAGGTGGAAGCCATGTACTCCGCAATAGTCTTGGACGAGATGTATTCAAACGACTCGTCCAGTATAAAGTATCAGTTCGGTCTGGTGAAAGAAGAGCCGCCGATGTGTATCGACCAATCAACGGACACATTGGACGTAAATATCAACTGCAGCAGGGATGATCTGGAATTTGATCCATTGGCATCGCAGGTCGATAAGAAAGAGGACCTGGAAGAGATGTGCGTTGATTATCTGCCCGACGACGATGACAATGACGACAGTAATGACGAAGAAGACCCCTTCATGCCATCTGATAACGTCATAGTCGAAATCAACCAGCCATCAAGAAGAACGAGATCCAAACGAAAAGAACCGTCATGCCCAAAAGACCCCGTCGCGCAATCTGAAAAGGATATTGTCGATACAGACGAGCCACCAAGAAAAAGGGCATACAAAAGAAAAGACCCACCATTCCCATGTAGTCAATGTGATCAAACTTTTCTGCAGCGTAAAGCTCTTTGGTATCACAAGAGACGTTTGCATTCCGCGATCAAGGAAAAAAAGTTTCCATGTCAAAAATGCGATAAGAAATTCTCGACAAAGTGGAAATTGGAACGACACGAAACCCTTCACCTCAATCCCGACCAGAAGCCCGCCTATCCATGTCCTCTTTGCGATAAAAACTTTACAACCAAAAGTTATCTCCAAACACATATACGAACAATTCATGAACGCGAGCGCACGTTCATTTGCGAAACGTGCGGCCAATCGTTCGCTACAAAGTCCACGCTCAACACGCACAACATCACGCATACGGAAGACACACCCTTCAAATGCTCAAAATGTGACAAGAGATTTAAATCTCTGCAAACACTAAAAGTAAGTTTAGCTCGAAACTTTTCCTCTTACGTATTTGATAAAACCAAAAATGATCGTTTGCAGATTCATGAGGACATTCACTCCGAAACCACATACGTCTGCCCGAATTGTGGACTAATTCTGAACACAAGGCTAACTCTAAAAAGGCACATGGCAGTCCATTCCGATCAAAAAAAGTATAAATGCACGGTTTGCAGTAGCGAATTTAAGCGCGGCAAGGCGCTTAAGAATCACCTGATTTTGCACAGTGGACTACGACCGTACACTTGTCCGTTTTGTGACAGGACCTTTGTGAATGGCTCAAATTGTCGCACGCATAAGAAAAAAGCGCATCCACTCGAGTTGGCCGCCATGGAAGCGGCGGGCGTACCTTCCGGAGCTACAAAATTACCTAAATTGAAACAGTTAAGAGCTAGCTAACTTGTAATGTTGAAGGCTTATTGGAAATTGAATTGAATTTTATGTATTATGCGGCCAAAGGCTGGAAAATTGGAAGTTGCAATACAAGAATATTTTTGACTCGAATTTCGTACGAATTGTGGGGTTCGCTTTTGGGGACAATTGTGCCACGTTGAACTAGAGACTAGTAGCCCAGGAAATAAACGCTCATTGGGGGGCCTAGACAGAAATGTCGGTACCACGAAAATTAACAATGGGGTTTTGTTTGGAATAGTTAGTTAGGAGGTTATCACGTCCTTATTCACTAGAGATGGGCGTCTAATGCAATGGATGTCCGCTCTTATCGAGGAGCAAACTGCGACTCAGATCATCACTTGGTGAAGACCTACAGATGTAGAATCTCTTCAGCGCACCAATCAAGTATCGTCACCATAGTGGCGCCACAGCCCGACGTCTGGTCTTGGCCGCCTGGATTGTTATCCTCCAACTATCTCGGTCACGTGACCGCGTCCTCCAATTTTGGAAGCCCAGTATCTGCGCGGCTTTCGCATATACTGAGCTCTCCCAACGAGCTCTCGGTCGTCTTTCAGTTTCGCTCCGTCGACTCGTTCTGCGTTCATTACTCTCTTTGGCATGCGATCATCGTCCATTCGTTGTAGTTTAACGATTTTCGAAACTTCCAGCTCATCGTACAGCTCATACAACTCATGGTTGTATCGGGTGCGCCATCCATCTCGATCGCAAACAGCCCTGAAAATTTGCTGCTGAACCTTACGTTAAAATATATCTAGCATGTTTTCGGAGGCTTGAGTTATAGCCTCCATATACGATGCAATCCGTCGTCAGATCGATCTGACGATATTTTGATCGTCAGATCGATTGCACAGTGTATGTGACTTGACTATCGTTGACGATTTCACCGATCTGACGATCAAATTTTATCTGTCGATTTCTGGTGCGATTTTATGGCAATCCGTCGGTCTGACGATCGATTGGATGGTTGTATGTGATTATCGCAAGTAAATATTAAATTTTCAAATTATTCAACTTTGAATTTGGAGGATTCTGATGATTTTAAATGGCTCTGCAATGGAAATATCAAATATGTAGCATGTGAAAATGCCACACAAATCCAAACAGTTAACAAAAATTAATACAGGTTGGATTGGAAGTGAGCCATAACCTATTTTTTGAATTGTCATTCGTTATCGTATCGCACGAAAATCGTACAGTGTGTGTGCAGCGGAGATCGTCAGATATTTTGTGGCGATCCATCGTCAGATCAATCTGACGACGGGTTGCATCGCATATAGGGGCTATTAGGCCAGCTGCACATTGCGACGTAGGCAGGGCAGCCCATGCAGCGCGCCCATGGTATTATTGTTTTAAAATTAAATTTGGACAATTGTTACAACAACAATGCCATGTGCGCGCTGCCCTGCCTACGTCCAAGACGCGGCCGGCCTTGAGCGATAAATGACAAAAAATCCTATTGAAAAATAATTTTTTTACCCCGGGCCCCGGAAACTAAAAATAACCCCGCCTTAATGTTAGCGCCGTTACGAACACATCGATGAAAGCCTGAAAAAAAATTATTACTGGTCAATGTCGCCAATATGGCGCTTATTCGATTTGTATTGTATTTTAAAGAGTGTTCTTAATATACGGCGATTACTGTATCTAAGCATCGCTTCCAACCACAGACATCTGCGGTTTGAGTATTCGCTATTCCGAACCGCTAACATCCGTTCGTTAAAGGCCGGTTGACACGTTCAAAGTGCACTTTGGCAAAGTATGACTTGAAAAGAATGTCCACCATTGTGAATTACCACTTTGCTACTTGCAAAAAACGCTGGATTTAGCATTTCTGGGGAATTTATACCAAAACACATTGTTCAGACCACCGTAAATTGAATAAAAAACACCAACAACTCACTATTTCCCGCCCCAACAACTTTTTTCTGTGAACTTGTCGATTTACAATCAATTCTTTGATGGAAAGTTGAGCACCATCCTACTTTGCTTTGATAGGACGCTAGAGACTTCAAAGCATTTTGAAGGGGGTTGACACGTTCAAAGTAACCTCAAAGTAGGTTGTCAACGTACTTTGCCAAAGTGTACTTTGAACGTGTCAACCGGCCCTGATGAAAGTTGAGCACCATCCAGGCCGGTTGACATGCTCAAAGTACACTTTGTCAAAGTATGACTTGGCAAGAATATCCACCATTGTGAATTACCACTTTGCCACTTGCAAAAAACGCTGGATTTGGCATTTCTAGGGAATTTATACCAAAACACTTTGTTCAGACCACCGTAAATTGAATAAAAACCACCAACAACTCACTATTTCCCGCCCCAACAACTTTTTTCTGTGAACTTGTCGATTTACAATCAATTCTTTGATGAAAAGTTGAGCACCATCCTACTTTGCTTTGATAGGACGCTAGAGACTTCAAAGCACTTTGAAGGGGGTTGACACGTTCAAAGTAACCTCAAAGTAGGTTGTCAACGTACTTTGCCAAAGTATGACTTGGCCAGAATATCCACCATTGTGAATTACCACTTTGCCACTTGCAAAAAACGCTGGATTTAGCATTTCTAGGGAATTTATACCAAAACTCATTGTTTAGACCACCGTAAATTGAATAAAAAACACCAACAACTCACTATTTCCCGCCCCAACAACTTTTTTCTGTGAACTTGTCGATTTACAGTCAATTCTTTGATGGAAAGTTGAGCACCATCCTACTTTGCTTTGATAGGACGCTAGAGACTTCAATGCACTTTGAAGGGGGTTGACACGTTCAAAGTAACCTCAAAGTAGGTTGTCAACGTACTTTGCCAAAGTGTACTTTGAACGTGTCAACCGGCTCTTACTTTGAGGTTACTTTGAACGTGTCAACCCCCTTCAAAGTGCTTTGAAGTCTCTAGCGTCCTATCAAAGCAAAGTAGGATGGTGCTCAACTTTCCATCAAAGAATTGACTGTAAATCGACAAGTTCACAGAAAAAAGTTGTTGCGGCGGGAAATAGTGAGCTGTTGGTGTTTTTTATTCAATTTACGGTGGTCTAAACAATGTGTTTTGGTACAAGTTCGCTAGAAATGCTAAATCCAGCGTTTTTTGCAAGTGGCAAAGTGGTAATTCACAATGGTGAATATTCTGGCCAAGTCATACTTTGACAAAGTGTACTTTGAGCATGTCAACCGGCCTTAATACAGTTGACAAGTCAGAAATCCATACAATCCGACATTTCGTCATGTTTTGACAGGGCAAGGTGCTTGTCTATTTCTCGTTCGGAATCAGTCTCCGCTCTTTAAAAACCATCGTTTCGATGCCCAAACGAAACTCGTGAATTCCCACTTCACAGTCTAGTGCATAGAATCGCAACAATGCAGACATCGTGGCGACAGTGGTGTCGTTTGTGTGCCCAGGAGAGCAGTCCGATTGGCATTTTCTCCAAGAACGAAGACAATTGTGACATTGCCGAGTTGATAATGAAATGCCTGCAATTGAATGTAGCCGAACTCAATTGAATCACTATGGATAATGTTTTACTCATGCACATTGCTCTACTTTTAGATCAATCCTTTGGACGAGGCGCCCGTCACCATTTGCACGACATGCTATCAGTTTATGTTATCCGTGGCCAGGTTCGCCAAGCAGGCATCCAAGGTGGAAGCCATGTACGCATCGTTGGCATTCAATGATATGAATTCAATCGAATCGTCGAGTATAAAGCACCAATTCGGCGTGGTAAAAGAAGAGCCGTCGATATGTATCGACCAATCAACGGACACATTGAATCTAAGTACCAGCTGCAACAGAGATGGTCCAGAGTTTAATCCATTGGTCGATAAACGTGAAGTCCTGGAAGAGATGTGGGTTGATTATCAGCCCGACGATGATAGTGACGACAGTGATGACGAAGGAAAACACACACAATCTGAAAAGGTCATCGTCGAAACCAACGAGCCACCAAAAAAAAGGGCATACAAAAGAAAAGACTCACCATTCCCATGTAGTCAATGTGATCAAACTTTTTTGCAGCGTAAAGCTCTTTGGAATCATAAAAGACGCTTGCATTCCGCGATCCAGAAAAAATTTTCGTGTCAAAAATGTGATAAGAATTTCCCGACAAGATGGAAACTCGAACGACATGAAACCCTTCACCTTAATCCCGACCAGAAGCCCGCATATCCATGTTCTCTTTGCGATAAAAACTTTACAACAAAAAGTTATCTCCAAACCCATAAACGAACAATTCATGAAGGCGAGCGAACATTCATTTGCGAACAGTGCGGTCAATCATTCGCTGCAAAATCCAATCTTAAGACGCACAAAATAACACATACCGAAGACAGACCCTTCAAATGCTCGAAATGTGATAAGAGGTTTAAATGTCTGAAAACACTCAGGGTGAGTTTAAATCAAAACTCTTCCACGTAATTGATAATACGGAAAATATATTTCGCAGATACATGAAGACAGTCACCCCGAAACCACATACGTCTGCCCGAATTGTGGACTAATTCTGAACACAACGCTAACTCTAAAAAGGCACATGGCAGTCCATTCTGATCAAAAGAAGTATAAGTGCACAGTTTGCAGTAGCGAATTCAAGCGAGGCAAAGCGCTTAAGAATCACCTCATTTTACACAGTGGCATACGACCGTACACTTGCCCGTTTTGTGACAAGACTTTTGTGAACGGCTCAAATTGTCGCACGCATAAGAAAAAAGTACATCCGCTCGAGTTGGCCGCCATGGAGGCGGCAGGCGTACCTTCCGAATCTACGAAATTACCCAAATTGAAACAGTTGAGAGCTAGCTAACTTTTTGGTTTGTTGGAAATTGACTTAGTTGTATGTATTGATTTATGAGGAAATTCGGATTTTACATATTTTGCGACCAAGGATTGAGAAATTACAAGTTGCAATAAATCAGTATTTTTGACTGAAATTTTGTATGAATTGCGGTATTTGCTTTTGAGGGCAGTTCTGCCATTTTGGAGGTATATTACTACATGTGGTACGTGAGTAATAGGCTCCGATGTGAACATCGTTACATTTTTGATTTAGCATGGGAGCAAACCGATTTAAAACATGGTCAAAATCCCACTACAGTTGTCGAGTCTACAATGTACACGTAGTATACAACTGCCGACTAGCCATTTCCACCCTCGTCCTCCGCAAACCATTACAAACTAATTACAACATTATAAGTGTACATAGAAGATATGTACATATATTATCAAAAAATTTAAAACACTAACAATATCACTTAAATCTAAGCTTTTTCAAAGGTAAACTTGACGTGGGTCTCAAAAGTTCTTTTCTCTCGTCGCGATGCTTTTTCATTTCATATTCGCGTTTCTTCATCTCCTTTGTAACTGGTCTCGTGTCGAATGTCATAGTGCGATTTTCATAGCTACCGCCTTCAACAACACCATGTGTTGAAGCCGATTCCTTTTCAATACGATCCTTCAGACTGACTTTAGTCGACTTCTTCATCGATGCCCCCAATTTCAATTCACGCATATGATCCAATTCTATCATTTTCGTTGATTTCCTAGTCTTACCGCGGTCTTGTTCATCCTTCTCATGTTCATCCTTGTCCTCCTCCAATCGCTCACGTTCTTCGCGATCTCTTTTAATCTGTTTATATGTTTTCTTCATTTCCTTGGCAAATTCCCGACCATCTTCGTCATCTGAACTGAGCTCATCAGCACTACTGCCTGACTTCGCGTTTTTAGCGTTATCGTCATGGAACAAATCCTCATCATCCGAGCTCTCGGGCTGTTGATTTTCCTCCGCATGAAGTTGCTCCACGCGGTCAACTTCAATTCGTCTCTTGGCCTCCTTAAGTTTGGACTTATCCAAACGTTTAAGGACCGGAGCAAGCATTCTGAATTCTTCGGCACTCTTGTCAATTGTAAAATCGGGATTCTCGAACATAACTTTGAATCGATTGTCCTCCAATAGGTTAGGCCCTTTCTTTGATTTCCTATCGGCGCCATCCTGCTGATCGCTGATGATTTTCAAAGCCAACTCTTGATTCACTTTGGGAAGATCGGATTTGAGTTGAAGACGACTTGGACGTTGTGCCTCAATTTGTTGACGAATCTTTTCTTTGCGATATTTTTCAAAGGCAAATGGTTCGGCAGCTGCCTTGGCTTTGTTATAGAGGCGGACATCGATAAAGTAGCTAGAATGAGAGACTCGTTAGTGTTATCTGTTTCCGGTGAACGTTTATGATCTTACCCATGCATGTAGGCGCGTAATAAATTCGTGCCAATTAAATTGTCGAGACCCAGTTCTTCCAATTCTTTTTTGGTGACAAATTGATAGTCGTCGTAGATGTGTTCGATCGCCTGCAAAAAAAAAGTATAACATTAACTCATTAATGCGAGTTGTAGAGGTTACAGGATTACCATAATTAACAAAAGATAAACCTATGGTCGTTGTATAACGACCCGTTTCTAAACACTTAAAAAGCTACAAAGCACCACAAAGAGCGGAAAACCCACCGGGTAAATGGAGATAATGACGGTTCTGTAGTTCATTGAGAGAAAGAAACGCCTCTCCCAAGTTAGAACACAAACTGAGAAATGGACACGATAAAAAAAACATCATCATGAGAGTTGCACTAAACACAAAAACAGAAGATCCTCTTCGAGCAAATGCTCGTTTAACGGTCACCACACATGAACGAGCACAACCACGACCGAACTTCCATCGAACCATCAATTTCATAGAATGTGTGAAAAAAAATTCTCATTTCCACCGTTCTATGAAATTGATGGTTCGATGGAAGTTCGGTCGTGGTTGTGCTCGTTCATGCGTGGCGACCTTAAGTAGTAAATGGATGGGTTCAGAAGGCACCGAGCAATCGGACCCGCTCGCGAGCAGTTCCGCAACTAGTCGGTTATGCAGTCTACGCCTTTTGAACGCCACTCTTGATGTCACACACTTTTTATGTTAAAGTCAAGGAGAAACACACTCTTTATATGAAAGTCAACGAGAAAGAAGATGAAAAGTGAGCAATGAGCAGAAATATTTCTTGCTCGGTGATCATTTGATCATGATCACCTGAGCTGAAGTTGCTCGGTAACTGCTGAACGCAGCCAATGATCACTTGAGCAGAACTTGTTCGGTATCTTCTCAACTCAGCCAATCTCTCAAGTTCCCATAGTCGAGATGCGTTTGATCCTGCGGGAAATATTGGCATGTTGGGTATCATATAACGGGACGTTAAGGACTTTGGCTGGGTTCAGAAGATACCGAGCAATCGGAGCCGATCGTGAGCAGTTCCGCAACTAGTCGGTTATGTAGATCTCGCCTGCTGAACGCCACTGTTGTTGTGACACACTCTTTATATGAAAGTCAAGGAGATAGAAGAAAAGCGTGAGCGGTGAGCAGAAATGTTTCTTGCTCGGTGACTATTTGATAATTCCTGCGTTCAGAAGTTACCGAAGAGCACGAACTGCTCGCGAGCAGTTCCGGAACTTGTCGATTATGCAGTCTGTGCCTGCTGAACGCGACTCTCGTTGTCATACACACTTCATACGAAAGTCAAGGAGAAAGAAGAAAAAGAAAAGTGCGAGCGGTGAGCAGAAATTCTTCCTGCTCGGTGATCAATTGATCATGATCAGTTGAGCGGAAGCTGCTCAGTATCTTCTGAACCCAGACAATGATCTCTTGAACAGAAGTTGCTCGGTATCTTCTGAATCCACCCATTATCATTTCTGCTGTCTTTTTCTTTTTTCCGCGAATGGAACTAGGCGGCTTTCATACGGAACCAGAGAAGAGAGAGATAGAAGGAAATTAAATTACCCGAGGGAAACGAAGCAATTGTTTGACCGCTTGGTTGCTCTACCAAATAGTATAGATTCCACAAGAGTTATCACCCCATAGAACTTTCGCCTCTGCCAGGAGATTTGTATGTATTGACAAATTGTATAGACATAGTACAAACTACACAGTATAGATAACCAGAGAATCAATACATACAAATCTACCGCCGGAGGCTAAAGTTGTATGGAGGAAGTCTATACAATTTGTCAATACATAAAAATCTCTTGGCAGAGGGGAAAGTTCTATGGAGTGATAACTCTTGTAGAATTATCAATCCTCTTTGGCTCTACTATATGGACCGGGCGGGTGTTCCGGGGAAATGAAATGGGATTGGGGAATGTGAGTTTGACAGGTTAATTTGGGACTATATAGGTACTCTGATTTGGGACTATATGGACCGGGCGGGTGTTCCGGGGTAGAGCGCGAGTGTTGCTCTGTTTACTTTTCACTAGACGGAATGAGGTGGAGTTGCTTAAAGGCCGGTTGACACGTTAAAAGTACACTTTGGCAAAGTACGTTGACAACCTACTTTGAGGTTACTTTGAACGTGTCAACCTCCT
The DNA here is from genome assembly GCA_964017055.1 of Chloromyia formosa. Taxonomy (NCBI): domain Eukaryota; kingdom Metazoa; phylum Arthropoda; class Insecta; order Diptera; family Stratiomyidae; genus Chloromyia; species Chloromyia formosa. The sequence goes on along the minus strand of OZ024816.1, from coordinate 23,846,059 downwards.
TTAGAGCGCGTTGACATGATCAAACTACGATTTTTTTTTTTTTTTCTCCTTTGACTATGCGGGCTTTGTTCTCGATGTCACCGCTGATGAAATCAGAAGTCCACGAGTGAGGCTCCAAACATAGTCGGTTGGCTAATTTAAGTATAGGATTGTACTGCCAGGTTTTGTTGAGTTTCGTTTTTAAATGTGTTTTTGATCGTCTACTCCTGTCCTTCTAGACGATTCTGAACCATGTGGTGAGTCATCCACCAGAACGCCCAGTTGAGAACGTCGCTAATGTGCGCTGATTCGCAGCACAATCACTCCACTAAAGACAATTCACTAACAATTTCTCCGGGAATTGTTAACTAGTTTGCACAAATAGGTTACTAGGCTATTGCGCAGCAAATTAATGGCAGCCACTTCACGACACGTCCTCTCCTGACGCTGGCTAACGGATGACTGAAACTACGATTTGACAAACTAGCATTTTTTTTTTTTTTTTCTCCTTTGACTATGCGGGCTTTGTTCTCGATGTCACCGCTGATGAAATCAGAAGTCCACGAGTGAGGCTCCAAACATAGTCGGTTGGCTAATCCAAGTATAGGATTGTACTGCCAGGTTTTGTTGTATTCGTTTTTAAATGTGTTTTTGATCGTCTACTCCTGTCCTTCTAGACGATTCTGAACCATGTGGTGAGTCATCCACCAGAACGCCCAGGTTGAGAACGTCGCTAATGTGCGCTGATTCGCAGCACAATCACTCCACTAAAGACAATTCACTAACAATTTCTCCGGGAATTGTTAACTAGTTTGCACAAATAGGTTACTAGGCTATTGCGCAGCAAATTAATGGCAGCCACTTCACGACACGTCCCCTCCTGACGCTGGCTAAGGGCCGGTTGACACGTTCAAAGTACACTTTGGCAAAGTACGTTGACAACCTACTTTGAGGTTACTTTGAACGTGTCAACCCCCTTTCAAAGTACTTTGAAGTCTCTAGCGTCCCATCAAACAGAGTAGGATGGTGCTCAACTTTCCATCAAAGAATTGATTGTAAATCGATAAGTTCACAGAAAAAAGTTGTTGGAGCGGGAAGTATTGAGGTGTTGGTGGCTTTTATTCAATTTATCGTGGGCTGAATAATGTGTTTTGGTGTGAATTTCCTAGAAATTCTAAATCCAGCGTTTTTGGCAAGTGGCAAAGTGGTAATTCACAATGGTGGATATTCTTTTCAAGTCATACTTTGGCAAAGTGTACTTTGAACGTGTCAACCGGCCTTAACGGATGACTGCAAACTAGCATTTGATGAAAAGTTGAGCACCGTCCAACTACGGTTTGACAGAAGCACAAGACATCAAACCAGTTTGACAAGGGGTTGACACGTTCAAGTAGGTGGTTTGTCAAACCGTAGTTTGATCGTGTCAACGCACTCTTATATTACGTTTACACTATCCCCAGATTACTTCATCTGCGCCAGCTGAGATAATCTGCGACTGTCAAATACATACAATTTTGAACTCACCACACCCAGATTACGCTGCAGATTAAGTAATCTGGGGATAGTGTAAACGTAATATTACTTTGTACTTTGAAGTCTCTAGCGTCCCATCAAAGCAGAGTAGGATGGTGCTCAACTTTCCATCAAAGAATTGATTGTAATGGCTGAATTATAGTATGCGCGAACAACGCGGCTTCTGCTGTCAAATAAAGTTGAACCAATGTATTTCATATGGCGATAAGTATACTGTGCGCGAACAACACGTCGCTCACGTCGCAAAAGTTGAGACGAGTTCAACTTTGTCGCAATCAACGAGCCGCGAAATATCAATTCACAATAGGCATGTGGTTTAAAACTGTGGGTGATCATTTGTTTTGTTGTAAGTTACTGTTATTCGCTTGGAAGTGTATATTTCTAGTCTTAATTCAAAAAAGTGTTTCAAGTTTGTTAGGAAGCCAGTTTTTCACAGCTCGAATGTGTCAAAAGAACGCGAACAAGAGATTTGACTATAACTGGCTGAACAGCTGATTTTCGTTGACTGCGACTTGGGGACGTAATTCGCGCACAATATAATTCCGAGGTAAATCTATAACTTCACAGAAAAAAGTTGTTGGAGCGGGAAGTAGTGAGGTGTTGGTGGCTTTTATTCAATTTATCGTGGGCTGAATAATGTGTTTTGGTGTGAATTTCCTAGAAATGCTAAATCCAGCGTTTTTGGCAAGTGGCAAAGTGGTAATTCACAATGGTGGATATTCTTTCCAAAGCATACTTTGGTAAGAGCGCGTTGACATGATCAAAGTACGATTTGACAAACTAGCATTTGATGAAAAGTTGAGCACCGTCCAACTAGGGTTTGACAGAAGCACAAGACATCAAACCAGTTTGACAAGGGGTTGCCACGTTCATGTAGGTGGTTTGTCAAACCGTAGTTTGATCGTGTCAACGCGCTCTAAACTGCACTTTGAACATGTCAACCGGCCTTTAGTGTACATAGTTTGTGATCATACTTCCTTCTATCTCTCTCTTCTCTGTACGGAACTTGCTCGTCACTGGTGCTTTCTGCTAGAATCTCGTGTATCGTGGGTTACGCATGAAAGCCGTCGTAATGTTAGCGCCGTTACGAACACGAAAAAAATGTATTACTGGCGAATGTGACCAATATCGCGCTGATTCGATTTGTATTGAATTTTAAAAAGGGTTCTTAATATACGGCGATTACTGTATCTAAATATCGCTTCCAACAACAAAAACACAGACATCTGCGGTTTGAGCATTCGCTATTCCGAACCGCTAACATCCGTTCGTTGACACAGTTGACAAGTCAGAAATCCACACAATCCGACATTTCGTCAATGTTTTGACAGGACAGGGTAGAAGTGCTTGTTGGCTGGAGTTTCCTTTCCATTTCTCGTCCGCAATCTATCTCTGCTCTCTGTAAACCCCTTGTTTGGATGCCAAAGCGGAACTCATAAATTCCGTCCACTTCACAATCTAGTTCATAAAACCGCGACAATGCAGACATCGTGGCGACAGTGGTGTCGTTTGTGTGCCCAGGAGAACAGTCCGATTGGCATTTTCTCCAAGAACGAAAACAATTGTGACATTGCCGAATTGATAATGAAATGCCTGCAATTGAATGTAGCTGAACCTAATTGGATCACTGTGGATAATGTTTTACTCATGCACATTGCTCTACTTTTAGATCAATCCTTTGGACGAGGCGCCCGTCACCATTTGCACGACATGCTATCAGTTTCTGTTATCCGTGGCCAGGTTCGCCGAGCAGGCATCCAAGGTGGAAGCCATGTACGCATCATTGGCATTCAATGACATGAATTCAATCGACTCGTCGAGTATAAAGTACCAGTTCGGCGTGGTGAAAGAAGAGCCGCCAATGTGGGTAAACAGATGCGACCAGTCAACGGACACATTGGATCTAGATGTCAAATGCAGCAGGGATAAGTTTGACCAATTGGCAGCGCAGGCCGATGTGAAAGAAGTCTTGGAAGAGATGTGCGTTGACGATCTGCCCGACGATGCTTATAACAATAACGACAGCGATGACGAAGATCCATTCACGCCATCCGATAAGGTCGTAGTCGAAATCAACGAACCTCCAAGAAGAAGGAGATCCAAAAGAATCACCGTAGACCCCTTCACGTCATCTGATAAGATCAAAGTCGAGATCAACGAGTCGCCAAAAAGAAAGGTATCCAAACGGAAGGAGCAGTCATATCCGTGCGACCTATGCGAACAATCCTTCCCGCGACGGAACGAGCTTCGCACTCACAAGAAAACTTCGCATACTGCCGATGAGAAAAAAGAGTTTCCGTGTGAAAAATGCGATAAGAAATTCCCGTCACGTAAACGAGTCAAACAACACGAAATTATTCATCTTGATCCCGAACAGAGGACCACCTACCCATGCCCCAGTTGCGATAAAACCTTGACAACGAGAACGAATCTCAAACAGCACTTACGGAAAATTCATCTTGGCGATCGACCATTTATGTGCGAAATATGCGGCAAATCGTTTGCCTCAAATTGCGATCTCAAGGAGCACAATTACACGCACATGGAGGACACACCCTTCAAGTGTTCGACATGTAGTAAGAAGTTCACCACTCTCTCAGGACTGAAAGTAAGTTTATCGGAACACCCTTGCCAGATATTCGATAAAACGTTGTATGTGTATCTTACAGAAACACGAAGACATTCACTCCGGAACCACATATGTCTGTCCGAATTGTGGGCTAATCCTTAACACAAGGCGCACCCTGCAAAGGCACATGGTGGTTCATTCGGATCAGAAGAAGTATAAGTGTACGGTTTGCAGTAGCGAATTCAAGCGAGCCAAGTCGCTTAAGAATCACCTGATTCTACACACAGGCTTGCGGCCCTATACGTGCCCGTTTTGTGATAAGACCTTTGCGAACGGCTCGAATTGTCGTAGTCATAAGAAAAAGGCCCATCCGTTCGAATTGGCTGCAATGGAAGTGGCGGGCGTTTTGCCCCAAGAAACAAAGTTACCCGAATTGAAACAGTTAAAGACTCTGGAAGCAAGTTAAGCTAAATTTATTAATTGCAATTGAGCGTAGATAAAGATGCATTTTAGATTGTTAAGATTATCCTTCACGGGAATGGATTGAAGTTGTAAGTCTCAATAAAAAAAAAGGATTTTATGATTCCGATAAGATATGTGGAGATTTGCATTGGAAACTATTGGTCGGAGATTATGAGACGTGCTTAGTATTAGTGGTTGAAACCGGCGATTTATTAGGTTCCTTTCAGTGGAATTTATTCCTCCTAAGAGGCTTGTGCCATAAGACAGATTACGGTGGCAGCATACAAATAACCGTAATACGTGATGATAACATAATAAAACTTTTCCATGACATGGATTTCCAATGCGTACAAGTACTTCTTCTTCTTCTTTCTCCTATGATCCAGATAAGGCTTGACATTCTGACATCACCACTGTATTACAGAAGTCCACATTATTGTGAAAATCTAACAAGTATAAAGCCAAGTATCTGCGGTTCCATTTCTCGCAAAAAACTAAACTGATAAAAGCTGCTGTACACGGTGCGTCCATCGTTCGATGGATCGCCTCACAATATCGGCTGATCTTCGCTGTATATTTACGATTTACGTGCGGAGAGATAACAGATAATAGTTCAAGCAAAACGGGTTATGATTCACTTCCAATTCGCCCTATATTCGCTTTTGGTAACTCTTGTGGACTTTGTGATATTTTCGTATACCGTTTGATATTTCCATTACAGAGCCATGTACAAAGAGTGAAACAGGCGACCTAGGGCTACGTGGGGGGGTCGCAACGCCCTAGGAGCGGAGCTAGCCCAGTTCGTTCCAAACCGAAATTATCCATGCACACTTGTGAGATACTGCGGGTTGTGAATAAACAGTCGCTCCGCGCTTAAGGGATCATAACCCTCAGTATCGCACAAACATGAACGCTCACTTCGCTCACTCTGGACACTGCATGCCTATTTTCATTTTTATCGCATGCCTTATTTCGATTTGAAACCGATATTGTCCATGCATTGCTTATTTCGTTTATTTTCCGATGAATGGATTACATATTTCGTATGCCTTATTTCGCTATGGCATATTTCGGTGCCCCTTGAAAATAGGCTCAACGTTGTTAGGGGTACTGTTGCAAGCCGAGAGATGTTATGGATGCTGTGGTCGATACGGGATAAGTACGAGTTAAGGTGGGAACACCCGCCTTAACGTAGTTGAGCGGTCCTCATTGCTCTAGGCAATCTAGGTTCGCCTGGAGAGATGTCTGGTGGTTGAGCCATGGGTACTTGATTGATTTTGAGGCTCGTATCGACGAAGTACTTCCTCACTGTGCAGCGTGGCAATGGCGGATTCTTAAGCCTTTGGACTTCCCTCTCAAGGTTCCTCAGATTTCGCCTGATGTATCGTGGTAACGGGCTTTGTCCATAAGCGTAAAACTTGGATGATCACTACGATAACAGCCGACTAGGTATTGTTTTGAGAGAAGGCTAGTGTGACTTCTAACGGAGAGCGTCTTTGATGCCTGTTGGAGATGATCTTGATGTGACATCATGACACAGCCTGTGATAGTGCGAAGAGCCGTTTTCTGACAGGACTGAATATTCTTCTTAAAAATAAGTTATGTTCATAAGACCTGAGTAATTTGAGAGAGGTTTGGTTTGCAGGGTGAGATATGCTATCGAAACTGTAATGGACGGTTTGGTGGGCATCCGAAGATGCCCGTGGGGACGGAGCCCAGGTAGCATAAAGACCGTGCAGGTCGGGCCGTGCCATCTGGCGAAGAAAAAGGCTCCTCAACGAGCAACGGCAGCGGGAGAGGTGGGCGGGGTTTTCGCCGCTCGTTGCCCCTGTCCTTTACGTATTAACAAAAATTCATAGGCCTGGAGAAGACAACACAAACAGGGGAGGTAAAAATGGAGAATAAAAAAAAATAGTCAATAGATAAGGATGGAATGGTTGGCGGACGGATCAGACGCACACGCGATCGCACCTGGGTCCAGGTGTAATGGGACCCTCGGCTTCTGGTTTGGTACCACCAACAGATCACTACCCATCAGGTGCTGCTTCGATCTGCAGGTGGGAGCAGCACTACCAGACCATAATATGGTTCATTACAAAACGTCAACAAGGCACAGAGATTTTGACGTGCCCATGCCCCTGGAGGGGTCAAGGCAGTGGCAAAGCATGAATGACGTAAAATTGGCGCCAGCAACGAAGTCAGACTTTCGCCGCGATCAGCTCAGCAGAGGCCTGTATATTAAGATGGCAATGCTCCCTATCATCGATGGCTTTCGACAACGCCATCTAGATATACAGGCCTCCGCTCAGCTGATAGCGGCGAACGTTTGCCTTCGCTGTTGACGTCAGAATTACGTCATTCGCACCTTTCCAAGGCAGTGGCAAAGCATGAATGACGTAATTTTGACGTCAACAACGAAGGCAAACATTCGCCGCGATCAGCTGAGCGGAGGCCTGTATATCTAGATGGCGTTGCTTTTGAGCACATATTCAGAGGACTGTCCGCAATAATTGTGCTAAATTTCAAACTTCGATTTTTTTTCTTAGGCAAGTTTTTTGGGACTTCGTAGCCTGGACTAAAATACAATACTAAGGCTGCGCGCATGTTGGCTCACGTTCGCGTGTCGCGTTCTCGTGTTTTAAGTCAAACGGTTTTAGTCTATGGTTTCCAACCAAAGACGCGAATCTGTTAATATGACAAATGCTCGGCTATTGTCGTATCAACAAATTGAGTTCATTATTGTGCTTTAAAATGGATAATTAGGTAAGAATTGAGTGGCAAAACAAACGACTGGGGAGTAGTAGGATGTGCATAAACACACATTTCATACTAAATTATTGGCGTTAATACATAATAATGAATCCAATTTGGTGATACGACAACAACCGAGCATCTATCAAATTGACAGATTCGCATCTTTGGTTGCAAACTATAGACTCAAACCGTTAGACATTAAACACGTGAACGCGACACGCGAACGTGTGCCAACTTGCGCTTAGCCTAAAACAATTCGTTTCGCGTTCGAGACAACCGGACAGAGTTGATCGCTGAATCGAACGGCCTGGATCAAGTGACGAGCGAATATAATTCGCCGCGTCAATTTGACGTCAGCATAGAAGCATTAAGCGGAGGCCTGTATATTAAAGTGGCAATGGTTCCACCATTTCACTTTCAACTCTGATCCAGATGTGATCCGATGCAAGACATGGATCATAGACAGCTCAGTCATTTTGTATGAGAGAAAGTTTTTTTTTCGGGTGAAAAGAACACGGCTTATAAAAGTACATTTCTATTCTACTCAGCCAAAAGCGTTTTTTAAACGGAAACGACTGTGGTTATTTGTCGATTCCAATCATGGACACAAGTGTCTATGGTTCCAATATTTGCTAAAATCTGAACCGGTTGCATGCGTTGACAGCCACATCTCCAACTCCGCACAATTCCACATATCTACCGTCTTTGTTTTGACGTTTCGTAGGTGGTGCATATTCCTCCAGTTTCGTTTCCATTTCACGCCAGGACTCGATCTGTGATCTGGAGAAATTCTTATTTTGATGTCGACGCTAGATCCGTAAATTTCCGTCTTGGATTTCCATAAAATCGCAACAATGCTGACATCGTGGCGACAATGGTGTCGTTTGTGTGCCGAAGAGAACAGTCCAATTGACATTTTCTCGAAAAACGAAAACAATTGTGACATTGCCGAGTTGATAAGGAAATGCCTGCAATTGAATGTAGACAAACCCGTTTCAATAATTGAGAATAATGTTTTATTCATGCACACGGTTCTACTTTTAGATCAGTCCTTTGGACGAGGCGCCTGTCACCATTTGCACGACATGCTATCAATTTTTGTTATCCGTATCGAGGTTCGCCGAGCGGTCCGCCAAGGCGGAGGCCATGTACTCGGCAATAGTTTTCGACGAGATGAATTTAATAGACTCGTCAAGTATCAAGTACCAGTTCGGGCTGGTCAAAGAAGAGCCGCCAATGTATGTCAACAGGTGCGACCAGTCAACGGACACACTGGATTTGACTATTGAATTTCTACCGACCACGGAATACAGTAGTGACGGTCCGAATTTAGACAATACGGCCGTTACCTATAAGAGTGAAGATGAAAACACGAACGCCGTTGCCGAGGAGAATTTTGATCCACTGGTACAACAACAACTGTTCTCAGTTAAGCAAGAGGAGGAGGTCGACGAGAGAGAAGACCTGGAAGAGATGTGCGTCGACTATCTGGAGGATAATGACGACAGTGATGACGAAGAAGACCCCTTCACGCCAGGCGATGACGACAAAGTCGAAGTCGAATGCAGGGAGTCGCCAAAGAAGAAAGGACGCAAACGAAAAGAGCCGCCCTTTTCGTGCAACCAATGTGATGAATCCTTTTTGCAGCGCAACGCTCTTCGCTATCACAAGAGACGATCGCATTTCACGGGTGAGAAAAAGGAGTTTCCGTGCCGAAAATGCGATAAGAAATTTCCGACACGCCGACGAGCCGAACAACACGAAATTGTTCATCTTGAACCCGACCAGAAGCCCGCTCACCCATGTCCCCACTGCGATAAACACTTCACAAAAACGACGAATCTCCAAACGCATATTCGAACAATTCACGTGGGCGAACGACCGTTCATATGCGAGGCGTGTGGCAAATCGTTCGCTACAAATGGCGCCCTTAAAGAGCACAACTATACACATAAGGAAGACACGCCCTTCAAATGTTCAAAATGTGATAAGAAATTCAAAACTCTGGCAAGACTGAAAGTAAGTTACTTAAAAAACCCTCTCACGTATGTATTCGATAAATCGAGCAATATCTCCCCACAGACACACGAAGACATACATACCGGAACCATGTACGTCTGTCCGAACTGTGGACTGATTCTCAACACAAAACGAACCCTACAAATGCACATGGTGGTCCATTCCGATCAGAAGAAACACAAATGCACGGTTTGTAGTAGCGAATTCAAGCGAGCCAAGGCGCTGAAAAATCATCTGATTCTGCATAGTGGCTTGCGACCGTACACCTGCCCGTTTTGTGATAAGACCTTTGCAAATGGCTCGAATTGTCGCAGTCATAAGAAGAAAGCACATCCGGTTGAGTTGGCAGCCATGGAAGCGGCGGGCGAGTCATGCCGTGCAACTAATATACCCAAATTGGAACAGTTGCGGGCTAGCTAACTTGTAAAGTTGCTAGCTTATCGGACGTTATGTTAATATTGTATTTTTACGCATAAGAATAAGATTCAAAAGTAGATGTAAGGTTGCTTGCAATTATGTACATTTTACTGGACGAATATTGATTGTGAGGAAACAAATAAATTTGTTAACGACTGTATTTTACAGAAAATGAACGATGAGTTATATGTTGCAATAAAACAGTATTTTTTGACTAGAATATATAAGAAAAAGAGGCGATTTGCATTTGAAATCTATTGAAATGTTGAAATTCCGAAAATGTTCGAGGGACTTATTTATTTCGGGACTTTCGATATCGCAAAATGCCTACGCCAAGGGCACATCGGTAGATACAACTCTACATTTTATTGTGCATTTCGTCGAGAAATCACTCAGGTACAACGAGTATACTATATTTGCCTTTGTGGACATAGAGGGTGCTTTTAACGATGTCGAAACTCTGACAAATTTCCGGATACCCTTAGATACCCTTAACGGGACCAATAGAACCCGTCTAAACGTCGACCCTAGCAAAACCAAGATTGTCATATTTACAAGGAAACTTAGCATTGCTCCAGTAGTGCCTCCAATCTTGGAGCTGGTGAGACTGATGTTTACGGACAGCGCTACTTTCCTTGATCAATCACCATAATGTGAAGGACTTCAGACCAATCAGCTTAACATCTTTTCTGCTAAAAACGTTAGAAAGGCTAGTGGTTTCTCACATTCAAAACTCGATGGATGTCGGAGGAATCTGTGTTAACTAGCATGCATATCTTTAAGGCAGATCAGTGGAAACGGCGCTACACAAAGCAGTCGGGACGATAGAAAAATCCTTACAACAAAAGGAATTTACGCTAACAGCCTTCCTAGATATCGAGGGGGCCTTCAACAATGTCACTGTAACTAGCATTGTCAATGCTATGACCCGTTATGAGGTTGACCCAACCCTAACGACTTGGGCGTCAGATTTGCTAGAGAACAGGAAAATCGAGGCCACCTTTTTGGGGGTCAATAAAGAGAAGACAGTTAGTACAGGTACACCGCAAGGAGGGATCTTATCTCCTCTCTTCTGGCTCCTGACGGTCAACGAAATACTAGAGAGGTTAAGATACGGCAGTTTTGAGGTGGTGGCATATGCGGACGACATTGTGGTACTTGTGAAAGGTAAGTTCCCTCAAACCTTGTCGGACTGGACCAGATCCAAATCTGGGTCGGGGAAGCTGGTTTTAAGGCTAATCCGAAAAACACCGCATTAATAACTTTTACAAGGAAACATAACGTGCAGGAAATTACCACACCCACCCTCAACGGTGTAACACTACACCTTGTTTTTAGTGTTAAATATTTAGCCTAATACTAGACAGGAAACTGCTCTGGGGAGATAACGTGAAGTCAATAATTGGTAAGGCCCGCGCAGCCCTCTTTGCGTGTCGGTCGACTTACTCCAGTACATGGGGCCTCAGACCTCACATGGTCTATTATATATTTACATGTGTAGTAAGACCTACACTTGTGTATGGTGGAAAGCCACCGAGAACAAAACCAATGTCAAGGAACTAATGAGATTGCAGCGACTGGTCTGCATAAGTATTACGGGTGTCCTGAGAATCACCCCAACGGCTGGCCAGGGAATGATCCTGGAGTTTATGCCCTCCATCTGCAGAAGCGGATGCTTAGCAGCATTACGCGCTAAAAGTTTTGGCATGCGGCACGATTCAATAGAAGGCCACTCAGATAACATATCAGAGTCAATACGGCCTCGATCTTGAGGATACGGATCACATGACCAAACAAACATGTTAATTGCCTTGACTCCTCCAGGGGCATGGGCGCGTCAACATCTTGTAATGAACCACCTGTCATGAGCCATATTATGGTCTGGTAGTGCTGCTCCTACCGGCAGATCGAAACAGCACCTGATGAGTAGTGATCTGTTAGTGGTACGAAACCAGAGGCCGAGGGTCCCATTACACCCGGACCCAGATTCGACAGCTTGGGCGTCTGATCCGTCCGCCAAGCATTCCATCCTTATCGACTATTTTTTTTCATTCCCCATTTTCACCTCCCCTTGTTTGTGTTGTTTTCCTCAGGCCTATGAATTTTTGTTAATATGTAAAGGACAGGGACAACGAACGGCGAAAACCCCGCCCACATCCCCCCAAGTGAGCTACAGCAAGCATAGGCCGCTGCTTAGCTCGTTGAGGAACCTTTTTCTTCGCCAGATGGCACAGTCCGACCTTCACGGTCAATTAAGCTACCTTAGGCTCCGTCCCCACGGGCATCTTCGGATGTCCACCAAACCTTCCCTTACAATCTCTAGCATTTCTACGCCTTGTTGACGTTTCAATAGCATATCTACTTTTCGGAAGTGCAGTTGCTAGCATGCACCTCCTATCAGCACCGTCTTTATACTGACAAGCTCGAAGCACTGTGAGAGTTCTATTAGTACTCACAGGCAGTGTGAATTTTTGGCGGTTTTTCAAAGATGACGGCGAAAGTGACGCAAACTTGGATTTTTTACTATCCCACCTGCCTATGCAAGATATCAAAAATTTACAACTACTGCACCTTTTGCACAGTAACCCCCATTATTTGGCTTCTATTAATTGGATTTGGGGGCGACCGGTACCGCAGTGTGTTGAGGCATCAGTCTCATGTTTGACTACCGGCGTTTCGGGTTCGAATCCCGTCCACGACGTTGTTCGTGGCCATGGATGTGCAGGACGTGCATGCTGGCAACTGCATTCTCCGAAAGCAGTTTATGCTGACGAAACGTCAACTGGGCCACATGGAACAGTTGACGCGCTATGCCCCACAAGGGGTTAGGGCAATGGACAGAGAGAGAGAACTGCCTGGATCAAAGACGGGCCGCTTGTCGTTTCGTATGGAAATTGATCCGACAAAAAACAATAATAATTACTTACCTCGGATTCAATCTCTTCAGCCAAATTATCCAAGAAAGAGCACCATTTCGGGGCCGGGCCTAATGACGGGATATAGTATGTCATCATTTTAACATCCTCTTGGGCAAAGAAGAACATTCCAGTGTTGGGTGTTGTGCAAAAATCATTGAATTTCGTTTGTGATTCAATATAGGCCATTTGCTTTCCCTATAAAGACCGTAAATCGTCACTTCACCCACTTATATGAACGTATCACTAAAACATCGACTTACCGAATGTTCGTCCCATATTTTCAACATTGCCGAGTCCAGCGAACAAACGGCATTCATATTTGCATTGAATTCAATTTTCTTAACAGCTTCTCGATTCATGTGATCTTTTATTAGCAATGGTTCACGCGATCGGATATCGTAGATCAGGACATGACCATCGGCTGTTCCCACGCCCATTTGAAGTCCGTTTTTGAATCGAAGCGACGTTATCTATTTTTTCCAAATGCATAACAACTGAATATACGCTCAAATGAATAAAGGAATAGAAGGAAAACATACCGATGGGAACAGTTTATAGTTTGGAAATTTCATAGCAACGTCCAACGTAGAGCATTTTTTACGTTCACGTGGATCCCATGCTTCAACGGTTCCTTCCTCTGTTCCAACCATCAGTAAATGATGCTCTGGGTTCACTTCGCAAGTGTTGAGACAGCTGCCATCAGAAACGAATGGCTGCAGGAACTGTCCCCTCTCCAGATTGAGCCGATATATATCCTAAACAGAAAAACGAAATTAAATAAGCAAACATAATATGGAAATGTAGTTAGTATTTAAAAAAAAACTCACACTCGACGTTCCCACTACAAACAAATCGCAACTGGGCTTATGATATTTCATATCGCGTCCGAACCGTGGTATGCGCAGCCGATAGTGCCGTCCATGTCCTGCATGAAACTCAACATAACGGTCACATTGTAAAAACACCTGAAATTCAATTCAATTTTATATGAGAATACCAACATTCATAAGCCAAAGTAAAAAGTCTCACCATTTTGCTGTAATCATCACTCAACACTTCGAAACAAGTAATCTCCGAATCGAAGCATCGTTCAAATTTTATCGATAAATTTACAACCTCAAAACATTTAACGCGCGGCTTGTATGTACCGGTCGCCAAAATGTATTGTTGATCGGGCGACATCCGAATTGATGTTGATACACCGGGCATATCGAAGTCCTGAATCAGTTCGATTTGTCGCCGGGAATCGATTTTCTTTTTGAGTTGTGAGCGTTTTCGTCGATCGGTCAACCACTGCAATAGAATTCGTTTTAAGGGATTTAATCCGGAATATGGGAATTTCAATAGACACTCACTTCTGGAAGCGATTTTCCTGCACTTAGATTGTAGATTTTAATATCGTTCACGTCGGTCACGAACATTTTTGTCGGTTTTCTGTTGAGAGGAACTATTTAGAATGTAAACAAAAAGTACACGTGCTCTTGTGAACCGTCAATTGAGATCAGCTGATGCACGAGTGTACACGAAGCATCATCGTGTGGCGGGGAAATGTCATCGTGGTGTCGTGGTGAAAAGCTTCCTGACCGGCGGGTTAACAAATTTAAATATAGACCTTGTCTATACTAGGATTAGGGCGACTTTTGATTTATCGTTAAATTTTGTTTTTGGATATGATCAAAACCATAGGGGCATTCACGCTTCCTGTCGTAAATATCGTAAACGTTGTATTCGTCGTAAACTTCTGTCATCCCCATAGAAAAATGACCGAAGTTTACGACTTTACGGCAAATACGACGTTAACAAGAATCCCCCTAACAATAGGTGGGGGTTTCCTTCATAATATGGCTTCCGAGCTGAAAGCAATGGCTGCATTCATGTGAAAAATTTTCGCTACGGAACGCTACATCCCCTCCACTACACATTTGAGGAGACGCTACCTGTCGACATTTCTTTCGTGATTGAACCGCTACATATGAAATGTCTGACAAACAGGTGACACCGCAAATATTTGACAATTGCCAATTTTCCATCGTAAAACATTTCTTTGGCACATCACGAAACAAAGAAATATCAAATCAAAGACGAGAAGGCAGTGAATTTACATAGACGGGGATTCTATTTGCGCTTTTAATGTTCACAAACGTCACAACGCACATACCAGCTGCGAATTGTCAAATGTAGCGCTACATGCCCAGAGAGCGTAAAAAATAACTGCTACCAAGGGGAAGTAACCGCTCCAGAGCGGATGGAAGGAGCGGCTGCAATCACGACCGGGAGGGGTTGTAGCCCTACGGAGCGCTCCGTAGCTATCCGGATAAAACGAGCGTCGTGAATGCACTCATAGGCTGCATTCATGTGAAAAATTTTCGCTACGGAACGCTACATCCCCTCCACTACACATTTGAGGAGACGCTACCTGTCAACATTTCTTTCGTGATTGAACCGCTACATATGAAATGTCTGACAAACAGGTGACACCGCAAATATTTGACAATTGCCAATTTTCCATCGTAAAACATTTCTTTGGCACATCACGAAACAAGAAAATATCAAATCAAAAACGAGAAGGCAGTGAATTTACATAGACGGGGATTCTATTTGCGCTTTTAATGTACACAAACGTCACAACGCACATACCAGCTGCGTCGTGAATGCACTTGGCTGCACATAATATTTTATTACGTTTACACTATCCCCAGATTACTTCATCTGCAGCGTAATCTGGGTGTGGTGAGTTCAAAATTGTATGTATTTGACAGTCGCAGATTATCTCAGCTGGCGCAGATGAAGTAATCTGCGGATAGTGTAAAATTACGTTTACACTATCCGCAGATTACTTCATCTGCGCCGGCTGATTTAATCTGCAACTGTCAAATACATACAATTTTATATTACGTTTACACTATCCCCAGATTACTTCATCTGCTGCGTAATCTGGGTGTGGTGAGTTCAAAATTGTATGTATTTGACAGTCGCAGATTATCTCAGCCGGCGCAGATGAAGTAATCTGCGGATAGTGTAAACGTAATATTAAACTCACCACACCCAGATTAAGCAGCAGATGAAGTAATCTGGGGATAGTGTAAACGTAATTTAAACGTAATATTAAGCTCACCACACCCAGATTAAGCGGCAGATGAAGTAATCTGGGGATAGTGTAAACGTAATATAATATTACGTTTACACTATCCCCAGATTACTTCATCTGCAGCGTAATCTGGGTGTGGTGAGTTCAAAATTGTATGTATTTGACAGTTGCAGATTATCTCAGCTGGCGCAGATGAAGTAATCTGGGGATAGTGTAAACGTAATATTACGTTTACACTATCCCCAGATTACTTCATCTGCGCCAGCTGAGATAATCTGCGACTGTCAAATACATACAATTTTGAACTCACCACACCCAGATTACGCTGCAGATGAAGTAATCTGGGGATAGTGTAAACGTAATATAAACGTAATATAAGACCTGAAATTCACAAAAAACTAGCAAAGTGTGACCAGGTGGATTCAACAGTGTCGGAACAAATTTGGCACATGGTTTATACTCGGAAACATCTGAATAAATAGCTATTAGATTAAATTAGAAAAGGATACTTCGATCAAGAACGCGTCAGGAATAATAAAAATAGTGATAAACACAAAGTAGTCCGGATGGCGCAATGGTTAGCACGTTCGCCTTCTATGCACTGGGCCCGGTTTGATTCATACTGAATGCGGTAGTTCTCGATAAAAAAAGAAAATTTACTTTCGGACTATGAGCTCACTCAGCTGTTAAATGAGTACCCATTATGGAGTGGGTAACTCGGTTGAGCGTGTTGCTGATCATGATCACACACCTCTGCACAAAACATGGTCACGATCTAGAAAAGAAGATGGTGCTAACTCATCTCGAGACCATGGTGCAGATTAGACTGATGCGTTATTTATTTATTTATAAAAAAAGACATCTGCATTTATATAAAAAAACTTGTTTTATTAATGGAATATTTGATCAAAAACGACATTCAACGAACGGAGGAAAATTGTGCATTAAAAAAAAATAGTGTAAGGCCAGCAAATTTTGAGCTCTTCACTGAAGTTTGCTCCGCGAAATTCTAAAAGTGAATGAAGCGCACCCCAAATTGAATTCAAATCATGGCACATTCCTAATCGACGTTATTTTTGCGTCCTAACTAATAGTAGGTTAACTCCTGTTGGGTATAAAGCGAGCGTTCTAGGTTGGCATACTGAGGGTTGCGACCCCTTAAGCCGAGCCCACGTAAGATTAGTGAGAAATTCACTCAAAATAAAATCCACTACTACCCAAGACGCGAATACAAGCGCTAGTTAGACAACTAATGTTCGGAGAATTTGACACCGACCGTTGTTCAACTGCTGGTTTGTGTATGAACCGCTACCATAATAATTTAAGCTTTAAGACTGCTTCGCTATGAGTCATGTCAAAATTAAAAAAAAACTCCGTCTTATTGCCTTTTAAATACAAAACTAAAGAAAAAAAATGATTTGATAAATCGTCTTTCAAATTCTCTCAACAGTTTAGTTTGACGAGTCGGATTTGAGTATCGTCGTCTTTATTAAATTCAACTACACCCATTTTTGCTAGCGCATTAACGACATCGTCGGAATATTGTTCCGTGCTCAAGTTGAAGTAATCGTCGTCCTGATCATGGTTGTAGTCACGTTTAATTAATTCCTGAAATATATGGTTAGAATCGAAGTGATTAGAAGGGTAATTTTTTTTATGATGATAGTGATTTCATAATACGTACTCCTAATAGCAGAGAAACTTCGTCCGCATTGTCGCTGAATACGGTTGAGATAGTGTCTTTCTGTAATGAGATAATTAAGCGTTAAAAGCACATTTACAACACAACACTAAGCCGAGCTCAAAATGTACAAAAGCCGACAGAGCATTTAATGCTGATATAGCTCTAGACTAGGAAATGCGCTTCATGCGGCTCTGAAAACTTAACCGTGTGAGGGTGCGTTAAACCAAAGAGGATTGATATTCTACAAGAGTGATCATTCCATAGAACTTTCCCCTCTGCCAGTAGATTTGTATGTATAGACAAATAGTATAAACTACGCAGTATAGATATACATGAGAATCAATACATACAAATCTACCGGCGGCGGCGTTGTATGTGAGTGAGCTTTCTTGTGTAGTCTATACAATTTGTCAATACATACAAATCTACTGGCAGAGGCGAAAGTTCTATGAAGTGATCACTCTTGTAGAATATCAATCCTCTTTGATTAAACAATAAAGAGAAAAATATATACATTAGCCTGCGTTCCTGAGGAAACACTCGATTAAAACCAAATTATTGTGACAGAGATGTAAAATGTTGTGCAGAAGTTCGGTGCAGCAAAATGGCTGCTCATACAGGGTTCTCCCACAGCGACCTGGGAGTCAGGTGTGTGGGTGCAGGTGGTCAACTGAAATCTGGTCTACGTCGTGAGGTGTACCATTGCAGGCGGGGCATGTGTTTGTAACGTCCCGGACAATGCGAGATAGGTAGGATTTAAGACGCGAACACCAGCCTGACCGAAGTTGGGCATGTGCCGTCCTCGCTGTTCTCGGAAGTATTTTCTCTCCAGGAGAAATGGCTTGTGAGAGAGAGAGAGAGAGAGCTACATTACGATCTAGTCCTTCAATTGATGATTGTACCTCCTCATAATATATTGCTTCGATGGCTGATCTGTATGCGTCGTTGTCAAAGGGAACCCTTTTGTACCTCTGGACATTTCAGAGAGAGAGAGAGAGTCGTGGTATCTAATATCGAATCATGTCGTTAGTTGCGGCGTAAGTCAATATAACGACAGCAAAGGCCACCTTTAATCGTGCATTTGCCTGTTACACTCAAAAATTCAAAATATAAAACAAAATGACAATGCCCGAAGTATACAAGAATATTTAACTCTCAAAACGAAAAATATAACAACGCCCCGTGAGAGGACCACAAGCTACCAAGATCAAAGATATAGATTATATCTGGGGAATCCGGACAGATCCTTTTCCCCTCACAGGTCAATCTCTCAGTGGAGATGAAAATATATTACTTAAAAGCTCAGTTAAAAGTGCATACTGTACGTGTCATACAACACAAGCTATATATGAGGTAATCGATTGGGATTCAGCCGAATCTCCGAATGACTACAACTTACCAATATCCTCTTATATTTCAAAAAATCATTTTGTATACTTTTTAAACCAAATCCATGACCATTGTTGCGCCGTTTCTTGTCCTCCTCGGCAAAGGATGCCAAGGCTTGGATAGTCTTATCCAATCTAAAAGAAAATGAGCAAATTACCAAATATGCGCGCACATGATAACATGGAGCCATGAGCTTACATTTCCGACTCTTCCACAAGGGAAATTTCTTCGATTTCATCGGCCACAGCTACCTTCTGAATTTGCTCATAAAAACTGAAAATTTCCTTCAAAGCTTTTACTGGACTGCTCTCGTTGCTCAAATCGTAATTGAAACAATCATGTACATTGTCCTGGACCGCCAGTACGATCTCTTCTGCTTTGCGCTTCAATTAGAAGAAAAAAATATTTTAAATAATTTAGTCATTAGAAGGTACGACGTGATGTGCTCGTTCTTGCGGCAGCCGGTTCTTCGTACCGGCACGAGCCGTTTTAACGGCCAAGAGCTGCCAAACCCCTTCGATGCAAGAACTGCAGTATTTGAAGCATCGCTACCACAACAACAATGTGATGTGCTCGGTAGCCGTAGGGTCACGATCACCGGCCTACGATGTTACATCTAGAGGAGCGGAGGTTCAATCCCTGGCTCGTTAATAAAAAATGCCTGTGGGTACTACTAGAACTCCCACTGCGCTCCCATTCCCAGCTTGTTAGTATAAAGACGGCGCGGCGCGGATAGCTAGCAACTGCACTATCCGAAATCTATATGCTGTCCAAACGTCAACAAGGCATGGTAATCAAAGAGATGTTGACACAACCATGCCCCTGGAGGGATTAATGCAATTAACATAACATTAGAAGGTACAGAGCATAAGACCGAGACGCAACCAAGGCCCTTAGGCGTTGTTGGCGCGCTATGCCCTACAGGGGGTTAGGGCAAATTGCATATTAGAAACAAGAAATTAGCTTTCTACGTACCACCCTAAGGGACTTTTCAAAATCCATTTTGCTGGTGCGAGGTGAGCATTCTATTTCGAAATCGTTTACTTCTGAAGCGATATCATGAATGGTCTTTGGCGAGTCAACTTGCATAGGTTCTTCATTGATGGGCTTAGTATTAGGCTTCGTCTTTCCCATTTTGTTTTCGATTCGTCAACACTTTATCCTGTAGGTGGGTTTCGAGTGATTTTTTTTCCGGGAGTTCACAAGGTCGGAACATAAATCGACTTTTTGTTTACAAACGAACCGCTCTCTCCACTGTCAATTTAAATTTGACACTCAACAGGCCTTTTCGCTGAATTTCGCTATAAGCCGGTTATTAAGCATTGCCAGATCTATCACCTCTATTGCTGACAGCCACACACAGCATGTTCCTTTCATGACAGCACGTGGCTGTCAATGGTGTTTTGATTTCGTCGACGAAAGAAAAAACACATTTTTCGTCACCGTGTCGCGAAAAAATAAAGCCGAGACATGGTGCGACACAACAATCAACTTCCCGACAATTTGCCACAATTGCAGAATTTAATCAAGCGCGATCCGGCCTCGTACAAGGATGAGTTTCAGCAGCAGTATCGTCACTTCCTCAGCACGTTGGAAGTTTTTAAGTTCTCGCCGAGTGAGGAGAACAAAAGTTTGGACGAACTTATAAATTTCATAGCGCAGGTATGCTCAACTTTGAGACGGTATCGTCGTACTGGCTACAATGATAGTGTTTTTTTCCTGCTTAGGTCGCACAATGCTATCCAGACGAATGTCTCCAGTTCCCGCAGCTGATCGTGGATCTTCTCAAGAGTCACTCAACAATGTTGGTTCCGTCGATGCGCAATTCATTTTGCAAGGCGTTGATTTTACTCCGAAACAAGAATTTGATTCCAGCCCTGGATCTGTTAGAGTTGTTCTTCCAATTGTTGCAATGTCCCGACAAGAATTTACGAACGTTTTTGGAGAATCATATCATCACGGATATCAAGAACATGAATGCGAAGCACAAGGACATGCGATTGAATTCGGTGAGCAAAAAAAAAATGCAGTGTAGTGGAGGCCAACAGCCGCGGGACTCACTGAGCTGGTTTGCATTTTGATTTTGCATTTCAACTTCCATTGTCAATTTACGTTCCCGTTTAGTCCTCACCACTTTCGGGTTCCACTACACCTGTTCTTAAATTCGTTGAAATGCTAAGGCTCCAATGGCCCATACAGACCATACAATTAGTTTTCCTATCTGTTTAGAGTACTGTTTCCTTTATCCTTACCTAACAGGATTCGCTAATCGGATCGCCTTTCCTTCAAACTTCGATTTTCTCTCTGTCGAAATGGAGAATTGTATACCATGGGATATATGGGAAATTGCCAGAGCATTAAGAATTTAAAATTCAGAGAAATCTGTATAGGCCAGTAAAATTAGATATTACTATCATCATCATCATCGTGGCGCGACAGCCCGACGTCGGGCCTTGGCCGCCTGGATCATTGTCCTCCAATTATCTCGGTCACGTGACCGCGTCCTCCAATTTTGGGAGCCCAGCAGCTGAGATATTACTATAATACTAAAAATTAGGGAAAGATCTGTAAATAATTTAAATTCCTTGTAACGGACGGTTTGGTGGACATCCGAAGATGCCCGTGGGGGCGGAGCCTAAGGTAGCATAATGACCGTGAAGGTCGGACCGTGCCATCTGGCGAAGAAAAAGGCCCCTCAACGAACTAAGCAGCGGCCTATGCTTGCTGTAGCTCAGTCCGGGAGACGTGGGTGGGGTTTTCGCCACTCGTCGCTCCTGTCCTTTACATATTAACAAAAATTCATAGGCCTGAGGAAAACAACAAACAAGGGAAGGTGAAAATGGGGAATGAAAAAAATAGTCGATAAGGATGGAGTGGTTGGCGGACGGATCAGACGCCCAAGCGGTCGAATATGGATCCGGGTGTAATGGGACCCGCGGCCTCTGGTTTCGTACCACCAACAGATCACTACTCATCAGGTGCTGCTTCGATCTGCCGGTGGGAGCAGCACTACCAGACCATAATATAGTTCGTTACAGGTGGTTCATTACACCCTTTTATAGATACTGAATACATGGAAACTGAGCTTGCATTGAGTTGGTCCCGCTCGGTGGCCGTGGTCGTTCGGTCACCGCTCTACGATACTACATCTAGAGCTCGGACTTCAAATCTCGGCGCGATCATCGGAGCAGGCATTATTGAATTTTTACTCATAACTACTCTAAAAATGGGCCGAAATGAAAAATATTGACCACGTTAGGCTTGCAATCAAATTCAACTTCTACAAATAAATTTTTCCATTAGTAGCATCCGTTTCAAAGATCCGTGAGCTTGAAAAGTGCTAAAGAGTGATTTTTCTCCGGAGCCTCGTAAATTGTCGATTTTTGATTAACGATTTTGACTACGCCACTGAGCTGAATTTCAACTTTGAGCAATGCATTGGACGCAGAATTCAACACTCTTTAATGTACTAATGCAAGTTTTTTTTCGATCCGAGGCACCATTTACGAGTTATAAGGATAATATTAATAAAAGGGCTCAAATTTCTCGGATTTTCGCCCACCAAAAGTTAAGCTCACTCTCTGCGACCGTGCATACTCAGTTTCCATGCATTCAGAATTCCATGTATTCAGAATATAGAAGAGATTAAAATTATTTCCAGATCTTTCACCAATTTTTAGTAAAACGCCCCGAATTGGCTTAATTTTACTGGCCTATTAGTGGAAAGCCATTAGTTTTATATCATTAGCCAGAAAGGCCGCAAATCATGTTAATAACAGCAAAATGACCTCATTTTCTTTTCAGACTCTTCAAAACTTCATGTACTCGATGCTCAAAGACTCCAATCCTAAAGCCGCTAAAATGTCAGTAGACATTATGATTGAATTGTACAAGAAGAACATTTGGAATGATACGAAAACGGTGAACGTTATCGCTACGGTTGGTTGTTTCTCCAAAGTAACTAAGGTACCTATACAAAAAACATCAAGTCCTTCCTCAAATATTTATTTCTACATTGTCTCCACCCCCAAGGTCTTGGTGGCTTCACTGAAATTTTTCCTGGGTCACGACGAAGAAGAGGAGAATTCCGACTCCGATAACAGCGACCATGAACCCGACCTCAAGGGCGCCATACTCGCCAACAAAGTCAACAAAAAGACGAAGAAGCGCAAGAAACAATTGGACGCCATCAAAAAACAAGTTGTGAAGGCGTCAAAAAAGAAATCAAAGGCACCGTCATTTAACTTTTCGGGAATTCATCTCGTACACAATCCGCAGGGCATGGCCGAAGGATTGTTCAAACAGTTGCAAGAGAACAATGAGCGCTTTGAAGTTAAACTCATGCACCTGGACGTCATCTCTCGTCTGATCGGGATTCACGAGTTATTTTTATTTAGCTTCTATCCGTATATTAATCGTTTCGTGCAGCCACATCAACGTCAGGTCACACGAATTTTGCAATTTGCCGCTCAAGCATCGCATGAATTGGTTCCGGGCGATGTCATCGAGCCCATTTTGAAAACGATTGCTAATAACTTTATAACAGAACGTAATTCCAGTGATGTCATGGCCATTGGATTGAATGCTGTTCGCGAGATATGCCTTCGATGTCCGCTGGCGATGGGTGAAGATCTGTTGCGAGACTTGGCCATGTATAAAGCATATAAGGAAAAATCTGTTATGATGGCGGCCAGATCGTTAATTATGCTTTTCCGAGAACAATTGCCGGCATTGTTGCACAAGAAGGATCGTGGACGACCCACTGAAGCACAAGCTGAGATTAAAGCTAAAAATTATGGTGAAGTTATAGCACACGAAACTGTTCCAGGGGCTGAAGCACTTTTGGAGACGGCAAAAGAAATAGATGCAGGCAGTGATGATGATGAATCTGACGAGGACAGTGACGATGGTTGGGTTGATGTCTCGCAGAGCGGAGGTGAGGAGTGCGATGACGACGACGACAGTGATGATGGCGACGAGGAAGACGAGGCAGACTCGAACGAAGAAGAAAGTCAAAATGAAACCAACGACAATAATGATGCAAATGCAAAAACGCTTGACAAAAAGCAAGCGGCACAAGAGCTTGCACTAACACGTATTTTCACCGATGAAGATTTCAAACGTATCGATATGGCCAATATTAAGAAGACCGTCACGAACGCCCGAAAACGTCCTCTCGAAACGGAGAAAACCGAATTCGTCAAACTGGATAATATTGAGATGATTTTCAAGAAGCGCAGACACGATAAAGAATCACGTCTGGAAACCGTACAAGCTGGTCGGACGGATCGTGAGAAATTCGGCTACAGAGATGGCCGTAAGAATGAGAATTGTTCAAAGACAAATCGCGAGAAGAGAAAACGAAAGAATTTCATCATGATGCGACACAAGGCACGATCAAAGGTCAAGAAGAGTTTCAAGGAGAAACAGTTGTCGCTGAGAAAACATTTATTGCAACAAAAGAAAATGAAGTAGGGATTAATGTGAAATTTATTATGCCGATATTGTTTTTAACGAATAAACGATAAAACAAGTGTTTTGTTTTTGTTTTAAACGTGTTTTCCGATTCCTGAAAAAAAATGATTTCCCTGAGATACTGCCTTTTCGAAATTCCCGATCCAATAACAGATTACTGTACAGGGTGCCCGGATATTTCCGGATAAACGCACTGCCAACTGATTCTCCATGCAATTTCCAGTAAAAAATTTAGGGAACATTTTTTCGAATTCTTAACCCTTTAGCTGCCATAGGCTTTTACATTTTTCTTGGAGATTCCCCGCCTCACACGACTAAAAATTCAATATCTCGGAAACTACGACAACCAGAACACTCAAATAAAATGATAATCGCAGCCAATATGTAGCTCTAAAATACAAAATTTATTTGGAAAAAATCAGACAAATGGTCCAATTATTAAAAATTTTGAAAGTCAAAATTTTTTTTTCTATCACCTTTCTCATTAATATTTCCATGCATAATGTACTTGTCCGGTTTTAAAAATTAATTCCTTGTTTTATAGTAAATTTCATTTTATCCTATTCTCTAATTTCTGTTATAGTTAGTTAGTTATAGCCTTTTGGATGCTGGAAAACAGGCTTTTTGCGCGCTGCAAAGTCAACAAGTCAAATACTACGCCGATTTTGAATTGCTAAAAACGCAATAGCTCGAGAAATACGCAAGCTTGAACTCTCAAATAAACACCTAGTTCATCTAATACTATACCCTTACTTTTAAAATTAATTTCATAAAATTCGAAGTAAAAGTTTGTTGGTTGTACCTTCCTGAAATGAAAATGTTTGTTTTGATTTTTTTAAATCTTACATTTTATCACCTTTCTCCAATTTTCGAATGCATAATCTACAAGTTTTATTAAAAAAAAAATCAAATCTTCGCTTTCTTATGGACGAATCTTACTTAGATCATTTTATCCTAAATTATTAATTTCTGGCAAGTTCCGGGTGAGTGAAAAGAAAATCGTTTATGTCGAAAATTCCCTTTTTTCATTAAATATTTCGATTTCCAACAGCCTGGAGTGCTAATAATAAATTATTTTGAATGACAAATGGATGACAATCTCATTTTGTATATTTCTTGTTTATTTCATTTTATAATAAGTGTTTAAAATGACCACCTTCCAACCTTAAACAATATCGTGCTCTCTTTGGAAAACTACATCCCATCCCATCCCACCATTCCTCTTGTACTGTCACCAGATACATCGTTCATTCATCTTCTTACACTTATTGTGTGCGTTCAGAAGGAACTGAGCAACTTCCGCTCAGCGAACATGTTCAGAACGAGCGGGTTCAGAAGTGACTGAGCAACTTCCGCTCGGGTGATCATGATCAAATTTCACCGAGCAAGAAATATTTCTGCTCACTGATCAGTGCTCAGTGCTCAGGTTCTTCTTCTTCTTTTTCAACCTCACGCTCAAGTTGCGACTTTCGAATTTTGACAGTTATCAAGTTGGTTGTGTTTTCGCCGCTTTCGGCTTCTAGTTCTTTGGTTTTCGGGTGCTTTTGATTTTGTTTTCTCGTTGTTCGTGATTTTTGTAAAGGACAGCGTGGGATTCATGTATGTTCCACTTTTCGGCACTTGACGTCTGAAATTGTCATCGTCAGCTCTCAGCTGATCGATTTTTCAGCTGGTGAAGTAGCGTTCAGCAGGTGCAGACTCCAAACCGAGCAGCTCCGGAGCTGCTCGCGAGCAGTTGCGGAGCTGCTCGCGAGCGGTTTCCGCTCTTTTGCCACCTTCTGAACGCACTCATTCTAAAGCAAATAAAAATGAAACCGGAATATAGAGGGCTACGCCCGCAATTCGAGGGTTTTGTAGCACGCGCTTATTTTGGTATCTAAATATTGGCTCCCTGCTCTTCTTGGTACCACTCAGCTGAATAAAAACACCATAATTAAATGTTTTACCCATGATATAGTATCTTACATGCCAATTCACAAAAAGACTGCATCTGTCACCTCTCAAAGTAATAGTTTTAATACGAGAAGCTGTCGATAGATATGTATGTATACGAGATAAACTGTCCCACTCTTCGAGATGCTTAACCATTCATATTAAGACGACATTGCAAATTGCAAACTTGTGTAACGGCTTCGAAATTCAGGGCGGCTGGGACAAATTACGGTCTAATATTTTTTCCTCCTCCACTGTTCCCCTTTCTACAAATCTCAAGAAAATGCCAAAAATGGAGTGTACTCAACTTTACCTTTCTCACGA
Source organism: Chloromyia formosa (assembly GCA_964017055.1). Taxonomy (NCBI): domain Eukaryota; kingdom Metazoa; phylum Arthropoda; class Insecta; order Diptera; family Stratiomyidae; genus Chloromyia; species Chloromyia formosa. The sequence goes on along the minus strand of OZ024816.1, from coordinate 23,819,516 downwards.
CACCCCACTTGGCTATACCAGTGGATAAAAAAAAAATAACCTTAATTTCGCCTCTATGTGGACCCCCCCCTCTCAAAGTTGGCCAATTACACCCCAACGCTATCCCCAGCAAATTATAGCATTTCTACACATTCTCGCCGAATTATGTGTGCAGCTTCAGCCGTTCGTAAGATATTCTATGAACAGACGAACAGACAGGTATTTGGCCGATTTTGTAAGATTTAAGACACAAAACCCTAAAAAAATTTGTGTGAATAGTTATTGTTAGGATCACCAATCACCAATCTTCACCCTTCCAAAGTTGGTTCATTAAATAACTGCAATTCGCCCTACGAAAAACAACATGCAAGTAGTACACGCATATCTATGCGTGAGGCCGGTAGGTGTATTTTTTGTATGGATAGTATCAAAATGCATAACTTTAAGTCAATGTACTATTATTAAATATCATGTCATTGTAATGAAACTTAGAGGTATTATTGCCTATGATGTTGGTTATCATTAGCCATCAATATTTTTGACCTCAGGTGTGCTTGAGGGGTGCAGGGGTGTGCTAACTGCAACTATAGAAATGTACTATTATTAACCTTTTTGGATGAGATTTAAAAATTCTATTATTTTCGGTTTTCTATTCTAGTAAAATGCCGCTTTTCTGTAAATTTTCATATGTCTAGCTATAACGGTCTCGAAATGCAAGGGGGGGGGGGGGCAAACTCGGACCACATATTTTCCCCTCTCCCTCTTTTCTCCTTTCTTCAAATTTTAAAAAAATTCCAAAAATGGAATGTACTCGACGCTACCTTTCTTACGATACCCCACTTGCCCATACCAAACGAAAAAAAATTTCGACCATCATTTCCCCTCTATGGGGACCCCCCCTTAAAGTTGACCTATTACAACGCATCGGTTTCTCCAAAGAATTATAGTATTTCTACATATTTCCACCAAATTTCATGCATGTAGCTTCCGCGGTTCGTGAGATATTTCATGGACAGACAGACAGACGGACAGACGGACGCATGACCGATTTCATAAGGGTTTTGTTTTTATACAAAACCCTAAAAACATAAAAAAATAAATTATCTTTCATTTTTTCATTCAAAAGATTTCAGTTTTAAAATCTAACAAGGCTGTTTGTTACGCATAAAAAATTAAGAACGAAGTTTTTGCTGAAAAAGGTAAATTTTCAACTTAAATGATAAAGTAGGATAAAATCATGAGAAAACAATTTGATTTTTATAAAATAAAGGCGTTAGTGGCCATTAATGTTTGTGTTGTCTCCCCCTGTGGTGCGCGGCGTAATAATAAGCCACAACATCTCCCGATTTGTCACAGGAGGTGCATGCTGGCAACATGCATCATCCCAAACTGGTTTATACCAACGAAACGTCAGCTAAGCCACATGGAATAGTTGACGCGCTATGCGCTATTAGGGGTTAGGGCAACAAATGAGTGTTTTCACGCTAGTCTGGGAGACTTAGCTAATGCGGATGTGGGTTAACTTCTTTGTCTTCGTTTTCAATTGGTTCAATTGTTAGATACTACTTTGCCTTAGCCCCTAGTGGGGTATAGCGCATCAACTACTCCTAATCCTTATTCGAGGTATAGAGTTGATGTTTCATTAGCATATAAGAGATTTCGGATGATGCAAGTTGCTGGCATACACATCCTATCCTTTTTAGTCGCCTTCTACGACATGGCGGGAAAGGCCGGGGCATTATTCTTACGCCCACACCACAGGGGGAATCATCATTAGATGATGCCTGGAGGTATGTTTTGCTAGGGTATCACAAGGGGCTTATTCCTTCTACACACTGGGCCCCGGTTCGATTCCTACTGAATGCAGTATTTAACAATAAAAAAGATAATTTACGTGTCGGACTATGAGCCCACTCAGCTGTTAAATGAGTAATTTATGGGGTAATAATAGCAAAAAGCGCTTAGTGTCAGCACTTAGCTCAGCGCAAGCGTTTCTAAATGCAGCACTAATCGCTTCTTAGTGCTAAGTCAGCGATGGCGTTTTATGAACGCAGCCATTACTTTATATGAAAGTCAATGAGAAGAAGAAGAGCGTGAGCGGTGAGCAAAAATATTTCTTACTCGATTCCTAAGATTTCAAGACCGATTTTAGGTTTTTATGAAAATCAGTCACCGGATCATTAAAAAAACTGGCTCATGGATAAAAAAAACCGGGTTAAGAACCGACTCATTAAGAAACCGATTCACAAAAAAAACCGACCGGGTACTCGAGTACTCAAAACCGACTTGTTAAAAACCGACCGGCTCCAACGAGTTAAAAACCGACTAATTAAAAAACCGATTCCCCAAAAAACCGACCGAGTACTCAAAAACCGTCCGGCTCATGGTTAAAAAAAACCGGGTTAAAAACCGACTCATTAAAAGATCGATTCACCAAAAAACTGGTTTTTAACTCGTCGGAGTTTTTGGTGAATCGGATTTTTAATGAGTCGGTTTTTTTTAGCGGTCATGAGTCGGTACCGGTTTTAGGGGCCCCGGTGATCATTTGATCATGTTCACCTGAGCAAAAGTTGCTCGGTAACTCCTGAACCCACTCAATGTGAAGTCGAGCAGTTAGACTTCGATATAATCTTTTTGAACTCAATAATCTGCATGTTATCAATAGCGTGTAGCGGCCACAGATTTATCATGTCACGTCGTCTACAGCCATGTTTTGATTTGGTTCCAAAGTTAGCCCTATTTGCAAAAAATTCAGATAAGATGCAGATTCAACAAAACAATATGAAAATGTTCAATGGGTCAGTTAAATAAAGCATGGTCATGAGATAAGCAGATGAATGATCTATATAAGTAATAAAATATGGGCATTATTGTTGTGAACCTATTTGCATTATTATTCACTGTGAATTTGCATTACGTTTTACGCATAGTTGTAGCTTATTTTTTGTTAACAAAGTAGCGAGTATGCGTTTTACAATAAGTATCGTAGTCATACATACTGGGCCTGCAAAAAATCGGCATAGGTGAAGATGTGTGAACCTGGAGGAGAAATAAAATATTCAGAACTTTACGAGAAACCGCTCTTCAAAGTTGTAGAAGGTTTAAAAAATTGTCGTTATGCTGATGTATCTTGACAAATATCAGAAAAAGTGCTCATCCTACGGGAAAAAAATGGAGTAGAATCTATTACGTCCAACAAAAATATTTATTTTGTATGAACAAAATCTTGCATAACTCTTTCGAATCAAAGAACAAATACATACTGCATATTTACATTCATCAATACAAGTTTAACAGCTGAGTATTAACAAGTTTGAATTGTATTTGAATCTCCAAGCACTAAGCCGTAATCTTTTCCGCTACCATCAAACTGATAACAACCTCCATCAGACTATAAAGATGCTGTTGACTTCCACGAACTATCAACAAAATAAAAAGATAGTCGACCCAACTGATGAGCAGACTGTGCTTGCTGCAACAAGTTACCTATCTCATTTTTGTTTACACATTTCGACAAATCTGTCTTATATTGTTTATTTGCTGATGTTATTTACTTTCTTAAGATTCATATTGACTGATATTGTACAGAGCTCTGCTAAGGTACTTCGATCTTTATAGTTCGACTAGTCAAACACACTTGCTGTTATCAATGACCAGTTAGTATCAAATCGACTTTCAACCGAAAGGTTTCTCAGCGAACCTTTTTCTTACATGGATAAATTGGTTCAAGCAGAGTGATTTGATTTGTAGTTGATTTCGTATCGACTGAAATAATAATATAATATAATTTTATAAATAAATATTATAATAAATAATATATGCAATAATTTATTGCCTAGAGGACAATATAGTTTGGATGATTTTAAAGAAGTGCTAAGGCAAAGTGGTTGAAGTGATCCCATTTGAAAAAAAAAAAAAATATTTGCAAGATGCTAAGCTCTTCTTCTTCCACCTATTTCGATCGGAATACGGGAAATCTTGGATATTATCATGGAATTAGATACAACTCGATTCAAAAGATCAACAGTAAGTGAATACATCCTTTTTTTAAGTAATATATTGCTTGTGTATTATCGTGAACATTCGAGACTGTATTGGTTAGAATTTTAATACTATGATTTCACAGTTAACTTCTTTAAAATAGTAAACCTAGCTTTTCTTACTAATCTCAGAAGTGAAGCGTTGCACACTTGAAGGACGCACTTTTAGTTTGAGTTCCGAATATTCGATATTTTCAAATCGATGAGTGTCATTAAAATATACACAACAGTACACTTTGTACTAAGCTACTCTATGAGGCTGGAAAACCAATTCAATGCAAACCACAGACATAAGGCTTGCACTATTCACAAAACCACTTGATCTAGCAGACTACTTGATCAGAAACCGAAAAAAAAGAAAATGTCTATGCAGGGACCAATGTTTTCAATTGTCTCCAGATTCAAGAAAACCGCGTGTGCTAAATATCATCAACTACTTACCATACTTCAAATTTTTTTCATCTTATTTCTGAAATCATTATATTTGTGAATACTCGTACTGAGTATTTGACAAAAGTCCCCGCTACATGTGACATACGATTCACACTTTCGGCAAGAACATTTGATTTGAGCAGATCTGGCAGATCACTTGATCTGAACTGTCAGATGTATAAAAATTCGAGTTTCAGATCAAATGATCTGGTCACGGCCCTGTTGCACAATATTCTATTAAGTATTATTAATTAATAATGCACAATCTGAAAATATTAGGAGTGATAATATTAGCGAACCAGCTAATATTGATAGGTAATACTAGCTAATACTATTAGCTTCTGTTGCATAATAACCTATAATACATATGTATATGTATTTTAAAGGACCAAAGTATTAGAAAACACAACACTAATATTATTTCTATTGGTGTATTTTGTCTTCTAAATTTAGTTATTAATCAGTATTAAGATGTTGGAAGACTTGCTTTTCTATTCTTCTTCTGAAGAAAATGATATCCAAACACCCCAAAGTCAAGTTCAAATAAAATATATATTCAAATAAATAATTAATTATCGCAAAAAGTTGGTTTTCATTTCTTTTTTTGAACCAACTTAAACCACACAACCCATATGGTAGAGATCAAACTATAATAAAATTAAATAAAAATTAACATGATGGATTTTAAAATTTTGCCGTAAAACAGCTAATCAAATATGTCTGCATCTATAACGTCTACCGGGCTATTATGGGTAAATTCGCTTCGTGGAAGACCAAAATCCACCTCCAAATACCTTGCTTCGTCTTATAAATTTGAATTTATAACTCCAACTGGAGTTGATGCTTATCCCAAGCTGGCTGCGTGCTCTTTCCCGATGCTGACTTGTTGTTGTTCATCTCTGGTTCAATTCATTCTTCTTCTGCAAATATCTCTATTGGTTCGTTTTTTTGCAATTCTTTTTGAAATTGCTCCAGCTCAGTAGCATCTTTTTGAGGCTCCATTGGCTCGGTGATTGCGATCCCCTCAACGACCGGAGAATCGCGGCCAATAATATCTCTGACTGTCTCGTCCACTTCTGTAAATTTGCCTTCGGGAACCTTCCCCGAGCCGGTCTTTCTTGCATTGTCATATTTCTCCTGTAAAAACAAAGAAATGGGATATGTAAATAACTATGGTGTTCTACTTAAATACCTCAAAACCCAGGTTCACCACTTCAGGAGAAAGTAGCTGTTCACTAACTGAGGGATAATGGTACATATTTGTAAGTTAAATGTGGCAGTTCAAAAAAAAAAGATTGGAAACTTTATCTGTCAAATGGCATTTGTGAAACAAAAATTGAAAGTTTAACTATCTGATCACCTATCGGTCCCTTTATCGGCAAGTGATTAAACTGGCCCTAAATAAGATGAACAACTAAAATGCTTACCACTGACTACTTCCGTATATTAGGCCAACAAGCGATCGGAGAAACGCCGAATAAAATAGAAGAAGGACTTTTTACGAGTGAAATTACTTCAAATAGTTTAGTGTTGAGTATAGGCGGATTGCCCCTCCATAGATTCTCTATGTTTAGAACGCACGGTTTTTGTATTGTTACATAACAATTAATAAACAAATAGGGTTCGCTCGTTAGGGTTCGTGCCAACCTAATCGTTATCTTTCCGGTTCTTATGCCTGTCGCTAATCTAGAGCTCGGGGATCAAATCTCGGCGCGATCTAAACTGCCTGTGAGTACTAATAGAACTCTCACGGTGCTCCGAGCTTGTCAGTATAAAGACGGCGCGGATAGGAGATGCATGCTAGCAACTGCAATTCCGAAAAGTGTATATGCTACCGAAACGTCAACAAGGCATAGAAATGCTAGAGATGTTGGCGCGCCTATGCCCCTGGAGGGGTCAAGGCAATTAGAGAGAGATGCCATTATCATCAGCTGACTAATATTTTCGGCTTTGAATACTTGCAGATTGTCTCTAATATTATTAGTCTCTTTACTAGAGCCATTCACTACGTTTAGACCGCGGGACTATCTTCGAGATCTAACTAAATCGATCTAACTTTCGACGATATAAACGTATCGATCTAGTTAGTTTTGGACTTGGCTTATCTCTACTTGCGATGCGGAACTGGACTAAAAAAATTGGGACTATGTCGCTGTCATCGCTAATGTTGACGTTGTTGTCGTTTTTTTTTGTTCGGCATTTGTTTTGTTTGCAATTTCAGGGAAGCAGTGCGTGATCACGGGCAAGAAAAAGCCTTTTTCTGTCGTAAAATTTATATCTATCAAATTTATCTGTGCTGTCAACGGAAAAAGAATAAGAAGAAGTACCTCTCCGTATGGTCGGTATAAACACTCCACCAACAAGTGCTAACACTAAAATGATTTAGTTAAATCGACTTTTAGTTCCACGGTCTAAACAGCCATTGGCCACGTTTATGCCGTGGAACTAAAAGGCGATTTAACTAAATCGTTTTAGTGCTAGTACTTGTTCGTGGGGTGTTTATACCGACCATACGTAGAGGTACTAAACATGAAAGATGTCAGCTGTTGGTCTGTGACTTCGGTGACATTGGTTAAGAAAATGTCAAGAGGCAGTAGCCTCCTAATAAAATTCTACCGCTACAATCAAAGGATGAAACGAATGCAGAGTTTCAGGAAAGGATTAGGTATTTATATAACAAATAAAATATAATTTTCAACAACACCATTAGCGACAGCAACACCACCTAGCCCCAATTTTTCAGTCCAGTTCTGCATAGCAAGTGGAGCTAAAATTCGTACCAAAACTAGCTAGTGCGACATGTTTATGTCGTCGTGAGTTAGCTCGAATCAGTTAATCCTCGAAGATAGTTCCGCGGCATAAACAAGGCCATTGTACAACACAAGCTATTAGTACTAATAATATTGGCACCAGTAACACTAAAATTATTGATTGGTTTGTGCAACAGGGCCCAGATTAATTATTTTGGACGCATACATATGTAATATTAATGTACTCGTAAACAAAACTCCATATTCTGTAAACATACTTATAGGCCAAACATAAATAAGTTGCTTGGGAACAACCTTCAAAACTACTATTATGTTGTATTCATAAAAAATTCATAAACTTGACTATTATAGCACAGGAAACCGGCGTTGTTGTCGGTGCTAAATATGGTAATAATATAAACAAGAAATAAGAGTAGGTGAATTGATGTATCCACGCAGCCAGATAATGATCTTATTATGAATATGTATGTGTATTATATGAATAAATTTTGTGAATAAAGTAAAGGAATGAACTCGTATCAGAAATAAATGACTTGACTTAGTAAAATAGTTATCATCACTGTGGCTCTACAGATCATTGTCTGGATCGCTTTCCTCCATTCGTCTTGTTGCAGTAACCGTTTCCTTCAATTTTCGAAATCCAGCAGAAGTGGGGTGCTTGCATCTGTTGAGTGTTCCTATCGGGTTCTCGGCTTTCTTCTCAGGCTTGATCCACTGAATCGTCCTTTATAATTTTAAATATGCGCCTAGGCAGGGGCGGTGAAACACAATCTTCCTGTGTTGGTAGTAAAGAATGAGTGTACTGTAATATAGTGGCTGTTACCAGGAGCGGGCTGGGTTCTAAATTTTGACCGGGATTTGTATAATAAGTTCATCAAAATCTTTTCACCCAATATCTATGCTGATAATGGAAACAGGGTAAGGCTATTGATTACAGTCTTATTACATTATATTCAATCAAAATGTACATATTTACATACAAAGTCAGCCGTATTATTATGTCAACGTAAAAGTCTATCGTATTCTGAACGGCTTTCACAAAGCTTTTCTATGATAGTAAATTTGTCAATACTTTGTAATATGTCGTTTTCACAACATACATGCTTCCAAATTTTCATTGTTCATGGTCGACCTCAATCTGTTTTTTTTTATAGTTTTTAATTTTAATGTCGCGCTCCGTGGCCGTGATCGTTCGGTCACCGCTCTATGATACTAATCTAGAGCTCGGAGATCAAATCTCGGTGCGACCAAAAACTGCCTGTGAGTACTAATAGAACTCTCACAGTGCTCCGAGCTTGTCAGTATAAAGACGGCACGGATAGGAGGTGCATGCTAGCAACTGCACTTCCGAAAAGTAGATATGGTATTGAAACGTCAACTAGGCATATAAATGCTAGAGATGTCGACGCGCCCATGCCCCTGGAGGGGTCAAGGCAACTAGAGAGAATTTCGAAAAACTTCTTTCACAAGTTGCTTACGTCATTGGCAGAGTCAGTGAAAAGTTGTAAACTTTGAATAAGTTTTCATATTCCAAGCGAGCGCGAGGGTAAATGAGCCAAGTGAGGCAACCATTCCATCCTTATCGTTTCATTTTTTTTATTCCCCATTTTTACTTCCCCTGTTTGTGTTGTCTTCCCTAGGCCTATGAATTTTTATTGATAGGTACGTACAGGACAGGGGCAACAAGCGGTGAAAACCCGTCCACGTCTCCCGAACTGAGCTAAAGCAAGCATAAGCCGCTGCTCAGGACCGTCGAGAGGGGGGTGCGGAAGAGGCGAATCGCACCGGGCCAGTGCTTTTTTAGGGGGCCCGGAAATTAGAAACATTTAAAATAAAAAATCAATTTGTGTCATAACGCGTTTCATAAATATTTAATAAAATATGGAACTTATGATATCAAAATTATTCTTAATTAATACATATTATAGATTTTAAAGGCCACAAAATCGCTGACATACCTGAATAAATACAAAAAAAAAACTTTTTTTTAAACCTCAGCGCCAACTACGCGCTGGAAAAGCTATGTCCTGGAAGTTAAAATCTTATCGGGAAATTGAATGAATTGAATGAATTCGTAATAAACATATAAATTCGTGTGCAATATTTCCATTATTATTATGTCATATTATGGGGCCCCATAAAAGTTGAGTCCCGGGCCCGGATTTTCTCTCGACGGCCCTGCGCTGCTTAGCTCGTTGAGGGGCCTTTTTCTTCGCCAGATGGCACAGCCCGATCTTCACGGTCATTAAGCTACCTTAGGCTCCGTCCCCACGGGCATCTTTGGATGCCCACCAAACCATCCGTTTCAAATTCGCCGAAGAACCTTTCGTTCGAATATGTGTAGCATGTTTTTGGAGGTCGAAGGCTTGAGTTAGGCTCCCGGTTTTGCAGCCATAGCATAGCACATGTCGTATGACGGCTTTGTATAGACAGAGCTTCATATTCCTGTGCATAGGTATATTGTACTTATTTGCTAGCTAGCTCTGTCGCTTGATTTCGTCGGTTTTGTTGACGTCCTTTGACAGGTTACTACCCAGATATGTGAAGTTGTCTACGAATTTTATGCTGAGGTCCCCGACGTTGATGTTCGGTTGTTTCGGCGTCCTTGTTCCTGATTGCATCATTATTTTTGTTTTGTCCTCGCTAATGCGTAGTTCAAGTTCTTTCGAAGCCGTGTCAAGATAATGTAGAAGTTCTTCTGTGTCGGTCAGATTTCGGGACATGACATGATTTCGGGTTGACTGGGCGAGCAGCGTGCCGCTGGGCGCTGGTGTTCGCATTCATTATCCGGATGGTGTGTTCAAACGCCAAGTTGAAAAGCATCGGCGTCAATCCATTGCCCTGCTTCAATCCAGTACGTGTTTCAAAAAGATCAGTCAGCCTGTTTAAAGGTCGCCACCCATTGACGAGCACAACCACGACCAAACTTCCATCGAACCATCAAATATCATAGAACGGTGGAAATAGGGGGATTTTTTTTCCACACGTCCTATGATATTTGATGGTTCGATGGAAGTTTGGTCGTGGTTGTGCTCGTCAATGGGTGGCGACCTTTAGATCCTGACCTGTGATCATCTTCATCTTTCTTAGTCGTGCCAGTATTACTGGTATACCAAATTGATACCAAGTAATATAATAGAATAGAATGTAATTGTAATTGATACCAAATAATATTATAGAGTACACCACGTGATTGTACTGTCGTAAGCTTGCTTTAAGTCAACAAAGATTTGGTACACCGTACACGACAACGTTTTATCCCAACACTTTTCACGGATTTGCTTAACCATGCAAAGCTGATCGGCTGTGGATCGGCAAGGTCTTAAATCGCCTTGATACTCGCCAATGATTCGTTCCGCATACGGTTTTATTCTTCTCTCTAAAATTTTCGTCAATATTTTGTAGAAAGTACAGACTAGTGAGATGCCTCTGTAATTCTCACACCGTAATTTATCTTCCTTTTTGTGAATGGAACAGCTAATATTCTTGCGTCAATCTCCTGAGATCACCTCGTCCTCCCAGATTTGCAAAACTCGTTGATGTATAGCATTTAATAATCCACCGGATATTAGCAGTTCAGCTGAAATTTGAGTGAATGTAAGGCCGGATCAACTTCTTCTACTGTCGGGGTTCTGTACTGGGGCCATGATCGATCATATCGTTATAGATTGGGGCTTCTTGTATGGGGACACTAAATATGGAATCAAGAAGCTCTTCAAAATAGGACGCCCATCGTTTGGTGATGCTATCGGTGTCGCTGATGATGTTTCCATCCTTGTCCTAATGAGGCCCGTCAAAAGAAAATCCGGACCCGGTACTCAACTTTTGTAGGGGCCCCATATATGGCGACCGGTAGAGCTCAATGAAAAAAAAACAAAACAAATGAAACCGGAATATAGAGGGCTACGCCCGCAATCCGAGGGTTTTGTAGCAAGCGCTTATTTTGGCATGTAAATATTGGCTCCCTGGTCTTCATGGTATCACTCAGATGGATAAAAACACCATAACTAAAATGTCTTACACGTGATATAGTATCTTACAAGTTAATTCATAAAAAAAGACTCCATCTATCACCTTTCAAAGTAATAGTTTTAATACGAGAAGCTGTACTGTAGATAGATATGAATGTATACGAGATAAATTGTCCTACTCTTCGAGATGCTTAACCATTCATGTTAAGACGACATTGCAAATTGCAAACTTGCATAACCCCCCTCCCCTCCTTCCACTCCCACCAATCTTTACCCTTACAGAAATGGTTCAACTACAATTCGCTCTACGAAAAACAATATGCAAGTAGTACTCGCACTTATGCATGAGGCCGGTAGGAGTATTTTTTTTATGGATAGTGTAAAATTGCCTAATTTTAAATGAATGTACTATTATTAAATATTATGTGATTGTAATGAAACCTAGAGATATCATTGCCTATGATGTTGGTTATTATTGGTTATCAATATTTTTGACCTGGGGTGTGCTTGAGGGGTGCAGGGGTGTGTTAACTGAAAATATAGAAATGTACTATTATTAACCTTTTTTGATGAGATTTCAAAATTTCATTATTTTTAGTTTCCTATGCTAGTAAAATGCCGCTTTTTTGTAAATTTATATTTATTTAAGTATAACGGTCTTGAAATGCAAGGGGGGTGGGACAAACTCGGACCACATATTTTCCCCTCTCCCCCTTTTTTCCTTCCTTCAAATTTGAAGAAAATTCCAGAAATGGAATGTACTCGACGGTACTTTTCTTACGATACCCCACTTGCCTATACCAAACGAAAAAAAAATTTCGACCTTCATTTCCCCTCTATGGAGACCTCCCCTTAAAGTTGACCTATTACGACGCATCGCTTTCTCCAGAGAATTATAGTACTTCTACATATTTCCACCAAATTTCTTGCATGTAGCTTCAGCGGTTCGTGAGATATTTCATGGACAGACAGACAGACCGACGGACGCATGACCGATTTCATAAGGGGTTTTGTTTTTTTACAAAACCCTAAAAAGGTCGAACGTATATATGGCGACCGGTAACTCAGTGCGTCAGAGTGGCATGAAAGGGAAAAAAAGCTCAGTGCGTAGATACGTTTTTTTTAATTTTTCAAATTTTCGGTCCCCCGAGAAAGACACAGCCCCCCCCCCCCCCCCCCGACGGCCCTGGTCCTAACAGAGGCTAGTCCTGGGTTGATAGCCATTCTTAACATTATGTTTGGCATCAATCGGCGTTTTCCACACAGAAATCTACCTGATAAAAGAAGCTATGGCTTGGTTGGGATCACGACAACGAAAGAGATGGGTATGGTTACTGGGCACGCCAGCAGGCTTCGGCTCCCACACAACGATTTTTGCAGAAAACTAACTTTCATTTGCTCTGCAAATGTTAGGTGCTAGCAATCAAAAGAAGGTCAACTCTTGGTGAATAATTCTTTAATCATATGGGGGTACTAATAGAGGTAGAGGTTGGTCAATTGCTTTGTTTGGGGACTAACTCCCGTGGACATCCCTCAAACCTAACGTAACCTATCGTTCCATGGAGCAATCTCAATTTTCAACAACAAATCGAGTAAACTCGGTATCTCGAATTTATTTTTAAAACAACTCGATATCCCGAAATCCTGATACCTCGAAATTTCGATCACTCGAAGTAAAACTTTCTTCCCTTCAAGTTCGAGTTATCGAGTTTCGACTATAATTATCGAATCAGAATGGAATGCAAAGGAGAATTTTCATTTATCAATTGCCAACTAAAACGAATTGCAAATATGCATTCCTTATTATCATAGTTATTATGTAAATTAAGTAATTTACTTGTATCTTTCTTCTTTGTCGTTATATTAACCGTGTGAACTTGCAGAATATAAATTTGTGGACAAGTTTAAGCTATCTAGCGTTTGCAACTCTGTTTACTGTACTGCATGACTTGACTATGGCTTTTTATATGCTCTGAGAATTGATAAATAAAATAAGTCGATTATCATGATTTTTTTTTTAAGTGGTAGGGGATTTACTAGTTACGTAATGGCTGCGTTCCTAAAAAAAATCGCTGAGTCGGCGCTTAGTCAGCGCTTCACAATTGCTGACCGGCACATTGTGATTATTTTCGTGTTTTTGAAACGGCATGCCGGCTATCTGATTTGTCAATTGCCATGTTCAGTTTGGCATTACACAGAAAACTCGAAATTTCTTGCTTTGACTCGCCATAGACGGTGGGATCCATCCATCGCCACAAAATATCTGAAGATCGAAATTATATGAAACTGTAGAAGAAATCGTCAACGATAGTCACATACACTATACGATCGATCTGACGATCACAATGAGTGCGTTCAGAAGGTGGCAAAAGAGCAGAAACCGCTCGCGAGCAGCTCCGCAACTGCTCGCGAGCAGCTCCGGAGCTGCTCGGTTTGGAGTCTGCACCTGCTGAACGCTACTTCACCAGCTGACAAATCGACCAGCTGAAAGCTGACGATGACAATTTTAGACGTCAAGTGCCGAAAAGTGGAAAATACATGAATCCCACGCTGTCCATTACAAAAATCACGAACAACGAGAAAACAAATTCAAAAGCACCCGAAAACCAAAGAACTAGAAGCCGAAAACGGCGAAAACACAACAACCAATTTGATAACTGTCAAAACTCGGAAACTCGCAACATGAGCGTGAGGTTGAAAAAGAAGAAGAAGAACCTGAGCACTGAGCACTGATCAGTGAGCAGAAATATTTCTTGCTCGGTGAAATTTGATCATGCTCACCCGAGCAGAAGTTGCTCAGTCACTTCTGAACCCGCTCGTTCTGAACATGTTCGCTGAGCGGAAGTTGCTCAGTTCCTTCTGAACGCACACAATATCGTCAGATCGATCTGATGATAGATTCCATCGTATATGGGGGCCATTCGATGAGTCCCAGGTGACACACAAGATACTGTAACAAGTTTCTTTCCCACAATAAGTTTTAACAATTACGTTAAAAACACGCTTATCAACCATACACAACACAACCGAGGTTAGAATCGAAGTTAGACGATTATCGCAAATGCCAAATATTGCGCTGAGCCAGAAAAGCGAGAAAATTGTATGCTGTCCAAAAAACTCGCAGGGTTTCTACGACAAATCACCATGCAGCACTAATCGCTTCTAGGTGATAACATAACTCAGCGCTGGCGTTTTAGGAACGTAGTCAATAACTAACAGTAGTGATGGCACACTATCTAAATACTCGTACTCCCTATTCAGGAAACTGTGAATTGCAAATATATTAGGCGCCAAAACACTTGATTTGGCCAGATCACTTAATCTGAAACTGTCAGATATATTTACATGCAAGTTTCAAATCAAGTGATCTGGCCAGATCAAGTGTTTTGGCCGCAAGTGTGAACGTTATATAATACTTTTGAGTGTTTTTCACTAATTTGAGCGAATAATAACATCCGAATGTTATCGTACAATCTTATTGTCATTGCAGGTCATTCCTATTTTTTTGGTTGGATGCAGCCTAAGTCGGATCAAAGCATATTAGCTACAATCAATATGATGATATGCAACTTTTCTTATCAATTTGTCGATTCACTACACTTCCCATTAAATACCGTATAATGTATTGTTATTAGACCGTTGCAAATTTTTATTATGTTGACACTTAACAGACAAAAAAACATCTAGTTTAGTGTTTCAGTATATTGTCAATAATAGACATAGATAAGTGCTTGTTTGTTGATATCATTTGAAAAAAAAATCAGTTATTATAAAATAACTAATTTCACGACCAGATCTCGTGTAATGGAAGAGGCACGTTATTCTTTTTATCAAGATCCGTTTGAATCAGAAATGTATTCAGATCCAAAAATTGGCAGTTAACGACACATGTTTTACAGGAGGGGAAAGCATATGGAAGAGAAATCGAAAAAGTCAGATCCATCTGATCCAGATCAGACGCTTTTAGGACTAGTTTCAGCTTTAGTAAAAGCGCGTTGACATGATCAAACTGTGGTTTGACAAATCACCTATTTGAACGTGAGAACCCGTTGTCAAACTGGTTTGAAGTCTTGTGCTCCTGTCAAACCGTAGTTGGACGGTGCTCAACTTTTCATCAAATCCTAGTTTGTCAAACCGTAGTTTGATCATGTCAACGCGCTCTAAGAGCGCGTTGACACGATCAAACTACGGTTTGACAAACCACCTACTTGAACGTGTCAACCACTTGTCAAACTGGTTTGATGTCTTGTGCTTCTGTCAAACCGTAGTTGGACGGTGCTCAACTTTTCATCAAATGCTAGTTTGTCAAATCGTAGTTTGATCATGTCAACGCGCTCTAAGGCTCTAAAAAGGAGAGTACGCTCGCGCGGCCATTTTGTTGACATCGAATGGGGATTTGTGCCCGTCGAATGGACATATGAGAGAGAGAGAAAGCACTAATGTTGTTAACTGGGAGCTGTCATTTTACATGCCTGTCACTCTCCATTGGTTGGCAACAAAATGGCGTCGAGTGTACCTTCCTTTTCAGTGCTCTAACTTTAGTAGTCCGAAGCGTATATACCCTAGACTTGTACAAATCTAGTGGTGAAACCAAAAGTACCAATTAGCAACGACCATTTGCATTAAAAGTGAGTTTCCTATATGACCAGTTTATAGGGGAGGTTGGCACTCATTCAGGAGGATGTTGACCTTTCTCAAAATCAATTACCTAACCCATTCTATAAATATTTGTCGAGTTTTTCAAGTCATTAGCTTCATTTTATCGAAAGTTATCGCCTAGTTGAAGTTTCATTTGTATGGTAGATAGGGTTCCTTGGGTCAGATTTTGCCCATCATTGCCACCAACCAACTAGTTCACACTGCCAACATTTGACCAACATTTCGAGGCTCTAGCTTCATCCTATCGGAAGTTATCGTGCGAGCGGACAGACAGACAGACGGACAGACAGACAGACATGGCTAAATCGAATCAGGAGGTGACTCTGATCATTTATATATTTACATTGCTATACCTCCGGAGCCTCCTTTAAGGTGTTACATATTTCTGTCGTGACAAAAACAATATACCCTATAAAAGTCTAGGGTATAAAGAGTCCCGTCTTAGAGCGCGTTGACACGATCAAACTACGATTTGACAAACTAGCATTTGATGAAAAGTTGAGCACCGTCCAACTACGGTTTGACAGAAGCACAAGACATCAAACCAGTTTGACAAGGGGTTGACACGTTCAAATAGGTGGTTTGTCAAACTGTAGTTTGATCGTGTCAACGCGCTCTTAGGAAAAATCAACGTTTTTCATTTAGTACCATTATATGGACGGACAATATTTGAATTGACATTTGGTGTGTGATGCCGGCCATCAAAGTCACCAATGCCACTTTTGATAATGACTGCGTTCTTAAAACGCCATCGCTGAGTTATCACTGAGAAGCGATTAGTGTTGCATGGTAATTTGTCCTAGAAACGCTTGCGCTGAGCTAAGCGTTAACAATAAGCGCTTGCTCTTTTAGTCAGCATAAAATTTTTTCGATTTTCTGGCTCAGCGCAATATTTGACATTTGCGACAATTGTCAAACTTCAATTTCAATGAAATTTTATTATGATGGTCGTGTTTTCAACGTGATTGTTCAACCTTATTGTGGGGAAGAAAGTTTTAACCATATCTTAATATCTGCAAGAAATTTCGAATTTTCTGTCAAATGCCAAACTGAACATAGCATTTGACAAATGAGACAGACATCATGTCATTTCAAAACACGAAAATACTCACAATATGCTGGTCAGCAATTGCGAAGCGCTGATTCAGCGATGGATTTTTATGAACGCAGCCAATGCCTCTGCGGTCATTGGGTGGGTTCAGATCTTACTGAGCAACTTTTGTTCAAGTGGACATGATCAAATGATCACCAAGGAAGAAATACTTCTGCTCTTCTTTTTCTTCTTGACTTTCATATAAAATGCGTGTGGCAACTAGACTGGCGTTCAGCAGGCACAGAGTGCATAGCCGAGGGGTTTTGGGGAACTTCTGAACCCACCCATAGTAATCAGCTTTAAATTCGAAACAAAACCGTTCTAGCACTGCCATCTTTACTTAGGATAAAGATGGCGGTGGTTCTAGAACAACGATCTATATGGATGAGATCTAACGCACATATACACTATGTGTGTGGGGAACCAAACTTTAACAGCTGTTTTGGTTGTTTAGACTGGATGACAATTGTTTGGTTGACAGTTCCTAGTTTTAAAGAAGTGAATTGGCGCAGTGGAATTTTCAAGTGCGGTTTAATAAGAGAAAGTTAAGTTTGTTTGGTGAAATTTTTTCGTAATCTTGCGAGATTCGAATCTTAAATTCTATTTGTGGGCTTGTAAATGTAAAATATAGTGCGAAACACCCAAATTTTACAAAAATAGCGCGCGTCGTAAAAGTCCGCCGAAACAAGTAGAATTTCCGGAAAATAAGAATCTCATTACACACGTAAAAGTGTTGAACGCGTCCTTTAAGATGTGCGGAACCGTGATGTGGCGTTGGAATAAATAAAATACAATTGTGTTCTTAATAAAACAATTGTTTTCTTTCGCGGGCCATTTCTCGCCAGTCGCAAGGTAAACAGATGTCCGTCTGTCATTTTCACTATTGGGCTCATTCATATTGCTGAGCCGCTACTTCACCTCCGTAGCGAAAAGTGCGAGAGTCCCGGAAATAAAAAGATTTCGCACTAGTTTCGTGGTTTTCGCGTTGTATTTCAGGATAAATTTCACAAAATCGTAGAGAAAGAAATATTTGTCTTGATAAGACCTTCTGTATGTTCGGATCATGTCCCATGTGGATTCCGATAGCACACACAATAACAAAGCGAGGTAGTCATTCCAGAACGAATGCTCCGGAGCGGCAGTAGTTGCCGCGTTGTTGCTCATGTTTGGTGAATGAGCCCATTGAAAATGAGATAGTGTTGGTGCGGACAACCACATGAAGAAAATGGTTCCCAAAATTCTCGCTTATATTACATCCTGTATTCTTTCATCGTAGTTCTAGAAGCCTAAAAATTTAGAACATTTTCCAACGCTGCCAGCTTCACGTATCAGCTGTGTTGACATTTCCCCACAAAGAACACCATCCAGATTTTTGTAAACAAAAGTCTGTAGTGTCAATCAATACACTGCAGCACTTGGGGGCTAGGGTCAAGCACGACTCGTTTCTGATAGTGGTGTACGTCGTGTACATACAATTGGGTCGTGCACAACAAATTGTGAACAGGTTGTATTTATTGTTTGTGGTTTTCACTCGAAAATTTTGTCTCCTGTACTGCCACTTGTTATCAAACTGTTCGTAGTCAGGTGGTTGATGGAAGCAAAACGGAAGTGCGGAGTGACGAGTTTTCGGATGAAAATTGTGGCTCGCGGTTAATAAAGTATTTAAGTTTATGAAAGACCAACTTGTGCGTGGACTATTATGTCGAATAGACAAATTGCAACTTTCACTATTGAAATTTGGACGACTTTAAGCATAAACAATAAAGTGCAGGTAAGAAGAATCATTTCCCACGTGGTGTGGGGTGTAAGAGTAATCCATAGTCTTTCCCGAGTCTGCGAGAAAAACCAGATAAATAGACATGATTTGTATGTCTGCACCTTTGCATCATCCTAAACATTTTAACGAAAGTTAAACTAGTTTCATACGCTTTGCTTCCCCTTGTGACAAGGGCAAGGCAGAATACTACAGGAAAATTATGCGGTTCGACTTATGGATTTATTTTTCATTTTCATGAAACAATTCCAGTGATGCGATATGAATGCAAGGGTTTTAAATTTCATTATCATAGCGACGGAATCGTGATTGGAGAAATAGATAGCCTCATTTTGAAAAAAAAAAAACAACAACAAAGCCTGTAGCTGTAATGAATCACTTTGAAGATGTATAGTAATGTGAAAAGTACGCTGCGCTCCCTCCCCCTGTTCACATGTAGATCCGAATAAGATCATTCAATTATTGTTCATTTGAATAAAAGCGAAAATTTCTAATTAGAATGCAGAAT
The DNA here is from genome assembly GCA_964017055.1 of Chloromyia formosa. Lineage (NCBI taxonomy): Eukaryota > Metazoa > Arthropoda > Insecta > Diptera > Stratiomyidae > Chloromyia > Chloromyia formosa. The sequence goes on along the minus strand of OZ024816.1, from coordinate 23,800,289 downwards.
GCAAACGATTTCATCGGAATGCACGACAATGCAGCTTGGCGTTTTTTGTACATTAAGTAGTGATGAAACGTGTTTGAGAAGCCAGATCATTTTGGGGATAGTTGATCAGATTTATTGATTTATTTGTAAATTTTTGCATTAAAAATGGATGCGAAATTTAAAAAAATGGGCAATTGTGACAAACAGTGGTTTAAAGCTCCGATATGGTCTAAACCCTTTAAAATGTTAAATGTTTGCCATAATTGCGTATACATTATGATAGACGATAAAGGAATCAGAAAAGCCCTTTAGAGTACATCGAAATAGTTACAATAAATAAATAAACACTCCTTTGAAAGTACGAAATACTGTTTTATTCACTGCCTCTCACGGGAGAGATTTTATTGAACGTGAAGGCTCGTTGAACATGGATCTTACCTTTATTTTGATGAACTTTATTAATAGCAGCCACTTGACTAATACGAGCTAATTGAAATTATAAAATTTTCCAAGAAATGCTCACAAATAACCCTAAATTCCATAAACAAAAAGTTTCCATCCAGTTGCTAATACAAAGACAAGAAGACAAACATTCATTTCGCAGCAAAAACGTGCAAAAATTTAATATACCATGAAAAAATGTAAATATCATAAATACCATGATCTTCAAAGCCGTAGAACAAAGCGAAGTTCTTAGTGTAATTTAACATTTATTTACTCATGCATTATCTGTGCTTGTTGTCTTATGTGACGCAGCTAGTCGAGTGTCTACTCTTTTGTTAATGATTTGCATTTGAGGTGCTACCAAAAATAATTTTAGACTCAGCAATTTGATGGCGAAGTAATGCGAAATTATAAAAAAAAAGTTGAAAAGTTAGGTGTTTCTGTATGTACATATAAAATTTTATTTTCTTCTTATGTTTTGAAACAAAATATTTAAATTGTCAATCACATTCGAATACAGAATGTTGAACCTTTTTCTAAGTGAGAAGGTGGATGCTCCTAGTTTTGTTTGGCGGCTTTTTGACACCTCTGCAGCGTTTAATCCGATGAGTATTTCTCTATAATAATCGTGGTACGCCACAGCACACTTACACTACTTATTAAAACTCATTAAAACCTAGGTCGCTTGGGGCGAGTGGTAGCTCAGTGCATAGAGGCATCAGTCTCATGTCTGACTACCGGCGTTTCGGGTTCTAATCCCGTCAACTACTAAGCCGCAGACGATTGATGCCTTATAGACCCGTGATTTAACGTAGCCCCATAAGAAAAAGTTTAAAGGCGTTAAATCATACGGTTTCAATGGGCAGCCAATGCCGTCGAATTTATCGTGCAGAAAATCCATTGTCACATGCGTGTTGTGTTCCATATTTTCCGATTTAGGTCAGAAAAAATTGTCTATCATCGACTTGTACCTCTCGCCGGTGACAGTCACAGTGTTTTCCCACTTGCCGATATTTTACCGGGATGTCGACCGGCATTGGCTGCGTTTCTGCGAACGAATCAGGTTTTGACATTTCTCGAATTCTCCTCCATATGCTTTCCCTTCCGGTAAAATTTATACGGACAACTGTCATGAAAATGTTCCCCTCCCGATCAGAATACTTCTCAGGTCCGGAGTTGCCAGGTAGATCCAGGTTGCCCTGAATAGATAACAGTAGTCCAGTACCCAGCGCACGCAACTGTCTCGTTTCGCGAAGGCCTAAGCCCGCGGAAAAAAGCCGAAAATATGCAGCAAAAGCATGTTGCGTTGCACAGTGGTTCAAATATGACATTTTGCGGAAAAAGACTGTTTTTTCGCTGTGATAACTTGCAGCATTTGCATGAAATTTGGCAGGCATGTTAAAACCTACAAATACTCACTGGAGGAATCGAATTATAGTTATAAACCAAGGAACGGTCCCATAGAGGAGAAATTATGGTTAATTTCTTTTTTTTTCATTGAGTACGGGCATGTGAGGTGTCATATCAAAGGGGATGCTGGGCACATTCCATTTTTAATATTTTTTCCTAATTTAAAGCAACCATAGAGGAGTATGGGGGCAACTATAGAGGAGTATCGGGGCAACCATGGAGATGTACGGGGTTTGAACTCACATGCATTTTTGGGTGTATTATTTTGATTTCATAAAATTTCAATTTGGGACCCATGTAGGCAAGTATATATGAGAAAACTATACATCTGTTGTTTAATGAGTTAATTGACATCTTAACTTTGAATAAAAGCAATTGAAAATAGTAAATTAACACATTGCAAAAAGGGGGGTTTCCCGCGGATAAACCACTGTGGTCATGTACAGCTAGCAGGTTGCCTTCGCCCTTGCCCCAGCAGATTGCAATAGATCACAATTCTGAGTGCCGTCCACCACATGTTTATTCCGTTCAAGGATATAAGAAGTACGACAGTATACCACCTTCAACTGCAAGTCCCAGTTCGTACCTATCGCCTTCCTGCAAGAGTAGAGTGCGATGATAGCGTTGTTTACTTGTTCTTATATCGGCCTTCCACCTTAGCTTCCTGTCTAGAATGAGATCGATTAATATAGATTTGTCAATGCCCTCGAGTGTTGGGAGGTTCGGTAGTAAGGATCTTATACCGTCTAATGAAAAGCACAAGCTCCGTATTGTCCAGGTTAATTCTGCTTACTTCTAATTGCAGTCCATTTTGACCACAGACACAATCTTCCAAATTGTCTTTAAAGGTAGACACACACATGCGTCCGCTTGAACGCGGATCAAAATGGATCCGATCCGAATGATCCCGATTAAAACTTTTAGGTCACACACTGCGGAGCCGAGCCATCGCGAGCCAGGCGTCATTTTAAAAGTCAAGTTCGACGACGAACTCGCTTATTTATCATAATTTAATTTGACGCACCGACAGTTTGATTGCAAAAGTTTTGCATTAACATCTTGGTGGCCGCCAACATTCAAAAACGATTTTTTTGTTGCTACTCAACAGTGACAGCACAAAACATAAACAAAATTTGACTCCGTTCAGTTCAGATTTCGCTCACAAGCATCGCGGCAGTCGGGTTTTGGCTTGCCGAGCCATCACGTTGAACCCCACACACTATGTCTCGGACCGGGATCAATCTGATTTTTGGCTTCACCTTAAGATACTTATGTCATCGGCACTGTTTTTCCTCAAAAGCCGATATGTAGTTTAAACTGAAGTGTGTATGAAACGGCAGACGGGCTTCATGGTAAAATATTTCAGTTCTTAAATGAAGGCAAATACATACTGAAAATTTAAAGTAAACCATGTCTTGCCTGTGACAGTCACAATCTTTAGTCCAGACCGATAATTCTCCGCCTGTATGTTAATTGCCTTGACCCCGCCAGGGGCATGGGCGCGTCTCTAGCATTTCTATGCCTTTTTGACGTTTCGTTAGCATATCTACTTTTTCGGAAGTGCAGTTGCTAGCATGCACCTCTTATCTTTATACTGACAGGCTCGGAGCACTGTGGGAGTTCTATAAGTACCCACAGGCAGTTTTTGTTCGCGCCGAGATTTGAACCTCCGAGTTCTAGATGTAGTACCGTAGAGCGGTGATGGAACGACCACAGCCACCGAGCGCGACGCCTGCGGCAGACGGTTATTCGTACCGGAACGACCCGTTTTATTTGAAGCATCGCTACCACCACAACAACAGCGCGACGCCTGTAGATAAACTGTAATGTGGCTCCTAGACCGTCCACTTTTCCATCAAACCATCCATTCAATCTAATCCAAATTCCATCATTCTTTTTTGTGGGCTCTAGACACCAACGATTTTCCGATTTTTCGTAAGGCAGCCGGTTCTTTGTACCGGAACGACCCGTTTTTCAACGGCCAAGAGCCAAACCCCCTCGATGCACCAACCTGATTGAAGTTGGGCAAGTGTCGTCCTACTGACTCTAGGAAGCCTCTTCTCTTCAGGTGTTATGGCTGGTGGTTGCGCCAAAGTACTGGATTGATTTGATTTTTTGATGTATGATTTTGTTTATACAATTGTCTAATAACATGGTAACGATAATCGGTCGATGTGAAAACAATGGTCTAATTACATGATATTTAGCATCGATGATGGGAATCATTGGTTGTACATTCTCACCATGTTGTGTGGTGGGTGAGTTCTGTTGGGACGTTAGGGACGTAGCTCGCGCTCAACAGAGCCGTGCGAAGAAAATTTGGCGCCCGGTGCGGACATGCGGTCATTTTATAAATTTGTACCATACAAATGTCCTTTTTGAAATGGGCTATTGAAATTCCCAAATATCAAACTCGTTTTCGGCGCCCCCTGATAATGGCGCCCGGGGCGGTCGCCCCCTTCGCCCCTCCCTTCGCACGGCCCTGGCGCTCAAGGTCCCTCAGATCACGCTGAACATGGCTTAGTAGCGGAGTCTTATCCATAAGATGGAAGTTGGAATGTTCCCTCCGGTAGCAGCCTACCAAATATTTCTTCTCAAGGGGATTGTTGTGGTCTTTGATAGGCAACGTCTAGTTGGCCACAGATCTTCCGACTGCTTTGTAAGTGACCAGTATCGTTTCCTTGTCATTTCCCCATGAGTTTCGGCCATTAAGGATTTTATTCCTGTCACGCATTCTGTTACATATCGTTGTGGCAGATGAGGTCACCATGCTATCCAGGGTAACCCCGAGAATTTTTGAATGATTGGTGGTGAGAACGCGTCCGTTGCCTATATAGATCTCAAGCTGCCTTTTTACTTCTTTTGTCCAGGTGGTAAACAGGATTGCAGATGATTTGGATGTTGACACAGTTAAGTTCTTGCCGTCAAAGAGCTTCAATATTATTGATGGCAAAATTGATTTTTCGGGGGCTCGGTTAAGTGAATGGATACATGTAGTTTATTCACACTTTAGGCGCTCATTCACTTGCGGTTTAATTAAGATACTGGCGAACTGTCGTCAGTTGACAGTCCAATAAGGTCTTCGAAGACAGGATGCGAAATGCAACCCCGATGTCATGTTTTCACAATTTATCGTTCCATTAAGCATCCTCCATAACATGCATCATAATATCATAAACAAATATACTTTCATATACAAACTAATATCATTGTTCGCCTCTCTTTCATTGCAGGCCGCCAGAAAATGCACGGCGTCAAACGCGTTATCATATTTTGCTTCCTAATTGTCGTACTGCCTTCAGCACTTATCATCATCCCTTTGTATCTACGACACACTGTCTTTGCAGATGTTACATTTCCCGTAACAGAATCAGATATAATCGAAATACGTGACGGTATTTCCAATATCTTCTGCCAGCAGCATTCACTTCATATGAATACCAGCTTTAATGCATATCAGCTGAAAACACGGCCCGAAGTGTCAACAAATCACAAACATATCCGCTTGAAGAAATCAATGACATTACCCGACGATACACTCGAGTATTGGGGCTTTTATTTGCTGAAGGGGGCACGTGTTGAATTGAAAGTTTGTTCACGCTATGATGGCTCCAGGATATTGGTAGTGAAAGGAGACCGAAATCTAAGGACATGTGGATTATTAGAGCATAATCAAAACAAGGTTGGCACCCATTTCGCTCAAGGACATGAAAAGGTTGTGGTAACGTTTGAAACGGCCGCGGAGCTTGTTGTGTCAGACGAGCGGCAAACTCTTGGGAGTTGGCATAGCGTCCAACACATCCAAAATAGCAAAGTGGATGATGAAGAAGACGAGAATCACGGAGGCGAAGTGCTTGATGATGAGCATCCCGTTCGTCATCATATCAAACATAAAATTCAGAAGAATGAATTGAATACTGCTGAAATAGGAGCTCTCGCTGTGGATGCTGAAAAGGGCGCAACATATCAGGTTCAGGAGGCAATTATGAATGATAGTAATAAGACTGAAAGTTTGTTGTTAAATAGTAATAGTAGTTTAAATAAGCAAAATGAGACTGATGTATATAACAATGGGTCCGTTACGAGTTCTCCTCCTACTCCTTCGACAAAAGATTCAGCAAAATCGCGACACCGCAGACATCATCGCGAAAATAAGAAAACTAAAAGTCGCGCATTTCGTGGTATTTACGATCATCACGTAAAAGCCGGTCGCGATCCCCTTTCATCTCTCGGCTCAAACAAGCGTACGATCCACAAACGTGATGCGGTCTATAATCGAAAAATCAGTCACGGCGGAAATGCCTTGAATTTCACCGAACAGGATTCCGGTTCGATTTCGAGTTTTGAAAATAGCCTACTAACGTGCTACGATGGTCAAATTCTGTTGGCACAAGGCTTTCCGCCCAGCCAACAGTGCTCCAGTGTTCGATTTTTTGAATCCGGAACGCATATGGTGACGCGACATGATGTCGTCGAAGATGGTTACTACTACTATATATTCTATAGTGATAACGATCTCGTGCGAAACGATATTCATGCTGTTTTCGATATTCACAAGCCGACCTTTGAGTATGCCAATCTAACGGATGCCACAGTCTGTTTGAATAGCACAAACTGTACGTTTCCGATACACTTCACCACAGAGGAAATTGTTATTGTTGAAGTTCCTACCCGAGACGGAATTGAACACGAAGATGATGATGTCACGTATTTAATATCAACGTGTCATCCACGGATGGCAGTCTATCTGATATTTCCAATATCCGTTTTAGTATTGATACTTTCGTGTGCTTTTATTTGATTTTAATCATACACATAATATGTTTGTAGTGAAATTTGTGTAATGAAATTATAATGTACGAGTAGTAGTTGAATGCGACGTGGTTTTTTATAATGTCCCCACGGCCTATCCGAAATTGCATTGAAAATTGTCGTCTAGTCTTGCAACTAGCGTAATATTGCAGTAGCATTAGTCTGATTGGAATGCAATGAACGTTGTTACCGTTGAAACATTTTTAAACATGAAACACAGTTAACATTTTATAGAACAAATTAACTAGATTTTAAGAATCGAATTCGTACTATTAACGCTATGTCTAGAACTTATTCCATTGTTACATATTATATTCCATTTAAAAATTAAAGCGAGACACATGTAAGAGCAGTGACAGAATTTAAAATCATTTTGTTGTACGTGACATTTTAAGATTGCCTGCATATTGTATTGCGTTCCCGTGTTTTCCCTCAACGGGTTGCGTCTTTGGTTTGTTCAGCAAATATGCAACTATGTCAGTTTGATGAGTTAATTAGATTTTCGTTAGAAGCAATCGCAGCGGCACCAGTAGTGGCATCGGTTGTATCTTGGGTAATCTGTTTTGTGCCCTACCTTGAAAGCAGCGATTATGACAGCACGAAACGTCATATCATTCTCCGCCAATATTTCAATTTTGTTGTTTTTTTTTCGCATTATTTTGCGCAAAAAAAAAGTAGTTCTTCTGAACGTTGAAAATATTTAGTAATTTTTAATAACGAAACAATGCTTTCGTTCAACGCTTTAATACATAAAATCTATTTGATCTTTCTGACACTTGAAAAGCTTCCCCAGCATGCTCCTAGATCACACCACTACAGAAAATTTTTAGAATTTTGCACGAAAAAGCGGGTCTGCCGAAGCGGCTGCCACTGCGACTGCACTAATGTAATTCGCTAGAGGAGAACACGTACATTTTAACTTGACATGTGAGCACTGCTGCTGCTGCTGATACCGCTGTGTAATTTCAGTGCTAGAAATATTCGGCTGTTCACGGATAAACATAAATGTCATTAATAATGAACTTTAGTTACAATTGATATCAACATCGAGAGAAGTTGTTTCTCATAAAGTACATAATATGTATAACAGATAAATAACGACTGCCTTTGTTGACACTATATGTACATGACGAAATGGGATGAGTGAGAGGAGCTGCTGGTCTTTGTTCACAGCAACCGGGTTCGGGTATCCCAAAAAAATTTGATAGAAACATAAATTTGAAAGGGTGGAGTTGATTACGAAGAGTTGAAACCCCCAGTAGGGATGATGGTACTCGTATAGTTCAGGAACGTTGAATGATATACAAATGTAGACATACGAGTATAACTAAAGAGTCCTTATTTTTTCATTTTGCCTTTTCACATATAACTTGAATGATGCCTTTTTATTTGTTGGCGCATCTTTTCCCTCGTTAAATGTTTGTGGACGTCTTTCTGGTATCTCTTTAAGTGGCTCGGCGGTATGTCTCTCTCGCAACGGGGTTAGGACGGGCAAAATACTGCTCTGCTGTCTGGGGAAGCCCGGAATTTTATGACATAATGTCAATTTATGTGTGTTAAACTAAATAATTGGGTGAGAAATGTGACAGACGTCCGTCAGCAAACATTTCTCACCAAATTGAACACAAAACATTTACGCATTTCGTTGATTCGATGTTGTTAATTGTCTTGACCCTCCAGAGCAATGGGCGCGTCGACATCCCTTGCGTAGCTATGCCTTGTTGACATTTCGACAGGATATAAACTTCGAATCATCAATCATTATCAAACTGACAGAGCTGCGTCTTTGCTGATTATAGTAATCTTTACCTAACAGCAAAACGCAACCCGTTGACAGAAAACACGTGAAGGTAACCCAATATGCGGGCAGCCTTACTCAACCCCCCCTTTGATCTGCGGTCAACCGCATCAATTGCAATTTTTCTGTCATTTTGTTATAAATATTATTTTTGATAAGTGTACTATATATATTTCGTAATTTTTGATTACTATAACAGCAGGTACCTTTTTATCGTCTATACAAAAAAGGGGCACCAAACCACATAACGTAAACATTTGAAAAATTATCCTAACCATTATCAGCAGAAGCCGAATTATTCTATTTTAGATATTTTGATGAAAAGGCAGATCTACTTTCGCTCCTGCTTCTGTCACCGCTTCTAATCTGTTTTTTGCTTAACTCTTCATTCTTTGGCATATGTAAAACAAAGAGTGAAAAATAAGTTAGATCACTTCAATTCTAATTTTAATCCAATGTAGTATTGGAGAATTTTAACCAACTTTTCTAGGAGAGACACTCCTGAATACTAGGAAACAGTTTTTCCAATTTAAAAATTTAATATAGAGCAGCCGGTAGAAAAAAATTAACTAGTCAACTTTTGAAGTGATCATCCTGGTATACCTTCGTATGGGGTGACCTACATTTTTTTTTATTTATTACTAGTTGGGGCCTTTTTACCCATCCGGTGGGCGCTGCGACCATGGAGAGGTCTATTGTGACATAGCCCATATTATTGCAAAAGACTCTCCACCATTTTTACGAATGGCATAATATCTTTTACGGAAGCTTTCCTGATAACTTCAGGGCTCACCGTGGCCTGTCCCAGGAACTTAAACCTAGCCCGCGCGACTGCCGGGCATTCGCACAAGATGTGCGTAGTGGTTTCATCTTCCTCCATACACAGGCGACATTCAGTTTCGCTAGATAGGCCCATTTTATTTAGGTGGTATCTCACCCAGTGATGGCCCGATAAGTATCCCACAAGAACCCGTAGATCGGCTCTACTCATTCGAGTAGCATTATTGTACTTGAAGGGTGTTATAAGCTCCTTCGATTGACGCAGCCCCGGCAGATCATGCCAGTATAGCTGCCTTAACTCTTCAGACCATTTTCTAATAACCATTTTAGCTGAGGTGATGCTCAGACCACAGTATGGTTCCGGCCCAAGGAAAAGAGAAGACGAACCCTGCCTAGCAAGTTGGTCTGCGATCTCGTTTCCTTCGATGCCATGATGCCCTGGCACCCAGCACAAGATTACTCGGTTATTTGAATCTAGAATTTGTAGAAGTTCATAACACTCTTTCACCAGCTTCGAAGAGAGCTTATGTGAAGAGAGCGCCTTAATGGCCGCCTGGCTATCCGAAAAAATAGCGATGTGAGCACCACGGAGTTTCTTATCTAGAGCTTCCCTGGCACAGACTTCAATGGCATGGATTTCTGCTTGAAAAACGCCGGGATGGATTCCCATTGCGATTGAAATCCTGGTGTTCGGTCCATAGACCCCAGCACCAACTCCCTGTTCAGTTTTAGACCCATCGGTAAACCACATAGTAAACCTAGGATCAAGGCAGGGATTACCATTTTCCCATTCCGAGCGATCCGGGATAAGAGCTGAGAATTTCCTGCCGAAGCAAACTTCCGTGGTCAAGTAATCTGATTTGCAATCCAGGGATTAGTTTTAGAATGCTCATATGACCGGCGTGATTGATGTGTACGTCAGAGGTGGGATGTATTCTCAGAGCATTGATAGCTGCAGATTCTTGGATAAAGATGTGTAGCGGAGTTAATCCAATGATGGCCTCTAAGGCACACGTTGGGCTTGTACGCAAAGCCCCAGTGATGCCTAGGCAAGCAAGACGTTGTAGCTTATTGCACTTTAGTATGGTTGAAGACTGTCGGGTCTTAGGCCACCATACAAGCGCAGCGTATGTCACGATAGGGCGCACCAGCAGACAGTACAGCCATTCGATCATCTTTGGAGTAAGTCCCCAGGTCTTTCCAAAGAGATTTCTACAGGCCCACATTGAGCGAGTGGTCTTGCTTAATACATTATCAATATGAGTGTTCCAGCTAAGTTTTGAATTCAGCGTAATACCTAGACATTTAACTTCCGTGGAGTACTCAAGTGCCGTTCCGCCTAGTGAACCTAGTGACCTACATGGCCTCCTGAGCTAAATCCCATAAGCACGTGTGGGATAATGTAGAGCGACAGATCAGGAAGAATAAGAAGAATTGGGTAACATGTTTGGTGACGTTTTTTGCAAAGTGGTTGATAAGTATGCTCTAATCTGTTTCATTCATTTATCCCACACGTGCTCTATATAACTTACTCTGGGGACTGCATAGGTCACCGCGTACATACAAAACAATTGTCAGTCGAAAAGTCACTGCAAAAGTTGACTAGTACACAAACTTAGTTGCATACAATGCATGTTGCATTGTCCGAAACCAGTCCATGCCAACGAAACGTCAACTAAAAGCCCCATAAGAATAGTTGACGCGCTATGTCCCACTAGGGGTTAGGGCAAATAGTAAAACATAGAGGAATTGCAGAAATAATTTAAGAACTAGTGTAATCGGTTTTAAAATAAAAGAAATGGATCTCAGAGAAGTGTCTATCGACTGCTATTTATCAGAAACATAAGTTTTAGAAAGAATCCATGTTAAATATGTTTCTTCTGTATGTCTTCACTTCGATTAACAATTTCATGAAGACATCTACCGTCTTCTTTTAATAATTCGCCGAAATGCGCATCTGTATTTTAAATAGATACTCAAGAAATATTATGAAATTCAACAAGCTCAATAGTTTTTAATATGATGACCTCAAGGATGATAAGTCATTAAGTTGATGTATGATATTTATGCATGCATATATTCTGTATTCTACACACGTTCCAATTTCCATAAGGCTTGATCACGAAAATGGCTCCCATAATTAATTTTATTTCAACAGTTTTATCGTTCTTGATAATAATTTGTGCAAACACTTCACTATAAGAAACTATGCTTTTATTTTTCATTGCGGATAGTAAGATCCTGTCAATACAATTTCTATCAATAGATTTAAAAACCTGTAACAAACACACACAATCAAATATGATATCATGTTACCTGAATACTTAAGAGGAATTTGTGAGGCTATTTTTAAGATAAATAAATCAAATATAATATATTTTTAAGATTGTTGAAATTATGAGAATTGTAATAAATTTATTATTTAAATATTGTAATAACCAAATAGTGTTGTGCTAATATAGATGAACAAATTAAATTCTTTATATATATATATGTATTTGGAAGTGTTTTTTTATTAATTGATGCACAATCAGCCAATCGGCTGTGCTTTTATTCAAACTGTATTGCCTATGTGGTCAATTTATAACCGTAAAATTCTTTTAATGTACCTAAAGTTACCACACAAAAAATGTCATCTTTGTTGCTTCATTCGTTGTAAAATTGTCGGCAAAAAAAAATCTACCTTTTGGGTTCCTCACTTCGCTATGGTTACTTGACATTAGGAAAAACGAAGTGTCCGAAGTATATATACCCTAGACCTGTGCAAACCTAGTGGTGACAACAAAATTTCAAATAAGCAACAGCCATATGCATTAAAAATGTGTTTCCTATATGGTCAGTTTGAATAGAGGTTAATCGATGAAGCTACGATGATGACAGGTGCCGTTTGAGATGAGTGAGCTCTCTCTCTCTATCGAAAATATAGCATATTTAAAGTATCATTTGTTGGGGTGGTAGGGGCACAGATCAGGTATACTCAGAGTAGGAATTCAGAACAGATTTATTTTTAAAGCAGGATGCAAATAATCCCACGCACACAAGTAAGCTTCACCACTCTAGAAGCAACGGCTACAATTTAAAGTAAACCGACCTTTAGAGTGATAAGGACAACAAAACATCAAATCAACTGTGTCTGTTGATTAAAAAGCCAAGGGTTCCTCAGCTGCTATTGTATGCGTGACATGGTTCCCCAATTTCATATGTGTGAGTTACCATTTTCGGCCATTGCATTCGTGCATTTCCATCTTTGTGGGTGTGGCTTTTGGCAAGTGCATGATGAAACGTCTGTGATGAAAAAACGATTTATTTGAAAAATTTTATAAATTTTAAAAACACCCTAATAGCACCTCCACCACTTTAGAAAAAATCATTTTACATCATAATTCATATGCCATAAATCATATATCATACTAAATCATAGACCACATAGCATGGTTTTTCCTTTCCCGACATCCTAAAATGCGGCCATAAAGATTCAGTATCCGATTTTTCATCACACACTTTTCATTCATGCACTTGCAACAAGCCACACCTACAAAGGTGGGCGCTTCGTGATCATCCCTCAATTTCGCATGGCTCCCTTACCAGACTAGCGAACGGTCGTCGCCGCCATTTCTCACTTTATCAGCAATCATTCTGTTAATGATATTCGTCTTCGGATCTTTCTGACGATGGTATGGAACTGTAAAACAAATCGTCAACGATAAGTACATACGCTGTTTTTAGGGTAAGATATTACCTGCGATTCACTTTCTACTAGAATATGCTAGCGGGTATAGTTTTTGAATAATTTCGTTTTTATTAAAAAAAAAGTCGGTGATTTTGCAAAGGTTAAATTACTTTGGTCAGTCAAATTGCTATAACACTGGTTGCTTTAATTAGGGTAGTTTCGATTTTTGATATATTGTTTGAGTTGGTACATTGCTTAAAAATTCGAGTTTTCTATTTCCCCCCTAACACCACGGAATCCCGCCACCATGTTGAAAATGTGCCTAATTGTTTGGCTTGCCCTGTTTCTTTTCAGTATCTCCTAAATTGGTCTCACAAGAAATCTTGTAAGACTTTATTTAACTGGAGTAATTTATCTACAATTTGAGACTAAAATAAAACTTCTAGCTGTTACACTTACCAAGATAGAGCTTTTAAGGCATAAATCGATGAGCATTTATTTTTAAATTTTTGCTCATAGCTACTCTAAAAATGACCCGAATTGAAAAATATTGGCCACGTTAGGCTCATAATCAAATTGTCCCCAACTTTTGCAGATAAACTTTTCCAATTAGAGCTTCCGTTGCAAGATCTGTCAGCTTGAAAAGCGAAAAAGTGTGATTTTTCTCAGGAGCCTCGAAAATTGTCATTTTTGACTATCGATTTTGACTACACTACTGAACTGAATTTCAACTTTGAACAGTGCATTAAACGCAGAATTCAACGGTCTTTAATTTACTCCTGCAAGGTTTTTCGACCCGAGGCACCGTTTAGGATTTATAACGATAATATTAAAAAAAAGGGCTCAAATTTCTCGGATTTTCGCCCTCCAAAAGTTAAGCTCACCTTCTACGACCGTGCAAACTCAGTTTCCATTTATTCAGTATCTATAGAAGGGATTAAAATTATTTCCAGATATTTTCCTCATTATTATTAAAAAGCCCCAAAATTAGCTTAATTTGACTGGCCTATATGGGGGGCTTTAGTTTTCACTTTTTGTACATCCATTGTGTACCGATTAGTGAACACAACACATACGCAAGTGAGATACTATGGACAACCTTTGCTTAATTTATACTGAGTTCCAACTCTGGTATATCTCTGCTCTGTGGTAGGGGTTTCGGTTAGTCGGATCTTGCCAATTTTCAATACCAACTAACTCGACAAAGGGTTCTCAATCTTTCAGTTGTCACGACCCCCTTAGAGAGAAAAAAGTCGTACGCGACCCCCCAGCCCGTTCGTAGATTTAAAATACCGAAAAGGTGGTGATATTTTTTTATGCATTTCTTATAGTCTTTCTTTGTGTCTTAAGGTCGCCACCCATGAACGAGCACAACCACGACCAAACTTCCATCGAACCATCAAATATCCTAGAACGGTGGAAATAGGGGGAATTTTTTTTCACCACGTTCTATGAAATTGAGGGTTCAATGGAAGTTCGGTCGTGGTTGTGCTCGTTCATGGGTGGCGACCTTTAGATTTGTTTAGCTGAGTAAGGCGTTTTAAACAAATTTTAAAAATATATGAAAATATTGTTGTTTTTTAGTGATTTTCCGAATTCCGTTCGCTTCCAATTTTTTTTTCTGAATAATTTTTAAAAAATAGAAGTAAAAAAATGTGTAATTGCAAGGCCGGCCGCATCTTGGACGTAGGCAGGGTAGTGCAGCGCAGCGTGCACATGGCATTGTTGTTATAAAATCAGATTTTGACAATTGTTACAACAACAATGCCATGTGCGCGGTGCGCTGCCCTGCCCTGCCTACATCCAAGATGCGGCCGGCCTAATAGTTCAAGTAGAAACTTTAATTTGACTGGACTATAATATGAGCTTACGGACGGAAAGTATTCTGAAATTTTTATACCGTTCGCAACGACTCGGCGGCGTCGTGGCTACAACTCAGTCGAAATAGTCTTGTTCTTATCCCCAAATATTTTAATGTTTTTTTTTTATTTATGTGGTGCTCAGGGAACACTGGGTACACCAAAGTACTAAGAAAATAACTTCAGTACCCCGGGAGCTAGTGACACTTTTCGTTGACATATTTGATAGAGCTTGTTTTATTATACCCTTCACGGATGTGATAGGGTATATTAACTTTGTCATGAAGTTTGCAACGCGCAGAAGGAAGCATCTCCGACAATATAAACTATAGGTACATATGTGTGTATATTCTTAGTCAGTATGATGAGATGAGTCGATTAAGCTTTGTTCGTCTGATTCTATGCAAACTAGTTCCTCCCTCAGTTTTAAAGCTTTCGAGCTGAAATTTTGTACAAAGCCTCTTTTTATTACACGCTGTATATATGTCGGAACCAATGAAAGTGGACCACTACGTCATATAGCTGCCACTGCCCCATAGGAACGACCGGTCCAAAAATTTGTCTTTGTGAGAAATTTTTTTTTAATTGTTAAGATATCTTTTTTAGATTTCACATTAATCAATAATATCATATTCCCAAATTTGGTTGAAGTTGGACTACTCTATCATATTGCTACCATAGGAACGACCGTTGCAAAAGTAAGTTTTTGTTAGAAAAACTTTTTTATTTCTAAAGGTATCTTTACCATATTTCATACTATTCAATCGTATTGACTGCCAAACATTCCTAAATTTGGTTGAAATAGGCCCACTATTTAATATACCTCTCAAAGGAACAGTGAAATCGGAACAAGTTTTACTACTAATTTCAAAGTGGCGAATGCACCATAACTCACACTCACAACGATATGACACCCTTCACACTTTGGTGAACGATTTTGGCCGTTGTTGATGTACGGGGCGCTCCGGTGCATAACACCGGCTGCCGTAGGAGCATCCCTATGAAAGTGCCGTAGTTCGGTGGTGTTCGCAAACCGTTTGCTTTGTCGTGTATGGCGAGCGAAAATTTATTTGCGGCAGCCAAATGTGTCAAATTCAAATGACGGCTGCGGTAGCTCGATAGCTAGGGCGTAGAGGTCGTAGGTTCAATTTCTGCCACGAACATGTTCAAATACGAGTAGTTGGTTTTCTCGCCGGCTTCCAGTGGACTCAGCTGTGAACGATTATATTGATTGGATAAAAATTAATGGAGTAAGGCCCAGTGTAATGAACCACTTGTAATGGACCATATCCTAGTACTACTGCTCCCACTGGCAGATCAAAGCAGACCTGATGAGTAGTGATCTGTTGGTGGTACGAAACCAGAGGCCGAGGGTCCCATTACACCCGGACCCAGTTGCGAGCGCGAGGGTAAGTGGCTATCCGCCAACCATTCCATCCTTATCGCTTCATTTTTTTTATTGCCCATTTTTACCTCCCTTGTTTGTGTTGTCTCCCCCAGGCCTATGAATTTTTGTTAATACGTAAAGGATAGGGACAACGAGCGGCGAAAACCCCGCCCACGTCTCCCGAACTGAGCTACAGCAAGCATAGGCCGCTGGTTAGCTCGTTGAGTGGCTTTTTTCTTCGCCAGATGGCACGGCCCGACCTTCACGGTCATTATGCCACCTAAGGCTCCGTCCCCACGGGCATCGTCGGATGCCCACCAAACCATCTGTTACACCAGGGCATATTGCTCCCAACCGTTCCCAACTCACGCACAAACCCCATGGTATTGTTGTTGTAACAAGTATCAAAATCACATTTTACAAGAACAATGTCATGTGGCTTGTGAGTAGGTTGGAGCAATACATATGTGTTCTCAGGGCCGGTCAAAGTCTAACTTAAGGCGCAGGTAAGGAAATTTTTACGCTCCCCTACTTCGCCTCGATATTTTTCAAAACATGCCCGTGCTCTACTACACTTCGTACCCTATATTGCGATTCGGAACGGAAAGGGGAACACTTTACTTTTTATATCTGTCAAATCGTCGCGAACGAGAAATTTGACCCTAACAGGCTGATTTCCGATGGCTGCGAATGGGCGACGTTGTTCGCATCAGAAAAAAAATCAGCATAATGACACTTAACTGTTCCCATATCGGGAAAGACATAAGACATTTTATCGGCTTTATTGACAAAAAAAATCACGAAAACCAGTTAAAGTAATGAGTAGACCAAAAATTATTTTATTGATTCTAGCATTAATATTATTATATACTCGTATTTATTTCACTACTGTTGTAAACATACATGTATGTAATTGCTAAAAAGTCTGAAAACGTATAATATTACAAATTTTCTTTTAAACTAATGATTTTTGCAATCTAATCACTGCTCATGTCACTTTGCTTCTCTTCTTTTTATAATTAAAAAACCCACGCCAAATACCTATTTTGTTTAAACATATGTTTAAGGATACCGGATTAGACATTTTTTACATTTTGTAGTTTTTTCTTAAGCAAATTTTAGGTAGTATTTCGATCTAAACTGCTGAAATATCGAAGCATACATGATTGTGACTACAAGTGCGTATTTCTACTACAGTATTAATTATATACGATTATATTGGTATTTGATACAACATTACAAATCGAGAAGAAAATGCGGACACTTTGTCAAAAATTCGCATTAACCTGCATCATCAGTACATTATCATAAAATATAACATTTTTACTTAGAAATGTATTATTTTTAAAAGTCAGTGTCACTTAGTCTCTCCTTCTCTCATCCACAGTGATCAATCACATTATTATCTTCGTCATCGCCATCATATTCGAAAATAGTTTGCATATTCATTTTGATCAATTTAATTTTCTTTTTCAAGTACGGATATTTTCTGAGTTAAATCAGATCGGCCACATTCGCCGGCATCTCCTCAATGCGAGTGTTGTAGAAATGTTCAATGTCCAAGAGGGTGCGTCGATCGTTTTCCGTGACGAAATTGATGGCAGCACCTTTACGTCCAAAACGACCGCTACGACCGATTCTGTAGAAGTCATATTTCAAAAGATACTTGATTACAGTGATTAAGTTGTAGATATTCTTTTGTAAGCATTAGATAGTTTTTAGCGGTACCTTTAATGAGATTATATGCATATAATCTCGGAACCAGATTGAACGCAAAAGCAGCAGCAGCGGCAGCAGCAACAACACCAATACGCAGATCTGCTTTCGCGGCTGTCGCTGCCGCTGCGTTCAATATAGGTTGATCAAGGGAAATGCATGCTTTCTAATTTGATAGTTCACTGTCGCTGCCGCTGCTGCTGCATTCTGCATTCAATCTGGTTCAGGTATAACATTCATTATACTACTACTCTAGTAAAATAACAAAAACAAAATCTACCGGTACCCTAATAACATGATTCAAGAATAGAAGGTTACGCAATGCGCAAGTCTGTTGGTCAGCCACCGAACGAGAGAGAAAGCTCACGACGTCAAAGTTTTAATTTTCCATGTGTGCGCACGCGCATTGCATTTTGTTTGAAATTTCATTATTTTGAAAAAAAAAATTGTTTTCAAATCTACAGTTTTATTTCGATTTGATGAAATTTTGAATATTAGATCTCCACAACAAGGGGGAGGTTACTGTTTTTACGGTATTTTGAAAATTTACTACCATCTCCCTTTCCAATCCCCACCCTTAAAAGAAATTTACATTTTTAATCACGAAACTTTAATTTTGTAAGCCAGAGCCCGTGTACAACTAACCAACCGTAATTACACACACACTTGCGTCATTTTCTGGACACCCTGTTTAGTCGGAAATCATTGGGTGGTATGCATAATAATGAGGATATACTCAAGAGTGAAGTCTATTGAGGACATTCCTGAGTCTGCTATGTTCGGTGAATCGAGTGAAAAAGTTGTATGCATAAAACTACTCTCCGCTCCATAGTGAAAATTGAGTGGAATTCTGTCAACTCAGCTTTACTCCACTCGACTCACTTTATGCATACCACCCATTATCTTTGATTTCCCCATAGGATTTATATTTTTCGAATCTCTCCCCACTCTACCTGTACTCAAGGACCCTATATCTAAATCAAAAAAATGAAGCAAACTAGACTTACCTATGAATATAATTCTCCCTATTAGAGGGTAAATCATAGTTAATAACCAACGACACCTGTTGTACGTCGATACCACGCGCGAGTAAATCCGTTGTGATCAAAACTCGTGAAGATCCGGTCCTGAACTGTTTCATTATCAATTCTCGCTCCCTTTGATCCATATCGCCATGCATCGACGATACCGTGAAATTTTTCGACGTCATCTGTTCGGTGAGCATATCCACCTTCCTCCGTGTATTACAAAAAATAACCGACTGAGTAATCGACAGTGTATCATATAAATCACAAAGCGTTCCCAACTTCCACTCCTCCTTTTCGACATTCACATAGAACTGTTTGATTCCCTCCAGCGTCAATTCATCTCGCTTGACAAGGATACGAACGGGATCACGCATAAAATACTTGCTAACTTCCAAAACATCAGCAGGCATAGTAGCGGACAGTAAGATGACTTGAACATCGCGCGGAAGCATTGTGAAAACATCATGAATTTGATCCTTGAACCCACGCGAGAGCATTTCATCAGCTTCGTCCAGGACAAAAACACGAATGGAGTTGGTATGAAGGACTTCGCGATTAATCATATCGTAAACTCGTCCAGGCGTACCGACCACAACCTGACATCCACTGTCGAGCTTACGAACATCCTCGCGGACGTTGGTGCCGCCGATGCATGCATGGCAGCTAGCTTTCAGATATTCGCCAAGTGCCATTACCACCTTTTGGATTTGAGTAGCCAGTTCCCGGGTCGGAGCCAAAATCAACGCCTGACAGTCTCGCACTGAAGCATCAATTGCTTGCAGGATAGCTATGGCAAAAGTTGCCGTCTTGCCGGTACCCGATTGTGCTTGGGCGATAACGTCATGTCCTTTTACGCACGGCATAATGGCGCGTTGCTGTATAGCGGAGGGCTTTTCAAACCCGTAGCCATAGATACCGCGCAATAATTCCTCCTTGAGGTTCATATCATCGAAATTGTAGTAGACTTCACCCCAATTGGACTCAATTATGCCGTCGGGTGATATCATGTCTACGGGCTCCTCTTCATTGTTCTGCTCCTTATCCTTTGCAGGACCATTTTTCGATTCACTGAAAAAAAAAACAAAAAAAAAACCGGCATTTTATTCTCATGGATGATTTGTTGTATTTACGAATTGGGAGGGGAGGGAGGGAGGGACTGGTGCTCGGTACGGCATCAAGTGTCATTCGCAAGGACCATCGGAAATCTTGCCGGATATCCTTATTTTAGGCTAACGCTGAAGCAAAAAGTTTGCAAGTTTAATCTATGCTGGAAGTAATTGGAATTATTGAGACGGATAAAGGTAGAAAATTTACCTGTAGTCAGAACGATAGGACATTCTTTGCTTAGTTTTGGGTTGATCAACACTCCGCTTCAGGATATTTCCTGGCAACGAACTGAAGTTTGTTGAAAGTCACATTAGGGACGAATCAGCTGTGCATAGTCGGAACTATGACTACGTTGAAAGTTAATTTAAATAAAGATGATAGAATCTCCCATTAGTACTGGAGCCCACTGCAAGAAAGCCTTTGTCATCTGTAATCGGCTAGACTTTACACCAGTTGTAAAACATATGACGAAGACTACGAAAACGTACATCAGCCCAGTCCTGCCCGGGTCCGTGACCCATGCTGACCATCTCAAAAACGCTCAACACGGTCAGCATAGTGTAATGAACCATATTCTGGTCTGGTAGTGCTGCTCCCACCGGCAGATCGAAGCAGCACCTGATGAGTAGTGATCTGTTGGTGGTACGAAACCAGAGGCCGAGAGTCCCATTACACCCGGACCCAGGTGCGGCCGCGTGGGCGTTTGATCCGTCCGCCAACCATTCCATCATTATCGACTATTTTTTTTTATTTCCCATTTTTACCTCCTCTGTTTGTGTTGTCTTCCCCAGGCCTATGAATTTTTGTTAATACGTATACTCGAAGAAAGGCTTTGGACGATCAGGAAAAAACGACTGTAATGGACGGTTTGGTGGGCATCCGAGGATGCCCGTAGCGACTGAGCCTAAGGTAGCATAATGACCGTGAAGGTCGGGCCGCGCCATCTGGCGAAGAAAAAGGCCCGTCGACGAGCTAAGTAGCGGCCTAAGCTCGCTGTAGCTCAGTTCGGGGTGTTTGCCGCTCATTGCCCCTGTCTTTTACTATATGTACTAACAAATTAAAAATTCATAGTCCTGGGGAAGATAACACAAACATGTGAGGCAAAAATGGGGTATAATGGAAAAGGGGTGATAACGATGGAATGGTTGGCGGACGCCGCAGATGCCCTCGCGCTTGCATCGGTGTCCGGGTGAAATGGGAGCCTTGGCCTCTGGTTTCGTACCACTGACAGGTTATTACTCATCAGGTTCTGCCATCGATCTGTCGGTGGAAGCAGCACAACCAGACCAGAATATGGTTCATTACACGACCCCAGTGTTAGATCACTTCATACAGTGCCTGCGTTCACATTTTTGAGCGTTTCGGTTATTCAGCAATTGAAATGCATGTAAACGGAAAAAATCACTGATTTTTCTGTTAACATGCATTCGAATTGCTGAATAACCGCAACGCTCAAAAACGTGAACGCAGGCATTTACATAGTCATCCGAAGCGGTTGAAAACTTCATCCGACTTTAGGAACGATCTACAATAGTTTTAGCACAAGTATGTACATAAATTTCATCAAGTTTGATGAGAAAAATGCTGGCTTACGTACATGGAAGCCAGTCCATAAGCCAAACTTTCCGTTAAAGCATCAGTCTAAAATGTTTGAAATGGGCTCAGGAGCATAACACATAGACTTCGAAGATGGAGAACACTACCATAATTTCAGGCGAGTTGAAATTTAAGCAACATGTTTGCGACAATGCACAAGGCTCCAATTGGTTTTCCAGGATTTGCAAGTAAACTACTGCTGGTACCTTTGAACTATGAAAGTTTATTGTTAATTGCCTTGACCCCTCCAGGGGCATGGGCGCGTCAACATCTCCAGCATTTATATGCCTTGTTAACGTTACGATAGCATATCTACTTTTCGGAAATGCAGTCGCTAGCATGCACCTCCTATCCGCGCCGTCTTTATACTGGCAAGCTCAGGGCACTGTGAGAGTTCTATTAGTATTAGTAGCCGCAGGCAGTTTTTGATCGCGCCGAGATTTGAACTTTATCATCAAATTCATAGAACGTGTGGAAAAAAAATTCCCCCTATTTCCATATATTGTACATACATATTTGATGGTTCGATAAAAGTTTGGCCGTGGTTGTGCTCGTTCATGTGTGGCAACCTTAATACTTTATTGCCAAAATTGTCTAAATGGGTTTTAACAATTTTTACCTACATTTACATTACACATCGCTAATTTGAAAAATAAACAAAATTTGTACGCTTAAACTTTATGCTCTGATCCACTGACCACTATAATTCAACCGTCTTTATTTGAAACCCCTCTGCGGCCACCACACCCATTTCAGACAGAGCTACGAGCAGTCATTCAAGAACTCAGTGGTCTCAATCTTCTTGTACGCTGTACGCATGTTTACGATATACTCGTTCGTGAATGTCGTAACGTTGTTTTGTTCCCTCTCTTTTTAATCTCACAATGGTTTAGACATATTCAGTCACATAGTGATAGGCGCTGAATACTAACGTCGAGCACCTCGCCCACCTGTGCCGGGAGGGTGTATTGTTATACGACGGTTACCTGGCCTGTACTCAGCACTCTGAATTCCAATCTCAAAACAAGTCAGCAACTCGCGCTCGATTTCGTAAGTACTCTATTGCCACGAGAAAATTGCGCTTGGTCGTAGAACCACAACAAACGTTGTATAGTTAGATCGTATCGTGGAACTAAAATATAGTATTGTGTTGCGTATGTCTGAGCTGAGCATCATGCATCCAAACAACACGCCTTTGAAAATTTGAATAATTTTCAATTAGGTAGTGCAGCTAAATGGTCAAGTGTTGATTGTGTATCTTTGTGCCCCAAAATTGTGTGAATTATAGTACAAAAATATTATCTACACTTGTGCTTTCAATCTCATTCGGGAGTCACTCGTGTGAATCATGGATCAATTCGGTATCGAACGCGTTCTCGCTATCTTGTATCCGCTTATCATAGTGCTATCGTTCATCTGTTGTGTTACTTCGGCGGTGGCGTGGTCTCATTGGAAGTATGTTTTGGACACCTGTATCGAGACGAATTGCGGCTGCTACTTGTTCGGCATCTCGACCAGGACCTACTTCACCGGCGGACATGTTGCCTATTGCCATTTCGCCGTCTATGGACTTGTGTTTCCGGTTATATTTGCCATCATTTTTGGATGCTACCATGTATTTCGAGTTTGCATGGGATCGGGTCAAAGGAAAACAGGAACAGCTACGGTTAAACAAAGGTATGATAGTTGGTATTTTATGTTTTACTGTATGCCTCGGGTATATAGTTTTTCGCATATATGTATCTCGAAAACCGTTCGGCGCAGCAAAAAAGATAATGAAGCAAAATTATCATTAAATTCCCTATAAGAATGTCATCTTTTTTTTGTATCTTCTGTAGTTTAAGGCTTTTTTAAACGCTAGACCAACTGCTCGTGTTAAACCACCTATTAGACCATGCATTACTCAATTGCCCTAACCCCTTGTGGGGCATAGCGCGTCAACGGTTCCATGTAGCCTAGTTGACGTTTCGTTGGCATAATCTGATTTCGGAGAATGCAGTTGCCAACATGCACCTCCTGCACATCCATGGCCATGAACGTCGTCGTGGACGGGATTCGAACCCGAAACGCCGGTAGTCAAACATGAGACTGATGCCTCAACACACTGCGCTACCGGTCGCCCGCAGACACGTTTGATCATCTTAGATCACCCATTAGGCCATGCATCAGCTGCTCTGATACGTGGTCTAATGGCTGGTCTAATGCGTTGCCTAATAGACGGTCTAATGCGTGGTCTAATGGTCGGTCTATGCGTCGTATAATGGCTCGCCTGATCATAGACATTACAGAAATGGACCGTACTTATACTTTCTAAAAAGTGTCGGAACATCTGGTTAGACTTTATTGGTCTACATTATACCATTCAGTGGCCTAAATTGTGATTGTCAGTCAGTAGGCTGACAGCTGACAGTACGTCGGGAAAATTATTGGCAACCGCAAATTTCAGCTAAAGCGAATACTGATACAAAAGAAATTGGAGAAAGTCAAACAGCGAAAGTATACGAGTAAAGAATTCAGTCTGTTGATATAAAGAATTCCAAGAAAAGAAAAGTACCTAAGAAAAATAAAAATTTGTGGAGTCGTAAAAAATAAAGACAAAAATTATTATAATTCAAAATATCCAATTTATTATTAGGCGCGTTTTTTTCAAGATACATATAGAGCAGAGCAGGTTAAGACCACACAATTACACTAACAATTTGATCTGAGTTGCTCTCGACAGAACGTTAGCGCAGGATTTCTACTCCGTTAAATAGTTCCACATTTGAAATGCAGGCGGAGCAGGTGTCGCAATTTTAGAACAGTTTACAGTTTGGGAAGCACAAAAAGTTCATTTCCTCTCAATAAATTGTCCGTTTTGTGTTATTATTTGGAATAGTAAACATAAAAAATAATTTTGCTGACTAAAGGAAATTTGTTTGATTGTATATGTACTAAGGATTTAAGTTTTCTCTTGAAATTCTAGTTGACATTTGAATTCCAACTAAACCAAGTCACACTCACTTAGCAAAGACAAACCCCTACTCCGTTAAATTGCTCTGGATCGTTTTTTTCGTCGCTTAACTTGCTCTGCTCTGCTCTGTAGGAAAAAACGCACCTATTATTGTATTATATTACGTGTTTCATGAATATGTTTTTACTTACAAATCATCCAACACAGCTGCGGTTTGAAATTCAGGGATCGGTGGTGTCCTAGCGGTGAAATGAGGTTCGTGCGAAAGCTGAGGGCTGTGCACACGTACTCGTAAACCTTTTCTAAACTTACTTCTGAAAAGAAAAATACAATATACATACTATAAATATATGTATCGTAGAACATCTATTGTGACATTTACTTACCCGTTCACAAACTTGATGGATGGGACAACCCCCGACTTTAGTTGACGCCGACTGCCAGATTCCGTGAAGTCGGATTCGTTAAAATGTCGGCTGCATAATCTCAGGTGCCGAAAATTTCGTTTTCCTTCAAATGTTTTTAAAACGAAGAAATTGAGCCATTCTTCCGTTTGGTTTCGTTCTTTTGGGAACCTTAAATAAATTCAAATTAATATAGTTTAAAGTTTTTGCATTTTATCTTACCTGTGATAGGAAATTCGACCAATTCCATCACTTTTGATCACGCCACAAATAAAACAATATGGGGATTTCGGCATATTATTATTTTTATTTATTGTAACTCGCGAATTGACAGGCACCACATAAATTGGGACTGAAATGTCAGAACTGAAAGCTGGCCAATTTGCCTACTTATTAATTTTTGAATTTTTGGTCTAAAACGACAGAAAGTCTAACCACATGTTCCGGCCACTTTTCCAATGGAAAATTATAGGGCAAGCGCAATCCATATTCTATAAAATCTATGCGCCTGATGCATGGTCTAAAGGTCGCCACACATGGCAACCATTTTGCTCGCGAGCATGCATCGAACCACGTCAAACTCAATAGAAAAAAAATATCCTCATTTCCACCGTTCTATGATATTTGATGGTTCGATGGAAGTGTAATGAACCACCTGTAATGAACCATATTATGGTCTGGTAGTGCTGTTCCCACCGGCAGATCGAAGCAGCACCTTATGAGTAGTGATCTGTTGGTGGTACGAAACCAGTGGCCCAGGGTCTCATTATACCCGGACCCAGATTCGCCCGTGTGTACGTCTGATCCGTCCGCCAACCATTCCATCCTTATCGACTATTTTTTTTTATTCCCCATTTTTACCTCCCTTGTTTGTGTTGTCTTCCCCAGGCCTATGCATTTTTGTTAATACGTAAAAGACAGGGGCAACAAGCGGCGAAAACCCCGCCCATATCTCCCGAACTGAGCTACAGCAAGCATAGGTCGCTGCTTAGCTCGTTGAGGAGCCTTTTTCTTCGCCAGATGGCATGGCCCGACCTTCGCGGTCACTATGCTACCTTGGTTCCGTCCCCACGGGCATCTTCGGATGCTCACCAAACCGTCCGTTACATATTTGGCGCCCAACGTGGGGCCCATTTCTGGTAAAGAACAGGACTAAAAAGGACCTCATCGGGTTCCATTTTGGTCCTCCCACCGTTATGCACCCCCACAAGCACATTAAGGCTACTTGCTCTAAGTCTTAGGACTTAGCCATTTTTCCTTAACGTATTTTCCCATCAAGTAGCTGTGCTTTCCTCTGTAGTACCTCCATCCTTCCTATAGAGTATCTTTCAGCTGGGTGTGACGTGTTGGTGTGATCACAACTATGTTGCAGCTCCACCGTACGCCTACTTCCTGAGACGCACTGGTGTTATTGGCCATTCAGAATGATCATCGTTATGTTTTACAGTGCAAAACTTGGTTGGTTTGGTTAGCCGTCCCAGAGGGCGCCCACGGAGAGGACTATGGAAGAGGTCTTTTGCCCTCAAAAATGATGAAAAACTAAATTGACGACCGGAGTCCGTTCCACTGTGACACTTAACCGAGTAGTTAACCCGGACCGTTTTTTTTTGCACGGCGCTTAACTTTCACCCAAGTTAACCTACACTGGAGTACAAAAGAACGCAACTATTGATGGATTTGGTTGAAATTGAATATGAGACTCGTCCTCACTAACGCCCACCAACTTGACGAGTTTCACCCTTATAGCTTCACCCGTTACCGATCTCTTTTCAAAAATCATTTAAAAGCCGATTTTTTTACTTTATCGTTAAATATCTTAAAACACGTACACGTGATTTTATGTGACTTTTTACCCTATGTTTAGAAGGTCAAAAGGAACGTTTAAATTCCGCTTATTATCTTACATTCCCAGGTTAAATCCTTATTTCCCTGGGCTATTTACATGTTGACAATGAGTAACTATTTGAGTGTTTCTTTTTGTCCGCAAATGAAGTGTAGAAAAACTTTTTCGGGGCCAGTCAACTGGGTAGTAATGGTATTTTGCTTTAATTTTAGTTAACCTCACCTATAAGTTGTCTTATTTATAATCCTTGTGCTTCCTCTCTCATTTTAGATCGGGCGAAATGATCGTCATTACAACACAATCGGAAGTTCAAGACAACGATACATCGCCCTACTATTGGATTCCGGCTAGCGTAATTGCAGCGGTTATGTCCTTGTACACACTCATCTATTCATCAATCTACACCGCCGGATTCAATCAGAGTTGCAATCAATACAGGATTGAGTTGATCAAATATATGCAAGCTACGGGCAATCTGGTGGCTGCAATCCAAGGACGGATTTCATGTGCAGCTGTCTTCGATTTCATGGACTATTTGCATGCTGACGTGGCAATGGATCGAAGACGTTACGATCGAATCAATAGTAGTATTTGCTACTATTTGGCGTTGCTTTCTGGATGGTTTGCCGTATTCTTGTGGGTGGCTACCGTTTATGTTAATGTGAAGGGTGCACGACTGAGTCGGGCGGTTCGAGTTTGAAAGTCAAGACCAAAATACGATATTGTGTAAATCGTAGATTTCTATAACAAGTTAGATTACTAAGAAAATGCCAAGTTTCAAGATATGTAGTACATTTATATTACAATCGACAATTGCTTTAAGAATTAATTTGATAAGTTTATCTTTTTTTAATATGGATTTGTATTAATTCTTAATAATACATTAATAAGTACGAATCAGAAACCATTACTATACTGTTTCACATATTTGTATTTTAAGCGATACCTCAATAAAAAAACTTAACGAATACTTGGGTGACATTTTTGCTATTGTCCATGAAAAAATGTGGATGGAAATTGAATTATAGTGGCTGCGTTTCTATTTTGGACCGTGTCGGCACCGTGTCGACACGGTTTCATAGATCCTTTGCGGAAACGCTACGATTTCAGACACCGATACCAGAATCTTTGTGAAGGGCAAAAGTATCACGATTTTTTTCCGATCCGATTACCTCTTCAACGATTCCTAGAGTTGACAGTTCGCTCTTGACAAGTTCTGTCACTCCATTTGTAAATAACTGTTTGTTGGCCTCAAAGTGCGTATAGTGACCGGAAAGTCTATCCTCGCTCGTAATTTTATTTGAAAACTGTGTTTGAAAGTGGAAATATCCCTTATTAAGTGGCGTATGTTTGTGTGAAATATATTGATGCCGGCAAGGGAATCGTGTCGTTCACCGGAGAAATCACGAATCTGAGAAGGGTAAAGGATACGTAAAGGAATCGCAATCGCGACACTTTTAGGAACGTACCCAATGCTGGACACTCAGCTAAATTTTCCCTGGTCGAAGCAAACATTTTCTGTCAAATTCATAGTGCCCGCGAGCAGTTCGTGCTCTTCGGGAACTTCTGAACCCATCCAATGCTCCCAACATTCTAGCATCATATTCAGACTTGGTAAATTGACTTGACGATCCGGCCAAATCAAGTGTTTTGGCCAGAAGTGTTATATTACGTTTACACCATCCGCAGATTACTTCATCTGCGCCAGCTGGGATAATCTGCGACTGTCAAATACATACAATTTTGAACTCACCACACCCAGATTACGCTACAGATGAAGTAATCTGGGGATAGTGTAAACGTAATATTAACCTTGCTTAAGTAATCTGGCCAGATTAAATAATTGGACTCGAAGTGTGAATATGATTTAATTCTATAACAAACCACAGAGACATATTGGCTGCGTTCCTGCGAGCCGATCAGGGTTTGACATTTCTCAAATTCTCCTCTATTTGCTTTCCCCTCCGGTAAATTTAGTACAAACAACTGTCACTTTTGGATCTGACAATTTCCCCTCTGGATCTGAATATTTTTGCGGTCAATTTCTAAAATCAGCAATTTTGACAGTTCTCAGATGTCACCGGCGCCTCTGTCACCAAAGCAACATAGCCAGTCATCCGTTAGCCAGCGTGCAGGACGTGTTGCGAAGTGTTTAGTGGTAGTTTGATGCGCCTTTAGCCTACAAACCTGCTCCTTGAATAGGAAGTCGTCGTATCGGGGAACTGTTTGTTCGAAATAATTTGCATTTCTGGGTCGGTTTTCGCGCTCAATCCCGTCCAACAAACTCCAATCGTTTGTCATGTTATCCATGATAACGCGCACTATATTTAGTATGCTTTGCACACTATTTACAATTTGGAAATCACCGAAATCATCCAATAATTCCGCTATAATTAAATTTTCCATTTTGAAACTAAAAACTTGACAGATCTTTTTTGACAAGACGGCCGTGTATGCCGTCTGTGGGAATATTTCTCAGATCCAAAAATTGACAGTTGTCTGTACTAAATTTACTGGAGGGGGAAGCACATAGAGGAGAAAACAGAAAAGTCAGATCCATATCAGAAGGCTTCCAGGACCGCGCCCATTGGAAGGAGATGAAACCACCATTTACTGTACACTAAATTCTGGACGTAATTCCACCACATACGAACTAATAAAAAGTAAACAGAGAGACACACGCTCTCCACTGCGCAACACCCGCGCAGTCCATATAGAAGCACAGGAAGCAAATGATATGTTATCCCCTCTCCTACTTCTCCTTTGTGAAAAATAACATTTCATTTTGTCTCTCTGCCGCGGAACACCCGCCCGGTCCATTTAGAAGCAAAAGAGATGTCAAATTTCCATCCCCCTTCCTACTTTCACACTTGTGCCGAATTACTTCATTTCTCTCGCTCCTTTTCATTTCTTCTGATTCTCTCTTCTGTGTATCACTTCCGTCTATTTAAACAAAATCGCGCCCTGCGATTGCTCAATATCGGTTCGAACATCAAAATCGGACAGGTTTCCGCAATGCCGCCAACATGGAAACGTCGAATTGGCGCACACGTGTGCTCAAATTTTTCGAAATTCGAAAACCGACGAAAATTCGAAGTGAGTCAGATTCAACCAAGATGGAGTCCTTCGCTTGGTTTTTTAAAATCAGAATCAGCACGTGTGTCAAAAGTGCCAAATTAATTTCGTGAAATGTTCGTATAAAATCTGTCTTAATTTACATGGGTTTGCTATCGAAATAAAGATGAGAAGACTGCGAATCGATTACGCGCTGTTTGAAAGTGTAATTCGTGTGAGATATCTAGAAAATTGTGTGTGAAATTCTCGCATTTACAAGGGCACTTTTTCGTGGCGGCCAGAATCGGTGAATTGCAGGGAAATGGGGACTGATGACGGTGGGCCAACGGCGGCCGATATTAGTGAAATTCTCAATCAGCAAAGGCTGCAGTTTGTTTGTTCGGCTAGAATTTAATGGAGAAAATTGGAATGGATGATTCCAGATGCTGTGACATTGAATGTGGCGAAAGTTTTTTTTTGTTTTCGCACATACTACATACTCGGGCCAACGATTGTTCTACGACACAAAGTCGCCTCCTTGTTCGCACGTCACTCACATCGCCCCATTCTGCTTGTCGTTGTTCGCATTCGGGGAC
Organism: Chloromyia formosa; assembly: GCA_964017055.1. Taxonomy (NCBI): domain Eukaryota; kingdom Metazoa; phylum Arthropoda; class Insecta; order Diptera; family Stratiomyidae; genus Chloromyia; species Chloromyia formosa. Next base: position 23,769,853 of record OZ024816.1, on the reverse strand, counting down.
GGAATTCGATGTCAGTGAAATGTCGGTCGGTCGGCTGCTGTAAATTTCGATCAGGGTCAAGAATTTAAACACGGTTCCCCAGAGAGATCGCGACATGGAGATGTGCGGCGCGCGGCCGCCATTGACCCCGTCGCCCGTTTGTTGCAATAATTGTGCATGCGAAATTCACCTTGGCTCCGGTGGCCGCCGCACAGTGACTCGCGACTTTTCATCTTAATTTCGGTAGCAAATGCACCGCCTCGTGCAGCGTTTTTTTGTTGTCTAGTGGCGATTGCAAATTTTCCTATTCTCCGAGTGGCATAAAAAGTAAAGGAAAAACCATTGAAAATCTTCCACAGGGATGACAGAAGAGATGAACCATCGTACGAGGGACCAGCAGGTATGGAGCCTGAGGGCGTCATACAAACCAACTGGGACGAAGTTTACCACAACTTCGACGACATGAGCCTCAAGGAGGAACTTCTCCGAGGTATCTACGGTTATGGTTTCGAAAAGCCGTCCGCCATCCAGCAGCGTGCTATTATGCCCTGCGTGAAAGGTCACGATGTTATCGCCCAGGCCCAGTCAGGTAAGTGCGGAGAGTTTCCACCAATAATAATTTTATATTGAGAATTTATGCCGATCGGCACGACGTGGCTGGTTGCGACACGATATTTAATTGCACCCGGCCGGTAGTTTTTCCCCCCCTCACCCGCTACGGTCCTGTGGGCTACCCAAGCACACGCATGAGCACTCGGACGGTACAAAATGTGTCCCTTCATTTGCATAGTCCTTGCATGAAATCCGTGGTTCGGATTAGAAGGGCGGTTAAAATGACTTGTGCTGTGTCCGTAGGGACATGTTTTGGCAGACTATTCATTATTGATCCTTTGTGCATCCTGAGTGACGTGTGTTTACGCTCTTATCGCAAGAGATAAATTCTGAGCGCCGCCGCGCCGTGATACCATCTCATTGCCTGCCCGCCACATTTTGTTTACACCACGGTACGGCGGCGGTGGTGGTTGTTCTATTTCGCTGGGATGACCAAGGGAAAACTTTGGCCACGAGCCAACTTGTTCGAACACCATGCACAATTTTGACACTCTGTTGTGGTCATTATGGTTGAAAAAAGAGCTGTGGCGCCGCCGGAGAAATCATTCATGACGCATCAATTTTACCGCGTAAAAACAGTTATCAGGCGTGTGAAGTGGTCGAGCGTGAACAACAGATAAAAATTTGTTGATAGTTTTCCGAATCTCATGCCCTCGATAATATGGCATTCTGTCTCCGTCCATGCAATTGCCCGTTCCATCGCCATTGCAAAGGCGCACACATGACACGCTGGGTGCAATGTAAACAAAATGGTGACTGCACTATGTTTTCAGCGAAATTGGCAAAGAGCACTCGATTGATTCAACGTTTTCATGAGAATTGTTTGCACACACTAGTAGCACAAGACTGACTTTCGTTTTTCTTATCTGCCAAAAGGAATCCAGCCCCACTCATCGAATTTTCTACAAACTCAGCCTCTGTTTACAATTTTGGAGGAAATTACATATCTGAAGGCGGCTGATCGACGACGACGACCTTTCCAAAAATTTCGAATTTCGTATTAGTCATCGGTTGGTTAAAATGTGTTAACCCACCGATTTTTTTTAATCTATGCAATCACTAGTGCTCGTTGTGGTCGCGTTGTTCGCTTCGCGAACACTGCACTGCTTCATCTCGAGTGTAAGTAAGTTTAGGAGGGGTGGTACTAGAGTGTGTCCGGAAGCTCGACACGTGTGCCTCAGAAAATGAGGTTACGCTGATGTGGGTAAAAGGGCACATAGGTACAACAGGAAATGAAGCGGCGAATGCCCTAGCAAAATAGGGATCCGCGGCAACTTTCATTGGCCCAGAATCCAGAGTTGCTCTGGGCAACGGCATGATTGGAGTGAAGGTTGGGGAGTGGATGGACTCCATGCATCAACAAAGATGGTAGGAGCTAGTCACTTGCAAACAAGCTCGGAATGCAATGACCAGCCCTTTAGGCAGGGAAGCGAGAAAGGTACTCAGTTATAAACGGAGTACCCTAAGCTGGATAACTGCCTTGGTCACAGGGCATGGTAATTTTAAGGCTCATCTGGCCAAAATGAAAATCGGGGAAGATGACGTTTGCAGGCTATGCACGAGGTTGAGGATCACAGGCAAGCACACGATAAGTGTGGAAGCCATGAGTGAACTCAGCCTTAAGCAAATGCTAGCAATAACACGGGACTCAGTGATGAAGAAAGAGGTCGACAACTATAAGTCGACATCTGGACGCCACTGATGACCGGGAGGGGGCGAAAAGGGACCCAAACGTTAGTGGTCTGCTTCGGCTATCCCCCAGAATATAATAATATTGTAATTAGGAGGGGAAGAATTACGAACACACGCACACCGGAATCCTATTCTACTAATCCTGCTAGTATTATAAAATTTACTCAATATGTTTGTAAAATTATAGCCTATGTGTTATTCTGATTAAACTGTAATATGTATTGTAAAGTTTCATCAAAATCCGTTCAGTAGTTTTTGCGTGAAAGAGTAACAAACATTTATACATCCTCACAAACTTGCACATTTATTTTATAATATTAGTAGGATTTGAAGTTCTAAAGAGAGAGTGAGAGCTCCAACTGGCCCGATTTGGTTGTGACCAGGTCCCGGCTTGGTTGCTACTCGATCCCGACTTGGTTGCTACTCGGTCTCGACTTGGTTCTTACTCGATCTCGATTTGGTTCTTACTCGATCTCGACTTGGTTGCTATTAGTCCCCACCTCGGTTGCTACTCGGTCCCGACTTGGTTGCTACTCGGTTCCGATTTGGTTGCTACTCAGTGCCGACTTAGTTGCTGCTCGGTCCCGATTTGGTTGCTACTCGGTCCCGATTTGGCTGCTATTCGGTTCCGGTCTGGTTGCTACTCGGTTCCGACTTGGTTGCTGCTCGGTTCCGACTTGGTTGCTACTCGGTTCCGACTTGGTTGCTACTCGGTTCCGACTTGGTTGCTACTCGGTCCCGACTTGGTTGCTATTAGTCCCCACCTCGGTTGCTACTCGGTCCCGACTTGGTTGCTACTCGGTTCCGATTTGGTTGCTACTCAGTGCCGACTTAGTTGCTGCTCGGTCCCGATTTGGTTGCTACTCGGTCCCGATTTGGTTGCTACTCGGTCCCGATTTGGTTGCTATTCGGTTCCGGCTTGGTTGTTACTCGGTCCTGACTTGGTTGCTACTCGGTCCTGACTTGGTTGTGACTCAGTCTCGACTTGGTTGCTTCTCGGTTCCGACTTGGTTGCTACTCGGTCTCCACTTGGCTCCGACTCCGTTCTTCAGTGCGTAATACATATTCGGTTATCATTATGCTCTTTGGGCAGCACTGGTGTCTCGTGAATCACATCATCATGGTGGCTCGACAGTTCTACTTCGAACATTGGCCGCCTGGAACGTCAATCACATGATTGACATTTGGTTTTTGTTGTAGCAATGGAGAAGTTAAGTGTGGTGAGTGTGTCATAAAATTAGCGCGTCCGAATCAGCTTCCTCCGTGGGAAGTTGCAGGAACTTCAATGGGGTTATCCCTATCGCTATAGTTGCGTTGGTGCTGCAGGGCAATCGAAGATGTGCTCAGCGTCGTGGGGAGAACTGTTGCATGACGGACAATTATTTTAGATGCTGTGGTCGATTCGGGACAAGCACGAGTTGAGGCGCGAACACCAGCCTGAACGGAGTTGTGCGAGCGTGGTCTTAGTCGCTCGGATGGAATTACACAATTCCAGCTTCTTTTGGTCTAAGTGTGCTGTAAAGAGATTACGGCAGCCCCTCTTACCATACCATACCAAAGTTGCTCTAGGTTTCGTTCTTCCGGTGAAATGTCTGGTGGTTGAGTGCCAAGTACATTGTTGTTGTTAAGGTCCACTATCGCCGTATGTACCTCCTCCCAGTGCAGCATAGTAACCGCCGATTTATAACTGGCGTTATCGAAGTGGACCCTCTTAAATCGTTGGAGTTCCCTTTCGAGGTTCCTTAGGTTTCGCCTGATGTGTCGTGGCGGTGGAGTCAAATAGTATAGATTCCACAAGAGTTATCACTCCATAGAAGTTTCGCCTCTGCCAGGAGATTTATATGTATTGACAAAATGTATAAACATAGTATAAACTATACAGAATAGATTCACAAGAGAATCAATACATACAATATTACCGCTGGAGGCGGAGTCAGCTTTCTTGTGAAGTCTATACAATTTGTCAATACATACAAATCTCCTGGCAGAGGGGAAAGTTATATGGAGTGATAACTCTTGTAGAATTATCAATCCTCGAAATGAAACAATGTTGGTTTCCTTTTTACTGTGGATTGTTTATTTTTGTAGCAGACACGTGTTTCGGACACAACTTATGTCCTTCTTCAGTGCTTTACAATTGTAAATGTTGGTTTCCTTTTTACTGTGGATTGTTTATTTTTGTAGCAGACACGTGTTTCGGACACAACTTATGTCCTTCTTCAGTGCTTTACAATTGTAAAGCACTGAAGAAGGACATAAGTTTACAATTGTAAAGCACTGAAGAAGGACATAAGTTGTGTCCGAAACACATGTCTGCTACAAAAATAAACAATCCACAGTAAAAAGGAAACCAACATTGTTTCATTTCGTCTTCATACAACGAACTGTGGAAAATAAAGGAACTAGCCACAACAACATTCGATATCAATCCTCTTTGGTGGAGTTCTGTCCATTCGATGAAAGCTCGGGTGATCACTTCAATAGCATCCAACTAGATATTGCTCTGACAGCAGCATATTGTGGCTTCTTATGGGCAGTGTGTTGGTCTCTTGGGGGAGATAGTCTTTAAGACATCAGACAGACAGCCTGTGATGGTCCGTAGGGCTGCATTTTGGCAGGTCTGAATGTGTTTCCAGTTTGTGTCACTTAGATTTAGTATCCACACTGGTGCCGCATAGTTAGCTACAGATCTATCGATCGCCTCGGAGGTGGTTAGTAGGGTCGTCTTGTCTTTACTCCAGGAACTTCCAGCTAAAGCCTTAAGGATCTTGTTCCTGCTTCTCATCTTGTTAGTTACTGTTGGCGCGCGGGCTGATGATGTTGCCATGCTGTCAAGAGTAACGCCGAGGATTTTTGGGTGGTTAGTGGTGGGTATTAAGAGATGTACTGAGATGTTTCGCTCTATCTATTCTTTAGTCCAGGATGTGAATAGTGTTGCGGTGGAACTGATAACTTCAAGTTCTTGCTGAAAAAGAAGGTGCTAAGGTCGTGAAGAAAGTTGATTATCCTCGCATACATTTGAGTGATGTTGTTCCCTGTTGCTAGGGTAGTACAGTCGTCGGCATAGTTCACAATCTGGATTCCTGTTGGAGGTGTGGGAATTCCAGCGAGGTAAAAACTAAACAAGGTCAGTGATAAGACTCCTCCTTGAGGGACACCTTGTTTAGCTCTTCTGAGCTTTGACTTGTTTCTTCATAATTCGGTGTAAGATTACCGACCAGCAAGGTAATTAGCGATCCATTTCACAATTGGTATCGAAAGCGACGTGTTTTTGATGTCAGACAGAAGTAGGGAGTGGTTGACCGTATCGAATGCTTTCGATATGTCAAGTGTTTCCATAATGGTTCTGAAACATGGACGGGCCTCATTAAGACCGTTGTGAATGCTAGATGACATCTCAGGCCGTTGTCGTGCTGCGCTGCCTAGTTGGATTTGTAAGGGCTGTTACAGTGGACCATAGCTTGCCAAAACCCGTTTGCAGATTGCAGTTGCTTTTTTGTCTGAACATTGATTTTTGACATATCCAGGAAGGTGGTGGAAATGTACCTCATCAGAGAAAAAATGTTTTTCTTAAAAAAAATCAGGCTACTTTAACACTCAATCTGCTTACATTCTTCGCAGATCATGGTCTTTGGACTTTAGATCTTCGTGTCAGGAGAATTTTATCTTGGGGTAAAAATACGTCAAAGTAAGCCATTATGGGCGGGTAAAATCGAGCTCCCGATGGGAGTTGCGTTAACATTTTCTGGTCTTCTTCCTTGCCCTCTCATACCACTGCCTGTGGTGTTGACGCTTCGCCCATTTTGGCGGTATAATCTCAGCTTGCTTCTGCAGGCAGCTCGGTCTTGAATCGTATCATCGCTGAGATTAATGCGTTAAAATTTTCTGGTATGAAATCCAAATGTAAAGAGTGTCAATCGGGCAAGGCACGACACCAGAATCTACACAAGACCTAGGAAGGAAGCTGTCCCATCTTGGTTTTTCTAAATATTACTATATTACTGCAAGTGACCAAAATAACCTCCCTCCTTAAGTTTTGACTATTGGAGTGAAAGGCTTTGAGCAATATTTTTTCCCAGCAAATTTCATGCATGTAACTTCAGTCGTTCAACGATATATTATTTGCCCGGACGAACAGATATTTGACCAATTTCATAAGGGTTTTGTTTTTTTTTCCTACAAAACCCTAAAAATGAAAATTGCTGAAAAATAACAGCAAACGATTCCGTGACTATCAATAATACATCAAGGGGGGTGTTTTAGGCGCGTTTTTTTAGCAGCCTTACAGAGCAGATTAACACCACACACCACGCATGTGTTGCCATCATGGGAGCTTTTAGAACCACTCCCACCCTTGAAACTGCTAAATTTTGTCGAGCGGGTGGCTGCTGATGTGCCTATCTGGCTTCGTGAAACGGGTGACTGGATTACCATCACCACGGGACATTCGGCTGTACTGAACAGATTTGATGTTCCTGAAGTCACGGATTACACCTCTCCTAAATACTTGTTGGGAAGGAACTTCAAAACCTTGATCCCATCGCGAGAGGAGTGGACAGATAATGCGATTCTGTAGACGAGAGCCATAAACATTTTTACTGACGGGTCTAAGACGGATCGAGGAGTTGGGGCTGGTGTTTACTCGGAGTATTAGTCTGTCTTTCCGTCTCCCAGAGTACTGCAGTCTTTTCCAGACGGGGATCACGGTGATTTATGAAGTCGTATCGTTGTTGTAGCGACATTTAGGGTTCATCATAGGGCGTCACTTAAAAATGCCTCTTCGTCTTCTTAATTTGTGTCTGTCAAGACACCCTTGATGAATCCTTCGTGTTGAGGGGGGTAGGGCAGCTCTTGGCCGTTCGTGATGAACGGGTCGTTCCGGTAGAACCGGCTGCCAATTGTAATCTAGACTGATAGTCAATCGATGATTAAGTCACTGGACGCTACAGTGGCCAGCTCAAGGATCGTATTGAACTGTCACAATTTAATCTTAGAGATGGCAATTTTTTCCAATATTACCCTGGGTTGGATTCTTGGCCATAGTGGATTTGTCAGAAACAGCAGGGCGGATGAGCTGGCTCATGTAGGCACAACCAATATGGTAAGCGATAGTTTCCGTAGTTTAGGAATGCCTCTGCTAACTTTTAAAATAGCCTTAAAGGCTGCTACGACTGACAGAGCAAACACTAGGTGGAGTATTGGCAGTACATGCTGTGTAACTAGGCAAATATGACCTACACTGAACCGTTCTTCTGGATTGCTGCTCTTGGATAGGAGGCACATTAGGAATGCTGTGGGGGTAATCACTGGCCTTTTTGGAAAACGAACATGCCCGATGGCTTCCAGTCCCGCACAATGACTATTGCAGAAGTCGTGGTGATGAGGATGAGGAGCGGAGCTCCTTTCATCTGCTCTGTGCCTGTTCTGCCTTGGCTGGAGGTGATGTGGTCTAAGTGTGCTTTTTGTGTCAGAGCAGCCGTTTTAAACCTAAGTGTCACCATACACTGTCGATCTCGAACTCGAACCTAGTACAAGTGGACCGGTTTTCTTCACACCTATGTAAAATGTATGTGTGTCAGAGGACATTTGTACCAGGTTCATGCTCGAGTTCGACAGTGTATGGTGACACTAACAATTTGATCTGAGCTGCTCTGGATAGAAGGTTAGTGCAAGAATGCTGCTCCGTTAATATTTCCATGTTTTGAAATGCAGACTGCGCAGGCTTCGGAAGTTTTCGAATAGTTTACAGTTTGGGAACCACTTAAATTCATTGCATGTCAACAAAATGTTCGTTTTGTGTAATTATATGGAATAGTAAATATACAAAATAAATCTGCTGCCTAAAGCGGCGATTTCGCATACACCAGAACCAGGAACAGGAATAGAATTCAGTACATTTGTGACATATAGTAATTCTGTTCCTGTCGCTATAGCGACAAAAATAACAACAGAATCGTCGACGGAAAAAGTTTGTTTTGACCATAGCAGCAGAAACAATGCATGATTGCATTCTTCCGGTTCTGTCGCTAAAACAACCATTTACGTTGACGGTTCTGTTGTTATTTCTGTCGCTATAGCGACAGGAACAGAATTATGTCACAAATGTACTGAGCTCTGTTCCTGGTTCTGGTGTATGCGAAACCGCGGCTTAAAGCAAATTTGTCCGATTGCATCTGTACTATGTAAGGATCGATGTAAGTTTCCTCTTGAAATTTGAGTGGATGTTTGAATGTTAACCAAACCAGGCTACATTCACAGCAAAGACATGCCCCGTTTTCGTCTTCGCCACTCTGATCTGGTATCTTTTGACACTTTTTAACTTAAGCTTGCCATTCACGTTGCGACGGTCGTACAGACTGTCGATCGAACCGTCGCAAGCACAGTTCGATATGCACACATACGTTGCGACTCGGTCGTACGGACGGTCCGATAAAAAATGCTCAGTCTTTGGATTGCTTTTGTGTGAAGTGGTTGTCGTCGCGTCTTCTATTCCAAAATGAGTAAAAAAACAAAAGCTGCTATTGCTATTGTTGGGAATATGTAGTACGTTTTTTCCCTATATCTGTATTAGGTGGGATGCAATTGCACCACATGGCAACTTAATGCCTTTGACAAAAGTGCACTATGCACTAAAAATGACCTCACAATTTTCGAAGGCCTATAGACACATAAACCTGTATTGTCTTGCTATTTTTATGAATAGTCCACGATGCAAAATACATACGCGTTCTGCAAAATAGAAATTCACCTGCGTGAATGGCCCGTTTTACCCACAGCGTTTTGTACTTTAATGTTTGTGGCACAACGACTCATCGGACCTGGGCCGCTTGGATATGGATAGTCTGTCAAATTACGGAGACAATTGGAAGAAAATATTCACATGGCCAAGGTCCGACGACGACGGGCCGTTTCGCCACAAAGATTAATGTGCAAAATGCAAAGTTGTCAAAAATTAGGCCTCTGACTTATAGCGTTTTTTGCCGCTTATCCTGCTTTACTGTGGTCTGTACACAAAAAAAAAACACACCTATTAAGCGTTATTAATTATTAAGCGGCAATTGTTCCTCTGTTCAATTCATAAAAAGGGAGATAAACTGCGGTGTGAGAACTACAGGGGCATCTCACTAGTTTGTACGTCCTATAAAATTTTGAAGAAAATTCTGGAAAATAGAATAAAACCGTACGCAGAACGAGTCATTGGCGAATATCAAAGCGGTTTCAGACCTGGTCGCTCCACAACCGATCAGCTCTTCTCAGTCAAACTGATACTCCAGAGGTGCTGGGAATACAACATAAACGTATACCAAATCTTTGTCGACTTCAAGCAGGCATACGACAGTATCGATCGTGGAGTACTGTACAACATCATGCTGCAATTCGGTATACCAGCAAAATTAGTGCGACTGACAAAGATGACGATGACCAACTCCGTCTCACAAGTCAGGATCCAGAATAGACTTACTGATCTATTTGAAACACGCACTGGTTTGAAACAGGGCGATGGACTGGCACCGACGCTCTTCAACCTAGCACTGGAATACGTTATTCGGGCCATGAATATGGACAACAGCAAGACGCTACTCATCAAGTCGACACAATTAGCAGCGTACGCCGACGACATCAACATCATGTCCCGAAGATTGGCTGACGCAGAAGAACTTCTGCATACGCTCGATACCTCTGCAAAGGAAGTTGGATTACGTATTAACGAGGGTAAAACTAAAATAACGATGCAATCGGTGACAAGGACACCTGCACAACCAAGCATCAATGTGGGGGACCTCAACATCGAGTTCGTGAACAACTTCATTTACCTGGGTTGCAACTTGTCAAGGGACGCCAACGAAACTGACGAAATCAAGCGACGGATACAGTTAGCTAATAAGACTTTTTTCTCGGTTCTCCCCATAATGAAATCGAAGCATGTGCACAGAAACACGAAGCTCCGCGTGTACAAAACCATTATACGACCAGTGCTATGCTATGGCTGCGAAGCATGGACCCTAACTCAAGCCTCCGAAAACATGCTAGACACTTTTGAACGTAAGGTTCTACGGCGAATTTTCGGGGCTGTTTGCGATCGAGATGGATGGCGCATCCGGTACAACTATGAGTTGTATGAAATGTACGATGAGCTGCAAGTCTCGAAAATCGTCAAACTACAACGACTTCAATGGGCAGGGCATGTACAAAGAATGGACGATGATCGCATGCCTAAGAGAGTATTGAATGCAGAACGAGTCGACGGAGCGAGACTGCGAGGACGACCGAGATCTCGTTGGGAGAGCTAGTAGGTGTGGACGCCGCGCAGCTGCTGGGCTCCCAAAATTGGAGGTCGCGGTCACGTGACCGAGATAATTGGAGGACAATGATCGCGCCACGATGATGATGATGAATTGTTCCTGCGGTAGGCGGTTCTTCGTACTGGAACGACCCGTTTTTCAACGGCCAAGAGCTGCTAAACCCCCTCGATGCAAGACGAACTGCAGTATTTGAAGCATCGCTACCACAACAACAACATTAAACGGCAGTGACAATCATACATATTGACATCAGTATATATTTTATGACTATATTTTACAATACGCTACTCGCATGTCAACGTCAAAAATGCGTGCACATTTTGAATTACATATTCATCGAATGCCATATATTCATCGTGTGCAGCGTTCCGTACAATGGTCCGCCCAACAAATCCATGAACTTTCGAACATTTCTTCGAATGGTGATTTACAGAATTTGCGCCAAATTAAAATTTCATAAAATTGACTCACACTGTTTGCGGCGGAGTCGTGTTAGCGTAAACCGGTTGATTTCAATGAGTGTAAAGAAATTTAATAATGACTCATGGAAAACTCACACATTTCGCGAGGTATTAAGGTCAAGCAAACCGTGAACGTTGCTGTATTCAATGCATGCGTAGCGTAATACTTAGATGTGAGAACAAACAGAATCATATTCGATATTCTGATGAAAAATATATTTATTTTATTTATATAAATTTGTTGTTAATGATGTAACAAAGAAAAGTTGCTGGTATGCCTAAAATGAGAAGTATTAGGTTGTACTTTCTGAATACATACTATAGTCCAGGCGACGAACTTAAAGTAAGAGACAGAATCGCATAGTTTTGAAATTTCACACAATTGTTGGCTAAATATATGCAATAAAGTCCCCGTTGGTGAAGTATGCTCAGATGCTCTTTTTCCAGTTTTCCTTTTTTTTTTTCGAAACTAAAAGTAAGCTCCAAGGTCGAATAAAAGTACATACTTTTTATACCTTTCACGGATGTGATAGGGTATATTAACTTTGTCATGAAGTTTTTTTTTTTTCATAGTAAATGATATACGAGGGCGGTTCAAATATGATCGAGACAAACGCTCTGACACATTTATTATCGAAAATATTTACAAAAATTTACAGTTTTTCTAGGTAATTCCCCTCACTAGTTACACATTTTTGCCACCTCTCCGGAAGTTTTTTCCGGTATCGAAGAATTCCTTGGGCAACTTGGACAGCCATGTGCGCACGAACTTCTCTACCTCGTCGTCGGTGTTGAATCTTTGACCTCCGAGGGCTTCTTTCAGTGGCCCAAACATGTGGTAGTCGCAGGGTGATAAATCCGGACTGTAGGGGGGGGGGGGGGGGGGTGTTCTAGTACCTCCCACCCCAATTCTGATATTGTATCGAGCGTGAGATGCCCGGTATGAGGGCGCGCGTTATCCTGGAGAAAAATAGCACTTCGCGCTGGAATGCTCCTCCGTTTCGAGCGATAAGCGGGTTTCACGTGTGTTTTCAGAAGGTTCGAATAGTATGCAGCATTGATGGAACGTTGTGTACGCAGGAAGTCCTCCAAAATGAGTTGTTCTACGCGGCGAATGTTGTCTGGTGTGATGCTGGTTCGCGGTCGACAATCATGCGGCTCATTCTCGATGGTTTCGCGGCCATCTTTGAACGCGTTGGCCCATTTAAACACAGCAGACCTACTCAGGCACTCACTACCGAACTGATTTCGCAAACGCCGAAGAATTTCCGTGTTTTTAACGCCTTCCCACACCAAAAAACGAATGACAATACGTTACGCAACGGCGGTCGGCACTCATGGTTGTAGCACGCGCGCGAAACGTGCGTTCGTCGCGACGAAAACTATGCCACACTATTCGTAAGGGATCCGGCTATCACATCTCAAGCCGCGACCTTCAAAACATACAGGCGCGCCATCTACAGCGTTTGTCTCGATCATATTTGAACCGCCCTCGTATTATGTATTTTGGGTGTACAACTTTGCTTCCGCTGTTTTTTCCTGGAATTAAAAGCTTAATTGTTAACAAGTACTTACAGCTGTTTTATTCAAAGTACTGTCCATCGCTAGCGACAACTTTCGCCCATCTTTCCGGCAATTTTCGGGTTCCATCTCGGAAAAAGGAGGCGTCTTTCGACGCCATCCATGATTGGATCCATTTTTCGACTTCCTCGTACGAACGAAAATTCTGATCAGCCAGGTCGTGCGACATGGAACGAAACAGATGGTAGTCGGAAGGAGCGATGTCTGGGGAGTACGGCGGGTGGGGCAAGATTTCCCATTTCAGGGTTTCCAAGTATGTCTTGATCACTTTTGCTGTGGCCGAGCATTGTCATGCTGGAGGATGACTTTGTCGTGTCTCTCTTGGTACTGTGGCCGTTTTTCCTTGCTCGACTTAAACGCATCAATTGCGTTCGGTACCGATCTCGTGTGATAGTTTCATTCGGTTTCAGTAGCTCGTAGTATATCATACCCAGCTGATCCCACCAAATGCAAAGCGTAACCTTGGCGCCGTGAATTTTCGGTTTTGCCGTCGACGTTGAGGCATGTCCGAGCTTGGGATTATCGTAACGGACCCTTTTTTCGTCGCCGGTTACGATGCGATGTACAAATCCCTTCGATTTTGCCTTTGAATAATCGCCGTTCAATATCTCTCAGTTTTAACTCGTACGAAATCCAATTTCCTTGTTTCTGAATCATGCCCATGGCCTTGGGGTGTTTCGAGATGGCTTGCTGAGTCACATCCAGTGATTCAGCTAATTCTTCTTGCGTTTGGCACGAATCTTTATCGAGCAGTGCTTCCAATTTGTCGTCTTTGGTCATTTTTTCTCTCCCACCACCATGCTTGTCCTCGAAATTGAAATCGCCATTTTTAAAACGTTGATAGCACTCACGACATGCTTTGTCACTCAGAGCAACCTCACCGTAAGTATCTGAGAGCATTCGATGAGCCTCAGTTGCAGTTTTTTTTTTTTCAAATGGAAGCAGAAGATCAAAACTTCCCGCAAATGACGAGAACTTGGTTCGAAAACAGACATTTTGAATCGCGAATCTTATTAAAAATGCGAACAACTTTTACTAATGCGGGGATGTCGATACGTTCACGGATGTCGAAACTCATTTTGTGACACTTTTGAACTACGTATTTTGACCCGCCCTCACCGATCCAGCCGTCTGTCGGAAAACGGCGGAAGCAAAGTTGTACACCTAATAAATTACCCTCAAATTTAATCATAGACATCAGGTTCTTGTCGAATCCAAACTTTTGGTAGTAGTGATTAACCAAATTCTTTCAACAGAAATCAGCCAGCCAGATCGGACCACTATTTCCCGGTCTGGGATGGGCGACCCCAATTTTTTTTCTCTTTTTTGACTCCAGATTCGGAGTAAGCGACCCCCCCCCCCCCCCCCCCAATACGGTTTATGTCGAGTCAGCCCCATCGGACCACTATTTCCCATGAAAACGGGGTGGCCGGTCTGGGATAGGCGACCCCAGTTTTTTTTTTCTCTTTTTTGACCCCAGATTCGGAGTAAGTGACCCCCCCAATACCCTTTAGTTCGAGCCAGCCCGATCGGACCACTATTTCCCATGAAAACGGGGCTGCCAATCTGGAATGGGCAACCCCAATTTTTTCTATCTCTTTTTTGACCCTATATTCGGAGTCAGTCAAATCATTCCACTCTGTTCTAAAATGAATGTAATACATATGTACAGTGGCGGACAAAAGTCTACGGCAGCACCTTATATTGAGGTTTTGGTTAATTGGAAGCTTTAATCAAAAATCCGTTGATGCACATTTTTTCAGTATCGTAAATATATTTTATTTATAAAAAAACGAAAACAAAAACTTTTCATAACAAATTTAAAGAGAAATCCATAAAAACATAAAAACTTGAAAAAAAGTCTACGGCAGTCAGTGCTGGCTGACTTATACACAAAAAATTTCCAACTAAACCTAACTGTATTTCTTCGAAATTTGTTTATTTGATCTTACTGTCATTCAGTACATGTGCGGCTGCAACTCTACTATAGGTTTATCGCTAGTTTCGAACTGTAAGGACCGCAAAATGTCATCGCGAAAAGAAATTTCTAGTGATGTCCGAAATTTGATCGTCCAGTATAAAAAAGTGCTCGGAAATTGCGAAATAACTGAAACTAAAACGAAGTTCTGTTTATACCATTATCAAAAAATTTTAAAGCAGTGGTTCCATTGAAAATAAGCCGCGAACTGGCCGACCGAAAAAGCTGTCACGCAGAGACATTTGTTCAATTTGAAAAGAAGTGAACAAAAATCCAAAAATAAGTGCTCCAGATTTGGTGAAACAAGTAGCTGCGGTAAGGAAAAAGGATGTCCATGCAAGAACAATCTCGAGAGCATTAAATTTTAATGGGTTTCAAAGCAAGGTTTCATTAATATCCGCAAAAAACCGACTTCTGCGGCTAGAGTTCGCCAAGGCCCATATCAACAAGGACAATGATTTTTGGAATCGAGTCCTTTTTACCGATGAGTTGAAATACAACATGTTCGGGTGTGATGGTCGCAGTAAAATATAGAGAAAAAAGAATACGGCATTAGAGACCAAAAATTTGATTCCTACTGTCAAGCACGGTGGAGGTAATGTTATGGATGCGCTATGAGCCATAGCTGCATCTGAGGTCGGCAGATTGGCTTTTGTTGAAACTACTGTGGACCGCTATGTTTACAAGAGCCTGTCGGAACAACATTTAAGGGCATCAATTGAGAAGTTATGCCTTGGAGGGAGCTAGATTTTCCAAAAGGACAATGATTCTAAGCACACAGCACTTTTCGTCAAGAACTGGTTGTTGTACTACGCTCCCAGGCAGCTGAATACGCCCCCCCAAAGTTCGGATTTAAACCCAATAGAACATGTATGGTAATTTAGTCGCATCTATGCCCCGAAGACTACAAGCAGTAATTGATGCTAAAGGAGGTCCAACCAAGTATTAAGCCAGCAAATAATTTTAAAAATTCCGACACGTTTAGTTGGAAATTTTTATTGTATAAGTCAGCCAGCACTGACTGCCGTAGACTTTTGTCCATTCAATTTTTTATGTTTTTATGAATTTCTCTTTAAGTTTGTTTTGAAAAGTTTTTGTTTTTGTTTTTTATAAATGTATTTATGTTACTGAAAAAATGTGCATCAATGGATTTTTGATTAAAGCTTCCAATAAACCAGAACCTCAATATAAGGTGTTGCCGTAGACTTTTGTCCGCCACTGTATATGTATGTAATCAGAAATCAACGATCATTCAGCGTGGATTTTCTATGCGTTGCGTTGTATTTATGCACCCACAACACAAAAGACGAAAAGCTTCACCCAACATCAATAAAATCCAATTGAAAATTTACTGCACTTCATTCTGCCTGCACCACAATATAGCGTAGCAACATCGTATATATGTCACATCATCTAATCTAATTAGTATGTAGTTCAGTTCCTCATCTACTTTTCTATTACCCGGATTTAAACGGTCTGATCTGATCATGCTCCGATATCGATAGACGGAACTATTAAACCTATTCACTGTTAATTTTTGAACTGCTCCGACTCCGACCTGAACTTAAAGGAACCATATGATCCAGGTTCGTTTTCATGCTCCGACACTGATCATTTTTCGACCGGATCATTTTTCGATTGCGGAGTAGGTCGATCGACCTAGTCCGATGTACGGAGTAGGTTAAAAAAAGTAGGTTCGTGAATTGGCAACATGAACTCTGTAATAATATAAAAAAATTCCAAACTAAACGATACGATCTACTAACACCCAGGTAACTGACTCTCCAATCGCTATTCAGAACAATTAATCCATTATGCTGAAATGCAGTCCCAATTTAGCAAAATTAGCATGCAGACTTTCGAGAAAAAAATTGCCCACTTAGTCAATAAAAATGTTATTTGGAACGACCTTGTCTTTAGAATAAATAAAACCCAACTCCACATACTGAGTATGCATACCCAATCAAAAACCCGAATAATTCCCATCAGTTTCCATGACGATAATAACGTATTAACTAAAAAAAAATCAACCAGTCAGATAAGAAAGTTATCAGCACTGCCATCCTAGCTGACTGAAACCACCGTCCTCGTCATCATTTTTATATTCTTCAAATTTTGCTTTAACTAATATCTCGAAAAAAGAGAAAATCCCACTATGACATCAAAATAGCAAAACAAAACACGTATCTCGCTTTGGATTCCGCTCACTCATTTCGGATTAGCTGTAGCTGACGACAACTTTGGCTACTTGTAGCTCTAGAAATACCCCGTTCGCCTATGCCCGCCCCGATTGCTTAATGCTTTGAACCACCCGACACTATGTGCATGCAACCAAACACGTTGTCTGCCGATATGGAAAAGCATACAGTGGCACATTGTCAACTATAATTTTTTGTGCATTATTAATGAGCTCCTTAATTTCTTTGTTGATGAGGGTTCAAGTGATAGATGTCAATGACTCTTACGACAGCGCTGAAGAATGCATTTTAAGTAGATTTGTGTAATGGGTATAATCTGCTACGTTAACCGATTCACATGATTTGTCATTTTCAATTGGAAATAAATTCACATCAACAATTACTCAGAAAATGCCAAAATAAAGTGATGTTTCAATCGAGGCTTATTTTAAAGACTGTTCATCTGGGAGCACATGCTACTCGCAGCATTTTCCAATGTGTTTTTGTAATATAGTTATGTAAGGTAGTTCATGATGCGTAAATGTTCACCCCACATTCTACATGTCTGATGAAAGCAGGGAGTCAATCCTCATTTACTTTTAAATTTCGGTTGTATTTGATTCAGATTTTCGTTCGATATAAATCAACGAGTTGATGATGTTTACTTATACATACATACTTATGTATCATTTCTCCATAGATCACACGAGATTTGATACGAGCATATGTAGCATTTACACCTCGTACATTAACATCTGATTGAATTTGAACGAACTGCTGTAGTCAGTACTACCTAGAATGAAAACAAGTTGTTATTGTGCGACTGCTTGGCAAAAACTACAATGAAATTCAATGACTTTAGGTACACATGTGCAGTATCCTCTGTTCGTTGAAACTTGTTTATGAAATTGTACGATAAGAGCTTGCTGAAATGCATTATTTCATACTGTATTCAGACTTTTTAAACAACCCTTAGTTTGTACGAGGGCGTTTCACCCGTGTTAGAAATGAAGACACTATTTTAAAAAAAAAAAAATGTTTTTTATTTCTCAACGTAGTCCCCTTTTAGAAGGATACACTTCTCCCAACGTTCCGGCCATTTTTTTTAACCCCTCCAAAAAATAGGATTTGTCGAACTCTCCAAAATACGCCTCTGTCTCGGCGATGACTTCCTCGTTTGAGCTAAATTTTTTTCCCGCGAGCCATTTCTCCAGGTTAGGGAACAAGAAAAAGTCGCAGGGAGCCAGATCGGGTGAATACGGGGGGTGCGGCAGCGATTCATAACGCAATTCACTCAGTTTGGCGGCGACAACACCAGATGAAAGCGCTGGTGCGTTATCATGATGAAACAACACCTTTTTTTCGCCAAACGCGGCCGTGTCTCTTTTAATTTTTTATCGAAGCGGTCCAATAACTCACTGTAGTATTGTCCAGTGATCGTTCTTCTTTTTTCTAAAAAATCCATGAGGATGACGACGCCCTTCGCATCCGAAAAAATCGTCGACATGACTTTACCTGCCGATGGGACCGTCTTCGCCTTCTTGGGTGCAGATTCACCGGGAGGTGTGTAATGATGAATCCAGGTTTCATCAACGGTGACAACTCGACGCAAAAAGTCCTTCGGATCTCGCTTAAATTGCCCCAAACACTGCTTCGAAGTTAACAGACGTATCCGCTTGTTCTCCAGCGTGAGCAATCGCGGCACCCATCGAGCCGACATTTTTTTCATCGCCAACTTATCATGTAAAATATTAATTGCCGTTCCGGTCGACACACCTGCGGCCTCTGCTACTTCGCGCACTTTCGTTCGTCGATCAGCGAGAATCATGTCGTGGACTTTTTCAATGATTTCCTCGGTAACCACGTCTGCCGGGCGTCCTGGTCGCTCCTCATCAAAAACGGATGTTCGCCCACGTTTAAATTCGTTGAACCAATATCTAACTGTGGTCATAGATGGCGACGTGTCCCCATAAACAGCATCCAACTTTGCTTTTATTTCCTCGCATTTTTTCCCATCCAAAAACAAAAAGCGAATTACCGAACGATACTGCTCTTTTTCCATCTTAGCGAAAATCACGAAACACGTCTCACTCAGATGGCTGCCAAATCGAAACTAACCTATCAATCAGTCTGAAATTTGTATTAGCGTCGTCTAATAGATGGCAGTACATGATGATAACACTAACTTCACTCAGGAACGTCCTCTGTCTTTAAACACGGGTACTTAATGAACCGCCCTCGTAGGTACTAGTGACGTACAAAAAGTAAGTGTTACTTTTTCACTGTTCTGATCATACTTTTTCACTGTTGTTTCTAAGAAAAAGTAACAGTGAAAAGTAGTGCTTCACGAAACATGAAAATCACGAAAGCAACTAAAAGTAAAAAGAAATCACTAAAAATAGAAATTAATCACTAAAGCAACAATAACCAAAAATAACAAGAGGTCAAAAGTAACAGAAATTCACTAATGGTGACAAGAAGTCAATAAAGTAGAATCTAGACAAGATGATGGGTATCATATGAGATGGCGAATGTACTAGACTATCGTTGGTAGCATTTTGTATCCTTTGGTGAGGGAAAAAGGACATTCTTGAAGTGAAATATAGGCAACATGGGTATCATATGGAACGGGGAGATGAGGCGAATGCTCTGAAGTAGTTCTGAAGGCACTTTGAGTCTTTTGGTTAGGAAAAAAGGACATTCTTGGGATTGAAGTGCTATCTAGACAAAATGGGTAGGATATGACCGGGGGTTTTGTAGCGAATGCAGTAGATTACTGTTGAAATCATTTTGAGCCCTTTGGCCAGGAAAAAAAAAATTCTTGGTAATGAAGTAGTACGTTGAACTTCTGTTTAACGAATTGCCAAGGATCGGAAAATTTCTTCGTTAAGGAAGGTACTAAACTCTGTTTTTCGTGCGAAATCTCATAAAAAAACTGTCAAAAATCCGGTTCGCATGAAAATTTTTGCTCTTGTCGACACGAAAATCCCATGCACAAACAAAAGTCTCCACACTGTTGTGGGCAATTTCCACGCGAAAACAATTACTTTGCATTTTATTTCGTGTGGAGACCGATATTACAGTGATGATCGCTCTGTTTTGAGTGAGAAGGGGAAATTCAAGTGTAGTGTAGAGCGCCGCGGATATGTGCTGTGTACAAGTCTACACTGTCACTGTTATAGAGAAAAGAAAAAAATAATATGCAATTCTTTTGTATGTATTTCATTAGATCATGTATTCTCAAAATAAATTGCTTTATAGAGAAAATTGCGAAATTAATTACAACGTATTGTATTTCTAATGTTTTCTATTCTTTTTGTCATTTTTCAGGTACTGGCAAAACGGCTACATTCTCGATAGCCATTCTCCAACAAATTGACACATCCCTACATGAGTGTCAGGCTTTGGTTTTGGCACCAACACGTGAGTTGGCCACTCAAATTCAACGTGTCGTCCTGGCATTGGGCGAATACATGAAGGCCAACTGTCATGCCTGCATTGGCGGCACAAATGTACGTGAGGATGTACGCAAATTGGAGCAAGGATGTCACGTTGTCGTCGGAACACCCGGTCGTGTACATGACATGATCAATCGTAAGGTCTTGCATACGAACTCGATTAAGTTGTTCGTTTTGGACGAGGCCGACGAAATGTTGTCGCGCGGTTTCAAAAGTCAAATTCAAGATGTTTTCGCATTTTTGCCAAGTGACGTGCAGGTCATTTTGCTATCGGCCACAATGCCACCAGACGTATTGGAAGTGAGCCGTCACTTTATGCGCAATCCAATTAGTATTTTGGTGAAGAAGGAGGAATTGACCCTTGAGGGTATCAAGCAATTCTTCGTCAATGTGAAACATGAAAGTTGGAAGTTGGGAACGTTGTGCGACTTGTACGATACGTTGTCAATCACACAATCCGTCATTTTCTGTAATACTAGACGTAAGGTAAGTGATGAAGTTATGAGCGAAAAATTTAATTTTCCGAAGAAGTTTATGATTGGTGATTTTCCCCCCGATAGAAGCCATCGTGTTTTAAACTGTTAATTTTCTCGTTTCACAGGTCGATCAATTGACTGAAGAGATGACAAGTAATCATTTCACCGTGTCTGCTATGCACGGTGACATGGAACAACGTGATCGTGAGATCATTATGAAACAATTCCGATCGGGATCGTCGCGTGTCTTGATCACAACTGACTTGTTAGCTCGTGGTATTGATGTGCAACAAGTATCCTTAGTTATTAATTATGATTTGCCTTCCAACCGGGAGAACTACATTCATAGGTAAGTTTGAAAATTGTGTACACTTTAAATGATTTTTTTTTTTACTTGGCGACAATGTAAGCTCTTTATGCTACAAGTTGTTGTTTAATGATGAAATTGAGCACTAAAATTTGAATAAAATGTTCCCAAAGTACTTGAAAACCAATTATGATGTGCCTAATGGTTGCTTACAATGCGATCAAGTCAGTGCTTAGTTTTTACAATTGTGAGATTGGTGCATTTTTTTCTAAAATTAAATGCAGCTTGTAGCAGCTCATGGATTAAGGTGAAAAAATACAGAATACATACTCGAATTTTTTTGCTTAGAATTGTATAATTCTACAGTCGTGGCCACAATTACTTACAGAAAGCAAATAAAATCACAATGAAAAATTGGAATGAAATCAAAACAACTCCTTAATTTGATTGTAACCAAATGAAATTTCATACTGGTTTTCTTTGAAAGTTCATGATTAGTTAACAAAAGAAAATTTAAAATAAAATATCATAGAGCAAAAAAAAAAAAATTAAAAACGAAATATGATGGCAAAAATTATTTGCACATAATAGGAACAATTCTCTAGACTTGAAGATTAACGGTACTTGTTTGTCTTTGTTTCTATCAATCATAAAGTTGGGGCAGGTGTGGAGCATCAGTTGGTGTTAGAGTTTATTGTGATAAACAAGTTAGTAACAGTTAGAATGCCTCGAAACGTTGAAATCTTCATTGAAACATGGTGGTAAAATCATGGTATGGGGGTGTATTGTAGCAATGGAACTCGGAGGACGAGGGTTAGTATGGCCGTGAAGGCCTGGGAACACACAGTGTTGAAAAAAAAAAACACTCTCCAATGCCTACCATTGACGTGCGCTGGCAGACCAGCTCAGCTGTCGGGAGTAGCGGGGTGGGTGAAAACGGCAGTCATTGGCCTCCTCCATTGGCGTACAAAAACAATTATCGCACGTCTGCCCGAAATGCAAATACAAAACAAACTAAAACCCGCGTAAATAGACATTATCAATCATAGAAACGAGAAACTAATGGTGGTGCCTACGCACCAAACTCCCAAAGACTCTAAACAAAAAAACAAGGTCCCGTGCAGGGACTTGGGGCTGCACCAGCCAAACTACAAGATACGGCACCAAGGCCAAAAAAAACTACCATTAAGAGGGAAACCGTCCAATCAGGACAGATCCCTTTCCAATCCAGGTCAGTCGAGCCTACAGGTTTTAAACGGCTCTTTATGGGCACCAGATGTTGTGGCCCGGCGCGACTTAGCCCTACCGACCATGAGTTTCGTGCGCCATTCGGGTTAGAAACTCCCAACTTAAGTCAAGCAAGCGGAAGAGAGAGAGAAGGGAGGGGAAGAAAAAGGATCCTTAGCCCTGCATACTTATGCTAATCCATACGCATATGTGATGAATTCAGTAGACGTATGCGCATGTATCTATGGTATATTCGTGATTCTATCTATATTCGTGGTTTTATCTATTTCTATAACTATATCTTTTTTTTTTTTTTTGTAGGTATATAAGAAGTACGGGATAAGAATATTAGGTTTAAAAAGGCCTTAATTCCTTATGCAAATAAAGGGATTTTTAATCACATAAGGCATAAAAAAAATGATAAAGCATCTCCGAGAAATTAATTCAGGCGTTATCTTCGGGAGGTTACCTGTTCTAACAATGTTTGACGGCCAAGGAAGGGTGCTTCTTCGAACCATCTATAAATCTCTTAATCCAGGCGGTTTTAGAGTTTATTTAACTGCAACTTTGAGTAACGCCAATTCCACCGAAATCACCGAATGAAGATTCAATTGAATTTGAACCTCATTACTCGACCACTTCAAGAAAACGATCTAGATATTGACAAAGAGCCAATAAACAAACAACTATAAACAGACTTGTTGAAATCAAAAGCCACAAATCGAATTTAATTTCAACTAATTGAACGAACGCTGGGGTTTTTTTTTCGAAACGCCCACACCGCGGCAAGTGCTTTTCCTCCCAATGATGTATGCGGCAATCTTCCGCGGGCACCAACATGCTATGTAAACAAATTGAAGAACAATTTTCCGTTGAGTCTACCTGCTCTAAGCGGGAAAGATTCTTCCGGTACAATAACGTAGTAAAGCCACCTTGTACTGGAAGGTAACGACGCTTTGAGGGTGACCGTCAAAAAAAAAACGATAACAATAACTGGCCGATCCAATGGGCTACTAAAATCCATAAAAATTTATAATTACATGTACTGAGGAATTCAGCCTGCAAAACGATTCGGTTCAAATAAAATGCATAATTTGATGAAATTCGCTAAGTACAACTACGAACTTCGCACCTTTTCAAAATGAGTCGAAGGTGACAAAAATCGACTTCCACTCAGTGATTTCGCATCGACTACGAACTAATAGAAGGATGTCAATGTCGAATGATAGTGATGAGAGAGGCTCGAAATTTGTTACTCGAAAAAGAAAATATTCGCATGTCCCCTACGTTGAATCAAATCGAAGCGAATTGATCGCGTGCCACGCTCAATCCGAGATTCAGTAAACAATCGACTGCATGAGACTCTGTGTGAGAAGGATAGAACTTATCGTCTAGATTTAAGGTGTACTGAATAATATTATTAATAATACTGACTGTACCGTCTTCATCTTAATTCTCCTTATCACTGCCACCAGAAGTTGTGATTTTCTTCTATAATTTTCTGTACTCCTCGGTGAGGCGATCGTATTCGCGATTCAGCCTCCGCCTGGGCCAAGAGTGTTGCTTGTTGTTGTTGCTTTTCAACCTAACCCACTAGCATTGTGTCGCCTTGCATGCAACGTACTGTAATGCTGGTTTGCATACGCGCCCCCCTTAGTATACTGAGACAGCTGTGAAATGGCAAGTTGCAAAAAGGTCCTTTAGGGAACCTTACCCGCTGTGAACTCGTATCACGAAAGGAACTCTCGAGCACAGCGCAATCAGATCGCCTACCACAAAAAAAAAACAAAACAACCGTCGCCCTCTGATGATCAAATGTCTGATTAATAACACAAATTGTGTTCGATTCCGATATCTGCTTATTTTATCTGCGGTCTAGTAGCAGCAGCCGCGAGATGGTTATCAAATACATACTAAGATGGCCGATCGAATACACAACGACAAGGAGAAGAATAAAACCTTCGCACAACAATGCCCCGTGCACTTGAAAAATACCATTTACTGGCCCGCTGTCCACTATATTCTTGGTAAACAAAACACCATCCGAATGACATTTATCCACTCCGCACGGTCGACTTCTGTATTGACAGCAATACGCTGACTTAGGCCGTCTCGGAATTCTATGAAAAATGAGTATCCATCTATAGCACGACTCTCCTAACATATCACAGGTCGACAATTCTCCAAAACGATGAGAACGAGTGGCGGCGATAATGGATCTTGATCCTTCGGGTAGAAGAGTAGATTTCCACGAAGCTTACACCATCACAGAAAACTCACTTTCCCAATACCCCCAATACAACTGAGCGTCTTTCTTCGAATGATTTTTGGACTTTCCTTTTCTTTGCTGGTTTATTTAACATTAATTACACTCCAGCAAGCATGGAACTCTTTCCCGACACCACGCACGATCCGACTCCATCCAATGTCACTCTTCGTCTCCTGTGTGCCGCTGTCGTTCACACACACACACCACTCCCATACACACACAGGGAAATGGCGTGCACCCTCACTCTGTTCCTCAGCTGTATGGATGGGGCCCACCTACCTGGGGGCTCACGCGCTGGTGGCGGAGCCCTCCACACACTGTCGCTTAACAACCACTGTCACGGCTGCGTCAGAATACAATTTCACGGGAACAACCAATTTCCATCTGGGTATTGTGCGAATTCCGGATCAACACCCGCCGAAACACAATTAACAATGATGTCGTGGAGGCGGATGGTTTCAAGCCCCCTGATATTAATACTGCAAAGCCCTGGGGTTTAGCCGGCGATTTGTCGTCGAGTCGCTGGTCGATGAGCGCTGGTACGCTTGGTTGCACTTTTTCTCACCCGGCACTCGGAGGAAACTAGAAAAAAAAGCGAATACAATTCCGCCACGCACGCGCCTAAATTATTTTCGAAAGCGTCTCGAAATCCAAGCGATTCACACACGTTTCCCTTTAGCCTACTCGAAAATTCCTATCTTTTCTTTTCAAGACAAGTCGGTAACGGTTTTTTCCGCGCGCAACCGATATCAATCGTCTCGTCCAACGTGCTCTCACCTCGGCGGTTCCCTCCCAACTCCCCATTGCGGTGGCAATTCGACCGGTCTATCTCCTGATAGGGGGCGCTCTTTTCAAGACATTTTTTTATGTTTTGACCGCCCAGACATTTTATTGTCCGATTTTTTTCAACCAGTCCGGTAGGCTAAAATTTAATGTATTTATGAAAAATAAAATTACCATTAATGCGGTAATATTTTCATAATTACATTAAACTTTCTCCTACTGGAAAGCGTTTTTGCGTTCTTGAAGCAAAATGGCCGAAGCGTTACCCACTCAATTCCAAGATGGCGATGGCGGCAAAAAAATTCAAAAATGTAACGACAGAGATGGTTGCTATGAAGGTGGGCACATTACAGTATCTCTTTCAACGGAATTGGTTCCATTGGTCAGTGTCCAACAAAAATACGCTGGCAAGAATACCTCGATATTTTGAACGAAGTTGCATTTGTTGCTGGCGATTTTTTAATTGGACCTGATTTTATAATACAGCAGGACAATGCACCAATCCATACTACAAAGCGGATTCAACAGTTCTTATTTGACGTCCAACAAAAAGTCTTGAAATGGCCTCCACAAAGTCCTGACTTGAATGTTATTGAAAATATCTGGCATTTGGTATGAACTAGGTCTGCTCGGATCTAGGTTCGGAATAGGTGCACTCAGACCTAAGCCCGGAGATAAGTCCACTCCGACATAGATCCGGAACTAGGTCTACTCAGGCTTAGCTCCAGTAGGAACGATTTGAAAAATAACTCGTGGCGTCACCATACTCGTCTCACTACCGTCGCTCTTCATCGCCGTGGAATACTCCGCACTCTTCTTCTGCTTGGGCGGTATTTTGGCTGCCGCAGATCACTCTTAAAGTCCAGGACACCCTGTTATGGTGTCGACTCCGCCTTGCCTGCTGAGGACATCCTGCGTCAGGTCACAAACAACACTTGCAGTCATTTATAGTATCTGCCCTTTCACACACTTTTCAACGCTTTTTTTTCCGCCAAAATGACGCCTTGTTATTTTTGAACTAAGGCCATCCTGCGTCGAACGACCAAGTATGGTCAGCGCCACTTCGAAAAAATGTTACCAAAATTTCACGTTTTCCCCATTTGGGGCAGCACTCTGGGTCACTATCGCAACTTTATTATTCGGGACATGTTGTGTCCTGTCACTTCTTTTCTTTTTGTGTCAAATCACTCATAATTTTCACTTTTGGGACACCCTGTGCTACTGTCACACTATTCACAATTGTGTTCCTATCACAATTCATATCAACGTACCATAAACTGTACTCCATAGCATAGATCTCCTCTCCACACCCCTTTTCAGAAAACCCGTATTTACTAAATTTTCCAGACTGTGACGGTCGTGTTACGTTATGTACATGACGTTACTGGATGTAAAAGACGACATATACATGTCAAAAAAGTGTTAGCGTTCTGGATACCCCCATTTTTTTGCAATTCTGACTTTCGCAATCAGCGACCCAAAAACCCCTTTCCAGTTTTTCTCAACAAGATTAAAAGTAAATTTCCTACAAAAATCAAATATCTAGCACTGATACTCTGTTCTTTTCAAAACCTACGTACTCAGATCTTCATGACTACTTCAGGCCTACGTAGATCTACTTAGACGTTAGACCTAGCTAGACCTGCAGGTGTACCTCGACCTGGAGAACTACCTAAACATGTACACCTAGCTAAGGCTACCTAGACCTGTAACTTATCTGTATCTGTCGACCTACCTAGACCAGCAGACCTGCAAAACTTGTTTTTTTTTTTTAAAATCGCACATATCAAACCAGGCATGAGTAGACGTATGTAGTTATTTTACAAATAGTACTTACTGGATCTACGTCCGAGTAGACCTAGTTATTTTTAAATTGTTCATCATTTCATCATCACCTTCACCCTTAGAATCCCGTTTATCGCCGGCTCCAATATCTGGTGAATAAGTCGACAGTCAGCCTACTCAGTTGGCGTTTAATACTGACAAATGTTGACTGTTCTGTAGAATTGTGCATAAACAAATGTCAATTTTTGTCAAATTATCGACAATCAGCCTACTCAGTTGGCGTTTCGATATTGACATAATGTTGACCACAATGTCGAATTGTGCATAAACAAACGTCAATTATTGGGTGGTATGCATAAAGTGAGTCGAGTGGAGTAAAGCTGAGTTGACAGAATTCCACTCAATTTTCACTATGGAGCGGAGAGTAGTTTTATGCATCCACCTTTTTACTCGATTCACCGAACATAGCAGACTCAGGAATGTCCTCAATAGACTTCACTCTTGAGTATATCCTCATTATTATGCATACCACCCATTGTCAATATTTGAATTTCGTAAGTCTACTGAGTTAGCTGACTGTCGACTTAGTACCCAGATTTTGGAGCCACTGTTTCTATGGAGACATACAGGACAAGCCCATTGCATGGCTATATATTCAAAGCCTTCACCTTACTATACCTCCTATACCTTGCCCACAGGTAGTGTCAGACAAGAGTGTCCGATGAGAAGTCCACAGATAATTTTAACCTTATTCCGGTTCAGCTCAAAATGAATAGGTTGACCTGCCTTACGCCTAGTATGCACTGGGATTCTTTGAATAGATTTTTTTGTGTCTGGCTAGAATATCGCCTGCCTCGACTCGTTATTACCGTGAATTTTGTATATATTTTCTGCATCTTGCAATGTGTCGAGGCAGGCGAGATTCTGACAAGACGCGAAAGTATCTACAGTGGTGGCCAAATAAAAGTTAACACTGTGAAAAAAAGCGAAATTTCCTAACAGAACTATTTCAATGGGTTTTATAACCAAAATTTACCTGGAAAATTCCATGCGGGGTTAATTATCTGTCGGTTTGTTCAGGTTCCGCTTCTGTCAGTCGTTTATTGTATAGTTTAGCCGTTGACGAGTAAACATGGCACTACAGTTGGATAGTGAAAAAAAATTATTATTGTTGCGTTAAGCAACGAAGGGCTTTCCACTAGGGCTTTATCCAGAAGAATTGGTAGTAGCCACGTGGCTGTGTCCAAAATTTTGAAAAAAAAAACGCGAAAGGATCTCTCCAGCGGAAACCAGGAACAGGACTTGGCAACAAAAAGACGACCGCGAGAGATGACCGACATCTTAAAAGCATAAGCCTACGTGACCGAAAAAAACCGCTAGAGAAGTCAACATGGACTTCCAGGAAGCAACTGGAACAATAATTAGCGACAGAATTGTCAGAAGAAGGCTACAGTTATGTGGACTTTCAGCTCGGCGACCCCGAAAAAAACCAACTTTAACGGCTAAAATGAGGACAGCGAGGCTGAATTTCGCCAAATCTCACCGAAATTGGTCGGAAACTGACTGGAAGAGAGCACTCTTTATCGACGAATCAAAATGCAACCTGAACCAATCGGAGGGTGGCGCAGAGTCATCTTGAAAAATCGGGTTGTAAATGACTGGGAAGAGCCTATCCATCGACGGGATCAAATGGTTGTCAATCAAGCTGATGTAACTGATCGCATTCATTGATCCTTCTAAAAACACCGAATCCCCGGTGCCAAAATAGGAAATGCAACCCCAAACCATGTAACTCGGAGGGAACTTGTTTCGAGTCACTACACAGTCTTTATTGAAGTTCCTCTCCGATTTTGCGACGTACATACTGCAGTCCATCCGATTGGTTCAGGTTGCATTTTGATTCGTCGGTAAAGAGTACTCTCATCCAGTCAGTTTCCGACCAATTTCGGTGAGATTTGGCGAAATTCAGCCTCGCTGTCCTCATTTTAGCCGTTAAAGTTGGTTTTTTTCGGGGTCGCCGAGCTGAAAGTCCACATAACTGTAGCCTTCTTCTGACAGTTCTGTCGCTGATTATTGTTCCAGTTGCTTCCTGGAAGTCCATGTTGACTTCTCTAGCGGTTTTTTTCGGTCACGTAGGCTTATGCTTTTAAGATGTCGGTAATCTCTCGCGGTCGTCTTTTTGTTGCCAAGTCCTGTTCCTAGTTTCCGCTGGAGAGATCCTTTCGCTTTTTTTTAAATTTTGGACACAGCCACGTGGCTACAACCAATTCTTCTGGATATAGCTCTAGTGGAAAGCCCTTCGTTGCTTAACGCAACAATAATCATTTTTTTTCACTATCCAACTGTGGTGCCATGTTTACTCGTCAACGGCTAAACTACAATAAACGACTGACAGAAGCGGAACCTGAACAAACCGACAGATAATTAACCCCGCATGGAATTTTCCAGGTAAATTTTGGTTATAAGACCCATAAAAATAGTTTTTTTTAGGAAATTTCGCTTTTTTTCACAGTGTTAACTTTTATTTGGCCACCACTGTATTCAAGAGCCGCAGTGCATACCAGGCGTGAAAGATTCTTCCGAGGAGTGGTGGCCTCTTTGCGCTTTGTTTTATAGTGGTACGTACCAGAAGCAGGAACTATTGAAATATTCTGAGGTTTAGTTAAAAAAAAAGTGTTGGTTTCTATTTACACGTTATCGCAAAAAAAATGTCTTAGCTGAAATCCTAGCTCCTACTGTGAAGAGCTATGTATCAAATGTAGATTGCTTATTGCTTACCTAAACAATACTGTATAAACACTTCAAAAACGGAGCTATTATCTGGGAATGTCCTTATCAAAATCTGTGGTTTCGAATATTCGGACCCCCACTAAAATAAACTCCAGCTACGTCTAGCGGGGTATATTCAATAGAATGCAACTACCTCCCGTAAAGAACTTCCTGTGGCAGATCAAATGTGGTTCAAAAAGATGAAGCCCCGCACATACTGCAAGAATCACATGTAGGGGAAATTATTTATGTTGTTGTTGTGGTAGCGATGCTTCAAATACTGCAGTTCTTCTTGCATCGACGGTGTTTGGCAGCTCTTGGCCGTCGAAAAACGGGTCGTTCCGGTACGAAGAACCGGCTGCCGCAGGAAAGGGAAATTATTTATACTGCCTATTTGTTATAGGAAAATTATTTAATGATTTGACGGGAACTGACTTATTTATTTGGGATTATTTGTGAGTAAAAATGCATAGAAATCGGCCCTCATTAGTTTAGCAGCTGAAGGACATTGTTCAAAGTAGCCAGCGAAAGAAAATCTGCTTCTGGTGTTGTTTTTTTTTTCAAAGCTCACACTGATCATTTAAACAAGGAAAATTATATAATTATGCGATATACATAAATAAGATTAAAAAAAAATTCTTATAAAACAGTTATAAGTACAGTAAGTCCCCGTTTAACAACGCTAATCCGTCCCTTAGAAATGCGTTGTTAAGCGAAATGACGTTATACGAGGAAATATTAACCGACCTAAAAACACTTACATATGTACATATGTATGTACCTATTTTTTTAGGGTTTTGTATAAAAACAAAACCCTTATAAAATCGGTCATGCGTCCGTCTGTCCGTCTGTCTGTCCGTCTGTCCATGAAATATCTCACGAACCGCTGAAGCTACATGCATGAAATTTGGTGGAAATATGTAGAAATACTATAATTCTCTGGAGAAAGCGATGCGTCGTAATAGGTCAACTTTAAGGGGGGGTCACCATAGAGGGGAAATGAAGGTCGAAATTTTTTTTTCGTTTGGTATAGGCAAGTGGGGTATCGTAAGAAAGGTACCGTTGAGTACATTCCATTTCCATTTCATTTTTTTCAAATTTGAAGAAAGGGGAAAAAAAGGAC
Source organism: Chloromyia formosa (assembly GCA_964017055.1). Taxonomy (NCBI): domain Eukaryota; kingdom Metazoa; phylum Arthropoda; class Insecta; order Diptera; family Stratiomyidae; genus Chloromyia; species Chloromyia formosa. Next base: position 23,738,873 of record OZ024816.1, on the reverse strand, counting down.
GGGGGAAAATATGCCATCCGAGTTTGTCCGCCCCCCCCCCCCCCCCCCCCTTGTATTTCGAGACCGTTATAGCTAGACATATGAAAATTTACAGAAAAGCGGCATTTCACTAGCATAGAAAACCGAAAATAATAGAATTTTTAAATCTCATCCAAAAAGGTTAATAATAGTACATTTCTATAGTTGCAGTTAGCACACCCCTGCACCCCTCAAGCACACCCTAGGTCAAAAATATTGATGGCTGATGATAACCAACATCATATGCAATAATACCTCTAAGTTTCATTACAATGACATGATATTTAATAATAGTACATTGACTTAAATTTATGCATTTTGGCACTATCCATACAAAAAATACACCTACCGGCCTCACGCATAGATATGCGTGTACTACTTACATGTTGTTTTTCGTAGTGCGAATTGCAGTTATTTAATGAACCAACTTTGGAAGGGTGAAGATTGGTGATCCTAACAATAACTATTCACACAGTTAATTTTTTTAGGGTTTTGTGTCTTAAATCTTACAAAATCGGTCAAATACCTGTCTGTCCGTCTGTTCATAGAATATCTTACGAACGGCTGAAGCTGCACACATAATTCGGCGAGAATGTGTAGAAATGCTATAATTTGCTGGAGATAGCGTTGTGTTGTAATTGGCCAACTTTAAGAGGGGGGGGGGGGGGGGGGGGGTCCACATAGAGGCGAAATTAAGGTAAATTTTTTTTATCCACTGGTATAGCCAAGTGGGGTGTCGTGAGAAAGGTAATGTTGAGTACATTCCATTTTTGGCATTTTCTTGAGATTTGTAGAAAGGGGAACAGTGGAGGAGGAAAAAATATTAGACCGTAATTTGTCCCAGCCGCCCTGAATTTCTAAGCCGTTGCACAAGTTTGCAATTTGCAATGTCGTCTTAATATGAATGGTTAAGCATCTCGAAGAGTGGGACAGTTTATCTCGTATACATACATATCTATCTACAGCTTCTCGTATTAAAACTATTACTTTGAGAGGTGACAGATGCAGTCTTTTTGTGAATTGGCATGTAAGATACTATATCATGGGTAAAACATTAAATTATGTTTTTTTTATGCATCTGAATGGTATCAGGAAGAGCAAGGAGCCGATATTTATACTCGTATACCCAAATAAGCGCTTGCTACAAAACCCTCGAATTGCGGGCGTAGCCCTCTATATTCCGGTTTCATTTTTAACATACCCATGTATCTTAATACATAAATCCTTTTTTAATAAAACATAAAAAGTTAAGTGGTATGTATCAATTTATATTTAGTGAAATGAAATGTGAACATAAAATCCTTAGTGGCGTTTAAAAAACTGATCAATAGACGATTGTGCAGATCCTTGTAACATTTCGTTATATAGCACTTTGTAGCATTGTTGGCTAACTTGGTCAGTATGTACCGACTTCACTAACTTCCAAAACTGAATGAAAGTGATTTAAAGATAACAATACTTAGCAATAGAATGGCATCCAAAAAGAAGCTCGGTCGAGCTATCAAAAATATCGCCAAATTGGCGGGCTTTGAATCGATACAGCCACCTGTTCTCAATACGCAATATAAACATTTGTATTGTTTTGTATTCATCAACTCAAAACAATTTAAGACCCGAGAACGGTCGCCTAAAAGGTGCTTGGTCGAGCTATCATAACCATCCATCGAGCCAGCCACATATAGCATATGCATTATTTGTATAAACATATCGTTCATTATGTAGTTTTGAATTCATCTGCAAAAAATGCGACGTTAATCGAAGCATAACGTTGTTAAACGAGTCCAGTGGTCATTAAATGTTTTCGACGTAAGATCGAAACGACACTAAACGAAGCGACGTTAAACGAGGACTTACTGTATTTAAAATCGTCGGGAAGTAAGTGACATTCTGTATATGGGCCCATAGTTGAGCCTCGGGCCGAATTTTCTCTCGACGGCCCTGATCGTGACTACTTTCGACACACCTCAATTATTTTTCCACCATATGAATGCGAATGAAAATTATGACGCTTATGCACATGCTTTTGCGATGTGCACATACTTTTTTTTCCGTTTTGCACATATTTTGTGTGGAATATATGAGCATACTGTATGTGCACATTGAGCATAGTGTATGTGCAAACGTTGTACATACAAAAATATGACCAACTGCACATACAGTGGAATAGCATATAAATGTCATCATACATGAGTATGACGCATGTTTTGCACATACTTTTTTGAGGAAAATATAAATAATAAAAAATAATTCATTGGATATATAGTGGAATGTTAGCTTTAGGTAGCGGTCGCAAGGAAACTTTTATTCAGATAAACAATCAATTTTCTTTTTTTCCCAGATTTTGTGGAAAGTCGAGGTGCAAGTCGTCATTGTGTAAATAATTGTAGCCACAAAAATTGATGTCCAAATAATTGTGACCATTTTCACTTTTATGTTTTTTTCTACTCTGTGATATTTTACTCTAATTTTTCTTTTGTTAACTAATCATGAACTTCCCATAGAACACCTGTATAAAATTTCATTTGGTTACAATAAAAATGAAAGGAGTTATTTTGATTACACTCCAATTTGCTTTGTGTAAATAATTGTGGCCACGACTGTATAATAAACGTTCAGGTTCGCTCCCTGAGCTGATGACCGATATTCAATTATTTTACTAATGTCTCTTCTCTCCTTACAGAATCGGTCGTGGTGGACGTTTCGGTCGTAAAGGTGTCGCTATCAACTTCATTACGGATGATGATAAACGTACTCTCAAGGATATTGAGCAATTCTATCATACAACTATCGAAGAAATGCCTGCTAACATTGCTGATTTAATTTAAAAACAAATTATTAGAGAGAGGCATACACAATTACAACAAAACAAAAAAAATATTAAAATTACTAAAAAAAAATACAAAACGAAGAAAAAATTAAATCAGTTTTCAAAGCATTCTAAGCGCACGATAGATAGAAAGAGGGAAGATCGATTGCGAAATTTTGTGAAAGAAACCGACCGACTAAAATCTTAAGAGGAATAAAATATTGAAAGAATTCATTATAATCAACGAGGGAGAAAAGTCACACTTACATACAAACACTATATTGTTCTTTCCAAAAAGAAAAAAAAAACTACCAATACGAAATAAAACAACTGAAAAGAAGAAAATTTAGTAAATTTTTAAAGCAACAAAAAAAGAACGACTAGAGAAAAAGAAAACTTGACCTTGACAACCAATATCAATTTAACGTCCTTCTGTCGTTAATCACAAAGAATTTCCACCCCTAAACATACATTCTAAGCGTTTCTGTTTTTTTGTTTGTGTTGTAACAGCCGCTATTGTCCACCATTGTAGCTGTTTTATATTATATCGTTCGTAAAACATTTATGTAAAACACCTCGATTCATATATCAAATTCATACTTTGGCTCCACATCATTATCAGATAATCAGCTGAGTGGCAAATGCTATAGACAAAAGAGAAACGAAATATATCCGTTGTTTCTTTCTTTCTCTCCTCTTTGGCTATTTTAATTGTTTAAGACCTATCCAGATATTCCTCTAATAAAATTTTTTCCTCACGTATACAAAAATTGTGCATTTTATTATCTGAAATAGAGACAAATCGTTGTTTATTTCGTTTCTTCTTGTTTTTTTTAGGAAATTTGAAATAATTGTAACAGTGATTCTGATTAGACGCGAGCGTAGAGGTAGTATTGCAATTTTTGAGTGGAATTTCAACGCCACATATATTTAGGTTGTGTGTGAATTTTTATTATTGTCGTGTTTCGTGAGCGTACAAAACACTCTTAATTTTTGTTCTCCGGAAATAGCAGCAGCTTATCATTGCAAGTACACGACGAAGTGAAACCAACCATAAACGTGCGCCACTTTGCGGCGTTATCAAAACAATTTGACTTCAAGCGAGTGTTGTTTATGCCCTAGTTTTTCATTGTTTGTAAATAATCAGAAAATAGTGATCGAATTTGCTAACTTATAAACCCTTTTCTACGCCTTAAACGTGATAGAACAACGTTTAAAGCGCTCTTCCTCGTTAAACGATTATTCTTCCTTTCTTTGTTGTTCACAATTACAATTTCTTTATTTGGCAATCATATTAACTGCTTAAGACCCGAGAGCATTGTGTTTAGCTGCAAATTTGATTTCATCTCTAACGTTTCATTAATACCTTTTACAATTTGAAATTACTGAATTACAATAATAAGACTTTAAAAAAGAAAACAATTTGGGCAGAGAAATTGTCTCTTTCAAAATCTTTTGTTTTTCATATTTATATCTAATTATAAATAATAACGAATAAAATTAAAAAGAAAACTTTGAAGCGAAAACGAAAAAACGCATTTCCAACCAATTGATCGTTTTCTGTTCGCTATTCTTCGTTTATTGACATTCATTATCAAATAAATTTTTCTTCTTTTGCCAAGAACAGTTTCGCAATATTAAGAATTATTAAAAGGAGAAATAAAAAAAAGTAATCCCTAAAGAATCAACAACAATATAAAAAAAAATGAATAAATTAAACGAAGAAGAAAAAGTTTTCTTATGTAATCAAATAGATGTTGCTAAGAAAATTTTTAAGAATAAATATATAATAATAATAAAAACAAAAACACAAAACCACACAGCAAGCGTTTGATATTATGTATTGTGGTGAGTTTTTTCTACTTCTTTTGGCCCTTCGTCCATAGGCGCACCGCGAATGCGATCCGACTTAAAAAAGAGTCGCATAAGCTCCGGACGGAAGCCGCATTTTAGTCGGACATGTGTCATAGCGCTGAATCTCGTCCACTGGTGCGACTGCAACAAAACTTGGCTGCCAAGTTGCGTGACGACTCTCATCCGACTTTTCGTTGGTTTCTAGTGTTTTGATTTTTGAGTATCTATTTCCGTTTCTATTTTTTTTCTAATGCAGAATGACGAAAGAAAAAACTTGTGAGTTGATCACAAGTCGTAGAAGAGTTGCGTCAATGGACGAAGAACGCCCAACCCAAATTTCGTACAACTGATGCAAACAAGTTGGGTTGCAGTTGTGTTGCACGGGTGAACGAAGGCCCGTATTCTCACAATCGAATAACTGCCTTCTTCAATTCAGTTTCGACGGTTACGCAAAAAATTGTCGCGTCATCTTGAATAGGCTGAAGTACTTACGGCTCTTCCGAAGCTACCGAACAATACGCAAGATTACACATCTCTTTTAAAATTATTTATTATGGTCGTACCACAATACCCGTGACTCGCCGCATCACGAGCCAAGTAGCTAGCGCCACCCAAGCGCATTGCGTCTCTCCCGTCCGGCTCATCGAGTGGAAATATAGCAAAAATACTCGTATCAATACGCTGCGGATGTTACGGACAATCGCCAAACACCGACCTATTTGTTCACTCGATGAATCACTGGACGGGAGAGATGCAAGTTTTTTTTTTTGGGTGTGCACAAGGCAGGGATTCGGAGCGGAGCGGAGTGGAGCGGGCATGAAAAGCCGGAGCGAAGGAGCGAGCGTGGAGCGGTTTTAACAAAGAGGAGCGGAGCGGAGTGGAGCAATTTTTTTTGGTGAAATCGCTCTACTCCGATTTTTTTTTCATTTTCGTTTGTATAGCAGAGCCCTATAATTTAAGCACTCTAAATTTTGTTTGTACGACATTATATAAAGAAATTTAATGTGCATTACATTAGAAGAAATTGAAAATTGAAAACTGATGGGTAGTACAGGACCGTTTCCATATAGCGCGGTTTTCATCACACTTCGTTCGTTCGTCTTATCAAGTAACGTATAGTAAATCGGAGATTAAATTGAAGATTGGGTACAAAATTTTACACGAGGGGACTAAATCTCCGAAAATTGATTCGATGTAATCCAGAATGTAAATTAACTTCCACTGTAGCTGCTACAGTGGAAGTTAATGCGTCTCCCGCATAATGCATTTGTTTGTTTGTCAACGCACGACACGCGAGTTTCAACGAGAAATTAATGACCACTTGGTTTATGGGGGAAATCATTAGAGAGATCTTCGATTTTTGAAAGCACTATAGTTCTAGCTCTAGGGTGTTTATTTGGGATAAACACATGCAATTGATAGGCGCGTTTTTTCAAGATCTATATAGAGCAGAGTAGGTTAAGGCCACACAATTACACTAACAATTTGATCTGAGCTCTAGATAGAAAGTTAGTCCAGAACTTCCACTCTGTTAAATAGTTCCACATTTGAAATGTAGACGGCGCAGGAGGTGAAAGTTTTCGCCGAGTTGGTTTGGGAAGCACTTATAGCTCATTTTAAGTCAATAAAATGTTCGTTTTGTGCAATTATTTGGAACAGTAAACATATAAAATAATTTTGCTGCCTAAAGTTGTATCTGCACCAAGGATTTAAGTCTCCTCTTGAAATTTGAGTTAACATTTGAATTCTAACTAAACCAAGACACGCTCCCAAGCAGACATGCCTCGTTTTTGTCTCCGCTACCCAAACTTGCTCTCGATCGTTTTTTTCACCGCTTAACCTGCTCTACTCTGTTCTGTACTAAAAAAACGCAGCTGACAATTTGACTTCAAGCGAGTGTTGTTTATGCCCTAGCTTTTCATTGTTTGTAAATAACCAGAAAATAGTGATCGAATTTGCTAACTTATAAACCCTTTTCTACGCCTTAAACGTGATAGAACAACGTTTAAAGCGCTCTTCCTCGTTAAACGATTATTCTTCCTTTCTTTGTTGCTCACAATTACAATTTCTTTATTTGGCAATCATATTAACTGCTTAAGACCCGAGAGCATTGTGTTTAGCTGCAAATTTGATTTCATCTCTGACGTTTCATTAATACCTTTTACAATTTGAAATTACTGAATTACAATAATAAGACTTCAAAAAAGAAAACAATTTGGGCAGAGAAATTGTCTCTTTCAAAATCTTTTGTTTTTCATATTTATATCTAATTATAAATAATAACGAATAAAATTAAAAAGAAAACTTTGAAGCGAAAACGAAAAAACGCATTTCCAACCAATTGATCGTTTTCTGTTCGCTATTCTTCGTTTATTGACATTCATTATCAAATAAATTTTTCTTCTTTTGCCAAGAACAGTTTCGCAATATTAAGAATTATTAAAAGGAGAAATAAAAAAAAGTAATCCCTAAAGAATCAACAACAATATAAAAAAAAATGAATAAATTAAACGAAGAAGAAAAAGTTTTCTTATGTAATCAAATAGATGTTGCTAAGAAAATTTTTAAGAATAAATATATAATAATAATAAAAACAAAAACACAAAACCACACAGCAAGCGTTTGATATTATGTATTGTGGTGAGTTTTTTCTACTTCTTTTGGCCCTTCGTCCATAGGCGCACCGCGAATGCGATCCGACTTAAAAAAGAGTCGCATAAGCTCCGGACGGAAGCCGCATTTTAGTCGGACATGTGTCATAGCGCTGAATCTCGTCCACTGGTGCGACTGCAACAAAACTTGGCTGCCAAGTTGCGTGACGACTCTCATCCGACTTTTCGTTGGTTTCTAGTGTTTTGATTTTTGAGTATCTATTTCCGTTTCTATTTTTTTTCTAATGCAGAATGACGAAAGAAAAAACTTGTGAGTTGATCACAAGTCGTAGAAGAGTTGCGTCAATGGACGAAGAACGCCCAACCCAAATTTCGTACAACTGATGCAAACAAGTTGGGTTGCAGTTGTGTTGCACGGGTGAACGAAGGCCCGTATTCTCACAATCGAATAACTGCCTTCTTCAATTCAGTTTCGACGGTTACGCAAAAAATTGTCGCGTCATCTTGAATAGGCTGAAGTACTTACGGCTCTTCCGAAGCTACCGAACAATACGCAAGATTACACATCTCTTTTAAAATTATTTATTATGGTCGTACCACAATACCCGTGACTCGCCGCATCACGAGCCAAGTAGCTAGCGCCACCCAAGCGCATTGCGTCTCTCCCGTCCGGCTCATCGAGTGGAAATATAGCAAAAATACTCGTATCAATACGCTGCGGATGTTACGGACAATCGCCAAACACCGACCTATTTGTTCACTCGATGAATCACTGGACGGGAGAGATGCAAGTTTTTTTTTTTGGGTGTGCACAAGGCAGGGATTCGGAGCGGAGCGGAGTGGAGCGGGCATGAAAAGCCGGAGCGAAGGAGCGAGCGTGGAGCGGTTTTAACAAAGAGGAGCGGAGCGGAGTGGAGCAATTTTTTTTGGTGAAATCGCTCTACTCCGATTTTTTTTTCATTTTCGTTTGTATAGCAGAGCCCTATAATTTAAGCACTCTAAATTTTGTTTGTACGACATTATATAAAGAAATTTAATGTGCATTACATTAGAAGAAATTGAAAATTGAAAACTGATGGGTAGTACAGGACCGTTTCCATATAGCGCGGTTTTCATCACACTTCGTTCGTTCGTCTTATCAAGTAACGTATAGTAAATCGGAGATTAAATTGAAGATTGGGTACAAAATTTTACACGAGGGGACTAAATCTCCGAAAATTGATTCGATGTAATCCAGAATGTAAATTAACTTCCACTGTAGCTGCTACAGTGGAAGTTAATGCGTCTCCCGCATAATGCATTTGTTTGTTTGTCAACGCACGACACGCGAGTTTCAACGAGAAATTAATGACCACTTGGTTTATGGGGGAAATCATTAGAGAGATCTTCGATTCTTGAAAGCACTATAGTTCTAGCTCTAGGGTGTTTATTTGGGATAAACACATGCAATTGATAGGCGCGTTTTTTCAAGATCTATATAGAGCAGAGTAGGTTAAGGCCACACAATTACACTAACAATTTGATCTGAGCTCTAGATAGAAAGTTAGTCCAGAACTTCCACTCTGTTAAATAGTTCCACATTTGAAATGTAGACGGCGCAGGAGGTGAAAGTTTTCGCCGAGTTGGTTTGGGAAGCACTTATAGCTCATTTTAAGTCAATAAAATGTTCGTTTTGTGCAATTATTTGGAACAGTAAACATATAAAATAATTTTGCTGCCTAAAGTTGTATCTGCACCAAGGATTTAAGTCTCCTCTTGAAATTTGAGTTAACATTTGAATTCTAACTAAACCAAGACACGCTCCCAAGCAGACATGCCTCGTTTTTGTCTCCGCTACCCAAACTTGCTCTCGATCGTTTTTTTCACCGCTTAACCTGCTCTACTCTGTTCTGTACTAAAAAAACGCAGCTGACAATTTGACTTCAAGCGAGTGTTGTTTATGCCCTAGCTTTTCATTGTTTGTAAATAACCAGAAAATAGTGATCGAATTTGCTAACTTATAAACCCTTTTCTACGCCTTAAACGTGATAGAACAACGTTTAAAGCGCTCTTCCTCGTTAAACGATTATTCTTCCTTTCTTTGTTGCTCACAATTACAATTTCTTTATTTGGCAATCATATTAACTGCTTAAGACCCGAGAGCATTGTGTTTAGCTGCAAATTTGATTTCATCTCTGACGTTTCATTAATACCTTTTACAATTTGAAATTACTGAATTACAATAATAAGACTTCAAAAAAGAAAACAATTTGGGCAGAGAAATTGTCTCTTTCAAAATCTTTTGTTTTTCATATTTATTTACTTTGAAGCGAAAACGAAAAAACGCATTTCCAACCAATTGATCGTTTTCTGTTCGCTATTCTTCGTTTATTGACATTCATTATCAAATAAATTTTTCTTCTTTTGCCAAGAACAGTTTCGCAATATTAAGAATTATTAAAAGGAGAAATAAAAAAAAGTAATCCCTAAAGAATCAACAACAATATAAAAAAAAATGAATAAATTAAACGAAGAAGAAAAAGTTTTCTTATGTAATCAAATAGATGTTGCTAAGAAAATTTTTAAGAATAAATATATAATAATAATAAAAACAAAAACACAAAACCACACAGCAAGCGTTTGATATTATGTATTGTGGTGAGTTTTTTCTACTTCTTTTGGCCCTTCGTCCATAGGCGCACCGCGAATGCGATCCGACTTAAAAAAGAGTCGCATAAGCTCCGGACGGAAGCCGCATTTTAGTCGGACATGTGTCATAGCGCTGAATCTCGTCCACTGGTGCGACTGCAACAAAACTTGGCTGCCAAGTTGCGTGACGACTCTCATCCGACTTTTCGTTGGTTTCTAGTGTTTTGATTTTTGAGTATCTATTTCCGTTTCTATTTTTTTTCTAATGCAGAATGACGAAAGAAAAAACTTGTGAGTTGATCACAAGTCGTAGAAGAGTTGCGTCAATGGACGAAGAACGCCCAACCCAAATTTCGTACAACTGATGCAAACAAGTTGGGTTGCAGTTGTGTTGCACGGGTGAACGAAGGCCCGTATTCTCACAATCGAATAACTGCCTTCTTCAATTCAGTTTCGACGGTTACGCAAAAAATTGTCGCGTCATCTTGAATAGGCTGAAGTACTTACGGCTCTTCCGAAGCTACCGAACAATACGCAAGATTACACATCTCTTTTAAAATTATTAAGTAGCTAGCGCCACCCAAGCGCATTGCGTCTCTCCCGTCCGGCTCATCGAGTGGAAATATAGCAAAAATACTCGTATCAATACGCTGCGGATGTTACGAACAATCGCCAAACACCGACCTATTTGTTCACTCGATGAATCACTGGACGGGAGAGATGCAAGTTTTTTTTTTGGGTGTGCACAAGGCAGGGATTCGGAGCGGAGTGGAGCGGGCATGAAAAGCCGGAGCGAAGGAGCGAGCGTGGAGCGATTTTAACAAAGAGGAGCGGAGCGGAGTGGAGCAATTTTTTTTGGTGAAATCGCTCTGCTCCGATTTTTTTTTCATTTTCGTTTGTATAGCAGAGCCCTATAATTTAAGCACTCTAAATTTTGTTTGTACGACATTATATAAAGAAATTTAATGTGCATTACATTAGAAGAAATTGAAAATTGAAAACTGATGGGTAGTACAGGACCGTTTCCATATAGCGCGGCTTTCATCACACTTCGTTCGTTCGTCTTATCAAGTAACGTATAGTAAATCGGAGATTAAATTGAAGATTGGGTACAAAATTTTACACGAGGGGACTAAATCTCCGAAAATTGATTCGATGTATGTAATCCAGAATGTAAATTAACTTCCACTGTAGCTGCTACAGTGGAAGTTAATGCGTCTCTCGCATAATGCATTTGTTTGTTTGTCAACGCACGACACGCGAGTTTCAACGAGAAATTAATGACCACTTGGTTTATGGGGGAAATCATTAGAGAGATCTTCGATTCTTGAAAGCACTATAGTTCTAGCTCTAGGGTGTTTATTTGGGATAAACACATGTAATTGATAGGCGCGTTTTTTCAAGATCTATATAGAGCAGAGTAGGTTAAGACCACACAATTACACTAACAATTTGATCTGAGCTGCTCTCGATAGAAAGTTAGTCCAGAACTTCCACTCCGTTAAATAGTTCCACATTTGAAATGTAGACGGCGCAGGAGGTGAAAGTTTTCGACGAGTTATTTTGGGAAGCACTTATAGTTCATTTTAAGTCAATAAAATGTTCGTTTTGTGAAATTATTTGGAACAGTAAACATATAAAATAATTTTGCTGCCTAAAGGAAATTTGTCCAATTGTATCTGCACCAAGGATTTAAGTTTCCTCTTGAAATTTGAGTTAACATTTGAATTTTAACTAAACCAAGACACGCTCCCAAGCAGACATGCCTCGTTTTTGTCTCCGCTACCCAAACTTGCTCTCGATCGTTTTTTTCACCGCTTAACCTGCTCTACTCTGTTCTGTACTAAAAAAACGCAGCTGATATGTCTAGAAGGGAACCACTTTCGCGGAACATTCGTTTCTGGCCAACATTCGTTTTTTGGTTTGGTGGGATAATACTGATTTTGTTTTTATATGAATGGAACGCACCCTACTCTAGTTCTAAAACTATAGAGACCTTATTGTATGGTATATGCGAACAAGTGCTACACTCGAAATTTTCATTTGTCCGGAGCGGAGCGAAACTATTTACCCGGAGCGGAGCGGTTCCCTGTATTGTGGAGCGGGAGCGGAGCGGAAAAATCGCATTGCTCCGAATCCCTGGCACAAGGTGCTAGCCACTTAGTCCGTCCGCAGACGGGTCATTTCATTTTCGACTCGTCTGCGATTCGAAGTTTGCTCGTCTGTATTCCCACACGATGAGTATTAGACGTGTTGTTATGGATTCTTGGGCCCTTTCATGTAATTCGATTCGAATGGAATACCATGTGACTCGAGGACGAGTCTCCCAATTTCAAAAAATCATTGAGTATTCGCTTCGAATGAAAAATTTCGTAACGAATACTCGATGAATATTGAAATTGAGAAACGCTTTTTCGAGTTCACCATCATCATCGTGGCCCGACAACCCGATGTCGGGCCTTGGCCGCCTGGATCGCTGTTTTCCAATCTCGGTCACGTGACCGCGTCCTCCAATCTTGGAAGCCCAGTAGTTGCCCGGCGTCCGCATATACTGAGGTCTCCCAACGAGCTCTCGGTCGTCCTCGCAGTCTCGCTCCGTCGACTCGTCGTGCGTTAATTACTTTCTTCGGCATGCGATCATCGTCCATTCGTTGTACTATACATACACTGCCCATTGAAGTCATTGTAGTTTGACAATTTTCGAAATTCCATCGTACAGTTCATACAACTCATGGTTGTACCGGATGCGCCATCCATCTCGATCGCAAACAGCCCGGAAAATTCGACGCAGAACCTTGCGTTCGAATATGTCTAGCATTTTTCCAGAGGCTTGAGTTAGGGTTCATGTTTCGCAGCCATAGCATAGCACTAGTCGTATGATGGTTTTGTACACGCGGAGCTTCGTGTTTCTGTGCATATGCTTCGATTTCATTATGAGGAGAACCGAGAAAAAAGTCTTATTAGCTACCTGTATTCGTCGCTTGATTTCGTCAGTTCCGTTGACGTCCTTTGACAAGTTGCAACCCTGGTATATGTTGTCGTTCACGAACTCGGATGTTGAGGTCGCCCACATTGATGCTCGATTGTGCTGGCGTCCTTGCCCTCGATTGGGTCATTCTTTTAGTTTTGCCCTCGTTGATACGTAGTCAAACTTCTTTTGCAGCAGTGCCAAGCGTATGCAGAAGTTCTTCTGCGTTGACCAATCTTCGGGACAGGATGTTGATGTCGTTGTTGTTGTTGTAGCAATGGTCGGAATTCGGTGTGTTCGGATTCGTCTTCATCCCCGGCGTTGAGGGATAGAAAGTTAGCTGCTTCTATTGGGTTCTCCCACAGCGATCTAGGAGTCAGGTGCGTGGGTGCAGCTGGACAGTTAAAGATGTGGTTTACGTCGTGAGGGGCTCCATTACATGTTTGGGACGTCCTGGTCGATGCGAGATAGGTAGGAGTTCAGTCGTGAACACCAGCCTGACCGAAGTTGGGCGAGTGTCGTTCTCGTAGCTCTCGGAAGTCTTTCCTCTTCTGGAGATATCATTGGTGGTATGGACGAGAGAACTGGATTCGAACCTAAACCTGCGATTGACTGATGAACCTCCTCCCGAGGTATCGCCGCGATGGCCAACCTGTGTGCGCCACTATCAAAGAGTACCCTTTTGTACCTCTGGACATCCCTTTCTAGGTCCCTCAAGTCGCACCTGACATGTCTGGGCGGCGGCGTCTTGTCCACGAGGTTGGAGTTTGGGTGATCACTTCGGTAGCAACCCATAAGGTATTACTAGGCAAGAAGCTGGTTGTGGTCCCTTAAAGGCATCATCCTGGTTTCCTGATACAGATGGTCCTGGGGTGACATCAGGAGACAGCCAGTAACAGTACGGAGAGCGGCGTTTTGGCACGTTTGAATTTTTTTCCATTGTGTGTCACAGAGACTCTGCGACCACACAGGAGCCGCATAGATGACCACTGATCTTCCGGCTGTTTTATATCTGAACAGTTGAGTTTCCTTATCCTTGCCCCAGGTACTACCGGCCAGGGCTTTGAGGATTTCATTCCTACTACGCATCCTGTCGCACACGGTTGAGGCATGGGGTGATGATGTGGCCAGACTGTCCGGCGTGACTCCTAGGATTTTAGGATAGTTTATAGTAGGAATAGGATGATTTGATTTGACTGGGAAATTTTGGATTCGCCCGGGAAAAATTTGGGTTTTGGACGCAAGTGTGTGTCGGGCTTAACGAGCAAAGTTGTTCCAAAAAAGTCGCGTTTTTTATTTTATTATTTATTTTTATTTAATTATTGTGCTTAGGGATTCGTATAAAAACAACACTATTAACTTTTAGTTTTTTTTTACTATATTAACTTTGTAAATATGTATGTGTATGTACGTTGTACCAACGTCTACACATTCGTCCATTTCATCTTACTTTATCGGAGCCTTTGAATTCGGAGTGACTCGTGCCAATTGCCTAAGTTGCCCGATGATATGATGTAGCCAGCTACATTCTCTTATATCTCCTTCAAACTCGTCTATGGTCTGATACAAAACTGGATACAAATGTGGCAAGACTCCATGATCTATGGTCGGAAACAGATGATGTAGAATATGATCGCCAAAATGGGTCAACACGAGAAATTGCGATCCTTTCAAATCGGCACGATCGATAATGGTGTCGATCTGATAGAGCCCCCAATCTCGATTATTGCGCATCGCATCGCCATCATGGACAATCTCGGGATGATGATGAGCCGCATTCAGTCCGATCAGGGCAAAAGCGAATCCTGCACTAAGCATTATTAAGAGCCATATTTGCAAGATTTTCAGGACACTACAGTTGCTGACAAGGAACATGGCAAGTGGTACGGTAAATGCGAGCATATCGTCCACTTGAATAAGATTCGTTCCTTTCAAAATGCTATAAACTATTCTGAAATAGTGTGAATAAAGATATTAAATAATATATAAATTACAAAATTATATGTATATCCAAAGAGGATTGATATTCTACAAGAGCGATCACTCCATCGAACTTTCCCTCTGCCAGTAGATTTGTATGTATTGACAAATAGTACAGACTACACAGTGTAGACACACAAGAGAATCAATAAATACAAACCTACGGGCGGAGGCTAAAGTTGTATGGAGTGAGTTTTCTTGTGTAGTCTATACAATTTGTCAATACATACAAATCTTCTGGCAGAAGCGAAAGTTCTATGGAGTGATCGCTCTTGTAGAATATCAATCCTCTTTGGTATATCCGTATAAATTACCTGCGAGCGTATTGCAGAATCGTAGAGAAGGGATAGACAAATGGAAAATAAATCCACGACACATATCTTTGCATGAAATTCTTAATGTACGGATTGGGAATCCAGCAGAAAAACGGCTCAAACATGGACAGCTCTAAGTCGTTGAATGAATTCGGGAACATATGATGCGAAAACACATGAGATATGCGCCAATCCTTGCAGTTCATAAGTGTCAGATTGAATGTATACATGCGCCAATTATCCTTGCGATGAAAATAATTATGAGCAATTATCACAGTCCAATTTAAGAATACACCAGCCAAGATTGCTAGGAATTTGCTTTGATAAAGACCACTTGCCATTGCCAGGAGATAACCGACACAAAGGATCAATGTATGGATATTCTAGGAATTATTTTTTTAATTAATTAATTTTTGAAACTGATGATTTTCTACTTACATCCGATTTTCGGCTATACTTAGCCACGTCAATGGTTTTCAACTTTTCCATAACACGTGTCTTCAATGTTCGGTAGAATCCTTTCTCCGCAAGAGTGAGCGTTACATTTCTGGGTTCTTTGGCATCGCGGACTTTGTATTTAGCAAGTATGCCTACTGGTGAGTTGCTTAGATGGTGTGCTTCAAAAAGTTCTGTAATGTCGGTTCCCTAGAATAATTATTATTTTTTCAACGGTTAGTTTGACAATTGTGTGTTGTAAATAATTCCATTACACCTTTGTTAGACGTAGCCAATCAGGCCCTCCTGGATGACGATCTATAAATGGTGTCAAGTCGTAAATGCCATCGTAGACTCGCCAAAGACCCTCGGCGTTATCGTCTTCACGTTTGCCCGCAAGCCAGCTAAAATTGAAAAAAAAAATCCGAATATAAATCTGTAGAAGTAGTCATGCTAAGTGTGGCTTTATAAGCTTCTAATACGAGAGTAAGGCGAAAAGTTCTCGGCCTGACACAGAAATACCGTTATAATCAGCCAAAATTTATGTTTTCTGCCTGGGTGCACGTGTCATTAGTTCGTATGACAAGTTTCAACTTGTTCTCTCAAGTAGTTTGTTTACACGAATTTTTGCAGTAGACATCTTACGTGTTTTTCGTTAAAATGGAGAAACTTGAATATCGTGCGGTCATAAAATTCTTCGTTTTGGATGGATTAACTCCTAAGGAAATTTACGGAGACTCTGCTGCTTCGATGTCAACCGTTAAAAAATAGGCAGTTGAATTTAAACGTGATCGCACGTCGCTCGAAGACGACCCACGTGAAGAACGGCCAACAACCGCAACCACACCGCAACCCATCGAAACTGTGCATGATATCGTATTGGACAATAGGCGAATGAAAGTGAGTGATATTGCTGAAGCTGTGGGAATATCGAAAGAAAGGGTGCGAAACATCTTACACAAAGAAGTATAGCCGCCATACATTATCCGATCCGTCGCCCGATCGATCGGCCGATGGATCGCCACAAAATGTCAGCTGATCAAAAATTATACGAAACTGTCAAAAAAATCGTCAACGATAATCGCATACACAGGCCGATCCATCGGCCGATATCGATATCGGGCGACGGATCGGCCGATCGATCGGTGTGTGTATGGCACGTTTTAGAGATGCAAAATTTCTGCGCAAGATGGATGCCGCATTTGCTGAATGTCGATCGCAAACGATTTTCTCAGCAATCTTTGCACCGATTCAATCGGGATCCGACCGATTTTGTGCGGCGATTTGTCACCATGAATGAGACTTGGGTGCACCACTACACGCCAGAAACGAAACAGCAGTCGAAGCAGAAAGGAAAGTCGATCGCATCTGCCGGAAAGGTCATGGCCAGTGTGTTTCGGGATGCGAAAGGGATTCTGTTAATTGATTACCTTGAAAAAGGCAGAACAATAACAGCGAATATTACTCCAAACTTCTTGACCAGCTGGATGTAAAAATTCGCGAGAAGAGGCCTGGCTGAAGAAGAAAAAAATCATCTTTCACCAGGACAACGCACCTGTATACAAGTGTGCGCTGGCGATGGGAAAACTGCGGGATTTGGGGTACGATTTGCTCGACCATCCCCCTACTCTCCTGATTTGGCACCCATCTGTTCCCAAACTTGAAGAAATTTGTTTCTGGGAAGCGCTTTGCATCCAATGAAGAAGTTGAGAGGATCGTAGATGAATATTTTCACAGCCTTCCAGACTCTCACTTCCGGGAAGGAATACTGACGTTGCAGAACCGCTGGACTAAGTATGTTGAAGTCAAGGGAGATTATGTAGAAAAATAAAATCATATTTTAACTGAAAATCGCAGTCTTTCATTGTCAGGCCGAGAACTTTTCACTTTACCCTCGTAGTTCAGACTAGGAACGAAAAATAGGAAAAATAAATCATGTATCATAGTTTTGCGATTTGTCACAATTGTTGGGGACCTGTCCCCTGAATATGTGTTCCAAAGCCCCTTATGATAGGGGATCCAGAAGTGATTTCCTCAAGGAAAAACGGCAAAATAACTCTCGAATACAGTTATTGAGAACGAAACCGATAAAAAACCGTACTTTTCAAAAACGATTTCTTAAAACTTTGATGATTTTTAGGGTTTTATAAACAAAACCCTTATGAAATCGGTCATACGTCGGTCTGTCTGTCTATCTGTCCAATGAAATATCTCACGAACCGCAGAAGCTACATTCATAAAATTCGGCAGAAATATGTGGAGTACAACAATTCTCCGGAGAAAGCGATTCGATATAATAGGCTCACTTTAAGGGGGGTCCTCATAGAGGGGAAATGATGGTCGAATTTTTTTCTCGTTTAGTATAGGCAAGTGGGATATCACAAGAAAGGTACCGTCGAGTACATTCCATTTTTGGCATTTTTAAATTTGAAGAAAGGGGAAAAGAGGGAGAGGGGAAAATAGGTGATCCCACCTCCTTGCATTTCGAGACCTAGAAATATGAAAATTTGCAGGAAAGCAGCATTTCACTAGCATAGAAAACTAAAAACAGTAGGATTTTGATATCTCATCAAAAAAGGTTAATAATAGTAAATTTCTATAGTTGCAGTTAGTACACCCCTGCTTCCCTAAAACACATCTCAGCTCAAAAATACTGATGGCCAACGATAGCAAGTTCCATAGGCAATAATATCTCCAAGTTTCGTCACAATCGCGTAATATTTACTAATAGTACATTCATTTAAAGTTTAGCATTGTGACACTCTCCATACAAAAAATATACCTACTGGCCTGATGCATTGGTGCGAGTACTGCTTGAATGTTGTTTTTCGTAGTGCGAATTGCAGTTACTTATTTAACCAACCGTTTAAAAATTGGTTGGGGGCGGAGATTCTAACAATAATTATTCATATATTTTTCTTTTAGAGCTTTGTAGTTAAAATAAAACTCTTGTAAAATCGGTCAAATGTCCTTAGAATATTTCACGAACGGCTGAAGCTACACACATGAAACTCGGTGAGAATGTGTGGAAATACTATAATTCGCTGAATAAAGCGAATTTTCTTTAAATTTTAAGGAAGCGAAACAGTAGAGCAGGACAAAATATGAGATAGTAATTTGCCCCTCCCCCCCTTTACATTTCGACACCGTTGCACTTAGAAATTTTAAAATTTGCAGGAAGGTAGCCTACGAATAGCATAAAAAATGGGAAATTATTGAATTTGGATATCTTCTCAAAATAGATTAATAGCAGTATATTTCTATAGTTATAGTTAGCATACCACTGCATCCCTTAAACATGTCCGAGGATTAAAGTACTGATGGCCAACTATAAGCAGCTCCATAGGCAATAATCTTTGCATGTTTCGTAACAATCACGTAATTTTTAATAATAATACATTCATTTAAAACTGGGCATTATGACACTATCCATACAAAAAATTCACCTACCGGCCTCATGTAGAGCGAATTGTCGTTCAACCATTCCTCAAAGGGTACAGACTGATGGATAGGGGGGAGGGAGTTAGGCTGGTCGCTGACTCTACTTTCTATAATTATGGACTCAATTCTTGTTTTATTTTTTCTGTGCAAGTTTGCAATTTGGAATGTCATTTTAAGATGAATGGTTAAGCATCTCGAAGGGTAGGACAGTTCGTCTCGATCTCGTATATATACATATCTAACTATAAAACGGGAAGTTTTAAAATTATTACTTTGAGAGGTGAGAGACGGAATCTTTTCTTATGAATTGGCATATAGGATAATATACTAGTACCATGGGTAAAACATTTTAATTATGGTGTTTTTTATCCATTGGAGTGGTACCAAGAAGAGCGAGGAGTCGATATTTATGTACATACCAAAACAAGCGCTTGCTACAAAACCCTCGGATTGCGGGCGTAGCCCTCTATATTCCGGTTTCATTTCAGTTGAGTTCATTTTGATAAAATTTTTATGAGAAACTGATAGTTGAGCATTGTTCAAATTAACATTTATTTGGCAGATTTTTTCATTGCGAATAAATAGAAGACATTGGAGCTTTTATTTGCATTGAATGACGAATGTACGAGTACATTCCCTGAGATATTCCGTTTAAAAAATATTTCAGCGCACAATCACGTGCACTTTGTCCCCTGTATAAACTTATATTCGAACTGAAGCCATTATCAGGAGGAGTAAATTTTTTTTAAATTAATTACTTAAATTATTTATCAACTTCAAAATGGTTGTTCTCACTCACCCATGGGTCGTTATTAGAGCACTGTTGCGATAAGACGGATACTTATTTGAAATTTGCGAGTTTTTCCAACTCATTTTGTAACTAATTAGATGCTACAGATCGATATAAATAGATAACACATTGAGTTATATTACAACTTCTAATTATTATTTTATAGATTTAAAACAAGAAGAGAAGGACAAAACTATCTATTTAATATCGCCTAGAAAAGTTACGAGAACAGTTATTTCGTCCAAGGCTAAAAACAGACTAATAAAGTTTTTGTAAATGGTATTCGAAAAACTGACAAAGAAAAAAAAATTTTTTTAACACCATTAATTAATCTTACAGTCGTACAATACAGATAGTAGGAACAGTTCGTGCACCACTCAATTGCCTCGTTTTTATGTACCAGAACAGTGCATAACAGAATAAGCAGCAAAGAAACTACGAGTATACAGAACAGGAACAGCATAGCAAATTGTAAATTTAGGGGTAATGGAGTATACATATTTATTTCGTTCATATTAGGCGTGTTTGTTTGGGAATTGATCGGGTGTAGGGTAAAATAACACGCGTTACACCAACAACATTAACCTGGAGAGCTTAGTAGGGTGGCTGCCCTACACTCGATAACCCCACAATAACTTCCACATGCATGACACCGACACGTGTGTTGTGTGGAATCTAATATGTTGATGTTGGCACGCTTTTGTTTTTGTCAATCAGCCAAGTTCATTAGTAAACTAATATTACGTCGGGCTCTGATAGGCCTATGCCTATTATTAAATAATACAATAAGATTACTAAAAATATCAATAGAACAAAATAAAAACGAAAAAAAAATAAGACGCATTACCCATTTGTGAAGCATAAGCGCATTTTTATATTTTTTTAATAATAAAAGTGGAGTGTACCATTGCTAAGCAGTCAACAAGACCACTTAGCAATGATCCCCACCAAAAATTTGTCAGCCTAAAACGTGCCATACACACACCGATCGATCGGCCGATCCGTCGCCCGAAATCGATATCGGCCGATCGATCGGCCTGTGTATGTGGAAATCGCACCGATCGGCCGATCAATTTTGATCTGCCGATATTTTTGTGCGATTTTCGTGCGATCGATCGGTGACGATCGATTGGATAGTGTATGTGATTATCGCAAGTGAATGCCAAATTACCAAATTATTAAATTATGAAATTTCAAGGATTCTTATGATTAAAATGGCACTGCAATTGAAATATCAAATATGTGGTATACGAAAATACCACACACATCCAAATAGTTAACAAAAATGAATCTAGGTTGGATTGGGAGTGAATCATAACCTATTTTTTGGATTGTCATTCGTTGTCGCATCGCACGAAAATCGTACAGTGTTTGTGCAGTGGAGATCGGCAGATATTTTGTGGCGATCCATCGGCCGATCGATCGGACGACGGATCGGATAATGTATGGCGGCTATAAGCCAATTCACTTAGCGCTTGAGCTGGTTTCGTCACCCGATAGACTTTACTCTTCAGGAGCTACCTTGAGTCTATCGGGGAGGTAGCTCGACCAAAAGTGTGTATTCCAACTTTCGTCAGAATGCGTCGCTTCGCACAATGTTCACGGTACCTATATATAGTGTGATGAAACCAGTGGGTTGAGCTTTCTTAAAAAGGGAACTATGAACCCACTCAGCTGTTAAATGAGTACACATTTATGGGGTAAATAACTCGGTTAAGCGTGTTGCTGATCACACACCTCTGCACAAGACATACCGATTTAGAAAATGAGATGATGCTAACTCATCTCGAGGCGATGGTTCAAATTGGACTGTTGCGCCAGTTATTTATTTTATTTTATTGGTTTCCGATTAACCGTCTTTTTGAGTATGCGTCAGGCTGCTGGTCCGATGCCGGACGGATAATCGCTCTATTGTACTACATATTTAATATTTCCCTTGCAGAGCCATTTAAATCAACAGAATCCGTCGAATTTCATAATTTAACAATTTGATAATTTGACATTCACTTGCGAAAATCACATACACCATACAACATACATACATACATAGATAAAAGCCGATCGGCCGATGAGCAAACTTGGTGCGATTTCCACATACATCCATCGCTTCGTCTATGGTGGGTCGAAACTGCAGCACTGCATTGCCGAATATTTGTACCTGGACGGTGGCTCACGAAACATATTTCGCAGTAGTGGTCCGTGGAGAATTATCGGGGATATTATTTAGTGTTAGTGTAATGCGTGTAATATTGTTCTGTTCTGGTGCAAAGAAACGTGATTCCAAAGTTCATTTGTTTATATTTTCACGACATAAAAACAGCTAAATCGATTAGAAACAGAGCTAAAGCAGCATTCGAACCGACCGACGTCAAATGATTTAATTTGGATCTGATTTTAAATGTAATGTTTTAAATTTAGTAATTTCGTCGGTAACACTCACTTGACATTATCAAATTTTTGCACGAATTTTTTAACAAAATGTAAAGCTCTGGTGTTTTCGCTAAAATATTAACCGTAAACACCTCTATTCTGGTCAAACTACAACGACTTCAATGGGCAGGGCATGTACAAAGAATGGACGATGGTCGCATGCCTAAGAGAGTAATGAATTCAGAACGAGTCGATGGAGCGAGACTACGAGAACGACCGAGATCTCGTTGGGAGAGCTCAGTAGGTGTGGACGCCGCGCAGCTGCTGGGCTTCCAAAATTGGAGGACGCGGTCACGTGACCGAGAAAATTGGAGGACAATGATCCAGGCGGCCAAGGCCCGACGTCGGGCTGTCGCGCCACGATGATGATGATGACCTCTATTCTGGTCCAATGTTTTTGCAGAAACGAGAGAGCTTTAAGTTTTTGTTAAAATTTTGTACAAAAAAAATGTAAGGTAGGTGTAATAAGAACATGACTTAATAGTTGCAGTTGTAGTTGGACAGTGGCGTTGGGGAGACGTAAGGCGTGTTCTTTTGCGTATCTATCGAGTGTAGTGTAGGGTAAGAAACATGCGTGTAATGCGAGTTCGTTACCCTACCTCCCTACTCTATACTTGATGGATATGCAAAAAAAAAAAACGCGCCGAATATTGATGGATCCAAAAAATTGGGTGGTCTAATGCGTGGTCTAATGGGCGGTCTAGTGGCTGGTCAGATGTGTGGTCTAACGGATGGTCTAATGTGTGGGCTAGTAGGTGGTTCAATAGGCGGTCTAGTGCGTGGTCTAATAGGTGGTCTAATGCGTAGTCTAACGGGGTTAGTTGGTCTAGCGTCTAAAACCGCCTCAAAATCGAATCGCTAAATGTGATAAAACAGTAAACAAAATACTATATATGGCGTAATACGTACTCAATTCAGGAGGCACGAGAGCACCCGAAATCAACACTACCGTCATACATACGTATGTTACATGTTTTTAATATGTATAATCCGCAAATTGAATTACTTAAGGAATGGTAATACGCCACTGCACTTTCATATTTCCGTCTTTTTGTATGCTAATAATGCCAACTTCTAAATCCTTATCTGTAAAATGATAGACCGAAAAAGCATTATTATTACATAAATGTATGTGTATATATGTATATAGTGTAGTAGTCCATTTTTAAAAGTTTAGGTCATACTTAATGCGCATATTTACGATTTCAATAAATTTATTAAAACAGAAAATAATTCAGTCGATGAGAAATGTGCAATTAGTATCTCGGCTGACCTTAACGTGTCATTTAATACGAGTACTACTGAATGGGTGCGTTTCCAAAACGAAACAGTGTCGACACTGTTGCGTGGCTCTCTCACTCATTCAAGGGTGCACAACATTTTACATCTCTCTCACACATGCAACAGTGTCGACACTGTTTCGTTTTGAAAACGCACCCAATAGTATCGTACTTTTTACACCTTTCAAATCGTGAAGGGATAGGATCATCTGTGTCCCCTTAGTCCTTTGTTGAGTCAATTTAAATAATATGTGTACAGGCGTGAGGGGGCGATGACTACTCTGGTTGATTATAGCAGATTTACTATAGTTCAAAGTTTTCACCGTCCGTCGTTGCAGAGATGTCTCGATTTATTAGAGCTGTCGGATATTCAGTACTTAATGTTGTCCAGTGAGCTGTTTCGCGAAGTCGGACATGTTATTGTGGGGTTACAAAATTACTAACTTATATAGTAGCCCTTAAAAGTTTTTCTTCAGGGAGCGTCACTGTATAATTTATTATTGAGTCTGCGAATGCATCTGTTTTACGAGTATATATGTATTACTTTTGTGACATCTTCACACATAAACAATGAGTAGAATATTTTCATTATTTGTAATATTTTTATTACGAATTAATTCTGATAACATTAAGAGTATCTGCTATTAACCTTTTGTTTATGAACTGCGAATGTTTCATTTGCAATCAGTTGTTTTCCCTTGTTGGTAGCGAATTAATCATTTCTGCCGAAATCTTTTCAGTAAAGATTCTTACATATTTAATTTCACGCAGAATCCATCCAATTTTTGTCTAAAATACTGTCCTAAAAGTAATAGTTATATAGGCTTTTGAAAACAAATAGTTTTTCATTACTCTCGTAATAATGACTTGGAAAAACTCGCGAATCTCAAACAAGTTTCCGACATATAGAAATAGTGCTCTGGTCACCACCCATAGGTAAGGACAGATAATAAATTTTAACAATTTCCGTGTTTCTTTGCATACATATTAGTGCGTTTAACCAACACTACACTAACAACATTGATCCCGATAATTTTTGGTGAAAGAAACTTGTTCTGTAGGCGACTTGTCAGGGTGAAGGCTGCAACTAATATTACGTTTACACTATCCGCAGATTACTTCATCTGGGCTGGCTGATTTAATCTGGAACTGTCAAATACAAAACTCACCACTCCCAGATTACGCAGCAGATGAAGTAATCTGGAGATAGTGTAAACGTAATATAATCTAAGACACACCCTGAACCAAGGAAATTCTCCATTTTCTCCTAAATTACCCTTTCACTTAATGTATTCAATGTTCTTGCAATTTGCAAGTGCGAATTATTTTTCAGTGAAATTGGAGTTTTTTGTGACACTTAGATTAGGTTAAGTGAAGGAGCTGCCGTGACATTGCACAGCCCATATAGACCACTTCTGGGTCCGTTGTGATACCACCAAAGTCCCCTAATATTACGTTTACACTATCCCCAGATTACTTCATCTGCTGCTTAATCTGGGTGTGGTGAGTTTAAAATTGTATGTATTTGACAGTTCCAGATTAAATCAGCCGGCGCAGATGAAGTAATCTGGGGATAGTGTAAACGTATTTTAATAATATAATTCAACCTAAGCCCCAACCAGCCGGTGCTGTCGATATAGCGATTGAGCTGTATTTTACTCATATTTTTAAAGTCCTCCAGATCGCAGAACCCAGAAATTTCTTCCGCCTAAGGCGGCTATTACACTATAAAAGTTCTTTTACAAATATCTTTTAGAAAAGATATTTTAAAAGAACTATTGTAGTGTAATAGCCACTTAAGAAAAGATTTGCGACATGAACGTGGCTTGCACACCACCATACCATGCGTCTGTAGCTAATATTACGTTTACACTATAGCCAGATTACTTCATCTGCGTGTGGTGAGTTTAAAATTGTATGTATTTGACAGTTGCAGATTTAAATTACGTTTACACTATCCCCAGATTACTTCATCTGCAGCGTAATCTGGGTGTGGTGAGTTCAAAATTGTATGTATTTGACAGTCGCAGATTATCTCAGTTGGCGCAGATGAAGTAATCTGGGGATAGTGTAAACGTAATATAAATCAGCCGGAGCAGATGAAGTAATCTGGGTATAGTGTTAGTGTAATATTACGTTTACACTATCCCCAGATTACTTCATCTGCTGCTTAATCTGGGTGTGGTGAGTTTAAAATTGTATGTATTTGACAGTTCCAGATTAAATCAGCCGGTGCAGATGAAGTAATCTGGGGATAGTGTAAACGTAATATAAACGTAATATTAGCTTCGTAACGCACGGGCGAAAAATTCCCGGTGGGTTACCGCTGTCGCGTTTCCTTGCTGCTTATTTCTTCCTTTCTTGGTTACAAAAAAAAAAAAAAAAAAACCAGTCCGAAGCGTACATACCCTAGATTTGTACAGACCTAGTGGTGATACCAAAAGTACCAATTGGCAACGACCATATGCATTAAGAATGGGTCTTCTATATGACCAATTCATAGGGGAGGTTGGCACTCATTCAGTAGGATCTTGACCATTCTCAAAATCAATTAACTAACTAACCCATTCTACAAATATTTGTCGAATTTTTCAAGTCGCTAGCTTCATTCTATGGAAAGTTATTGCTTATTTGAAGTTTCACTTGTAGGGGAGGTAGGGGTTCCTTGGGTCGGATCTTGCCCATCATTGACACCAACCAATTAGATCACCCTACAAACATTTAAACAAAATTTCAAGTCTCTAGCTTCACTCTATCGAAAGTTATCGCTTATTTGAAGTTTCATTTGTAGGGGAAGTAGGGGTTTCGTTGGTCGGATTTTACGCATTTTCAATATTAGCGAACTGGATCCTACTACAAACATTTGACCAAAATTTCAAGTCGCTAGCTTTATTTTGTCACAAGTTATCGCTTATTTAAAGTTTAATTTCTAGGGGAGGTAGGGGTTCCTTAGTTCGGATTTTACCCATCTTTAATGCCAACTAACTCAATCTCACTTCAAACATTTGACTAAAATTTCAAGTCACTGGCTTCATTGTATCAAAAGTTATTGCTTATTTAAAGTTTCGTTGGTAGGGGAGGTGGGGGTTCCTTGGGTCGTATCTTGCCCATATTCAATACCAACTAAGTAGGTCTTACTAGCAACATTCCACCAAATTTTTAAGTCGGTAGTATCATTTTATCGAAAGTTATCGTAATTAAAGGAACATTTAATTTTTTTAAATTTGTAGGTGAGGTAGGTGTTCCTTTGATCTGATTTCGCCCAATTTACAGAACCTTGAGCAGCTTCTTCCCTCAGGGTTAAATACCAAAAATCAGATGTCTACGTCAATTTGTTCAAGAGTTATGGACAAAAAACCTGAAAAGTAGGGTAGTACGGGGCTCTTTGTAAGAAAATTGCCGTTAGTTTTCAACTGATTGATTTTATTTTTCCAGAAGAGTATAAGATTACCCTCACGAGCAATCTACCAAAGCTAGAGCTTTTCATGTTTATTTAATCGGGAGTTATGGATACATTTAAGTATTTTACATATGTAGGGGAGGTAGGCGTTCTCTTGGCCTGATCATGCCCATTTTCAATACCAATCAACTAGATCATACTTCCAACATCTGGCCAAAATTTCAAGGCTCTAGCTTCATTCTATCGAAAGTTATCGTGCGAACGGACAGACAGACAGACAGACATGGCTAAATCGAATCAGGAGGTGACCCTGATCATTTATATATATACATTGTTATACCTTCGGAGCCTCCTTTAAGGTGTTACATATTTCCGTCGTGACAAAAACAATATACCCTACACTAAAAGTCTAGGGTATAATAAAACACGGCTAATAAAAAGATTTTACACTTAATTTGTTTTAATTTAAAGTTGGCTTGAGGGTAAACGGCTCGACGACAACGCGGAGGGATTGTGGAGAATTCATGATTCTATCTATGACTTAAGTGATTTTATAAGGTTTCATCCTGGAGGTCCCGATTGGTTGCGCCTAACGAAGGTACGAATCGAAATTTACCAGATGTTATTAAATTAAAATCGCGTAATTTTATGAAAATATTTAGGGAACCGATGTCACAGAACTATTTGAAGCTCACCATCTATCCGAGAAACCTCACGAATTTTTAGTCAAATACAGAGTCCGAAATGCTTCAAAGCCTAGGAATATAACTTTGACGCTAGACGAAAAGGGATTCTATAAAACTTTGAAGGCTAGGGTAATGGACAAACTCAAATATATAGATACGAAGAAGTATAGTCGAAGGTCGGATGTAAGTATGAATAAAAAATAGAGGTAAGTTGTATGTATTGGGCTCACACTGGAGCCAGATCATTTGATCTGCGCCAGATTACTTGATCTGAAACTGTCAACTACATACAATTTTAAACTCACCACGTCCAGATCGAGTGATTTTGCCCGCAGTATATACCCGCTTTGCGTTATCTAGCGTCCCAGCGTTATAAACAATCATTGTTTCTGAATTCAATTCCAAAATGTATGTTGGACACACACAAAATCGGGCTTAAATTAAGTACTAGTCTGATAGCACTGCGAACGTAGTGGAATATAAAGCTCCATGAGTACGTTTCACGTGAACGCTTCTCTTCACTGAGTGTTCACATCACAATCACAATCAAAGCACAAGCATCAGCACCAGCTTTCACTCTGTGGTCGCCCTAAGAGTTGTTGATGTTTCCTTGGCATATGCATAACTGGTTTTGGATGATGCATGTTGCTGTCATACACATCCTGTCCATTAAGTCGTCTTCCACGCCAAGTAGGAAAATACTGTGACTTATGTTGGATTCACACGGGGAGCTAGTTCAATTCGATCTCGGAAATCAAGGTGTGGTGATGGTAAATTTGTATGTATCTGACAGTTTCAGATAAGGTGAACTGGCCAGATCGAGCTGAAATCAAGTGCTTTGCCCGCAGTGTGAGCGTGAACTTATTCCTACGCCCCACACCACAGGGGGAACATAACGCAGTGTGATGTGTGTCTCCTCATAAAAAATCTATAAACTTCTCTCTACAGTTCATCCATTCTTCAATGCTGGCTCTCACATACATCCTATCTATCGCTTGTGGACTGTATCATAGTAAGCTACTGGCTTTTATCACCGGTTTATTTGTCACGTGGACCGTTATAATTTCCCATAATTACTTTCATCGTCGCGATAATTGGCGCATGTACATGTTTAATTTGTCACTGATGAATTACAAGGAGTGGAGGATACTACATGCCATGTCGCATCATATGTTCCCGAACTCGTTTCATGATCTGGAACTCTCTTTAAATGAACCATTTTTCTGTTGGGTACCCAATCCGCATATTAAAAATTTCATCCAGCGCTATATATCGTGGATTTACAGTCCATTGATTTATACACTATCGACGCTAATTCAATTTGCCCAAAGGTAGGTCCAGATATATGTATCCAGATAAAAGGATAAAGAGGGTTTCTAAAAGGCACCTTTCTCGTTTCAGAATTATATACACATTGAAGACAGGAATAAATGTTTTTGAGCTGAGTGACGCAGTTCCTTTTACTCTTCCGGTTGTAATGATTCTCACAAGCAGCGCGGGAGTTTTCAAAATCTTGGAAATTTGGCTGACTATTATGCTAAGTGCCTCGTTTATTTTTGGATTGATCGGATTCAATGCAGCTCATCATCATCCTGACATTTTCCATGATGGCGATGCACCACGTAATAATCGCGATTGGGGACTGTATCAGATTGATACGATCATCGATCGGGCCGATTTAAAAGGATCTCAGTTTTTGGTCTTAACACACTTTGGCGATCATATTTTACATCATTTGTTTCCGACTTTGGATCACGGAGTTTTGCCACACTTGTATCCTGTTCTTTATGAAACCATAGAGGAGTTTGAAGGTGAATTGAGGGAATGCAGTTGGTTTCATCATATTGCTGGGCAATTTAGGCAGTTGGCCAGAATTACACCGAATCCCAATCCTCCTATAAAATAAAAAAAAAATGGATTGTTTTTTTTTTATTGTTGGTAAATAAAATGCTGGAGATAATACAGGGACTACTGCACATTTATATTAAATATCACTAACCGCATTTCTTTGTACCAGAATTGTAGTATATAACATTCATAATAAAGCAGCAAAGAAACGATACAGAACAAAACAAAATAAAATCGTCTGTCGTTTTATGCGGGAGATACGGGAAAACCAACGGTCAACATCACTACTCTCAAGCAATGCCTTGTTGGCGTTGAGTTAACATATAAATTTCCGTTGTGGCAGTTGCTAGCATACACCTCCTATCTAGCCGTCTTTTACTGACAAACTTGAAACGCTGTGGCGGGAGTTCTAGTTATATTTTATTCACGCGCCAGGGAAATTAACTCCTGAACTCTAGATTCAATCGCATTGAAGAGTGGCGACCGAGAACTCACGGCTACCGAGTGCGTGAATGGAAGACATACGATGAAAAAATGGTTGGTGGCCACCTCCAAAACACGACACTTTCACAGTACGAAAAAAATTCTCCATTCCTCATGTTCTAATGCAAGTAACGTGATTCGGTGGTGGTCGCAGACCATTTGGCTCATGTGTGTGTGTGGCGAGCTTTATACGATACCAATCGCCCTTTTTAAAGGTCGCCACACATGAACGCGCAAAACCACGACCGAACTTCCATCGAACCATCAATTTCATAGAACGTGCGGACCTTAAGGCTGCGCGCATGTTGGCTCACGTTCGCGTGTCGCGTTCACGTGTTTTATGTCAAACGGTTTGTGCCTATGGTTTCCAACCAAAGACGCGAATCTGTCAATATGATAAATGCTCGGCTATTGTCGTATCAACAAATTGAGTTCATTATTGTGCCTTAAAATGGATAATTAGGTAAGAATTGAGTGGCAAAACAAACGACTGGGGAGTAGTAGGATGTGCATAAATACACATTTCATACTAAATTATTGGCGTTAATACACAATAATGAATCCAATTTTGTGATACGACAACAGCCGAGCATCTATCAAATTGACAGATTCGCATCTTTGGTTGCAAACCATAGACTCAAACCGTTTGACATAAAATACGTGAACGCGACACGCGAACGTGTGCCAACTTGCGCGCAGCCTAAGAATTGAGTGGCAAAACACTCAACTGGGGAGTAGTAGGATGTGGATGACAAGCATCATATAAGTTGTATGGTGTCGATGGTCGTCGCCCGGCAACAAAAAACTCATTTGCTTAGCCACTGGCGCTACGCCAGAAACCAGACGAGTTTATATCGGCAAATCGTAAGTTGCGATTTATACATGACATGAATTCGCAGCCTTGTTGTTGTCAAACGGTGACTGGTTATTAGTCTGCTTCCGGACTTGTTATTCAGATGGTTTTCGGATTTGATAGAAGCTGCATTCGAGCGACTGCCGCTAAAGGTAATTGTTCAGCTTGATCTAAAGGTGCGTTTTGCTAGGCAACACTATGGGTAGATCGCAGGCGACGATCAAAATTAAATACATACACAAATAGTGCTCCTTGCTCTATAGGTTGATCGCTAATCGCGAAATAATGTGTGACGATCGTGTGCCTAGCAAAACGCACCTTTAAAGCTCTTTAACAACTTTTACTATCTGCCTTAACCCCTTGCAGAGCATAGCGCATCAACTACACCTTGACCCAGCTGACGTTTCGCTTTTTACTGTTGCTTAAGAAGTTTCACTTTAAAAATATACTCATATACTTAAAATATAAAACCAAGTATCCTGAACAATAAAAATTATGTTCAGCATTTTCGTATATTTTGACATCACTTTTCTAGCTATACTAGTTGATCCCCTCATACAGACAATTTTTTACATGAAAATGACGCCCCTCGTAATTGATATCCCTCGAATTATTGATCTTGCACTTGGTACTCCGGAGGTCGGTCTGGCCAATTTCAAAGTACTTCACAGTCTGCTATACGCTTTGGTTGAAGTCCTCGATTTGGACAAATATCGTGTCGAGTTTTCGGCATCTCAAAGCGAAAAGATCCAGTCGCTGATTCAGCACTTACCACTTGAGCCTACAGTGACGGTTCGGGAGTTTGAAGTGGATGAGGTCGACGATCAGAATTTTATCCACAGGACACCAGTGGACAAGCAGAAATCGAAGAATTTTAGAAATCTACTGGTTATTAACGAAACGAATGAAATTGATGAGGAAGCCACTACTGTAAGTTCGGGTGGAGACAAGGATCTTGTTCAAAAGCCTGCGAACGTGGAAGGACTTCACGATCCTACCCAACTTATTACACCTAATACACAAGACACTATAGGACCGGCAGAGAGTCGAGATATTCAACAACCAAAGGTCGTAATGGATACGATGAGTGTAAATAATAGATTGGATGCCGTAGAAGCTACTATCGGGAAATTCACCTCCATGATGTATGATTCCATTCAAGCAGATGTCCCCAATTTTGCAAAAAAGGTGGGTTGGTTGGAAAAAATTATGCATGACTACATGATCGAGGCAACAGTAGGTATCATTGAGAAAACTGAAGAAGATACTGCTGCAAAAACCGGAATTAGTGAAATACTCGTAAGAGCAGATACAGAAAACGAAATGGATATAGCGAAAGGTATGGGATTAACTAGTCCTCGAGATGAAGTTGAAAGGGATTTATTAGAAAAGGAGAAAGGTGGGTTCCTTAAACGTTAAGAAAATAAAACCACTTTACACCGCTAGAAAATTGCTGCCTTTCTATTGTTTTAGCTATTACTGAAAAAGCCAGTCCCAAAGATAAATGCAAATTACTGCTGACAGCAGATCAGATAAAAACGCCTATCGTCAGGCAAATTCGGGTTCTCAGGAAAGAGTTTGAAA
Source organism: Chloromyia formosa (assembly GCA_964017055.1). NCBI lineage: Eukaryota > Metazoa > Arthropoda > Insecta > Diptera > Stratiomyidae > Chloromyia > Chloromyia formosa. The sequence continues at coordinate 23,706,463 of OZ024816.1, read as the reverse complement.
GTCTTCAATCAATAGTACAACAAACTATTCCCCATGTTCAATTTGAGCCACAGCATCACGCAACAACTAACAGAGGACCATCTGCGCCTATACTAATGGCCGAATACTTCACAGGATCGGATGAAAATCCGACTATATTAGGGAGACTTGAAAGCCTTGAGTCGAAATTGGCGCTTATAGACGATCAGTTCATAAATTTTGAAAACAGAATTGTCGAGCTGGCGAAGGCTTCTCTGCATTCCGATGTCATTACTGTCAGGGATTTCCATGCTAAACTGGCAGAATACGGATTGTGTTTAGATACAATAACTGAAAAAGTAAGTTTTCTCAATACAGAAAGGGTTCATTTAATGAAAAGCATTGATCGAGCGAGCGAGGAATTGATGAAGTTGAATGAAATAAAAGTAAGTATAGAAACCCGAAAATAAAAATCGAATATTACCAAATCCGCAATTAAAAAATCCATAAACACAAAATCCATAATTAGAAAATCAACAATATTAAAAAATTCAAGTCACAAAATCTATAAATTTTTGTATGGAAAAGTAGCACCTACGGGAAGTGTCTGTATAACTGTATACACAGTATGTTCGTACTGTCTAAAGCGGCCAAGCAGTTGAGGGGGAGGACAGAGTGAATTTCTCCTTTAGGCAGTACAAACCTACATTTTTCTTTGTGAATCTATTAATATACTCGTAATGTTTACACGGTAAGTTCGTACTTCCTGAAGGGGAAATTATTATGTGACGAGGACCGGAGCGGATTTCGGCTTTAGTTAGTAAGAATTTACGGTGTTTCGCGTGATTTGTGACTATAACTATAGGATACACGGTAGGTTCCCGCAGCCAGCGTTAATTTCCACTGGGTCTGTCAACTGAATTTTTGCAGAGGCAAAACGAGCCTATCGCACAATCGATTTTTTAATTGAGGACGTTGTGCTAATCGATTCTTTTTACAATCATCTACAGATTTTGTAATTGTAAATTTTTAAATTTTGTGATTTCTTTTAGGTTTTTAATTTTCTGGATTTTGTATTTCTATTTTGTGGATTTTATCGGCAACCCATAAAAATACATCACCATTAATTCTGAAACCATTGCCCACAGGTAGGCAGGGACGAAATACACGAGTTGCTTGCCGAAAAGGCCGACAACAGTGCGCTAAAGCAAAAAGTATCCTTCGATCAATTTAACGAGACACGAACTAATTTAACTGACGGTTTGACCGATGTCCTAGCCGAATTTAATGAGCAAAGTGCCATCTGGAATGCCGATATCGTCGAAATACGTAATATTGTCCAAAATAAATCCAATCAGACGGAAGTAGTTTGTTTAAAAGAATATGTTGACACAAAAACAGAAGACCTACAACAGCGTCTTAAGGCATTAGCGAGTATACGTGATCCTGAAGCTGCTGGAGTTAAAGACAAATATCTACGGCACGTCAATTGTATAACGTGCGGCCATGATGTTGTTATGCCATTGAATGAGCCAAGTCATATACCAGGGAGCGATCCAATACCTGTACACAGCTCACTAAGACCTTTCCTAGTTTACAAACTGGATACGATACGGAAACAAATGAAGGACATCCATGGCCGCAATATGCATCATTTTGAGAAAATGTATCATCCGGAGAAAATGGTTAATCGATATTGTGGTGGAAGTCATACAATTTTAAAGGCACAAGATCGAAATCAGCGATCTACTAAAGGTATGTTCTGCTCGGAGTGACTGAGCTATCATAGCTGGGCAATGATCGTAACAACAGTCATCACTGAGCACTATTTGTGTATATTTATACCCTAGACTTTTAGTATAGGGTATATTGTTTTTGTCACGACGAAAATATGTAACACCTTAAAGGAGGCTCCGGAGGTATAGCAATGTATATATATAAATGATCAGGATCACCTCCTGATTCGATTGAGCCATGTCTGTCTGTCCGTCTGTCCGTCTGTCTGTCTGTCTGTCCGTTCGCACAATAACTTTCGATAGAATGAAGTTAGAGACTTGAAATTTTGGTCAAATGTTGGAAGTATAATCTACTTGGTTGGTATTGAAAATAGGCGTGATCAGGCCAAGAGAACGCCTACCTCCCCTATATATGTAAAATAATTAAATGTATCTATAACTCCCGATTAAATAAACATAAAAAGCTCTAGCTTTGGCAAATTGCTCGTGAAGATAATCTTCTACTCCCCTAAAAAAATAAAATCGATCGGCTGAAAACTAACGGTAATTTTCTTACAAAGAGCCCCGTACTACCCTACTTTTCGGTTTTTTTTGTCTATAACTCTTGAACAAATTGACGTAGACCCTTGATTTTTGGCATGTAACCCTGGAGTAAGAAGGTGTTTAAGTTCTAGTCAGTTGGGCGTAATCAGATCAAAGGAACGCCTACCTCCCCTACAAATTTCAAAAAATTAAATATTCTTTTAATTACGATAACTTTCGATAAAATGACACTAGCAAGTTGAAAATTTGACAATGTTGCTTGTAGGATCTACTTGGTTGGTATTGAAAATGGGTAAGATCTGACTCAAGCAACCCCTACCTCCCCTACAAATGCAACTTCAATAAGCGATAACTTTTGACAGAATCAAGCCAGCGACTTGAACTTTTGGTCAAATGTTTGAAGTGAGATCGGGTTAGTTGGTATTTAAGATGGGTTAGATCAAACCTAAGGAACCCCTACCTCCCCAACAAATGAAACTTCAAATAAGCGATAACTTTCGATGGAGTGAAGCTAGGGACTTGAAATTTTGTACAAATGTTTGTAGCATGATCTTATTTGTTGGTAGCAATGATGAGTAAGATCCGACCTAAGGAACCCCTACCTCCCCTACAAGTGAAACTTCAAATAAGCGATAACTTTCGATAGAGTGAAGCTAGAGGCTTGAAATTTTGTTTAAATGTTTGAAGTATGATCTTATTTGTTGGTGGCAATAATGAGCAAGATCCGACCCAAGGAACCCCTACCTCCTCTACAAGTGAGACTTCAAATAAGCAATAACTTTCGATAGAATGAAGCTAGCGACTTGAAAAATTCGACAAATATTTGTAGAATGGGTTAGTTAATTGATTTTGATAATGGTCAAGATCCTACTGAATGATTGCCAACCTCCCCTATAAACTGGCCATACAGGAAACTCACTTTTAATGCATATGGTCGTTACCAATTGGTACTTTTGGTATCACCACTAGGTCTGTACAAGTCTAGGGTATATACGCTTCGGACTGTTTTTTTTTAAATTTTATACGTCTTCTTTGAGTGGCTAGCTTCGACGCCTCGTGGTTCGCGTCTTGGCTAATAGTAGCCTAACCGTGGTAGCGTATAGAGTGAGCGAAGTTTGGTATACCGCGGGTAGCAAACATTTAAGCTGCAGACACCTCACGCAAGGGGCGTGCGAAATCCCCTCAATTAAAAACCCACCATTGGTCAAAGACGCGAACCACTATGTGTCGCCCGGTCAACTAGTAAACGTTCCTACGCTTTAAGCTGAAAGCTCAGCGATCATCACTCATGATCAAAATGTCCCTTCCGAGCAAAACACACCTTAATATTAACCAAAAACTAATTGCTTTGTTCAAACGAACGTAGTGACGAAAAAGGAATGCATTTATCACAGAATACCCAGTGAAATTCAAAGTGTAAAGCAATCTGGAAACATAAATATTGTGACAACAAAAGAATCTAAAAACGATGAATTTGGTATTCAGAATATTGAAAAGCACCGCCCAGATATGGTGAAAATATCATATCCTCTTATAAAGGAACCGACGGCAGAAATAGTTGCAGCAATACTATCAAAAACCGAAGGAATGAATTTAAAAACAACCGAATACAAAAAGATGATAAATGAATGTAAATTATCCCAGGCAAAATTAAAAAACCTAAAAGACCATATAAGCGATTGGTCTGTAAAATTGAAAGTTTTTGACCAAAACTTCGCAGAAGTAGTCGTCAAAAGAGACCAGGACGAGTCCATGGGGACAAAACTATACGATACAGAAGCCACAACACTAATCTTGACAAAATCGCCAATAGATCGAAATACGCAAAAATTGATCCATTCCGATAGTCCGGAGGACTTAAATTTTGCATGGGGGTTGAAGGCTCTCGATGACCCAGATGCATGGGATACACCTCAAAAGATTGAAGTTAAAGAAAGCGAAATTATCGAGGCTGCAAAGCCTCCAAAAAGAATATCAGAAATGAATATGTTGGAAATAAAGACTCCAAAAACTTCAGGCTCAATTAACCGTCTGAATTCTGAATGGAAGGAAAATGCAAAAACTGAGGAAGATATGAAAAATGGAATTGGCAAGCTGGAAGATGTCTAGACGAGTGTTGAGAGTGTTTTATTTGTTTATTATTGTTATTATTATTTTCTGTCATAATAAATGAACAAGAAAAAATTTAAAACAGTAAAAAAGGCAGTCTGGCGAAAAAAAGGAGTCACTTTATAATTTGCATAATAAACTAATTTGATTTTCGTCTAGTATTCCATCCAGCACTTGTTATTAGTCCTACGCCTACCCCTGTTTCTTGAAACCATTCTCTAAATACTTCGAATCCCAGGACAAAACAAAACAAAAAAGTGAGCAATTCATCATTCATCTTAATTGGTCCACGCATTGCCATCTAAAAATACAGGCCTCCGCTCAGCTGTTTTTGACGGCTAAATTACGTAATTATTTACTTATACGATTTCGTCGTATCCAGAATTTAGTGGTCGGCGCCTGATGGCGGCGAGTCCCCGATTTTTGTGCGTTCCGTGTTTAGTTTTCGTTTTCCGCGTTTATTTGTTAGTTAAATTTTTTTTATAAAGTTCAGTTCTCTTATCTACTTTTCTAGTCGCAGAGCATCGTGGAACATTTCACACTTGACAAAATACATCTTTTGACCGCACGACACTAGATGAAATTTTACTAACAAATAAAGGTAAAACATATGTATATTTAGATGTGATGTGCGCGTAACTTGTTTTTGTGAGTTTTCTGTCAGAAAACCGATATTAAAATGTTTGTTTTCGTTTCTGACTCCCCGCTGTATATATAGCTGTCAAATATCCGCGTCCTATTGGTGGTTGGCATTAATAGTCCCATTCTTTCTCTCTCCCATGAAAAATTAAACGCGCTCTTCTCTCGTCCTATAAATTGAGCCTATGGGCCACTCCAGAAGTTCCTCTGAGGTGAAACCCGAACTTAAACGTGCCATACCACCGCCATCTTTATCCTCAGGCCGGAGTGTCAAAGTAATGACGTCATGACAAGCAGTGAACCATATGTAAACAAAGTGAAAAACGCGTGCAGTCGACCTCTTGGAATCTGGTGATTTTCGTGCGTAAAAGTGATTTTAGTGTCGCGATTTGAAGTGCAATTGAAAGTAGTGCTTGTCACTGATATTTGGAAGTGAAAAAAACGCAAGGTGCCGCGAACTTCCGAACAAAATGAACAGCTCGAAAGTGCGCGAGACATGAGTGTGGTTATGAAAGTGCGACACGGAAAATTTCGCATTTTTCGTTAATTTCCCGGTAATTTAGCTAGTGTGAATGGTACAGCACTACTCTGGGACGAATCCTTGGGCCGGTGAGTTCAGCGGAAACTCCCGGAAGTGCCCCAAAAAGTGAATTCAAAGTGGTTGTCAAATGACAACATTACAGGTGATTTCCGGCCTTTTCATCGGAATTCATAGGGTAATTATACGTTTTTTGTTGTGCAAAAATTTTAGTGAATTGATGCGCCCCAAAATACGGGTTTTAAACGCGTTGTTGACGAGCCAGACGAAAGTTTCACTGCAGCTGACAGGACTAGATGCCTAGCAGTGAAACTTTCGTCCGGTTCGTCAACATCGTGGTCAAAATCCACACTTTGGGGCGCATCAATTAAATTCTACCACAACAAAAAACGCATACTTACCCTATGAATTCCGATGAAAAGGCCGGAAATCACCTGTAATGTTGTCATTTGACAACCACTTTGAATTCACTTTTTGGGCCACTTCCGGGAGTTTCCGCTAAACTCACCGGCCCGAGGATTCGTCCCAGAGTAGTGCTGTACCATTCACACTTCCTGAATTGCCGGAAAATAAACGAAAAATGCGAAATTTCCCGTGTCGCACTTTCCTAACCTCGCACTTTTCAATACACCATTTCACTCGATATTTCCCGGCACTTCACGTTTTTTTTTACTTTCACACGGCACTGATAGCCACTTCTTTTAGTTACACTTAAAATTCCGGCACTAAACTCACTTTTACACACAATTATCCCGATATTTCACCGGGCGACCGCACGCGTTCAGACTTCGTTGACTGCTTGTCATGTCGTTAGTGCTTTGACAATCAGCTGACACTCCGGCCTGAGAGTAAAGATGGCAGTGGCCATACACACACCGATCGATCGGCCGATCCGTCGCCCGAAATCAATATCGGCCGACGGATTGGCGTGTGTATGTGGAAATCGCACCGATCGGGCGATCAATTTTGATCTGCCGATATTTTAGTGCGATTTTCGTCCGATCGATCGGTGACGATCGATTGGGTAGTGTATGTGATTATCGCAAGTGAATGTCAAATTACCAAATTATTAAATGATGAAATTTCAAGGATTCTAATGAATTAAATGCCACTGCAATTGAAATATCAAATATGTGGTATACGAAAATACCACACACATCCAAATAGTTATTAAAAATGAATCTAGGTTGGATTGGGAGTGAATCATAACCTATTTTTTGAATTGTCATTCGTTATCGCATCGCACGAAAATCGCTCAGTGTGTGTGCAGTGGAGATCGGCAGATATTTTGTGGCGATCCATCGGCCGATCGATCGGACGACGGATCGGATAATGTATGGCGGCTATTACAAAGGAGTGGGTATATGCCTGTCAAACCATACAAATAGACAGCTTGAAAATGGGACGATCTTCTTCTTGAAAAAGACGAGAGCTGGGAGAGTAAAGAACGGTTTTACCTCGGAATTATACTGTGCGCGAATTACGTCCCCAAGTCGCAGTCAACGAAAATCAGCTGTTCAGCCAGTTATAGTCAAATCTCTTGTTCGCGTTATTTTGACACATTTGAGCTGTGAAAAACTGGCTTGCTAGCAAACTTGAAACACTTTTTTGAATTAAGAATAGAAACATGCACTTCCAAGCGCATAACAGTAACTTACAACAAAACAAATGATCACCCATAGTTTTAAACCACATACCTATTGTGAATTGATATTTCGTGGCTCGTTGGTTGCGACAAAGTTGAACTCGTCTCAACTTTTGCGACGTGAGCGACGTGTTGTTCGCGTACAGTATACTTATCGCCATCTGAAATACATTGGTTCAACTTTATTTGACAGCAGAAGCCGCGTTGTTCGCGCATACTATAATTCAGCCATTAAGATTGTCATTTTCACGTTGTGCATATGGCTGTCAAATACGGTTGAATTCGCGAAAGTTTGGAGCCGGTTTTTGTGTGTAAGAGCGCGTTGACACGATCAAACTACGGTTTGACAAACCACCTACTTGAACGTGTCAACCCCTTGTCAAACTGGTTTGATGTCTTGTGCTTTTGTCAAACCGTAGTTGGACGGTGCTCAACTTTTCATCAAATGCTAGTTTGTCAAATCGTAGTTTGATCGTGTCAACGCGCTCTAAAGAGCCGCGATTATGTAGAGAAGACACTAGTGAAATTTCCGGTAGGACAAATTGGTGCGGTAGTGAGTTGTGGTAAATTGAAATGCCTCGTCGGTGACTGCAAAAATAACCAGCGTATCCCTAAGACGGGGGTGTCTGTTTATAGGTAAAACATTAAATATTTAGATGTGATGTGCGCGTTACTTGTTTTTGTGAGTTTTCTGTCAGAAAACCGATATTAAAATGTTTGTTTTCGTTTCTGACTCCCCGCTGTATATATAGCTGTCAAATATCCGCGTCCTATTGGTGGTTGGCATTAATAGTCCCGTTCTTTCTCTCTCCCATGAAAAATTAAACGCGCTCTTCTCTCGTCCCATAAATTGAGCCTATGGGCCACTCCAGAAGTTCCTCTGAGGTGAAACCCGAACTTAGCGGAGTTGAGCCACCGCCATCTTTATCCTCAGGCCGGAGTGTCAAAGTAATGACGTCATGACAAGCAGTGAACCATATGTAAACAAAGTGAAAACGCGTGCAGTCGACCTCTTGAAATCTGGTGATTTTCGTGCGTAAAAGTGATTTAAGTGTCGCGATTTTAAGTGCAATTGAAAGTAGTGCTTGTCACTGATATTTGGAAGTGAAAAAAACGCAAGGTGCCGCGAACTTCTGAACAAAATGAACTGCTCGAAAGTGCGCGAGACATGAGTGTGGTTATGAAAGTGCGACACGAAAAATTTCGCATTTTTCGTTAATTTCCCGGTAATTTGGCTAGTGTGAATGGTACAGCACTACTCTGGGACGAATCCTCGGGCCGGTGAGTTTAGCGGAAACTCCCGGAAGTGCCCCAAAAAGTGAATTCAAAGTGGTTGTCAAATGACAACATTACAGGTGATTTCCGGCCTTTTCATCGGAATTCATAGGGTAATTATACGTTTTTTGTTGTGCAAAAATTTTAGTGAATTGATGAGCCCCAAAATACGGGTTTTAAACGCGTTGTTGACGAGCCAGACGAAAGTTTCACTGCAGCTGACAGGAATAGATGCCTAGCAATGAAACTTTCGTCCGGTTCGTCAACATCGTGGTCAAAATCCACACTTTGGGGCGCATCAATCCACTTATATTCTACCACAACAAAAAACGCATACTTACCCTATGAATTCCGATGAAAAGGCCGGAAATCACCTGTAATGTTGTCATTTGACAACCACTTTGAATTCACTTTTTGGGGCACTTCCGGGAGTTTCCGCTGAACTCACCGGCCCAAGGATTCGTCCCAGAGTAGTGCTGTACCATTCACACTAGCCAAATTACCGGGAAATTAACGAAAAATGCGAAATTTTTCGTGTCGCACTTTCATAACCACACTCATGTCTCGCGCACTTTCGAGCAGTTCATTTTGTTCGGAAGTTCGCGGAACCTTGCGTTTTTTTTCACTTCTAAATATCAGTGACAAGCACTACTTTCAATTGCACTTCAAATCGCGACACTAAAATCACTTTTACGCACGAAAATCATCAGATTTCAAGAGGTCGACTGCACGCGTTTTTCACTTTGTTTACATATGGTTCACTGCTTGTCATGACGTCATTACTTTGACACTCCGGCCTGAGGATAAAGATGGCGGTGAGCGGAGTCAAATTTGATTTGTTTTGTGTTGCCAGTGTTAAATAGCAACAAAGAAAACGTTTTTACATGTTGGCGGCCGCGGGTGTTTATGCAAGCCTTTTGCAATCCAATGGACGGGAGCGTTAATTAAATCGGATGAGTGAAAATTGAGTTCGCCATCGGACTTGACTTTTAAAATGCCGTCGATGGATTGCAGTGTGTCCCCGAAATTGGGACGGAGGACACTTGGAGTGGGTACATTTTCTCCCGCTTCCAAATGGACGCTAGTGTGTGGTGACCGTTAGCGTTACCAAATCCCTCTGATAACCCTTCTGAATAGAGGAAAATCAAAACACTTCTATATCTCCTTTTACATTAGAATTTTTGTTTACTACAATACAATAGAATACGTAATTATTTTTATAAAGATAATATAAAATATATGTAAAATTCTGATCGGAAAAGCGTTTTAGAATTTTTATACGAAGTAGAAATGATGACCAGTTCTCGGCCTGACACAGAAATACCGTTACAATCAGCAAAAATGTATGTTTCCTGCCTGGGTGCACGTGTCACTAGTTCGTATGATAAGTTTCAACTTTTCTCTCAAGTATTGTAGTTTGTTAACACGAATTATTTCAGTAAACGTCTTACGAATTTTTCGTTAAAATGGAGAATCTTGAATATCGGGCGGTCATAAAATGCTTCGTTTTGGATGGATTAACCCCTAAGGAAATTCATCCGAAGTTAACAAAAGTTTACGGGAACTCTGCTCCTTCGATGTCAACCGTTAAAAAATGGGCAGCTGGATTTAAACGTGGTCGCACGCCGCTCGATGACGACGAAAGACGGCCAAAAACCGCAACCACATCGAAAACCATAGAAAAAGTGCATGATATCGTGTTGGACGATAGGCGAATGAAAGTGAGTGATACTGATGTTGTGGGGATATCGGAAAAAAGGTGCGAAACATCTTAAGATTAATAAGATTAAGTTGTGGGCCCGAATGTCCCACGAGCACTGCAACCATAGGGTCTATTGTGCTATAGCCCTGTAAATCTAGAGAGTTTGATCGATCCCACAAATCTGCTCAGCTGCCCAAATTTGAAAGAGGCGATCGTTTCCGCTTCAGGGAATGCCTCATCGAGACTCTCTAAGCGGCGACGGGCGAGTGCCTCACACTCACAGAGGATGTGCTGAGAAGTCTCATCATCGCTTTCGCAAAAACGACAGTTGGGGTTGCAGACAATCCCCATTCTGTATAAGTGACCCCTCAGGATGGAATGCCCTGAGAGGAGACCGCAAATGATTCTCACTCTGCTTCTGCCAAGGCACACCAATTCAAGGGAGCGCTTGGGTTAGTGAGCTGAAACATTTTACACAAAAAATTAGAGATGCGAGAGCTCTCCGCAAGATGGGTGCCGCATTTGCTGAATGCCGATCAAATGCAAATGCGCAAACGATTTTCGCAATAATCTTTCCACTGATTCAATCGAGATCCGACCGATTTTGTGTCACCATGGATGAAACTTGGGTTCAACACCACACGCCAGAAACGAAACAGTGGGTGGAAGCCGGTGGTTCAACGCCAAAGAGAGCGAAGTCGATCTTATCCGCCGGAAAGGTCATAGCCAGGGGATTTTTTGTGATGCGAAAGGGATCCTGTTAATTGATTACCTTGAAAAAGGTAGAACAATAAGAGGAGAATATTACTCCAAACTTCTTGACCAGCTGGATGCCAAAATTCGAGAGAAGCCTGGCTTAAAGAAGAAAAAAATCATCTTTCACCAGGACAACGCACCTGTACACAAGTGTGCGTTGGCCATGGGAAAACTGCGGGGTTACGATTTGTTCGATCCCACCCCCTATTCTCCTCAAGAAATTTGTAAATGGGAAGCGCTTCGCATCCGATGAAGTTGATCGGAAGGAATACTGACGTTGCAGAAACGCTGGACCAAGTGTGTTGAAGTCAGGGGAGATTATGTAGAAAAATAAAATCATTTCCTAACTGAAAATCGCAGACTTTCATTGTCAGGCCGAGGACTTTCACCTTACCCTCGTACTTACTTCCGGCTAGAGTTGCCAACGCTGATACCATGCACAACGGGAATTGTGAGACTTACTTCACCTGCCTAGAAGTTAAGTCTGATGGCCCCAATGGCCCACTTTAACGTCCATTTGTCGCCAAACATTATATGGGGTTTACGAACAAAATTCACTAAGTAGGGAAACACATTCGAAGATATTAAATAAAAGATACAATTATTGGACCGAAAAGTACTGTATTTGCAATCACATCACAATGAGTGGTTGTCTAGTTCAATAATTGTAGGCATGTCAATCAGTTGCAGGTGTGCAGGCCGCACTACTGGCGGAAAACCGCAATGCACTTTTGGCGCCAAAACACGACCCATGTCCTATCACCGCATTTGATCCAAACACTTCGTGCAGTCACTTTCACTCGTCTTATCCTGCGGCAGCAATTGGAATATTTCAACTTTCACATATCCATCTGAAATAAACAACACGAAAACATTACAAACGCCGATAACCAAGTCTGCTGTGATAAGTTAATTACAATTTCACAATTGTTCCGCAACGGCCGTCATTCATCAGTTCGGGATAAGGGAAATCGGGAGGAAACGTCATCGGCACGATTTTATCTTTTTTCTCGACTTGCAACCATCTCGAGGCCACCACCCATCGTCACTCCGGAAACTGCTCGTTTTTGAGAGTCGCCAGGAGACCCGAATGCGAGACACGCCACTCAATCCGCTGACATACCTGACCCGGTAGGGTCAGCGCAAAAATCGTCGCCACTGCAGAACACAACTTTCCCACATCGACCACGAAACGGATACAAAAGTCAGAACTCACAGCCCCCATGCACTCGTTGGCCGTGACGGAAAATACACATTGTCCCTGCCATTTCCCATTCGAATCGTCGTGTCGCGGCTCGATTGCGCCTTGTTGTCGCCACCACTGCCACCGTCGTTGAAACGAGTCAGGCCGGTCGCGTCGTCCGTTTTCACTCGTGGTGCCTCCTCACGCACATTCACGCGGGCTCGCGGGCAGCGGTCGTCCCGTGTGTCGGGCTGCCAAAGACAGCACCAGCAAGCTGCCAGCCAGCCGGTGGCAAGCGAAGCGGCGACCATGACAACGCCAAGTCCGAAGAGAAGCCCCAGTTGAGAAATGGTTGTCGTCGGTGGACCGGTTCCCGTCACGTTCTGTCCGCAATTCAATTGAATTTTGCACGTTTCGCGACGCGTAAATCGTCCGCACTTCATATTGCTCGCGTGTCACTTGGTGCCGGGTCGCGTTTTATCGCCATTTGTGGCCGGAAATCGACGAGAAACTCGAGAAAACTGGAAAAAATCGTTTTGAGAAATTCTGCGCACATCGCGTGTGTAATTGTGTGTATCATCGTCGTGTCGTGCGGTTGGTGCATTCGCGCACAAAACCAACATGGTGGAATTCGGTTTGACAGATGATAACTTTCCGAGCGTGTGTCGATTGTGTTTGCAGCCGGACGATTTTATCGTGGACATTTTTCACAATTTGGACCCGAATCCGGACAAAAGGCCACTTCCCGATCGAATTTACGATTTATTTCAAGTCAAGGTGAGTTTTTGCCGCAAGAAACGGGACAAAGGGCTTTCGCGCCGTCACTTTGACAGCCTGGAGGAGCTTATAAGATGGCGGATTGTTTGGGGTGGCCGCAAATGGGCTTTTCTTTTGTATAGTTGGGTTGTGTGCTTTTTGTTATGTTGGCGGCCATGTCGTGTCTGAGGCAGATGTAAGTCTATACTCAAACCGTCAATAGTGGAATGGAGCGGAAAGCGGGGGTGGTTTATGTCTGAAATGTAATTTGTCGGGGAATCCCCCTTTTCAAATTGATAACGAATTCTAGAAAAAAAAAACGGTTTAATTAAAAATAACGACTATAAAATCTCGTTTTCTGTTTCAGGTCGCCAAGTCGGAAGGTCTACCCACAAGCATATGTCACACTTGCCTCTACTACACCGAAACTTTCTCCGAGTTCAAAACAAAAGTGCGAAAATGCGAAGCTCGCTTGCAAAACTACGTGGCCTCAATGGGAATCCTTGGTAGCAGTCAATCGCCGGTCAATGATGACGGCATCAAACAGGAAATTATCGAAGAACCAATGGACGAATATTCCGGATCACGGATAGCTGACACCAGCCTTGTCACAGTGGTCGATCCAAATCAGGACTATGAGAGTTCGGACGACAGTTATTCGATAGAATCGGAAAGCGAACATCTGGAAATTCAGGAGCCACATAATAGACCGAATGAGCCGCGTCCAGTGGCCAAAATCGAGTCAGAGCTAGCCAACGAGAACGACGAGAAAATTGTTCCCGCTTCGAATGATGGCGGCGCCGATGGAGTGGAGAAGAATGTGTTTCTGTGTCAGTACTGTGATATGGCCTTTACGGCACAGTATGAATGTTCCGTACACGAAGCCACTCACGATCAGATGAATCCCTACAGCTGCAATTATTGCGTCTATAAGTGCTCTAGTCGACAAATTCTTATTGCCCATATTAAGGACATACACGATAATGATCGGCCGTACGTGTGTACGCAGTGTCACAAAGGATTCGGACGACGATCCGATCTCAAGAAGCACACCATCGTCCACACTGGTGTCAGGCCATTCACGTGTCCAGTTTGCAACAAGAATTTCTCAAGAAATACAAATCTTACAAAGCATCTTCGCATTCACACCGGCCTTAAGCCGCACGTTTGCCAAAAATGTCCCAGATCGTTCACCACCCCTGCGGATCTGGTGCGTCACCAAAGAGTTCATGTCGATAGCAAACCGTTCCAGTGTCTGAAATGTCCGTCGTCGTTCACCCGAAAGGATAAACTCTTGCATCACGAGCGTTCGCATATGCGAAAGGAGGCACAGAATGCCGGTCTGCCTGTCTTAACCAATGGCAAACCGTTGATTCCTCCGCGACAAAATGATGGCAGTGGTCATGATATGGAGAACATGGTGATATCCTTAGACCCCTATTCAGACATGACTCAAGGAGATAATAGTGCGGCCAACACGTCGGCCGATTCCATTAACAATACACCGAAAAAAGCGGCCACTAATCAACCGCCGCCTGCTGGTCAGGAAGGCCGATCCAAGGAACATGTTACGGGCGATGTGGTTCTCAACATCAATTCCGGCGAAGATAACAACGTTTATTCGTGCGATTACTGTCCGCAGAAGTTCACGCTGTTTTCGGCACTCATACATCACAACAGCACGCATAATTCATTCAAGGGACACATTTGTCCGGTGTGCGCCAAACGTTTCGCGAGGAAACGCGAATTGCAGCGGCATTCAGTCATTCACACGGGTCTCAAACCGTACGCCTGTCGATTCTGCAACAAACGCTTCAATCGAAAGGACAAGGTGGTGCGACACGAACGCATACACAACGAGGAAAAGTTCAGTTGCACGCAATGCGAACTGAGTTTTTCGAAACAGGAGGCGCTCGACATGCATTTAAAAGTTCACGAATTGAACAATGAGGCGTCGCAGCAACAGCAACAACAGTTCCCGACACCAGGATCACATCCGCAATTTCAGTTCCAGCCGCCACCTCCGCAACAGTCGCATCACTCATTCTTCCATCACGGTCAGCCGCCGTTCCCTTCACATCATTTGCCTGAGAATATCCTGCGCGATCATCCGAATAATAGTGGTCCGCCCAGCGGACTGTTGCCCCTTCTTTCGAACGTTTTCATGCCGGGCTTTATGCCACCTCAAATGAATTTCTACAATGAATTGCGAACGGACGAGTAGGAAAACGGGGCTTGAGCTGTGTTGAATGAAAATACAAATACATCATGTTACGTTTGGAAATAAAAATTATATAATTTAACTTTTTACTGTACTTTTAGGTGAGCATGCATTGAGCAGAGTAGGGTTAAGATGTAAAGTAGGACCTCTGCGTTTATTGTAATTTAATTGTTACATTTTAATATCAACTAGTTATGTATCTGATGGAATAATACACATTTTACTTAAAATATATTTCTTAAGATTGATTTGGGCGTTTACATTTTACAAGGTATGTTCGTGACGTTGGCAGAACACATTGTGGAAACCAATTTTATGGTTGTCATTCGTTCAGGGAAGTCTGCATTCAAATAAGCGGCCATGGGACTTTGTGTAGTTTGTTATTAGGGGTGTGTCTCAGTGCAGTCGATTTTATCCAGCTTTTATTCTTCTCTGCCCTCGGCCGTGGTACCTCGTTGGGTCCGCTCATAAGATCACGAACGACCGACGGCTCCTGTTCCAAAGCAATATCTTCACCAGTTCTCGCCAGACCAAGGAGAAGAGCAGCCGAGGCTGCCCAAGCCTGGCATTACACATTGCGTTTTTCTGCGGGAAAAGCAATGCCGTAAAAAAAACGTATTATGGCAGGAGAAGAGGAACACGTACATTTAAAGGAAACGCTTTACACTTATGCGTTACAAAAACGCTGCAATTTCCTGCCGCAATCGGAAATGACATTGCTTTTCCCGCAGAAAAACGCAATGTGTAATGTCAGGCTTAGCGTGATGTAAATTAATTTGAATGGAACTTACCATATTTATTGTATGGTTTATCACAGTAGTGTCGGCCTCTTCCGAATCAAAGGATTCGTATAAAGTCGAAAGAACCATGATTCCACCAAACGTCGCTAGGTCAGACGCTAGAGAAACGTCTTCTCCATCCTTGCTATGTTCTTCAGAGGAAGTGTAATGAATGACTTTTCTGATGGTCTATTCGCATTGTTGATTGTCAAATATTTTTCTAAAATATTTGCCACCTAACAATTCGAATTCTCCATCAGGAATTTTTCAAGAACGACAACTCTGTCATTCTATCACACTGTGGGTCGTTGACACTTGCAAACGCTATATTCTGATGGACTCTTATGTGTCCTGTAAGAATATGCTGTTTGATCTGGTGTCATCGACCTCGCATTGGGATAGAAGAGACAAGCGGGTAGCGATATTCCATGTCGAGTTTCATGCAAACGGAGAATTCCGTTGCATGAAACTCGATTGACGAGATTTTTCAGCCGATGCCTGTGCTGGATCGAGGGTCGCGACCTGCTGGGAGAGCGATCGCTCGAGAGTCCACTATCACCCGTCATAGCCGTCACATCGGCACACCACCGCCGAGACGTGCTATATTTTTGTTTGAGGGAGTTCACTTGGAACCGCCGCCCGGACATCACATCAGCACGACACCGCCGAAAGTCGCGTTTTCTTTTGAGTTTCAACGGACGGGTGATTGGAATTGGTGTGGGGGGCCTCTTTCGTCCAAGAGATAGGCTACATTATCGGCGCGACTGCCGCGAGCATTTTCTTTTTTTGTTGTTGGTTTTGACATCGCCATCTCGGGTCGGCAAGTGGGAATTTAATCCGTCGTCAAAAAGAGAACATCGCGTGACGCGCTATATGTTCCATCTGCGGTTTTCCCTGAAAGTTCGAGTGAACGTCCCGCCAGTGCGTACGCAATCACAAGACCTACAAAGAAAATATCTCAAGATCCGACAACAGCGTTCCCCGCCGATATTATAGTCAGGAAATTGTTCAGTGTAACAGTGGCCCGGTTTGTTCCGACAATATAGTGCTAGCGATACAAGTCCCCAATTTTGTGAAATTGATACAAATTGCAAATGCAACAACAGCAAAAGTGCATGGGTCGAGATCGCAAAGCCCAGTTTATACGTGCAAATCACAGTAACAACAACTATCATCACAGTCAGCCATTTTTCTCTCGTGGATTCGTCGAACCTCCATCGATTTTTAAGAGTTGCAGAGTTGCTACCGTTAATGTTTTTATGTGATTACTATTAATTCTTTTTTTTTGGTTAAAGTTTTGCCACTAGTATTGAATTTTGAATTAGATCATTCTTCTCTTAGTGAATATTTTAATTAGTTTTTTTTTGAAGTGCTAATCCACCATTAAGTTTCAGTGGCTCCCGTTCGTGATGGCCATCGGCGAAAAGAGGGGTAAGTCCCATATTTGACCGATCATGTAAATTTTTTTTTTTTTATTAGCTCTTTCCTTTAATTTGTTTTTGTACTATTTAATTTACTTATTCAGTTTGGCTCACATACATTTTGTTCCTTTCTTTTGTTACCATTTTTATTTATGTTTTTTTTGATGCTGGAATAATAATGTTGTACGATAAGTAAAATCTTTGGCGTTTTCCCTTCAGGAATTAACCCCGACCTCCTTTTCAGAATGGGAATCTCCATTTTTAGATCAGCGATGGTAGGATGAGGTAACACCCTCATCGTTTTCCTGAGTTTGATTTGGGAGGTACCATAAATTGGGCCAAGGTACCTCATTGGTAGGGTGGGTTTTGAGGCAAGGGTCCGCTCCATCAGGACCCGGAGCAGTGTCGAGGTACATGAGCCGGTCGACGGCCATTGCCTTTACTTAGTATCTTTCTTTTCTTTTTCTATTTTTTTTTAGGTCGTGGGACCTTTGGTACCAGTGTGTGTGCTGTTGTCCTTAGGCACGAGATTTTTTTTAGGATGATAATGGTACGGGGCAGCGAGAGGGCAAAAACCCCGCCCACATCTCCCGTCACTGAGCTACAGCAAGCTCGTGCCGCCGCCTATCCCGCTGAGGAGTTCTCGCCTGATGGCGTCGCCGGACCTTCACGGTCAGTTCGGCATACTTTAACTCCGTCCCCATGGACACTTAGGTGTCCGCAACACCTGTCCATTACAGAAGGTTGATCTTTAGACTCATTCATAAGAGAAGTCGCATCATTCGAAGGTAACGGATCGAAGATTGACTAAGCGCCCCTCCTTGCATCACTCTTGTACACTTTCCGAGAGACCGGAATGAAGCTGGAGTTAATAACGCCGTTAGTATTTGGAAGCAGAGCCAGAGATTCTTTATCTTACTCGGCAACGAAAATCTGAGACAGAAAAAATACCATAAAAATAATGCATGAAAAATGTTATCACCACTTTTTTCGGTATTCTAAATCTATGATCGGTATTCTAAATTTATGATCGGAGCAGGGGGTCGCGGATGTTTTTTTTTCTCTAAGGGGGTTGCGACGGCAGAAAGATTGAGAGCCACTGCTACCATAAATATAAAATGTTAAAAATCATCGTCAATTTTACGCTACGAGTATATTCTGTGCAACATTCTGAAGCTCTGCGGTCTGTGATATAATTAACTGAATCATGTTTCGCTTTCATTGTGAAGCGATTACATGAAGTCACGCTATTCTACACTATACGAGTGTACATATTATCAGGTGGAAAGCTTTTACGCATAAAAACGAACTGCTGAGCAGAAGCGGAACTTGGCCAGTCCACCAGTAGCATGTGGGGCCAAGAAGTAGTTATAGTAGTTGAATCTATCCAAATCCAACGGAAATTCCCTAAACATTCCGCTATATGCAGTCGTTGCCGTAGGTCGTCCTCGTTAGAAGTCGAGGATTTTGTTTAGTCTGCCGAATCTATTCTCTCGAAAATTAAGTAATGTAGTAACGAGAACGTTGTTTAGTTGTTAACATAATACAGAGTATCCGTAGTATCTGGCTCGGGCAAATGTGCTCGTACATATAATACCTACGCATCGGATCAATTGTCTGTCCGTACCAACTTATTTTCGGCAATTAGAAGTGGAATATTGGACTGGGGTCAGAATAAATTGATGACATGGTTACCTTAACCCTGGCCGGGCCGTACATAGCGCGACATAGACGACAATGACCGTAGACTGATAGCCACAAGTGATAAAATTCAAGCCAAAGTGTCTTTTTTTTCGGTCAAAGTGGAATAGATATATGTATCTATCGGACAGAGTTAATACTGGAATACGTACATATATATGTATGTGTTGTCGAAATTTCCGTTGACCCGTTGCCAACATAACGAGGTTTTGTCGATTATTATAGTATTGTGTTAATTGCAGCCGTTAAAGGAGGCCGGGCGTGGTGATAGTGAGTGACGACGATCGGTGTTCCGTGAAAAAGAGTGTAATTGTTACAACTAAGCTGAAACAGTGCTTGTCCCAGAACATTAATCAGTAAGTAGAATCTTAATGTTGGCTATCGAGAAAAATTTCCTTGAATTTAACGTACAACAGGTGTGCTTTGTATCGTTAGGTGTGCAAAATTATACTTAACTCAAAGTTTTAGCGGCTTAATTGCGCGACAAAATTCCTTATTTCATCGGTAATAGCTGTTATACTTACCGAGATAGAGCTTTTACACTGAAAAAATGAGTAGTACAATTATATAAATAAATAGTCGAAATCATACAAACTAAATATTTGATTTTCAGCTTATGAATTTATTTAGTTGAAGAAACTGCTAAAAAGTGTTTAATACTTACACTTGTGAATTGACAGGGGGGCAAAGACCTTTTCCATAGTCCTCCGCGTGGGCGCCCCCTGGTAACGGCAGTGTATCAATTCGCTGACGGCCAATGTCTTAGCGATAAGACAGTTTGGAAAAGGCAGATAGCTGTAGCCTGAATGGCTGACAAACACCTAAGCGTCTCAGGTCTAGTAGGAGGGAATGACTTGCGTAGTTGGACCTGCTACATAGTTGTGTGGGCTCCAGCACGTTTATTAAACCATCTGAAGCAGCTATCTCCGAGGCCATCCCCCGAATGGGGGGGACCACTCCATGTCAAGAAACCTGGAACAAAAGCCTCGGATTGGACGGATCAACAACGACGACCACGCAAACGAATAAAGGATTATTCTTTCGGATCCTGGAATGTACGCTCCCTGAACAAACCGGGGGCCGAGAAGGCCCTCCTTCAACAGGTCGAAAAGTACAAACTGAGCATTACTGCAGTCCAGGAAACAAATTGGCTTGGCAGCGAGATTAATGACAAGAAATTGCACACAATTTTTACAAGTGGCAAACCATCGGGCCGCAAGGAGTTTGGAGTAGCATTTATAGTGAACAATCACCTCAAACCGCATATAACTGACTTCAAACCCATAAATGAACGGCTGTGTGCGATTCGCATCAAGACTCGATTCTTCAATCTCTGGCTCATCAATGTGCATGCCCCCACGGAAGTTAAAGAAGACGCAGTAAAAGACGAGTTCTACGCCCGCCTTGAAACTCTCTTCGACTCACTTCCAACAAACGACGTCAAATTGCTGCTGGGAGACTTTAACGCGAAAGTCGGGAATGAAAGTTGGCATCGGGGGACCTCTGGAGGCCACAGCCTCCATGAAGAATGTAACGATAACGGCCAGCGAATTATCGACTTCGCCTGCAACAGGAATCTAGTCGTAAGCTCTACGTGTTTCCCGCATCGACGCATTCACAAGCAGACCTGGAAGTCTCCAGACGCACATACCGTCAACCAAATTGACCACGTCCTCATTTGCAGGAGATGGGCGTCTAGTGTCATGGATGTCCGCTCCTATCGAGGAGCAAACTGCGACTCAGATCATCACTTGGTGAAGACGACCTACAGATGTAGAATCTCCTCAGTGCACCAGTCAAGAATCAGCCCTCCCAAAATCTTTGCGGTTGATAAGCTCTTGAGTGATGCTACAGCGGTGGCGTATACTACCGCCCTTGAGGAAAAACTATCACCTATGCTACACAACATCAGCAACACAGGCGTCCATGGGTTCTGGGAAGAACTCAAGGGTACCATCAAGGATGTCGCAGATAATGTCGTGGGATATAAAGCCCGGCGAGCGCGAAATGGCTGGTTCGACGAAGAATGCAAAAATTCACTTGACGCGAAAAACGAGGCCTACAGACGATGGATTCAACGAGGAACCAGAGCCAGAAGAGAAAAATATGACGAGCTACGGCGAATATCGAATAGAATAATTAGACGTAAGAAACGTAAATACTTTGACGAGCAGTTGCTGAACATAAAGGAAAACTTAGCTAATAGGAACACCAGACAAGCGTACAAACTAGTAAATACAATCAAGAACGGCTACCAACCCAGGACTAGCCTTTGTAAGGACAAGGATGGAAACATCATCAGCGACACCGATGGTATTAACAAACGATGGGCCTCTTATTTTGAAGAGCTTCTAAACCGACCATCTAACATCCCCACACAGGAAGCTCTCGATGATATTGTTGATCTAGGCCCACCCATTCAACCCCCGACAGTAGAGGAAGTTGATCTCGCGTTGCGGTCACTAAAACGAAATAAAGCGCCGGGCGCTGACGAGATCCCAGCTGAACTGCTAAGATTCGGTGGAACGAGTCTAGTTGATGCCATACATCAATTACTCCTGCGAGTATGGGAGAACGAGGAGATCCCAGACGATTGGCGCAGAAGCATCATCTGTCCAATCCATAAAAAGGGAGATAAATTGCGGTGTGAGAATTACAGGGGCATCTCACTAGTTTGTACGTCCTATAAAATTTTGACGAAAATTCTGGAAAATAGAATAAAACCGTACGCAGAACGAGTCATTGGCGAATATCAAAGCGGTTTCAGACCTGGTCGCTCCACAACCGATCAGCTCTTCTCAGTCAAACTGATACTCCAGAGGTGCTGGGAATACAACGTAAACGTATACCAAATCTTTGTCGACTTCAAGCAGGCTTACGACAGTATCGATCGTGGAGTACTGTAAAACATCATACTGCAATTTGGTATACCAGCAAAATTAGTGCGACTGACAAAGATGACGATGACCAACTCCGTCTCACAAGTCAGGATCCAGAATAGACTTACTGATCTATTTGAAACACGCACTGGTTTGAAACAGGGCGATGGACTGGCACCGACGCTCTTCAACCTAGCACTGGAATACGTTATTCGGGCCATGAATATGGACAACAGCAAGACGCTGCTCATCAAGTCGACACAATTAGCAGCGTACGCCAACGACATCAACATCATGTCCCGAAGATTGGCTGACGCAGAAGAACTTCTGCATACGCTCGATACCGCTGCAAAGGAAGTTGGATTACGTATTAACGAGGGTAAAACTAAAATAATGATGCAATCGGTGACAAGGACACCTGCACAACCGAGCATCAACGTGGGGGACCTCAACATCGAGTTCGTGAACAACTTCATCTACCTGGGTTGCAACCTGTCAAGGGAAGCCAACGAAACTGACGAAATCAAGCGACGGATACAGTTAGCTAATAAGACTTTTTTCTCGGTTCTCCCCATAATGAAATCGAAACATGTGCACAGAAACACGAAGCTCCGCGTGTACAAAACCATTATACGACCAGTGCTATGCTATGGCTGCGAAGCATGGACCCTAACTCAAGCCTCCGAAAACATGCTAGACACTTTCGAACGTAAGGTTCTACGGCGAATTTTCGGGGCTGCTTGCGATCGAGATGGATGGCGCATCCGGTACAACCATGAGTTGTATGAAATGTACGATGAGCTGCAAGTCTCGAAAATCGTCAAACTACAACGACTTCAATGGACAGGGCATGTACAAAGAATGGACGATGATCGCATGCCTAAGAGAGTAATGAATGCAGAACGAGTCGACGGAGCGAGACTGCGAGGACGACCGAGATCTCGTTGGGAGAGCTCAGTAGGTGTGGACGCCGCGCAGCTGCTGGGCTCCCAAAATTGGAGGACGCGGTCACGTGACCGAGATAATTGGAGGACAATGATCCTGGCGGCCAAGGCCCGACGTCGGGCTGTCGCGCCACGATGATGATGATGAATAGACAAAAGTTCTAATAAATTTCAGAAAATTATTCAATTATTGGGGAAATGAGCTATTTCTCGTGGATCATTCAAACTGCGAATTATTTAAAAAACCTTCTTTATATCTTAGTTTCTAATAATATCATTAACTAAATGCACTACAAATTCATATGAATCAACAACTCTTTCTTTTCCAAGTTGACTAATTCAGTAACTAAAACAACGAAAGAAATTAGCAGATTCAACCTAAATTCTTTCGTTGTTTAGTTACTGAATAGCAGTTGTTTCAACTAAATAAATTCTTAAGCTGAAAATCAAATATTTAGGTTGTATGATTTCGACTATTTATTTCTATAATGATACTACTCACCTTTTTCAATGTATCTGTTTAATGTATGGCTATGCTTTTACCATATACCATGGAATTGTAATATAAAATACGGTTTGTTTGCATTAATAGTTTTATTTTGGTTATCATTTATTACATTCTGTTATACATTTACAAAGCCAGAAATTATTAGTATTACTTGATAAATCCACAATTAGTGATATGAGACCCCATGAAGAAAGCAATTCCGAAACAGGGTTAGCGTCGCTTACGTCACCAGACATTTCAAAAATAAAAACTTGCGCCTCAATCCATATTGAAAGTTGCACTTAAATACCGCAAACGTAAACTTTCCACTATAAATTTATCGTCGATCGATACGTACAAATAAGAACAGTCACGAAACGGTATGCAAAACCTTGCGTTCAAAACATTAAACGCTAACACAACTACCGATTTACGCCACAACGACACTACGAATGCAGTGAAAACATTAAACTGTACAACGGGAATGAACATGCTCGAGAACTATTGAGAATGAGTTTTTGGTCTATTTTGATTAGTAAATTTTTCCACTTTTCTGTTTCTATAGTGGCATTTATCTATTGTGAATAGTAAATTTTTCGATTTTGATATTTAAAGAATTGCTAATTTATCCACAATAATCGTTATTTCTGCTACAAATTGATTGTAATTGTTTGCACAGCTAATTGGAAAAATCGACGATCTTCTGTAATTAGCCTAGTTAACTACTTAATTAAAAGAGTTTATAATTTGTGAAGAAAACCATATTATCTAATGTGAACTCTTTTACTGCAAACAGTAGTCACAACATTACATTATTTAGTCAAACTATCTAAATTCAAATTATCTATTTCAGTTTAGTTGGAAAACCTACATCATTTTTTTCAGTGTAAGGCATACATAAATCTATGAGCAGGCGTTTTTAAATTTTTGCTAATAACTACTCTAAAAATGGACCGAATTGAAAAATATTAGCCACGTTAGGCTCACAATCAAATTATCCTTAACTTTTACAGTTAAGCTTTTCCGTTTGGAGCATTTGTTTCAAAGACCTGTGAGCTTGAAAAGTGATAAAGTGTAATTTTTCTTCGAAGCCTTAAAAGTTGTCGTTTTTTTGGCTATCAATTCTGATTACGCTACTGAACCGAATTCCAACTTTGAGCAGTGGATTGGACGCAGAATTCAACAATTCAATTTTAGTCATGCAAGTTTTTTTTCGATCCGAGGCACCGTTTAGGAGTTATCAGGATAATCTTAAAATGAAACCGGAATATAGAGGGCTACGCCCGCAATCCGAGGGTTTTGTAGCAAGCGCTTATTTTGGTATATAAATATCGGCTCCTTGCTCTTCTTGATACCACTCAGATGGACAAAAAAAAAACATAATTAAAATGTCTTACTCATTTACATTTTACATGCCAATTCATATTACGTGATTGTAACAAAACTTAGAACATATTATTGCCTAAGGTGTTGGTTATCGTTGGCCATCAGTTCTTTTGACCTCGAAAGTGTTTAAGGCATGCAGAGGTGTGCTAACTGTAACTACAGAAATAAACTATTATTTACCTATTCTGAGAAGATATACAGATTCCATTATTTTCCATTTTATATGCTATTCGGAATCCACCTTCCTGTAAGTTTTCATAATTCTAACAGTCACGAAATGCCACGGGGGGGGGGGGGGGGTGAACTACGAACTAATATTTTCCCCTCCCCCACTATTCACCTTTCTACAAATTTCAAGAAAATTTCAAGAAAATGCGAAAAAATGGAATGTACTCAACATTACCTTTCTCACGACACCTCACTTGCCTATACCAGTCGATAAAAAAAAATTTGACCTTAATTTCACCTCTATGTGGACCCGTCCCCCTTCCAGCCGGTAAAGTTTGCCAATTACGACGCAGCGCCCCCAACTAATCTTTACCCTTTCAGAAATGATTAATTAAATAACTGCAATTCGCACTACGAAAAACAACATGAAAGTATTGTAGTACTCACACCTACATATGAGGCCGGTAGGTGTAATTTTTGTGTGGATAGTGTCAAAATGCCTAACTTTAAATGAATGTACTATTATTAAATATTATGTGATTGTAATGAAACTTAAAGATGTTATTGCCTATGAAGTTGGTTATCATTGGCCATCAATATGTTTGACCTTGGGTGTGCTTGAGGCGTGCAGGGGTATGCTAACTGCAACTATATAAATGTACTATTATTAACCTTTTTTGATGAGAAATCAAAATTCTAGGATTTTCGGTTTTCTATACTAGTAAAATGCCGCTTTTCTGAAAATTTTCATATTTCTAAGTATAACGGTATCGAAATGCAAGGGGGGAGGGACAAACTCGGATCACATATTTTCCCCTCTATCTCTTTTCCCCTTTTCCCAAATTTGATGAAAATACCGGAAATGAAATGTACTCGGTGTTACCTTTTTTCATGATACCCCACTTGCCTATACCAGATGAAAAAAATTTTTTGACCTTCATTTCCCCTCTATGGGGACATCCCCTTAAAGTCAGCCTATTACAACGAATCGCTTTCTCCGGCAAATTATAATAATTCTACATACATACCACAAAATTTCATGTATGTAAAATAGCTTCAGCCGTTCGTGAGATATTTCATGGACAGACGGACAGACATTTGACCGATTTCATAAGGGTTTTGTTTTTAATACAAAACCCTAAAAAGGGCTCAAATTTATCGGATTTTCGCCCACCAAAAGTGAAGCTCACTTTCTACGACCGTGCAAACTCAGTTTTCATGTATTCAGTGTCTATAGAAGGGATTAAATTATTTCCAGATCTGTCCCTAATTATTATTAATAAAATTTAATTTTACTGGCCTATTAAGGAACATTTAAAAATGAAACCGGAATATAGAGGGCTACGCCCGCAATTCGAGGGTTTTGTAGCACGCGCTTATCTTGGTATCTAAATATTGGCTCCCTGCTCTTCTTGGTACCACTCAGCTGAATAAAAACACCATAATTAAATGTCTTACCGATGATATAGTATCTTACATGCCAATTCACAAAAAGACTGCATCTATCACCTCTCAAAGTAATAGTTTTAATACGAGAAGCTGTAGATAGATATGTATGTATACGAGATAAACTGTCCCACTCTTCGAGATGCTTAACCATTCATGTTAAGACGACATTGCAAATTGCAAACTTGTGTAACGGCTTCAGGGCGACGGGGACAAATTACGGTCTAATATTTTTCCCTCCTCCACTGTTCCCCTTTCTACAAATCTCAAGAAAATGCCAAAAATGGAAAGTACTCAACATTGCCTTTCTCACGACACCCCACTTGGCTATACCAGTGGATAAAAAAAAATTGACGTTAATTTCGCCTCTATGTGGACCCGCCCCCCTCTTAAAGTTGGCTGATTACAACACAACGCTTTCTCCAGCAAATTATAGCATTTCTACACATTCTCGCCGAATTATATGTGCAGCTTCAGCCGTTCGTAAGATATTCTATGAACAGACGGACAGACAGGTATTGTATTTGACCGATTTTGTAAGATTTAAGACACAAAACCCTAAAAAAAATAATTGTGTGAATAGTTATTGTTAGGATCACCAATTACCAATCTTCACCCTTCCAAAGTTGTTTCATTAAATAACTGCAATTCGCACTACGAAAAACAACATGCAAGTAGTACACGCATATCAATGCGTGAGGCCGGTAGGTGTATTTTTTGTATGGATAGTGTCAAAATGCATAACTTTAAGTCAATGTACTATTATTAAATATCATGTCATTGTAATGAAACTTAGAGGTATTATTGCCTATGATATTAGTTATCATTAGCTATCAATATTTTTGGCCTCAGGTGTGCTTGAGGGGTGCAGGGGTGTGCTAACTGCAACTATAGAAATGTACTATTATTAACCTTTTTGGATGAGATTTAAAAATTCTATTATTTTTAGTTTTCTATGCTAGTGAAATGCCGCTTTTCTGTAAATTTTCATATGTCTAGCTATAACGGTCTCGAAATGCAAGGGGGGGGGGGGGGGGGGACAAACTCGGGCCACATATTTTCCCCTCTCCCTCTTTTCTCCTTTCTTCTTCAAATTTGAAAAAAATTCCAAAAATGGAATGTACTCGACGGTACCTTTCTTACGATACCCCACTTGCCTATACCAAATGAAAAAAAAATTTCGACCTTCATTTCCCCTCTATGGAGACCCCCCCTTAAAGTTGACTTATTACGACGCATCGCTTTCTCCAGAGAATTATAGTATTTCTACATATTTCCACCAAATTTCATGTATGTAGCTTCAGCGGTTCGTGAGATATTTCATGGACAGACAGACAGACAGACGGACAGACGGACAGACGGACGCATGACCGATTTCATAAGGGTTTTGTTTTTATATTTTACAAAACCCTAAAAAAATGATAATCAGTTGAATACTTTGCGAGATTTTCACGGCCGAACGAACATCATATAGATATAGATGTAATAGGCTAGGCTAGTATTTCTAGCGGCTAGAGTATACGAGTAATTATTTGAATTAATTTTCATTTTCCCGGTATCCGTGTGAAGTTTTCATTCATTAGCTGGCGGATGATTATAAATGGTCATTGATTTAATGCGAACAATTATAATTAATTTTGTGATATCGCCTTAATATTACGTTTTGACGAGAAGTGAATTTTTAACAGGAAATTCAGCTAGTACTAAAAAAAATTATAAATACCGATGAAATAAGGCATTGAATCGCGCAATTAAGTCACTAGAACTTTGAGTTACGTATAATTTTGCATATCTAACGATACAAAGTACATGTGATGTATGACGACAACATTTTCGAGAAGCTAAAAGATTGTTTTGAATGAAATTTTTTTCGAATTCTTAACCCTTTAGCTGCCACAGCCATTTACATTTTTCTTGAAAATTTCCCGCCTCACACGACTAAAAATCCAATATCTCGGATATTCAATAACTGTATTCACTGGCTCTATCAGATCATAAGAAAACGATTCTTCACAATTCCAGCTGTTTTATTTGTATATTGTGCCCAACGTTTCGCCGTTTCGGCATCTTCAGGAGTAACTACAAAATTTACAATTTGATTTATTATTTAACTAAATTGATTTTAAATTGGCTTACATGTTATTTTAATTCTAACTTAACTTCAGCTACTATTAGAATTAAAATAACATGTAAGCCAATCTAAAATCAATTTAGTTAAATAATAAATCAAATTGTAAATTTTGTAGTTGCTCCTGAAGATGCCGAAACGGCGAGTTGGGCACAATATACAAATAAAACAGCTGGAATTGTGAAGAATTGTTTCCCATATCTCGGAAACTACGATAACCAAAACACTCAAATAAAATTGATAACCGCAGCAATTATGCTCTAAAATATTAAACTTATTTGGTAAAAGTCAGACAAATGGTTTAATTATTAGTAATATAAATTTAAAGTGAAAAATTCTGTTTTGCTCCAAACTTAAAAACAAACTTTTTCTTAAATTTTTTCATGCATAATGTACTTGGTTTTAAAAATAAATTCCTTATTTTATTGCAATCAAATTGTGTTAACTTTATTTTATCGTATGTTTTAATTTCTGAAAGTTATTGCCCTTTGGATGCTGGAAAACAGGCTTTTTGTGCGTTGCAAAGTCGAATACTACGCCGATTTTACATTGCTAAAATCGCCATAGCTCAAGAAGTACGCAAATTAGAACTCTCATACAAACACTTAGTCACAGCTAATACTTTACCCTTACTTTTAAAATTAAAATTTCATAAAATTCAGAGTAAAATCCCCCTTTTTCTTATAATATTTCGATTTCCAACGCCCAACAGCCTTGACGAGATTATTTTGAACGAGAAATGGATGAAAATCTCATTTTTAGGGTTTTGTAGTAAAACAAAACCCTTATGAAATCGGTCATGCGTCCGTCTGTCTGTCTGACTGTCTGTCTGTCTGTCTGTCCATGGAATATCTCACGAGCCGCTGAGGCTACATGTATGAAATTTAGTGAAAATATGTAGAAGTACTATAATTCTCTGGAGGAAGTGATGCATCGTAATAGGTCAACTTTGAGGGGGGGTCCCCATAGAGGGGAAATGAAGGACGAAATTTTTTTTTCATTTGGTATAGGCAAGTGGGGTATCGTAAGAAAGGTACCGTCGAGTACATTCCATTTCTGGAATTTCCTTCAAATTTAAAGAAAGGGGAAAAGAGGGAGAGGGGAAAATATGTGATCCGAGTTTGTCCCCCCCCTTGCATTTCCAAACCGTTATACTTAGAGATATGAAAATTTACAGAAAAGCGGCATTTTACTAACATAGAAAACTATAAATAATAGAATTCCAAAATCTCATCAAAAAAGGTTAATAATAGTACATTTCTATTTTTTCAGTTAGCACACCCCTGCACCCCTTAAGCACACCCGAGGTCAAAAATATTGATGGCCAATGATAACCAACACCATAGACAATAATGCCTCTACGTTTCATTACAACCATGTAATATTTAACAATAGTACATTCACTTAAAGTTAGGCATTTTTACACTATTCATACAAAAAATACACCTACCGGCTTCAAAGGTGCGAGTACTACTTGCATGTTGTTTTCCGTAGTGCGAATCGCAGTTATTGATACATATTATGGTTAATCACATTTATGAAAGGGTAAAGATTGGTAGGGGGCGATGTGTGGTAATTGGCCAACTGTAACGGGCGGGGGAGGGGAGGGTGAAGGGCAAAATTAAGGTCAAATTTTGTTTTTCGACTGGTATAGGCAAGTGGGGTGTTGTGAGAAAGGTAATGTTGAGTTTACTTTACTTATATTTGAAAAAAAAGGGGAACAATGAGGGAGGATAAATTATTAGATCGTAATTTGCCCCCCCCCCCTTGCATTTCCAGACCGTTACACTTAGAAAAATGAAAACTTCCAGGCAGGTAGGTTTCGAACAGTATATAAAACGGGAAATAATGGAATTTGTACATATATCTCCTCAAAATAGGTTAATAGTTTCCATAGTTACAGTTAGCGCATCCCTGCATCCCTTAAACACGTCCGAGATCAAAAGTACCGATGACCAAGGATAACCAACACCATAGGCAATAATATGTCCTAAGTTTCATTACAATCACGTAATATATGGGTCAGACATTTTATTTTTTTTATCCATCTAAGTGGTACCAAGAAGAGCAAGGAGCCGATACTTACATACCAAAATAAGTACTTGCTACAAAACCCTCGGATTGCGGGCGTAGCCCTCTATATTCCGGTTTCATTTATGTTTCTTGTTTATTTTATGTTATAATAAGTGTTCAAAATGACGACCTTCCAACCTTAAACACTACCGTGCTCTGTTTGGAAAACTACATACAGCGCATGCCACCATTCCTCTTGTAGTGTCACCCGATATATCGTTCATTTTCTAACACTTATTCTAAAAAAAAAAGAAAACATAAAAAATTTAATTATTTTTCATTTTTCATTCAAAATATTCCAATCTTAAAATCCGACAAGGCTGTTACGCATAAAAAATTAAGAATGAAATTTTTAGTGAAAAAGGTAATTTTTTGACTTAAATGATTTTCATACATAGGTCCACAACTGCCAGAAATTAAGAAACTAGGGCCGAATGATCTTTTTTTTTCTTTTGTCTCAAGAAATAACTGACCATCGCTTCTTATCAGGCATCACACCAAAGGAAACGACACAAAAAAACGTTTTGTTTTGTTTTACTGTGTTTCGCTTGGTGTGTGCTGCAATGAAAAACAACTTTTCATATTTTTGATTGACAGTCGTGTTGCCTTGTTAGGTGATTTTTTCCTGATTGTATCCTCACAATAAACTCACCGATTCTTGAAATAACAATTAATGTATCTCTTACACTTTAAAAAAATTTACTGATGATGGGTCTACGGACAGGACGACTGAATAGCCCTAGCTTAGAAAGTCGACGTCTTTAAGCGGGTAAATACAGTGAAACCTGCGAACTTGACCACCTCTACAAGTTGACCAACTGCCTAACTTGACCGATTTTTCCTAGATCACTACGTCTCACATACAATTTCACCCTTACAACTTGACCACCTGTCTAACTTGTAACTTGACCTTCTAATCACAGACCGCCACTTGAAAGTTCACCCTCTAACTTGACCACTTTGGAATTTCCGGAACACAATTTATGTATGTATGTGTCTCAGCTTTCGTTAGAAACTGCACAAGGAGCTAGTTACTTTTTTCTGATGAAACGCATTCTACTGTATGACTTTTTTGTATATAATTTTCAAGATCACGGTGAAGTGAAAATTCGTAGGAATTGCAAGTTGTACATGCACAATTTAATAATATTGAAAGGTGTTTTAGGGATTTTTCGGTAGAAGTGCGGTATCTAATAAAATCGGATATTGTGTGTATGTTTTTAGATTTATGGAATGTGTTTTGTTAGATTATGATGGCGCAAAAGCGAAAACGGCAAGTGGAATTAAATTTGGCTGCGAAAAAGGAAATTTTGCATGAAGTTGATGCCGGAAAAAGCCAACGTTCCTATCAGAGAAATTCAAAATCTCCAAATCTACTGTCGTCAACATTTGCAAAAATATGGTCAACATTAAGAAAATGTTGATCCAGAACGAAAGCATAAATTAAAAAAGACTGTTTTCGAGCCTATAAACAATAAAGTTTTAGAGTTCGCTCCAGGAAAAGGCTCTGGAAATTTCGAAATCTTTGGGAATTGACGATTTTCATGGGAGCAATGGATGGCTTGAATCTTTTAGATCGCGCAATAACATTCAATTCCGAGCCTTATCTGGAGAAGGTGCCAATGTCGACTTTAAAGCAGCTGAAGACAAGAAGGCAAAATTACCGGACATATTAAAAGACTATGCTCCTGAGAATCAATTCAACGCCGATGAAACGGGTTTGTTTTATAGGCAGCTTCCGATCAGAGGTCTTGTGCTAAAGGGAGAAAAATATAAAGGAGGAAAAATGGCTAAAGAAAGATTGAGTGTCTTGCTATGCTGCAGTGTAACTGGGAAGAAACTTAAGCCATTGGGAATTGGTAATGCTGTCTATCCACGGACCTTTAAGAGAAACTCAATCAAAGTAAAATATCTTCCCGTGGTTTGGCGATACAATTCGAAAGCGTGGATGACTTCGTCGGTTTTTGAAGAATGGTTGTTCGATGTCAATGAGGACATGAAACGGCAGAAAAGGAAAATCATCATTTTGGTGGACAATGCCACAAGCCATAAGACGAGTTTCAAGCGTTGAGATTAAATTTCTTCCCCCAAATCTTATGTCCGAACTTCATCCATTGAATCAGGGGATAATTAAAAATGAGAAGTTACATGATCAATAAAAGCTGCTTTTATATTTGATCTCAACGATTGACTCCGAAAAATAGATGTTTTAGATGCCATACGATGGCTTCATGCATAAAAAAGTGTTTCCATCGAGCAGGGTTTCATTTTTTACATGAATTATCACCATTGACATCATCATCTGAATCCAATGAACTGGATTTGGAAGACATTATTGCAAGTTTACCCAAAAGTATTCAGAATGATTTATTGGAACCTGACGAATTTCAATCAATAGATGTTGACATTGTCCATCACGAAGACCTAGGTGATACCATCGACGAAATTTTAGCTGAGAATGTGGACAAGCCTCCCGAAGAAGAAGGCAACATTACTGAAAATCAAACCACCGATGACCCTTTCCCCATTCCAAGCAACAGACTCTTTAATTCGGTACGCAGGAGCAAATCAACCAGCCCTACTTGATCATTTATTTATGTTAAAAAACGAAATAGAGAAAAATGCTTTCCAAAATGTTACACGAAAAAAACAATCAAATCTGTACGACTACTTTACGTGTAAACCGAATTAAAAAGTGGAATAACATTTTGAAATACATACAATTAATTTTTTTAAATAATTCCTTATTGCATACAAATTTGCAGTTCCTGCTTCCTGTACATATATATACGAGTACTATTTATATGTCGCAAAAGTTAATTTGTGTAAAATAGAATTTGCAAATCATAGTGTGAATTCTAAACAAATTAGGACATTATGAGTAAATTATGGAAAAAGTACATAATTTTACAGCCTGCAGCATAACTGTCACTCATAAGGCTAACGCAAAAAAAAATTCAATAAGCACCCCTTCACAACTTGACCACCTGCGTATGTTGACCGTTTACGACTGGAACCGCGGATGGTCAACATACACAGGTTTCACTGTATTTGATATCGATACGAATGTACCTACCACCGAATTGTTACTGTCGAAGAAACATTTAATAAACAAAACGATAGGGTTTATGCTCGCAGTGCCAGAGAAGCTTCTCAAGTTGCCCAAAAGGTTCAAAGAGGTCATCATCCAGCCTCAGTAATGGTTTGGTGGGGTGTTAGCTACAACGGGGTGACAAAGTTGCATTTTTGTGAGAAGGGCGTCAAAACGTCTGCCAAAATTTATCAAGAAAGTGTCCTTGAAAGTGTAGTGAAACCTCTCAACACGTCATTATTCAAAAATCAGCCTTGGAGTTTCCAGCAAGATTCTGCACCAGGTCATAAGGCGAAGTCAACCCAAAAATGGCTTGAAGAAAATGTTTCAGATTTTATTAAAGCTGAAGATTGGCCTTCCTCTAGCCCAGACCTGAATCCGCTGGATTACGAATTATGGTCTGTCTTAGAGCAAATGACGTGCTCTAAAAGACATTCTAATATCGAATCCTTAAAGAAGTCTCTTACACATGCAGTCGCCAACTTTCCGATTGAAGTCGTGCGTGCTTCCATAGATAAGTGGCCAGCTCGATTAAAGGCTTGTGTAAAGGCAAAAGGCAATCACTTCGAATAACTTGTTGCAATTTCCGTTGTTGACAATGCATTTAATAAATAAACAATGATTTCTTAACATATAACACCTCTTTTATTGAACAGTGCTTCAAAAAGTTTGTAACAGTATTTATGGCTAGACTAGGTATAGTCTCATACAATCAATCAAGATGGTCTCACGATTGAAGGGACCCAATTTAGAACCAATTTCTTCGTCAAATCTCGTGTAAATAATCAGCGTTGTATATATGGCGTTTGTTGTTTTTTAGATTCGTCTAGATTCGTGTCGCGCAAAAGTAAGTAAAGTGTGGTGTTAAAAAATAATTACAGCCGTGCCATCATACTTTCGCGACTCAATTATCAAATATTTGAGGTATCAGCTGTTTGCAAGGTATTTGATATGTAGCTCACGAATCAAGTTTTGTGTCAGGTAGCGGCTCCTCAAATGTGTAGTGGAGGGGATATTTTGATACATAGCTGCTACATGCTCTCTGAATGCAGCCCTTCTGTCCGCGTTCTTTTGGCACATTTGAACTTTTGAAAACTGACTTTCTAACAAACTTGCAACACTTTTTTGACATCAGCATAGCAATCGAGACTTCGCCGCGATCAGCTGAGCGGAGGCCTGTTTATTAAGATGGCAATGGTTCAACTTTATTTGACAGCAGAAGCAGTGTTCGTTGCGCACACTATAATCCAGCCTTTAAGATCATTATGGTTAGCACAACAGATCCATTAAGTTTTGATAGCATCTTTAGGAATAATAACCAAATTGAACGACGAGTTTTAATACCTCATAAAGCTATTATGGTTCGGGCTAATACCACACGGGTTCTCATGACCCGGGGCGCGGGAGATTGACGGCTGTCAAGAATTGTTAAAGGTGCGTAATGTTAGGCACACGATCGTCGCACATTATTCCAGATTAGCGATCAAGCCATAGAGCACGGAACACTATTTGTATGTATGCATCTTTTTGATCGTCACCTGCGATCGACACGGAGCCTAGCAAAACGTACCTCAAAACACAGGATTTAATGGTACAATCCTCATATATATATGTCCTTTCTTCCTTCCATTTGTGATAGCTAAATACGTGTTTGGTTGTTTGAACGAAAAAGTCGAGTGAGAATCGCTTTTCTTGCGAATCCATATTTGTGTCTGAAATATTGGAGGGGCGTTGCCCCCCCCCCCCATATTTGGATTGAAGGGGCAAAAAGTGCCTTGCCCCCATAGTCGGCGCCTATGAGTATCGTAGAGCGGTGACCGAACGATCAGGGCCACCGAGCGCGAGTTTCATTTACAATACAATGAAAAGGAAGACTAGACAAACCAGATGCCCCAGCATGTATAACACTAACGTTCCCCTGACAGACAACGCCGAATACCTACGGCACGGGCATAATTCTTGACAGTAAAGTGCTTTGCGAATCATTGCACTGTTTGTCCGGCGATTTATGAAATGACGAATTTCATTTAGGACACATATGTACATAATATTCTTTCAACTTCTTCCGATGATTATTCATAATTCTCTCTATAGAAATCCACACAAGTGTAAACATTAGATAAAGCAATGCTTTTCTAGAGTAAATATAAAATATGTATGTACATATGTATGTGAATCCATTTGACAATCTTGGGGTAGTAAGTCCACCAACCTAGATTTCTGGATCTAGGTCATGTGCTGTACTGGATCGGGTCCGATCTGCAAAATTAATGGATCATACCATGACTAACCTCTTTTGTTCATTGCCCTTCGTTCTATCTATCATATCTTATCTATCTACAAATATATATGTATTTGGTTTGAAGATGTCAGCATACTTAAGTATTAGGTACTCATTGTTATGAACGAGCATATCTTATCTGTAAACAATAACAGTACACTTCGCAGATACCACGTGCATTTGTAGTAAAACAAGAAGTACAGGATGTTACATATTTATAGTACTACATATATGTATATCATGTATTGTTTAGTTGACATGACTTCTACATATTTACGTATGTACTGTTTTGGCAGCTCTTTTGGCGATTCTTTCTTATCAAAAATTTGATGGTGGCATCAGTTTTTCTGGGCATATCACATACATACGAGTAATATGTATACTCGAATGCAGTGGACATTCGATTTCTGCCGGCAACTGAAACCAAATGCCTAGTAGATATAGAATTTCTGTGCTTAATCTTTGAGTAGTTGATGTCTTTTTTGTGCCGAACAGTCAAGTGTCAAGGTTTGCTCCTTTCTAGTCCAAGTCCAGTGCCTGAAACCAAACTAGTGCTTAATATCTAATTGACTATACGGTGAGTGTGATTATACCTGAATGGGATGGAAGTACATATAGTGATATTAAAAAATTACGTCTTTTCTGTATTCCCGATAGTAAATAAAGAAGTTTATACCAGCTTTGTGAAGAGTGTAATCGTAATTTAAATTTTTTTTATGGTTTGTTGTTTCCTGGATTTCCTGGATTACGATCCTAAAATTACTACATATTACTTCAATTCAGGTTATCAGACAAAAGATCGGTTTTCAAGCGAAACAAAGTGAAATGTAATTGTTTTCGCGGGAAAATTACTGATAATGATGTGCAGTGCAGACTTTTCTTCGAATGAAATATGTTAGTACTGCTAGAGCGAACATTTTTCATGTGAAAACGAACGAAACTTTTGACAGTTCTTTTATAAGATTTCGCACGAGAAGCCGGCCTTAGTACTTTGCTTAAGGACGAATACTCTCATGTATCCACAGAAATTTCGAAAGAAAATATCATGTTACACCATCTGTACTTGAACGTTATTGATTAGATGTTTTGTTAGTGATTCGTTGGTGCTATTCGTTATTAGCAGAATGTTTTTACATACATATATACATATATGCTCTATATGGAGAATGTGTTCAATTCAAACGCCAATTCCGTATGCCGACAAATTTGGCAAATATCCAATTATGTAATTTTGAAAATGATGCATATACGAGTAAGCCATTTTTTTGTTTCATTATCAAAATTGTCTTTGTATGTACAAATGCATAAATACATTTATGTGGTGGCCCTCTTGAAATCGAGGGGTGGGGGCCCGACTTTGCTTGTTACCTGGAGTGCTAAGAGTATGTCAACACTTATTCAACTTTCGGCCATCAAGAGGCATGCGTCTATTGAAAGCGCGAAGCTTCACACAGCAGCATCAACATACAACAGTTTAGAGAGAAACTAGAATTCAATCTGAGGAGAAAAAATCCTATTCCATTCCATACTTCTCCTCGTGGGAGCTCCCTGGGACGACTCACGACTGTGATCATTGACTTTTGCTAATCAAGTCAAGCCGCCACTAATGGTGGTGCGATGATTTGATTGAGGTAAACATTCCCCCTGTGGTGTGAGGCGTATGGATAATATCACGGCCTGTTGTATAAACTGGCAAACAAAGGACAGGATGTGTATGCCAGCAACTTGCACTATCCGAAATCTTCTATATGCTAATGAAACGTCAACTATGCCTCGGATAATAAATAACTCGACAGTTACGACTTTTGGCTATCGTACAATGACATACAATAGATTGGATTCTGGAATGTGCGTACTCTCCTGAAGGTTCCCAGAACGCACGATTTCTTCAATTAGAGAGTGAATTTCTGCGGTATAAATTAAGTGCTAAGAGTTAGCGAGATAAGGTGGTGGAACAGCAGAGAATTTATTTCTTCAACGGGTAGCACTGTAATGTTGTACTCCGGTAGAGCTACCGGTAGTGGCTTGAGCCAGGCGTGGGGCTTCTTTTAACTGGAGCCGAACGAAACTGTCTTATACTCTGGGATTTGGTCTCTGACAAAATTTTGGCCGCCAGATTTCGGACCAAAATAAGGAACATCTCGATAATACGATGTTGTGCTCCAATTGAACCCGGCAATGTCTTAGCGAAAGACTCCTTCTATGAACAGCTAAACGCAACTCAGGGCAGAACACTTAAAGGTGACATTATAATGGTTATGGGGATTTGAATGCAAAAGTTGGCACTGATAACTGTGGGCTCAGACATGTGATGAGGAGACACAGTCTTGGGGATCGTAACGCCAACGGTGAAAGACTTGTAGAATTCTGCAACATTCACAGTCTCTTCATCGGTGGTACTATGTTTGAGCATAAGGACCAAAACAAAATCAGTTGGTCCTCTGTTGATCGGCGCAGAACACAAAATCAGATTGACCACTTTTCGGTTAGTAAATGATTCAAGAGTTGCCTGCTGGGCGTGCGAAATAAGAAGGGCGCCGATATTGGGATGGGAAGAAATTACTATCTAATGATTGCTAATGGTCGGTTGCGTATCGCAGCGGTACACTGTCCTAGCGACGAAAGATCCAGGCGCCGCAAACTCAACACCGCACGACTAAAAAATCCAGCTATCTCACAACAATATAACGACATCTTGCGCAAAAAGTAGCTGAGATAACTAGTCACTCAGATAGTGACACAAATAAAAACTGGGATGCCAAAAAATGCGTACATTGACAGCGCAGTTACCAACCTTGGTACAAACACGGATTGCCGGAATATGCCTTGATGTCCGACGCTTCATGGCAGCGGATTGTTAAAAGAAAAGGGCTGAAGGTTCGTTTGGCTGCAGCATCAAATGACAATCAAAGCAGCGTCGAACTCCTTTACCGTCAAAAAGCTCAAGAAGTTCAGCATAATGTGCGACGCGATCAAAGAGATTGTGCGAATTCTCTTCTAGCCTCAGCAGGAGAAGCCGCAAGAAGTAACAACTTAAACGCCGTATACGGTGTCATCAAGGAGTTTACGGGTGGCCGTGATTCCTGCCAAAATTTAAAGGGTAGTAATGGAAAGCTACTTATCTTGGCGGAAGATCAAATGAGACGGCGGAAAGAACACTTCGTCGCGGTCTTAAACGGTGTAACCTCTGGTGAAGTTCTCCCTCATATACTATATATAATTTAGCTAACCATCAGAATGTGCGTATATGGTCCACTGCTCCGACTAAAGAGGATTTTTGACATCGCTCGTTGAATCAACCAGACCAAATGCACATCCGGCATGCTGTCTAAAATCTGGCAGAGCAGTTATGTCAGCACCAAGACCAAGATGGGGTTGTTTCGTGCTTTTGTATGGGAGCAGTACACGGAAAGTTTTCGTAAGAGCTGCCAAAAAGCTGGAAGTTTTCATCAACTCATGTCTTTGTCGAATTCTAAGGATTTTTTTAACCCGAAACAATATCGAATTACGAGCTAAGTCGGTTCAGATGCCAATTGACAAATTGATACGAAGGCAAATATGGCAGTGGTTAGGTCACACATTGGGGAAGGGAGATAACTGCATTGCTTTACATGCCATGAAATGGAACCCCATTTCCAACCAAGGCCGACCAAGAGCGGGTTCTAAAATCACATGGCGTCGATCTGTGGCAAAAGAGTGTAAGGTAAATTTCATATGGGTTATAATGCGATTCAGGTTGCGGCAAAAAGGTGTAACGGACAGTTTAGTGGGAATCCAAAGATGCCCGTTGGGACGGAGCCTAAGGTTGTGTGGTGACCATGAAGGTGGGGCAGTTCCATCTGGCGAAGAAATATAGGCCCCTCAATGAGCTTGCTGTAGCTCAGTTTGAAAGACATGGGCGGGGTTTTTGCCGCTCGTTGCGCCTGTCCTTTACGTTTTACTAAAATTTATAGGCCTTAGGGAGACAACACAAACATGAGAGGCAAAAATGGGAATGAAAAAAAAATGGGGCGATAAGGACGGTATGGTTGGCGGATGGCGCAAATGCCGCGCTCGCATCGGGGTCCGGGTGTAATGGGACTCCCGGCCTCTGGTTTCATATCACCGACATTACCATTACTCATCAGGGGCTGCCATCGACTTGCCGGTGGAAGCAGAACAACCAGACCAGAATATGGTTCATTACAAAGGACTACTGAAAGATGGATTCTATTTATGTACATGCAGGGCAATTAAAAATTGCCATAACAAATACGAGTAGCACAGTGAGAGCATTCCATTTCTGGTATTTTTATCTTATCGAAATTTGATCAAAGCTGTTGCGATACGCATACTCTTTTATTCTGTTCTTTCGCGGCTATTTTGAATATGGCATCGATTTAAAATTAAAGCTTCACTGACACTCGTAAATCCTTGAATAATATTGTATTTTCATTGATAAAACTCTCCAAGCCTTGGGAATATATATGCAAACTCATTCAGCACAAGAAGAAAGCTCGTAGCGTCGCAGACTTATTTCTTGAACTTATCCTTGACCCCAATTACCCAATTATAATATATGGTAACAGCAGACACAATTGGCATTTAACCAATTGCGCTTTCTTATATTAGAAATAAGCATTTCTAAATTCAATCGTTCTCGCTATATGTACAATAAATAAATGATAAGAGTGATTGCTAAGAGCCGAAACGAAATCTATTTGTGTCTAGGAGTCAGTTGAAGTCAAGTTTAATGCCTCCGCTATAGTTAGCACGGAAAATGTCGGCAAGTCGCACAGCCATACAAATCAGCTGTTTAGTCTGTTATAGTTTTATTCCTTGTTCACGTTTGTTTCATACATTTGACCTGTGGAAAATATAATTTCAGCAGACTTGTAATACTTCTTTAAATTAAAAATAAAAGCTTGGATTCCCGAGTTCATGAAAGTAACATCGAGCAAAATAAATAATGGACCACAGTGCCAAAACCACAGCCATATGTGAATTGACACTTTGCGTCGTCTTGACTCCGACAAAGTTGAACTCGTATCAATTTTCGCCTCCTGAACGTCGTTTTGGTCGCGTTGAGTATACTCATCCCCATTTGAAATACAAGTACAATACATTGGTTCAACTTTATTTGACAACAGAATCCGTCTTTGTCGCGCTAACTATAAGGGAGGCTTAAGGTGCTGACGATTAAATAACTAATAAAATATTTTATCAAGCGATTAGCATTTAACGATTCAT
Organism: Chloromyia formosa; assembly: GCA_964017055.1. Classification (NCBI taxonomy): domain Eukaryota; kingdom Metazoa; phylum Arthropoda; class Insecta; order Diptera; family Stratiomyidae; genus Chloromyia; species Chloromyia formosa. Next base: position 23,665,389 of record OZ024816.1, on the reverse strand, counting down.
TAAATCAGTGGTAAGTAAATTTTTTCCATTGAAGCTGCTAATTCACAGCTGAGGTAATTAGTCAACCATAAAAATAACCAAGAATATCCATCTTTACTTGAAGAAGCCGAGATTTTCGCGATCCTGATGCCACAACTATACAAATTTTAGATGCAGGAGAATGGATTTTCACAGTCTTGTACAGTAGAGATTCGGTGCAATCCCCTACCTCTCTAAGACACAATGAATTTATTTGCAGCAGTACCAAACTCCATCTGGCAAAGTTATCACCAATGCCGGATGCCGGGAAATTTCATTTGTGACGAGTTTATTACCTGGTTATGACGTGACTGGTAGTGCGAAAAGAGCCACTTGAATGGGGTTGGATCCGAAAGGGATACTCTCTCTTTCTCCCTCTGGATCCTGTTAACTCCTCGTGGGGCATTAACCACGCCTTCTTTCCACCTTTCCTGTTCATCGCCATCGCTTTCAGCTCACTCCATAACTTGCCTATTGAGGCACCCTCTTTCTTAATTGATAACACCTGGAGAAGGTGTTACTAGGTCGTCCAACCCAGCGACTTGCGTTGATTCTCTGCGGGTTCCAATCGAGGGTCTGTTGAGCAATGTTGTTCGGCCCTTTTCGGAGAGTGTGACCCATTCAGCTTCCAAGTTAAACAGCCATATATAAGCACTGATTTAAAGTTGATTTCGAAGATACGGAAGTCATCGCGAAAGCCGGCTTGTTCATCATTCAATGTGCGGTCAACTGTTTGTTTAATCCGGTTCAAGATTATTTTTGCCATCAGCTTGGATACCGCCGGGAAAAGGCAGATCCACTTCAATGATTGCAATCCTTCAGGTCGCCTTTTTTCGGGATCTTAATAATGACGCCCTTCTTCCACTCTTTAGGGAGAGTTTCGGTTTTGTAACACTCTTGCATAAGGGGGGGGGGGGTAATTTAAAAAGTTCCACCGGAGTCCATCTACCCCCGGAGCTTTACCCGCATACATCGATTTAATAGCCGCAGTTACCTCCAGCTTATAGTAGATGGTGGGCTGGTATCAACTCTGTACGAGTATATTTGCGGAATATCTTCCGCTACTAATGAAGATACATTGGAATGCCCAAAGCTGTTGTTGAGGACCTCAATGATGTGTTCTCTCCATCTTCACAGTTGGTGTTTTTCGGTTACCAGTAGAGACCCTTCTTTATCTTTCACAAGATGTGGCATATCTCAGCGATATTTGTTTCAAATCTCTAGATTACGAATTTTTCAAATGTATGGAAAATCGAAAAGATTGCTCGGTAGATTTGGTTAAACTTGAGATTTGGTGAAATGTCGTGTGTTGTGAATATGTTATATGGCTCATAACAGTATGTTGCGTGCAAGATCAATAAAACCTGCTAACGAGCAATAACAATTTTGTTCTACTAAATAATTGACTTAATGGCGAGGGTTTTTCTACTAAGCGAGTTATGTGAATGAAAGCGTCTTTCCATTAATAGTAGTTTGCTAATAAGTTTGCGTGCATTTTAGTATTTGCTATTGTATATCGTATACGTACTCGGAATATTATGTATCTTAGTAGTACATGAAAAATGTTGGGAAACCAAAATGTTGTTCGTTTTAATATTTTCTATGGAATGGCATCATTTAACATTTAACAGGTAATCCTTATAAACGGTCCAAGTTAAGTCAGTGGAATTTCAAAATAAGTTCTGAGCGAAATAGCCTGAAATATCGAAACAGAAATACGTTTTGGACTACGGGTCTGTCTTTAATTTTTGTAGTTGCACTTACATAGTTTCAATTAAAGATAAAATAATAATAAAAATAAGCAACGATTAGAAAAAAACGTTGTTTAAAGAGTAGGTTGGAGAGTTCACATTTTTTAAAAAGATTCAAAATGTCTGTTTTCGAGCCAAGTTCTCGTCATTTGCGGAAAGTTTTGATCTTCTGCTTCCATTTGAAAAAAACTGCAGCTGAGGTTCATCGAATACTCTCAGATACTTACGGTGAGGTTGTTCTGAGTGACAGAACATGTCGTGAGTGGTTTCAACGTTTTAAAAGTGGCAATTTCAATGTCGAGGACAAACATGGTGGTGGGGAGAAAAAAAATTCAAAGACGACGAATTGGAAGCACTGCTCGATGATAATCCCAAGCTCAGAAAGTCATGGCGAATGTCCGAACAGGCCTCAACGTCGACGGCAAAACCGAATATTCACGGCGCCATGGTTATGCTTTGCATTTGATGGGACTAGCTCGGTGTGATATACTACGAGCTACTGAAATCGAATGAAACTATCACAGGAGATCGGTACCGAACGCAATTGATGCGTTTAAGTCGAGCATTAAAGGAAAAACGACCACAGTACCAAGAGAGACACGTCAAAGCCATCCTCCAGCATGACAATGCTCGGCCACACGTCGCAAAAGTGGTCAAGACATACTTGGAAACCCTGAAATGGGAAATCTTGCCCCACCCGCCGTACTCCCCAGACATCGCTCCTTCCGACTTCCATCTGTTTCGTTCCATGGCACACGGCCTGGCTGATCAGAATTTTCGTTCGTACGAGGAAGTCGAAAATTGGATCCAATCATGGATCGCGTCGAAAGACGCCTCCTTTTCCAAAATGGAATCCGAAAATTGCTGGAGAGATGGGCGAAAGTTGTCGCTAGCGATGGACAGTAGGGATGTCAAAACCGGTGGAATGTACCGGTTTTACGGTTTTTTTTCTAGTCGGTTAAACCGTCCAGTTAAAACTGACAAAAAGTACCGGTTTTTCGGTTGACCGGGTGTTTTTATTAATATTTATTATTTATTGAACAAATACAAGCTTATAACGGAAATACAAATGGCCTGAACCACCACAGCCACCGTTGTACCCAATTAACATTTGAATCAAATACAAAATGAAAAGGAATACCTAATTAAGGATGGTTTGGTTATCTGTGAGAGAAGCGAACACAAGTACAATAGTTTAATAGAAAGTAGAACAAAAAGCATTTAGAAATCATCATTTGATATATTAAATATATATATTTTGTTTTGTTTGTTTGACTCAGCAGTCAGCACAGCACAAATAAGTCCAGTTACATATGTATTTATAATTCATTACATATAAAATTGTATAAATATATTAAATATAAATTATATAAAAACTCCATTTTACGTCATATTTATTTTAAACTTTTTTTTTCAATCAAAGACAAATGTATTTGCGTTTGCATTAGGAATTCTGAAATTATATTTCATATAAAAAAAATATAAGGAGCAACAGATAGAAACAAAGAATTAATACAATGTAGGGAAAGGAGAGAAGTAGAAAAATCGTTATATGAACAATTTCAAATTAAGGCGGGAAAGATGAAATTTTCCGGTTGCAACCGGAAGGTTGAACAACCGACCGGGTTAAAACCGCGAGAAAGAAAAACCGAAAATAACCCGGTTGACCGTTCTGAAAGGACCGGTTTTCGGTTTAACCGTCCGGTTTTTGACATCCCTAATGGACAGTACTTTGAATAATACATCTGCAAGTACTTTTTGACAATTAAACTTTTAATTCCAGAAAAAAAAACGGCGGAAGCAAAGTTGTACACCCAATACATAATACACCATCTTTTTTTCTCCCCTTTTTTAAGATTTGCTTTTTGTAATAAACAGAAACATAGTTATTATATTGGTATGCACAATTTGCGGCAACAGCAGCTCCTATTTTGACGTCAGTCATGACCAAGAACACAGTACCAGCTAAGGAGTTTCAACGAAGTATTCGTGACTCGTATTCAGGCGAGAATGTAAACGCGCACCTTGCCCAGACTGCTTGCCTCGGGCATCCTTGCCGAATATGCTCGCCTCATCTACTCGACGAGAATGTGAACCGGCCATTAGGAAGAGTAAGAAAAGGGGTACAACTGCATTACATCTGCGTTATATAAACAAACGAAGAACTACATAATTTCCTTGAAATATGAGAAGACCGTTGGTCGGGCTAATATTTCTACCCAATACGATTAGTGAAAATTAATCTTGGTTTTGCAGTGTCACAACTGCCGGCGGCGGAACTAGTTTGGTAGCGTACGTCATGGCATTCCAATGGGGGGGGGGGGGTATTTTCAGTAACCTCGATGCTACCCTCGATGCTTCTGACTATTCACTACTCGATGTAAAGAAAGAAAGATAGAGAAGTAGAGAGAAAGGGAGGTAGGGAAATATTGAGAAAGAGAAATATTGATATATATGTATATATATTAGGAGAAAGATATGTAGAAATAAAGAGAGAGATAATGTAGAAGTTCAACTGAACTTACTATGTTCAGAAAGCTATAGTCACGAAAATTGTTCAGTGAGCTTTGAGCTTTCCGAAACTCAGAGCCCATGCCTATGTTCCAAGTGGTATTTGCGCAAGCGCTTGTCCGTTTATATTTTTCGACTAGTAGTTATGTCAGTTGTAACATCGGAAAAAAAAGATTTCACTAACTGTAATCGGTAAACAGTATAAATGATTGAGAATTCTCATATTATATTAAAATGGTAGACCTCTATTCTTTTCCATAAATGTGAAATTAAATTTGTTTATCGAACAACTGGTAAAATTTCTCACGATCGTCAAAATTTAATTACTATACTATGCACATATAGTACGTATTAAAAAAAATTATAACTTTACATACTCGTATACGTACTAGTATTATGTGAATTGGGAATGATAAACCACCCGAAATCACGCATACTATTTTCGGTCGACCAATTTTTGTTTTTCTTTAATTTCATTAGACATGCCGAATACGAGCAGGACCCATGACGTTGCAAATGGTCGTAAGCAACATGGTGGCAGGATATTATGCTAATGTATGTTATTTTCGTTCATGTTTTTCTTTTCATTTGTAGCAACTTTTTCGCTTTTATTACTTTGTACTATGCCAGACGACGACCGCCGTGCCGTGACACACCTCTTTCAATTGGCCTAGTCTAATTGCATACCCTTGTAGTTGAACGATGTTTGGAGAGTAGGCAGAAACTTTATGTAGTTCTAAGGGGGATCGATCCAAGGGAAATTATTGGAAAATAAATCACATTTTCGTTCAGGTACTAATGAGAATGGGGACCGAAAACAGGTGATTTAATTCAGATTGTGTGTAGCCCTAGAATCGGAAACTTTATTTGGTGCAAGTAGACCATCAAATATGAAACAAAAAATCAATAGTCCTTACAGGTAGGTCTAAAATGCTGAGAGCAGGGACGAAACCTTGAACGATTGGCAATGTCAAGAGGTGAATACTTTGCAGTGAACTGAACGTCGACACTAGTTTGGCTATAGCCATAAAACTATCAACAGAAATCACTTGCCTAGGGCAGGCGGCTACAAATAAATTATGAAAAAGGTCCCACCACCTTAAAAAATCAATGAAATATAGAGAAATATAGTAAATTTAAAGCGATCATTGTTTGACCCGAGTTCATGCACCTGGCACGTTATCGGTCCTGATGGTTTCGACGTCGTTCTCTATACCCATGTCATAATCATAGCCAACTCATAAATAGGGAGAAAACCTAGGGGGTTTTCACATCATTACAGCGAGTCATGGAAATCTTTGAATTGAATTCCTATAAAGGCACCCCCACACATGCGATGGTATTGACATATGTTCTTCTTCTTCTTAGATGAGTGTTAGATGATGTTGTCGCCTGTTGGTTTTCAGAGAAAATTTCAGACAAATTTTGATGATTTCCCAAATCCTTTCAATTGTTTTTTTCTAATTTATTGACATTTCCAAATTTTCCCAGTTTTTCTTATTGCAACTCCAAATTGACCCCAACATTTTCCCAAATTGGTTAAACTTTTCTCCTAAATATTCTTATTTTTCCAAACACTACATAGATATGTTTAAAATTATCACCGCTAATGGAACTCGATGTTATCGAAATAGTGTGTACTCTTGCACAATAAGGGACAATCAATTATTTGCGAGGTACTACCGGAACATATTACCGGGGATTAAAATACTACTTAAAATCTAATTTACAACGATCAAATATATCCAAATCAATAATACTACTTAACCCCTAGTGGAGCATACCGCGTCAAATACTCCTACGCGCCATCGTACTCTGTTCTGGGCAATGGGGCGCAACACCCCAAACGAATTATCCAGCTCCTTACATTCTGTTGCCATAGATCGACGCCATGTGATTTTATTACCCTGTCTTGGTCGGCCTTGGTTGAAAATGGAGTTCCCTTAACTATCTACTATTCTTCGGCAATGTATGACCTTTCCACTCCAATTTCCGCCTGCGTATCAATTCGTCGATTGGCTTCTGACCCGTACGCCGACTTAGCTCTTCATTCGATATTGTTTCGGGTCAGAAAAAGGACATGCGTTGATGAAAACTTGCGGCATTCTGGTAACTCTTACGGAAACTTTCCATGTACTACTCCCATACGAAAGCACAGATAGTACCTAAGAGCGAAACAAGCCCAGCTTGGGCTTGATGCTGAGATAACTGCTCTACCAGATTTTGGACAGCATACCGTATGCACATTTAGCCTGGTTGATACGACGAACGATGTCTTGCTCCGTACCATCATTTTCGACAACAATGCTGCTCAGGTAGACGAATTTGTCCATCTTCTCCATAGGCTGCCCATTAATATTGATGGCGATAGGTGTAGGATTTCTTTTTCGCAATGGCGGGCTAAGAACCTTCGTCTTGTTGGTATTAATCGTTAGTCCAATCCAACCTCGCCTGCGTCCCTCTCAAGATCTAACGCCATTGCGGGCAGATCCATGGTTTTGTGGGAGAGTAGTCGTATGTCATCAGCTTAGTCAAGACGTTGTAGGTAAGATGTTAAGATAAGATGTTAAAGTCATACATGCAACACATCTGCGATCGCTATGAGGGATAGGATGGGTGAGAGGATGCACTCCTGCCGAACTCCATTCCGGATCGCAAAGTCCTCTCGACACCTTACCTTTATGCAGAACGCGATATTTCGCATCGTCATAGGTGTCCTTAATAATTGCCATAAGTTTCTCTGGGATCCTTCTCCTGCGCAAGGCCGCCCATATAATACCCCGGTTCACACTATCGAAATCCTACTCGAAATCGATGAAAAGCAGATGAAGCTGAGAATAGTACTCAGCGCATTGTTCGATGATGGTTCGCAAGGTATTAATGTGATCAACACGGGAGAATCCGGATCGAAAGCCTGCCTGCTCTTCTTCTTTTTTTCCAAACTGAATATTGTTGCGTGCTGAGGAACAGACTACTTACCTTGTTTTCTAGGCTGGAGGATATCGCTGCGTGTGGTGGGACAAAGCAGTCTCGAAAGCAGTCTATCCCGCAACACGCAGCGGTATCCCGTAGCTTGGAAAATAGGAAAACAAGGCTTTCGAGACAGTCTGTCCACCAACACGCACCGGTATTCCGCAGCTTGGAAAACAAGGCTTTAGTTTTTCCAGGATGATTTTAGGTATTATCTTGGCAACCGTAGGATGCACACAAATGCATTTCCAATTATTACCGTCTGTAAGGCTACCCTTCTTCGGAAGTGATCAATCCTTTCTTTCACTCAGTGGGCAAGGTCTCTGTATTCCACACTTAATCAACGAGCGGGTGCAGTAACTCGGAAATTACGCTTGGCGCTGCTAAATAAAGTTCGGCAGGGGTACCGTCGAGTCCTGAGGCCTTTCTTCATTTTAGTGCAATAATTGCGGCAACTATTTCGTCTTTAGTCGGGGCCCTGGACCATATACGCACATTTTGATGGTTAGCTAAATTAAACTTCACCAGAGGTTACACGGTTGAGGACCGCGACAAAGTGTTCTTTCGATTGCCTGATTTGATCTTCCCTCAAGATAAGTAGCTTTCCATCACTATCCTCCACCGGATGTCGCCAGGAGTTACGACTACTTGTAAACTTCTTGATAACACCGTAAACGCGTGTAAGTTGTTGCTTCTTGCGGCTTCTTCTGCTGAGGCTAGAAGAGAATTCGCATGGCAACATTAGGGGGAATGTTTACCCCAACCAAATTATCGCACCGCCATTACTGGCTTGGTTGACTTGGTTAACAATAGTCAACGACCATTGCTGTTCCAGGGGCGCCCACGAGGAGGACTATGGAAGAGGATTTTTGCTCCCCCCATATAATTCCACAAAACGAACATTTTATTGACAGAAAATTAATTTTAAGTGCATCAAAAACTGTAAAGTGCCCGAAAACTTCGACGCCTGCGCTACCTGCATTTCAAAACGTAGAGATAGATAGATACTAGCGAAGCAGCATTCTTGGACTAACTTTCTATCCAGAGCAGCTCAGATCAAATTGTTAGTGTAATTGTGTGGTATCAACCTGCTCCGCTCTGCATGTCTGTTTAAAAAAAACGCGCCTAATGTCGTTCGATGCACTGCGAGCTGAATATGTTGTGGATTTCAAGTTGCAGCTTAATTTGTGCGCCATGAATCCTGGGAGTGATGAATTTTTTCGAGAACTGATATGGTGATCCCCTTCGACTTGTTGAACTTTTGTTGGTTTGGAATAATGACGTTACGTTGTTACGTTGTCTCTGACGTTGTGTTTTCCTGGAGCGAACCATGTAGGCATTGAGAGCGGTAGAACATTGGCCTGATTTGTGTCCGATCCGTATGCAGCCGATATATTCTGTAGATTTCCACCGCAGAATCGGGTGGTTTCTTTTGTTGCTCGAGCTGTTACTTGGGGTCAGGTTGGATTTTCCGGATAACGCTGAGGATTTCCACTTTTCTTTATTATTTATAAGGGGTTTTGTCTTGCTGAAAATGAGGAGGTGGCACGTAGATATCTTAGCTTTAAAATATGTGCACCTCGTTGGTTAAGGGAAAGGGAATAAATGCCTTATTGGTTTTTCCTTTGATCGGGGGAAGCAATTGAAAGACATTGGGTAAAATTGGGAAGAAATTTAAAATATTTGGGAAAAGGTTTATTCAATTTAATAAATTTGCTGAAAGACTTAAATAAAAAAAATTTATGTAGATATGACTTGGAGAAAGTTTAAGTTAAGAATTGCTATATTAGACGAATCAAATTAGACAGCCTGTACTTGGGGAGGGAGGTGGAAATAATTTTCCTGCCGATGAAAGTCATATCATCGTGTCGGAGAAACTCCCCCGAAACACATATAAAAAGTTTCACTGATTACGTTACCAGCAAAATATGTACTTAATTTAATAAAAAAAATCGCAAAATGGCGGCATAATGCCTAAATTGTTCATAATTAAATATCAGTTCATACACTCGGCAAAAAAAGATGCAATTTTGAAGTGGAAAGAATTCCCTTCAAGTTCGCATTACGATGTTATTCCCTACGATACCGATAGAGTAGTCAATAAAAAATCAATTATTAATTTGAAATTTTTCCGCCAATGAACACTATCCCATAGGTAAAAATACCAACAAGCATAATTTTTAACTTCCGCCTACGATTCCTTGGTACACAGACATTCTTTTGTTTAAACGCATTACCCATTTTCACGCATAAGCAAGCGCATGTTTATATTTTATAAGAATAAAAGTGGAGTGTACCATTGTTAAGCAGTCAACAAGGCAATGATCTCCAACCAAAAATTTCTCAGCCTAAGCCAAAGCACTAGTGCTTGAGTTGGTAGTTTTAAGATTAGAATTTACTCAATATCTGAGTCTTCGAAATCTTATTTAATTAAAGACCGAGTTTCTGGTAATAAAATATATATTATTGAGTGCTCGACCTGAGCTCTATTTTCGAACTGAAACTTACAAAATTGAGACATGTATTTATATTTGAATTTCTTATCATTATGCTTCTTAACGATTTGTTATTATTAATATCTTATCTTACTTATTTGTTACATCATTACGTTCTTCTTATTACATATTGGTTCTTATTGTATATCCTTCTATCATTTCTTATTGTTATCATTACCATTGCCATTAAAGGCTCATTAGACATCCTAACACTATTTCTTATCTTAATGAAATGGGTGACTCATATAAACATGTTTGTTTCAACTAAAAATACTAATTATGTTTGTTTACCCATTTGACCGGTATTGATGAGTGCTCATGGTATGCGTCACTGGCTTGAGTTGGTGACGTAACTCCTCCCATCCTTAACTTAAACCTGTCCTCAGGTTGTTTTATATTAATATTAATTTTTTTGGAACATAATCTAGTTTTTATGTATATAGCAAAAACAATTAATACGAAAATTATTATTACTGTAAGGCCAAGTGTAGGCAATGTATACGCAAGAAAGTTGTGTGAGTTGTCAAGTTTCAATAATGTTTGAGTTTCTAATAAATGGACTGTTTTGTTTTGCAATTGTTCAATATGTTCGAAAGTGACTGGCTTCTATATGGTATAGTTTTTAATAGGATTACTTTGAGGCAATATTTTGCGAATGTAATTTCCTGATGTTTTACTTATAAATTTCCATGATTGTATATATATGGTACATGATTCAAATGTTAGGTGAAAATTCTTATACTCTATTAATATAGTGTGGTTTTCTGAATTATTACATGAGTATACCAAATGTTTATCCTGAATATTCGTAAATATAAATGTATTTTCTTTTATTTTAATATATCTAGGTTCAGTTTCTTCGATTAAAGTACAATTTGTTGGTCTTTGTTGGATAAGATTAGTTATGCATACATTATTTATTAAATTTTTACTTCCAATATCTCTTGCTACACCTTTTGATACATAAAACTTGTCGATGTTTGAATAAATTTGAAGATTTCTAGCGTTAGGTAACGGAATAAGACGGTTAACTGAAATTGGTTCTAGCTCCAGGGGTATCTCTATAAATATTGTTAACTTATTCTTCTCAATCAGAACGTCAGATTTAATGTGTTGTAATTTAATTGCATCTATTTTATAATCAATTATATCTAAATCTGAAAGAATGTTTCTGTGAAGCAGATGTCCTTTATTATTCAAAAAGATCTCAAAAGTTTGATTCAAGAGCTGCTGAAAGTTGATATAGTTATTTATTTGAGAAAGTTGTTTGAAGTGATCATTGATCATGTCGATACTACTGTTTATGGACTTTTCTAAAGCCAAATTATTTCTGTTAACTTGTTTTGCTATGTCACTAATTGATGTACGTATTTCGTTGCTAGATTTTAACAATAATTCGTCGTTAATTTTAAGATTTTTTTCACTAGTTTCTATAGTTTCAAAGTTTTGTTCAATGATGTGCCTATCTTCTTCATCGATGGTTCCTTCGAGCCATTTACGCAAGGTTCCTATAAAGTTAAATGCTCCTCGCTTGTTGCGAATATGTTCAGGGAAAAGTGAGTGTAGTTCAGTTTGCAAATGATTAATTAATTTACGCGTATTTTCTAATTGAAACTCAACTCCGGATATTGCCAAAAGTTCAAAATTCGTTTTAATTCTGTTCATCAAATAATCCGTATCGGTTTTATAAATGGGATGTCCTATTATCGCTCTGCTTGTGGTAATATATTCCTGTCCCGTTTCAATAAGGACGTAACCATTTTGTTGTGTTAATGGCAACATTGTAACACTACTTGCCTGTGGAATCGTTAACAGGAGTATTGTTACCATAGTCCCTGAAATGATAAATTTTACGTTTTTTTTTAAACCTTTGTGGATGAATTTTTCTCTTGCCTTGTGCTTTAGAAAACCTAGGCTGTAATTTACTTGGATTAGCATTTTCAACGAAGTTTACATCAGTTTCGTATTGTTGTCTTTTTGTATTTAATCTATTTATATATTTTTCTTTATATTGTTTAAGTTGCTCGTAGATGGCTTTCTTATCCTTACGGCATTTATTAAAAAATATGTCAGATGGTTTTTCTTTATGAGAAGAATGATACGTATTATTATAAGTTTTTAAACATTCTTCTACTGGATTGAAATCTAATAAATCTCTCTCTTCAGTTTTTTGTCGTAAATAAAACGTTCTTAGATTTTCATTTAGAGTGCGATGCGCTACCTCAATGTCCCCATTCCCTGTCTTATGATGTGGTGAACAAAAGTGAATTTGGATTCCTTCCTTTTGTAACCAATCTTTAGTTTTTTGAGAGTCAAGGGCTCCTTCATTGTCGGTTACTATTTTCTTAGGCTTGCCTATCCTATTAAGCATAACTCGTAAAGCTCGTATAACCGTATCCCATTGCCTATTTTTCAATGGTGATATAGTCATAAATTTTGAAAATTTATCGATACAAGTAAGATAAGGTGAATTCTTATCCCTAAACCAAATATCAATATGGTATATATCCCTTACATCCCTAGCAGTCTCTGTAAGTTTAAATGGCAACTTTCCGGGATTTCTTTCATATTTGGTTTGGGTGCATATGAAACATTTGTTTATATAGTTAGCAATTCTCTGCTTTAAATTTGGGTGAAAATATTTGTTTGACAAAATTTGATAGGTTTTATCAATCCCTTGATGGTTACTGTTTTTATGCTCTTTGGCAATGAATTCTTCAATCTCTTCTTTAGAGCAATTCCAAAGATATTTATTGGCTTGGACTATTGAGCGTCTCGGATTGTCAATTTTCCATTTGGTATAGTAGTCTTGGAAAAGTAATAACGTTTTTCTATTAGGAAATTTTATTCCTGTGGTACCTACATGAGCTAAATGATTTTTAAATATGTATTCTACAGTTTTATCATCATATTCCTTATAGGTGAATATAATTAATTTGCGATTATCAAAGTTTTTCCTTTTTACGTTATTGGTCTTTCCTAATTTCAAAATAATTTGATTTTTATAACAATTTAATGGTTTTTCTGAAATAAAAATATGATTAATATTGTCCTCATTCGCTGTGTGTATCGTAGCTAATGTTGATTTGTTTTCTTGCTCATTCAATGCATGGATTTCAACTCTAGATAGTGCATCCGCAACATAATTTTCTTTCCCTTTTATATGTTTAATCTCGTAATCATATTCCATTAATTTAAGTTTCCAACGTTGCAGTTTTGCGTTTTCTTCCTTAAGGTTTTCAAGAAATACTAGAGGTTTATGGTCAGTTTGCAAAATGAACTTCCTGCCATATAAATAGGGTCTAAAATACTTTGTAGCCCATACAATTGACAACAATTCTTTTTCGATTGTTGAGTATCTAGTTTCATGTATATTTAACGTTCTAGATGCGAAACAGATTGGCTTGTTCTCTTGACTCAGCACTGCGCCTATAGCGAAGTTACTTGCATCAGTAGTTAACGTGAATTGTTTATTTAGATCTGGATGTGTCAAAATTGGATCGTTAATAATATATTTTTTAAGAGACTGGAATGACTCGATATATTCTGGGTTTTTAATGTCAATTTTTTGACCTTTATGGAGAAATTTTGTCATTGGATTCGCTATTTTTTTTCTATAGAACCCAGTCAATCCAAGAAAAGATTTTATTTGTTTGCATGTTTCCGGGAGTGGAAATTTTTCAATGGCCCTTAGCTTGTCTGGATTAGGCTTTATACCCTGAGGTGTAATTACATGTCCTAAAAATTCAGTGCATCGCTGAAGGAAGTGAGTTTTTGATAACTGTATCTTCAAATTTGCCTTTCGAAGTGTTCCAAAAACTTTCCTTAGTGCGATTTCATGCTCTTCTAAGGAAGTAGAAAACACAAGAATATCATCCATATACACAATGCATATTTTATTTATATGATCCCTTAAGATGTGGTTCATTAATCTTTGAAATGTTGCCGGGGCATTTTTGAGCCCGAACGGCATTCTTGTGAATTCGTAATGTCCACTATCTGTGGAAAATGCAGTTTTGTGTCTATCCTCAGGTTTGATTTCGATCTGGTGGAAACCCTTTGCCAGATCGATTGAGGTGAAATAGTTTGCATTTCCTAATTTACCTAAGATATCATCTATCTGTGGTATGGGAAATTTATCTTCAACCGTTAAGTTATTAATTTTCCTAAAATCAATAACGAGTCTGTGTTCACCGGGTGTCTTTTTTGGGACTACCCAGATGGGTGAATTATACGGAGAATTTGATGGTTGAATGATACCCTGCTTTAAATCTTCTTCAATTTGTTTGTTGACAAAGTCTCTTAAAGCATACGGATATCGATAATTTTTTTTGATAGATAGGTTTATCAGTGTTTAGTTTTAATTCATGTTTTATCTCGCTTGTAAAAGTCAAGATTTCATTTTTATTATACTCTAAATCACTGAATTCATTTTTTATCCTATCAACAACAATTTTTTCTTCGTTTGAGTATTCAGTTTCTTTTTTGTCTACCTCGTATTCTTTTTCAGAATTATTTTGGGCCGCAATAGTACAATATATTTCCTCTTGATTTAAGCTCAAGGGAATTTTAATTGAATTTATTGTTTATTGTTATCTTGAAAATTGATAATTGCTTTTGTTGGCACAAGAATATTTTGCCCTATTATAGCATCGAATTCCCTATTTTCTAATTGTACGAGTTTCCACTCAACTTTTCCATCTATATTAAATTCTTGTGGAAAGCTGGTCAACAACCCTTCTGTGGCAAGGGATTCACCATTTACACTTGAAATTATTAATTTGTTTTCAAGTGTATGCCTTCTATGCTCAGCAACTCGTTTGAGATTCATGATTGATGTAGAGCAACCTGTATCAATCAGACATCTAACTTTAACGTCATCTAACGTTAATTGAACAATAGGCAATTGATATCTGGATCCGAGGCTTGGAACCGAAAATTTGGTACGTCTGACTGAATATGCAATGATGAATCCCTTGACACTGCAGTATTCATAGACACATCAGAGGTTAATGTCAAGTCGTTTACATTGCGATTTTGATTTTGTTCACAATTATATCTAACGTTAGATTGAGCAATACCTCTGTTACTAAAAGATCCCTGACTTTTTCCGCTACCTAATGCTGACCTAGAGCTCATTGGTTTCCTATTAAAATGTTCATTAAGGTAGCCAGTATTCACCAAGACTTTATATGCGTCTTCTAGTGTCTCAGGCTTATATGCGTGCAATACCCCTCGTATAGGCTCAGGGCACTTATTTATAAAAGTGGATTTCGCAATTTCGTTTTTAGTCCTAATGTACTCTGTTTTTTGACTTACACTATAATTTACATTATAATTTATTTTTTGGTTTAGCTTAAAAAGGCACTTACATATGTAGCCATATAGTTGTCCAGCCGTTGTAAATTGCGCCGCTAATAGCTTTTCCATGAGTTGTGTTTCATTTTCCGGTGTGTCAAAATGGTTGATCATTAACGCTTTCACTGTCCTCCAATCCGTTGTCATGTGCGTTTGTAGCACCTCTCTAGCTTTTCCCGTGATTTTCGTTAATATTTGTTGATGAAGAATTGGCTTCAATGGGCATTCCTCAATAAACTTTGCCACGACATCAACCGCGTCTACGAAAGGAAATAAATCTATTTGAGTACCATCAAAACTTGGTATTCCACAAATGTAGCTGGAGAGCTGTTTGAAATCCATTTTCGCTGGATCTTCGAGCTTCAATTCAGCAAATATTTTTAAGATTTGGTCCAAAGTTGGTCCGTGTCCCGACTGCGCCAGTTTTAAGATTAGAATTTACTCACTGTCTGAGTCTTCGAAATCTTATTTAATTAAAGACCGAGTTTCTGGTAATAAAATATATATTATTGAGTGCTCGACCTGAGCTCTATTTTCGAACTGAAACTTACAAAATTGAGACATGTATTTATATTTGAATTTCTTATCATTATGCTTCTTAACTATTTGTTATTATTAATATCTTATCTTACTTATTTGTTACATCATTACGTTCTTCTTATTACATATTGGTTCTTATTGTATATCCTTCTATCATTTCTTATTGTTATCATTACCATTGCCATTAAAGGCTCATTAGACATCCTAACACTATTTCTTATCTTAATGAAATGGGTGACTCATATAAACATGTTTGTTTCAACTAAAAATACTAATTATGTTTGTTTACCCATTTGACCGGTATTGATGAGTGCTCATGGTATGCGTCACTGGCTTGAGTTGGTGACGTAACTTGGTTTCGTCACCCGATAGACTGTACTCACAAGCCCAAAAGTGTGTATTCCAACTTTCGTCAGAATACGTCACTTCGCACAATGCTCATGGTATAAATAGTGTGCATTATACGACACGAGGGCGAATTTTCACTGTGTGAAACGCATTACCCATTTTTCACGAAACCAGCTCAAGCACTTTTGGCTTAGGCTAAGACATTTTTGGGTGGGGATCATTGCTAAATGGGTTCGTTTTTCAAAGAATGTCTTTTTCCACTTTAAATTGGTCTCGTTTTTTTGTCGATTGTATGAACTGATATGGAATTATGAATGATTTAGGCACTATGACGCCATTTTGCGATTTGTTCTTAATTAAATTATAATACGTAATGTATGTAACGTAATGATTTGACACTTTTTATGTGTTGGTCGGGGGAGTTTCCCCGACACGATGATATGACCTTCATCGACAGGAAAATTATTTCCACCTCAAAGTTTAATTTGACTTGTCTAAATATTAACATTTTAATTTTGCTGGATTTATATTAAATTTGATTTTTTTTCTTTTGTAGAAATGGCTTTGTCGAGTTTGATTCTTGTGGTCGTTGTACCAATTGGAGTATGTGCCCTGGCTAAAAAGTATTCATACCATTTTAAGATGACACTATTCTTTAGTTGTTGTGCCATGGTAACAGCAGTCGCTCTTCCATTCCTTATTCTGAGGCCTAGGGATTATCGAAATGCTTTGTAAGTTTTCAATACATTTTTCGGTTCATTTGAATTAAATTCAATTAAATTAAGTTAAAAGTTACAAATAAAGTTAATTTTTATAAGCTTTAAAATTAAAGGAAATTTGTGCATTTTCGTTTTAGCATTCCGGCAGCTGTGTGCCGAGCGGCAGGAAAACTGATAAATGTTACAATGGAGCTGAGAGGACTGGAAAATGTGAGAACTGATCGTGGTGGTATCCTATTGATGAATCATCAAAGTGCTTTGGACTTGATGGGTATGTATCTATTCTTTCTCCTTAGAGAGAACCATCGGTGGCAATTTGTTAGTGTAATGCGAGCAATTACTTGCGAATAGAGTGTGAAGATACGTGCTAATTGTTTTCTTCAATCAGCTGATCTTGACATCAGATAGTGTCATGATCATGGCTTTATGCATTTGAGTTAGAAACACTCTGGGTTTCACCCGGGGACTCCGGATTTTGTGGAGAATGTACGGCCGGGATATGAATCGATTTTTCCGGGCTTAAGGCCAAACGGATCAGAGCTTTTCTTAAGGTTCTGATACACGGGACACGTATACGCGATCGCATGATTTTTACCCGAGTCGCGAAAATGCGACTAGTGGCACGTAAGTCGGGTTTACGCGCACGAAACGTCAGAAACGGCTATCAAATCGAATTTTACTGACGCAGAAATAATGCACATGTCGTTGTGTTTACACGAATTGCGTTTACGATTCGACAGCATATGGACGAGTACTGAAATCATCTTTTTTCATGTGTTCGTTGTTGGACTCATCGACCCGTCGAGAGCCGTCGAGACTCATCGAGACCCGTCGTCAAATAACAAGTCAAACCTTGTAGTAAACTCATTTGCTGTTTACACGGGATGGGTATCGTAGATTTGACGCGCCCGACAGGCTTACGCGTCTCGTGTATTAGAACTTTTACTTTGGTCAGAATTTAGATCAAACATCTTTTCTGAAAAGTTGAAGATGATTGGGCGAGTGAGATTAGCGTTCTGTCTAATCTATTGCCGCTCAAATGAGGCAACATATCATTTCATCGTTCGATCGTTGGTGTGCATTTCTACCTAGTCTAGCCATAAATATTGTTACAAGGTTTGGCAACCCTGCAGAAAGGAACCGTTATATTGCATTTCTTAAAAATTGAGCTAATCGCCATAGTACGCTTGTGCTTGATGCATTTGTCATCATTTGAGTTTAATTTTTAGTGTAGTGAACATGGATTGGGGTGACAAAGAAAATAGAATTGCTGTGATTGCACTTCATAAAGTAGGAATGCAACCAAGTGATATTTTTAAGACTCTGCATACCCTTGGTATAAGCCGAATGTTTGTATATCGGGCTATTGAAAGATTTAATGATACGTCTGGAGTAAGTGACCGTGAAAGAAGTGGCCGTCCGCGAACAAATCGAACACCTCAAGCGGTTAAAGCCGTGCGCGAGAGAATTCGCCGTAATCCTCTTCGGAAACAAAAAATTGTATCGCGTGAGATGAAAATACCCCAAAGAACAATTTCACGTATCATCAAAAGTGACTTGGGGTTGGGTGCTTATCGTAGATCTACCGGGCATTTACTAACAGATTCGTTAAAAAAATTAGAGTCGAAAAATCAAAACGATTACTTTGCCGGTACACAAACCAAGAACACCGTAAAATTTTGTTTACGGACGAAAAAATTTTTACTGTCGAAGAAACATTTAATAAAAAAACGATAGGGTTTATGCTCGCAGTGCCAGAGAAGCTTCTCAAGTTGCCCAAAAGGTTCAAAGAGGTCATCATCCAGCCTCAGTAATGGTTTGGTGGGGTGTTAGCTACAACGGGGTGACAAAGTTGCATTTTTGTGAGAAGGGCGTCAAAACGTCTGCCAAAATTTATCAAGAAAGTGTCCTTGAAAGTGTAGTGAAACCTCTCAACACGTCATTATTCAAAAATCAGCCTTGGAGCTTCCAGCAAGATTCTGCACCCGGTCATAAGGCGAAGTCAACCAAAAAATGGCTTGAAGAAAATGTTCCAGATTTTATTAAAGCTGAAGATTGGCCTTCCTCTAGCCCAGACCTAAATCCGCTGTATTACGAATTATGGTCTGTCTTAGAGCAAATGACGTGCTCTAAAAGACATTCTAATATCGAATCCTTAAAGAAGTCTCTTACACATGCAGTCGCCAACTTTCCGATTGAAGTCGTGCGTGCTTCCATAGATAAGTGGCCAGCTCGATTAAAGGCTTGTGTAAAGGCAAAAGGCAATCACTTCGAATAACTTGTTGCAATTTCCGTTGTTGACAATGCATTTAATAAATAAACAATGATTTCTTAACATATAACACCTCTTTTATTGAACAGTGCTTCAAAAAGTTTGTAACAGTATTTATGGCTAGACTAGGTAGTATTTTTCTGGATTTCTTAAAGTTTTCTTCAATAGGCATGCTCGGCTTCTATAGTGTATTGTAAAGAAGCAAGTCTATCTTACTCAATTGCCATAACCCCTTGGGGGCATAGCGCGCCAACTGTTCCATGTGGCCCAGTTGATGTTTCGTTGGCATAAACTAGTTGATGATGATGATGGTGTGGGTACTATACGTTCCAAGCTATCGATAGGATGTGCATGCTAGCAACCGCACCATCCCCAAAATGTAAATACTCGTTTGCCCTAACCCCCTTGTGTGGCATATCGCGTCGACTAATCCATGTTGCTTAGCTGACGTTTCTTTGGCATAAGCTGGTTTCGGACGATGCACGTTGTCGGCATGTACCTCCTGCTTCCATTTAGCCGCCTATCTGCGGCAAGTCGGGAGATCTTGTGGCTTATTATTACGCCCCGCAGCATTGGGGGAAGAAAACACAAACATCCATGGCCACGAATGTCGTGGACGGGACTTGAACCCGTAACGACCGTAATCAGACATCAGACTGACGCCTCTACGCACTGAGTTACCGGTCGCCTAAGTAAACAAAGAAATGTCAACAAGGCATAGATATACAACCCGCCCATGGCCCTGGAGGGCTCAATGCTATTAAAAAGCCTATTTCGTCCTATTCCTTGAAAAGAATTCCTTTATGATTTGAGTATGATCACTGTGGTGTTGATATAGAGGCGCTTCATTCCGTTTTTTGGCATGCGTCGCAGCACTATAAGAAGTAGCAGCACAGTGAACCCTCGTTATAACGCACTTCAGGGACGGGATCTGATATAAATTCCAGAAAGCGTTTTTAACATTAAAACATTTATTTGAAAATTTGAAAATTTATAGATTTGAAGGATCAGACAAGGTCAATAGAGATCAAAAGCTCGATACACATCACGAACCAAGTGGTTTGCGAATCACGTCAAAATCATGTATTTTAAATATTCTATGTTTAAATATTGACATTCCTGCAGAATACACTTATTTTCAACATTTATTTTTTTTCCACTTTGTACCGGTATACAGAAGAAGCCGGTTACAAAATACATTTATTTCTAAAATAATAGATGGTCGACACACACAAGGAGCTGTCTGTACTACCGGAGCTGAAAAGAAAGTAGAGCTTCTTTTCGCCACTGAAGTTATAAATCTGTATGGGCGGCGAGTCGCAAGCATTTCGGAGAAGGCGACGTTGAACGGCTGCACGCGAATGAAATGTTTTTTTTTACCACTGATCGTCGATTTTTAAACATCATACTTCTCCGTGATTTGTATTTTTCCTATAAATCTCCGAGTTCATTTCACCTCCGAGTGCGTTCTAACGAGGGCTAACTGTATTTGGTAAAAACAAAAATTTGGATAGTTTTAGATAATTATCCTATCTACCTATCTTATTCCCATACCCCACATGGGGAAAAAATTCTCCAAAATGTCAAAATATTGGTTGTCGGGTCGCTAAGGAGAATGGTGAGATCCGAAAACTCTCTGCACCCCCTCATTCATCCCACTCTCGCCGTTAAGAAAAAATATTCAAAATAACCAGAATTAGTTTCGAATTAATAGTTTTAGGATCGCCCCTCCCCCTCCTTTCCACTCATCTCTGCGACTGAGCGACCGTCAACTAGTAATCAAATCATTTTGTGATGCCTGCATTCCAATCGGTGTACATTGGTACGCCTATTCCGAACTGCGTTGCATCGACTGGGAACGGAGGACAGGCAAATTCGAATAAGGGCCGATATGATACCAAATAACCCCAGGAATAATGAGAGTGCGAAAAATGTCGGAATAGTCCGAGATTAGTGCCAAACCAATCGTTTTCGGGGTCGCTGGAATGAAAGGTGGCACTCCCAAAGCCCTTCTCTCCCCGGAGTGAGTGACCGTAGAAAATGTCCGAAACAACTGAAATAGTGTCAATTTTGTGAGTGTAACGAAAGAGCGATCGAAACGAAGCTGGTACATAATAAATGCGTACTGCCTAAAGTGTAAATTGACATAGGCCTCATGTAGATTACCGTTTTGGGCCTGTATTCAAGATTTCATTTTTTGCTGTACTAGACTGCTTGTTTTACAATTACTAATATAAAAACCATAAACAACGTCTGCGGTAAATAATGTGCATATGAATGTCTAATTGTCCGCCTGCGCTCCCCCAGGTCAGATTTGCCGAAGAGTTGCTAACCTTATTTATGCCACAGTGCTCTCATATTAATTTTTGATGTCAGTTGTAATTTTAAATTTGCATTCGGAATTATAAAATACGAATATATCAACAAAAAAAAAATATTTTTTCTTTCTTCTTTATTTTTACTGAAGTCTCTTATCGTTTTTTTTTTGTTTTGTATTTCAGGTTTGGCTTATCTTTGGCCAGTTATCGGGCGTGCCACAGTCGTGTCTAAGATCGAAATTTTATACATTCCAATTTTCGGCCTGGCCTCCTATTTATGGGGCACATTGTTCATCAATCGAAAAAATCGCGCTGGCTCCGTACAAGCACTTAGCAAAGAGGCTACAGCCATTAACAAACGTAATGCCAAATTGTTGATATTTCCTGAGGGATCACGCAACGTTCACGCTGAATTGTTGCCATTCAAAAAAGGACCCTTCCACATTGCCTTGGACGCGAAGTGTCCCATTCAGCCGGTTGTGATATCTAAATATTATTTCCTGGATAGTAATGCGAAGCGTTTAGACAAGGGCCATGCCATCATTCACATTTTGCCGGAAATTTCTACGGACAATTACAGTAAGGATACAATGGAGGAACTGATGGATGATTGTCAGAATGTGATGCAAAAGGAGTATACGAAGCTGAGCCATGAAGTGATAGAGCTTCAGAAATGTGGCAAATGCGGATAGTGTAAAATGTGATGATGTAGAGTAGTTCATTAAGTATATGCCTTACGGGTAGTTTGTTATTTCGTGCTGTTATCCGGTATTTTAGCTTTGGTAGTTAGTATGAGTACTTAAGTTAGAATGAAAGGACTATTATGATGTAGTGGTGCATTTACGTATATTGGTGTCTGAATGTTATATGAAAGAAAATATACGAGAAATTTGTGACTTTTTTTATAAGATCGATTTTTTTATTAATCTAATACTTAGTCCTCCGAAGCCGTGGTTGTGAAAGGAGGAGGGAAATATAGCTGTAGTCTGCTTGGCTGAGTTACACCTAAGAGTCTCAGGTCATTAGGGTGGCATGAATCACGTACTCAGACCTGCAACCTAGTTGTGTGCGCTTTTCCACATTATGAACCGCCCCTCTCTCTCTCTCTCTCGATTGCCTTGTGAGGCATAGTGCGTCAACTGTTCCATGTGGCCTAGTTGATGTTTCGACGGCATAAACTGGTTTCGGAGAATGCAGTTGCAACCATGCACTTCCTGTACATCCATGGCCACGAACGTCGTTATGGACGGGACTCGAAAGCGAAATGCCGGTAGTCAAACATGAGACTGATGCCTCAACGTACTGTGCTACGCCCCCCCCCCCCCCCCTGAAGCAATTATCCACTAGGCCACTCTTGAATACAGTTTGGCGATGGGTTGACAATCCATCCTAGTCAAGAAACCTGGAAAAAAGCCTCGGATTGGACGGATCAACAACGACGACCACGCAAACGTTTAACGGATTTTTCTTTCGGATCCTGGAATATACGCTCCCTTAACAAGCCCTCCTACAACAGGTCGAAAAATACCAACTAAGCGTTACCGCAGTCTAGGAAACAAATTGGTTTGGCAGCGAGATCAATGACAAGGAATCGCAAAGAATTTTCAAAAGCGGTAAACCATCTGGACACAATGAGTTTGGAGTTGCATTCACCGTGACCAAACACCTCAAACCGCACGTTATTGGCTTTAAACCAATCAATTAAATGTTGTGTGCGATTCGCATTAAGACTCTATTTTTCCACCTCTAGCTCATCAAAGTGCACGCTTCCACTGGAGTGAAGGAAGAAGCAGTTAAAGTGTCTTACGACCGCCTGTAGACATTGTTCACTCACTCACTTCCAACATACGATTTCAAAATACTGCTGGGAGAGTACAATGCGAAAGTTGGGACTAAGAGTTGGCACCGAGGAACCAGAGGAGAACACAGCCTCCACGAGGAATGCAATGATTACGGTCAACGACTAATCGATTTCGCTTGCAATAGAAAACTTGTGGTACGCTCAACATGTTTTCTGCACCGACGCATTCATAAAGAAATCTGTAAATCTTCGGATACACGTGTCGTCAACCAGATTGACCACGTCCTCATTTGCAGGAAATGGGCTTCAAGTGTGATGAATATCTGATCATGGGGAGGAGAAAACTGCGATTCTTACAATCACGTGGTAAAGACAACCTGCTGTAGGATTTCTTCAGTATACCAATCGAGAATCAGCCCTCCAAAATTCTTTGCGCGGAGGTTACAATCACATCAAAGGAGTTACAAGATGTTGCATGGCCAAAGTTTCGTTGAGGATCCGGGTCTTCCTACTTTACAATCTTTTTTTAAGCCCTTGGGTAATGTAAGCAATGTTCTTCCTAGAAGAAGCCTGGGCACGAATGAAGCTATGAAGCTTTAAAAGCTTATGTTTAGTTTCTGCCCGAGTTGCATCCCGGTATTCCTTCGGAGTAAGGTAGACAATTAATTTCTAAAAACAAGCTGTTTTTTTACTTTTTAATTTTATTTTAATCGATAAACATATTTAAAATGTGTGCAACATTTACTTAAAATTATAGTTTATTTTTTTTGTGCTCCCAAACCTTCTCGGACTTGTCGAACTCTTCAACGTGTACTTTGCTTTGTCTTTTTGCTGACTGAAGTGATAAATATGCAAAAATCGGACGCAATGTTAAGTAGTAGAGAAACTCGAATGCCGTGACAATGCTGAAGCCAATTATTAGACCCAGGAGTCCTCCAAAAGAAGCTATGTCAAACGAAAAATCGAAAATACGATATAGAAATCAGAACAAAAGATCTCGGAGAAAAAAATGCACTTACCCAAAAGGCTAATCCAATTTTGATAGATATCCTTTCGATAACGTGTTGAAATTAAATCGTTGAAATATGCGTGGATAACGATGTGATTTGTAATTTCTAAATCTTTGCTATAATCATAAATTGAATTGTTTAATAATTGACGAGCAAAATGCTGTTTACCAATTCCATTGGAAGATACATAATGTAGAGAATTCTTAAGGCCAGCGTGGATAGAGGCGGACGGTGCGTACAGCAATATTTCATTGTGAATGAATGAGTCACGGGATCAATGATGGGCGTACGTGAATTTATTTGAATGCAAAAGTGGTCCATAAATATGTGTCAATAGTTAAATTAGTATTTGTAATCTTGAACCCTGCGGTTCATGGTATGGAGGTTGCGAAAAAAATATTTATACTGTATCGTTCGAATATGCGAAACTAACAAGCTCCTATCGAATTACCACGAATTTGGGGCGACCGCTAGCGTAGTGTGTTGAGGCATCAGTCTCATGTTTGACTACCGGCGTTTCGGGTTCGAATCCCGTCCACGACGACATTCGTGGCCATGGATGTGCAGGAGGTGCATGCTGGCAACTGCATTCTCCGAAACCAGTTTATGCCGACGAAACGTCAAGTGGGCCACATGGAACAGTTGACGCGCTATGCTCCACAAGGGGTTAGGGCAACTGAGTATCGATGCTGGCGTTTTCAAGCGAAGAGAAGCGGTCATGTGAAACGTACTCAAGGAACTTTCTCTCCCCTGCTATTGCTAAAGCTTAAGATCACATTCGTAGTTGTCCGGTGGTTTTCTATTTAAAATGCATTCATGCCACACTGAAATGATGATTTGAAAAGAATTTACCGGTCAATCACAAATATGATCTTGAGCTTTAGCAATAGCATGAAGAGAGCTTCCTCTCCCCATCAGCAAGTTTCACATGAACGTTTCTCTTCGCTAAGTGTTCACAATGAAAAAGCCAGCATCCAGTTCGGCATCAGGTTTCACTCTGAGGTCGCCCTTTCTGTGCATTATGGATCGAAATTAAGGCTTGAAGCGAGAATTACATTCGCCGCAGTTTGCAGAGACAATGGCTCTCCTTCAGTCCTTCCAATTCATGTGCTACATTAAATTTTACGCTAACGGCAGTATGAAATTTCGTTGATAATGCCTTAGGGCGACCACAGAGTGAAAGCTGATGCCGAGCTGGCGCTGATTTTGCTTCACGTTTCAGAGTGAAAGCAATTACGAATGCGATCTTGAGCTTTAGCGATAGGATGGGCAGGGAAAGCTCCATGAGCACGTTTCACGTTAACGTTTCTCTTCACTGAGTGTTCGCAATCAAAAACCAGCATAAGCATCAGCTTCAGCTTTCACTCTGTGGTCGCCCTAAGGCATCTCTGGTTATTGGCACTTCACAAGCATGGTCGCGTAAAAATAACTTACAATAGATTCATCGCATTGAAGGAATGTTTGCGATTAAGTATGCCTGTTGCTATTTCTGCAAAGTACTGATTCAATTCGCAGTCTGGAAGGCAATCGCATTCGGTATAAAAAATGCCTTCCTCCATTAATGTTTCATTTGAACCCGGCAATGCAGCCATTATGAAATCTGGAAAAATAAAACAAAAAATAACCTACTTTATAAGTATCCTTGCATCAAACCAATATAGCTCCTTACTAATATTTCTCAAAACACAGGGCATATCCTGCATTTTACATACAGCATAAGTTCCATTGTTCGACATTCCTGGCGGTATACATCCGCAAAATTTAAAAAATAAATTTGATCGACATTCGGCCAAACAATTAACGTACGAATAATGCTTCAAGAATTGCATTGGTTGTTCATTTTGAAATAAACATCCCCTTTTGTGCGGACTCATCTGACGCACGTCATCGGTGGCGTACGTTGATTCCGGTGTGATACTTAAAAAATTTTCCGTCTTTGCAGATACAATTTTCAGTTCGCCGTTCGGTCCGGGATAGTCGTAGGCGTCGTGAATGAAAATTCGTGATCCATGTCCACTCAAATACGTTCCGAAGTAGTCCTCGACGAGAGGGTCGATAACGGCTGTTAGGCCTGTTTGATGGCCACTGGCTGTAACGCGACGGGGCAGCTTGGGTATCGTGTGAGATAGTTTGCTGTGAATAGATAGTGACGTAAAAAACCAGAAAACCGAGAAATCAGGACACTTACGCTGGATAGTTGTTCGTCCTTGTAGCATGATAGTTAAATGAGCAACATATCCCGGCCGTTGTATTGACAGTTTGAAACAATGTATCGCAACGTGTCTGGGTTCCTTTCCACATACACCGTACGATTAGATCCGTACAATCGGGGGTTATGTTTGTAAGCAAATGCATAGTACTAACTCCATTATCATCCAGAATAGTTCCAAGTTTCAAATAGTCCTCACTACTCCGTTGAGAAATTTCGGCAAAATCCATTACCGATAGGAAAAGACGTGCCAGTTCGTCGACCGATACATTTTCAGGTCGAGTACTGTAAAGGGTAAATAAGTTCCGTAGTCATTCTTTAGGTTTCTTCAATGGTTTACTCGAGATTAATAAGATAGCTGGTACTAGATCCCAGTTGGTAGTAGACACAGACATCAACAGCACAAAATTTGATAGTTACCAGTAACCAATCTCTAATAAAAGGGATCTTAGTCCATTTTGCGAATTCATGTGGTAAGTGGAGTAAAATAAGAAAGGATGTTATGACATATGCATGGCAAGTTTGTATTGCTTGTACACAGTTGTACCAGGTTCGTGTTCGAGTTCGATAGTGTGTGGTGACACTAAAGAGAAAAACATAGTGGACATTTTAAAATATCCCTGGTGACGGAGCCTAAAATTTGTCGCGGTCCCAAGACACCAAAATCAAGAACATGGTCCAGCTCCGATCCAGGCCCGGGTCCGTGGATCATCAGTTGTCTCAGAAACGGCAATGATCCATCCAGACCCATCAGCTGTCAGACATTCGAATTGAATTCGTTCTCTGCGAATACTGCGACTTTCAAAAATTCACAAAAAAAATGTCTACCACACAATTTACAAACAACAGCGCTTGAAAACGGGTGACCGCATAGCTAAAGAGCACCACAACAACTGAAAACACGTCCGCAGGTATCATATGTGAGCTGTCAGAATAGTTTGGGTAACATGGACCGCTAATGGACCGGAAAAAAATTATGATCAGAAAAATGACATTTGATGGATCATGTTTTACTGGATCGGAATCGCACTGGACAGCGTTTCTAATTCAATCAAAAAATCAGAAAAATATCCAAGAATCAGAAAACTGACCCATCGTAGAAACACGCGAATTGCCACGTTTCCGTGAAGACTCGACAGCGCGAATAAATGGCGCCACAACAAGATAAGCGGCATTTTTTGTTAGCTAAATGTGGGGAGAAATAGGCAATGTTTTTGCCACTTCTTGTCCTTGTCCTAACATATTACACAATTCATCTACCTTTGCAATCACAACACGAACAAATATTAAATAATAGAATTTGGTTGCTTAAAAAACAATCCAAAGGGTATTGACCGGTTCAGGGACTCTAAAACGCATCTTCGTGTTCCCCTCGCCCGTAAATACCCACTCTACCATAAGGGGTAAGGTAGGGTTCCCAGGCCACAAAATGAATAGTGATGAACTTCGCAATGAAAAAAAATCATTGTGCGCTGATAACTCATATAAACGCGGTTTCAGACCTCGTCACTCCACAACTGATCAGCTTTTTACGGTTGAACTGATCCTGCAAAAGTGCTGGGAATACAACGTTCACGTGTACCAAATCTTTATCGACTTTGAGCAAGCATACCACAGTCTCGATCGTGGTGAACTGTACAACATCATGTTAATTTGGTATACCAGCAAAACTATGTATTGTAGTATGACTAACAAAGATGACGACGATGAACTCCGTTTCACAGCAAGATCCAGAAGAGGCTGACTGATCCTTTTGAAACACGCTCTGGTTCGAAGCAGGGCGATGGGCTGGCGCCGACGCTCTTCAACCTAGCACTAGAATACGCCATTCGGGTAACGGATACGGACAACAGCGGAATGCTACTCATCAAGTCGACCCAATTGATAGCGTACGCAGACGACACCAATATTATGTCCCGAAAACTGACCGACGCATAAGAACTTCTGCATACTCTTGACACTGCTGCAGAAGAAGTTGGACTACAAAACAAAAATAATGATGCAATCTAGAACTAGGACGCCAGCACAAGTTGTATGAACTGTACGATGAGCTGGAAGTTTCGAAAATCGTCAAACTACAATGCCTTTAATGGGCAGGTCATGTACAACGAATGAACGATGTTTGCATGCCTAAACAAGTAATGAATGGATGGCGAGTCGACTGAGCGAGACTGCGAGGAAGACCGACAACTCGTTGGGAGAGCTCAGTGTATGCTGACGCCGAGCAACTACTGGGCTTCCAAGATTCGAGGACGCGGTCACGTGACCGAAATAAATGGAGGGCAATGATCCAGGCTGCCAAAGCCCGACGTCGGGCTGTTGCTCCACGATGATGATGATGATGATATATAATTAATATTTCATTATTCATTTTCATTTATGCAAAAGTCACAAAATTGTCTTTGTTAAAGAAAAAAAGGCAAAAATTTTACGCGATGAACCCAAACTTTATGTTTATTAGCCCGAGTCTTTTATCAACTCAGCTATGCTGCTTACGCATTCCACAGATTCCACGGTTTTACACTGTACCACAAGCTGTTTACAAAAAAAATCAGATGCTTCCTTCTGTGCGGTGCAAACTTCACCCTACTACATTCGCGAAGGGTATAAAAATCATCTACAATATAATATTTTGAATTTGATGAAAAATCGCGTGGCGAAGTCCTTGCTAGCTAATTTTGGGATGCCCTGTTCAGATTTCCGCTTTAGGCAATATTTACCCACGGGTGGATTTCAGCTTTAGGCAGTAGGAAGCGTACATGTTTTTTTCCTTTACACTAAACACTACTCACAACAATTGTAATGTTTCTCAGAAGTTAACTAGAAATTCATGAAATCAATTTGTCCGCGCGACGACAGACGGATTATTCTGTCATTAGGAGTTCTATTATAAATATCCCAAATTTTGAAAACACCTCAAAAAGGGGATTTACGTTCGAAGATGATGGATTGGAGATTTTGGGCTGGGGATTTAGTTTTGGAGATTTTGTTTCGGGAGTTTTAATTTCGGAATTTTGTGCTTGGGTATAATGTAGCCAAGCTTAGTGTTAGTCTTCCGATGGGGTGGGGTCAAGTAATTACGATTTAAAAATCCCCCTAATAACTCATTAAAAAAACAACCACTTACAGAGCTGCTGCATATCGGTACGCTCTGTTGCGCGACACTTTGTTAAAACTACACACCGTCACGGCGGGAAATGGAACATTCCAAGTGGCGAAATGCGTACTCTCAATTACAGTTACCGTTGGACTTTCCGCGTTCCAATTCCATGAAATTACCAATAAAACGATGGAAACGATTATCGCAATAAGGACAACTACCACCCAAAATATCTTTTCGCCACGGCTCGTTTCCGGACGTGTTATATAATTGAAACCATGCAATCCGGTAGAACCGCAATATCCTTTGAGCGCGTCAACTATCCAATGTTTGAACCAATTGCCGTGTGTATCGGTTGCCTTTGAAAAGTTGGATTCACCGGTTTTTTTACTGTGCACGGTCCACGCTTGACTTGAATGCAATGTTCTCGGCTTCATGTCGATGTCGGGTCAGCGAGGAACTGAACTGCATGTCACATCCCCGAGCGTTCAAATGCCGTTTGTTTTGATATTGATTGATGGGCGGAAAATAGGTACCATCAAACTAACTACATACTCGAGTTATTTTGATGGAGGGTGAAGGACAGTAAGTGTTAATTATGTCGTTTCGAGTTTCGATTGATATTTTTTTTTATCACGGTTCCGAAATCGATAGGGACAATTGTCACTTGAATGACTGATAATGACGTTAAAAAAACTGTTTATTGCTTAAGGAAAAAATTAACTTTCTTAATGGCTCTGGGGTTTTTTTTTGAATCACGTATCATTATTGTTACTCTTCCAAAAGTCAATTACTCGATGATGACACCAGCCACATATTGCTCCTTACTGTAATCCTATCGAGCTCAGTAGATATGTTTGGTAGCCAGCATGCTATAATATATCTCTTGAAAGCAATCTATAAAACTTAACTTAGAGCACGAAGGCTTGAAGCCTTTCCTAAGGGGTTCTCAGATGATCATATCACTTTCAGTTCTCCTACCAGTTGAGTTATCAGTCGAGCTATAAGTTGAGTAGGTCTGTTAAGTTGGAAGCCCTCACAGTACATCTTTTAAGTTTAAATTGTTCAGTTCGTTTGCCTATCGTAGGCCCACGTCTGCCAAGGGAAAATTTTCGTCTGCCCTCCCTTGCAATTTAAATTGCGTAGTTCATTTGTCCATCGTAAGCCCTTGTTTGCCCAAGAAAAAATTTCATTTGCCTACATTTAAAAAAAAAAGTTATTTGTAATGCAAACTGGCTAGTTCGTTTTCCCATCATAGGCCCTCATAAATTACGTATTAGCAAAATAATTTTTTTTTTGGTTGGGAACCCTTAGTTTGGCTCCTTAAAGGACAATTTTATAGCGCAAACTTGACAGCTCGTTTGCTTTTCGTGGACTATCGTTTGCCCAAGAAAAAGCTTCGGTTGCCCACCCTATAATTTTTTTAAGGCTGGGAATCCTTAAAGGTCATTTTTTGATGCAAGCTGGGTACTTCGTTTGCCCATCATGGATCATCGATTGCCAAGGAAAAGTTTCGTTTGCCTATTCTCACAACAAAATTTATTGGCAAAATAAATTTTTTAAGTTAGCATCCTTAATTTCGCTCCTTAAAGGATAATTTTGTAGTGCAAACTTGGCAATAAACGAACTGCAAATCCTGGACTATCGTTTGCCCAGGAATAAGTTTCATTTGTTCACCATTGCAAAAAAAGTTATTAGCAGAATCATCTTTTTAAGACTGGAAATCCCTAGCTTGGCTCCTTAAAGGACATTTTTATGCGAACTGGATACTTCGTTTGTCCACCATGGACAATCGATTGCTCAAGAGAAAGTTTCTTTTACCCACCCTTGCAAAAAAAGTTATTAGCTAAATAATTGTTTTTAAGGTTGGGAGTCCTTAATTTGGCTCCTTAAAGAAAATTATTTTGATGCAAACCAGGTACTTTCTTTGCCCATCGTTAGGCCATGAAAAGTTTCATTTGCCCAATCTCGCAAAAATAAAAAATTATTAGCAAAATAAATTCTATAGGTTGGAAGTCCTTAATTTGGCTCATTAAAGGACAATTTTGTAGCGCAAACTGAGCACTTCGCTTGCACATCGTGGACTGTCATTTGCCCAGGAAAGAGTTTCGTTTGCCCAGTCTTCCAAAAACAGGTATTAGCAAAATAAATTTTAAAGATTGGAAATCCTTAATTTGACTCCTTATCCCACCGTATTTCGCATCAATTTGATACTACGCTTACGTTGAATTCGAAATCTCGTAAAATTTTATTTCGGCAAAATCTCCTTGAAATCCATCGGATTTCGCAAACATTTCATTACCAAACGAAATTTTGGTAGTTAGCAAAGACAGCTAGAAATCCATGTGAAATTGCAATGGAAATCCTGATGTGATACGGCAATGCCCCACATGCCAATATAAAAGTGGGAAATTCCCAATCTCTCTCACTCTCTCTCCAAATTTCAATGTAAGTTGACAATTAAAATGTCAAATATAATCGGGTCATGTCAGCCGTTGATGCAGAAGCCCAATATAATTTATTAGCTGCCAAATGAAATCCTTAGTAGCTGAGAGTATGGAACATGTATTGAAGAGAGGCTATGATAACACACAATCCGTACGTGTTTCGTACACATTGTTTTTCATTGCCTCCTTCTCTCAGCTGGTGCTACCTCGGTTGCGGTATGATTGAAAATCACAACAAATTATTTGACAGCCGAGGGAACATTTTTGTGGTGTGTGTAATATGTCTCAGTGTTGGAAGCGGTAACAAAAAATCTTAGCTTTATATAATCTTCACATTCTCAGCTTAGTAGTATCAGCATAAACTCTTTCCGGATTTCGGAGTCAGCTGGTTGAAATCACGCGATTTCGAGTCCACCGTAAACGTAGTATTAGAGGAAATTTGTTTAATGCGAGCTTTCAGTTCAGCTATCAGTGGAGTCATCAGTTGAGCTATCAGTTGAGCTATCAGTTAAGGGAAGCTATCAATCGAGTCATCAATTGAACTTAGTTAAGGCATCCGTCGAGCTATTCGTTGATCTAGATAGATCTGTCTCGCATACTTCAATCTGCAACGAACTATAACGAAAACTCGCATCGATATTGGTCATTAGAGCAAGAAGTTTGTCCAACTTAAATCTGAGTTGATTTACCTGTATTCGCCATGTTTAATAAGAAACCGAGTCAAGTAGTGATGTTCTCCACCATCCTTGCCCCTCGTTTTCCTCCACTCCTCCATTTAGGGGATAAGTGTATAGTGTCCTTTTGTGTTCCTTCTGATCGCTGTGCCATGTTCTGAGCGATTTTCACTCCACTGGTTTCAAACGTTTCAAACTCCCGTATAATCGTCTGTTAAAGTAATATGAATACAGGAGTTCTAGCTATGTGGAACCATACAAAAATTGTGGGTACCCGATGATTACTTTGGGTACCTGTGGATTACTGTGGGTACCTGGAGATTACTATAGGTACCTGCGGATTACTGTGGGTACCTGGGGATTACTTGGGGATCTGGGGATTACTGTGGATTACTGTGGATTACTGGGGATTACTGTGGATTAGGATGAGTTATGTTAAGAGCATAGCTCCTCGCCCATACAAAAATTAGGGGTTAAATTGTGGATTAAACGGGAATTAAATTGGCCATTATACCTATACAATCTGTATTACAATCTGATTGGAATTGGGATCATGCATTTCAAAATCAATTGTTTATGTTATTCCAGATACGATGTTTATAAACCATATTGAGAAAAGTTCAGGCCGTGTCGTCGTCAGTTTTGATGAAGGGCGAAATTTAGACAACAACAGCGTTTCTATATTTGGTTTCCATCCTTTGAGCACCGGCTATCAAATACCATCTTCAATCTTCTGGGTCGGTGATTTTCGTAAATGGTAATTGTTTGCGTGTCTCTAGCTCCTTAATTGATTCCATTTTAATAATAGATTTTCAGGTTCCTTTTATATCTGAAAGTAGATCACTATAGTGATTTAGTAAAATAAAGTAAAATTGCACTAAATTGAGGTCCCCAGTACTCCCCAGTAATCCCCAGGTAGCCACAGTAATCAGGTACCCACAGTAATCTCCAGGTACCCATAGTAGTCCACAGATACCCACAGTAATCCCCAGGCACCAACAATTTTTGTATGAATCCACATAGCTGGAACTACTACTCTATCCATACTACTTGCCCCGACTACAGACGAATTAGTTGCCGCAATCATTGCGTATTCCTGCCGCGCCAACCGTAACAGCCAAGTTGCTGCACCCACTTGTTGATAAAGCGTGGAATACAGAGACCTTTTCCACTGAGTGGAAGTAAGGTTTGATCATATAACTTCCGAAGAAGGGTGGCCTTATAGACTGTAATAATTGGAGAGGCATTTGTGTGCATCCTGCCATTGCCTAGAGAATACCTAAAATCATCCTGGATAGACGAAAGGCTCACTTAGACATAATAGTAACAATTGATGAAGAAGAGGCTGGTTTTCGATTCGATTATTTGCCCAATATCAATTACTCTAACCTTGAAATGTGACAGATGTAGCTTGAGCAGCATAACCGCTATACAGTGTCAAAGTTCAAGCGCCCCTATTAGCGTAGAAGAACTAAATGAAAATGAAGTCAGATCAATCAATGCGCACGTTACCATTTTTATTCAATTCAAATTTTAACAAATTACAAATAACGCAATTTCTGCGCTTCCCCTACCATTGCAACAATAGAATCCAGTGTCTCTTCACATGTAGGTATAATTTGTGCCGAGGGTAAGATAAAACCATGGAAAGATGAATTGGGTCTCAACTCATACGAGTACACCAGTGGTATCTTCAATTGGCCATAAACGTAATCGCGACTTGATCCCGACGTAGGATAAATTGTTGTAAAGCTCGGTCCAACCTTGTACTGTGTTCCGTAGCGTTTTGCCAAGGCTGCGACAGCTGCTTTAGCAATCTGTTGATGGTCGTCGTAATTCTCGATTGGATTCGCCGTGTAACCATAGGCGTAGAGTAGCAACTGCGAATACGAATGGAATGCAACATACATATCGATCTTATCCTTAATTCCTGTCACATAGTCGCCCAACGTCTTCATTTCGATCTCAGAGAATGGTGCCTTTCCCGCATATGTTTCCGAACATTCATCGTTACTAGCTCCAATTGACATCCATTCGAATGCCCAATTTCGATTCGGATCGGCTCCATAGCAGCGGGCTCCCGGTGAACGAGTCTTCCTCCACAGACGATTTCCCGTATGGGTGTAGACAAATCCGTCAGGATTCACGTGTGGAAATACGTACCAATCGTATCTTTCAGCCATACTTCGAACCGCTGGATTAGTGCTTGTCAAAACCTCATTCAGAATATAAGTGACAGTTGCCGGTGATATCCACTCGCGAGCATGAATGCCGCCCTCAATGAAAATGCCTTTGTTGCCCTGCTTGAAAGATACTTTCACACCGAAAATCTCACGTCCTTCATAGGTTTTTCCGGCGACGACAGTTTGAACTTTATCCGGATACCTTGCAGCGAGTGACTTCAACCAATCGTATGTTTCCTCCAGAGTATGATATCCAGTCCAATCGTAGGTAGTCGATCTCCGACGAAACTCAGCATCTTCGGCATCCAAGCTTTTTTGAAAGTTCTCTTCGACTAGTTCGTAAGAGATCGCGTAGTCTTTCAGGATATCCAAGAATTCAGGCTGCTTATGCGGTGCGACTAGGATATTAACATGCCTGTCCAGAGTTGTAATGGGCGTGAGGAAAATCAAACTTTCGCTTGTCTTTTCGAAACCGGCCAAAATGTCGATCTGCTTTTTGGTACGCGGAAGAACTTGGTAGACATTATAGTTGTCGTAACGCGCCCGGATCGATTCAATTTCGATCAGCGAAATGCTAAGCACAAAAAATAGGAAGATGTATCTCGACATCGCTTCACTGGAAGTACTAAGGCGAAACAAGACTGGACGTTTGAGATGGGAATAAATAATGAGATTGAATGGTGGGGTAATCTTATCTTGGGATTAGGGACCTTTTGAAAAACGTTTCTACCGCGAAGTTTTAAATCATTTTATCGCACCGTTTTCTTGTTTATTTTGAAATGTATTGATAAACTTAAATTTTTAATCAATGTCATTAGAACGGCGTTGAAAGAGTTACTTAATCCGATGAATTTATTGCTCTGCTATTTTTATACTAAGCCATAATTTCTTCAACCCTTGATTGAATTGTACTTTACACAGTTGAGCTAGTGTGGCTTTTGACCCTGATGTTGAGTGAGTTTAAGATTGAAATTTAGGTTAGGTTAGGTAGCAGGGTTGCTGAAACAGCACACTTAGATAAGAAACATAGGTCCATTGCGATACACTAGGAGAAGCGAAACAACCAGCCGGATCTACTGACGAACCGAAAGAGTTGTCCCACCTCTGCCAGCTCCCCAAGATGGTTGTAGCTGTTCAGTTGATATTTTGCCTCGGCCAGATTAGCTTGGCTTTATTACAAGCAACGCCATCAGTCCATCTAAGGGGGAATTCCCTGACTGCAGCTGATTATACTCTAGATGAAATCTGAGAGTATTATAAGTTTGCCACAAAGTTTGTAACGCTAAGAAATAAGGCTCGCAGAAAAAAATGAATGATACAGAAGTTCATATTATCACTCGAATATCTCAAAACCGGATGTCCGTCTGTCCGTCCGTCCGTCCGTGACCTCTCTAGCTCGAGAACGCGTTGAGCTATGAAATTCAAATTTTGCACACGTTATTTTTGACAAAAAATGAAGGCTAAGTTCGTGAACGGGCTAAATCGCTCCACCCCTTCTACCCCCTCCCATACAAAATGACACATTTTTGAAAATTTACAATAATCAGATTTTCTCAGAAACTATAAAACATATTGCTTTGAAATTTTGAATATATCACTTTTATGATAATCGTAACCTATGTTATAAAACTTATTGTAATCCTCACCCTCCTTCTACCCCCTCCCATACAAACTGCACTATTTCATGAAATACGTTAAGCCAATTTACTCAGTACGTATACAATTCATCGGGCTGAAATTTTGTACTTAACACTTAATTAACAATATCAGTTAGATTCAAAAAAAGTAATCGATTACCCTTACTCCGTCTACCCCCTCCCATACAAAATGACACATTTTTGATAATTTACAATAATCAGATTTTCTCAGAAACTATAAAACATATTGCTTTGAAATTTTGAATATATCACTTTTATGATAATTGTAACCTTCATTATAAAATTTATTGTAATCCTCACCCTCCTTCTACCCCCTCCAATACAAACTGCACTATTTCATGAAATACGTCTTAACGTCTTAACGACTTACGTCTTAACGATGCATCCGAGATTGCAACCAAAATTATTTATTGGCTTTAACCAGGTTCAAATTCATCTAGAGTATTGCATGATTGGGGCTTACCCCAATCGTAGTTCTTTTATGTTTTTATTCTAGATTTAACCAGGGCAATCGGTGTAGCGATATCGCTGCTAAGCTGCAAAGCCACATCGGTGAAGTCACCCATCTCCGCTAGCCATCATCTGCACTACGATAGGCTTTTCGATTTGCAGAACCCTGATACGAGGATTTTTACTGCGGCTTGACAATCCGTAAAGAAAGTGATTTTCGTCGTGGAGATCGCGTGAAGATTCAGCCAAGTCATCGTTTCCTTAATCACAAAATTTTCCCCGGAAAAGCACTACAGTATTCCGGTAGCCAGAAGGTCAGCTGAAGGTTCAGCTCATCAGAGAATACTCCAGCACCTATGCCTTCGGCAGTCTTTGCCCCGTCCGTGTATATTTTCAGCGAATGCAGTAGAGACGGACCTCCTTTCTCCCACAGACTTCGTGGTGGAATCATGTTTGTGTGATTCTTTATGAACCATCGCTTTGGTGAGGTGGAAACAATTGACTCAGGCATCTCTCCGTCGTTCAGGATCGTTGAGTGACCGGTTCCCAAGAATGTTCAGTGATAGCTCTCCCTTATTTGAATGGCTCAGTTCATTGCAATGAGCTTCCCCTGAATATCCAACGGCAAAAGATTGAGCATGATAACCAAAGCAGCGGATGGGGTTGACCATAAAGCTTATCGCCAGACAAGCTTTTCTCTGTACCTTGGCTAACAACTTCAGATTAGTTGCCTTCTGTAGGGCATTCCACTAGACTACGACTCCATACAGCAGTATGGGGCGAAGAACCGCAGCATAGGCCCAGTGTAGTACTTTGGGTTTCAAACCCTAGGTTTTACCTGTAGCCCTCCTACAGTAATAAAGGGCAGTGGTAGCTTTGTCCGTGCGCTTCTCGATGTTCAATCTCCAATTTAGTTAACTATCCCTTATGAGACCAAGAAAGTTATCACTCTCCGTGAACGCAAGCCTCACCCGCTCCAGGAAAGGAGGCATCGCCGGTGGAATGCTGCGTTTCGTAGTGAATAGGACTAAATTGGTCTTACTGGCGTTAACAACTAGCCCACATCTATTAGTCCAGTTGGTCAACAGAGATAGCGCATGCTGCGTTACTTCGCCGAAAGTTACTGGGAGCTTACCAGAGACGGCATGGCGACTTCATCGACATAGGCGGTCACCTTAAAATCCACTTTCTCCAGATTTAAAATCAGTCTGTTGACCGTAATGTTCCATAGAAGCGGCAAGAGCACACCGCCTTGGGAAGAAATTCTGCTAACACGGCAAGACGGAAGACGGACGAAGTCTCTAGTTTAGATGAAATCACCCAAGAGGTTAGCTTCAGGTTAATGAGTTGGACGAAAGAACTCTCTACATGTAGTCCTATGAGGGCACCGATATCCGTCTCCGGCATAGTAGAAGGTTCCTTCTATGTCCACAAAGGTTAACTACAGTAAATTTACCGAAGCAGAGTGATTTTTCAATACAAATCAAAGTGGAATGTAAAGCTGTATCTACAGGGTCTAAGCGTCTCAAGTTTAGTAGGATGGAATGATTTGTGCAGTTGGAACTGAAACACAGTTGTGTGAGCTCCAGCACGTTTATTAAACCATCTGAAGCAGTCATCTCCGAGGCCATCCCCTGAATGGGGTTAAGCGTGTGCTGACAACTCGTTCTTGTAAAAACCATTCCACGTCAAGAAACCTGGAACAAAGGTCTCGTATTGGACGGATCAACAATGACGACCACGCAAACGACTAATAGCGCCCATATACGATGCAATCCGTCGTCAGATCGATCTGACGATATTGTGATCGTCAGATCGATCGCAGAGTGTATGTGACTATCGTTGACGATTTTTTTGACAGTTCCATATAATTTCGATCGTCAGATATTTTGTGGCGATCTATCGTCAGATCGATCTGACGATGGATCGCACCGTCTATGGCAGGTCTACCGGATTTTTCTTTTAGACCCTGGAATGTACGCTCCCTGAACAAAGCGGGGGCCTAGAAGGCCCTCCTTTAACTTTTACCTCGTAGTTATTAACCCAAATGGTTTGTTGTGAGAAGACATTCTGTAATATCTCACTAAGAACACCATGAATTTACTAGTTACGGTACTAGCAATATCATATGCGTAAGTACATACGCCCTGCTGCTCGACACTTTCAGGTTTTGTAGCAATCTATTCACAACAAAGTTTCAGAGAAGGGGAGAGAGAGCTCCACTTTGCGGGGTATCCCTGATCACAAGTTTTCAGATGATGTTTTCAGAAAAGTGTGCCAAAACAAGCACTATGAGTCCTCTCCGCCAGGGTACACATACTTTACATATAATGAATTCCCTTGCGTTTGCCTCCCCCCCCCCCTAATGTGAGAAAATAATAGGCGAAGTCATGGGTCATCACGAAATTAAGAATATTCAACGAAAATATGGTACAATTATAAAAAGTATACATATCAATGATTAATGAGCAGGTTCTGGAAAACCTAAACATGGTTTCAATTTGGGCCGGTGTGACAGCGATGAAAAGCATTGTGCTTTCGAAAGTGAAAGAAAAACGCGATTGCTGATCCCGAGTCATCCCGAAGTATCTTCATGGGAATCTCGAAGCAGAATGACGACTGACGTTCACTATCGCTTACTAATTGTTCAAAACAGAAAGAGACAAACCCGGTCTCATTCAATTCTACGTCGCATGTTCTATAGAGAAGCATTTGTTTGGAAAACATGGTCAGGACAAACAAACTAGATTTTTTTTCGGGTAAACTTTCCCTCTAAAAATCCATCGGGATCGGAATCAAACGCAGTCTCCCTGTCAGTCACGAATGCCCAAATATTCACAACTTTGTCACACTAAATTCAAATCAGTTCACTTGTGGGAACGCGGCTAATGAGACAGAACGATTATACTCGTAGAATAATAAGGACCATTTTTATTAACTGCATTACATTTTTTTTGTCTGGTCATATCATTAAGTTAACGTCCACACAACTAAACGCATTAGTTGTAAATGTTTTTTATGAATTGCATGCAGTTAGACTTAAATACAAAATATCCAAACGACTATATTTAGTCCTCTAGAATATTTCATCAAGTGCATATCAAACTCTCAATAATGGTATACAAGAATAAAATTTTCGTTCGGGATATCCAAACAATTTCTGCTCGTAAGAAGCAGAATAATTCAATTACGGTGGAAAATCCCAGTCTAAGTGGCTCTTGTTCAATAGTGGAAAATCTGAAAAAATATTGCTCGACTACTGCTTTACACGGATGTAGCTACATTACGAAAAAGGATCTTAGCAATGGTGAACGAATTAGTTGGTTTTTATTGGTTCTCATTGCTATTATGGTATCAATTGCAATGCTTTGGGTATCATCTAACTGGAATAACAAAATACCAACAGTGACAGTGATTGAAAGTACGCATTTCTCCACGTTGCATGTACCATTCCCGGCGATAACCATTTGCAGTATTAACCGAATATCAAAGCGAAAAGCATACGCATTGGCGGAAAAACTGTAAGTACAGGATTACTGTGGTAAGAACATCCTTTTCCATATTTTATACCCTAGACCTTAGTATCGATCAGTTGGAAACCAAGGGTATTTTCCTTACAACATGCGCCGTATTAAGGCCAAATTACATGTAGACGGCTGGACGCGATGGGCGGACGCATTTTCTTTTGGGTTTTATTACGGGGTGCATGATTTCAATTGAACCCATTTGTTTTAAATTTCATTCAACGGCAATCAATTGCTTCCATTTTAATCGCTGACCAAACAAAATTTGTTAAAAGCTCACCATGTTTGGTGATGAGGGACGTTGCGCAGTATGCCATTTCCTCATGAGGCGAACATTTCAGAGCTTCGTGCTTTGATTTACCACACACAATATGATGTTGCTAATGGGGAAATAGATCTTCGGAGATTGTGGCGAGATATACATAAACTATGCAAACTTCGTATGTGTCGACTTTTCGTGGAGAGGAATGAAATTTGAAAGCACACACTAACCGGCTCCTTTCCACAAGTTTTCACAAACGGCATGTCTATATAGAATTTGACTAATTTTGGGAAAAACTCAAACGTTGTGTGTGCCGAACTGACTGCGAATGGAACAATTGATCACAAGTTGATCAATAGAATGTTGTCGTCCGTCCGTCCAGCCTTTGCAAGCAATTCGGCCTTTACTCTACTTTTTATATTATTATTTATAACTCTTGGGCAAATTGACGCAGAGAGCTAATTTTTGGCATGTAAATCCGATGAAAAGTTGATTCAGTTTTAGTAAAGTGGGCATGAGTCGCGCTCCGTGGCCGTGATCGTTCGGTCACCGCTCTACGATATTAATTTAGAGCTCGGAGATCAAATCTCGGCACGATAAAAAAACTGCCTGTGAGTACTAATAGAACTCTATCAGTGCTCCGAGCTTGTCAGTATAAAGACGGCGTGGATAGGAGGTGCATGCTAGCAACTGCACTTCCAAAAAGTAGATATGCTATTGAAACGTCAACAGTGCTAGAAGAAATGCTAGAGAAGTTGAC
The DNA here is from genome assembly GCA_964017055.1 of Chloromyia formosa. Taxonomy (NCBI): domain Eukaryota; kingdom Metazoa; phylum Arthropoda; class Insecta; order Diptera; family Stratiomyidae; genus Chloromyia; species Chloromyia formosa. Next base: position 23,624,011 of record OZ024816.1, on the reverse strand, counting down.
GCGCCCATGCCTCTGAAGGGGTCAAGGCAATTAGAGAGAGAGAGAGAGAGAAAGTGGGCATGATCCGATAAAAGGAAGGCTCACCTTCCTACAAATGTCGAAAATTGAAATATACTCTGAACTACGGTAACTTTCGAGAGAGTGAAGCTAGCGAGTTATAAATTTGGTCGAATGTTGGTAGTACTCGCAGGATCTTGTTAGTTTGTATTGAAAATGGGCAAGACCCTACTAAATAAACCACAGTCTCCTTTACAAATGAGATTCGAAATACGCGATGACTTTTGGAAGAATGAAATAACTTGAAATTTTGGCTAAATATTCGTTTATGGACTCGGTTGGTAGGCATTTGAAAATGAGGTCGATCGTTTCTTTAGTTACTTGTAGATTCGCACACACCTTAGCATGTGTTCCATGTAGAGATTAATGAAGCTCCCGAACTTCGCCTACAGTGTGCAGTGTTTCACGGTTTTAAAAAAAATCGCCGAGAATAAAGCTCCTGTTCCTTTCCTTCACCTCTTTCCGGACATCTTTCGTAGTGCAGGCAGTCATCTAGCTTGAACCGATGCATATTGTCTATATCCATGGCATCCCAATAGAAACTGCTAAAGGTAATGATTTAGCTTGTCATGCTTTCGATTCAATGAGGATGGGTGTATGCGCCCAACGTCCTTTTGCTTTATCTTCCCATCGTTTCTGCCATTACATCGGAAACTCTCCAACATTGGGTATCATCTTTGCCAAAGAAACAGTAGCGTTTTCTGTTTCCGCCAAGAAACACTTGAGTATCACTCTGAAGCTCATCTTGATCGCTGGAGTCTCGTCAGCGCCCGGCGCTTTTTTGGTTTGAGTGACCGCAAGGTGAGATCAACTTCGTCTACTGTGGGAGGTTGTTTAGTGGGACCATTATCAATAATAACTGAAGATGCACTGAAGAAATTTTAAACCAATAGGTTGTTTTCACCAGGTGATGGTCTGAATCGCAGTTTGTTCCTCGATAGGATAGGACATCCAATACACTGGACGCCCACCAAATGAGGACGGGGTCAATTTGGTTGACGGTACGTGCGTCTGGAGATATCCAAGTGTGTAACTGCGTCGATGTGAAAAATATGTGGAGCTTACGATAAGATTCTGACTGTAGGCGAAGTCGATTAATCGTTGACCGTTATCGTTACATTCCTCATGGAGGCTATGTTCTCCAGTGGTTCCCCGATGCCAACTTTCGTTTGCAACTTTCACATTAAAATCTCCCAGCAGTATTTTGACGTCGTTTGTTGGAAATGAGTCGAACACTGTCTACAGGCGGACTTAAAATTCGTCTTTCACTGCATCTTCCTTAACTTCAGTCGGGTCGTGCATGTTGATAAGCCAGAGGTTGAAAAAACGAGTCTTAATATGAATTGCACACAACTTTTCATTAATAGGTTTGAAGACAATAACGTGCGGCTTGAGCTGCTTGCTCACTATGAATGCAGCTCCAAACTCCGTGTGACCCAATGTTTTGCCGCTTTTGAAAATTGTGGGCGAATTTTTGTCGTTTATCTCCCTGCCAATCCAATTTGTTTCCTGGACTTCAGTGAAGCTCAATTTGTAATTCTCGGCCTGTTGAAGAAGGACCTTCACGGCCCCTGGTTTGTTCAGGGAGCAAACTTTCCCGGATCCAAAAGAATAATCCGTTAAACGTTTGCGTGGTCGTGTTTGCTGATTCGTCAAATCCGAGGCTTTTGTTCCAGATTTGTTGACATGTGGTAGGTTTTACAAAGATGGGTTGTCGGCCCATCGCTTAACCCTATCCACGGGTGGCCTCGGTGATAGCGGCTTCAGGGGATTCATAACGTGCCAGAGTTCAGACAACTATGCTGAATAAATAATTCATGACACCATACTGATCTGAGACGCCATCCTGGCTACAGCTATCCTCCCCTCCTCCTTTCACAACCATGGCTTGGGACAAGCATCACCTTCACTATTCCGGAGCATTCGTCTAATTATTCCAATCAAAAAGATACCCTTATTACATAGATTTTAGTTCATTGCTAAGAAGGTATTTTTTCTGTCCAAAAGACCCAAAATACCTTTAAAAGTACACTAGGGCATTCGCCTGATTACCCCGATTTAAGACGGCACACGTATTTTCATCATTTCACTTCTAGTCCAAGAATGCGCTCATGTCAATACCATTGCGTTAACGCCTTCAACAATACTCTAGTCCACTGGCCTCATCCCGCCGATTCAGATGACACCAGTATTTCCTAAATTTCAATTCATGTCCAAAAATATGCTCATGTCAACCATAGGGTGCAAAGGGTGCAAAATACGTCGGGGGCGTTGGTAATCGAATCCGCGTCCAACTGCTTACAAGTGCGACAAGCAACCCACGAAGTAGCTGTCGAATTCTTTTTGAGTTGGGTAAGATTTATGTATGTTGAATGTACAATGCAATGTATGAGATTGTATCGCAGCGATGCGAGCGCCGCCTCCGGTACGTGGAAGTGGTGGCACTTTAAAAGTCGAAGCTTATATGTCAACACAGTAAAAAGGGTAGCATTATGCCCTAGTGATGATTAAGTTTTTAATCTTGATTAAATGTTTGTTTTTTTTTTCTTAGGAAAAAGCCGGATAACATTACCGTTGATGAACTGGCGAAGTTGTTCACAACTGCATTGGACTTTAGTGGGATCCTTTACTCCGAAAAGAGCAAATATTTGAAACTGGGTGAGATTTTGGACGCCAACAATATCCTGCCGGTTATGCTGATGGAAATGTTGGTTCCGACCTGCTATGAAATATTTATTTCATGCTCTTGGAAGGGTACTAAAGTGCATTGTCCGTCACTGTTTCAACTGGTCAACACCACTGAGGGACTCTGTTGTTCATTCAATTATCACGCATTGAAGAAGAGTAATTTCGAAGAGTAAGTAAGGAGGAAGAATTACCACCTATTGTAGATCCTCCGTTTTATATTAGATTTTTAATTTTTTGTAAGTACTCCAAATATCTAAAATGAAAACTATATTTTCCAGACGATATGCTTATGCCGTTGCGAAGAAGCCGTATCGTTTCAGCTCGTCGGGCCACCAATCCGGACTGACTGTCGTCCTAGATCCCGATATTCACGACTATTTTGGATCGTATTTGAGCAGTTATGGATTTCGTGTTCTTTTGCATAACTCGTACGATTATCCCGATTCAAGCGCTGAAATTAAAGTTCTGCCTTTGAACTCGGAGAATTTCATTGGAATCCTTCCGATGTCATCGTATGCAACTAAGGGTGTACTCAGTTTGAAACCCGAAGCCAGGGACTGTCTGTCGCATAATGAGAGGAAGATGTATGTGTTGCGTCGATATTCGTATATCAACTGTTTAGCTGAATGTCGTACATGGTATGCCTATAATTTATGCGGCTGTCTGCCAATGAGGTACTTGAATAATGGCAGTCTTCCATCGTGCCGAATGGATCAGGTGTTCTGTATTTCCAAGAATATCCGTAAGTCTAAGGATTTGAAGTCGCTATTATTGTTTGATAAATTTTTCTTTTTTTTTGTTGGTTTTTTATAGTCGCTATTAATGGAGCCATTCCCGGACTGAATGAAACTATTTTGAGGAATTTTCAGTTCCAAGGAAGACCATGTGGATGCCTACCGGATTGTGCATTGAACTTGTATCCAGCCGAAGTAGCTTCGGCAGATTCGGTCAAACCTGACCCGACGGACAAATATGATACGTGGTAAAGCAAAGCTTTTTACTATACAGGGTGTCCGGAAATTGGCACATAGACGCACTGCTGCGTGATACAATTTACAGCAAAAAATACTAAGACACATTTTTTTCGAATTCTAATCCTTTTGGAGCTACATTTTTTTTTTAAATTGGCTACTTCATATTACTAAAAACGCAATATCTTGAAAGTTACGTTAGTTACTCCGCCATAGCTTGTCCAAAATACATTATGAACCACCCGAAGCAGCTATCACCGAGACTACCCCTGAATAAGGTTTAGCAATGGGCCGACAACCCATCCTTGTAAAAAACTGGTCCATGTCCAGAAACCTGGAACAAAAGCCTCGGATTGGACGGATCAACAACGACGACCACATAAACGTTTAACGGATTATTCTTTCGAATCCTGGAATGTTCACTCCCTGGACAAACCAGGGGCCGTGAAAGCTCTCCTTCAACATGCCGAGAATTATAAACTGAGCATCACTACAGTCCAGGAAACAAATTGGAATGGCATCGAGACAAACGACATGAATTCGCACACAATTTTTACAAGTGGCAAACCATCATCGGTTCACAAGGAGTTTGAAGTTGCATTTATAGTGACCAAGCAGGTCAAGCCGGAAGCCGCATTTTATTGACTTAAATCCTATTAATGAAAGGTTGTGTGCGATTCGCATTTAGACTCGTTTTTTCAACCTATGGCTCATTAACGGACACGCCCCGACTGAAGTTAAGGAAGATGCCGTGAAAGATACAATTTACACCCGCCTGGAGAGACTGTTTGACTCACTTCCAACAAACGACGTTAAAATATTGCTGGGAAATTTTAATGGGAAAGATGGAAATTAAAGTTGGCAACGAAGAGCCACTGAAGGACATAGCGTCCATAGCGCAGAAACACGAAGCTCTGCGTGTACAAAACCATCATACAAACAAATCAACATGGACCCTAATTCAAGTTTCCGGAAATATTCTGAACACATTCGAACGCAAGGTTCCGCGCCAGATTTTCGGGGTTGTCTGCGACCAATTGCCCTAACCCCTTGAGAGGCGTTGCGCGTCAACTGTTCCATGTGGCACAGTTAACGTTTCGTTGGCATAAACTGGTTTTGGAGAATGCAGTTGCCAACATCCACCTCCTGCACATCCATGGCCACGAACGTCGTCGTGGACGGGATTCGAATCCGAAACGCCGGTAGTCAAACATGAGGCTGATGCCTCAACATACTGCGCTACCGGTCGCCCAGTACAACCATGGTTTGTGTGAACTGTACGATTAGTTGGAAGTTTCGAAAATGGTCAAACTATAACGACTTCAATGGACAGGGCATGTGGAACGAATGGACGATGATTGCATGCCAAAGAGAGTGATGAACGACGACGTCGACGACGAGTCGACGGATCGAGACTGCAAGGACGACCTAGAAATCGTTGGGAGATCTCAGTATAAGCGGGCGCCGCGCAACCACTAGGCTTCCAAGATTAGAGGACGCGGTCACGCCGGCGGCTAAGGCCTGACGTTGGGCTATCACGCCTCGATGGTGGTGATGATGAAAGCGCTAATTGTTGGGCTGACTGGCGGTTGAATATTAATAGAGGCTTGTACGAAGCGTCTTTGTAATTTTTCCAGCCGGTTACAGATGACGAAGGCTGTTTTGCAGTGGGCTGCTAGACTAATATGACAAAATTATCAGCTAGTAATTTATCTAGAATAAAAAATGGAATGTTTTGCAAGTACTTTGTCATATAAAGAACCGGCAACTTGATATTAACACTAATAATTAAAATGAGTTAATATGGTGATATAAGCACCAGCTATGTATACCATAATTCAAGAAAAGTGATTAAAAGCAGGATTTAATAAAAAAGAATTAGCATTTCATAGAGGTGCAACCAACAAACGAATCTTCTGATTTGTATACGGGATTAATTTAAACCAGACCATTTGTAGGGGAGGTAGGCGATCCTTTGGCCCGACTATGCTCATCTTACTAGAACTCAAGCTTCTCATCTGAAGTTTACGTACCAAAAATCAGCTCCCTACGTCAATTGGCTCAAGAGTTATAGACAAAAGTAATGAAAAGTAGGGTAAGAAAAGTACCGTTATTTTCAAACTGATCAATCTCATTTTCAGAGGAAAGTATTTTACAAAATTACCCTTTCAAGTCATCTGCCAAAGTTACAGCTTTTCGCGTTTATTCATTCGGGAGTCATAGATACATTTAATTATTTTGATTTTGTAGGGGAGGCAGGCGCTCCCTAAGCCGAATGACGCCCATTTTCAATACCAACCAACTAGATCATACTACGAACATTTGACGTTCGTGATTTCAAGCTAGCTAGCTTTATTCTGTCGAAAGTTATCGTGCGAACGGACAGACAGACAGAAGGACAAACAGAAAAATAGACAGACGGACTGACTGACAGACAGACAAGGCTGAATCGAATCAAGAGGTGACCCTGATCATTTATATATATACATTGCTATCCCTCTGGGGCCTTCTTTAAGGTGATACATATTTTCGTTGTGAAAAAAACAATATACCCTATACTTATAAGTCTTGGGTATAAAAATAGTAATCCCGGTTCGAATCTTACTGAATGTGGTAGTCTTCGATAAAAAAGGGGTTTTACGTGTCGGACTATGAGTGTTACGCGTGCTGCTGAACACACAGCTCTGCACAAAACACACTATCACGATCTAGTAAATGAGATGATGTGAACTCACTTCGCGACCTTGGTCGAAAAATCGAACTGTTGAGCCAGTCATTTGTTTACTACATAAATTTTAAAAATGACGTCATAGTATTAGCTGAGATTTATGTCGTTTTCGATTGACTCACAAACTGCTCTAATTTCGAGCGAAATCGCTCGAAATCTGTCCCAATTCCGGTTGAACATACTTTGAAATTTTTAATTTGCTTATGTTTCTTGGTGCTTGATCTGACAGGACATGTCAAGTGTCAGCTGTCAGATATTTCTACAATAAATAAATTTTGTTTGTTTGTTTTTAATGTTGCTATAGCACGAGCTATGTTCAGTCAAATCAAATAAATTATTGTAAGTAGAAGCTAGAGTAACTTTGATTTAAAAATGAGGTTTATGCAAATCTTTTCCAGAGTAATTTTTTTGGGGACAGTAGTTCGAAAAAAGAACGATCTAGGTGCCAATCGAAACCAACATAAGTGTTTATTTAAGAGGTCTAGTTCTAGCGTGCGTAGTTTCCCAGTTATTGCGTTCTTAGGATTGTCAAATCGGCGTAGTGCTCGACGTTACAACGCACAAAAGTTCCTCTTTTGCTACATTCAACTATAAGAAATTAGAAAATTAAAAAATTAAATTAAATTAAAAAAATAATAAAATAAAGAATTGATTTTTGAAACAGGACAAGTACATTATATTATATTCGTGAAAATTTAAGAAAAAGGTTCAAAAAAAATTTTGACTTTACAAATTTTTATTAATTACTCGTACAGTTATTTGATTATCAGTAAATATATCTTAGATTTTAGAGAAGCGCATTGACTGCGATTAGCTTTTTATTTAAGTGTTCTTGCTAGTGTAATTTTCCAAATACATAGTATGTCTTAGTAATGTGAAGTAGGAAATTAATAAAAAATGTAAATGCCTGTAGCAACTCAATGCTTGAGAATTCGAAAGAATGTCAATATTTTTTGCTGGAAATTTTTATGGAGAATCACGTGGCAGTGCATTTATGTGACAGTCTCCGGACACCCTGTATATTGCGAGTATATTTTTTGCAACGTTCCGGGCGACTCATCGTAGTTCTTATCTTTCATCAATAATTTCCCCGTTCTCTATAATTTTATTTAATTATTCACAAATTTAAATTGAGATGATTTCGCGCTCCCCTTGCTACGCGAGCTCCGAAGTTTTAAGGGTTGCTACCCTCAGTGTACCGCAAAAGCAAAAAAACGCTCGCTTAGCTCTATACGCTACAGCGGTGAAACCACTATTAGCCAATACGCGAACCACGATGCGTCTCGCTCGGTGAAATAGAAATACATAACATAAACATTTTTTGTTGTAGGGGCGGTGTTATCAAAAACAAAGTTATTGCCCACATCTACTATAGTGACCTAGTATCGACGAGGTATCGGATGGATTTTTTTCAAAATTGGTTAGACGTACTTGGTAATATTGTCGTCGTATTATCGTATTGTTAAATACATATATTGTATATATATATATTTTTTTTCTTTAACAAACAGCTGGATTTGGCGGACTTCTGGGTTTAATTATGGGATTTAGCCTTGTGACAGGATTTGAGTTTATTTATTATCTGACAATTCGACCACTTTTCGACAGGTTACTGATTTGGCAAAAGGCACATGTGCAAAAACGAAATGAGACATTGCATACGAATAAATTATAGGTTTTGCTGATATGTGCACATTTACAATAATATGTAATAATAAATGGAATAATAAGAATTATAAAAAAAAGTACATTACAATCTAAATAAAGAGGAATAAAACAAATAATAATTTGATGGAGAAAAATATGAAATTGTATCATGTTCAACCACTTGAAAATCGTACTTTTAAACAAATCCTCTAAATCGCAATTATAACTCTTTCGTTTCGGGAATTATCAGTATTTTGAACATCATTAGGTGATGTAAGGACTAGTTCCTTTTTTAAAGTTCTCGGCATCAATTTCATGTTGGATGGGGTATTAGTGAGGCACGTTTATAGCCATCAACGGGTAGTTTCTTCCCAGTCGCTAGCTATCGATCGTGTTTCGATTTCTTTTGGCCGCCGAAAACAAGATCCGCCATAGCTTTGACGACGCGTTTTCGACTAAGACAGCGACCGCGCTAAACCGTGTTCAGTACGTACCCCAGCCAGCGACCAAACATATAGGCCACTTTCACACGGAACGTACGATACACGAGTTTTCTCCAAAAAGCTCCAGTGGCAAGGGAGCTTTGTGTATGCGACGATTAAAAAAAAATGGTCATTCGCTGAGAAAGCTTGGTGCTCTCTCACTTTTATCGATCTCGTCCATGACTTCTAAAGGCGACGAGATTGAGACGATTTTTGACATGGATATGTCTTATAGCTGGGGGTCATCCTAAAAATCTGTCCGTCACACGAAATGTCTGTTTTTCTACTCGGGGGTCAGAAGAGGAAACAAGCCCATTGAAAAATTTTCTTTTCTGGTTGTGCATGTCGTTTGAGTGAAGTGGTCATTGTGCATGGCTGTTGCTTGTAGATCCGCGCGGGCGGTGCGCCTGCGGGGATCCTGTGTGTACATGTTGGGATGTTGATTTGATAGCGATAAAGGTTGACGTTGCGGACGGCAAGAAATAACATAGTGTACGGGTGAACGGGCGGACTTTCAATGACCTTCAATTTCCGCCAATTCCCATTTATTATTTAATAAAATGGCCCGTGTTGTACTATCTGAATCACTAGGGTCCTAGAAAAGGTAGCAAGTAGTCAGTTCGACTAACATTTGGACATGCGCAGACGCAATTTGAGAGAGTGTACATAGTTCCCGCCCCCCGAAGATGAGCGAGAGCGGATGAAGTTCATTCGAGCCAAATCGTGTGATCCAGCGACTCGTTTTGTGCATTTGCAATGGCGGCGATTTGAGGTCTGACTGGTCCACAATGTGGGCCCCCACCACACGTCGATTTGAGGTCTGACTGGCCCACAATGTGGGCCCCCACCACACATGCAATAAACGTATCATAAAATAAAATGGCGGATTCGTACTGCGCGAGTTAAAATCTCCCAAGCCCCGAAATAGAGAAATATTCGTCGCTGGATGTTATAGTTCCGGGCTGCTCATCGTGACATGATGTACATTCAGAGGTCTGCAGAAGATCAAATGCCCCCCCCCCCCCCCCCTTCTGCAAAAATTCCAAAATTTTTCTTGTGCATTCACTTTGTGCGTGTGTTGGAATGTTTTGTTTACTTTTGTTAGTTTTCCTTTCTGTTTACCGGACACAATCGCATAGAGTCGCACGCGTTCCTTGAGAAATTGTGTGTGCCGGACCCGGACTGTTGATTACGAGTAAAGGGGCGGGATGAGACGGAAAGTGTGGGAGCGATTTTGCAATAGATACACAAACACAATACACGTCCGATTGGGAAAAGATGGTGGGAAGCGTGATTGCGATTAGCAGAAACGTACTCAGAGAAATGTCGATAGGCTGCAGTCTGCAAACTATACCGAACGGGTAGATGGAATAGGTAGATGGAACAGGGTGCACAAGAGGAGGTGAATATTGCACACACGCGATGCAAACGAAAACGAAACGATCCCGCGAGAGAAAGGAGCCCAAGCGGACAGGACAAAGCAAAGCAGAATTTATGACGAGTATCTACACTGCCACCAGATACATGGGTACATGGATATGTCTTATGCCTACCGAAAGCGTAGGACGTGTTTATTCGAATGATTTCATCCAGTATAACTATACTGGGATCTTTACAAAACTTACGTCGATATCTTCAACACAACAGGTTCCACGCAGTCGGTAGTCATAGACATATCCATGTTCCGATGTATCTGCATGCAGTGTAGATACTTTGTATCTTTTTTTCGCATTTATCGCCTAAAATGGTCATAAAACCGTGTTCAGTACGTCTTCCAGTCAGTGACCAATTCGATACGGGTTTCTAGTGACTAAATGATCAAAAACCCGTATCCATCTCGTCCCTTTGTGGGAAAAGTTCGAAAGATAAAATCTTATTCTTCTTCCTTGCCCTTTTATACCACTCTGTGGCTTCGCGTTGCTCTGCCTGTGTTATTGGCACTTCCCCATTCTGGCGGTAAAATCTCAGCTTCCTTCTGCAGGCAGCTCGGTCTTGGATCGTACCATCGCCGAGATTAATGCGTTGTTGTTGTTGCTTCTTCATACGATCGATTGACGTGTGTTTTCATCTGCCTCGGGGTTTGTGTCCAGCAAATGGAACATTTACTACAGTAGTGTCTGTCAGCTTAACTCTTAAGATGGTAACCACTACCGTAACTTTTAAAAGTAAAGTGTAATACTTTTTTTTAGATTATACGAAATTAGGACTAAATAAGCCCGAATTTAGTACACTTCTTTTAATATATGTCAGCTACTTTTGCTCTGCCAGCTTAAATGAGCTGGCTAATCGTTTCAAACTCTACAGATAGTTTGAAAGCACCGATGGTTGCGCAAATGATCCGACGAATTAGTACTGCAACACTTGTTGTACCCTGTCTGGCGAGCTGGTAAGCTTTACAGTTACCAGCGAAGCCACAATGATCCAAAATCCACCATAAAAAAATGCTAAAAACGCACGAATTTATATATTTTACGTTTACGATTCGACAGCATATGTGCGAGTACTAAAATTATATTTTCTCATGTTTTTGTTGTTGATTTCATCGACTCATCAACGACGGATGAGTACCCGTCGGGACCCGTCGTCAGCTAACAAGTTACGCGTTGTCGTAATTCCGTTTACTGTTTACATGGGATTCGTGAATCGTGAATTTTACGCGTTCGACTGGTTTACGCATCTCGTGTATTAGAACCTTTGGTCGGCCCGTATGTGAACGGCATTTAAGAAAATCAGACTACGTTGGGTTTAATCAGTTCAACAGAAGGTCAGCCTCCTCTCTGCATCACAGAAAACAGGACGCGGATACTCATAAAAAATTATGAAAGAAGTGCCATTAATAAATTATTAAAAATACGTTTAGTTTGTGTTGTCCTTTTCACTGTTGGTTAATTAATCAATTTCAAGTGACTGTTATCATTTACTGATATCCACCTTTTTAATGAGGGGGGAGTATACATATTGTATTTATGACAAACGAGCTTTTAGAGAGTACATTCAGTTTCAATAAAACCACTAATCAAAAAGAAGATGGTAGATGGTCCTTTTTTCACTAACGTATTTCAGAAATCACCGATAGCGCCACCATTATTACTCGTATTAACAGTCATACGGTGCGGAACAGTGACATAGCCCTGATGTCGTGTGCAACGCAATTCAAAGAACAAGGAAAACTTTTAACCGTAGAATATTTCCAGCAATCTCAAATTCATGGCTATCAATTAATGGTGGAGAAAAATTCAACAAAAGCCGACCGGTATAAGCAAAAGATTAGATTCAATCTACTCCTGAAAGTTTTAAGTGATCTATGCTAAACTTTCATTTCTCAAGGATTCTATGGATTGCTGTCAGTCTAGTGATAATAAGTGTCGCTTCGTGGCTCATTATAAATGTCTATCTTAATTTTGAATATTCACCAACGGTTACAAGTGAATCGCCAATTCGAACGCCAGTATGGAAGGTGCCATTTCCCAGTATAGCTGTTTGCAGCGGAAATCGAATGGATTTAAACAAATTAATGGAAATGGCGGAACAAATGTAAGTACAGGAAGTGTTTTTGTGCAGGATAATCAAGGTTAGGGAACATTATTGTAGTTCGGTGAAAATTTTGCAAATGGAAAATTGCCTAATTTGTTAGGAGCATCCGTTTGATCAGTATTAAACCACGTACATAATATTGTGAGTTTGGAATATGAAGTACATATAGCATTTTACGAATTAGTAAGTAAAGCTCTATTTCATAATGCAGCAATTGGAGCGTTCCAGTTGATGGTTGATGGATTTAGGAGTAGGGACTTTATGGTAAGTGTTTCTTGGAGTGATCATTGCGATGATCACTTATCTATTGTTCGGCCCTAACTATAGGTATATACGTTTGCACTTTATACCAACCTGTGTCCGTCAGAGCGGCTGTGTATTGGATCGTAAGCCGTACAATGAGTGTTCCACACTCCAATGCGAATCGGGGCTAATTCCGACCTGCACAGGTATTTGGCATACCTGCACAGGCGGTACAACACCCACGCTCTGGTGTACCTGTACAGTTGATCTGTTTAGAACTAGCGGAGTAGGATTTCTTACGAGCAAAAGGTGGAGAGACAGGTTAATTTGTGTAACAAGTGTCTCGGGGAGCGTACATGTTAAATGATCATCACAAATGGTCGCTCCGAGGAATACATATCTTAAAACTGAACTAGAGTGTGATCAATGAGAGGAATAGTGGCGGATACTTAAGCTGTAGCGGTTATTGTGATTATAGCCCAACTCCTTCGAGCGACTGCAGCTAAAGCAATCGATGATAGCATGCACTGAAATTCGCTTTGTAGGAGAGTGAATATCGGTCATCGGAATTATCGTTAAATAAATAACTGGCGCAACAGTCCAATCTTGAACCATGGCCTCGAGATGAGTTAGCATCATCTCATTTCCTAGATCGTGACGGTATGTCTTGTGCAGAGGTGTGTGATCAACAACACGCTCAACCGAGTTATTAACCCCATAAATGGGTACTCATTTAACAGCTGAGTGGGCTCATAGTCCGACAGGTAAATACCCTTTTTTATCGAAAACTAGCGCATTCAGTAGGAATCGAACCGGGGCCCAGTGCGTAGAAGGCGAACGTGCTAACCGTTGCCCCATCCGGACTACTAATCGTTATGTGCCTTATTAACGATCAACTCTTAGTTGGCGATAGATTACTTTATACAACAAAGTCGTTTAATTTGATATATTTCAGCGACTTTATATTATGCATTACAAGTAGGTACCCTGATGTTGTACAGCATTTGGAAAATCAACGACATTCAGCATTATACGAGTATACTCGTATGTTAACATAGGGGATAATTTGAAGTATTATGGCTTATAGTATAAAAAATAGAGTAGATCATCCGAGTCGTTTTACCTATAACCAACAGCTTACCTCTGTTCCCATTCTTTTCAAACCCACTTTCAGTTCAAGTACAGTGTTAGTTCGTTTTCTTATCACCACTATGCGAGTATTTCATTGAAAACTATGGGACACAAATAGATAAACCCGTAACCTACTCTGGCTACTATAAAAACACTTGCAATTGTATCTTTGCAAACGTATCTTAATCAATCAATATACGTGTGTGGATATGCCGCAAGTCGTGCTTTTACTATTAGGCCTAGGGCTCTTTTCGAGCCTGGTCCGATCCGCTAAAGTTCGCTACGATAACTACAACATTTATCAAGTGATACCTCAAACTCGGGAACATTTGTATCTTCTCGAGCGTCTCGAACGAACAAGTGATAGTTTGAAGTTTTTTACGCCCAAGGTAATGCTTGATCAAAAAGCCAGTATCCTTGTGGCACCACACAAGCAGCCTGAATTTCTGGATATTCTTCGTGACTTTGGAATCACCAACGAACTTGTAATTGAAGACTTTCAGCGTAATTTGGATGCGGAAGAGGCAAGTTCCCGAAGAAAATCGGCCACTTATGATTGGACGCGATACCATAGTTTGGATGAAACATATGAATGGTTGCGACATCTAGAAAAGCAATACCCGGAAAAAGTTAAAGTGCTTAAAGGTGGATCGACTTATGAAGGACGAGATATTTTGGGTGTAAAAGTGTCCTTCAAATCTGGAAACAAGGGTGTGTTTCTGGAATCAGGGATTCATGCCCGCGAATGGATTGGGCCGGCAACAGTGACTTTTATCTTGAATCAGCTGCTCAACAGTAACGACACTCGCGTTCGGGACATTGCTGAAAAATTTGATTGGTATGTTTTTCCGCATGCTAACCCGGACGGATTTGTCTATACCCATACAAGAGATCGTCTGTGGCGGAAGACCCGATCCCGGGCAAGTTATTGCTATGGCACTGATCCGAATAGGAATTGGGACTTTTACTGGAACACCGTAGGTGCCAGTTCGTTTGAATGCTCTGAAGCATATGCCGGAAAATCGGCATTCTCCGAAATTGAGACCAGAAGTATGTCGGACTTTATTGCCAGTTTGGATGGAAAGATCCATACGTATCTTGCATTTCATTCGTACTCTCAGTTGCTTTTGTTTCCATACGGTCATACGAGAAGGCACGCCTTCAATCATGCCGATTTACAGCAAATAGGAAATGCAGCTGCTGTCGCTTTGTCTCGGCGCTATGGAACAAAATACACTGTCGGAAATGTTTACGAAACAATTTATCCGGCAGCCGGATCAAGTGCTGATTGGGTGTATGGAACGAGAGGTGTCAATTTAACGTACACTTATGAGTTGAGACCGTCATCTTCATCATCAGGCGGCTTTGTACTGGTGGCGGATCAAATAGTACCAACTGGCCTGGAAACCTTGGATTCTGTGGTTGCATTGTTGGAAGAAGCTGAGAAATTGAAATATTATAGTTGAAAATGTAAACGAAAAGAGAGAATATGTATATAGGTATTTAAAAAAAAATGTTATCAAATTGTTAATCATATTTTCGATCGCAAACTATGTAGTTAGGTAAAGTTTTTTAAAATAAGATTTAGAATTGCCCTAAGTTTAAAGTTTTTTTTTTTTTAGCAATTTGCATATTTTCAGTTAACTCTCAAAGATAGGAGTCTGGCCTTTTAAAGAAGACTAGAATATTGGATCATTGCCCATTTTTTGGTGTCTAATATTTCATAAGGTTCTAATATAAGTGACGCATAATCCCGTCTGGCGCGTCAAATCTATGATACCCGCCCCGTGTACATAGCAAACAGCAAACGGGCTTACGACTAAGCGTAACTTGTTAGCTAACGACGGGTCCCGACGAGCGTTGGTCCGTCGTTGATGAATCCCACCACAAAAAAAATTAAAAACAAAAAATTTTTTAGTACTCCCACATATGCTATCGAATCGTAGACCCACCTCGTGTAAACACGACGACGTGAGCATTATTTCCGCGTCAGTAAAATTCGTTTCGATTCCCGTTTCTGACGTTTCGTCCGCGTAAACCTGAGTTACGTGTACGCGTTTACGCGACTCGGGTAAAAATCACGCGATCGCGTATACGGGTCCCGTGTATTAGAATCTTCAGGTGTGCTCGTTACAAGTGAGCTTTCGGTCGCCACTCTACGATTCTATATCTAGAGAAACGTAGATGGGTAACTACTACATGAGCCTCGGCTCGGATATGAGGTGCGTGCTAGCAGCTGCACCATCCGAGAAATATGCCTTCGAAAGGTGAAGAAGACATAGCTAAGCAAGAGATGTTGACGTGCCCGTGCCCCCGGGGGGTCAAGGCAAGGAATAATAGCTCCGTTCGATTCACTTGGATCAAACAAATTTTCATACAAAACTACTGATCCTATGTCGTATAGGATCACATCTGGATCAGAGTTAAAAGTCAACTCGTTTAACGTTAACTTGCCTCCCGGCAATTCGCCCCAATGCCTTACGCCCCCACGCTGCGAATTCCCGAGACCGTGTCTCCCTATCACATATTTGAGCCCATAATTATCAGCGCCAACTTTTGCATTAAAATCTACCATAACCAGTATAATGTCACCTTTCGGTGTTTTGCTCTGGACGGCGTTTAATTGTTCGTAGAAGGAGTTTTACACCAAAACATTGTCGGGTTCATTTAGAGCATAAAATTGTGTTATTGTGATGTTCCTCATTTTGGTAAGGAACCTGGTGGTCATGATTATGTTGGAGACCGAATCTCAGGATAAGAGACAGTTTTGTGCGGCTCTGGCTGAGAGGAGCTCCTAACTTGACTCACGCCCATTATCGGTAGCTCTACCGGAGTACAACATTACTGTGCTACCCGTTGGAGAGGTAATTCTCCGCTGTTCCATAACCTTATCTCACTAACTCCTAGGTTGTATAATGGACGGTTTGGTGGGCATACGGAGATGCCTGTGGGGACGGAGCTTTAGGTAGCATAATGACCGTGAAGGTCGGGCCGTGCCATCTGGCGAAGAAAAAGGCCCCTCAACGAGCTAAGCAGCGGCCTATGCTTGCTGTAGCTCAGTTCGGGAGATGTGAGCGGGGTTTTCACCGCTCGTTGTCCCTGTCCTTTATGTATTAACCAAAACGCATAGGCCTGGGGAAGACAACACAAACAGGGGTGGTAAAAATGGGGAATAATCGATAAGGATGGAATGGTTGGCGGACGGATCAGAAGCCCACGCCCTCGCACCTGGGTCCGGGTGTAATGGGACCCTCGGCCTCTGGTTTCGTACTACCAACAGATCACTACTCATCAGGTGCTGCTTTGATCTGCCGGTGGGAGCAGCACTACCAGACCATAATATGGTTCATTGCAGTTGTTTAATTTATACCACAAAAATTCATTCTCTAATTGAAGAAATCATGCATTCTGGGGACCTTCTGATCCATTGTCCAGGAGAGTACGCACATTCCAGGAACCAATCTTTATTGTACAATAGCCAAAAGTCGTAACCGATAAGTCAGTCCTTATCTGGCAAAGGGAAAAGCCGTGGTATTTTTCTTACGCCTCACACCAGAGGGGAATGTTTATACAATACCTCAATCTCAAATCATCGCACCGCCATTACTGGCGGCTTGACTTGGTTGATAATGGTCGACGACCACTGACGTTCCAGGGGGCACCCACGATGAGAACTATGGAAGAGGATTTTGGCCCCAGAGGATTTTTGCTCCCCCTAATGAATACAAAAATCCGGATATTGGCAGGATTCTGATCAAAATCCAGACAGAGTTGTGAAATGTTGCACATCCGTAAGAGAAAGAGAGAGAGTGAGGGAGTCGTGGTAGCTGATCCCGAATCATTTCAACGTTTAGAGATCACGCATCAGCAGAACGCACCAGCGGTACACCGCAAAAACTTAATAAAGGCGGACACCGAAAACACCTTATCTATAAAATTGGATAAAGTCAAGTCGTCATTGCACAAGAGAAAAACGATCGAGCCTGCTAAATGTTAGGCTGATGAGGCACAATAATACTCAGGGGATGAGGGCGAGGAAACAACAATAGTTTAAATAAAAAAATCTTGTAATTTATTAAATAAAATTAAGCGACACTATTAATATCCTAATTCTTCTGATTTTGCCAATAATGCAACTATCGAATCCAAGGTCTCCAATCCCGTGGGAATAATTTGATCAGCTGGAAGAACAACTCCATTCGTGGACGTATGAGGCCTCAATTCGTACGCGAAGGATAATTTCACGTTTTTAACACCGTACACCCAATCCATACTGTTACCCGAGGCTGCGTATATAACATCATGGATACTTCCTACAGTATATTTGGTACCATATCGTTTTTCCAGAGCCGCTGCAGCCGCATCTCCAATAGCCTGCAGATCATCATGATGAGGAGTATGTTCTCCTGTATAGCCGTACGGGAACATGAGAAATTGAGAGTACGAGTGGAAAGCAATGTACGCATAGAGCTTTCCATCCAAGCTTGAAATATAGTCAGACAGAGTCTTAACTTCAATCTCTGAGAATGCCTTACTTCCGGCATATGTTTCAGCGCATCCAGACGAACTTGCCCCTACATACTTCCAGAAGAAGTCCCAATTTTTACTCGGATCAGCTCCGTAGCAGAGAATGTTCTTTGAGCGAGTCTTACGCCAGAGTCGATCTTTGGTGTAGGAATAAACGTAACCGTCTGGATTGGCGTGTGGAACGACATACCAATCATACTTTTCGGCAGTTGCACGCACCGCTGGATCTTCACTAGTCAGCAATTGATTTAGAATGAAAGTGGCAGCAGAGGTACTGATCCATTCCCGAGAATGTATTGCGGCTTCAAAGAAAACGCCTTTGTTTCCCGCTTTGAAGGACACTTTCGCACCAAGAATTTTACGCCCTTCGTAGGTGGATCCAACTTCGATGACTTCAACCTTGCCAGGATACTGAGCAGCCAGTGATCTCAACCAATCATAAGTTTCGTCCAAAGTATAGTAGGATGTCCAATCGTAGTCACCGGATCGAGTCATGAGACTCCGCTCTTCCGCGTCCAAAGTTTTTTGAAAATCTTGCTCGATCAGTTCATTTGGTACGGCGTGATCACGGAGGATATCCAGGAATTCGGGCTGCTTGTGGGGTGCCACCAGAATATTTATCGATCGTCCAATAGTTGTGATCGGAGTGAAGAATTTCAGACTGTCGCTAGAGTTTTCCAATTGTTCCAGGAGATTTAAATGGGCTTCGGTCACTGGTTTAACTTGATAGATATTATAATTATCGTAACGAATTCGTTGGCACTGAATTTCGGTCGAAATGAAGCCATAGGCTAACACCGCAAATAATATAAATCGCGACATTTTTACTCGCGAACGATCACTGATATGTAATTTGCTCTTAGATTGTACCATTGCTTTTATACGAGTAGTTTCTTCCTGCTGAGAGTGTTTATCTACTCTACGAGCCTAAATTATTCCGATTTCAATAAATTAAAGTAGTATTAAAGCTTTTGCAGTCTGTTGATAAGATATCGAGAATGAGCTGACTATATAGTAATAAACCAGATATACCTATTCGTAGAATTTATAAGAAAAAAAAGTCTCATTATTTGTTGACAATCACTGGTTCAGACAAGGTCCCAAGGAGGTCTTTGCAAATCCGTTCGAGATAAGATGGGTCGAATTTTAGATAACACTTTACACGGCGTTCAACTGCTTGCGATGCGATGCCGAGCCGACTTGTGACTGGAAGCAAAACAAGGTGAGGGTCTTTACAAATCCATTCGAGGGCTAATGAGCCGAATTTTAGATAGCATTTTAGACGGCGTTCACATACTTTCGATGCGATGCTGAGCCGAGCCGAGGGATGTCTTCCGGTTTTAGAAGCGGTCATCGTAAAAGATGAGAGAGTCTACAATTTTTATTGCAATCGCGCGATCGATATGGAGGAGCATAGACATTATGATTTCCCAACGGTAGGTGTAGGATCGGCATACTTGGTATACGCGCTACCAAAAGCTTACCGACCGCTTTTATTTCAATGATTGCTTCCTGATTGACTAGGTCCCTCCCCGTATTTGCGGGTACCGAGCCAATCAAACGCTCATTGAAATAAAGGCGCTCGGTAAGCTTTCGGTACAGCGTATACCGAGCATGTCGATCCCGCATCGGGACCGTACCGACAAGTGAGGAAACGGCCTTACTTAACAATTTGGTGCAAATACGGGTGGTAATAGCCCTTGCAATTTGGTGCGATTATTAGTGGGACGTTGCGATTTGGTATGAGTACGAGCAGGAGGACTTTACGATTTAATGTACGTACTCGTACAATGGTGCGTGCCATCGTATAGCATCACGTGCACTGTGAACACCCTCTGTCATGGTTTGCAGCGCATAGTACCAAGTTTCGATTTTTGAAGTCACAATATTCCCATGGTTAACTACTTGAACTGTTTGCTTTCGGCACTTTTGGGGTACACCGGGCCGAGAAAGGCCGTGGTTTATTGTTACGCCCCACACCGCAGTGGGATATGGCACCGAAAAGAGGGAGGATTTTCAGTATCATAAAAACTTTGTAACTAGGTTCCGTAGTCCAGTCTAGGAGGAAGTCCGAATAAGCTTGATTAGGAAAAAAAATCGTGTAGTTTTGAAATTTAGAACAATTGTTGGAGACAGTCTCCTAAATATGTGCTCAAAAGTCCCCGATAATAGAGAGTCCGCAAGTGTAGGGGAGAGGTGGTCAAAAGTTTTTTTGTCAGTTTTATATGATTATTTTTAAAACTAAGGATCCTACTAAAAAATATCCCAAGGCCGAATCAAAGTACACAGTTCCAAGCAATTAATTCGGTATATGCATAATATTTTTAGGGGAGGTAGGCAAGGCTTCGGTCAGATCGAACCTATTTGCGATACGAACCAACTATATCTCAACCGGAATATTTGATCAAATGGGGAGTTACCGTGCAGTTCTTCATTGTGAGTAAATCTATATACTGCAATATATAATATTTTATGGTCTAGAGCAGGAGTCGGCAAACTTTTTCTGGAAAAGGCCAGATTATTGAAATTTCAGGTTCAGCGGGCCGGATAGCAAACTCAAGATGAATCTGTTTGCTAAAGTAGTTAACCCATTGCCAATTGGAATCTGACGAAAACTGTTTAGTTATTTAGTTAAATGAAATTTGAAAAAGAAGAGATATGCTAGCGACATTTTTGAAAATGGTGTTTTCAATTTATCTTCACATCATTAAAACTGGTCAAAAAATACAATATTAAATGTGATTTTTGTTTCAAATGAAAATTAGATTTCGCTATTATACAATATTAAATTCGTAAAGATATCAGTCAAAATAAAGGTATAGTCAGTAGCTCTGGTCTCTAAAAAAATCAGGGTTCCACACAACAATTTTATTTTTAAGGGTTTTTTTATGTTGGGGCTGCGATTAAAAATTAGAAGAATTATTATAATTAGTAAAAGTATGTATCCTTTTTCTACGCAGCGCTAGTAGCGTTGCTCTTATAGTTTTTCGCAACTCCAACGTAACCGCAGCTTAAATCTTATCAAACAGTATCAGTAATTTAATTCCCATTTTCACGCATAAGCGAATGTTTCTATTTCTTTAAAGAATAAAGCACTTTTGTGCTTTGGCTTTATACTGACGATTTTTGGGTGGAGATCATTGCTAAATGATCTTGTTGTCTGTTCAGTAATGGTACACTGGACTTTTATTCTTAAAGTATCAGTGATTTTTTCCGATTTATCAAGAGCCAACAAAACAGTTTGTAAGTAAGTGGTAAGAACCATCTTGATCACAATAGTGCTCATACATTCACACATACGAAGAAGTGATCTCCAAGGTCCCACCTGATAGGTATCTCACGCCTTGTACAAGGATACTCGGAAACGGGAATCGGCATTCCAAGATATTGGCATTAATTTAAGCAGATCGTCTGCCGATTGCAAAGCCAAATATGATAACCTTAGAGTTCAATTCAGAATTTGTTATGCGAAAGAAAGGTCCCATAAAAGCGGCCAAGGCTTCTGATGTGACTATAAAATGAAATGATAGATACCTTTAAATAGTCGGCTTTCAATATATTGTAGATACTATTGCACACCTCAGGAATATTGAACGAAATTGTGTTCTTCGGTGTCCTGAAAAGGACAGTCAAACATGCGTAGCTGTGAAGTTTGAAATTTGACTCTCTCATATTAGAACCAATATCAAAAACACTCACCGGTGTTAACCGTTCACTTGCAGATATTGGTTCTCTAATTTGTGTTATTTTTGTGATCAAAACTGAGACAAGATCCAAAAGATAGTCGATGTCAATTGGTGACATATAAACGAAATTCCGATATGCCGTGTCGCCTTCTCATCGTAATTCTCGCAATAAAGTTGAATGGAAACCTTCCGTATCGCATCGAGCTATCCATTTTCTCACCCAAATTAGCTTCCTTTTAATTTAATTTTTATGCTTCTTTCTTCTTTTCTGCATTAATTTTAATAACACCAAAACAGTAGCGGCCATGGCTGCTTGCGTCGACATGGTAGAAGTGACTAAATGTTTCGACATTTGTATGGTACCATACAAAAAGTTCCATATAGTGTGAACAGTCGCCATATTTGCCACCATATATCTGGCACATTCGCAACGAAGTTGCCATACCAAAAACTGCCATATATCTTTGTCAATGTGAGCACTGTGCCATATGTATGACAGCAAATATATGTAAGTAGCTTGCCATATAGTGTGCCTGAGCCTTAATACATTTTAATTATGGTGTTTTGACATGGATATGTCTTATAAAATAGCTGGGGGTCATCCTAAAAATCTGTCCGTCACACGAAATGTCTGTTTTTCTACTCGGGGGTCAGAAGAGGAAACAAGCCCATTGAAAATTTTTCCGAGTTATATGAATGTAGTTAGTGGCCGATCCTCAGTCAATCCGAGTCAGTCATCAATGGGAACTCTCGAAAAACATCGCGTCATGAACTGACTAAACAACCAGGCACCCATAACACAAGTCAACATCATTCAACTGCCATCCCCTCGTGATTCAAATCTGCTCACAACACCAGCCACATCCAGACAACCTGTCTCCCTCACTCGTGCACAGCGCTATGGCTGACCTAACTCAGTAAGAAAATCGTTGGGGTAGGTCGGGAAATAGCTTCAACTTCACACACGCACACACACATACACACACACTCGTATGCACGCAATGGAGAGACGGTTGAGTCGAAGAAGTTCAATGGATGGGTGTTGCTTCGTCATCGGCGACAGTGCGAAAGAGATGCTTGCTCCACGGACCTTGGACTACACTTCCGCGGCGGATCCACCCCTTTCTTGTGATGGCCAATCCCATCCGACTGAAATCAGTGTCACCAAGGTCACCAACGTGTTTTTCCCGTGAGATGTAAGAAACTTACGACCGTACTTGTATCGCGCATACCGCGTACTATCACGATCGATGATATATCAACTAACAGTGCACAATTCTGATTTATATTACGTTTACACTATCCCTAGATTACTTCATCTGCTGCTTAATCTGGGTGTGGTGAGTTTAAAATTGTATGCATTTGACAGTTGCAGATTAAATCAGCCGGCGCAGATGAAGTAATCTGGAGATAGTGTAAACGTTATATAAATCAACCGGCACAGATGAAGTAATCTGGGGATAGTGTAAACGTAATATTAGACGAGTACTATCTAAGTATCTAATAGTAAGTGTGTTTAGCTAGACCGCGGCTTGACGCGATCGATCGCAGATTTACGTACTAACGAAGCACAGGCGCATATAAAATATATAGAGTGTATGATCGCTTGATCCACACACGGGGCAACGGTTGGGTTAATTTGTATTCTCCTGTACACTATGCGGGACGGTATGTCTTGAAAATGATACAAAGTATCTACACTGCATGCAGATACATCGGTACATGGATATGTCTTATGCCTACCGAAAGCGTGGGACGTGTTTTGTCGAATGATTTCATCCAGTATAACTATACTGGGACCTTGATAAAAAATGATACAAAGTATCTACACTGCATGCAGATATATCGGAACATGGATATGTCTTTGGCTACCGACTGCGTGGAACCTGTTGTGCTGAAGATATCGACGTAAGTTTTATAAAGATCCCAGTATAGTTATACTGGATGAAATCATTCGACAAAACACGTCCCACGCTTTCGGTAGGCATAAGACATATCCATGTTCCGATGTATCTGCGTGCAGTGTAGATACTTTGTATCATTTTTATCTATCTGAGTGGTACCAAGAAGAGCGAAGAGCTGATATTTACATATCAAAATAAGCGCTTGCTATAAATCTCTCGGATTGCGGGCGTAGCCTTCTATATTCCGATTTAATTTTTCATTATTCCCCATTTTTGCCTCCCCTGTTTGTGTTGTCTTCACCAGGCCAATGCTGTAGCTCAGTTCGGGAGACGCGGGTGGGGCTTTCACCGCTCGAGCGGCCAGATGGCACGGCCTGACCTTCATGGTAATTATGCTACCTAAGGTTCCGTCCCCACGGGCGTCTTCGGATGCCCATTAAACCGTCCACTACACATTGTATTTGCAGTTTTTCTGCTAGCGGTACTTTTCCAGAAAAGCAAAATTGAAATATACTATATAGTGGGAATATCCATACACTGTAGTAATAAATTCATGATCTTACAAAAAAAAATTCACAAATTAAATTGTGTCCACGCCCCGCCGGTTTGGAAAAACTGATCTATAGTATATGGTAAATTGACCGGAAACAAATTTATGATTATCATGATCTCTAAACATCGATATGATTCGGGATCAGAGACAGTGACTCTCCCAGTCCCTCACAAATGTAAAACATTTAACATATCTGTCACCTGCGTTACACCTCCTTCCGGCAATTGAAGATTCACATCAGCGGAACAAGGTTGACGGAGAGTACAGTGCTAAAACTTAATAAAAGCGGACACCGAAAAAACCTCTAAAATTGGGGAAAGTCGTCAATGAACAAGAGAAAAACAATTCAGCCGATATTGGGCTGATGAGGCACAATAATACTTAGGGGTTGGGGGCGAGGAAACAAGAATACTTTTCATAAATTTTTTTTAGAATTTATTAAATAAAATTAAGCCAGACTATTTAATAGCCCAATTCTTCTGATTTTGCCAATAATGCAACTACCGAGTCCAAGGTCTCCAATCCCGTTGGAATAATTTGATCAGCTGGAAGAACAAATCCATTCGAGGACGTAAGAGGCCTCAATTCATACACGAAGGATAATTTCAGGTTCTTAACTCCGTACACCCAATCAATACTGGCACCTGACGCTGCGTAGATAACATCATGGATATTTCCTACAGTATATTTGGTACCATATCGTATTTCCAGAGCCGCTACAGCCGCATCTCCAATAGCCTGCAGATCGTCATGATTGGGAGCATGTTCCTTTGTATGACCGTACGGGAACATGAGCAATTGAGAGTACGCGTGGAAAGCAATGTACGCAAAGAGCTTTCCATCCAAGCTTGAAATATAGTCAGACAAAGTCTTAACTTCAATCTCTGAAAATGCCTTACTTCCGGCATATGTATCAGAGCATCCAGAGGAACTTGCCCCTACATACTTCCAGAAGAAGTCCCAATTTCTATTCGGATCAGCTCCGTAGCAGAGAACCGACTTTGAACGAGTCTTACGCCAGAGTCGATCTTTAGTGTAGGAATAAACGTAACCGTCTGGATTGGCGTGTGGAACGACATACCAATCATACTTTTCGGCAGTTGCACGCACCGCTGGATCTTCACTAGTCAGTAGTTTATTCAGAATAAAAGTGATAGCAGCTGAACTGATCCATTCCCGAGAATGTATTCCGGCTTCAAGGAAAACGCCTTTGTTTCCCGCTTTGAAAGACACTTTCGCACCAAGAATTTTACGCCCTTCGTAGGTGGAGCCAACTTCGATGACTTCAACCTTGCCAGGATACTGAGCAGCCAGTGATCTCAACCAATCATAAGTTTCGTCCAAAGTATAGTAGGATGTCCAATCGTAGGCACCGGATCGAGTCATGAGACTCCGCTCTTCCGCGTCCAAAGTTTTTTGAAAGTCTTGCTCGATCAGTTCATTTGGTACGGCATTATCACGGAGGATATCCAGGAATTCGGGCTGCTTGTGGGGTGCCACCAGAATATTTATCGATCGTCCAATAGTTGTGATCGGAGTGAAGAATTTCAGACTGTCGCTAGAGTTTTCCAATAGTTCCAGGAGATTTAAATGGGCTTCGGTCACTGGCTTAACTTGATAGATACTATAGTTATCGTAACGAACTCGTTGGCACTGAATTTCGGTCGAAATGAAGCCATAGGCTAACACCGCAAATAGTAGAAATCGCGACATTTTTACTCGCGAACGATCACTGATAATGTAATTTGTTCTTAGATTGTACCATTGCTTTTATACGAGTAGTTTCTTCCTGCACTTAACTTACAGCAGTATCAAAGCTTTTGTAGTCTGTTGATAAGATGTCGAAAATGAGCTGACTATAATAAATCAGGTGTACCTATTCGAAGAACTTATAAGAATAAAAGTCTGATTTTTGTTGACAATCACTGGCTCAGACAAGGTCCCAAGGACGGTAGTTGTAAATCCGTTCGAGACAAAATGGGTCGAATTTTAGATTACACTTTACACGGCGTTCACATGCTTGCGATGCGATGCGGAGCTGAGCGATGTCTTGCGATTAGAAGCGGGGATGGCAAAACAAGGTGCGCCATCGCCATCGTATGGCACCGCGAGCAGTGTGAACACCCTACGGTCATGGTTTGCAGTGCAAACTAGGTTTCCATTTTCGAAGCCACAGTATTCGCAAAGTTAGCTACATATTCTTATATTTACGCCCCCCGCCAAAAAAACGACGTCGGAGTGAGGGAGCATAACAACTTTGTAACTAGGTTCCAAATCATCTAAAGAATAAATGTAGCTGATATACCTACATCGTTGGAGCACGTTCGCTTAGTATGGTCTTTCAGGTGCAATGCGGACACTACAAAATGGTGTTTTCACTTTCATATGTTCCGAAAAATAATTCAATCAATACGGATCAATCAATTAATCATTCAATTAATCAAACGATAACTGATAAGAATTATTGTTGGTAATTTTCTGAAATTAATCGGTACAGCAGGAAAATCCAGATTTCTTAAATGATAAGCTTTTCAATTAAGGTGTGGCTTAAGAGGATCAAACCGTCGAATCTGGAGGCTAAAATATGGTATACTTGTAATAAATTTTAATGTCTACGCCGCATCACCAGAGTGGTGAAGGTATAGGCAAAGAATAGAGATTATTGCTAACAAGAAATGGGACTCCATACGAATTAAGAGTGCCTGCCTAGTAGTTGCATATGTGTTGGATTCCATCAGTAAAGGGGTAATGCGGAATAGCAAGTATGTTACTCATACGATGAAACGTACTAGGCAGTTGGCATTTGAAGAGCTTTTTAAAAAACTATACCATCGCCTTGATGCAATAGGTGTTTAGATGTTTCGTTTTATATAGAATGAGGGACGATACTCAATCGCCCTACCCCTTGTGGGGCGCCAACTATTCCATGTGGCCCAGTTGACGGTTCGTTGGCATAAACTAGTTTCCCCGCACCACAGGGGGGGGGGGGGGGGGTTATGCTTGGTTCTACTTATCTTTCAAAATATCACCCCTGTGACGATGTTCAGGTGAGTCATTTCATGCATATAATAGGCTCCATCTCATTTTAAGAACCTATTTCAACGAGAGCATCAAATCCAGGAGAAAAAAAAGAAACATCGTAAAATTATTTACTATTCAGAGCAATAAACTGATGCAAAACTACAGAGGCATTTCACTAGTCTATACATCCTACAAAGTAATGACGAAAATCCTGCAAAATATAATAAATCCCAACGCTGAGCGTATTATTGGTGAATATTAAGGCGGATTTAGATCTAAACGATTATCAACCGATCCGCTTTTTATGCTTTTTTCAAGCAAAACCCCGAAATCGCAGCGAATACAATGTCAACGTATACCCGTATTTTGGCTGTGAAACTTGGATCCTAACCTAACCCTCCGATAACTCGCTGAACTGGGCGACCGGTAGCGCAGTGTGTTGAGGCATCAGTCTCATGTTTGACTACCGGCGTTTCGGGTTCGAGTCCCGTCCACGATGACGTTCGTGGCCATGGATGTGCAGGAGGTGCATGCTGGCAACTGCATTCTCCGAAACCAATTTATGCTAACGAAACGTCAACTGGGCCGCATGGAACAGTTGACGCGCTATGCTCCACAAGGGGTTAGGGCAATTGAGTAATTCTGCTTCGATACTGCTGGCATAGCGTGCTGCGATTCTGCTGTGTATTATTAACTTAGCCATTATCAATTGATATTTTTTGTGTTGTACTCAACAGTCCAGATCAGAGCATAACAACTGGTTCGAAAAAAACGATATACTATGGAACATATTAGAGTAGCAAAGTGGAAAATGGAGTGTGTCTTTGCGTGGAGTGCGTCTTGGTTTATTTCGCATTCAAACGTCAACTGAAATTTAAAGAGAAAACTTAATTCCAAAGTACAGATACAGTCTGACAAATTTCCTTAAGGCAAGAAAATCATTTTGGATGGTTGCTATTGCATATAATTACACGACATTATATGTTAACACATGTAGTTTTTAAACTGGATAAGATAACTGCTTCGCCAGGACCGAATTCGAATATTCCAAACTTCTGAATTCACCTTCAGAACAAAAATCCTGAGCTAACTGCTCATCGAGAGTTATCCAGAACAATGTTGTTAGTTTAAAATGCATGCAATAGTTGCTCTGCTCTGGACTGTTGAATAAAACGCAGCAATTATTTCGTTTAACATTATTAAACACCACCGTATTGTGTCAATTGTTGATTAGAGTCGATCGTAAAATTATTCGACCTGATCATGTGCTTGCATAAGTAGTCCCTGTAATGTTATTTTTGCCCTATCATGTAAAATACGTTATAGGTAACCTTTACAAAAATTACAAAAAAGCCTTGAAAGATTCAAAAGATATGTTTGCTTATTTGTAACATAAACCATAAATTTAATAGTTTTAAAGCCGATTGTAAATTTTGAACAGCTTCATTGAGACAGTGTACTTACACCTTTCTTGAGTTCATTGTTCCGATAATTTATCACGCTGACTGTTTTTAATTATGCAACCTTCCAGAACAACATTTTGATAAGAAAAGTGATATCAGCCTGGTAATACTTTCAGAAGTTTTGCGAATATGTACTTAGATTATACATGAGCTGGCGAATGTAACTCTGCTTCGTATTTGAAATTATCAGAACAACATGATCGTCGAAATTCACATCGGGGTGCAATGTCACAATTGTACTATTACGATAATTTTGTAGGCTTAGATAGCGTCAAGGCTTACCAGCGCACAACAATCTCTCAGCTAAAACCATTTCTATGCAAAGTCTGGAAGCAGAATATATCGATATACATATGTATATCGCCTGAAATATATCGAATGATTCGTTGTTTTCAAATTATATAAATTTTCAAGCAAATAAGTTGATCCAGATGTCATCCAGTCGGCTACACTATGGCAATGGCTTGTAATTGGCCGTGATGGGCCATTGTGAGTAGCGGCCAAAATATAATTTTCTTTTTTGTTTTGATGTAAATAATTTTGATCTACGAAAAAATATTAAACGATATATGTACATCGAATTTAATATTCTGATATTTCCGAAATATGGAATGTAAAATATTAATACAGTGCTAACGGACACCACACCACGGACGGAAGATATAGGACATCAATGCATATATTATATCCCCTCTGAAACTAACTAACTAACTAACTAACGGACGTGGTCAGTCTGAAGCCCGTAGTAACAAAATATGGACTTACATGAAGACGAAAGCCAATAGGAATGAGGATGTAGATCGCCCGGGAAAACCACAAACTTCTACTACTTCGCAAAGTTCTGTGCGGATACATTGCTCATGAGTACGCTACCAATCCTGTTTCTAGGTTTCGGTAAGTTGGATCTTAATTTTACGTGAGCAGACGCCTGTAAGGTGTGATTCACCTTCTCTGTTGACCATCGAAACAGGATAGCCCGGCAAGGACGAGTTCCGAAATCCGGCTTGTTACTGAAAGGACTACTGAAGGTCAGTGCTTATACACAAAGATGAGAAGATGTTCAAGGAACCCGGACTGGAGATCGGGAGTAAACTCCCGATCACGGTATTTTCGAAAAGTCCGTTTAGTCGAATCGTCTTACCCACGATACAAAAGCATCCACTGACGATACAACGTAGGCACTGTTTGTCGAGGGATGGGTGGGTTATGGGAAACCTATTCTACATAGATGGGTTAAGGATTAATCAAAAAAGGAGAAGAAAAGAAATTGGCCCGATTTTATAAGTCCCTGTGTGCGTGAAGCATCAAAGTGAGGATAGAACCCCAATAAAGTCCGCCAGTGGGACCGATAAGTGAACCTCGAGGTGTAATGAGATCCTAGGGTGACCGAAGTCAACGCTAACGGTGATTTTTTGGGCACCACATTTGGCGCCACTTGTAACCAAGAAATAAATTGATCTCTCCTGAAGGGACTCTTAAATCACTTCGAAAATGATGAAAAAAAGTCCAATTTAATATCTTTATTAATCAACTTACACATACAAATTCGCGAAAAGACCAGGACAATGCCGGTTGAGGGGAGCATCAACATATGGGGGCCAAAAGGGGGCTAAAAGCCATCAAAAATTGTGAAAACGCGTCCCTTATTAACAAAAAAAAAACGGTGATTTCAACTATTGGTATAAAGTTAAGATAAAATTGAAAGTTTTCCAAATGTATCTTTCCTATAAATGCCGGATTCAAAAAATAAAAAAAAAACTGCACACAATACCCTTAAAGACACTCACCAGTCGAATCTTCATTTTTGGCTGTATGAAATGGCCGTGATCGTTCGGTCACCGCTCTACCATACAAATCTAGAGCTCGGAGATCAAATCTCGGCGCGATCAAAAACTGCTTGTGAGTACTAACAGAACTCTCACAGTGCTCCGAGCTTGTCAGTATGAAGACGGCACGGATAGGAGGTGCATGCTAGCAACTGCACTTCCGAAAAGTAGATATGCTATTGAAACGTCAACAAGGCATAGAAATGTTAGAGATGTCGACGCGCCCATGTCCCTGGAGGGGCCAAGGCAATTAGAGATGAAATAAAAGGAAAGTTCGGAAAGTCCTTTCGCCACCTTTCAAGGGATGGTGCTGTTATTGAAAAAAAAAAATATGGTGGCGTTAGCTAGGATTTTTTTTGCCATTTGACAGCTGACATTTCAACCTATAATCAACCACAAAATGGTGGTCCTCTGTTTACAAATCTTTATTTGGCATCGACTTGAAAATGGAAAATAAAAGTGAGCATTTTCGACATATTTTGCCTTTTTATTACCGAAAAGGCAAAAACGCAGTGCAAGCGCGGAAAAAGTTGTGTGATGTTTATGGCAAAGACTCAATTACAGAACGCCAGTGCCAGAATTGGTTCGCTCGTTTTCGTTCCGGAAATTTTGATGTCAGTGATGCACCACGCTCTGGTCGTCCAACAGCTGTCGATGAGGACAAAATAAAGGCAATGATCGAAGCTAACCGGCGCCGTACGACACGGGAGACAGCGGAGAAACTCAACTTATCCAAATCAACCGTTCACGAACATTTACAGAAGCTGGGATACGCTAGCAAGCTTGATATTTGGGTTCACACGAATTGAAGTAAATTCACCTTACCAAACGAATTAACGTTCGCGATTTGCTGCTGAAACGTAACGAAATGGACCCATTTTTGAAGCGATTCATAACGGGCGATGAAAAATGGGTTGTTTACGACAACGTCGTGCGAAAACGATCTTGGGGCAAGCGAGATGAACCTGCAAAATCGACATCAAAAGCAGATATCCATCAAAAGAAGGTTGCGCTGTCTGTTTGGTGGGATTTCCAAGATGTCGTTTATTTTGAGCTGCTCCCAAGGAACCAAACTATCAATTCAGATGTGTACTATAGCCAGCTAGCGAAATTAGACAAAGAAATCAATGAGAAACGACCATAACTGTCAAATCGTAAGGGTGACATCTTCCATCAAGACAACGCCAGACCCCATACATCTTTGGTCACTCGTAAAAAATTATTGGCCCTAGGCTGGGAAGTGATGCCTCATCCACCGTATAACCCTGACCGTGCAGCATCAGATTACCACTTATTCCGTTCACTGCAAAGCCATTTTAATGAAAAAACATTCGTCTCGGATGAGGCTGTCAAAAATGAGTTCAGTTTTTTGCTTCTAAAGACCACACTTTCTTCGAGCGCGGCATTATGCAACTGACTAAAAGATGGCAAAAGTTCATCGAACAAAATGGCCAATATATAATTGATTTATATTTGTTGCTTGTATTAATATAGGAAGTTTGAAAATCATGAAAAAAAAAACGAAATGTTTTTTCGGACAACCCAATAACTTAAACTCCCCATTTTAATAATGAAGAGAGCAAGGAAGGCTGTTTTCGTTACTAGTCTAGGAAGGGTGAGATACACTAGTTACGAAAACAGCCTTCTTCAGTGTGAAGAATAGCGGGTGCGTCACATTTCTTTTTTTTTTTTTGTGGAGCAGTGTATAAATTTTGAAATCAACATTTTCGTCGACCTCTCCGCAGCGGACACCCATCAGCAATGGACGATTTTGGTAGTACCGTGACTGTCTGTTTTAGAGAGGGTTCCCTATACATCAATACATTGTTGAAATATTTCGGTATATGATGGATAACTATCGTGGTCATCCCTACTTGGGAATAAATTTGCAAATAACCCTAAATCAAATCGCAATAATTATTATCAGAACAACTGCGACTAGGCGTACAATATCTTTCAAAATAAATCAGCTTATATTATCATTTGACCACTTCTCAGATTGTACAGGCTCTTTGTATTATCAGTAGTTGAAATGTCGTGGATTAAGCTGGTGGTATTGGGCGTATGCCTTCTGGTGGGGTTTACGTGCGCTGAACGCGTTCGCTATGACAACCATCGAGTATATAAGGTGCTACCGAAAACAACAAAAGATTTGCAATATCTGTCTGAACTCGAAGTCAGCAATGTTAATCTACGATTCCTGAATCCTGTAACCCTGATTGGCAAAGATGTAAATATCCTTGTTGGTCCGGAGGACCGTAGGCAATTCGCCAATTACCTCAACGAGAGGGAGGTTTTCTTCGAACTAGTGGAGTCGAATTTCCAAAGGATCCTCGATGCTGAGATGGCAGAGTTTCGCACACGATCGGCTACGTACGACTGGACAGGATATCACACTCTGAATGAGACCTACGATTGGTTGCGATCGAAAGCACAAGAGTATCCGAATGTTGTGCAGACTATTGTCGGTGGAAGGACGTATGAAGGACGTGAAATTTTCGGAATCAAGATTTCATACAAAAGTGGAAATAAGGGTATCTTTATCGAAGGAGGTATTCACGCCCGCGAATGGATTTCCCCTGCCACAGTAACATATATCGTTAATCAACTGCTAACCAACGCAAACGTCGATATCCGAAATATTGCCGAAAACTACGACTGGTATGTCTTTCCGCACGTTAATCCCGATGGATTCGTCTATACACACACTCATGATCGTCTTTGGCGGAAAACCAGATCGCCCGGAACTTCATGCTACGGTGCGGATCCCAACCGAAATTGGGATGTCCATTGGATGGAAATTGGTGCAAGTGACAACGAATGTTCGGGGACGTTTGCTGGAAAGACACCCTTTTCGGAAATCGAAATGAGATCGTTGTCTGAATATATTGCAAGTTTGAAGGGAAAAATCCATACATATTTGGCATTCCACTCCTTTGGGCAATTGATGTTGTATCCTTACGGACATACTGCTGATCCTTCTCCTCATGATGCCGATTTGGATAAAATTGCCGTTGTTGCTTCAAGTGCATTGGCTGTACGTTTCGGAACGCAGTACAAGTTTGGTCGCTCGAATGTGGCTATTTACCCGACTTCGGGCTCTAGTGTTGACTGGGCGTATGATGTTCAGGGTATTCCAATAGCCTATACTTTCGAACTAAGACCACAATCCTCGATCAATGGGTTCGTTCTTCCTTCGGCGCAAATCATTCCAACTGGTCAAGAAACAATGGACTCAGTTGTTGCATTGATAAAGGAAACTGCAAGGTTGGGTTATTTGTAAAAGTAATCGAAAAGTAATGAATAAAATGCTGTTTGCTTTTTTATATGGATTTTGTGATTTTAGAAAGTATTGCTTAGTCAAACCATTTTCTGATTTGAAACCAGACGATTGAATACGAAGTGTGGTATAAAGCTCATTATTTTTCAAACCGTTTTAATGTACAAATTTGCATGATTCGGCAGGCAGCCGGCGGGAAAGTGACGATTCAAACATGCTCCGGACACTGGACGTACGTATAGCCCATACTTGAGCCTCGAACCGAGTATTGAGAGGAGGAACGAGTAATCGTTCGTTTGTTTCGAGCAAAAAACACTATTCACAAATATGGCTGCACATTTTCCTCAAGAAATTATAAATCGAGTGCGCTCATATTAGCTATGAGATTAAGTTGAAAAGGCCCTGAAGATTTCACCAACCCCCATTTATGCATTCGCCCTCGCGACTCAGTCGATTCATCATCAGCTCAAATAGAGCCACGAATAATTCGTGGGTGGGCACCTTTTTTTATTTTTATTTTAATAGAGATTCCTTTGACCCGTACAAATCAGCAGGACCGGATGAGATCATACCTGCTATGCTACAAAAAGCTGCCGACTCCAGAGCAATCTGGATTGTTGCTATATTCAAAGGC
This sequence comes from Chloromyia formosa, assembly GCA_964017055.1. Lineage (NCBI taxonomy): Eukaryota > Metazoa > Arthropoda > Insecta > Diptera > Stratiomyidae > Chloromyia > Chloromyia formosa. The sequence goes on along the minus strand of OZ024816.1, from coordinate 23,589,636 downwards.
TGCATCAGAATGGTCTATGTACCGCATGCTTGGCGAAGGGCCAGTGTTGTGTTTATACCCAAAACTGGCAAAAGCAGTCATGACAACCCGAAAGACTTTAGACCAATCAGTCTCAACATCCTTCATGTTGAAAACTATGGAGAACATACTAGATGGACACATTAGAGAGTCACTCGTACCGGGCTATCTATTAAACACACAACCCGCGTATCTAAAGGGGAAATCGTAGAAACCGCGCTGCACGAGGTGGTCTCCACCATCGAAAACTCTCTACAGTACAAAGAATACACCCTCGGCACGTTCCTAGACATAGCTGGAGCCTTCAATAATGTTACAACACAAGCGATAATGGATGCCCTCTACAATGCAGGGGTCAACGCAAGCATATGAAACTGGATCGCAGCATTGCTATCTAACAGACTTATATCCTCCGCATGGGGCAATGCCACGGTCACTAAAGCGGCCAGAAGAGGAACGCCACAAGGAGGGGTGCTATCACCACTTCTATGGATACTAGTGCTGAACACTCTACTAAAAACCATACGCGCGGTGGCTTACGTAGATGACGTTGTAATACTTGTATCTGGTAAGGACGCTGGCGTTCTGTCAGATCTCACAACAATGGCTCTAAGTAGGCTACTAAATTGGGCAGGTAAAGTCGGGCTAAGTGTGAACCCGCAAAATACTGAACTGGTTCTCTACACAAGAAGAACCAAAATTCAGGACTTCCACCTCCCAAGGATAGGCATCACCGAGTTAACTTTGATGTCTCACGCAAAGTACTTAGGGTTGATCCTAGACAGCAAGCTTACTTGGAATCGTAACATCGAAGAACGCACCAAGAAAGCAACCATTGCTCTGTATACCTGTAAAAGTTTGCTTGGTAAGACATGGTGGCTCAATCCTCGAATTATGCATTGGATGTATACAGCAGTTGTTAGGCCAATTCTATTATACAGAATTCTGGTCTGGTGGACACTTGGACAGCACTCAAAACCAGGTGCAATAAACTGAAAATGGAAACAATTCAAAGACTGGGATGTTTGGGAATCACAGGAGCGAATAGAACCACGTCCACAAACTCCCTAAACACCCTTACGAAGCTACCCCGACCTCTTTCTAGTGAACGCAGCGTCCAAATGTGCATTAAGACTTAGGGAAACGGGGCAATTTAGCACGAGGCCCTATGGTCATCGTAACATCAAACTGCCTCTCGAGAATACAGACCTCATCAAACCGGTAATTGACTCCAAGTGAAAATTCCGGATAACCATACCAGATTTCTACTCCATAGGCGAGAACAGACCTAGGAATTCCCTAAACCTCTATACGGATGGCTCTAAGACCGAAACAGGTGTTGGAGCCGCGGTTCATTCTCCGTAGCTCCCACAAAATCTATCGCTCCGATTGCCGAACGAGTGCAGCATATTCCAGCCGGAGGTGGTAGCGATACACAAAGCTGCGGAGCTAGTCTCAACAACACGCAGGATGGGCAACATCTACATTCACTCAGACAGTCAGGCTGCGTTGAAAGCGCTGCAGTCAGACACTATCAAATAAGAGACAATGCTTAACTGTCTCTCAATTCTTCAGAGACTGGACACCTTAAGGAAACTGGAACTCCGATGGATACCAGGCCACAGCGGTTGCCTTGGCAACGATATTGCGGATGGACTCGCAAAGCAGGGAGCTGCATTGGACGTCACAATGGCAATAGCAACTCCTATTCCAATACAAACACTAAGAACTCAACTCCAGAATTATGAGAGAACTCTGGAACTCATACAACACTAAGGAAACCGATATACTCTTAGGCCTCTCTAGGGGTAAATGTGCAATGCTAGTGCTAGTGGGCTTATTAACGGGTCACTGCTGTTTCTGGTATAGTAAATAAAAACAAATGGTGTATATTTTTTTAAATTATATTCTAAAAAATTAAAAAAATTGAGGTTTCTCAAAATTTGGGCCCTCCTTCAAAAAAAATTTTCCGCCCTGGGCAACTGATGATACCAGTGGTTTTAAGAGCGTCTTGTCTTTGGTGGATAATACGGATATAAAGGCGATATGCTCATACAACTCGTAGATACCTGTTACAATAAGTTTTACTAGGGAAGCGTATGACAGATAAATTTGTGTCGCAATTGTAAATTGCATTTCCGCTAGTCATAAATATTTGCCAATCTAATCGTAGGACGAAGGATATTCCATCCCAACTTCACCATAGACGATATTCAGGTATATTACTAAATGCAACAGGCAGACTTATTGTCCCAAGTGCAAAATTCAAATATCAAAAGATTAATTTATCAGTAAATACAATTATTATCAGCCAAAGGCGTCTATAAATCTTTTAAAATAAATCCACTTTGATTAATTTAACTTTGTGTTACATTTGAGCACTCTTTACTAGCAGTAGGGAAAATGTTGTGGACTAAGTCGGTAGTGTTGGGCGTATGCCTTGTCGTGGGACTGGCGTGCGCTGAACGTGCTCGCTACGACAATTATCGAGTGTACCAGGTGCTACCGAAAACAGTGAAAGATTTGCAATATCTCGCCGAACTGGAAGTCAACAATGTGAATCTACGATTCCTGAATCCTGTAACTCTGATTGACAATGAAGTAAATATCCTTGTTGGTCCGGCGGACAGGAAACAGTTCGCCAGTTATCTCAACGAGAGGGAGATTTTCTTCGAATTAGTGGAATCGAATTTCCAAAGGATCCTCGATGCCGAAATGGCAGAGTTTCGCACACGATCGACTACATACGACTGGACAGGATATCACACTCTGAATGAGACCTACGATTGGTTGCGATCGAAAGCACAAGAGTATCCGAATGTTGTGCAGACTATTGTCGGTGGAAGGACGTATGAAGGACGTGAAATTTTCGGAATCAAAATTTCCTACAAAAGTGGAAATAAGGGTATATTTATCGAAGGAGGTATTCACGCCCGCGAATGGATATCCCCTGCCACAGTAACATATATCGTAAACCAGCTGCTAACCAGCGCGAACGTTGATATCCGAGCTATTGCCGAAAACTACGACTGGTATGTCTTTCCGCATACAAATCCCGATGGATTCGTCTATACCCATACTCACGATCGTCTTTGGCGTAAAACCAGATCGCCCGGAACAACATGCTATGGTGCGGATCCCAATCGAAATTGGGACTTCCACTGGATGGAAATTGGTGCAAGTTCCAGCGAATGTTCCGAGACTCATGCTGGAAAGACACCCTTTTCGGAAATCGAAATGAGATCGTTGGCTGAATATATTACAAGTTTAAGAGGTAAAATTCATACATATTTGTCATTCCACTCGTTTTCGCAGTTGTTATTGTATCCTTACGGACATACGGCTGAACAATGTCCTCATGATGACCATTTGGCAATGATTGCCGAGGCTACCTCAAAAGCGTTGGCCTTGCGTTATGGAACGCAGTACAAGTATGGAAGCACAAATTTGGCCATCTACCCGACTTCAGGCTCTAGCGTTGATTGGGCGTATGGTGTGGAAAATATTCCAATAGGGTACACTTACGAGCTGAGACCAGCATCATCGATCAATGGATTCGTCCTTCCTTCGGCGCAAATCATTCCAACTGGTCAAGAAACGATGGACTCACTTATTGCACTGGTCAAGGAAACCGCTAGGTTAGGTTATTTGTAATATTGAGAAAAAAAAAACAATAAAAAAAAGAATAATGATGAAATTATTTGTTCTTATTTATTTTTGAATTTTCCGAGTTTTATTGGTTTTAACGTAGAGCATGCGATTATGAAGACAGTAATGGAAAATCGAAGAGGTTGAACCAGTAGTGTCATTTTAGCGCTATTTTAGAAGAAATCTAAAAAGTATATATTTTTTTTTTAAATTTTGAAGCTCTGCATTATTTTTTATTTTATGTATAGAGTACATTGGAAATTTGATAACTTTTATTTTTTATATACCTTGTAACGGACGGTTTGGTGGGCATCCGAAGATGCCCCTAGGGACGGAGCCTAAGGGAGCATAATTGACCGTGAAGGCCGGGCCGTGCCAACGGCCCCTCAACGAGCTAAGCAGCGGCCTATGCTTGCTGTATCTTAGTTTGGGAGATGTGGGCGGGGTTTTCACCGCTCGTTGCCCCTGTCCTTTACGTATTAACAAAAATTCATAGGCCTGGGGAAAACAACACAAACGGGGGAGGTAAAAATGGGAATGATAAAAAATGAGGCGATAAGGATGGAATGATTGGCGGACGGCGCAGATTTCCTCGCGATAGCATCAGGGTCCAGACGTAATGGAACCCTTTGCCTCTGGTTTCGTACCACCGACAGATCCTCATCAGGTGCTGCCATAGATCTGCCGGTGGGAGCAGCACTACCAGACCATAATATGGTTCATTACAGGTGGTTCATTACACACGTGACCCTCTTGTCGCCCACTTCTATTATTTTTCTGGAAGCTTGCGACCTGTCTTTATCTGCCGAAGTTTGACCGTGCAGAATTTTCCCAATCCATGTATAGTGTTCGCTCTGTTAAGATCGAGGTTAAAATGCCAAAAGTAAAATCAAAGTCTAAGAACCTAGTGTTAAAGTATATTCGGGAATTCCCCGATGTCCTACAAAATATTGACGAAAATTCTTTTTCAGGCACTTTCATCGATGACCAAACTTTTCAATCTAGAATTAATTTTGATAAGTATAGGACGAAATAATGCTTTCACAAGTATTTCAAATGTGTATGCGAATTTTATGACCAATGACTGTTAGTTATTTTCTTGAATTTGAAACTCTTTTAGCAAAGTTATAACGAAGTTATCATCGGAATTAAGTTTTACAATGTTGCGTCTTTACCGGAATTGTTTAGGTTACAGATAACGCCAACAATTTCCAGCGAATAGCCACGTATCAACTCTCCATTTGAAAGAAGTCTAGTGGTCTCGTCGCTCAATTAAAAAATAGTAGGAACTTCAGACTTACATATGCGCTTTTGATTTAACCACCTAATGCGAACCAATTATCCGTAGGACAAATTGTTAAGTTAGCAGCCCATTAAAATGCAATAAACATTATCAGCACTACTTGATCCAGGTGTATTATACTCGTATCTTTCCGAATAAAGCCACTTTGATTGACTTGACAATTTTAAACAATAGTTCGTCCACGCACTTTAGTCTAGCAGTTGTGAAAATGTCGTGGATTAAGTCGGTGGTTTTGGGCGTATGCCTTGCCGTTGGATTTACGAGTACGAGAGGAGAACGTGTTCGTTACGACAATTATCGAGTTTATCAAGTGCTACCAAAAACGACGAAAGACTTGCAATATCTGTCTGAACTCGAAGTCAGCAATGTGAATCTACGGTTCTTGAATCCTGTAACCCTGATTGGCAAAGATGTAAATATTCTTGTTGGTCCGGAGGACAGGAAACAGTTCGCCAATTACCTCAACGAAAGGGAAGTTTTCTTTAAATTAGTGGAGCCAAATTTCCAAAGGATCCTCGATGCCGAAATGGCAGAGTTTCGCACACGATCGACTACGTACGACTGGACAGGATATCACACTCTGAATGAGACCTACGATTGGTTGCGATCGAAAGCACAAGAGTATCCGAATGTTGTGCAGACTATTGTCGGTGGAAGGACGTATGAAGGACGTGAAATTTTCGGAATCAAAATTTCCTACAAAAGTGGAAATAAGGGTATCTTCATCGAAGGAGGAATTCACGCCCGCGAATGGATATCCCCCGCCACCATCACATACATCGTCAATCAACTACTAACGAGCGCAAACGCCAATGTCCGAGCCATTGCCGAAAACTACGATTGGTATGTTTTCCCGCATGTGAATCCCGATGGATTCGTCTATACACACACTCATGATCGTCTTTGGCGTAAAACAAGATCACCCGGATCATCATGCTATGGTGCCGATCCTAACCGAAATTGGGATTTCAACTGGATGGTGATTGGGGCAAGTGCCAACGAGTGTTCCGAGACGTACGCTGGAAAAAGTGCTTTTTCGGAAATCGAAATGAAATCGTTGTCTGAATATATTGCAAGTTTGAAGGGTAAAATTCATACATATTTGGCATTCCATTCGTTTTCGCAGTTGATGTTGTATCCTTACGGACATACGGATGAACCGGCTCCTAATGATGCCGACTTGGCACAAATTGCTGAGGCGGCTTCAAAAGCATTGGCTGTACGTTATGGAACTCAGTACAAGTATGGAAGCACCTATTTGGCCATCTATCCGGCTTCAGGTTCTAGTGTTGATTGGTCGTATGGTGTTCAGAATATTCCGGTAGCATACACTTACGAGCTGAGACCAGCATCCTCGATCAATGGATTCGTCCTTCCTTCGGCACAAATCATTCCAACTGCTGAGGAAACGCTGGACTCGCTTATTGCATTGATTAAGGAAAGTGCAAGTTTAGGTTATTTGTAAATTTGTGAATAAAATGGTTTTAATGTTTAAATCTATGTTTGTGTTTGATTTGACTTTTTGCAGACATGTATTTTGAAGGTAACGTTACATTTCGAAACGGTTGGACCGTGGATGGTTTTCTTACCGGTGCCTTTGAGAAATATGAGAATAAGACCAGGCCGAAGCTTCGCTTCGGCCCGGAGTCCGAAGCGTATATACCCTAGACTTGTACAGACCTAGTGGAGATACCAAAAGTACCAATTGGCAACGACCATATGCATTAAGAATGGGTCTCCTATATGGCCAGTTCATAGGAGAGGTTGGCACTCATTCATTAGGATCTTGAAAATTCTCAAAATCAATTAACTAACTAACCCATTCTACAATATTTGTCGAATTTTTCAAGTCGCTAGCTTCATTCTATCGGAAGGTATTGCTTATTTGAAGTTTCACTTGTAGAGGAGCTAAGGGTTCCTTAGGTCGGATCTTGCTCATCATTGCCACCAACCAATTAGATCACCCTACAACCATTTAAACAAAATTTCAAGTCTCTAACTTCACTCTATCGAAATTTATCGCTTATTTAAAGTTTCGTTTGTAGGAGAAGTAGGGGTTTCGTTGGTCGGATGTTACCCAGCTTTAATGCCAACTAACTCAATCTCACTTCGAACATTTGACCAAAATTTCAAGTCACTGGCTTCATTCCATCAAAAGTTATCGCTTATTTGAAGTTTCATATGTAGGGGAGGTGGGGGTTCCTTGGGTTGGATCTTGCCCATATTCAACACCAACTACGTAGGTCTTACTAGCAACATTCCACCAAATTTTTAACTCGGTAGTATCATTCTATCAAAAGTTATCGCTTATTTGAAGTTTCATTTGTAGGGGAGGTAGGGGTTGCTTGAGTCGGATCTTACCCATTTTCAATACCAACCAAGTAGATCCTACTAACAACATTTTGTCAAATTTTCAACTCGCTAGTGTCATTCTATCGAAAGTTATCGTAGATAAAGTAATATTGAATTTTTTTAAATTTGTAGGGGAGGTAGGCGTTCCTTTGATCCGATTATGCCCAACTTACTAGAACTTAAGCAGCTTCTCACCCCAGGGTTACATGCCAAAAATCAGGCGTCTACGTCAATTGGTTCAAGAGTTATAGACAAAAAACCCGAAAAGTAGTTTAGTACGGGGCTCTTTGTAAGAAAATTACCGTTAGTTTTCAACTGATCGATTTTATTTTCCCAGGAGTTTATAAGGTTACCCTCACGAGTAATCTACCAAATCTAGAGCTTTTCATATTTATTTAGTCGGGAGTTAGAGATACATTTAAGTATTTTACATATGTAGGGGAGGTAGGCGTTCTCTTGGCTTGATCATGCCCATTTTCAATACCATCCAACTAGATTATACTACCAACATTTGACCAAAATTTCAAGGCTCTAGCTTCATTCTATCGAAAGTTATCGTGCGAACGGACAGACAGACAGACAGACAGACAGACAGACAGACAGAAAGACAGACAGACAGACAGACAGACAGACAGACAGACAGACAGACATGGCTTAATCGAATCAGGAGGTGACCCGGATCATTTATATATATAAACATTGCTATACCTCCGGAGCCTCCTTTAAGGTGTTACATATTTCCGTCGTGACAAAAACAATATACCCTATACTAAAAGTCTAGGGTATAAAAAAGAACGGTTTTATTTATTGAAATTTCACTTTCTTCGCGAATATTGTTTCATTTTGAGAGAATTCCTTAAATTACTCAATTGCGACATTTCTGCTTTGGGTATTTCGGAACATTCCTGGTTCGCGAAAATTGGGAGAATTCTCTCTATTAAGTTAGGGAGAATTTTCACAAAACTCAGGAAATTTCCGCTTTAGAATCTACGAATCCCCCCGGGTGGGTTCTAGGTTCTAACCACCTAAAGCGGAAATGGACTTGCTAAAGCGAAAATGCAGGAAATTAAGGAATTAAAAAAATTCTCTCTAACTGCAATAGAGAAAATTCTCGTAATATTTGCGAAACAGGAATGTTCCGGTAGTCCATTTCCGCTTTAGGTGGCAAGAATCTAGAGCTCACGTGGGGGATCTGTAGGTCCTAAAGCGGATTTTTTTTTTGAGTTTTGTGAAAATTCTCTCTAATCGAATGAAGAAAATTCTCCAATTTTTTGCGAAGCAGGCATATTTCAATGGAGGGAGAATGCTAGTGAGTTCAGCTCATGAAGTAGTATGGATTTCTGTTTGCTTTTGTCGTTAAACATCATTACATGTCTTGCATGAATATACACTGCTCGTCGCCAGAACAGGTTCAACGTTTGTGCAAAGGTAAAATAGCTCTACCTCTGTAACCAACGGGACGATTTCAGTGAAATAAATTTTAATCGATAGCCCAAGATGTTGTTAATGAAATAAAATAGTTGGGGATTTAAAGCACACATTTTAACTTATTTATAATTTTTTTTCTAAAAAATATAACAAAAAGTTCATTTTTTTTTGGTCACCAGAATAGGTTCAAACACAGAATAGTATAAAAATTCATATCTAAAGCAAAAAATCAAGTTTACATTGGTTGTAACATAAAAGTGATTAGTTTTAAAATATTTTAATAGTGCGTACTACCTCCTTCGTTCAAAATGACTTCGTAAATCCGGTCTGACAATGAAGCATAATCATTTCCAATATCTGGAATTGAGATTTGAGCCCACGCCCTTTTAATGGCTTCCTTTAGGGTCTCAGTGTCTTCGTACTGTCTCCCCCCTTCATACACCCTCCTTGATAAAAGTCCACACATATTTTCTATAATATTAAGATCAGGAGAGTATGGCAGCCATTCAAGGAATTTGACATTTTGACCCTTGATCCACGATTTTACCTCTTTACGTCCATGCAATTGGTCCAAAAATATTCGAGAAGTGTGGAAATGCCTTTTCCAATATCGATTTGTAAGCGTTCGCGTTCATTTTGGGAGTTAAAAATTGTAATTCACAAGTCCCATAATATGAAATGGCTCCCCAAACCATTACAATGCCTGCACAGCTGTGATGACGACTTAAATAGCATTCAGGCGTTCTTATATCGTGGAAATAAAAGTTATATCCATCAGGTCCGTCGAGGTTTAACTTTTTTTCGTCGGAAAAGACGATGGTGTACCACTCTTTATTCCAGGTCATACGCTCTCGAGCAAAACGAAGACGTGTAGCCTTACCAGCACCATTAAGCGGTGTTTTTTTTAGTTTTAGTCTTTTTAAGTTGCAAGTGTTGCGTATTACACATGTTGATAGGCTCCCTTTAACACAGCTTTTTTCCCTGATCTTCGATGCAGAATGGCGAGAATTTGACGCAGCTCGGACAATATGTCTTCTGTCTGTTGCTGTTGTTGCTGAATAAAGGCATCCTTTCATATTTTTTCCGTAATTTGCACCTTTTCAGATAAAATTGCTCACTACATTTTGACTTCGACAGATTTTTCTGGCAATTTCTCGCTGATTTAGGCTACATTCGAGGTAACCTTTTATTTGACCCTTTTCTAAGTCATCCAGTTGTTTACCGCGACCCATTTTGCACTAAAATCACTCCACACTACCGGAATTGTTAAAAATAAAAGATTTCACACTGTTTGATAGCAACTGCACATCGCAAACTAAATGAATTACCGTTGAACCTATTCTGATGACCCAAAAAAATGTAGTGTTTTGAGTGAACAAAACAATCGAAGCAAGATTTAACATAGGTACAGTCACAGAAATGTCCTCATTTTTGTAGTATCAAGTCTAAACAAAAGAAAGTTTAAAATATCCCACAAAAATATAGTGTACATGTTATACTTTCTGAGATATGAGAGAAAACGTAAATGAAAATTCTTGAACCTATTCTGGTGACGAGCATAGTGTACGTATTTCTTGGCTGCTTAGTCATTTCAGGTCAAAAGAATAACGCACAACGAGATTTGAGCGCCTTGCTAACAACCCGATAAATACTGATGGGATGGTCATAGGTTTTTTTCCTCTGGTCCACCGTAAAATATTTTGGAACCCAGAGCTTCCATGATAGGTGTTCCTAGTTTCTACTATGCATACACAGTTCGTCAGATACCTTTAGATCTTGTTTGTTTTGGTTCTGCGGATATTACTTATGTCCATTATCATTTCGTTGACTAGGCGAACGTGCTAGCCGTTGCGCTATCCGGACTACTATCATCATTTCTTAATCGAATTAAGTAGTGAATTAAGTGAATAGTCAACAAAGACTAGATAGATTAGGTTCAATTTGCCGTCATTTCAGTCTACATTTGAAGTGAAAGGTACGCAAAAAATTATATGATCAAACATTACCAGCCTTGTTACAGAATACAACTATGACCTACAAAAATTTAAACGGAATGTACACCGTCACCTTATTCAAACTCAACCCATCTCCCCACTACCTTAATCCCTTACCGCCAATGCTGTGCTCTCGCATCAAAGGGTTACCCCCTAAGCTTTGGTATAAACATAAAAAAAAAAAATACCATTTTGTCCGATTACTAAAAAAAATAATCGCTCGCGCTTAAAATGTTCACTAGTAAATTAATAGCACTTAACTAATACGAATCAAACAGTCTCGATTTGTTATCAGTCACCATTCAAATACTCAGAGCATCTTATCAAATAATAATCGTCAGTGGATAGAAAAATATTAATTAAATGAATTTTCGTATTTATCTGATAAGCACAGTGTTTGATAATAATGCTCGTATTATTTTAGCAATTTCATGTAGGGGAAATATCTTATCCTAGCAGGAAAATAGCCTCATATTTTTACATGCTATCTTGGCGTGGCTGGACTAATCCACCTAACGTTAGCATCCAGGGTTATTTCTTGCAAATCGGAGGTACCCTCTGAACACAGAAGTATATGTAGCGTTTATTACCATCCCACGTGAGTTCTCAAATACTTTAAGTGAGGTAACATAACCTTGATACACGCCAATGATTCGTTCGGCGAACGGTTTTTTTCTATTCTTCAGAATTTTCGTCAATATTTTGTAGGACGTACAAACTAGCAAAATGCCTCTGTAATTTCACAATGCAATTTCTTTCCCTTTTTGTGGATGGCACAGATGATTATCCTGCGCCAATTTTCTGGAATCACCTCGTCCTCTCGGATTTGCAGAAATAGTTGGTGTATGGCGCCCCTTGGTAACGACAGGGTTTTAAATCACTGACGGTCAAGTCTTAGGGATAAGACAGTTTAGAAAAAGGCAGATAGCGGTGGCCTGAGTAGCTGACCACTACCTAAGCGTCTCAGGTTTCTTAGGATGGAATGACTTTCGTGGTTGGACCTGCAACAAAGTTGTGTGAACTCCAGCACGTTCATTAAACCATCTGAAGCAGCTATCTTCCGAGGCCAAGCCCCTGAATGGGGTTAAGTGATGTGCTGACAACTCGTCCTTGTAAAAACCACTCCACGTCAAGAAACCTGGAACAAAAGCTTCGAATTGGACGAATCAACAACGACGACCACGCAAACGACTGAAGGATTATTCTTTCGGATCCTGGAATGTACGCTCCCTGAATAAACCGGGGGCCGAAAAGGCCCTCCTTCAACAGGCTGAAAAGTAAAAACTGAGCATTACTGCAGTCCAGGAAACAAATTGGTTTGACAGCGAGATTAATGACAAGAAATCGCACACAATTTTTACAATTGGCAAACCATCGGGCCGCAAGGAGTTTGGAGTAGCATTTATAGTGAACAACCGCCTCAAACCGCACATTACTGATTTCAAACCCATAAATAAAAAGCTGTGTGCGATTTGCATCAAGACTCGATTCTTCAATCTCTGGCTCATCAATGCGCACGCCCCCACTGAAGTTAAAGAAGACGCAGTAAAAGTTCTACGAGTTCTACGCCCTCTTTGAGACTATCTTCGACGTCAACAAATGACGTCAAATTGCTGCTGGGAGACTTTAATGTGACAGGCCGAAATGAAAGTTGGCACCGGGGGACCACTGGAGGCCACAGTCTCTATGAAAAATGTAAGGGCAAGGGCCAGCGACTTATCGACTTCACCTGCAGCAGGAATCTAATAGTAAACTCTACGTGTTTCCCGCATCGACGCATTCACAAGCAGACGTGGAAATCTCCAGACGCGCATACCGTCAACCAAATTGATCACGTCTTCATTTGCAGGAGATGGACGTCTAGTGTGATGGATGTCCGCTCCTATCGAGGAGCAAACTGTGACTCAGATCATCACTTGGCGAAGACGACCTACAGATGTAGAATTCCCTCAGTGACCCAATCGAGAATCAGCCCTCCCAAAATCTTTGCGGTTGATAAGCTTCTAAGCAATGCTACGGCGGTGGCGTATACTACCGCCCTTGAGGAAAGACTATCGCCTATGCTACACAACATCAGCAACACAGGCGTCCATGGGTTCTGGAAAGAACTCAAGGGTACCATCAAGGATGTCGCAAAGAAGGTCGACGGATATAAAGCCCGGCGAGCGCGAAATGACTGGTTCGACGAAGAATGAAAAAATTCACTTGACGCGAAAAACGAGGCCTACGGACAATGGATTCAACGAGGAATCAGAGCCAGAAGAGAAAAATATGACGAGCTACGGCGAATATCGAATAGAATAATTAGACGTAAGAAACGTAAAGACTTTGACGAACAGTTGCTGAATATAAACGAAAACTTAGCTAATAGGAACACCAGACAAGCGTACAAACTAGTAAATACAATTAAGAACGGCTACCAACCCAGGACTAGCCTTTGTAAGTACAAGGATGGAAACATCAACAGCGACACCGTTGGCATTAACAAACGATTGGCCTCTTCTTTTGAAGAGCTTGTGAACCGACCATAAGTTGATCTAGCGTTGCGGTCACTCAAACGAAATAAAGCGCCGGGCGCCGACGAGATTCCAGCTGAACTGCTAAAATTTGGTGGAACGGGTCTTGCTTATGCCATACATAAATTACTCCTGCAAGTATGGGAGGACGAGGTGATCCCGGACGATTGGCGCAGAAGTATCATCTGTCCAATTCACAAAAGGGGAGATAAACTGCGGTGTGAGAATGACACGGGCATATCACTAGTTTGCACGTCATATAAAACTTTGACGAAAATTTTGCAAAATAGAATAAAACCGTACGCAGAACGAATCATTAGGAAATATCAAAGCGGTTTCATACCTGGTCGCTCCACAACCGATCAGCTGTTTACGGTTAAGCTGATACTCCAGAAGTGCTGGGAATACAACGTAACCATATACCAAATCTTTGACGACCTCAAGCACGCATACGACAGTATCGACCGTGGAGTACTGTACAACATCATGCTGCGATTTGGTATACCGGCCAAATTAGTGCGACTGACTAAGATGACGATGACAAACTACGTCTCACAAATCAGGATCCAGAATAGACTTACTGATCTATTTGAAATACGCACTGGTCTGAAACAGAGCGATGGTCTGGCACCGACGCTCTCCAACCTAGCACTGGAATACGCTATTCGGGCTACTCATCAAGTCGACACAATTAACAGCGTGGGCCGACGACATCAATATCAAGTCCCCAAGATTAGCCAACGCAGAAGAACTTCTGCATACGCTCGATACCGCTGCAAAAGAAGTTGAACTACGTTTCAACGAGGGTAAAACTAAAATAATGATGCAATCGACGGCAAAGACACCTGAACAATCGAGCATCGATGTGGGGGACCTCAACATCGAGTTCGTGAACGAATTCATATACCTGGGCTGCAACCTATTAAGGGAGGCCAACGAAACTGACGAAATCAAGCGACAGATAGCTAATAAGACTTTTTTCTCGGTTCTCCCCATAATGAAATCGAAGCATGTGCGCGGAAACACGAAACTCCGCGTGTACAAAATTATTATACGACCAGTGCTATGCTATGGCTGCAAAGCATGGACCCTAACTCAAGCCTCCAGAAACATGCTAGACACATTTGAACGTAAGGTTCTACGGCGCATTTTCGGGGCTGTTTGGATCGAGATGGATGGCGCAATCCGGTACAACTATGAGTTGTATGAACTGTACGATGACCTGGAAGTTTCGAAAATCGTCAAACTACAGGGCATGTAAAACGAATGGACGATGATCGCATGCCATTGAGCGTAATGAACGCAAAACGAGGCGACGCGCAGTGCGTTGAAGTGATCAAAAATCAGTATCTTAAGAACTGTGCAACCGATTTTGTTAAAATTTCGCACGAATGGGGAGCTATACATAATCTTTTAACTGCATAAATTTGATTAAGATAGATGGTCGCAGTTCTGATATATTGCGAAAAGTGTGAGTTAAATTTGCTGTAATTAGGAGGCTGGTGGTAAAAAAATCATAACTTGAAAACGAGTCTACCGATTGTAATGAAATTTAACGTCCATTTAATAAAAGCTACAAGCATTAACATTTCCAAATTACAATGTGATCTGATGACGCAGTTTTGAGATATTGATCAGAGAATTTGTTCAATTCTGGCTCTGTTTATAGGTAGTATGCAAAACGTAATATCTTTTAAATGGTAACACAGAATATCTTAAATTTTCAAAGAGATTCTATGCACATATTGCACTTTACTATATTTTACTTACTTGGAAGGATCAAGGCAATTAACAACCTAACATTTAATTTAGCACAGGTACACAGATGCGGAATTTGAAGTTTATGTATGAACCGTGTCGAATTTTCTAACTAGCTGTGACATTTTACAACATTTATTTTATTACTCCGCTCGAATTTTCATTCGTTACGTTAGCTGATGCTTTTAGCACCTAGAGCGTAAAAATTAAAGTGTATTCTTTCATTATATCCATATTATTCTTTTATTTACTTTTTTTCCGGTCCTGCTAGTCTAACTCTAAGCACAATACTTATTTTACCTATAAAATATAAAATTTTGTCCGTAATTAGAACTTTTTAGTAGTTTTAACATACATATACATATTTACATGTGTTACAAAAGCGTTTTTCACGCATATAAATTAGAATTACGCCCCCAAAATCACTCTAAAGTAGATAAGCGAAATAATATATATATAATAAAAAAAACTTTAACCCAGTTGAACCGATATGCCTTGTGTATTTGTTCCCTTTTATGGGTATTTCTTTCTAGAATAAATAAACTTTTTATAGTTTATTAAATTTTTTTTTTTTATTTATTTATTTATATTTCAGACGGTAAGCACCTAGTCCTTGCAACAAATGTGCAATTTTCTCTGTATTATTAATTTTAAGGAATCTTGAAAAATATTCATTGATTTTTTAAATGTGACTTATCCCACAAAAACGCCAATTACGCTCAAAAAGGCAAAAAAAGGCAAACCAAAACTACTTAGAATGAAAGAATATATATGCATCTGACAGAAACCGTCAACCACCCAAAACGTTTTGTGACGTTTTTTTTTAATCCTTACTCAAAGTTTTATTTTAATTTTAAATAATTGTGCTGTTGTTTTTTTAACATTTTTTAATTAAATTTTTTTTTTTGTCTTTGGGTGTAAGCCTGGGGCCTGGTCTATTGGGAAAATATAACTTTAGGTAGCCAGGACTTCACCGAAGCTCAAAACGCAATTTTCACCTCATAGACCCTTTTTTCAATATTTTCAATTTTTCGAATTTAGCACATAATATTACTAAAACAAAGAAAAGCAAAATTTTTCAAACATTATTTTTAGGAGCTCCAACATGTTTTCTTAAAGATAGGTTACTTTCAAAGCCGGACAAAAATAAAAAATTTTCGATTTTTGGCTATGGAACGACGCACTGTGCGACGGAGCGAGACTGCCTAGACGACCGAGATCTCGTTTGGAGGGCATGTAAAACGAATGGACGATGATCGCATGCCATTGAGCGTAATGAACGCAAAACGAGGCGACGGAGCGAGACTGCCTAGACGACCGAGATCTCGTTTGGAGAGCTCAGTAGGTGTGGACGCCGTGCAACTACTGGGCTTCCAAAATTGGAGGACATGGTCACGTGACCGAGATAATTGGAGGACAACGACCCAGGCGAGCAAAGCCCGACGTCGGGCTGCCGCGCCACGATGATTATGATGACATGGAGTAGTTATTTTCAAGGATGGTTTGTCGGCCCATCACTGAACTCTATCCAGGGTTAGCTTTGGGGATAGCTGCTCCGTGTGGTTCATAGCGTGCCAGAGTTCACACAATTTTGCTCTAGGTCTGACTACGTAATTCATGGCACGCTACTGGCCTGAGACGCTTAGGTGTTACGCAGCGATTCAGGCTACAGCAATCCGTCCCCCTTTTCTCAACCATGGTTTGGGACAGGCTTCGGTGGAGTTATCGTGCTTGTATAGTCAAACTTTTATTTTTTCTTGTTTCAAGCGAAAGGAAAATATTCGTATATGGGTTGACAGTTTCAGTTGATAAGTACGAAAGTCAATCGAAATAAGCTACACAGACATTTTCTGAGCTGTCTCATCTACAAATTCCGAGCCATAGTCGGAACACTACAATTCTAACCCATTTCAAATGGAAATTACGAGATGTAGCACTGTTGCATATGCTTTGCATCAAAACAATATTACCATGACGACATGTTACCTGTTCATTTCCAGGTCATTTGGTTCACATAATTATAAAAGCATTTAAGGCATACGAGTATGCCTTATCTTACCCCTCTGCAGGAGCTCTCACTGGCCGACATTCTATAACGTCGTTACATTTGATAATCTGGAGATGATAAGGCACACATGCACACTTTACAAATTCTTCGATTGATTTTGAGCTAACTATGTGCTTGGAATTAGTTCAGTAGACGACGCGACGCAGGAACAGTATTCAAGTGGTAATGGTCTCGACAAGGCTGATAGTTCTAGTAGCGTCGCTTCTACTGAGCTCGGTGAGTGCCGATCGTGTTCGCTACGATAACTACAAAATCTACCAAGTTCATCCGAAAAGCATAGACCACCTCAAGTTTCTAGCGCAGCTGGAAGTGAGCAGTGACTCGTTAAACTATCTAACGCCCGTGGTGGCCGTTGATAAGCCCGTGAATATTCTAGTCGCTCCCCATAAGCAGCCGGAGTTTATCGATATCCTCCACGACAGGAATGTGTCCTACAATCTAGTCTCGGAAAATTTCCAACAGGTCCTGGATGTGGAGCAGGCCGAACTTCGTGCCAGACCTCGATCTGATGAGTATGACTGGAACGGATATCATACGCTTGAGGAAACGTACGAATGGCTACGATCGCTGGAACAGCGTTTTCCCCAGTATGTAAAAGTTGTATCGGCTGGTAAAACCTATGAGGGGCGAGACATACTCGGAGTGAAAGTTTCATTCAAAGATGGGAACAAGGCCATTTTTCTTGAAGGTGGAATCCATGCCCGCGAATGGATTTCCTCGGCAACGGTGACGTTTATGTTGAACGCCATTTTAACTAGTAGTGGTTCATCTGTACGGCGTATGGTGGAAAAGTTCGACTGGCACATTTTCCCGCACGCCAATCCTGACGGTTTTGCGTACACGCATTCAACCAATCGTTTGTGGCGGAAGACACGTTCAAAGAGCACGCTTTGTTTCGGAGCCGATCCGAATAGGAACTGGGACTACCATTGGAGGGAAATTGGTGCCAGTTCGGATGAATGTTCGGAAACGTATGCTGGAAGCGGCCCGTTCTCTGAAATCGAAATGAGAGCACTTTCCGAGTACTTGACGAAGGAGAAGGATAACATTCGCACATTCATTTCATATCATTCGTACGGACAGTTGATGTTATTCCCGTATAGCTGGACTGATTCGCCAGCTCCAAATCATGATGACCATCAATTAATTGGGGATGTATCTGCTGAGGCGTTGAGTAGACGCTATGGGACTAGGTATACAGTGGGTAATAGCTATACGACGATTTATCCAACATCTGGATCCAGTGATGATTGGGTATACGGTGTTCTGGGTATTAAACTGTCGTATACTATTGAATTGAGACCTAAAAATTCTATAAATGGTTTCGTTTTGCCATCGGCTCAGATCATACCGACTGCAAGCGAAACCTTCGATGGATTATTAGCGATGACCGAGAAGGCCGAAGAGCTGGGATATTATAATTAGGTAATGATTTTGTGTGTTCTTGTGTGAAATTGAATAAAATTTTTGATTATTTTGATTTGTATTGTTATTTTTGTGCAATCTCCCCTTTGGTGATCTTTGGTTGGTTCTCAAACGCGAACCTCGTTTTTCTAGGACGTCAATTCGGAGTGCATTGTCGAAACCAAGTGACGGAGATGGGGAAGTGAAGTGATCTCCTCCTAGCAATGACCGAGCATTTGCATAGAAAAGTGCACAGAATATTTTTCTCCACCTGATCTTTTCAACTTGGACAATTCTCATTGTAGGGCACGCAGAACATGCTCGCCTGTTCCCATACTGACCATAAGACGTCAACCCTCGCGTTGCAAGGTTGGTTTGGTTTCGACATCATTCGTGGTGCGACAACCCGACGTCGGGCCTTGGCCGCCTGGGTCGTTGTCCTCCAATTATCTCGGTCACGTGACCATGTCCTCCAATTTTGGAAGCCCAGTAGCTGCGCGGCGTCCGCATATACTAAGCTCTTCCAACGAGCTCTCCGCCGTCTAGGCAGTCTCGCTCGTCGATTCGTTCTGCATTCATTACTCTCTTTGGCATGCGATCATCGTCCATTCGTTTTACATGCCCTGCCCATTGAAGTCGTTGTAGTTTGATGATTTTCGAAACTTTCTGCTCATCGTACAGTTCATATGATGGTTGTACTGGATGCGCCACCCATCTCGATCGCAAACAGCGCCGAAAATTCGCCGCCGAACCTTACGTTCAAATGTGTCTAGCATGTTTCCGGAGGCTTCGCAGCCGTAGCATAGCACTGATCGTATGATGGTTTTGTACACGCGGAGCTTCGTGTTTGTACGCTGGTCTGGTGGTCCAATTAGCTAAGTTTTTGTTAATATTCAGCAACCGCTCGTCGAAATATTTACCTTTCTTATGTCTAATTATTCTTTTCGATATTCGCCGTAGCTCGTCATATTTTTCTCTTCTGGCGCTGGTTCCTCGTTGAACGCATTGTCTGTAGGCCTCGTATTTCGAATTAATTGGATTTTTGCCTTCTTCGTCGAGCCAGTCATTTCACGCTCGCCGGGCTTTGTATCCCACGACCTTCTCTGCGACCGCTTTGATGGCACCCTTGAGTTCCTCCCAGAGCCCATGGACGCCTTTGTTGCTGATGTTGGGTAAGATAGGCGATAGAGATATGTTGATGGCACTAATTTTTTTTTAAATATCTGCTAGGGGTGGAATTTGAACCACTCCACCTGCTGAATCGACATAAAGACCTACCACAACTCACACAACTCAAACCAACCACCATCCATCATTTATCTTCGAAATACTCATTAAGATTGTATCTGATGAAATATTATGCCACAATCTTTCCCAACTTGTCGTACAATGCGACCAAATGGACAGGATACACATCATCGGTCTCATGTCTGACTAACGGCGTTTTATGTGCGAATCTCGTTCAAGATGTCTTTCGTGGTCATGGATGTTTGTGATCGCGCTCGGTGGCCGCGTTCGTTCGGTCACCGCTCTACGATACTAATCTAGACATCGGAGCTCAAATTCTGGCGCAATCATGAGAGTACTAATGGAACCCTTACAGTGCTCCGAACTTGTCAGTGTAAAGACGTGCGGATAGGAGGTGCATGCTAGCAACTGCGCTTCGGAAAAGTAGATATGCTATCGAAACGTGAACAAGCCATAAAAATGCTAAAGATGATCATACGCCCATGCCCCTGGAGGGGTCAAGGCAATCAACATTAACAATATTCCCCCTGTGGTGCGGGGCGCAATAATAAGCCACATCGCAGATAGGTGGCTAAACGGAGGACCTAGAAGCGAATGCTGGTAACTCATTTTCCGAAACTAGTTTATTCCAACGAAACGTCAACGCCATATGGAACAGTTGACGCGGTATTCCCCTCAATAGGTTAGGACAATTGAGTATGACCCACTTAGGGCTAGGGCTGATAGTACCCGGTATGACATAGGAAAGGGATAGCTCTTTCGAAAAATAATCGCACAATATTTGGAAACGATTCAACCAGGTGAGCTATTAGGAACTCGCCGAAGAAAGGAAAGTCTGTTATTGTTCAGCAGAAGTTACCCTGAATTTCATTTCAGTCAGTTATCTGGGAAAACCACTGATCACGCTAAGTTTTTAATAAAAAAATCACTAACTTTTTGTTTATTCAATTTTTATTTAGTCAATTAGTTGAACTTCCTAATAACCGCGTCGTTCGGCTTCATTGAACAAGGCAATCAAAGAGTCAACGGTTTCCAGACAAGTTGGGATAATCTGGGCAGCAGGGAGGACAAATCCGTTGGAGTTGTTTGAGCCTGGCCTCAATTCGTAGGTGTAGGCGACCTTGATGTTTTGAACACCATAAGCCCAATCAACACTGGAACCGGCAGCTGGATAGATGGCAACATAAGTGTTTCCATAAGTGTATTTGGTTCCGTAGCGCTTAGCCAAAGCAGTAGCAGCAGACTTCGCAATTTCGTTCAAGTCGTTATGGTTTGGAGCCTTGGATGAAGTGTGACCGTATGGGAACAACATCAATTGAGAATAAGAGTGGAATGCCAAGTAGAAGGAAAGCTTGCCCTTCAAGCTGTTGACGTATTGGGAAAGAGATGAAGTTTCAATTTCGGAGAAGGCAGACTTTCCAGCATAAGTTTCAGAACATTCCGATGAGCTGGCACCAACTTCCCTCCAGTGGAAGTTAAAGTTCCTGTTGGCATCAGTACCGTAGCAAGAGGTTCCCCTTGAACGGGTCTTTCTCCACAAACGTGAGGTGGTGTGAGTGTAGACATAACCGTCAGGGTTGACATGTGGAACAATGTACCAATCGTATTTCTCAGCCATTGCACGAATACTGGAGTCGGAGCTGCTCAAAAGTTGATTGATAATGTAAGTGATGGTAGCTGGGGAGATCCATTCACGAGCATGAATACCACCTTCGATGAAGACACCCTTATTTCCAGACTTGAAGGAGATCTTAACACCGAGCAAATCGCGACCTTCGTAACTCTTTCCGGCATTGATCAATGAGACCTTTCCTGGATATTGAGCAGGCAATCCGCGGAGCCAGGCATAGGTTTCATCCAAAGTATGATAACTGGTCCAGTCGTAGACGGCACGAGCACGACCCCTCCTCAATTCTTCTTCTTCAGCATCCAAGGTGCGTTGGAAGTTCTCTTCGATGAGTTCGTGTTGAATGCCATGGTCACTGAGGATGTCCAAGAATTCGGGTTGTTTGTGTGGAGCGACGAGAATCTTGATGTCCTTGTTGACGGCAACGATAGGATCGAAGAACTTCAAGCTATCGCTACTAGTCTCCAAACGGGCCATGAAGTCGAGTTGCTCCTGGTTGCTTGGGACAACTTTGTAGATGTTGTAGTTGTCATAGCGGACACGCTCAGCCCCAATGAGACCTACGAGGAGGCCCAGGCCGACTAAGAAAGCGAAACGCGACATTTTTACTACCGCAGCTTCAGTAGCAATACAATAACCTGTGTGCCAATCTTACTCATTTATAGTCTGCGACAGCACCAGGAGCTAGATGCAAATCTAATTTTAATCATAATTTAAATCCAGTTAGATAAGGAGTATGATAATGAATATCTCTGTTATATTTAACCCAGTAGATGAGGGGTTGCTAGATTACAAAATATGGTTTTTAGTTTAAAGCGTTAGGCGATCACTTTAACAATTTGAAACCTGGATTACTGGTTTATGGAAATCCAAACAAATTACTCGTGATTTAATTGACTGACGTTAGACTCCCCATAGACGGTGCGATCCATCGTCAGATCGATCTGACGATGGATCACCACAAAATATCTGACGATCGAAATTATATGGAACAGTCAAAAAAATCGTCAACGATAGTCACATACATTGTGCGATCGATCTGACGATCACAATATCGTCAGACCGATCTGACAGCGGATTGCATCGTATATGGGGGCTATTAATAGCACGTCAATTACTCCTAAGGGGCATATTTGACCGTTTCGTTGGCATAAAGCTGGTTTTGGATAGTGCATATTGCTGTCATACACATTCTGTCCATTTAAGGTCTATATTACGTTCAAGCATGTTTTCTTGGCAAGTTTGCCTGTTCAATCTTGCAATTGAAGCATTCTTGAACATGTGTATGAGAATCTTCTTCCGGCCGCTCTAAGCAGATTCGCGTACACACATTCAAGTATCTATATGTCAAAAGACAACAGAGACAACCATGGCCACGGCGGGAATCGAACGTACGAACCAGTTGGAAGAAATAACCTACCGACATCTCAACGCGCTGAGCTATCGGGTCTGCGGTTGGTTGCTACTTCGGTATATGATTGTGACTTGAAGTAGGGAGAGATTCAGCATACAATTCACTTCCGGAAATCATCGACTTGCTTCCAGATTAATCTGCCCCGTAGCACGCTGCGTTATATGTGTTATTTATCGTTAGAGAAATAATAAAATTACTGCCTAGTTAGACCTTCATTGCGAGTAGAGGGTTATCCGAAGAAAGCACAAATCGCGACGGGACAATTCGGTTTAGTTGCAGCGGGTTCCACTGGCGGACTCCGTTTGCAGCTTGGAAAACAGGCCTTTAGGCTGAGAATTTTGCCTGACATTGATGTCTGAAAGAAATTATTAAATTTCTATTTATTAACTACTGCTAAGGGTTAACAAATAGCCTATCCTTCGTTTATACATTTAAAAATAAACCAAAGCAAACATACTAAATCTCAATTGAAGAGATTTAACATAATTAACAAAATACAAAGGTATTCGTGTCGTGCGAAAAAAATTGTATTTGCTTCTTATCAGGATGTCTTAAGGTATCGCAATATATTTGATATGCGTTCGTTAAATAAGCACTGCAGTCTTGAGTAAATCATTCGCAATCCATCGAACGAAAATTAATTGGTTACGAGTGACGAAAGACATCGGATAAGTTCTAATTTATGACCATTATTTTAAGATCCTCAACTAAAAGCGGTAAAGAAAAACAAGCTGAACTTTTAAAACACCCGAT
Source organism: Chloromyia formosa (assembly GCA_964017055.1). Classification (NCBI taxonomy): domain Eukaryota; kingdom Metazoa; phylum Arthropoda; class Insecta; order Diptera; family Stratiomyidae; genus Chloromyia; species Chloromyia formosa. The sequence goes on along the minus strand of OZ024816.1, from coordinate 23,566,105 downwards.
ATCGATCAGAGTAATTTATGTTGATTTAATCTAACCACAATTTTGGGTAATTCACAAGATACTAACGGTTACTTATTAATTTTTGTATCTTAATCCTTAAATCTATTATGGTGGATGTTGTTTACGTTGGCGATGCATCATTCGAGATTATTCAGTCATTTGCGTGCATTGTCATGCAATTTTTTATTTTTGAAAATTAATTGTAAATTTAGAAGGTGTGTTAATGGGTACATTGATAATGCAGAACAGGTTTTGAATATAATTTATGAATGCTAGTCGGCACTACATATTTTGCACATTGTACGATACGGGTGTGGATTCCTTTCCTATGAAAATCTTTCCGAATCCATCACGTATAAAGGGGCCTACAGACCTTCAGTTTATCTGTGCAGATATCTGTGCTAAATATCTGTGAAAAAATCTGTGCAATTATCTGAACTGAAGGTGTGTAGGCTACATTCAATTTCGCTTAATTAGTTCCGATATTTTCTTCAGTTCTATCAGTTTTGGGCGAAGCGTGAATATCGTACATCGTGGTGGTCATGGTGAAATTTGATCGAAAACTGATAAAACTGAACGATAAGCTGTGTAAACTGCGCAGATTATCGTTGCAGACCAGTGTCCCAATGCACAGATATCTCTCGTAATAATCTGCCAAAACTGCGCAGTTCACACGGATTATCGTTCAGACATGATGTCACACTTGATAAACTGAGCGATAAACTGAAGGTGTGTAGTCCCTCTTACGCCTAGGGCGCGCTGCGACTCTTGAATAGATTCTTTGCCTGCCTCGACTTATTGTAAGATGCAAAAAAAAACATATAAATATCTTGGCGACAATGAGTCGAGGTAGGTGAGATTCTGGCGAGACGCAAAAGAATGTATTCAAAGAATCGCAGTGCGTACTATGCGTAAGCGTAAAACTAGCTCTTTGGGAGTCCAAATGGTTTATCTTAAGACTGACTAGTCCCAAGTGGGGCACAGAGCATCAACTACTCCTGCGCATCATCGTATTCGGTTGTTGGCAATTGGACCCAACTCCCCCCACGACTTACCCAGCAACACATACTCTTCCGCCACAGATTGCCGCCATGACTTTTTAGGACACCCCTTTGGCCTCATTGGGAATGCGGTCCCATTTCATGACATGTCCAGCAATGCAATGCAGTTACAATGTGTGTCCTATCCACCGCCATTTTCGCCATCGTATCAATTCGTCGATTAGCATCTGACCCGTATGCCGACTCAGCTCTTCATTTGATATTGTTTCGCGCCGGAAAATTCTTAAAATTCGACGAAGACATGAGTTGACGAAAACTTGCAGCTTTCTGGTAACCTTTATGGAAACTTCATGTGCAGGGAGCGAAACAAGCCAAGCTTGGTCTGAATGCTGAGATAAATATTGCACATTACCAAATTTTCGACAGCATGATGAACGCGCATTTAGCCTGATTGATTCGACCGGCGAAGTCTTGCTCCGTACCGCCATTTTCGGGGACAATATGTATTTCCTAGGTAGACGAATTCGTCCATCTTCTCCACAGGCTGTCTATTGATACTAATAGGAAGTGTTGGATTTCTTCTTTTTCATAACGGTGGGCTGGTGTTAATCTTCAGTCAACCGTGCTCGCCTTCCTCTCAAAATCTAAAGCCATTACGTTTAGATCCATGATTTTGTGGGAGAGTAGGCATTTATCGTCTGAGTAGTCAAGATGTTCTAAATAAGATTTTAAGGTTCATCAAATTCCTCTATTTGGTCCGGGTAGAGCTACCTACATTCAACACATCGCCATTCACTATGAGGAATAGGATCGGTGTGAGGATACACCTCTGCCGAACTCCACTCCAGATCACAAAGTCCCCCGACACCTTACTCAAGCAGCACAAACGAGTCATTTAAGTCATTTTAGTCGCGCTCGGTGGCCGTGATCGTTCGGTCACCGCTCTACGATACTAATCTAGAGCTCGGAGATCAAATATCGGCGCGATCAAAAACTGCCTGTGAGTACTAATAGAACTCTCACAGTGCTCCGAGCTTGTAAGTATAAAGACGGCGCGGATAGGAGGTGCTACTGCTAGCAACTGTACTTACGAAAAGTAGATATGCTATTGAAACGTCAACAAGGCATAGAAATGCTAGAGATTTTGCCGCGCCCATGTCCCTGGAGGGTTCAAGGCAATTACAGACAAATATCCAAAAGTCAACATTTCACACCATCGTATGTTGCCTTTATAATAGCCACAATCTTCTCAGGTAAGCGTCACCTGCGCAAAGCCGCCCATATTGAATCCCGGTTCATATTGTCGAACACCTTTTCGAAATCTATGAAAATCAAGTGAAGCGGAGAATCGTACTCAGCGCAATGCTCGATGATGATCGGCAAGGTGTTAACGTGATCGACACAGGAGAAATCGGATCGAAAGCCAGCCTGGTCTTCATCAATTGTGCTTTATAAGTGCTCCCCTAGTTTTTCGGCGACAATTTTAGCAACGGCAGGAAGCACACAAATGGCTCTTCAATTATTACAATGTATAAGACTGCTCTTTTTTTGGAAGTCTGACGAGTGGAACGAGTGGTTTGCTGACTTACAGCCGGTTTTCCATCAAGTACCTCATTGTTCCCTTTTCGAAGAAAAGAAATACTAGATAAATGAGATGCTTTACTATGTACAACACTCCTCTGTGCCCCAGGGGGATTCCGCCAAATGCCACGGTGTTACTCTAGACAGAAAGTTGCTAAACTAAACCCAGAGCAAACCAACTGGATAAGTGAGGATTACGTATGTGCTATGCCATCGGACCATTAAGCTAGGGAGCCTCGCTTCAAACTTCCATTCACAATCGTAATCTGGAGCAGACAGGATTAGATTTTGAAGCTCAATACCCTCCAATCCAACATTGTCAAGTGGTATACAGATGGATCTAAAACCGATGGGGGTACTAGAGCGGGCGTTCCAGGACCGTCTCATGGAAAAGTACGTTACGTACGCAATCGAGACCTGCGCGAACATATGTTTAGCAGCCGGATACCGAGGTAGGAATATTGCAATCTTCAAAGACAGCCTGGCGGCCATCAAAGCACCAAGTATTGTAATTTATCTATCTCATCCAAATTAGCGCTAATTGGTCGCGAAGCCTAGCGAAAGTTGTGCTCTGCAAACAAGGTCTATCTAATCTATTGGGTCCCCGGGCACATCGATATCCTAGAGTCCCAGGAAATGAGATAGCCGAATAGTTGGATAAGAGGGCTTCTGCGACCCCACTAGTCGGCCCTGAGCAATACTGTGGAATCTCTCTGTGTGGCGTAAGACGGCTTATCAGGGAATTGGAGGACTCAGTTACTATTGCGCATTGGGATAATACCCCGGATCTTAGACAACCCAAGCTTTTTATTGATGGCCACTCACGTAATCGTACCATAGAGCCGCTAAGATTACGCAGAAACCGGGTGAGCGTTATCTGCGCACTCCTTAATGGTAATTTTACCCTAAGGGGCCATCTATACATATATGTACTATAGAATGGGGATTGTCTCTGACTGTCGCTTCTTTGAAAGTGAGGATGAGACATCCCAGCACATTTTCTGTTATTGTGACGGGCTTCAATTCCGCCGCTTGAACTGCTTTGACGACGCATTCTCTGAAGTGGAAACGATTACTGCACTGAAACTTTAGCAGTTGAGCAGATTTGTTGGAATAATTGGCCTCGACAATTACTCACAAATCTGAATAGACTCTAGGGTGTAGCACAATAGACCTTCGGGTCTCATCTCTAATCTCATATAATCTACAATTGATTTTCTACTGGTATCTAGGGGCCGCGCCCCTCATCCCTCTTCACATTACCCTCCTTAACTGACCCAAACACTTTTTCTTACTCTCCCATATCTCCTGAATAAGAATTACTCAATTACATACATCTTTGCCTGTGGGTTTGAGAGGCTATTTTAGTGGTCTATGTAATATTTTTCAGTTTTAATGGAGTCAGTCAGTCATCCATTGTTGAACAATCCGGAGCTAAGCGTTCCGTCTACTCCTCGTCCGTTCATTAGTTGTTTAGGCATGCGCACATCGTTCATTCGTTGTACATGCCCTGCCCATTGAAGACGTTGTGGTTGGACGGTTTTCGAAACTTCCAGCTCATCGTACAGTTCATACAAGTCATGGTTGTCCCGCATGCGCCATCCATCTCGGTCGTAAACTGCTCCGAAAAATTACTACATACTTTTTTGAAATGTATCAATCAGTTAGAAACCAACGTATCTTAACGTAAAAAAATCGTTTATTCATAAACGTATTTATTTATTATAAAAAAATAATATTTAATATTAATATAATATTTCCCTTAACTATAATAGCCTAGAGCATCTGCTTTGGAAATCATCCCAATCAGCGAGTCAAACACTTCTTGGCCAGTAGGCACAATTTGTGACGATGGCAAAACAAAACCGTTGGGCGAAGACAATGGTCTCAATTCATACGTAAACACAACCGGCACGTCAAGAACACTATACGCCCAGTCGGGACTAGATCCAGCTGCCGGATAGATAACTTCATACGTCGATCCAACTTTGTATTTTGATCCGTATCGTTTCGCCAATTCCGCCACAGTAGACTCTCCTATTTTTTGTAAGTGTTCACGATTGGGAACTTGCTCTCCGGTCCCTGCATAGGGATACACCAGGACCTGTCCGAATGAATGAAAAGCCACATACGTATAAATTTTCCCCTTTAACGTTAACAGGAATTCGGAAAGGGTTTTCGTTTCTTTCTCGGAAAATTGATACTTCCCTCCGTATGAGGATGAACATTCTTGGTTACTAGCTCCCGCCTCCATCCACTTGAACCCCCAATTTCTGTTCGGATCGGCTCCATCACATTCGCTGCCCTTGGAACGAGTCTTTCTCCAGAGTCGATCGGTTGTGTGAGTGTATACATAGCCGTCCGGATTGTAATGGGGAAATATATACCAATTGAATTTTTCAACAATTGACCGAATTTTCGGGTTCTTATTGGTAAGAATCTCGTTCAGCAGGTACGTCACAGTTGCCGGTGATATCCATTCGCAAGCATGAATTCCACCCTCCAGAAAAATGATTTTATTGCTGGGTCCAAATGAGAGTTTAACGCCACGAATCTGACGTCCTTCAAATGTTTGTCCACCAACGACTATCTGAACTGTATCGGGATATGTTCGGACTAGGGATTCCAACCAGTCATACGTTTCATTCAAGGTATGATACCCGGTCCAGTCATAAACGAGCGATCGTTGTTGAAGTTCTGCCTGCTCGATATCGAGAATTGTTTGAAAATCTGTTTCGGCAAGTTTATATGAGATTCCATGCTTAGATACGACTTCAAGGAAGTCGTTGTTAACTACGGGACTGACAAGGATGTAGAAGGGTTCAAAGGTAGGAGCGATGGAGTCAAATAAAATGTAGTCCATGCTAGCTTCGGCTAGCGTTGATAAAAGATCCAAGTGACTGGGTTTCGACGGGAACACTTGATACACTCGATATCCATTGTAACGAGCTTTTTCGGAAACGGCACTACCTATTAATAGGAGAAGACACACGCACCACAGTATGTTTCGCGACATCATTTTCAAATGATTGTTGTATACCAAAGTTTTTAGTGAAACGACTGGCTGGCTTTTATATCCGAATAATGTCCTTATACTTGCGCTATCGGTGAAGTGGATGGGTCACTTCAATTAACCTTGTTCTCAATCTGTTGAGATTATCGTCGTTATCGAAATTCAGGTATTATGGATTATGATTGTAAGTGTTATCTATGATGAGATCAAATTTTGAATATAATTCGAAGAAAGTCGAAAAGTAGAAGTGCAACCTCTCACGACACGATAATAGAGCCCGATCCGGAGGACTCTGTTGAATAGCAGTTCGAAAACTACAAAAATATTTATTGTGTATATACCAGTATTTCGGGAAACTAGCTCCCTTCCTCAGTACAAAGGTAGGTTAGGTTAGGTAAGAGGGTTGCCACTGGAGCAGCGAGATATAGTCCTTCGATTTGGGTCCATTTGCCACCCTCCGCTGGATAATTTGAGCTGACAGGTGGTCACTCCGCTAAATTGAATCAACTGATTCAACGAGGCTGCACTAGCCACCTCAGCTAGCTCTTGAAAGCTGTATACACCTAAGATATTAGGGCGCTTCCAATTTAGGGCCGGATACTAACACAAAGTTTGCTTGATGGTGTCCTCTTCCATAAGCATAAATTGCTGGAGGTCAGTCCCAATCTTCTCGCGTGAAATGCAGTAAGGCAGTGTCGTCGCACTCAAACTATTTCTTTTGAGTTTGAGCCAAGTCCTGCTCTTTCTCTGATCAGGTGATGGCCACAAGGTTCTAGCTACCCTAAAATCCGTTCTGTTAGTCCAAACGGATTGTAGTTTGGTTCATATGGTTTCATCTATTTCATTTGTAATGTCCGCAAGTGACCGTGGCATAGGTGCCGATGGACTGTTCACGGCTCCCGAACTTCTCCTTGCAAGTTCATCCGCTTTCTCGTTGCCTATGCCGACGTCACTGTAGCCGGGCACCCACCTAATCCTTATAGGAGTATGTTTAGCCTTTCTGTCGACAGCTTCTATGTACACGTTTACAGTTCACTAAGAGCATCTGTATGACGCTTGAGCCAGAAAGGCCAGCCTACTGTCGATGGAAATCGTCGTCATTCTCGTTGAGGTTCCTTGAATGGACTCTGTCGCCATGCGTATAGCATTTAATTCCGAGTGAAAAACGGTCGCATGGTTCGGCAGTCTCAACCACTGGCTCAATCCTAGATCCGCCGAGTAGACGCCTGAGCCTACTTCAGTGTCTGTTTTTAAACCATCCGTATAAATCCGAGCGCCATCGTTAGTGATGACTTCTCTGCTCGCCCAGTCTCTCCTTGTAGGGAACTTCACTTTGAAGTTTCTTCCGAGGTGTGTTTGTTTGGTCATGTGATCCGTATCAAAATGTTGAAGGACATAATGTCTCTGAAATGACTTCAGAATACAAGAGGTCTTCTTGATTTGAATCGTGCCACACGCCTGAACTTTTACCGCGTATTGTTGCTAAGTATGTGCTTCTGCAGATTAAACGGTCTAAGGGCATAAGCCCCAAGATCATTTTCAGTCCAGCGGTTGAAGTGATCCTTAGGGCACCCGTAATACTTATGTAAACCAGTCGCTGCCATCTCATTAGTTCCTTGACATTGATTTTTTTCTCGGTGGCTTTCCACCATACGACCGCTCCATACACAAGAGAAAGTCTCACTACACATGTAAATGTGTAATAGGACGTCTGTTGGCTGAGATCCCATGTATTGGAGTAAGCCAACCGACACGTGAAGAAGGCTACGCGCGCCTTACCAACTCAGTACTCCACATTATCTCCCCAGAGCAGTTCCCCTGTCTCGTATTAGACCCAAATATTTAACACTGCCCACAAGGTGTATTGTTACTCTTTTGAGGGTGTGTGTGGAAATTTCCGGCACGTTATGTGTTCTTGTAAAATGTGTTAGTCGTATAGTTGGCTCAGTTACCTTCGCGATCGCATCAGAGTCCAGGTGTACTACCAACAGATCAATACTCATCAGGTGCTGCCATCGATCTACCGGTGGAATGAGCACTACTAGACTATAATATGGTTCACTATAAGTGGTTCATTACAAGGGATTGAAATCTGATCCTCGACACCCTCCCCTCTAACGTACAATACTTAAGTGATACAGAGATGGATCTAAAACGGAAGAGGATACAGGGGGGGCGTTGCAGGTCCGTCTGACAAGATATCCATTCCTATGGGAAAGTATGCTACGCTATTTCATGCGGAAGTTCACGCAATCGAGACCTGTGCGAAGATATGCTTAACAGCTGGATACCGAGGCAGGAATATTTCAATTTTCACAGATGGCCAGGCGGCCGTCAAAGCACTAAGTAACTTCTTCGTCTTGTCGAAATTGGTATTTAGTGGTCGCGAAGAAGATATTACGCTCTGTAAATAAGGTTACCATCAATCGGGATCCGGAAGCATCAGGAAACGAAACAACCGACGAGTTGGCCAGTGGAGCTTTTGAAACCCCACTCGTTGGTCCAGAACCATACTGTAGAATCCCTTTGTTTAGTGTAAGATGATACACCAGGGAATGGGAGCGCTCAGTAACCATCGCGCACTTGGACAACACCCCTGGTCTCTGACAGACAAAGCTGTTTATTGCTTGCCACTTATGCCATTGTACCCTTGAGCTGCTTAGATTACGTAGAAACCGGGTGATAATTATATGTGGGCTCCTTAAGGGGTCATCGCACAAGCTGTCGCTTCTATGAGAGTGAAGATGAGACTTCCCAATACATTCTCTGTGACTGTGATGCACTTCCTCTTCGCCGCTTGAAATGCTTCGGTGACGCATTTCCTGAAGCGGAAACGATTGCCTTACTAACACTCGAGTAGTTGAATGGATTCGTTGGGATCATTGGTCTCTACAGTTAATCTAATCACTAATCTACATAGACACCAGGGTGTAGAACAGTAGACCTCCGTGTCGCAGTGCTTGTTTGCCCCTTGGGCCTAATCTGCCCTGATCAAAGAACTCAAAAACCATTAACAGTACTCTAGTGCATTCAAACCAATGCTACCCTCGCTATGAATGAGCCTGCTACCACCATTTTATTTGGCATATTCCAACCTTCGTCTCCCTGAATAAAAGCGGGATCATCCATCGCGAGAGATTGGATAAGTAGTGGATCACTCCACTTAACTCGATACGCAAGATACAAAATTAATATCAGTAATTTTTTGTTGTCTTAAAGAACGTTCAGAATGCAAACTGAGGCTGAGGATTCACTCTCAGATTTCACGCTTTCACTCTGATCACCGAGATACTAGTCGAACCGAGCTTGCAGCTAAAAATGCTGATGCCCGAACATGGTGAATTTGAGATGCACGCTGGTATCGCCTTACGCTTCGGAATCAGCCTCCAGTTCGATGCGGATTGGCATGTACGCGCTTTTTTACCCGAAAATATTTGAGCGAAAATTTTTCGCATTTGCCATTTTCAAATCTACCACAGCTTCCCGCTCAGCTTCGAGCTTTTATTCTGAACGCCTTTAAATACACTCCAAGACTTTTCATCTTCCATTATACTGTACTCATTTGCTCTAAGCCCTAGTAGGGCATAGTGCGCCAACTATTCCATGTGTCTTAGCTGACGTTTCGTTGGTATGAATCAGCTTCGGACGATCCACGTTGCCAACAAGCACCTCCGGCTCCCATTTTGCCGCCTACCTGCGACAAGTCGAGAGATGTTGTGGCACCACAGGGGTACTACTACTTTGCCTTAACCCCTAGCGGGGCATAGCGCGTCAACTACTCCTGCGCGCCATCGTACTCTGTTCTGGGCAATGGGGCGCAACTCCCCAAAAGACTTACCCAGTACCTGACACTCCTTTGCCACAGATCGACGCCATGTGATTCGAGGACCCCCTCTTGGTCGGCCTTGGTTGGAAATGGGGTTCCATTTCATGGCATGCATAGCAATGCAGTTATCACTCTTCCGCAATGTGTGACCTATCCACTGCCATTTTTGCCTGCGTATCAATTCGTCGATTGGCATCTGACCCGTACGCCGACTTAGCTCTTCATTTGATATTGTTTCGGGCCAGAAAATTCTTAAAATTCGACGAAGACATGAGTTGACGAAAACTTGCAGCTTTCTGGTAACTCCTACGGAAACTTTCCATGTACTGCTCCCATACAAAAGCACTGATAGTACCAGGGAGCGAAACAGGCCCAGCTTGGTCTTAATGCTGAGATAACTGCCCTGCCAGATTTTGGACAGCATGCCGTATGCGCGTTTAGCCTGGTTGATACGACGAGCGATGTCCTGCTCCGTACCACCATTTTCGGCAACAATGCTACCCAGGTAGACGAAGTTGTCCACCTTCTCCACAGGCTGCCCATTAATATTGATGGCAATAGGTGTCGGATTTCTTTTTCGCAACGGCGGGCTAAGAACCTTGGTCTTGTTGGTATTAATCTTTAGCCCAACCTTGCTTGCCTCCCTCTCGAGATCTAACGCCATTGCGGACAGATCCATGATTTTGTGGGAGAGTAGGCATATGTCGTCAGCGTAGTCAAGATGTTGTAGATAAGAAGTCAAAGTCCATTGAATTCCTCTGTCGAGTCCGGATAGGGCTGCATGCAACACATCGCCGATCACAATGAGGAATAGGATCGGTGAGAGGATGCACCCCTGCCGAACTCCACTGCGAATCTCAAAGTCCCCCGACACCTTACCTTTATGCAAAACGCGACATTTCGCGCCGTCATAGGTTGCCTTAATAATAGCCACAAGCTTCTCAGGGATGCCTCTCCTGCGCAAGGCCGCCCATATAGAATCCCGGTTCACACTATCGAAAGCCTTTTCGAAATCGATGAAAAGCAAGTGAAGCGGAGAATCGTATTCAGCGCATTGCTCGATGATGATTCGCAAGGTGTTAATGTGATCGACACAGGAGAATCCGGATCGAAAGCCAGCCTGCTCTTCATCAATTGTGCTTTCTAAGTGGGCCTTTAGTCTTTCCAGGACGATTTTAGCTATTATCTTGGCAACGGCAGGAAGCACACATATGCCTCTCCAATTATTACAGTCTGTGAGGCTACCCTTCTTTGGAAGTTTGATGATCAAACCTTCCTTCCACTCAGTGGGAAAGGTCTCTGTATTCCACGCTTTATCAACAAGTGGGTGCAACAAATCGGCAGTTACGCTTGGCGCTGCTTGATAAAGTTCGGCAGGGATACCGTCAAGTCCGGCGGCCTTTCCTCGTTTTAGTGCAATAATTGCAGTGACTATTTCCTCTTTAGTCGGGGCAGTGGACCGTATACGCACATTTTGATGGTTAGCTAAATTATCTATATGAGGGGGAACTTCACCAGAGGTTACACGGTTCAAGACCGCGGCGAAGTGTTCTTTCCACCGCCTCATTTGATCTTCTTCCAAGATAAGTAGCTTTCCATCACTATCTTTCACCGGATGTTGGCAGGAGTTACGACCACCTGTAAACTCCTTGATGACACCGTATACGGCATTTAAGTTGTTACTTCTTGCGGCTTCTTCTGCTGACGCTAAAAGAGAATTGGCATAAACTCTTTTATCGCGTCGCACACTACGCTGAACTTCTCGAGCTTTCTGACGGTAAAGGAGTTCGATGCTGCTTCGATTGTCGTCTGATGCTGCAGCCAAACGAACTTTCAGCTCCTTTCTTTCAACAATCCGCTGCCATGAAGCGTCGGACATCCAGTGCTTATTCCGGCAATCCGGGTTTGGGCCAAGGATGGTATTTGCGCTATCAATGTACGCATTTTTTATGGCATCCCAGTTTTCGTTTATGTCACTATCTGGGTGACTAGTTATCTCAGCCGCTTTTTGCGCAAGATGGTCATTATATTGTTGTAAGACAGCTGGATTTTTTAGTCGAGCGGTGTTGAATTTGCGGGGCCTGGATCTTTCGTCGCTGGGGCGGCGCACGGCTGCAATACGCAATCGAACATTAGCGATCATAAGATAATGGTCTCTTCCCATCCCAATATCGGCACCCTTCTTGTTTCGCACGTCCAGGAGGCAACTCTTGAATCTTTTACTAATGGCAAAATGGTCGATCTGATTTTGTGTTCTGCGCCGATCAACAGAGGACCAACTGATTTTGTGGTGGTCCTTATGCTCAAACATAGTACCACCGATGAAGAGACTGTGAAAGTTGCAGAACTCTACAAATCTTTCACCGTTGTCATTACGATCACCAAGACCGTGTCTCCCCATCACATGTCTGAGCCCATAGTTATCGGCGCCAACTTTCGCATTCAAATCACCCATAACCATTATAATGTCACCTTTAGGTGTTCTGCTCTGAACGGCGTTTAGTTCTTCGTAGAAGGAGTCTTTTGCCAAGACATTGTCGGGTTCAGTAGGGGCATAACATTGTATTATTGAGATGTTCCTCATTTTGGTCCGGAACCTGGCGGTCAAGACCCTGTCAGAGACCGGTTCCCAGGATAAGAGACAGTTTCGCGCGGCTCTGGTTAAAAGGAGCCCCACACCTGACTCACGACGACTACCGGTAGCTTTACCGGAGTACAACATTACAGTGCTGCCCGTTGGAGAGATGAATTCTCCGCTGTTCCACCATCTTATCTCACTAACTCCTAAGATATTTAATTTGTACCTCAGAAATTCACTCTCTAATTGAAGAAATCGTGCGTTCTGGGGACCTTCTGATCCATTGTCCAGGAGAGTACGCACATTCCAGAATCCAATCTTTGTCATTGTACGATAGCCAAAAGTCGTAACCGTTGAGTCAGTCCTTATCCGAGGCATAGTTGACGTTTCGTTAGCATATAAAGATTTCGGATAGTGCAAGTTGCTGGCATACACATCCTGTCCTTTGATTGTCGGTTTTAACGACAGGCCCTCAAAGGGAAAGGCCGTGGTATTTTTTTCACACCCCACACCACAGGGGTACCTCAACCAAATCATCGCACCGCCATCACTGGCGGCTTGACGTTGGTTGGCAATGGTCTGTGACCACCGCCGTTCCAGGGGGCGCCCACGCGGAGGACTATGGAAGAGGAGTTTTTGCCCCCCTACCACAGGGGTAGGACAACACAAAAATCCATGGATTCAAATGCCGTAACGACCGTAGTCAGACATGGGAAAGGATTGTAAAAAATACCAAAATTAGTTTAAGTCGATGTTTAATATAAACAAATTTAAAAAGAAAGGTTTATGAGGATATATAGATGAAATCTTAATGTCTAGTCATAGTAGCCCAACTGTTCAGCTTCTCGTATCATAGCCAACACCGAATCAAACGTTTCTTGTCCAGTTGGTAAAATTTGCGACGAAGGGAGAACATATCCATTGATCGATGATTGGGGTCTCAATTCATAGGTGAAAACTACCGGAACATTCAGAACATCGTACACCCAATCAGCACTAGATCCTGCCGCTGGATATATCACTTCATAGGTCGGCCCAACCACGTACTGGGTCCCGTAGCGTTTTGCTAGTTCTCTTACAGTCGCTTCACCAATTTGTTGCAAATGTTCGTGATTCGGCACTTGTTCATTGCTTCCTGCGTACGGGTACACCACGACTTGACGAAATGAATGGAACGCAATATAGGTGTGAATTTTCCCACGCAATGTCAGCAGAAATTCTGAAAGAGTCCTTGTTTCTATTTCGGAAAATGCTCTCTTGCCGGCATACGTAGATTCGCACTCTTCGTCACTTGCACCATTTTCCATCCAGCGGATATCCCAATTTCGGTTTGGATCCGCCCCGTGGCATTTTGTCCCTCTCGATCGGGTTTTACGCCACAATCGATCTGTTGTATGGGTGTACACGTAACCGTCGGGATTGTAGTGTGGGAAAATGTACCAGTCAAATTTTTCAACAATTGCCCGAACTGCTGGATTCGTATTGGTCAAAATCTCGTTCAACAGATATGTTACGGTTGCCGGAGATATCCATTCGCGTGCATGAATTCCTCCCTCCAGAAAGATACCATTGTTGCCTGCGCTGAATGAAACATGAACACCACGAATTTGACGTCCTTCATATGTTTGACCGCCGATAAGCATTTGCACTTTGTCGGGGTATGAATCGGCCAGTAGTTCCAACCATTTGTATGTTTCGTCTAAGGTGTGGTAGCCCGACCAGTCGTAGGCATTCGATCGATTTTTAAGTTCGTCTAGTTGTTCAGCAGTTCCATGGCCCTCCGAAATTCTAGTCAGTCCATCACGATGTGTTGGATTAGCAAGAATACTTTGCAGATAAAAAAATAGGTAAGTAATGCAAAAATACATCCAAAGCATTCTCGCGACTGATTGAGCTCGCCCTAAATGGAGGGTCATTTTATAGGAAAATATTGTCCTTGCCATTATAATATCAGTCAAATTGAAGAGTCACCTTGTTTATTGCAGTAATCATTAAGATATAAAAAATACTTTCGATATTTTTTATTATACTGAGATATACTTAATCATCAAGATGATAGCTGGCTGCGGTGAGTTATGACATCTCATTATCGTGCGCTATATTGGTCCAGGTTCAAAGAGTGTGTCCTCCACCTTTTAAAAATGGGAAAGATGATATTATCTGCATCGTCTTTGCCGCCGTTTCAATGTAACTTTCCCATCTAGGTACTAAGATCAGTTTTTCGTGCGAAATCTATTTAACTAATATAAAAATCAGTCCTTTTTTGTGTGAGTATCGAAATGGTGCCTAAACTACTGGGTCGATTTAGGTGAAAATTTCACTGTTTGTTCGAATTAGCTGTCTGTGGGTTTTAATGGTGGTTTGCGGAAAATTCAAAAAGGATAATATACACCAAAGTAAAACACACCATCTAATGACCCATAAACTTTCTTGTTTCTAACGATACCTTTACCAAATTTCATATTATACAATCGTAGGTATCGTCAAACCACGAACCCGAATTTAGTTGGAATTGGATTACTACATCATTTAGCTGTCATAGGAGCAACCGGTCCAATGTTAATATCGCCCCAAATTTTAATACTGCCCAATATTTCGAAATTTCCCAGAATGGACATCCGTGTTATAGTGAAATTTGGAAGCGATAGTTCCTGGTACGTTAATTCATACTTCCGTCTATTGATACTATCTGACTGGTCTATTCAGGCTACAACTATCAATCACCCTCGTCCTTCCTTCTGTAACTTGCAAGGGTACTGCCTATGGCATGGTTTTACCAACTGGTTCTGTGGTTCGAACACTGCCCGCATGCCATGGCATTGGTTGCTTGTGTTGTTTTCTGTCTCTCGCGTACCGTCGCAGAATAAATTGACTAAATTGTCAAGATGTGAATGCTAGCAACATGCATCATCTGAGACTGGTTGTATCCTAAATAAACGATAGCAAATAGTAGTTTACAATGTAGAGCTACCGCTTGACCAATTTTCATGTTCCGCCTATATTAATTACTGATTAATAATAATCAATTATAGGTTTAAACAAGATATGGCGTGCGATAAGGTAATCTATTTCTATTGAATAGTTTAATCAAAACTTTGGACTTTTATGCCTCTTCTAGCTCTGGGGATTACTAATTATGCTAGCAGACAACTTGATGATAACCGGTTTTTCGACAATTTTTTTTTATGTATGTCGACTGTCTCTGTCTTTTAGTAGTCACAAATTTGGACGTCAAATTTAATGTTATCAAAAATGATAAGTAGTGCAGCCTATAGTCCGATCATCAGATATGTAGTTTGGCTAAAACAAATAACAAATTGTCTCTCTCTGGATCCTGTCAACCCCTTGTGGGACATAGGACATTAACCACGCCTACTTTCCACCTCTTCTCCAGGTCGTCCAACGCGGCGACTTACATCGGTTCCCTGTGGGTTCCAATCGAGCACCTGTTTAGCAATGTTTTCTGGCAATTTTCAAAGAGTGTGACCTATCCATTGCCACTTTCGCCTTTTTAGGGAGGCGTCTATCTTGTCCTGGCTAGTAATGAACAAGAGGTCGTCATTAGAAATGACCTCCGGCCAGCGTAGGTGTAGGATGCGCCGTAGACACAGGTTCACGAAAGTTTGCAATCTAGTTGTTATCGCCCTGGTCACCTTCCAAGTTGAACAGCCATAAAGAAGCACAGATTTTACATTGGTTTCGAAGATCCTGAGTTTGGTACTTCTGGAGATGTTATAGTTTTGCCAGAAAGGAGTCAAACTGAAAAAAGTTGCCCTAGCCTTTTTGATGCGAGACAGTACATCAGCATCCGCTCCACCATCTACTGTAACTAAAATAGATGATCCGATCCATTTGAAAGATGACAAATATCGTCAAATTGTAGTTCTATTCTTTTTTTGGGTACTGATTACGAATCTGAGGTTTTCCCCCAAAATTTTTAAAGTGGATTTTGATTGCTCGGCGAATTTTCTTGAGCGGCTTTTACAAGGACGGGTTGTCAGCATATCGCTTAACCCCATTCAGGGGATGTTCTCGGAGATAGCTGCTTAAGATGGTTTAATAAACGTGCTGGAGTTCACACAACTATGTTGCAGGTCTAACTACATGAACCATTCCATCCTACTAAACCTGAGACGCTTAAGTGTTCGTCAGCCATTCAGGCTACAGCTATCTGCCTTTTCCAAATGTCTTATCGCTAAGACTTGGCCGTCAGCGGTTTGACACACTGCCGTCACCAGGGGGCACCCACGAGGAGGACTATGGACAAGGTCTTTTGCCCACTGCTTTGTATGGCTGTTAAAAAAACGCGCCTATTTTATGAAGGGCAATTTTGGGGACATTGTTCATAGTCGATTTTAGGGTCTTTTTCTCATGTGAATTCTCCCTCCAAATTTGGTGGAATTTTTTGTTTTTTTTTTTGGGACAAAATTCACCGTTTTTTGGGCGTTTTTATTTTCATTTTGAATTGTTAAAATAATTCATAATGAAGAATCACCTTTCTTCACAATTTTTTTGAGGGGAAAGTTCATTGGGCCAGGGGGATAGTTCGCAGAGCCGAATTTGAGTTATAGCCAAAATACCTTACAAAAAAAAAAACTGTTTTATTATATTTTGCAATCCGCTAACCGTAGTGAAAACTTTCTAAGATGAAATGAAAGATCTTGAATAGTTCACTAAAACAGATTCACGAATCTTCTTCTGTATCTTCAATAGTTTTCGAGATATTCACACTTAAAGACTACAAATCTGTAAGTATTCGTTTTTCTAACGTATTTTCCAAGTGATAGTATCTTAAAAACTATTGAAGGTACCGACAAAGTGGCGCTAATTTTTTTTAAACTGCTCGAGATATTTCAATTTGTCTTACAACATTTTTCACTAGGGTTAACCGTTTTCAAAATATTTCTAAAAAAAACAAACAAAAAATTGTGATTTGTCTATGCCTCAAACATTTTTGGGGCAAACCTCAGATTCGTAATCAGCACTCCAAAAAACATTAACGGAAAAAAATCAAAACTGTGCTACAGTTTGTTTTAGAACAGTTCCTATAAGCACTTAATAGGCGCGTTTTTTTTTGGTACAGAGCAGAGCAGAGCGGGTTAAGCTACGAAAAAAACGATCCTGAGCAATTTAACGGAATACGTTTTTGTCTTTGCTGGGAGTGTGTCTTGGTTTAGTTAGAACTCAAATGTCAACTAGAATTTCAAGAGAAAACTTAAATCCTTAGTACATATACAATCGGACAAATTTCCTTTAGGCGGCAAAATTATTTTATATGTTTACTATTCCAAATATTTACGCAAAACGGACATTTTCTTGAGAGAAAATGAACTTTATGTTCTTCCCAAACTGTAAACTGTCTAAAAATTTGCACCTCCTGCACACGCCTACATTTCAAATGTGGAACTATTTAACAGAGTAGAAATCCTGCACTAACGTTCTATCGAGAGCAATTCAAATCAAATTGTTAGTGTAAGGCTGGCCGCATCTTGGACGTAGGCAAGGCAGCGCAGCGCAGCGCGCACATGCCATTGTTGTTGTAACAATTGCTAAAATCTGATTTTACAACAACAATGCCATGTGCGCGCTGCGCTGCGCTGCCCTGCCTACGTTCAAGATGCGGCCGGCCTAATTGTGTGGACTTAACCAGCTCTGATCTATATGGATCTTGAAAAAAACGCGCTTAATGTGTAAGTTACTGATACCAACACGGAATAATGCGCAAGTATAGATATATGGTCTCACATATCATTACGGTACTAGTAATTTGTAGTTCTTAACTTAGAACTTGATCACATTTCTGAGTTATGGAATTTAAGCTACTATGCAGGTGTCCATGATTTATTGTTTGAGCTCATATCAGCAGGAAACCTATAATTCAGGATCATATTATTTTACAATGCTTTGTGCATAGGTTTTCATGAAAGTATATAATAGTTAGGTCATCGTATGATTGAAGAGATTCAAAAGAAAGTTTGAGTCCTGCGTGTTTTCTTTCAATCCGTTTATGGTGGAATCTCTTTCTCAGAAAAGGCCTCCTGCTGCTCTTAATCACATCCTTTGGTGAAAATACAATTATTATATATTTACAAACAGAATACCTTTGTGCGATAATTGATACCGAGTCTAATCAACGATTTTCTAACCTCTTCCCACAGATTTCTGTTTCAAAACTCCTCATCAGTACGAATTGGCGAAACTGTAGAAGAAGTGGCTGAATCGTTGAAATATTTGGGACTTATGATAAGCATTTCGTACAATTCCGAAGTATTCTATAAAATTGACAGGGTCCATACACTTCTTCTGGAATACTACCAAGGACCATATCAGCCAGATAAGATTCTCGAGAAATTGGCTGTCAATTGTTCAGCATTGATGGTGAGATGTGAGTGGCGCCATGAAAGTGTTGATTGCAATACAATCTTTCAAATGCAAAAGGCCTGGATGGGAATGTGTTGTATGTTTAATCACAACAAACAAATCGTTGGAAAAAATGGGTATGATACGTTCCTCCTTTTTTTTCCATTTTCATCCCTTCGTTCGTTGATAAGCGTCAAACGTTTTTTTTTTTCAGAACCGTTCTGTATTCATACAGTCCTAGGTATATCGAGAGAGCAGGCCTGGGAGAAGGTTTAACCGTCCTAGTTAATGACAGCTTTGCAACTTTTGCATATAAGGTTTTCTCATCAATAAGCACCAAGGTATGAGTACAGTGAAATGCAGGTTATTCTAAACGAAAATTTAATTAATTACGGAATCTTGGAATTTAGGTGGCGGTCTTTGAACCAGATGTGTATCCCGAAGTAATGTCGGCTGGGATCTCCGAATCGCAGGCAATTCAGGGTCGGGAGACACAAATCGCTATAGATCCTGTAATGATAGTGGGCGAAGAAATTATGCGAAGTTTCAGCCCACAAACGAGACAATGTTTTTTCAAGGATGAAATGCAACTCTCGATGGGACGGTAATATTTTAGATTTCAGAGGGCTGTTTGCCGTGCCGGCCGCCGCGCTTTTCTACTTCATTGATATGACTTGCATATTGTTGTGCGAGGTTGGCCGAAACGGGGATCAACGACGGGGTTTGAATTAATCACGGCTCTTTTGTTTGTTAATTATTTTGTTTTTCAACTTTTGTAACAATAGACTAGACAGCTCCAGTGACGTAGATAAGGGGATGTCCGTTTGAAAGCGCTCGTGGTCAATTACCATGAATTTACTTTCCTACAAAGTACTGTCGGCTTTAATTATTTAAGTGTCCTGTTCAACTAATAGGAAGTTCCTTGTAACATGCATGTATGCTAAAAGGGTGTCCCAGTAGCAATTTCACCACGTAAAATGTAAGTAAAACGGTTTTAGAGGAATTTTAATATTTTTTTTATTCTGTAGTCTGACTTATTACAATTATGCGTGAAACAAAAGATCTCCCAAATGTTCACCGCGGTTACTGTGGCAGACCTCCGCTCGTTTGTCTATATTTTGGATGACATTCACTCATAACTGTGGCTCAATTTCTTTAATGTGACGGATTATCTCGTCATTCAACACTGAAGTCGTTGATGGTCTGTTGGCGTTCACCTTCGCTTTCAAATTTCTTCGCAGAAAAAAGTGTAACGGTGTCACATCACGAGATTTTGCCGCCAATTGACGACACCGTTTCGGGAGATAGTTCGACCAAGGAAGCAGAGTGATTGTTTTGCCGGCTGTTTATAGTAACTTTTCGTGGATGCAAAGGAGTTCCAATTATAACCCTTGGGTTCTCATCAGCCCCGATGCGACAATTCTGTTTATTTACAAATCCATCGAGTCACGCTACCGGACCGCTGTCGCGTATTGACGCTACCGCTAGCTTACGTTACATTCGTAGCCAACGCTAGCTAGGAAATCATCACATTTACTTGGCATAGAGAACGTTTTCCTGAACTCAGTCGGCCATCAATTGACTGAACCATTTTCCTTGGAAACGCCAGTTTAAGACTCCGCAACTTTTTTTAAGCTTCAGTAATCAAGAATCATCACCAACGTGCTCGGTAGCTGTGTGGTAACGGTCACCGCTCTACGATGCGACATTCATAGAGACGAAGGTTCAATTCTCGGCGCGGTAATAAAAACTGCCTGTGAGTAAGACTAGGACTTCCACTCCGTTTCAAGTTTATCAGTATAAAGACATCGCGGATAGGAGGTGCATGCTAGTGAGCACCATCCGAAAATATATGCTATCGAAACGTTAACAAGGCATAGCTATGCAAGAGATGTTGACGCGCCCATGCTCCTAGACGAGTCAAGGCAATTAACACTCATCGAATATTTCATCTACTTGCTATCGATGACTGCTCCGAATATTCATATATATCCGTATATTTAAGAATGAGATCAGATCAGCTAACTTATTGATATTTATTAAATTTTCTTTTAAAAGGACAGTCGTGTTAGGTCTACGCGTAAGGAGTTTATTTTCACTCAAGAGGCGACTGGTTCGAATTCTTGTCCAGACACAGAAAAAAAGTAGTGCGGATAACATATTCCCTCCCTCCGCTAAAAGCTGTCTACGTCACTGGACAGCTGTGAGATATGTTTCCATTTGAAATGAAAAATAGCGTCAATCAGGAGACGTCTATTGTTTTGTTAATAGCTTCGCAAAATCGAGCCCCTTCTACGGTATGTTCCATGACTTTCGTTAGAATCGCTGACATCAAGGCTCTTATGTCTGCTCTGACATTCTCCTTCAGTTCTGGTACAGTCTAAGGTATGCTCACATAAAAAAATATATAAAAAGGAGTCCGGAGTCGCTAAGTCCGTGGATGGAGGAAATCAGTTGAAATTTCCAAAAATTATATTTTCCCGGAATGTTTCCTTAAAATTTGTATTGTGGCTTCAGCAGTATGGCAACTTCGTCTTGCTGAAACCGTACGTCAATTGTATTTTTCACAAAAGGACGTACTGAGTTTTTGAAACATGTCCCGAAATCGTTTTCCATCACAGTAACCTGTAGAAGGGGCTAGCGAAGCTAACAATGGACGGTATCTACCTAATGGAAGTACATCTCGCATCTACAATATAAAGTACACACATTTTAGATGTGCCTCCATTAGACGACAGGTGGGTCATCCTTCAGATGAGGTCCATTGTTACCTTTGGCCCAAAGTTAAATAAAATTAAATATTATAAAAATAAAAAAGTTAAGAACCCCGTCGTGGTTTTTGACCAATCATTGGTTTTTACGAGACTTCTCCGATTATAAAATATCACTTTACAGAAGCTACACTATGAGTGAGTGTCTAATGTCGTGTCGAATTAAGGATGTTCTCGAGTTCTGTGGTTGTCTACCGCCCCTATACATCAATCGCAACAATGCAACCTTATGCCAATTGGCGAATCTGCCATGTTTGGCAAGATGGAAGGAGAAAACTGACTCGTGGGAACCGTTGGATTTGACGGATGGTGACGCCAGCAAATTTTCCCAGTGCGGCATGTGCTTGCCGCGATGTAGTTACATTAGTTACAGGATGACAGCCTCCTCGTCAGGGATTATTGTAAGAGATAATGGAAAGGTTTTTACTACGGGATTATTGTAAGTAAATATAATCATTTATATATTTATATCTCATCGCTCTATTTTTATGAGACCTGTTTTTGTTATTGTAAAAATTTGTAAATTTATCCATCGTGGCCTACGAATATTTATGATCACGGTTAAATGGGTATCGCAACAGCTCAACGTCGAATCCTGGCCGCCTGGATCATCGTCCTCAAACTGTTTCGGTCAAGTGACCGCGTTCTTCAATTTTGGACGCCCAGTAGTTGTTCGGCACCTTCATCTTCTGATTTTTTCCAACAAGCTCTCGGTCTTTCTCGCAGCCTTGCTCCATCAACGCGTCCATTCGTTGTATATG
This sequence comes from Chloromyia formosa, assembly GCA_964017055.1. NCBI lineage: Eukaryota > Metazoa > Arthropoda > Insecta > Diptera > Stratiomyidae > Chloromyia > Chloromyia formosa. Next base: position 23,544,214 of record OZ024816.1, on the reverse strand, counting down.
TCGTGCCAATTGTTGACGTTGTGGTTTGATGATTCTCGAAACTTCCAGCTCATCGTACAGCTCGTAGAGCTCATGGATGCGCCATCCATTTCGGTCGCAAGCTGCTCCAAAAAATCGCCGTAGGACCTTTCGTTCAAATTTGTTTATCATATTTTCGGAGGCTTGAGTAAGGATCCACGTTCCGCAGCCATAACATAGCACAGGTCGTATGCAGGTTTTGTATATGCGGATCTTAGTATTTTTGTGTACATGTGTAATGAACCATATTTTGGTCGTGCTGCTTCCAAAGTCAGATCGAAGGCAGCACCTGATGAGAAGTGGTCTGTCGGTCGTACGAAACCAGAGGCCGAGGGTCCCATAACACCCGGACCGCAGCGCATCTGAGCCGTCCGCCAACCATTTCATCTTTATCGCCCCATTTTTTTATTATTCCCCATTTTTGCTTCCGCTGTTTTTGTTGTCTTTCCTAGGCCTACGAATTGTTATTAATAGGTAAAGGACAGGGACAACGAGCCGTAAGAAGCTCGCCTACGGGCCTACGTCTTCCGAACTGAGCTACAGCAAGCATAGGCCGCTGCTTAGCTCGTTGAGGAGCCTAAGAATCTCGATGTAGACTGATCTCTAATTAAAAATTTTCACCTGGTGTTAACATACAGGGTCATATCGTCAAGACTGAGGGACTCGACCGAACGCAGGTGTGTCTGTAGAGGTACTCCGCAAGGTGGTGTACCCCTTTTGTGGAACATCGTGGTCAACAGACTGCTATTAGACCTGCAGGAGGTGGGATGTAAAGTGACTGCCTATGCGGATGCCGTTTCTATTGCCATATGAGGTAAGTTCCCTGGGACCCTCAGCGAAGTTATGCAATATGCACTCTCTTTACTTACTAAGTGGGCCAGCAAATGCGGCCTTAGTATTAATCCTGAAAAAACCAAACTATTTACACAAAAAAATATCATCCTTTCAGTGGAGCCTCCTACCTTGGAGTGGGTCAAACTTAAATTCACCGAGAGGGCAAATTTTTTGGGCCTGGTATTAGATAGGAAGCTTAATTGGAGACTAAACTTTCAGGATCGAACCAACAAAGCCACTATAGCGCTCTACTGCTGCAGAAAGGCTATAGGTAAGACATGAGGTCTGCAGCCTAGGGTGCCGCACTGGCTCTATGTGTCGGTCCTGCGGCCTATACTCTTATATGGCGTTGTTGTATGGGGGAGCGCCCTTCGCACGGAATCCAATCGTAAATTGTTGGGCAAGGCACAAAGAGCGGCCTGCTTGGCCGTCTGCAGCGCTCTTCGATCGACTCCATCTGCAGCGCTAGATATAATATCCCGACAACGGTAGGCCACACTCTACCGACCTACTATTTCGTGAAAAACTATTCAAGCTTAAACAAACCAATACATTTTTAAATGTAATAATTTATATACTTGTATATACTATTCTGATTGGTGAATTAATAAACTGTATAATTTGATCAAAAACATGAAATTAAAGTGTTGCCGATTTAACGAACATTTCGATATACCGAACGATCCTGGGCATTATATCTTTCGTTATACTGGGGCACCACTGTACTCGTATTTTTACGCTAGCCACATTCGATGCCCTTACGCTGTGGTCGGACATCAAATTTCGCCTTACACACCCAATAATTATAAATAATTTATTTTATTTTGCGAATTTAATTTCAGATTTTAGTTTGAAGTATGAACTGTGATTTTGTTTATTTCAATGTATGTATCTACTACCTTCCGTGCCGGAAAGTTCTCTGTTTGACCCGGAAAATTGTCGTTTTGGTCTGGAAATGTATCTACTAGATCCGAAAATTTATCTATTTGATCAAGAAAGCTTTCTATTTGATCCGGAAAGTTTTCTTTTTGATCTGGAAAGTTATTTACATATATAATCCAGAAAATCGTCTTCTTGATTCGGAAAATCTATTTGATGGGGAAAATTGTCAATTTGATCCGGAAATTTATCTATTTGTCTCGGAATTTTACGTACTTGACCTGGTAATGCTATATGTCGTAAACGGAATCGATATTTATTTATTTTAGTGTATTGTTTGAAATGCTCACATCCTACATCTATCATCAGCTAATTTATCTGTTATTTTTTAATAGCAATAATCTGCTTATGTTAAAAATGATAAGCTGCTAAATGTGATTAGCTGCTAAAAATAATAGATATGTTGATGGCAATCCTGGATTAAATCTTGCCATTTAAAATTTTTGTATTCTCTAGTTTTTTTCTTATTTTTGTTTACAGGGCTAATTTGACCGCTGAAAATTTAACTATAATACATTTCTACTTTGCATACAATTACGTAAACACCATGGTTCAAACTGTCATTTACAATTGGACTCAAGTTCTAGGTAAAATTGTAATAGACAAACCGCCAAAAATGAAATATCATGACAATTTGAAGTGTCATCCATTTTTTTTTAATTTCAGCACTTTTAGGTGGAATTTGTGGGATTATGTATGGAGCTAGTTTAATAAGTGGTGCTGAATTGGTTTACTTTTTGACTGGGAAATTTTTAACTTTATATCGAAATCGCAATCAAAATGATAATTCGAATGACGAAACGAATGATCAGAGTGATGATTATGAACCGCAAATTTATTGGAATGAATTGCAATATCCGAGAAAGGGAAAAAGATTTACTCTCGATGAAAATTGATTGTCACTTTAGATTTTTTTTTAAATATCACCTTTTGAACGATAACACTTATCACAATTAAAATGATAAATTGTTTGGTTTTGCCTTTAGAATTAATTACAATAAAAATTCAAATTATTCTCCAATACACGATTGTACCCAGAAATGTTCGGAATTTAATTAATCTTGCAAAATTTTCACTGAATAAAATAATATAATTAACAGAAAAAAAATCACAAAAATAATTGTTTTATTTTTACTGCCTACCGCATACAAGGATACATAGTTAATGTTCATTAGACGATACGTCTTTCAGTGTCGCTTCATTTCCAACAATTGAGCTTTTATATCTATAAGGCTGGCCGTATATTGGATCGCGTTTACGTATCGCGTGAGTTTTCTGTGAACGGGTTGCGTCTTTGGTCGGTTCAGCAAAGACACGACGCTGTTTTCATATCGGCAATTTGCGGCTGTTATTGAAACATCAATTTGCGTTAGGGCTGTCCGTATTTCGGATCGCGTTCGGTAAGGTGGGAAAAAAACGACAAAGATGCATCTTTACTAAACAAAGTGTCTTTACTGATTAAAGCAAAGATGCTACACGTTGACAGAAAACACATGATCCAATATGTGGGCAGACCGACGGAAGCATTTTTGACAAAACATAATTGATGTCCAAGAAGTAAATTGTGACGAAAGACGTACTGTTTGAACAGGCATTAAATATGCTCTTCCTTTAGATAATACTCGTATAATATAAATATGTACATATATCTTTTTAATATTCCAATTTAGATATAATTTTCAAAATTCGACAACGATCCATGTAGGAGACACCGTAGAAGCAGTAGCGGAAGAATTGAAATATTTAGGATTACTGATGTCATTTGCCTTCAACCCGGATGATTTCTACAGACTGGATAAAGTCCATAGCCTGTTAATGGAATACTACAAAGGACCCTATGAGCCTGATGGCTTACTAAAGAAATTGGCTGTCAATTGTTCTACATTGCTGCTAAGATGTGAGTGGCATCACACGAGCGTCAATTGTCAGGAAATATTTTTTATGGAAAAAGCATGGTTGGGAATGTGTTGTATTTTTAATAAAAACAAAAAGATTGTAGCATCGAATGGGTAAGAAATTATCATTAATACAAACGTACGTTGAAAATTTGCTTATTGCATCTATTGACTTCATCCGCGCAGAACTGTTGTATATTCGAATGAGCCGAGGTACGTGCATTCAGCAGGTTTAGGAGAAGGACTGAGCGTGGTAGTCAACGACAGTTTTGAAAATTTTGCGTATAAATCTTATTCGTCAATCAGTACGAAGGTAAAATTCTTCGCTAGATCCTTGATTAAAATGTTGACATGATAATACATATTTTATAAAATTATCTAAACTAGGTTGCGGTGTTTGAAGCGGAAGTACATCCCGAAATTTTGTCCAGAGGTTTTGCTGAAACACATGCAATTACCAATCATGAAATTCAAATCGCTATTGATCCTGTGATAATTGTTGGCAAGGACATTATGAGAAACTACAAACCGCGAGTCAGGCAATGCTTCTTTGAGGATGAATCAAAAATCACACTGGGACGGTGAAGATAAATCAAAGGGCGCGTTTTTCTGTACTCTCGTGCTAGCGTATGTGCAGGTTTACAACACGTAATGACACCTTCCATCGCTAAAATGACGAATTTGTTAGGAAGAAATATAAATTTTGTAATTAAATTTTACTGTTCATGTCACGTTTATTTGTGAAATTTCCGTAGGTTTTTTTTCCGGATTTATTCTTGGTTTCAAATCTCGCAAACACAATCAATCAATTGCAGAGATCCACTGCACTTTTGACACTCAACCTGACCAGTTGACCCGGAACCTATTTGTTCTTTTTTTGCAAGCCGGCTTACCCTATATCAGACGGGAGTACAAGAGGACGCGCCTAATATTGTATAAATTCTGTTTTCTTTATAAAATATTTACAGTCTTTACACCATGAGCGAATGCATGATGTTGTGCCGTATGCAGGATGTACTTGATTTTTGTGGATGTGTACCACCACTTTTTAGAAATCTTAAAAATGCCTCCGTATGCCTGCTAAACAACATTCCGTGCTTGGCCCATTGGAAGGAGAAGATTGATTTATGGGAGCCGTTGAATTTGAACAACGATGATGCAGGGAAATTTGCACAGTGCACTCATTGTTTGCCTCGATGTGATTATATTAAGTATAGGATTACTACGTCCTGGTCTAGGATTAGGACACTACAGCCGGGTAAACGTTTCACTTCGGGAATAATGTAAGTAATAGTATTGGTTGCGGTCTTGAAAGCCGAACTGGGAACAGACTTTTACGATTTCTCCTCCTTATGCTTCCACTCCCGACAATTATGTGTCGTCAACTGTACGTTTTTGGATCAGTATAATTTTCAGATCGGTATCGACTTTATTGCCGAGCTCCCAAACAGTGCTGCTTTACTCTGGAAGTGAAAACATGATCTCTCCTAGAATGGCAGGTGTCGGAATTCTGTTGATTTCCGGCCGTATCATTACAGCCAGATTCAAATCCAGGGTAAGGAACGTCACAATAATTCAGTGCTACACTTCGACTAAACCAGCGGATCAATCGGCTAAGACGCCTTCTATCACCGACTCGGCGACCACTTCGACAAGGCTCCCAAAGGTGACATAAAAATTACTTCGGAGGATCTCAATGCCAAAGTCGGGTTTGACAAATTTGGCTTGGAGCACCTAATGGGCGGCAATCAACAGGCACCAAAATGGATGTTCGTGAAATTTTGCTACTCTCGTCAACTTATCATCGGCGGTACCCTGTTCAAGCACAAGCACATTTAACAACCTGGATCTCTCCGGATGGTAGAACGGAAAACCAGATTGACCATAAAGCCGTTTGCAAGATATAGAGGATTGGTCTCTTAGACTTCAGGTCAAAGCGGAGTGCTGATATTGGCAGTGATCACCAGCGTGTTGTCGCACTTACGAACGGCAGTGATCTGTCGCCCACAAAATGCAAATACAAGGTTATCCATTTCGTGTTTCGGAAAGTAAAGCCCTGCCATTCGACATCTGTCAAATGTCAGTGTATTCCAAACTGGTATTGGTTTAGTTAAGGGTTTGCCATTTTACAAGATGGAACGTTTTACGACTGAACAACGCGTTAAAATTATTAAATTATTCTACCAAAATGGTGAATCTGCGGTGGCCACGTTTCGTGCATTATGCGCAGATTATGGTCAACATAATCGTCCCAATGAGCGCACAATTGCCTACACAGTGAAAAAATTTGAAGAAACTGGATCGGTGACAGACATTTCTACACCTGTGCATCGTCGTTTTGCTCGTTCAACCGAAAACATCGCCGCTGTGAGTGAAAGTGTGGCCGAAGACCCGAATTTGTCGGTTCCGCGCCAATCCCAGCATTTAGGCCTATCTTACGGCACATTGTGGCGCATTTTGCATTTGGACCTTCATCTCCATCCTTATAAAGTCCAGCTCACGCAAGAATTAAAGCCGACTGATCACAGATTGCGTCGTGAGTACTCAGATTGGGTCCTCGAACAGCAGGCCACCGATGCCGATTTTTCGAAGAAAATCTTCTTTAGCGATGAGGCCCATTTTGCGCTCAGCGGCTATGTAAACAAACAAAATTGTCGCATCTGGGGCAGTGAGCAACCGCAAGTGACCGCTGAGAAACCGTTGTACCCGCAAAAAGTGACTGTTTGGTGTGCATTGTGGGCCGGCGGCGTCATTGGGTCGTTTTTCTTCGAAAACGATGAAGGAGCCGCCGTTACAGTCAATGGCCAGCGCTATGGCGCCATGATTCATGATTTTTTTGGTCGGAGATTGAAGATATGGATCTCGACAATATGTGGTTTCAACAAGACGGGGCCACATGCTACACCACGCGACAAAATTTGGCTTTATTGCGCGAGAAATTCCCAGGACGCGCAATTTCGAGATTCGGCGATGTGGCTTGGCCAGCAAGGTCTTGCGATTTAACGCCGTTAGATTTCTTTTTGTGGGGTTATCCGAAGGACCGTGTTTATGCGAACAATCCCACGACGATTGGTCAATTGAAGGACGAAATCCGTCGAGTTATAGCCGAGTTATTGCCCGAAATGTGTGAAAAGGTAATCGAAAATTACCTCAAAAGGATCGAGTCCTGCAAGCGGTCCCGTGGGGGACATTAGACAGGTATTGTATTCCACGTATAATGGCATAATCCAAACTTTATTATGAAATAAAAATTCCATCGAAATTCAAATATTTACTGTGTTTAATTTAATTTTACTTTCCGAAAGAGAAAATGGATAACCCACGTTTTAATGTGCAGAAGCTTAAAGATGCATCTATAAGACTTGCTTATTCCACCGACTTGCGCTAAAGAGCTAATACACCACCACTTGATTAAAGTACTAGTCCAGGCTAGGTCCGAAAAGGTTTGATTAGGAAAAAAAATCGTGTAGAAATTTGGCACAATTGTTGGGGACAGTCCCCTGAATATGTGCTCAAATGTCCCCGATGATGAGGCGCCCAGAAATGTAGGGGAGAGGTAATCAAAGGCCCTTATTTCAAGTTTTCTTCGAATATTTATATTTTGCGTGAATTTTACACGAGATTTCATGACACTTTTAGTTTCTGGACGAACTGTATGTCAGGCTTAAGTATCGATTCTACACATTGTCTACAGTCGTCGATCCTAATTCGATCTCAGTGTCGATTCTACATTGACTACTGTCATCGATTCCACATGAACTACAGTCATCGATTTTGGATCGACTCTTGTGCTCATTTTCGGAATCGCAAAAGCGATTCCTTAATAGATAGTCTACGATATATGGTAGTACTGATCAAGTTTAAATTTTTTTTCGCAAAAATTCTCATTTCATTTGCCCATCGTAGGCCCATGTTTGCCTCAGAAAAGTTTCGTTTGCCCTCCGTTAGAGAAAAAGTTATTAAAAGTTATTATTTTGATGTGCAAATAAAAAAAATTGGGGGCAAACGATTTACCCAGTTTGCATGAAAAAAAATCATCTTGAAGTGCCAACTTCACAGACCTAACGGTGCTGTGACCCATGACACTATGCCATAACATGTTTGGATTTATGACATGTTATGTGCCAAAAAGCGGAATGAAAAGTATCTAGTTCAATACACAGCAGTGATAATTTTCAAATCTGAAAAGTATTGTTTCTAAGGAATAGGCTTAAGATTCCTGCTTCCTTGTAAAATATGCCTGCATATAGTAGTTCTAGTTGCAGTAGTAGTTGATGGAGAAATTTTTATGAAACCTATAAAAATATTAGAAATGAACGCTTACGATGGAACGAGGAAATGATGCGTTGCCTATTCACTTTTCAGCGCCAATAGATTAGATTGAACGCTAACCTCGGAGTGAGTAGTAGCTCAGCACGTGGAAGCGTCAGTCTCATATCTGACTACGGTCGTAACAGGTTCAAGTCCCGTTCACGAAGTTCATGTCAATGGATGTGTTGTCCTCCCGATGTGGTGTGGGGCGTAATAATAAGCCACAGCAATTCCCGACTTGTCGCTAGTAGGCGGCTGTATGGGAGCAGGAGGTGCAGGCTGGCAACATGCATCGTCCGAAACTGGTCAATGCCACCGAAACGTCAGCTAAGCCACATGGAACAGTCGACGCTCTATGCCCCATGGGTTAGAGCAAATGAGTAACCATCTTCAACTTTTCTAAAAATATGTTTTATGTAATTTTTTACCAAAGTAATTGAAGCTCTAATCCGTTTGGCCTTAACCCCGGAGAAATTGATTCATAATCCGGGACCCAGGATTTTGTACATTGTCTACAAAACCCGGAGTCTCCGAGTACCATCATGCCGGTCTAGAAGTCGGTTAAACCGAAAAGTTCGCCATCAACAGAATCGCTGCAATTATACCTGTTCCAGAGATGCTTGCCCAGCTTCAATCTTAGGGGCAGCCCTGTCAGTTGAGCAATTGTTTGAGCTATCAGTTGAAGTATCCGTTATCCCTAATTTATTTGAACAATCATCATTAAAAAAATGGATAATTCGAATTAAACATTTACAAAAGTTCCCAGGAAGTCAGATGGTTTCTTTATCTCTGTTTCATTCCAGGCAAAATTTAACTGGCGAAAATCTTACAATCATTCATTTCTACTTTGCCCACAATCTTGTCAATACCATGATACAAACAGTTCTTTATGACTGGACGCATGTTTTAGGTATATCGTGAAACATCTCCTTAGAATAGTTACTATATAGCGTTGTCATTTTCTTTTGTCTTTTCAGCTCTCTTGGGTGGAATCTGTGGAATTGTTTATGGCGCTAGCCTGATGAGTATTTTGGAATTAGTCTACTTTCTTACCGGGAAATTTTTCCTAATATTTAGAAAACAAAATGAAATTCCGAACATCGGTGCTAAATTGAATTTGAAGAGTGATTATGAGCCACAACTATATTGGAATGAATTGGAGATGGCGATAAGAAAAAAGAAAATTTATCCCGATCTTTGATGATTTATTGGATACAATAATATAAGTTGGCACTTAGGCCTCGTATATACAGGGTATCCCATGTTGGGTGGAGAATACTGATAGGGTGGGTAGTACAACTTGTGGAAGAATGGTACCAAAAAAATTGGTATATTTATAACCGTTACGCAGTTATCGCTCTTTTTGTGATTGTCCCTAAAAAGTTTAATTTGCCGAACAAAATCAAAATTTGGCACTCTCCCAATCATATAACCTTCATAAGATCAGGTGGGGTGCAGCTGCAGACTTACATTTCCTAGGATATCTACTGAAAAAAAATATTTACTATTGAATTTCCTCTGAGATTTGTCTCTAAAATATACTTCCTATATCGTTTAAAGAAGTTAAAATAAATTAACGTATGCTGTAAAATTTGTTTTTCTTAAATATTTGTTGTCCTTTAAAATAAATAACTGGCGCAACATTACAATTTTGTCTCATTTACTAGATCGTGACGGTGTGTTTTAGGCAGAGGTGTGTGATCAGCAACATGCTCAGCCGAGTTATTTACCCCAAATAGGTACTCGTTTAACAGCGGAGTGGGCTCATATTCCGACAAGTAAATTCCCTTTTTTATCGAAGACTACTGCATTCAGTAGGAATCGAACCAGTGCATAGAAGACGAACATGCTTACCGTTGTGCCGGACTACATGGAACTGCTACGCGTAGCAGCTTCGCAGCTCCGTGTTTGTTGAATGAACCTATTAGAGAAACTTATGTCAAATTTGCAGATTTTTTAGTTCGGATTACCATTGCAAAATATTCATTTGAATTTTCGATGGAAAATGGATTTTGAAATTTCTTCAAAGTTTGAATAGTTATACCGTTGAAGTTACGGTGAATTTCGCAAAAGGGAAAAGCTGTTTTATATGAAATGTTTTGTAGGTTCAGAAAGTGAGGTCAAATCTCTGATTAAGTGATTAGGAGAGTGTAAAATTCTGATTTTTTTCAGCAAGTCAGGACTTTTGATGACAATCACAAAAAGAGCGATAATTCCATAACGGTTATTTATATTAATTTTTCCGTACCATTTTCTACAAATAAACTGCACTATCCACCCTATCTGTATTGTCCTTTCAACGCGGGTTACCCTATATAAATAGTTTTAGTAGTAATGATGGAAGTATTTCACTGGTTTAATTACTAATACGAATTGTAGTAACACAATATAAAATGGAGTCTTATCCTAAACACATGTTAACATTTCTACGCTTATTACAAAAATTTTGAAAATTATATAAACGGTGCACGATGGCTTTTTATCCATGCTTATATTTGCGTGAAATTCAATGCGTCAAAAACGAAAAATAAATATTCATTGACACAAATTACAAAAAAAAAAACACTCAGAATAAAAACAATGGAAAATAGAAGTTTGATTTGTATTTACATTTACGAATATGTTGAAAGGCAAGGTTGCGTACCTTACCTTTCAACATATTCGTACATAGCGACCCACCATTCCCGATATGAGTTGTACTTGGGGTGTCAAAATTTTCAAAAGTACCTGTTTTTACCTGTTTTTTTTTGTATAAAAAACTACCGGTTTTCCGGTTAACTTAAATGATTCGGTTTGATTTTAAATATGAAAGTCAAGACATACATATTTGGCACGAAGATACTCAACAGATACATAAATTACCTGGGTGATTATGGCCAATTACAAGCTGAAAACCAAATTTAGTTTAACATAGTTATCTGTGAGCGAAGCATACGCAGCAATAGTTTCAAAGAAAGGGAACAATGTGTAGGTTGGACAACAACAAATAAATCATTTAATATAACCATTACATGGTAATGTTTCGACCGAAGCCGGGTTCGTTAGATATTCATATGCTTAATAATGAAAATATTTCGATCGAAAAACACACACGCACTTTATCTACTAAACGAACTATACACACGCGTAACTAACAACCAATGACTAAATAGCTCTAACTATTCGTTACCGGCGGTTAATGATTGTCCTCCTTTCCGTTTCCGAGCGGAAACTGAACTTTATAACGATCGACTTTTGACTGACTCATTCGCTCTCGATGACCATGGCTTTATTTATAGTTGATCTCATCATCATCGTGGCGCGACAGCCCGACGTCGGGCCTTGGCCGCCTGGATCGTTGTCCTCCAATTGTCTGGGTCACGTGACCGCTTCCTCCAATGTTGGAAGCCCAGTAGTTGCGCGGCGTCCACATATACTGAGCTCTCCCAACGAGATCTCGGTCGTCTAGGCAGTCTCGCTCCGTCGACTCGTTTTGCGTCCATTACTGTCTTTGGCATGCGATCATCGTCCATAGATCTCGGCTACAGAATTATTTAGATAGTTCGAAACTCCGAAAGCGTTTCCGAATAGATTCGTGTATCGACTAGTTTAACGAAGATTCCAGATAGTACGAAACTCTGCTAGTGCTTCGTTCAGTTGGAATTTGTCATCGATGGTTCGAGACTACGGTAGAGCTTAGTACAGTTTGTGTCATAAGTGTCATGTTCTCTGTACATAAAATACCGCCTACTTCTTAAAACTGTTCGTCCCAAACAGAAGTCATTGTGACGCCGCTCACGCGGTGCCATCCGGTCCAAGATGTATGATCTTCATTTTCTCTATTGGCCTCCAACGTTTCGGAACTCGACGCACCACATTATGCAGCCAGGCAACAATCTCGTCTGCTTCCTTCCAGGTCTGTCGCAGCTACGAGCACATCTGTTTTCTCGGGCGAGTGATATACAAACATTTGAGGCCACCGTCACTGACACCAATCGAGCGAGCTTTCCAGTTGAGCCTCCTTACGCAATCAACACTCCACCGAAGTCTTCCGTGCATCAGGCCATGTACGCTATCCAATCGGCGTCCGAAGTCGGCGACCGACGTTGACTGCTCCACACACGAACCATTTTGTGGGGTTGAAATACACTGCAACACCTCCGTAATCGGACATCGCAATGCTAAATCGACAGCAGTAGTACGCCCATTGTCGCTCCTGCCGTTCATCACTACAACGGCCTCGAACTGCGTGCAGGACGCTTCTACGTCGTCGAGAACTGGTTTTCTCAAAACCTTCGCGGACAGTTCGGCCATGATGAATCTCGACGTGTCCACACATTCCAGATCGTTCCTCGAGTTTCCGACCTTCTCGAATCCATCACATACGTTTTCGATCTGGGCACCCATCCGCATTCGTTCGAACCTCATGGAGTCTCTCCGAAGCTTCTCGCCGATTAGCTTATAGACTCCCGTAGACCGCTCCTCCAATTGTGACTTCAAGCTGTCCTTCTGCACTTGCGTTGTCACTTTCCGTTGCGACCCCTCCGACCTCACAGACTGCTCGTCCAACTTTGCCGATTGCTCGGTCAACTCTGTTGTCGGTTCATTCAACGCCGTTGTCGTTTCCCTCGGCGACTCCTCGAATCTCGCCGACCGTTCGTTCATCTTGATTGTTATATTACTCGGCAACTTCTCCGCCCTCGCTGACTGTTCGCTATCGGTCCGGCTGGTCACTATCGCAGCGGTCTCGAGCTGTGTCCTGCGTATGCGCCAGAACGTTTGTCCATCGAAACTGGCGCCTTCAGTTTTTCCACGGCCGATTCGGTCTTGACGCCTCCTGATGTTTCGATGCGCTCCGGTTCGCTCCTCAACTCTTCGACCTCCTCAGCAACCGTATCGAACCTGCCATCCATTTTAACGTCCTTTTGAATGAGGTGGCGTTCGAATTTCATGGATGTTTCTCGTAGCTTCCGTCAAGCTCGATATTTTCGCCAACGGTTTCTGCAACTGCTCGTAATGCTCCGCTTGTCGCTTAGATTGCTCGATAAGTCGCCTGTCAAACGCCTCGAATTTCTCGTTAAATCGCTTGTCAAACCGCTCGGATTGCTACCCTTTTTGCTTCGATTGCTCGTTAAATCGCTTGTTAAGCTCGGTTTGTTCGTTAAGCTTCGACAGTATCAGCTGTATGACAGGGTCCACGGTTGAAACCTGTTCGGCTCCTGATTCGGACGCGAATATCCCACTTCTGACACCAATTGTAAATTAGGACCGAGGCTGGCTTCGTTAAATAATCATATGCCGGGTTTCCATTAAAGATACAGTTTAGAAAAACAGTTTTGTTTTCAAAAACAAAAAAAAAAAAACAGAAATAAGTTTTGTTTTTTGAAAACAGTTCTGTTTTATGTAAACAAAATGTTTCAATCGAACAGACTGGTTTTGTTTCTAGTTCTGTTTATCTTGCTCTACATAGTGTCCAACAAAAATTTCAAACGACGAGGATTACATAATTAGCTGTGGTTTTTTAATTAATGACATCCAAAACAGAAAAAATGGAGATATTGGGTCAGTTCTCAAAATGACAACTGATAACTGACTGACTGACAGAAAACCAAAGTGCGTGTTTCAACCCACCAGACAAAAAACAAGAACAAATGTGTTTTCCTTTGATCTGTTTTAGAAAACAAAAACATTTTCCCATTCGCGATGGGAAAATGTTTTGTGCACCTACTCTTTCATCGGTCTTAGAGCCATCCGTGTAGATGGCCGAGGAGATTGGTGTTATAGATGTATATCCTACCCTTTGATCCCTAGATGGAACCAAATGCACGTTTTGGAAAAGTGTAATCGGCTTTCGCTGGAAGATCCAGACCTCCGTGTAGATGGCCACACGTCATTGCCCTCAACTATCTAGTTTTTTTGGTCGCCTATGAGTGCATTCACCACGCTCGTTTTATCCGGATCGCTACGGAGCGCTACGGAGCTCTCCGTAGCGCTACAACCCCTCCCGGTCGTGATTGCAACCGCTCCTTCCATCCGCTCCGGAGCGGTTACTTCCCCTTGATAGCAGAATTTTTTTACGCTCTCTGGGCATGTAGCGCTACAATTCGCAGCTGGTATGTGTGTTGTGACGTTTGTGTACATCAAAAGCGCAAATAGAATCCCCGTCTATGTAAATTCACTGTCTTCTCGTCTTCGATTTGATATTTCCTTGTTTCGTGATGTGCCAAAGAAATGTTTTGCGATGGAAAATTGGCAATTGTCAAATATTTGCGTTGTCACCTGTTTGTCAGACATTTCATATGTAGCGGTTCAATCACGAAAGAAATGTTGACAGGTAGCGTCTCCTCAAATGTGTCGTGGAGGGGATGTAGCGTTCTGTAGCGAAAATTTTTCACATGAATGCAGGCAATAGTTCGTCAAAAATCAATCGGAAGCAAATTAAGCAGCATGTTCAAGCCAGCCGACGGAGAAATTCTCAAAGCCCCTGTATCGGCAATCGCAGCTAGTATTTGGACTGTAACCATCTGTTAAAGTAGGCCGCCACTTTAAGTGCCATCCATACGTATGTACATTTTGTTTTCTGTAAAACTATTTTTTGAATTTTTCGCTTTGTTTTTAATTTTTGAAACGATTTCCTCTCGACGTATCTCTCTCTCTCTCACAACAAATTTTTCCACAAGAGAACAATAGAATGCGCTCACTGAAATTTCGAGTTGAAACTTAATGCGGAGAAATCAGTGCATAATTTAAATTCATATAGTATACATACATATGTATGTAGCACTTGGCTCTGTGACGGTGCCGGACTATAAGCGGTGCTGGATTACCGAGACTCTGCGGGTTCGGGGACTGTGCCGAACTATAAGGGGTTCCAGGCTATCAAGACAATACTGTATCTTCATTTCACCCCGTTGTTTTTCCTAAATAAAAAGTCATAACTTTTATTGAACTAGCGAACAACTTTAATTAATAAAAAGATAAAAATAATTGTCACAAATTAAAATTAGGTTATTGCATTATAAAACTATACAAATTTTGGAAAAATCAGCTAAACACGTAAGACGACAATGCTTTTTTAAATAGTATGCCGGATTCTCTCATCACCGTTGAACAAAATTACCGGATGACTCTCGCTGTCCTCCTGGTCATCATCCTGAATATCCAAACATGGCCGACAATCGGTGAAATTGTCTACATGATCTCTCATTTCATCCAGTTCCATATCATTTAAATTGCCGCTATCATTTAATTTCTCTACAGATAGCTCATCATCAGCATCCCAACAGGATGTGGACAAAGCTTCCAATGTATTCAGTACATTACTAGAATTGGATTTCATTGCATTTTCTTGATCTAGACAATCCGCAGTCTGAAGAGAAATTTCAGATGAACTGTCAAGCCACGAAGTTGCTGATTCACAACCAACCGTAGTTTCCGAATCAGAAGGGCTGTTGTTCAATTCGGAATGTTTCTCGTGGCATAGTGTCGAAGGACTCATTGTCGATGTTATGATTTCTTCCTTGAAAACCCTCGTTGATTTTAGCGCTTCGCTGCACAAGACAGTATCGTTCATATTATCTGCGGTATGTTTAGTTTGTTCAAGATAACATGTCGCCTGAAGGTCTGTATTGCATTCGAAGTACATTTCCTCGCAATCTATTTCCAGGATACCATCGTTACAAAATTGACTGTCTAATGATTCGTTTAGATCCTTAAGAAGTTTATTCGCATTGTGTTGCCCAGTATTTTCCGAAAATGTTTGAATTGTATTTTCGAGGAATATTTCATTACTATCTTCTTTTATATCATGGAATATCGGATCATTATTTTGAACACAATCGAGAATCATGAGTTTCTCTTGTTTCGGGACTAGTTCTGGTCGGGTTTCATCATTTTCGTCAATAGGTCTCAGAGGAGAATGTCGGTGTAGTCTGTGGGAGGATGCTTTGTTAATTTTACTTAATAATTCCTCCTCTGTTGTTTCTTGAGATTTATTGAGTCTGCCATCACATTTCTGTGAATTCACTTGCCCATCAATTGCATCAACTTCACTTCGTCCGTGTGATTGTTTAGCGCTCTTTTCTCTATCAAATCCAATATCCATATTTTGGATTTCAATTGTCAGATTCTCAATGCAGTCTTCGAATACATGCGCTTGGGGACGAATATTCGACGCCTGCATTTTAGACTTAATACTTTTAAGGAATACATCGTATGAGTTTACAATAATAGACACTCCTGAGCTACTCCCCTCTGTAGCATCATTTGCAAATTCAACCCCGCTATCTTCGGAATTGTTGACCAACACTTCTGGTTGACTATTCTCTAATGATACTTGACTGTCAAATGTAGCTTCATTTTCAAAGTTGCGCTGTAGAATGGGTGAAAGAACATTTCCTTCGGCTGACAGAACCACATAATTCGCAGATTCGATCAGAGTTGACGAAAGCGCATCGTCTGGATTTTTCGTAGAACTAAACCCCCCATCATAAGTCTTTAGTGGGTTGGGATACCAATCAGCAAATATGTCAAGTATATTTTCAGTAATTTTGCCTCTATCAAGTTTGGTTCTTTTATTAGTTTTTTGAGCACGTTTCCAATCAATTTTACGTCCTTTACGATTTGGAATTGGTGTTGTGCGAATTTTTGAATGTTCCTCCGCAATATCAGAGCCAACGATAAGTTTTACATGTTTCTTTGTTTCACTCTGACTGGCGCCTTTTGGACCTTTTCGAAGGCATGAACTTGTTTGAATTTTAATATTTTTCAAAGTGCAAATTGGCTTGTCTGGGGTCTTATCGAAACCTTCCTCATCATCTTCATTCAATCTACTTTTCTTTGAGATGCTGACATTAATTATGTCTTCTGAAATAGCTCCTTTAACTCGATTACTATCCGTTGTAATAATTGGTTCAATAGAGCTATCATCAGGTATGTCCCGAATGTGAAATGGACTTTGAAGTGGAATATTTGGCTCATCGGTCCGGTTGGCTTTGGTCCCTGAATATGGTTCATTCGACTCATCTTCTAAAAGGCGATCTACAGTATTTAAGTAGTCTTCATACACATTGTTGAGTGTTCCTCTATTATCCCTTACGCCACTTATTTCATATAGTTCTGCGGTGGATTCATTTTCCACTATGATATCTTGATTACCAGTGAACAAAAATCTAACTGAATCCTCCATTATGTCCTCCGGGTTTTCTATCAGCTTTGGGGCATACTGTTCTTTTTCAATATGCACATATTTACAATCAACTTTACCACAAACTGGACATTTGGAAATTTCCCGAATTTGGTTTGGAACAGGATCGGATTTTATCTGCACATCTTCAATATCCTGAATGCCTTCCGTACTTTTTGGATTTTCTATTTTTTCCTGCAGTGGTGCTGAAGACCGTTCTACATCATCTTCCTCACTGCTTGAATCGATATAGTCAAACTGGGGATCGCCACCTCCCCTGTTGCGCAAACGAAGAGTGGCTGTAAGTAATAGTCAATATTGAAATCCTACTTTAGGGCAGATGAATATGAAACTCACCATTTACACTGTCTCTAATTTTTCGACGTTCTGCTTTATTCCAGCGGGCATGCTCACGACGTTCTTCTTCGTATCCGCCACGTTTCCTAAATAGAAAAACATTATTACTCGACACTCGCGTTATTAAATTAATTGGATCGTTAATTTAAAATTGGGGATCTGATTTATATTGTATGCATGACTCATCCGTGTAAAGCGGAAATCCACTCGATTGTGGGTCCAGAGTGGATTTGCTCTTTAACCAGTACGAACCCGCATTTTTCTGTGTGACGCTATTGTTAGGATGCATACACGGTGCCTTCCTAACGTCTTAAGAAAATCGTCTCGAGGCCTACCCTAAAGTTGATTTCCGCAGTATATGTAGTACAAACGTACCGTATGTATAAATGATCAGGGTGACCTCCTGATTCGACTTAGCTATGTCTGTCTAACCGTTCGCACGATAACTTTCGACAGAATAAAGCTAGAGGCTTGAAATTTTCGTCAAATATTTGTGGCATGATCGAGTTGTTTGCTGTTGAATATGGGGAAGGGAGCACCTGCCTCCTCTACATGTTTAAAATAATTAAATGTATCTATAACTCCCGATTGAATAAACGTGAAAAGCTGTAACTTTGGCAGATGACTTGAAAGGGCCATTTTGTATTTTTCTGTCAAAATGAGATTGATCAGTTTGTAAATAACGGTACTTTTCTTACAAAGAGTCCCACATTACCCTACTTTTCAGGGTTTTTGTCTATAACTCTTAAACCAATTGACGTAGGGAGCTGATTTTTTGGTAAGTAAACTTCAGATGAGAAGCTGCTTGAGTTCTAGTAAAATGAGCATAATCAGGCCAAAGGAACGCCTACCTCCCCTACAAATGGGAAAATGGAAACATTGTTGAACTATAATCAAGCAAGCGAGTTGAAAATTTGGTCGGATGTAGATAGTAAGATCTAGTTAGTTGTTACTGAAAATGGGCAAGATCTGACCCACACCTACCTCCCCTACAAATGAATCTTCAAATAAGCGATAACTTTTGATAGAACGAAGCCAGCGACTTGAAATTGTGGTCAAATGTTTGAAGTAGGATTTAGTTAGTTGGTACTAGCTGAAGTACATCAAGAGTTCGCTACACTCTCGTTGTTCACTTCGCTCACAACATTTACAATAATTTTGGTCGTTTTAGTCATTTGTTCGCGGTCATTCATCCCGGGGGAGAGGGTTTCGTAGCGCCACCATTCGTCCCAGTGACCCCGGAAACCATTGGTTTCTCACTAATCTCCATCATTTTCGACATTTCTTTGCACTCTCATTCACCTCCAGGTTTATTTCGTATTATATCGGGCCTTATTCGAATTTGCATGTCGACAAATATTTGTATTGTGGGTAAGATAGTTGATTTTGGGAATGGTCAAGATCCTTCTGATTGAGCGCCAACCTCCCCTATAAATTGGCAATATAGGAAACTCACTTTTGACGCATATGGTCGTTACTAATAGGTACTTTTGGTATCGCCACTAGGTCTGTACAAGTATAGGGTATATACGCATTGGTTTTTGGTTTTTTGGTTTTTATTTCGTTTTGCTATTTTTTGTAGATCGTCGGACTTTAGTACCCCAGCGACCTACAGCAAACTCGTGCCTCTGCCTAACGAGATTGAAGAGTTTTTGCCAGACGACTCTGCCGGATCTTCACGGTCACTCCAGTAAACCTTCACTGCGTCCCCTTGGACACTTAGGTGTCCGCTAACACCTGTCCATTACACGATTTGTCGTTAAATAATTAAGAAATACTTACCAAGCTTCAGCACAAGCCCTATCCCGTGGAAACACAGGTCTTCTATCCAAGTGTGTTAACATTTTCTGCAATGAAAAATATTTGCAAAGATTCTTTGAATACAATAAAAACATATGAATCAACGGCTTACACATTCCAAAATTAGTGTCTTCCTATATTGAGGTATCTTATTGACCACTGGATTTCCATCAAGATCCAAGACTCTCAATTCAGGCATTTTAGCAAAAATCTGAAAAATTTAACTAGCTGGTAGTCTGATTATGTGAAAACAGTAGCTCTCCTAACTAAACAATTTTTAATCGAAGTAAATACACGTATTTCGGGAGCAAAAGTAAGTATAATGTGAAATGTAAATGTGAAATGTATTGGAGAAGGGGATGAATCGCTCGTGAAGTACTTGTATTTACTTCAAATAAAGATTCTTTGTATTGACTTTATGAATGTTTTTTAATCATTGGGCATACCCACCTTAACAACCAATATGTCTTCAATTCGATTATGGGATAAGTCTAAAACCGAAAGCATTTTGCAATTGACAACTTGCTCAATATCTTCAACAGTCCTTATATAATTGTGCGAAAGATTCAACGTTGAAAGTACTGGTAACTTATTCACTCCACAATTTTCAATTCGACTTATATGATTGTTCGCCAAGTTAACTGTATCCAGTTCAGAACATGCCTCCAAATTTTCAATTTTCTTGATTAGATTATTGTTAAGAAATAAGCAACGTAGGTATGTTTGATTATCAAGTCCTTGTATTTCAGATATGGCATTATTTTCAAGCCATAGGCATTTAAGTCCGGTGTATTCTTCTAAGCATTCTATGTCGCGGTATCCTGTACAATAATTTTTTTTTGTTAGCTTAGAGTAAACGCAGTAATGGTTAAAATTATAAACGTTAACATACCTTGATAGTGCAAGTACAGGACATCATTCAGTTCAGGCGTCTGGTACAGTTTATTCTTTTTACACAACGCCTGGATCCCTTTCTTTGTCATCCTACTAAGTTCCAATACTTCTCCACCACCCGATACAGACTTTGCACTTTTCGACATGATGTCACAAAGTACTTTATTTATATTCTTATTCGTTTTGGTGTGCCAATAGTTTCAGTAATTAATATCTGCAAGATTGGCTTTTCCCGAAATATTTCAACAAAGATTATATTGTATGTATTTAACGTATCCGTATCCTGACAGAAAATTAAAAATTGTTTACATAGCACAATTAGCAACAGTTGCTATGGTTATTGTTTTATGCGTTTTGAATCAGGGAAAAATATAGTTGAAGACATAGAAACTCAAAAGTATGAACATGGATAGAAAGATTTTTATTTGAGGCCGGGTGCACATTGCATTGTGTTCGCGTATCGCGTACGTGTGTTTTCTGTCAAACGGATGTAATCTTTGCTTTCGCTGGAACGGTAAGCGATTTGACCTTGCAAAATACGATAGAGAAATGCCGTTTGGTACGATTGTTGGTGGTCCCCATACATTCATTTTAAGAGATGGAACCATCTTGGACCGGGCAGAGCGGCTGTGTGGGCAAAAAACCGAAAAATTTGAGCCTTTTTTTTAATATTCTCCAAATAGCTTCTAAACGGTGCCTCGGACCAAAAAACTTAATAGGATTTAATTTAAATTAAACAGCGTCAAATTTTACATCTAATGCATTGCTCAAAGTTGACATTCGGTAGTATAGTCAAAACCGATAGACGAAAAACGTCATCTTTCGAGGCCTTGGAGGAAAATCAGACTATATTGCTTTTCAAGCTCACATTTCACTGAAACCGATGCTAGAAATGGAAAATGTGTTAGACAAAAGTTGAAGATATTTCTATTTCAAGTTTAACTAGCCCAATACTTTTCAAATCGGCCTGTTTTTAGTGCAGTTGTGAGCGAAAATGCAGAAATTGTTTTTAGCGATTTGAGCCTTAATAGCTCTATCTCGATAAATATAACAGCTTAAAGTTTTGGTTTAGCCTCAATTCGTAGGTATTTTAACCCTGTTTATAAAAAATTTGCTAAATTTTTTGTCAGACTAATTTAATTAATTAAATCATCATCATCATCGTGGCGCGACAGCCCGACGTCGGGCCTTGGCCGCCTGGATCATTGTCCTCCAATTATCTCGGTCACGTGACCGCGTCCTCCAATTTTGGGAGCCCAGCAGCTGCGCGGCGTCCACACCTACTGAGCTCTCCCAACGAGATCTCGGTCGTCCTCGCAGTCTCGCTCCGTCGACTCGTTCTGCATTCATTACTCTCTTAGGCATGCGATCATCGTCCATTCTTTGTACATGCCCTGCCCATTGAAGTCGTTGTAGTTTGACGATTTTCGAGACTTGCAGCTCATCGTACATTTCATACAACTCATGGTTGTACCGGATGCGCCATCCATCTCGATCGCAAACAGCCCCGAAAATTCGCCGTAGAACCTTACGTTCGAAAGTGTCTAGCATGTTTTCGGAGGCTTGAGTTAGGGTCCATGCTTCGCAGCCATAGCATAGCACTGGTCGTATAATGGTTTTGTACACGCGGAGCTTCGTGTTTCTGTGCACATGCTTCGATTTCATTATGGGGAGAACCGAGAAAAAAGTCTTATTAGCTAACTGTATCCGTCGCTTGATTTCGTCAGTTTCGTTGGCGTCCCTTGACAGGTTGCAACCCAGGTAGATGAAGTTGTTCACGAACTCGATGTTGAGGTCCCCCACGTTGATGCTCGGTTGTGCAGGTGTCCTTGTCACCGATTGCATCATTATTTTAGTTTTACCCTCGTTAATACGTAATCCAACTTCCTTTGCAGCGGTATCGAGCGTATGCAGAAGTTCTTCTGCGTCAGCCAATCTTCGGGACATGATGTTGATGTCGTCGGCGTACGCTGCTAATTGTGTCGACTTGATGAGCAGCGTCTTGCTGTTGTCCATATTCATGGCCCGAATAACGTATTCCAGTGCTAGGTTGAAGAGCGTCGGTGCCAGTCCATCGCCCTGTTTCAAACCAGTGCGTGTTTCAAATAGATCAGTAAGTCTATTCTGGATCCTGACTTGTGAGACGGAGTTGGTCATCGTCATCTTTGTCAGTCGCACTAATTTTGCTGGTATACCAAATTGCAGCATGATGTTGTACAGTACTCCACGATCGATACTGTCGTATGCCTGCTTGAAGTCGACAAAGATTTGGTATACGTTTACGTTGTATTCCCAGCACCTCTGGAGTATCAGTTTGACTGAGAAGAGCTGATCGGTTGTGGAGCGACCAGGTCTGAAACCGCTTTGATATTCGCCAATGACTCGTTCTGCGTACGGTTTTATTCTATTTTCCAGAATTTTCGTCAAAATTTTATAGGACGTACAAACTAGTGAGATGCCCCTGTAATTCTCACATCGCAATTTATCTCCCTTTTTATGGATTGGACAGATGATGCTTCTGCGCCAATCGTCTGGGATCTCCTCGTTCTCCCATACTCGCAGGAGTAATTGATGTATGGCATCAACTAGACTCGTTCCACCGAATCTTAGCAGTTCAGCTGGGATCTCGTCAGCGCCCGGCGCTTTATTTCGTTTTAGTGACCGCAACGCGAGATCAACTTCCTCTACTGTCGGGGGTTGAATGGGTGGGCCTAGATCAACAATATCATCGAGAGCTTCCTGTGTGGGGATGTTAGATGGTCGGTTTAGAAGCTCTTCAAAATAAGAGGCCCATCGTTTGTTAATACCATCGGTGTCGCTGATGATGTTTCCATCCTTGTCCTTACAAAGGCTAGTCCTGGGTTGGTAGCCGTTCTTAATTGTATTTACTAGTTTGTACGCTTGTCTGGTGTTCCTATTAGCTAAGTTTTCGTTTATGTTCAGCAACTGCTCGTCAAAGTATTTACGTTTCTTACGTCTAATTATTCTATTCGATATTCGCCGTAGCTCGTCATATTTTTCTCTTCTGGCTCTGGTTCCTCGTTGAATCCATTGTCTGTAGGCCTCGTTTTTCGCGTCAAGTGAATTTTTGCATTCTTCGTCGAACCAGTCATTTCGCGCTCGCCGGGCTTTATATCCCACGACCTTCTCTGCGACATCCTTGATGGTACCCTTGAGTTCTTCCCAGAACCCATGGACGCCTGTGTTGCTGATGTTGTGTAGCATAGGTGATAGTTTTTCTTCAAGGGCGGTAGTATACGCCACCGCTGTAGCATCACTCAAGAGCTTATCAACCGCAAAGATTTTGGGAGGGCTGATTCTTGACTGGTGCACTGAGGAAATTCTACATCTGTAGGTCGTCTTCACCAAGTGATGATCTGAGTCGCAGTTTGCTCCTCGATAGGAGCGGACATCCATGACACTAGACGCCCATCTCCTGCAAATGAGGACGTGGTCAATTTGGTTGACGGTATGTGCGTCTGGAGACTTCCAGGTCTGCTTGTGAATGCGTCGATGCGGGAAACACGTAGAGCTTACGACTAGATTCCTGCTGCAGGCGAAGTCGATAAGTCGCTGGCCGTTATCGTTACATTCTTCATGGAGGCTGTGGCCTCCAGAGGTCCCCCGATGCCAACTTTCATTCCCGACTTTCGCGTTAAAGTCTCCCAGCAGCAATTTGACGTCATTTGTTGGAAGTGAGTCGAAGAGAGTTTCAAGGCGGGCGTAGAACTCGTCTTTTACTGCGTCTTCTTTAACTTCAGTGGGGGCATGCACATTGATGAGCCAGAGATTGAAGAATCGAGTCTTGATGCGAATCGCACACAGCCGTTCATTTATGGGTTTGAAGTCAGTAATATGCGGTTTGAAGTGATTGTCCACTATAAATGCTACTCCAAACTCCTTGCGGCCCGATGGTTTGCCACTTGTAAAAATTGTGTGCGATTTCTTGTCATTAATCTCGCTGCCAAGCCAATTTGTTTCCTGGACTGCAGTAATGCTCAGTTTGTACTTTTCGACCTGTTGAAGGAGGGCCTTCTCGGCCCCCGGTTTGTTCAGGGAGCGTACATTCCAGGATCCGAAAGAATAATCCTTTATTCGTTTGCGTG
Organism: Chloromyia formosa; assembly: GCA_964017055.1. Classification (NCBI taxonomy): domain Eukaryota; kingdom Metazoa; phylum Arthropoda; class Insecta; order Diptera; family Stratiomyidae; genus Chloromyia; species Chloromyia formosa. The sequence goes on along the minus strand of OZ024816.1, from coordinate 23,519,897 downwards.
GTCGTCGTTGTTGATCCGTCCAATCCGAGGCTTTTGTTCCAGGTTTCTTGACATGGAGTGGTTTTTACAAGGACGAGTTGTCAGCACGTCGCTTAACCCCATTCGGGGGATGGCCTCGGAGATAGCTGCTTCAGATGGTTTAATAAACGTGCTGGAGCCCACACAACTATGTAGCAGGTCCAACTACGCAAGTCATTCCATCCTACTAGACCTGAGACGCTTAGGTGTTTGTCAGCCATTCAGGCTACAGCTATCTGCCTTTTCCAAACTGTCTTATCGCTAAGACATTGGCCGTCAGCGAATTGATACACTGCCGTTACCAGGGGGCGCCCACGTGGAGGACTATGGAAAAGGTCTTTGCCCCCCTTAATTAAATAATTAGTTAATTAAATACTACTTTGCCTTAACCCCTAGCGGGGCATAGCGCGTCAACTACTCCTGCGCGCCATCGTACTCTGTTCTGGGCAATGGGGCGCAACTCCCCAAAAGACTTACCCAGTACCTGACACTCCTTTGCCACAGATCGACGCCATGTGATTCGAGGACCCCCTCTTGGTCGGCCTTGGTTGGAAATGGGGTTCCATTTCATGGCATGCAAAGCAATGCAGTTATCACTCTTCCGCAATGTGTGACCTATCCACTGCCATTTTCGCCTGCGTATCAATTCGTCGATTGGCATCTGACCCGTACGCCGACTTAGCTCTTCATTTGATATTGTTTCGGGCCAGAAAATTCTTAAAATTCGACGAAGACATGAGTTGACGAAAACTTGCAGCTTTCTGGTAACTCCTACGGAAACTTTCCATGTACTGCTCCCATACAAAAGTACTGATAGTACCAGGGAGCGAAACAGGCCCAGCTTGCTCTTGATGCTGAGATAACTGCCCTGCCAGACTTTGGACAGCATGCCGTATGCACGTTTAGCCTGGTTGATACGACGAGCGATGTCCTGCTCCGTACCACCATTTTCGGCAACAATGCTACCCAGGTAGACGAAGTTGTCCACCTTCTCCACAGGCTGCCCATTAATATTGATGGCAATAGGTGTCGGATTCCTTTTTCGCAACGGCGGGCTAAGAACCTTGGTCTTGTTGGTATTAATCTTTAACCCAACCTTGCTTGCCTCCCTCTCGAGATCTAACGCCATTGCGGACAGATCCATGATTTTGTGGGAGAGTAGGCATATGTCGTCAGCGTAGTCAAGATGTTGTAGATAAGATGTCAAAGTCCATTGAATTCCTCTGTCGAGTCCGGATAGGGCTGCATGCAACACATCGCCGATCACAATGAGGAATAGGATCGGTGAGAGGATGCACCCCTGCCGAACTCCACTGCGAATCTCAAAGTCCCCCGACACCTTACCTTTATGCAGAACGCGACATTTCGCGCCGTCATAGGTTGCCTTAATAATAGCCACAAGCTTCTCAGGGATGCCTCTCCTGCGCAAGGCCGCCCATATAGAATCCCGGTTCGCACTATCGAAAGCCTTTTCGAAATCGATGAAAAGCAAGTGAAGCGGAGAATCGTATTCAGCGCATTGCTCGATGATGATTCGCAAGGTGTTAATGTGATCGACACAGGAGAATCCGGATCGAAAGCCAGCCTGCTCTTCATCAATTGTGCTTTCTAAGTGGGCCTTTAGTCTTTCCAGGACGATTTTAGCTATTATCTTGGCAACGGCAGGAAGCACACAAATGCCTCTCCAATTATTACAGTCTGTGAGGCTACCCTTCTTTGGAAGTTTGATGATCAAACCTTCCTTCCACTCAGTGGGAAAGGTCTCTGTATTCCACGCTTTATCAACAAGTGGGTGCAGCAAATCGGCAGTTACGCTTGGCGCTGCTTGATAAAGTTCGGCAGGGATGCCGTCAAGTCCGGCGGCCTTTCCTCGTTTTAGTGCAATAATTGCAGTGACTATTTCCTCTTTAGTCGGGGCAGTGGACCGTATACGCACATTTCGATGGTTAGCTAAATTATCTATATGAGGGGGAACTTCACCAGAGGTTACACGGTTCAAGACCGCGGCGAAGTGTTCTTTCCATCGCCTCATTTGATCTTCTTCCAAGATAAGTAGCTTTCCATCACTATCTTTCACCGGATGTTGGCAGGAGTTACGACCACCTGTAAACTCCTTGATGACACCGTATACGGCGTTTAAGTTGTTACTTCTAGCGGCTTCTTCTGCTGACGCTAAAAGAGAATTGGCATAAACTCTTTTATCGCGTCGCACACTACGCTGAACTTCTCGAGCTTTCTGACGGTAAAGGAGTTCGATGCTGCTTCGATTGTCGTCTGAGGCTGCAGCCAAACGAACTTTCAGCTCCTTTCTTTCAACAATCCGCTGCCATGAAGCGTCGGACATCCAGGGCTTATTCCGGCAATCCGGGTTTGGGCCAAGGATGGTATTTGCGCTATCAATGTACGCATTTTTTATGGCATCCCAGTTTTCGTTTATGTCACTATCTGGGTGACTAGTTATCTCAGCCGCTTTTTGCGCAAGATGGTCATTATATTGTTGTAAGACAGCTGGATTTTTTAGTCGAGCGGTGTTGAATTTGCGGGGCCTGGATCTTTCGTCGCTGGGGCGGCGCACGGCTGCAATACGCAATCGAACATTAGCGCTCATAAGATAATGGTCTCTTCCCATCCCAATATCGGCACCCTTCTTGTTTCGCACGTCCAGGAGGCAACTCTTGAATCTTTTACTAATGGCAAAATGGTCGATTTGATTTTGTGTTCTGCGCCGATCAACAGAGGACCAACTGATTTTGTGGTGGTCCTTATGCTCATACATAGTACCACCGATGAAGAGACTGTGAAAGTTGCAGAACTCCACAAATCTTTCACCGTTGTCATTACGAGTTAATTAAATGATTCAATTTCTTCCATAATTTCAAAGTCCAAACAACTTATATGAGTCTTCAGGTTGGTTCCTAACGTATTTGGTCATTCTGAGCCAAATGAAATCAACAGCTAATCCATAAGACCGTTAGTTAAATGATCTTTTTTGTTAAGTAAGTTAAAAAGAAAAGGCTGTGATTCCATACAACCATTAATTCAAATGATATTCACATTTTTTTCAGATTTTTTTATTAGTCAAATAAACTTTTTTATTAAATAAGTTGAAAATAAAAAGCTTTGATGCCAGCTTTAGGCTGTTTCCTAATGTATTTGGAAATTCTGAGCCGAATGAAACTAAAGGCAATTCCATACAATTGTTAGTTTAAAAGATATTCACATTTTTCCAGATTTTTTTTCAAAGTCAATTTTTTTTTTAATAAATTGAAAATAAAAGGTTTTTATTCCACTTTTAGATTTACTCCTAATGTATTTGCTCATTCTGAGTCGAATGCAATCAACCGCAATTTCATACAATCATTAGTTCAAAAGGTATTCACATTTCTCCAGATTTTGTTATTAATTTAAAAAAACATTTTTATTAAATAAGTTTAAAATAAAAGGCTTTCTTTAGCGAAACTTTCATAAACAAAGTTAAAATATCTACGAAAACTTTTAACTATTATATTTATCGAGATAGAGCTACAGGCTCAAATGGCTAAAAAACCATTTCTGCATTTTCGCTCACAACCACACTAAAAACGGGCCAATTTGGAAAGTATTGGACTAGTTAAACTTGAAATAGAAATATGTTCAACTTTTGTCAAATGCGTTTTTCCATTTGTAGCATCGGTTTTAGAGATATGTGAGCTTGAAAAGCGATATAGTGTGATTTTCCTCCAAAGCCTCGAAAGGTTACGTTTTTCGACTGTCTCTGTCTCTCTATCTGTTTTGATTATACCACTAAACCGAATTTCAACTTTGAGCAATGCATTAGATGTAGAATTTGACGTTCTTTAATTTAAATCCTATTAAGTTTTTCGGTCCGAGGCACGGTTTAAAGGTTGTGAGGAGAACATTAAAAAAGGGCTCAAATTTTCCGGTTTTTCGATAGCACAGCCGCTCTGCCGCGGGGTCCAAGATGGCTCCATCTCTTGAAATGAAAGTATGGCCCCCCGAACATTCAGGCGACTTGCAATTTGACATCGGCTAAGTTCATTATATAGGGTTACTGGTAACTCGACGTATTCCTCGTTACACGTTATAATAGAGTCAAAATGCAAGAAAATAAAGCCACAAATGTTTTACCGATTTTCAGTGGTTGTTGAGATATTTGAATTTTAAATGTTTTTATAAAAACCACGGATTTAGCAATTTAAAATAAGGATTAAAAAAAAACTACTTAGTTAATGGGTTGAAACTTAATTTTTTTATTTTAGCCAACACCATAGCAATCATTTAAATTTAAAAAATGCTTCACGTCGTGAAATTTTTAATTTAAGAAAAAAAAAAAAAACATGATTTTTATTTACTTGATTTCAAACGTAGTATTACTCAAAAAATTTATATGACATAAAGCGTACAAACCACTAGAAAAGCATATCCGTCTTGTCAGCTTTTCAAAAAAGTATGAATATAAATACAAATCCTTCAAATAATTGAAGGATCTGGCTAAAATTTTTTGGCGAACCATTATTCGATTTGAGAAAAAATAAAACAAATTCATAAATTCATACAAATTTCCAATTTCCAATGTATAATGCCCGGTTCACATTATTCCAGTAACCAATCCAGTCCAGTAATCTAGTCCAGCGCTGGATTGCTACTGGAATAATGTGAACCGGCACTGGACAGCTATCCAATCCAGCAATCCAGTCCAGTAATCCAGTCCAGTGACTGGATTGTCGGTCTACTTTTTCATTCCAGCTCGCCTAGAAATCATTGTCACTATAGTTACCGAATCAACAACACACTCGCCGGACTACTGGACTGGAATCATGTAGACGATATGATCCAGTCCAGCACTGGACTGGATTGCTGGACTGGAATAATGTGAACCGGGCATTAGGGATTTCCATGTGGTCCTGCGTGGAAACTACCTCGGTGGCGGAAACCTCTCTTCCTAAGCTCGTCGGCCTTCCTCGTACGCGCGTTCTAAATAACTCTTCCAGGCGTTCTTCCTCCAAAAGTTCCTGTCGAGGAATCCTCCGACTGGCCGCTCTTCTGGACGAGTTGGCGATGAACGCAACACTCTCAACGCCGCGACTTGTTTCGAGTGCAAGAAAGTAGGACTCCGCTTCACCGCACCGAATGTACCGCCCCATATGTTCCCTTCCCTTGTTTGTGTTTTGGATCAGGTATCCGGCGGGGCTTCTGCAACCGAAGAGCCCAATGAGGGCGCCACGCGCTTCAAAAAGGAGTCCTTCCTTGAGGCCGGCCCGAAACGCGAAAGTGGCTGGAAAACCACGAAAGCCGACCACAGCGGCCAAAAGACCAACGCCGGGAATGTTCCTATGGTATGCGCAAGGCATAATCTTCATCGATTACCTGCAGAAGGGAACAGCAGTCACAGGAGAGTATTATGCAGCGTTATTGGACAAAGTGAACGTCGAAATAAAGAAAACCAGGCCGAAGCGTATATACCCTAGACTTGTACAGACCTAGTGGTGATACCAAAAGCCCCAATTGGCAACGACCATATGCCTTAAAAGTGGGTCTCTTATATGGCCAGTTCATAGGGGAGGTTGGCACTCATTCAGTGGGATCTTGACCATTCTCAAAATCAATTAACTAACCCATTCTACAAATATTTGTCGAATTTTTCAAGTCGCTAGCTTCATTATATCGAAGGTTAACGCTTATTTGAAGTTTTACTTGTAGGGGAGGTTGGGGTTCCTTGGGTCGGATTTTGCCCATCATTGCCACCAACCACTTAGATCCCCCTACAAATATTTAAACAAAATTTCAAGTCCCTAGCTTCACTCTATCGAAAGTAATCGCTTATTTGAAGTTTCATTTGTAGGGGAAGTAGGGGTTTCGTTGGTCGGATTTTACATATTTTCAATATTAGCCAACTGGGTCATACTACAAACATTTAGCCAAAATTTCAAGTCGCTAGCTTTATTTTGTCGTAAGTTATCACTTATTTTAAGTTTCATTTCTAGGGGAGGTAGGGGTTCCTTAGGTCGGATCTTACCCATCTTTAATGCCAACTAACTCAATTTCACTTCAAACATTTGACCAAAATTTCAAGTTGCTGGCTTCATTCTATGAAAAGTTATCGCTTATTTGAAGTTTCATTTGTAGGGGAGGTGCGGGTTTCTTGGGTCGGATCTTGCCCATTTTCAATACCAACAAAGTAGGTCTTACTAGCAACATTTTGACAAATTTTCAACGTGCTGGTATCGTTTTTTTTAAAGTTATCGTAATTAAAGTAATATTTAATTTTTTGAAATTTGTAGGGGAAGTTGGCGTTCCTTTGATCTGATTATGCCCAACTTACAAAATCTTAAGCAGCTTCTCACTTCAAGATTACATGCCAAAAATCAGGTGGCTACGTCAATTGGTTCAGGAGTTATAGACAAAAAATGAAAACTAGGGTAGTACGGCGTTCTTTGTAAGAAAATTACCATTAGTTTTCAACTGATCGATTTTACAATATTTTCCCAGGAGGGTATAAGATTATCCTCATGAGTAATCTACCAAGGCTGGAGCTTTTCATGTTTTTTTATTCGGGAGTTATAGATACATTTATGTATTTTACATATGTAGGGGAGGTAGGCGTTCTCTAAGCCTGATCATGCCCATTTTCAACAAAATCTAATTAGATCACACTGCCAATATTTGACCAAAATTTCAAGGCTCTAGCTTCATTCTATCGAAAGTTATCGTGCGAACGGACAGACAGACAGACAGACGGACAGACAGACATGGCTAAATCGAATCAGGAAATGACCCTGATCATTTATATATATACATTGCTATACCTCCGGAGCCTCCTTTAAGGTGTTACATATTTTCGTCGTGACAAAAACAATATACCCTATACTATAAGTCTAGGGTATAAAAACGGTCCCATATGGCGGAGAAAAAAGTTCTGTACCATCACGATAACGCATCGCACACACACGTCCTTGGAAGCCATGGCTAAATTAGACCAATTACGATTCGAATTGTTGCTCACCCACCGTATTCTCCAGACTTGGCCCCAGCGACTATTTATTATCTGTTCCCAAACCTCAAGCGGTGGCTCCAGGGAAAGAGATTCAGATCGAATGAGGAAGTCATCGCTGAAGCCGAGGCGTATTTCGAGGCCTTGGACGTTTCGTACTACAGAAAGGGCATCAAAATGCTATACAAGTGTATCGTACTCGATGGCAACAATGTTGAGGAATTAATATAACTTTGCCCAAAAAAAGCTTGTTTTCATTAAAAATCCCGGGACTTTTCAGCCCATGTAGTAGAAATCATTCGTATGAATGGAAATTCTAGTAGATTTTGTGATAGGTTTGGCCAAATATCGAGATTCGGTAAAATTTGTTCGATACTTGGCGGCTCCAAAAGATCACCAAAGAAGTCAATCATTCTTTACAAGGTCTCAAACTGGAGCTCTTCATGTAAGCGTACTATAATCTCAACTTTTCGAGACAATAATTAGTCGGCCAACTAAAGAATCTCGTTTCCAGCTATACTATCCGCTCCAAATGTAAAATCTCAACAACATTAAAATTGACCCACTGACTTGGAAGTGAAGAGATCTCCGCATATTGCCCTCGTCCGTAAATATGAACTTCACTGATATGCTTCGTGATGTAACGCATCTTATCACAACCAGCTTTTTTAACTACAGCGCCTCCAGCCTTCTCACCAACAGTCAGTGACTCTCTGATTTGTGCGATTGATTGATAATTTAGTGTAGTGGACATGGCAGCAATGATGGTGCCACTGATGCTCCAGCTTCCAAGGGTTATCTCCGTAAAAATATTGTTATCATGCTCCAAAGTGTATAAATACAAGACGATCGCTTGGCCGCTAGATCAATTGTGCGGAGAGATTTGAAGAGTTACTGTCTATTTCTATCATTCAAGTCCAGATTCATATTTTTAACCGGTTTACCCGAAACAGTTCACAGTACTCCAACATAAATGCAACGAATTATGGAAGTTAGTATCTTTTTGTTGCCTTTTTGAATTCCTATTTGCTAGTTTCGGATACAAATGCTAGATAACATAAGAAAAAATTATAATATATTTGTGAGTGTGGTTGCATAAGTGCATTTCGATTACGTTTTATTGAATGCGTCTGTCTTCATACGCTGGCAGTATTAGCAGTTAGAAAGTGTAATTGTGGTGAAAGTAAAAGTTCTTTTTCTTTGATAGTGGCTGTTTTTTTTAAGTGCGCTGGACCGGAATTAGCTTAAATCAGAGAACGATTGCGCTTAATCATAACTGATTTAAAATATGTATATAAAATTTAACGATCCACAGAATTGTCAAATAGGCGCGATGAAAGTGAAATCCACAAACTAAAAACCAGTTTGAAAGTACTTTGAAAATTTTTTTATTTTCAATGTTTTATTCCATATTTAATTTAATTCATTGATTTTGAGCTTCGGCCAATAATTCGTATTTGTGACCACTGGAAGAAAATAACATCCGAAGCCAATAATCTGAGAATACATTCAAATAAAAAAAATTTTAAGATTCAATACAGTAAATTTAATTTAAATTTTCTAAATATATCTTTTTCTCAGCCTCTGAAACTGGCTATTATTGGTCAGAGCAATTTCGCTGCCGACGTCTTGGAACTGCTACTTGAACGAAGCTATTCCGTCGTCGGTGTCTTCACCATTCCGGATAAGGGAAGTCGCGAGGACATACTCGCCACAACGGCTAAAAGCTACAATATTCCCGTCTTCAAATTCCCATCATGGCGCAAGAAGGGTGTAGCTATCCCCGAAGTTTTGGATCAATACAAATCGGTGGGAGCGAATCTCAACGTGTTGCCCTATTGCTCACAATTCATCCCGATGGAAGTTATCGATGGTGCCGAGTTGGGAAGTATTTGCTATCATCCCTCCATATTGCCACGTCATCGAGGAGCCAGTGCCATCTCCTGGACATTGATCGAGGGTGACGAAGTTGCTGGTTTCTCTATCTTCTGGGCGGATGATGGACTTGATACTGGTCCAATTCTGTTGCAAAAACAATGTCCAGTACTACCAACCGACAACTTGGATACTATCTACAAACGATTCCTGTACCCGGAAGGCGTTAAGTCTATGGGCGAAGCTGTGGATTTAGTGGCCAAAGGAATGGCACCGAAGATAGCCCAAACGGAAATTGGTGCAACATACGATCCGGCCATGTTTCGCGAAGAGAATCAAATCATAAATTTGGATCAACCTGCGGCGCGTATTTGGAATTTCGTTAGAGGACTAGACTCGGTACCCGGTGCCATTGCATACGTTGAAGATGACAAGGGCGAGGAGGAACAAATCAGATTGTTTGGAGCCCATATGTTTTCAGCGGTACCTGTCCAAGGTGCTTCCTTGAAATTAAAAGGATTGAAGAAACCGGCAATTGTTCATGATGATGGCATAGCGATTGAAGGAACCGACGGACAATTTGTGAATATCAAGCGTGTAAAGAAAGGATCGAAAATGATTGCAGCCGCTGATTGGTTCAAGCAGGCTGGCAGTCAAGAGCTTATTGAACTCACCGAAGAGGAAGTCCAAAAGAAAGAATCATTGCGAGCCATTTGGAATAGTATTCTCAAGATGCCCATTGATGATACAACCGATTTCTTCGCTGCCGGAGCAGGTTCAATGGACGTGGTTCGTCTGGTGGAAGAATGCAAGGATGCATTCGACGTTCCGCTGGAAAACGAAGTAGTTTTCATGGCACCTGTATTCGATGAATTCTTCTTGGAAATTGTCAAGAGTCTTCGCCAAGGATCTGTCGGTGCAAATGTTAAAGTGTATTTCGAAGGATTTGTTTTGCATGCAAATAAGCGGAAAATAACCGTGCCAACTCAATTGTTTGTGAACGGAGAATTTATCGATGCGGAGAATAGAAAGACTTTAGATATCATCAATCCAACTACGGAAGAAGTGCTCTGCAAAGTAGCACTTGCTTCTAAGAACGATGTCGATATAGCTGCCAAGGCAGCCTTTAAAGCCTACCAAGGATGGAAACTAATGGCTCCCCGTCAGAGGGGTCAAATTATGATGAAATTGGCCGACCTGATGGAGCAACACAAGGAAGAGCTGGCGACCATTGAAGCAGTTGATTCGGGAGCTGTTTACACACTAGCACTGAAAACGCACGTCGGAATGTCCATTGACGTATGGCGGTACTTTGCCGGTTGGGCTGATAAAATTGAAGGAAGTACCATACCCGTAAATCCTGCCCGACCTAATAATGTGCTAACATACACCAAAAAAGAACCCATTGGGTAGGTTTTCATTATTTGCATTACAGTATTGAACAGGACCTCTATCAATAAATTTTTATTTATTATTTCAGTGTATGTGGCCTAGTGACGCCATGGAATTATCCGCTTATGATGCTTTCCTGGAAGATGGCTGCATGCATTGCTGCAGGAAACACGGTTCTCATCAAGCCCGCCCAGGTTTGTCCACTAACCGCCCTCAAGTTTGCCGAGCTAACGGTTAAGGCCGGCTTTCCGCCTGGAGTTATAAACATTGTCACGGGATCGGGATCGTCTACTGGTCAAGCAATCGCTGATCATCCGCTTGTCCGTAAGCTTGGATTCACCGGCTCAACTCCGATCGGCAAGCACATTATGAAATCGTGTGCCGAATCGAACCTGAAAAAGGTTTCACTGGAATTGGGTGGTAAAAGTCCGCTGATAATATTCGCTGATTGCGATATGGATAAAGCTGTGAAGCATGTAAGTATATTGAATACATATGTAAGTGAACATGAAATGTTCTCTACTGAACGGCTATAAATTTCTCCGCTTCAGGGCATGTCGTCAGTCTTCTTCAACAAGGGTGAAAATTGCATAGCGGCTGGTCGGCTGTTTGTCGAGGACACAATTCACGACGAATTCGTTAGACGTGTTGTGAAAGACATCAAGACAATGACCATTGGCGATCCTTTGAACCGATCGACATCCCATGGCCCCCAAAATCACAAAGCACATTTCGATAAGCTTCTGGAATATTGCGAAATTGGCGTGAAGGAGGGCGCCAAGCTTGTCTACGGTGGAAAACGCGTGCCCAATATGAAGGGATACTTCCTGACACCAACAGTTTTTACCAATGTCGAAGATCATATGTTCATCTCTGAGGAGGAGTCCTTTGGACCAATTATGCTTATTTCCAAATTCAACGGCAGTGATATTGATTCCGTAATGAAACGTGCCAACGCTACAGAGTACGGTTTGGCGAGCGGCGTTTTTACAAAGGACATTAACAAAGCACTGGCATTTGCTGATAAAATAGATGCCGGCACTGTATTTATCAATGTCTATAATAAGACTGATGTTGCCGCACCATTTGGCGGTTTCAAGCAGAGCGGCTTTGGAAAGGATCTGGGAAGAGAGGCGCTGAACGAGTATTTAAAAACTAAATGTGTTACTATTGAATTTTAAGAAAAAGATAGAGTTTGAAGGTTATCCGTTTTGTTGATTTCGTTGTTATTATTGTTTTTATTTTATTACTGTCTAATTAGCTGAGTATAATAAGATATTTCTAATTTGCTGGCTTAACAGCTTCATTTAAAGTGCGACATACGCAAAGCTAAGTGTATTGAGATTATTTCTGGAGGTGCCTACTAAAGTAATTAAATGTTAAATCATCTTTGTTATTTGATTCCACTGTATTTTACTTTTTCGACAATTTATTTCGTAAAATAAAATTATTGCCATGCATGGGTGAATATATTAAACAGTGCCGTAGTAAGTTCACCTGGCGAGCGAGGCAAATTTGAAAATATGCGCCCCTCTCCTAAGTGGAATTTTTTTTTTAAGAACAAAGGAAAATAATGTTACTTCGCCTTCTGGATGCCCAATGTTTCGAACCCGCGTTGAGTGGATGAGCCGGTGAGTCGCTGATTATCTAAAAGGCCAAGCCTATATTAAAAGCCATTGGACAATGGTCCATTCCTAAACATATTTTGGTTACCTTTCAATATGCCTACTAGAAAGGAAGGTCAGTGATACACACATAACATCGAGAACTCCTGGGAGTATACTTTAGTTGCCGTTCAAGATATCGAAGGCGCTTTTGACAACATAAAACCAGTGTCTGTCACTGATGCCCTTTTAAATCTTGGTGTATATGACACAATCTACAAGCTTATTAGCATGCTGCTGACATTGAGGGTGATCTGCACAAATCTGGCCACATCGTTTGCATGTAGGCACGTTTGTAGCGGGAACCCCTGAACGTGGTTTTCTCTCTCCCCTTCGTTGGAGTCTGGCGAGCAATAGGCTTCTAATGGAACTGGAAGTGTTGGAATGCAGTGGGCTTACTCCACATGCGAATGATATTGCAATTACCTATTTCGGATAAGTCCCCTATGTTCTTACCGATTTAATGCAGAAGGCCCTTTATATTCTAGGCCTGTGAGGTGGGTGTTAGGGTAAGCCCGACCGAAACGGAACTTCTTCTTTTCACCAGGAGATACAGGGTACCTTCGTTTGAACCACCGTTGATGAAGGGTACAAGGTTTAACCTCACAGATAAAGCTTGGTTGGGCCTAACCCGGATTAAAATTTATGCTGGAGGCCTAACATTCAGGAGCGAAAAACAAAGGTAACTTTTACATTGTACTAGTGCGGCCTACAACAGAAGGCGGTTTTTGTGGCTCTATGTGTCGGTCTTGCGTCCAACACTTGTGCATGTTATCCTTGTCTGGTGGGCGACACTTATCATCGTGTCTTATAGAAACTTATTGGAGAAAGTGTAACGGACGGTTTGATGGGCATCCGAAGATGACCGTGGGGCGAAGCCTAAGGTAACATAATGACCGTGAAGGTCGGGCAGGGCCATCTGGCGAAGAAAAAGGCCCCTAGACGAGCTAAGTAACGGGCAAGCTCAGTTCATTAGACGTGGACGGGCTTTTCGCCGCTCGTTGCCCCTGTCCTTTACGTATTAATAAAAATTCGTAGGCCTTGGAAGACGACACACACATGGGAGGCAAAAAATGCGGTGTAGTGAAAAATGGGGCGATAAGGATGGAATGGTTGGTAGATGGCGAAGACGCCCTCGCATTCGCATCTTGTTCCGGGTGTAATGAAACCGTCGGCCTCTGGTTTCGTACAACCGACAGATCATTACTCATCAGGTGCTGCCATCGTTAATTGCAACTGCAACTAGAACTGCAAATGTGGCAATTTCACCTTATTGAAACAGGCCACCACAGAACAGATGACCAAATTTATATACCTATACAACATAACTTGTTCTTAAAGAATTTTAGCAGCCTGACCCCTCGGGAGGAGTGGCGTTTCGGGTTCGAGTCCTGTCCACGACGACGATTGTGGCCATGGATGGGCAGGAGGTGCATGCTGGCAATTGTATTCTCTGGAAACCAGTTTATGTCCACGAAACGACAACTGGGTCATATGGCACAGTTGACGCGCTATGCCCCACAAGGGGTTAGGGCAATTGAGTACCGTATGTGCAGGATGCGCCATAGACACTGGTTCATAAAACTTTGCAATTTAGTTGTTATCTCATTGGTCACCTTCCAAGTTGAACAGCCATATAAAAGCACTGATTTTATGTTGGTTTTGAAGATACGGAGTTTGGTGCGTCTGAAAATGTTATTGTTTTGCAGAAATGAGTCAAACTGAAAAAGCTGCTCGAGCCTTGTTGATCGAGACTGTACATCGGCATCCGCTCCACCATCTGCTGTAACTATGCTTCCGAGATAGCAGAAATTGTCAACTTTCTCGACTGCCTGCCTCGAAACACAAATTCCGCATTGCCTTTCTGGATCCAAGCTCAACTAATTAGTCTCGGCAGCGTTAATTTTAAGTATTTGATTTAAAGCAAGTAAGACTAGTACTATAAATATAGGTAAAAAAATGAACTGCACAATGACAATGATACATTTTATTTGGCACACATGAGAAGATACTTTGATACTGGAATTAATGCACTCCATTTATTCCGAATAATCTTAACATTGTATTCTTAATTGAATCTAAAAATTTCCTCTTTCCATTCGTGATTTCATCGATTGATTAACAAGCCGCTGCCGCATTGGCCCAACCGCGAATTCCCCTTGTATTTCGATCTTGACCGCGCCTTTCCCCTCCATTTCGGCGTCGGTTGGCGTCTTTAAGAACGGAGCCCATCCGTCGGCATCGCCTGGTGTACGGATCGGGACTTCCACTGTTTGAGAGTGGAGTCTCGCTGAAAGCGAGTTCTCATCGGACCTATGCTTTCAGCGAGACCACAGTAATTACCAGCGAATAGAGTAGTAAATTGCGGTGACAAACTCTTCGCCCAGTACGAGTTCGGCGCACAATTTCGTGGCAAACTCCTCATGACTGTTGGATTTTCCGGCCATATCCTATCCGGCTCGGTCCACCAACGTAGTATGTATTTCCCACGTGAATGCTCAATTTAATGACAACTCATTGTCAAAACTCACTTCGAGTACTGGCGGTTCGCGAAATTGCCGGAGCAAATGGGAAAATGGAAATCGTGGAACAGTACTTCGTCGAATTGTTCGGGACTGATAATGGTCTCTGTTGACGAGGAAAATATGTGTTATTTTGAGCCAATTAGTCGATATGAAGCAGTTTACCCTTTTTATGCCATGTGCCGCGGAGTTTTTGAACTTCGAGCTCCATGTCAACACCAATGGGTACCAGCACTTCGGGATGAGCGGCATTGTCCAAACTTAGTGGGATCGGTGTCATCGAAGCACATTGGGAATGTTCGCATCTTTTTATTGTGCACACGATTGCGATTGCTGGGCGTCGGGCGCCTCGACTGGAAGACAACAAATCGTCTGATCCCAAACTTTCCAGAACACACCCCTGCTACTTACGCTGATCATCGTCGAGTCGGTGTGTTCATTTTGGTCCACATGTTCGGCTAGGGCAACAGTGCGTGCCTCATCGAGTGGTCAGAGCCGTGTTCGAAACACACGCTACGCTAGCCACGTCCAGTGGAATCCTTTCTTCGCATACGCCCGCAGTTTCAATTCTTAGTCCTTACGCAGCTTAATGATAATATCGTCGGTGCTCATTGTCTTCGCCGTTCGAATGTCGCTAGGTCACGGGCAGCACTTTTGAGTTGGAGGACTTCCGGTCGATCTTGGTTAAATGCCGCGTCTCCTCCTCGGAGCATTTCAGATCCAACGCGAACTCGACACTGCATTTGGACCAAAAGTCCAGGCATCCGCGGTCCCTGGTGTACTCTAGACGCTCCACCGTTTCGTTTGATATTGGAGTGAGATCGATCCGATGAACAGAGAATTCATCCAAAAGGACAGTGGAATTAATCTCGAGTTGCACCCAAATCGCTGAAGTCAAATAAAAATACAACTGGACGCTTTGTAAATTGGAATCGGAATGACATTAGCTGTCAGCTGTTCAATTCTTCAAAAAGACGACCCATGTCGTTAACCAGACAAATCACGAATATGAGAAGAGGAAATGGATAAGTAGCGAAGTCACGATATTTTTGGGAACGCGCTGCCTCTGGCGTCGTTGATATTTCATATTTAGTCCGTAATCAAACCTTGTTTTATCGCTCTTTAAAAATTGCGTAAGTGTCACGCTATATTTCGAATTTTGATTACCTATAACCCTCTATGAATACAGATAGTATATAAAAAGGAGATGGATGCCATAGTGCTTCATTCGTATGTGAAAAAGCAAATTTTGTTACTAAATAAGAGACAATCAAAACTGAAGGAAAAATCATCAACATTCTACTGATAGTACGGTATATTTATGGCAAAATTAATTCATATCATCAAGTTTTAAATTAAACACCGATTAAAAACATGATCATGAAAGATCTGCATTAGAATAGGTTATCTTAGGTTCAAGTACTAAATTTACCATTTCACTGATAATCTTTTTTGTTTTCAATTCAGCTGACTTATCGGAAATTTCAAACTAGCTTTGTCCAAGACATTGTCAATTATTTCGGTCACTGGTGTCATGCAGCCGATTTGTGTGAAGTTGTGTATTTCATTACAGTACACTCCCTTTTAATCGGAACCCTTGGGACCAGACGTAGGAGTTCGGTAGCCATTTTCAGTTAATCCGCATTTGTCATACAAAACGAAGTTTTACTGAATCTTGTATCAGAAGGTGAAGCGTAGATTGCCTTTTCTAGCGAAATATCGTTCAATTCGAAACACCCTTTAGATCTGATCACCGTTAGATGCTCAAAGCGCTTTTCACCCATGGTAAAACGGAGTAGATTTTTAATCCATTTCAGTCTGGAAGAGGTTAAAAGTAAATTTCTACGTTCTCGGTATTAACGTCAAGGAATATGACCACTTCGGCATGGTCCTCCCAAAGTGTCCTGGGTGTTAGTTGCCTGGGTGTAGTTAGACTGCTAAATACGTGGTGAACGTTAAAGGGGTGCCCTCAATACGAGACAAGTACACAGTTAAAAATCCTGGTCTATTATCAATGCTAATTGGGGTTACATATATGACGACACCAAAATTGTATTAGATTTTAATAAAATGAAAGTATTACAATTGCTTCCGTAAACTTCACTGGTTTAAATATTAAACTTTTCTGGCATTATTTTTTTAATCAAATTGTTGGTTTAAAATTTAATCTACAAATATTATAATCTATGAAAAAATATTAATTTTACTGCGTTTTTTTAACTCCTCTAAGTTTTTTCTCCATTATTTTTTTTTTCAATTTTCTAAACTTCCAAATGCTTTATTAAGCCCATCGCAGGTTAGCCAGCTAATCTTTAACTTTTTTTCGCCATGGCGCAGCATCGAACCTGTGAACTCCGTGTTGTAGAGTTGCGACCTAGACCACTCGGCCACGCAGCATAATATTTTGAGCTGACTGCGAGTAGTTATAGTGAGACTTGAGACTCAAAAAATATACTTTGTGGGGTTTACCTTTTAATTAAACTTAGATTAGAAAGTAATGCGAAAACAAAAAGAACACAAAAAGGTTTGAATTGTATTAGAGTTTATTACAAATTTGGTTTAAAATAGAAGTAAACTTTGAAAGGGTTTAGATTATAGAATTAAAATTATTAAAAATGGTGGTAGTCCAAGACCAGGTTTAAAAAAAATACCGAGATTTTTAACTGTGTACGAGTTTAGTCGCGTGCACCATCCAGACCTGAGTTAAGAGAGTACAGATCTTGTTGAACATGGTAGATTCACATCATTCGATGATATGGTTCGAGGCCGTGCTGAAACTGCTAAATTTGGTTTTAAATACCCAATTGACTTTTGAACTTCTTTCCTCTGTATCGTGGCGATAGAAGTTCTGTAGGAGGCATCGTCGAATGGTTCTCTCTTAAAGCGCTGGACATCCCTTTCAAGGTTTCTTAATTAGCGACGAATATTGCGAGGGAGTGGAGTTCTGTGCAGAAGGTTGTAGTTCGGGTTTGACAAGACTTATTCTATTGTGTTTCGCTCAAGTTTTGAGACCAGGTAGGTGCTCCATAGTTTTCCATGATCTACCGATAGCTTTATAGGTTACCAGTAGTGTTTCTTTATCTATACCCAAGGCACTGCTAGCAAGAGCTTTAAGAACTTTGTTCCTGGTTCTCATCTTGTCACAGATAGTTAATGAATGGGGCGAAAATGTAGCCATGCTATCAAGGGTGATACCGAGGATTTTTGGGTGGTTTATCTTTGGGATAAGTTAATACCCCACTGATTTGTTCAGCAGCATTCTGGCGTCTTTGGTCCAGGAGGTGAAAAGCGTGGCTGAAGACTTCAGTACAGATATCAGATATCCATTGTAGATTTGCAATGATATGGCATCCAATGCACTCGTGGTGCTGTGCATATGCCTGAAGTCGTGTTGATGGTCGGATAATTTCAAATGGGTCATAAGTTTAGGTAGGTGTAGCGCTTGAAACGTCGTGGGAACCGGCGGAAGTAAGGTGATAGGTCGATATGATTCACTTTGGGTTGGTTTTTTCACGGGTTTCAAGATAGGGACTACCTTTCCTTTCTTCCACACTTCGGGAATTACTGACGTCGCGATTGATAGAGTAAGGCTGGATGCCAGATACTCCAACGCTGGCAAGTCAAGGTTTCGAGTGTGATCATGGATAATCCATCGGGACCTAATGCTTTAGAGCTCATGGCTTTCCGGATGGCAGCTGCTACTTCGTCTAAAGAGAATTTGTACGTTTGGGCGATGGTTTCATTACGAATTTTATGCTTAGATTTGTCAGTTGGCGGGTGTTCTACAAATTGCCTATTAAAGATACAAGCACATTGTGTAGAGTAACTACCTATGTTGTTGCTAGATTGGATAGCAGCATTCCCTCGTTGATCAGTGGGATTAGTGAGGGCCCTGACAGTCTCCAAAGTCTTTTGATGCTAGGTGTTTATTCCATTTGGCTTCTCTGCTCGGTGACTTGACTATATATTTCGGCGTCGAGCTCTTTAATTTTAGGATCATCTGGGTTGGTGTTGCGAACTCTGTCCCTTTCGTCTGGCAATTTTGCAGCTGATGTTGGAAGATTGGGTCAAACTTCAGGTATTTAACCTGCCGGTATGAATTTGTTTGCTGCTTTCACCACAACTCGTCTAAAATTATTTTCAGCCCCGCGAACATAATATGGTGTAGGTAGGTAATGTAACAGAAGCTACTTTACAATTAAGCAATGAGTGGTGTATGATAAATGCAAGTCCTCCGCCAGCATTTGTCATTCTGTCTTTACTTATAATATTGTCGCCAGCGAATAAGTTGAGGGACAAGTTAGCATTAAATTTCGCCTCCTGTATGGCACCGATCATTATGCGATGCCTATCCATTAAAAGCCGAAAGTTTGGGAATTTTACGTTACAGTCCATTGCAATTCAGTTGCATCAGCGATACTATATCTACTATAGTAGGTGCTAGAGTAAAGTTGTGCTCTGCGGAAGAACCCCGATGATTGATGTTGGTATTCATTGGAGTTACTGGAGATATTTGTGTGACCAATTGAGTAACCGTTGATAACGACAAGCTGGGGGTACCGACTCTGAAAGAAGACGGTCGAGCCCTGTTTCTACACCTGTTAGCGGTGAAGAAACGGCTCCTTTTCCCATGATGAGATAGTCCAGATCAGTTTCTGTGGTGGCACCAATCGTTGCAGCAATTATGAATTTGACTGAGGTGGCATTATAATGTATTAATTTATTACAATCGCAGCAAATCCAAGGACCAGGATTTGATTTAATTCCGGCGCGAACGAAGAGTGTTGAGAGCAACTGCGCCGACATTTGTTGCTTCAACAACGTATAAAAACATGTTTGTAGTGTACAAGATACATACATACATTTTTCTTCTTACATCTATATTCTTACGGCAGTCGGTTCTACACACCGGACCGGCCTGTTCGTCAACGGCCAAGAGCTGTCATACCTCGTTGATGCAAGAAGTCTGCATAGGTCCTTATAATCCCTTAATCGAACACGGTGTGGTGTCGGTGCGATATTTGTAATGTGTGCTTCGTCCTTTAGTTATTGCATTTCTAAAGATAAAATTTTAAGATTTAGGTCTAGACTAAAATGATTTGCCAAATTTCTAACTGGAGCAGTCATAAAAATATTAAATTCAGCTTGCAACATATTCGCTTCCTTGAACACTGCTTCCATATTTTCTGTTGATAGCAAAACTAACCTCGGCTGACCCACATTTCAAAATCCGGACTGATCCGGATTATGGGGATGTTATTATTAATTATGTTATCAGTAAATATTGTCTATTAATCTTTCATTTTTCTGACATTTTAGTTGGTTTGAACTGGTTCGTTGACGAACGAGTACATAATCATTTCACTAAGTTATCAATTATCATATCACTTCTTGCTTGCCTACTGAATGGGTCATGCCATCTTATTATTAACTTTTCCCAACTGCTTCAATCCGGCAATTTTGCTTTTCGACTAGACTACTATCTGTTGGCAAGTCGTTGGTTTTGATGAAACTAAGCGCTTTGTGAGCGTTAAGAATGCGCTCAATTAACATGTGTTTCTTGACGTTGTGTGACCTGAGCTCGCAAGTACACAAAGTGCGAATATCTTATTCTTGATAACATCTTTCTAGCCGCACTTGCTTATTAGAATAGTAAATATAATCAAATCATGTTTAGCAGTTGATTTGAATCTCATATAGGCTACATTTGGATATTGATTTGTTTAATTTGAATTTCAAAAGAATATCGTGATTTGAGAATCAGCTAAGTCATTCAATTTTTTTTATGTCAAAACTTCTTATAGAATGCGCATAATTAAAAAAATATGATAAATTAAGAAAAAAGCATTTGTAATTCAAAATACAGCTGGGTACTATAATGAACGACGGTTTGGTGGGCATTCGAAGATGCCCGTGGTGACGGACTCTAAGGTAGCATAATGACTGTGAAGGTCAAGCTGTGCCATCTGGCGAAGAAAGCGGCCCCTCAACGAACTGCTGTAGCTCAGCTCGGCAGACGTGGGCGGGGTTTTCACCGCTCGTTGCCCCTGTTCTTTATATATTAATAAAAATTCATAGGCCTTGAGAAGACAAGACTCACATGGGAGGCATAAAATGGGGAAAAGTAAATAATATAAGGATGGAATGGTTGGCGGAAGGCGCAGATGCTCCCGCGCCCACATCGGGGTCCGGGCGTAATGAGACTACCAGGATATAGTTCATCACAGGTGGTTTATTACAGCAGTTGTAGTGTGGGCAGTAGATATTAGACTGTTATATCATAGCATATATTCTGCTAACACTTTTAATTTTTCAGTGAAATTTGAATTTTAGTGAAACTGGGTTTCATTCTGCACACCAACTTTTAACATCTGTAGCATCTGCAGCTTAGTTCAGCAACGCAGCGAGTATTTTCTGTTACTCCAAGCACGGTCGTTTGAGGTTCAAGCCCCTTAATGGGACAAATATTTTTTATTATCGAATTCCCTCTATTTAATTTCTCCAAGCTTAGTGATTTCGTATGGATAGAAGCACTCATCATATCTTGTATCTTTGCAGCTATCCGTGAGCAAGACCACGAAAGTGCGCGAGTTCTGTTAGTACAAGCCTTGGGAATCTTGCGAAGAGTGAAACCGAAACCCTCATGCAACATTTTTTGACTCCAATAGCGCGGAAGCAGTCAATTATCTTTGAATTCTTCTTCTCCCTGTAGTAATCGATGTCCGAAAAAGTGGTCCCGCTTAATTTTCTCCCGATTTTCGAGATTAGCA
Source organism: Chloromyia formosa (assembly GCA_964017055.1). Taxonomy (NCBI): domain Eukaryota; kingdom Metazoa; phylum Arthropoda; class Insecta; order Diptera; family Stratiomyidae; genus Chloromyia; species Chloromyia formosa. The sequence goes on along the minus strand of OZ024816.1, from coordinate 23,498,665 downwards.
TCAAAAGCATTTCTCACTCCATAATTCTACCAATTAGTTTCGCAATATTGCGTCTTTGATGTTTTTTTTTTCTTTCAAAGCTCATATGTATATGCATTACCTCTTATTGTACGTGTACGGAGTGGGTATCTCTTACGACACGCACTGTACTAAGCTTCATCCTAATCTCGAATGATCGATGACAAGTAAAATTGAATGAACACTAGGTGATTCTCGAGCCATCTATAGTCTAGAACCTCCTCCAAACAGAAACATTGATAATGAAGCGGATTCTCGAACCTTCGTTGAGTAGTGAAACCCGAGACTCGAACATCTCGAAAAATCTAGAGTCTTCGCTAATTGACGAATGCATGGATTTCCAACTATAAAAGGCAGATGTCACCGAAGGAGAAGTATTGTAGTAGTAAGAAGTAGTCAGACTCGACACTCAGTGGCGGTTGGATCGCTATAAAGCGGGATCGGAAAGTAGTGCCGTCGTTGTTATTATTGCTAGTTTTAACGTTTGTTGTTAGTACGCGTGTGTAGTTCGTTTTGTAAATAAAGTGTGTGTGTTTTTCAATCGAAGTGTTTCATTATTCAGCACAAGAATATCTAACGAACCTGGTTTCGTTCTGGTTTCGCTCAGCAGAGGAAACATTACAATATTTTTCCTGACTCGTATCTAATAGGGATAAGTGTACCAACTTAAAACTTTTCAAAATACTCTAAAGTTTGAAATGTACATTACTAAATATATTCAGAATTATCCTTTTTTTGACTAATTAAAAAAATGTTGTTGTTGTTGTTGTAAATCAAGAAATTTCGATTTGATATCACTTGTAATAAAAAGGACAAGTATGCTACTGTATATGTATATGTATGCATGAGAATATGCCGTTAGTACTTTCCGAGACTTAGCCAAATTTCGAGTGGACCTATCCTAATGATCAGGAGTGTATAGGAAGGGATTTTTTCGATGTGATAACGTCTTAAGATAAAGTTTACCAAGTATTTTCAAAAATCTCACTAAGGCAACGGAACAGAAATACTCAAGAAAGCTTCAAGTTTTTCGGAAGGCATCCACCGCGTAATAACGACCCGTAAATATTTCGCATGTCATGTGTAATTTTTGCTTGTCGGCTCATGTATACTTGCTGTTGCTGTTTCGAACCACGCCTTTGTCGAGCCACCGTCTCTCTGTTTCCAGACATTAACCAAGCCTACTTTCCATCTCGTCCTGCTGACCGCAATCATCTTTAGCTCTCTACACGATTTGCATATAGAGGCACCCTCGCTCTTAACTAACCTTCTCCACGTGTTTCTCGGTCGTCCAGCACGGCGTCTTGCGTAGGTTTCTCGTGGGTTCGAATCCGCCGTTCCGTTCCAAGCTGCCGTCATTGCAACATAACCCCGACGAGTGCGAAATTTCTTGACGAAGAATGCATTGAATCACTCGACGCAAAGAACAAAGCCTATAAACAAGATATCCAATTTGCAACTAGGACCAAGAAAGAAAAATGTGACGAGCTACAACGAATATCGAATAGAAGAATTATATGTAAAAAACGAAAATACTTTGAGCAGTTGCTGAACATTAGTGAAAACCTAGCTAATAGAAACAAAAGACAAGCGCATAGACTAGTGAATACAATTAAGAACGGCTATCAACCCAGAACTAGCCTTTGTTAGGACGAAAATGGAAACATTGTCTGCGACACCGATAGCACCAATAAAGGATGAATCCAACGTCCAACGTCCCCATACAAGAAGCCCAAATCGATGGCGTTATTATTGATCATGGCCCCACTACACAACCTCCAACAGTGGATGAAGTTGATCTCGCCTTGCGGTCACTCAAACCAAATAAAGCGCCGGTCTCTGACGAAATTCCAGCTAAGTTACTAAAATCCGGTAAAACGGGTCTATTAAATGCCACACACCAAATACTTCCGCGAATCTGGGCGGACGAGGTAATCCCGTGAGGTTTGGCGCAGTGGCATCATCTGTCCCATCCACAAAAAGAGAGATAAATTGCGGTACGAGAAATGCAGTACGTCCTACAAAATACTGACAAATATTCTGGAGAATAGAATAAAACCGTACGCCGAACGAATCATTGGCGAGTATCAATTCGGTTTCAGACCTGGTCGCTCCACAACTGATCAGCTTTTCATGGTTAAGCTAATTCTACAAAAGTGCTGGGAATACAACGTTGACGTCTACCAAATATTTGTCGACTTTAAGTAAGCATACGACGGTGTTGATAGTGGTGTACTGTACAACATCATGCTGCAATTTAGTATACCAGCAAAGACTAACAATGATGACGATGATCAACTATGTCTCACAGGTCAGGATCCAGAATAGGTTGGCTGATCCTTTTGAAACACGTACTGGTTAAAGCAAGGCGATGGACTGGCGCCAATGCTCTTCAACCTAGCACTTGAATATGTCATTCGAGTAATGGATACGAACACCAACGAAACGCTAATTATCAAGTCGACACAACTGATAACGTACGCAGACGACATCAACAACATGTCCCGAAAACTGACAAAGGCAGAAGAACTTCTGCATACCTTTGACACCGCAGCCAAAGATGTTGGGCTACGCATCAACGACGACAAAACTAAAATGATGATGCAATCGGGAACCAGGACGCCAAAACAATCGAACATCAACGTGGGGACCTCAGCATCGAATTCGTAGACGACTTCACAATTCTTGGTAGCAACCTGTCAAAGGACAACAACGAAACTGACGAAATGAAACGACAAATACAGCTAGCAAATAATACTTTTTTCTCAGTCCTCCCCATAATGAAATCGAAGCATTTGCACAGAAACACGAAGCTCCGCGGATACGAAACCATAATTCGACCAGTGCTATTCTATGGCTGCCAAATTTGGACCCTAATCCAAGCCTCCTCCAAATTGCTGCAAGTGTCCAGAAAGTGTGTTTTTAGAGGACTAAAATGCCGTCTGGCGCAACTCCAATTGTAAACATATGTCGTGCCGGGGACATCGTCGTGTGCAATCACTGCCTTGGCAAAGGAATTAATGACGTACACGAACAGCTGAGCGGAGGCCTGTCTATTAAGATGGCAATGTCAACGCCATCTAGATATACAGGCCTGCGCTCAGCTGATCGTGTACGTCATTAATTCCTTCGGCAAGGCAGTGACTGCACACGACGATGTCCTCGGCACGACATATGTTTACAATTGGAATTGCGTTCGACGAATTTTAACATTTAACAATTTTAAAATTTTATTAACAAATAAACACTGAACGCGGAAAACGAAAACAAAGCACGGAACGCACAAAAACCAGGGACTCGCCGCCATCAGTCGCCGACCACTGGATTGTAGATACGGTGACGTCTCGAAGGAAATAATTGCTTAATTTAGCCGTCAAAATTAGCTGAGCGCAGGCCTGTATATCTAGATGGCGTTGGCAATGTTCATAGCCGTTCGATTCTTCGTGCCGCTCGCCGCGCCACCTGGATGCCGGTCTTGCGGTCCTCACAAAATAAAAATAAATAACTGGCGCAACAGTCCAATTTGAACTACGGCCTCGAGATGAGTTAGCATCATTTTATTTTCTAGATCGTGACGGTTTTTGTGCAGAGGTATGTGATCAGCAACACGCTCAACCGAGTTATTTACCCCATAATGGGTACTCATTTAATCCTCACAAGCTTGGTTGAAATATGTAGTAAATTTGGAATATTCCGATTACGGAAGCGGAAATGCTTCCTATTTCCGTCCCTGACTTATTGAACATCGTCCACTAAGACGTTACCACGCCGAAATAGCTTAAAAACACGTTAATTATTATTGTATTGTTATTGCTTACAAGTTGCATTTCATTAATTTCCGGAATTTGCTGGGAAAATAAATTCTGAAAAGTGAGATATTGAGAAAATTCGAACTCCTTCTGAAAGTCCCGATCTGGGGAGTCACCTCCCCCCCCCCGTCTCGTCAGGCGTGGCCAAACCTGGACCCTAACTCAAGCTTCCGAAAATATGCTAAGCACATTCGAAGGTACGATTCCAATCGACAGGGCGTGTACAATGAATGGACGATAACCGCATGCCTAAACAAATATTAAAAGGACGCATCAGCGGAGCAAGGTCCGGTCGTGTGAAAGACCAAGAGCTCTTGGAGAAGGCTCAGTTGATGCTGGCGTCGAACAGCTGCTGGACTTCCAAAGTTAAAAGACATGGCCACCTGACCGAGATAATTGGAAGACACCGATCCAGACGACCAAGACCCGACGTCCGGCTGTAGTGCCACGATGATGATGACATTTTTTCCGTACCTCATCAGAAGCACTATCAATAAAACACACTTCCGGTTTTTTTTTAATTTTATTAATTTATTTCCCAATAATCTTTCATCTTTCGTTTTCCACTTGTTTTCTCTTCTTCTTGTTTTGTAGTCTGAAGTTTATTACTCATTAGCTTCGTTTTAAACAATTTGTCATTCTAACACAGAATTTCCATTTGAATTTTTCTTTTTACTTTTTTTTCTTTAATGCGCGTGTGTGTATGTGATGATGATGGAGTGGAGTTTTATTATATAAGGTAATAATAAAAACTATGATATATAAATAATTTGATAGACAACGACATAGAAAACGGAAGATACTTAAATAAAAAGTTAATTGGGAAAAGACTCGCATTTATGGAAAAAAAAGTCAAAGTAACTTTTAAAGTTTTGATGATGAAACTGCTAATAATAATTGTTTTTATATTTTAATCCCTTTTTGAAAATGTTTTCTATTTATTTTCTTTTTTTTTTTTTAATTTTCTGTTTGTTTTCGTCTATAGTAGCATTTTTAAAATTATGCGTCTATTTATAAAAAAGACAATAGTGTATGTGTGTAATGCTCATATTATATGCGGTTTATATAATTTTCAATTTTTTTTTGCTCTTTTTGGTTTTTGAATGTTTGCTTTATTTAACTCGTGATTTTCGTCATACCCCTAAAATCGTTGCGATCTTAATGTTGCATCTGAATGTTTTGTGTACTGTACTGTTTTCACCTCTCTATTGTTTGTTAAATTTTCTATTCTTTTTGTTAGTAGTCCTCTTTTCCGCATTCGCGCTGATGATGATTTTACGCGAGCTTGTAGGAGACTTATCCATTATAAAGCGTTGTGAAAATACCACGTACGTTTACAAATAATGGATAAAAACGTTTGATTGGGTTGTTGGTAGCGAGAATGCGCTTGGATTGTTGTTGTTGTAATCAGCTGTTTGTCACGAAGTAGGTTGGATTGCTTACCTGTATCCACTATTTGGCTGACACTATATTGAACGGCTCACATAAAATTTCATTTATTCAGTTTTTTTGTTGGTTTTATTTTCCTTTATTTTATTTTAGCTAAATATTTATTAAATTTAAACTTAACCGGTATTAGAGCATATATTCTACAGTTCTTCATTTATCGCTTGATGATTCTTTTTTTAGATTTTTCATTTTCGTATTTTGTTTGTTTTCTATTTACTTTTCAAGTTTCTTTGTGTTTGTTTGATTTTAACTACAATATACTTTTTTTGGAGAAAAAATGGTTGAACAAATTTTCCTTTATATAATATAATATAGTTTCATTATTTGTAATATCCTTTTTCATTCCATATCATCTGTTTTATGGTTGTCACACTGGTTTGCTCGCAGATTCAAAAATATAAATAATAAATTAAAAATGTTTTAGAATTCGAACGGTTCGGTGAAACGTAAAAATTGTTGGTTGTCGCAGCTGGTGACAAGACTTTTTAAGACAAACCTTTTTTTTTGGTATATTGAATTCAGATGTATGTATTTATAGTTCATCCGAACTGAGTCGGTTTCTCACTTCACACTATCTCACTTCAACGTTTTTTTTTTAATGAGAAATTGAACTGAATTTCCATTTATTTATACATATTTATAATAATATTTAATCTTTTGTTTTTCTAAGCATTCGCCCGATTGTTTCTCTAATTTAATATCATATTCAGAGAATAGATTTTTATTTATTTTTGTGTTTATTTTAACATTTCGCTTTAATTTATAAATTCTAGTGAAAGGAACAAGGAGCAAGGGGCATATCTACTCGTATATAAGCACTTGAAAAGATGGTAAAATGGAATCTGTCTGCAAATAATTGGGGAGAAACATGAAGCTTTCACGATAATACGACAAAGTAGTGAAAGTGACGCGTGATTTTTTGTTTTTAGTTTCACTACTTAGGACTAATGGGGTGGGGGGGAGGGGTAGGCAAATAATGTCAAGCGCGCAGGACATGTATAGGTAGTAACAAAAAATTTCCAACTCAATTTATTTTTTCTATTATCCTGTTTTTTTTATTATTCAGTTATACTTTTCTTTTATTTTGTTTAATTACAATTTTGTTTTTTAAATATATTTATTTTGTTATCGATACTTATTAATTTCTTGTAGATAGTTTTCGGGCAGTGAATGGAATATATATGTTCTTTTTTTTCTTTTCATTTTTCTTTTTTATTTTAAATATTAATTAACAAAACAACATAATAATACTATTATTTTTAAGATGTTCTTTTATTTTCATTCAATATGCTTGGTTATTTAAACTTACAATGCATTCTCTTTATTTAATCTATTTTGAATTTATTTACTTAGTAGAGTAAATTAATAAGAGGCCCTTGTGTTATCGTATGTTCTTTCGCTTTTGTTTTATTATTGTGTGTCTGTGTATGTAAAATAGAAAAGTGCAAATACCCTTGAATCCTTTTGTTTGTGTGTGTAACTCTTTCGCGTTCCGGTTTACTTGCATCGAATTTATTTTGTCTGAAATCTATTGGAAGTTTCTGTATTGCGATTAGTAAAATAATATAATTTCGAAAAGAACAAACAATTTCATGAAATATCATTTGACATTGCTGTTAATTTTTGAGGATTTGGATCAGTTTAGGATATATGAGTATCTCTTAAAAAAAGAGAACAAAATAACATAGGATAAATGCTGAAACTTTGGCCAATTCCCCTTGATGAAACGTCCAAGGATAGGACAGCCTCCACTGTCCCTGGCAGGCCGTTGTACCAGTTTGTGGCCATGCCATTTGACCTGTGCAATGCGCGACAAACGATGCAACACCTAATGGACCGCGTGATTCCAGCGCACCTGAGAAACCAGGTGTCCGTCTACCTAGATGATCTGTTGCAGATCTCTGATTACTTTCGACGAGCATTTACTGCTGCTTCAGGAAGTTGCCCTGTGTCTTCGAAAGGCAGGGCTGACGATAAATATTGAGGTGAGCAAATTCGTTATGACTCATGGCCGATACTTGGGACATACCGGTAACGGTATCATCATGACCGACACCAGCAAGGTGGAAGCAATAGCCAACTTCCCACAACCTTTGACCGCGAAACAACTTCGCCGCTTTTTGGGAATGTGCGGCTGGTACTATAAGTGTATACCTATGTAACTATGCTTCAGTTTCTTCTCGAAACGCCGTGGTTTCGTCTAGACTAAAGAAAGCCTCCCAGCATTTCAAGTCTTGAAAAACTCTTTGACGGGGGCCCCTGTGTTGCACAGCTCTGACTCTTGCGTCCATTTGCCATCCAATGTGATACAAGTCAACATGGCATCGGCGAAGTGCTGAAACAGAAAACGGAAGACGGTTCCGAAGTACCCATCGCTTACATATCCATACGGTTACCGAAAAAGAATGTCTGGCAGCGGTGACAGCGATCAAAAAGTTTAAAGCTTCGGTGGAAGGACAAGAGTTCCCAATAATAACTGACTGTGCGTCGCTTAAGCGGCTGATGAGGCAGTCAAATTTGCATGACTAGTTGCCTCATTGGGCATTGAAGCTGCAGCGCTTGCGATTCAACATCATTCATCAGAAGGGAGGCCAAAACGTCGTTCTGGATACTATATCTCGGGTACACTTCGCATAATGATCGACGATCCAAGACCCGTTCGGGAGTTCAGTTGAGATAGACTTGAGCTCTCCACATTCCCATTCTCCAGGGTATAAGGACTTAATAGATAGTGTCAACCAAACCCTACATCAACTGTCTGATCTGAAAACGGTCGATGGATTCGTGTACAGTCGTAGTGAGTACGCGAACGGTGAACGGGAAACTACAGGCGCGGAAACTGTGCATTCCAAATGAGCTTTCGACTGAGCTAATAAAGCTAATGGCTAAACGAGTCAGCGACTACGTCTCCTCTTGAGTAATATGCAAGAAGTCGAATGCTCCAAACCAGTGTCTTAGCGTACGTTTATACTATGGCGGTGGCGGCGACGTTTTTTTTCCGTCGAAGCAATTAATGGCTAGCAACACATGGAAATGAATGGGAACGTTGTTATTAGGCGCGGTAGCGTTCGACGTTAAAACGTCGAACGTCGCGTCCAAAATTTTTAACGTCGCATGTTGGCGGACTGGCGTTCGAACGTCGACGTCCACTATAAACACGTGCAATTATATGGCAGAGTTTATATTACGACGGTAACGGCAGCGTTTTTTCTTGAATCTTTTTTATAATTACATGCAATTACTCTTTGTTGTGGTGGTTTAGTAGGAATATTGTTTTGCGGATGAGGATGAGGGTGTGGGTAAAAAATTGTTCGAGCTCGAGAATGCGGAGGAGGATAAGGATATTTGATAATGAAAAGATGAGGATGCGGATAAGGGTGAGGATGGGGATATATTTGTTGATTTGTTTCTACATGTGAAATATTATGTAGTTGTGAACATGAGAAGCACATCAGCATACAAATCTACTAGTAGTACGATAAAAAATTTATCAACGCACATTGCTGATTTTTTCCTCGCACTGGGAAGAGGATTCGAAAACGCTACCTCTAACGCCTTCGTACGTTTATACTATGGCGTTCGGACGCGACGTCCAGAAAACGTCGTTAAAAACGTCGTAATATAATCACAAGCCAACGACGTTTTTTTAACGTCGAACGTCGACGGAAAAAAAACGTCGCCGCCACCGCCATAGTATAAACGTACGCTTAGAGCCCCAGTCCTAGATCATTTCGTTTCCGACCACGTCTTTCAACGCCTGTATATGGATCTATTGGGACCGTTGCCTCGACTGAAAGCCGGCAACATAGGAGGCGTCGTGCTCGTTGACCATCTATCAAAGTGCACATTTGTCGAGCCGATCAGGCAATTTTCAGCAGAGATTTTGACCAGTTGGCTCGAGAGTTGGGTGTTTGGGGTACCAGAGTCAATTGGAACTGACAATGGACAACAGTTCCGGGTCCATTCCTTTAACGCCATTCTAGAACGCTGCGGTGCACAGCACTTTTACTCGATTGTTTATTCGCCGCAAGCCAACGCCTCAATCGCTCTGTTCTGGCGGCTATAAGAGCGTATGTTCACCGGACGAAAAAAGATTGCGAAGTGCGCATATCCCAAATTAACTGCGCGCTTAGGTCGTCCCACCACGCGTCCATCAAGACCTCATCGTACTTCGTAGTGTTAGGGCAACAAATGGTGACCCACGGCGCTACCTACGCTTTTCTCCGTAAACTATCATTCCTCGGAGAAAATCACGGCTTCTGCTGCCAAATAAAGTATACCTTGCGCGAACAACACGTCGTTCACGAAAACGAGTTCAACTTTGACGGAATCAACGCGCCGTAGTAGTAGTAGTAGTAAAGTGTGAATTCACATAATGCTTGTATTTTAAAACTGTGGGCAATTACAATATTTATTTTGTTCCAAATTACTTTTATGCTTTTGGAAGTGCATGTTTCTATTTTCAATTTAGAGAAGTGTTACAAGTTTGTTAAAAAGCCAGTTTTCTACAGTTCAAATGTGTCAAACGAACGCGAACAAGAGATTTAACTATAACAGGCTGAACAGCTGATTTTCGTTGACTGCGACTTGTGGATGTTTTTCGCACACAACATAACTAAGCGGTAAGGCTTCAGTCACACCACTACAAGTTTCACGTAGGGGGATAACGCAAAGTTTTAGGTCTACCGTATACGAGTCGCCGCGACATCAAAGCGACTCGTAATCGGTAACACTTTCGATTTGCCTTTCATCCTGGAGGTGATGTGGATTTCGGATCGCTGACACTTCGAGTACGGGTGGACCAATTTGTTGCGAAAGCATCTTGCTTCGATTTCGAGTCGCAGTTACTCCGAAGTACGAGTCTTAGTCGATTCGACTTCGAATCGACCCCTGTGCGGAGGACCTTCAAAACATTTGGCAGATATTGACCGCTGTTGTGTGATCAATCAATCATATGACTATATTTTTTGTAGGTATGGTTGCGAGGCCATGAAAATCTATGCTGTCCTATGTGTCATGGCATTGCTTTGAAAGAAGACGTTTCCACAATTCGATCTGAGATGTAACTGTTTAACCACAGCCAGCACGAAACGAGTGATAAAACTTCCAACTGGGATAACTGACATACTGTGCTGTCATTTCTGACGGTTCTTGGACATTTATATTTAGTAAGGTTTACCAAATCATGATCAATATACCTACACTAGTAAAAGAAACTTCTGTATCATTGAAAATTCATTGATTTAGCTTAGAGTCGATCCTGTGAAGCCTGTGAAGAAAACAACGGTAAATTTATGGTAAAATACGCGAAGGAGAGTGACAACAGACGACTGTAGTTAAGACTCCAACTAAGAACTGTTCAACGATTACCGAATTGGAGAAAATACTCGAGTTAACAGAAAGAAAGATGTAGATCGATGCGCCACAGGTGCACAAATCTCCTCTTACTATCTACTATGCTCTATTGTTACTGAGTGCCATTAGGTGCGTTCTTAATCTTGCAAGCACATTCGAAAATGTTGAAAAACTAAATTGACGAGAGGGGTCCATTGCACTTTGACACTTAACCGAGTAGTAAACCTGGACGGTTTTTTTAACGCCGCTTAACCTCCACCCGAATTAACATTAACTGGAGTACAAAAAAGCGCCTATTATCTTCCAGGCTCAGTGCAGAAGTTAACGCTGTTGAACTGTGTGTTCCTGAAGTTCCTGGGAGGCCGAATATCTGAACAAGAACATGGCGAGCCTTACTGACAGTCAATGATGAGTCACATCTATGGTAATGTGTAACTGTCTACAAATAACAACAGCCAAAAATCTTCAAGAAGTGGGCTGCTCAGACAAGGTAAAGTTATACGTTGGCATTCCTGGGAACGAACAAACTGATAAACTAGCAGAAATGGTCCCAGGCACGCCCTTTTGTCACCGAAACATTGAGAGCGCAGTAAAGCCACGGTCCAATGAGAGAATCTTTTTGATCTGAATCAAAACAAACTGGTTATCTCGCGTTACTTGCGTGACAGATCTTTTGAACTGCTAAAACTGAAAACTGATAGGTTTCGAATCATCTTGGGGATCCTAATTGCAATTTTTGCCTGCAATTCGTCATTACACATTCTATGTGAATGCCAGGCGTTAGCCCGACGTCGCGGAGTATTCGTCGGTGTCTGTTCTTACCTAAGATAGAGGACATAGCTTCGACTCCGCCTGCTCTTTTAAGTAAATTTGTTTACAGACCTAGGACTGTGCATAATAGACCTTCATGCATCTGCGCTTGTGGGCTTTTGGAGCCTACAGCCTTCTCTCTCAATCTGACCCGGAGAACGCCTTGGATGAATGAATGAATCGTTCCGAATTATAAATAGTAGGACCTTCCCGCGGCATGACCGATATCTCAGTTCGCAGAGGTATCAGTCTCATTTCTGACTACCGGCGTTTGGGGTTCGAATCACCTCTACGATGACGTTGGTGGCCATGGATGTTTGTGTTGCCATCCCCCTGTGGTCCGGACCGTAATAATAAACCACATCATCTGGCGACTTGTCGTAGGTATGCTGCTAAATGGAGGAGCAGGAAGTGCATGCTGGCAATTGCATTCTCCGAAACTAGTGTTAAGGTTCGAAAATCTGTTGGAGCAGTGAGCCGTTTGTATTTTTCTGACTGATTTTCAAAAACATATACCCGGAATGTCTACCATCAAGAGACTAAAGCCGAGGTTTTGACGTTAACGTATACTTTGACAAAAAAAATCACTGTATGAAGTGTAAACTCACTCAAATTACAGCACAGCCAAGAATCTGAAATTTTCGAGATTTACGAAATCAATTTAGAGACGATAATTTTTTGTAGGCGTTTCGACGGACAGTGTTCGCATCTAAATTCTAGTTTATTAGTATAGTATTCACGATTGGTTTTCCTTTCGTCTATTTGAAACTAGTTTAGCCATTCATGCTTTTATTTTGAAATTATCATTTTTTTTATAACAACGACACCATATCTTCTATTATATTCTATATATAATAAGTTCAACAAATTTCTACATTTAAATGAATATTATGTGTGTGTGTGTGTAATAAAAGGATTATTGACAATAGTTTCAGCCAAATAAATCGAATAATAATATTTACGACTGGATATCGAGTTTACGTATCGAGCTAAAATGTCGATAGCACTTGTTGTTGTTACGCAGGATTGCAACATAAAAATAAATAGAACATTTCTTGGTGTACAATGATTAAATAAAATTAATTATTTTACAAGGCCATCACCATTATTTTATATAATGGAATTAATCGTAATACTACGCTAAATTATAAGCACCTAAAAATTAAATATTATGTATATATATATTTATATATACTATTTTCTTCTTCACCGTTTTTTTTTTAATTTGCCTTAAGATTTACGATCAACAAAGTGGAACACTTGAATGAGTTGTCATGAAAACTTAGTCAGAAAAAATTCCTAAAATAAATTTTAGATTACTGAAAACAAATCTTTGTATTTAGCTCTTTTTATAATACATAAGAATACCACCTGCATTTACATATTTATATAATATATTTATAAATTTTAAAACTTATGGGAATATTCCCAAATATTCTGGACCAACCGGTAGAGTGAAATTTTTACAAACAGAAATTCGAAAAACAGGGACAATATTTTGCAACATATATGGCATTACTAACTGAAATTTCCCCTGCTGTCGTTGCGTTGGTCGGATCGCGATAAATCTTCTTCTTTTTCTTTTTGCTTTTCCGTGCATTTTTCGAACCCTCCAATTTAATATCAAGTACATAGGCAAACGTTCCTTCGTGACATTCTCAACTTGGTTTTTTGTGTGTGTGTTTTTTTTTACTCAGCGTATTTTGCGGATTCTCAATGCCCCATTCTCTTTTATCTTTTATCTGAAAATTGCCGATGCATTCGTTAATAGCATCGTCTGCTCTATTATATCACTTGCTAACACTCTTGTTATTGGGGCCCTTAAAATTAATTCTTTATGAAATTAATTAACAAGTGTATGATTTTAATTTTTTTTTATATAGGATTTTCGTAACACGTCAACGCATTCTCAAATCAAAAAAATTATTTTTCAAAGCAAATTAACGCTTTTTCAAATTTATTTAACATTTTTCAAATTAATTTGACGATTTGCCAAAACAATTGAATAGACTTTAATCCTTAACTTGATTGAAAAGGCGTTGAAGGATTACGAAAAGCGTTACTTTGATTTGAATACGAGTTAATTTGTTTTGAGAAAGCTTTAATCTGTCTTGAAAATGCTATAAGAACATATATATATATATATGTATTTCCTAGTAGCAGAAATTTATATATATATATTTATATTTCATATTCGTTCCCTCTTTTCGATTCCCTTCATCAGCTAAATATAAAATAAATTATCAGATTACACCTCTGCATCAGTTTCGTCATTTTATTAAGATATATAATTATTACGTGTTTGAAAAGGAAAACGGTAGCTTAGGGTGGCACTATTCTGCGCAAAATTCAACCATTTCATTTTAATAATTCTAACGTAATAATTATTTGCTAAGACATCTCTGTTTTCTCTTTTTTTGGTTTATGCTGTTTTCTCGGTGACCTATTTGAGTTTCATTTTACCGACTTTAGAAATGAAAATAAAATGTATAACGTTACTTTATTGAATAATCTAGTGAGTAAATTATGACGATGTTTAGTTTCATTTATTTTTCTTTTTTATTATTAAATTTGATTTTTCTTTTTCATATAACTATTAAATAGCAACCTGTTCTACGAAGATGATTTTTTATCAATTAGAGATGTTTTTTTTTATCTTTTTTTTCTTTTAATGGTGAATATAATTTCACCCTTTTATGTGAATTTTATTTATTTCTTTTTCTTTTTTATAAATTTATCGGGAATTTTTACCGTATTATTTTTATCTGATTTATTTTTGCAGTTGGTTGTTTGCGGCGGTGTTAGATTTACTTGTTATTATTATTATTATTATTTTTAGCGACGTAAATGTTCAAAATGTTGCTTATAATGCGTTCTTATAAATTTAATTATTGTTTGAGGAATAAATTTAAAAATAATTTACTTTTCTTTATCTCTTTTAATATCATTAATTTACTAAAAAGGAGTTTTATATATATATATGTGTATATGGGATTTTTCTCTTTTTTTATTAACATTTTCTGTTTCCCGCTGATGTTTGACTCACTTCTGTTTCCATTTAGTGTTGAAATTTCATCGCTCACCATCTGTTCATTGGCGCTGACTTCCATAGGCTTGCCTGGGTATCTTACATATTCTGCTTCTTTTTTGTTTTTGTTTTTTGTTTGTTTTAAAAAGAATAATTAAAAATAGCGCATGTTTGTTCTTCTCTTAACCTCGGCAATTTTCCTTTTCTCCTTTTTTATGTATATATTTTCATGAATTTAATATTTATTTTTCTTTGTCTGACTATTACCATTAATTAATGCAATTTATTTAAATTTTTTTAGTCATTAAATTCTTACAATTTTTTTGTTTTGTATTGTTGTTGGTGTCAATCTAAAAGAGCGTATTTATTTATATTTGTTTGTTTTATTAATTTATTGATGATGATTTCTGTTTATTATTATTTCTTTTATAAATACTACTAATTTCCTTTTTATTTAACAATTTATTGGATTTATTAAGTTACTTCATTTTGCCTTCATTCTTTTCTATTATCATAAATAATATTTTCTTTTCATTTTCATTTAAACACTTAGTCGGTGTAATTTGTTGTTTGTTTCTATATATTTGTATTAATTTTTAAATTTATTTCCTTTGTTATTTCTCTAGATCTTAATGTTAATTACTTCTTCTTCATTTTTTTTGCGAAATTTCTTGCATTAATTTTAATAATTTCTTAGGACTACTTAAATCTTAGAGGGTTTCTTTTTTCTCTTATTTTTTTTTGCATTATTACACATTCGGTTTTTCTAATGTTACATTATCAAACAATTTTCACTCTACTCGTATGTTTAGAATAAAGTGACAACAAAATGATTAAAAACGGCAATTGAACGAAAAAATAGAAAAGGAAAAATGAAGGAACAAACTGTATTGCGATTTGCATATACTCGTATAGAATATATGTACAAATATTTTATGTCATTAATCAAATAAAAGATTTCTTTCTTTCTTTATCTCGAATAAATAAACGAAATAAATGTTGCTCAACTTAAATTGTAAAAATTAGATTAAATATTATCTTGTTGTATGGTGAATGCAAAAAATAGTATATTTTTGCATGTGTTTGTGTCCGTGAGAGGGGTATGTTTGTGTGTGTGTGTTTATGTGTAACAATTTGCTGAATTTATTATTCTTTTTGTTTATGCATCTTTTTTTTCATTTTCTTCTGGTTGTTGTTTTGTATCTATTACTTAGAGGGTGCATGCGATGAACTGAGCTGAGTTGTTGATTTCTATAATGTGTCTCTTTACTCTTCATTTTTTGTTTTGTTACTTATTAGCTTGTGTGTAATGTATTACTTTTTTTTGTTTTTGTTATTTTAAATGTTGGTTTTAATTTAATATAGCTGTTTTTCTGGTTGTGTCTTAATCGACCATCAGCTCGAAATGGACGGATCCTCTTCTTTCTGAGCGATCGTGGTGAATGTTACGAGCCCATGCTTTGCATTCGATGTTGATGAGTACACCAGCTAAAAGGAGATAAGCACATAAATAATTATGGATTCCGTTTAAAATGTTTTATATCTAAATTATAGGTATATTGGAAAAATGAAAACAAAAAACAACCCCGTCATTATCTTCTTCCTTGTGCTTTCATACCACTCTGCGACTTCGCGTTGCTCTGCCTGTAGTGTTGGCACTTCGCCAATTCTGGCGGTACAATCTCTGCTTTCTTCTGAAGGCAGCTCGGTCTCGGATCGTATTATCGTCGAGTTTAACGTGTTGTTGTATCTTTTTCATCTGATCAATCCACGTTTTAGAAACACACGTGGATCAATCAGATGCCTCGCGGTTTGGGTCCAGCAAATGGAACATTCATTGATAGTGCCTTCATAACTGGGTTACGATGATTTTCGAGCTTTTCAGTGATCGGTTGTTCAACAAACAAGCTGCCTCGGATGTAGGTACTTTTGAGACGATCCTTTTTGGGTCACACCGTAGCATTTTCATCTCAGTCGCAGTCATTTTACTTTCGTATGTCTGGTACATAGTCATTTAGACGCATAAATGAGTGCGGGACGTATGACCGTTTTGTACAACTTGCCCTTCAGCTTTCGTGGCATCTTCTTGTCGCAGAAAATTCCAGAGTTTTCTCGGCATTTCATCCAACCGACACTGATACGACGTTTGATGTCATCATCGCAGGTAGCTGCTTCCTTGTTGGCCATCGGGCCCATGTAGTTGAACCTTGCGCAGGACTTCAGCTGCTCTAATGTACAATAAATATCTGGTACCGGTCTCTCTGGATCTGAGAAAGGACAGCAAAGATACTCTGTCTTTGGTATACTAAAGCGATACGTTTACATCGTCGTGAGCTAAATCGATTTAGCTTAAACCTCGAAGATAGTCCCGCGATATAAACGTAGTGCATGTCAAACCCGAACTCGACCACGAACATGGTACAAGTGGACAATTTTCCTCAGATTTGTGTGAATTGTGT
The DNA here is from genome assembly GCA_964017055.1 of Chloromyia formosa. Classification (NCBI taxonomy): domain Eukaryota; kingdom Metazoa; phylum Arthropoda; class Insecta; order Diptera; family Stratiomyidae; genus Chloromyia; species Chloromyia formosa. The sequence continues at coordinate 23,481,737 of OZ024816.1, read as the reverse complement.
ATGTATTGAGCCATTCAGAGGACACTTGCACCATGTTCGAGTTTGTGTTAGACAGTGTGTGGCCATGATTAGCCCGACGATACACTGTCTAACACACTTAAGAGGCCGGCATCATGTCGGTTTACGAAATTTACGGACAACCCGTGGAAACTACCTATTATCTTTATCTGACCGGGATTAATATCAAAACCATTAGTTTTTGGGGTCTCTGAGATGAATGATAGAATTCCCAAAAGCCCCTCTTTCACTCCCACTCCCTCCTTCTCCGATAATGAGTGAGAGGGAATGAAATGTTCAAAATGACATAACTTAGTGTCGATTTAATAGTTTCGAGATCGCTAAGACACTCCTTAAAATACACAAAAGTTAAAAATGATGGCACGATCACAGGGACGAAGTGGCACCGGTGCGAGAAAGATGAGGGCAGCAGAATTGTTGAAACACCGCAGGTTCGTCAAGCTCGCAATTACGAGGGCAAAAATAAAAATGGCTGCTGCGAGAAACGCTGAATCAATTGCAAGATCAAATCAACGGAGAGATTTGGTGATGGCTGTATTCCAATATGACAAAAACTTAGATTACATTCAAGCGCTTCAATTTATAAGATGGAAAACGTGTGTATACACCGCCACGCTTTAAAATTTGGAAAAAGGACGCCCAGAATGAGTTAAGCGCTTTCATAATATTGTTGCGTGCACGGGGTGGGTATCTTATACGACCCACACTGTACTAATCTCGAATGATCGATGACAAGTACAAATTGAATAGACACTAGACGATTCTCGAGCCATCTGTATCTAGACAAACAACCATTGATAATGAATTGGATTCTCGAATCTTCGTTGAGTAGTGAAACCCGAGACTCGAACATCTCGAAAAATCTAGAGTCTTCGCTAATTGACGAAAGCATGGATCTCCACCTATAAAAGGCAGATGTCACCGAACGAGGGAGCAGTCGTAAAGTAGTAGTCAGACTCGACACTCAGTGGCGGTTGGATCGGTATAAAGCGCTAAGGAAATATTCGTTATCTGCCGTCGTCGTGGTTATTGCTAGTTTTAACGTTTGTTGTTAGTACGCGTGTGTAGTTCGTTTTGTAAATAAAGTGTGTGTGTTTTTCAATCGAAGTGTTTCATTATTCAGCACAAGAATATATAACGAACCTGCTTTGGTTTCGTGGTTTCGCTCAACAGAGGAAACATTACAATATTTTGGACGAGAACCCCTATCAACATAATTCCTCCAAATTCCAGGACGTAAAAACTTGCTTCCAAATTACGTGGTTCGGAGCAAAAGCAGTTGTTAACGAGGGTAGATTCATGCCAACGTTTAAAGTACAGGTTCCGATATACCATCAATTGGGCTCACTTCTTCCACTCGCCGACCAAGACGACAATTCCTTGCAAATGTATTTCATGAGCAACGAAGAGGGGGCGACCGGTAGCGTAGTGTGTTGAGCCATCAGTCTCATATTATGATTACCGGCGTTTCGGGTTCGAATCCCGTCTACGACGACGTTCGTGGCCATGGATGGGCAGGAGGTGCATGCCGGCAACTGCATTCCCCGAAACCAGTTTATGCCATCGAAACGTCAACTGGGCCACATTGAAAGTTGACGCGCTCCTGACAAGGGGTTAGGGCAATTAAGAGAAGTGGATCAGCGTTTGCAACAGATTCCTGGATCAAATCATGAATTGTGACTGATCTCCAGAGACATTTACAAACGAAAAATGTATTGGTACGTCAATTCTGAAATAAACCCGGAGCTGAATGAGACTGAAAAAATGGGATGAATGGTGGCGCTCCCACAGTCCCCTCCCTCGGGGTGAATGATCGTGGCAGAATATCCAAAATTAAATTAGTGTCAATGTTGTGAGCGGAGCGAACCCTAGTTCAGCTAGTTCAAAATAAATTATCTAATAGACTTACTTGCCTAATCATTAAATGCTTAAATGTGCGAACTGTTCTAAAACAATTGTGGTGTAGTTTTAGTTTTTTTTTTCTGGTGCTAACCTGATCTGCCATTTTTCTATCAAATTGTTTTTGTAGAATTTGAGTTATAGCCGAAACACCACAAAAAACACCCTTTTTTTAACTTTGAAAACGGTTTTCTCAAACAAAATGAAAGATCTTGCCAGCAGTGCCATTTTTCGCATCTTCAATAGTTTTAGAAATACTCTGACTTTTCAAAGACATCAAGTGCGAAAATCTCGTCAACTATTGAAGATACGGAAAAAAATGCGTTAGCGTTTTTTAAGGAATTATTTCTTTCATTTAGTCTTAGAAAGTTTTTCGCTAGATTCAAAATATTCTCAAAAAAGGGTTGTTTGACTGAAGAAAAAATTAGAAAGAAAGAAACAATTGGGAGAAAGCCCGCAGATTCATAATCCGCACTCCACAGAACATAAATAAAAAAAAAATTTAAAAAAAAACCAGAATTTATTTATGGCAAGGAATTTTTTTTTACCATTTCTTAATGATATTTTCTATACGCATTTCACTTATCTCAAATGAAAGCAGATTAAATTATCAACAAATTCAAAAAATTCGTTCCTGCGACAGTCGGTTTTTCGTATCGGAACGACCCGTTTTTCGGCGGCCAAGAGCTACCAAACCACCTCGATGTAAGAAAAACTGCAGAATTCGAAGCATCGCTACCACGATGATCAACAAATTCATATGTTATCATTTTCCTCGCAGGATATGTATTTTTAACTCAAATTCCACAAAAAAAAAAAATTGGGGGAAAACTTCAGATTCGAAATCAGCACTCAAAAAAAAAACACAAATAGGAAAAACATCAAAAATCATCAAAACATACTAATTTGTTTTAGGCAAGCTATTCTGGACTAGACTACACGTTCGATATCGCCCTAGCTCAACATGTAGGAGACATTTCGAACATGATAATTGCTCTTTTCAATTTCCCTATTAAAACTTTTATTTCCTATTGAACTGAAGCAATTAGCCAAAAAGTCAAAAGTTTACCATAAGGGTCACCACGAGCTCTCATATTCTCAAACTGTACCGAATTTCGTTATCAACTTTCCACATGCATAATTCCAATTGAACTTGTTTCTCGTTTGAATGAACAATGTTATATGAATGAATGTCCTTCCTATAAATTAGGAAAATTGTGAGAAATTTTAGATAAATTTTATGGGTGAAATGCAAATGTCTGTGGTGTGGGGTAGATGATTGGATTTTGTAGAGAAAATTGCTCGAACCTTTTGGCTGAGATAATGTTGCAAAGGATTTTCCTTTTGGTCATTGTGGAAAATTTAATACATACATATTGGTGGATGGTGGGTGGTGCAAGTGGATTTCAAAAGTGAATTGAACTGAACTCGTTTGATAATTCTACAAAAGGCTAACAAGGATTTTGAAGATGTTCTAAGGTATTTGCACAATATCCGTATATGCGATTGCGATAGATCTCTACCTCTCTCCACCCAGCGGTTGTATCAATACATATTTCAGAGTTCGTCGTTAAGAATATCTTTGAAGTTTTGCACAATTGTTGGGGGCAGTCCTCTGAATACCTGCTTCAAACTCCTCGATGGCAGTTTTATTGATTATTTGGAAAACTACGGATTCTACAAAAATTGTTCCACACCGAATCAAAAAGGCAAGGTGTCGGGGGAATTTGAGATTCGCAGTAGAGTTCGGCGGAGGTGCATCTTTTCACCGACTTTATTCCTCATAGTGATTGGCGATGTGTTTTGTGTTGCATGCAGCCCTATCCGGACTATACAGAGGAATTCAATGGACCAATACATCTTATCTACAACATCTTGACTCTGACTCTTTCACAAAATCGTGGATTTGTGCGGAATGGCGTTAGATCTCGAGAGGGAGGGGAGCAAGGTTGGGCTAAGGATTAACACCAACAAGACCAAGGTTCTTAGTCCGCGCCGTTGCAAAAAAGAAATCCTACGCCGCCATCAATATTAATGGGCAGCTTGTAGAGAAGGTGGACAATTTCGTCAACCTGGTTAGCATTGTTGCCGAAAGTTGTGGTACGGAGTAGGACATCACTCATCGTATCAACCATGCGCATTCGGCATGCTGTCCAAATTCTAGCAAAGCGGTTATCTCATTATTAAGACCGAGCTGGGCCTGTTTCGCTTTCTGGTACTGTCTGTGCTTTTGTATGGGATCAGCACCCGAAAAGTTTCCGGAAGACTTTCCAGGAAGCTGCAAATTTTCGTCAACTCATGTCTTCGTCGAGTTTTAAGAATTTATTGGCCCGAAACAATATCAAACAAAGAGCTAAGTCGGCGTACGGGTCAGATGCCATTCGACGAATTGATGGGAGTCTATAGGTCACACATTGCGGAAGGATGATAACCGATTGCCCAAAATAAAGTACGATGACGCGCAGGAATAGTTGCCGTGCAACTAGAGGTTGGGTAGTAGTACTATAAACTATTGCAAATATTCAGGGAATTTCGTCAGTTAATGGCCACCACTCAGCGGCTTAAACAGATTGCGTTTCACAATGTTGGATGGACTGATGATATGGGGCTTGCCCTACGCACCGAAGAAGATCACAATTTGCTAGCTATCGTGCAGAGAGCGTTTTTCGTAACAACAAGCGAAGCGCTTCGGACAACTTCAGCTGCGCCGACAATTATGATGCTGGGCCTGCTTCAGGGGACACTTTTTTTATGTGATTGCTAAGGGTTATTAAGGGGATTACCCTTTGATGCAAGCAAGCATAGCTTTGGCGGAAAGGAAATTAAGATAAGGAATGAGGGGGGGGGGGGGGGGGTGCACTTCAGTGTGTGGGCTTAAACTTTTGCAGGTCTAATTATTAGGGAATATAGTAGATGGTAGGCTGTTCCACATTCTTATTGAAAGAGTTAAAAAGGAGTCAAAGAATTTAACTGTGCGATTGGACCTGATATCAAAAGTATGAGATTGAGCACGACTGGAAAGCCGGGTGATATGCGTATGAACACCAAAACCATCACTAATTACATTAGAGTAACCAGGGTTGTACCTATAATAGCGATAAAGTAAAGTTAAGCAACCAACCTTACGCCTGTGGCCTTATGTTGAACTTTATCCAGCATAGACAGCACAGTGCGACCTGAAACCGCCCAAATATGGGAATTGTATTCAAGCATAGGTCTTACGTGGCTTTTGCATATTTGCGGTAAGTCAGATGGTGAGAAATATTTTTTGCAGCAATTAAGGAAGCCTAGATATTTTAACGCATTTTTGGCAATGCCAAAAATATGTTCAGTCCATTTGAGTTTGCTGGAAATGTTCGTACCTAGTATGTTTAAAGAAGGTGAACCATGAATACGCACACCATCTATGAGTCTAATAATAATAATAGTCTGAGAAGCAGGTGGAGCATATGATTTATTGGAGATCAAACAACATTGCGTCCCTGCACGGACGGTTCTAAGACCACTAAAGGTCGGGAAGCCGGTGTCGACTCCGAGAAGCTTAATCTCAATCACTTTTCTTTCCTAAATCGAGTATAACCTGGAGAGCGCAAAGCCAACTTAAGATGGGCCGATGGGTTTGCGTGTCTTATAGCTAAGCTGATTTGGCCAAGGTTGAGGTGGAGGGTTGTTGATAATACGAGGCTGACTCCTAGCTCAAGCACAACAGAGCACTGGTTTTCATATTTATACCGAAAATCTAACCACACAGATTAGGTCTATCTAGGGAGGAAGTTAACTTTAGTTTTCATTATTTTTTTTTCATGAAATCTAAGTTTGAAATGGTTCACATTGAGCCATCCCATCAGGTACTCAGAGCCCGTTTGAACTTAGCAATGTACGATCTTGGAGACCACCATCATCTCATGATTTTTAATTAGAATCTTCAGTGAACATAAAATTCTATCAAGCTGCTAGGGAAAGACAAAAATAAACATTATATAAAAAGGCTAATCATCACTCCATGAAATACACCTAAGAAAATCTAGAGACAAAACAAAAACTTTTTAACATTTCCACAGCACTTCTAACCCCATAGTACCATCCCCGTGGAGTACAGAATTGCATTACGAGTGGTTGCTGTGCAGATATGATTTCTTGTGTTGGTCATTAAAATGTAAAGTTTCGTGCATCGCACAGCAACAACAACCGTCACGGTAATATTTTATAAATAAACTAACCCAGATTGCAGTTTCAACCTCAACAAAAATAAGGGTAGTGGGTTTGGGTACGTGGGTAGTGACTGGAGTGAAGACTAGGGTAGTCATGCATTAGGTGCACTGGTTCTTTGTTTATGTATGATGGCGTTGTACACCCGACACTTTCTGGCACCACAACGAAGCCGCGGTCGATTTTCATTGGACGGTAGATATGCGTCCAAATAGCAGCTAACAAGGGGGTGCAACTAGAATCGTAGTCAAGTTTCATGTTGTATTGTAGAGGGTGCTCTTTCTTCCTCTTGACTGGAAACGAAAACATTCATCATCCACTTCATGCACCCATCTTCTTCTTTTGTTCCACATTCGCGCTGAAGTTGCTATGCATGACAAGTGTGTGGTGTGGCTAGGACAAACATTGTTTGCTGCATGCCCAGGAATATTTTAATCGATCGCATGAATATGTAATTGTACATTCTTGACGGGGTTGTTTCCCTCTTTTGTTATGCAACTAATAATAAGAACAATATGCGAATTTCACGTCTAACTAGAATATATCATACGAGTATGGCATAATGGCGAGTTTACACGCTAACACTTACTCTTTGGTCGCTCGAAATATACAGCAACTATAGGTGGCATATAACCTTCGATATTTGTGTAGGGGTAATAGAATCCGGGGAATCCCCTTCGTGGAATATATTGAATAGCACCAATACTTTCTACATCTGATGGATTTTCACCTTCACATGATACCCAAATAACATTTGTCTGTAAAAAAAAAAGAAGAAAGAGATTGAGGACGATTTATTGAGAATATAAACAATTTAGGCTGTTACGAGGTTTTGAATAATTTTTTTTTTATTAAAACTCAGTAAAGTATTTATGATTCAATTAAATTGCAAGAAAAAAGATTAAACATACCGTTATAAGTAAGAATTTATTAGGGTTTAGATACTTGAGGGTTTTTTTTTTTGCATTACTATCAAATATAGTGCAGGTTGACTACTCATTTGCCCTTACCCCCTTCACTAGCAAAGGTTTTGCTTGCCGTGGTGACTCGCTGGTAACTCGTTTGCGGTTCGCTTGGTATGCTAAAGTGTGTCTACAGTCTCACATTTCGGACGGAAAACTTGAGGCATTTGTGCAACATTTCATCGACGATTCTTTTCATGGCTGCTAGAGGGGGTAAACAAGGCCCAAAAACCGTACGACATGGACGCGACTAAGGACTATTCGCGGGAAGGGGTATCCACCCAAGTTTCGGTCGGAGTCGAGTCAGCGGACAAACCAGGCGACTCCGGAGTTCATACTAATGGTTTAGAAAAACCAAAAAGTAAAAAAACACTACACAGACCGAGCACAGACCGAGAAGAAGACGTAGCATAGAGACAAGCGGAAGAGGACCTCGTCTGGTGAGGGCGCTGAACGGCAATCGGCCAAAATATCCAAACTTTCAAATAAGAAGCGCAGGCCCCTTAGACCCTACAATAGCTATCATGCGTTTTATAGGTACTACTGCATGGTGTGATTGTTTGGTGGACCTCACTACGTAAAGCAGCTTACCTCAACCTGTTGGGGAAGGTGCAGCGACAAGCCTGCTTAGCAATGACTGGGGCGCTTAAAACGACAACAACCGCGGCTCTGGAAATACTGCTTAATATACTACCACTAGACATTTTTGATGAACAAGTGCTCCAGCGACAGAATCCCGATGAGCCGACGGATGATTGGCTGGTCCTACATTCAAGTGGACCGACAAGGGAAGGAGGGCAAACTATCATCTTGGAGATCAACAAGGCAGCGGAAGGCATGCTATACCCCCGCTTGGGAAAATAGCGTTGAGTTTAGGAAGTGTATTTCTTAAACTCAAAAAGCGCCATCCCACAGACGGCAATGAAAACACGATGGAGGCTAACGAGGTGGAGAAGGAGTTAGAAACTCTGACCTAAGCAGCCGATAATATCAGGATAAGCGAAATGAGAGCAAATCTGAGACGGATGATCCAGACGCTAACCTAACGACCACAACACTAATGAAGCAACTGTAGCGTTATGCTAAAGGTGCTTCAAATAAGCCTATATCACAGCAGAGCTGCTGCGCACGCTACAGAAGGGAAGCTATGATGTGGAACAATGGATTTCTGCAGAGAGCCAAATCGAGGGACTCTCAACGAACAACTACAATGTTATAAGCAATCGGAAGCCTGCCCTTGCGCTGCGGACGTCCATCATGGCAAGGAACAGCCTCAGCTAGCTAGACTCCGACAGAAGCACGAGTGACCTGACAGTCTGACATGTGGAGGGTGCTCAAGGATGATCCCTTATGCTCGCATCAGCATTGATGGCTAGTGACAAACCCGCGCCACCGTAAGAGCTGCATACATTGCTCGAATACACGACCGGAAGGAAAACGAACATAGTGATAGGCAGCTAATGCACACCACCATCGATATGGGGAAGTAAGGACAGCTACAAGAGAGGTGAGTCCTTACTACTTTTTATACTTAACTCTAATTTGAAAATAGCAAATCGTGGAGGCGAATCTATGTATAGGGGACCTACCAGTGAGGACGTACTAGATGTAACCCTACACTCAAACGATGATATGAGTGAAGTCCAAAACTGGAGGGTTCTGGATAGATCCTCATTCTCGGAGCATATGTACATAAGCTTTGACGTAGGGTTCACAAGCATAAATAAAACGAAGAAGTACAGCAAACCCGAGGACATCTAACTGCGAGGCGTACAGCCTAATCATAGATACTGAACTTTCCAGTTCTAACCAACACACTTGTTAAAGCCTATAATGCCATTTGCCCTCAGAAGCTTGCTTGGTAAAAGGTGGTGCCTCAAACCGAGAATCACTCACTGGATATACACAGGTGTCGTAAGATCGATACTTACGTACGGAGCTGTGGTCTGGTGGACAGCACTCAACACGGAAAGTAACATACAGAAAAAGGAGAGAGTACAGAGATTATGAGGCTTGGGGATCACTGGTGCCTTAAAAACAGTATCTTCGCTCTCTTTGCGCACCTTTCTAAACCTGCCTCCGACTGACCTACATCTGAGGGAAGAGGCTGTTAAATGTGCCCTAAGCTTCAGAGAAGCAGGACACTTCAAAGAAAGGCCATATGGCTACCGCAGCATTAGTTTGCCAATTGATAATACTGACTATAAGAAACCACAAGTAGGTTTCAATATAAGCTTCGGATTCAATATATCCGATGGGGAACAGATCCCGGTAATTGATCATGAACACACGAAGGTGCTGAACCTCTTCACGGATCGCTCCAGGATGGAAGCCGGAGTTCGTGCAGCAGTCTAATCGTCGGAACTTCCATGCAACCTATCCTTCAGACTACTATTCCATCATGTCTTCTTTCCGCTTCGCGCATGGCTACTGGAGGGCACATCAGTGGATACGGCTCTTCACTCTCTGGTCGGCCTTATTGAAAAGTCTCTCGCTGACAAGAAACTCACCATGGCTGCATTCCTAGATATTGAGGGCGCATTCAACAATGGCAGAAATAGGGCGATTGTTGAGGCACTCTTGAGCCTACACGTCGATGAGTCGCTCTGTAAGCTTATATATAAGTTGCTAACGTCGAGGCTTATTCGTGCTACTCTGGTCACATCATCTGTGGGTAGACGCGTTTGTAGGGGCACCCCTCTAGGCGGGATATTATCTCCATTTCTTTGGAATCTGGTCATTAATAAATTACTTCTGGACCTGGAAAGGATGGACTATAATGTCATTGTCTATGCGGATGATGTTGCAATTGCCGTCTCTGGAAAATTTGCGAGTGTCCTCAGTGAGGTTCAACGAAATTCTCTGTCCATTCTAATGAGCTGGGCATACCATTGTGGGGTTAGTGTTAATTCGGACAAGACGGAGCTTACGATTTTCACCAGAAGGTGCACACTCTGTCCTATCGAACCTCCCATTCTGAACGGAAAGGAATTAGTTTTTACTGACAAGGCCAAATTCCTTGGTCTCCTTCTAGACCGCAAACTAATTTGGAAGCCCAATATTCAGGAGCGGGTGAGGAAGGCAATTATTGCGCTCTACTCGTGTAGGAAGACCACTGGAAAAGACTGGGGCCTGCAGCCGGATTTGGTACACTGGATGTACTTGTACATACACTGCCGTGGTGCGTCCTATTTTACGACGTGAAAACCAACATTAATTGCTTAATACAAGCGACAGAATGACGAAAATATTTTGGAGCCCTTATGACAAAAGGAAATGCAAAAAGCCTCTTAGAACTACCCAGAAGTCAGTGTGCGCTATTAGTAACCATAGTAACGGGCCACTGCCTGATAGGAGCACACGCGTACAGACTAAACCTTATAACAAGTCATGACTGTAGGAATTGCTAGGTACCGAACACGAAAGAAACTCTAAACCATACCTTCTATGCGAATGTCCTGCACATTAAAGTGCCTAGGAGCTTACTTCTTCAACGACCTTGAAGGAGTTACACGACTCAGTTGAGGAAGCCTCTTGAGTTTCGCCAATGAGTGATATTCCCTCCAGCTCAACAACGATCTTCTGGTAAGGGGATGAGTACCTGAAATACGAGTATATGGTATCGCTATGGACGCCAGTGGTCTAGGCGGAGCCGTTAGGCTGCCACTCAACCTAACCTAACCTCACATTTAATCGTGTACGTAAGTGCATATACAATGAAACGTGCGTTGTCCTTCGGAAACTAAATTTAAGCGCGCGACAAAGTTAATATAAAATGTTCCGAATTGTTCGCAACTGTCTACATACAAAATCCGCAATTTGTCTATAGACAATCACGCGACTTTGTATATGAGTGTGGTCTTGGGGTCATACGCCTGACAATCAGATGGCTATTACATCGCTAAATTGCGAATTAAATATGAAGATGTAAGGATTTCGGAATTTAATTTGTCATTTGATGTCACTTCTGACATATAACCTGAAAGTTACCCGGATCGTTGTTTTTAACACAGCGGATGATACCGAACTAAAATTACGAAATTTTAATTTTTTCCGACACTAAAAATACCCCCGAATCGAATGAACTTACATTTTTTGTTCCTCGTGCGGCTTCAGCTTTAATATGTTCCTTCAGATCCTCGGGCATATGTGGTGAAAGTTTTGTTGTATCGTTGTACATATCTGGATACCAGTTATAAATCTGCATACAGAAAAAAATTAAATCAATTAAAATCCAGAAACATTGATCGAAAAACTATCTCAGCACTGCAGTATCTCTCACCTTATTTAATTTTAAAAATATACAGGGAGCAGCTTTTGGATAATTGAATTGATTATCTCTTGTGCATGGGTAGAAGCCATCAATATTCACTAGACAAACTTTACCCTCTGGTGGTGGATTATCGAAGTCGCATTTTACACGATTTTCTGCTCCAGGAGCATTTCTATATGCTGTTATTGAAAATTTTCGTTAATATCATTAGGTTATCGTTGGTGTCATCGATTAAAATACGAAGCAGGAAATAAGCAAAATAATTTTATTAGAAAATTGTATTTTTATTCATAGAAGAGAGAAAACGGCTTCATCCATTACGAAATATTCAACAAATAAATTAGATATAAAATGCGAAAAGAAAAACAAATACTTACTTTCTAGAAATCGTTCTGTCTCCTCGATCCAGTATTTCATATTGTCAGGCTTCCCTGCATCATACCAAATTAACGTACTTTCTACATTTGACTCTGGCGGCATTGGACGAAAACCTAGACCTGAAAGAGTGTGGAAAAAAAGGGACAATAAATACATGGTACAAGAGGATTAGTTGTAAGCTTTTCGGCCATTTTCATTTTGCATGCATAATTGAATTAAGGGCCATTTGTGCAGAACACTTTTATTTTCTACTTTACGCAATGTACGGAAGCGTGACAGGGACAAGTCACATAGCACAGGTCAAATGCTGAATTTGTGTTGTGTGTTGTGCATAAATTGGTTTCGGAGAATGCAGTTGCCAGCACGCACCTCCTGCACATCCATGGCCACGGACGTCGTCGTGGACGGGATTCGAACCCGAAACGTCAGTAGTCAAACATGAGACTAATGCGACACTACGCTACCGGTCGCCCCAAAAGTGTTTACGCTACTCGGATAAAAATCAGCGGATCGCATTTACGCGTCCCGTGTATTAGAACCATAACCCGGATTAACGTTAGAAAGAAACAATTAAAAGTCCTTCCTTCTATGATACTTTTCCTCTTATAACCTTTTTTTAAACCGTTTTTCAAGTACGTATCCTTTCCGCCTTCAACGATAACTGTTTTTTTTTTGTCAAAAAAAAACGCAATAAGCTCATAATTTGAATTTTGAAGAGGCTTATATGGAAATAAATTAAATTTTACCAATTATGATTGTATCATTTACGTTTACGATATTTATACTTGTCAAATGAGACAATTCCTTTTGAGCTTAAAATTCGTACTTGAATGAACCCGTGCGGGCATATCCTGATGGCACCGGCCCGATACTTAAAACCACATGTTTCACAAGAGTTGTTCAACTCTTCGTATAGCAGTCAGCCGAATATGCCTACCATTCCATTTCGGAATGTTCAAATAAAATATGTTGAAGTAGTCACCAATCGTTTTTACGTAATTTACAATGAAAAATATATTTAACAAGGACTCTTCCATAATGTCACACGAAAGCCACTACTTTGCACCGAAGCAACAGCAGGGATAAAATCAAATGACTAGCGGAACATTCAAATAAGGAAGGACACCACATGGATTATAAAATACTCATAAGTATGAACTGCTCTAAATGTATATTCAACCGTCCAACTTGGAATATCAAATTTATGGGTAATTTTTTACTACGATTCCCATAAAACTTCAGAATGTGTGCTCGGAAAGGCATACATAATTAATGCAAACGACAATCCATTGCATATTCAAAAACTGCTGACTAAGCAATTTTTATTGTACAAAAGGATGGCGGAAATGCTATTTAGAGAGCTATTCCCTTCAAATGTTTATTTGAATATGGTAAACTGATCTTTATTTTTTAAGAATAATTAAAGTGGAGTGGGTCATTGCCAAGCTAAGCCATGATGACTTAGTTCGGCTATCCACATCCACCAAAAATTTATAAGCACTAGGCAAATCACACCAACTGTCCACTGGTTTCGTCTACACGATGGATTTTACTCAGGAGGCGGAGGATTTTTACAGGAGCTACCTTAATTCATCGGGGAGGGAGCACGAACGGTCTTTATTTTGTAGTGTAGACTGTACACAATTGAAACTATGGTTATTACGCACTTTTCCTTACGGGCTTGGCGGCCGTCCGACTAGCTTTGGAGACGGGCCGAGGGCGCCACGCGCTTGGTATTTTCCGACAGCCGAACTTAAGAAAATCACGATAAGCGCGAATTTGCAATTGTCCGAAGTAAACAACCAGGAAGGGTACAATAGAAGAAAAATCGCGTCGCTTCGATTACGTTACAAATTTAATAATATTTAACCTTACTCACTAATTTCTTTAATTCACGGTCGACCGGCAAAATCAAAATTCACTTTATACTAATTCTTAAACTTATAACCTTATTCTACTTAAAATAACTACACCTACCTAGGTGGCGGCAGCTACCCTTAAAACGGTAAAACTAATCGACGCCAACGACAACTATGTGACCGCCAATCGCTTGTACTCCGTCTCGGGGATTCCCACGCCGACAGTTCGACGTCACTACATTCAAGTTAACCGTCTTCATAAAAAAAATCCTTTTTCTCAACGCTGACGTCGGCTGCACTCTCCGTGTCGATCTTTCAAACCTCTCCACCAAACTTCCCACAATCTTCTCCACTCTTCGTCTCCGTTGATTCTACTTCTTCGCCTTAATTTTTTGATCCGTCGCTCTTATGTGTCGAGGAAAAATCGGACAAAAAGAGATGTCCCCGTTCCCCTTGAAGGGCTTAAATACTTTTACAAGCAAACGGTCCGTTCCGTCAGAGAATCGGTTAAGCCGATCTGCACGAGAATCCTCCAACTGAGCATTATGACTAGTATGTTAGGGCTCAGTTGGCGTTTACAGACATGACAGTCATGTCACTCGCGTGTTTGTTTACTGCGTGTTACAATATTTCGTGTTGGCTGAACTTAGATAAGTATTCATACTTTCACGTATTTTATAATTTTCTCGATTCTCTGTAAAATCTCTTACTTCAATTCAGGATTCAGATCAACAGTATATGGAGCGCGTTATTCGGGAGGAAAGTGGATATCGTTGGGATCACATCAAGCAGGCATCGACCTAGGTACGTATCAGCATCCTACCGCCACCTCCTTGTTGCCAACGGTTATCTAATCTGAATATTATTCCTCGTTTCAGGTCAGTGATATTGACAGCGCTAGCGTAACATTCCCCCCTACCTGAGGAGGATTTCCTTGAAATGCTCCTATTCAATGGTACTTTGCTTCCCGATGTTTACATCTTTTTCCCGAACTCAATTCTAGTCATTATTAATACTACATTTATTTAACTCATGGTAGATTCAAACCAAATTAAGATTTCGTATCTCCCTTTCTTGCGAACATTCCGATTTTTTTTTGGGTTCCTAATGAACATAATTGACACGCCAAGTTGTTGCATCGGAACATACATGCAATCATTTTTAGGGTTTTGTAGTAAAACAAAACCCTTATGAAATCGGTCAAATGTCTGTCTGTCCGTCTGTCCGTCTGTCCATGGAATATCTCAGGAACGGCTGAAGCTACATACATGAAATTTTGTAGGAATGTTTAGAATTACTATATTTCGCCGGAGAAAGCGAATCGTCGTAATAGGTCAACTTTAAGGGGAGGTCCCCATAGAGGGGAAATGAAGGTCGAAATTTTTTTTTCGTTTGGTACAGGTAAGTGGGGTATCATAAGAAAGGTACCATCGAGTACATTCCATTTTTGAAATTTTTTTTCAAATTTGAAGAAACGGGAGAAGAGGGAGAGGGGAAAATATGTCATCCGAGTTTGTCCCCCCCCCCCTTGCATTTCGAGACCGTTATACTTAGAAATATGAAAATTTACAGAAAAGCGCCGTTTTACTTGTGTAGAAAACTTAGATTTCTAGAATTTTGAAATTTCATCAGCTTTCATCAACTTTACCGGGTGGAAGGAAGGGGGGGGGGGGGGTCCACATAGAGGCGAAATTAAGGTAAAATTTTTTTATCGACTGATATAAGCAAATGAGGTGTCGTGAGAAAGGTAATGATGAGTACATTCCATTTTTTCGCATTTTCTCGAAATTTATAGAAAGGGGAACTGTGGGGGAGGAGAAAATATTAGTTCGTAATTTGACCCCCCCTTGCCTGCATTTTGAGACCGTTATACTTAGAATTATGAAAACTTACAGGAAGTGGGTTTCGAAAAACATATAAAATGGAAAATAGTGGAATTTGTATATCTTCTCAGAATAGGTCAATAATAGTTTATTTGTATAGTTACAGTTAGCACACCCTTGCACGCCTTAAACACGTTCGAGGTCAAAAGTACTGATGGCCAACGATAACCAACAACTTAAGCAATAATATGTTCTAAGTTTCGTTACAATCACGTAATATGAATTAGCATGTAAAATGTAAGTGGGTAACACATTTTAATACGTTCTTTCTATCCATCTGAGTGATATTAAGAAGAGCAAGGAGCCGATATTTATATACCAAAATAAGCGCTTGCTACAAAACCCTCGGATTGCGGGCGTAGCCCTCTATATTCCGGTTTCATTTTTAATATATTGTACGTTTACATAACTATACATTTAAGCATCCACCATCATAGGAATTCCACATCACCCTACTTTACTTATAACTAATAACTACAGTCGACTTAGTTGAAGCTATATTGAATATATTTTCCCATTTTTTTGTCTCTAAAAATTCTAAAGGAAAACTGGAGAGTGGAAAACAAGGAAGTAAGCCTTTCGTTCGCCCCCATGCAGAAATAGAGGCCGCACCCGCCCAAAAAGAACAAAATCGAAAGCACTTCCAACAGAGAAAAGGTTTTCCACTACGGAATATAAGTTTTTATATCCTTAATGTTCCATATCCCTGCGTGTTTCCCATTATCCTCCACTAATTCGTACGTGTCTGCAGATACATTCTTCTTGACAATAAATGGGCCAATGTACTCCGGTGCGGTGTCAATTTCGCGGAAAATAATTTGCTTATGTCCGCGAGTACGAAATTCCGTTGTCATACCCGATCGTTAGATAAAAACGTGACCATTCTTCGACGTAAGTCGTACCACCCTTTGCTTGAATCCGCAGCCTTCTTCATTCGTTCAGCAATATCTTTGCGTAACTCTTCCAGTTTACTCGCTCTTATCACTGGGTCTACTAACGTACTATTCTCCATTGGACGGTCATTGATTCCGCGAAAAGTTACCATTTCTCGACCAAAGTTAATAAAATATGGACTTAAACCGGCTACCTCGTGAGTGAAAGTACGTAACGCACATCCAATTTTTGGTAAGTGTGTGTCCCAGATAAAATACAATGATTTTCTGACACGTATCAGCGGAGCATACGCTTAATTGATTGGTTTACGCGCTCTGCTGGATTAGTCTGTGGGTGTAGTGGATTTGGTAACTAAAGTAGAAGATTCGTGGTATAGCAAAATGCTGAACCAAGTGCGTGAGTTACCGGAAAAATTGGAGAATTGAGAACGGTATTTTGTGGAAGCACGTGAACCTGAAGTACTCTAAGTCGGATACCTCATCGGCTCGTTTCATCGCAATTTCGTATGTTTTGGCTGTGATAATAGCCAGATTATCCGGTGAGAAAACTCCTCCTATCGTATAGCAGGGATGCCGAAATAAGCCTATTTTTGAGCTTCAGCCAGACCGCCACGAAGTTTTTGTATCCTAAGGTACACTACAAGGAGGCGACACCCCTCACAATGTTCATTTTGGCCCTACGCAGAAGTGTTCTCAAGTTAATGAAGTTATGATAAAAAGAAAATGGTGTTTACCGCACGATAGACGCATTAGACCCCAAATTAAACCATTAACCCATATTAGACCACGCATCAAAGCAGCCTAACAGGTGGTCTAATGCGTGGTCTAATAGGTGGTCTAACACGAGTAGTTGCTCTGACGTGTAAAAACAGCCTAAATAATGTTCCAAACAAATCCTTCATTTTAATTTCAGAACTTATGCAAATCCCGAAATATTTCTGTAGAATTAATATACTTTATTCGAAATTTTCGCTATACCACTAGCCAGCCAATTAGCCCAGTGTTGGAAAATTAATTTTCTCCGGAAAAGATAGAATCCCGGCAAATTCTTAATCAGCATATTATTTTAGCTGAGGCGGGACATTTTAGGGTGGTAGAAAATCGGAATGAAATCTTAATTAAAAAGGCTTTTTTATACTCGGTTTCTTGAAAAATTACTCCGTTTTAAATTGGGATGAGTTATTGTTTGTATATTTATTACGCCTAGTACGCACTGCGATTCTTTGAATAGATACTTTTGAGTCTCGCCTGCCTCAACTCATTACCGACATGAATTTCGTATGTATTTTCTGCATCTTGGAATGAGTCAAGGTAGGCGAGATTCTGGCGATACGCAAACGAATCTATTTAAGAGCCCCAGTGCGTACTAGGCGTTAGATGTCATACATCTATCCAAGGTGACTATTTTTTTTTTCAATATATTCAAGTTATTTGGTTGCATTTCAATTAATAATTCAGGCGGAGCGTTAATTGGCTATTGTTCGCGTGTTCCTCAAACTCAAAAAAAGTTGCACAAATTTTTGCACAAAAACCACTGCGATCTAGGAATTTGGTAGTGATTTGGAAATTTGCTTCACCGTGGACCCCTCAGGAACTGTCCACAGACAGAATGGATGAGTGCAATTTCCCTCACACGGAACTTCATTCGCAAAAATGTGAAATAGTCGGCAATAATTTGAAGTGCCCGCAAAAATGCACAAGGCCAGTTGAACCACATGGAGTATTGGCAGCACGTGGCACTGAACCCTTATAGCTCTTCAGGGCTACTGCCCTTATTGTTAGATAAAAAGCACATTAGTAATGTTGCGGTTTTTTTGGTTTTGGAGAGCATGCCAGCCAGGTGACTTCGCATCCCGCACAATGATTTTAACAGAAGTTGTGCTGACCAGAATGAAAAAGAGAGCTCTTTTCATTTGCTCTGTACCACCATTGGGTCCTACAACTTCACCCTCATGCCCTCAAGTAGATGAGTGTAGGTCAGCTACATCGTTTGATTGTCAGCTCAAGCTGGTTTGCGTAGTAGGTTTTAGTCGGTGGAGGATTACTCCATGGTGGTATCACAACGGACCCTATGGTGGTCTAAGTGTGCACTACATGTCAGAGCAGTCCCTTCAATCTAACCTAACCTGCTGTTATTTTGTATTATTTCAATAAGCTGAGTTCTATGTATGTACATATTATCTTCAGGAACGACAGCTTTAGTTGAATTAGTTTTTTCCGCAATGACTAAATCCCGTTCAGTATGCGAAATCCGATTGGAAATCGAAACATTGTGCACATTTTCGCGAGGACTGGATTTCGATTCACTGTAAATGACAGTAAGCAACAAAGATGTGAGTTAAGCTTTGACTATCCGCAAGTGAAAGAGAGACGCATTATCTGAACTATGCCGAAGCATCTTATAGGAATCCCGAGAAAAGAATGACAACCGACCGATTTTTGTTTTCGCCATCTCTTACTAATTAAACCAAATCGAAAGAGGCACAGAGGCCGGTTTCTATCAATTCTATTTTACATCTTATGAAGAGATATATTTGACTAGAAATGCTGGTCCGGGGAAACGAATCAGATATTTTTCCCGGTCAATTTTCCCTCTAAATTTCCGGTCGGATACAGCGACACTCTCTATCCAACTTGCTGATGCATTACACTTTAAATTTCAGTGTCTGTGGTCACCAGAATGCGCCTATTATCATCATTGTTCTCATCAGTGACGTAGCCAGGGGACGGGTCCAGGGGGTTCAGGCCCATCGCGAAATATTTTGAATTTGAATAAAAATATGATAATATACTCGTAAGTAGGTCACTCTCATCATCAGCTGTTTGGAACTATCGATAAATTTTTAACTGGAGGATAGGATAAACTTTAACCAGACATTGAGAAAACGGCTCTATATCAATCGTTAACTTAACCGTGTGACCCTTGATTATAAAATAGTAATTCCATCCCTAGTTTAATTATGCAATCGCATTAGAATATTTTTGAGGCAAATTCGTAATTTGTTCAAGTCAAATTAATATTTTTTTTTATATTTTTTCAAATTCACATACGAGTATCTCTCTCTAATTGCCCTAACCTCTCCAGGGACATGGGCGCGTCAACATCTCTAGCATTTCTCTGCCTTTTTTTTTCTCCATTGAACACACGTGCATAAACCTTGATATAAGTTCAGTATCCTGAACCGCACAGGCGATGCGTATATGTGTTCGGGTTGGCTTAATCCTGCAAGGATTGTATAGCCATCGTAAAACAACTAACTCTGCCTTGTTGACGTGTCAATAGCATATCTACTTTTCGGTAGTGCAGTTGCTAGCATGGACCTCCTATCCGTGCCGCCTTTATACTGACAAGCTCGGAGCACTGTGAGAATTCTATTAGTACTCACAGGCAGTTTTTGGTCGCGCCGAGATTTGATCTCCGAGCTCTAGATTAGTATCGTAGTGCGGTGACCGAACGATCACGGCCACCGAGTGCGACATAGGAGTATATTTCACATATATTCATGATTTTTGAGTAAAATGTATGATCGAAAAACAATGTTTGTAGACTCTTATCCGATAATAATTTTTAAAGTTGATTAAGTCCATTTTTGGGAAAAGATATGAATTTCAATTAAAAGTACATATATGAAAATGACTTGTAAAAATTATGAATTTGTTTGGAAAATAGTTTTATGAATTTAGCCCGAAAACTTTATACATTCAATTAAAAAAAAATTAAACATCTTGATGAATATAAATACCTGGATTTGATCCAATCAGGCCATTGTCCAACTCCCATTTGGGCTTAGTACTCTCCAATGTTTGAAAAAATACAGCTAACATACCACCGAAAAATGCCGCTAAACCTGCATAGAAAATTATGTAGAAAATAATAATTTTCGCTGAAAAGAGAAAAAGAAATGGAATTAATTAATATAATATAGATTTAGTGTGATTTAATGATATTGTAGAACAAATAAGAAGCAAAATTAACACTCCAACTTTTTTATGAGTAAAGGACAAACATTTGATTTGACAAAAATCAGGAGCGCCGGAACGCGGTGCAGATTTTTTTGAATGTGGAGCGGAGTGGAGCGACTTTTTTTTTGTAAAATCCTCAGCTTCATTTTTCTTATTTGGTAGTTTTCATATAAGAGATATTTTTCAAGTGAGTCAAAGGGAATAACTTTCAAATCCTTGTGTCATTTGTGACTGAAGGGCTGCCGCGAAACACATCGCACACATAGGCCACCACTGAGTCCGTTGTGATACCACTATCGACTTAACAACCCGAGTCTTCACAATTCATTGAACCAGTCAGAGCTGTTAATAAAACGCTGGAGCCGACCGATGCAAACATTATTATGGTCGTCCAGATTTTCAAAAAAAAAGTACCTCAGTTTGTTCCTTCTTCTTCTATAACCAGGGAGGGAGAACGAAAAGGGTGCCATTTTCCGGGTTTTCACATATTTCTTTAAAAGCGTTCGCCATAGCAAAAGTTACACGACAAAATTAAAGAGCACTAAATTCTCTATAACAGTGTCTTACATCATTTTTTGTATCTTCTATAGTTTAAGAGATAGATACTTCGCATATTTTCAAAAAAAAAAAAATCATTTCACCTAACGTTTTCCAAGTTTTTAACCTTTCATCTTCTTTGCCATTCATTGTACAAAAAAGTTGTCAAGGGAAAAATTGTAGATAAGTGTAGTAAGGGCCGGTTGCTGAATGTCTGATTCAAATTTATCTTAAGAATAAACTGCCATTTAGCACCATATGATTACTCAATATCTGTTTAGCGTTATTAATCGGATAAACGCTAATCGTCCCCTAGCCTTGGAATAATCTCTTACCCAAAACAAAACACAACCCCAGCATACGCTGAGAGACCGTACTATAATACAAAGTGGATTCGTCGGCGGTAGAATTCCACCAAGAAAATCAGCTGATTTTGCCATAATTGTGGTCTGAGGTAAGTTCCACACTTTATGGCTTGGTAATTTGTATGAGACGTATGAGAAAACAAAATTGCTTATCGGGCTGTTTATAGCTTCGATTAATTTGTGTCCGTTAATTAAAAAAGAGTTTAATCAGACATTGAGAAAACGGGCCTTAGTCTAAAATTATTCGGAGCCATTCCCACAATATAAGGGAACGACTCAAATGATCATGAATTCGTGTTGGCCAGGAAAGAACAGAAAGGTATCAAGCTTTTTCGTAGGATGTACCTTTTTTGATATTTCAAAATATGCACCACCAAAACGGAAAATTTTCGCTTTTCGTGAAGTATTTTCAACATTCGAAGAACTTTTTTTTCAGAAAAGCTCACACCTACGGAGCAGATTTATAGGTATATATAACATTTTAGGAAATTTAATACTCTTTTAAAAAGTAGACGACTTTTCAGCAGGACACATGTCTTAGGAGTTTTTAGGCGATGTTTACATTTGTGTATCGTGAAGTCTATTTTTTAAGCATGTTTATCCTTTTTCTAAGAAAATTTATCCTTTTTCTAAGTAACTATCATATCTACCGTCATCTCGGCTATATCAAACTAAAGCTTGTTTAGCTATGAAAAAAATTGATTCGCTTCCTCGTGCGACTAGTTTTTCACCTGTTATGTTACAATATGAAATACATTACAGAAACGATGATTTTTTGAAGAAAGAAACAAGCTCTTGACAAAAACTGCGACAACAAGTAAGATTATCTTGAAAACTATTTAAGATACGGAAATGTGACTCAAAAGCTTTTTTTTGTATTTCTTGGTGCTCTTCAATTATGACTCAACAAGTATTTTGTTATTCGCCGGGATAAAAGCGAAAAACTAATAAATAAACACATTTATCCTCTATTACCATGCGGGCGGCGGTGGAGCTTCCGGTGACGACTTCTAGTGTGATATAATCCTAGTTTCAACCAACATTCAAGCTAAGTTTGAAAATTTCTTGAATTTTTCCACTCGTTACCTGGGGTATAACTGGAAATGGCAATATGGAATCTGAAGTAAATTTTATAAATGGTTATAGTTTGCCAACTGTGCAAGATACAACAATAGGTGTGCTTTTGCGTAACCGTACAGGGTCCCTGCCCTAGCTGCGCAAAAAAAGGTCTAGGGTAGCATCCAGGTTAAATTCCGAATCGTCAAGTTGTCAGGTTGTGATGTCAAGTTGTGAGCCTCATATACTATATGGTGAAAATAAATTACAAATTCGGCTTAAAAATCAGTTTGATTATCAGATCGTTTATTTATTAAAATACGACGACGGACGTTTATAAACTCGGCGTACCGGTCTTACTTAACAAACATCATTCAACGTGTTTTGTATCAGTCACAAGTGTCGCTCTATTCAAAGGGGTCGCGGGTTCGATCCCCAACAAATTCTTATCTTTTTTCTATTGATTTTTTAGTAATCCTATTGAAAATATATTATTTAATAATAGGCGTCGGCCTATCAGAGCAAGACATAATATTAGTTTACCTATGAACTTGGCTGATTGGCAAACAACACAAGCGTGCCAAAATCAACATATTAGATTCCACGCGACACTAAGGCCATCTACGTGTCATGCATGTGGTAGTTATTGAGGGGTTATCAAGTGTAGGCTAGCCACCCTACTAAGCTATCCAGGTTAATGTTGTTGGCGTAACGTGTGTGTTGTTTTACCCTACACCCGATAAATTCCCAAAAAAGCACGTCTAATGAATGTAGAGCATAGCGTAGCGGATCACATTATATGGCCATAAACTGTTGATTAGAAAATTTTTTGACTGTAGTTCCTGACAAATTGAGGCATCAGTCTCATGTTTGACTACCGGCGTTTCGGGTTCGAATCCCGTCCACGACAACGTTCGTGGCCATGGATGTGCAGGAGGTGCATGCAGGCAACTGCATTCTCCTAAACCAGTTTATGCCGAGGATCGTCAACTGGACCACATGGAATAGTTGACGCGCTATGCCCCACAAGGGGTTAGGGCAATTGAGAGAGAGTTCCTGACAAATATACCACTCCTTAGATGATGTTATCTCAAAAACTATTTTAGATACGAAAAAAAAAAAATGGAATATCTCCTGATCTTCACTTTAATCTTAGAACGTTTTTTGATATGGTTAACCGTTATCGAAATATTGTTCGAAAACAAGAAAAAATATTTTTCAGTGAAATTGGAATTTTTTGTGATACTTGGTTTTATTCTGCATACCAACTTAGTATGCGTCTGTAGCTATGCTTATTATTTCCCATGAAAATTCATTTGATTGTTCCGGAACTTTATTAATTTGATCCGAAATTTAATCAATTTATTTATTTGTTCCGGAAATTTATTTATCATATTTCATTCGGATTTTTTTTTGATTCCGGAAGTTTATTTATTGTATTTGTTCTGAACATTTATTAATTTGTCTCGAAAGTTTATGTACTCTTCCTAAATGCTATAAATAAAATTATAAGAGTGTCGATCAGAACTTTTAAGCGAGAATTTGATGATAACCTTGGCCAGGAATTAGTCGATACGCCTGGTAAAATTGTCTGGAAAATATTGTAGATTACATACCTCATATTCCGAAATGGCAAAATACGGACTTAAGGTTCGCCTTACTA
Source organism: Chloromyia formosa (assembly GCA_964017055.1). Taxonomy (NCBI): domain Eukaryota; kingdom Metazoa; phylum Arthropoda; class Insecta; order Diptera; family Stratiomyidae; genus Chloromyia; species Chloromyia formosa. The sequence goes on along the minus strand of OZ024816.1, from coordinate 23,457,779 downwards.
GGCACACGATCGTCGCACATTGTTCGCGATTAGCGATCAAGCCATAGAGCACGGAACACTATTTTATCGATCGTCGCCAGCGATCGACGTATACGTAGAGTCGTGTTTAGTAAAACAAACCTTTAGAAGACTTTTTTCAAAGAATTAATTTTTTTTCCCGTTGTCCGACCGACAATTCTTCCCTAATATTAATACGAACATTTTTTATCGACTTTCGACATCTTTTTATCGATTTTAGCTTCGTCTATTAAATAAAAAAAAATGAAATAACTGGCGCAACAATCCATTTTGGCCACGAGAAGAGTTAGCATCATTTCATTTACCAGATCGTGACGGTGTGCTTTCTGCAGAGGTGTGTGTGTGCATCACGCTTAACCGAGTTATTTACCTCAAATGGGTACTCATTTACCAGCTGAGTGGGCTCATAGTCCGTCACGTAATTGCCCTTTTTTTATCGAAGACTACCCCATTCTCGGAGTCATTCTCGATTCGAAACTTAGTTGGAAGATGAACATTGAGCATCGTACAAAGAAAGCCTATATAGCCCTCTATGCCTGCAGGAGAACTTGCGGCAGAAGCAGGGGTCTTCAGCCAAAGATGGTTTTATGACTGCACACGGCTGTAGTGCGACCTATACTCGCTTACGGAGCATTGGTATGGTGGCCAGCTCTTCGTAGGAAGTATAATATTGACCTATTGGGCAAAGTGCAAAGAACCGCTTGCATCACAGTCACGGGAGCTATGCGTTCATGTCCAGCGGATGCACTTAATATCATCCTAGGTCTACTCCCTTTAGACTTACAAATAAAATTTAACGCGGCGTGCAGCGCTGTCAGACTAAGGGAGTTTGGATGTTGGACGTCCAAGCCATATGGGCATAGCAATATACTAGAGTCTCTACCTGTCGGTGTTCGAGACATGTTGCCAACAGACTATATCGTCACCGAAGTAGACTTTGAAAAGCACCTCGTAACAAGGTTTCCAACAAGAGCGGAATGGAGTGAGGGAGAGGAGACCGGAGGATATGACTGCAAAATATTCACTGATGGCTCTAAAATGGGTTGTGGAGTCGGTGCGGGGGCCTTTTCTGAGGATCTCTGTGCATTAATGTCTTTTCGCCTCAAAGACTATGCAAGCGTATTTCAAGCTGAAGTGCTGGCAATAAGGGAAGCGTGTAGGATGTTGAGGCACAGCACAGGAACCACTAGGAGTGTCACCATCTTCTCAGACAGCCAGGCCGCGATTAAGGCTCTGGAATCAATAACAATTTCATCGAAAATAGTAAAACAATGCCGCAGTGAACTGGCTGGACTGGCGGACCTCTTCAGAGTTTCTCTTCTATGGGTTCCAGGACATAGGAACATAGAGGGGAACGAGAGGGCCAATCAACTGGCGAGACTGGGCTCTGCACTACACGAGTCCTGCGCGGTGACTGTCCACCCGCCGTTTAGTGCCGTTAAAAATGAGATTCATACACATTCCATGACACAGGCTAGTGGAAGATGGGGCGCACTGACAACGTGTGGCACGTCAAAGAAATTATGGCCATCATATGATGCACGTAAATCTAATGCCCTTCTGAAGAGAGCCCGTTCGGATGTCGCAAAAGTTACAGCGATTACGACGGGGCACTGGCCGGTGGGAGTGCACGCGGCCAGATTGGGTATATCTTACAACATGTTCTGCCGCAGCTGCAGGAATGAGGAGGAGGAGGAAACTCTGATCCATTTCTTATGCAAATGCCCGACTCTTGCGAGAGTCAGACATCAAGAGTTGGGCAGCGCTTTCTTCCAAGATATATCCGACATCTCCTCGAAGAGTATCGGGGAGATAATACGTTTTGTTAACTCCACAGGATGGATCTGAGGACGAATACCTCAGAACGTTCTTGATATCAACGGTTTATTCCTCTTATGAGGCATGTGGCATCAAAACGGCGTACCTAACGCTAATTCTGTTTTCTTTTCCTGCTGGAATGGAACAGCCACTCTAACCAACCAACCAACCCCATTCAGTCGGAAACGAACCGGGGCCCAGTGTATAGAAGGCGAACGTGCTAACCATTGCGTCATCCGAACTACCTCGTCTCTTACAGGATCAAATTTCTGATTATTCAAAGACAATATCCAGGAAAAAATCTTTGTAGCAAAAACCCTACCAATCAGTCTAATTTATCTTTCGCCCACCTCCGTATCAAACTAAATTGAATTGATAGGATTCATTTTCCGTCAATAGTTTTTCTATTTCACTCCAATCCTGGTTTCCATTGATTACAACTATTCTCCTTGAAGAGGGTGGCTTCACTGATTGATGACCGTTTCAATATTTTCCATTGTCTTCGTCGCAACTTTTCTTTTGTTTGTTCAAAGCTCATCGTTATTCTTGTATCCACTTTCCGGGCATCCATCCATAGAAATGTACATATATCCTTGAAACCCTGTACGCAATTTCGTCGCAGAAGTAGCAAATTTTGAAACATGAGCATCAGTGAATCATCTTATTTATTTACGTTTATAAAGTTTAATACGCATATGATGGGGAGATTGGGGTGAATAATGATATTAAAATAGTATGGACTTAAAATGGATTTTCTATATATTTCAGTTCTTCTGTAGTGGGTATGGTTACATCCAGAGGGAAGTATGAACCACACTTTGAATAAGTGGACTAAATTGAAAGTTTTACTTATAAACCGGGTTTATTTGCAGTCGATTGAGAGGTTACTAGATGTGCATATCAGGCAAATAATGGAATACACGTCACTCTTGCATCGTTCTCAATTCGCCTATGTAAAAGGTTTGTCGACAGTGGTTGTTTTAAACAATCTCGTGGGTACGATTGAAAAAACCCTTAACGACAGGGAAATCGCTCTATGCGCCTTCCTCTAAATAGAGGGTACTTTCGACAATGCTGGCTACAGTAGTATATCCAGTGCACTTGAGCTCAGGGATATACCTATGCCCACCTTCATGCGGATCAACGTGGGATCCTACTACCTACAGAGAAAAGCTATTCCGGGAAATCCCACACGGCGGTATCCCTGACTGGATTTCCGCTTTAGGCAGCACCTACAAAGCTGAGACGGGGAAGGCAGATTAAGTTAAGGATTACGAAAGGGGTGAGTAATTAATACCAGTGAACATTAGGCTTGAACTTGTTAGGGAAAGCATTAGGTGTTCAACATTCGTATTATTCAGACTAAAGAGGTGTCATAAAAATTAACGGTGTGACAGACACTGACTTCGAGAATTTGAGACTGAACTCGACTAGTATGCCGGATGTTCCGCAAATCGAAGGCAAGATCCAAAATTAATTCAAATATTTCAGGGGATCAACAGTGATTGTATAATAGCAGTATAGAAGAGATAAACAATCAACCTGGCGTCTGTACTCAAGGGAATCGTTGCTAATAAGCTTGAAAGTTTTTCATTGTACTTTGTCGATAATTTTGCAAATGTCTTAATTTTATGACACAAATATTCGGCTTTGATTAACTGATGTAGAGCTACGATCGTCACCTGCAGAAAATTTTATATTTGTTATATTTATCAATAAAAGAAAAAGAGTTGGAAAAAGAACCGTACCTTGCGCTATTTCGGCGTTGATGGAATGGTGAGATGACTTTACGCCATCAAGGACGACAGCGGACGAACGGTTGAAGGGGAGACTTTCATCCATATAATTGATTTAGCATCCAACCCCAAAGCGTCGAGCCGGGTCTAATGGGCCAGACTCTTTCAAAGGCCTTCGAGATATCAAAGGTAACAACTTGCGCTTCATCCAAATTATGGAGAAAGCGATGGATAGATTAGATCGAAAGCTGACGAGATTCTGTGAGTCAAGATAGTTGCATGCTGACCATGCGCAAGATTCCATGCGGAACATAAACACCTAATAACTAGGATAACTTCGCGCAATGTTTTAGTTAAAAAGGAAGCTAACGCCTAATGCTTTTGTCGAACTAAAATTTAACTTTTTCAGGAGCAGATTAAGAGGTGTTGCTTACAGCTCAGAAACAATTCGTCTTTTTGGGCATGAAGTGAAATTTAGACGCTCTAGAAAGCATACCCACAGTTTTGCATCTCTGCGAACGACTTTTGCGAATCGAAATCCATGTATAGACAGCTTGAAAGCGCATCGAACAGCGGTATTTGCATAACACTGGCCTAAAGTACCAATGGTCACGGCTAACTAATATTTCCAAATGTTCAACAAACTTTTTTTATGCAGGTATGAACTAGCCAAACAGTAGTTCACACCGCTACTATTATAGGGATAGTCTACTTTACATGGAGAAGTGAGGAACTGGTCTTTTATAGTGGTACACAGGGAAAAAGGATATATGTAAATGAGCGGAGAAATGGGTGGTTATCATCCAACCATAACTAGCCTAGCGAGGTATTAATTTCAAGTAGCTCCAGCTCCAAGAACAGGGATACAAGAAGGGAGTGGTTTCACTGGACACTGTCCATCGGGGCAGTGTTGCTATTGCCAATACAAAGACTAATTTACGAACGATTTCTGTTTCATGTTCACTCAAGAAACAACTACAAGGGCAATCATCGACATGTCCTCCAAAAGTGTGACATATGCATCGTCACCGTAGTCAAGTCAAATTGAAAACAAATACTTGACCTGTAAATGGATACACTGACGGTGATTAATCCAATATGCTATTTTTACGACATTAAAGTAGTGGCTCTCGATAGTCATTTCACATATCTCTGCATAGCAACAATTCACCCATACGACAGTGAATCGTCCGTCACCAGGAACAGCATGCAATAAACCAAAACGTGAACACTGAAAAAGCGGATTCAACACAGCCCATCAGCAGCAGAATAGCCACAAAATTAACTTTTACGACAGCAATGAAACTGAATCGAATCATTTGCCAAAAGCAAGGATAGTGCGATAAGGAATATTGTGTGGAGAGAGAGGGAGCGAATCCTTGCCATCCTGACATTTGAATCGATAGTCCTTCCCGTTCAAAATGGGATTGCTGAAGTTAGCATACGAGTATATGTATGTGCATATGTATGTATGTAGTTTCACCGGATGTGGACATGTCACTACCATATATGATTGTATTTGTACTCATATATGCGAGCTACAACTGCTTGTCAGAATATATAACTCTGCGGTAATTCAGACAATCGATTTGAAGCAAAAGCCTATTCGGAATTACTTGTAGTCCACGTTCTGACATCTAAATCCGTTGCCTATCATGACGGGTATCGCTTCAAATATACTGTTCTGAATAGACACGATTCTGAGGTTATCCTTATGAATATAAATATGTGCGGAAATGAAAATGGGTCACGTGCATACGTAGATCCGTACCAACGACGGAAATTGGTGTCATTCTGGGGTTACGACGATTTGCTCCTACGAACTACAATGACAGCCGCTGTGAGCTGTGAACATACGTGTTCATACCTATGTGAAGGAATCGATTAGAAGTTGTTGATGACGCATGAAATATGGGTAGGCCATGCGTGACAAAGCGATAGGATAGTTGTGGCTAAGACCGGACTAGCCCGCCCCGATATGGTTCAGGCCATAATGCATAATATTTTGATAGATTGCCTAAAGTTACCCACTGTCGTATTACCCATGAAATTTAGAAATTATCTTAACTAGTAGCAATACACATCGGGCCAATATAAGTTGAGGGTTTTATTGAAAATATCAATTATTAATCTCTCGCAGGACTTGTTAAGGGTATTTCATTGTGAGACCTAAAAAGGAATCACTAGAGATTTATCGATGTTATAACAAATATCGTTTTTCCTCTCTTTCAATTAAGTTCATCAAATATACAATATTATGAAAGTGGTAATATTGTGTAAGTGGCAAAAGGCCAAGATAAATTACTTTTCTCATTGCAGTGAATTACTGAAACAACAGAATACGATTTTGAGATTAGAGCATTTCTAAAATTTTACTTAAAATCAGTAACAATATTGGACGATTTTTAATACATTTCAAAATTTCGAGAAATTGTACAGAACCGCCAGGTTTACTGAGATATTAAGTGCGTTTGTTTCACCCGCTCTCATATCCATTCCCATACAACACGACTGACCGCTTCTGATTTAAATTCGTTAAACGTCAACATCAACACGGAAATTCGCCTCTACCTACTTTCATTAGTGGTGGGCACTATCATTAGTTATTCGATAGTTTATACTATCGAAAGTATCGATCCGATAGTTTTTCGATAGTTTTTACTATCGATAGTTATTCGAAAAACTATCGACCGATAGTCCCGATAGCTATTCGAATAAATATCGACCGATAGTTCCAATCGTTCCGATAACCCGACAGTTTATTCTAGGGATGTAAGGGATATTGTTATGTGGATGAGAATGTGGATGAGATGAGGCTATAATGCCATTGCCTATGCGGACGATGTTGCAATTGCCGTCTCTCGAAAATTTGCGAGTGTCCTCAGTGAGGTGCTACAGAATGCTCTGTCCTTTCTAACTGATTGAGTACTATTGTGGGGTTAGTGTTAACCCGGACAAGACGGAGCTTGTGATTTTCACCAGAAGGCACACGCTCTGTCCTATCGAACCTCCCATCTTGAACGGAAAGAAATTGGTTTTTACTGACAAGGCCAAATTGTTTCGACTCTTTCGAGACCGCAAACAGGACAACATACAGGAACGGGTGAAGAAGGCAACAACTACACTCTATCGTGTAGAAATACCATTGGAAACGACAGGGGCCTACAGCCAAAGGTGGTACACTGGATACATACTGCTGTGGTGCGTGCTATTTTACTTTACGATATAAGCGTGAGGTGAACGGTACTCAAAGTAGCTGCCTACTGTAACTTGCTGGGGAAGGTGCAAAGACCGGCTGTGTTGACCATAACAGGGGCGTTCAGAGCCACTCCGTCGCCCGGATTGAACATTCCGCTCAACTTGCTCCCACAAGATATTTTCAGCGAACAACGGCAACACGGCACTACGCCTTCGCGAAACTTGCCAGTGGCGTTTCAGGAGTTCTGGGTACGCATCTGTTCTGCACAATCTAGATCTCCTTTCTGAGACCGACTACACCGCACTGAAACAAACTTTTGATCGGAACTATATCTTCCTTTTTCCCTCTAGGAATCTCTGGGCTGATAATGTACCCTTAATAAATAATTCCATGTTCATTTACACGGGCGACCCTAAGACGCAGGATGGAGTTGGGGCCGGAATTTACTCGGAGGGGCTTGGTATTAATTTATCTTTCCGTCTTCCTGACTTTTGTAGCGTTCACCAGGCGGAGGTTTCGACGATTTCAGAGGCTCTGACCTGGGAAGTCACGTGGTGACTGCCAGGGACATCACTATTTCTATGGACAGCCAAGCTTCAATACGTTCACTTGAGTCGATTCTGACTACGTCCAAAACGGTTGCGAGCTGTCACACAGCCCTCACTAATGGGCGGCTTTTCAACATTACACTTTGCTGGATGCCTGGTCATAATGGGTTTACAGGCAACTGCAGAGCGAATGAGCTTGCACGTGAGAGGATAACTGACAATGTAGCTGGAATTCGAGATATAGTAGTCTTTAAATGCCTTTTGTAGTTTTAAAATGGTAAAGAAGTCAGCCGCTATCGATAGCGGCAACACAAGATGGCTCGGTGGTAACTCATGGCAAACGACAAGGGCGATTTAACCTAGAATTGATCCGAGCCGCTCTGCTGTACTGCATTCTTTTATGACTTGGAAGACCTCAACAACTCTAGAGCGACCAAGCTTAATCGTTTTATTGCTAGCACCGGTTGGTTTCAGTACCTAAAACACTTAAAAAGAACAAAACTAGTAGGGGGTATTTGGGTCGCTGATTGCAAATTTGAAGCCAAAAGTGAAAAAAAAAAGAAAAAAAAACGGAGATCCAGAAGGGCAACACTATTTTCATAAATATGTTAAATCTTCCAACACAATTCTTTCCAAACGAAAAAAAATACAACAAAACCCATTCAACTATGCATTTGGATGGCAAGCAAAACACAACGGACCCCTCTTCAAGCAAACGACATACGATGATGATATATATGATATGCCTATTATCATTCTTTCGTCTAATATCATATTTATACCCTGGACTTAATAAAGTACACTCACTTGCCCTAACTCCTGTGGGGCATAGCGCATCAATTATTCCATGTGACTAAGCTGACGTTTCGTTGGTATAAACCAGTTTTGGACGATGGACGTTGCCAGCTTGCACCTCCTGCTCCCATTTAGCCGCCTACCAGCGACAAGTAGGGAGATGTTGTGACTTATTATTATTGCCATGATGCTACGTCCCGCAGCACAGGGGGAAGACAACACATTGTTTTTGTCACAACGAAATATCAGAAACCTTAAAGAAACCTCTGCAGGTGTAGATATATTTATGATTAGGGTCAGCTCCTGATTCGATTTGGCCAAGTCTGTCTGTCCATTCGCACAATGGCTTTCGATAGAATAAAGCTAGAGGACTGAAATTTTTGTCAAATGTTTGTAATCTAGTTGGTTGATATGGAATGAAAATGGGAAAGATCCGACTCAAGGAACCCTCTGTTTCAACTACAAGGGATAACTTTCAATAGAATGAAGCTAGCGACTTGAAATTATGGTCAAATGTTTGAAGTTGGATCTAGCTAGTTACTATTGAAAATGCGCAAGATTCGACCTAAGAAACTTCGATCTCCCCTACAGATGGAACTTATAATAAGCTATAACTTTCGATGAAATGAAGCTACTGACTTGAAATTTTGGTTGATTTTAAGAATTACGAAGATTCTACTGAATGAACGCCAACGACCCCTATAAATGTTAGTTCAAATATATATGTACATATAACATCCGAATGGTTGAACAATGAAACTGCTCATTGGATCCACACCCACAGTTCAAACTGACCATACAGGAAACTCATTTACACTTGCTATACTTGGTACTTCTGCTACCGCTAGGTATGTACAGGTCTAAGGTATAGAACTCCCACTGCGCTCCGAGCTTGTTAGTACAAAGATGGCGCCGGTAGAAATTGCATGCTAACAACTGCACGTCCGAAAAGTGGATATACTACCAAAACGTCGATAACCTGTATGTCTATTATTAGTTACTAGTTTTTTTAACTATCGATAGTTTTTACAAGTTACTAGTTTTTTAAACTATCGATAGTAAAAACTAGCCATGACTAATTTGTATGTGAGCCAACAATTCAATCCTATTTTCGCCGCCTATTTGTATGTATGTATGTGTGCTATTTGAATTCGCTCGTCGTAGATCTGTTGGTGTTCCACTTACTCTGGGTGTGAAAGCGGGTGAACCGAACACCACTATTAAAAAAGACAACCACAAATCTGACTGAAGTTTCAACATGCCATTCAACTTATATATTAACTCTTGTACTTTCCGCATATTTAGTAAGTTCACGATATAATGATGTGGTCATAATCCAAACAACCATCAAAAACTCTACCGTACACGAAGTATAAATACTTTCCACGTTAAGACAGATCCTTAGATACTTATCGACATGCCATCATTAAGGCATCGATTAATCGCCAATATATTGGAACTTAATAGTCACATCCTCTCTTGCGATTCGTATAATCCTGTAACTTTCTTGACGACGGCAACTCACCATGGACAACCGGAGATTATCAACTGCCCCAAATTGACTCTGCGTTTATTTTATTGATCCGCACTCATACCCGAGAAACGAAGTCTCCCCCAAGGAGACGAACATCTGTGTAATATATCTTTATATCACCGTATTTCACCAGGCTGGGGAACTTGAGGAAGATATGTATATACGTATAGCTAGCTGGTCGATTCCATACAAGAATAAGTTGAGTATGTCGCTGCTGTATTACATTGCCATTAGCAACAAAGAAGAACGTTTTTCATTTGCTACCACCTCTTACCTGTTCTGCTCTAAGTCGGTAGACTTGAATTATATCACCACTCTTACACCCAGTGTAAGTTTTATTATTCAGCTAATGAGGCTAATTTAAGGGATTCCTATACTGAAATTGTGTGCACCCAGTAAGTTGTAAACAACAAACCGAGCGGCCATTAATAGGCTTTCTCATTCCCATGCCAGAATGTTTAGTTGTTCTTTCGTTTAAGTCAGTCCAAGAGTAGCTGGCATACCTATTTTGATCCTATTGCAAGTATATAATTACAAAGGATTGAGCGTACTACAGGGTTAGATTAATAATTAAGGGTTGAGAAAATGTTGGTTGCCATCGAGATGAATCTTTGGAAGAGACACAATGTTGTGGGATGTAAGTATTGATTGGAATGGACTTTTTTGTGAGCTACGGATGGTTGACCGGATTGAAAGAATTCAAAAATTACAGGTATAGATGACGGTTAGTGGATCTGATTTACATAAATACGATGCATGCCCTAAAACCCCTAGTGGGACGTAGGGCGTCAACTATTCCCATAAGGTTTAGTTGACATTTCGTTAGCTTATAACTGGGTTTGGACGATTTGTGTTGCTAACAAGCACCTCCTGCTCATTATGCCGCATAACTACGAAAGCCACCAAGTTCGGTCTTGTCAGGGTTGACGTTGACGCCAAGACCACAGTGGCCTCCCCATTCGGTGAGAATGCATAGAGCATTCTGCATCAACTCACTAAGGACTCCCGGGAATCTCCCGGGAACAGCAATGGCAACATCGTCTGCGTAAACCGTCACACTGAATCCAAGCTCTTCCAATCTCAGAAGCATTGCATTTACCGCCAGGTTCCAAATAAGAGGGGACAGTATGCCGCCTTGGGGGGGGGGGGGGGGGGGGCGCCCCTGCAGACATATCTACTGACGGATAATGTCCCTATAGTGGTACGTATAATCCTAGATGTTAACAGCAAACTAATAAGTTTGCAGAGCGAGTCATCAGCATGCAGTTTCAAGAGCGCTTTGATGATTGCACTAGGTTCAACATTATTGAGCGCCCCCTCGATGTCTAAAAACGTAGTGTATTCCTTCAAATCAACGGATTTCTCAATGCAACTAACTAAAAAGTGAAGAGCAGTCTCCGCTGATCTTCCTTTCTAGTATGCATGTTGCCATAAAGATAGAAACTGAGGCGGAATGGTGCTCCGAAGATGGACATCGATCAGTTGCTCCAATAATTTCAGCAAGGTTGAAGAAAGGCTGATAGGACGAAGGTCCAGCTTTCGGGATGAATACGACTAGATAGAACTTACATCCAGATGCGTGGAACACAGCCCAGTGTGAGACATGCGGTTAGGATAATCTCCCCCCAAGGATAAACAATATCTAATGAGTTCTGTAAGACCGCAAGAATAATACCGTCGGGTCCAGCGGATTTAAACGGGTCGAAACTGCCGTTCGCCCACGGAATCTTCTCTTTCGATAGAGTGGACGCAACATCACATGCTGCCGAATGGCAAGTGTGTAACGCCCGAGCAGAACTAGCCGCCGTGCTGCCAGAAAAGTGCGTGTCAAGCAAAAGTTTCGTGTCTCGCACATCATGCGTGTCAAGCCATGGATTCTTTTCTTGACGATGTCCATGAACCATCCTGCATCTGCAGAAAAGTGGGCAGAGATGGGTTCGACGACAAAGTTCCATGAAGTCTAGAGGACTCTTTCACGAGTTGTGTTTATAGTATTGCCAGTCAGACTCCAGCCTAGAACCACAGTGGTTTCTTCTATCCTGTGAGCTAACAGGACACGATGAGGATACCGCTGCCTTGATTACACCGGTCAGCGTATTTACCATGCAATCTAATTCATGTTGGTTGGAGGGTTGAACTCGTAAAAGCGGCAGCAATTTCAAAAGAGTCTCACGATGCTTCGGCCAGTTTGTTCGTCTACGATCAACTTTTGCTAAGAATTACATGAGCAAACGCATAGTGAAATGCGTAATGAACCATATTCCGGTCGTGCTGCTTCCATTGATAGATCGAAGGTCGCACCTGATGAGTAGTGGCTTGTCGATGGTACGAAACCAGAGAACGAGGGTCCCGTTATATCCGGACGCCGATGCAAGCGGGCACGGCTCGACTTTCACGGCCACTATGCTACCTTAGGCTTCGCCTCCACGGACCTGTATGCCCACCGACCGGTCTTAGGCCATCCTGCGTATAAATAAAAAAAAACTGAATGGACTTATGTGCGTTCTGAAGGTTATGTGACGCTGTACCATTGGATCGATCGAGATCGAAAATTAAATTATAAGGGTTTTACTGTAGATCAAGTTCCAGTCATAGGCAATTTTTTTTTTATTTTCCCACGGGCAGCATGGTAGTGACTACTTGTCAGCAAAAATAAGTCCAAAATTACCAAGAATGTTCTTAATAGCACTAATCGCATTTATGTTGGTTTTTCGGCTAAAGTCCGAAAATTCTCGCCCTCTTTTATAATGGGAGTCATAGAAGTGTTGGACCAAAGTTTCATACTAGGTGACTTCGAGACTGTTTGGAAAAGATATTATTGGAAAGATTCTGTACACCCCTCAAAATATCTGCAACAACAAAAAAATGTTTCCAAACAATAATATCCTCGCATACTAGCGCCAGCGTTACTATCGCCCTTTGCTGTTTGAGCATGTACTTTATCTCGAATCATGAAAATGATGTCATTTCATATTCTTGTGTTCTTATTTAATATAACTCATCTTATATCGTAGACACTAGTCGCAGCCACTATAAAAAAAGGTCCATAGTTCTTCCGTTCAGAACTTATCACGGCGCGGCGAAGTCAAAACATTCCATAACATACAAAAAATATGTACATCCTTCTTGTCTCGTGATCTAAATCCCCCATAATATTTGGTCACAGTTTTGTCGTCCCCGAAAAAGACTTTGGCATGACAAAAGCGAATAAGTTTTGCGAACAAGTAAAGCCACCTTGATATCCTTCCTTCTGACATTTTTGCCCACCGGGGTCATGCAAAGGGTATCTTTATCGACCGAATTGTGGTTGGGAAGGTCAAAAAAATCATTTTCCTACACACCGCCCTACTCCCGCATACCAGCATTGTCGACAGAACTGGCATAAAGCATTGTGTATAGCTATCGTACTTAACTTTTATGGCAGCGTCATAAGAACCAAAAAGTATTAGATGGATCCGTCCGTGGAAACTAACGAACAAGCAACACGAGAGGAAAACCAGGAAGACGATAAAAAATGATGAAAGCCAAGGAAGCCCTGAGAAAAGCCCCAAAACGAAAAATCTTTTCAAAGGATTCCACACCGTTACTACGGTTGCTTCTAAATTCTCAGCGGAAAATGTGCGGTTACAGCTCGGGCGCGCGCGGTTAATTTCCGCCCGGACTGACTAAAGACACGAAGGACATGCAATGTTGTATAAAATATTAATTTAATGCTGAATTTTAACCAAAAACCTATAAATAGAGACAAACTTGAGACTTCTTGAATCGATGAGAAGTGTGGTTGGTAATTGAAGGAGGATGCTTTTGGAAAAGATGAAAGCTTGTAGTTTTGCGAAGACTTAAGCATACTATGGACAAGTCCCTGTCTCGCTTCAAGTTCGTTATGGAGTTAAACTCCACCAAGGATTGTGAAAAGTGGAGCACATGTCAAAAAGAAGGATACGAACTAAAACTTGGTCATAAACCACTTCCGCTTGATGGGTTCTCTGGGTCCTCATAAATTTCATTATTCTGCTTCCGACATCCTCACCGAACAATAACCCTTCCCCCGAAAAAAAGATGAAAATTTCTAAATTAAAAATGACATGGTATCGTTCTGGAAAATTTCACGTAATTTTTAATCTGTCTTGTGAATTATTAAATTTGATGGATATTCATAAAAAAGCATACAGTTGATCTGATGTTGAAACTTCCAAGGTTCAAGGGAAAAGAAAATTATTGTGGATTTTGCCTGGCATTTTTTTCACAATTTTCATTGATTTAGAAGTCATATGAAGCTGTGGTTTCATTTGTTAACAGATGAATGGTATACAACGTTGGACTTCTCAAGATAGATGAATCTCATCATGTTCTTGATGTGTGAGAGGCGATGGGAGATTGAAATTAGATTCACTGTAGATGTTACATTTGGATAAGATAAGATACGATAGTCGAGCTGCAGACCCAGCAAGAAGACACTGCCAGCATAATAGGTCTATTGTGACTAGCACATTAAGTCAAAAGAGCGCCCACTTTTCTAATAAAGGACAGTATGTATTTAGGATGCAGGAATGCAGGAATCTACCTAAAGTATGTTCTAGATACAAAGTGAGTTCTTTCAGCACTGTCATTATTGTTTAGTATATCACCACAGTCTGCCTTTTGGCGACAATTTACCTATGAATATATATTTTTAAGAATGTTTTTGTTTTAGGAAATATATAAAATTTGGGAAGACAGCGTTTGTCTAATATTGCGCAAAAAAGAAAAGATCCGCCACACAATGGACAAGTCAGGTGGCAATAAAAAATTATCTGGTTCCTCCAACAGGAAACGAAAAATTAAAAAATAAGCCCAGGATAAACAATTTTAATTCCTGGTGAAGTTGCGCCGGAAGTTATCGACGAAGCATCGAATTTGTGGATCCCGAAAGAGAAGAAGTAAATACGAGGAATGCCAGTTTCATTCATCCAGCTCTTTGGCGGTCACCTTTGCAGAAATCATTTATCGATGCTCTCGTTTCAAGAGGACCTCCAGAAATTGAAGATATGCAGTTTCCTACGAATGAACAGGCGCGGCATTTTCAAAAACACACCTGGTGAGGAAATTCAATAATGGAGAATCATTGAATCGGAGATGGATTTATTCAAGAAGTGTGGACCGAGTGTATTGTTTTTGTTGCAAAATATTCGTCATAAAAACTCCTTCCGCGTTAGGAACAATAGGTTTTCGAAACTGGAAGCACATCAATGAACGCTTAGAAGAGCACGAAAAATCATCGGGGCACGTAAAAGCAATCCGTAAATGCGCGGAATGTGAGTCAAGGCTTTCTTCACAACAGGGTATCGATTTTAAGAAGAAAACATAAAAGAACTACGATTGGGGTAAACCCCAATCATGCAATACTCTAGATGAATTTGAACCTGGTTAAAGCCAATAAATAATTTTGGTTGCAATCTCGGATGCATCGTATACGTACTGAGTAAATAGGCTTAACGTATTTCATGAAATAGTGCAGTTTGTATGGGAGGGGGTAGAAGGAGGGTGAGGATTACAATAAATTTTATAATGTAGGTTACAATTATCATAAAAGTGATATATTCAAAATTTCAAAGCAATATGTTTTATAGTTTCTGAGAAAATCTGATTATTGTAAATTATCAAAAATGTGTCATTTTGTATGGGAGGGGGTAGACGGAGTAAGGGTAATCGATTACTTTTTTTGAATCTAACTGATATTGTTAATCAAGTGTTAAGTACAAAATTTCAGCCCGATAAATTGTATAGGTAATGAGTAAATTGGCTTAACGTATTTCATGAAATAGTGCAGTTTGTATGGGAGGGGGTAGAAGGAGGGTGAGGATTACAATAAGTTTTATAACATAGGTTACAATTATCATAAAAGTGATATATTAAAAATTTCAAAGCAAGATGTTTTATAGTTTCTGAGAAAATCTGATTATTGTAAATTATCAAAAATGTGTCATTTTGTATGGGAGGGGGTAGACGGAGTAAGGGTAATCGATTAATTTTTTTGAATCTAACTGATATTGTTAATTTAGTGTTAAGTACAAAATTTCAGCCCGATAAATTGTATACGTACTGAGTAAATAGGCTTAACGTATTTCATGAAATAGTGCAGTTTGTATGGGAGGGGGTAGAAGGAGGGTGAGGATTACTATAAGTTTTATAACATAGGTTACAATTATCATAAAAGTGATATATTAAAAATTTCAAAGCAATATGTTTTATAGTTTCTGAGAAAATCTGATTATTGTAAATTTTCAAAAATGTGTCATTTTGTATGGGAGGGGGTAGAAGGGGTGGAGCGATTTAGCCCGTTCACGAACTTAGCCTTCATTTTTTATCAAAAATAACGTGTGCAAAATTTGAACTTCATAGCTCAACGCGTTCTCGAGCTAGAGAGGTCACGGACGGACGGACGGACAGACGGACAGACGGACAGACGGACATCCGGTTTTGAGATATTCGAGTGATAATATGAACTTCTGTATCATTCATTTTTTTCTGCGAGCCTTATTTCTTAGCGTTACAAACTTTGTGGCAAACTTATAATACTCTCAGATTTCATCTAGAGTATAAAAACTAATGAGTGAAGAATTTCGTCGTTGGCAATGCGTTTTCGAACGACTCCTGGCAATAACAATTTATTTGGGTCAACCTTAGAATATAGAGCCATGGAATGAGCACTGCCAAATTGTGCATAAACAAACGTCAATTCTTGTCAATATTTAAATTTCAGAAGTACTAAACGGTCTACTGAGTTAGCTGACTGTCGACCACATGTCGAGTTAGTACCCAGATTTTGGAGCCACTGTTTTTATGGATACATACAGGACAAGCTCATTCCATGCCTCTATGTTCTAAGGGGTCAACATAACATGGCTTTTCGAGGCTCGTTCGACAAGCTGTTCACGAAAATCAATGGAAACATTTTGGGCATCGTGGAATTACTTGGAAAATTTGACGTCATGCGTGAACACCTGCACCGTATTTCCGGAAGTGAGATCACTGATCATTACTGTGGAAAAAGGATACAAATTGAGCTCATAAATTTTTTAGGCGACAATATCCTTAAAAATATTAATCAACAGGTTAAAAAAGCTCTTTACTATTCCATTATATTGGATTGCACTCCGGATATTAGCCATTTAGAACAAACGTCAATCACGGTGAGGTTTGTGGAGATCGAGGATATGGGGGTTCATACCAGAGAACACTTCGTAGGGTTAAAAATCGTGACAGACTCCACAGGGATCACGGATCTGCTGCTTGAAGGACTTTTAAAGAATGGCTTGAAAATGGAGGACTGTCGAGGGCAAGGATACGACAAAAACCGAGTTCGTACCTTGCGGTTCCCATTCTATTTCCCTTTTCGGCGTGATACAGCGTATTTATTTGTTGTTTTCGGCATTAGTACAAAGATGGGACGTGCTGAAACAAGTAAAAACTCTGACTTTCAAAGCTTTGAGCGCTCGAGTGGAAGCAGTGAAGGCAATAAGATACCAAACCAAAGGTGTTTATGGCGTTTTGATGTCTAAATTTGAAGACGCTGCTTCAAGGCACGAGGCGAAATCATTGGCTATCGAGTTAACTCGATTTGAATTTCTGATCTTCTTGGATGTATGGTACGAAATATTGTTCCAAGTGAATATTGTTACCAAATCTATACAGAGTCAGAAAATAGACATCGCAACCGCTACTGAATCGATGAAATAATGTGTTAATTTTGTTCCTGAATACAGGGAAAAGGGCTTTGATTCGGCTATCATCACAGCAAAAGAACTTGCCGAAACCCTTGAGGTTAATGTTTACTTTCGCAACTAGGAAAAAGAAGAAGATGTTTGATTACGAAAACCAAGATGAAGCTATTAATTTCAGACCTCAGGACCGTTTTGAGGAGAGTTCATCTATGTGATGATCGATACTATATCAAGATCCTTAACAGAACGATTTGAGCAGTTAAAACGTCATGAGGATTGTTGGGGATTTCTTTACGATTTTTTCTCAGCTCTCAAAATCGATTGATTCTAAGAATGAGTCTCAAATACTGTCGAAATATTAGGATTTGCAGACTGGAATGGAACTGACTCGGACATAAAAGGCTTAGAACTGTTCGAAGAATTAAAGCATATTCGATATATAGTCCCAAACTCACTAATTAGTCCCAAAGACGTTTTAGGATTCATAGTCGAACGAAATTTAAATTAAAAGTAATCAAAACATACATTCGATCAACGATGGGACAGGAGAGATTGAATTCTTTGGCGTTACTATCAATTTAGAACGAAATTGCACAAAACCTGGATTTAAATACGCTAATAACTGAATTCGAAGAGACGAAACACGAAAAGTTAATTTTGTTTAAATTCATATTTAATTTTATGCTTTGAATAATGTGTTTAAATTTGTTTTGATTTTATTAATAATAAACTGCTTAAAGCCACAGTAAGGCCGGCCGCATCTTGGACGTAGGCAGGGCAGCGCAGCACGCACATGGCATTATTGTTGTAAAATCAGATTTTGACAATTGTTACAACAACAATGCCATGTGCGCGCTGCGCTGCGCTGCCCTGCCTACGTCCAAGATGCGGCCGGCCTTAGGCCCAGGTCCATAAAAGGATGACTGGATGATCCTTGTATAGCAAGTTCAATTTAGATTTCGATAGGGAACCCCATATTGGCGAAAAATCAATACGTTCGGACATAATTGGGCTAATTTTGACAGACGCCCAACGTTAAATCACATCATCAATTCGATTTCTGGATAAACATGTTTTCATATTATCTTTAATTGCATAACGTTTAAATCGAAAATTTCGAAAACTTATCGTTACATAAAGTTGACGCTGATTTTTGGGTTTAATTTTAAAATCGACTCTTTTTTTGGAGGGGGGGGGACTACTGATACAAACGCCTCCACCGTCAAAAACTTCAAAGAATTTGTGGTTAAACTAACGAACGAGGAGATAACTGACCATGTATGAATAATTTCATAATTATTCAAATATTACTTACAAAAATTACATATTTGGCGCCCAACGTGCGGCTCGCATCCGCGAATCTGACTGATCAGAATACTTCTCAGATCCGGAGGGGAACATCTTTTTGGGATGTGTGATTTTGACGTTGGTTATTGTGTGTCGCCGGATACTGGATCTTCGACTGGTATGAGTTAATCGAGGCTAACGGGAATAATGCAGGGAGTTGGTTGCAAGAGTTGAAGACGGAAAGTTATGGAAATTTTTGGGAACAGGAATTTTTTGGAAGTTAAGACGAATGTGTTCGCATTTTGAATTTTCTTGAATGTAGAGCTGATTTTGTTTTTTTTTTAGTTAAGGATCACAAAGTATTGTGATAAGTTTTGGCAGGAATTCAGAGTTGAACTCAGTTTTTTTTGGCTCTTGCTCGATGTCGTTTGCGGAAGAAGGTAGAAATTGTCCAGTGTTTCTCTTACCGAATTCTACAATAACTAATTGTTCAGGGCGAAAATCGGCGTATATTTTTGTCAAGAATGTTTTTTTTTAAACGGTTCAGTTCTAAAAGTTTTGGCCTTTGGGAGGACTTTCAAGTGATCTGAAACTTTGTTTTTCGTGTTACAAGAGAGAAAAAAAACACGAATATTTTGTTGGTGTAATATACTCGTTATTTAAAAATAAAATAATACCTGACTGTTAAAAGATATAGTCTGAATCATGTAATAAAGATGATAATATAATTAATTAAATAAAATACTACTGAAAATATTATAAAAATTACGTGTAGATGCCCTGCGACATTTATTTCATCGGAAAGTGTTTAAATAAAGAAAAAAATTAATAAAGACAGTAACGAATTATCAATGAAATAAATATAGTACAAAAAAACATATATGTGTCTGCGAGCTACAGGAACCAATAGCAATCGTGAAATTTTGAGGATCATTCACATTGTTTACTCTTAGGTTTTAATTAAGCTATCTGCTTATGCTAAAGTAAGTGGACCCACGTCACTTTTGACGTTAATGACGTACTATTGGACTCAGACAGTATTATAATTTTCATTGGAAATATAAAAAAAAAAGTATTTAAAGTACATATTGAAAATTAAAACAGAAACATATGTTCCTACTGCAATTATTTATTATTTCGCATTATATTGTACGTTTCATAAGCACTGAAGAAGGAAGTAAGTTGCTTCCGAAATACTGTATTTGCGAAATAATAAAAAATTGTAGTAGGAACATATGTTTCTGTTTTAATTTTCAATTTAATACGAACTACAAACAACGGTAAATCTAACCAAAGTATTGTACAATATATTAGAATATCCCATATTTAAAGAAATTTGTATAAAAAATGTACATTATTTTAAAATTCAAGATAGGTCGTTGTAAAATAACATTATTTACGTGAGAGGTTAATTCGAGGTACTCACCTGAAAAGAAAAAAAAAGCGACAAATAATTATAAATATATTACTAAATTCTGTGCGAGGTATAGTAATAGAGTGCATTTCGTGTTGTTAATCAAATAAAATGAATGGTACTTTATACATTTATAAAAATGCTTGGAATAAACAATTTCGTTCAGTATATCAATATCATAATGGTTTCTGTCTGTGGTATCCGTGTGAAACGGCAAGGAGGAAGAAGAGCATCTTTAGATGCCCTCCTAGCTAGCCTATTACAAGCTTCTTAGAACTTCTTCTCAATATTCCCAGCAATCCAAATGATTCGTACACGATTCGTAATCGAATCGTCTTTCATGAACTTCGTCGGTTCATTTCTGAATTCAGAAATAACTCAGTGAAATGGTCGTCGCGTATGAGTATTATTTCTGAACTGGCTATAAATCGTATTTCGGAAGCGGCTAAGAACCAGCTTTGATTCATTTTCTTCGTATGAAAAAATAAATCTATGAGAAGATCCTTTTTGCGTTTCGTTCAAATGCGTATAGAGATAAGTTGACGGTGATGCCCCTTGCACACTACAGGAGATTTGGATAAAGATTGAGATTTAAGCAAATCTACCCCTATATCTCCCAGATTTGCCATATATGTATAGGTATTTATTAATCTAGATTTCGACCGAGATTTAAAATAAATTTTGCTGAAATCTTGCTGTAATCTTTTTGAAATGTTCTTTTTTCGCCTAAATATATGCTTTCCATATTTCACTACATTCAACGCGGTATGTTCTAGTGAAAAAATGTACATATAAAACACAATTGTCATCTTAATTTTGGTGGAGGAAGAATTGATGGTATGCAAGGATTTCGGGATTTGCAAATCCATCAAGATTTGGGTGTCTGGTGTGCATCTACTATGATATACTTGAAGTCGCTATGATGTTGTTTTTGTAATTTTTCATAATTCCGATTTTCTGTACTCTAATAAAAGGGGCATTTTCTTGAAGGTAAAGGTTTCTAGACATACAGCTGGCATCTGCATAAGCAGAAGAGCGAAGTGAAGCCGAAAAGGCTCTCGCTGAAATTACGTTACTGATTAAGCCATTCAAACATATTGCATCTTGCGAATGTGCACATAGTGCATGGAAATGCTTGGCAGATGCGTTCGAATCGACGGGTTTAACCCGAGAAGTGGAGCTGCTACAGAGCTTAGTGCAAATGAAATTAACGGACCATGATTCAAAGAAGAATTATGTAAACGCCTTTGTAATGACGGCATTTTCATGTCTTCAATTTAGACGAAGGCCTTTTAGCATGTTTTCTATTAGCCAGCTTACCCGACGAGAGCAATCCGCTGGTGTTAGCTATAGAAAACCAGAAAGAAAAGCTAACGGTCGATTCAGTCAAAAATATGCTGCTACAAGACAAAAAGTTAGATAAAGCAAACGATAGTGGTGGTGCATTATTTTCAAAATCAAATAATAAAAAAAATTGGTGCCATTTCTGTAAGAAAAAACTAATCACAAACGGGCGCAAATATAATAAAGTAGTCCCTTAACATTTACGGGTTTATGATTCGCGGTTTTCATTATTTACAGTTAAAAAAATGATGAAAAATTTAACATAATAGAAAATTCAAATGATATTTTTACAACGGTGCTTTGGACAGACAAATCTGAAAATGTCACGAAATTTGCTCCAATGTGTTGGCTTTCCAACGGTATATTTCTTTGATACGTTTGGATTTGAAAATTTTGGAACAATACGCATAAAAGGGAAAAACATGGCATGGAAATGAAACAAATTTACATCAACCTTGGCTTAACAGGTAGTCCATGCTACCAACGAAAAATAGGAAAAAAAGAACGTATACTTTTGAAATTTGGCACAATTAATATGGGGAGTCCTCTGGATATATCCTCCCAAAGTCTCGGCTGCTAAGGGGTCTGACAGTCTAGGGGAAAGGGGGTCAATAGTCCTTTCTTACCGTTTTTCTTGAATATTTCGGGTCGATTTCTCCATGAAAAAAAACATGGTTTTTTTTTCATTTAATGCGTGTTATTCGAAAATTTCCAAATCCAAACGTATCAAAAAAGTATACTGTTAATAAGCCAACACATTGGGGCAATTTTTGTCAGATTTGCAGATTTGTCCGTCCAAAGCACCGTTGCAAAAATATCAATTGAATTTTCGATGAAAAATCGATTTTAATAGTTTGAACGGTTGTATCTGTGTAGTAACGGTGAATTTCGAAACAAGGAAATTTTATATGTTTTATATGAAATTTTATGTAGTGTTAGAAAGTGAAGTCAAATCTCGGATTAAATGATTGGGAGAGTTGCAAATTTTGGTTTTGTTCGGATAGTCAAGCTTTTTGACACAATTTACAAAAAATACTATGACTCTGTAACGGTTAAAAACAGAGTGTCCACTTTGGTGTCAAATTTTCCACAAATGAACGGTACTACCTACCATTAAAGTATTTATCATCCGAAGAGGGGCACTCTGTATATGTTTTTTATTTTTATTGAAGTGGTTCATTTTGACAGTGAGGTGTATTTTTGAACTTTTGAGCTTTATCTTTTTTTGTGTACTAAGAAGAAAAAATAATTATAAAACATACTGAAATAAGAGACTTATATGTTAAGACAATAAATTTAAATGAAAACAATTTTAATTTGAATGGTTTTTCAGTCATTTTTAAGTGATTCTTCCTCTAACATAAGGTGGATCGTTCGTAACATTAAAAAGTAATAATTGGACTCATTTTTATTCAAGTCTTATAGTTCAACGTATAAAAATTAGACTAATTATAAAATGTAATTCACAGTGTTAGGATGGAAAGTAATCAAAAATACCTATTTCGTCCGTTACTTGTTTTTCTCTACAGGAAATTTCAATTCCTCATTCCATGCACCATCACAGCGCACGTATAATATGTTCCTCATCTGAATCAAATATTCTGCAGTAAGGTAGCACACTCGTGGCGGGTCGTCATGAGATCGAAAGCGAATAGAATACATTATAAGCAAACGCGAAAGATGTTGTGTCCTTGTGGCGAACATGAACATAAGTTATGCATGCGGATATCATCGAGGGAGAACCCAGAGTAGATTGAAGTTAGTTACACCTTTCTTTTCCATT
Organism: Chloromyia formosa; assembly: GCA_964017055.1. Classification (NCBI taxonomy): domain Eukaryota; kingdom Metazoa; phylum Arthropoda; class Insecta; order Diptera; family Stratiomyidae; genus Chloromyia; species Chloromyia formosa. The sequence continues at coordinate 23,434,600 of OZ024816.1, read as the reverse complement.
GGCATATTGAACGAAATTTCCTAATACCAACATTTTATACATAATCTAAAAACGGGGGCCAATACCTATCGTACTACATTGAAAAAGGAAAACGTAGCCAGCATTCAAGTCTTATTCCATTTTTCCTTTTCTTCACTCTGTTGAAGAATTCGAATTGAAAGAAGGCCAAGCAACAACCAAATCATAAAAAAGTAGAATAATTTTGAAGAAATATACCGTTTTATTCGTCGAAATGACCTTTATCGTCAGAGTTTTATTCGTCGAAATGACCTTTATCGTGTTCATTCCAAATTTCGATGAACGCACCTTTCGGCAGTCGGAGCCGGAGAGTAAGCTCGCTCATTCATATATATCGAAACATACGATTTCTATTGAAAATATGGTCGACCTTCCGACTTTTTCCCCTCCACCAGGACTGAAGGATTCTATAAAAGGATCATTTTCAGATAAGAAATGAAAAGCATATAAATAAAATAATAAATATAACGAGGATCAGACGTAACGTTTCACAGAGAAAAACCAATGGGGGAAATGGAGAAATTTCGAAGAACTGTCAGTGGAACTTAACTCGGCGTTACCCAATGGCGACCACATTCTAGGCATACCGAATCCGGTTTTGGCTTGGATGGATGGGACGAAATATTGAGAAAAAAATCAATGGAAATGAGAGCCAAAGTATCAACATAAATTATCCGAATTTCTTCATGGTAAAAACATTCCCTTGACATTCCGTCTTGGGAATTCTCTTTGCCATATTTTTCGTTTTCGGGGTTTTTATGGTTATCGTTACCGCATCATTAGGCATCCTATACAAGACTATTGAATTTTTTCGGAAGAATAGAATGATGAATTTAATGCTATTGTTAAGTACCGGGCAAAGACGAGCGTTCGTCAAGGACAAGACATTTGTTTTTTTTTTTACTTGTGCGGCAATGTTTTCCCGTCTTCTATGACGCATTATGAAAAATGCCGGGCCATTTCTTCTTTAATTAATGCATAAATGAGAGAACGATGGAATGAACGTATTTCGTCAATGGCATCATTAATGGCAGGAAATTGTTGTTTGTTGAAAGGATTTCAAGAATTGAGATGTTGATGTAACTAGTGGGGAAATGGGAGGATCATTAGAAGCAGATTGAATACTTAACTTTTTTACGTAAAAAAAGAGTATTCATTCGTACGCCGACGACATCAACATTATGTCCCGAAGATTGTCCGACGCAGAAGAACTTCTGCATACGCTCGATACCGCTGCAAAAGAAGTTGGACTACATATCAGCGAGGGAAAAACTAAAGTAATGATGCAATTGACGACAAGGACACCTGCACAACCGAGCATCAATGTGGGGGACCTCAACATCGAGCTCATGAACGACTTCATATACCTGGGCTGCAACTTGTCAAGGGACCCCAACGAAACTGACGAAATCAAGCGACGGATACAGTTAGCTAATACGACTTTTTTCTAGGTCCTCTCCATAATGAAATCGAAGCATGTGCAGTGCACAGAAACACGAAGCTCTGCATATACAAAACCATTATACGACCAGTGCTATGCTATGGCTGCAAAGCATGGACCCTAACTCAAGCCTCCGGAAACATGCTTGACACATTTGAACGTAAGGTTCTACGGCGAGTTTTCGGGGCTGTTTGCGATCGAGATGGATGGCGCATCCGGTACATCCATGAGCTGTATGAACTGTACGATGAGCTGGAAGTGTCGAAAATCGTCAAACTACAACGACTTCAATGGACAGGGCATGAACAACGAATGAACGATAATCGCAAGCCAAAAAGAGTAATGCATGCAGACCGAGTCGACGGAGTGAGACTGCCTAGACGACCGAGATCTCGTTGGGAGAGCTCAATATATGTGGACGCCGTGCAGCTACTGAGCTTCCAAAATTGGAGGACGTGGTTACGTGACCGAGATAATTCGAGGACAACGATCCAGGCGGCCAAGTCCCGACGTCGGGCTGTCGCGCCACGATGATGATGATGATGATTATGTATACGTGAATTTTTGTATGTCGTGCAGCACATTGAAATCTTCCTATTTTATTTTGAAAATCACAAACAAACAAAAAAACAATCAATTGCAATTCCGATGAATCTCACTTCCGACTCAACGGTTTTGTGAATAAGCAGAATTGCGGGATTTTGAGCACTGAGAGTTAAACACGTGGCGGAGATGCAACCCCTTAAGTGCAACTGTTTGGTGCGGGATAACGTCGCAAGAAATTATAGGCCCGTACTTGTTCCAGAATGCTAGTGGTAACGGCGTGTCCATCACTGGGAGAAGGGTATCGGACCAGGCTCCAAAATTTTGTGCAAAATGCCGTCGAAAATCGCCATTGAATGTGGTATAAGCCAGAGTAATAACAAGAACAGAAATAAAAAAATTGGTAGGACTACAGTTCGAAGAAGACAGGAATAAAGGTGTATGTGAGCCGGAAACAGGCGTACATCTTTCTTAAAAAATCGGAAGTTCGCCTTTAATTTGCATTGGAGCACAAAAATAAGCCAGTCGAATTTTTGAGATACACTTTTTGGGCAGATAAAAGTGCTATTGCATTGGACAGAACGAACGGCAAACATTTTTACAGCCTCGACAGACAGCAAAAGAAACAGCATGTCGTGAATACCCTCTTGCGACATTCACATGATGGTAAAATCATGGTGGGACTGTATTACGAGTACATATCTACAATGGAATTGGTCGAATTGTTCAGTGTCCAATAAAGATGCGTTGGCATGAACTATTTGTTTACTCAATTGCCCTAACCCCTTATGGGGCATAGCGCGTCAACTGTTCCATGTGGCCCAGTTGGTTTCGGAGAATGCAGTTGCCAGCATGCACCTCCTGCACATCCATGGCCACGAACGTCGACGTGGACGGGATTATACTACAACGAATTCAACAGTTTTTTTTTGGACGTTTAGCAAAACATCTTGAAATGGCCTCCGCAAACCCCTGATTTGAATGATATTTTATTCAGAATGTCAAGCAGTTGATTAAATCAACAATTCCTCAAAAGATTGGGGAAATCGCTGGCTGAGGCCTTGGAAGACATCTTAAATGAATGGAAGGTTATATCCATCGAAACTAATCATAGTTTAATTAATTCAATGCCCGCAAAGCTCTAAGCCGAAATTCGTGCAAAGGGGAACACAACAAGTATTAGGTATAGGTAATGGTCCCATAAGGAACCTTTTATATTTAGATAAATAGCCAGTTTTCACTTTTTCGCGGATTTATTGGAAAGACGAGGTGCAAATCATCATTTTGTAAATAATTTTTGGCCATAATGATGGGTTTGGAAATAATTTTGTCCACTTCATTTTTCAGTTTTTTCTTTGCTTTGCAATATTTTAATTTTGCCTTTGTTAAGTAATTATGAACTTTACACCTGAATAAAATTTCATTTTGTTGTTACATAAATTATAGTAGTTATTTTGATCTCATTCAAAATTTTTCTTTACGATTTGCTTCTTGTAAATAATTGCGGCCACTACTGTACAGGGGGCAAAAACTCCTCTTCCATAGTCCTCCGCGTGGGCGCCCCCTGGAACGGCAGTGGTCACTGACCATTGCCAACCAACGTCAAGCCGCCAGTGATGGCGGTGCGATGATTTGGTTGAGGTACCCCTGTGGTGTGGGGTGTGAAAAAAATACCACGGCCTTTCCCTTTGAGGGCCTGTCGTTAAAACCGACAATCAAAGGACAGGATGTGTATGCCAGCAACTTGCACTATCCGAAATTTTTATATGCTAACGAAACGTCAACTATGCCTCGGATAAGGACTGACTCAACGGTTACGACTTTTAGCTATCGTACAATGACAAAGATTGGATTCTGGAATGTGCGTACTCTCCTGGACAATGGATCAGAAGGTCCCCAGAACGCACGATTTCTTCAATTAGAGAGTGAATTTCTGAGGTACAAATTAAATATCTTAGGAGTTAGTGAGATAAGATGGTGGAACAGCGGAGAATTCATCTCTCCAACGGGCAGCACTGTAATGTTGTACTCCGGTAAAGCTACTGGTAGTCGCCGTGAGTCAGGTGTGGGGCTCCTTTTAACCAGAGCCGCGCGAAACTGTCTCTTATCCTGGGAACCGGTCTCTGACAGGGTCTTGACCGCCAGGTTCCGGACCAAAATGAGGAACATCTCAATAATACAATGTTATGCCCCTACTGAACCCGACAATGTCTTGGCAAAAGACTCCTTCTACGAAGAACTAAACGCCGTTCAGAGCAGAACACCTAAAGGTGACATTGTAATGGTTATGGGTGATTTGAATGCGAAAGTTGGCGCTGATAACTATGGGCTCAGACATGTGATGGGAAGACACGGTCTTGGTGATCGTAATGACAACGGTGAAAGATTTGTAGAGTTCTGCAACTTTCACAGTCTCTTCATCGGTGGTACTATGTTTGAGCATAAGGACCACCACAAAATCAGTTGGTCCTCTGTTGATCAGCGCAGAACACAAAATCAGATCGACCATTTTGCCATTTGTAAAAGATTCAAGAGTTGCCTCCTGGACGTGCGAAACAAGAAGGGTGCCGATATTGGGATGGGAAGAGACCATTATCTTATGATCGCTAATGTTCGATTGCGTATTGCAGCCGTGCGCCGCCCCAGAGACGAAAGATCCAGGCCCCGCAAATTCAACACCGCTCGACTAAAAAATCCAGCTGTCTTACAACAATATAATGACCATCTTGCGCAAAAAGCGGCTGAGATAACTAGTCACCCAGATAGTGACATAAACGAAAACTGGGATGCCATAAAAAATGCGTACATTGATAGCGCAAATACCATCCTTGGCCCAAACCCGGATTGCCGGAATAAGCCCTGGATGTCCGACGCTTCATGGCAGCGGATTGTTGAAAGAAAGGAGCTGAAAGTTCGTTTGGCTGCAGCATCAGACGACAATCGAAGCAGCATCGAACTCCTTTACCGTCAGAAAGCTCGAGAAGTTCAGCGTAGTGTGCGACGCGATAAAAGAGTTTATGCCAATTCTCTTTTAGCGTCAGCAGAAGAAGCCGCTAGAATTAACAACTTAAATGCCGTATACAGTGTCATCAAGGAGTTTACAGGTGGTCGTAACTTCTGCCAACATCCGGTGAAAGATAGTGATGGAAAGCTACTTATCTTGGAAGAAGATCAAATGAGGCGGTGGAAAGAACACTTCGCCGCGGTCTTGAACCGTGTAACCTCTGGTGAAGTTCCCCCTCATATAGATAATTTAGCTAACCATCAAAATGTGCGTATACGGTCCACTGCCCCGACTAAAGAGGAAATAGTCACTGCAATTATTGCACTAAAACGAGGAAAGGCCGCCGGACTTGACGGCATCCCTGCCGAACTTTATCAAGCAGCGCCAAGCGTAACTGCCGATTTGCTGCACCCACTTGTTGATAAAGCGTGGAATACAGAGACCTTTCCCACTGAGTGGAAGGAAGGTTTGATCATCAAACTTCCAAAGAAGGGCAGCCTCACAGACTGTAATAATTGGAGAGGCATTTGTGTGCTTCCTGCCGTTGCCAAGATAATAGCTAAAATCGTCCTGGAAAGACTAAAGGCCCACTTAGAAAGCACAATTGATGAAGAGCAGGCTGGCTTTCGATCTGGATTCTCCTGTGTCGATCACATTAACACCTTGCGAATCATCATCGAGCAATGCGCTGAATACGATTCTCCGCTTCACTTGCTTTTCATCGATTTCGAAAAGGCTTTCGATAGTGTGAACCGGGATTCTATCTGGGCGGCCTTGCGCAGGAGAGGCATCCCTGAGAAGCTTGTGGCTATTATTAAGGCAACCTATGACGGCGCGAAATGTCGCGTTCTGCATAAAGGTAAGGTGTCGGGGGACTTTGAGATTCGCAGTGGAGTTCGGCAGGGGTGCATCCTCTCACCGATCCTATTCCTCATTGTGATCGGCGATGTGTTGCATGCAGCCCTATCCGGACTCGACAGAGGAATTCAATGGACTTTGACATCTTATCTACAACATCTTGACTACGCTGACGACATATGCCTACTCTCCCACAAAATCATGGATCTGTCCGCAATGGCGTTAGATCTCGAGAGGGAGGCAAGCAAGGTTGGGCTAAAGATTAATACCAACAAGACCAAGGTTCTTAGCCCACCGTTGCGAAAAAGAAATCCGACACCTATTGCCATCAATATTAATGGGCAGCCTGTGGAGAAGGTGGACAACTTCGTCTACCTGGGTAGCATTGTTGCCGAAAATGGTGGTACGGAGCAGGACATCGCTCGTCGTATCAACCAGGCTAAACGCGCATACGGCATGCTGTCCAAAATCTGGCAGGGCAGTTATCTCAGCATCAAGACCAAGCTGGGCCTGTTTCGCTCCCTGGTACTGTCAGTGCTTTTGTATGGGAGCAGTACATGGAAAGTTTCCGTAGGAGTTACCAGAAAGCTGCAAGTTTTCGTCAACTCATGTCTTCGTCGAATTTTAAGAATTTTCTGGCCCGAAACAATATCAAATGAAGAGCTAAGTCGGCGTACGGGTCAGATGCCAATCGACGAATTGATACGCAGGCGAAAATGGCAGTGGATAGGTCACACATTGCGGAAGAGTGATAACTGCATTGCTTTGCATGCCATGAAATGGAACCCCATTTCCAACCAAGGCCGACCAAGAGGGGTCCTCGAATCACATGGTGTCGATCTGTGGCAAAGGAGTGTCAGGTACTGGGTAAGTCTTTTGGGGAGTTGCGCCCCATTGCCCAGAACAGAGTACGATGGCGCGCAGGAGTAGTTGACGCGCTATGCCCCGCTAGGGGTTAAGGCAGTAGTATATTTACAACCATCCAACAAACCAACAACTTAACCATTGATCATCATTGCCGTAGCTCTGCGGCTATTTCCGTTCTATCCACTCAATATCAAACCTATTCTTATGCCCAAAATCAACAAAGCTTACCCTAATACCATGGCAATTAAAGACGAAAACATTTTTGAAATTGAAAATATCTCTAATTGAATTGCTGGCTGTTTGCTAAGAATCCTCTTCAGCTATATATTTTAGGGATTAACTGGCTGAATATGTACAAAGCAATAATACCCGTAAGACCAAATGTTTTTTTTTTCTTTCTTCGAACATGAGATCCATCACCATATTCCATTGCTTCCTACTATCCTATACTAGGTGGTGGATGTACTAACGCTGTAGGCTATATAGGGGGACAATAAATGGTCCGGATATAAGGCGAGGTCCTTATGTAACAATGCGAAGTTTCCTTATTCTGTTTTTCTACTAATGCTTAGCAACAGGACAACAGACGTGTACAATTCCCATCTACGAGTATGTACTCGTATATATGAAAAGCGGAAAGGAAAGTGCAAAATAAAATAGAACCGGAAAATGTATACGTAATATATAATGCATATATTTATATAGAAAATCTGAAGGAAAGTCTATTTTCGAGAAAAGTTCGATTAAGATCAGGTTTCAGACTTTTCCCATCGATTTCGGTTACCAAAAAGGGAAAAATAGCAATTGTTGTCCTTAAGCGGGAAGTGACGACAAGATAAGTTCGGATAAATGGTAAAAACATTTTTCACTAGGGAGCATGTATGACTTTCTGTTTAAGGGCATGTTGAAAGGAGATGTGGATATTTTTAGAATTTAATATGTGGAATGCTACGAATGTTGGGAGCACGTGAAATGGAAGAGACAAGTTATAATAATCACTTGACATGAAATTTCTGTTACTAACAGAACCACAGATTTGAGGTTACAATTTTCGCATCCAAGATTTCAACACAACCGACCAGGGAACTTAATTTCACAATTCGATCACATCTTCATAAAATGAATGCCTTGAGATAACCAACAATACGTGCAATTCGTGTCCTTCCTACAAATTTAATTCCAGCTTAAGCCACCGAATGATGGAATGGGTGTTCCAAATAGCAGTCGCCGGCCATCTTCCATACCCGTCGCAATCACCTGAATACGTTTCCCATTCCAACAGCTTAATTTCAAACCACATCAACACCGAACGAAATGTGACAATACTCTTGAATTGAATGAATTGAATAAATCGAATTGCACGAGGTAGCAGCAATGTGAAGTGAAACTGCTACACGAGCGCAATCGGAAAAGTTTTCTAATTTAAATTTAAAAAGAATTCCCGGAATTTTGTGAAAATACTCCGAGCGGAAAATTCAATTGGAGACGATAAGCAGATGGAAAGTTTCTCTTGTTTCAAGTTAAGCGCTTTAGTCAATTATTTATTCATTTGCTGCTGCTTCGGATTATACGGCAGTAAGCAACGGATAAAGAAGCGAGGATGTAGAGGCCCTAGAGTAGAGGTATTTCTAAGAACTTGGGTGATGCAGTTTACTCGTATTGTCTCATTGACAGTGAATCCGTAAATAATCATACAATAGTATAATACATATTAAACGTGTTATCCTTGTAGCCCAGTCGACAAGTATATTAGCCTTGCAAAAATTGCGAATTTAATGAAACTTGGGGATGTTGTTGGTGGGTGTCCAGATGTGCTACATCCAATTTATCGAACAAAATTTCCTTGTGCTAACTTGGTGGCGGCCAAAAAACCGCGAAATTTCGGCACTTTTTATAGCAAATTTTACACTCTACAAAGTATCTTCACAACTTTTTGTCATAGGATGCAAGGTAAAAAGATTATCGTGCAAAAACTGAAAAAAGTGCCAACATTTTGCGGTTTTTTGGCCGCCACCAAGTTAGCACAAGGAAATTTTGTTCGATAAATTGGATGTAACACCTCTGGACACCCACAAACAACATCCCCAAGTTTCATTAAATTCGCAATTTTTGCAAGATGTCCCCCGTTTTTCCTACTTGTCGACTGAGCTATTGTTTCTTTTGGAGACAATGAGCTGCTAAGCTGTTTATCTAGGGGTGCCGTAATGCTTAGACTGTTTCAATCTTACATATTTCTAGCTGGTAATACAGATTCACGACGGGTAGAAACAGATGGATCGGAGTTCAGCGCCAACAATGAACGAAGGCCCTTTTTCAGGTTCTTTCAAGCCGAGAGATTAACTTCGTCATAATGTTTTTGCTAGGGGATTCTCTGACATTAAAATTTGATCAGAATTGTCTCTAACCCCTAGTCTACACTCATAGACAAAATCGTGCGATTGTCTATAGACAAATCGAGGATTTTGTAACAAACAATTGGGAACATTTTTATGGACTATGTTGCTCGTCCACATCTACATTTAGTTTCTGAGAGACATGGCAATTGAAAAGCGGCCTGTGGAATTGCTGCTTGTGCAGCCTTTATCTCTGCTAATGAAAAAGGGAAGAAAGCCGGCAAACGTTTGTTTATACGGATCTTGTTTGTAGATGGTCCTAAATTTGGGCTTAATCTATTAGTAAAGCTGAAATTGGAAGATAGTTTAGGCTTCCAAAATTTTACCAGATTAACCGCTACAGATTTTGAGGTATTGCTACAAATGGTTGGAGGTAAAATTTCAAAACAAGATACAAGATTTAGAGAAAGCATTCCACCTGCCCTCAGGTTGGCAATAACGCTTCGTTATCTGGCGAGTGGTGATTCATTTACTTGCCTTTATGTATACATTCAGGGTTTCCAAGCAGACGATATCATCGTTTGTCCCGGAAGCTTGTGAAGCCATAATATCTTCGTTAAAAAACTTCGTGCAGGTAAATGCAAATAATAAAAAAGTGATAATTTTAGTGAAAACATTTATTTTAATAAATATATTATATATAACTTTAGTTAGAAAATATAAAACAGTTGATATGTTTTTTCTGTTGTCCACATTTCAAAAATACTACTCACATAAACGATAGTTATCTGACCGCACGCTATATGCTCTTGCGAACACGAGGAAATGTTGCACAAAATGTCTCAAGTTTTCCATTCTTGATGGGAACTCATAGACACACGATAGACAACTCATAGACATGTACATGCAGTTGCAGAACACTCGAATTGTTCCCGATTTGTCTCTAAAAAATCACAGAACCTTGGCTATAGACACGAGTTGCGGAACTTATCTATGAGTGTGGACTAGGGCAGGGGTTAGTGTCACCATACACTGTCGATCTCGAACTCGAGCACGAACCTGGTACAAATGTCCTCTGACACACACATACACTTCACGTAGGTGTGAAGAAAACCGGTCCACTTGTACTAGGTTCGTGCTCGAGTTCGACAGTGTATGGTGACACTTAGATTGAATCATTGACCTTGCGTTGAATTAAAATGAATAGAAATCAGAAATTCCGCCTTAGCGTCACCATACACTGTCGAACTCGAACATGGTACAAGTGGACCGGTTTTCTTCACGTTTATGTGAAGTGTGTATGTGGCTTGAGCTATTCAGAGGACATTTCTACCAGTTTCGAGATCGAGTTCGAGTTCGACAGTGTATGGTGACACTAAGGCAGTACATACTAGCATTTGGAAAGGTTATTCGTTTTTGTTAAAGATAGGGTTGTGGCCCAATTTTTGATTGAGAAATTGTTCGCTCAAAACATACAAAATGCTTGAAGTGATTGTTCATTTTCAGGCGATAGTTGCCGGGGCGATAATTCATAGGAACTACTCGACAAAGGTTTAGAAATTGTCTTGGAATAGTGGTGGGCGCAATGTCTCTTTTTACTGTGCCGGCACATAACCTCTGACTTTTTTCACTGAGTCGTTCAATAGTAGTCGAAGACCCGAGAGAATATTTAAAATTTACGGGGTACCGCACCGCACCTATGCAATGGGCAACAATTAAAAACAAATTGGTTAATATCTGCATTAAAATTTAGTTATACTCTATATGTTATAACTTTACAAGCCCCCTTCTAGTTTCTTCTAGAAAAATTGATGGTGAATTTCCTATAAGAAAGTTTATGAATAATTCCTTTACCTACTAAATCAAATGCATATTTACCCAGAGCGCTGACCAATAAAAAAATTCAATCAATAATTTTTTCACCTTTTAAATGAATTCATATCTAATCTAATCACACGTGAAGAGCAGACCTACCCCTGATGTTCTGTTCTTTTAAAACATGTGTATCTATCTACCCAGCCCTACTCTCGCTTGTACACTTAATTTCTTTACCTATTAGATCAACTACATATCTAATCAACAAAGACGTTAATACGCGAAAAAGATCGCGTGCTGCATGAAAACAGAGTTGACATTTTGGGGCATTTTTTTTTTTGACATCAGCGACCAAAAATTACCTTGTAACTCAAACCAACCAGATCGGAGAAGTATTACCCATGAAAACAGGGTTGCCATTCTGGCATGGGCAACCTCTTTTTTTTACTTTATATTCGGAATCAGTGATCCAAAATTATCTTGTAGTTCGGGTAAGCCAGACGGGATGAGAATTTTCCATGAAAACGGGTTCGCCATTCTGGGGTGGGCAAAATACAATATAATACATGCAGAAATTCTACATCGCACAGCCAAATCGCAGACGTCGTTCACAACATCCTTGCGTCAATACACTACAATACTTTGCACAGCAAACAATCCCTCTTGCCATGCAATCGCTCATAGCTTGTGATCGTGCGATGCCGTTCCTAGCCGCAATGCACACTGTGGGCAGTGCTGCCAGAAGACCGGTTTTCTTGCGAAATGCTGCGGGAAAAGCAATCCGCCGTTGGAGCGGGAGTTTCTGCGGTTTTCTGATTTCTAGAGCTCTTTTGGTGCGGATTTTCTAAGTCGATCAAAGTTTTACTATCAAAATTTTGTCAACACAATACGAAACCGTCTGCAAATTGAACTAAATATTTTTTCCTTTACTGTTTCCTATTGGCTCTTATGATAATTATCAACAGAATATCATCATCATCATCATCATCGAGGCGCGACAGCCCGACGTCGGGCCTTGGCCGCCTGGATCATTGTCCTCCAATTATCTCGGTCACGTGACCGCGTCCTCCAATTTTGGGAGCCCAGCAGCTGCGCGGCGTCCGCACCTACTGAGCTCTCCCAACGAGATCTCGGTCGTCCTCGCAGTCTCGCTCCGTCGACTCGTTCTGCATTCATTACTCTCTTAGGCATGCGATCGTCGTCCATTCTTTGTACATGCCCTGCCCATTGAAGTCGTTGTAGTTTGACGATTTTCGAGACTTGCAGCTCATCGTACATTTCATACAACTCATGGTTGTACCGGATGCGCCATCCATCTCGATCGCAAACAGCCCCGAAAATTCGCCGTAGAACCTTACGTTCAAAAGTGTCTAGCATGTTTTCGGAGGTTTGAGTTAGGGTCCATGCTTCGCAGCCATAGCATAGCACTGGTCGTATAATGGTTTTGTACACGCGGAGCTTCGTGTTTCTGTGCACATGCTTCGATTTCATTATGGGGAGAACCGAGAAAAAAGTCTTATTAGCTAACTGTATCCGTCGCTTGATTTCGTCAGTTTCGTTGGCGTCCCTTGACAGGTTGCAACCCAGGTAAATGAAGTTGTTCACGAACTCGATGTTGAGGTCCCCCACGTTGATGCTCGGTTGTGCAGGTGTCCTTGTCACCGATTGCATCATTATTTTAGTTTTACCCTCGTTAATACGTAATCCAACTTCCTTTGCAGCGGTATCGAGCGTATGCAGAAGTTCTCCTGCGTCAGCCAATCTTCGGGACATGATGTTGATGTCGTCGGCGTACGCTGCTAATTGTGTCGGCTTGATGAGTAGCGTCTTGCTGTTGTCCATATTCATGGCCCGAATAACGTATTCCAGTGCTAGGTTGAAGAGCGTCGGTGCCAGTCCATCGCCCTGTTTCAAACCAGTGCGTGTTTCAAATAGATCAGTAAGTCTATTATGGATCCTGACTTGTGAGACGGAGTTGGTCATCGTCATCTTTGTCAGTCGCACTAATTTGGCCGGTATACCAAATTGCAGCATGATGTTGTACAGTACTCCACGATCGATACTGTCGTATGCCTGCTTGAAGTCGACAAAGATTTGGTATACGTTTACGTTGTATTCCCAGCACCTCTGGAGTATCAGTTTGACTGAGAAGAGCTGATCGGTTGTGGAGCGCCCAGGTCTGAAACCGCTTTGATATTCGCCAATGACTCGTTCTGCGTACGGTTTCATTCTATTTTCCAGAATTTTCGTCAAAACTTTATAGGACGTACAAACTAGTGAGATGCCCCTGTAGTTCTCACACCGCAGTTTATCTCCCTTTTTATGAATTGGACAGATGATGCTTCTGCGCCAATCGTCTGGAATCTCCTCGTTCTCCCATACTCGCAGGAGTAATTGATGTATGGCATCAACTAGACTCGTTCCACCGAATTTTAGCAGTTCAGCTGGAATCTCGTCAGCGCCCGGCGCTTTATTTCGTTTTAGTGACCGCAAGGCGAGATCAACTTCCTCTACCGTCGGGGGCTGAATGGGTGGGCCTAGATCAACAATATCGTCGGGAGCTTCCTGTGTGGGGATGTTAGATGGTCGGTTTAGAAGCTCTTCAAAATAAGAGGCCCATCGCTTGCCAATACCATCGGTGTCGCTGATGATGTTTCCATCCTTGTCCTTACAAAGGCTAGTCCTGGGTTGGTAGCCGTTCTTAATTGTATTTACTAGTTTGTACGCTTGTCTGGTGTTCCTATTAGCTAAGTTTTCGTTTATGTTCAGCAACTGCTCGTCAAAGTATTTACGTTTCTTACGTCTAATTATTCTATTCGATATTCGCCGTAGCTCGTCATATTTTTCTCTTCTGGCTCTGGTTCCTCGTTGAATCCATTGTCTGTAGGCCTCGTTTTTCGCGTCAAGTGAGTCTTTGCATTCTTCGTCGAACCAGTCATTTCGCGCTCGCCGGGCTTTATATCCCACGACCTTCTCTGCGACATCCTTGATGGTACCCTTGAGTTCTTCCCAGAACCCATGGACGCCTGTGTTGCTGATGTTGTGTAGCATAGGTGATAGTTTTTCCTCAACAGAATATAATCAATTCCAATAAGAGTTCTCATTCTCCACAGATGCTCTGACTCTCTTCCGGTAAACAATTTCTATCTTCCGCGATAAGAATGGGTTTCCTCTGGGAATATATATTTATCATCTGCGATATCGCTTTTTTATCGCGGATATCGGGAAGGAATGCTTAACATAGCCGATACTTCAAAAAAAAAAAGTTTTGGCGATGAGAGTCATTTACAAGAAAAATAAGAACTATATCGTTGAGTTTCTTTTATTTTTATTAGATTAATCTTATCTTTTATCTTAGTTATCTTAGTTGATATTGATATCGGCCGATGAATGAGCCTGTGTATATGTGAATCGCACCAATTTTGCTCATTGGCCAATTTTTATCTGCCGATATGTTAGGGCGATTTTCTTTCGATCCATCGGTCTGATTATCGATTGAATGGTGTTTGTGACTATCAGAAGTGAATGTCAAATTATCAAATTATTAATTATGAAATTGAACGGATTCTGATGATTTAAATGGCTCTGCAATGGAAATATCAAGTATGTACACTGAACGAAAAAAGTACGTATAGTAAATACAATGAAAAAGTTCATTGTTTTTATGAATTATCCCGCATTTTTTAACCAGTAAACTGGTCTCGATGAAACGTCGTTCATAAAAATGTACATTTCGAGATCTTTATGTTTGGCTTAGTTAATAACACACAGCGGTATCGCAACATGCTGTGTCAACAGTATCGAAGCAGCTTTGCAGTAACTTACTGTGTTCTGAACTGCACTCACATCTAAACATCCATCAATTGTCAAATTTCTAATTCAAAACTGACTACTGACGAAAAATTGTATGAATACGACAGTGCGAGTGTCATTTCTGAATTGTCATCATTTGCTAGTCCTGGCCAGCGGAGAAATTTTTGTGATGGAGAAAATGACATTTTGACATGGATATGTCTTATAGCTGGGGGTCATCCTAAAAATCTGTCCGTCACACGAAATGTCTGTTTTTCTACTCGGGGGTCAGAAGAGGAAACAAGCCCATTGAAAATTTTTCCGAGTTCTATGAATGTAGTGGCCGATCCTCAGTCAATCCGAGTCAGTCATCAAAGGGAACTCACGAACATCGAAAAACTTCGCATCATGAACTGACTAAACAACCAGGCACCCATAAAACAAGTCAACATCATTCAACTGCCATCCCCTCGTGATTCAAATCTGCTCACAACACCAGCCACATCCAGACAACCTGTCTCCCTCACTCGTGCGCAGCGCTATGGCTCCTCCTTCACAGCAATCTTTTTGTTTTCATCAATTAGTCACTAACCTGACTCAGTAAGAAAATCGTTGGGGTAGGTCGGGAAATAGCTTCAACTTCACACACACACATACACACACACGCGTATGCAGGCAATGGAGAGACGGTTGAGTCGAAGAAGTTCAATGGATGGGCGTTGCTTCGTCATCGGCGACAGTGCGAAAGAGATGCTTGCTCCGCGGACCTTGGACTACACTTCCGCGGCGGATCCACCCCTTTCTTGTGATGGCCAATCCCATCTAGCCGACTGAAATCAGTGTCACCAAGGTCACCAACGTGTTTTCCCGTGGATGTAAGGAACTTACGACCGTACTTGTATCGCGCATACCGCGTACTATCACGATCGATGATATATCAACTAACAGTGCACAATTCTGATTTAGTGAGGAGAATAGTGCAGATGATGCAGTTTGTGCAGCGCGGATAACGTAAACGTTAATGCAATAAAATTGTGTTGTCGCGCTTACCGTCTTTAGACTTAGACGAGTACTATCTAAGTATCAAATAGTAAGTGTGTTTAGCTAGACCGCGGCTTGACGCGATCGATCGCGGATTGACGTACTAACGAAGCACAGGCGCATATAAATATGTAGAGTGTATGATCGTTTGATCCACACACGGGGCAACGGTTGGGTTAATTTATATTCTCCTGTACACTATGCGGGACGGTATGTCTTGAAAATGATACAAAGTATCTACACTGCATGCAGATACATCGGTACATCTTATGCCTACCGAAAGCGTGGGACGTATTTTTTCGAATGAATTCATCCAGTATAACTATACTGGGATCTTTATAAAACTTACGTCGATATCTTCAACACAACAGGTTCCACGCAGTCGGTAGCCAAAGACATATCCATGTTCCGATGTATCTGCATGCAGTGTAGATACTTTGTATCATTTTCACAGCATGTTGTGTCCATCAAATATTCAGTGGAGAGAATTCATGAAACAAACTAGCAACAGTATGCCAACCGAACTTAACCAATGATTCATAGAATCAATAACTGCAGTCAAAACAAGGAAAAAAGCAAAGCTAGCTTTACGAATTCGAATTCATTGTATGTATTTATGAACGGTTCATCAAATCGTACATAGGAGAGAATGAAAACAGGCTCTATGAACGATAGTCATTAACCCAGTCGGACAAGAATCGACACTTGACCGGTCCTGGATCGATGACTGTCTACTAAGGAATCGATGATTTTATCGGAGACACGTCGGAGATATTTGGATGGGTATGGCCGCTTTTGCGATACCCAAAATGAGGACAGGAATCGATCCGGAATCGATGACGGTAGTCGATGGAGAATCGATGACAGCAGTCAACGTAGAATCGATAGTGGGGTCGAATTGGGATCGATGACTGTAGCCAATGTGGAATCGAATCCGGATCGATGACTGGAATCGATTCCGGACCGATGACTGTAGCCAACGAGGAATCGATACTGAGATCGAATTCGGATCGATGACTGTATAAATGGGTTGAATCTATTTAAGCCTGATAAATACAATTCGTCCAGAAACTAAAAGTGTCGTGAAATCTTTTTGTATTGATTTCACGGCACTTTTAATTTAACGGCGGATTGTATTCAAGGCTTACAGAAAAAAACAACATATTTCCATATTTCATATAAGTGTATGACAACATGCGTCGCCAAATGCCAGATACTTTCAAATGAATTCAAATTTCAGGCTAACTCGATACATAATTGAAAACATTTGAATTTGTCCAGCTTCGGAGACAAACCGATGAATGGAACCGGTAAGGAATCGAAGACTTTGCGATTCCACTGGGATCGGAGACAAATGTCCCACTGGGTAATGTTATCATATGAACAATATTTTTTTCAGTGTAGTGTACGAAAATACCACACAAATCCAAATAGATAACAAAAATCAATCTAGGTTGTATTGGGAGTGAATCATAACCATAGAACATAGAGGCATGGAATGAGCTTGTCCTGTATGTCTCTGGCTCCAACATTTGGCGAATAAGTCGACAGTCAGCCTACTCGGTTGTTGTTTAAAATTGACATTGTTAACTGTTCTGTCGAATTGTGCATGAATAAAGGTCAATTCTTGTCCGATTATCGACAGTCAGCCTACTCAGTTGGCGTTTCGGTATTGACATAATGTTGACCGCACTGTCGAATTGTGCATAAACAAACGTCAATTCTTGTCAATATTTAAATTTTATAATTTCTAAACGGTCTACTGAGTTAGCTGACTGTCGACCACATGTCGACTTAGTACTCAGATTTTGGAGCCACTGTTTCTATGGAGACATACATACAGGACAAGCTCATTCCATACCTCTATGTTCTAAGATCATAACCGACTTTTTTGTAAATTGCCGGCTAAGTTTAAAATACACAACGGTTGGAATACTGTTGCCAATTTGTTTTATGATTTCTCTCCACTGAGTTTTTGATGGGCACAACATGCTGTGAGAAATGTCATTTTCTCCATCACAAAAATTTCTCCGCTGGCTAGGACCAGCATATGATGACAATTCAGAAATGACACCCACATTGTCATAGCCATACGATTTTTTCTCGGTAGTCAATTTTGAGCCATGATATTTGACAATTGATGGATGACTAGATGCGATTGTTCATTCATAGCACAACAACCTGTTGCAAAGCTGCTTCAATACTGGTGGCACAGCGTGTTGCGATTCCACTTTGTTTCATGAACTTAGTCATTCGTTTCGCATCGCAAGATCGTACAGTATATGTGCAGCGGGAGCGTCAGATATTTTGTGGCAATCCATCGCATCAGCCGATCGATCTGACGATGGATCACATAGTCTATGGCGGCTTTTAGATATTCTTTTACGCTCATAATTTATATTTTGCTTTTTTTACGATTGATATTAGTAGTATTCGAATCAGTTCATCAGTTGGCCATGTTAACAAGTCAAAAGTGCTATCCGTTGCGTTATCTAGACTACGAGTACAAACAATGAGAATGATACACTCGACGTTTTGCATTTATTACAAATTTATTGAAGATAAAACCGAGAAACTGATATCATGATTTTACAGGTAGGAGGGGAAAATGACGGTATATCGTCTTGGCGATATATTTGCGAATTGAATTTGAATTTTAGGATATCCCCCAAGCAATGAAAAGACGATAACTATATCGTATGGAAGATATTGCCATCGTATCATCTGGGCGATTTATCTTCCAAGTAGGAAGAAATTGTTTGCTGGGCTGTATAATTTTCTCCAAACCGAACAAACAATTTCGTACTATTTAGAAGATAAGTTGCCCAGATGTCTACTTTCTAAATGTTCAGTAAAATTACCACTACTATTTTTCACGATTGGGAACATTTTTAAATTTTGTGGGTTTTTAAGCGATAAATAGGCACTCTCTCGCGGGTTTCAAGCGGGAAATAGTCGTCTCTCGCGGGATATATTATGCTGTCGTCAGATACATATTTTACATACTCAAGAAATGCTCATTTTGCGATCCGTATCGACCCCGAACGACTGAACGACATGCGCCATACTCAAAATAGTTCGTTTTGCATTTCATCCATATCACTCAGTGTCGATACGGAATGCAAAATGAGCTACTTTCAGTATGGTGCATACACAGAAGAGATTAAAGGGAAATGGAAAAAACGAGAGAAACGAAGCAATTCGGCACAAGGGTGGAAGTAGGAAGGGGGATGAGAGTTTGACATCTCATGTGTCGGTTATGTGGACCAGGAGGGTGTACCGGGGTACAGACAAAATGGAATGTTATTGTTTACGAAGGAGAAGTATGATGGGGGATGTGAGTTTGACATCTCATACGCATCCATATGGATCAATATTGACTGAGCGGGTGTTGCGGAGTGGAGGGCGTGAATCTCTCTGCTTAGTGTTTACTAATTCGTATGTGGTGGAATTACGTCCCAGAATTCAGTGTACAATATGTGCTGGTGTCATCTCCTGCTCCTTGCGACGCAAGTATTACTTGCAGTCAGCATGTGTTGTTATGTAAATAAGTATAATATACAATATACTGCATAATAACGAGATGATTGATTATAAATGGGTTTAGTTTGGATTGAAGGATATTGCTTTGGGATGGGATGTGCATGAATCTAATATACATATATGTATTTGCAAAGAGAAATTCTGAATGAGTCAGGATTAGGTATGCGTTGCGTAGTCTTCATGCGGTTTCGGAGCATCTACTTATATAGATGTTTATTTCTTGAATTGAACGAGTCGACAGCTATGTCATGTCACTGTGCCGACTCTTTCGCCCATAATGGTGAATCGTTCATGAGCTATACATCACTATCTAGGAGCGAAATTAAGGGTCGTCTCATAACGAGAATGATTACTAAAGCGTTTTTTAGGGCAGTTTCATGTTTTCGTAAACCGTCGCCGTTTCCAAATACCTATTTGGTCTACAACTTAATAATGAGACTTTTTTTGGAATTTTGGGCATTTATTCATAGATTTATTCATATAACTAAATTATTCAAAATATTGGCCATCAGCAGCGATAACTTTCTCCCATCTTTCGGGAAGTCTACGAATTCCGTCGCGAAAAAAATCTTGGGGTTTCGAGGCTATCCATGAATCGAGCCAGTTCTTAGTATCCTCATATGAAGTGAAGTGCTGATCAGCCAACGCATGAGTCATCGAAGCGAACAAATAGTGATCGGATGGAGCAATGTCAGGGCTATACGGCGGGTGGGGTAGCACTTCCCATTTGGTTGTTTCCAGGTACGTTTTCACGACTTGCGCAACATGAGGGCGAGCATTGTCATGCTGAAGAATTATTTTGTCGTGCCTTTCAGCAAATTGTTGCCGTTTTTCACGCAATGCTCGACTCAAACGCATCAATTGCAGTCGATAGCGCTGCCCGTCAATGGTTTCATTCGGTTTTAGCAGCTCATAATAAAGAACACCGATCTGGTCCCACCAAATGCAGAGCATAAGCTTGGAACCATGAATATTTGGCTTCGCGGTCGATGTTGATTGGTGCCCGGGCGGTCCCCATGATTTCTTTCGCTTTGGGTTATCATAATGAATCCACTTTTCATCGCCGGTCACAATACGATGCAAAAAACCCTTCCGTCTTTGCCTTTGAAGCAGTTGTTCGCACATGCAAAAGCGCCTCTCAACATCTCTTGGCTTCAACTCGTACGGAACCCAGTGGCCTTGCTTTTGGATCATTCCCAGTGATTTTAACCGCTTCGATATGGCTTGCTGAGCCACTTCCAACGAAATTGCCAACTCTTTTTGAGTTTGGCACGAATCTTCTTCGAGTAATTTCGTCAATTCTTCGTCTTCAAACTTTTTTGGCTGGCCAGGTCGCTCTTCGTCGGTAATGTCGAAATTATCATTTTTGAACCGATGAAACCACCGAAAACACTGTGCACGCGAAAAAGCATCGTCACCGTAAACTTCCACGAGCAATTTATGACTCTGAGCTGCAGTCTTCTTAGCAAAATAATGTCCAAGTAAAACTTCCCGCAAATGTTGTTTTTTTCGTGAATTTTCGAAACTTTCCATGGTCCGGTAAAATACGTTGTCAACAATCAACACGAAATGTTTATACTGACATTGACAGCTTATGAATACAAACTTCAAATGGTATGTATGTCAAAGATGGACTACCATTGGTTTATCGGTGTTGCCATCTCTAAAAAAAGTCTCATTATTAAGTTGTAGGCCAAATACATTAAACCGTCCCGAAAACTGCTTCAAAAACCGGAATGTTTGATGTAGTCTACGCCGGCAAATTGTATAGTATCGATGGCTGTCACCAAAAACTCTGCATGTAGATACTACTGGCGGACAGGACAGCAATCACATCGATAAGCTCATTATGAAGCTTCGGGTGAGACATGAATCCTATCCATGTCATGCTGGCGAAATACAACATCATCCTGGTCGTTCCCGGTTACGCTTCTCCCACTTATATGAGGTATGACGACGCCACGTCTAATGGGACGTGCCTCACATTCGTGCTTGAGGCCGGCGAAATTTTTTTTTTTTGCCTCCTTGGTGCAATTTTATCCTTCTCAGGTAAATCGCATAATATCGTTAAGGGCGGTACAGTGCTAAGAACCATACAAAGTTGTAACGAACAACTGCATTTACAAATAATTTTACTACTGAATTCTTTCTGATACTGCTATACATATAATTTGCCCTGGGAAATGTTCGTTTATTCTCTCTCATTCGGCGGCCAACAAAAAAAAACTTTTGAGTTTCGAATACATTTTCATATTAAATTACACCTCCACTGATGAAAATTGCGTCACCTTTTTTCGACACGTGTCCACACTTGTTCAATGTCGTGCACACAATATTTCAAAAACCAATAAATTTCCGTCATCAAATCCAAAAGAAGGAAAGGCCAGTGTAAGAAATGGAAACAATTCAAAATCGTCGCTTTTTATGACTGCGACAAAGTTCTGCAAACATTTTTTTTTTCCCAATTTCTATCCGTATAACTCCATTTTTTTTTCCTTTTTTTATTTTGGCTTCCTGTCATTTTTCATTGCAAACTATGAATACCCCGTTGCGTGCAATTGTTGATGCCATACCCACACTTGTCCGTTGTCAAATCCCATAAAAGGACCATTAAGCAAGGGAATGACATTAAGTGAATGCGGTCCCGAGGCATCAATTCAGCAAGGCTTCTTATATACATCCGAGTTGGGAAGCAATGGTGCAGAGGAGGCACTCCTGAATTGACAGACCACGAGTTCTCCGGGTATGTACTAAAGCATTCGTCCGGCGATCGAACAAGGACACGATGAAGAAAGCATGGTTGAAAAAGGACTCTGCTTTGACTAAGGAGCTGACATAAAAGCGGGGTGGTTGCACGAGGGTAGCATGGTATCCTTTTTCAATTTCTGTCAATGGGATGGATTTTCAACAAGGACGAATTTAGCTGAAAGCCTTTTATTTATTCAGTGCACGCGACTCTTTTTCATCGAATCGAATCAGCTTGTAGACGTTTCAAAGAGTGTTGGATGACGGCGCCGTGTATCCTGAAAATTTTCGATAGTGCCAAATGCCAAACTCTCACGAATATGTGTCATGCACAACCAAATGCTCGTCGGCCGAACAATAGGTCGAAATTTTAGTTGGGTTGAATGGTTTTTGTGCTGCTTTATTTTGTATATGGTTTTCAATATGGGCAAGGTCCTGTTTATTGTGTAATATATTTTCGGTGGCGCACCTCGTTCACTAAATTAAACATATAATATTTCAAGTTCAAATAAATAATAAATTATGTCAGGCATTGCGTGACCATATGTACGATTTTTCAAGGTTTCTGCCGCGGCCTTTTGTGGTTTTCATCGGGCCGGGCATGTATAGTAACTGGACACACACGAGTGCTCAACGCAATAATTTTTTTTTCGTCGAATTACATAATTTTGGGAAGTGGACAGGTGTTTGGTAATGGAGGGATCAATTATGAAATCATTTAGGTTAGGAATGAGTTAAATATTTTTTTTACTATTGCTACTACTCTGATGTGAACTACACCAGGTTTCGTCTTTTTGAGAAGAAAATAGATTCCAGACACCTTGTCCCTTCATTATGCACCCATTCCAGTCAGGATGCCATCTTGAAGTGTTCGTCCTTAAATTTCGCTACCACCTTCGTTTTCGTCAAGTCAATTTATTTTAGTCGCTCCAAATGTCAGGACTAATTCTTCACTGAGCTTCTGAATTCTAAATAACCCGAAAGATAACTTTTCAACTGAATAGAAACGAAGAAAGTCTGTAGACCCTTGTCATGCTAATTTGTCATCGTCTTTCCAGGTTTCTGTATTCAAAGTTGCGCTGACATTTGAAGACGGTGCGTCCGGTGGTTGTTCATAATAATGATTTGAATGTTAAGCTAAAAATAAAGATGACACATTGTGCGAATTGGACGCAATAATTAGAACTGGTCCAGCCAAAGGAAGTCAAATGTATAATGAACAGTCTATTTTGATCCTGGAATAACTTATCACTCGGGTTATTCAAAATGGAGTAAGTTTCTATTGAACTGGTTAAGTGAATTCATTTGAAGTAATATTAAAGGTAAATTCAGCAACGGTGATAGGTCGAATCGTTTTGTCAAATAAGAGGTGACGGGTTCGATTCCACCAGCCAGTATATTTTTTCGTAGTCTTGCAACCAAACTCAGCAGCGAATTAGTAAAACCGATAATAAATAAACCCGTAAAATGGCCAGTAAATAACGTGCCCTAACATACTTTGCACCTCATATTTTGATTCGGAACATGCCGCGTCGTGCCATATTAGTTTTTGTAGAT
Source organism: Chloromyia formosa (assembly GCA_964017055.1). NCBI lineage: Eukaryota > Metazoa > Arthropoda > Insecta > Diptera > Stratiomyidae > Chloromyia > Chloromyia formosa. The sequence goes on along the minus strand of OZ024816.1, from coordinate 23,411,043 downwards.
TTTTTTAAAATTTGGTTCGGATGGCTGAGGAGACGGGCCACATGAACGGATGCCCTTCTTGAAATGGTGCACACTTTGTAGAAACTTTCCAACAAAACTGTGACGGATTTCAATCCATAGAAGCACCACACTTTCGAGTCTCATATTTTTTCGCTATACTTCGCTTTCATTCACTAGATAAAATTCTACTGATCTCACGTTGGGCGTCGAATATTTTCGTTTTCTTTTCAACCACTTTTCGCGTTTCCTTTACTGAAAATTTTCACAGACGGTATCGGCTTTTGTGCATAGATACTAATGGTACCATACGCCTATTCGTATACCAGTTTCGTCGACTGGACAAAGATGATAAATACCCCACATTGTTCGCCGAATATTTTCGGGCTTTTTCTGCAATCTGTTTTTTTTTTTTCTACTGTAAATTTTTGTCGAAATAGGATAAATAAAAGCCCCAAGGTAACTTTAAGGTGGCTTAATGTATACTGAAGGTGGGCTAAAGCCAGCTGTAAGTCAAGGTCGAATAAGTTTTCAATTTTAGTGCATTGTGACTAACGGCCCGGCACGCCTAGTCGATCGCCTATAACGGTTTCATTCACTAGATAAAATAACACAGATCCCACATTGGGCGCCAAATAGCTGAAGCTTTCTGAAACCAGTTTTTTCAACTATCTTCTAATAAAATATGTATGTAACTGCTAACGGATGTTTGACGATAGAAAAATTTACTTTTAGTAAAATTTTTGACTAGTTTTCGTATGGCAGAGCAACTCGACAGGCAGAGCACAATAGCCTCACCCCCACCGTATCTAGGACACCAGAAAATCTGTCTGAAGAATGGTTCATGCAAACTACGAGTATAAAGCTCACTTTTACGGTAATCATTGAGACCCTTTTTCATGATTCAAATCAGAGACTGCGTTCGGTGATCCCATCGAAGGGTGAGAGGGGACTTATAATGTCCCCATTAAGACACAATCGATATCAATGATTTATTTTTAAAAACAGAATCACCTGATCTTATATATTACATATACGAGTTTCAAACAAATTTTGTGTCTGTACATTCTTAATGTTCACGAAAACAAATGCTGTATAAAATATCTATTACTAAAAGAATGGGTAAGGAACACGTTGACATTTTTTTCTGTTTGTCTATTTGCTTGAACGTGCATCATAGAAAAGTTGCCGATCTTATTTCTAGGGAAACCAAGGAAATGATTCGGAGTAATGTATAGGCTGTGTTTGATTTTTATTGTATAAAACAATAAATAGATTGCAAGTCAAAGCATCATTTACAACAACGAAGTATTAGGAAATTCATCGAAATCCAAAATTGGGCAACAGTCAACATGTATGAAAAAAATAGCTGCGAAATCCGAAAAATCACACGACCGCAGAAATTACATGATTTACATATAGTGATCTCAGACTCAGAAAAAAAAACAGTTCGCGTTCACAAAGAATTGTAGGGAAACCCACGAGGAGGGGAGGTGAGGATGAAAGTTCTCTTTCATCAGGTATAGGCATGTTGGCTGTCATATCAAAGGGCTAATGGAGTACATTCCATTTCTAGTATTAATAGTGGTAGATATTTTACGCTAAAAAGTGAAGACGTCTATATAAGTCGCGGGCACAGGCACAGCTACTATTCATTGTGAATGTATGCCTATAAAACATCTTCACTTAAGCTCGACGTCATTCCGAACAAAAACTTTCTCACTGCTCTTTCTGCTCTAATTGTCAAGCATACAAATGCCTTCATGACATTTAAATTTATCACACAAATTTCCTAATTGCCATTACATCTTCATTATACCCTATCATATCAGTGTAATAAATCATAAAATCAAGTAACATTATGGTGGCTCCATTGTACCTAGCCGGTCACCACTTTCAATCGCATCAATTAAACAAATTACCCCGGTTACATCACGAGATTTCTCGTATTGTTGTTAGCCAAGAAATTAAAATCATTCTGCGAAGTGTTTTCCGACAAAAATCGATTGAAGCAGGATTTTCTATACTTGCCAAATCGTCCTTTCTAAGAGGGTGCCAGCAGATTATTCTTCGTTCTACCCATTGAAAAAAATAACAACAGCAAAAATAAAAACCTCTTAAAAACAAAAAGGTTCAATCAATTTATCTATGACAAACTTCAGATACAACAACATTTTTTGGATGGAAGGATTCCAGCGATTTCAAGTTTTCTGTTTTTTTTTCGTATTGTAATTGTTTGTTTTGACCTCACCGATAGACTTGTGCTTCCGTCAGGGTGATTCCAGTGAGTGAGAATCGCTGAACCAATCTGCTGGTAAATGTATGCCGTTCCACTTAAAATCTATAAATGGTCGCCGTGCTAAGTTTTCCAAGTACGTACTCTACGTATCATTGACATCATCTTCGATTGAAATCGAAGACGATGGACAACAGATAAGAGTGAAGAAGTGTCCCATTAATGTCTAGATATTAGAGAAATGTCCGCCATCGTAGCCATCGTAATGTCCTGAGTTGACGTCTCGAAAATCTTTTTGTTTTTTGTCTAGGTCGGTTTAGAGTCATTCTGCTTTCTAAGCATAATCGCTCAACAACTGTGGTCGATATCCTTCAACATTACATCATTTTCCGTCCTTATGCTTCGCATAGTCTGCACTGCATCCTTTCAGCTTCCATAGCGGGCATGATGGATACCTCACTGTGAGTCATCCATCGATCGTCTTACGATGGGCTACAAGAAGCAGTCCTTTTATAATGGCACATCCATAATCTACTTTTGACATTCGCATTTCTTTTATATGAACTTCTTACAACTTGAGCCCTGAAAAAAGGATGAAATATGCTGGCACGAATACTTTTTATATTTCTTAGTGATGAAGTGAATTGATTTGGCTTAATAGTGGTGTGCGCGGTGACCCAGATACGATAATTTTCCAGCGAGAGAATCTGATGAAGAGTTATGGAATCGTGCCAATACACAAAGGATGGTGATTTGATTCAGGAAAATCAAATAAAAAAGAAAGTTATATCAAACTTTTATAAGACACGTCGATGCTGATCTAAGATTTTTAGAATACATCTAACACATTTAGAAATCATATATCCTCAGGTTCATCAAGTTCGTTGTTTTACACTCATATCCTTCGTCCACCCACTTGATCACTTTTTGAATTAATTTCAATTTTCAAAACACATTCACTCATTGTTTACAGCGTGAGCCTATGCCAACATTCTGTTGTGCGGAAGTTATAAAATTTATTCTCGTCTGTAGAACGTCTGGTGAATTTCTAGGAATTCAGTTTTATCCAGTTTTAAGTTTTTTTTTTTCAATTTATCACAAGGAATTAATCATTGATTTGGGGTTGATGCCGTTTTGCCGCAATTGTGCGTACAAAGTTCACTGCAAAGATACTCATCTCAAACATTTGATCATGTCGTGTATGTCGGAATGGATTATACACAGAGAATATCTGAGCAAAGAAAACTAAACAGATATTTAAAGTTGCAATATCGTAATACTAGCACATACGAGTAATATCTATGTGGATAGAATTGCCTACAATACTTTCTCATTACCAGTCGGCAAATCGTTTAATAAATTTAGTATCTGTAAATAATAAATTGATATATTGAACCGGGAGGACTGTGTGTGTGTATTTTTTGGTCCATCGCCCCATGTCTCCGAGCTAGTTTAATTTTGCATATGGTATGGGGACGGTTACGCTTGAATCTAGGAGAAAATTGACGAACTTAATTGCGTCAAGGTTGCCGCTATGTAAATATATGAATCGCGTATTCATTCTATAAAAATATATGGACATTAGTTGTGTTTCTTTGGTTCAGAGCAGAGCATAACATATTAGAACAGCAAAAAAAAAAACGATACAAAACATATCTGTGTAGCGAAAGGGGAATTCACGGGATAATGGTGTATATCCTTGGTTCGGGGTGTGTCTTGGCTTAGTTAGCCTTCAAACCTCAGCTCAATTTCAGAAAACTTAAATTATGATATACTCGTACAAAAAGCAAGTTTCCTATTTTATTTAAAAACTACAAGTAATATTAACTCCGCCGAAGCCTGTCCCAAGTCTTAGTTGTGAAAGGAGGAGGGAAGGATAGCAGTAGCCTGAATGGCTGAATCGCACCTAAGCGTCTCAGGTCAGTGGGGTTCATGAATTATGTAGTCAGACCAGCAACATTGTTGTGTGAACTCTGGCACGTTATCAACGACGACCACGCAAATGTTTAACAGATTATTATTTCGGATCCCGGAATGTACGCTCCCTGAACAAACCGGGAGTCATGAAGACAGGTCGAGAATTACACACTAAGAATCACTGCATTCAGAGAAACAAATTGGATTGGCAGCGAGATAGACGATAAGAACTCGCACAAAATTTCCAAAAGCGGCAAACCATCGGGTCACAAGTAATTTGGAGTTGCATTTGTAGTGAGCAAGCAAAGGTTGTGTGCGATTCGCACTAAGAGTCGTTTTTTCAACCTGGCTTATCAATCTGCACGCTCCGACTGAAATTAAGGAAGATGCAGTGAAATACACATTTTATACCCGACCGGAGACACTGTTCGACTCACTTCCAATAAACGACGTCAAAATACTGCTGGGAGATTTTAATGAGAGTGTTGGAAATGAAAGTTAGCATCGGGGAACCATTAGAGGACATAGCCTCCATGAGGAATAAACGGGTTCCAGGAAGAACTGGAAGGCACCATGAAGGAAGTCGCAGAGAAGGTGATGGGATACAAAGCCCGTCGAGCGCGAAATGGCTGGTTTGACGAAGTATGCAGAAAACCACTCGACCCAAACAACGAAGCTTACAGACAATACATTATATCTAACGTGTAACTGGAGCCAAAAAAGAAAAATATGACGGGCTACGGGGAATATCGAATAATCTGACATAACAAACGGAAATACTTTGACGAGCAGTTGCTAAATATTAACGAAACCTTGCTTTAGAAACACCAGACAAGCGTACAAACTAGTAAAGACAATTAAGAACGACTACCAAACCAAGGATGGAAACATCATCAGCGATACTGATAGCATCAATAAACGATGGGAGTCTTATTTTGAAGAGCTTCTGAACCCAACATCTAACGTCCCCATACAAGAAGCTCAAATTACAGAGTACCAGTCTGTACGTCCTTCAACCCGGCACTTAAATGCTATTCAGGTAATGGATACAAACACCACCGGAACGCTACTCATCAAGTCAACCCAATTTATAGCGAACGCAGACGACATCAACATCATATCCCGAAAACTTATCGACGTAGAACAACTTCTGCATACTCTTGACACCGCTGCAAAACAAGTTGGACTACGCATCAACGAGGACAAAACAAAAATAATGATGCAATCAAGAACCAGGACGCCAGCACAATCGAACATCAACGTAGGGGAATCGAATCGAATTCGTAGACCACCTCACATACCTGGGTAGCAACCTGTCAAAGGACAACAACGAAACTGACGAAATCAACCGACGGTTACTACTAGCAAATAGGTTTTTCTTCTCGGTCCTCCCCATAATGAAATCGAAACGTTTGCACAGAAACACGTAGCTCCGCCTAAACAAAACCATCATACGACAAGTGCTATGTTATGGCTGCGAAACCTGCACCCTAACCCAAGCCTCCGAAAACATGCTAGACACTTTCGAACGTAAGGTTCTACGGCGAATTTTCGGGGCTGTTTGCGATCGAGATGGATGGCGCATCCGGTACAACCATGAGTTGAATGATCTGTACGATGAGCTGGAAGTTTCGAAAATCGTCAAACTACAACGTCTTCGATAGCCAGGGCATCTACAATGAATGATGTTCGCATGCCTAAAAAAGTAATGAACGGACGACGAGTCGACGGAGCAAAACTGCCAGGAAGACCGAGAGCTCTGTGGAAGAGGTCTGAGGAGAGGACTTGGTCACGTGACCGAGATAATTGGAGGACAAGGATCCAGGTGGCCATAAAATAAATAACTGGCGCAACAGTCCAATTTGAACCACGGCCTCGAGATGAGTTAGCATCATCTCATTTTCTAGATCGTGACGGTTTTTGTGCAGAGGTATGTGATCAGCAAGACGCTCAACCGAGTTATTTACCCCATAATGGGTACTCATTTAACAGCTGAGTGGGCTCATAGTCCGACACGTAAATCCCCGGAATCGAACCGGGGCCCAGTGCGTTGAAGGCGAACGTGCTAACCGTTGCGCCATCCAGGTGGCCATAGCCGATGATGATATCTCATGAACCATGCAATAATAACGATGCTACATTGAGAGAGACGGATGTTCAGTCCTTGGCGCGTTAATAAAAACTGTCTGTGGGTACTACTAGAATTCCCACAGCGCTCCGAGTTTGTCAGTATAAAAACGGCGCAAATAGGAAGAGCGTGCTAGCGCCACCTGAACAATATATGCTATCGATGTGTATGCGCCCATGCCCCTGGAAGGGTCAAAGCAATTACAACATACATGTATCGCCCAAGGTCTTCACAAAATCCATTGCGTGGCGACATTATTACCATTCTCACATTAGAACGTCAAGATGAGAGTGTTTAAATATGTGTAAGAGTGAATGAGAATAGTCTCATGCAATTTGTTCTCATTTTATTCTCATGAGAACGAGAATAGCCGTGGGTGTGAATAGCTCCGACGACCGCTCTTATCGGTAACGCCATCCACAAAGCATCGTCATAAGAAGGTCTATCGAGACTGTACAGTTGATCCAGAACATTGACCAAAAAACGCGGCTAATAAATGCATTAATTGATGGAAATTCCCAGTCTCATGATGCCATAAAAGATCGATTGTTTGTTTATTATTACATACATACACTTTTTTCCGCAATCGGGTATCTTTTGTACAATACACAAACGTAGAACAAAACATGCTGGCCGCTCTGCATATCCAACGTTCATATACGGAATGGACTGATAAAAGATTGCCAAGTTTGTACATTCAAACATCAATCATAATTAAATGAGGAATTTTTCCAACCATATTGAGATACACAGAACTAGAAATGCGTGCAAGTTTCATTAAAATATTGATTGAAGAAGACATTAGAAATTTGAATGACTATAGAGTTATAAAAGTTGCGCATGTGATTTGTTGCAACAATAACAGAAGACAGTATCTTCCCTTACACCAAGCACCAGTTGTCTGCGAGATACTACAGAAAATTGATACGAATGCATTAAGGCCACCGAGCGCGGCAAATTAAATTAAAATTGAAATTAAATTGAATAAGTAAGAATTGAGTTCGTCATCGAACTTGACTTTTAAAATGACGAAACTTTGATCGGGATCATGCCGAGCGGATTCGTCTTGATCCGCGTCCAAATGAACACATTCGTATGTTCACCTTTAGTCATTCACACAAAACCATCGCAGTCCACGCGAATTTCAAATATTCATGCGCTATGCAAATAAAAATAGACGCCCAACTTCAAACATAAATATTTTGGTGCAGTTCGATTTATTTTTGGAAGTATATTCAAGGAAAAATTTATGGAAATGTGCCATCAGGGATCAGGGAATTGTTTAAAATCGGCAATCTAAAATTAACGTTATCAAAGCACACTGTCTGGCCATTTTAATAAATACATAATTTAAATAATGCATATTTGCGAAACAAATTAATTCATTAAAATAAATCGACCGACATAATGATACAGTCTAAGTACTCTGAATGGCACACAGCAGAAGGTACAGGAATACGGAGTGTCCCGCTTCAGATGGTAGAACAACTCCTTGTAGGGCATAGTGCGTTAACTGTTCCATGTGGACCAGTTGATATTTCGTTGGCATAAATTGGTTTCAGAGAATGCAGTTGCCAGAATGCACCTCCTGCACATCCATGGCCACGAACGTCGTCGTGGACGGGATTCGAACCCGAAACGCCGGTAGTCAAACATGAGACTGATGCTTCAACACACTGCGCTACCGGTCGCCCTAAATGGTATTGGTAATGCTCACCATTCTTTGGAATTTCTCTAGCATACCTCGGTAAACTGCAAAGTTGAGGGCAGTCAACCAGACGATAATACCGTGCAAAAGTATAGGTCGCAGGACTGAGACCTAGAGCCAGAATACAATCTTAGGTTTCAGACCCCACTTCCTACCTGTGGCCTTCCTACACGAGTATAGTGCAAACGTCGCCTTAGCTACTCGTTTCTGGATATTGGGCCTCCACCCCAGTTTCGTGTCCAGAATGACGCCCAGAAACTTGGCTTTTTCGGAGAGAACAAGTCTCATTCCGTTCAACAATGGTAGATCAAACATGGTGGCTTGTGTTTCCTTGTAAAGAGAACAAGTTCTGTTTTGGCCGGATTAACACCAACCCCAGCTAGCCTAGCCCACTTCGTCAGAATTAAGAGGGCATTCAGCATAATACCACTGAGCACAGAGGAAAACTTCCCAGAGATTGCGATTGAAATATCGTCCGCATACGCGATAACTTTGCATCCCACATCCTCCATGTCCAAAAGCAGTTTGTTAACCGCTAAATTTCAAAGAATAGGCTAGTACGCCACCCTGAGAAGTTCCCCTATTAACACACCTACGCTCAGATGCTATACCCAAGCGAGTACAAATAACCCTAGATATTAGTAGTTTGTCTATAAGCCTACAGAGCGATCCATTTACGATCAGACCGATGAGAGAATTGGTTATAGCAGCAGATGCGACATGATTGAAAGCGCCCTCGACGTCTAGAAAGGCAACCAAGGTATATTATTTACAGCCGAGAGACTTCTCAATGTAACTCACCAGAGAGTGTAAGGCCGTGTCCACCGACCTTCCCTTCCAGTAGGCATGCTTTGATGTAGACAGAAGGCGTGTTGGCATAGTAACACACAGGTGTACATCAATCAAACGCTCTAAAACCTTTAGGAGAGTAGAAGATATGCTAATTGGTATGAGGTCGTTCGGACGCGCGTGTGAGCTTTTCCACGCCTTAGGGATAAAAACCTCGGTCACTGACCATTCACGAGGAATGTAGACCAGTTCCATCAGGTCCTTAGGATGGTCTTCAACCATGAATAAGCAATATTTGTCAGGTGCAGCTGACTCGAATGACTCGAAGCTAGATATAGTCCACCGAATTTTTTCTTCTGAAAGAATGGATTCAAAGTCACAAAGAGCAATCAGTCCCTCGCCCACAGGAGAGTGAGGCACTGTTTATTAATTAAATTATTTATTTCAGGTCATAATCGAAAGCGCATCCTGGAATTGCTGGGCTTCGGCAAAAGCAGGGTTAGCATCATTTGCGGGTTCCATTCAGGGCACTCGACCCTGAAGAGTCGCTTCCACAGAATGGCTATTGTCTCTGATCCCAATTGCCGTTTTTGCGAGAGCGATGACGAGACCTCTCAGCACATTTTCTGCGAGTGTGAGGCCCCCGTCCGCCGCCGCTTGGAGAATTTCGGTGTGGCGTTTCCTGAAGCAGAGGAAATTGCCTCACTCAAACCGTTCCAGCTGAACAGATTTGTGAGCATGCTCAAGCTCGACCATATATACCCTTGATCTTTTGAACTGTAGCACAAGAGACCCTATAGTCGCAGTGCTTGTGGCTTTTCGGCTCACTGCCCCTATCTTAATCTTATCTAACTCAGGCTTTTTGATACAATTAACAAAAAAAAATTTGGTGTCAATTTTCAACAAATGAACGGTACTATCTAGCATTCATGTATTTACCATCTGAAGCCGGACACCCTGCATACGAGTATGTTAATTATCCATTGACATGATGTATCCATATAATGCCAATTTTGGTTGCAACATTCCTTTTCCAATCTCGTAATGAAAATGGCAATTTTCTTCGCCCCATTTTCCCATCATACCTCTCTCAACACATTCGATTATAGAGGTCAGTTCGATTTGATTGTGATTTATGTATCTGAGCTAGTTTATTTTTAGACTATTATTAACCAAAACATTAAGGGTCCGAAGACTCCTCCTTTCAAAAGTTATTGATTACCCCAAGATAGTAATAATGGATAAAAAAAATGTATGTATGCTTATACAAAATAAATCGACATCGTGTTCTGACGCACATGTGCTTCTTGTTATCGTCATGAAGAATTGATTTTACCCGCGTTTAATTAAATGCCGCGCGGCATATGAATTACTCATATGAATAGAATGAAATCGCATAGTACTAGTTTAATGATGTTGTTGTTGTTACAATGCAACCAAGTAAATACTAAATAAATATAAATATTCCATTGAAAATTGTAATGACTGAAGCAGCCGGAAGGTGAGTTCGGAAAGAGGAGCGAAAAAATAAAGGGAGCGTTATTATTATATACTCGTAGATATTTAATTATAGATGAAGATGACAAGTTTCGATGGTCCAATTATACAGCTTGGCAATCACGATATGTAATATTTTAAAAGTCATGTTCCTGATTTCAACTTTCAATTACTTTCAATAGATTTATAATTAGAAACGTAAATGCGATACGTACACGGAGCTTCGAATTGTTATACATTTTCAGCTGCTAATAATTGAGAAAAATCTTCAAACAAAAATTGGCTACTCGCTAAACCCAAAAAATTATAGAAAACGAATAGCTCAACTAACAGTCGGTTTGATGGCAGGTCGATGGTAAGTAAGTCTGACAACAGCTCTGATAGCTTGACTGGAATGACGTCTAAAGACCCCCAATTTGTACATAATATCTCCCTAATTTCCTTGACCCCTCAAGGGGCATGGGCGCGTCAACAACTCTTAGCATTTCTATGCCTTGTTGACGTTTCAATAGCATTTCTCCTTTTCGGAATGGCAGTTGCTAGCAAACATCTCCTATCCGCGCCGTCTTTATACTGACAAGCTCGAAGCACTGTGCGAGTTCTATTAGTACTCACAGGCAGTTTTTTTTTATCGCGCCGGGATTTGATCCCCGAGCTCTAGATTAGTATCGTAGAGCGGTGACCGAACGATCGCGGCCACCGACGGGGTCATTGTTCATATGAATTTTTTCCCAGATAAAAATCAGATTTTCTTTGGATAATAGTGGATTATCGCCCGGTTTCGAAAAATTAATTTTTTTTTTTACTTCGAGGAAACACAACTGATTCTAACGACAAGAAAGAGCCCATATGCTCCGGCGCATATGGTGCCCGTACAAAATTCGCATTAAGACATTAATTTTTCTTTATTTTTTCATTTTTGTGGCACTGGTTAATTTCAAATGATTATTCGCGTATTTATGAGACGTTTAAAACAAATCTCATTAGAGAGATAATTGCATTTATTTCTAAGTTAACAAAAATTCAAAAGTCTTATCAACTGCGATTCTGCAAAAAAAAATGTACACATTGAATAAATCTCGACACGTTTAATGTCGAGCTAAAGATTAGATTAATTATAAAATTTAAATGAAGTTATCTTTAAGAACATGAATTAAAACATTAAATGAAATACATCGGTAAATTTACGATAAATCATGTTTGTCAGAACACCAGTTGGAGCAATTGAAGACGCTATGTCAGCTAATGAAACGGCACTCTGTGCTTTTTTGCCTTTGGCATTCTAAAGAGGTTTGAATCCATGGAAAGTGCGCTTCGAGCTAAAGGAACCGATCTCAACACCACCGTCAGAATAAAACGTATCCTGTCCTCTAGAAGGGTCATCACTAGCGTAGGAAACCGTACCTTGTCAGCTAATGTCACACGTGAATTCCGGCAGGGTGGAGTATTATCTCCCCTCCTGTGGTGCATCGTGGTCGACCGTGTATTGTGGAAACTATCCTCGATGAAATTTTCCACACAAGGTTTCGCGAACGACCTGGCATCAGTCTCATGTCTGACTACCGGCATTCCGGGCTCGACTCCCGTCCACCATGACGTTCGTGGCCATGGAAGTTTGTGTTGTCTTCCCCCTGTGGTGCGGGACGTAGTAATAAGCCACATCATCTCCCGACTTGCCGCAGGTAGGCGGCTAAATGGGGGCGCAGCAGGTACATGCTGGCAACTGCATTCTCCGAAACTATTGTAGTTTATGCCAACAAAACGCTAGCTGGGCCCCATGGACCAGTTGACGCGCTATGCCCCACAAGGGGTTCGGGCAATTGAGTAGGGAAAAATTTGAGGATGTTCTTCCCGATGTTATCCAAGGCGCACTTAGGGTAGTTCAAGAGTGGTGTGACAACAGCGGCTTAAGTGTAAATCCTACGAAAGCTGCCATAGTGCCATTCACTAGAAAAAGGAAACTTCGGACACTCAAGTGCCCCCTCTTGAACAACTCCCCAATAAAACTGGTATCAAATACGAAATACTGTATTTGTGAGTTATCCTCGAGGAAAAGCTATTCTTTGCAGAACACTTTCGAGCGACTTCTGACAAAGAAATGAAAGTTTCGTGGATCTGCAGACAGTATGTCGGCGGAACATGGGGAATCAAACCACATACAGTTTTTTAGATCTACAAAGCCATTGTTCTATGGTAGTATATAGGAGAATGACCTATAGTAGAATATGGTGCAATTGTATAGTGGAAAAATGCCACTACCCTAGCCGGTAAAAGCAGTCTGACTAGAATCCAGAAACTTGCGTTTATCGCCATAACTGAAGTCATGCACTCTTACCCGACAGCTGCGCTAGAGGTTCTACTCGTCCCCATACCGATGCGTGAGTCGTTCCTATCTCTTGTGGGAACAACTCAAATGCTCGTGAATTCCTGTTGGCCATGTAAGAACAGAGATGTAACATTTTGTTATTGGTGCTTTTCAATGCAATTTTCCAATGTTCCGTGTTTTGTTCAATGTTCACGTGTAAACGAAGCTTTAGATCCAGAAAAGGATATTTGAATGCATGCAGGGGAACTGGCACTAAAGCATGCGATGTCACTTAGCTTTCTTTCTGAGCGAGCTCCTCTTAGCGGTGTACGTCTATTCTAAACAATTATGGGACTTAGCTGATGTACTATATTTCTATTTTAAAATTACCAAAACTTCGCATTGCCTAGGTAAAAGGTGTTCTTTTATCGGGGAAAAGATTCTCATTTCGAAGGAGGCCTGTTCAAAATCATGCACTTTAAGCAGCCTATGGATGTACGAATTAAGAATTGCAATAAAAATTAATTCGATGCGATAGACAACCTTCAAAGCATTGGAAGAGAAAGGGGAGTTTATTTTACTTGTACCACGCTGGGCGCCACTTCGCTTTCTTCTGCTTAACCGTAAATTTATTGAAACTGTTTTGGATGTTTACCTTTAAGTTACGGACTTTTGTGCAGGTTTTTGAAAATAAAAAAACTCCTAGAAAAAACCTTGCGTACCGGCCTGAAAGTAAGCGATCATCTGCGGGCTCCATTTAGGGCACTCGACTGACCGAACCTATAGAGTAGATATCGGGTCGAAAAGCTTGTGGACTCTGCGGCCTTCTGTCTTACTCGAATCACAGCGTATAGCTCACCTACTGACAACCACCTATTTTTCAGACAAAAAAAATACTTTCAGATTGATTGCTCTATGCACAGCTTATCAAACTGTTGTATTTCTTCGAATATTGACAAATACTTATATTTGTGTGTCGTACGGGATGGAAGCTATAAGCATCTTCCATTTCGAAGTTGTTGAGGGATTCATGCTCACATCCTAAACGACATACCTCTCAATTGCCCTAACCCCTTGTGAGGCATTGCGCGTCAACTGTTCCATGTGGCCCAGTTGACGTTTTGTCGGCATAAACTGATTTCGGAGAATGCAGTTGCCAGCATGCACCTCCTGCACATCCATGGCCATGAACACATCGTCGTGGACGGGATTCGAACCCGAAACGCCGGTAGAAAAACATGAGAGAGATGCCTCAACACACTGCGCTACCGGTCGCCCCTGTGTTGTAACGTTGTAAACTTCTGTCACTTTACTGTGGCGATGACGAATGAATGAATTTTACGACAGGAAGCGTGCGTCCCCCTAGTTTTTTTCTCGCGATAGGGTAAATAACGTACCGTAGTGCCATATCAAAAGTGAAGTAAACATTTTCGGTTATAGCAGGCGTTGGCAAACTCCGGCCCGCCTCGGGTTTTTATCCGGCCCACGTATAATTTATTTTGATAAAATTATATCAAATTTATTTGCTCAGTTTGCTCATCCAGATTGGCAATCTCCACCTAAATCTTAAGTGTATCATATGGGAAAAACAAAAAAAAAACATATTGTGCTGTGTGCTATGTGCTATATCGCTATGGCCCTCCGGCCCTGCGTATTTTAAGCCTAGATCATTCCATTGAATTCTGCTCCAGAGAGATTCTAGCTCAGAGGTATTGTGGCACTAGTATTTCTAGCTGAGCACACCTGGATCTTATCGGAGCTAGTGAAAAAGTGATTCAGAGTCCTTCAATGTCCACGGAACACCAATTAGGTCATTTTGTACTGGGTGATTGTCATTCCAAAAACGACCAGTGTTGAACGAAAAAAGCTTTTTCTTGTTTTCATTTTTGTTTATAAGCATTTTGGGAACACTTTATTTAAATTGCACAACAACTTGTGGTATAAACAAATTACAATAATTAATTAAATTAATCTGTTTTAATGTAGATCCTTGTCACTTTTCGAGGTTACAGCAAAATCATTCTCATCGCAAGACATTGCAAAGCGAGCAGATTGTATGAGATTGCTTTGAACAACGAATTCATAAGTTTATGGGTTTGTGCGGTTTTATTATCAGCGCCATTCGTATAAATCTCTTCACTTTAGGTATTACGAGTTTACTCATATTTATCGCCTTTAGAATGAAACAACAATTTAATCGGAGTGCTAAGTGTGTTGCACTAAAAAGATGAAAAAAGGACATTTAACTGTATGGTCAAAAACAAGACATTTTAGATATTTTTTCATGAAAACGGGGACACGTAAGCAAACATGTTAAGAACAGAATATGTCACCCAAAAGGGATGTCTGGTTACCCCAACAACGTTGGCTAAGAAATCAATGGCGCTGTTGATTTGCACTGGCCGTACACGCATGACATCGTTAATTTTACTGCGATTCCACTGACAAGCAATGCAACAAAAATCGAATCGCCGAAATTGATTTCCGCTTTAAAAGAAACGATTCTACGAGTATGATTTTCAACGTCAAATTGTGACTATACTCGTACACGTACACATTGTAAGGCCGCATTGCATACAGCGCATGTCCACTTTGGGTTCACCCTCAATCACAAGAATCCTAAAAATAGGAAAATTGCTTAAATGCTCTCTTATCTCGACACGAATAAATAACCGTCTTACAGTCACATTACCCATAATCTGAATTCAATTTTGTCTCCATCTAATAATTGTATTGAAGGACTATTTTATAGTATTTTAAGCCACAAATACTATCGGAAAAAAACATATTTACTTCATCGCCTCGAATTAACAAAAATTAAGTAAAATAGAAAGGAGGGAAATTGTTGATCCAATTGTGGTCATTTATCATAATATACCCAAGAGAAACACATACCGATTTCGAATTGGCTTGGGACGTAATACGGCTAACGATTTAAGCTGCCGCTACGTTGGGCCACTGTGACATTGATTGAAATAAGACTGTGAATTAACTTGATAGGCTGGGCTCATCCATGAAATTTTACGGGCCAGAACCATTTTGTTGGCTAACGGCGACCTCAGGTATGACTCTGGATAGGCAATAGTCTGATACCAGTAAGACTTACTGGACTTCAAAAGTCTTATTAGCCTGTTCGTTGTTTCTTGATGGGTGGACATACGAGGGTAAGGTGAAAAGTTCTCGGCCTGAAAACGAAAGACAGCGATTTTCAGTTAAATGATTTTATTTTTCTACATAATCTCCCTTGACTTCAACACACTTGGTTCAGCATTTTTGCAACACCAGTATTCCTTCCCAGAAGTGAGAGTATGAAAGGCTGTGAAAATATTCATCTACGGCCCTCTCAACTTCTTCATTGGATGCGAAGCGCTTTCCAGAGACAAATTTCTTCAAGTATGGGAACAGATGGAAGTCGGAAGGTGCCAAATCAGGAGAATAGGGGGGATGATCGAGCAAACCGTACCCCAAATCCAGCCGTTTTCCCATCGCCAACGCATACTTGTGTACAGGTGCGTTGTCCTGGTGAAAGATGATTTTTTCTTCTTTAAGCCAGGCCTATTCTCGCGAATTTTGGCACCTAGATGGTTAAGAAGTTTGAAGTAATATTCGCCTGTTATTGTTCTGCCTTTAAGATGGTAATCAATTAACAGAATCCCTTTCGCATCCTAAAACACGCTGGCCATGAACTTTCCGGCAGATGCGATCGAATTCGCTTTCTTTGGCGCTGAACCACCGGCTTCCACCCACTGCTTCGACTGCTGTTTCGTTTCTGGCAAATAGTGATGGACCCAAGTCTCATTCACGGTGACAAATCGCCACACAAAATCGGTCGGATCCCGATTGAATCGGTGCAAAGATTGCTGCGAAAATCGTTTGCGCATTTGCTTTTGAGCGACATTCAGCAAATGCGGCACCCATCTTGCGCGGAGCTTTCGCATCTCTAATTCTTTGTACAAGATGTTTCGCACCCTTCCTTCCGATATCCTCACAGCCTCGGCAATATCACTCACTTTCATTCGCCTATCGTCCAACACGATATCATGCACTTTTTCGATGGTTTCCGGTGTGGTTGCGGTTTTTGGACGTTCTTCACTTGGGTCGTCTTCGAGGGACGTACGACCACGTTTAAATTCAGCTGCCCATTTTAACGGTTCATATCGAAGGAGCAGAGTCCCCGTAAACTTTTGTTAACTTCGGATGAATTTCCTTAGGGATTAATCCATCCAAAACGAAGAATTTTATAACCGCACGATATTACTTTCTCCACTTTAACAAAAAACACGTAAGAAGTCTACTGCGAAAATTCGTGTAAAGAAACTACTTGAGAGAACAAGTTGAAACTTGTCATACGAACTAATGACACGTGCACCCAGGCAGGAAATATAAATTTTCGCTAATTGTAACGGTATTTCTCTGCCAGGCCGAGAACTTTTCACCTAATCGTCGTGCAATTTCAATATTGCTTATAATTACTGAAGTTTCATCTCAGTTTGTAACTGAGAAATTAGCTTCTTTGAATAGTTTGCATGAAAACACTAGGCAAATATATCTGCAAATAAGTCACCTTAATTTGCCATGTTTTATCGATCCTGTTGGGTCAACGGTTAACATTAGTTCTTCTTTTGGACTTGACCGTATTGTATTCAGTTTCGACAATTTTAACTAGAAATCAGAGCCTAAAACCCTGACTTGCTCAAGTATAGAATGTTTCGATGGCTCTGCAAGAACAACTCTTATTAATTTTTTTTAACTCGTTAATGTTATAGGCATTTTGAAAACTGAATGGTTTTGGCAGGGATCATTTCCTACTGATCTTGTGGAATGTTTTTACAAATTCAATAAAGCAAAAATACGGCGAGACGTTGCTTTAAAATACACAAAGTTACAAATTTTACGTAAACGTCAATCTCAAAAATATCGCTGCCAAAACAGTTATATATTTAAAAAACCGCTTTTTTCAGGGTGACCACATCAGGAAGCAATTTCACTTTGTGCTATTTGTTACGCCTACCCTAACATTTTTAAAATTTAGCCCTTTGCTGGAAAAGTTTGCTGACCTTCGGGTTGTAGCATAAAGTATGCATGTCTTTTCTTGTGTAATCATAATCGTTAATCGATTAACAGTTTGAAAATTCATGTCTATTGAGTTTTGCGGAAATAGATATTTTTAACTGATTTTTGAAGAAAAAATTAGTTATTCGACCCTCTTTCAATAACGAGTTTTTACCCCGGATTGGCATCATTAGATTTTTTTAGTGTCATTTATATGTATATATATATATCCTCATAATGTTGTGGACACAATAACAGTCGAACGGAAGTCGTAAGCGAAGTGAAACTTCCCCAGTTGATAGATTTCAGTAGGGAGCCGGCTGCTATTAAAATCCAGCAGTATCGATAAAGCGGTTAATAGTTACAGCTATGTAACGGCAAAAGTATCTAAGCCTAATAACTCCATAACGGAAAAAGCTATCTTGACAAAACTTGCCCAGTAGGTAGACATCAATGAGGACTAGCCTATTATTGAATTTTATCAAACATCCATCAAACGGTTTAAAAGTTACCGCTATATAACTGCATAATTTTATATTCAAAATAAATACATAACGGAAGAAACTAGCTCAGCGAAACCTATCCAGTTGGTGGATGTTAAGAAGGACTGAGCTCCTATCTAATTTCAGAAAAATGCATTAAACGGTCCAAAAGTTACAGCTATATAGCGGCAAAATCTTCTAAGCAAAATAACTCTATAACGCAAGAAGGTAGCTGGGTGAAACTTTTCTAGCTGGTGGGCCATCATCAGGACTAAGCTCCTATTTAATTTCAGCAACATCAATGAGTCAGTTCCAGAGTTACAGCTACATAACTGCAAAATTTTGAGAGCACAATTAATTTATAACGGAAAAAGCAAGTTGAGTGAAACTTGTCCAATAGGTAAAAGTTAGTGAGGAATAGCATCTGGTTAAGTTTCAGGATAATCCACGGTACAGTCAAAAGGTTACAGTAATACAACAGCAAAAAGTAATAAGCAAAGAATTACCTATATGAAACATATTTATTTGATGAAGCTTAACATAAAACCGGAGATAAATTCATATAGTAAAATCAAATATAGTAATCAATTAATCAATTAATTGGAGGTGCATGCTGGCTACTGTATTCTCAGAAACCAGTTTATGCCGTCGAAACGTCAACTGGGCCACATGGAACAGTTGACGCACTATGCCTCTTCACAAGGGGTTAGGGCAATTGAGAGAGAGAAAATCAATTAAACTGTTAAAAATTGTCATCATCTGTAAATATCGCCCGCATATCGAAATACATAATCTGCAGCTGCACCTGGTACTAACAACTGCAGTTAAGTATCCCATTTAAATCTTAATTTTACATAAACTCATAAATGATCCGGAATTAGCATATATAAAAATCAGTTTCTCTGGCTTCACTGCGCCAGGTGTCTTTCGTATTGTATACTCTGTTTTCCCAGTACCCATACATATATTTCAACTTTAATAATTACCTCCTAAATATTTTTTTCCTGTGTAGGTATTTATGATATGAAAAGCTATTCCTTTTGCCCGGTATTACATAAATTTATACGAAGAAATTAACATAAATTGTTTCCCCTTGTTTCTTCGTAAGTACTCGTATAATATTATCAAGAATTTCAATTTAGTTTCATTATACAATACTGGGAAAGGACATACGATTCAATCCTGAAATGTACCCATGTATACACACTGTCGTTCGTATGTTAATAAAATTTATCCGCTCGCATACAAAAATGTGAGCAAAATTTTCATACAGTTACATAAGAGTCAGTCTGTACTCAACATTCATCGCCTGACTATTTTCGAATACGTGGATATTCCTGGAACTTTTCCACGAGGCCGGAAAAGTCAACGAAAGGTTAGGAGCTAAATGCAGCCATTCTACTCGTAACAATAGCAAGTTGAGTTCATGACATTACTATTGTAGAAAATTTCCATTTTAGCATAAACATTTCCTAGTGGCTTTTATTTTCTGTCTTGCATACCAGAAGAATATTGACTAAACCCTCCCATCAGGTGTGACATTTATTCGAGTCGCTTGCCCTTCTTTGGTTTTTCGCTAGGTAAAATTATGCGATGGAAATTGTTTAAAGTCACACACATACCCACGGAGAAAGGAAGAAAAAGGAGTGGTTGATTCTTATTGCCTGATTGCATAATATAAAGTCTGAGTGGAAAGCGATTTTTTTCAACGATATGGGGGTGCACTTTTTTTCTTGCAGAAATAGTTTAACGGTGGAAAACGCTATATGTTTTAAAAATATTAATACGAGTATTGGTGACTTTATGGAATTTGGGATAATTACACTCAGTTAAAGTGCTCCTGTAGATATGTGCAAAATCAATGAAAATGCCATTATTAATATTATACAGGGAAAGTTGAAAAGCTCCGAAAATGGGGCAGATGGCGGAAGGCAAGGTCATTTTTTATTACACCAATTTTTTAACTAACTCATTAATAGTATAAATTCCAAATTTTATCAAAATTGTCTGAGTATTCGTTGATTCGTTAAGCCTGAAAAAAATTATACGCGGCGATATCAATAAGCTCGCAGAATGAGAGGATTGGCAGAGGCGGAGTTAGTTTTATTTTTTTTTTATATTTCAAGTATGTCATAACTAGTATAAATGCAAAGTTCCATACCGCGTTATTATTTGCTCAGTTACAATATACTTAATACGTTTACACTATACCCTGATTTCTTCATCTGCGGGCAGATCATTTAATCTGGGCCAGATTAACCAGCAAATTACTTCATCTGGCGTAGATTCATCTGCAGCAGATTACGCACCCAGATTATCTCGATCTAAACTCACCACACAGGTGGTGAAAATAAGTTACAAATTCGGATGAAAATATCAATTTGATTTGTCGGATCGTTTATTTAATGCGACGGTGGACGTTTTTAAATTTGACTTGCCGCTCCAATTTAACAAACAGCATTCAAAACAAGTTCTTTCTCAGTGACAGTGACAAGGGTAGCTCTAGTTATTATCCAAATGGGTTGCGGGTTCGATCTCAAGCATAATTCTAATCTTTTTTTCCTCTTCTTTTTTTTATATCGATATATTTAGTAATCCTATTGAAAATATCTTATTTAATAATAGGCATATACTTAACAGAGCAAGAAAAATAACAATGTTTTAATGTTCATGGCAAAGAAAAGACACGTCAAATGGCTAGATTAAGCCGGGAAAGTGTAAAAACCTAAACTCACCATGTTTTAATCTGCGCGCAGATGAAGTAATCTGGGTATAGTGTAAACGTAATATTACGGTCGAGTGAAAAAAGTCAATCTTAGAGAAAATTTTACACATGGATAAAATCGAGTTCCGCGCTGTAATTAAATTATTTGCCTAGCAAGGGGACTCTTACGGTCGCCACACACGACAACCATTTTGATCGCGACCATGCATCGAACCATGTCAAACTCAATAGGAAAAAAATCTAATTTCAACCCTTCTACGGTATTTTATGGTTCGATGGAAGTTCGTTCGTGGTTCTGTGCGACCATGTGAACAAAAAAAAAACATGGTATACAAGCGCCACAATCAATTGAAGCAATGCAGAGATTGTGTCACTTGGAGACCAGGTTTTGTTTTGTTTTGTGAAGAACTTAACCACAGCGAGATACTCGATTTTATCCATGTTTTAAAATTTCTCTTGGATTGACTTGTTTATTCGACAAAGCTCAGCGAATACTTAAACGAATTCTGTAAAATTTGAGAGTTTTACTTTCAATGCGTTACTAAAAATAATGAAAAAATTAAAACCCTGCATTCCCCCCATACCGCGAACTTATTGAAATCCTCTCGTATAATTTTATGTTTGCATAAAATTATCTTTTTGATTTACTGACATCTTTACTAGGCCATAACTCATTAAATACTGAAACGATTTTTATAAAATTTGGCATTTATATTATTAACACTCCGTATAACAGGTGACTAAAAGTCCAACCCCTATCAGTTGGGGTTTGACATTCCCCAAATATATTTAACGTAATATCCTAATTTATTTGAATTTATATGAAACTATCATGCAAGTCTAAATGAGTGCCATTAAAAGGTGCTTCAGGCGAACCTGCAATATGCCAAAGGAGCATCGGCTACCTCGCGCTTATTCAGGAGCCCTGGATTGCTCGTGGCCGTATCTGTGTTCTTATTGACCCAGCAGGTATGTTGATTTACGACAGGTCAGTTAAATGTCCGCGTACGGCGATTTGATTGACAAATGCGTCGATCAAACTCCACTTGAAAGTTTTATTTACAGAGATCTTGCTGCGGCATTAGTGGAAATGCCCACTATTTACGGATGTCAATCGGTAGTTGTAGCATCTAAAATCTGAATACTTTCCGGCTGGTAACGAGATGATACCACCCATCGAAGTCCGGCAGCTCGTCATAATAGAAGGTGCAAACCTACCTTTGTCACTGCTGAAAGGCAGGAGGTACTTAATCTGACCCTTGCCAGCAGCATTTTACGAGTAGCTGTTTTCGTTTCTAACTGGCACGTGTCAGCCGAAGAGTCCCTATCGGACCACAGACACATCAGATTCAACATCCCAGGACAAACCGAACTCAGATCAACATCTCTGTGTCCCAAAAAGACTAATTGAAAACAATTTCGTGAACTCGTTAGCTCGAAGGCTGACTCGCTGATTACCACTATTAGTTCAATAGGTGAACTCGAATTAGTGGCTAATCAACTTAACCAAGTGTTACCCTCTTCCTATAAAGACAGTACCGTAGTACGCCACTTCAGGGCAACACGAAAGGTACCCTGGTGGAATGGAGAACTAGCCCGCAAGCATGTACAAGTTAGGACGAAGTTCAATAAAGCGAAGCGTCTTAATCAGAGGGATGATTACAGAACCGCTCTCACGGAATATAATAAGCTTATAAGGCACTCAAAACGGGAATGCCGTAGGAGACATTGTAAAAACATTCAATCCCTTCCAGAAGCGGCTCGCTCTCACAAAGCTCTCTCCAAAGACCCCGCAAATGGGGTCGGCCAACTAAAAAGTTCAGACGGATCTTACACTGATGGCCCAGTGGAAACTCTTGAGCTACTATTAGAAACCCATTTTCCGGGATCGGTCCTTTTAGGACAATCTCCGAATTAAATACTTGCTAATCACCGGGTTTCTGACGACCGGCTACTTTTTCTATCAGGGACGATCTTCGACTATGACGAAATTAAATGGGTCGTAGATCACCGGGTTTCTGGCGATCGACTACTTAGCCTATCAGAAACGATCTTCGGCTATGAAAAAGTTAAATGGGCAGTCGATTGAACCGTTTAAGGCTCCTGGAGTGGATGGAATCTTCCCAGCTCTTTTGCAGAACAGTCTTGATACTATCATCACTCCGCTGACCAGTCTTTTTATGGCAAGTTACACTTTAGGGTACATACCATCGCTATAAAGGAAAATCAATGTGATCTTCATACCTAAACATGTTAGCAAACCGGAGGATTCACCCAAATCCTACAGACCGATTAGCTTAACCTCATTGCTCCTTAAAATCAATGAGAGGTTGCACACCGCTTATAACAAGAATTTGATATTATGTTCGACTCGAGGGCAAATCTATGGTGACTGCCCTACATCATCTTATTGGGACTATCAGAAAATCTTTAGATGACAAGGAAATCGCATTATGTGCCTTCCTTGATATCGAGGGTGCTTTTGATAACACCGGTTATGAATGCATATCCCGGACCCTAGAGCTCAGGGGTAGGTATTCATTTGCTACTATCGCATAGATAGATTCTATGCTACACGAGAGGGAAATCTTCTCAACGCTGGGCAGCACTAGGATTAGCGTCATAGCTATGAGATTCACAAGGAGGGGTCCTCTTGCCGCAAACATGGTCAGTGGTTGTACATAAACGAACTGCTGTCCAGGCTACATTTGTTTCGATATTATGCAATCGGATATGCTGATGACATAACCATTGTTGTCAAGGGCAAATTCAAATCCATTGTCTCTGAAGTGATGGGTGCTGCCCTTGACGTGGTCTTCATTGCTCGTTGGTGCGGTCTACGGTCGCATATGGTGGCCTAAGGCACAACAAAACTCAGGCATTCTGAAACTCAACTAATTTCAACGCCTTGCCTCTCTAGGAATAACTGGGGCTATGCATACTTGTCCTACGCCTGCTCTAGAGGCGCTTATTGGTTTAGCCCCGCTGCACATCTTCATTAAGGAAATAGCAGCGCTCGATGCTCTTAGGGTACATTTGGTTTCTGATGTATGCGACAGTGGCTTTGGTCACATGATCATTCTGAAACAAATTCCTAGCTCGCAGATCTGCCTGAGATAAGATTATTTGACCAAGTTATGCTTCGGCAATAAATTCCTAGCCCTCATCCCAGACCGAAGGGAATGGGAAATTCGTACATGGATGGGTCTAAGACTGGACAGGGAGTAGCTGCTGGCTTCTTGGACCCAATATCAGGATTTCAATCACAATGGGCACCTGAGCCAGCGTTTTCCAAGCCGTGATCCATGCCATTGAGGTCTGCACCAGGGTAATCTTAGAGAAGAGACCTCGCGGCCCACAGCATATAGCAAGCTCAGGTGACCAGGCAGCGATTGAGGCTTTCTTTTCGCATAAATTCTCTTTTAGATTAGTGAACTCCTCCAGTGCCTAGCGGCCGACAACCAAATCGTTCTATAGTGGCGGATGAGCTTGCCAGGCAGGGCTTATCTTCAAACTTTGTCGAACCGGAACCCTATTGTGGTCTAAGCTTGGATCCAGCCAGGTCAATTATCAAGGATTGATCCGATAGGAAACGACAGCTCTATTGGGAAAATCTTCCAGTGCTTCGGCAGTTTATGAGATCCTTCAAATATGAAGATATTACCCACATGAGTAGGGCCGACCTCAAGCTACTAGTAGGCTACCTCTCGGGTCACTATAGTGAGATACCATCTAAACAAGATGGGTTTGTCTAACCCTTCCGTTATCAGGGTAACACCTGCAAGAGATATTTTGGCCTTCGTATGAGTGGTGGAAGATATTTGGCTACATTATTAAATAAAGGCCACCAACAGAGTTAGTAACCTGAACCTTTCCATTCATTCATTCATTTATCATGCTAGCATTCATAACAAATGAAATTTACTAAAAAAAATTAATTCCACACTTGCACAGCTTTGTATTTTACAATAAACTTACAGAACTTTTTCATTTTGTTATCTTGCCATCCAAAATTTATCTTTTCGGTCCAATTTGTATGGAGTTTATCATTTTGCACGTTAAAAGCTTGTAATAAACTTAGTATCAAAAATCGATCGGATTAGATAGCATCGATGGAAACGTTCTATTTCCAGTGACTATCTAAAAGAGTTACCGGTCGTATATACGAGTAGTTTAATAAAAGTTACACTTTTTGATGGCTGGGGTGTGTCATACACTTCAAAAAATGAAAAGGTGAAATCGCCTCTGCTATCCTACCCATTCGGCGAGCTTATTGGCTTTCCTTCGTAGTTTAAATATTCGATCGGCTAGCTCGACGATATCTCATAGACAACTTTCACGATTTAATATATTTTGGCATTTCTTCTATTAACGAGTTACTTGAAAAACGAAAAAAAAATGGAAAGTTTATCTCGGCCCCACCGTAAGCTTATCGAACTCCCTTCGTGCTTGATATTTTCGATCGACTATCTCGACGATATCTCAGCAAAAATTTACCTGATTTTTATACAATTTGGTAATTGTATACTATTAACGAGGAGGTACTTAACAAATAATAAAAAAAACGGCTCCCGCCATCCTCTCTAGTTTATTGACTTTGCCAACTCTCCCAGCAGAATCAGTAATTGTTAGGAAAATAGAATCAAACCTCGAATATGATCCACCTCCAATGGAGGATAAAGAACCTGACAAAGAAGAAGATTTATTTTGAAGAAATCAGCCGATTCAAACACATTTAAAGTAACATTTAGGGCGAACAAAAATTGTTGCTTTTTCTTATCCCTTATTATCGCTATTTTATTCACAAGTGTCTAGTTCTGGTGCCAGTTGCGTACAGGAGACGAAACCATTGAAAAAAAACATCCAAAAACATGAATGAACAATGAATCAACTGGATTTAATACAGTTTTAAATAATAATCCAGGTTTTACCTTGGGAGAGTTACTTACAAATGTTTATTGAAAACAATTTGTTCGGAAGCAACGTGCTCCTTACTTGAGTTCTTTGATCCTGAATGTGGCATTATCACTACTTAAAATTCATTTAAGGGGGTAGACTAACGTGAAATTGTCAAAAAATCATTTTTTGTTTCTTTATCAGAAAAAAATAATATCTTCTTCCTGTACATTTTCATGTAAAAAGAATGTAATTCTGATAACTGAAAATATTTTACTTAGATTTTGAAAATTAAACTTGTATTTGTTTGCTTTAATGGTTTTTGAGAAAATCGAACAAACGTGGCGAAAACGGTAATTTTTTTACCATTGGGATAAATTTTTGGTCTTCAACCCAAGTACGATATAATATATGGTTTTGACAACGCTACTTTGTTAGAAAAACTCAGTTTTACTAGTATAAAAACTTTCAAGAAGTTTAAATAAAGAGTTCTTGAGATATCAATTAAAATGTTGAAGAGCGGCTTTCCACCGGTACACCCCCTTAATAATACGAAAAAGCCGCTTAAATGCTTTTTCTCATTCAACCGGCTTTTTCCTATTATTAAATAAATTTTAACTAGTGATAATGCCACATTTAAGATCGAAGAACTGAAGAAAGGAGTACCTTGCTTCCAAAACAATTGTTTTCAATAATCGGATATGAGGTTATTTTCGAGACAGGTCGTATGGTCAGTTATACTCAAAACCCATTAGAAATTACCCCTATTACATCATCATTTCTTGACAGAACAATTGACAAGTGTAACAAGTAATAGTACTTCGTCCCAAAGGTGGGCTAAGCCCACTTCAGTGCAAACAACAACACCTCAGACATGTCGATAATGATTGCATAAGACGACAATGTCTCTTTAAACCATTTCCCGAGATCCGCATATAAGCCCAATGACTATATACCATAAAACGACAAGACAATCCTTCAAAAGCCTATTCACCACGCCATGAATACTTTGTAGGGAAAAAACACGTCAGGAGAATAAGAAATGGCTTAGAAACTACCACAATTACAAAGGGTGTGAATTATCGATCCAATATCAGAATCTTATACAATCCTCCCCGTATAGTTCCAACACACTGGTGTGTCCTTTCATCACTTTTCCCTGGTATATGAATGCCACCCCGACAACCACTACTACAATATAGATTCCGACACAACACAACTACTCTGTCATCCCTAAAGCGGGAGTAGCACAGGCGAATCATCTGCTAGTCAAACGAGCCCCGCAAATCGTCATTCCTGCCTCGTCTCATCATCCCAACCATATTTATGTATATAGCAACTTTGCAAAACGTGACAAGGACACTTTTGCCTTTTTGGAATAATATAAAAGAAATTTGGACTGCGGCGGCGACATGATCTGAAAGTGGAAGTTGCAGAAATTCAAGCAAAGTAATGTTGGTGAAACTATGGAGCTATAGTCCTTAAAGTCCATAGTTTACAATTAATAAGTTCAGATGCTCTGCCGAGGACAGCTGTCAGTGGTGAAGCATTGAAACAAGTTACTTCTGTATCAGAGAACCGGACGATTGGGAGCGAAATCAATGTCAAAATAATCGACTCACACATTCTCATAACTCTGCACCTCCCTCATCCTACCAACGAGACAAGGAGCTTCAACCCCAACAATAGGAAGCATCCCGAACGAAAGAATGATATCACATATGCTGAATATTTGATTCGACAGATTGTGTAACACACAATGGACCAGGAAGAGAATACCTGGAGAAAAAAAATTAGCGAGCTATCCATACAAATCGACTCAAATTCAAATTGAACGACAGCAAGAAATGTTTTAAATGATAAAGCGCTATGAATTAAGCTAAAAATATAGCACAGAAAATTCCCATTGTATCCGAAAAATTATAAAACAAAAATCCGATACGGGCATGTACATATATAAATGCCAGAGAGAACAAAAAAAAATAACCGAGGACTTACACCGAAAAAAAAAAATCCTTGGGAAAATTCCTGTCAGTGTGACGGCGGCCATTTTGAATTTTCCCTGAATTTCAATGTATAGGTGCGTGTTTTACCCCCAGGGCGGCAAAGTCTAATGTTCGTTATAGTAACCGGGGGAATAGGGAGAAATCAAGAGGTGGGCAACTGTTCTGTAAGGATGAGCCATGTACTCGTTACCTACATTTTAAACCGATAATTAAAGTACGTTTCGTTTTCTTTTTTTTTTAAATCCACAGATTTCTGAATTGCATTATGTAAATCGTCTGACAGGGCTAGGGTAGATGCTGTCAGATGGAATTAAAAAAAAAATGGCTCTGTGTTATCCAATCCACTCCTGGAAGGTTATGTAATGTACGACAAACAAAGTCAAAATTAAAAAGATATTATCAACTTACCCCAACTCGAACCAGTTCGTCCGAGACATTGGCTAGTTTCACTATTCCACAGGAATTGCTTGAAACCCTCCCATTTGCCCAGTTGTGGGGGTGGCGCGTAATATTGTTCAGTTACTTTTTTATCGGCCATTTCGTAGAATGTTCAAAAATGTATTAACAACAACAAGACGAAGAACAAACAGCACACTATTTTATAACTTTTTTTTCTTATATCGAGAGTAACTTGGTTTTATCCTAAAACTTTTCGTTAGAATTTATTTGATTTTTTTATCTTTTATTTTATATCCTTTTCTTCAACTCTATTTCCGAATTTCGCTTGAAACGAAATTCGCACTGCAAAAAGAAAACACACAAAACAGATTTTATGATTATTATCTTCGGTTACGCAGAGGAAATTTTCGTATTAGATTGAATTATTATGCTTTAAGCACACAGCGGAATTGCGAAAAACCGGGAAAATATTTCGGAAAATCAGATTCGTCCAATATCGTCGAACTGCATACGAGTAAGACAAAGAAAAGACTTTTTTAGCACAGTTTTTATTTTGTGGATATCCTTTTTATCGGCAGCGGCTTGTTATATAACCGAGTCAGTTAAGCGGCCTAAAGTCACGTTTAATACCGTCATTCCGGTGACATTTCGAGAGTATACGTTAAATTCGTTTCGTTTCGTAGCTGGATCAAATCGGTTTAATGAGTTTTGTTGGATTTTTTTAAGGGTTTCACGTTCAACTTGTTAGTTATGTAACACAGCACACTTGTATTTAAGCTTTTCGCCTTTTTCGGGTTTTTCCTCGACAGGACTCGGCGTTTTATGCTTTAATGTTGCCAGCACTGAAACGGATGAAGCTGCCTACTCTCTCTCTCTCTCTCTTTTGCCTCTAATTTTCACACAGTTATCTCTCTTTATGTATTTTTCGTATGATTCTCCGAACCAATTGGCTTTACAGGATAGATGGAAGTGTGATCGCTTGGAGGCACAATTGAGAGAATAGTGTAAGTCCTCAATATTCAAGGATACGCTTCTTCGGCTTGCGTCGGCTTGAATATATATACATATATTGGTTTATGCACACTATATACATATATATGTTCTCGTCGATATTCAAGGAAGAAATGCAATGCTGTAGAGAGACTATACAATGACTCTACAAACAGCACAAGCAGCAGTGTACGCGATGACTCCTTTAAACCCAAAAAGTTCGATTATCACACACGTAAACACACTTATTCATACACATACATATATACAGATGCGATGAGTATATTCGGAACTTATGCGCGAATACACTTAAGCCCCGTACTACACAAAGCTATATATCGTCACGAATTTTCCGTTTGTATCTCAAGTCCATGCACCACGCCGAGAGGGGTTTCCTTTTGAATATCCCTTGGAAAAAAAAAAATATATATTTCTTTTTTCACAGGATAAAGGAAAAACCCTCTAACTTTGCACTCTCTCCCGAAATGGTCTTTTTTTGTTCAACGTTTATTCGTCCTTTCCGTGAAAAAAAAACCCGAAACTCGGTTATATTGTTTCTTCCGCTTTAACAAAACGACCAATTTTTCCCGATTTTCAACTTCCGCTCTATGTTCAGTCTATCTATTTTAAATATAGAATCTCTAACGAACCAAATCAACTTAATTTCGATTTCCTCGACTTTTAGACTACTTCAAAACACTTCAACTCCCTATCAGTGGATTGTTTCAACCGGAATTTTCCATCTTTACTTGCAAAACTCTTTTCAAAATGAAACGTTATCTCCGAAATTCGGATTTCCTCCGCGTAGCAATTACACAATATCAAATTTTCCAGATTTTCATACCGAACCGTTAAATTTGTATTTTATTGAAAATCCGCCTCAACTTCGGACACGATATTGGCCTTAGACAATAAAAAACAGAAGAACAAGTGAGGAAATTTATATAATTATTACTCGTATCCTTCGAGGAGCCAATCAAATCAAATTGAAAACGATAGAAAGCTTTTGTGAAAAAGAATTGAAACAAAAATCAGAACATGAAATTAAAAAAAAAAAATCGGCTCTTAGAACAATCTAATACTTGCAGAAAACAATAGCGGAAAAGAACAAATCTAGAAAATCTACTTCTTTAGCAAAAATCACTTCTGTTTCAAAAGTACTTCTTAAGAAAAGGTTAAAAATTCCGTTTTGACAATCCCACTTCCACTGTTAAAATGCCAATGGGACGACCACCGTAGCTAGCCACTCTAGAAAAGAGATCACAGGGAAAATTTTTTGTCCGTTTCTTCGCCAAGCTAACTTTGCGCACACACATATACAGATCTGAACTCTCATACTCATGAATTCATGTGTGGAAATGTCGAGTTTTCCAGCCCCAAGCATCGCTTTTCCCATTTCCCTAAAATCATCAATCTGAATTGCATGACTAGCAGGACAGCTTTTGCGAAAAAGCTTTTCCAGACAGAATATCAAACAGAATATTTGTATCGAAGGTTCATAGTTTGCATTTGCCAATATTGTAAGATACGCCGATTGTTGTCTCACTCAATCTTAAGTCGAACACCGTACAGTACAGATAGGAGCTTTAGAGTAGTAGTCGAAATATTCCAAAGCGTGCGCAATATTCGTACAAATGCGAACTGTGTGCAACAGTCCCCCATGTTGAGGAGTAATATTGAATGTCGATTTCATTCAATTGAAATGAAACGCCAGATAAGAAGATACACTTGTATGGTATTCAACTGAGACAAGCTCCACAGTGCAATATCAGGGCTTCTAAAAATGTTGAAGAGATTTCGTCTTATCAATTTAAACTTAAACTAACTTAAAAAAAAATGTTTAATGGTGGCAGGGTTGTGATAGTAGTACTCGTATCGTAGCCGTAGAGCAACCTTGTAGAACCCAAAATAACTAGGAAGATTTGAGGAGCAGACAGTTTCCAAATCTATCTTTATTGGTTCGGGGTATCCTTCATTTATGGCGAAAACGCCGAAGTCGCCCTATCTGCCCTATCAGAAAGCAGCCCATCTAGCACCAGGTGCACAGTTCAACTATGTTGCTGGCGGGCTAGCATCTGGTCGTGTTGCGGCCACCAACAAATTTTAGGGCAGCACCTGACGAGTAGCCTACCGGTGGACGAAACCAGATCCGGGGGTCCTCAGCACCTAGCATAGTCCATGAAAATGTTCATACAGGTACAGGATATTTCGCATCGTAATGTACTACTTTATATATGTCTGTCTTTTTAAAGTAGACCCTAAGTTCACTGTCCTCTTCGTTAGTGGAAAATCACCACCAAAATGGCCAATTTATCTTCATATAACCGGTAATGATCTGTCACAACAGAAAACTGTTGTCGTTATAGGAAGAGGATAGACCTTTGCGGGAAAACTGGATAGAAATTGTGTTGAAACCAAAATTAGTAAAGAAATTGACGAATCCCTTGGAAGAGAGAGATAAAAGGAAATGAAATTGGGCGAGACAGATGAAGCAATTTTTCACATGAGGAGAATGTGAGTTTGACAGGTTGTATGCTGACTATATGGACTGGACGCACAGTGTCGCGAAATGCATGAAAATGTGGACAAAAATCAATTATCTCGAGAATGGGTTCACAGATTTTAATGAAATTGAGTACACTTATTAAAATAAGTAGTTGGTTGATTTATGTGTAAATTTCAATTTGATTCGTGGGCGTATTTCAGAGATATAGTGAATAGTGTGCCGAATATTAGAAGTAAGAGTGGATTTAGTTGTACATCTTAAAAGCGGGCGAGCCGATTTTAATGAAACTTGATAAAAATAAAAAAAAGAGGTTGACTGTCTTATATTATTTCAACGTGATCAGATGATACACTTAGGAGATACAGTGGACTTAATTAAATACCTTGGAAGTGTAGCAAAACCGATTTTTGTGAAATTTAGTACACATCTATGTAAAACCAGTAGTCGAACTTACTTAATTTTCACTTACTTTTGAAATTGCAACGATCACGCATTTTGAAGACATGGGCCACTGTAAGATTTTGTGAATATTCCCCATAGACCTCCATATTTGTGGGAGCAATTAAGGAGAATTTATCTCATAAAACTGTAATTTCGTCGAAGAGGGAATTGTAGGACTGGGACTATAAGTATTTACCTTAAAGATACTATCAACTAACTGGAACGCGGAAAGCGTTTTTGTTTGTTTTTTTTTATGCTTGTTTCAATTGAATCTTAGAATTCACTTTTTTTTATTTATTTAATTATTTTTATAATTTTTTTTGTATCCGACTGTAAGTATGGCGCCCATGTTATCAAGAAATATTAAATTGGGCATAAGTCCAATTACGACTAAAACGGCAGGCAAAGACGACTAGGCAGTATTTAAAATGAAAGTACATATGTGTAGCTCAAAGGTACTGCTGATCTCATAAAACGTTTTGCTTTGCCTTTATTTTATGCTTGCTCAGAAATCCTTTGGAATTATTTTAATTTTTGGAGTTTATAAATATATTTTTATACCCTAGACTTACTATATACCTATATAGTATAGGATATATGTATTGTTTTTGTCACGACGAAAATATGTAACACCTTATTAAATTACGAGTATACCTATATATACCTTAATGGAGGCTCCGGAGGTATAGCAATGCATATATTAAAATGATCAGGGTCACCTCCTGATTCGATTTAGTCAAGTCTGTCTTTCTGTCAGTCCGTTCGCACGATAACTTTCGATAGAATGAATAATAATAATAATAATAGCAAGGACAGGCCTCAACCAGTCTAATGAAGGCTAGTAGATCCTTTGTAGGGGTGCTCCTTACGACCGCTGAGCTTACGATGGAGTCTCCAAGAAACAAGAAACCGGAACTGGCTACCGCCGGACATTCGCAGAGAAGATGTTTAATGGACTCTGTGTCCTCCAGGCAAAGCCGGCAATCCGTATCAATGGATAGACCCATTTTGTTGAGGTGATATCTCACCCAGTGGTGCCCCGTGAAGTAACCCACGATTAATCTCAGGTCCGCTCTACCCAGGCGGCTGGTATCTTTGAGACCGTAGGGTTTTATATGATCTTTGGATAGAATGAAGCTAGAGCCTTGAAATTTCGGTAAAATGTTGGTAGTTTGATCTAGTTGGTTGGTATTGAAAATAGGCATGATCAGGCCAAGAGAACGCCTACTTCCCCTACATATGTAAAATAATTAAATGTATCTATAACTAGGGTTGATTCGATTCAAGCAAATACAAGTAAGGTATCGATACTTTTGCTTCCGATCCAAGTGCATTTGGTATCGAAACATTTAGCTCAAGTACTGAGTAGGTATCGAATTAAAGTACTTGGATCGAATCAAGGTACTTGAATCAGATTAAACTACCTACAAGCTACAAACCACATTTCTACTGCTTCTCCTACTCTATTCTTCCTCATTGTTCATTGTAAGTGATTGAGACTTGAGGTTTGACCAGTTTGACACACGTTACACGTACATATATTGTCTCTCACTCACTAATTTTTTACACTTATTGGAGTTCGGAAACGAAAACGAAATCTCATTTTCGAAGAAAAATGGTCCAATGATGCCACAGCTCCACAATCCGCACCAAACTGTCACTCTCTGTGGATGCATTGCTTCTCGACAATAACATGTGGGTTTTCCGAGCCCCAGATGCGGCAATTTTGTTTGTTAACGTAGCCTCCGAGATGAAAATGTGCCTCGTCAGAAAAGATGATTTTTCGCCCAAAATCGTTGTCCAATTCAAGCTGCCCTAAGGCCCAAACTGCGAAGCAATAACGAAGCGGATGGTCGTGCGCTTTCAATTGCTGAGTCAACTGGACCTGGTAAGCGAATAATCCGAGATCTTTTTGCAGAATTCTCCTCAGGCTAGTGCGTGAAATGTTGAGCTGTTGAGATCGATGGCGAGTTGATGTTCGTGGAGTGAGTCTGACACTCTCGGCTACTGCAGCCACATTCTCGTCTGTGCGCACCGTACGACGACGGGGACCATGAGTGTTTTCCACTAGCATGCCAGTCTCACGAACTTTTTGCACAAACTTGCGTACAGCAGGCGCAGTGGGTGCATCATATCGGCCAAAACTTCTTTTAAAAAAAACGCACTGTTTGGGCTACTTTGAAAATAAGTTTTCAATATTTTCCAACTTTGTTCAAGTGTAAAGCGACTCATTTCGTTCTGCGGAGGTATGATACTGACTTTCTGTCAAGAATTCGAGCGGGAAACAGCTTTCACTGTCAAAATAACCTATGATTTAAAAAGAAATCACTTGATGGACACCCTGTGTATGTATTTCTATATGATTGTTCGTAAACGTATTTATGAGAATTTCATAAACATATCCTTCAGGATCCAGAATAGTTTCTAGCATTTCAATTTTTCGATTTGGCAGGATTTCCCCACATGGGGAAGGCGAGGAATTGATATTGAAACCCGTGAAAAAAAATGTCCAAAATTAACAAGATTAGTGTCAAACCAATAGTTTCCAAAGACGCTGCGATGAATAGTGGGGAGCCCTACGACCACCCCTCCCCATGGGTTGGGTAGACGTGGTGAAAATCCCCAATATGACCAAAAAATGTGAATAAAGCGAGCTCCCTTAGCTTGAAGTCAATAAATAGGGGAAAATACGATTCTTTGAAACGAGTTGGTACGATTTTCACATTTTTTCTTTGGCACCACTGCCTATAGCAGACATCCAAAGTTGAAGATGGATAATTTAAGATTACTGTGCAAAGAAGAAACTGCCCACCTGAAATGTTTGGCAATGTTTTTTTATTATCCTGCGCGAAAGTTTTTCATTAATGAAAAAAAAATTAATTTTTAGAGTTTTTTTAATTATAAAAAACATTTAGTATCTTTTTTTTTGTCGCAGAGTTTATGTTCGGTACTTATTTTACCTACGAAATATAAGATTGTTCATAACAGAAATTTTAACTTTTTGCTTGTGTTGACAAATACATATTTATATCTGTTATAAATGCGTTCTTGACACATAAAAATATCAATTACACCTAAAAATGCGTTTTAACGGGAAAAATGGTAGTGAAACTTAAAGTGTATACATATAGCTTAAAGAAACTCTAAGCCACTTAAAACGATCTGCGTTGCTATTTTTTTATCCCTCCCCAATGTTTTTGTAAAATTAATTTACTATTTGGAGTTGATTTAATTATTTGTTTCTCTGTTCATTTATTTTTTCTTTTGCCTCAGGCTGTAGTTACGTAACTAGTCTATCTAATGAATAATAGAGTATTATTTCTCTGAAATTACCTTTATCATCTTTAGGATGTCTAGAAATACAAATAATGCGATTTTAAATGTGACTTTGTCTACAAAAAGCTTATTACGCCCAAAAAGACAAAAAAAGGCAAACCGAAATAATTAGAATGAAAGTACAGTAGAGTTCGCTTATAACGAACCCGGTTATAACGAACTTCCGGTTATAACGATCCAATTTCAAATGATCGAACGAAAAATATATAAATTCAGTACATTTCCTACCGGATATAACGAACCCGCTTTTAACGAACTATCCGGATATAGCGAACCAAATCCTACAAAAAAAGGTTCAACGTTCCGCTTATAACGAACTTTTATACGTATAATTGGGTTATTCCCGGGGTGCGTTTTGTATATGTTTTTCTTCAGTCATTTACTGTGATTGTTATTGGCAAGATGTCATCTGCTGGTGGTGTAAAACAAACGCGCAAAGGCATATCATTAAAAGAGAAGTTTGATATTGTGAAGCAAATTGAAAGTGGTATTAAACAAAGTTATTTATGCAAGAAAATGCAATTGAGTAAGTCAACAATAGCTACAATATGGAAAAATCGTGAAACCATCATACGTAGTTTCGACTTTCGAGAACAGAAATTCGGATACGAAGAAATTAAAGAAGTCCAAACATGATCAGCTGGATCAAGGACTTATAAAATGGTTTTCGCAACGGCGAAATTCGAATGTCCCTATAACAGGCGCTGCCTTACAATCGAAAGCGAACGAGTTCGGAGAAAAACTTGAAGATAATGACGAATTTTCTTGTAGCTGGAGCTGGATTGAACGATTTAAAAAGCGCCATGGTATCGTTTCCGGAAAATTAATCGGAGAATCTGCAGCGGTAGATAAGCATGTGGTTGATGATTGGCTACAAAACAAATGGCCCACGCTTAAAGAAAATTATAGAAGCTGTGACATTTTCAACGCAGATAAAACGGGCTTATTTTATAAGCTCACGCCAAACAAGACACCAAAATTTAAAGAAGAATCCTGCTCCGGTGGAAAGCTTTCAAAAGAGCGAATAACGGTTCTTGTTGCAGAAAATCTATTGGGAACTGAAAAAAGAAAATTGCTTTTCATTGGCAAATCTAAAAATCCCAGATGTTTCAAAAATAGGAATCTACCCGTCGACTATGAAGCCAATTCTAGAGCCTGGATGACGGCTGATATTTTTGCGAATCATTTGCGGCAGTGGGATAAAGAGTTATCCAGAATAAATCGGAAAATTCTATTATTACTGGATAATTGCCCTGCTCACCCCGATCTGAAAGATTTAAGGTGTATTAAATTGGTTTTCATGCCACCTAACACTAGTGCGAAGTTACAACCAATGGATCAGGGGGTGATTCATAGCTTCAAAAGCAATTACAGGCGCATTTTTCTAGCGAAGTGGATTCATGCTATTGACGACGGCAAAGACAAGTTTGCTGTTACCCTTTTAGAGGCAATAAATTTTCTTCACATGGCATGGGAAAAAGTTTCGACACGAACAATCGCGAACTGTTACGCTCATGCCGGATTTTTGGAGGAATACAATTCTGACGGATTTAATGCAGAAGACGACATTCCACTTGCTGAGTTGCTGAGATGAAGTAGCGAAACGATCATGCCTGGCATAGACGTAGAGTTCAGTGAGTACATCCGAGTTGACGAGGAACTTATTAGCACCGAACATCTAACCGATGAGCAAATTTTGTCAAGTGTTTCATCGGCAGAAAGTGACGACGACGATGAAGATCCCTTAGAATATCACAACACGATACATTCAGCTCCGCCGATTATCGATGTAATTCACAAGATGGGTCAGATTCGCGATTATTTGCAACTTCGAGATGCACCAATCTCTCTCAATTGCCGTAACCCCTTGTGGGGCATAGCGCGTCAACTGTTTCATGTGACCCAGTTGACGATTCTCGGCATAAACTGGTATCGGAGAATGCAGTTGCCAGCATGCACCTCCAGCACATCCATGGCCACGAACGTCGTCGTGGACGGAATTCGAACCCGAAACGCCGGTAGTCAAACATGAGACTGATGCCTCAACACACTGCGCTACCGGTCGCCCCAGATGCACCAATCGACATACTTAATAGTTTTGCGCGAGTTGAGTCACACATAAATGAATCATATTTAACTTCCAGAAATAAGCAATCGGCAATTTTGAACTTTTTTTCTTAAAATACTTCCATTATGTACATGCGTATGAATATTGATATGACTATGTTTAAAATAAAAATAATTTCGTAATAGTTCTTCTACTTATGTATCTTTTGATGAAATACAGCATTTATGTAAATATCAAATACGAATGCTATATGTATTTCCCTTATATGTTCCGTTTATAGCAAACTCCGGATATAACGAACCAAATCAGCCGGTCCCTTGAGGTTCGTTATATGCGGACTCTACTGTATATACATATGTATGTATATGCAGTTTACAGAAACTGTCAACCACCCAAAACGTTTTGTAACGTTTTTTTTAAATCCTCAAACAAGATTTTTTTTTTTGTGTTTAAATAAATTTTGTTGATTTTTTTCATTTTTTAAACTTTTCATTGTTTTTTGTCTTGCACTGTAAGTGTGGGATCTAGTGTATCTGATAAATATAACTTTAGGTAGCCAGGACTCGATTGAAGACCAAAAGGATAATTTCAAAGTCGAAAAAAAAGATAGTAAATTTTTCGATTTTTGGCCGAGAAACGATGCACTGTGCGACGTGGAAGCTATAAACATGCACTCCATGGGGTAAGCATTAAAATCTCCCTCGATATTAACAAGTAAGTTCTATCTCACAGCTTTCGAGAGATATTTTCATTTTCATTATAAAAACAACGCTAATCTCAAATAATCTTCCTCAACGAATATATATTTTTCTCCTGATATACTGTGTCTTTGAAAACTATACTACTCAAAACAAAATAAGGGCCACCCGAATATTTTTGCTTCGATAACTACAATAATTTTTATGAATGCCGTTATTTTTCAAGTGTTTTGTTTACGATAACAGTGAATGGGGCATGGAGGAATGGCGTGAGGTGCCTTTCACGGATGAGTGTAAAGTGAAGTTTTTTTTTAATGACAATCGACGTATGAGAGTATGGAGAATCACAAAAAACAATCGGAAAATTATTAGTGGCCCTTATTTTGTTTTGAGGAGTATATAACAAATCAATCCAAGTTTTCATATTTAAATCATTATCCATTCGGCACAGATTGAGCATCATTGTGCATGGGAGCTACTCCATTTCTAGCTCCATTCTCTGACAGACAAATTTCACAATCCCCTGCAGTAGATTAAGGATTACAACGAGGCCAGAATTGCTACTGTATCCCTCCTAATCCTCCGAAAGGTT
This sequence comes from Chloromyia formosa, assembly GCA_964017055.1. Lineage (NCBI taxonomy): Eukaryota > Metazoa > Arthropoda > Insecta > Diptera > Stratiomyidae > Chloromyia > Chloromyia formosa. Next base: position 23,372,275 of record OZ024816.1, on the reverse strand, counting down.
ATATCAGAGAATTCAGGCAAACGCATGCTCCATGCCCGAGTTATTGATTAGAGTGCGATGCGGTGAAATCAGTTCAACTTTCCAGAATTTCCAAAGTACAGGGAAATGGAATGGGTTAAACAGGACATGCGCTCCGTAACCGGCACACATTTAATGTCCATTCCAGAAATCCTGTCCTAGTGTGCTTGTCTCTTGAAGAGAGACTTTTGGTTGAAGGAGATGAACAGGAAGCGAGGGGTGTATTTGGGATTGTTACACAACGAGTCCTGTCGTCTACCACGAAGGTTGCAATCGAAGACGCAAACCATATAGCCGAACGTCCTTCAACACATACATGGACGCATCTTTACAATATTGGATAGCCGAAGGGCGAATGCATTTTTCGTGGTGTTATAGTCAATGACGGTCGCTGATTGGCGCCTGTATGAGATTCGGACTTTACATAGTTGTGTGCTACTGGGAGAACCAGGAACCGATGATGGATGGACCAGAATTCGCTTCCCATCGGTTGGCATTCCTGCTGTAGGGGACAAACGCGGATAATCCACTTGCAGGGAGAATTTAAAATCGCCACTTACCACGTGATGGATGCCCCAGCGCAGTGTTACGTCACACCTCAGCTGTTACACGAAAAAAATTGAAAGCCCCAAGCCCGGATGTAAAGTTTCCCCTGACCCGCCTGTACATCGACCGACACCGACGACCCTTCTTCGTTGGCATTTTCCTGCCATGCCTCCTCCCAAGTATTTTCTTAAGTGCAGATCTCATCGTTTCAATGGGCGGCATGAGACGAAACAGGCCAAACGTATTGAACTCCTGAAAAAGATGTAAAAATGATATAAGTGTCAGGTCGGCTCCAAATTGGTCGCGACAAATTGCATCGTGTAGCAGAAATTTCCTTGGGCAAGCATTCAACAAAAATTCGATTCAGACATTTTTCGTATTATGTAAAGTTGCTTTTCCGTTCTGGCACCTCCTTTCCCTTGCCCTCTCTGCGCTCTACTTCTCACCGTAGTACCCGGGAATACCCGTGACATTATGTTGAGCATGCTGTTGTTCGGAGGACTAAGTTTGAAATTTAAGTTTTTTGTTGCATTCCTGGACCGAGTTGATTGTGTTATCTAACAAGGAATGCGAAATCAATTGGGTGGGGAGCAGCAGCTTAGCTGGAAGCCAGAAGTATTGGGGCCAAGTGACTCGTATCGGTCTGGCAAAATTATATGTTTTTCCCACGCTGATTTTAATTGATTACTTAAGAATTGTTGAAAATATTTTATGACATTTTATTTATGTATTATTACTCGTGGAAAGGATCGTAGGTTTTAATGGACGATAAGTTACGTAATAAATAGGGTTATTGTCCTTGAGAGACTGAATGATTTTTGTCTTCGCGATATTAGTACGGAATCGGAGTCGTCGACTTTATGTGTTGAACATTCCGAGTTCACCGGGCGACATATGGTGGTTCGCGTCTTTGACCCAATAAGGGATTTTAAATTGAGGTGACTTCTCACTCCCCTTGCGTGGGCTCCGCTTGCTACGGGAGCTCCGCGGCAGGGGTTGCAACCCTCGGTAACTAGAACGCTTGCTTTGTTCGCTCTATACGCTACAGCGGTAAAGTCACTGTTAGTCAAGGCGCGAACCATAACGCGTCGCCCGGTGAATAGGAACATACCAATGATTTGACAAAACCTATTTTTGAAGATAAAGGTTTAAAAATTAAAATAATTATGTAGTGTCTTAAAGGAAAAACGGGAATGAAAATTTACAAAGAAAAATTCACTTGCCTATGTTGCATATATGGGGTAACCAGACTAGGCGTTTTTCCAACCCCGGTACACTGGTCTGTTAGTACCGGTCCCAAGATTCCCAAGTACCGGCTTCGAAAAAATCGAATCATTAGAAAAAACCGGTCCATAAAAACCGACTCATGACCGGTAAAAAAACCGACTCATTGAAAAACCGATTCACCAAAAGACTCATTCATTAACAACCGAGTGCTCGAGTATTCGAAAACCGACTCACTAAAAACCGACCTATGAGCCGGTCATAGGTCGGTTTTTAGTGAGTCGGTTTTCGAATTACCGAATTGTATTGTAAATATGTACAATACTTGTAAGCACAAAAAAAAACATATTTTTTGTTGAATACGCTCGAAATAACAGCTAAAGCTATTGCCATAATATTGATACAATTAACAGTCCTCTGTATTTTATTGCATATGAACTGACCCATAAAATTTCCTCACTTTCAAAACCACCGACCAATTACGCACGATTAGCGCACATCAATACAAGTGCACCAACAAACAGCGTAGTGCAAATGTAAACATATTCGATTAACAATTGTCGGCTACTTGCCAGCAACATTAACTTGAAACTTGTTGCCCATTAGACACTTTCCATCTAATTTGCAACACACGTACTGCACCATTCGGTTAATTGTGACCATGATCTGAATCTGAAAATGATTGAAGACAAAAAATTAAACACACGCACATACAGATGTTCTTAGAAAATCTAATGTTTTATTGCTTCCCGCAAATGATAATGCACATATCACGCATGCGTACATATACGAGTACAAATAAAAGTAACAATTAATTTTTAAATAAATTCATTCATCGTTCAGTTTAATCAGAGAGGCATAATGCTCGGTATATTTACAAACTGTATCCTTATAAGCAGTCTGATTACATTCGATGCGATATTTGCCCTCATCGTCGATTCGAATTAACGGCATAAATGTTAGACTATTGCGCGAACGAAGTTCTCTTCGAATATTTGGCAATTTGGAAATTTGTTCGTCAATATTTTTGAAATGATCCTCTTTCTCGAATATTCGTGTGCGCAAAATGTTCTTGAAGAAGATATTAAGCAATTCGCCCATTTGAAGTAGCGCCGGCTCTTTGTCTTGTTCGTTATCCACGTCGGCTTGAATAAAACTGTAATTACCATGAGTAGGGAAATTAATTATTGTTGAGTATACTTTTGAAGCGGAGAACACACATACGAGATCGCGATGGCGATTGAGTTCGCGATGGCGATCAAACGCGTCCCACGTTAGTAAGTTAAGCAGCACATACTTGTCGCGATCTGTTAGCGATAGAGTGGACATCTGCAGTGTTCGATCGCGGGGTAGTCGACGATCCGCGATCAAACGCAACTGGTTGAATTTATCGCAGATCGCAACTACATATTAAAAGTGGTAGATCTCTCGGAAAAATTAATTGAATATGCAAAAAAAAAAACATAATGTGTTATATGACATGTCACATGCTGACTACAACAATGTGCGCATACAATTTTTGAAAAAAAAAAAAAAATCCTTGCGATTGAGATCGCGATTTCAACATGCTTCCTCCTGTGATCGCAATCGCGAACGCAATCCTGATCGTCTCGCGATCGCGTGTATGTGTTCTCCGCTTTAAGGTCGCGCTTGGCGGGCATGGTCGTTCGGTCACCGCTCTACGATACTAATCTAGAGATCGGAGTTCAAATCTCGGCATGATCAAAAACTGCCTGTGGGTACTACAATAATAGAGAATTCTCACAGTGCTCCAAGCTTGTCAGTATAAAGACGGCGCGGATAAGAGGTGCATGCTAGCATGCTGCACTTCCAACAACAACCATGCTCACGCGCCCATGCCCCTGGAGGTGTCAAGGCAATTAACAAAACATACTTTTTAAGGTAACTGTAGGCAAGTTGTCGACTAGTTTCTAGTTATTAAGCTAGTAATAGCTGTTACAAACAAGCAATTTGGAGTCATTTCCATGTTGTTGTTGTTGTGGCAATGCAAAAATTTAGTTTCAGTGTGCATGTGTCATAAAATCAGCGCGTCCGACTCAGTTTCCTCCGTAGGAAGTTGCAGAAACGCAGCTAGTTCGATGGGATTCTCCCAGAGTGTCGTGGCGGTGGGGTTCTGTTCAAATGGTCAAAATTCGGGTGATTATTTCGGTAGCAGCCAACTAGATACTGCTTTGATAGTAGTATGTTGTGTTTCCTAATGAGCATAGTTTTGGTTTCTTGGTGGAGGTGGTCTTGATGAGACATCAACAGACAGTCTGTGAAGGTGCGTAGGGCTACATTTTGACAGGTCTGAATGTGTTTCCAATTTGTGTCACTCAGATTTAATGTCCATGGTGCCGCATAATTTGCTACAGATCTGCCGATTGCTTTGTAGGTTTTTAGGGTTTCTTTGTCTTTACCCCAGGAACTACCATCGAAAGCCTTAAGGACCTTGTTCCTGCACCTCATCTTGTTAGTTACAGTAGATGCGTGGGCTGATGATGTTGCCATGCTGTCCAGAGTAACGCCAAGGATTTTTGGGTGGTTTGTGGTGGCTATTCCGAGACCGTCTACAGATATGTTCAGCTGCATCTTTACTTCTTTGGTCCAGGATGTGAATAGTGTTGCGGTGGATTTTTGATAGCTTCAAGTTCTTGCTGACGAAGAAGGTGTTAAGTTCGTTTAGGTAGTCATTTATCCTAGCACACATTTGGGTGATGTCGTTTCCTGTTGCTAGTATAGTGCAGTGGTCGGCATAGCTCACAATCTGGATTCCTGTTGGAGGTGAGGGAATTCCAGCGAGGTAGAGATTAAACAAGGTCGGTGATAGGACTCCTCCTTGGGGGACGCCTTCTTTAACCCTTCTGAACTTTGATTTGCTACCTCTGAATTCGGTGTAAGATTGCCGACCAGCAAGGAAATTTGCGATCCATTTATGACATCCAAGGTCGTAGTTGTACTGCGCATTTTTCGGAATCCATGTTGGTGGTCAGCAAGCTGAATATGTGTCGCAAATGTCGAAGTAAGATAACTTCAAGAGTTTTTGCAATTGGAGACAAAAGCGTGATGGGACGGTAGGAGTCGCCTTGCCTATGCTTTTTCCTAGGTTTTAGTATCGGAACAACCCTACCTTTCTCTATATTTCGGGAACAACAGACAGATGACACGGAGAGGTTGAAGGCCTCCGTAATGTAGTCAGTTGCAGGCATGTCGAGGTGCTTCAGCATGACCATCGATATGCCATCTGGTCCTAGGGCTTTGGAGTTCTTGGCGTTTTTTTTTATGGCTGAAGCAACTTCGTTGAAATTTGAAATGTGTGGTCTATGATATGGTTTCGAATGGTTCTACAAATTTTACGCTTTAGCCTGTCGGGTGGCGGATGTTCAATGAATTGCCTATTAAATAGGCTAGCGCACTGTGCAGAATTATTAGTTGTATTGCCACCGAATTCAATAGCAGCCAGTCCTCTCTGACTTGTTGGCTTGGTGAGGGCTCTTACCGTAGACCATAGCTTGCCAACTCCGGTTGTTAGGTTGCAATTGTTCAGATGTTCATTTCACTTTTGTCTTCTATGTTCCGCAACATAGTGTTGAGTTTGTAGATTCAGATCTTTGATCCTGGGATCGTCAGGGTTTGTGCTGCGAATTCTGTCGCGTTCATCCGCCAATCTCGCTGCTGAGGTTGGAAAATTAGGTCGTATGGTTGGAATACGACCAGCCGGGATGAATCTAGCTGCAGCCTTCAAAATAATACGCCTAATGTTGGCCTCAGCTACTCGAACATCAGAGGGTTTGGTAAGGCTAAAAAAGCCGAGTTCGTGTATTCTTTGGAGCCATCCCAGTTTGCTTTATTATGATTGATGAAGGTGCGGTGGTCGGTATGGATCACATCGGATGGTTTGTCAAGTTTGATCACTATTGGCAAGTGGTCAGATGACGGCGCGTGAGAGTCGGTTCCCATTGGGCGAAGTTGATGAGACCCGCACTTGCAATTGGGGGAGCTGGAACAAGTTCCAGTCAAGCGAGTGGGAATATCATCGTTCAGGGGACACAAATCTGATGCATCCACTTGTTCCGCTATGGCAACTCTTCTAACGTCTTTCGAGTGCCATAACTCGTGATGCGCATTAAAGTCTCCCGGCAGGAGGCGGTATTGGCCAGATAAGGAAGGACTTATGTTTACGCTGAAACCCGAGGGACGCTTGGTACTGGTGGTATGTAGAAATTAAATATTTCTATGTCCACATTTCCAGATTTTATTGCGATGGTCTGTACTTCTATTGTGTTGTCGACGGCTGGGACGACAATCTCACGATATGGCATAGATCGATGAACGAGGATAGCAAGCAACCCTCCAGCATTGTTCTTTCTTACGATGTTAAAATTGCCATAGGAGTTGAGGCACGAGTTGTGATTTAATTTTATCTCCTGTATAGCGCCAATTAGGATGCGACGTCTATCCATGAACGCAGTGAGTTCTGCAATTTTACGCTGCCCATTGATATTCAGCTGGACAACAGATAGGCTGTTGAGGTTAGCGACGGGTGGAGCGGGAGTCAGATTGTGTTGACTCGGGATGCGTCGTGCGGGATTGTTCGCAGGGGTGACCGGAGACAGATGGGTGCTAGGTTGTGTATTCGCCGTAACTGAGGGTGAATCATTTGAGGTGGATGTTTGATGTTTGTTGTCCTCTGTTCCTACAGTGGCTAGCTGTAAATGTTGCATTCCACAGTCTGTGGTGACTTAAATCGGAACATCCCCTAAGATGGCACCACTCGTCGCAACAGTTGCATCTGACTGAGGTTGCATTTGAATGCAGCGTTCTGTTGCAGACGCAGCAGATCCATGGACCAGGGTTGAGTTTGATGCCGGCGCGGTGGAGGAGTATTGAGAGCAGCTGCGCCGAGATGTGAAGCTCCCAGGTTCCATAAAAAACGGACATGTTGAAAATATGACACACACATATACATACTTCCTTCTGCATTGTCATTTCCATCGTGTAGACGGGCGGATGAAGAGCAATTGCGACCATCATGGATGGCCAATGCGGTGGGCTATTGTATTAAGCAGCTATAAGAAAAACTCACCTTATTACTATTTGTGCAAATTTCTCCACCAGTAGATAGTCGGAGTTAATGAGTATTTTCTGGACAATTCCAAGCGGTAGAACATATTCGGGAAACTTAGTGCAGAAGTCATTTGTTGAAGTTAGAATGATGTAAATATCCAAAATTTCATGCAGAATTTCCGAATTTTCTAAATAAAGGCAGAAAAAAAAAGACAGATTACGAATGGATTCCCCAATTTTTTCGATTATAGTCACTTGCATTAACTTACTTGCAAACATGTTAACGAACAGAGTGCACAAGTACCGAAAGGAGTTTATGATTTCCTCCAGCGCTTCATGATTTGGCTTTAGGGTTTCCGCCGAGTATAATATTCTGTTCTTCCGGTCTAGATTTTTAATCTGAAAAGATAATGTACAATAAATTCAATTTTATTGCTTGTTTTTTTTTTTCTTAAACAAAGAGTTGTTTGCTCGACTTCGTCTTCTATATTGTATTTCTACGACATATAGCTACTGCAAGTCGAAGTCATTATACATCTCAGTTGACCAGGCATTCAGCTTTCAGAATAAATTGCAGTTTTTCAGGTCGTTATACCGGCGCGGCGCCGCGCAAGATAGTAAACTACGAACAATTTCACGAAAACGAGTTTGCGTCAAACAATATTGAGCAGAAGGGCAGGGATTTCTCTTATTTTTTCATCGCCTGTAGGCAGATGGGGTTTCATATCAAAGGGGATGCAGAATATATTCAATTTCTTTCTTCTTTTCTTAATTCGGGTAAAATGAGGGAAAGGGAAAAAATTACATTCATTTCAATTTTGAGTGTTTTCTCGCTTGTTTTGGACCTCGCTTCATTGGGGTTAGATTAGGTTATTGGGGCTGCTCCAACATATGGAGCACACATAGACCACACTGGGTCCGTTGTGATACCGCTAACACATTCTATAAGAAAGACCTCGCAGTCGCATTTGACCTTAGGGCCAGTTAGCAGGTGTTCATAGGTATACCAACATTCCGAAAACTGTCACCGACTTCGTTATTGATCCCCTCAAGGGCAACGAAATTACATTACGACCCAGCCATAAAATGGCTTCGTGAATAGCAGTCACCTCCGCCTGGAAGACACTACAGTAGTCAGGGAGACGAAAGGACAGACTCCACCTGTATCCAGTTGTCCCTCGGAATACAGTGTCAATATCACACCACTGCTAGCTAGCCAATATCGTCTCCTACTTGGTGACTTCAACGCCCATCACGAATTGTGGAACTCTAACCTCGACAACGATGCCAGAGGGGTTGCCATAACCGAACAACTTGACGAGTCAAACTTCTGTCCACTTAACGACAATATGCCCATGCCCACTCGTATTGCTGGAACATGTTCCAGCTCGCCCGATATTTCAATTGCCAGCGCTGGACTTATCAATGATGCTCAATGGGAACCAGTCCTGACGCTATCCTCCGATCATCTGCCAATCCTAATAAAATTGGACAAACCATCAAATACTCAGTTTGCTGATCACCGCACATTTACCAACCACAATAAAGTGGATTGGGATGGCTTCAAATCCTACACCAACACGGCCTTCGCTGCCTTACCAACTCCAACTGACGTGCGCCCGGCCGAACAGGCACATACTGCAGGAAGCAATCACAAACTTCATCCCAGCGGGTCGAATACCCAAAATTCGACCAAACTTCCCTACTTCAGCAGCTAGATTGGCAGATGATAGAGATCGCATACGTAGCATTAACCCGGACGATCCAAGGATTAAGGAGTTAAACCTTGACATCTTTAAACAGGTAGCAGATCACAGGAGAAGGAAGTGGAACTCCCAGCTCGACAATTGCAACTTGACAACGGGTCAACGGTTAGGGTCCTTACAAATCCAACCAAACACAAAGGGCATATTGCAATCCAATTCGGCAACATTACGGTTAACGACCCAACAAAATGCGCCAACAATTTTAATAAACAGTTTATCGAACATCCACCTCCTGATAGACTTAAGTGCATCATTACTAGGAGCATTCGTAACCGTCCAGCTGACCAGGAACTTCAATTTACGTCTCAGGAAGTTGCACTAGCGATAAAAAGAGCGAAGAGTTCTAAAGCCCTTGGACCAGACGGTATATCGATGATCATGCTCAAACATCTTGACACACGAGCAATTGATTACATAACGGTCACGATCAACTTTTCCATCTCATCGTCTATCATTCCTGAATATTGGAAGAAAGGAAGAGTGATCCCTATTCTAAAACCGGGCAAAAAACCAACACTAGGCGAATCATATCGTCCCATCACACTTTTGTCTCCTGTAGCCAAGACTCTAGAAGCGCTGCTCCACCCTATAAATGCGACTCACATTCAGATGGCCGACCACCAACATGGCTTTAGAAAGATGCATAGCACCACGACGGCTTTGGATGTCATTACATCCAAAATACTTAATGGCCTCAAACAAGCACGTCCCTGTCAACGAACGATTCTGGTGGCATTAGACCTGTCAAAGGCTTTTGACACTGTCGTTTCTCCTGTCTGACATCCGTGGTACATCGCTTCCGTCGCATACTGTAAAGTGGATCGCCAACTATCTTACCGGCAGACAGTCCCACACAGGATTTAGATCCGGGAAATCTAAACTAAGACGAATTAAATAGGGTGTTCCCCAAGGAGGAGTCTTATCTCCCACCCTGTTTAACCTTTACATGTCAGGACTGTCTACGCCACCTGACGGACTTGAAATTGTCAGCTATGCTGATGATTGGACGATTTTAGCAACCGGCAACGACATCACTCAAATGTGCGAACAGATAATTGAGTATCTCGACGAACTGAACACCTTCTTTGTCAGCAAAAATCTCACTCTGTCTGCGCCGAAGTCTACCGCTACAATGTTTACCACATGGACGAAAGAAGTGAGGCAACAACTGGATATTGTAGTAGACGGTCAAACTATCCCCACCATTAACCATCCTAAAATTCTCGGTGTCACCCTTGACAGCATGGCTACCTTCTCGGCCCATGCATCAACCATTTCTGACAAGATGAGAAGCAGGAACAAAGTCCTCAAAGCTCTAGCTGGTAGTTCCTGGGGGAAAGACAAGGAGACCCTACTAACGACTTACAAGTCTATCGGGAGATCTGTGGCCAATTCTGCGGCTCCCATCTGGTCGGAAAACTTATGTGACACTCAATGGAGGAACGTCCAGACCTGCTGATGTCGTCGCAGGACCACCTTCATCAAGAAATCAGAATGATGCCCCTAAGAAGCCACAACACACTTCTAACGAAGCAGTATCTAGCTGGTTGTTATTGGAGTGACCATCCTAACTCTAATCCACCGCCACGTCATGTAAAACGTAATATGAGGGACCGCGAGCGGGAGATCCAAAGGCTTAAAAGAGTTCCCTTCGATAACGCTAGCTACAAATCGGCCATCACAACACTGCATAGTGAAGAAGTGCTATCCTTAATCGCGGACATGACACCAAACAGGGTACTAAATGCGCAACCACCTGCTATATCTTCAGACGAACTACGACTTCCTAGAGCAACCAGGACTACACTCGCTCAACTTCGTTCTGGCTGGTGCTCACGTCTGAACCTATCCCGCATTGATAACGAAATACAGAAGTCCTGTCCAGCCTGTAGCCTCACTCCACACGATGTTGAGAACATATTTAGCTGTCCTGCAGCTCACACGCGCCTAACACCTACTGCGCTATGGGATAATCCTATTGAGGCAGCTGCATTTCTACACCTGGACATTAAAGAAAACATGGACAACCAAGCTTTATGACACACACATTCATCGGATATCATCGCGTCGCTACTACAACAACAAAGAACAGACTGATATTCGGCATCTACGAGTAGACACCCGCCCCTCTTGGTGCCATCCGTAAAAATGCTAACAACGTTAGTACCTAAAACAATACCATCCGCCCACTCCTCACGAGAAGGGATTAGGCAACAGAAGTTTTTGTCAAACTCCAGTTTGGGAGAGGTATAGTCCGTGGTTTCAGGAACATCCAAACTATTCAAAATGTCCGAATGTCCAGTGATGGTCGGGGTCCATTGACCTGTTTCACGAAGACGAATAGCCATATTGGCAGCAAGTTGCTCGGCAAGGATGTCCAGAGAAGTCAGGTTCAGCATGGCTTTAAGGGCTGCAGTAGGCTTAGAGCTCCTATAATGGCGACACACACCAGACTTTGAACTTTCTCCAATAGGCTTCTGTAGGATGCGATTCTAAGTGCCCTCCACCACGACACTATCCCGTACATAAGAATGGGGCGCAAGACCGACACATACAGCCAGTAAACCACCCTCGGTCGAAGGCCCCTTTTCTTACCTATAGCCCTTCTACGCGGGTATAGTGCGATAGTGGCCTTTTTAAATCGTTCCTGAATATTAGGCTTACAGCACAATTTCCTATCCAGGATAAGAATTGCATTTAGCTTTGTCAGCGAGAACAAGCATAATGCCATCCAATAACGACGGCTTGAACGAAGAGACAATTCCCCTCCTGATGAAAAGAACAAGCTCAGTTTTGGTCGGATTCACTTTAACACCAACTTCACTCGCCCATCTCACCAGAACACTCACGTTCCTACGGCAGCCGGTTCTACGCACCGGAGCGACCCGTGTTATCTGGAACAACCTCGTCACACGACCAAGAGCTGCCACAACCCCTTCGATGCAAGAAGGAAGATCTGTGTGTGTCACACAATTTGACTGTTCATTTTTTCTGAAAATTGGGAGCAACACATGTCGGTGCTATTGCTCTCAATTCTTAGATATTGAAGAAAACATGGACAACCAAGCTTTATGACACACACATTTATCGGATATCAGCGCGTCGCTACAGCAACCACAACACTCAGACAATTGCGAAGTTATCGGCATATGAATGAGTTTACAACCCAACCGTTCTAATTCTATAAGCAGTCTATTGAGCGCCAGATTCTATAAAAGAAGAGAGAGGACTCCACCTTGAGGAGTGCCCCTGAAGACATGCCTACATGCGGACGAAGTGCCGAGTTTTGTGCAGATCACCCTCTAAGTGAACAACGAATTAATGAGCTTGCAAATAGATCCACGTACACCCAGGTTGACAAGTGCGTCCGTGATAGCCACCGGTTTTATGTTATTGAAGGCACCCTCAATATCAAGGAAAGCCATCAGCGTGTACTCCTTGTACACAAGGGAACTTTTGATATGGAATCTAAGTCATAATGACTTAGTTTAGCTATCCACTACCAGAAAAATGATCAGCATTAAGCCAACATTTCCCCGCCTCTGGTTTCGTCCACCCGATGGATTGTACTCTTCAGGAGCTGCCTTAATCACATCGGGGAAGCACCTTGGAGTACCAACCACCTGACCTGGTCGAGCTGCTTCCCCGATGTAATTAAAGCAGCTCCTGAAGAGTACAATCCATCGTTTGGACGAAACCAGGGACACGGAAGTGTTGACTTAATGCTGATCATTTTTGTGGTAGTGGATAGCCAAACTAAGTCATTAAGTTCACTCCACTTCATTCTTAAAAAAGTTATTTATGCGCTTATGCGTGACTAATCACAAAGATTTTCATTTTCGATATGACCTACTAAGGCATGCAGCGCCGTATCCATCGGTCTTCCCTTCCAGTAGGCATGCTGGAAGGCAGATAGCAACTGACTGGGAATGATGTTACGTAAGTAGGTGTGGATCAGTCTCTACAACACTTTCAACAGAAAAGACGAAAGGCTAATAGGCCTAAGATCCTTCGGTCACGCGTGCGAGGTTTTACCCACTTTCGGAATGAAGAATGAACTCCCTCCATAAACAGGGTATATGAACAAGCTCCAGACAACCACAGAAAATGGATTCAATCCAGGGATATACAGCATCTATCGTATGCTGAAGGTCCGCGGGAATACCGTCAGGTCCAGCGGACTTTAAAAGGGTCGAAGCAATTAATGGCCCAATATATCTTCTTCTTAGAGAGAATTGACGCAAGGTCACTTGGAGTAGCTAAGGGGGAGACGCTATTATAGAACGGAGTAAGGGCAGAGCTATCAGGAAAATATTTATCGAGCCGCAGGTCAATTGTCTCCTGACTGGATGAGGTCGTTCTACGTTGTTTCATCAAATAAGTGGGCATTGCACGAGCCGAAGACATGATTTTACGGAGTTTTAATGATTCCATAGATCGCTCAGTGCGTTCACAAAATAGTTTCCACGAGCCGCGATTAGATCTCCTAAGTTCCTGCTTATAGTCAGAGCTCAGTCCCGACGATTTAGCCTTATTGAAAGACCTTCGGTAGGTGATTCTGAGCTCATGGATTTGAGCACTCCACCACATGGGTTTCAACCGGTAGCGCAGTGTGTTGAGGCATCAGTATCATGTTTGACTACCGGCGTTTCGGGTTCGAATCCCGTCCACGACGATGTTCGTGGCCATGGATGTGCAGGAGGTGCATGCTGGCAACTGCATTCTCCGAAATCAGTTTATGCCAACGAAACGTGAACATGGAACAGTTGACGTGCTATGCCCCACAAGGGGTTAGGGCACTTGAGTATCCAACTCGTTACTCGGATGACACGGGAAAGATGATAGTGAATCTGCTAGACATTTCCTGTAGATGCCATAGTTTGCCCGTCTTCGATTTACTATGACCGGGTTAGGCCCGGGCCTCGTGTCCAGACTGAATTGCAGATATCTGTAATCTGAGAATGAATGGTGGTGGTCTGGTGATACTATCCATTGTGGTTACTTCGACTTAGAAACAGTCAACAGTACCTACTCGACGTTTCCGTTTCCACATACCTAAATAACTAGATGCAAAAAATTTACCACTCTTTTACATCCTTATCGGATCCCACCCCAAATACTTTTAGATGCAAACTCGTTTTCTGACTCCCTGACAACTACACCATATATCAGAAAAAAGCAATCAATTTCGATCTGGTGTTGTTTTCTTGGATGTTTTGACAAAGGAAATCTTACATTGTTTACAATGCACCGCCCCAAGCTCCGTAATGTGTATTTAGCATACTGGATGTCCTTAAATTTCATATTTAGCATTACCAACGGCTTTAATGTTCGTTCAAAGACCTCTGCATAATCCGACACCACGATGTAACAGAGAAGTCCAAACATCTGAAATAAATGAGGACATTTATCAAATACCGAATGTACTTTTTACATATTAATAAAAATTCACCTGTTTCGTGTATTTCACACCATCCCACTTACTAAGATTCTTTTTCAGAAACCGATCAATTGCACCAATGGGCTCACCTCCAAAATTATTTTGCAATTTGCACAAATTCGTCAATAGCAATATTAATTCAGGCTTTTCCATTCGTAACAGCGTCGTCTCATTCGCTTCCAGCTCCTTCTCAATATACGTTTGCATCCATTCGTGCAATTGACGCGTGGCCATTCCGAAAAATACGAAGCCGTACGGATTCATCAAAAACGTGTCGAACACCGTTCCGCCAATAAAAGTGTCAGATTGCGAAGCTTCGCGAACGGCTTCGGCCAGTGTCATTTCAGATATGTAGGAAATGCTTCCAAGTTGAGGTTTCTGATAGGCAATGAGCTGAAGACGCCAGTTCGGATAGCGACACTGTTTTCGGTTGACGTGCAGACCGCGCTTCTGTTTGGCCAGGTTGAAACAATCAAGTAGTTTACGCGGAAGCTTGGCAAACAGCTCCAAATCATTTTCGTAAGACTTAATGGATTCGTTGGCGATTAAATGGGGCTTGAGTCGTTTGTAGAGGGATACAAGCGCTATATGGGAGTACTGGAAAATTAAATCGTTAGTAAAAAGAATGTTCAAAAAAGTCAACTTTATTCCAGAGATCGTTGTAAATCTACTACTCGACATTTGCAGTGGTACGGTGCATCTTAATCTTTATACTGACAATGAGTTTGCTTGTACGGAATGATTTCATCCGTCTTCAGACTTACATAAGTCCCATAGAGTACGTGTAAAATTAAATACCTTAAGGCAGATGGGAAACCTGGAAGTTGACTTAAATAATACACTGGACAGCAAATAAACCGGGTCACCCGCCACCTTGGAACTATAATCCAATTTTCTCAAACGATATAAAACTTACACCTATCAAAGTTATACCTACGGAAAGAGCGTTTAATAGCGATTTAAATGACTATAAATTTAATCTAAAGTACCGTAAACTCACATTGTAATCAAGCAACAAACGCAATGCTAACGGATTACTCTGTTTTGACTGGAGTTCGCGCTTACCGTTCTTTTCTTCCACAGCGAGGGTAGTCGGATATTTCTTATCATTTCTTTAGTTTTTGTCCTTTGTTTGCTTAGACGCGTGTATTTTTGCTACTTTTTTTCAGCCAATAATGGATACGACACCTGAGGAAGCAGCTCAAGCTGTAGCACTACTTCAAGAAGGCCTTGGGCAACGTGAGGTCGCTCGAAGACTTCGAATCATCAGATCTTCGGTGCAACGAGTTTACAGACGATACTTAGAGACTGGAGCATTCGATCGCCGTCCAGGAACGGGCAGACCTAGGGCTACATCAGCAGCAGATAATCGTTATATCCAACTTACTGTTCTGCAAAATCGCCGTCTCAACGCAGTTCAAGTCCAACAAAGTCTACGTGACGAACGCCAAGTGGTCATAAGTTCAAATACCGTCAGAAGACTTGTTGAACGGAACCTGATCCAAAGAGAGCTGCAACAGGTCCAGCATTAACTGTAGCCCACCGTCGAGCACGACTTGAATTTGCTCGAGAGCATAGGGATTGGACGTTAGAACAGTGGGGTAATGTACTCTTCAGTCTTCACTGATGAGACCAGGGTGAGTCTACATGGAAGTGATCGACGTCAGAGAGTATATCGTCGCCCTGGAAAACGTTATTCTCAGTGTTGCATCGAGGAATCTGTTGCTTATGGAGGAGGATTTGTAATGGTCTGGGGCGGCATCTCGCTAACCACACGACGGGCCGTACACGTGGATTGACTTATCATCGCTACATCACTGAAATCCTCGCAGACCATGTGGTTCCTTACGCCGGTTATATCGGGCAGGATATCCAGTTGATGCATGATAATGCACTGCCTCATGTTGCTCATGTGGTGACCCAGTATCTACACGACGTCGGCATTCGTACGATGGACTGTCCAGCTCGAAGCCCGGCCATGAATCCGATAGAACACTTTTGGGATGAGCTGAAACGTCGGATTCGAGCCAACGTCGGATTGGAGCTGCTAATCGTAATTGAAGAGGAGTGGAATGCAATTCCCCAAGATTTCAACGTCAGCGTCGTGGGGTCTATGAATACGAGGAGTTATTCGAGCAAGGGGAGGGAACACTGAATACTGACCAAAAACTTTTTTTCAATTTTTTCTTTATTTTTAGCTTAAATTATATTATTTTTTTTTCACTTAGTGATTACACGACTGGAAAACGGCTCTTCTTTGTAAAATCCTTAATAAATGCTTAATAAATTGATAAATTCCAATGCGTTTCCATTCATTTTAATCGTCATGAAACGCACTTTCTGTACCTAGATATAACTTTGATAGTTGTAAGTTTTATACTTTTTGAGAAAATTGGATTAGAGTTCCAACGTGGCGGGTGGCCCGGTTTATTTGCTGTCCAGTGTATCTTCCCTTAAATAAGATCTTCGGCGCGAACCGCCTGTAGGTACTAATAGAACTCCCACTGCGTTCCGAGCTTGTCAATATAAAGGCGGCACGCCACATTGTCAATATGAGTAAGTTCGTTCCGGCGGTAGCCGGTTCTACCTACCGGACAGACCCGTTCTACAACGGTCATAAACTGCCAAACACCTTCAATGCAAGAAGCAAAATGTGTCTCAACCGTGTGCGACAGGATGTGCGGTAGGAATAAAATCCTCAAAGCCTTGGCCGGTAGCACCTGGGGTAAAGACCAGGAAACTCTACTGGTCACATACAAACAAGTCGGAAAATCAGTTGCCAACTATGCGACTCCTGTGTGGTCACAGAATCTCTGTGATACACAATAGAAAAATATTCAGGCCTGTCATAATGCCGCTCTCCGTACTGTTACTGGCTGTCTCCAGATGTCATCTCAAGGCCATCTGCATCAGGGCACTAAGATGATGCCCCTAAGAGACCGCAACAAGCTTCTTGCCAAACAATATCTGGTGGGTTGTTAACCGAGGGAATACCCCAACACTAACCTCATGGGCAAGACGCCGCGCCGCCTCCAAGACATGTTAGGCGTGATTTGAGGGACCTCGAAAGAGATGTCCAGAGGTACAAAAGGCTCAGAGGGCGGAGGCAAACCCTCCGAAGTCCCAAATCTAAGCGAACAGGATGCTGCAGGCGACGGTTTGTCTCTTGAGGACGATGGTCTGTCTCTTGCCTCCGACTTCGACGACTTAGTGGACTCTTCGGATTCCATGCGCTTTCGTGGCTTGTTTGAATCTGACACTGACCGGTCTGCATCCGATGCCGAGGGGGAGACCAACGTTACTGTGGTGGAGTCGGTGAAATCGTTACAGTAATGGTCAGATTTGTGCAGGTTAATCTACATCATTGTAAGGCAGCTTCAGCTGCACTTCTTCTTCGTTGCACAAGAGGGAGAACGTTGTAAAAGGACTGGGGTCTCTGATTATAATATCTTCTATGTTAAAAATCAGGGAAAACCCCGGTCTTGTACTCTTGTAAGGAAAAGTCTAAGTGCTTTCTTGGTATCGCCTTTCAGCAATGCGGACTCTGTGGTGGTCAGCCTGGAGTTCAAAAAGAGGCAGTACTGATTGATATCATCCTACTTACCACATGATGGTGATATTCCACCGACTATTTTGAAACAAACCCTGGATGCAGCCAATTCACAGAGAATCTGCGGCGGTGTCGGCAGGAAGTCCTAGACATAACTCTTGCTTCAGAGGACATACAACATTTGATACGTGATTGGAGGGTGTCTCCTGAGCACTCATTCTCTGATCATCGTTATCTTGAATTTAGCTTGGACGAGCAACATAATGCCAAACCAGTAATTGTAAATCGGAAAAGAACTGACTGGGGTAAGTACAGGAAGTGTTTTGTGAATACATTACCTCCGCTACCGTGTCAGCCGAGCAACACGCAGGAGTTAGATGCAATGGTAGAGACCCTAACGGGGGCTTTCATGACATCTGCTGAAAGATCATGTCCTGCTAGTAAGCAAAGGGGTAGGACTAAGCCTGCGTGGTGGAGTACTCAGCTTAGTGAGCTTAGGGCCACATGTAGAAGATGGTTTAACAGGGCTAAATTTTCAAAACAAAACTCAGATTGGGTAATATATAAGGGTTAACTCGGCCTTTATAAAAAGGAACTGAGAAGGGCCAAGCGTAGTTCGCGGAGACTATTTTGCGAAAGCATCGATAGGTCCAGCGATGCCTCTAGACTACGGAAAATCCTGTCCACAAATCCAACTATGCCAAGTTATCTGGTAAAGGATGACGGTACGTGGACAACCTCGAGTCAACGAGACGATCGAAGTCCTTCTAGACACTCATTTTCAGGATAGCTCTTCTGCTATCTCACTGGAAACTACTTCTACAATTAATGTGGCGCCATGCGTTTCTGCGTCACTTCTTTCGAAAGAAAAAATCGAATGGGCCATAGCTAGCTTTGACTCCTTCAAGTCTGCTGGTCCGGATGGTATAATTCCAGCGGATGTACAACATATGATAGACGTGGTGTATCCCTGGATTGAATCGATTTTCAAGGCCTGCCTTGAATTAATTTACATTCCTCGGATATGGAGGGAGGTTAAAGTGATCTTCATACCGAAAGCGGGTAAAAGCTCGCACACGAGTCCGAAAGACCTTAGACCCATCAGCCTATCGTCGACTCTGCTCAAGGTTTTAGAGCGTCTGATTGCGGAGCACTATCCCAGCGGATCTTCTATCTGCCTCCCAGCACGCCTACTGGAAGAGTAGATCCGTGGATACTGCCTTACACTCTCTGGTGGGTCAAATCGAAAAGTCTCTTGCCTGCAAGGAGTACACGATGGTGGCCTTCGTTAATATCGAGGGTGCCTTCAATAATGTGAAACCTGCAGCTATCTTGGATGCCCTCGCAGGTCTTCGTAGAGATGACTCGCTGTGCAGACTAATACACATGATGCTTACATCTCGCGTTATCTCCACTAGCCTCGGCACATCATCTGTACGCAGACATGTGAACAGCGGTACTCCCCAGGGTGGTGTTCTCTCCCCCTTCCTTGGAAGTTGGTGGTCAACCGACTCCTTTTAGAACTGGAAGGGCTGGGATGCAAGGCCACTGCTTATGCGGACGACATTCCTATTGCCATCTCCGGAAAGTTTCCCTGTGTCCTTAGTGGTGTAATGCAGAACGCCCTCTCTATCCTGACGAACTGGGCTAGTAAGGTTGGGGTTAAAGTAAATCCGCTTAAAACGGAACTTGTTCTCTTTACTAGGAGGTACAGCCTACCGTCATTCGAACCACCTTTGATGGAGGGCACAAGACTTGTGCTCACTGATAAAGCCAAGTTCCTTGGTCTCATACTGGATAGGAAACTTTGCTGGAAGTTGAACATTCAGCAACGTGTTGAAAAGGCACTATACTCGTGCAAGAAGGCCGGTAAGAAATGGGGCTTACATCCGAGGGTAGTGTACTGGCTTTATATATCGGTTTTGCGCCCTATTCTGTTACATGGGGTTGTCGTTTGGTGGACGGCGCTTAGGGTTGAATCCTATAGAACCCTGCTGGAGAAGGTCCAAAGATTGGCATGCATTGCCATCACGGGGGCTCTAAGGACTACACCGACCGCTGCCTTGAGCGCTCTGTTGAATCTGCTTCCCTTGGACATTTTCGCAGAGTAGATGGCGGCGATTACGGCTGTTCGCCTCCGTGAAACCGGTCTTTGGGCGGCGTCAACCACAGGTCACTCGGCTATATTGATCAACCTTGATATTCCCGAGGAGACGGACTATACCTCCCCGAAATACTTGTTCGAAATGGGTTTTACAGGCCTGATTCCCTCTAGGAACAATTGGCCTGTAATCGCTTTTCAGGAATCAGATGCCATTACGATTTTCACTGATGGTTCTAAGACTGACGAGGGAGTGGGGGCTGGCGTATACTCGGAAGAGTTGAATATTAGCTTGTCGTTCCGACTCCCGAACTTTAGTAGTGTTTTTCAGGCGGAAGTTACAACGATATATCTGGTAGGGACATTATAATCTACACGGATAGCCAACCGGCGATTAAATCGCTTAGCTCTGTCTTGGTAAATTCGAAGACAGTACTGGATTGTCGCAACTCCCTAATAGAGATGGGAAGGCTCTTTAACATTTCTCTGTGCTGGGTGCCCGGGCATAGTGGTTATGTTGGTAACTGCAAGGCCGACGAACTGGCTCGAGCAGGTACGATCAATGAGATCAGCGCGCCGTTACGTAGCACCAGGAAGCCGTTGACTGCTTGTAAACTGGCCATCAAAGATGCGGCGTATGATAGCGCCTGCATCAGATGGAGCAATGGCAGTACATGTCATGTGGCCCAAACTGGATCCCAAACGTTCTTCTGAATTGCTAATGCTAAACAGAGATAATCTAAGAACTGTCGTAGGAGTGCTAACTGGACACTGCCTAATTGGGGAGCACGCCAGGAGACTTCGTCTTCCATATAATGATTTTTGCAGGAGCTGTGGGGACGAGGAAGAGGAGGAAAGTATGTCTCATTTTCTGTGTACCTGTCCGGCCCTGGCGAGTTTTAGGAAAGACCTCCTTGGTTCCTACTTCTTCACTGATCTGGATGACCTGAAAAAGGTAAATGTTGGTCGGCTACATCGCTTCATTGTGAGCTCAGGCCGGTTTAACGAGTGAGTTGGTCTCAGTTGGTGAGTCCAGGGGTATCACAACGGACCCAGTGGTGGTCTAAGTGTGCTTAAGCAACCCTTTTAACCTAACCTAACCTACAAAAGGGTCCCCTTTGACAACGATGCGTATCAGTCATCGCAGCAATACATTAAGAGGAGGTGCAATCAGCAATAGCAGGACTAGGTCCAAACATAGTTCCCTCGGCACAACCACCAGTCTACCTGTTTCGCATTGACCGGGACGTCATGAACACATGTCCCGCCTGCAATTGTACGCCTAACGAAGTGGACCACGTCTTCAATTGCCCAGTTGCGGCCACACACCTGACTCTCAGGTCGCTGTGGGAGAACCCCGTGGAAGCAGCCATTTTCCTATCAATTAACACCGAGGGAGACGACGAACCATAGCATGTAACACACTCACACACCGAACTTCCGACCATTGCAATCACAACGACATACGAGTAAAAAAAAAATAAAGGTTTACCACTTCAAATGGTGAGTAGAATATATGAATTAAATGGAATATAATGTGATTCCATTCTAATGTGCAACTTCACAAAATATTGCATCCCTTTTCCCAACCACCATCATAGTCAATTAATCGTGTACTTACAATTCTCTTGGGAAATTTTACAGATAACAAGCGCTTCACAGTGTATGGAGTGACAAGGTGAGGTTCGGTCAAGTAGTAGAGCAAATGGCAAATTTCATTAGCCTGCAAAAGAATCAAAGATTCAACACTTAAAGATCTCATTAGTTAAGAGCTAGCATTCTACTTACATAGCCTGGCGTCATGAGTGATGAAAGGAGTAAGTAATAGCTGTGTTGCAAATCTTTTGTCGAAACAACTGTGCAGTGGACAGCACCTGTGGGCAAAAAAAAAAGTTGTATTTTGTTTGTTTGAGATTGTAAAGTTCTGCATCAAATACAACGGTAGTTTCGACCGGAACCCTATGTAGTGAAAACGTGTCAACCAATGTGTCAAAAAATTTTGCAAATTAATAATAAATTTTTTCATGTTTAGCGTTACGGGCCCTGCTCGGAGCTCCGCAAATTTTTACCGTGATGAAGGAGGGCGCTTCCTTCCTAATGTAAGTGAAATCCAAAGCATAAAAAAAAAACCCAGCAAACAATTTCTATCTTCCGCGATAAGAATGCGATTCGCCTTGGAAGATAAATTTATAGATATCGCCATCTTACCGCGGGAGTCACCCCCTTCGGGAGAAAATAGTTACCGAAAGCGAAACATCCTGGAGAAACTTTGGCGAAACGAGTTGGCAACGAGAAAGCGAATCGCAGCGGGGATAAATTTACGAATTGACAAAATGACGCGATGAGAGTCAACTAGAACAAAAATTATTATCGCTTTTTTTATTAGATTAATCTTCATGCTTTTTTTTATCTTAGGTTAGGTTAGGTTAAAGGGGCTGCCGTGATACCCACAGCACACGTAGACCACCACTGGGTCCTTTGTGATACCACCATCGACTCCACAAACCCGAGTCCTACCTATTCATTGAACCAGCCTGAGCTGTTGATAAAGCGCTGGAGCCGGCTGGTGCTAACATCCTTAAGGTCGTCCAGATCACCAAAATAGAAAGACCCCAACGTAATCCTTCTACTTCTAGCCAGGGCATGACACCCGCATAACAGATGAAAGGTACTCTCCTCCTCATCCTCATCCTCGCAACTCCTACAGAGGTCATTGTGTGAAAGCCCCAATCTCCTAGCATGTTCGCCGATCAGGCAGTGCCCTGTAATCACCCCCACAAGAGTCTGTAGATTACGTCTATTCAACGCCAGTAGCTCCTCAGAGCGTTTGGGATCGATCTTAGGCCAAAGTTGCCTAGTAACAGTACAAGTGCTACCGTTACTCCACATCGTGTTGGCAGCACTCAACGTGACATTGTTTATCAACAATTTACAGGCTGATAAAGACCACCCTAGATGGCAGTGACTAAACCCGGTCCCCCCAATTGAGCCTCTTCTAGCTGGTTCATCCGGCACTATGGGCCGGAATCCAACAAAGGGAGATGTTAAAAAAAATTCCCATCTCCAGAAGACAGGTGCGGCATGCGGCAACAATCTTTGAGTTTGTGATCACAGATTCAAGGCACTTAATCGCCGGCTGACTATCCGTAAAAATGATAATATCCTTAGCAGCTATGACATTACGCCCGAGCCATATGAGAACCTCCCAAATAGCCGCAATCTTTGCCTGAAGAACGCTGCAAAAGTCAGGTAGATGTAGTGACAAGTTTAAATTCAACTTGTCCGAGTATACCCCCACTGCCACTCCTTTATCCGTCTTAGAACCATCAGTGTATAAACTTACAGCATTAGACTCCTGTGTTGGCTTCCCACTCGACCCGTGAGGGGATTTCGCTTACAAAATTCTTACCGAACAGATACTTGGGAAGAGTGTAATCCGTCACCGCAGGAAAATCCAAGCTGCTAAGAACAGACGAGTGTCCCGTGGCTGCCAAAGTCAACTGTCCAGTTTCCCGAAGACGAATGGCTACGTTCGAGGCCACCTGCTTAGCAAAAATATCTAGGGGGAGCAAATTGAGCAAGACATCAAGAGCAGCTGTTGGCGTAGTTCTAAAAGCCCCCGTGATGGTGATGCTCACCATTCTTTGGAATTTCTCCAGCATACTTCGGTAAACCGCAAAATTGAGGGCAGTCCACCAGACAATAATACCATGCAGAAGTATAGGCCGCAGGACTGAGACATAGAGCCAGAAAACAATGTTCGGTTTCAGGCCCCACTTCCTACCTATGGCCTTCTTACACGAGTACAGTGCAACAGTCGCCTTAGCTACTCGCTCCTGGATATTGGGTTTCCACCCCAGTTTCCTGTCCAGAATGACGCCCAGAAACTTGGCTTTTTCAGAGAGAATAAGTCTCATTCCGTTCACCAATGGTGGATCGAATATTGGTGGCCTGGGTTTCCTTGTAAATAGAAGCAGTTCTGTTTTCTCCGGATTAACACCAACCCCAGCTTGCCTAGCCCATTTCGTCATAATAGAGAGGGCATTCTGCATAATATCACTGAGCACCGAAGGGAACTTCCCAGAGATTGCGATGGCAATATCGTCCGCATACGCGATAACTTTGCATCCCACACCCTCCAGGTCCAAAAGCAATTTGTTAACCGCCCGATTCCAAAGAAGGGGGGATAGTACGCCACACTGAGGAGTTCCCCTATTAACACTCCTGCGCTCAGATGCTGCACCCAGGCGAGTACAAATGACCCTAGTTGTTAGTAGTTGGTCTATAAGCCTACAGAGCGATCCATCTACATTCAGACCGATGAGAGAATTGGTTATAGCCTCAGGTGCAACATGAATGAAAGCGCCCTCGATGTCCAGGAGGGCAACCAAGGTAAATTCTCTACAGTCGAGAGACCTCTCAATGTAACCTACCAGAGAGTGTAAGGCCGTGTCCATCGACCTTCCTTTCCAATAGGCATGCTGTAATGAACACAGAAGTCGTGTTGGAATAGTAGTACGCAGGTGTACATCAATCAAGCGCTCAAAAACCTTTAGCAGAGTGGAAGATAGGCTAATTGGTCTAAGGTCATTCGGACGCGCGTGTGAGCTCTTCCCCGCCTTAGGGATAAAAACGATCTCGGTCACTGACCATTCACGGAGAATGTAGACCAGTTCCAGACAAGCCCTTAGGATGGTTTCCAACCATGAGTAAGCAATATCCAACACGTGCTGCAAATCTGCCGGGATGATACCGTCAGGTCCAGCTGACTTGAAAGACTCGAAGCTAGATATAGCCCACCGAATTTTTTCCTCTGAGAGTATAGATTCAAAGTCACAAGGAACAACCAGTCCCTCGCCCACAGGAGAGCGGGGCTCTTACTTTCTTTGACGCTCATAATTCATATTTCATCCTTTTCCACAATTGATATTTGTAGGATTCGAACCAGATTCCCATGATTGCAAGTCCATAGTGCTAACCGTTGCGCTATCTAGACTACAAACAATGAGAATGACACAGTTGTCGTTTCGTATTTATTGTGAATTGCCGGAATATCATATTGGCGATAAATTGGTGAATTGAAATCCTATCGCGATTCTTTCGCCTGAGGGATATCCCCTAATTATTGAAAAGGCAACAAATAATCTATGAATTTATCGCATGGAAGAATCGCCATCGTATTATCTGGGCAATTTATCTTCCAAATGATACAAAATTGTTTGCTGGGAATATTCGGTGCTTGGTTCAGCGTTTACATGTAAACGAAGCATTGTTACATACATACGTGCAAGCTGTGCATTAAATGTACTCACACGTCAACCACTGTAGCACGGCTTTAAGTACTCGAGAATTTGCCAAGTCGCCACGAATCTCAGCGAGTACCCACGCCAGTAGAAAGTCCAACGTTTCCGGAAGCACGTCATCCTTAGGTATCATAAAGTGAATTCCCTGAATGGACAGACGTTGTCCTGCAACAAAAAAAAAACACATTATCTCATTATTCAACGTGTTCCAGAATATGTAAATGCATAAAGCATGTTTCATTAATATTCATTTCATATTTACGCGGCAATAAAAGTATTTTTCGCCACAATTTGTCTAATGCATGTTTCCCCAAACCGCTTCGCACAACGGCGTCCTCAATATCGTTCAGGCACTCTTCGATTTCCTTGGCGTTCGCTTTCGATTTCAGTAAATCGTCGAGCCACTCATAAAGCGGATCTAGCACCATGGCGGAAGACGGTTTTTCAAGTTTCCCGGCAATTTTGCTGAAATTTACAAGAACTACGACACAAACAAAAAACACTCAACACAACACAATTTGTAAACAGTAAACAGCAGCCATTTGAATTTTTGAAAATGACGTTGACGTTTCGAAATTTCGAATATACGAATATTGAGGAAAGTTTACAGCGGCTTTAATGGTTATGTACCAAAAATGATCACATGTTGCAACCATGGTTTGTGTCTAATGTTCGAAATTACCGTAGATACAGTAGTCGAAAGTCGGAACGGTTTATAATCGCCAATTTAATTAAGCAGCAAACACATTCGGGGCAGTGAGCAGCGGCAGCAACGAAAACTAGGCCTGGTTTCATTCTGCACACCAACTTAGTATGCGTCTGTAGCTTAGCTCGGTAACGCACCGGGCATTTTTTGCTACTCGAAACACGGTCTCTGCGGTTCGCGCCCCGCAACGGGACCAACTATTTTTTATTCTCAAATTCCCTCTGAATTAATTTCTCCGAGCTTAGTGGTTTCGTATGGATAGTAGCACTCATCAGGTCTTGCATCTTTGCAGCTATCCATGTGCAAGACGACCTCGAAAGTGTGAGAATTCTGTTTGTATTAAGCCGTGAAGGCGTGATTTTACTTGAAAACTCGACCGTGGAGGTCTAGATGGTGTGAAGCACTTATATTAACTCACTAGAGGGGTGGAGAGAGGGTGAGAAGTGGAGATATTTGTTCCCTGGCAATTTTACTTTATGTATTAATGTTCTTGCAAATGTACAAGTGCGAATCATTTTCAATTTAAATTGGAATTGTTTGTGACACTTGGTTTCATTCTGCACACCAACTTAGTATGCGTCTGTAGCTTAGCTCGGTAACGCACCGGGCATTTTTTTGCTACTCGAAACACGGTCTCTGCGGTTCGCGCCCCGCAACGGGACCAACTATTTTTTATTCTCAAATTCCCTCTGAATTAATTTCTCCGAGCTTAGTGGTTTCGTATGGATAGTAGCACTCATCATATAAAGTAAAATTGCCAGGGAACAAATATCTCCACTTCTCACCCTCTCTCCACCCCTCTAGTGAGTTAATATAAGTGCTTCACACCATCTAGACCTCCACGGTCGAGTTTTCAAGTAAAATCACGCCTTCACGGCTTAATACAAACAGAATTCTCACACTTTCGTGGTCGTCTTGCACATGGATAGCTGCAAAGATGCAAGACCTGATGAGTGCTACTATCCATACGAAACCACTAAGCTCGGAGAAATTAATTCAGAGGGAATTTGAGAATAAAAAATAGTTGGTCCCGTTGCGGGGCGCGAACCGCAGAGACCGTGTTTCGAGTAGCAAAAAATGCCCGGTGCGTTACCGAGCTAAGCTACAGACGCATACTAAGTTGGTGTGCAGAATGAAACCAAGTGTCACAAACAATTCCAATTTAAATTGAAAATGATTCGCACTTGTACATTTGCAAGAACATTAATACATAAAGGAAAACTAGGCGGTTTAAAATGTACATTTTGATATGTTACAAGTACAACAGGCCGAAGGTTCCATTACACCTGGACCCCAATGCGAGCGCGGGGCAAGCGAGCCTTCCGCCAACGATTCCATCCTTATCGCCTCATTTTCTTTTATTCCCCATTTTTACCTCCCTCGATTGTGTTGTCTGCCCCAAGTCTATGAATTTTTGTTAAAACGTAAAGGGCAGGGGCAACGAGTGGCGAAAACCCTGCCCACGTCTCCTGAACTGAGCTACAGCAAGCATAGATCGCTGCCATGGAGGGTGGTGTCATATTTTGTATTTTCTTTTCTTTTTTGCAAACGTATTTTGGTGATACGATAAGAATTCTCGCCATGAATTTTAACTGATGTTGTCTCGTTGTAGAATGAATCTTTTGGCCTTGGGAAATTTAGAACGCTATGGCCAAGTGGCAAAATCTCAGGTACAGTAGATTTCCAATTAGAAACTTCTACGTCTGTTCCCACTCCCAGTTTACACACCGTTGTATGTTGCTTAAAATATTCGTGGAGATGTCGGACTTTAATATTGGGTAGGTTTCTGTCTGTAAATCGGCAACATGCCATGGCAACGGCGTTTCTCGACAAGGTTAAGTTACTTGGTCTGATTCTAGACAGGAAGCTGGGATGGAGGCCAAATGTTCAGGAACGTGTAGACAAAGCCACTATGGCACTCTACATCTGGAGGATGGTGATAGGTTGGAGCTGGGGACTACAGCGGAAGGTGGTTTTGTGGCTGTACACATCAGTTCTTCGGCCTATTCTTGTAACGGACGGTTTGGTGGGCATCCGAAGATGCCCGTGGGGACGGAGCCTAAGGTTGCATTATGACCGTGAAAGTCGGGCAATGCCATCTGGCGAAGAAATAGGCCCCTCAACGAGCTAATCAGCGGCCTATGCTTGTTGTAGCTCAGTTCGGGAGATGTGGACGGGGTTTTCGTTGCCCCTGCCCTTTACGTATTAACAAAAATTCATAGGCCTGGGGAAGACAACACAAACAGGGGAGGTAAAAATGGGGAATAAAAAATGAAGCGATAAGTATGGAATGGTTGGCGGAGGGCTCGATTGCCCTCACGCTCGCATTGGGGTCCAGGTGTAATGGGACCCTCGGCCTCTGGTTTCGCACCACCAACAGATCACTACTCATCAGGTGCTGCTTCGATCTGCTGGTGGGAGCAGCACTACCAGACCATAATAGGGTTCGTTACAGGTGGTTCATTACATTCTTTTGAATGGCATTCTTGTCTGGTGGACGGCCGGCGCTTAGAATGGGTTCCCACAGGACTCTCTTGGGAAAGGTACAAATATTGGCGACGATTGCTTCAACCGAAGCTATCAGATCCACTCCATCAGCTGGCCTGGATGTGCTTCTAAATCTTATACCACTCGATATTTTTGCTGAACAGCAAGCAGCGATTGTAGCATTGCGACTTTGATAAACCGGTCAGTGGGGCGCGCTAAACTCCGGGCACTATGCTATTTTGAATAATCTTGACCTCCCTGCATATACGGATTATATCTCTCCTAAGTATATGTTTGGCAAGAATTTTGTGAACCAGATTCCCTCAAGGGACATGTGGGAAACTGCAGCAATCACTCACCCATACTCCATATACTGACGGATCCAAAACGGATGCTGGAGTGGGAGCCGGTATCTTTTCGGAGAAGTTGAAGATTAGTTTATCTTTCCGCATACACTATCATTGCAGCGTGATGCAGGCAGAGATTTTGACGATTTCACAAGCTCTCGCCTGGGATATAATGTCACAATTGGAAGGAAACTCACTATTTACACTGACAGTCAGGCTGCAATTCGATCGCTTTATTCGGCTCTGTCGACATCGTAAACGGTTACAAACTGTCGATCGCTTCTTGATGAGATGGGACGTTAAAATCACATTGTGCTGGATTCCAAGTCACAGTCCTTATGCTGGTAATTGTGTGGCTGATGAACTTGCTCGGACTGGGACGCCTGGGGCAACTGAGGATGGTCGCTGGGACATCGGAGTGCCTTTCACAATCTGCAAGCGAATTATTAACTTTAACGCGAAAAATAAAGCGAGCGCTAGATGGATTGAGGACGGTGAGTGTCAAACCATGAAGAGATTATGGCCCACAACGGACCCCGGCCGTTCAGCTGCAATATTATCACTGAATAGGAAGCACATTGGTGTGGTGGTGAATGTTATCACTGGGCACTGTCCCATTGGGGAGCACGCAAGAAGACTTCGCTTACCCTACAATGACTTCTGTAAAAGCTGCAAGGATGCAGACGAGGAGGCGAGTATCCTGGTTTTTCTCTGCAACCATCCTTGGCTGCGAGGAGGCGGGTCTTTCTGGGGGACTCTTTCTTCCTTTATTTGAAAGAGCTAAGGGGCATGAGCCTGCTCAGGTTTTATCGGTTCATTGCCAGCTGTGGCTGGTTCAATGGATAGCAAGTTTTAATGAGATAAGTGTTTATCCTGGTGGGTATCACAACGAGCCCTTTGGTGGCCTATGTGTGCTGCGTCATCCGCGGCAGCCTTTTAACCTAACCTAACATGGAGATATTGTTTTATGGAACCCAAACTGTGTTGGAGATGGTGGATTTTCACAATAAACACGGTTTCTTGTCAAAATTTTGAATGGTTTTAAGTGAATTTGTGGAAATCCGATCTCATGGTTCGATAGATAAATAGATTGACTATCGAATAGCATCATCAACTCAAAATTTTCAAAAATTGGAGACAATGGGTTTTGGAAATATATCCCTCATTTCTTTCTTCTGTACAATAAGGGATATTATTTCACCGGAGAAATTGGTAATCAATTAACACAAGAAAAACGAAAAAAAAACACGATATGTTTTAAATCAAACCAATTCGCACCCCACCCACGCCACACAAAAGCTATTTGACATGAAAAAATCCATAATAATGCAATTATTTTGGAAATTGTTCGTTCGAGCGATTGTATTTCGAGTGAAGGAGCCAGCCATTCTTGTTATACTAAAAGATCGCTTCGGGAAACTATATCTCTACAACAACTAAACAAATGATCTCCACTTAGGTCATACAAAACAGTTTCACTAGTCACTGCAATTACACATGTACTCGTACATCAATCATTCATAAAACTGCATATTAAACAAAGTGCATTCTAATTGCTCTTACTTTGTCATAAATCATAAATTGGATAATAGTCATTTATAGTAAAACATGCAACTGCTCCAAATTGCAGCTAAACTGAATCATTCACCAATAAACTTTTCGTATATACGAGTACATAAATACATAATCTAATCTCAAAAAGAAATTTTTATTTAGTTATGAATAAAGCATACGTTAAATTTGTTGTGGCATTATGCGTAGAGTCTGCGATTTCAATAAATTTGAAATGTTCAAAGTCGTCCCGCGAATTCAACCATTTCAGCTTGCTGAGACATTGTCAACGTTCTACGCAACCTGTGGTGGGTCTTACCAACACAAATAACCCGAAAGATTGCGAAGAATTTACAAAATCCGTGAAAGGACTTGCATTCAATTACAGTCCACTTAAGGACAGATTCTATTTATTTTCAATGGATTCCAAACCTGGTGAGTATTTAAGTGGCGAATTTCTTTTTAGAATCCCTCAAAAGCCAATTCGATTAAGTCTATTTTTAAAATTGCTCGTTTTTTCGGATACCTTTATAAACCATTCTGGAGCAGATACTTAGAATATAGAGCCATGGAATGAGCTTATCCGGTATGTCTCTGGCTTCAACATTTGGCGAATAAGTCGACAGCCAGCCTACTCGGTTGTTGTTTGATATTGACATATGTTGACTGTTCTGTCGAATTGTGCATGAATAAAGGTAAATTCTTGTCAGATTATCGATAGTCAGCCTACTCAATTGGCGTTTCGGTATTGACATAATGTTGACCGCACTGTCCAATTGTGCATAAACAAACGTCAATTCTTGTCAATATTTAAATTTCATAATTACTAAACGGTCTATTGAGTAATATTACGTTTACACTATCCCCAGATTACTTCATCTGCAGCGTAATCTGGGTGTGGTGAATTCAAAATTGTATGTATTTGACAGTCACAGATTATCTCAGCCGGCGCAGATGAAGTAATCTGGGGATAGTGTAAACGTAATATTAGCTGACTGTCGACCACATGTCGACTTAGTACCCAGATTTTGGAGCCACTGTTTCTGTGGAGACATACAGGACAAGCTCATTCCACGCCTCTATGTTCTAAGAGCAGATACCACAAAACAACTGGTAAATTATTTAGTTGACAAAAAGAAAATTACTTTATAAATAAAAATTTAAGTAATCCGAAAACATCGACTTGGCTTCTGAACGGCTCGTTTATCATTTATAGTAGGGGGATTCATGCTCACGTCGTATTTGTCGTAAAGTTGTAAGCTTCTGTCATTTTACTATGGAGATGACAGAAGTTCACGACGAATACGATGTTTACGACATACATCACCGGAAGCGTGAATTCCTCTAGTTTAATTTTGATTTATCTCTTTTATCACAAGGAAACGGCACCCTATTCCCTCGAAAATCTCGGGGAAAACATATCCTGGATCAGCCTGAAGAATACTATCGTTGTCATGCACTGGCCTGTCCGGAAGTCGGAAATTTATCGACTATAGTAAATGATGTCCGTTTCGACTATTACAGTCTCTACACAAATCCTATTCGTAAGTACATATCGGGAACATCTGCCCTTTCATATGTCTAGAACTTAAATTTACTTTCAGCTCCAGTCAACACAACATGTGTACCCGAGGTTGGGCTTTTTCAAATCCATAGCACCCCAAAAAAATTCAGTGCAGCCTATAAAGCGTGTATTGAAGAATCTAATGGAACGCTGGCCAATGTCCTTTCGGAAGGTAGAAGCAACGGACTAGCATACATTTTACGAACAACCGGTAATGAAAGCGATATGAATACACGAAAGGCCTTCGTTGGGCTCAACTACACGCTACCTGAACGGGAGTTTTATTCGAGCAATGGAGCCAGCCTGAAATGTTTTGGATATCGCGCATGGGCCCCCGGATACCCCAAGTAGGTGAAGATTCAGCTCGTTTTTGAACTAATAAATGTTTTTCGTTACATGTTCTGTCTACATGAATAGACGACACGGAAATGAAAGTTGTGCTGCAATTAAAGAAGATAATTCGTGGATCACGATAGAATGCAATGCGACTCTTCCATTTATTTGTGAGGTTTTGAGCTCTTCGCCAGCTGAGGGCAGTACGGACTATTGCTTTGCTAAAGTGCCTCCTTTGATTTTCTGGCCGAATTACATAGATGTGTGATTATAACTAGCTAATTCAGCAAACAAAACAGTTATAAATTTCAAATTTTTCTGACGATGAGAGAGATCGTTAAAATTCGAGATGAAGGACTGGGAGCCCCAAAAAAAACCTTATTCAATTTGCATTATACACTTTCGAGCAAAAATACTGAATCAAAAGGAAAGCACGTGTATTTGTATGCATATTTTGAAAAGTATTGTACATTATGTATCCCTACAAATCGTATATCATTAGAAAACTTGAAATCTTAGCTTTACATTAATACCATTTTAAACAATATTTGAAGATAGATTTTAAAAGAGTGGGGCTTGAAATCAAAAAGTAGGAAAAATGGGGATTTTAGAAAATGGAGTGTGGTCAGGTTTTTGTTAAATAAAACAAAATTTTTTTAAAAAATAACAAAATTATTTATTTATGTAGTCCGGATGGCGCAACGGTTAGCACGTTCGCCTTCAACGCACTGGGCCCCGGTTCGATTCCGGGGATTTACGTGTCGGACTATGAGCCCACTCAGCTGTTAAATGAGTACCCATTATGGGGTAAATAACTCGGTTGAGCGTGTTGCTGATCACATACCTCTGCACAAAAAACCGTCACGATCTAGAAAATGAGATGATGCTAACTCATCTCGAAGCCGTGGTTCAAAGTGGACTGTTGCGCCAGTTATTTATTTTTTATTTATTTATAATTATTATCATCTCATCAAACATCAAATAATAATGATAATAATAATTACAAATGAATAATGCAGATTGCGGATTCTTTAATAATTATTATTTCTTCTGAAATGATAATTATATCTTCCTAGACACAGACGTAACATGTGTTGCCCAGATTACTTCACTTCATCGACGCTGCGCGTGAGCATGTGTTTTCGCTAGCCACTGTACTCTGTTTCTTACTCAAATATACATCGCAGACGCCCATTAGCCCGTCCATGATATTGTGGAGAGCAGTGGGAATTTCAGGCTTTTTTAATAATTATTCTTTCTTCACTGTGTGTAGTTGCTCTTCTTGTACACCCCCTTCATGTTTTTTTCGTAGTTGAACTGATTTAAAAAAAAATACACTACCGACCTACTTTTTCCAATTTTTTGGGCAGTATCCCAATACGTTAGTCTGAACTCTTTACAGGCAACTATTTAGCCTTTTTTTTCCGGTGTCGAAACCTTTCCTCGACTCGTTGTTTGCAAGATCCTTTAAAATGCACCACTAATGACAAAAATCAGTGCAGAGATTGCACTTTTTTTTATCAAAATCTAATATGTTGTATATTGGGGGGCAAAAACTCCTCTTCCATAGTCCTCCGCGTGGGCGCCCCCTGGAACGGCAGTGGTCACTGACCATTGCCAACCAACGTCAAGCCGCCAGTGATGGCGGTGCGATGATTTGGTTGAGGTACCCCTGTGGTGTGGGGTGTGAAAAAAAAAAAATACCACGGTCTTTCCCTTTGAGGGCCTGTCGTTAAAACCGACAATCAAAGGACAGGATGTGTATGCCAGCAACTAGCACTATCCGAAATCTTTATATGCTAACGAAACGTCAACTATGCCTCGGATAAGGACTGACTCAACGGTTACGACTTTTAGCTATCGTACAA
Source organism: Chloromyia formosa (assembly GCA_964017055.1). NCBI lineage: Eukaryota > Metazoa > Arthropoda > Insecta > Diptera > Stratiomyidae > Chloromyia > Chloromyia formosa. The sequence goes on along the minus strand of OZ024816.1, from coordinate 23,338,404 downwards.
TGACAAAGATTGGATTCTGGAATGTGCGTACTCTCCTGGACAATGGATCAGAAGGTCCCCAGAACGCACGATTTCTTCAATTAGAGAGTGAATTTCTGAGGTACAAATTAAATATCTTAGGAGTTAGTGAGATAAGATGGTGGAACAGCGGAGAATTCATCTCTCCAACGGGCAGCACTGTAATGTTGTACTCCGGTAAAGCTACCGGTAGTCGCCGTGAGTCAGGTGTGGGGCTCCTTTTAACCAGAGCCGCGCGAAACTGTCTCTTATCCTGGGAACCGGTCTCTGACAGGGTCTTGACCGCCAGGTTCCGGACCAAAATGAGGAACATCTCAATAATACAATGTTATGCCCCTACTGAACCCGACAATGTCTTGGCAAAAGACTCCTTCTACGAAGAACTAAACGCCGTTCAGAGCAGAACACCTAAAGGTGACATTATATTGGTTATGGGTGATTTGAATGCGAAAGTTGGCGCTGATAACTATGGGCTCAGACATGTGATGGGGAGACACGGTCTTGGTGATCGTAATGACAACGGTGAAAGATTTGTGGAGTTCTGCAACTTTCACAGTCTCTTCATCGGTGGTACTATGTTTGAGCATAAGGACCACCACAAAATCAGTTGGTCCTCTGTTGATCGGCGCAGAACACAAAATCAGATCGACCATTTTGCCATTAGTAAAAGATTCAAGAGTTGCCTCCTGGACGTGCGAAACAAGAAGGGTGCCGATATTGGGATGGGAAGAGACCATTATCTTATGATCGCTAATGTTCGATTGCGTATTGCAGCCGTGCGCCGCCCCAGCGACGAAAGATCCAGGCCCCGCAAATTCCACACCGCTCGACTAAAAAATCCAGCTGTCTTACAACAATATAATGACCATCTTGCGCAAAAAGCGGCTGAGATAACTAGTCACCCAGATAGTGACATAAACGAAAACTGGGATGCCATAAAAAATGCGTACATTGATAGCGCAAATACCATCCTTGGCCCAAACCCGGATTGCCGGAATAAGCCCTGGATGTCCGACGCTTCATGGCAGCGGATTGTTGAAAGAAAGGAGCTGAAAGTTCGTTTGGCTGCAGCCTCAGACGACAATCGAAGCAGCATCGAACTCCTTTACCGTCAGAAAGCTCGAGAAGTTCAGCGTAGTGTGCGACGCGATAAAAGAGTTTATGCCAATTCTCTTTTAGCGTCAGCAGAAGAAGCCGCTAGAAGTAACAACTTAAACGCCGTATACGGTGTCATCAAGGAGTTTACAGGTGGTCGTAACTCCTGCCAACATCCGGTGAAAGATAGTGATGGAAAGCTACTTATCTTGGAAGAAGATCAAATGAGACGGTGGAAAGAACACTTCGCCGCGGTCTTGAACCGTGTAACCTCTGGTGAAGTTCCCCCTCATATAGATAATTTAGCTAACCATCAAAATGTGCGTATACGGTCCACTGCCCCGACTAAAGAGGAAATAGTCACTGCAATTATTGCACTAAAACGAGGAAAGGCCGCCGGACTTGACGGCATCGCTGCCGAACTTTATCAAGCAGCCCCAAGCGTAACTGCCGATTTGCTGCACCCACTTGTTGATAAAGCGTGGAATACAGAGACCTTTCCCACTGAGTGGAAGGAAGGTTTGATCATCAAACTTCCAAAGAAGGGTAGCCTCACAGACTGTAATAATTGGAGAGGCATTTGTGTGCTTCCTGCCGTTGCCAAGATAATAGCTAAAATCGTCCTGGAAAGACTAAAGGCCCACTTAGAAAGCACAATTGATGAAGAGCAGGCTGGCTTTCGATCCGGATTCTCCTGTGTCGATCACATTAACACCTTGCGAATCATCATCGAGCAATGCGCTGAATACGATTCTCCGCTTCACTTGCTTTTCATCGATTTCGAAAAGGCTTTCGATAGTGTGAACCGGGATTCTATATGGGCGGCCTTGCGCAGGAGAGGCATCCCTGAGAAGCTTGTGGCTATTATTAAGGCAACCTATGACGGCGCGAAATGTCGCGTTCTGCATAAAGGTAAGGTGTCGGGGGACTTTGAGATTCGCAGTGGAGTTCGGCAGGGGTGCATCCTCTCACCGATCCTATTCCTCATTGTGATCGGCGATGTGTTGCATGCAGCCCTATCCGGACTCGACAGAGGAATTCAATGGACTTTGACATCTTATCGACAACATCTTGACTACGCTGACGACATATGCCTTCTCTCCCACAAAATCATGGATCTGTCCGCAATGGCGTTAGATCTCGAGAGGGAGGCAAGCAAGGTTGGGCTAAAGATTAATACCAACAAGACCAAGGTTCTTAGCCCGCCGTTGCGAAAAAGAAATCCGACACCTATTGCCATCAATATTAATGGGCAGCCTGTGGAGAAGGTGGACAACTTCGTCTACCTGGGTAGCATTGTTGCCGAAAATGGTGGTACGGAGCAGGACATCGCTCGTCGTATCAACCAGGCTAAACGTGCATACGGCATGCTGTCCAAAATCTGGCAGGGCAGTTATCTCAGCATCAAGACCAAGCTGGGCCTGTTTCGCTCCCTGGTACTATCAGTACTTTTGTAGGGGAGCAGTACATGGAAAGTTTCCGTAGGAGTTACCAGAAAGCTGCAAGTTTTCGTCAACTCATGTCTTCGTCGAATTTTAAGAATTTTCTGGCCCGAAACAATATCAAATGAAGAGCTAAGTCGGCGTACGGGTCAGATGCCAATCGACGAATTGATACGCAGGCGAAAATGGCAGTGGATAGGTCACACATTGCGGAAGAGTGATAACTGCATTGCTTTGCATGCCATGAAATGGAACCCCATTTCCAACCAAGGCCGACCAAGAGGGGGTCCTCGAATCACATGGCGTCGATCTGTGGCAAAGGAGTGTCAGGTACTGGGTAAGTCTTTTGGGGAGTTGCGCCCCATTGCCCAGAACAGAGTACGATGGCGCGCAGGAGTAGTTGACGCGCTATGCCCCGCTAGGGGTTAAGGCAAAGTAGTAGTATGTATCCCTACAAATCGTATGTCATTTGAAAGTTTGAGATCTTAGCTTTACAATGATACCTTTTTATCACCATTTAATGAGTGTTTTATGAATGAACGGGAAATTGAACATTTATGAATGGGTTATTACAAGGCAAACTAACCCTATAAATGCATCCGCAAAGGGTTTTTAATGGTCAGTTGAATCTGGAAGGTCGATTGAATAAGTTTAAAGCAATAAAAGTCACAATTTTGTCATTCATGAGTACCACGCCCCAGCAGGCGGCACAAGTTGTCGCCTTGTTTTCGGAAGGGCTTACTCAGAGGACAGTCGCTCGTCAGCTAGGAATGAGTCAGTCAACTGTGTCAAGAGTGTTTCGGGGGGAAGGTAGCTACAACCAGAGCCGCTCTAGGTGCACTTCCGATAGAGACGATCGTTTTATTGTGACAAGTATGCTACGAAATCGGCATCTCACGGGAGTTGACGTGCAGCAGAATCTGAGGGACGTTCGCGGAGTAGCTGTAAGCGAGTGGACAGTGAGAAGACGACTAAAGGAAGCGAATTTGACTCCAAGACGGCCCGTCACAGGCCCAAAATTGACCCCACATCACCGACAAGCGCGACTCACGTTTGCCAGGAATCACTTAAATTGGACCCTCGAGCAATGGCAGTCCGTATTGTTCACCGACGAGACCAGAGTGTGTCTACATGGCAGTGACAGAAGAGGTCGGGTATACAGGCGTCCATGTGAGCGATTTGCGCAATGCTGTATCACAGAAACGGTAGCATATGGAGGCGGTCCGTGTATGGTGTGGGTCGGTATCTCTATGGATTCAAAAGCGGAAATTGTATTATATGATATATAATATATATTATACTGATAGCTGAACGGTATATTACCGGTATTCGACGTGGCCATGCTGTTCCCTACGCAGCATCTATTGGCGACAACTTTACTTTAATGCACGACAATGCACGATGTCACACATCGCGTCAAGCACAGCAGTTCCTGAATGAAGCTAATATTGCGACAATTGACTGGCCTGCACGCAGTCCAGACTTAAATTCCATTGAGCACTTGTGGTGGGACGAGCTCAAAAGAAGAGTCCGACACAGAGATCCCAAGCCTTCGACGAATTGAAGGAGGCCTTAATAGAGGAATGGAGCGAAATTCCTCAAGATATCATTAAAAAATTAATAATTTCAATTAAAAATCGAATACAAGCTGTGATTGGAGCAAGAGGTGGTAATCCCAGATATTAATAAATAAATAATTTTGTTATTTTTTAAAAAAAATTTGTTTTACTTAACAAAAACCTGGCCACACTCCATTTTCTAAAATCCCCATTTTTACTACTTTTCGATTTCAAGCCCCACTCTTTTAAAATCTATCTTCAAATAGTTTTAAAAATGGTATTAATGTAAAGCTAAGATTTCAAGTTTTCTAATGATATACGATTTGTAGGGATACATAATGTACTTTTCAAAATATGCATTCAAATACACGTGCTTACGGTTTGATTCACTATTTTTGCTCGCAAGTGTATATAACAATCGTATAATCGCAGGATGAATAATCTTGACTTCGTGAAAAAAAGTAATAATAAAAAATTAATATTAATTAAAAATTTGAACAAATAATTGTAATTGTAATAATTGTTTTTCTTCTGGGAAATGATTATGTCAAACAATAATTATTATTTTGAAAATTTAAAAACGAATTAAAAGAATATAATAATTATTGATTTGAACAATTTTGTCCAACCTCTGGTAAATTGTACCCCAAACTTCGCAGTTTTCCCATCGCCAACGCACACTTACACAGGTGTTCAGGTGCGTTGTCCTGGTGAAAGATGATTTTTTTCTTCTCCAAGCCGCGAATTTTGGCATCCAGCTGGTCAAGAAGTTTAAAGTTATATTCGCCTGTTTTGTGTTGCCTTTTTCAAGGTAATCAATTAACAGGATCCCTGTTTACACCCACTGCTTCGACTGCTGTTTCGTTTCTGGCGTGTTGTGGTGGACATAAGTCTCATCCATGATGACAAATCGCCGCACAAAATCGGTAGGATCCCGATTGAATCGGTGCTAAGATTACTGCGAAAATCGCTTGCGCATCTGCTTTTGATCGGTATTCAGCAAGTGCGGCACCCATCGGCCTGATCATGCCCATTTTCAATACCTACCAACTCGATCATACTGTCAACATTTGACCAACATTTCAAGGCTCTAACTTGACGGACATGGCTAAATTGAATCAGGAGGTGACTCTGATGATGTATATACCTATATATATACATGGTTATACCTCCGGAGCCTCCTTTAAGGTGTTACATATTTTATAATATTGTTGATGTTATATATAATATTGTTGTTGTTATATATAATATTGTTTGAGTTGGTACATTGTTTAAAAATTTCAGTTTTATACCCCTCCCTTCACTGGGGACCCCACCACCATGTTGAAAATGTGCCTAATTGGTTGGCTTGTCCCGTTTCTTTTTAGTATCTTCTAAATTGGTCTTACAAGAAACCTTGCAAAAGTTTATTAAACTAGAGTTATTGATCCACAATTGGAGACTAAAATAAAACTTCTAGCTATTATAAAATACTTACCGAGATAGAGCTTTTAAGGCATTTGTCGATGAGCAGGCATTTTTGAATTTCTGCTCATAACTACTCTAAAAATGGGCCGAATTGAAAAATATTGGCAACGTTAGGCTAACAATCAAATTATCCTCAACTTTTGTAAATAAGCTTTTCCATTTGGAGCATCCGTTGCAAAGATCTGTGAGCTTTAAAAGTGACCAAGTGTAATTTCTCTCCGAAGCCTCGAAAATTGTCGTTTTTTGACTATCGATTTTGACTACGCTATTGAACTAAATTTAAACTTTCAGCAGTGCATTGGACGCAGAATTCAATGCTCTTTAATTTACCCAAGCAAGTTTTTCTTCGATCCGAGGCACCGTTTAGGATTTACAAGGATAATATTAAAAAAAAAAGGCTCAGGCTCACCTGCTACGACTCAATTTCCATGTATTCAGTATCTATAGAAGGGATTAAGATTATTTCCAGATCTTTCCCTAATTTTTATTAATAAGCCCCCAAATTGGTTTAATTTTACTGGCCTATAATTTGTTCTCTTGATTCAATGTTGAATCCTTTTGCAGTATTCGCGGCTATCATTAGAATTCGCTGAATGCAAAATGTTTTATTTTCAATATTCTACAAATGATTCCGTAATACATCAGTCTTGATATTATATTGTAACTTTTGCAACACACCGCAGAGTCACAGTCCCTAAAAGTCTGAGTGATGAGCTATCGTGTCGGTTTTTCGATACTTACCGAGTACGGAGCTATAACTGCAAAAGTTTGGCTTCAAAAATCGCGAATAAAATAATATTGGTAATTTCATTTAAAAGAAAATTTATTACTTTGAAAGTTTCTACATTATGACTAGTTTAACTATAATGTTCTATTTCGTTAAAACTATTTATAGTTTGACTATGTAGCTCCAATTCTACTCTACGTTGTTTGTGACTTATATTATTATTATATTATGTGTTAGACTTACGCATTATTGGAGAGAAAAATAAAAACTTAAAGTCCATTACAACCTTTCACTCTATGTACGTACATTATCTTAAATCACATTTAGGTAGTTTTTACTTCAAATCTATGCGGCGCTGAAAAAACTTCATGGTTGCTTTTTTATTCTTAAATAAATAAATAAATATCTGGGAACGGATTTAAAAAATATAATTTATTTCATTTTAGTCCAAGAAGAAGGGAATTTTAGATGGAATGTTCTGAAGGTGAGATGTTATTCTGTACTCTTATGGATTTCGGGTGCTGGGCACGAGTCTGAAGTTTACCAATGAACATTTTCGATGGGAAACCTTTTTTTTTATCAAAATAACGAAATGATGATTTTTTCTTTCCTACTTTTTTTTAACTTTTTTAAATGAATTTTTCTCAACGTGTTTTTCAAAATGCGTCCAGCAAGAAAAGTACTTTGTAAATTACACTTGTAACAAAAAGCCACAGTCTTTCCTGGTTTGTTGTAGAATTTGCATTCACCCAAATCTATTATATCCTACCGAATTATCATTGATACGTAATGCCCCAAAAGGATTTGAGGCAAAACAGAAAAAAAAGATCATAAATTTTCGTCTTTTTAATCCAAATTTCGGGTAAAGTACTCATCTCGCGAGAAAAGTTCAGCCAGATATTGGGACTTTCCGCGTCGGATGAGAACTTTTCCTGATAAAGTTGGAAAGATACACTACTAACACGGAATTTTTTAACTTTTTTTAAAAGAATTTTAAAATTTTGAAGAGTTGTTTCTCGAAAAGATGTGAACACGGAGCAAATGTTAGATGAACTTATTTTAAGAGGTATTGAGCAATGAAACGTCAGTTTCTCGTAAAGTCTCCGTTTCAGATATTTGGCATTTGTTGGCTCTGTCATTTTCTAGCTGAGTATTGAGCCTACCGGCGTGAGATATCCAACTACATATACCTAAGTTAAATCTAATTAAGTTATCATATAATTTATTCATACAATTTACCACGGAAGGTAATGGCTTACTGGTACAGCGAGTAATTTATCTACAAACCCAATATCAGAGCCTTACTCCATGGATTGAGTACTTTTCCCGATATTTGGTAACATACGCCCACAGATTTTTCACATTTTTGGAAAATTTAAATTTTGAGAAGAGTTTTTTCTCAGAAAGTTCAGGACGTACGCAGTAATAGTATATTTTGAAAGGGCTAGGGATTGTTTTTCCTTGTAGAAAAAACGCTTTAGGAAATTTTGAGCAAAAGCGAAAAGAAAATACAAAAAATAAAAGGTCCGCCTGGACGAAACTGAAAAATGTCACATGGTTTTGTTAAAAAAAATTTACAAGGAGAACTTTGTTCCTTATTTAAATTTTTTTTAACAATTTTCAGATTTGTATTCATAGAGAAAAAACATCAAGGTACAAAAAAAGATCTACCTTTAAGAACTTTTCATACAGGCCCTTTTCGCAGTACAGGTTTCTGGACTATTTAGAAAAGAGATGTTTATTATTTATGTTTTTTGTAGACTCGATTTTTTTTTATACAGCAAAATGCGTATCATTTTATTATTACGTTATGAGTATCTTTATATTTTTATTACACATATCCCATGAAAGAATTTTAACGTACAACGACTTCTTAAAATATCTTTCTTATTGCATCTCTTAAAATTTATCAGAAAGAAGATATATTTTTCTACGTTGTCAGTCAAAATGAGATCGTCTTCGGAAAAGCTATGCGATTGTTATTCGTCGTAATGTACAGGATAGAAGATACCACTGGAAGAATGCATGGGTATATTACACCTTGGGTAATGGTCATCTGTCACGTAAAAGAATCAGAAATCCGAGTCAGATATCCGCAGTGGCAAACCATGGCTTTGCGGAGCCGCGCCCCGTCACTGTAACAAGATACAAGAATATTTTTGACAAGAGTGTAAAATTGCTCGATAATACAAGTTCCGAGTTCAAAAATATTCTTGTTGCAGCGACCGCGCGGCGCAGCGGCTCGATATAGCCGTGGTTCGCAACATATGGCGCCCCACCATGGGCGCCATAACAGAAGAAAGTAGAAGAAAAGCGAATCAAGTTTGATGAGGTGAATTACCAAATAAAAGTTCAAGATAGTCAATTTAATAGCGTGGAATTACGAGCTTTTCCTTACTTAAAACAACTATAATTGAATTTAATTGGTCTTACTGTATTTTTTGGCTAGGTGGCTGAACTATCATAGGTGGGCTTTCGTAACAGCTACATATCATTGCTGAGCACTAACAATAAGGTTTAATCTTAAAGATCAAAGTGGTGGTGTTCGCACGGAGCCTCAAAACTAAAGAGCTAAGCAGATAGGTCTGTTCCGTTTCCGCATCGTCGATCTATTTGTCAATTTTGTATGAAATTTCACATAAATTTGACAGACGGCTCAGACTTCTTTGTGTTGCCGTTTATACGGCCACAGTTGGCCGTCTTTCGGTCTTTCATGAAAAGACCTACTGTAGCCTAGACCCAATCTGCCGCTGAAACCCTCGAACTGCTAATTACAAACCTCTTCCCGGGCAGCGAAGATCGCTGTAAGTTCACTTATAAACAAGATTATTATCGATCAGCGTACCTCGTGGGAAGAAATCGCATCGGTAATCACGGTGACGATGTGGGCTATCAATAGCTTTCCAAGCTAATGCTTCAGCGGTTACAAGACATAGTAATCCCATGGCTAGTAACCAATTCAAAAACTGCATATCACTTAACCATGTACCCAAGTCTTGGAGACGTGTACGAGTCACGTTCGTACATGTTCGCAGCTACACTCTCCAAAACTAGTTTATGCCAGCGAAACGTCAACTGGACCACATGGAACAGTTGACGCCAAGGGGTTAGGGCAATTGAGTGAGTGATATACGACAGCTTCTGACCAAGCCGCCTATTTCAGAATGTCAACAAGCGAATTTCAAAGGAAAATCTACGCAGACGGTTCTCCATGAGGTGGTACGCACGATTGATCATAACATATATGTAATACAAACAGTACACCCTGGCTGCCTTCATGGATATTAGGGGCGCCTTAAATAACATCCGTATGTAATGAACATATTCTGGTCTGGTTGTGCTGCTTCCACCGGCAGATCTATGGCAGCGCCTGATGAGTAAGGATCGGTCGGTGGTACGAAACTAGAGGCCCGAGGGTCCCATTACACCTGGACCCCAATCCGAGCGCGAGAGCAATCGAGCCATCCGCCAACCATTCCATCCTTATCGCTCCATTTTTTTTATTCCCCATTTTTACCTCCCTTGTTTGTGTTGTCTTCACCAGGTCTATGAATTTTTTATAATACGTAAAGGACAGGGGCAACGAGCGGCAAAAACCCCGCCCATATCTCCCGAACTGAGCTACAGCAAGCATAGGCCACTGCCAAATAGTATAGATTCCACAAGAGTTATCACTCCATAGAAGTTTCGCCTCTGCCAGGAGATTTGTATGTATTGACAAATTGTATTAACATAGTATAAACTACACAGTATAGATACACAAGAGAATCAATACATACACATCTATCGCCGGAGGTGGAGTCAGCTTTCTTGTGAAGTCTATACAATTTGTCAATACATACAAATCTCCTGGCGGAGGGGAAAGTTATATGGAGTGATAACTCTTGTAGAATTATCAATTCTCTTTGCCACTGCTTACTTCGTTGAGGGGCCCATTTCTTCGCAGATGGCACTGCGTGACCTTCACGGTCATAATACAGCCTTAGGCTCCGTCCCCATGGGCATCTCTGCATGCCCACCAGACCGTCCGTTACACGCACTGAGGTCATTCAGAAGTCCCTCATCGAACTTGGGACTCAGACTCAATTCAGTAGCTTGATAGTAGAGATGCTGAAAAGCTGAATTTTATCGGAGCTGGGAGATTTCCAAGCCACTAGATACGTACGCAGGAGAACTCCCTAAGGCGGGGTGTTGTCCCCCTGCTGTGAATAATAGCGATGGACGGACTCCTTCGAAGGCTGGAGGCATAAGATGCCAAGGTAATCGCGAACGCGGACGGCATGGTAATGCTGGTTTTGAAAAAGTTCCTCTCTGTGATGAGCGACATCATGAGTGGTGCTCTGGACATAGTAAACACCTGGACTGCCGAATGCGGACTAAGTGTGAGTCCAGACGAAACCAAACTACTCCTTTATACTAGAAAGGCAAAAATACCGGAATTTCAACTACCACAACTGAAAGGTCACTTCTTAAAACTATTATCCAACGTCAAGTGTCTCGGAGTCATTCTCGACTCCAAAAATTCAGTTGGAAGACGCACATTGAGTATCGTACAAAAAGGCCAGCATAGCCCTCTATGCCTGCAGGATAACCTGCGCCAAGAGATGGGGTATTCAGGCAAAGATGCTTTCATGGCTGTACACGGCTGTAGTGCGACCAATTCTTGTATATGGAGCAGTAGTATGCTGGCCAACCCTTTGTAAAAAATACAACCACACCCTGTTGAATAAGTTGCAAAGAACTGCAGGTACCACAGTCACAGGTACTAGGCGTTCATGCCCAACAGTCACACTAAACCTTATACAGTACCTACTTACTTCAGACCTTCAAAAAGAATTTCGTGCCGCATGCAGCGCCGCCAGAATGAAAAAGTCTGGGAGCTGGACTTCCAAACCATATAGTCATAGTGGTAAACTGGACTGTACTTGTTGCAGTACGAGACATGTTACCTACGGATTTCAGCGTCACCGAAGTGAATTAAAAAAAAAAACTTTACAACCGGGGGAACGGAGTGGAATGAAGGGGAAGTAACCGCGAAATATGACTGCAGAATATTCGGAATTCATGGATTGTGGAGTTGGTGCAGGGATCTTCTCTGAAGATTTCGGAGTATCTATGTCCTTTCGTTTCCCAGGCGTAGTACCTCAGACTGAAGTACTACTGCTTAATTGCCCTTGTGGGGCACAGCGCACAGCGCGTCAACTGTTCTGTCGTGGACGGGACTCGAACCCGAAACACCGGTACTCAGACATGGGACTGATGCCTCTACACACTGACCTACCGGTCGCCTCCTTCTTTGGAACTTAGTGGTTAACAAGTAGCTTTTGGATTAGAAGGGGGTGGGCTGTGAGGTTACTGCGTACGCGGACGATACTGACAATGTTATCACTCGAACATTTTCTGGGGTCTTTAGTGAAATTCTGCAAAATGCACTAAATAATCTATCCCAGTGGGCTAGGCAAGTGGGTATTGGGGTCCATCCGACCAAAACAGACCTTGTTCTCGTCACCAGGAGAAAGACTCCACCTACATTGATACCACCATTGCTGGAGGGGACGAGACTGGCCCTTAGCGAAAAAGCCAGATTTCTGGGACTTATATTTAATAGAACAGGCGGCCAAGGCCCGACGTCGGGTTATCGCACCACGATGATGATGACATTTAATAGAAAGCGATCCTGGAGGAGCGCGTTGCTAAGGCAACAGCTACTTTGTAACTCTTGCAGGCAGGCTATTGGCCTGAAAGAGGCCATGCATCCAAAGGGGTTTTCTTTGGTTGTACGTATCAGTCAGACGCCCTAATTTAATGTAATTTTAATTTACTTCCCATGGACATCTTGACCGAATAGTTAGCTACAATCACGGGCACGGCCATCCGTCCTACAGGAAACCGGGCAGTGAAAAGTGTCTACTATTGGTCACTCGGCTATACGTGTTCTCATCGAAAGTATAGTGAAACTGAGGATGGTAGCGCGAAATGGATTAAAATTTTTCTATGAGAACTACCTCCGCGTATCCACGTAACAAAACTATATCCACAGTAAACAAAAAATTATTGTAGTTTTTCCATCCGTGTAATGAATTTATTTATATACTCACCACGCTTTTTCGAAACACATCTACTTCGCTTCGATCAATGAATCCTTTTCACTACCATTGTATTCCCTACAATCTAGATTCGTGCTATTCATATTCAAGAGTGGCGTCTTAACATCTAAATCTAAATCTACATCTGAACTAGTTAAGCCGTTATGCTGATGTCTATTCGCTATAGCTGCACTTGAAGACATTGTCAATTGCTCTACTTTCACTAAACTCTGATCCAGTGTACTACTTAAAGCTAACATATCATCGGTGATTGCGTTGTTTTTGGGTGATTTGGGATCACTACTCGGGCCCAACTTTTCCTCAAGTTGAATGTCGGACGTGCGGATAGATTTCGTCGCTGGAATGGACTCCAGTCCGACTGCTTTATCTGATTGCGTTCTGCCACTATTCGACATTGACATTTCGGTGGTGTTGAGGACTGTTGCGGCCGTGTTATTGGTGGTGGTATTTTGTTTAAGCTGGGGACTTTCAGTGGGCTCCTCGACTTCTGGTAAGGGTTCCATTGGATTTACACCAAGAATGATTGGAGATGATGGCGCATTGGGACGAACAGTTTTACCCTGACAATGAAGTTGAGTGAGAAACGGATTAATTTAGCTTGACCCAAAAATTGACTGACGTTCGCCTGTTTTTGTCAACGGGTTCCGCCTTTCCTTTAAGCGAAGACGCAACCCTGCCTTATTGACAGATAATTGGCTATTATTACATCAACAAGTTGAAGTTAGAACAAATACGTTGTGATACGCGTCTCATTTTTATATAATTATATGTTTTCACACAAACAGCTATTAACGGAACTTGCTGATACGACAACAGCCGATTATTTGTCAAACAGACAGAATCGTGTCTTTGTCAGGATGTAACCTGTTGACAGGAACCACGCTAACGCGATATGATTCGATTGCATCTAACTTACTTGTAAGTAATATGTCATAAGCTGTCCTTTGCCCTTCACCGACACTAAGCCTCTCTGTTCGAACGTATATCCGAAAGTCTGAAGTATCTGACACGTTTCTTCCGTCACCTATACAAAGTTCCAATTATAATAAATACGAGTACGTGTCATATTAGGGATGAAAAATAAACGTACCTGAATTGCACCAGCTTTTCCAGTACTTTCCATCCGAGACGCAACATTGACCGTGTTGCCCCAGATGTCATAGTGTGGCTTTCTAGCACCAATTACGCCGGCCGTAATAGGTCCGTGATTTATTCCCATTTTCAATACGAAATGATTGAAACTTTGCTCGTTGATTCCTTGTAGGGCCTTCTTCAGTTCGAGCGCAAACTCCACGAGAAGAGCCAAATGCGCCCATCGTATAATGGTCGGATCATCGGGTTTCACTTGACGCGAAGGATTCAAACCACTGGCCGCCATATACGTTGAGCCAATGGTCTTGATTTTGATAATATCTTGGAACTGGGGAAGTTCAAGAAGCTGTAAAAATATAGTATGGTAATAATTATCACTGACTGACTATAAATTTTAGGCCTTTTTTCAGGACTTACCGCATCGTAATCTGATATAACTTCGTTTAAAAATCTAAGACACTCTAATCCTTGATTGTTTACGGTCTCTTCTGAATAGAAATCTGAAAATTTGCAGGGATGTGTATATAAGTTTTTGGATCCTACGGAAATTTGGTAATGAGCGCTCAAAACCTACCAGTAAAATTAGGCATACTGGCAAATAAAACTCCCACCTCGGCATAACTTTGTGAATATAAATCGTCGTGTGATCGTCTTTTATTTTTCATGAAATGTTCGGCTACGTGAACGGGAAGGATATTGTAAACTAGAGCCTCGTTACGACGACGCATATCACTAACTTTCTCCTTCTGTTCTGCAACTTCTGTTTTCCATTTAAATATCACTCGGTCTTCCTTATCCATCTGCAGATAAAAGTATATTTGTCAATTTTTGTATCTTATATAGTCTTTTGGACAATAAGAAAAGGATTCTTACATATCGACTTAAAAACGATAGTGCTAAGGTAACTACGAAAAGCATCGATGAAACGTTGTATCGAGTAGGTAGGCCGCTGAAAATGCAGATAAGTTCATATTTAGTTCAAGTTTATGTATTTTGTATCTTTAAGAAAATTTAATTGGAAAAAAGAAAATGGAATGCAGTTTACGATCTTATAACCGGACACCATCGGAACTAACAATTTTGTCCAGTTATGGGGGGGTGTCCGCTTGAAAGAACGCCATTTTTTTTACGAGAACTTTCCATTTTTTTTTAACAAGCAAATAACCAAAACTGGTGCGTTAGGTGAAACTGGCTGCCGTGACAAACACAGCACACTTAGACCATAAGTTGATCCGTTGTGATACCGCTGGACTTTAACGACCCATAGACCTGACTATTTATTAAACCAACCTGAACTGGTGATAAATCGAAGGATGCAGACGAAATTGATATTCATATTTTTCAGTTCCGAGAAATAGGAGCCGAGAGCCGATCTCCTCTTTTCCGCCAGTGCCGGATAGGAACAGAGAAAATGAAAACAACTCTCCTCCTCATCTGCATCTCCATAGCTTCTGCATAAATCATTAAATGGAAGAAGAAGCCACCTTGCATGCTCCCCAATAAGGCAGTGGCCGGTAATCACACCTATGACAGAGCTGATGTGCTGCTTTTTCAACGATATGAGTTGGTATGGGCGTGCAGGGTTTAAGTAAGGCCATAGCGGTATAGTTGCATGACAAGTGCCGCCAATCCACCGCTTAGCATTCGCCCTATTAATAGCTTAGTTGTATTCGTTATATTACCATGTCGTGCAGAGCTACGCCCGATAGTACATAATTTGTTAACATCCTTCACAAGCAGTTTTACATTAACAGAGTGAATTGGTTTTTTGTGTGCAGAATACCTACGAGCGTTTCCGTTTCCAATCGATTTCTAATTTTCCTTTTGTTCATATTCACTTGACTGAAAACCCTTTCGCAGTTGGCAGACGCAACTGGCAGCGCTCAAATGTTGTCAACTATTCTCATAATCGCTGCAAACTCTGGCGTCTCGCCTGCGTATTTGACATCCACAAATCCTCTGGGCTCATATTACCATCTAATTCTTCATTGAACATGAGGAGCAGCTTCTGAAATTCTACGTCAACGACCTCGACGTTCAATCCAAAATAATAGGCCAATAGATCCTCAGTGAGTGGCGAGCGGCGTTTAGGTACTATCTTAGATGTTAACAGGGCGCATTCCAGGGATCTTAGTGCCGCTTGGCTAAACGTGTATATTGTGATATTCTTATGAGATACAACGTAACGCATCAGGCGGGTTATGGCCTCTAAAATTGTAGCAATCTCCTCCTGGAGTACACTACAGTGATCCGGGAGACGGAAAGATAGGCTTAGGCTAAGCTGAGCGGAGTAAACACCCGCTCCCATCCCGCAGTCGGTTTTCGAGCCAGCCGTAAAGACGCCTATAGAACCTGTCAAGGGAAGTTTGCCCTCCCTCCACTGTACTCTAAATCAGTGGAGGGAGGGCGAACTTGTCTTGGTAGTTAATTTCTTCCCGAAAATAAATCTAGGGGAGGTGTAATCAGTGTCATCAGGGATACCCAGGTGGTTCACGACCGCCGAGTGGCCTGTACCCGAGGAGAACTAATGTCCTGTTTTGCGAAAGCGGATGGCAGTGTAAGCAGCAAGTTGCTCACTAACAATATCCAAAGGAAGAAGATTAAGCAAAATGTACAAGGCAGCCGAAGGAATAGTTCCTAGGGCTCCACTAACGAGCAAGCAGGCTAGCCTTTGGACCTTGTTTACCAAGCTGCTCAAAGTCGCAGTTTTAAGGGCGTTCCACCAAACGACAATTCCGTGCAAAATAATTGGGCGTAGAATTGACACGTAAAGCCAATAGACAACCTTAGGTTGAAAACCCCAACTCGTGCCAATGGCCTTTTTATAAGCGTAAAGCTGTTGTATATTAAGTCTACAACCTAACTTCCTATTAAAGATAACTCCTATGAACTTTGTTTTTTCAGCAAAAGTCAATCTCTTCCCTTCCAGCACAGGAGGTGAGATGGGAGGTACCTTGTTCCTTCTAGTGAATAGCACTAGTACCGTTTTGTCAGGGTTAACCCTTAGACCACAGAAATTAGCCAAGCGAGCCAACATATAAAGAGAGAGCATTCTCAAGCACCCCACTGAGGACACTAGGGAACTTACTCGAGATGGCAATACTCGTATATCACACGCATAAGCAACGACTCAACATCCGAGTCTCTTAGGTTCAAAAGCAGTCTATTGATCACCAGCGGAGTGCCTTCCGTTCCAGTAAGCATGTTAAGATGTCGATAGTTTCCCGGCTAAATTTAGCCTGAAATCACTTTTCTTAGCCGAAGAAAAAATTAAAAACCGGCCAGCCGAATTTTTAGCAGGATTTTATTTTTTTTTCACGGTCAAATTTGCCTCCCAAAGTTATTCTCTTTATTCTATATGTCCAAACTCGTCACTAATACACAGCAATGGTAGTAAAACTCATTTATTATAAAGTTTTATAATACTGACGTTTCGCCAATTTATTGGCATCTTCAGAGTTGTTATTTGGTATATACTATTCTTAATATCAATTTCTATAATCTGCTTGTTGAATTTCAATTGTCCGTGTTTATTGTCAAAACTGGTCACCGGCCGAAAGTGACATAAATTTTCACACTGCGGGCCATCATACATTATACAACATACATCAAACATTTGCAACTGCTATAAAATAGGCGCGTTCTTTTGATCTATCGAGTGTAGTGTAGAGTGCCAAACACGCATTACGCAAACAAGAAACGACTTTTTGTTTGTGTAATGCGTGTTCGTTACCCTACCCTATTTCTCTCCATTGCCCTAACCCCTTGTGGGGCATAGCGCGTCAACTGTTCCATGTGGCTCAGTTGACGTTTCGTCCGTCGGCATAAACTGGTTTCGGAGAATGCAGTTGCCAGCATGCACCTCCATGGCCACGAACGTCGTCGTGGACGGGATTCGAACCCAAAACGCCGGTAGTCAAATATGAGACTGATGTCTCAACACACTGCGCTACCGCCCCCGCTACACCCTACCCTATGCTCCATAGAAATGCAAAAGAACGCACCTAATGACTGCTAAATGTTATATTGAATTTTGAATAGGGCAAACACATAGGTAGGTTTACCTTATTTTACCTCTCTAAACGGCGTCATGGTTGGTTGGGATAAGTGGCGGCTGGACCATAATTTGTCAGAGTCCAATTAGCGCAAATGCGCTGTTTTGTAACCAAAACTTAGTGAAAATCGGTTGTAGGAAGATGGTTGGACAAACAGGGGATGCAAGGATAGGCATCCTTGATTCAACCGGAGTGAATAATTCAAGTCTTGTTTTCCAACCAGAAGAGTTCAGGTGTAGTGTGTGAGTGTAGCAGCTCCCCGATCTTCACCCCTTCTCTTACACAATCCTCAATTTTATAAGAAAGGACTTGTCCAATGATCGAGTCTGTCCTTAGCAAGGGTCGGACATTCGCAAAGGAAGTGAGTGAGGGTTTCTTTCTCATCCAAATTTCTGCGACGCGGGAACTTCAAATCTTCGAATAAAAAAATCCACAAAGTTGGAGGCCCGTTGAAAACGGCGGCCATCGCATTTCGCGGACCTGGGTATATAGATGCCCCCCCCCCCCCCGTTGCAAACCAGCGTTATTGAGAAATAGGAGCATTTGCTTATTACGACGTCTCATTTTGTTAAAGAATGTCACTAACCAGTCATTCATGATCTCTAAAGTCATGAAAATGCAAAAAAAAAGGAATTGCGAAACCATCGAGGTGTCCGGTTATAAGAGGTCTAGCCCGAAAAATGAGTGTCCGTGTACGGCTATAGGAGCGTCCGATTAAAAGAGCCTAATTTGTTTGAAAAGATGCCAAAAATATTTCGGACTAAAGAGTTCTCCGGTTATGGGAGGTGTCCGTATAGGCAGCGTACACTGTATATACATAGATTAAAAGACAGGTAGCTTCTCCTACTACAAGTACGCTTTAATATACATATATCTGTAGATACATGTATTTCGGGAGCGATTTACTCTTCATTAGTACTTAGCTACTACTACCAGTAGCTAACTACTGATGAAGGGGGTAAACAATTCAGTTGGAGTTCAGGAAAAAATTTCACATGAAAGCATTTTTTTTTATTCTCATTTTACTCACCTTAGAAATAGTTGTTCCTCAAATTTAAAATGGTTTCCGAGGAATTGAATATTAACAATAAATTGGAGAGCTGAAACAACATTAACGTAAGTATTATTTAAAAAAATGTAGTTCAATACTTAATGGTCCAACAACAAACAACTTAAAAAAAAAGAAAGAGAATTTTCAAATTATAAGAAATATTTACGTATCCTACCTGCTATTGCAAACATGAAGAATATTTTACAAACATGAGACAATTGTGCGATAACAGCAATTGATATTAAAATTAAAACAGTAAAATTTGTTAAAAATGACGGAAATATCAGCTCTTCCATCAATAGTTCAATAAAAACTGCATCACTTAATGATGCATTTGATGTTATATTCGGCTCAACAGCTCGCATATGTGAGTAATTGTACTGAAAAAAAAAGAATATTTATAGAAAATTATTAAAATGGCATAGTGATACATTGAAGTTTATATTTATTTCTAAACATGGTACTAATATCGGGAGAAAAGGGAGAAAATGGAGTCCAGAATTTACTCCTTCACTACTAGAATTGTTTATTAACAATTCGGCGTGTTATCACTCTCGGGTTCACAACATTTGACATTTCTGTAATTAACTGGATCAATACTAGGATCAATACGTCCTTTTTTTTGTGTAGAGCAGGATAAGCGGCAAAAAAACGCTATCGAGCACATAAGAATAACGAAGACGAAAACGGGGCATGACTTTGTTGGGAGTGTGTTTTGGTTTAGTTTAGCATTCAAGCGTCAACTCGAATTCCAAAACGAAAGTTAGATCCTTAGTACAGATACAATCGGAAAAATTTCCTTTAGGCAGCAGAATGATTTTGTATGCTGTAATTGTCCACAAATTACAAAAAACGAACGTTTTACTGACAGGAAATGAATTTTATGTGCTTCCCAAATTGTAGACTTCCCGAAAACTTCGACACCTGCACCACCAGCATTTCAAATCGTGGAATTACTAACCGATTAGAGTTTTTGCACTAATCTTCAATCCAGGGCAGCTCAGATCAAATTGTTGGTGTAACTGTGTGGTGTTAGCCTGCTCTGCATGACTGATAAAAAGAACGCATCTAATAAGTTGCTTCGAGGAACTCGCCCATTATCATATCCTTCGTCGGATGTCAAATTTTCATATCAGAACAATATGCGCACATAGTTTTCTATAGGTGTGTTTTTTTTTTAACAGCCATGCAGAGCAGAGCAGGCTAACACCACACAGTTACACTAGCATTTTGATCTGAGCTGCTCTGGATAGGAGGTTATCTAGCTTTGTACTGAAGAAGGGAGCAAGTTGCTCCCGAAATATTAATATCCACACGAAAAGTTATTTAATATTTGTTGCTGGAACCCGAGCTGTTCATTTGTTTCACTATGTTAAAATACAATCTATTGATTCAAAAACGACTATTTGAATGCAAACCTTTAAATTATACTTACAACATCAATTATATGAAAACCTCCGGAAAAGGTTATAATGAGCATCGCGGCTATTCTTCGAAGACATAATGTATCGTTGAATTTTTTACTTAAATTTACTATACTTGGTGGTATGAACTGAAAAAAAAGCGGATGAAAAATGTATTTTTCGGTTAATTTTTTTTTTAAATCTTGACAACTTACCGTACAGCTTTCAGCTACAGAAATTGCAACTAATAGTGTCATAAATATCGTAGGAATGATGATTAGTAAAAAATGTGTTAAAATTCTGGAAGACAGAAAAAATATCATTAACGGGTTTTGCATTTATAATAAAATATATAATATTTATATTGTATCTATAATAAAATAAACCAGACCGGCCTGGAGTCCGAAGAGTATGTACCCTAGACTTGTACAGACCTAGTGGTGATACCAAAAGTACCAATTGGCAACGACCATAAGCATTATATAAGTGAGTTTCCAAAATGGCCAGTTTATAGGAGAGATTGACACTTATTCAGTCGCTAGCTTTATTCTATCGAAAGTTATCGTGCGAACGGACAGACTGACAGACGGACAGACAGAGAGACATGGCTATATCGAATCAGGAGGTGATCCTGATAATTTATATATAAACATTGCTATACCTCCGGAGCCTCCTTTAAGGTGTTACATATTTTATTTTCGTCGTGACAAAAACAATATACCCTATACTATAAGTATAGGGTATAAAAATTAAATAATGTGACTTATTCTTACGCCCCACATTACAGGCGGAAGAACCCACATGGAACCTCGAAATTTCAACACAAGAACCGACTGCGACGTGTTGAAACTTAGCGCTTATGCCAACGCGCCAAAAAAAATAGAGAAAAAATGAATTAACAATAATAATAATTATTAAAACGTTACAACACAGATGAAAATTCAGCATTATTTACTGCTAGTGAAGATTGACCTGAATGGCCGGTTTGTGAGCTATACGATCGGGGCAGGAATGATAAGCTGACCTCAACACACAGTTATTTCCGAAATTTCAACGTCTCAATATTTTTAACGGGCTCATACATTCTTCGGATCTAGCAACTAGCGAACGGTTTATTTGTTCAGACTAGTTGACTTCAGTCTTTCCCTGCATATCCGTCCAGCAAATGGTTAAAAACAGTAAACCTGCGCTTTACTCTTAATAGGTTCGACAAAGGGAATGTAGATAACTGTTTAGAACAACCTTGGTTCTCATATATTCAGTCTTGAAGCGCGGATGATTAAATAAGCGGCCGGCAATAGCAGAAATCCTCATTGCTGGCGGAAGAGATTTCATTGGGCTCATTTGACCATCTTACATTATTTGCAATGCAACACAATTGCGCGCTCATCTACAAATTTATGTAAGGTCAGTAGATTAAGATCCACAGTCTCCACAGGGCCGGTGAAAAGTGTGTTGGATGTATTGAGACCTCAACGCACAAAACTTCTCTTTAAAGGCTGGTATTCAGATCGCGTGAAATGAAAAATTGACAGCAGCACTTTTCATCGGCGAAATGGCTCGTGGAAAAAAATGTGTGGAACATGCCAATTTTTCACTTTTCACTCGATCTGTGTACCGGGGAAATGAAACATGTCAAACATTAAAACGACTAATTTGTTAACTTATCTATCGCCAAACTATAAACAACAACACCGGGAAAACACAACACAACCCGAATGACACCGACAGAGACAGCTGAGCTGCCAGTGAAAGCTTTTCTCGTACATTTTGCACGAGAAAAAATTTCATCCCCGTGAAATCCACAAACTTGACTTTTCACTTCAAGGTAGTACACAGATCGCGTGGAATGAAATTTAGGTTCCACACAATTTCACGTCTGTTTTCATCGGGAAAAAATTGTGCAATTTTGTATGGGTTTTCACGGCACTTTTCATTCCACGCGATCTGAGTACCGGCTTTAAAGGAATTATACCTGCACTACCGCGGTCACTGGCGGCTGAATAAGTGTTAGCTCATTTGACATACCTACCATCTATATAAGATTATACTTTCTTGGCATGTCTAACAGCATTCACGAAAGGCTTCTGTAAATTGCAGGCATGTAGGATTTTTACATTTCACTTTTCATATCATTGCTAGCAAGTCCTCCAAGTCATATCAACCATAATTTCGATCCATTGTACAACTTTGCGTCCGCCGTTTTCCGACGGGCGGTTGCATCGGTAAGGGCTGGTCAAAATACGTAGTTCAAAAGTGTCATAAAGTGAGTTTGGACGTCTATCAACGTATCGACATCCCCGCATTAGTAAAAGTTGTTCGCATTTTTAATAAGATTCGCGATGCAAAATGTCTGTTTTCGAGCCAAGTTCTCGTCATTTGCGGGAAGTTTGATCTTCTGCTTCCATTTGAAAAAAACTGCAGCTGAGGCTCATCGAATGCTCCCAGATACTTACGGTGAGGTTGCTTTGAGTGACAGAACACGTCGTGAGTAGTTTCAACGTTTTAAAAGTGGCGATTTCAATGTCGAGGACAAGCATGGTGGTGGGAGAGAAAAAATTTTCAAAGACGACGAATTGGAAGCACTGCTCGATTAAGATTCGTGCAAACACAAGAAGAATTAGCTAAATCACCTTGGGCATGATTCAGAAACAAGGGAATTGGGTTCCGTACGAGTTGAAACCGAGAGATATTGAACGGCGATTATTTGCATGCGAACAACTGCTTCAAAGGCAGAATCGGAAGAGATTTCTACATCGCATCGTAATCGGCGACGAAAAATGGGTCCGTTACGATAATCCCAAGCGTAGAAAATCATGGGGAATGTCAGGGCATGCCTCAACGTCGACGGCAAAACCGAATATTCACGGCGCCAAGGTTGTGCTTTGCATTTGGTGGGACCAGCTCGGCATGAGCTACTGAAACCGAATGAAACTATCACAGGAGATCGGTACCGAACGCAATTGATTCGTTCAAGTTGAGCATTAAAGGAAAAACGACCACAGTACCAAGAGAGACACGACAAAGTCATCCTCCAACATGACAATGCTCGGCCACACGTCGCAAAAGTGGTCAAGACATACTTGGAAACCCTGAAATGGGAAATCTTGCCCCACCCGCCGTACTCCCCAGACATCGCTCCTTCCGACTTCCATCTGTTTCGTTCCATGGCGCACGGCCTGGCTGATCAGAATTTTCGTTCGTACGAGGAAGTCGAAAAATGAATTCAATCATGGATCGCGTCGAAAGACGCCTCCATTTTCCAAGATAGAATCCGAAAACTGCCGCAGAGATGGGCGAAAGTTGTCGCTAGCGATGGACAGTACTTTGAATAATACATCTGTAAGTACTTTTTGACAATTAAGCTTTTAATTCCAGGAAAAAACAACGGAAGCAAAGTTGTACACCATTAAACCCTTGTGGTTCCTTCACAACAGCATGGCAAGACAATCATTATGTCGTTTCATCATGTTTAAAAAATATATTACAGAAATTATCAACGTCAACAACATTTAGAGTGAAAAAATCAACGCAAAATACTACGGCCGGTATCTCAGTTTGAAAAAAGCATAAACACATATGTCGCCGTTTTCACAATGTCCAGTTTAAAATTTATTCTATAGAAAAACACTAAACGGCACACATCCTCCAGTTAAACATTTATCGGACGATAATTCCAAACAGCTGATACGGGCTGCTGAGATTTTGACAGCTAGAACTGTTTACGTTTGTACATTCAAATTCAATTAAACTGGCAACAAAGAACAGAGTTCCCGGAATTCGTTCAAAGGAAAAGGAAATTAACTCAGCCGGAAATTAATGCCGAAAGACGGTACAGATGTAAAATAGGATAACACAGGCAGCAGAATTCCTCCAAGAAAGTCAGCTGATTTTTTACTACAATAGATTAGTTGAGCTCTCTACTGCATTATAATATTTTGAGCGTTGCATATTTAGCGTATGCATCGTATTATAATGCAGTTTTGGAGGTTTTAATTTACTGGCCGTATAACCAGACAGAAAACGGGCCATAGACTCCTACTTACAGCCTGTATCCTTTAATGAAATTGAATATGCTTTTCTGCTTTCCAGTGAAAGTTAGTCTATTTCTAAATACATTCATCCAAAAGTAAAATTGCTTTTCAAGGAAAAGGAACCAATTTTTGCTTAGTAAACGATTTTCATCATCCTTAGGGTTTAAAGAGAACTGGAAATGATGAATAACAAAAGTGAATTTCCAACAATCAGACAATTTTTTCCTCACTTTTCACGGACTCATGAATGTTTATTTCCAAGTGCCATCTTCTTTTTGTTCGCATTGAAGGAAAAAGGATCTTTTTCACGTGGAGGTTCTTTTGTAGATGTAATACCCACACGGATGCACATACATATTTGGATATGTCGACATTTCTAAGGTTAGTCCCTCCCCCCCAGGACTAAAAATATCCATGTAGCATATTTTCCTTTTTATGTTCTGCTTTCAATGTCTTTCTTTTTACTGTGTAGGAACATTTTTGCAAACAGTTTGGTTAAGTCAAGCAAAATGAAAACATCTGTAAAGAAAACAATTTTCGACATAAAGACTGTCTTGTGAATGGGACTAGTAGTGGGTTTTGTAGTGTTCTTTGTAAAAATTAGAAAGTGAAAGTAGAACGTACGAAAGGTACAATTAAATAAGCATTTTTAGTCGCGAATATTTTTTTTCTCTTTTTGTTTAGGCAACGAAGTGAGTCAGTAAGATAGCGCCCAGAATATGATCCACATTTAAACAACTCATTCAGACAAATTCCGCGTCCATTATAGATTATTTATTTTAAGAATTAAAATACACTGATTTTACTATCTCAGTTATATTTGCCAAAGTTCGATATTATTTGGGCAATATGTATACTGCCAATTTTTATTTTTTAACTGATTTTTTGAAGAAAACCAACCGTCTTCTCTTCCAGATCTCTATAAAGCTCCCCACCTTATAAAAGACTAGAAATGCACTTCACTGGCCTGAAGTGATCAATAGAGGCGGTTGTTAGTGTAATGCGTACTATTGTTGTACTGCACTAGATCTCCACTACACAAAAAAAAAATCAGCTAATATTTTGAACGGCGTTCTTCACTTCTTCACTTTAATCAGATACGACCTGCAGAAATTCAAACTAAACGTTCCCCGACATTTAATTCCAACTGATACAACTCAACCCATTCCAACTCCTTTACCTCAATTTACATTAATCCAAGGCTATACTCTTGCATTAAAGGGTATTCCCTGAGTTTTGTCGTTAGCTTTAAATGACAGAAAAAGAGCAATGATGTTCATCGGCACTGTAGACCCGTCACATGTAAATACACTTCACTTTCATCCATTTGCTTTAAGCTGTATATGATTTGCTTTGAAAAATATTGCCGCAAGGAACTAATTCTTAAGGTGGATATCATTGAGTAAATGTGCTTCTGCCATGACTATGAGTTACCTCCAAGGAAATTATGTCTTTCAGTCCTTTATGTCCATTGATTTATTTATATCCTACATATCCCTTGAGTCGAGATCGATATTTTTTAGATTTGTTTTATATTTCATTTTATGCCTAAGACGATGCAGTTTTCCTAACTAATCGACTCAAACATTAACAGTACTCTAGTGCATTTGCACCGCGACACCCAGTCGACTGATACGCATCACGCCTAGATTTCGCCTACTCGTCGAGAACATGCTTTTCCTCTCCATAGGACTCAGGATGCCTTCAACAGTAGTCTGCTACATTCACCTCATCACCTCCAGTAATGTGATACGCATCATCCTTGGAAAATCACTTCTTTTCCCAGAATTTACTTTTTTCTCTCCAAAGGACACAAAATGCCATCTGTCCTGACCAAGGGACTCAAAATGCCTTTAACAAAACTCTAGTGGTCTCATTACCACGAGTTAGAATATACCAATATCTGCCAGCTTTGGTTTCTGTTTTATTTCATGACTAAGAAAGTCTTTTTGTCCTGGCGTACATTCACAGCAGCACTAAAATATAACCGCGTGGTACTTAGAATAATAAAAGGAAGCTATATATCAAATTTAGTTAAACCACGAACCACGGGTAATGCCTGGAAAAGTTTTTCTTTGAAATCATTGAAAAAAACTTAAGCCGGAAACACTTTAAAATCTGACGTTTTTGAATGTATCTTTTTTTCTACTGCATGGATCAGAGTAAATGATAGCCTATGGACACCATTGGGATAGAGTCAATTCTTGAAAAAAGAAAGCAGATCTCGATATGCTCCCTATGAGGTTACAGCAATGTCAAAGGACAACGAGAACAAGACAAATTTGAAAAATAGCAATTTTCAAACTGTTTTATCTCGGGTGTTTTTCGTCACATCGACTTCAAATTTGCAAAACTTCCTAAAACGACCCAAGACAATGACCCTACCAAACTTAAACCCTCACGATCACCCGTGGCCGGAGCTACAGAAGTCCGAAAACCCGTACTTGTTGTGCCGCGTAAGCTTTGTCTTGGTCACTTTTTCTCGTTTTCGACTTTTTTCGTTTTTTTTTTTCGATTTTTTGGTTTTTCTTTGGCAGGCGGGACGCTCCGACGTATCTAAATCGAGCAGTTAAAAACTTTCACCCTTTCAAATTATCGCCCAAGTATCGATAAACGAGTACATAACTTTGTAGCTTTTTCCGCCTTGTACTAATTGTAATTGATGTCCCCCCGATGTCTTAATTTCACATAAACTCGGAAATTACCCTGAATTACCGCAAATCAAAAATCAGTTCCTCCGGCTTCGCTGTGCCAGGTGTCTTCACATTTCGTGACATATTGGAAACAGCTGATTTACGTGTCACTTTGTCTGATACTCCGTGCTCTGAATGTACTACTTTCCAGTTCTACTCTGTTGGGTTGCAAAAAAAAACGTTTAACAACTGCTGCCCAGAATGGACATAAGTTTTGATGGATGGATGGACTTATAGATTGAACCTATTTGTATTTGATTACGAAAAATGAATGTCTTCATTGACATTGCTTGACAAGTGACAATCGCGTTCGTTGGCCGTGGTCGTTTCGTCAGCGCTCTACGATACTAATCTAGAGCTCGGAGTTCAAATCCCGACGCGATCAAAAACTGCCTGTGGGTACTAATAGAACTCTCACAGCGCTCCGAGCTTGTCAGTATAAAGACGGACGGCGCGGATAGGAGGTGCATGTTAGCCACTGCACTTCCGAAAAGTAGATAAGGTAACGAAACGTCTACAAGGCATAGAAATGTTAGAGATGTTGACGTGCCCATGACTCTGGAGGGGTCAAGACAATTAACACAACAACAAGCTCTGGTCTCTAGCCACTTTTAAGCCTCGAACCTGACTTACGTTGTCGGAAGGCGAACCGCTATGCTTCGCGAGGGCAGCCTTATTATTTAAAATATGCAGAACTCAAATAATATTGTATGAACTTAAATTAAGTAGTCGGCTCTAATTACCCGTAGTTTCCTACAAAACCCTAAATGAAAAGTCGGATTGTAATACAGGATGAAAAGATTCTACATTCGAGTAGATTTAACTTTATTGTGCAGTTGAGAATTGTAATTTAATTTCGTTAAGACATGGCACAAAAATTGCAGTTTTTTTTAAATTTTGTCATTTTATCTTTTTTGAAGGCGTAGCGTTATTTTCCATGTACTAGGTTTAGGACAAAATAAAATATATTTTCGGTATTATACTGTTACTATAGGAGCCAACAGCCAACACCTTGATATGGGAATTAAGGAAATATTTTTATTTATTATAAGCATAAGATACTTCAAGGCGATGGCGAAAATATATTTACTTGACCTGGAGGATTCAAAAAATTTGTCCTTGTTTCTCGGAGACATCCGAAAGTTGCCATGGGAGCGGAGCCTAGGACTACTAAAGTCCGGCAGCGACAACTGGAAAATAAAATGGCCTTCGACGAGTAAATAAGTGGCCTTTTCTCACTGTAACTCAGTTCGGTAGATGTGGGCGGGGTTTTCATGCTCGTTGCCCCTGCGTTTGTCAAATATAAAAACGAGACCAAGGCCAAGCTTCGATCCCGAGTACGAAGTGTGGATACCCTACACCTGCACAGACCTGAACGCGATTCAATATGCGGGCAGCCGTGGTACGAAAATCTGTGGTTATTGCAAGTAACTTCGATCCATGGCTAAAGGATCTGAGCAGTAGTCAAAAGGACAAACAGTACAAAATATACTGGATATCGGGTTTAAGTAGTAATTTAGATATTATGCATATCTGAGTACTCGTAATAGACAACAACGAGTAAAAAAGAAAGACCATGCCTAGCCGAGCCCCAAAAAATTTACGAGTCACGTCAGGTTAAGTTTTGCATACTTCGTCGAACCAGTCATTTCACGCTCGCCGGGCTTTACATCCCACGACCCTCTGTGCGACCTCTTTGATGGCACCCTTGAGTTCTACCCAGAACTCATGGACGCCTGTGCTGCTGATGTTGTGTAGCATGGGTAACAGTCTTTCCCCAAGGGCGATAGTATACGCCACCGCCGTAGCATCGCTCAGAAGCTTATCAACCGCAAAAATTTTGGGAGGGCTGATTCTCAATTGGTGCACTGAGGAAATTCTACAATACATCTGTAGTTCGTCTTCACCAAGTGATGATCTCAGTCAAAGTTTGCTCCTCGATAGGAGCGGACATTTATCACACTAGACGCCCATCTCTTGCAAATGAGGACTTGATCGAATTGTTTGGCGGTATGTGCGTCTGGAGATTTCCAGGTCTGCTTGTGAATGCGTCGATGCGGGAAACATGAGAGCTTACGACTAGGTTCCTACTGCAGGCGAAGTCGATAAGTCGCTGGCCGTTGTCGTTACATTTTTCATGGAGACTGTGGCCTCCAGTAGTCCCCCGGTAATAAATTTAAATTCCGAAATTCGCGTTAAAGTCACCCCGCAGCAGTTCGACGTCGTTTGCCGGAAGTGGGTCGAACAGAATCTCAAGGCGGGCGTAGAACTCGTTTTTGACTGCGTCTTCTTTCACTTCAGTGGGGGCGTGCACATTAATGAGCCAGAGATTGAAGAATTGAGTCTTAATGCGAATCGCACACAGCCGTTCATTTAAGTGTTTGAAATCAGTAATATCCGGCTTGATCTGATTGTTCACTATAAATGCTACTACAAACTCCTTGTGGCCCGATGCCACGCGGTGGACTATGGAAAAGGTCTTTTGCTCCCCATGCTCAGCACACCCAAAAAAATAAAGGCACACAAAAAAACAGCAAAACTTTCCAATTCAAAATCGCAGGCACTTAGGCTATCCATGATTGTGAGTAATATGATACATTAATATCTAAATCTGTTTAGGATTTGCCAGAAAAAAATATTTGCTGATATGTCCGTATATAGTATAGTATGTAACTGTACATAAACCATTATTAATTTTTGTTGGTGGAAATCCAACATCCATAGTCACGCCTATGTGGGCGGATTCAAGACGCGTTGCTGTTTCGCCCAAGCAAAGATAATTTCATAAATTTAAAAAATATGCGCATTTTCAATTGGAAACGCACCCCATGAAAAGTGGATCAATTTTCCGTTTCCATGTGAATATAAAATCTTCTGTGTTGAATACTCGTAAATGGAGAATAAGAAAAAATGAACGATTTGAAATTTGATTTGCGCTTGAACTGAATTGAAATGCCCAAAATATTTCTCCGATTCGAATTGAAGGTGATGGTTTCCTGATTAAGATTAAAAAAGTAATAGTACTCACGTCGGTAGAATTTGGATTGAATACATAGCATTGAAGAATTCTATCATTATGAAAGCTACCAGTGGACATGACGAGTACGGTTCTCGATGGGCAGCATATGCAGCTTCCAATTCGGGATTTTGGAATGTTAAAAATATATTGATATCTTTATGGAGGTCTCTGTAAAGATATTGGAAAATCATTTTCAAAAAAAATTAAAGAAAAACACAAGCATTAAAATAAAATGATTTCTTCTAACGCAAAGTGCTAGTTTCAGAAAAAATCAACATAATACATAGCTCCACATAAAAAGGGGGCATTTTGTATTTACATATGATATTTAAGACATTTTTGAAATTAAGTTTGAACTAATTTACAATTTTCATTAATCAAAACATCAAACCAGGGAAAAATACAGCTAAGAACCGCTAATTTCAAAGTACGCCACTTTTCTTTTGGAGCAGTATGTATTGATTTTGTTTTTACATCCACGGTAAAATGAGATTTTCTTTAATAATAGTTTACCTATGACCGTCCCTTGATATCAATTCTTTCCTTAGTCGGTGTTTGAAATCATCAGCAGCTTTCAGTTTCGCGGCATTCATATCATCTTCTTGAGAATTTGCCTGAAACAAAATACACAAGTTTTTATTTCGATATGTTCCCGACGGTTTGTAGTTCGTTTATAATGTTGGTAAATAATCACTAGGTTTTGTTCGGACTACAAGAACCTTTATTGATTGTAGATACAAGTATTTTGGGAGCAACTTGTTCCCGTCTGTAGCACAAAGCTAATTGTGTTTACAGTCGCGGTATTTATACATTTTATATTTTATGTCTAAAGGTGGACATATATGTACATGCGTCCAAAATTAAATTTTTCCCGCATCAACTCCAAAACTCCGTATATTGACAGGAGATGTCAATATATGGATTTGACAGGTAAATTTCGGATTCGCCCAGGGAAAATTTGAATTTTGGAATGGATGGAACTTTGACAAATCTCGTTATGAGCTTGTCAGGACACAAGTTGTGGAGGACTGCCATCGAGGATCTGGCAGTGTATGCTGTGGCCCCATCTTGTGAAACAACTTGTTCTCAAGAGCAATTCGGGATTCGGTTTTCCAACTCAGGGATGAAAAATGAATTAATCATTTCAATGTAACGGTCGGATGTTACGGTAACAGCAACTCCATTATGCTCACAAAAATATGGGACCGCCACATTCTCATTTTCTTGAAAAAGAGCCAGCATTCGCCGAGTAAAATTCATTCTCTGTTTAAAATCATGCCCCAACAGTGCATTGATGAAAACGGGCACCATCTCTCGGATGTAATTTTTCACAGATGAGTCTTCTTAAATGCTTACTTGTACCGAGTGTTTTTATGGCAATACAATTTTTATACATGAATTTTCGATTTTTTATGATTTTTTCAAAAACGTCCGATTTCCGTGTGCCAACATTTATAACATTTTTCAGCTTTTTATTAGGCTTACATTTCGCATATTGTCGTCGCTTCTTTTGGCAAGCAATCGCACCCTTTCAAGTTTTAGTATTTTATGATGTTTTTACATGCTAGACCAACTACCCGCGTTAGGCCACGCATGAGACGACGTATTAGACCGTCCATTAGACTACGCATTAGACCGCGCATTAGACCGTCCATTAGATCGTACACTAGACCGCCAATTAGGCCACGTATCAGATCAGCTATTTGATTTTTATAATCATACCCTAGACCTTATTAAGATTCGCTTATGTAGTATAATTAAAGTTGCAAAGTTTTGAAATTTGGTATAAATGTTAGGGTCAGTCCCCTGAATATCTGTTCAAAAGTGCCCAATGATAGAAGGTCCGCAAGTGTAAAGGGAAGGTGGTCAAAGGTCCATTTTTTCAGTTTTCCTTGATTATTTTATTTATATTTTTTTTCCCTATTCGTTCGTAGCCTGGATAACTATAGGTTTACGCAATATGCCTAGGATAATTTTTTCTAGCTCGAGCGTCTTGTCAGATATTTTTATCGTACTAACATATATTTGACACAAATACTATATATGGCAGGCACATATTTTATTTTATTTATCACAAAAAAAAATTGTATCATACCTTACCATACCCTATATCTTAATAAGGTCTAGAGTATCATTATAAAGATCAATTAGCTGCTCTCATACGTAGTCTAACGGGTGGTCTACTTGACGGTCTAATGCGCGGTCTAATGGACAGTCTAATACGCGGTCTAATAGACGGTCTAATGAACGGTCTACTGGCTGGACGGTGTGGCGTGTCAAAACAGCATTACTGACGGCGGTTCGAATTAGTCGTCCACGAACTGAGGACATGACTGAACGAATGGGACTCAACACCCGAATGATCAACATCATCTACTGTCGGGGATTGTGTATTGGGGCCATGATCGATAAAATCGTCAACGATTGATGCTTTTTGAATAGGGCACTTCCCTATGCGAGATTAAGAAGCTCTTCGAAATAGGACGCCCATCGTTTGCTGATGCTAGCGGTGTCGCTGATGATGTTTCCATCCTTGTCCTTAAATAGGCTAGTCCTATCTAACCCAGTTTCTTACTGGACATGGTGGATATAGGAAGTACCTACACAGATTTAAGCTGGATGTTTCGCCCGACTGTCCGAGGTGCCCAGGAATAGCGGAAGACCCGGAACATGTATTCTTTCACTGTCCAAGGTTTAGAGGAAAGCGTGAAGCACTGGAGGTCGAACTTGGCAGTGACCTCAATCCACATAAAATAGTAGAGCACATGGTGAGATCTGAATCCAATTGGGAGGCCGTAACTCGCACAATATGCGACATACATAGAGAACTGAGGAAAGAGGAGCAAATACGAAAAAGGATGCAACGGATTAACGGCTAACTAGCCAAAACCAGCCCTGCGAAGTAATACCGAGAGGTAGTTCCGTAGGGAGAATGGTGGAGAAAGAGGGTTGAAGGTTTTACTGGGTAAGTAGTCGCACATTGACGATGAAAGTCCCATGTCGCTGCCGTACAATTGACATTAGTTGACGGCAGTGTCTCCAGACCAATGAGATTTCCCCCCTCTATAATAAAAAAAAGGCTAGTCCTGGGTCGATAGCCATTCTTAATCGTGTTTACTAGTCTGAAGGCTTGTCTGGTGTTTCTACTAGCTAAATTATCATGAATGTTCAGCAACTGCTCGCCAAAGAATTTTCGTTTCTTACGTCTAATTATTGTATTTGATATTCGCTGTGGCTCGTCAAATTTAAAAAAATTTCTCTCTTAGCTCTTTTGGACGTTGCATACATTGTCTCTAAGCTTCGTCCTTTGCTACAAGTGATGTTTGGCATTTTCGTCGGACCAGTCATTTCGCGTTCGCTTCATATCCCACGACTTTCTCTGCGGCCTCCTTGATAGAGCTTTTTAGCTCTTCCCAAAACCCGTGTACACCTATGTTGCCGATGTTGTGTAGCATAGGTGCCAGTTTTTCTTCAAATCCCGCGAGCGTGGCGGCATAGCTCAAGAACTTGTCAACCGTAAAGATTTAGAGAGAC
This sequence comes from Chloromyia formosa, assembly GCA_964017055.1. Taxonomy (NCBI): domain Eukaryota; kingdom Metazoa; phylum Arthropoda; class Insecta; order Diptera; family Stratiomyidae; genus Chloromyia; species Chloromyia formosa. Next base: position 23,305,108 of record OZ024816.1, on the reverse strand, counting down.
TTGATTCTAAATTGGTGCACTGAAGAGATACACTGATAAGTTGTCTTTTCCAAGTGATGGTCGGAATCGCAATTTTCTCCTCGTCATGATCGGACGACCATCACACCTGAAGCCCGTCTTTTGCATATATGAGGAAGTGGTCGATCTGGTTGATGACGCGTGACGGAGGTTTCCAGGTTTCTTTATGAATGCGTCGGTGCGGAAAGCATATTGAGCTTACGACAAGGTTCCGACTAAATGCGCAGTCGGTTAGTCGTTGACCGTTGTCATTACATTCTTTGTGGGGGCTGTGTCCTCCAGTGGCTCCCCGATGTTAACTCTCGTTTCTAACTTTCGCCTTGAAATCTTCCAGCAGTATTTTGACGTCGGCGAAGTCTGCATGTCCTACAAAAAACTGACAAAAATTCCGGAGAATAGAATACAACCTTACGCCGAACGAATCATTGGCCTGACCGATCCACATCCGATCAGCTTTTCACGGTTAAGCAAATCCTGGAAAAGTCCTGTGAATACAACGTTAACCTGTTCCAAATCTTTGCTAATTTTATAAGGTTAAGCAAGCATACGACAGTATCGATCTTGGGGTACTGCATAATATGATGCAATCGTGCTGCAATTTGGTATAAAAAAAATTAGTACGACTAACAAAAATGACGATGATCAACTCCGTCTCACAGATCAGGATCCAAAAGAGGCTGACTGATCTTTTTGAAACCCGTACTAGATTGAAGCAGGGCGATAGACTGGCGCCGATGTTCTTCAACGTGGCACTTGAACACACCATCCGGGTAATGAATCCGGACACCAGCGGCACGCTTTTCAAGTCGACCCAATTAAAAGCGTAAGCAGACGGCATCAACATCATGTCCCGCAAACTTACCGCGGCAAAGGACTTCTGCATACCCTTGACATTGCTCCAACAGAAATTGAACTACGTATCAACAAGGAAAAAATAAAAATAATGAACATCATTGTCATCAGCATCGAATTCTTAGACGACTTCATATACATGTCTTGGTATGTGACAGGCTACTGTCAAAGGACGCCAACGAAATTGACAAAATCAGACAACGGATACAGCTAGCAAATAAGCCGTTCTTTTCGGTCCTCCAAATAATGAAATCGAAGCATGTGCACGGAAACACGAAGCTCCGCATATAAAAAACCATCATATGACCAGTGCTATGCTATGGCAACGAAACATGGACCCTAACTCAAGCCTCCGAAAATATGCTAAACATATTTCAGCAAACTTTCGGAGCAGTTTGCGACCGGATGCGCTACGGTGCAACTATAGGTATAAGCTGTGCAATGAGCTGGAAGTGTCGAGAATTGTCAAACTAAAACGTCTACAATGGGCAGGGCATGTACAATGAATGGAACAATGGCATGCCTAAGAAAATATTAAAAGCACGACAAATCGACGGAGCAAGGCTGCGAAGAAGACCGAGAGCTGGTTGGAAAGACTTAGTAGACGAAGACATCGAATAACTGCTGGGCTTCCAAGATTGGAGGACGCAATCACGTGACAGAGATAATTGGAGGACGATGATCCAGGCGGCCAAAGCCCGACGCGACAGCCGGTTGAAGTGCCATGATGACTATGGATCGAATTCGCGAAAAAGGACTTCGAGATCGCTCAGACTGAAATTCATTGAAAGTCATCAAACTAAAGCGCGACGCATAGTAATATACTTGTGATATTTTTATAGGGGCGGGTAGTTAAATTTTCAATGAATATTCTTTTTGTTAATTGCCTTGACACCTCCGGGGCCATGGCAAACAACTTTTGTTTGTTGTTAATTACCTTGACAGGGACATCAGTCAACATCTCTAGCATGTCTATGCCTTGTTAAAGTTTCGATAGCATATCTACTTTCCGGAAGTGGAGTTGCTAGCATGCACCTTCCATCCGCGCGGTCTTTATACTGATAAGCTCGGAGCACTGTGAGAGTTCTATTCCATAGACAGTTTTTGATCGCGCCGAGATTTGAACTCTGAGCTCTAGATTAGTATCATAGAGCGGTGACTGAACGACCACGGCCACTGAGCGCGACAACATCTCTTGCATAGCTATGATTTGTTGACGTTTCGATAGCATACGAGTATTTTCGGATGTTGTAGTTGCAACAAGCTCGGAACGCTACGCTGTGGGAGTTCTAGAAGTACACACAGTTAGTTTTTATCAACGTGCCGGGGATTGAACCCTGGATGATCTCATGGCTACGGAGTGTCTTATTATTAATTAATATTATTAATACAAAAATCTATCATTTTTCACTAACTATACTGATACAATCGTAACATCATTTATTTTTATCTAAAAAGTTGTATCCAAAAAAGATCTCCTCTGGCTTACTATGACTGTAAAGTAACTTGATGGAATGCGATGATAGGTTGTATTGATAATACACTCGTAAAATGTAGTCTCTTTAGGGCTATCATGAAAACTTGTAATATCTATCCACACATACTCTGAATTGTATGGGAACTGAAGTTCTAACACACTTTCTACTTAAACTTAAGTTGTGATGGCGAATGTTCAACCATGTTTGACTGATGTTTCCATTTCAAACTTCTTGATTGTCATATAACTTTGTTTCTTACTTTCCTCATTCTATAGAATATGGTGCAGACGGAATTCACTTCGAAATTGAAGACGAATAAATTGGCAATTTAAGTGCTTGTTGCGCTTCAGGCAGGAAAGTTTGTATTAATGGAGAACATTAATTGATTAGCTGTAGAAACAAAGGGGTAGCTAGTGAGCATCTGGAACCTCACCTCTTCAACCAATCAACCCTTTTTGATATGCAAAAGTATTTCCGATTTTCCAAGTTTAATTCACAAAAAAACTCACAAACTGCCTTGATTCAACTTCAAGAAAAAAAAAAAAAGATTTCGAGCTTTACTTCTACACCGTAAAGGATACAATATCTATTCTATAATCGCATTCTTTCCACCTTATAAATTATTACCGTGTCATGGCTAGCTATCGAATCCAACCATAAAATCAATTTGTTGAAAATTGTTGAGCAAATATAAACGAAACTAAGCGAACCGTAACGAAATTGAGCGAAAGGATCTGCGATAAAGACCATTTCGTTTCTTTCTGCACACAGGCCAAACCCTTTAATCTTCGTTAATGTATATTTGCTGGCTTAAAAGAGTGTTCCAGCTGAAAAGTTGTAAAGAATTCGGGTGGAGTGTAAACATGCCCGTAATGAATGTACTCGTACCTATGTGAATCCATGATAGATTCAATGTTTCGCCATGGAAATTGTATCAGTTGGCAAAATATATAAATTGTTGGTTTGGTAACATGATATGGAATTCACAAAGTCAATTGAAGTTCAGGATTGGCTGAATAATGGAGTAAGTTGATTAGTTTAGAATGGAATGGAAAATAAACATATGGAATGAACAAATTTCCTTGCGTCACAACTTTTCGTACGATCATCCTTAGCAACAGTACCCTTTGAGGGTAGATTAGACCTTTTTGAAAGCGTTTTGATACAAATTTTTCAAATTTGATCAAGAGTAAACAAATTTGAGAATTTTGGGGTTAAACCCTCTAATGCACCGATAGGGGAGGGAGCCTAAGATTTTCAGGCTCTGCAGGTCGAGGAGCGCCATCTTGCAAGAAAAAGACTCTTCAATGAGATAAACAGCGGCCTAAGCCAATTGTAGCTCATTTCGGTAGACATGAACTTGGTGTCGCTGTTCGTTGCCTCTATCCTCTGGTTAAGTTAAGGGCTGGACATAGTAGATGAAAAGTACACTCCTCCTTGTCCTCACAACTCAAAGTCACTTCAGAAAACTAAAAGTCTTTGTATTGATAGCCTTAGTGACCTAGTAGGTACAGGGGGCCAAGGCCCGACATCGGGCTGTCGAGCCACGATTATGATGAATGTCCTAGTATGTTCACTGATTGGGCAGTGCCTTGTAAACACCACCACAAAAGTTTTGAGGTTTTTTTCCTTCAACGCCAGTAGCCCCAAAAAGTGTTTAGGATCCAGTCTAGGCCAGAGTTGCATAGTGCCATGCCTTGAGCTGCCAACACTCCACCTAGTTATGGCAGTTCTAGCCGCATCAGCATTTATCATAATTTTACATCCAACGCAAAATTGAGATAACTCAACTCAACTAACTCAATCTTACTTTAAATATTTGACCAAAATTTCAAGTTGCTGGCTTCATTCTATCAAAAGTTATCGCATATTTGAAGTTTCATTTGTAGGGGAGGTAGGGGTTCCTTGGGTCGGATCTTGCCCATTTTCAATACCAACCAAGTAGATCTTACTAACGTTCTTGGCGTTGATTATGTCCAACTTACTAAAACTCAAGCAGCTTCTCACCTCAGGGTTACATGCCCAAAATCAGGTGTCTACATCTATTGGTACAAGAGTTATAGACAAAAAACCTGAAAACTAGGGTAGTACGGGGCTCTTTGTAAGAAAGTTACCGTTTTCAACTGATCGATTTTATTTTTCCAGGAGAGTATAAGATTACCCTCACAAGCAATCTATCCAAGCTAGAGCTTTGAGTGTTTATTTAATCGGGAGTTACAGATACATTTAAGTACTTTACATATGGAGCTAGGAGTTCTCTTGGCTTGATCATGCCTATTTTCAATACCAACCAACTAGAAAATACTGCCAACATTTGACCAAAATTTCAAGACTCTAGCTTCATTCTATCGAAAGTTATTGTGCGAAAGGACAGACAGACGGACAGACAGACAAACAGACAGACAGACAGACAGACAAACAGACAAACAGACAGACAGGCATGGCTAAATCGAATCAGGAGGTGACACTGATCATTTATATATATACATTGCTATACCTCCGGAGCCTTCTTTAAGGTGTTACATACTTTCGTCGTGACAAAAACAGTATACCCTATACTATAAGTCTAGGGTATAAAAAATTGGGGTCGCCCATCCCAGATTGGTAGCCCCGTTTTCATGGAAAATTGTGGTTCGATCTGGCTGGCTCAAACTAAATGGCATTAGGGGTCACCGACTTCGAATCGGGAGTAAAAAAAAAGGAAAAAAAAGATGAATTTATTAAAACTACGACTTTTATTGAATATATTATTAACCAAGTTTCAGACTCTTTGCATGACTCTTTTTGAACGACTCATTGGAAAGAGTCAGAGCTTATGTGCTGGCACAGTGAAAAGAGTCATTATGCCCATCACTAATGCCAACAGAATCATTCACCTTACATGACGTACAAACATTCACCGTAAGCGACTGACCGCTGTCGATAGAAAGGTAACACCACTCTATTTGTATCCCCCGTAAGTAAGATATTCAATACTCCTCTGCGGGTCCCCAAGTGAGGATGAAATGAAGAAACTATTGACCCTTTTAAATATTATCCCAAAAATCATTAGTCACCACTAAGATTCACTCACTAATTTCTATCGGCCCGGTCCCGAAAGTCATCAATATTCAAAACTACTTTCAGGGCGAGAAATTAATCTTCGGCTGTTCATTTTCTTTACCGAAAGAAAATTCCAATTTCACATGAATTAATAACAACACAGTAAATTGTTTTTTCCCCGTCGCATCCTACGAAAAGATTGCTTCCATTCACACTCCACTGCATATTTGGTTGGAAATCGCAGAAGATTAATGCAAAATCATATATTCAGGATCAGGATAGCTAATGTTGCTTTCCCCATGAATATACTCGTATGTACGAGTATGTTGGCTTTCTCGAAGTGCGGTGGTATTTAGATGTGATATTGGGATTAGTTGGGTTAGGGTATTTTAATGATTCCGGATTATTGATGAGTGTGATCAGGCCAATTACAATTCTTTAGGTAATGCTGAAGTAAAAAGGAAAAGGCACGTATTTCATTTGGCATATTTTGAAATCCTGGCTCTGTGAAAATTGAACGTGACCAACAAGTTTCGGCGATTCATCACCAATTAGTCGATATTTCTTCTTATTTAATGGCTTATTTAAAAAACAGGAACATCAATCAATTTGTGCACATTTGGGCTATCTAAATTGCTAAACGAGGTTTTGAATGTTTATAATTGTTTTCCATTTTAACTGACCATACAATTTGATGCCTTTTTAGTGTAATTGCGTCCTATAAATTTCCCATTAGTTAAGTCGAAATACGCTTAAATATGGCTCGCATTCGAAATAATTCCTACAATTTTATTTCTGGATTTATTTTGTGCGAAAAACTTCCGAACATTCCAATTTTATCAAGTAAAGTAGTACGGGGTTGTGTACGCTAGAATGGAGCTTTACCTTAATACACGAATCATAATTTGCTATAATGGCTTTAACGACGCCCTTCCAGTACAGATTTTATTTTGGGAAGCGCCTTCGTAGTACTGACTGTTTTACTTTGGGCTTGTTGTCACTTATATATGCAAATTTATTTTTTCTTTGAAAATTGCCTGGAAAATGGCAATTTTTCGAAATATTGTGAGGTAAATAAGGGTAGCGGGGCCTATTTTTTGAAACTATTTTCCAACTCCAAACTTTTCTTTTGTCTATTTAGAAATTTTCAAAAGTAATTATGTTTTAACCAATCATGCTTTGAAGAATTCCAGTCCACTGGAAGCATTTTAGACAGGTTATAAACTCTAAAATCTCAAGGACGACCAGAATTACTCTACAAGAGCCGGGGTCCAGGATCGAGACTTTCGAAAAAGCTATGGACTTTGGATCCAAGATTTCTTGTCCCGCGAAATATAGTAAAACAAAACTCTTCCCCCGTGGTGGAACGAGGACTTGTTCAAACTATGTAAATTAGCTAGGGATATTTTTAACATTTGTTATAGGCGTAATCGCGCTCGGTGACCGTGGTCGTTCGGTCACCGTTCTACGATACTACTCTAGAGCTCGGAGTCCAAATCTCGGCGCGATCAAAAACTGCCTGTAGGTACTAATAGAACTCTCACAGTGCTCCGAGCTTGTCAGTATAAAGACGGCGCGGATAGGAGGTGCATGCTAGCAACTGCACTTCGGAAAAGTAGAGAAAAGTAGATATGCAATCGAAACGTCAACAAGGCATAGAGTAGCATTTCTATGCCTTGTTTATGTTGACGCGCCCATGTCCCTGGAGGGATCAAGGCAATTAGCAACATAGACATAAGTTCTGGCAGCCATACAAGGACTGCTTGAAATTATACAAGAAAACCATTAGAACTGCCAAGACGCAATCTTGGAGAGACTTTTGCAAGTCAGTTGAGAGCACTGGAGCTCTTCTTTCAAAAAGTCATAATTGTCCGTCATTCATCAAGCAAGAGACTGGACGGAGCCTGGACCGAATCAGCGGCTGAAACCTTTCAGCTCCTTATGATAATACTCTTCCCGGGCAGCGAGAATAGGTCAAGTGAGTACTCCTTTTCTTGGGAAGAAATAGCATCGGTAATCACAGAAAGGAGAACTATTTGGGCCATCAACAGTTTCTCGCCGTACAAGTCCTCGGGATTTCATGGCATTTTGCTAGTCATGCTTCAGCAGTTACAAGACATAGTAACTGCATGGCTGGTCACTGGCCAGAAGGTGCATAGCACTTAACCACGTACGCAGGTCTTGGGAGACGTGTACGCGTGGGCAGGCTCAGATGCCCCTCGATCTTAGTGTCGATTCTACGTTGACTACAGGCATCGGCCCGAATCCGATCTCAGTGTCGATTCTATGTTGACTACAGTCATCGATCCGTATTCGATCTCAGCGTCGATTCTACACTGACTACAGTCATCGATTCTGCATCGACTACCGTCATTGATTTTGGATCGATTCCTATCCTCATTTTCGGTATCGGTAAAGCGGCCAAGCCCATACAAATGTCTCCGACGTTTCATCAATACAGTCATCAATTCATTAGCAGACAGTCTTCGATCTACGATCGATCAAGTTTGAAGATTCTTGTTTGACTGGGCTGATCCAAGTGGTGGGGATGCCACATCTGACCAAGCTGACTGTTGGTTTCGAGTTGCCTTCATAACTTCAAGTGGTGAGCTAGTGAGTTTTTAAGTGCTGAATGACTTTTTAAAACAAACGTCAAATACAATATTGTGTGTGTAATTTTTCTGATTGTTGAAAACGTCATAAAAATGGGTCACGTTAATGCAGTTTTATTAAGACAACGTATTAGGAATTGCGAAAGGTGTCAAATGCTTCGTATGAAATTATGGAATCGATCAACAACATTTATTCATTTCCAGGAGGAAGGTGCTAATAATTAGAAGGCACCTAAAGTCCGACACACACTTGCGTTCAAAATCCAATTTTTCCCGCAAAGGGAAATTTCGGATTGGCCCGGAGAAAATTTGAATTTTGAACGTCGGATCCGATCCGGATCACGAAAAAAAATTGTCCGAACGCAACACTGGTCAGGACTTTTTTTAAGTCTATGTCCCAAACATCAGTTCATCGATTCATGGGATTTCCAATGTACTCAATACAATTTCTAGCTAGTATGTTCAATTTGTAAATGAACGCAAAAAAGGGAAATTAAATCCAAATTTTTCAAAGTCAGTGGATTTCCAGGGATCATTGGATTAGTTGATGATGATGCTTACGTTTGATGTCGCTCAACTATTTTGGAGCACTTAAATTCCTTAATATGCAGTCTGAAAGTCAAACAAGTTTATATCAACGACAATTCTACTTTTCTTCAGTAAACACATACTTTTGGTCGGTCCAAAACTTACGTCACCTTTGGGCGTCGTTCGCAGCTCCTTCTAAAGAATTGAGCTTTTCCGTTATTTCCGACCACTTCTTAAATTTTAAGTTGGCACCGTCAGCCGACTCAAATTTAAAATTAAATTCATTAATGAAGCACAATTAGTTTGTTTTACCTATCATTGGTGAAATTTGAATTGGATTCCGTGAATGTTAGCAACGTCTCACGTTGTTTTTCGCTGATTTCTTTGGCGGCTATTACATATAAAAGTTCTTTTACAAATATCTTTGACGCACGATATTTTAAAAGAACTTTTACGAATGATATTAGTCGCCTAAAGGGGTATCTTTTATAAAAGATATTTGTAAAAGAGCTTTTATAGTGTAATAGCCGCCTTGGATCGTCCATCCATTACGTTTTTTTTTAGTATTAACATATTATTTGTGGTAAAGTTGTAAACTGTCATTTTTTTATGGCGATGACAGAAGTTTGCGACGAATACAACGTTTACGATATTCACGACAGGGAGAGTGAATCTCCTTATAATCTTCTTGCAGAAATGGTCCGTCACTAGTAAAGGAATGAAAACGGGACAACAATAATAATAACATTGATTGTTAAAGAAGGCACCGGATACGGAAACAAAAACTTTTTTGTCCTTAAATTCAACACGTAGCTCCGTCCTTCATCCATTTCTGCTTTGAAAAATAATACTCCACCTACGTATGCAGAAATTAACAATTTAATGCATAATTTAAAAAATAAAAAATAAATTTTGCACATAACAAATAGCCAGTGAAAAATATACTCGCACGGTGTGCACCAGAACTGTAAAAAAAACTCATCGCATCGTTGCACAATTGCATTTTTACAATTGAGCACGGTGCGCACCAGAAAAATTCATCTCACTGTTGCGGAATCCGGCCCCTGCAGTGTAAAGTTTTTCAAAAAACCAAGGTACAGTCAGTACTTTTCATATTTCACTTTTCAACTGTTTCGCACTTCACTTTTTTCGGGTTTTGTAGTAAAAACAAAACCCTTATGAAATCGGTCAAATGTCTGTCTGTCCATAGAATATCTAAAGAACCGCTGAACCTACATACATGAAATGTTTTGGGAATGTGTAGAATTTAGGGATGAGTATCGATTAATCGATTAATCGAAATAATCGATTATTTTGTCGAATAATCGATTTTTATTTAATCGATTACATTAGGGTCGATTTAATCGATTGTTTTATAGCGATTATTGAACTTTTTTCTTCGCTGAGACTTCAGATTTCAAGAGCGATATATTCTTCTTTCATTGCGAAAAATCACTTACAACAATCGTGTATAGTATTTACCAACTACTTTTCTCATTCTACTACCACAATTTTTCTCTGAAGCTGGTCAAATTCTGAGGGAACAGAGAAGCCGGCTGACCGCCGACATGGCCAATACACTTATATTCCTTAAGGACGTTCATGATAAGTATTGGGATTAATAAATAAGCTCAATACTTCTCACATCTCAATAATTACTATTATTTCTGCAGCTACTGGGAAAGTTTCAGGCAACTGCTTCCAGTAGGTGTAATTATTATTTCTCTGTTTGATGATCTTTCTTCTCTTTTCATGTGAATAAATAAGGACTATTTTCATTGTACCCAGTTTTTAATTTTTTCCCAACCTTTTTTGAAATTGTTTATTAATCGATTAATCGATTTTTCAAGTCACAAATAAATCGGTGTATCGATTAATTCGTAAAAAATTATAATCGATTTCATTAATCGATTACTTGTTGGTCGATACCCATCTCTAGTAGAATTATTATAATTCGCCGGAGAAAGCGATGCATCGTAATAGGCTAAGTTTAAGGGAAGGTCCCCATAAAGGGGAAATTAAGGTCAAATTCTTTTTTCATGTGGTATAGGTAAGTGGGGTCTCATGAGAAAGATAACACCGAGTACATTCCATTTTTGGCATTTTCATCAACTTTGAAAAAAAGGAAAAAGAGGTGGAGGGGAAAATATGAGATCATAACTTGTCCCACCCACCTTGCATTTCGAGACCGTTACATTTAGAAATATGAAAACTTACAGAAAGATGGCTTCCAAGTAGTATAGAAAACTAAAAATAATGGAAAATTTATATCTTGTCAAAATAAGTTAATAATAGTATATTTCTATAGTTACAGTTAGCACACCCATGCATCCCTTCAACACATCGCAGGTCAAAAATATTGATGGCTAACGATAACCAACACCATAGGCAATAATATCTTTAAGTTTCATTACAATCAGGAAATATTTAATAATAGTGCATTCATTTAAATTTTGACATTATGTATGATAACATCCATACAAAAATGCACATAACAGGCCTCATGTACTACTACTAGTACTACGAGTAAAACATACTTGCATTTTGTTTTTCGTAGAGCGAATTGGAGTTAACCATTTTTGAAAGGGAAAAGATTGGTGGGAGACGATGGAGAACGGAAGAGGGGAGGTATGCTGGTCGCTGACTACACTTTCTATTGTATAATTATTCAAACAATTTATTTTTAATATTTTTTACGCAAGCTTGCAATTTGCAATATCGTCTTAACATGAATGGTTAAGCATCCCCACGAGTAGGGCAGTTCATCTCCTGTTGGCATGGACCCTCGGATTGCGGGCGTAGCTCTCTATTTTCTGGTTTCATTTAAATTTGCTTTCATTAAACAGAAATTCTTTCGAAAATTCTTAGAATACAAAAGCTCACATTACTCCGTCTACCTCCATAACGCAAATAATTTTCTCGATGTTATCATATTAAGAGCACATTATGAGTATTTATAAAATCTTTGTTGTCACCCTGCCATTTAGATATTTCCTAAGAATCACCATCATATCCTGCGACTACATTATTGTTTCCACTTATGTCAGTGATATTACACTTCAGTGTCACCTGTCGTGTCATTCAATTTCAATTTCTGAAACTGCCATGAGCATCAAATTCAAATCAGACATTACAAGTCCTTTACAGGAATCTAGATCGAAGCTGACATTATACAGTAACGAATATGGCATACGTTTATTGCATTAGAAGGTAACATGAAAACCCGATTTTTTTTCCTTCCTCATTTCAGGAAACGTTCATCCGATATGAAGGAGCATATCAGTGGTATGTTAACCTACATTACATAATGCCGAGAACTACTACATACACCGATAATGCGATATCGACTTGAGAATTATTTATAGAACCCGGCAAACACACTTACTATACAGCCGGACTATATTCAATGGAAATGGACAGAAAGGCGTATAGAAAATTCAGAAGGATGAAATTCCACTCTTTGGCAAAGACCAGCGATACTTGCACACCATATACTCGTATGGATTATCTGAAATCCTCTAGAAATATTTAAATCAACTTACTTTGGAATCCTCGTCCGGTACGACTTCGGTAGGACTTTCATCTTCGTCAGCAATGGTTGCATCTGTTGTGTGATTGGCAGTCGCTGACCCGTTTTTCTCTGCATTCGATGGTGAGACGAACTGTAATAAGACGGAAAATTACTATTTAATGGACATTGCAGGATAGAAATTGAAAGAGATTATTTCAGTATTTCAAAGGTAGGGATGCAAGTCATTCGTAGAAATACCGTTATACAGGATAATTCATTTTCCTCTTATTGATTGAAACTCGGGTGTCATTTCGAGCTCGATTTGTTACGGACGAATATTGGAAGTTTTTGAAATGAAGCTATGATAGGTTTGGAAGTTCTCCTGCTCTTCAAAATTCGAAGGTTGAAATTCCAAACAAGCTGGATTTTTTTGTGAAGCTTTCTAATAGCGTCCCAATCAACCCCTCAAAAGTACCAATTGAAAGCGATGAAAGACAATTTTCGTATAGGGGTTAAAAGAGGGTGAAAGGGGGTTATATGACGTTTTTCCCGATTTTCGCCAAAAATATCTATTTTGTAACAAAAAATATTAAGACCAAATTTGTAGCTTATAAAATTTTGTAGTTCCTTTGCGTAAAAGTTATTTTACAATATTTCTGGGCTAACATGGAAACCTTAAATTTTGATAGGAGTATTCGTGACACTTCCAGTTACAACTATTTCGTGGCAAACTGATGGATGCGTCATTCAGTTGTGTTTCTTCTCCATATACAGAGTGTTCTGCTTCGAAGGGTCCGCTTTCAGCGTCGATTGTGAAGAAACAGCACCAAAATCACTTCATCCTTATTTTCCGTCGAATCGTCTGATTTATTTACTAATTGGAAATGTCATATAGTGTTCGGAATATTTACTCACCGGTTGTAGTACTTTCTTTATAAAATATGTTTTCAGGCCCGCTATCCTTAGAGCTTCTTCCCGTTTTTCTCCGAAAGCAGGTTCAACTTCAAATTCGCCGTTTAGAAAATTTAATGTTTTTTCGGAAATATGAACACGTCTAGAAAAAATTAAAAGAGTACATATATATTATTATCAAAAATAACGGAACGTGGTGAACGTAGTAGATCAAGGAAAATACATTATGTTTTTTTCATAGAGCACTATTACTGCGATGCGGAAATAGAAAAGGAAATAGAGTCAGGCAGCAACCTATGCTTGTTGAATCGTGGGGACAGTTGAAGGCGATGGCGGCGAACAGGACGAGGTGGAAAGTAGGCTTGGTTAATGCCCTATGCCCCACAAGGGGTTGACAGGATCCAGAGAGAGCAACCTATGCTTGTTGTAACTCAGTGAGAAGTGGGCTGGGTTTTTGCTACTCCTTGCCACTACGCGGCAAAATGCAACGCCTTGCATGACTGGGATTTACAGGATCCTTGGAAACATGCCCGTCATCGGCCCGAGAAGAGGCTATTAAACTGACTCTGCAGCATATTCTCATACTGATACCGCCGATACTCGGCAACTGCGCAACAAGGGACTATGAGACTCAACATGCTAGTCTCCGAGTCGCACTGGCTAGGTTGAAAGAAAACTCGCAGCGGTTTCACTGAATAACTTTTCAGTGAATGTCCGCGGTTGATTCTTGAAGAGACTATCGTGCATGAATGTTGATGCCATCCCCCCAGAACTTAGTGGTCTTCATTAATCTATTTGAGAATCTTCTGTCATCAAAACGCTAGACATTGGTACAATATATCGGCAGGGGTCAACTTAGTTCAGCCTGAGTAACTACATATTTTGGCCCCACGTTGGGCGTCAAGAGGATAACTGAAGACACCCGTGAGGAGGGACCCTAAGGTTGCATGCCGACCGCGAAAGGTCGCCTCGCGAAAAAGGCCTCTTAACTTTGCTCGTTGCCCCAGTCCTCTCAACTTACAAAACATCACTTACTGACCCAGAGACCGGTGAACTCATCAGAAGATGATTAAAATATAGTATTATACAAAATATGACGCGCTCGATAGCCGTGAGGTCTCGTTTGACACTCTACAATGCTGGTATCTAGAGCGGGGGTCGGTAAACTCAGGCCGCCTCAGGTTTTTATCCGGCCTACGAGCTAATATTGTTTAGATATGAAACAATTATAAAATAAAAACATAAAAGAACTACGATTGGGGTAAACCCCAATCATGCAATACTCTAGATGAATTTGAACCTGGTTAAAGCCAATAAATAATTTTGGTTGCAATCTCGGATGCATCGTTAAGACGTAAGACGTAAGTTGTTAAGACGTTAAGACGTATTTCATAAAATAGTGCAGTTTGTATGGGAGGGGGTAGAAGGAGGGTGAGGATTACAATAAATTTTATAATGTAGGTTACAATTATCATAAAAGAGATATATTCATAATTTCAAAGCAATATGTCTTATAGTTTCTGAGAAAATCTGATTATTGTAAATTATCAAAAATGTGACATTTTGTATGGGAGGGGGTAGACGGAGTAAGGGTAATCGATTACTTTTTTTGAATCTAACTGATATTGTTAATTAAGTGTTAAGTACAAAATTTCAGCCCGATAAATTGTATAGGTAATGAGTAAATTGACTTAACGTATTTCATGAAATAGTGCAGTTTGTATGGGAGGGGGTAGAAGGAGGGTGAGGATTACAATAAATTTTATAATGTAGGTTACAATTATCATAAAAGTGATATCTTCAAAATTTCAAAGCAAGATGTTTTATAGTTTCTGAGAAAATCTGATTATTGTAAATTATCAAAAATGTGTCATTTTGTATGGGAGGGGGTAGACGGAGTAAGGGTAATCGATTAATTTTTTTGAATCTAACTGATATTGTTAATTAAGTGTTAAGTACAAAATTTCAGCCCGATAAATTGTATACGTACTGAGTAAATTGGCTCAACGTATTTCATGAAATAGTGCAGTTTGTATGGGAGGGGGTAGAAGGAGGGTGAGGATTACAATAAGTTTTATAACATAGGTTACAATTATCATAAAAGTGATATATTAAAAATTTCAAAGCATGTTTTATAGTTTCTGAGAAAATCTGTCAAAAATGTGTCATTTTGTATGGGAGGGGGTAGAAGGGGTGGAGCGATTTAGCCCGTTCACGAACTTAGCCTTCATTTTTTGTCAAAAATAACGTGTGCAAAATTTGAACTTCATAGCTCAACGCGTTCTCGAGCTAGAGAGGTCACGGACGGACGGACGGACAGACGGACAGACGGACAGACGGACAGACGGACAGACGGACATCCGGTTTTGAGATATTCGAGTGATAATATGAACTTCTGTATCATTCATTTTTTTCTGCGAGCCTTATTTCTTAGCGTTACAAACTTTGTGGCAAACTTATAATACTCTCAGATTTCATCTAGAGTATAAATAGTTCAGAATAAATAAAAATTTTCATTAAAACGTATTGTGTTGTGTGTATAACCTAATGGTGCTACCATACAACACGCGACCCGGCAAGTACTGGCCAAATGTCGAAGAGCTTATACCAGGTCCAACCAGACGGCGAGGCATTTGTTTGGTGCTTGGCGAGCAGCCGCAGCGTATGGTTAGGACAAGTATTTCCTCGGTATTCGCCAAGTAATTGTTGATTAGTACTAGTTGATGAATATTTTTCCCAGTCGGTGACTCGAGCGGGACATTTCACATGTCTGGTGCAAGTTGCTCAGCATTTGGCAAGGTCTCGGCAATTGGCGAGTACTTAGCATTTAGTCGGTACTCGCCGGGTCCCGCGTTGACTGCTAGCAACATAAAACTCCCCTTCCCATATTCACGTCTAAATAGTAAATAACAAATGTCGTCGTAAGAATAATTCATTAAAAAAATCGCATTGCTCTTGTGACATAAATCACAATATGTAATTTTACCTCACGCGATTTTTTATCCGATGGACAAATGCGATACAATCACTCCGGACTGGAGATTCAATGGGAGAAATAATAATGTCAACTACGTAATCAGCAAGGCGACAAGGATCATGTGAATCGGTAGGAATCGAAAGTTGCGACTTCATCGTAACTGATGCTGGTACGGACGACCAGTATCGACATATACTGACTTGTATAGAGGCCCAAAAATTAACAGGCCTACCCTACGAGATATACAACAAATTCCAAAAATTACGTCTTCTAAATCAAACATTTGACATCAAACATAGGTGCATCTTATGGTATATCGACTGATAAAAGAGGCAGCTGGTGATTAAGGGTGATGATCTCTGGACTGAAAGCTAGGATCTTAATCCCTGGCCCACCATATATCAATCCGAGATCCATGCCATTGAGTCCTGTGCCAGAGGCTTTGTAGAGTTTCATTGAAAAATTACTGATACTAATTTTGTTTCAACGTTCAAGTCTTTGAGAATCGAGTTCAGTGGTGTAGCATTTAGCTAATCGAAACTTCTCACAATGGAAGAGCCCACTACTACCATTTTATTCAGCGCTAAAGGCCATTCCACCCATGATGTGCTGGTTTCCTCACACAATGGATCACTCCTCAGGTGCTGCCTTTGATCTCATTGAGGAAGCAGGACGACCAGGCACTCTAGCATTCCGATTCTAGGGATGACTCAATTCGGGATGACTCCCTGGGTAGAATGTTTTTGCTTTTATAGAGATGTAGTGAGTGATCCATTGTGTGACCAAACCAGCACAGCATGGGTGGAATGGCCTTTAGCGCCGAATAAAATGGTGGTTGTGGGCACTTCCATAGCCAGAAGCTTGGATTAGCAGTTACCTACACCACTCAACTCGATTCTCAAAGACTTGAACGTTGACATAAAATTAGTATCAGTAATTTTTCGACGGAACAAAACTCACACCCTTGGCGTAGAATGCGCTCTATAAAAGCGAAAACATTCTACTCAGGAACCCATTCATTCGTGGCCTTCGCTGGTTCTCATTCAGAACGCTTCACTAAAGTAATCGACCTAATTAGTTCTTCGTATTTTAACGATGCAATCTATATGAATATAACTGATTGGAGGCTGTCAGAAGGATATCTATTTGGATACAATAGAGTGAGATTTCACTCTAGCTAGATGAGCCTGTCCAACGAAACGGAATGTCGTTTCTGCTTGAAAGACGTCATTCATCGCCTTGTTTATTTCACATGCTGCAAACAATTTTCTACTATGAAAGAAAACACCATCTTTGTAACGGCGGAGAAATTTTCAGAATACAGTTGCAAAAGTAAATATATTTTTCGATTCGAACCTTGATATGTTGAGGAAAAATAGTAAAGTCTGTTTAACTGCATAATTGAGATGCTTCCGTCAAACTTGCAATTAGCAGTGGCCACGTCGGTAAGCAGTTACATTTTGAGTCTCTCATCTCGCCCGCTGAACCCTACATTTTAACGATGTGGCGCTTTCCAGAAAAAGTTTTACGACCCCATAAGGGGCTGATTTCTCCGGCGTGTTAATAAAATTAAAAAAAAAAACTACCTCGGGGTACGAATCAAACAAATAATTTTCCGTGTCAAATAACTTAATTTTTAACCCAGAAGAAGTAATTTTCCAAATGAAATAAACAAATTAGAAAATCAAATAAGCAAACTAACACAGCAACAAAATTGTCTAAAGAAATTAAAATCAACTATTTTGTTCGTAAACGAAGTGGATGTCGCTTCAAGCGACTGACGGACAAATTTTTGGCTAAAAGCTTTTAAGAAACTTGCAGATTTGTCAGATCAAAGTACCGTTATAAAATTATCATTTGAATTTGCGTGAAAATTCCATTCAGAAATTTCTCGAAAGCTCGAAATAATGGTTAATTTTTCAACCTGGACAAACTCATCTTATAAAATTTTATGTAGATTCAGAAAGTGGGATCAGATTACCATAGTCCTAATCGTGGGCACCCCCTGGTAACGGTAGTATGTTAAACTGCTGATGGCCAAGTCTTAGCGATAAAAACCGGGGGCCGAGAAGGCTCTCCTTCAACAGGTCGAAAAGTACAAACTCAGCATTACTGCAATCCGGAAGCCCTTCTTCTATTTGTTTATAATTAGGAACTTAAAGTCACTTAGCATGAACAAACCAGTTGATAGAAATTCTAATTAAAACAGTAATAATAATTGATATAATCGAATGGGATCATTTCACCATAGGTAACTGTGTCGTTAGTTGTTCATGGTTTGTAATTCGAAAAGTGTGAAAGTGCCGTGGAAAACACAAGTTTTGTTATCGTTTCGCGGTAGCCTCGTTTTATTACGTTGCAAGAATTATGACAGCTGCTCCAGAACATATTCTGAATTATGAATGAACACAGTGTACGTCTTCTTCTGATTTAACTAATCCATATACAATATTAAATCAATTATTTGTTGGGTAATTTTCATTGGTAATTTTAAATGGAAATGATTGGAAATTTATTCATGTCATTCGGAAAGTTAGTTTTTTCATTCGAAAATTTATTTTTTTTTTATCTGGAAAGTTTATTCGATCGGAAAACATTATTTATTTGATTCGGAAAGTTATCTATTTAATCCGGAAAATTATCTATTAGATCCGGAAAGTTATCTGTTTGATACGAAAAATTGTATATTTGTTCCGGAAATTTTCTATTTGATTCGGCAAGTTAACTACAATATTTGATTCCGAAAGCTATCTATTTGATCCGGAAATTTACCTATTTTATCCGGAAAGTTATCTATTTGATCCGAAAAGTTATCTATTTGATCTGGAAAGTTATCTATTTAATATAGGCCAGTAAAATTAAGCCAATTGGGGGGGGGGGGGGGCTTTTTAATAAAAATTAGGGAAAGATCTGAAAATAATTTTAATCCCTTCTATAGATACTGAATACATGGAAACTGAGTTTGCACGGTCGTAGAAGGTGAGCTTTACTTTTGGTGGGCGAAAATCCGAGAAATTTGAGCCCTCTTTTAATATTATCCTTATAACTCCTAAACGGTGCCTCGGATCGAAAAAACTTGCATGAGAAAATTAAAAAGCGTTGAATTTTGCGTTCAATGGACTGCTCAAGAAATTTGGTTCAGTAGCGTAGTCAAAATTGATAGTCAAAAAATGACCATTTTCGAGGCTTCGGAGAAAAATCGCAAAAACATCGTACCAGTGATATTGACGCACCCATGACCCACTGGAGGGGTATGGGATAACTTCATATCCAGGACAAGTCCCAGGAATCTGATTTTGACACAAACGACCAGCCTCGTCTCCTCTAAGAATGGTGGTACAAATGAAGGTAGGATGTCTCTCCTGGTGGAGAGTGTAAGTTTTGTTTTGGCAAATTGACCCCGATTCCAGCTTGGCCTGCCCAATTCGATAGGGTTGTTAGGGAACCGGAAAACTGTTCAGAGATGACAATGTCATCAGCATAAGAAATTACCCTGCAGTCCACCCTCTCCAGGATTAAGAACAGCCTAATAACCACAAAGTATCAAATAAGGGGGACAGGACGCTACATACCTGCCTATTTCCAGTTTATGAACCTAGATTGGTGCACATAACCATAGAAGAAAGTATGAGGCAATAAGGTGGCAGACAGAGTCCTCTAGACCCAGTGTTGCGACTAATAGCAGGTCAATGAGCTGCGATGTTTCAATTTCAATGGATTTTCAGAATACGCAGCATATGCGATGACTAATCGAAACGACAATGAGATCAGCTGTTGCTGAATAGACGACGAGACGGTAAGACGTAAAACGAGCCAGCTACATCGGTCGACCAATTTTTTGAGAACGCGCTTTACACTTTAAATTTGCATTACTCTCTCTTGGATCATAAACTTACTGCTTAATGTTTCTGAATTTAATATAAACTTGTTAAACTTTAAAACGACCATCTAATAAAATCTAATTTAACTAAAAAAGTGTATTCTCCGCACGATGCTGAACCAACACCCAGCCCATCATATTTTTAAAGTCTACGATATTCTACTATAAATGAAACCAGCTCAGAAAAAAAATCTAAACAATAATAAAATACTTGACAATAGAGCATTTTCACGACAATCTAAAACCAGGTTGACACCATACAAAGATACTTCAACACACTTTACGTCCCACTTTAAAGAGGCATAAACAATTTTGCACAATCTGTCGTACTCAAATTGTGTAATTACTGGAAGAACTACATTTGTTTCCACACGAAAAACGAAGTGAAAATGAAAACATTTCAGCTGCGATTTCAATATAACCAAAGACAAACACAAATACTGGTCACGGCAAATAATGGAACAGAAGGACTATAGCACAAAAAGAAGGCATCGGGAAGCTATTATACCGAAACGGGTGGTGTAGTAGCTCTAAAGTAACACAAACTGAAATAGCGCCTGTAGTGTCGTTGCCGTTGGAGTCCATTCATTCTGCAGGACTTTGTACGCCAAAGCAAATAAGCAAAGATCCTCCAAGGCGTAAAGCGCCTTTACCAATTATTAAGGATGATTGTCAAAGCTATAAAAAAATCCTTGGCCCGTGATTTGGCTATCGATTGGAGCAATTGGTGCAGAATTTGATGTAATTAGTGGAAGTGATTGGAATCGGGCCCGAATCTGTTGTAGAAAGCGCAATGACGGCTGATGGTTGATATTATGCAGTGTTTGAAGTTACAGGGGATAGACAATTCTTATATCATCATTTACTAGAAGTAAAATTAAAATATCGCTAATTTCAAATAACCGATCCAACGTGGTTTCGGTTTACGGGGCTGGTCGCCTTCTTATCTTCGACGCGAATCAGTTGATGGACTGATATACTGCAATGTTGATGTATCTATGAACTTATGATAGTTGAAGTCATAGCAACACGATAATAGTAGAATTAAATTTCCTATTTAGGGTGCTAAAAGACGGAGTTGCTAAGCGAATTCCCGACAATATTGCTCGAAAGCTGTGCTAGGGCAGTGAAGCAAGTTATTGACGTGACATCTACTACTGGAGGTAGAGAACCATGGTGTGACCTAAGAGCTACCGTATACTATTGAATATACACGACTAGGTTAGTTGATGAAAACAGTAGCTCTCTTCACTACAATATATTTTTATTCCAGGTAAATACCAGTATTTCAGGAGCGACTCACTCCCTTCTTCAGTACACTTGCTACTCCAAGTGCTAGCAAGTGTACTGAAGAAGGGAGTGAGTCGCTCCCGAAATAATGGTATTTACCTGGAATAAAAGTATATTGTAGTTACTGTTTTCATTAAATCAAACTACAAGAATCGGATATCAAATATCATTAGGTTAGTTCAGTTGTGCATGGGCTGGGATTTTGTCAAATAATAAACAATATGCAATCGATAGTTTCGTAGAGATTTCTGGTATTTAAGTTTTAAAAAAAAAAATGTTACGAGGGAAAATCCCGCGGACGTCAGCCTCGGAGCATGGCCGTGGGGTGCCACGCTCTAGAACCAGCTGCGACTTGACCAAGAGTTCTAGCCAAGCGCGAATGCTAAAACTGCGGTTTCACCCTCCGAACGTTCTCTACTAGCTATCAACCAAAACACACTTCCAGAAGAACACAGCGTTTTCAAATAACGTTAGAATATTAACAGCAAGCACTTGAAACTAAACTCTACATTAAAATGAATCGGCCGTTCGAAGAAAAGAAAGAAGCTTAGCTTACACGATACACTATAAACTGTCTTACCAACTGTCTTACTTCAATCTAAATAACTGGGGGCGATAACCCCACTAAATCCTACATTGAATTCGTACTTTCCTCCCACGATGCACAATAACGTCAACTTTTACCACAATTCAAACTTTCCGGACTTGCTGAGCCTCCGGATCTTCTATCGTCGCGCTCAATGCACTGCTTCGCTAATCAGCAATTAAACAGATGATACGTTCGCGTTTTTCGTCCCTGCTACGCTGTTCTTCTCTTCCGCAAAACGGTTGACGATCCCTTTGCAATATAGCGGTCCAAGATTCAAAGAGGATATCCCGATTTTGGGCCTTTTCAAACTTTTGGGAATACGGTGATTTAAGGTTTGTTTATATAGTCACGTCAAGGGAACGTGAAGAGAACGGGCCGCCACCGGGTTTTGGTTGCTTGTATTTATATATGTCCGGAAAGTGACCGTGACGACGACGATGATAGTTGTGATCAAGTTGCATTGTTGGAATCCTAATCCTACACATGTTGATTACATAATTTATGCTACTTGCGTTCTCTATAATTTCATTAAAAAACATGAAGGCTTCAATCCTCCCCTGAATGATGTTCCATCCGAAACTCCACGAGCTTTAGAAAACCTCCATTTTCAAGAAGGAAACGCCGCGCATGAGGCTTTCGCTGTAAGTGTCACCATACACTGTCGATCTCGAGCTCGAACTCGAACCTGGTACAAATTTCCTCTGACACACACACACACTTCACATAGGTGTGAAGAAAACCGGTCCACACACAGAGAAACATTTAAATCCCTTTTCTTGCCCTCCGATGATTATTTCGAATCGATCCAATGAATGTTATTTTTGCTACATATTTGAAGTTTCTATGTATTATGCTAATACTACTTGTAAAAATGAATATATAACAGTAAAAGATTTATCATACCTGTATTGTTCATTTCATCTCCTATTGACTGCCAAATTGACATCTTGTACTTCGGATCCATGTATCTTGGGTGCGACAAATCCTACAAAACTTTTCTTTCCTTCACAAACTTAATTAACTTTACGTCGTTCATTATGTTTTCTTTCCGGGCAAAAGACTTGACGGGAACTGAGCGTCAGATTTCAGACGAATCGTTGGCAACGAGAATTGACCGGGTATCTTCCGGGAATCGTCCGGGCCCCATCGATGTATAAACATTTCAACTGAAAATCAGGGAAGAATAGTTTCCAACGACTCGTTACGGGCCCGTCCCGTTCACTTCACGTTCTCTTCACGTGTCTATATAAATAAGCCTTTAATTCACCTTGCATTGAAAGGTCATGAACCTCTCGGCTTTCGCAAGCGCATGGGGACAATTGAATACCAAACCATGCGCCTGAAATAATTTGTGCTCATTCTCCCGTGGTCCGCAAAATCTGCCTCTTCAAGTCAACTCCAGCTGATTTCTAGCTTTGAACATGATTTGTTTACGTTTCGTCATGCAGTCGATTGTGTTGACCCAAACTCCGTCCAGCTCCGGTCCAAATAGCGAATAGATATCAGATAACTATTTATATTGAGTCGTAAGAAGTGTTATAATCCTTTGTGATATCTATTTTCCAGATCTTTGTTTTGGCATGTCACGTCCTCAACGATGGAGGTGGCCATACCTAACTAGGTGAGTAATCTGCCTAAATGCCGCCTTTACCCTATGCCGCCCCTTACATACTAACTATACATTTATTAGTTATATTTTAAAGTGTAACTTTTATAGCGACGACGCATCGATGGGTAGTGAATCGAAAAAATATACTTACTTGTTCTGCCACCCAAATCAGAGAAGCGCCCGCGTCGCTGTGATACAAGCTCATATATTTTTGTTGTACATAATTTTTAAATTCGGTTTTTTGGCCATAACTTCTAAACTATAAGGAATTTCGGATTTTTGACGAAATGCAAGTGACTCCACAGGGTCGAGTGCTCTGAGAGGAGTCCGCAAATAACTCTCACCCTTCTTCAGCCCAAGCTCAGCAATAAAGGAAGCGCTTGTTTAAGTGACCGGAATTCAACAATTTTGATTGTCACAGGCCAGAAATATTTTTCCAGTGCGCAGCGGTTTCTAAATGTGCCTGCTCTATGGAGTTTTATCCTACTTGTAAAATATTTAATGCCATTGCAAAGATTGTTTGATACAATTGGTAAAATTTATTTCATAATGTAATACCACCTTAACGCTTATGTTTAGTTCCACAATGACAGTCGCGGAGCAGTGGATTGTATATGAGCGCCAATATAAAACGGTGGTCATTGGGTTGGGGTCGATAGTTATGCAATATTTATGTCAAAAGTCGATCGATGAGGTTTCATGATTTTGCTGTCAATCAATAATTAAGTCGATCGATACTATGCACTAGAACCCAAAATTTTTTAACAAACAACTAAACATCCGAACATTAAAAAATCGCTAATATGCGGTAGCGCTAAGGGAGTAGAAGATTATTTTTCACATCAAGTGACTTAGCTGATCGCCGTACTTTAGGAATACTTACTTAACTTTCTCGAGAATTACATTTAAACTGATAGCTTTCTTTAAAAGGCACCAGCTATTTTCTTCTTCGTGCCTGTGTACAAGTAGCCACAGACACAAATCGCCACATGAAAACCAACACATACTCCCGGAATATTGAGAAACAATTCCAATTGTACTCGTACGCATACACGTGTAGTGGGTTGAAATGCAAATAAAATCCTATATGATTTCAGCTTCCGAAAAAAAAAAAAAAAAAAAAAAAACATTTTTACAAGGGTCATATATTGAAATTATCCTCAGGGAAATTTGTTAGAAGATGTCCTTTTTACGTTTAACCAAATTTTTGCATTTAAAATGAATGAAATGCTTTCGCTCTCCTTATATTTGCATGTCATTGTGTCATGAAAAACCAAAACTGGTAGGGAAAAATCCATTTTAACTCGGTGAAGATATTTTAAGTGGAATTTCTTGTATTTACATTTTTCAGTGTCTACACCTCTATATAAACACAGGCATACACAAATAAGGACACGATATAATTATGAATTTAACTCGAAAGAAGAACGATGCCTTCAAAAGTTGGCATTTCACAAGAAACTAGAAAAAAGCAGATTTCAATGGGCTAAAAGGAAATATGATGAAAGGACCCCAACTGTCGGAAAAAAATATTTTCCACTGATGAAGTTCAATTACGACTGGTTTGGAAATGAAAAGCTGGGACTCATATTTAACCCGTTATTTGATGAAATACATACAGAAAAACGATGATTTTGCCACTTCGTGGGAGAAAAGGAGCTATTGACAAAAAGTGATTTCCAAGTCAGATGGTACCATGGATTCCGATAGCGATACTGGCGTTCTCGGAAAGAACGTGGAAAACAAACGCAGATCCAGGAGGAACCGCGGCGGGGGTAGTCACTCCTAGCCCCCAGTCGGAGTTGCACAAAAACGGAGGCGGAGAAGTTCAGTCTGGCAATCCACCCCCAAACACACGAAATTAAAAAGCTGGGCGTAAGAGTGCGGTGAAGCTGAATCACAGCACGCCTGTCTCGCCCATACCATAGACATCCAAAGGGTGGGAGGACATTAGCCATAGTGTCGCTTCGCAGAAACCAACGATGTCGAAACCATCAGCAGATACCATCCAATGGGTCCAACAACGGCCCACTAATAGACGCAAGTCCGAGAACGCCCAAATAAAGAGTCGGTATCAAATGGCTCAGTTCATTCTTAACAAGATAGCCAGGAATGCAGAGTCATGTAACCTCCATGAGCGGGACGCGGCTGACAAAATTAAATACCACGCAGTGGTGGAAGAGTTCAGTCACCACGGTGAAGCGAAGTCAGGTCAGCAGCCAAAACAGCAACTGATTGGGGCATCGACGCAGAATCAGTCTCAGGGCGAGACTGCCCACTCTGCTGCTAAGATGAATAAAAGTTACGAACAAGACAGCGAAGACTTCCATCGCGACTTCCAAATCGCGTAAGATCATCTATCTGTTGAACATCTGGACGAGCTTACCAAGGACGATAAACTTGTGGCAGGTGCCTGGGCCAAAGTTGAATCGAAGCTGTCGGAGATGGTCCTGGTCGCGGTGAGGAGGATGCTTCGACTGTTGTGTAATAATTCGTGGATTGCGGGTTATCAGGAGTGGGGATTCGTCCTCGATTGAATTTATAAGAAATTGTGTCGCCACAATTGCGGACGCCTGAGATGGCATGTAGATCAAGCTTATCCTAGCTTCGTGAATTCCGTAGAGATTTAGAGCTTGGATTTGGTTTCCTAAAGTAGGCGGAGACAGCCGAAGGCTCTTGCAGTATCTTCAGTTAAAATACATACATAATCCAGCCATACCTATGAAGGGCAAGGATATCCTGAAGGTTGAGGAAATCCATGTAAATAGCCTGACCTTTCTCCTCCTTAATAACGATTAGAAATTGGAGCCGCTAGAGAAGGCGGGTAATAAGCTTTGCTTTGGCCAAAGTGAAAGTGTTCCGCTCATTTGACGGAGGTAGTAGATCCAGTACAAGATGCAAATGATCTGCTAGGGGAGCTAAGTATTAAGGAAGAAGTGGAAGAAAAGGGCATATTGCCCGATGAGGAGACGATGGATGGGTCCGATGATGAGGTTTGTGCAGATTAATCTAAACCGGGCCAAGTGTGTTTCGGATAATCCGCAAATTATCCTAAGGGAGGAGAATATCGATATTGGTCTCATCCAAGAAGCATGGACCAAGGACTCTAAGGTTATGGGCCTTGACAATGACGACTATGACTTATTTTACACCAGCAGCGACCAGGTAAGACTCAGAAGCTACATTGTAGCGAGGAAACTCATTAAAACTTGTATGTGTCCTAATCTTAGTTGAACGGACCTTATCATGGTAAAAGTGGAAACAGCAGATGGAAGAGTGGTCTATATTTCCTCTGTCAACATGACCCACGACAGCACATCACCCACCGATGAGTTACTTCTACTAACGAAAGAGGTGATAGGAAAGAGCTTGCTAGTAGGAGAAGATGCCAACGCTAAACATACCCTGTGGGCAGATCTATGACAAACGAAAGAGGTGAGTCACTTTACGAATATATTCTCGAGAATAACCTAACAGTGTGCAACAGAGGTAATACACCATCTTCCCAAGTACAGACAATTTTCAGGGATGGAAAGAGGTTCTAGATGTTACACTAGTTACCAACAACGAATATCTTAAAGTTGAGGACCGGAAAGTCTCAGACCATATAAACTATATACAATGTATTCTTGGTGAGTATGATGAGGTGAGTCGATTAAGCTTTGTCTGACTGATCGTCTATCCGTCTGTCTGTCTGGTTCTATGCAAACCAGTCTCTCAGTTTTAAAGCTATCGAGCTGAAATTTTGCAAAAAGCTTTCTTTCTGCTTATCATCATAATCGTGACGCGACAGCCCGACGTCGGACCTTGGCCGCATGGATCGTTGTCCTCCAATTAATTCGGTCACGTGACCGCGTCCTCCAACTTTGGAAGCCCAGTAGCTGCGCGGCGTCCGCATATACTGAGCTCTCCCAACGAGCTCCCGGTCGTCTTCGTAGTCTCGCTCCGTCGACTCGTTCTGCGTTCATTACTCTGTTTGACATGCGATTTCTTTCTGTTGCACGCTGTATATATGTCGGAACCAAAGGAATCAGACCACTGGGTCATATAACTGCCATAGGAACGACCGGTCCAAAAGTCAGTCTTTGTGAGAAAAACTTTTTTCTTTCTAAACATATCTTTACCAAATTTCATTCATCATATTACCACCAAACTACATTCCAAAATTTGATTGAAATCGGCCGAATTTTTCATATTCCTCTCATGGGAACAGTGAAATTGGAACACATTTTAATACTAATTTCAAAGTGACAAATGCACCGTAAGCCAAAACGAAAGTATATAATACCTTCAGCGAGCTATCCGAATACTAGCTTGTTTTTTTTTTAAGACATACTAAATTTTTAACCAACCAACCATGCCTAGGGTCACACATGATAACACATGCATCGCAAATTTTCCTTCGAAGTCAGTCGGCGCTGTTTGAGTTTTCCACGACCTAGTGCGTGGGTAGTGTAAAACACAAAGCGATGAAACATTCGTCTAATGTATTGTAAAAATTCCATACTGCAGCAGTCTGCTTGTTTACAAACCCAGATGCGTTTTGACATGATAACGTCTTTCATTTTAACTTTAATAACTTTTCACAAAAAGCTAGCGTCGCAAAATTCCAAAATAGCTCAGACCTTTTTCTCAACGGGCATATTTGCGAGCGTGTGTTTTGTACAGAGGGCTGTATTGAGGTTGGGGAAGCCAGAAAGTAATACGTTAATGTACGATGCAGTGTTTCTTTATACTCGTATTATCTTCATAACTGAGCTGTGAGAATGCGGTTATGAATTACAACATCTAAAATGATCGCTTAATTTAATATACTCGTATATGTAACATATTATAATTAATAACCAGTAATCATTTAAGATGGATTTAGCAACCCAATGGCTCATCCGATCGGGAAAATTTGCCTTGGGTTTCATGTAAATCATATTTAATTAATTTAATTTTAATTTAATTAACTCTCACATAAATCTCTACCATAGAAACACAAATACGAGTCGAAGGTGCCAACATAGATTGCTGAATTGAATGCAGCTAATTCATGTACATACTTCCGTCCCGTTCTCATTATTCATTCCCAATTCCATCTTGCCATAAGCAGCGTCCGTCTCAATGTGCGCTTTGCATTATTCATCAGCTTTCGTTTCTCCATGTATATTTCGGAAACATTCATAGCCATAATCGAATAAAGTCCATTCAGGACATAAAACATAATAGGATAACTATTAAGTACCCATTCCAATGACGAATATCCTTACAGGCACCGCTACAACATTAACTCGTCATTATCATAACCAATAAGTATCAATAAAATTACACCGGAATTTAATCAGAGCAAGCGAAAGAGTGTGGCTTTGTTTGACCCATAACAAAGCACACGTCCAGTATAAACGGACGCTGTCGTTTCTTTTACGATCCATTAAAAAGGATTCCTTTCATTCGGCCAACAGCCCATCAACGAACAACCAATGCAGCAGCAATCGACCCACTTTGATGATTGTGCTCATTCACCAGTACCACCAACAACTTGCAGACAACGAGCTGATAGTATCAAGGATATGGGAAATCATAAAGAAGAAGGAAATGAACTAGAGGAGCTCATAGCTAACGTTCAATTTGCTGAAATCCTGCGAGTTTGAGTGAACACGAAAATTCGCTGCCAGCGGCGAACATTGGATTAGGATCCTGTATACGTATACTTGAAAATGGCCAACGGCTCACTTCGTTCCGCTCATACTCGTAACTTACCCTGCTTTTCCGCTTGATTCCATCTTATTGGCCAGTTCCACGTCCTTCGAGTATACGTCGAATTGCCATTGACGTTGCCCGAGGATTCCGGCCAGTATGGCACCTGTATGGATGCCGACTCTCATGTCGACCGGTGAGTTGGTCTTCTGCTGAACATATCTGTAAGGAGACGAGGGATAACGACATGATTTATATAAAAAAGAATCAGTGATTGTTAATGTTAACACATGATGGGATGATTTCAAGGGAACAGATGAAATCATCCTCAAATGATTCAGAGAGTAATTATAATGAATATAAAGGAAAATATTAGTGGCTCACATGTTAGACTACCTTTTATCTCATGTCTGCAGATTCTGAATGTTGAAGGAGAAGGATCCCTCTAACACAAGTGTTAATCTGATATTTTGAGAGAAAGACGGGTAGACCTGAAGAGTTGAGTTGGACTAATAGGCGTTTTTTTTTCAAAGCGGTTTCAGACCTGGTCGCTCCACAACCGATCAGCTCTTCTCAGTCAAACTGATACTCCAGAGGTGCTGGGAATACAACGTAAACGTATACCAAATCTTTGTCGACTTCAAGCAGGCATACGACAGTATCGATCGTGGAGTACTGTACAACATCATGCTGCAATTTGGTATACCAGCAAAATTAGTGCGACTGACAAAGATGACGATGACCAACGCCGTCTCACAAGTCAGGATCCAGAATAGACTTACTGATCTATTTGAAACACGCACTGGTTTGAAACAGGGCGATGGACTGGCACCGACGCTCTTCAACCTAGCACTGGAATACGTTATTCGGGCCATGAATATGGACAACAACAAGACGCTACTCATCAAGTCGACACAATTAGCAGCGTACGCCGACGACATCAACATCATGTCCCGAAGATTGGCTGACGCAGAAGAACTTCTGCATACGCTCGATACCGCTGCAAAGGAAGTTGGATTACGTATTAACGAGGGTAAAACTAAAATAATGATGCAATCGGTGACAAGGACACCTGCACAACCGAGCATCAACGTGGGGGACCTCAACATCGAGTTTGTGAATAACTTCATCTACCTGGGTTGCAACCTGTCAAGGGACGCCAACGAAACTGACGAAATCAAGCGACGGATACAGTTAGCTAATAAGACTTTTTTCTCGGTTCTCCCCATAATGAAATCGAAGCATGTGCACAGAAACACGAAGCTCCGCGTGTACAAAACCATTATACGACCAGTGCTATGCTATGGCTGCGAAGCATGGACCCTAACTCAAGCCTCCGAAAACATGCTAGACACTTTCGAACGTAAGGTTCTACGGCGAATTTTCGGGGCTGTTTGCGATCGAGATGGATGGCGCATCCGGTACAACCATGAGTTGTATGAAATGTACGATGAGCTGCAAGTCTCGAAAATCGTCAAACTACAACGACTTCAATGGGCAGGGCATGTACAAAGAATGGACGATGATCGCATGCCTAAGAGAGTAATGAATGCAGAACGAGTCGACGGAGCGAGACTGCGAGGACGACCGAGATCTCGTTGGGAGAGCTCAGTAGGTGTGGACGCCGCGCAGCTGCTGGGCTCCCAAAATTGGAGGACGCGGTCACGTGACCGAGATAATTGGAGGACAATGATCCAGGCGGCCAAGGCCCGATGTCGGGCTGTCGCGCCACGATGATGCTGATGATGAATAGGCGTTTTCATGGTACTATCTATTTAAAAATTTTATAAAAAATTCGAGTGCAAGTTTAGCTTTCAGTGAAAATTGCAAGTTTTGATTGACTCGGTTTCATTCTGTATAGCATAGCTTGACAATGCGCAACGCATTTTTGCTCCCACTCGGAACAATATCGTTTGAAGGCTCGCGCCAATCACGGGATTAATTCTTTTTTTTCTGGACTTCCATCTATTTAATTTCTTCGAGATTAGTAGCTTCGTACAGATGGAAGCACTCTTCAGGTCTTATATTTCTATATATCTCCAAATCTTGAATGCGTTAATAAGTTCGTTTACACCATCTAGTCCTCCACGGCCCTCCTTTCCTATGTCCGCTAAAATTATCGTTATTGACCACAAGGTATCGCCCGACGACAATTTATAAGGAAATTACTTTCCTCGCCAGGATTGATCTACCGCCAAATGCTGATGTTGAACGAACTGCACAGGGTGGAACGTTCGTTTTCTCATCGCGACACTTTAAAAAGGTCATTACCGTACATGTTTAATTCGGATCTACGTAGTGGTACCACAAGTTCTGTCGTTTGTTCAAATGTGTTCAATTAAACTAAAACGTTGAAGTAAACAAAATCTTTTATTGGAACTTTTAATCCATTCACAAAGGAACAAAAAAAAACTACATGTTACTCAAAATGACTACCCTTGGCTTTTACACACTCCTTCAACCGTTCAAGCCAATTGCCAATCGCAGCACGCATCGCTTCTAGGGGAATAGAAGCTGCTGTTTTTATAGAATCGGCTTTAAGCAACTCGATATTTCTATGCATGGCTGCAGGCACTCTCCTCTAAGAAGTTCCACATGCGGTAGTCCAGCAGATTGAGATTGGGGATTCCAGAAGGCCAATCCTCAGCGGCTATAAAGTCGGGAAGTTTGTCGGCACACCACCTCTGGTTTGTTTCAGCTTTGTGCGCTGGCGCTGAATCTTGCTGAAACGACCAGTCTTCTCCATTAAATAGAGTGTCGTTCAATGATTTTACTACATTTTCCAAATTATCGCTTTGATAGCCCGCTGCTTTGGTTTTCACCCCTTGTTCACAAAAATGCAGCTGGGTTACACCGCCGTACGCAACGCCCCACCAAACCGTAACTGAAGCAGTATGGTTGCCTCTTTGGACCCTTCGAATTTTTTCGGCAGCTTCCCGAGAACTGTGGGCGTAAACTCTGTTATTTTGCCGGTTGAATTTTTCTTCTACCGTGAAAATTTTTTCATCCCTGAAAAAGATTCGCCTGTGTCCCGCGTTCACATACTACTGAAGTAACGCCTTCGCTATTGTGGCTCGTATCTTGGTGGTGTCAGCAGCTGTCCTGTAATTCTTCTGTAAGTCCCAAGTTTCAAGTCCTGTTTGATAATGCGGGACATCGCGTTTTTTGAGATTTTCGCGCTCATGACCCTGGATGAGTCAAGGCAATTAACGTATTGACGGAACCAGCCAATTCGCCGCGTGTTCGCCCACCCCGCAACTCCCCTTTGCTGGGTTCACATGCACATATTGCATTTGGTTATTTGAAGAGGGTTTTTTCCTCTTTGGTGACTGAGACCTCTTTGGCCAACTGTCCTCCCTCGGTTTCCTCCAGAGGCCAGAAGACGATCACTATATGTACTCGTATACACTCTGCCCACAATTTTCCCTTAAAGAGCCATCATAAAAATGAAAATTTACTAACTCACTTGATTGCCTTCACCATTGATAGTCCCATATGAACGCATAAAACCGCATGATCTGGATGTTCCACAGGCGCACCACTTATGCAATAGTAACAATCGCCAAGAATTTTAATACGCAACTGTTGATATTTCTGCAGAATATTCAAAATATTTGTCTTTTAGAATCAAGGTTTGAAGATAAAACAAAAAGTAAATAAAAAAAAGGAAAATCAATCAACTTGTATGTATCTATCATCATTTGCAAACTTACCTCTGCCAGTCTATCGAATCGAGCGAAGAGTTCATTCAGCATTTTCACCAAATCCTGTGCACTATATGTTGACGAGATTGCAGTAAAGCCAACAATGTCCGCATAAAGGATACTGAAATTGGAATAAAATCGGCAAGTTTAGAGAAAAATGATACAAAGTATCTTCACTGCATGCAGATACATCGGAACATGGATATGTCTTATGCCTACCGAAAGCGTGGGACGTGTTTTGTCGAATGACTTCATCCAGTATAACTATACTGGGATCTTTATAAAACTTACGTCGATATCTTCAGCACAACAGGTTCCACGCAGTCGGTAGCCAAAGACATATCCATGTTCCGATATATCTGCATGCAGTGTAGATACTTTGTATCATTTT
Organism: Chloromyia formosa; assembly: GCA_964017055.1. Taxonomy (NCBI): domain Eukaryota; kingdom Metazoa; phylum Arthropoda; class Insecta; order Diptera; family Stratiomyidae; genus Chloromyia; species Chloromyia formosa. The sequence goes on along the minus strand of OZ024816.1, from coordinate 23,272,033 downwards.
TTATAAAGATCCCAGTATAGTTATACTGGATGAAATCATTCGACAAAACACGCCCCACGCTTTCGGTAGGCATAAGACATATCCATGTGCCGATGTATCTGCATGCAGTGTAGATACTTTGTATCATTTTCAAGACATACCGTCCCGCATAGTGTACAGGAGAATACAAATTAACCCAACCGTTGCCCCGTGTGTGGATCAAGCGATCATACACTGTATATATTTTATATGCGCCTGTGCTTCGTTAGTACGTAAATCCGCGATCGATCGCGTCAAGCCGCGGTCTAGCTAAACACACTTACTATTAGATACTTAGATAGTACTCGTCTAATATTACGTTTACACTATCCCCAGATTACTTCATCTGCAGCGTAATCTGGGTGTGGTGAGTTTAAAATTGTTTGTATATGACAGTTGCAGATGAAGTCAGCCGGCGCAGATGAAGTAATCTGAGGATAGTGTAAACGTAATATAAGTCTAAAGACGGTAAGCGCGACAACACAATTTTATTGCATTAACGTTTACGTTATCCGCGCTGCACAAACTGCATCATTTGCACTATTCTCCTCACTAATATTACGTTTACACTATCCCCAGATTACTTCATCTGTGCCGGTTGATTTAATCTGTAACTGTCAAATACATACAATTTTAAACTCACCACACCCAGATTAAGCAGCAGATGAAGTAATCTAGGGATAGTGTAAACGTAATATAAATCAGAATTGTGCACTGTTAGTTGATATATCATCGATCGTGATAGTACGCGGTATGTGCGATACAAGTACGGTCGTAAGTTCCTTACATCTCACGGGAAAAACACGTTGGTGACCTTGGTGACACTGATTTCAGTCGGCTGGATGGGATTGGCCATCACAAGAAAGTGGTGGATCCGCCGCGGAAGTGTAGTCCAAGGTCCGTGGAGCAAGCATCTCTTTCGCACTGTCACCGATGACGAAGCAACACCCATCCATTGAACTTCTTCGACTCAACCGTCTCTCCATTGCGTGCATACGAGTGTGTGTGTATGTGTGTGTGCGTGTGTGAAGTTGAAGCTATTTCCCGACCTACCCCAACGATTTTCTTACTGAGTCAGGTTAGTGACTAATTGATGAAAACAAAAAGATTGGTATGAAGGAGGAGCCATAGCGCTGTGCACCAGTGAGGGAGACAGGTTGTCTGGATGTGGCTGGTGTTGTGAGCAGATTTGAATCACGAGGGGATGGCAGTTGAATGATGTTGACTTGTGTTATGGGTGCCTGGTTGTTTAGTCAGTTCATGACGCGATGTTTTTCGATTTTCGTGAGTTCCCTTTGATGACTGACTCGGATTGATTGAGGATCGGCCACTAACTACATTCATATAACTCGGAAAAATTTTCAATGGGCTTGTTTCCTCTTCTGACCCCCGAGTAGAAAAACAGACATTTCGTGTGACGGACAAATTTTTAGGATGACCCCCAGCTATAAGACATATCCATGTCAAAAAAAATTAAAATGAAATGGTAAAGATAAAAATAAGATGTCTTGAAAAAACGCATCCATGATCACGATATTCCTAAATGTCCTAAATGTCCTTTCAGATGATAGTCGCATTGCATGTTAACTCAAACTGCAAAGCGGATTTTAGCTTATCTAAATAATATTCAAATTTATCTAACATTCAGCCAACCTCCTCTACATGCTTGGAAGATGTCCACATCTGTTCGATATATATTATGACATATATCCGGGTATGCGAAATGGACAAATAAACGACCTCTATCAGTTCGCCCATCTTCTGAACTTGTGATGACATATTTGCCGACAAAACTCAATTGTTCGGAAAGCTGTTACCGAATGAGTGATTTTGATTACATTTTCATAATCTGAATATCCGTATATGGAAAAGGGTTACACATTCAACTGTCAGTAATGGAAATTCGATTCAGTTCTATACAAATCTCTCAGAAATTCTCTTTAAAGAAAAAAATAGGAAAATCTTTTCATCAAAACACCTTGCTGCTTCAGGATTGTGGTAAGGGAACAAATAGTAAAAATTAAAATATAATAGTTAAAAAAAATAGCTTTGGGAGTGCGTGTATGAAGTCCAAATGTAAGTCAGTTAAGTATGATATTTCTCGATTTGGGCCAATGTGAACCTACAGTATATATCGACGTTGCCACCCAGATGACCCAATTCTAAGCGTACCAAATACCTCAAAATCAGAGATTCGTATGATGTCTCTCAACATACCTATACCCCTGTATATGACGCGCTCGGTGGCTGCGTTTGTTCCATTACCTATGATGCTACATCTAGAGAGACGGACGTTTGATCCTCGGTGCGAAAACAAAAATTGCCTGTGGGTATTAAAAGAGCTCCCACTGTGCTCCGAGCTTGTCAGTAAAAAAACGGCGCGGATAGGAGGTGCATGATAGCAACTGCACGTCTGAAAAAGTAAAAAAAAAGCGAATGTTGACGAGCCAATGCCCCAGGAAGGGGTCAAGGCAATTAACAATACAAAAACGGAAAACACAGATTCCCACGATTCTGGAAAGCTCAAAGCTCTTATATTTATTTAGCTTTTGAAAATTTTCGTAACGGGAGCTTTCTAACCATGTTATATTAAAGTGTAAGGGTGCGGACAGAATGTGTGCTGAAGCCGATGCTGAAATGGTTTCGTTTCTGGGGCGAAAATAATCATCTTAAAATTGTAATTTTTAATTTTTGAATAATTGTTCTTTGCGCGATTTTTTATAAAGCAATACACCACTTCACACCTGAAGTTATAAAATAGCGCGGTACTAAGCTCTCCTGTAAATTGGCACCCCTGTCTACTAAAAAAAAATATTGAAATTGGTTACATTTAATTATTTATTACAGGTTTTTAAGATACAGAGTAAACATGCAAACATAAAAAGCAAGATGCTTTTTTGTCTAACAATAGAACATTCGGAGGACGCAACGGTTGAGTAAATGCCTTCGCAACGGCACAGTGAGCAATTTCGGATCAGCTGAACAAGTTTAAATTTAATGTCATTTTTGCAACTAAAATACATATGTTCCTGCTCACTTGGCGGAGCATGATGTGACAACGATTTCGACAGTTCACAGATAATATCCACGCCGTCAGTTTGAAGAAGGAAAATACGTTTGTGAGTACACACAAAAAAATGTGAGAAGGGAAGATTGAAAAGAATCCCAATAGAAAGAGTCATTCATACGAGTAATTTTTAGTCCACAATTTGTTCATACTTTCAGTCATTCATCTTGAGCTGTTCAGCTTGTCAGAGATTTTGTAGCTGATGGCGTAAGTTTACAGAGCGGTTGCGCATTGGCTCCACAATAGTGATAGATTTTATGCGCTATCTGAACGCACCCAATGTTTTGAATTGAGTGAATGAGTCAGTGAGACGCTGATAATGGCAGCGTTTTGACAAAGATACGTCTTTCTATTGTATATCCTTAAGTGGAAGAGAGAGTGTCACTGTATCTGAAAGGATCTTTGGATGGGAAATTGGCCGGAAAAAAATATCTGATTCATTTCCCCAAACCATGATTCTAAAACAAACAAATCTATGGGTCTCTCTGTCTCTTTCACTTTAGAACAATTTGCAGGGAGAGGAATAACTAAAATTGCTCCTGGGATTCGTAGAAGCTTCGGCACGAGTCGGGTTTAGATACTGCGTTTCTCTTTCACTTACGGACAGATAGATAGATAATACTATACAACCGACTACTGACCCAGGGGGTAGGCACTGCGGCCATAAAGTTTCTATTGTGCCGTAGTCCATTAAACTGTCAAAAGGTCATCTACCATCCTAATGAAGGACAGTGTAACATTTGCAGGAATCAACCTGAAATCCACAGAACTGATAGTAGCCTATCCGACGAATGACATCTTATAACCCGCGATAGCAGGACATGTTTGGTTGTTTGCACGTCCTCCGTGCAGGAACGACATTCAATCTCGCTGGATAGACCCATCTTGTTAAGGGGATATCTGACCATATGATGGCCCGATAAGTACCCCAATAGAAGTCTTTGATGAGCCCTACTCCTTCGGATAGTGCCTTAATACAATACTTGAGGGGCATTATCAGCTCCTTCGAATGAGGCAAACCTGGGAGGGTATTCCAGTATTGCTGAGGTAATAATGATGGTTCATCGCTATAACGAATGAAACACTTAGGTGGATTTTTCTTCGAATAATCTAGATTAGCTCCTGTTGCCTCTAAAAAGATAATTTTTTTTAAATCTAAACCCTTCGAAGGATTCTAGGAGCCAACTACCGCTGCCAAGAGAAATTAGATAGTATCGCCTGATGTTGTTGTGGGATGTCAGCGTATTCCAGATTTAGAGAAGAAGCAAAGCAAACACAGGATGGTATTTATGGCTTCCTCTCGAGCCCTCTGGACTTTTTTTTCTTTTTCTCCCATTTAATAAAACGTGGAAAATTCTTATAGTCACCTTAAAAAAAATCACCACCTTTAACTTATTCTCCCTGAATCAAATTTAATATCAAATTTACCATAACAACCCATGTAGAATCTACTATAATCACCACGGCACTACTTAATAATGTAAATTGAATCCCCAAGTTCTTGAATACGATTACTACGACTCTTGCAAATCAATTAGAGGGCCTCATTTCAATTACTCAAATCGCATCAGTATCGACACATTGTAATTGAGTTATTCACAGTAACAAATGACCTTGTAATTCACCCACCCCACCAACAGTTCATCGTCTTAGATATCAGAACGTACCCATGGTTTGGGGAAATTGGCCGGAAAAAAATATCTGATTCATTTCCCCAAACCATGATTCTAAAACAAACAAATCTATGGATCTCTCTGTCTCTTTCACTTTAGAACAATTTGCAGGGAGAGGAATAACTAAAATTGCTCCTGGGATTCGTAGAAGCTTCGGCACGAGTCGGGTTTAGATACTGCGTTTCTCTTTCACTTACGGACAGATAGATAGATAATACTATACAAACGGGGGGGTAGGCACTGCGGCCATAAAGTTTCTATTGTGCCGTAGTCCATTAAACTGTCAAAAGGTCATCTACCATCCTAATGAAGGACAGTGTAACATTTGCAGGAATCAATTTGAAATCCACAGAACTGATAGTAGCCTATCCGACGAATGACATCTTATAACCCGCGATAGCAGGACATGTTTGGTTGTTTGCACGTCCTCCGTGCAGGAACGACATTCAATCTCGCTGGATAGACCCATCTTGTTAAGGGGATATCTGACCATATACCCCAATAGAAGTCTTTGATGAGCCCTACTCCTTCGGATAGTGCCTTAATACAATACTTGAGGGGCATTATCAGCTCCTTCGAATGAGGCAAACCTGGGAGGGTATTCCAGTATTGCTGAGGTAATAGTGGAGACCAGTCGCTGATCCGCAATTTGGCCGAAGCTAGTCCCACGCCACAGTACTGTTCTGAGTTATAAAAAGCAAGTTCATCCGGATCCTCGTTCCCCTCAATGCCCTGGTGGCCTGGGTTTTGGTTGCCAACAGTTGGAGGAGTTCGTAACACTCCTTTACCAGTTTCGAAGAGACCCTATATGAGGAGAACGCCTTTATGGCTGCCTGGCTGTCTAAGTAGATAGCAATGTGAGCGCCACGAAATCCGTTTTCCAAGATCACTCTGACGCAGACCTCAATGGCGTAGATCTCAGCTTGAAAGACGCTGGGCGAGATTCCCATTGCAATATACTATACTACGAAATCCTGTTGTTCGGTCCAAAGACATCTGCACCAACACCCTGTTCTGATTTAGACCCATCGGTGAACGACTTAATACATCAGGGGTCTGGTCAGGAGATGCCATTTTCCCATTCAGTGCGATCAGGGATGAGGACTGAAAATTTTCTGCCGAAGAAAACCTCCGTGATCATGTTATCTGATCTCAGGCAGATCTACTCCTACTCAATTGTCCTAACCCCGAGACATTTAACTTCGGTGAAATACTCTAGGATCGTACCGTCGAACGAGATTGGTTCCACTGTAAGGTTTCGTAAAGATGTCAATGGTACAACGAGAGTTTTCTGTGGGTTATATGTAAGCCCACAGTAAATGGGCTTATTTGCGCCTACCCCGCACCTAGGAAATTCTCGTACAAATCTTAAACTTTTATCCAGAAAATTTGTCAGATGCGAGTTACATGTAAGAAGAATACATATTTACCCAAGATACAGACGATGCTGCTGCCGTTGCTTTGTTTCTTCTGACAATGTAGAGAGCCTATTAGTCCACATTTTTCCAATTTTTTTTTACTAATTAAATAAGCCCCCGATAATAGGCCATTAAAAAAAAATTTTAAATTTCTAGATTAAGGATTAATATCAAGTACAGAACTATAAAAAAAAACACTTAAATTGCTTTAAGCTAATTTTTATGGGATAGGCCATAGGGATAGAAAGTCAAATTTATAATCTTCTTACTAAATTTACATAACGCTCCCCCAACTCTTTAATTTTATTCAATGCTTCCCGACAATGCCATTACCTTTTTTATTTCTGCCAGACTTCCCTTACATTATTTTCAGAAGCCACCAACTTTGAATTCCATGAAAGATTTGCAGACCTTTTCACTTTTTCGTCTTAACTAAATTCGCCAAATCCTAATGGATTCCTTACCGAATCCTTTGCCTGATAAATCGATTTACGTTCAATATTTTCCCCCAGTTACCCTTGTTAGCGTCCTTTTCATGTTTGCGGTTCATGGCTTTAAGATATGTACATAACTAGTGATAAAAATACACATACATATATGGATGGACGGGATGAATGGCGAAAATGCTAAACTCACGGGAATCATAAAAATTCATCCAGAATCGATGGCAAGGGTACGGGCATAAAGCACAAAGGTGATATAAAAGTTACACCTGATCTAATAAGTGAATGAAAAGCGGATATTGGATCCGCCTGTATTTCCTTGGAAATGAAGTGGAGGTATCGTGAAAATACGAAAGACTACAGAAGAATGATCCGAAGGGTTAAAGTTTGTCATCAGAAGTTGAACATAAGTGTCACCATACACTCGATTTCGAACATGGTACAGGTGGGCCGGTTTTCACGTTTATGTGAAGTGTGTATGTGTGTGTTCAACTATTCAGGGGACATTCGTGCCAGGGTCGTGCTCGAGTTCGAGTTCGATAGTGTATGGTGACACTAAGGCGCGTTCTTTTGCGCCGCGTTGCAGGTTAATTCGACTTAATAACAGGCAATTACAACAATGCGTGAACCTCAATAAACCTGCACCAGATAGAAGTGTTAGATATGACGGATAGATATCGCTCGAATTGCTAAAAAGCGATGCTATTATGGAAAATTAAAAATTTTCGCAGTTTAAATTGATTTTTGGTATCAAGTTTATTACCAAACATGTCCTAAATATTTTCTCGGATATGTTCCATATTTTAAATCACGCAAACACCATCAAAAATGATGAAAAACTAAATTGTCGCCAGGGGTCCACTGCAAATTTGACACTTAACCGGGTAAATCCCGTTCTTTTGCACGGCGCTTACCCTCCACACTGGAGTACAAAAGAACGTGCCTACATATGTGTGTATTGTGTTTGTTTTTTTATTTTTTTGGGAAAGACAGATTCGAACTTCAGCCTTCAGATGATGTATGTAGCTGCTCCGTGAGTCTGATACGAGTATAATAGATATCAAGAGTAAATTTTCCCTGCAAAAGTCTGATAGAATTTAAGGTTTTCGAAAAAAGGTCAATTGTTCCAGTTCAACGTCGTACAACATATAATCGAAGATTATGAATACGAACGTGCTAGAAGTTTTCGTAATTCCTTTGTGAAATTTTGCCTCACTTTTAGACTAGGTATCTTTCCATGACAAAAGGACAGACCATGTGGAGGCCTCCATCTATCTGTCTCTGTTTCTCTCTCCTTACCGAATCCCCACATTCGCACTTGTTCATTTAAACATAATGGAAAATTAACTAAAATGTACTTACTCTCAACTTTGTCGAAAACCTTAGAAGTTCGCTTGTGCGAAACGAGTCAACTTAACTTCCCTATGGGGATTTAATTATTGACACAACATACGTGTACACGAGTACATGCTTCTATTTAGTCCTTTCATGTTTTACTATGAAGTACAAGAACTTGTAAATAAACTGAGCCGCTCCAAAGCCCAGCTATATCTTCAGGAGCTACTTTAAGTGCATACACAATTGTCCTTGACTTCAGGATTAAAGCAAATAATCCAATTTCACAAAGGGAGCTTTACGGAGACATAAACAAATGAGATCTTGGGGATTATTCTTGCGCCACGGGGTTCCTCTATTCATATTAGAATTGAAGCATTACAAAACTGACAGATTTATCTCATATAGTACTGGAAAAGAAATTTTTTTTCTAGCTGGTTTCTGTGGAAGGATGTGAATTGATTTGACACTTTCAATTTAATGAGGAGAATTAATTGTAGATAAATGAAGCGTATAATTGAGCCGTTGAAGAAATTTGTGTTTCCAACGTCTACCCGACCTATAGTTTCTTAATTTATTAGGCGAGGAAGGACTATACAAAACGAGTTAGGAGGTCACCGTGGCACTAATTTAGAACTCAGTGCTGGCTTGCGGTAAAATTTGAGGTCTCATGGTGCAGTTTGATACGCTCGGTAGCCGTGTCTCGGTCACCACTCTACTATGCTTTATCTAGAGAACATGGGTTCGATCCCATATGCCTGTGGGTATTATTAGAACTCCCACAGCGCTCCAAGCTTTCAATAAAAGACGGCTCGGATTAGAGGTGCTTGCTAGCAACTGCACCATCCGAAACGTATATGCTATTGAAACGTCAACAAGGCATAGTATGCGAAAGATGTTGACGCGCTCATGCCCATGGAGAAGTGAAGCCAATTAATTTAGCATGGTGCGGTCACATACACTCCCGATCATCAGTATAGTTCCACTCGAAATTTAGCTATATCGCGGAAAGGACTAACGGCATATTTTTGAAACTTTATAACATTATACACAGTAGCCTACTTGTTCACTTTATTACAAGTGATATCAAATCGAAAGTCCCGTTTGGATTTATAGTAATTTACAATTTTTTAGAAAAATCATCAGAAAAAGAACGATCATTAGGATAACAAAATCTTCCATGTTATTCACGCTATACGCGCGTATAGAATAAAGAATAAAGAATGACTGATCTATTCGGAAGTATTCTGCCGCCCTCAAAGTTTTTAAGAATAAAAGTGTAGTATGTCATTGCTAACTTAGTCTCTTTGACTAAGCAAGCAGTAAACTCCACTCAAAAAAATTACTCGGCTTTCTAGCCAATACCACTGTCGACTAGTTTCGTCCACACGATTGATTATACTCGAGCAACCTCCCCAATTGATTAAGGTAGCTCCTGATGAGTACAATCAATGGCTAGCCAGTTTTCATGGGAAATAGTGGTCTGCTTTAGCTGGCTCGAACTAAAGGGCATTGGGGGTCGCTGAATCCGAATCTAAATTCAAGAAAGAAAAAATTTGGGGTCGCCCAGCCCAGGTTGGCAACCCCGTTTTCATGGGAGATAGTGGTCCGATCTGGCTTGCTCGAACTGAAGGGTATTGGGGGTCGCTTACTCCGAATCTGTGATCAAAAAAGATGGGGGCTTCCCATCCTTGATTAGCAACCCCGTTTTCATGGGAAATAATGGTGCGATATGGCAGGCTCGAACTAACTCCGAATCTGGGGTCGAAAAAGAGAAAAAAATATGAGGGTTAATCATTCCTGATTGGCAACCTTGTTTTCATGGGAAATAGTTGTCCGATCTGGCTGGCTCGATCTTAAGGAGGTCACCGCCTCCGAATCGAATGGTAAAAAATACAGGAAAAACACTGATTTTTTTAAAACTACGACTTTTGCTGAATGTTATAGTATTAACCAAGTTTTTGACGCTTGGGATGGGCAGCCCTCATCTTCTTTTTCTCTTTTTTTTTTACCCCAGACTCTGAGTCGGCGATCCCCCATTCCTTTTTGTTCGAGCCAGCCAGATCGCACCATTATTTCCCATGAAAACGGGGTTGCTAGTCTGGAATGGGTAGCCTCCATCTTTTTTGACCCCAGATTCGGAGTCAGCGACCCACAATGCCCTTTGTTTCGAGTCAACCACATCGAATGATTTCATAAAAACGTATCATTTCGTACGACGGAAGCCTTACTCAAACTAGCTCTTCTTGACTCTTTTTGAACAACGGGTGTGAAACTCAAACTAGCTCTGTTGACTCTTTTGACTCTTTTTGAATGACGGGTGTCAAAATCGCTCAAAAAAAATCAAACGAGTCAAAAGAGTTAGTTTGATCTTTTGGTTCTTTCGACACTTTTGATTCGTTTGACTCTTTTGATTCTTTTTGAACGATATGATACGATTCGATTTTGTATCGTTCTTCTATGATGTTAGACTGTATGTATTACAGCAGCTGCAAATTTCAATTTTCTCTCACTTATGCTGTAGTGAAAGTGGAAGCTATGGCTTTTTGTTTGGTTTCATCTAAAGGTGAGCTTGAGATGATGATACTTGAAACATAAGACAATTATTTTTGTTTTAGAATGTTGGGATTGTTTGATGTATTATATTTAGGTAGCTTGGATGTGCGGTGCGACGTAAGTAAATAATAATTTGTAATGATTTGCTTGCAGTCAGCATGGGTTGTTTTGTATATATACATATATATAGAAGTATACAAAGTGCGTGCATACTGCATAGAGATGATTATGAATGGATTTGGATGGGATTTGGTAGATACATAGATAATGCTGGTTTTAGTTAGATATGGGATGGGATGTGAATGAATGGAGTACATTATATGTAATGAGAAATTTTGAATGAGCGTGGATTGTGTATGCATTGGGTAGTATTTATGCGGGAGGCTAGTTTGGGAATTAATTTTACAGTGTGTTATTCTTAAATTGAACGACCCGGAGGCTATGTCGTTGTGTCGAATCTTTCGCTCATTCTGTTGAGTCGTTCAAAATGAACGACTCGTTACTGTGATACACGTCACTATAGGATAGGTCCACTTCACAATTTTGCTAATTAGTCGACAAAAGGATAACCCAGAAAACATTGAGTAGTAGATTTTAAACTTTAGAGTATTTTGAAACGTTTTCAAGTTGGTACAGTTATCTCAATTACATACGAGTCAGGAAAAATTACTTCCAGAATAGGAGGTGATGAATATAGAAGCTTTGAAAGGAAAAGAACGCTAAAGCCACAATATTACGAAACTAGATGGTAGAATCCATCTAGTGAGAAATACTTTTACTGATAATATCAAAAATAGCAAATTCAAACGGAATGCTTTTCTCGGGCTTTTATTTCTACTGGGAAAAGAAGAATTCAGAGGATATCGACATTTGAGCATTTGAGTCGTTCCGATCTCTTGTGGCAACGACTCAAGTGCTCGTGAATTCATGTTGGTCATGTAAGAACAGAAAAGGTATATTTTTGTTGTTAGCACTTTACAATTGCAATTTTTCAATATTCGGCGTTTGGCTTAGCGTTCACGTGTAAACTAAGCATAAGACTAAAAAGTATTGCATTTGTTTCCTACCTACCGACGTGTTGTCGTAAATCACAGGATATGATAAATATTAATCGAAAAAGAATGCAGTAAATCCAAAACAAACAATTATTTCAGTAGTCCGGATGGCGCAAAGGTTAGTACGTTTGGCTTCTATGCACTGGCACCCGTTCGATTCCAGTAGTATTTTCCGATAAAAAAAGGGGATTTACTCGTCGGACTATGAGCCCACTCTGTTAAATGATATCCATTTACGCTGGCAAAAAGCTCGGTTGACCGTGTTATTGATCACACACCTCTCTACAAAATACAACATCACGATCTAGAAAATGAAATGATGCTAACTCATCTCGAGGCCATGGTCCAGATTGGACTGTTGCGTGAGTAATTTATTTATTTAAACAATTATTTCAAATAGAATAACTTAGTTCATTAAAAAAGCTTGCACTCGCTAATAAACTCCAAGTAAAGTACTGAGTTCACAGTCCTTACTTGCACAGTTTATAAAATCCTTTCTCCTCCTATCATTAACTAATAATTGAAACAATTCATTGCTGCAACATTCGCTTTATAATGCAACGCAAACAACTAAAGTGGTTTTCAGTTTGTAATCATAAATCATTATAAAGTTATCAGCAAACAACTAAACTCTCGGGGCATAACGAATCACACAATTATCAATAAAACACTCACGTCGATTAATTAACATCTGAATATTATGCAGTTCATTCCGTTAAAGGATATTTTTTTAAATCGCAGAACCACTTTAGATTTGGTTGCTGCCCCGATTTCGATGGTATGGTTTGCGGATACTGAATCCCCGGTGGCTGCAATTCCACAATTCCCATTTCACAATGTTTAGGCCAAATAATGACCGTTAAGTGATTATTCAACATTCCGAAACTATATTTGCAAATCATCAGAAAAGCTCTCGTTTCACTGGAAACGTACGTTAATTTTCCATGAAAATTATTATTTTATAGATAGAGTTGACCTGCAACAGAAATAGAGAAATGCATGTACTTGGTGCGGAATCATGGCGAAATTTAATTGATTCGAAATGCAAAGCTTAGTGGTAGCTTGCATAAACCCCAAATAAATTACACTGTTTGAGGCTCCCGTGATAGAAGGACATTTTCATAATAAACTATGAATGTCCTTGCTATGCTCTCCATATTAATAACGCCATATGAGCCAATCAAAGTGACGGGTAGTATTAAATTAAATCCTAACATGAGATATCATACATAATTCAATCAAACAGGCGACTCTATACATACTCGTATGCATCCTTGTGTATAGCTGGAACTATGTCACCTAATATGTACTCATTAACAACTGCCTTTTAGGCTATAATTACTTCATTAGCACGTGGGGTTAACATGGATATTTGTTTGGATTTAATGAATAGACAAGTTCGAGCATTATGTTTGAATTGATTAAAGGATCCTAAAACATCCTATTCGAATGTAATACACTTCATAAAATTTAATGTAGCTCGACCCCAAAATCTTTCCATTTTTGCGACGCACAAAAGCTTTGATAAAACACAGAATCCGAAACGAAAATTGAAATGAATTGAGTTAATTAGAAGGTGAAAACACAAAGGATCTAATCTAATAAACATCTTCCATTGTATCTTTTTATTGTCAGGTGAAAAGTTCGTACATCCTTCGAGGAGTATTTTGTTACTAATTTAATAATTTCAGGATAATGATGTTACTTCCTGCTGCCCTTGCTTGAAATGTTTGCGTTACGAAAAAGACGATGCTTTAGATACCGCAAAGGAGGAGAACGTCATTGTTGTGTTTTTTTTTTCAGACATGCTGTCTTCGTCCTTTTTCTTCCAAAGGGACCGAATCATCGTATTATGGGTTGAAGATAAAACTGAATTTAAACTTCGTTTCTGTTTGTCAGTACGTACACTGATTCGATGAATTGTATCCAACGATGCCCCGTGAATCTAATTTTAGGAGTCAATCCCTTTATGTATATGACTGGCCAATCAAGAATTTGAAATTCAATGACAGCCAATGTATTCTGGAATGTAAATTTATTGGCTCTCCAGCTCACAAGAGCTCTGAGCCTAGTCTGACCCAATTTACAACACACTAAGCAACAGGTTTCACCTATGTAACCCATCACCACTACCCTTCCATGTAAATCTTCATCCGTCCGTAAGTGCTAATTAGGGGATGATGCTTGGGAAATGGGCACACGGAACGGATGAATGAATATTCGTGATTCATGAAATGGAGGAAGTGAAAAAACGATATTCATGAATAATGTTGGGAACACGTTACTCCAAGGCTTTTGGGTACGTTCTGATATCTAAGACGATGAACTGTTGGTGGGGTGGGTGAATTACAAGGTCATTTGTTACTGTGAATAACTCAATTACAATGTGTCGATACTGATGCGATTTGAGTAATTGAAATGAGGCCCTCTAATTGATTTGCAAGAGTCGTAGTAATCGTATTCAAGAACTTGGGGATTCAATTTACATTATTAAGTAGTGCCGTGGTGATTATAGTAGATTCTACATGGGTTGTTATGGTAAATTTGATATTAAATTTGATTCAGGGCGAATAAGTTAAAGGTGGTGATTTTTTTTTAAGGTGACTATAAGAATTTTCCACGTTTTATTAAATGGGAGAAAAAGAAAAAAAAGTCCAGAGGGCTCGAGAGGAAGCCATAAATACCATCCTGTGTTTGCTTTGCTTCTTCTCTAAATCTGGAATACGCTGACATCCCACAACAACATCAGGCGATACTATCTAATTTCTCTTGGCAGCGGTAGTTGGCTCCTAGAATCCTTCGAAGGGTTTAGATTTAAAAAAAATATCTTTTTAGAGGCAACAGGAGCTAATCTAGATTATTCGAAGAAAAATCCACCTAAGTGTTTCATTCGTTATAGCGATGAACCATCATTATCATTGTCCCGGTTGCATCAGGTAAGTAGCTGTTGGTGTCTATTTGAAATAATTGAAAAAGCGTGGTAATATTCATCTAAGTCGGATGCAATCGAGGGCTTCGTTTCGCGAATATTCGGATGGCGCATCCGGAATAACCTCGAGCTGTACGAACTTTACGATGAGCCATAAATTTCGAGAATCGAGCTACATCGACTTCAATGAACAGGGCATATAGGTTAGGTTAGATTAGAGAGCCTGCTCCCACAGACGGAGTAGCTCTGTAAAACTGGAACCCTCGCATTAGATTTTTCAAATTTAAATTATGCAGTTCCTTTGACCACCTTTGCAAACAAAAAGTTATAACAGAATAATTGTTTTCAAACTGGAAAAAAACACGAAACTTTTTTCCAATTGGGTATTTTTTACGCTATTTCATTTACCCCACGTAGCCCAGGATTGCCCACACAAAATTTTCTTTTGCCCACCCCTCCAATTTTTCATTAAAAAAATTAACTTTTGATCCCACATTGGGCGCCACTTTATACACCCCCACAACGATATTTTTAATTTAAATTGCGTAGTCCGTTTGCCAATCGTGAGCCTTCATTTGTCTAGAACCAATTTTCGTTTCGTTTATTTTTAAACTGAAAAATAACGCAATTGAGGATTTTTACGCGATTTTCTTTGCCCAACATCAGCCCAGGATCGCCCACCTAAAATTTTCGTTTGACCACTCCTCCAAAGGTTTCTATTCGAAAAATAAAATGTTTTTCCCAATTGGGCGCCACATTTTACCTCGTTACCCTTAAAGTATAATTTTGCAGTGCAAGCTGGTGAGTTCGTTTGCCCATCCTGGCTTATTGTTTGCCCAGGAAAAGGTTTCGTTTGGCCACCCTTGCAAACAAAGTTATTGGTAGAAGAATTTTGTTTAGTTAGAGGTCCTTAAATCCAATTTGTGTTTTCAATACAAACTGGGTATTTCGTTTGCCCATCGTAGGCCCTCGTTCGCTCAAGGAAAAGTGTCGTACACAGTTAAAAATCCTGGTCTATTATCAATGCTAATTCGGGTTACATATATGACGACACCAAAATTGTATTAGATTTAAATAAAATGAAAGTATTACAATTGCTTCCGTAAACTTCACTGGTTTAAATATTAAACTTTTCTGGCATTATTTTTTTAATCAAATTGTTGGTTTAAAATTTAATCTACAGATATTATAATCTATGAAAAAATATTAATTTTACTGCGTTTTTTTAACTCCTCTAAGTTTTTTCTCCATTATTTTTTTTTTTTCAATTTTCTAAACTTCCAAATCCTTTATTAAGCCCATCGCAGGCTAGGCAGCTAATCTTTAACTTTTTTCGCCATGACGCAGCATCGAACCCGTGAACTCCGTGTTGTAGAGTTGCGACCTAGACCACTCGGCCACGCAGCATAATATTTTGAGCTGACTGCGAGTAGTTATAGTGAGACTTGAGACTCAAAAAATATACTTTGTGGGGTTTACCTTTTAATTAAACTTAGATTAGAAAATAATGCGAGAACAAAAAGAACACAAAAAGGTTTGAATTGTATTAGAATTTATTAAAAATTGTTTTAAAATGGAAGTAAACTTTGAATTGTATTAGAATTTATTACGAATTTGGTTTAAAATAGAAGTAAACTTTGGAAGGGTTTAGATTATAGAATTAAAATTATTAAAAATGGTGGTAGTCCAAGACCAGGTTTAAAAAAAATACCGAGATTTTTAACTGTGTACACACCCCTCCAACTTTTTTTTATTAAAAAATAAAAAAATTTATCCTACTATTACATTTTCGCCCTTTGGCTCTTTGAAAAAGTTTCGTTTGCACACCCTTGCAAAAAAAGTTATAAGCAAGCCAATTTTTTTGGGATGGGAATCCTTAATTTGACTCCTTAAAGGATAATTTTGTAGTGCAAGCTGGTCAGTTCGTTTGCCCATCGTGGATTTTGGTTGCCCAGGAAAAAGTTTTGTATGCCCACTCTTGCCAAAAAAGTGATTAACAAAATAATCTTTTTTAAGTTGGGGATGTTTAAATCCAATTTGGATCATTAAAGGACTTTTTTTATATGAACTGGGTATTTCGATTGTCCATCGTGGGCCCTCGGTCGCTCAAGAAAAAGTGTCGTTTGCAAAGCCCTTTCAACTTTTTTTGTCAAAAATAAAAATATTGATCCCACTTGGGCGCCGCATTTTACATTTTCGCCCTTTGGCTCCTTTAAGGATAATTTGTGGACGCACCGTGAGCAGTTCGTTTGCCCATCGTAAACTATGAATGAAAACATTGGCACGAAAGAGTTTATGTTTGTCTGCTGCATGCGTCTGATCACCGATTGGTTGTCCAGTGCAATAAGGATTTTCTTCCCCCGCACCTGACCTTCAAGCAAGTGGTCCAACGCATGCAACAAGCCAAGCATCTCTGCCTGGTATACGGACACATACTCTCCTAGACTAAGCGCACATGCTAGGTTTAGCTCTTCAGAGTAAACACCCGCCCCCGCTTTACCGTCCATTAAAGAGCCATCAGTAAAAATGCTGATGTCATTGTACATACACTCATTGTGTATGTTTCCATCTGCAATGTGAGTCTTGTGTAGTCTTTCAACTACCCTACGTCTACTCATGCCTTCTACCGGCATTAGAGTCTCCCTGACCTCATCATGAATAATGTCTAGGATGCTCTTATGACCGCTGCTAGTTCCAAAGCGATGCCACATGGCATCCCTTTCCATGCGTATTGCCGAAAGCGCCGCCGTTTTCTTTATAAATAAGTCCAACGGCGGCAGTCCCAGCAATGCCTCCATTGCTCGCGTTGGTGTGGTGCGCATTGCACCACATATGCTTACGCAAGCTATCCTTTGTACCCCATCTGGCTTCTGCTTTGTGGTATTCTGCATGGCTTTTGGCCACCATACCACTGATGCGTAGGCTAGAATAGGTCTTACCATCATTGTGTAAATCCAGTGTGTCGCTTTAGGTGAAATTCCCCACCTACGAGCACACACTCTCTTACATTGATGCAAAATCCTTTTCGCTTTTTGGATCTTTTCATCAACGTGAACATTCCAAGTTAGTTTCGCATCTAATGTAACTCCTAGATGCTTCACTTCCTTGGACACCTTGATTTCCGAACCAAAAAGCCGTAAGGGAGTTATCTCTATGTCTTTCCTCTTACGAGTAAAAATCATAGTGTTTGATTTACTAACGTTTATGGTTAGCTCTTGCTCATTACACCATTCTTCGGTTACTTTGAGAGCTTGTCCCATGCAACCTAGAATTGTGTCCATGAACTTTCCACTGACCGTGAGTGCCAAGTCATCGGCGTATCCTACAGTGTGTACGCCCATCGAGTCCAGCTTCCAGAGAAGACTGTCCACGGTGATGTTCCACAGTAGAGGCGAAAGAACACCTCCTTGTGGGCATCCTCGGACTACCTTACCCCGTATTCTGTCACATCCACTGCTAAGATTTACCGCCCTCTGCTTAAGCATAGAGTCGATCCACTTAATTATAATGTAATCAACCGCCCGCTCAATCAGGGCGTTCCTTAGTTTGGTAAAGGGGATTTTATCAAAAGCACCCTCTATATCCATAAAAGTAGACATAGCGATCCCGCCATTGTTAATCTCTCTCTCTGCAACTCTAACAAGTTCATGTAGAGCGGTTTCCGTAGATCTGCCTGCTCAATAAGCATGTTGGCACCTACTCAGAGGACTATACATTAGCGTGGTATTCTCCAGGTAGTCCACCAACACCTTTTCCATTGTTTTCAACAGGAATGATGTAAGGCTAACCGGCCTGAAGGACTTTGCCTCTGTGTAGTCTTTCTTCCCCGGTTTAGGCAGGAAGACCACTTTAGCCTCCCTCCATGCCTTCGGGATGTAGCCTGCTGAAAGACAGGCGACGAATGTATTCCGGATCCTATCTAGTAGAGCGCTCATGCCCCACTGTAATAGTGCCGGGAATATTCCGTCCAATCCAGCCGTTTTAAATGGAGCAAAAGAGTTTATAGCACTTTTGACTCCATTTGGAGTTATTATCCTCTCAGGTTCTTGTTGACTTACCCCACCAGCTCCCATGTTAGTTTGAGGCCATGGTTGGTCTGACTTGAAACTTCCAGGAAAATGTACCTCCATCAGGGCCTGCAACGTTTCTTCCACTGTTTCTGTCATGGAACCATCAACTTTGCGTATCAGCCCCATTTTCGAAGCAGTGTCTTTCGATATCATCTTCTGTAATCTGCACTCTAAACTCTAAACTGGTACTAGAGTGTGTCCGGAAGCTCAACACGTGTGCCTCAGAAAATGAGGTTACGCTGATGTGGGTAAAAGGACACATAGGTACAACAGGAAATGAGGCGGCGGATGCCCTAGCAAAACAGGGATCTGCGGCAACTTTCATTGGCCCAGAACCCAGAGTTGCTCTGGGGAACGGCATGATTGGAGCGAAGGTTGGGAAGTGGATGGACTCCATGCATCAACAAAGATGGCAGGAGCTAGTCACTTGCAAACAAGCTCGGAATGCAATGACCAGCCCTTTAGGCAGGGAAGCGAGAAAGGTACTTAGTTATAAACGGAGTACCCTAAGCTGGATAACTGCCTTGGTCACAGGGCATGGTAATTTTAAGGCTCATCTGGCCAAGATGAAAATCGGGGAAGATGACGTTTGCAGGCTATGCCTGGAGGAGGCCGAGACGGCAGCACACATTGTGTGCGAATGTCCAGCACTGGCTAGCACGAGGTTGAGGATCACAGGCAGGCATACGATAAGTGTAGAAGCCATGAGTGAACTCAGCTTCAAACAAATGCTAGCAATAACACGGGACTCAGTGATGAAGAAAGAGGTCGACAATTATCAGTCGACATCTGGAAGTCACTGATGACCGGGAGGGGGCGAAAAGGGACCCAAACGTTAGTGGTCTGCTTCGGCTATCCCCCAGAGTATATAATAATTGGCACGAAAGATTTTTTTATTATTTCAACTTATCGATCCGTGGCTTTTAAAAATGGTCTCAAATGGAGGTTGACACACAGTGAGTTGGCAAAGTCGATGAGTCCCAGTCACAGACTGCTCATGTGAAAACCTCCCTTAAGCCCATGTTAAATCCATCAGTTGATGAGTCCGCAAGCCCCCATCGACTGAAAAGTTCCAACCATACTCATTCTCTACTACCACTTGTCATTAAGTTTTAATTACTCATTTCACCAGAATTCAGAGTCTCTCAATTACTTGGTACGCAATTACTTTTATTTCATGACCGCAAGGAATTCACACAAATACTCGTCCACCAAGAGACAACTTGTCTTAAATCCGCCTCATTACCGTGGGAAAAGCAGCTTCCTGTTCAGTTCCACATCCATCGTCCTGGTATCAAGTAGGTCACGTCATAATATCATGGCATTTTCAATTAAGTAAAAGTTCATAATTTAATTAAAGTTCCGCTTTCAAGTAGTCCTCGTCGTACTACGACCACAATGTCATCATAGACACAGTCGACCATTGTTCCACGGTTCTTTTAACTATTTTCATCTTTCAGGCTTCTTCTACATGTTGGATTTGTGCTAAGTAAACGATGATGAAGTGCGACGACACACCATACTCTCAATTAAAATTTCAAATTACATTACTCAAAAGTGAGCAGAATATCTGCGAGTATGTATGTACACTCATATACTATACGAGTAATCACGTACACCTACACACCCTGCGCATAAACTCACCTGACATTCTCGTGTCGGCTCATATAAATCTTCTTAAATTGCTCGGAATTTGTGGAGCCCAAGTCCTGTCGCATCTTAACGGCCACATGTTCCGGCAGCACGGAAAGTAAAAGTCGTTCCTGGAGAAGATAATGGAAGATGAAGAATGATCGTGATACAAAAAGATATTACAAACAGCAACATATTCATATACATATGTAAGTATAAAAATAACAACTAAATAAATTGAATTTTCGTTTACTTTTATTCTTTATTCGGGGAAGAAAATTATTTTTGGGAGAAACATATTCTAGAGCAAAAAAGATGTGGATTTGGAAGGATTTAAGAAAGATACTTTACAAGTGAAGAAAGCAAAGGAAGCACAAGTTTGCCTGTTCCAGGCACTTTAATATTATTGTTATCTGTCTCTAAAAAAACGTGATACAACTTAGAAGACCCCACTGACTGCAACAATTCGTCACGTCGTCTATGCGGTCAATCTAAATATTTCTGATAATTGATTCGATGTTCGACGCAGGTCACTAAACTTCTCAACAAAATTTGGTACATAGCCTCCACCATTCGGCTACAGATTTTTCATATCAGGGGTTTCGTTTTGGTGCTGCCGCAGATGCGCGTCAGGACAACAGGACCTTTTTGGGCATGAAGTGAAATCTTTTCAATACGAGTATTTTCGGAATCAGAGTGATGAGACCGATACACTGCATAACGAAGTGCATGAATGACATAAAAGACACAAAGAGCCTAAATGTCACGAAGGACATAGATTTTATCATATCTCTCTCTCTCAATTGCCCTAACCCCTTGTGGGGCATAGCTCCTCAACTGTTCCATGTGGCCCAGCTGACGTTTCAACGGCATAAACTGGTTTCGGAGAATGCAGTTGCCAGCATGCACATCCATGGCCACGAACGTCGTCGTGGACGGGAACCGATTTTATCATTTAAGACATATGGATTTCGATGTATCATATTTACAAAAATCAGCTCTTTCGCGTTCTATTCACTGGGCAATATTCTTCGATAAAAAGGGGGATTTACGTGTCGTACTATGATCATTCTCAGCTGTTAAAATGTGTACCCCTTTGAATGTGGCCAAAACTGTGTATTTCCATTGCGAGATATTTATTTATTGAATACAATTGTTTCGAGAGCCACTTGCTCTCTTCTTCAGTTTGTGACACGGACACTGAGTCTTTAAGTCTAATTCAATTACAACGAGAAAACTACGGTTGACAGAAGTTTGAATACCCTTTTGCTAATCACACATTTCTGCACAAAACACTCCGTCTCGATCTATCAAATGAGATGATGCGTAGTCATCTCGAGGCCTTATTTCAAATTGGACTGTTGTTGCAACAGTCTAATTTCAACTAAGGCCTCAGTGTTGCGTCAGTTATTTAACTATGCTTGGTTTTTATTGAAGTGCCTTCACCTAACTATTATATGTGCATGTTTAATTTAATTTAATTGATTTACTTACTATCAAAGTCAACCTTAAATTAAGATACTGAAAATTACAACACAGACGAATCATTGCATAATCTTTTGTTAGCTTTAGACTAAAATGTTCATAACTCCATACCAGCCAGGTGGTACGATGATAAGCAAAATGTCGTTAAGGGGATTGAGAAGTTTCAGGTTTAAATATAAGGATGAATTAATGTACATACACAAGTATGCACTATATTAACGTAAGTATTATATAACGTATTCATGGTATGCACACACAACAAATTTTGTTAATACAATGCCAAAGGGTTATAGGGGAAACTTTACTAATATGTGACATTATAAATGTATGGAATTTCTGTGAAGCTCTAATTAACTCCGAAAGTTTATTTCACTCATAGTTTTATAATGTGGATAAATATATAACTGTACACACGTGTAGGAAGGAAGTACAGTAGATACTCACTGAAAGAGGGGGGTACGTACCGTGCCATTGAAATCGACGTGTAATTCAAGAAATCGGACATTCGCTATACCTTAAAAACACGAGCTAATTTTACAAATCTACTTTCTTAACGAAAACTCATATCTATATTTGCAATATATACTATTATATGCAAAAAAAATCTCCACTGCCATGGGTGTTATAGAAGGAAAGCCGTCTTATAGGGAAACAGGTCGCAATTTTTCACGCGCATTATTGAAATCTACATTATTGAAATGCGTCTTATAGGAGTATGTACTGTATGTATGAGTGTTGATATGTATACAGCGACAAAGACGGCTCAGCCGAACTAACACCCAAAGTTTGGAATTTCTTTTCTCTATTTTTGACATGGATATGTCTTATAGCTGGGGGTCATCCTAAAAATTTGTCCGTCACACGAAATGTCTGTTTTTCTACTCGGGGGTCAGAAGAGGAAACAAGGCCATTGAAAATTTTTCTTTTCTGGTTGTGCATGTCGTTTGAGTGAAGTGGTCATTGTGCATGCCAGTTGCATGTAGATCCGCGCGGGCGGTGCGCTTGCGGGGATCCTGTGTGTACATGTTGGGATGTTGATTTGATAGCGATGAAGGTTGACGTTGTGGACGGCAAGAAATAACATAGTGTACGGGTGAACGGGCGGACTTTCAATGACCTTCAATTTCCGCCAATTCCCATTCATCATTTAGTAAAATAGCCCGTGTTGTACTATCTGAATCACTAGGGTCCCAGAAAAGGTAGCAAGTAGTCAGTTCGACTAACATTTGGACATGCGCAGACGCAATTTGAGAGAGTGTACATAGTTCCCGCCCCCCGAAGATGAGCGAGAGCGGATGAAGTTCATTCGAGCCAAATCGGGTGATCCAGCGACTGCGTTTGTGCATTTGCAATGGCGGCGATTTGAGGTCTGACTGGTCCACAATGTGGGCCCCCACCACACGTGGAATAAACATATAGAACAAAATGGCGGATTTATACTAGGCGAGTTAGAATCTCTCAAGTCCCGAAATAAAGAAATATTCGTCGGAGGATGTTATTATGTTATGATGTACATTCAAAGGTCTGCAGAAGATCAAATGCCCCCCTTCCGCAAAACTTCCTGAATGTTCAAAATGGCTGGAATCCAAACAAATAAAATAGCGCGCGTTGTACTACATATCTGAATCAATAGGGTCCCAGAAAAAGTAGCAAGTAGTCAGTTCGACTAACCTTTGGACACGCGCAGACGCAATTTTGAGAGTGTGTACATTACATAGTCCCCCCCCCCCCCCCCCGAAGATAGAGAGCGAGAGCCATCGCACATGAAGTTCATTCTATCCAAATGGTTGTGCATTTGCAATGGCGGCGATTTGAGGTCTGACTGGCCCACAATGTGGGCCCCCACCACACATGCAATAAACATATCATAAAACAAAATGGCGGATTCGTACTGCGCGAGTTAAAATCTCCCAAGCCCCGAAATAGAGAAATATTCGTCGCAGGATGTTATAGTTCCGGGCAGCTCATCGTGACATGATGTACATTCAGAGGTCTGCAGAAGATCAAATGCCCCCCCCCCCCCCCTTCTGCAAAAATTCCAAAATTTTTCTTGTGCATTCTCTTTGTGCGTGTGTTGGAATGTTTTGTTTACTTTTGTTAGTTTCCCTTTCTGTTTGCCGGACACAATCGCATAGAGTCGCACGCGTTACTTGAGAAACGGATTGTGTGTGCCGGGTTTGGCGGATAGTGTGGAAGCGATTTTGCAATAGATACACAAACACAATACACGTCCGATTGGGAAAAGATGGTGGGAAGCGTGAATGCGATTAGCAGAAACTTACTCAGAGAAATGTCGATAGGCTGCAGTCTGCAAACTGTACCGAACGGGTAGATGGAACAGGGTGCACGAGAGGAGGTGAATATTGCACACACGCGATGCAAACGAAAACGAAACGATCCCGCGAGAGAAAGGAGCCCGAGCGGACAGGACAAAGCAAAGCAGAATTTATGACGAGTATCTACACTGCCACCAGATACATGGGTACATGGATATGTCTTATGCCTACCGGAAGCGTGGGACGTGTTTTTTCGAATGATTTCATCCAGTATAACTATACTGGGCTGGGATCTTTATAAAACTTACGTCGATATCTTCAACACAACAGGTTGCACGCAGTCGGTAGTCATAGACATATCCATGTTCCGATGTATCTGCATGCAGTGTAGATACTTTGTATCTTTTTATGCAAACATTATGCCCCACATGTGTAGAGGATTTTGATTGCGGGGTATTGAACGCAAAAAAAATTGTGGATTTAACCCATTTTTTCAATTGGCGATCTGATTTTGGGAGTTATATTATGACGATTTTCGAAACCGAGGAAATGAGAATGATCCAAAATCTATAGAAACTCACCTGTTCCGCAGATTGTTCTTCCATCACCATCTTAACTTCTAGACTTTTCTTAGCTTCTAAAAATGCACGTTTTTGTTTGCAATGCCAGAAACCGTAGGCCCAAACACCGATAAGAGCAGCTGGTGCTGTAAGGAATGTCATTGCTAAAATCTGAAAATGAAAGAAAGGACAATAGTATCATTGAAAAAAAATCAGCCAGTTTATTCATGCTAACAAAATCTTAAATTCTACAATGATGCTGATGCTCCTTAAGGATTAGCAATCAGTCCATTACTTTATAATATACATATTTACTAGTGACATTCCTGTTCCTGACAATTCTTCAATCTGTCCATTTGGGGATTACACTGCCCTACTGTGTGTGATGATGATTTCCCCAACAATATTATAACCTCAGTTACAAATAGATTTTTATATTTAAAAAAAATAGAAAATTAAAAATGAACACGGGAAAGATTGAAGTAATTTTCTCCACAAGAAAACGTAAAACCATCGATATTTAGAATCATGACTTCGAAACTAGGAAATTAATCAATCAACTGGATTCAACCGTAATTAAATATTGTATTTCCCTTCAGAAAACCATTTTCCGAATCAAATTAACGATTTTCTGAATGAAACCAAACATATATCCGCATCTAATTAACGACTTTCTGAAACAAATTAAGCAGCGCCAAACATAACCGCCGGGGGGGGGGGGCAAAAGACCTCTTCCATAGTCCTCCTCGTGGGCGCCCTCTGGAACGGCTAACCAAGCCAACCAAGTTTTGCACTGCAAAACATTTGGTAGAGACACATAACGATGATCATCCTGAATGGCCAATAACACCAGTGCATCTCAAGAATTAGGCGAACGATGGAGTTGCAAAATAGTTGTGAGAACACGAACATGCCACACCCAGCTGAAAGATCATCAAAGGAACGCGGAATCAAAAACACCATTGGAGAGCTACCTCTGCGCTATATAAAAAATAGATCCCGGCTACTTTTAGGGCAACTAAGGAAGCAACCCTTCCCTGAAGATTGGGTATGGGGGCTTGTAAACTGCGTACCTGAAATCAATTTACACTCGAAACATTAAACGAGCCTCGGATACCACGGACTGATTCACCGGCAACGACTTTTGGCTACAAACAACGGACCACGATCGATTTTTGGAACGTTCGAACGATGTGGGCGAGTGCAGTAGTACAGGGCTCACTGAAGTCGAACGGGTAATGACAGCATATAACATCTCTATATTAGGAGTAAGCAAAACAAGATGGGTTGAATCGGGATCGACTTTATCCCTAAGCTCTCAAACAGTGCTGTTTTACTCTGGAAGTGAAGATAATACCTCACCTCGAATGGTAGGCGTCGGAATCCTGTTGACTAGGGATGCGTGCCTATCTCTAATGGACTGGAAGCCCATCTCCGACCATCATTAAAGCCATATTTAAATTCAGGGTAAGAAACATCACAATATTTCAGTGCTACGCGGATTAATCGGCTAAGGAAGCCTTCTATTACCGACTCGACGACACCTTGGACAAGGCTCCCAAACTCCGTTTGACGTCGCAAGTCTTTCTCGTTATCGCTTGTCCGCAAAATTGTTCGTAGAGTCAACGGTAGGATAATAAATTCTAAGTTTAAGCGACACTCGCGAATCATATTGTGCGAATTGGGCTTCGAGTCGCAAGCCAATATCTAAATCAGAAACGCCCGGGCCAGCGAGGGTTTCTCGTGCACATAGTGCATGACTTCATCAGCAGTCAATCAAGTCCTGGTTGCTGTACGCAATCAGGAAACGGGTCGACAAACATACCGCCCGCCATAGAATGCCCGACGACCACATCCAACACCGCCAACAGCGGACGGTGTGCCGGCCGACCCGCGAAAATAAATTGCGGCAAATTGGCACCGGGAGATCACTGGAGGCCACAGTCTCCACGAAAAATGTAACGACAACGGCCAGCGACTTATCGACTTCGCCTGCAGTAGGAATCTAGTCGTAACCTCTACGTGTTTCCCGCATAGACGCATTCAGAAGCAGACCTGGAAATCTCCAGACGCACACACCGTCAACCAAATTGATCACGTCCTCATTTGCAGGAGATAGGCGTCCAGTGTTATGGATGTCCGCTCTTATCGAGGAGCAAACTGCGACTCTGATCATCACCTAGCGAAGACGACCTACAGATGCAGAATTTAATCAGTGGACCAATCGAGAATTTGCCCTCCCAAAATCTTTGCCGTTGATAACCACGGGGCGGTGGCATATACTATCTCCTCAAAAGTAATAAAAACTGACATTGGTTGTTCTTGCCACTGATATATCAAAATGTCTCAACTTGTCTATACTCGTATGCGTATTAGCTCCTATCCGAGTACAATAATAATTGATTTCAATGCTAAATTCAAGCATTTATTATTAATTTGGCCAAATTCAAGACCACGTTAAACCCTACGTGTCTGAATATCAAACGAGCTCAATTTGTTTACAGAAATTGTCAATTTATAGTCGTGACAGTGCCAGTGAAAGACAATAGGCCAGAAGTACATGTCGGTTTACCCTTGTAATCGAATAACAAGCAGGGCTTCCAGCATTTTGCTGACACCGAAAGACTCGTATGTTATGCAAATTTCTGTGTAGCACCGATGCGGCACAGCGCGACGTGTCAAGAGGCGCTTTCTATATGTCTATATATGTACAGACAAACTTCGAAAAATGTCGTTGGGTGGGTGGAGTATGCGGAGATGTTATGAAATGTGACATAACAACGTTAAAACGAATTTTATAGAATTATATAGACATCATATTTTCGTCACTTTACCAGATTTTATATGGTGTGTGCATCAACGATTCAATACGATTATTATTATGTTTAAGGTTGTATATTACAAGAAAAACATACAAGCTTTATGGTTACTGTGGTACTACACGGAAAAGGGCTTCTTCAAGTCTATATTTCTTCAGGGTCAAAATTTGTTTTAAAACAGCGGAGACTGATATAAATTATCATATTTTTATTGATTTGTAATTTGCTTGACCAAATCAATTCAGACCAGGGATTCGGAGCGGAGCGGAGCGGAGTGGAGCGGGCATGAAAAGCCGGAGCGAAGGAGCGAGCGTGGAGCGGTTTTAACAAAGAGGAGCGGAGCGGAGTGGAGCGATTTTTTTTGGTGAAATCGCTCCGCTCCGATTTTTTTTTTCATTTTCGTTTGTATGGCAGAGCCCTAGAATTTAAGCACTCTAAATTTTGTTTGTACGACATTATATCAAGAAATTTAATGTGCATTACATTAGAAGAAATTGAAAATTGAAAACTGGTGGGTAGTAGAGGACCGTTTCCATATAGCGCGGTTTTGATCACACTTCGTTCGTCTTATCAAGTAACGTATAGTAAATCGGAGATTAAATTGAAGATTGGGTGCAAAATTTTATACGAGGGGACTAAATCTCCGAAAATTGATTCGATGTATTTTAATCCAGAATGTATCTTGTATCTTTAAATTTCTTATGTGCCAATATTGTAGGCACATCATGATCACGTGGCGACTTGATATGTGATGCAGCGAGTGTTTATCTTGTAGATTTTTTCTTATTTGCGCACATGAGCAAAAACAACAAAGGGTCGTCGACGTGTCGGTCTTCTTAGTTTCAACGAGAAATTAATGACCACTTGGTTTATGGGGGAAATCATTAGAGAGATCTTCGATTTTCGATTCTTGAAAGCACTATAGTTCTAGCTCTAGGGTGTTTATTTGGGATAAACACATGCAATTGATAGACGCGTTTTTTCAAGATTTATATAGAGCAGAGTAGGTTAAGACCACACAATTACACTAACAATTTGATCTGAGCTGCTCTCGATAGAAAGTTAGTCCAGGACTTCCACTCTGTTAAATAGTTCCACATTTGACGGCGCAGGAGCTGGAAGTTTTCGACGAGTTAGTTTGGGAAGCACTTATAGTTCATTTTAAGTCAATAAAATGTTCGTTTTGTGTAATTATTTGGAATTGTAAACATATAAAATAATTTTGCTGCCTAAAGGAAATTTGTCAGGTTGTATCTGCACCAAGGATTTAAGTTTCCTCTTGAAATTTGAGTTGACATTTGAATTTCAACTAAACCAAGCACACTCCCAAACAAAGACATGCCCCGTTTTTGTCTCCGCTACCCAAACTTGCTCTCGATCGTTTTTTTTTTTCACCGCTTAACCTGCTCTACTCTACTCTGTACGAAAAAACGCAGCTGATATATCTAGAAAGGAACCACTTTCGCGGAACATTCGTTTCTGGCCAACATTCGTTTTTTGGTTTGCTGAGACTGAGATAATACTGATTTTTTTTTATATGAATGGAACGCACCCTACTCTAGTTCTAAAACTATAGATACCTTATTGTATGGTATATGCGAACAAATGCTACACTCGAAATTTTCATTTGTCCGGAGCGGAGCGGAGCGGGGAGCGGAGCGGAGCGAAACTATTTACCCGGAGCGGAGCGGTTCCCTGTATTGTGGAGCGGGAGCGGAGCGGAGCGGAAAAATCGCATCGCTCCGAATCCCTGATTCAGACTACTCTGCTAGTCTTAAACATAGAAAAAAAACTCATTATTACAATTAGGCTTTGCGATGTATTTCGATACATACCCTAATAATCATCATTCATCATCAATCAGCCATACCGAGTTGAGCATCGAAAGGAACATATCGATGTTCGCCATCAAACCTAAGGGAAAGCGTAGATGGTAATACATCAAAAGTCAAATATTCATGGTAGAAAACATCGAAAGTACGGGCCATAAGACTATCGATGGCGAAAACAAAGAACGTTAATACAAAACATGGGCAATCGATGCTCATCCCTGAGCCCTACTCTATACTTGACTACTCAACGGATACCTCTGGGATCGCCGTAAGTTTCTAACTACCAAGAACCGTTAAGAAGGTCGCTACTAGTCATGATATGACTAGCTCCGATTCCGACAACGGACTAGGTTGAAGAAACTAGGTTCGCTCGCAGACCTACTTCGTATATGAAACGAATCTGTCGTCCGTCATGAAGTTGAAGATGGAGTGAAAGAACAGAAGAGTGGGTGAACTAGGTTCGTCGAAGTCTGAGTCGTACTTGTAAATAAGAGAATGGAGAACTGAAATACCGACTAGAGTAGAAGACATACATATCTACATATCGCCATATTGCGATGACACATAAAGTGGATTATATTTTCAATTGGATTTTATTGATATCAAGTGGAGTGGAGCTTTTATGGCCGGTTCACATTCTCGCCGAGGGGACTAGAATGTCTGACGCAAGTAGCCTGGGCGAGTTGCGCGCTCACATTTTCGCCCGATTACGAGTCACGAGTAATGTTCTGTTGGGCAATAACAAACAACTGATGGTGCGGCAAGATACGCGCCATAGGGAAATAATGTGCTCACTTGGGAAGAGCGTTTACTTTAATTTAATTTTTACCAACCCCATAATTTTCCCCAAGGAGCGTTTGCGCGCGTTTAGTTCAAGCAAAACCACTCACATAAACCCCTACTAGCTTTTCGCAGACTGATTGGCTGTTTCTTCGAAAATAGGTTTGCCGTTCAGAATCTCCCTGGTTTTTTTTTTTGCTATTTTGACTTCAGGTTCGCAAACAATTTTTTCCAGTAAGATCGGCCGTGTTTATAAAAAAAGTGTTGCCATTCTAGATCCCCCATTGTTTTTTGCCATTTGGACATCAGATTTGCAATCAGCGACCCAAAAAATCCCCTACCTGCTTTTTCCAACAAGATTGGCAGCGTTTTTGAGGAAAAAAGGGTTGCCGCTCAGAAATTCGTTTATTTTTTTGATTTTTTGCAATTCTGACTTCAGATTCGCAATCAGTGACCCAATCGACTTCATACCAGTTTTTTTCAAGCAAGATTGGCCGTGTTTATAAAAATTGTTGCCATTCTTAATCCCCCATTTGTTTTTTTTTTATCATTTGGACTTCAGATTCGCAGTCACCGACCCAAAAAAAACCCCAATCCATCACCGGCGACGACCACCCACAACATATTGTAATAAAATACGAAAAGCTTCCCTCCACCCAATATCAACAAAATTCAATTGAAAATTTACTCCACTTCATTCTACACCACAATATAGCGTAGTGACGTGGTATATACATATGTCACATCATCTAATCAATAGTTCAGTTCTCTCATCTACTTTCCTATTCCCCCCAAATTTAAACGATCTGATCTGATCATGCTCCGACACCGACAGACGGAACTATTAAACCTATTCACTGTTCTTTTTTCAACTGCTCCGACTCCGACCTGAACTTAAAGGAATCAAATGATCTTGGTTCGCTTTTATGCTCCGATACCGATCATTTTTCGATTGCGGAGTAGGTCGACCTAGTCCGGTATACGGAGTAGGTTGAAAAAAGTCGGCTCGTGAATTGGCAACCATGACTAGTCGCTACAGACGCTCAAGTTTGCGTGTATATGAGAATTTTCTACAAGCCACTTGACAAAAGTTTTCACACACTAGTTCAAGTATGCTTTACTGCAAGATTAATCAAGCAAACTTGTCAAGTAAACTAGCACTATAGTATATCGAACTTCTTTAGAAAGAACCTACGAAACATACAGAGTGTTCCGCGTTAGGTGGGCAACACTGATAGAGGGTATACCACACTTAGTTTGGGGAATAACGGCACCAACTAAACTCACATGTCTTTAACCGTTACAAAGATATAACTGTTTTTGTGATTGTGTGACCTGCCACACAAAATCAAAATTTGCCACTTCCCTAATCACCGAACCTGTCATTTGACATCACTTTCTAAAACTACATAAAATTTCATATAAAATAACTTTTTTCCGATTGCGCAAATCACCGTTACGTCAAAGATACAACTATCCCAACGGTCAAGAAATTTCAAAATATGTTTTTCATCGAAAATTCAAATGAAAATTTTGTCACGGTACTTTGAAGTGGCATATCTGCAAATTTGACAAAACCTCCTCTAATGTATAAATTCCAGTCAAATCATATTTGGTTGAAATTAGACTACTCTATCTGTTTTCTTTTTCAATTATGTAATTATTAATCACAAAACCAGCTAGTTTTTTAAAAAAGTTTTTTATTGTCTCAACGTTTCGCCTTATTTTGGCATCCTCAGGAGATTTATCCTATAATTACAATTTATTATAAAAATCTGTTACTCAGTAATTTTGTAAAATTTTTGTATAAAAATATTCGTTGTTATATGAATTTACTTATCAATTTTTTAATAAATACTTGCATCCGCACTGTTCAAGGGTTTATTTGAAAGTGATTGTCAATTTATTCCTATTTTATACCCGTTGCATTCATCCATCCAGTTTACTGTGTTTTTTATTTTAATTACATCTATGAGGTGTTTCATCGTTTCATACTCGTCAATATACTGTTGTACTGGTTCACTTTAACTTCTATTTCGCTTTTTGTGTTTAGCGACTCGTAACTAATGCACCAGTGAAAAACATAATACCAATCACTAACTATGGCAATTAATAACATAGTGAATGAATTAGACCAACAAAATAATCAACAACTTAGTGACTCAGTAAATCATATATTTAAAATTGGAACTAAAATACAAAAAATGAAAAATCGACTTACTTTTCTGATAAAATGTAGAAAATTTAGAGTCTTTCCTAAGCACTTAAATAATTCATTAAATAAAATTGAACGCACGATTGATATTCAACAGAAATACATAACTAAATTAAAGAATAATTTTGACGCTTTAAAAAGATCAATATTAAGATTAGAAATTAAAGATACTATTGACAAAATAAAAATACTACAAAATAAACAGACAAATGCAACTAACATAATTAAGAATATAATAAATGACGCTGAATATAATAACATCATTCTGGAATATGAAGCTTATATGAATAATTTTAATAATCAAATTAAAATATGCATGACAAAGAAATTTGATAATTTACTCAACTCAAATAATTATTATTTTAAATTTAATAATGTAGAAGTTAATGACAAAATAATTAATTTAACCAACATGGAAATTCCCACTGACGTAATGAATGTTTTAAGTTTAGGCCCTAATTTCAACCATCAAGATCAATATAATATAAAAGATATAGTACAATTAATAACGGATATCGAGTATAATATTAACAACTATGAACCTAATATAGGAAATAAAATTAGAGAAAAAGCATCAAAAACAATATATAACCAAGTGAAAAAGAATAATACCACACCTCATACACACATAAATTACTTGATAAAAACAGCAAAACAATATTTCAATGAACATGATAATATTATAATAACTATGAGTGATAAAGGAAACAAGACAGTATTAATGACAAAAGACCAATATAACCAGAAAATGGGTGAATTAATTAATGATAGTAAATTTAGTGAACTAGAAAAAGATCCCACACTTGCCCTACAAAATAAAGCTAATGATTTTATAAGATTGCTTTTCCATTAAAAAATTATTGACCTTAACACAAAAAATAAAATTTTAAACACAAGTGCGAACCCACCACGGATACAAGGGAGGCCCAAAACGCATAAAGAAAATATCCCATTAAGACCGCTTGTAAGTTGTATTAACACACCTTTAACTAATATTGCCAAATTCTTACTCCCATACATTAATGAATTGAAAAACATGCATGGATATAATTTAAAAAACTCCCATTAAGACCGCTTGTAAGTTGTATTAACACACCTTTAACTAATATTGCCAAATTCTTACTCCCATACATTAATGAATTGAAAAACATGCATGGATATAATTTAAAAAACTCCTACGAATTGATTGAACAAATTAGGAACATAAAAATTAATGATGACTTTAAAATAATTTCATTTGATATAAAAGACATGTTTTCTAACATACCTATCACTGAAGTATTAAGCATAATTGATGAAGAATTTGATAAAATTAATACTAATGTACCTAAAACCATATTCATGCAAATGACACAACTCTGCCTAGAAAATAGTTATTTTACATATAATAACAAAACTTTTAAAACTAAAGGTTTAACAATGGGAGGTAACTTAAGTGTAATAGCAGCAGACATCTATTTATCAAAAATACTTAAATTGACCACAGATAAATTTAAAGATAAAATAATTTATATAAAATCATATGTTGACGACATTATAGCTATCATAAAAAATGATAGCATCCAAAAGATATTGGATGAATTAAACGTAATACATAATGATGTCAAATTTACACTAGAAAGTGAAGAAAATGGAATAATTAATTTTTTGGATGTGACTATTGATAGACGAAATAACCATATTAAAACTAAATGGTATAAGAAATCCATTGCTACTAACAATATTTTAAATTATAATTCACACCACCCTCAACATATGATAAAAAATGTAGCATCTAATTATATATTTAGAAGATTAAAACTTACAGATAAACAATTATGGAATGGGCAAATTTATGATATAAAAAGAATACTAGAAGCTAACAATTATCCAAATAAATTGATTAATCAACTAATTTACAAAAATAGACATAAAATAAATAATATTAATAACAACACTAATAGTCATAGCACAGATAATGGTAACCATAACGCCAGATACCAAACGTTAACATATATCCCCATATTATCTGATAAAGTGGCAAGAATATTCCCTAAAACCACCAAAGATCATAATAATATTGAAACACCCATAACAATGACATTTAAACCTAATAATACTTGTAAACTAAGGAATAAATTATATACTAATGCTAAAGATAAACTAAAAAAGAACAAACAAAAGAATATAGTATATAACATTCCCTGTAAGACATGTAGTGAGAATAATATTAATAAATCCTATTATGGGTCCACAACCAGACACTTAGAAACGAGACTGAATGAACATCAGAGCAAAAGTAAAATGATGATTAATTCACATACTAATATGGTCAAACATCAAACAATTGGCAAGCACACTATGGAATTTGAAAATACTAAAATAATAGACATTGATAATAACAGAAATACATTATTAATAAAAGAAGCGTTGTACATCAATAAAAATTATCACGAGTCGCTAAACACAAAAAGCGAAATAGAAGTTAAAGTGAACCAGTACAACAGTATATTGACGAGTATGAAACGATGAAACACCTCATAGATGTGATTAAAATAAAAAACACAGTAAACTGGATGGATGAATGCAACGGGTATAAAATAGGAATAAATTGACAATCACTTTCAAATAAACCCTTGAACAGTGCGGATGCAAGTATTTATTAAAAAATTGATAAGTAAATTCATATAACAACGAATATTTTTATACAAAAATTTTAATGTAAGTTTTCACAATCAGATTTACAAAATTACTGAGTAACAGATTTTTATAATAAATTGTAATTATAGGATAAATCTCCTGAGGATGCCAAAATAAGGCGAAACGTTGAGACAATAAAAAACTTTTTTAAAAAACTAGCTGGTTTTGTGATTAATAATAACATAATTAACTAATGCACCAGTGAAAAACATAATACCAATGTTTTCTTTTTCGTCCGCTGGTTAATAGCGCGTATTGCCACCTTGAGCTCGAATAACAGGCTGGATTCGCTTAAAGTGAGTTTTACTAGGCACCACACTGCATCAATCGCAGGCGACGATGAAAAAGGTACACACAAATGGTGATCCGTGCTCGATAATGGGCTGCTCGCTAATCGCGAACAATGTGTTACGAGCGGAACCTTAAGACTGTTTATAGCGAAACGCCTGATATCCTCCTGAGAAATTTTGACCCATTCTTCAGTGCTCGTTGCTGCACTGGCAAAGTTTGAGAAGGAAAAAGACAAAATGCCACATAATAAAACTATCGAAATACCAAAGATGTATCACAGATATAGGGAAAGGGTGTACGTGCAGTCTTCTCCGGTGGCTCTTTCTGGAATAAGCTTTCCCACGTGATCAATGTGATCCTTACCTTTAATC
Source organism: Chloromyia formosa (assembly GCA_964017055.1). Lineage (NCBI taxonomy): Eukaryota > Metazoa > Arthropoda > Insecta > Diptera > Stratiomyidae > Chloromyia > Chloromyia formosa. The sequence goes on along the minus strand of OZ024816.1, from coordinate 23,236,529 downwards.
TCAACCAGTTTAATCATATTATGCTTATATGTTTCTGGGTGGCTTACACCCTTTCTTCTTTTGGAAGTCTCAGCGAGCTCATTACTTGACATACCTACTAGTACTCATTGTTAATAGAATAAAAATTTAAAAAAAGGAATCCACGCGTAGAAGACAATAATATTGTTAGTATATTGTGTCGATTTACGATACACCTGATCAACTAACTTAACCATGAATGAATCTTATTATAAAAGCAACACTTTTAAACATACTCAATTGCTCTAACCCCTTGTGGGGCATAGTGCGTCAACTGTTCCATGTGGCCCAGATTGACGTTTCGTTGACATAAACTGGATTCGGAGAATGCAGTTGCCAGCATGCACCTCCTGCACATCCATGGCCACGAACGTCGTCGTGGACGGGATTCGAACCCGAAACGCCGGTAGTCAAACATGAGACTGATGCCTTAAACACACTGCACTACCGGTCGCCCCTAAGGAATACATTTTCAGAATATTAAAAATTAGCACTATTTACTTCATGCTATTTGCACGATTTTATAAAGTCATTCTGCGCATTTTAAAGTTGCCCTTTAATTGTTTTGTTGTGTGTAGACATATGGTTGAATTATTGTAAGCTTCCAAGCGCAATTAAAAAAGTCAAGAAGTTCAGCTTCGTCAAACTAAAATACACCCATGTTTCTCTGACTTCATGAGTTACTCAGACGGAAATTTTTTAAACCGAACAAAGTTTTCCGCCCAACAAACCCCTTCAATGGCTAAATTTAACGATAATGACCCGACCAGGAGAGTGTACAGGTTAGTGTCCTCACATGCATGCCACTTTCATTAAAACTCCACTAACCAGCATACACACTAGCATAAATCCTTCAACATACTCGTCAAGTCAAGTATTCTCAATTCTCTCCTTGTGGAATTATACGAATACGTATGCAAGCGGAAGGCTCAGTGTAGTGGCTAAACTCTTTGGACTTTTCTTTGATTTTCTCATGTGCAACTTTCAAGTTTTTCTTCATCATTTTAGTTTAGTCTATAAATACACTACTATAAGTAGGTTTTCGTATTTTTCAGCTCAATTGAATTTCGGTTCAGAAACTATTCAAGAATGTTGTAATTGACTAGTTGGCCTAGATAATATACTGGTATGTTACCTGGTCAATTCGAAAACCACATTTGGTAGTCCTGTGTCGAGCGATCAAATAAGAAACGAACCAGATGGGTATGACCCTAATCGACACAATAGCCCTATTCGTATCATCCAGGCTCAGATCCACTACCATACAAAACGAATAACTTGGCGTTGATACAGGTCTCGTACGGAATCTCATCTGATCAGAGTTGAAAGTGAATTTGTTGAACGTCAACATGTTTTCGACAATTCTCCCCTATTTATTGGTACATATATGAGTCAACAATTCGCTCCCATTTTTGCGGCCTGTATGTAATGTGAGCTGTTTGAATTCACTCGTCGCAGATGACGTTTGATTCGCTCTGGATCTGAGGTCAGGCGAAACGAACCCGATATAAGCTGCACTTCGTTTCTCCAGAGCAGAACATGGCAGATTAGGGTAGCAAAAAACGATACAGTACATATTAGAGTAACGAAATGGAAATTTTTAGCAGTCTGTAGTTTGACGCTTGACTACATCGAACGAATTGGCGCTGCAAACAGTAAAAATCTAAATATTAAATGCATTGTAAATTTCATTACTCAGTCGCCATAGTCAAATAAACCAGTTCTGCAGATTTTATCTTCGGCGTTTTTGTCTTATAAATCGGTTACCTCGTCGTTGAAGTATTTACCCCGCTGCAAGAGTGGTAAAACTCCGAAAAGAACGCGATTAAGGCCAACGAAATAAAGGTGAAACGTTTGCATTTACGTCTTGCGATCGCCGTTTTGTGCAACAATGGCCACCGACGAAACATTTTCTGACGCGATGGATGAAGAGGCGCATATTTCACCGCCGCCAGTACACAGCACTGGTCGATATCAATGGAATCGCTATGCCAAAGCTGTCGTCCTGGTCCCTGGTTTGCCAGGGCGGAGACGAAATTCCGCACGCATCGAATTGTCAGCGATACAATTAAGTTCGACAGAATCTTGTGCGATGTTCTGGGCCAAGGGGCCGATATAGCAGAAAGTCCACCCGAGGAGGAAAAGTATATGTTTCTCAAAAGCCGGATAATTAGCGCTTACGCACGCTCGGAAGAGACCGATATTCGTGAACTTTGACAGAGTTGGACTTGGGTGATCAAAAATCGTTTCAGCTGCTTCAAAATATGAAAGTCCGAGCTTGTACCGGCTCGGACCGATAATTTCCTAAAAATCTCTGGTTACAAGGACTGCCTGTGTCCGTGCAAGCCATAGCTTTTCCTAACCAGACAATGATTCAAAATAGGACCGAAAAGCACTCAACGCAGCATTTCATTGTTACAAAGAACCGCCAGTCGCAAAACGAGGACGACGTATAGCACCCGACAAATTGGAAATTGCAAAGTGAGAATTCGATTATCTTTTACAAAAGGGTTACTGTCGTCCTTCCAACAGCCCATGAGCTAGTCCGCTATAGCTCGTCCCAAAAAAAGGGTGGATCTTTGCGTCCCTGCAGAGATTAGTGACGTCTGAACGCGGTGACCACACCATACAGGTATCCGATGCCTCATAAGTAAGACGTTCTTACCGGTCTTGTAGGCAAACGAGTATTCTCGAAGATTGACTTACTGAAGGCATACTACCAAATTCCTGTAAACGAGTGTGATATACCAAAAGATGATATGTTAGTATCATCCGAATCCCCTGAGTAAAATGTTGAACATCTTCGTCTCGTCTTCGAAAGGCTTGAAAAACTCGGAGTAGTAATCAATTTAGCTAAGTCTTCGTTTGGCGTCGAGCAAGTCGAATAAATCGGACATCGGATTGACCAACTTGGCATTTAGCCATCGTCCTCATGCGTATTAGGAACTCCAGCCATCCTAAAACATCCAAGGATCTCAGGAGATTTCTCGGAATGACAAATTACTACGGTCGTTTCTTTCCAAATGCCCCAAATACGCAAGCGCCACTACACGAATACTTAGGCCGGAATAAAAAATGAGACAAGACACAAATTTCGTGGAATCCGAGGCTCACGAAAGCGTTCGAGGATTGCAGAGAAAGTTTTGCAAAATTCACTTTTGTCGTTCACTATCTACGCCTCTCGCTATCGTAATCGACGCTCCCAATGTTGCCATCGCTTCTATCTTAGAACAACGCCAAGACGATCGCTGGTTACCTATCGCAAATTATATATGTATATTATAACCAAATTACAGCGCTTACAACCGCGAATTGTTAGCATTTTACGACAGCATTCGACATTTTCGGCACTTTTTGGAAGGAGTGCAATTTACGATCAAAACCAACCACAAGCCGTTGGCTTATGCCTTTTCAAAGAACTCTAAAAAAGCAACGTCCGAACAGATCAGGCAACTCAATTTCATATTGTACAATAATTCTGAACCAATATTGTGCACATTTCCGGTGAAACCAAAAATATCGCCGTCTCGCCATCCCGCATTGCAAGTGCCATTTTCCAGTGAATGTTGACACTGACGAGCTAGTGGCTGAGCAAGCCAAGGACTGCGAACTTGAGAAGCTTCTTGAGAGCAACTCAATTTTGTTTGGTTCCTCGATCAGTCGACGTGGACAAACGAAATTTGCTTTAGTGCGATAATTCGACACCTGTGACTCGACCCTCCGTGCCAGCATCTCTTCGCAAGAGAATACATATGTTCCACCGTGCTTCTCATCCAGGAAATCGTGCCATGTTACGAGCTTTGAAGAAGAAGTTTGTATCGCCGTCTATCAGAAAGGACAACACTCTTGTGGAGTCGCACATGCATCCAGTGTCAACGATAGAAAATCGGAAAACACACTAAAAACAACTTTCAACCTTTTAAAATGCCCGAAAAATGTTTCAACAAGTGTAATATCGACATTATCGATCTTCTCGTGGATTCGGATATTGCCTTAAAATGCTTGATCGATTTTCGCGATGGCCAGAAGTCTGGCCTATGTATGACCAGTCCACGAAGTCAGTTTCCGAATTATTCCACTTAACCTGGATTTCATGCTGTGGTGTAGTATCATCACAACTGATCATCGCGCACAATTCGAGTGTACAGTATTCAAGTCACTGGTGAACTTGACCAGCTGCAAATGTACACGAACAACGCCTTACCATCCAGCGTCGAACGGTACACCGCTCTGTAAAGGCATCCATCATGTACCACCAGGACAAAACAAACTGGATTAAGCTGCTACCCACTATATTGCTTGGCTTTCGCAACAGTGCTAAGGAAGGCCTGAATGCATCTCCCGCCGAGTTAGTATTCCGAACTACTATTCGATTGCCCGGTGAATCGTTCATCGACGACAACAACAATGTCGGCATTTCGGGTTCGAATCCCGTGCACGACGACGTTCGTGGCCATGGATGTACAGGAGGTGCATGCTGGCCAGTGCATTCTTCAAAACCAGTTTATGCCAAAGAAACATCAACTGGGCCACATAGAAAAGTTTCTGCCAGCATATGCAAGAACGACGACCACAACCAATTGTCTATGGCAACAATAGGATTTCGTTCGTACACAAGGACCTTAGTTCTTGTTCGCACGTTTTTGTTTAAGTTGACGCAGCAAGGAAATCCCTTACTCAGCTGTATACTGCACCCCACCGCATGGCTAAGAAATTGTTAACTGCAGTTGTCACAATCGAAATACATATGCGGAAACCAGGTAAGCGTTTCAATTGAAAGACTTAAACAAGCCTTTATTCTGGTAGAAGATAGCATTTCACCTACGATTCAGTCAGCGAAGCGAACTTCAACCCAGGCTCATCTGCCTACACCAATTGCGGCCTCTTCTTAGCTTGACGTTCATGCAAGCCAGCTCACAGTTATTGCAGTGTTTAACAGAAACGATACTTGAAACGCCTGATGAACATCGTTCGTTTCTACTTCAACTGACACCAGTTATTATCTAACCCCGAATCATCGTCAATTCGCCTGTCAAACCTCGATCTGCTCACATACAGCGAACGTATCCTCCAAAACGTCAGGTCTATTTCGCTTGCTAAATGGGACCTACTGCAGCATCGATTTTCTTCGTGAATTTTTAGCGCCTTTGGTTACGCCAAATCAGAGGTCGGCAACCTTTTTAGGAAAGTGGGCCACGTACTTATTTACGTAGCCTTGTAGCGAACCCCCACTTTTGCATCCTTGTTTTCAAATAACTGTATAAAAGGTACTAGAAGCATCAACACAAGGGATTATTTCGGTTATATTCTGTTTTTCAAACGCGGTTCTCTGAAAATGTTTGTGTGTTGTTTAATTTTTAATTTCTAATATTTTCACCTGCATTCAGGTTACTATTCTTAGTTAATAATGTAAAATTAAAACCTTTTTGATTTCGGATAAAAATTGGAATCGATACACGTCCCGCAATTGAAGAGCTCTAGTTGCGGCCTTCAGTGGGCATCAGTGCGTAACTTTGTTTTTTTTGGCTTAAATTATTCAAAAAAATTCACAAAAGTTGTTGTGAGGGTAGGCTCATTTTCACTGATTTTTATGATTTTTTTCGCGTGGGAAGAATTAATTGGAATAGAATCAAATTTTGAAATCATTTTATTCATATTTCGAACAACTTTTGTGAATTTTGTTGAATAATTTAAGCCAAAAATAACCAAGTTACGCACTGATGCCCACTGAAGGCCGTAACTAGAGTTCTCCAATTGCGGGACGTGTATCGATTCCAATTTTTATCCGAAATCAAAAAGGTTTTAATTTTACATTATTAACTGAGAATAGCAACCTGAATGCAGGTGAAAATATTAGAAATTAAAAATTAAACAACACACAAACATTTTAAGAGAACCGCGTTTGAAAAACAGAATATAACCGAAATAATCCCTTGTGTTGATGCTTCTAGTACCTTTTATACAGTTATTTGAAAACAAGGATGCAAAAGTGGGGGTCCGCTACAAGGCTACGTAAATAAGTACGTGGCCCACTTTCCTAAAAAGGTTGCCGACCTCTGATTTGGCGTAACCAAAGGCGCTAAAAGTTCACGAAGAAAATAGAGTATTTCCATGGTTCGGGGTATGTCATGGTTTAGCTAGCCCTCAAACCTCCACCCAAATTTCAAGAGTAATCTTAAATTCTAAAATATCCTTAGTGCAATTACAATTTAGCAAATTTTATTTGGGCCGCAGACTCATTTTGTTTATTTGCTATTCCATCTAATTACACAAAATCGACATTCACAGGAAATAAACTCTATGAGCTCTCAAGCTGTTAAGTGAACTGCATTGCTCGCAGGTTGAAATATTCGAAATTCGCCTTAAGAACTAATTTCGCGCACCAGCTATTCAACCAGCACAATCCCGAACAATGTTGTTAGCGTAACACGTACACTTGATCCAGAACATTTACAAAAAAAAAAACGCGGCTATAATTTCTCCAACTTGTCTAAATTTAGCATCGAGAAAAGCACAACCATAGCGAATGTCGTGTGACTTTCCTATTATCACCCAGGATCAAGGTTGTCGGTTGTCTCAACAAATTCCTCCTAAGCGGGTCTTAATGGTTATACGTGCCGCATTTAATGGAATCCTTTGCCACTCAAATGTCTTATACCATGTGCGCTTCGAAATGAATTTATTTATGGTAGGTATCCTCTATCATACACATATCGCAACATATATAAAATATCTATAAAGCCTTTCCAGAAAATTCCCTTAAAATGGATAATGGCAAGGAGTAAGAGGATTTGTTGACCATTTTCTGTGCCTGTATGCACATACATATGTACTCAATACTCGTACATATTTGCAAAATCTTCCTACCTCAATGAGAGGATAAAATCAGGAAGCAAAATAATCTTTCACTTATAATTGCTTTTGTATTGAACGTTACCATCTTTATGTATAGAGTTTCGTATCCAAGCGCATATATGTATTCGTAGTAAACTGTTCTTATAGTAGAATAAATTGGGAATGGCTTCAGACGCACTTTGGTAAAGTACCTGCTGGTGTAGGTAATATTTCGGAAAATCTACTGGTTTAATGGAGAATGTAAGAAGATTATGCGGTGTTGAGAAAATTTAAGGATATTCTCTGAATGCCGTTCACCAAACACATTTGAGTGTTTTCCTGCGAAAAGGCAAGATACTAGTATATTTATGGGAACACGAATAAGTAATCAAATAAATTTTGTTTGATTCATGTAGCGCTTACATGGAATGTATGATGATCATACTACGATCAGAGGGAACACGTGTACATAAGTGCGGATACGAGTTGTTGTTGAAGCGATGGTCAGAGTTGCAGTGTGTGTGTGTGTTATTTGTTTAATTCCGTTTCAAGCTCCCCGATGTCAAGTCCAAGGAATGTAGCTGCTTCGATGGGGCTTTCCCACAACGACCTTGGGGTAAGCTGTCTGTGACAATTCATGGTAGCCCCTCGAACCTAACCTGAACTTTTCGATCAAATTGCGATTGATACTCTGTAATGGGCAGGTGTTAGAGGACACCGAGTTGTCCATAGGGGCGAAATAAGGGTTTGCCGAAGTGACCGTGAGGGTCCGTCCATCTAGATCGTTGTTGAATTAATTACTGAATTGCCCCAACCCTCTGGGGGGCATAGCGCATCAACTGTTCTATGTGGCCCAGTTGACGTTTCCTTGGAATAAACTAGTTTCGGAGAATGCAGTTACCAACATGCATCTCCCGCTCCCCCATTTAGCCGGCTACCTGCTAGAAGTCGGGAGATGATGTGGCTTATTATTACGCCCCGCACCACAGGAGGGAAACAACACAAACATCTATGGCCACAAACGTCGTCCTGGACGGGATTCGAGCCCGAAACTCCAGTATTCAGACATGAGACTGACTGACTCTTCGCACTGAGGTACCGGTCGCCCCAAACTCAATATTAAGGTACGACATTTAACAAGTGTCCTTGAGTTAGCCGCAGTAGAAAAAACCAGCGATTTTGTCATCGATTGACTATCAGTATAAATGATGATATTATGTCCCTAGCCGAAATAGCATTATGCCCCACTCACGACAAAGCCTCGTAGATAACCATGACCTTTGCCTGGAAAACACTACAGTAATCCCTGAGACAGTCTGATACTCAACATGTCCGAATAAATGCCAGCCCCGTCACCATCATCAGTCTTGGAGCCGTCAGTAAAAATGCCTATGGCATCAGATTCTGGTGCGCCGCTATACGCCCACACTCCCCCCCCCCCCCCCCCCCCCCGAGATGGGATCAGGCAGTAGAAGTTCTTATCAAACTCATATTTGGGCAAGGTCTAGTCTATGGTTTCTGGAACATCTAAGCTGTTCAGAACAGCCAAATGTCTAGTGGTGGACATGGTCCAGTGACCTGTTTAAAAATAAAATAAATGGAAAACCACAATCAATCAATTTACTCACCTGTTCAAAGCAAAACACCTCTCGTATCGTTGCCATCAATACAAAAAACATTATTATGAAAAAATTGGCCGTATAGAATATAACAGACAAAAAGTCCGGTATTGGTATAGTGACAATAACCAAAAAGCAGAGTAATATCCACCATCCAAGAATATCTCTGGAATGAGAAAGCAGTTCGAATATAGTTAAATATTGTCAATAACACATCATTTAATCTTAGATGCCGAAAAGGTTTATTAGGTTATTTATTGCATAAGACAGTTCTATCTTTATTGCTATTATCACTTACCTAGTTGTAATAAATGTCTCCAAAAAGCTATAAAGTGAAATTTGTGCAATGGCCAGTGTCCATGAAATTGCCGGAATATATTTCCATACTGTCGATGTCCAATTTTCCTCATGCGCCCAGTGGATAAATAACAGGATACATAAATTGAATACAAGAACAGCACCAGTAATGCCTGCAAAAGGTGAAAAAAACGGAAACGAAATCGAAAAAGTTCAGACTGGATAAGGCTCCGTTGCTAAGGAAACGAAGCTTTCTGTTATCTGAATTGAAATGGTTGGTGGATTTTCAGTCGGTCGTTGATTATCCTGTTAATGGATTATATTTATACGCATTCCTTTTTGATGAATTCCCGATAACTTAATTGCAATTTCTACATTATATTATGGATTTTAATCTTATAATTAATCTACAAAAGAAGGTCAATAAGTTCGTGGGATGGGGGAAAGCGGCGGAACGAGGACACATTTTCATATTTTTCATTTTTCAGCCAACACACCAATAATAAAGGGTGTTTCAATAGTAGGTGTGGTACTTTGTCATCGATTAAAATCAGTATAATCGATCCTTTTCCGCCATATTTTGTGTCATTGTCATTATGACAGTATAGGATTTTAGTTATGGATCGCTACACGAAAGAACAACGCATTGAAATCGCCGAATTTTGGATCTTAAGTTCCAAGTCGATGGTGCAAACGCTCCGATCGATTCACCAAAAATGGGGTCGCAATCACCACATTAGTGAAACAACTGTGCGCAAAATTGTGAATAAATTTTATCAAACTGGGTCCGTACTTAATATTCCGAAGCCAACCAAAGTGCGGAATGCACGCAGTGCTGAGAATATTGCTGCTGTAAGTGAAAGTGTCGTCGAGTCCCCCGAAATATCTATTCGCTATCGTTCGCAACAATTGGCCATTTCCGCGACCTCCATGAATCGAATTTTGCACTCGGACTTGAAGTTACACCTAATAAAGTCCAATTGACGTAGCAGCTGTTGCCTTGTGACCAATGACCATGCACAACGCCGTATATTCGCTGATTGGGCCCAGCAAATGGTTGCTGAAGATGATGATTTTTTCCAAAAAATCATCTTTTCGGACGAGGCTCATTTCCACCTCGGCAGCTATGTTAACAAGCAAAACTGCCATATCTGGGGCTCGGAAAATCCACAAGTGATCGCGGAGAAGCCAATGCATCCACCGCGACCGCGAGTCACTGTTTGGTGCGGTTTATGGGTCGGAGGCATCATCGGGCCGTATTTTTTCAAAGATGAGGACGGAAACACCGAAAATGTCAATTCTAAGCGGTACCACACTATATTGAAGGACTATTTTGTGCCGGAGGTTGAAGCTCAGTGTCTGGAAGATATGGGGTTTCAAATCGACTATGTTGGAGGACTATTTTGTGCCGGAGGTTGAAGCTCAGTGTCTGGACGAAATGTGGTCTCAAAAGGACGGCGCCACACCAAACACACAACTCAATTTGAACTTTTTGCGTCGCAAATTCCCGCACCGTGTAATTTGTCGTCGCGGTGAGGTGAATTGGCAGCCCAGATCATGCGATTTGACGCCGTTAGACTTTTTTCTGTGGGCTTACACGAAGGATGAAGTCTATGTGAATGATCCGAAGACGATTCCAGACTTGAAACGCAATATTACAATACATCGGTGATTCGGGCCATTTCCGAGGCCATACTGCATATAGCACCAGCTATAAATAAAATGGGTGGGTTCAGAAGTTACCCAAAATCACACACTGCTCGCGTGCAGTTCCGTAACCGCTCGGTTATACGAGTATAATCTGTGCCTGTCCTGCCGAAGGCCACTCGCATTTTCACACAACTTTGTATGAAAGTCATGGAGAAAAAAGAAGGACGAGCAGAAATATTTCTTGCTCGGTGGTCATTCGATCATGATCGCCTGAGCTGACATTGCTCGGTAACTTTTGAGCCCAGCCTATGTCTATTGAGCAGAAGATGCATGTCTTCTCAACTCCGCCTAATCCTGTCCCAAGCCATTGTTATGAAAAGAGCTGTAGCCTAAATGGATGAGTCACAACCAAGCGTCTCAGGTCAGTAGGATGGAATGAATTACGTAGTCGGACCTGCAGCATAGTTGTGTGAACTCTGGCACGTTATGTGCGCCAACTTTTGCATCTTTTGATCGCTCATGACCAATATAATGTCACCTTTGGGTGTTCTGATCTGAACGGCGTTTGGTTGTTCGCAGAAGGAGTCTTTCGCCAAAACATTGACGGTTTCCAATTTATGAAACATATCACTGTACTATTGTGATGTTCCTCATTTTGGTCTGGAACTTGGCGGTCATGATTCTGTCAGAGAGCGGATCCCAGGATAAGAGACAGTTTCGTGCGCCTCTGATTAAGAGGAGCCCTACACCTGACTCACGACCACCACTACGTTGGAGAGATAAATTTTCCGCTGTTCCACCACCTTATCTCGCTAATTCCTAAGACGTTTAAATTATACCATAGAAATTCACTGTCTAATTGAAGAAATTATGCGTTTTGGGGAGCTTGTGATCCATTGCCCTGGCGATTACGCATATTCCAGGAGAGTCAATCTTTGTCATTGTACGATGGCCAAAAGTGTAACCATTTAGCTAGTCCTTATCCGAGGCATAGTTGACGTTTCATTAGAGTATAAGAGATTTCGGATAGTGCAATTGGCTGGTATACACATCCTGTCCTTTGTTTGTCAGTTTCTACGACAAGCCGGCAAAGGGGAAGGACGTTTTATTATTCTTACGCCCCACACGTTTACCTCAACCAAATCATCGCACCGCCATTACTGGCCGCTTGACTGGGTTAGCAATAGTCAACGACCACTTCCGTTCCAGGGGGCGCCTACGAGAAGGATTATGGAAGAAGATTTAAGCCCCGCATTTTTAACGCAGAACATGTTGTAAACATGTTTACTGAGCCCGAAACATACATATTTACTAAGCGCTTGCTGAAGACACTCCACTCCACTAAGCCGCTACATAGCTGCTTCTATCCCTGCGCACCATGGATTTTCGACGAACACTTAGCTTGGATCATTTTGACAGTTGATAGCCGATTCCCATGATTCAAGAATAGAAGGTTACGCAATGCGCAGGTCCGTTATTCAGCCACCGAACGAGAGAAAAAGCTCGTGACGTCACAGTTTCAATTTTTCATATGAGCGCGTGTATTTTGTACGAAGTTTCACTTTTTTTGAAAGAAAAATTGCTTTCAAATCTGCAGTTTTATTTTAATTTTGATGAATTTTTTTTATTTTGGACCTCCACAACAAGGGGAAGGTTACTGTCTGTAGGGCATTTTGAAAATCCACCCCATTCCCTTTATAGCCCCTCCCGCTTAAAGTTAATTTATATATTCTTACATACGATTTTATTCGTATCTTGACGAAATTTCGTATGGTCTAATGCACCTCCAAGATTAGTGGAAGGTTAATGTTCACATAAGATTTCAAAAAACCACCCTCATCCCCTTTCCCAACCCCTAAAACGAAATCTGCGAATTTATCTACAGTTTTATTCCGATCTGAATGAAATTTAGTATATGAGACCTTACAGGCAATGAGAAGGTGACTGTCTACATAAGATTTCGGAAAACCATCCCCCCCCCCCCTCTCACCTCTAACAGTAAATCGGCAAATATATCTACAGTTTTATTCCGATCTTGATGAAACTTTGCACATTTGATCTTCATGGGTAGATGAAGGTGACTGTCTACATAGGATTTCGGAAAACCACCCCCATCCCTCTTCTAATCCCTAAAAGGAAATCTGTGAATTTATCTACAGTTTTATTCCGATTTTAATGAAATTTTGTATAATAGACCTTCAAGGCTGGAAGAAAGAACGAAATAAAACTGTAGATAATTTGCAGATTTCCTTTTAGGGGTGGGAAGGCAGATGGGGTTGGTTTTTGAAAATCTCTGTAGACACCCACCTTCCTCTAGCCTTGAAGCTCTAATATTCAAAGTTTCATCAAGATCGGAATAAAACGGTAGGCGCATTTGGAGATTTAGCGGTGAAGGGGGAAGGGGGTGGTTTTTCGAAATTCGATGTAGGCTTCCCTAGCGTTGAAGGTCTAATATGCGATATTTCATTAAGATCAAAATAAAACTGTAGAAACATTTGCAGATAGCTTTTTGGTGGTGAGAAGGTTGATGGGGGTGGTTCTTTGAAAACCTGTGTAGACATTCACCTCCCCCTAGCGTTGAAGGTTTAATATGAAAAGTTTCACCAAGATCGGACTATAACTGCAGGAAAATTCGCAGATTTCCTTTTAGGGGTAAAAAGGGGGATTGGGGTGGTTTTCCAACATCCTACTTAGACAGCAACTTTCCCCCAGCTTTGAAGATCTAATATAAAGAATTTCATCAAAATCGGAATAACACTGTGGATAAATTTGCAGATTTCCTTTTAGGGGTAAGAAGGTGGATGACGGAGGTTTTTCAAAACCTATGTAGAAACTCTCCTTCCTCTAGTGTTTAAAGTCTAATATACAAAGTTTCATCACAATCGGAATAAAACTGCAGATACATTTGCAAATTTTCTTTTAAGGGTGAGAAGGGAGTTGGGGGTAGTTTTCCTAAGGCTGATGTAGACAGTCAACTTTCCCTTGTCTGGAAGATCTCAAATACAAAATTTCATAAGATCGGAATAAACTGTAGCTAAATTCGCAGATTTTCTTTTAGGGGTGGGAAGGGGGATGAGGGTAGTTTTTTGAAATCTCATGTAAACATTTACTTTCCCCTAGTTGTGGAGACCAAATTCTCAAAATTTCACGAAAATCGGATTAAAACTGTAGATTTGTAAGCGAATTCTCTATAAAAAATATCTGATTTCCTAACAAATTCACGGAAAGCTTTTGAAAAGTAAAACTGTGACGTCATGCGCAGAGAGATCGAAAAAGTTGCACACTTCTTTGCGTAGCCTTCTATTCTTGAACCATGGTCGATTCCTAAGTCGTTAGATGTTAATGTTTGGGTAGATCGAATAGTGCGTAGTCTGTTTCGTTTTGCGGTTGTCGTCGAAAATTTTGCACCGAACATCTGCTCCATTCAGCAAACTTATTGATCAACACTGGCAAGAGCTCCGATCATATAAATTAAGCATAGACCTGCAAATGGAGCCTCTTAATTCGAAATTACAATATGTGAAATCCTAATCCGAGTTTAAAATTTCAAAGCCTTGTTGTCATGTGACAACAGTAGAACATATCGTAAATCTCAACAGCAACCATCAAAACACTTAAGATTTCAGAAGAAAACTCACATTTGGTACATGAGTGGAAGCACATTTTTCAGTAGAGAAAGAAAACGATTGCAAACCATAAGAATACTTATGTTGCCTCGTTCATTGTTCGATTCAAGCACACTCTTACGATTTGATTATTTCTTATTATTTCTTACCGAATGCTCCAATTGATTGTCCTTGTGGCACTGCAATCACCCAAAGATCAAAAAGAATAGACGCTACTAGGAAGCATACCAGTCCCGGACGTCGTTGCTTCATCAAGTAGCTCTGGTACAGTTCCCGTAGAATTGCATGAGATGGTGAGTCCGGATCTGCTCCCTTGAAGTAATCGAAAGCCTCCAAGTCGGTGACATCGTTACTACCTGTAGGTGGACCATTCTCCACCGTGGCCGAGTCAGGATTCTTCGTTGTCGATGGCTCCATTTGCAAATGGTTTATATTGAAGGGAACCTCAAAAGGCGCTCTTCTCCCAATTCTATCAATCTATCAGTCTCTGCGACCAATGCAATCAGTTTTCATACGATGGTATAAGACGTCAATGTCAGATTTACTTAATGCATCATCCAAGTGTCCAATTATTCTTGACGTCGCCTTCGGGATTAGGTAGGAGATTAGGTCGGTCCGCTCTCACTCTTTCAGGCATATAAGATGATGGCGCTTCGTTCGTGTACTGTGGGATGGGGGGGTTGTTTCAGCGACTTCTTATTCAACAAGAAAATAAATGGAATCCCCAGCTGTGTATGTCGTGCAAGTTACGTAGCTCGCATGTTTGTTTGTTTGTTTTTCGGTGGGTGGTTGCCACTGTCTGAGGACTAATTGTTTGTTCAGAATCATGTTGGTGGCGTAGGTTGTTACGAACTTCGGGATGCCTATGTCGGGAGTGACACAAACCAGCCATAGAAGTTGCTGAGCCTTTCGTTGCTATCGTTGATGGTCTGAAAATAAAGGGATGATATAGATCTCATCAATTTCATTTGAATGGAAGTGATGGCATTATGGAAACTCATAAATAGTTAATGATAGTTATCGTTTTTGTTGTTTGTACCATACTTCGGGTCCGTAGTACGCAAAGAAGCAAATGCATTATTCTCTATTCTCCTAAGGCCGGCCATACACTGTCGAACATGAACTCGAACATGGTACAAGTAGACCTGCAACTTCGGATTTGTGTAGTGTGTGCGTGTGTCTTGAGCCATACAGAGGACACTTGCGGTTCATGTGCAAGTTTAAGTTCGTGTTCGACAGTATGTGACTGAAAATCTTCAATCTTATGTCGGCAAAAAAATATCACTGGTTTTATGATTGATGACATATGATGATTGATTGACATATGTAAAAGTAAGTGAGTAAAAAAGACTTACAACTCAACATCTTAACCATTCATGGGATAGATATGCAAACAAACCACCCTTTTACGTCCTTCTAGAAATTCGATGATACTTCTGACAATCGCCAACTTAAACCGAAAACGATATTATTTAACTTTCTATAGAAAAGACACTCCATATTCTAGTGTCTGTGGAACTAAACCTCAACAGATAGGTTGCAGATTGCCAACAGATATATACCTACGAGTGTATTTATATATCTGGAAAGGACGCATAGTACAGAAAGTTGAGTCCTTGAAAAGGTCCTCGTATAATGGATTTTCTCATTTCACAATTTACAGGAAAAAAAATATATAGCTACAGGCTATTTGACAATCTTCTGTCCTTTTTAAGAAAGTGCTCCCCGGGGACATATACACCCACAACGGAGGAAAAAAGTGAAACGCGAAAACAGTCATATAAAGAAAAACAAAAAAAAATATTGAAAGGATGAACCAGCTGAGAGGAAAGAACTGTGTATAAGTGTGTCGCGTGGAAAGATTGTTTAGGCGTTTTGTAACAAAAATAGAAAAAGCTTACAGTACTCGCAAGCGAAAGTTTTGTAAGGAGTTTAGAAGAAATATGAATTTTGTAAACAGTAAAGATATCAAGGGTTGCAATGTACCGGTTGTATGGGATGAACTTGATGATGAACTTAGCAAGTAATTTAATGCTTCAATTAGTAGATTATACGAGGGCGATCTGTAAAGTCCCAGTCAAAACGCAGAGGTCGCGACACCCAAATTGTTTACAGTGTTTTAAAGTAATGAACTTCTGAAAAATTTAAAAACTCCAAATATGTGCAGGGCCGTGGAGAGGAAATCTAGGCTCGGGGGTACAGTTATTCCAGGCCCCTATTCCAAAGGGTTACAATTGATAACCTGGGAGACGGACGCGTTTTTGTTACCTTTATCGCGTTTCTGAGCTTGTAATTAGTTTACAAAGTTTATGGATGCAATCACCAGATCCTACCGGAAATGTCTATCAACAAACTATAAAAAAAAGTTAACAAAATGGGTTGCACTACTCACATGTTGTCACGTAATCAAAATGCATAAAAGTGTAGAGGGTTAAGCAGGGTATCCGAATATGCTATCCGGTCTCGTCAAAACTTGTCGCAATACCTCAGACGAATTACAATAATCGCGTTAAGGGGCTATACCAGTGTGAACGAAGAAAATTTGGGTGAGACCTGGAAATCTCCAGACGCACATACCGTCAACCAAATTGATCACGTCCTCATTTGCAGGAGATAGGCGTCAAGTGTGATGGATGTCCGCTCCTATCGAAGAGCAAACTGCGACTCAGATCACTTGGTTAAGACGACCGACAGATGTAGAATTTCCTGTGTGCACCAATCCAGAATCAGCCCTTCCAAAATCTCTGCGGCTGATAAGCTTCTGAGCGATGCTACGGCGGTGACGTATACTACCGCCCTTCAGGAAAGACTATCGCCTATGCTACACAACATCAACAACACAGGCGTCCATTCGTTCTAGGAAGAACTCAAGGGTACCATAAGAGATGACGCAGAGAAGGTAGTGGGATATAAAGCCCGGAGAGCACGAAATGATTGGTTCAACGAAGAAAGCAAAAATTCACTTGACGCGAAAAACGAGGCCTACAGACAATGGATTCAACGAGGAACCAGATCCAGAAGAGAAAAGTATGACGAGCTACGGCGAATATCGAACATAATAATTAGACGTAAAAAATGTAAATACTTTGACGAGCAGTTGCTGAATATAAACGAAAATTTAGCTAATAGGAGCACCAGGCAAGCGTACAAACTAGTAAATACAATTAAGAATAGCTATCAACCCAGGACTAGCCTTTGAAAAGATAAGGATGGAAACATCGATGGCATTAACAAACGATGGGCCTCTTATTTTGAAGAGCTTCTGAACCTACCATCTAACATTCCCACAACAAGCTCTCAACCATATTGTTGATCTAGGCCCACCCATACAACCCCTGACAGTAGAGGAAGTGAATCTCGCGTTGCGATCACTAAAACGAAATAAAGCGCCGGACGCTGACGGGATTCCAGCTGAACTGCTAAAATTCGGTGGAACGGGTCTAGCTAATGCCATACATTAATTGCTCCTGCGAGTATGGGAGGACGAGGTGATCCCAGACGATTGGCGCAGAAGCATCATCTGTCCAATCCACAAAAAGGGAGATAAACTGATAAACTACAGGGGCATATCACTAGTTTGTACGACCTATAAAATTTTGACGAAAATTCTGAAAAATAGAATAAAACCGTAAGCAGAACGAATCATTGGCGAGTTTCAGTCCTGGTCGCTCCACAACCGATCAGCTCTTCTCAGTCAAACTGATACTCCAGATGTGCTGGGAATACAACGTAAACGAAAACGTATACCAAATCTTTGTCGACTTCAAGCAGGCATACGACAGTATCGATCGTGGAGTACTGTGCAACATCATGCTGCAATTTGGTATGCCGGCCAAATTAGTGCGACTGACAAAGATGACGATGACCAACTCCGTCTCACAAGTCTGGATCCAGAATAGACTTACTGATCTATTTGAAACACGCACTGGTCTGAAATAGGGCGATCGACTGGCACCGACGCTCTTCAGCCTAGCACTGCAATACGTTATTCGGGCCATGAATATGGACAACAACAATACGCTACTCATCAAGTCGACACAATTAGCAGCGTACGCTGTCGGCATCAACATCATGTCCCGAAGATTGGCTGACGCAGAAAAACTTCTGCATACGCTCGATACCGCTGCGAAAGGAGTTGGACTACGTATTAACAAGGGTAAAACTAAAATAATGATGAAATCGACGACAAGGCCACTTGAACAACCGAGCATCAATTTGGGAAACCTCAACATCGAGTTCGTGAATGACTTTATATACCTGGGTCTGGGTTGCAACTTGTCAAGAGACGCCAACGAAACTGGCGAAATCAAGCGACGGATACAGTTAGCTAATAAAACTTTTTTCTCGGTTCTCCTCATAATGAAATCGAAGCATGTACACAGAAACGCAAAGCTCCGCGTGTACAAAACCATTGTACGACCGGTGCTATGCTATGGCTGCAAAGCATGGACCCTAACTAAAGCCTCCGGAAACATGCTAGACTCATTTGAACGTTTCGTTTCGTTTTCGGGGCTGTTTGCAATCGAGATGGATGGCACATCCAGTACAACCCTGAGTTGTATGAACTGTACGATGAGCTGGAAGTTTCGAAAATCGTCAAACTGCAACGACTTCAATGGGCAGGGCATGTACAACGAATGGACGATGATCGCATGCCAAAGAGAGTAATGAATGCAAAACGAGTTGACGGAGCGAGACTGCCTAGATGACCGAGATCTCGTTGGGAAAGCTCAGTACATGTGGATGCCGAGCAGCTACTGGGCTTCCAAGATTGGAGGACGCGGTCACGTGACCGAGATAATTTGAGGACAACGATCCACTCGGCGAAGGCCCGATGTCGGGCTGTCGCGTCACGATGATGATGATGATAATTTCATGGTGCCCTTTAGATGAGCGACGAGCTCAGAACTTTGTCAGGCTAATGTAAACTACCGCAAATGAATGAATGAGTTCATGAATTTTGGTTAAGAGTTTGCAAAAAATAAATTCTAAATAGAGAATACGATTTCAGGAGAAAAGTAAAGTTGACGCCGACTATTTCTGCAGATTATTATCTTATATTTTGTGGGGAAAAATTTCTATTGTGAATTTAGACTTAATTCTCAGTCCCAGACTATGCATATGAAGTTCCGGCTAATCTGGGTTTTCAATTAAACGAAATTTTATTGAAATCCTTATCTCTCTGGTAACAGTACCTATACATGCTTAAAAATAATCGTCCCATTGAAGGGATTTCCCTTTATTCACATAAACTTTCATGTAATAACGCACAGTGACACGAATTGCTTAATCGATGTTCAATGATAATCCGTCATGTCCTTGAATATACTTTTTGTTGAACTACTGATAATCGATATCCGCTTTGAGTCCTTCAGTTGTATGGTTCACGCTAATGTTTTTAGCATTGTCAAAAGAAATCGGTAAGACATGCCAACTATTCGTTACAATTGTCGGTACCGTTGTTGCTGCCTATATCCGTAAAGTTATCTGGTCTCGTGGAAGCGATTGAATTTCACAGCCATTCGAAAACGTGCATGCTACAATACTTTTGTGGTCGATGATTCACCAAATATTATACATAAAATACATAAATAGCCGAGCACGAGTGAAATGTAAAAGGGTCAAGGAATACAGCGGGTATTGAAATGTGAATATATTGCAGTAAGGATCCAAATGGCGGCTTTGAAATACCAACTCCTTAATAAAGGACTGTATGAGACCTCATGCTATACTATATACTATAAATATCATCCAAGTCCTTTAATTTACTAGTCAAACCTTTCAGAATGAAAAACCATATCAGTATCCGTTCCATGTCGTTCATCTTACCTCCAGAAAATCTGTGGAATGAACAAAAACGTGTCAAAGGAAATGAGACAAAGGACGTTTTGGGGGTGAATGCCATTATTGTGACTCGTTGAGGACAATTGGACGATTGGATCCGATTTTCAGTACGAACTGATAGCAATTGACATCCGGAAAACAGCTTGAATGTTTCTGATAGACAAAGGGGGGAAGTGAAAGGTCGTCCGAAGATGGGACGTTTAAAGGTGACACGAGATTCCGCTTTCTAACCACATGGGCTGAAGCAA
Source organism: Chloromyia formosa (assembly GCA_964017055.1). Classification (NCBI taxonomy): domain Eukaryota; kingdom Metazoa; phylum Arthropoda; class Insecta; order Diptera; family Stratiomyidae; genus Chloromyia; species Chloromyia formosa. The sequence continues at coordinate 23,216,393 of OZ024816.1, read as the reverse complement.
GATCTATTCTAGACTTTAACGTTGGTTCCAACGAGCCTGACTGCCTTCGTTCTCTCGCTCCCCGGAACGGAGATACAGGGGTTTCGAGAATGCTAATTCAATTTTCCACGCATTATCGATTCCTGGATTAGTTGTATTACGTGTTGTTTCAAACAGATGTAGACGACCGACCGACGACGGGAAAGAAGGTCGATGACGATGAATTAGAAATTGATTTTCACTTAAGCTCTCGTTTTGGATACGAACTTGATATCGATTTTTCTGATATGATTGAGTTTTAAAGAGGAAATTTGTATTGGAAAAGGAGTTGCTAATTGGATTCGAATTGAAAACAATAGGAATGAGTGTTATCTGAAAGGCTTTGGCTATCATATTGAGCCGGACTACTCGATGAAGGAAATGTACACCAATTCAAGTGGATTGTTTTATTGAGTGCTCGAGTGTTTCTGTGATAGGACACAGAAAAACGGGGGCAGTGAGAGAACGAGGTAGAATAATTATCGTAATGATTAAAAATGTGGATGGTTGCAACTTCGCTCAAATTTTCGAAAAAAAAATTATAGTGGTTTAGAAATTTGCTTGACCGTGAAACTCTCAAAACACACAGACAGAATGGATGAGTGCAGTTGCGCTCATACGGAACTTAATTTGGAAAAATGTGAAATCATCATCATCGTGGCGCGACAGCCCGACGTCGGGCCTTGCCCGCCTGGATTATTGTCCTCCAATTACATATATCGGTTACGTGACCGCGTCCTGCAATCTTGAAAGACCAGTAGCTGCTCGGCGTCCGCATATACTGAGCTCTTCCAATGAGATCTCGGTCGTCTTCGCAATCTCACTCCGTCGACTCGTTCTGCAATCATTACTCTCTTCGGCATGCAATCATCGTCCATTCGTTGTACATGCCCTGCCCATTGAAGCCGCTGTAGTTTGACGATTTTCGAAACTTCCAGCTCATCGTACAGTTCATACAACTCATGATTATACCGGATGTGCCATCTATCTCGATCGCAAACGCCTCCGAAAACTCGCCGCAGAACCTTATGTTCAAATGTGTCTAGCATGTTTTCGGGGGCTTGAGTTACGGTCCATGCTTCGCAGCCATAGCATAGCACTGGTCGTATAATGGTTTTGTACACGCGGAGCTTCGTGATTCTGTCCACATGCTTTAATTTCATTATGGGGAGAACCGAGGAAAAAGTCTTATTAGCTAACTGTATCCGTCGCTTCACTTCGTCAGTTTCGTTGGCGACAAGTTGTAACCCAGGTAAATGAAGTTGTTCACGAACTCGATGTTGAGGTCCCCCACATTGATGCTCGGTTGTGCAGGTGTCCTTGTCACCGATTGCATCATTATTTTAGTTTTACCCTCGTTAATACGTAATCCAACTTCCTTTGCAGCGGTATCGAGCGTATGCAGAAGTTCTTCTGTGTCGGCCAATTTTCGGGACATGATGTTGATGTCGTCGGCGTACGCTTCATGTTAAAGGACAACGAGAACCTCGAAAACGTGAACATGAAAAATTTTAAAGGTACCGATTTTCAAACTGTCATTTCTCGGGTGTTTTTCGTCGTATCGACTTCAAATTTGTAACACCTCCGAAGGCGACTTGAGACAGTGATCCGACTAAATTTGAACCGTCACAGAAGTCCGAAAGCCCATACTTGTTGTGTGGCGTAAACCTAGTCTTGGTACCTTCTTTTCGTTTTCGCTTTTTTCGATTTCTTTGTTTGTCTTTGGCGAGCGGGACGCACCGCGTCCCTAGACTATTTCGTAATAATTTTTTACAAAGTTTAGTAAGCCCATTTTTGGGAAAATGTATATTCATTTGATATGGAAAACTGTGAATTTGCCTCGAAAATCTATCTATTCCTCTGCTTCTTATCCCATAAAAACTTTTAAGCTTCTGCAAAAAAAAAATCCACTTACTTATTTTAAATTAAAATTACTCGAACTAGTTGTCCCGGTGTCCTTCTTATCGTAAAACCCCCACGAAATTTGCGAATTGTAAACTTCAATTTAAGCGCCGCAATTAGCATTTCACGAATTGGGTGGTTAAAAGTGGTTCAAGTTCAAAATTAATTCAGAACTTTTTTTCGAGGAGAATCATTCTTTCGAGAGACTTTAATTTCATTATTTTCTTTTTTTTTTATAGATTTTAAATTAAAAGTTTTCATTAAATGAAAACTTTCCATGTACTTTGTGATAGGATACTTTATTTTTTGCTTTTCTGTTCCGATTAGTTGGCTGGATACACGAAGTGAATATCTGAAGCACAATATTACGTTGAAATATTTGGTTTGCATTACAAACTTCAATAGGGTTTTTGCGAATATCGAACGTCGGAATCACAGCAAGACCTACGTAGGTATGTATAAAGTTTCAAACGACGTAGTTATTTTCAAAATATTCAAATTGAGATAAATTATAGAAGCAAATGGAATATAAATATTTTGATTTCATTAAAATTGAGTAGATAGCTATGAACTTAACATAATTCGGGAATAAATTCAGTTCAGTGCTATTTATCCTAATTATCAAATGGGTACTCATGATAACAGCTGAGTGTGCTTATATTTCAATACGAAAATCTCCTTTGGAGTCGAAAATATGCCTTAATGGAATGATAAGAAGGGAGGAGTACCTAAAAAGCAATGCGTCATAATGAAAATTGCTTAAATTCACATTTATTGGTCATCATGTTTGCATTCTTAGAATATTTTCGTTTTATAAATTAGTATCTGGCAAACTTGAAATCTAGACGCGCTCGGTGGCTGTCTTCGTTCGGTCAGCGCTCTACGATCTAGAGCAGAGGTCGACAAACTTTTTCTGAATAGGGCCAAATTTTTTTAATTTTAGGCTCAGCGGGCCGGGTAGCAAATTCCAGTGCCAATGAAGGTCAGATGGAAGCTTCTCAATTTTACAGTCAAATAGATTCCCAAATCTGGAAATGTTTTTCTTTAGCGCAGGCGGGATATGTTTGGGAGTTGCGCTTTCATCAATACATAAGGCACTTGTAATTTTTTTAGCACAGAAAATGGTCAAAAAAACAATTATCTTCTTTGTGTTTTAAATGCAAGTATTGGGCAATATGTTTGAAGTTTAAAAGCGAATAATGCTATGTGTATATAAATGACGAAATTTCCCCTGTCACTTTTTTTAAATTCGCTCATGCTGATTTTCACAGCCATTGATTCTTGATACGTCTATAACTTCTATGAGATCAAAAGGTATAGATAAAAGTCTCCATTGCTGAGCCATTTATTGTACATATTGTTTACTTGCACAGGTCACGGTATTGAGCTTTGATCTCTAGTCAAAATTGACAAAAACCGTTAGGTCTACAAGAAGGAATAAAGTTGACCGTTGACACAGCTGGATTGATAAAACATGACAAATTGAGATCTCTGTTCAATGTTGTTGTCTTTTGTTTGCAGACTGTCCTCTAACAAGCGTTTTGACAGACGCCGAGCTGAAAAACTTACAACCTCGTTTCGTCAGTCCGTACTACAATTATCGTGCGCAGCAGCAGCCTAAATCGTTAGCCGTATCTATTACACTCCAAGCCAATGACGAAATCGGGATGTGTTTCTGTTGAGCAAATGACCGCAAAACCTGTATCAATTTCGATCATTCGAAGAAGCGAAAGAGATATGTTTTTCAATAGCATTTGTGACATAAAATGCCTGTAAACTTATCTTCAGTACGACCGCTAAATGCAGACGAAATTGAATCGAAATTATGAACAATGCGACTATTAGATAGGCAAAAGACCTTTTCCATAGTCCTCCACGAGGGCGCCCCCTGCGGTAACGGCAGTGTTTCAAACCGCTGATGGCCAAGCATTAGCGATAAGACAGTTTGGAAAAAGGCAGATAGCTGTAGCCTGAATGGCTGACCAACACCTAAGCGTCTCAGGTTTAGTAGGATGGAATGACTTGCATAGTTGGACCTGCAACATAATTGTGTGAACTCCAGCACGTTTATTAAACCATCTGAAGCAGCTATCTCCTGAGGCTATCCCCTGAATGGGGTTAAGTGACGTACTGACAACTCGTCCTTGCAAAAACCACTCCATGTCAAGAAACCTGGAACAAAAGTCTCGGATTGGACGGATCATTAACGACGACCACACAAACGACTAAAGGATTATTCTTTCGGATCCTGGAATGTACGCTCCTTGAACAGGTCGAAAAGTACAAACTGAGCATTACTGCAGTTCAGGAAACAATTTGGCTTGGCAGCAAAATCAATCACAAGAAATCGCACACAATTTTTACAAGTGCCAAACCATCGGGCCGCAAAGAGTTTGCAGTAGCATTTATAGTAAACAGTCACCTCAAACCGCATATTACTGACTTCAAACCCATAAATGAACGGCTGTGTGCGATTCGCGACTCTTCAATCTCTGGCTCATCAATGTGCACGCCCCTACTGAAATTAAAGAAGACGCAGTAAAAGACGAATTCTACGCCCACCTTGAGACTCTCTTCGACTCACTTCCAACAAACGACGTCAAATTGCTGCTGGGAGACTTTAACGCGAAAGTCGGAAATGAAAGATAGCACCGGGGGACCACTAGAGGCTACAGTCTCCATGAAAAATGTAACGACAACGATAAGTCGCTATCGACTTCGCCTGCAGTAGGAATTTAGTCGTAAGCTCAACGTGTTTCCCGCATCGACGCATTCAGAAGCAGACCTGGAAATTTCCAGACGCACACACCGTCAACCAAATTGATCACGTTCTCATTTGCAGGAGATGGGCGTCCAGTATGATGGATGGTTATCGAGGAGCAAATTGCGACTCAGATCATCACTTGGTGAAGACCACCTACAGATGTAGAATTTCCTCAGTGCACAATCGAGAATCAGCCCTCCAAAATCTTTGCGGTTGATAAGCTTCTGAACGATGCTACAGCGGTGGGGTATGCTACCGCCCTTGAGGAAAGACTGTCGCCTATGCTACACAACATCAACAACACAGGCGTCCATGGGCTCTGGGAAGAACTCAAGGGTACCATCAGGGATGTCGCAGAGAAGGTTGTGGGATATAAAGCCCGGCGAGCGCGAAATGACTGGTTCGACGAAGAATGCAAAAATTCACTTGACAAGAAAAACGAGGCCTATAGGCAATGGATTCAACGAGGAACTAGAGCCAGAAGAGAAAAATAAGACGAGCTACGACAAGCATCGTATAGAATAATTAGACGTAAGAAACGTAAATACTTTGACGAGCAGTTGCTGAATATAAACGATAACTTAGCTAATAGGAACACCAGACAAGCGTACAAACTAGTAAATACAATTAAGAATGGCTACCAACCCCAGACTAGCCTTTGTAAGGACAAGGATGGAAACATCATCACCGACACCGATGGCGATGGTTTCGGGACCTACCATCTAACATCCCCACACAAGAAGCTCTCGACCATATTGTTGACTCAGGCACGCCCACACAACCCCCCGACAGTAGAGGAAGTTGATCTCGCGTTGCGGGCACTAAAACGAAATAAAGCGCCGGACGCTGACGAGATTCCAGCTGAACTGCTACAATTCGGTGGAACGGGTCTAGCTAATGCCATACATCAATTGCTCCTGCAAATATGGCAGGACGAGGTGATCCCAGACGATTGGAGCAGAAGCATCATCTGTCCAGTTCACAAAAAGGGAGATAAACTGCGGTGTGAGAATTAGAGAGACATATCACTAGTTTGTACAAATTTTGACGAAAATTCTGGAAAATAGAATAAAACCATACGCAGGACGTATCATTGGCGAATATCAAAGCGGTTTCAGACCTGGTCGCTCGACAACCGAAAAGCTCTTCACGGTCAAACTGATACTCCAGAAGTGCCAGGAATACAACTTAGACGTATACCAAATCTTTGTCGACTTCAAGCAGCCATAAGACAGTATCGATCGTGGAGTACTGTACAATACGAGTATTATGCTGCAATTTGGTATACCGGCCAAATTAGTTCGACTGACAAAGATGACGATGACCAACTCCATCTCACAAGTAAGGATAGAGAATAGACTTACTGATCTATGTATTTGAAACACGCACTGGTCTGGAACAGGGCGATGGTCTGGCTCCGACGCTCTTCAATCTAGCACTGGAATACGCTATTCGGGCTATGAATATGGACAACAGCAAGACGCTACTCTTCAAGTCGACAAAATAAGCAGCGTACGCCGACGACATCAACATCATGTCCTGAAGATTGGCCGACACAGAGGAACTTCTGCATACGCTCGATACCACTGCAAAAGAAGTTGGACTACGTATCAGCGAGGGTAAAACTAAAATAATGATGCAATCGACGACAAGGACACCTGCACAACCGAGCATCAATGCGGGAGACCTCAACATCGTGTTCGTTAGCGACTTCATATACCTTGGTCGCAACTTGTCAAGAGACTCCAACGAAACTGACGAAATCAAGCGACGCATACAGTTAGCTAATAAAACTTTTTTCTCGGTTCTCCCCATAGTCAAATCGAAGCATGTGCACGGAAACACGAAGCTCCGTGTGTACAAAACCATTATACGACCAGTGCTATGCTACGGCTGCGAAGCATGGACCCTAACTCAAGCCTCCGGAAACATGCTAGACACTTTTGAACGTAAGGTTCTGCGGCGAATTTTCGGCGCTGTTTGCGATCGAGATGGATGGCGCATCCGGTACAACCATGAGTTATATGAATTGTACGATGAACTGGAAGTTTCGAAAATCATCAAACTATTTGTACAACGACTTCAATGGGCAAGGCATGTACAACGAATGCACGATGATCGTATGCCAAAGAGAGTAATGAACGCAAAACGAGTCGACGGAGCGAGACTGCGAGGACGACCGAGATCTCGTTGGGAGAGGACGCCTGGGCTTCCAAGATTGGAGGACGCGGTCACGTGACCGAGATAATTGGAGGACAACGATGCAGGCGGCCAAGGCCCGAAGTCGGGCTGTCGCGCCACGATGATGATGATGCTAATGCGATTAACGTGGGCAGAGGTAATGGCAAAAAACTAGTACATGTCAAAACACCCCATAAGTACCGTTAGAAAATTTTCAGGTGGTGCAAATTTGAATTTAAGCTTTCCGGCTAAGCCTCTATCGATTCCTAAAATAGAGAGTGCCTGGCATACACTCTGGAGTCACTTTACACGACACACCGACTGGCGTAAATACAGTTTGCTCCATTCGCATTCATTAAACAATCCTCATTGTCGCGCTATAACCCGAAATCGGACCCGGGCCGGCTGGACCATTATCCTCCAATTATTCATTGTTTATTTATTGAACAATAGTACCAGAAAACCCCTACAGCATCAAACCATTCTAACTAAAATACCTCATAGCCTAAACTAAAAGGATCTTGTAATAGGTTAAACATGCAAACCACGATAATCGTACCTTCCGAGTAAATTAGCTTTCTGGAAGAAAACCACAGTGCCACGGGGAAATATATTATTAAATTCATTTGCCGGTATTCTGAAGCGACTGCTTCTCAATCCGCTGCTCCATGAAAATTATTCATACTCTACTATCCATGTACTCGTATTATATGATACCCTTATAAATAATTCAATTCCACCCACTCTGCTAAATATGATACCAGAATAAGATATCGCAGGGAAATTTCATTGAAAGTGGCGAAGACGAAGGTAATTTATCAGAATCCACCGCAATCTTCAACTAAGCTGAAAATAGTTGGCTATTACCAGTACCATCGTCCGTCACTCAAAGCCATTCATGGACTTCTTGACGTGCATGTACTGACCGACCGGACCGGCTCCCAAGTGGTTCAACTTATGGTTGGTGGTGGTTTTTCCCGAAACGAATTTGGAGATATTGAAGAGAAGAAATCAAGACTTATTGTATTGCTTTTCAATATTTATGAATTATCAACGGGTCAGGTAGTTGGCAAGGTAGTAGGTAGACATTTCAAAGAAATCTATCGAAAGACTTCTGTAGTAAATCGAAATGGAATCAAAATGAGAATAATAGTTGGGAAGCTGGTGGCTGTTTGGTTACGTTATAAGTATCAATGCTAGCGCTTTCACGATCGTTTCTTTGTAATGCAGGAATACAAAATGAGAAGCCTGGCAAGCCTCCGAGGGTGGGTTTGGCAGTCGTAAAGGGTTACAATTCGCAAAAAACATTAATATAAGGTTATTTTAACAAGTTTGCCGCTTTGTATTGTGAAAGATACTAATTATTCTGGATATGTTTTATTTTCTATTTTTGCAGTGGGGTTCAAAGAAGATTCTGCCAATAGTGCTCTTAAATACAAATTGAACTTTCGGTAGGATCTCGGAAAAACTACAAAAAGGACCTTTTTAGTTTCTTTTTCAAATATTTTTAAAACGGTTAACCGCAGCGTAATACATTCTAAGACAAAATGAAAGTTCACAAGGGAACTCTTAAAAGTCTGGTATTAATCTTTTTCGTGTTTCAAATAGATAATCACTTGAAAACACAGAAAAAAATATTTTTGATTTTTTTTTTTAATTTCGGAAACGGTTAGTTATAGCGAAAAAGTTTCTGAGGCCAGATGAAAGATCACCACAAAATTCATAAAAAATATCTTAACAATGTCTTTTTTATCTTGAATAGACCCTTCCGCTAAAACTCAGAAAATAACAAAAATTAACTATTTTTGTTGATTTTTGGACAATATTCCAAAAACCGTTTACCGTATCGGAAAACATTCAAAGACAAAATTATAGATCGTAAGAAAATTCATAAAAAATATTAAATCCACTTTTTTCATATCTGAAATAGTTTTCGAGATAACATCATTTAAAGAGTACCCCTCTATTTGTCAGAAATTACAGTCAAAGATTTTTACAGTCAACGGCCATCAAAGGTATCCCACTCCGATATGCTCTGAAATTTCTGCCAAATCGAAAACTATTTCAGACACGGAAAAAGTCGATATCCGCGTTTTGATGCACAGTCACTTCCCGACATAAATGCGACATTAACTTAGCAAACAACAGATGGGGCGTATTAAGGACGTGCATCACCTCTAGGAAAATATGGCCATCCTATAATACACAAAGAACAAATGGCCTTCTGATAAGGACCCGTCCAGAGGTGGCCAGGATTGTCGCCGTTACTACGAGTCACTGGCCTGTGGGAGACCACGCAGCCAGACTTGGTATTCAATACAACGAGTGCTGTCGTAGTTGCAAGGACAGTGGGGAGAAGGAGACTCTTTTACACTTTCTTTGTAGATGTCCGGCACTGGCTAGGGCGCGGCACTGTTCTTTGGGCAGTGCCTTTCTTACTGACATAACCAAGATCTCCTCTTTGCGAACTGGCAAGATACTTCATTTCTTAAATTCCACAGGGTGGATTTAAGGAAATACCCCGCGCGACCCCTCTGATATATTTAATAGCATCAGTTTTCCTCTTTCGAGGTTTGTGGCATCAAAACGGCCGGCACCAGCGCTAATTGGGTATTCCCCATTTTGGGGGCTCTACCGCCACCTAAAGCAACCAACCACTTCCCGACTTACGTAAGCATTTCATTCCAAGGGAATTTACAAAAGTCGAAATTTCACGCATGTCGAGGTTCCTTTTAAAATACATAGCAATATTGCTTTACTATAAATGCCAGCAAAATTCATAGACTCGGTTTTTAATAGAATTTATTAACAAAATCAGCTTCGTCAGTTTCTAAATGTGGACGAGGGAGCTTGCAACTCACAAGGTAGTACGTAGGAAAAAATTTAATGTAGCCATAACCTCCAGAATGGAGTCGGATTGGCGCTCGTATAAAAAAAAAACATCTTGGTGAGTACAAGAAAAAGTTGAGAAAAGCCAAATCAAGCTCATCTTTTGTGAACGCATTGACGAATCGAGCGAGACCTCTAGACTGCGGGAAATCTTATCAACAAGTCCATCTATTTATAGCTATATTCTGAAGTTAGATGCGCCCTGGACAGCGTCTAGTAAAGAGACTCTGGGAATCTTACTATCACTCAGTAACCGACGCAAAGGAAAACAGAACAGCCTCGTGCGACTCCGATTCTATCATTTCACAGGAAAAATTTATCTGGCTTCGAACCTTTTAAGTCCGCTGGGCCTCTGGAGGCATCATTCCGGCAGATACACAAAATACACGGGACCTGGTTATTCCCTGAGTTGAAACCATTTCCAAAGCTTGTCTAGACATAATTTAAATTCCCCAAATATGGACGGAGGTAAACGTGGTCTCTATTCCCAAAGCGGGGAGGAGCTTCCACGTATGTCCGAACGACTTTAAACCCATTAGTCTATCGGTGCGGCGGTCCTTCTAAAGACGCAACCTCTGGCTCATCAACGAGCACGTCCCTACTGAAATGAAGGAAAGAAGCAGCGAAAGACGAGTTTTACGGCCGCCTAGAGACATTGCTCGATTCACTTCCAACAAACGACGTCAAAATACTGCTAAGAGGTTTCAATTCAAAAGTTGGGAGTTGGCATTGGGTAATCACAGGGGGACAGAGCTTTCACAAGGAATGCAATGACAACGGTCAACGACTAATCGACTTCGCGTGCGGTAGAAACCTTGTCATAAGCTCAACATGCTTTCCACACCGACGCATTCATAAAGAATCCTGGAAATCACCGGATTCACGCACCGTCAACCATGTCCGAACATGCCGACGAGCAAATTGCGATTCCGACTATCACTGATAGGGACTAATTGAGTGATCCCCTTAATCCCCCTATCTGATCCACTGCTCCGTACGCCTTCTGAATTTGGCGATCCATTCGGATTAAGTATACTGAGAAATGAAAAAGATATACCTAGTTCAAACCATTTCCGAGAACAAATAAGGAAGGGGCGTCTGACGAATTCATATTTCGCTTCGGTTGCCGCTGTTCTAGTTCGAACTAAAGAACGCACTTTGAAAATAATATCGCAGCCAATAACGGTTTTCAACAAATAATGGTATTATCGCTACTACAACCGCCGTTGCTCTGACGAAATATCCAGTCTTATGACTGACATTGGTCTTTCTTTGCGTAACACCCGGCTAGCCAGCTGTGCCTATCTTCATTTTCTTGAACTCAGTAGCAATCGTACCGTTAAATTCTATGACTCATTCGTACCCAAAGCAACAGGATTGTGGAACCAAGACCAAGATCTTTTGTTTTTCCCTACAGTTGTGATCTGAAGAAATTTTAACATACTCCGGTACGTCATTCAAATTCAACCGATTCCAGCCCGACTACTCTAATCTCCTTCCCGTCAAGGCTGTGCTCTGGCACTCAAGGGTATCCCTTAAGGTTTAGCATAAACTTAAACTTAAAAAAAAACCAGGCCGAAGCAAAGCTTCGGCCCGGAGTCCGAAGCGTATATACCCTAGACTTGTACACACCTAGTGGTGATACCAAAAGTCCCAATTGGCAACGACCATATGCATTAGAAGTGGGTCTCCTATATGGCCAGTTCATAGGGGAGGTTGGCACTCATTCAGTGGGATTTTGATCATTCTCAAAATCAATAAACTAACCCATTCTACAAATATTTGTCGAAGTTTTCAAGTCTCAAGCTTCACTCTATCGAAAGTTATCGCATATTTGAAGTTTCATTTGTAGGAGAAGTAGGGGTTTCGTTGGTCGGATTTTACGTATTTTCAATATTAGCCAACTGGATCATACTACAAACATTTGACCAAAATTTCAAGTCGATAGCTTTATTTTGTCGTTAAGTTATCGCTTATTTTAAGTTTCATTTCTAGGGGAGGTAAGGGTTCCTTAAGTCGGATCTTACCCATCTTTAATGCCAACTAACTCAATCTCACTTTGAACATTTGACCAAAATTTCAAGTTGCTGGCTTCATTCTATCAAAAGTTATCGCTTATTTGAAGTTTCATTTTTAGGGGAGGTGGGGGTTCCTTGGGTCGGATCTTGCCCATTTTCAATACCAACAAAGTAGGTTTTACTAGCAACATTTTGTCAAATTTTCAACTTGCTAGTATCATTTTTTCGAAAGTTATCGTAATTAAGGGAATATTTAATTTTTTGAAATTTGTAGGGGAGGTAGGCGTTCCTTTGATCTGATTATGCCCTACTTACAAAACCTTAAGCAGCTTCTCACTTCAAGGTTACATGCCAAAAATCAGGTGCCTACGTCAATTGGTTATATACAAAAAACCTGAAAAATAGGACAGTACGGGGTTCTTTGTAAGAAAATTACCGTTAGTTTCCAACTGATCGATTATATTTTCCAAGGAGAGTATAAGATTACCCTCGTGAGTAATCTACCAAAGCTAGAGCTTTTCACGTTTATTTTGTCGGGAGTTATAGATACATTTATGTATTTTACATATGTAGGGGAGGTAGGCGTTCTCTTGGCCTGATCATGCCCATTTTCAATACCATCCAACTAGATCACATTACCAACATTTGACCAAAATTTAAAGGCTTTAGCTTTATTCTATCGAAAGTTATCGTGCGAACGGACAGACAGACGGACAGACAGACAGACAGACAGACGGACAGACAGACAGACAGGCAGACAGACATGGCTAAATCGAATCAGGAGGTGACCCTGATCATTTATATATATACATTGCTATACCTCCGGAGCCTCCTTTAAGGTGTTACATATTTCCGTCGTGACAAAAACAATATACCCTATACTAAAAGTCTAGGGTATAAACAGTCATTTTCTGTCCCGGATACTCATGAGCAATAAAAAGCTAGTTTTTACACTTATTGTAATTTTTATTGTCCCCATCTTCCTAATGATTGTTATTATTATGTTTTACCTGGAAAAAAACATATCCACAATAGTGATTTTGCATTTTTGTTTATACCTTTTTTTCACTTTTTGTTGATTACCCCCTGAATACATTTATGAGTACCCGGGTACTCACATTTGTATTATATGGGATTTTACCCTCAAAAATTGTTCATTGAGCAACATACAGTGTGGCGACTAATTCTTTTTTTTTATACCCTAGACTTTTAGTATAGGGTATATTGTTTTTGTCACGACGGAAATATGTAACACCTTAAAGGAGGCTCCGGAGGTATAGCAATGTATAAATATAAATGATCAGGATCACCTCCTGACTCAATTAAGCCATGTCTGTCTGTCTGTCTGTCTGCCTGTCTGTCTGTCTGTCCGTTCGCACGATAACTTTCGATAGAATGAAGCTAGAGACTTGAAATTTTGGTCAAATGTTGGAAGTATAATCTACTTGGTTGGTCTTGAAAATAGGCATGATCAGGACAAGACAACGCCTACCTACCCTATATATGTAAAATAATTAAATGTATCTATAACTCCCGATTAAATAAACGTGAAAAGCTCTAGCTTTGTTAGATTGCTCGTGAGGATAATCTTCTACTCCCCTGGAAAAATTAAATCGATCAGTTTAAAAACGAACGGTAATTTTCTTACAAAGAGCCCCGTACTACCCTACTTGTCGGGTTTTTGTCTATAACTCTTGAACTAATTGATGTAGACACCTGATTTTCGGCATGTAACCCTGGAGTAAGAAGATGCTTAAGTTCCAGTAAGTTGGGCATAATCGGATCAAAGGAACGCCTACCTCCCCTACAAATTTCAAAAAATTAAATATTCTTTTAATTACGATAACTTTCGATAAAATGACACTAGCGGGTTGATAATTTGACAAAATGTTGTTAGTAGGATCTACTTGGTTGGTACTGAAAATGGGTAAGATCCGACCCAAGCAACCACTACCTCCCCTAGAAATGAAACTTAAAATAAGCGTTAACTTACGACAAAATAATGCTAGCGACTTAAAATTTTAGTCAAATGTTTGTAATAGGATCCAGTTGGCTAATATTGAAAATACGTCAAATCTGACCAACGAAATCCCTACTTCCCCTACAAATGAAACTTCAAATAAGTGATAACTTTTGATGGAATGAAGCTAGAGACTTGAAATTTTGCTTAAATATTTGTAGCGTGATCTTATTTGTTAGTGGCAATGATGAGCAAGATCCGACCCAAGGAACCCCTACCTCCCCTACAAGTTAAACTTCAAATAAGCGATAACTTTCGATAGAGTGAAACCAGAGACTTGAAATTTTGTTTAAATGTTTGAAGCATGATCTTATTTGTTGGTGACAATAATGAGCAAGATCCGACCCAAGGAACCCCTACCTCCCCTACAAGTAAAACTTCAAATAAGAAACAACTATCGATAGAATGAAGCTAGCGACTTGAAAAAATCGACAAATATTTGTAGAATGGGTTAGTTAATTGATTTTGATAATGGTCAAGATCCTCCTGAATAATTGCCAACCTCCCCTATAAACTGGCCATATAGGAAACTCACTTTTAATGCATATGGTCGTTACCAATTGGTACTTTTGGCATCATCACTAGGTCTGTACAAGTCTAGGGTATATACGCTTCGGACGCCTGGTTTTATAATAATATTAGTATCTTAATACTTAATTTTCATCAAAAAATCAATAAAGCACTTTTCATTGACCACATTGTTATTCTTTTTATTCGAAATCCGCTTGGTTTGCCCCTTGTCAATACCAATTTCTAAAAAAATTTCGATAAAAAATCTATCTGAGTACCCGGGTACACACATATGTAACGATGGGATGGGATGTATGCGAGTGTTAAATTTAAATGCAATCTCGTGGTTTGTTCTATTTAAATTCAATGTGAGTTTGTAAACCACGGCGGCTCCTTCAGCTTCTTAACATGGCTTTATTGATTAAGTTTTAAAAGCCTTAGAACACTCGCAACTAAATAGAATCCTCATTAGATACTCAAAAATATATCCCCGGCAACAAAAAAATATAAGTACCAACTTCCACTCACATCTCATTCATTCAGCATAATTGGCACAAGTTACATTTCAAAGATTTTCAGTGCTCTATTTTAATGGTTCACTTTATCGCTCATCCACTTTTTGTCCTGCGAAAACTTTTCAACGCTTCTCACCCACTATTGTGAAAAAAAACATACAATAGATATGTATGAACACTTTTGTACGCACTTCCTCACATATTCAACAGCTATACTTTTAATTTATTGCTATACACTGTCAACACATTTTTGTACTAGGAAATACAATATATCGACAAAGAGAAAG
Source organism: Chloromyia formosa (assembly GCA_964017055.1). NCBI lineage: Eukaryota > Metazoa > Arthropoda > Insecta > Diptera > Stratiomyidae > Chloromyia > Chloromyia formosa. The sequence goes on along the minus strand of OZ024816.1, from coordinate 23,201,289 downwards.
AATGCAACACACATTAAGGATAGAGAAGCCTATCGTAGGGACCCGTATAATCCACTGCAAACACAATGTCACTTGCAACCAACAATGACACACAGTGCTGCTTTATATTCTTGGCTTCACCACATGCTTCCTAGTTTGATTCCCCCACACACCGCACATAGTAATCTCCGATCACTTAGATGAAGACAACTCTTCCTTCATACAACTTAAATTTCCTATCGGAGCTAGTTAAATGCTTTCATTTCATCGTATTTCCACAATCTTCTGGAAAAGATGGTTAACTTTGAACTGAAATATCTGGAAAATTTTGTCACACCGCCATGCACTATCCAAATTAAAAGTTTATTTAATGCAACAAAACCCCCAAAATAGAGCCTTCAAATGCAATACACATAGGAAAGGCTTTAAAATCGATTAGAAATAAATTGCTTCCGACCCGATTTTCGTTCGACTAGTATTAAAGAATTCCGAGGACTAAGGGATGAAAATTCAGAGCCGAATATCTTAACGTCCTGTTTGAACAAAAAAAAGCTTATCAGAGTAACTCTTAGCTAGCAGAAAAGCTCACCGTCGTATTTCTCTTTCGATTCTCCCTTATCTCATGGTGGAGCAAATCCAAAACATTTTGTACTCGTAGCGACAACGCATGGAAAGAAGGAGGCACCTCCACAGTGTTCCACATCGGTATCTATTGACACCGTTATGTCTGTGTATCTTTTATATGTTTTTATTACATTTCCCACCAATCCATATTGATAATACTCTTCCTTGTTCGATGTTATTGACAAGGTTGATGGTCTTTTTTGTTGTTGCTGTTGTCCTTGATATTATTTTCTTCGTCGAATGCGTTCTGTACTTATTTGTCCATCAGAGTTCGTTATATAGCCATTAACTTTTTTTTTTATTGGGGATCCAAAAAAAAAGGTGAAAAGCGTTGAAGGGCACTTTTTTCGAGAAGAGGATATGTCCTGGGCTCCAGTTGAAAAATTAATGATGCGTGTTTCCGGCTTTTATGCCCTAATTTAAAAAACGACCGGGGGGCGATAAGTGGCTTCAATTGAAGGCATACAAACTGAAGAAGGGTTAAAGTAGCAGTGGTTTCAAAACGAAAAACTTTTTTTCCGTTAGGTTTTTAAAATATTAATAGATGATTAAAGAAAATGATGTGAAAAAAAATGTCCTTTCTAGAAATTCCTCTCCTTCTTCAATTTCTCTAAAGAAGTATTGGACAGACTACTAACCTATATAGAGCAACAGTTGACATGTGCTTTGTTGATGTTGATGGTGCTATTGTTTTCATCAACATCTCGGTCTCAGAATTAATAACATGAAAATTTTCGTCACAGGCAATCGTCCGCTCTGCTAACTTTTCTCACATAAATCCGATGGTGGAAGTACGACCATATATTTACATATTTAGATAAATGTAAGTCTAACCAGCAATTCAGTTTTTAAGCTTCTGATACACTAGACGGGTAAACGCGTCGCGCCTGTCAAATCGATACGATTCCTGTCCCGTGTAAACAGCAAACGTGTACACGACATCTCGTAACTTTTAAGACGACGCGACGCCGCGTATCGAAGCGTAAATACGCTTCTCGTGTAAATACCAATCGGGTTTACGTGTTACGCGTATACGCTTTCGATCATGTTGAAATCGTATTTAACAATCCGATCGCGTAAAATCACAGTCATTTTGATTAAGGTTCTAATACACGAGGCGCGTAAACCCGTCGGGGGCGTCCAATCTACGATACCCGTCCCGTGTAAACAGCAAACAGGTTTACGACAACGCGTAACTTGTTAGCTGACAACGAGTATTCATCCGCCGTTAATGAATCGATGAATCCAACAATAAACATATGAAAAAATATGACTTCAGTACTCGCACATATGGTGTCGAATCGTAAATGCACATCATATAAACACAACATGTTTATTATTTCCGTGTCAGTAAAATTCGCTTCGATACTCGTTTCTGACGTTTCGTCCGCGTAAATCCGGGGGGCAAAGACCTTTTCCATAGTCCTCCGCGTGGGCGCCCCCTGGTAACGGCAGTGTATCAATTCGCTGACGGCCAATGTCTTAGCGATAAGACAGTTTGGAAAAGGCAGATAGCTGTAGCCTGAATGGCTGACAAACACCTCAACGTCTCAGGTCTAGTAGGATGGAATGACTTGCGTAGTTGGACCTGCTACATAGTTGTGTGGGCTCCAGCACGTTTATTAAACCATCTGAAGCAGCTATCTCCGAGGCCATCCCCCGAATGGGGTTAAGCGACGTGCTGACAACTCGTCCTTGTAAAAACCACTCCATGTCAAGAAACCTGGAACAAAAGCCTCGGATTGGACGGATCAACAACGACGACCACGCAAACGAATAAAGGATTATTCTTTCGGATCCTGGAATGTACGCTCCCTGAACAAACCGGGGGCCGAGAAGGCCCTCCTTCAACAGGTCGAAAAGTACAAACTGAGCATTACTGCAGTCCAGGAAACAAATTGGCTTGGCAGCGAGATTAATGACAAGAAATCGCACACCATTTTCACAAGTGGCAAACCATCGGGCCGCAAGGAGTTTGGAGTAGCATTTATAGTGGACAATCACCTCAAACCGCATATTACTGACTTCAAACCCATAAATGAACGGCTGTGTGCGATTCGCATCAAGACTCGATTCTTCAATCTCTGGCTCATCAATGTGCATGCCCCCACTGAAGTTAAAGAAGACGCAGTAAAAGACGAGTTCTACGCCCGCCTTGGAACTCTCTTCGACTCACTTCCAACAAACGACGTCAAATTGCTGCTGGGAGACTTTAACGCGAAAGTCGGGAATGAAAGTTGGCATCGGGGGACCTCTGGAGGCCACAGCCTCCATGAAGAATGTAACGATAACGGCCAGCGACTTATCGACTTCGCCTGCAGCAGGAATCTAGTCGTAAGCTCTACGTGTTTCCCGCATCGACGCATTCACAAGCAGACCTGGAAGTCTCCAGACGCACATACCGTCAACCAAATTGACTACGTCCTCATTTGCAGGAGATGGGCGTCTAGTGTCATGGATGTCCGCTCCTATCGAGGAGCAAACTGCGACTCAGATCATCACTTGGTGAAGACGACCTACAGATGTAGAATCTCCTCAGTGCACCAGTCAAGAATCAGCCCTCCCAAAATCTTTTCGGTTGATAAGCTCTTGAGTGATGCTACAGCGGTGGCGTATACTACCGCCCTTGAGGAAAAACTATCACCTATGCTACACAACATCAGCAACACAGGCGTCCATGGGTTCTGGGAAGAACTCAAGGGTACCATCAAGGATGTCGCAGAGAAGGTCGTGGGATATAAAGCCCGGCGAGCGCGAAATGACTGGTTCGACGAAGAATGCAAAAATTCACTTGACGCGAAAAACGAGGCCTACAGACAATGGATTCAACGAGGAACCAGAGCCAGAAGAGAAAAATATGACGAGCTACGGCGAATATCGAATAGAATAATTAGACGTAAGAAACGTAAATACTTTGACGAGCAGTTGCTGAACATAAACGAAAACTTAGCTAATAGGAACACCAGACAAGCGTACAAACTAGTAAATACAATTAAGAACGGCTACCAACCCAGGACTAGCCTTTGTAAGGACAAGGATGGAAACATCATCAGCGACACCGATGGTATTAACAAACGATGGGCCTCTTATTTTGAAGAGCTTCTAAACCGACCATCTAACATCCCCACACAGGAAGCTCTCGATGATATTGTTGATCTAGGCCCACCCATTCAACCCCCGACAGTAGAGGAAGTTGATCTCGCGTTGCGGTCACTAAAACGAAATAAAGCGCCGGGCGCTGACGAGATCCCAGCTGAACTGCTAAGATTCGGTGGAACGAGTCTAGTTGATGCCATACATCAATTACTCCTGCGAGTATGGGAGAACGAGGAGATCCCAGACGATTGGCGCAGAAGCATCATCTGTCCAATCCATAAAAAGGGAGATAAATTGCGGTGTGAGAATTACAGGGGCATCTCACTAGTTTGTACGTCCTATAAAATTTTGACGAAAATTCTGGAAAATAGAATAAAACCGTACGCAGAACGAGTCATTGGCGAATATCAAAGCGGTTTCAGACCTGGTCGCTCCACAACCGATCAGCTCTTCTCAGTCAAACTGATACTCCAGAGGTGCTGGGAATACAACGTAAACGTATACCAAATCTTTGTCGACTTCAAGCAGGCATACGACAGTATCGATCGTGGAGTACTGTACAACATCATGCTGCAATTTGGTATACCAGCAAAATTAGTGCGACTGACAAAGATGACGATGACCAACTCCGTCTCACAAGTCAGGATCCAGAATAGACTTACTGATCTATTTGAAACACGCACTGGTTTGAAACAGGGCGATGGACTGGCACCGACGCTCTTCAACCTAGCACTGGAATACGTTATTCGGGCCATGAATATGGACAACAGCAAGACGCTGCTCATCAAGTCGACACAATTAGCAGCGTACGCCGACGACATCAACATCATGTCCCGAAGATTGGCTGACGCAGAAGAACTTCTGCATACGCTCGATACCGCTGCAAAGGGAGCTGGATTACGTATTAACGAGGGTAAAACTAAAATAATGATGCAATCGGTGACAAGGACACCTGCACAACCGAGCATCAACGTGGGGGACCTCAACATCGAGTTCGTGAACAACTTCATCTACCTGGGTTGCAACCTGTCAAGGGACGCCAACGAAACTGACGAAATCAAGCGACGGATACAGTTAGCTAATAAGACTTTTTTCTCGGTTCTCCCCATAATGAAATCGAAACATGTGCACAGAAACACGAAGCTCCGCGTGTACAAAACCATTATACGACCAATGCTATGCTATGGCTGCGAAGCATGGACCCTAACTCAAGCCTCCGAAAACATGCTAGACACTTTCGAACGTAAGGTTCTACGGCGAATTTTCGGGGCTGTTTCCGATCGAGATGGATGGCGCATCCGGTACAACCATGAGTTGTATGAAATGTACGATGAGCTGCAAGTCTCGAAAATCGTCAAACTACAACGACTTCAATGGGCAGGGCATGTACAAAGAATGGACGATGATCGCATGCCTAAGAGAGTAATGAATGCGGAACGAGTCGACGGAGCGAGACTGCGAGGACGACCGAGATCTCGTTGGGAGAGCTCAGTAGGTGTGGACGCCGCGCAGCTGCTGGGCTTCCAAAATTGGAGGACGCGGTCACGTGACCGAGATAATTGGAGGACAATGATCCAGGCGGCCAAGGCCCGACGCCGGGCTGTCGCGCCACGATGATGATGATGAAATCCGACTTACGTGTAAACACTAATCGCGTTTACGCGACTGGGGTAAAAATCGCGCGATCGCGTATACGCGTCCCGTGTATCAGAACTTTAATACAGACTGGGTTGTGCATCGAAGTCGTTGCAAGCAGTGAAGATCGGTCATATGGGCTGTTGCCGATTTTGGAAAGTTAAACTATTTTTGGTTTTTCAGTATCAATACCTTGTAATGTTTATACTTGTATGTTGACATCAATAGAAAGCACCAGGGACCTTGAAGACCCGATGCAAGACCTGACTTCCACGATAACATTGGCAAAAGAGTCTTAACACAACTCAATCTCCGTTAAGGGTGAAAAATCCAAACGAACTCCCTCAGAATATTAAAAACTTAATAAAGAGGAGGAATCGAGTACGAAAACAAGCTAGGCAAACCAGTGACTCTAGTCTACGCCAATTAGCAAGCAGTCTAACAAATCAAATAAACGTGTACATCGAAGAACATAGCAATGAGAAATGGGAAGAATTCCTAGAAAACATGAATCCGGGTGACAATAACTTCTGGAGGATTAATAAGTACTTCAAGAACAAAACCCAAAAAAATATTCCTCCAATTCATGGCCCTAACAGCCTGAAGTACGAAGACTTGGGGACACTCCGGAACTCCAGTTCCAAAAGAACGAATCTAATCTTGACGAGGAGGACGAGATCAACAATTGCAGAGATACTTTTTAGAGCCACTACCCGGGAAAATTCAATTAGGCAGACTGAGCTATACGAGGTCAGAAATCTCGTCAGCTCCATTAGCAAACGAAAATCGCCAGCACCTGATAATATAGTCAACAATTGGCTGACACACGTACCGGACAGCATCCACAAGACTATCACAGCGATAATCAATGCAATTTTCCGTTTCCAGTGGTATCCACTAGTATGGAAAGAGACGGTTTATCATAATGATCCCTAAGCCTGGGAAGGATCGCAAATTTCCTCAGAATTGGAGACCCATAAGTCTCCTATCATCGATCGCTAAAATAGCGAAGCTACTCCTCCTTTGCCAAGTGGAAGATGATGTGGACGAGAGGAATGTTTTCCCAAAAAAGCAATTTGGACGAACACTCTTGCGAGCTTCATCTAGCTAGAGCAGTCCAACATATTCGCACAGAACTTAATCAACGCAGGACAACAGGCCTCGCTATGTTTGACAAAGTCTGGCAGGCAGGACTCATCGACAAAATGCTTGACTTCGAGATATCGCTTCCTATTATACAATTAGTTCTTAGACAGCAGAAATTTCCGGGCAAGAATTAACTCCACAATTTCCCCGGAAAGATCCATAGAAGCTGGAGTCCCACATTGATCATCAGTTTCCCCAATATTATTCTCAATACACGGTAGACATCCCTCAAATGCCTCGAAACGCGCATTCAATCCTATATGCAGATGATGGTGCACATGCATCTTCGACACTGCAAGAGATGCAAAACAGAGTTACCTCAATACTCCAGGAGTCCATAGACATACTTATGGATTGCTTCCGGAAATGGAAAATACAAGTGAACGCGGACAAGACGCAGGCGGTTTTCATGACGAGACGACATAACCAAGAACCAGACAATCTGACAGTGGATGAAAAAGAGATAGACTGGCAGGAGACTCCCATCTGCCTCGGACTGACATTTGACAAGTGACTGACATGGACAGAATACATAAAACGGCGACGACAAAAATGCAACGGATTAATCCAATCCCTACACCCAATCAGAAACTCAAGGAGACTGGGCAATATAAATCAATCGCTAATTTACAAACAGATCATATTGCCGACTCTACTCTACGGCATTTTTTTGCCTTCTGCCAAGCTTCCAGCAAAACAACAGAAAACAACTAATAGTTGACGTTTCTGACGCTTGTAGTTTGGATCTAATAATAAAATACATAGCTTCTCCTACGCCTGGGAGAGTTTAGAAATATTGTGGAAGGATTCGGAAAATTTGAAGAACACAAACGAAGGAAATTGCGCATCCAAATTAATAAAACTCTTCACCAAAAGATGCGAGAATCGCGCTTTGCAATAATTACTTTTTAACGTTTTCTTAATTATTTTGTATTTAAACTAAAGTACTGAAGAAGGGAGTAAAGAGTTCCCGAAATACATACATACTTTAATAAACACTTTTGTAGTAGGAGAAGCTACGTATTTAATTATAAAACAACTACTGATCTGCCGTTGGCGGACGGCTCAGATGCCCTCGGCCCCTGGTCTCGTACCACCGTCAGATCACTACTCATTAGGTGCTGCCTTCGATTTGCCGGTGGAACCAGCACAACCAAATCAGAATATGGTTCTTTACATCTGTCAAAAAAAATCAGCAAATGGGAATTACTACTCAATTGCCCTAACCCCTTGTGGGGCATAGCGCGTCAACTGTTCCATGTGGCCCAGTTGACATTTCGTTGTCATAAACTGGTTTCGGAGAATGCAGTTGCCAGCATGCAGCTCCTGCACATCCATGGCCACGAACGTTGTCGTTGACGGGATTCGAAACCGAAACGCCGGTAGTCAAACATGAGACTGATGCCTCAACACACTGCGCTACCGGTCGCCCCCGCTACCGGTCGCCCCCGCTACCGGTCGCCTCAATTTATTAAATTCAAATAATTTTATGATATTTAAGTTTCCCACCAAACCAAAAATTGAATGTTAGCCCAAAATGGATATTTCACGAATGTTGTCTAAGTCAGGGATTTGTAAAATTTCTGATTATCATGCGCCGAAACCCAAAAAAAGACAGTGTGTGTACACTAGGCGGCGGCGCGGTGGATATGTGAAGATTTAAGATTTAATTTGATTTAAGAATAGAATGTTACGCAAAGAAGTGTGCAACTTTTTCGCTCTCTCTGCGCATGAAGTCACAGTTTCACTTTTTGGAAGCTTTGATTGAATTTCACAGGAAATCACATACTTTTTGAAAGAAAACTCGCCTACAAATCTACAAATTTAATCCGATTCTCATGAAATTCGAAAAATTTAACCTCCATGACTATGGGAAGGTTAATGTTAACATAAGATTTCAAAAAACCACCCTTAATCCACCATCAAAATAGAAATAAAACTGTTGATAAATTTACAAATTTCCTTTTAGGGGTGAAAAGTGCGTTGGGGGTGGTTTCTCGAAATCCGATGAAGACAGTCACCTTCCCATTGAATAGAACGTCTCATACAAAATTTAATCAAGATCGGAATATAACTGTAGATAAATTCGCAGATTTACTTGGAGGGATGGGAAGGGGGATGAGGGTTGTTTTCTTTTAAATCTTAGGTAAACCTTTACCTTCCTCTAATCTTGGAGGTGAAATATACCAAATTTCGCCAAGATAAGAATAAAGATAAGAATAGTCCGGATGGCGCAACGGTTAGCACGTTCGCCTTCAACGCACTGGGCCCCGGTTCGATTCCGGGGATTTACTTGTCGGACTATGAGCCCACTCAGCTGTTAAATGAGTACCCATTATGGTGTAAATAACTCGGTTGAGCGTGTTGCTGATCACATACCTCTGCACAAAAACCGTCACGATCTAGAAAATGAGATGATGCTAACTCATCTCGAGGCCGTAGTTCAAATTGGACTGTTGCGCCGGTTTTTTTTTTTCAAGAATAAAACAGTATTTAGAAATGTAAATTTCTTTTAAGGTGAGTCGGAGAGGGGGATGGGGGTGAATTTTTATAATACCCTATAAACCTTCCACTTGTTGTGGAGGTTCAAAATTAAAAATTTCATCAAAATCAAAATAGAACTCTAGATTTGAAAGCTTTCTTTCAAAAACCATGAAATTTCGTACAAAACGCACACGCGTATATGAAAAATTTAAACTGTGACGTCATGCACTTTTTCTCACATTCGGTGGCTGAATAGCGGAACTGCGCGCTGCGTAACCTTCTATTCTTGAATCATGGGAGTTTCACAACGCAACTGCGTCACTGCGATAGCCTCCGACTCGTCTTGATACGCTACGCTTGAGACATTAAAAGAAACCCGGGGTATTGAAAGCAGCGACCGATTGGGGATGGCAAAAGGGACCTTCAGGATTCGTTCCAATCACCATCCTTCAGCTACCAGCACCAGACTCAGTAATGAGATTAATTTCTTGCAAATGCAAAAAGGGGTGACGAGGGGAATGCAGTTGCCGGAGGGTTCGTTAAGTTTGCTCAATATAAGGCGCGTTTTTAAAAGCCAGGCAGAGCACAGGTTAAAACCACACAATTACACTAATATAACAATTTGATCTGTGATGCTCTGGATAAAAACGTATTGCATTCTTGCTGCTCCGTTAGTACTGAAATGCAGGCGCCGTAAGTATCGAAGCTTCCGGGCAGTTTACAGTTTGGGAAGCACATCGAATTAATTTCCAGTCAATCAAATATCCGTTTTATGTAATTATATGGAATACGAGTAGTAAACATACAAAATGATTCCACTGCCTACAGGAATTTTTTTTCGATTGTACATGCACTAAGGATTTGAGTTTCCTCTTGAAATTGAGATTTGCGTTGACGTTTGAATGCTAACTAAACAAAGACATACTCTCAGCAAAGACATGCCCCGTTTCCGTGTTCGCTACTCTAATTTGTTTTCGATCGTTTTTTTTTTTTGCCGCTTATCCTGCTCTACTCTGCTTTGTACAAAAAGAACGCAGCTATTGAGGTCAAAAATCAGGGCGAAGAAGAAATAGAAAGAAACCCTGTAGCACTTAATGTATATAGTACCCAGTCCAATCACCGACGATTACTTTAATTTTATGTAAATAATAGGCGCGTTTTTTTCGTACAGAGCGAGGAAAAAAAACGTCCAACGCAATTTAACGGAGTAAGTTTTTGTCTTTGCTAAGGGAGTGTGTCTTGGTTGAGCTAGAATTCAAATGTCAACTCAAATTTCAAGAGAAAACTTAAATCCTTAGTACATATACAATCGGACAAATTTCCTTTAGGCACCAAAATTATTTTTTATGTTAACTATTCCAAATAATTACACAAAACGGAAAATTTATTGAGAGGAAATGAACTTTATGTGCTTCCCAAACTGTAAACTGTTCTAAAATTTCGACGCCTACTCCGCCTGCATTTCAAATGTGGAACTATTTAACGGAGTAGAAATCCTGCACTAACGTTCTATCGAGAGCAACTCAGATCAAATTGTTAGTGTAATTGTGTGGTCTTAACCTGCTTTGCTCTATATGGATCTTGAAAAAAACGTGCCTATTAGCTTTGTTTATACCATAGTTACCATAATTCGTCTTTAACTCACATTTATTTATTTTCGAGGTTCCCGCCACACGCACATTCTTCCGTCGCCAACACGTAGTATAAATTTCGACTCGCCCGAAAAGATGACAGTGTTACAGAAAATATTGCTTTGTTTATCACACAAACTTTTTCAATTTGTTCACTCAAAGTGCACTTTGTTGCTTATTACGGTATTATCCCCAGCTGAATTAATTTCTTTCTAAAAGTTTTCGCTATTTTTAGGCAGGATACTCGTATACATAATTTGTTATTATCTGAGCCAGTAAGACATTAACACTCTAACTACTTCCAAGAATTGATGCGAAAAAGGAAATAAAATAGAGCAACTTTTTTCCCCAGCACTGTATGCCTACATAAAAACACTCCTCTGAATCCATGTAAAATCCATCCGCCGCTGATGAGTGACGAGTCGATGAATCCAACAGCAAACCATTGTGTTAACCTTATTTCGCGCCAATTTGATATTTGCACTAGTAAATTCGAGCCATGATTTTGGTACTCGCACATACGCTGTTGATTCTTAAACGCGCCTCGTGTGAACACAATGACACGTGCATTATTCCCGCTCCAGCAAAATATGCCTCGATAGGCGTTACTGACGTGATACACGGACGCGTATACGCGATTGCGTGACTTTTACCCGAGTCGCGTAAACGTTACTGGTGTTTACACGTAAGACAGGTTTACACGGTCGAAACGTCAGAAACGGGTATCGAAGGGGATTTTACTGACACGGAAATAATACAGACGTCGCTGTGTTTACACGAGGTGCGTTTATGATTCGACACCATCTGTGCGAGTGCTGAAATCATATTTTTTCATGTATTTGCAAGTTGGATTCGTCAACTTATCAACGGCGTATAAGTACCCGTCGGCACCCGTCGTCAGCTAACAAGTTATGCGCTGTCGTAAACCCCTTTTGCTGTTTGCACGGGACATGAATCGTAGATTTGACGCGATTTCTTTTGGGTCTCGCCAGAATCTCGCCTGCCTCGACTCATTGTCGCCGAATCTTGCAATAAACAATACCAACTATTACAAAATCAAATACGAACAAAAATGAATTACAAAAACCACTCCTCTCCTTAAAAATCAATGACGCAACAAAAGTAAGTGCTACTTTTCAAAAAGTAAATAACTGTTGCTTGTTACTTAAATGTAACGACATTGTTCATCCTTATAGGCTGCTTTTATTCAACTGCAACAATGACCGCGCGCATGTCATTTGTAAACTTTCAAAATCGCCTTCTGCAACAATTCCGGAAAGACTGTGGCTTCTTCTTACACCCCACAACACAAGAGAAAGACAACACTGTCAATCTAATTGTATTTTAATATATAAAACCATTCGTTACTGCCGGAAAAAATAAGCATTACATATACCATAAAAATCTGAACAAGACAATAATAGTCCCATATTTACCATTCGACACTCCGATTTTGCCATTCTGCCCTGTAAGTCGCTTTCCAAGAAGCAAAAACTGAAGAAATGTCCATGGAGCAATACGTCAGGAGAGAACAAAAAAAGGACAAAGAAAATTTCACCTGATTCCCCCGCCCCCACTATCACCCACCCCTCTATAAAATCAAAAGATAAATGCGGTGACATTCGAATCACAATTTGCCGCGACAAGGACAACGACGTCCTTTAGACTGGGGGAATCCCGAAATCAACTTGTCTGGGCATCAGTGTTAAGGCATAAGATTTCATACACGAAATGGTACTTCACAAGATGGAACATCTATGTCTGAGCCTATCAGCATCCATTTTTTTTTCGACTGATTTTAAAAGGACACGTCTGTCATCAATTTCACTTTTTCATTCTCACGCCCATTTGCGATTTTATTTCGAAATTTTCACTTCCTTCGCTAAATTTGCCTTCACAAGAGAATTCGTCCTCTTATCGAGATATTTTTTCCTTTCCAGTGAACTGGAATTAAAAGGTATGTGGACCGTTTGTGAGGACGGGGAGCGAATTTGTCGGCCTCAGGGGAGTGATTTTAGGATGATACGGACCCAATGGAGGAACCTAATATGAAAAATGGCAACAAATTTGAAATCCAAACGAGGGAAGGCAGATTGTGGTTGATGATTTGTTAAATTTTTTTTTAAATAAATAAATATATATGTAGCAGTGGAAAGTGTAAATTGTCTCCACAGCAGAAATTAATGAAAAATGCTGCGCAATTGTTGGCAGTTTTCTTTTTATAAAATTTTCATCGGTACAGGATGTACGATAATTGGCTTAGAGGGACATGGTTTCTCATGATCAACCATTTGATGGTAATATGTGTATAGTGACTGTTTCAGTTCGCGCTAGTCATAGTATTATCGCTAATTTTGTGGATCGGATCGGACCTGATTCAGAATGGCACATGACATTCATAGTTCCAAAAACCTAGGTCGGCGGACTTACCTCATGACTGTCAAATGGATTAGTCCGACTCCCATATTAAGGCCCCTTTGCTCAATGTCCGATTAAACTCTTCGTTAACTAACAGGGACACAAATTAATCGAATCTAGCTTGTATTAGTACGGTTTCTCAGCATATTGAATTGCAGCTGAGTTTGTTGCAAAGTCTCTTCTATCGAATGAATTTCCAGGAACTCTGTTCTTTTTGGCCACTTTCATTGTTTTCATTTGAATTTGCAAAAGTGAACGTTTCTAGCTGTGAAAATCTTAGCATCCGTTATCAGGTGATGGGTTTTTGTTTAGGATAAATTTTCAACCGGAAGCCAGGAGTTGGGCTTTGTTTTGGATAGAGATTAATCGAAGGCTAGGGGACGGTTAGCGTTTATCCGATTAATAACGCTGAACAGATGTTGAGAAAGTCAAATTGGGCTAAATGGCAGTTTATTCTTAAGATAGATTTTAATAGGACATTGAGCAACCGGCCCATTTACTTTTTTTTCCATTTTTATACCCTAGACTTTTAGTATAGGGTATATTGTTTTTGTCACGACGGAAATATGTAACACCTTAAAGGAGGCTCCGGAGGTATAGCAATGTATATATATAAATGATCAGGGTCACCTCCTGATTCGATTTAGCCATGTCTGTCTGTCTGTCTGTCTGTCTGTCCGTCTGTCTGTCTGTCTGTCTGTCCGTCTGTCAGTCCGTTCGCACAATAACTTTCGACAGAATGAAGCTAGGGCCATGAAATTTTGGTCAAATGTTGGTAGTATGATCTAGTTGGATGGTATTGAAATTGGGCATAATCTGGCTAAGAGAACGCCTACCTCCCCTACATATGTAAAATATTTAAAAGTATCTATAACTCCCGATTAAAAAATCATGAAAAGCTCTAGCTTTGGTATATTACTAGTGAGGGTATTCTTATACTCTCCTGGGAAAATAAAATCGATCAGTTGAAAACTAACGGTAATTTTCTTACAAAGAGCCCCGTACTACCCTACTTTTTTTTTTGTCTATAACTCTTGAACCAATTGACGTAGACACCTGATTTTTGGCATGTAACCCTGAGGAAAGAAGCTGCTTGAGTTTTAGTAAGTTGGGCATAATCAGATCAAAGGAACGCCTACCTCCCCTACAAAATTCCAAAAATTAAATATTATTTTAATTACGATAACTTTCGATAGAATGACACTAGCGAGTTGAAAATTTGGCAGAATGTTGGTAGTAAGATCTAGTTAGTTGTTATTGAAAATGTGTAAGATCCGACCCAAGGAACCCCTACCTCCCCTAGAAATGAAACTTAAAATAAGCGATAACTTACGACAAAATAAAGCTAGCGACTTGAAATTTTGGCCAAATGTTTGCAGCGGGATCCAGTTGGCTGATATTAAAAATATGTAAAATTCGACTAACGAAACCCCTACTTCCCCTATAAATGAACTTCAAATAAGCGATAACTTTCGATAGGGTGAAGCTAGAGACTTGAATTTTTTTTAAATGTTTGTAGGGTGATCTAATTAGTGATGTGTGATAATGATGGGCCAGATCCGACCCAAGGAACCCCTACCTCCCCTACAAGTGAAACTTCAAATAAGCAATAACTTTCTATAGAATAAAGCTAGCGACTTGAAAAATTCGACAAATATTTGTAGAATGTGTTAGTTCATTGAGTTTGAGAATGGTCAAGGTCCTCCTGAATGGGTGCCAACCTCCCCTATAAACTGGCCGTATAGGAAACTCACTTTTAATGCAAATGGTCGTTGCCAATTGGTACTTTCGGTATCACCACTAGGTCTGTACAAGTCTAGGGTATATACGCTTCGGACGGACGGTTTTTTAATCAATTTTCTCCTTCTTTAAAAAAAAATATGTAGTACCATGGCGTTGTTTGGAGATGCGTATATGCTTATTGATTTTCTTGGTCGATATGATTTTGATTTCCAATCGTATCTGAGTTTCAGTTTGTTTTGAAAATAAACCGGAGAGCATATATACGCTATCGCGACTACGATCAAGATTGCGACCGCGACCGCGAAACTACTTTGCCTTAACCCGTAGTGGGGCAAAGCGCGTCAACTACTCCTGCGCGCCATTGTACTCTGTTCTGGGCAATGGGGCACAACTCCCCAAAACACTTAACCAGCGTCCTACACTCCTTTGACACAGATCGACGTCATGTGATTTTAGGACCCCCTCTTGGTCGGCCTTGGTTGGAAATGAGTTTCCATTTCATGGCATGCAAAGCAACGCAGTTATCACTTTTCCGCAATGTGTGACCTATCCACTGCCATTTTCGCCTGCGTATCAATTCGTTGGTTGCCCCGTACGCCGACTTAGCTCTTCATTTGATATTGTTTCGGGCCAGAATATTCTTAGAATTCGACGAAGGCATGAGTTGACGAAAACATGCAACTTTCTGGTAACTCTTATGGGAACTTTCCATGTACTGCTCCCATACAAAAGCACTGATAGTACCAGGGAGCGAAACAGGCCCAGCTTGGTCTTGATGCTGACATAACTGCTTTGCCAGATTTTAGACGGCATGCCGTATGAGCATTTAGTCTGGTTAATACGACGAGCGATGTCCTGCTCCCTACCACCATTATCGGCAAAAATTCTACCCAGGTAGACGAAGTTGTCCACCTTCTCCTCAGGACGCCCATTAATATTGATGGCGATAGGTGTCGAATTTCTTTTTCGCAAGCGTGGGCTAAGAACATTGGTCTTGTTAGTATTAATCTTTAGCCCAACCTTGGCTGCCTCCCTCTCGACATATAACGCCATTGCGCCATGATTTTGTGGGAGAGTAGGCATATGTCGTCAGCGTAGTCAAGATGTTGTAGATAAGATGTCAAAGTCCACTAAATTCCTCGGTCTAGTCCGGATCAGGCTACATGCAATACATGGCCGATTACTATAAGGAATAGGATCGTTGAGAGGATGCATCCCTGCGGAACTATACTGCGAATCTCAAAGTCCCCCGACACCTTACCTTTATGTAGAACGCGACATTTCGCGCCATCATAGGTTGCCTTAATAATAGCCACAAGCTTCTCAGGGATGCCTCTCCTGCGTAAGGCCGCCCATATAGAATCCCGGTTCACACTATCGAAAGCCTCCTCGAAATCGATGAAAAGCAAGTGAAGCGGAGAATCGTACTCAGCGTATTGCTCAATGATGATTCGCAAGGTGTTAATGTGATCGACACAGGAGAATCCAGCTCGAAAACCTGCCTGCTCTTCATTAATTTTACCTTCTAAGTGAGCCTTTAGTCTTTCCAGGATGATTTTAGCTTTATCTTGGCAACGGCAGGAAGCCCACAAATGCCTCTCCAATTATTACAGTATGTAAAGCTACCCTTTCTAGGAAGTATATATAAATTTCTCCCACTCAGTGGGAAACGTCTCAGTATTCCACGCTTTATCAACAGGTGAGTGCAGCAACTCGGCAATTACGCCTGACGCTGCTTGATAAAGTTCAGCAGGTTTACCATCGACTCCGGCGGATCTTCCTCGTTTTAGTACAATATCCGCAGCAACTAATTTCTCTTTAGTCGGAACAGTGGACCGTATATGCAAATTTTTATGGTTAGCTAAATTATCTATATGAGGGGGAACGTCACAAGGAGTTACACGGTTCAAGACCATGGCGAACTGTTCATCCACCGCCTCATTTGATCCTCTTCCACTTATCTTTATCCTTCACATCGCTATCCTTTACCGGATGTTGGTAGGAGTTACAACCACCTGCAAAATTCTTGCGGCTTCTTCTGCTGAGGCTAAAAGAAAATTCGCATAAACTCTTTTATCGCGTCGTACACTACGCTGAACTTCTCGAGCTTTCTGACGGTAAACGAGTTCGATGCTGCTTCGATTGTCATCTGATGCTAAAGCCAAACGAACCTTCAGTTCTTTTCTTTCAACAATCCGCTGCCATGAAGCCTCGGACATCCAGAGTTTATTCCGGCAATCCGTGTTTTGGCCAAGAATGTTATCTGCGCTATCAATGTACGCATTTTTTATGGCATCCCAGCTCTCATTTATGTCACCATCTGGGTGACTGGTTATCTCAGCTGCTTTTTGCGCAAGAAGGTCATTATATTGTTGTAAGACAGCAGGATTTTTTAGTCAAGCGGCGTTGAATTTGCGGCGCCTGGGTCTTTCATCGCTTGGACGGCGCACGACTGCAATACATAATCAAACATTAGCGATCATAAGACAATGGTCTCTTCCCATCCCAATATCGGCACCCTTCTTGTTTCGCACGTCCAGGAGGCAACTCCTGAATCTTTTACTAATGGCAAAATGGTCGATCTGATTTTGTGTTCTTGTTCTGCGCCGATCAACAGAGGACCAACTGATTTTGTGGTGGTCCTTATGCTCAAACATAGTACCACCGATGAAGAAATATGAAAGTTGCAGAACTCTAGAAATCTTTGACCTTTGTCGTTACGATCACCAAGACCGTGTCTCCCCATCACATGTCTGAGCCTATAGTTATCAGCGCCAACTTGTGCATTCAAATCTCCCATAACCATTATAATGTCACCTTTAAGTGTTCTGCTCTGAACGGGGTTTAATTCTACGTAGAAGGAGTCTTTCGCCAAGACACTGTCGGGTTCAGTTGGAGCATAGCATTGTATTATTGAGATGTTTGTCATTTTGGTCCGGAAACTGGCGGTCATGATTCGGTCGGAGACCGGATCCCAGGATAAGAGACTGAGGCTCTGTTCAAA
Source organism: Chloromyia formosa (assembly GCA_964017055.1). NCBI lineage: Eukaryota > Metazoa > Arthropoda > Insecta > Diptera > Stratiomyidae > Chloromyia > Chloromyia formosa. The sequence continues at coordinate 23,183,529 of OZ024816.1, read as the reverse complement.
AGGAGCCCCTCACCTGACTCACGACGACTACCGGTAGCTCTATCGGAGTACCACATTACAGGGCTGTCCGTTGAAGAGATAAATTCTCCGCTGTTCCACCATCTTATCTCACTAACTCGATGTTTAAGTTATACCTCAGAAACTTGCTCTCTAATTGAAGAAATCGTGCGTTCTGGGGACCTTCTGATTCATTGTCCAGGAGAATACGCACATTCAAGAATCCAATCTTTGTCATTGTACGATAGCCCAAAGTCGTCCTTATCCGAGGCATAGTTGACGTTTCGTTAGCATATAGAAATTTTCGGATAGTGCAAGTTGCTGGCACACACATCCTGCCCTTTGTTTGTCGGTTTTAACGACAGGCCGTCAAAGGGAAAGGCCGTGGCATTATTTTATGCCCCACACCACAGACACCGCCATCACTGGCCGCTTGACATTGGTTACCAATGGTCAGTGACCACTGTCGTTCCAGGGGGCGCCCACGCGGAGGACTATGGAAGAGGAATTTTTGCCCCCGATTAAGAGTCTGAGGTTTGCTACCAATTTTTTTTTTTTTTTTTGTGAAGTTTGAGTTATAGCCAAAAAAACAACAACAAAATCACTTTTCTGTTTATGTAAATATTTTTAAATTTGGCAAAAGACATTCCGAGACAAAATGAAAGATCTTGAACAGTTAAAATAAATAAACAAGGTTAACGCGACTTTTACTGTATCTCCTATAGTTTTCTAGATATTCGCACTTGAAAATGGCTAGAAGGAGAAAATTTCCGTTATCTGATGTATTTTTAAAGTGATAATATCTCGAAAACTATTAAAGATACGGAAAAAGCAGTGCAAACCTTTTTTGTTGAACTGTTCATGATCTTTGATTGTCTCACAAAGTTTTTAGCTAGGATTGGCGGTTTCCAAAATATTTAAAAAAAAAGGTGTTTTTGCTGCTGTTTCTGGCTATAAATCAAATTCCACAAAAAAAATTAAATTATCAGCAATTATCAGCACCCCGAAGAGAACATAAATTAAAAAAAAAAAACAGAACTACACCACAATTTGCCTTAAGTCAGCTCCTATAAGCACATGATGACTCGGCTAAATTAGGTACCTTGGTAATCGAAACGATCAAAATTGGTTTGGTTGTAGCGTCCCTGCCTCGTATGTAGTTTTTTTTTAGTTTCTTTCATCATAAAATTTGATTATAACAAAACCCGCTTCTTGTAATAAAGGTTGGGTAGCCATGTGATGATGGTACAATTGTCATCATGAGAGAGAGAGAAGGAAAGATCGTAAGTGAACGGTAATTTATTTGAGCAGCCGTTCCCGCTCATAGATAGGCACTACTGCCGAAATTGATAGTGAAGAGATTCACTGATTTCCCAAGTGTTATGCCGCTAGAAGGCAAGCAGTTGGGACTGCTGGACTTACCATTGTTATGCCACTAAAAGGCAAGCAGTTGGTACTGCCGAATAGAGTGCAATTAAAACTAAGGCAAGTGGTCTTGCCGATGTGAGTTTCGATTTAACACTGTTTATTTACACAAAATCTTACTCTATTTATACTAAATTATTCTATTCTAAATCTTATTACCTAAGCAAAATTCACAGGTGCGAATCACTTCCGAAAATGCTTATCAAGCATTTCTCATAGTTTCCTCAAAAAAGAGTTCTCACGTATGTATATATGTATATGCAAAGATGCAAGTAAGTGCATCTCGCATTGCTTGTCGTCTGGCTGCATATCATCTTACATCTACGTGGATGAATGAATGTTTACTATGTTTTTTACTTGTTTACTATGTGGGTACGTAATGAAGTGATTTCGAGGTCATGTGTGTATACATTACAATGTGTACATTGTATACACTACACCTTCACCCTTTAAGAAAAAAAAAAATTTATTGCTATAAGTAAAAAATTTTTTTTTTTTTTTTGTTTGCATATAATTTCTAGTTGGTAATATTTTCAATTTTATTTGTATTTTTTCAATCTATTGTTATGAATTAACTTTTCTTTATCATTTATTCTTATGAGAGAGTTTACTTCTAGTCTTTTTATTATTTTATAAGGTCCTTTGTATGGACTTTCACTTTTCTTTCTATTTTCATTTCTTACGTAAACTAAATCTCCTTCTTGGAAGTTAACAATATTTGATTTGTTTTCACTATTTTTTTGTCTTATTTGTTTAGCTTTTATTAGCTGATTATGTGCTGTTTCTTGAGCATGTTTTAATTTGGTTTTAAGTATAGATAGGTAACTATCATAATCATAAATTGGGTTATTATTGTTGGTTTCATTTGGTAGATTTGCAATATGACCATATACTAGTTCAAACGGTGTATAATGTGTATCTGAGTGTGGTGTTGTGTTGTATGCGAATGCATAGTACGGTAGAAGGGTATGCCAATTAAAATTTTCGCAGAAAGATAGTAGATATTCATTTAGAACTCTATGGTTACGTTCCACTGAGCCTAAAGTTTCGTGGTGATATGGTGTCGATGTAACGTGTTTGATATTCAATGATTTACAGATGCTAGTAAATAATTGATTGACGTATTCCGTTCCCATATCCGTCTTGATTACCCTGAAATGTCCGTAGTTGAGAATGATTTCTTCAACTATAGTTCGGGCTATTTCATCTGCTTCTTTGGTATATGTAGGTTTGGCTATTATATATTTTGATAGTTCACATTGTGCTGTGACTATGTATCTATATCCGTCTGATATTCGTAATGGTCCAATTGTATCAATTGATACTATTTCGAAACATTTCGATGGAGTATCAGATATTATAAATTTCTCTTTAGTATGTCGGATTATTTTATTTTTGCAGCATGACTCGCATTTGTTCACAAATTCTTTTACCATTTTGTTCATCTTTTTCCAGATGTATTTTTGCTTTAGTTTTGCAATGGTTCTCCTTATTCCGGTGTGACCTCCGTGAATAGTTTCGTGATATTCACTGATTAACCTTAGTTGATCAGTTACTTTCTCAACTTTTGTAGGAGTATTAAATAAAATGATTTTTACATCGGTTTGCCTATTTGTTTTAATTATTTCTGCATGCTTTTTATTATAACGTTCAATCAATTTTTGAATTGTTATGTAGTTGAATACTTTATCAGTTGTTGATAGCGCTAGTTTCTGTATTCTACTATGTTGTAATTTGGATATTAGTTTCTCCAGTACCTGACCTAAGTCTCGGTGAGGATTTTCACTATATTCCACAACAATTTCTTTCCCATTTATATTTATTTTTGGCAAACATTTATTTATTATAAGGGCGTCCCCTGTATCTGGCTCGAATTTCAATATCGGCAGATTTCGAACATCAGAAATGGATGTGCCTTGCCACATGTAGAGTTGATCAGGCTCATTAGTGAGTTTAGCTGTATCCTTATTCTGAGGGGTCACAATTTCTTTATTTAATTTGTTAGTATGGCTGCGTGTAATGACGTTCATAGTTTTAGGAGTCATTTCTTTTAATGCATTTGAGTCTAATTTTAACCTGGATAGTGCGTCAGAGTTTGTATTCATTTTTCCTTGTTTGAATACAATATTGAAATCGTAATCCATTAAGTCTAAACGGATTCTGGTTAATCTTGGAGATGGGTTTTTATTCACAAAAAGAGATACGAGTGGGCGATGGTCAGTGACGACTGTAAATTTTCGGCCGTATAGATAAGGTCTGAAATAATTTATTCCCCAATGTATGGCAAGAAGTTCTTTTTCAATGATTGGTTTATTTAATTCAGTTTTAGTTAGGGATCTACTAGCGAAAGATATTGGTAGATCTTGGCCTATTTCACCTTGAGACAATACTGCTCCTAAAGCGTAGTCTGAGGCGTCAGTCGTTAAGACGAATTCATTTTCGAAATTTGGATATTGCAATATTGGTGGGCTTGTTATACAGTTTTTAAGTTTTTCGAAGGAATTTTGGCATTGTTGGTTCCATTCGAATTTTTGATTCTTTTTTAGTAGATTATTTAGAGGTTTTGCAATAGCGGCGAAGTCTTTCACAAAACGTCGATAATAATTACAGAATGCCACGAATTTTCTAATGTCGTCGGCATTTTTTGGTATGGGGTAATTATGCACAACTTTGCACTTATCAGGATCTGCTGTTACACCATTATCTGTTATCAGATGTCCAAGATATACTACTTCGGATTTTAAAAAATTGCATTTTTCTGGATTTAATTTCAGATTATATTTACGTAATCGATTAAATGTTTGTACTAAATTAGTATTGTGATGTTTCAAGGAACATCCAAATACTATGACATCGTCTACGTAAAGAAATGCGTTAGAGTCAAGACCTGCTAAAGCAATTGTCAACATTCGTTGGAAACTGTTGGATGATATTTTCAATCCAAATGGTAAACGTTTGAATTGGTAGTGTCCATTACTCGTTGAGAATGCTGTTAAGATGCAAGTAAGTGCATCTCGCATTGCTTGTCGTCTGGCTGCATATCATCTTACATCTACGTGGATGAATGAATGTTTACTATGTTTTTTACTTGTTTACTATGTGGGTACGTAATGAAGTGATTTCGAGGTCATGTGTGTATACATTACAATGTGTACATTGTATACACTACATTCTGCCATTTCAACAAACTGACAATTCCTCATTCACATCGTTTAATACTCGTACATTCAAAGTTTCCATTCATTTGAACTGTGAGCCATTCATGATTACGAAGTCTTCTTCACAACCAAAAAAGTGGAGAATGAACTTTTGAATTAACTTTGAATATCAGAAGGAAAGCAATTGAATGGACGAAATTTCCATAATTGCCCGGCAATGTCCTCCTCAGACGACATGAACATTTTTCATGACCATTTCCGATTTTCCATTTCAAGAAAGATACCAGAACTTCGTCGGCTCGAAAGAAGACGTTGCCTTACAATTACAATATTCCTACGGACATTTTTCGAATTTATTGCCATTTTATGGTACTCTCAGTGTTTCACCCAAATGAACACGCCTAACCGCTATGTGTATCATTGGGATCGTTAATATATTCAGAGTAAAATAGTACGCTAGGCGATATTTAGATACAATGTTTAGATATGAGTACATTTAGCCTCAAGCTCCTAATAAGAGGCGACACTGCGACTGGAAAGAGCGGAACTTATCGCTTCGAAAGATGTCCTTCTTATATCCCTTAGCACTTATTTTAGATTCGAAAATCGTTTGTATTTCCCAAGTAAAGGTCAAAGTAAAGGCTAAGTTCATGTCGAAGCTGGCTGAAAGGCTAACTATTCAATTCACTTGAAAGTCTACATGACCTTAATCTTGATGGCATCCTTCAGTTCCTTTCTTCAATTTCGGTCGGAGCTAGGTCAAATGTTTTTACCGACAGACGTGCTATCAAACTACCCAGCGTATCTGCAAAAACATTGTGTAGTAGACACCGTGTCACCTACACTCTCGCCTTCCAGTTCCGGAAGAGCCGATATCCATCGGAGGCTCCATTGATTTCAAGGACACATCTCACAACACAACACAACCGGATGTCGGTAGCTGGGATGCTGTATCGTACAATTTACTGGGAGTAGTCGCCTGGGAAAATCAAGTGGAAAAGCTTCCATTGTCAAGTCAAGTCGCATATACAAACTGAAAAATACGCGGAATGGATTGGTGACTGTTACGTTGCACTATAGAAGAAAGAATGTATATTTGTTGGTCGATTTACATTTACCTAATGTAAATTATTTAAAACTTCGATATTCTTTCCCGAAATAATGTAGGACATTTATCCTCGTGTATGTCCAAGCATGAATAGTTCCCTGAGATAAACTTTAAAATAAAGTGAAAACATGCATAACCGCAAGTATTTTAGAGCTCATTTAAATCTTATTACAAGAGTCCAGTTATAAGTCTTACTAGATCTTATGAAAGCTTTTTCAGTACCCAAGAGCATAAATCTCAAGAGATTGTTAGTTGGTATGGTAGATCAGATGGGGTTCAGCAAGAACAAGTTACTGTACATACTACAAGGATCACTGTACATACTACAAGGATCACGTGCGGGAAAATTTTTGGTTGTAGGCAAAGTATTTAATGGTTTGATGGAAACTGGCTTATTTATTTGAGATTATTCTCGGGGCATGATGTATATAAATAAGCCCCAAACCATTGAGCAGCTGAAAGGCATTGTTTGGAGGAAACAGGTTTTGAGCAATACAGCCAGTAAATAAACAAACTCGTAAAAAACTGCCACAAGTATTTGAAATCATCAGCAAGCCTGCGACATTCTGTATATGGACCAATATGGACCAATAGTGACGCCCCCCCCCCCCCCCCCCCCCTCCTCGGGTTTTCTCTCGACGGCCCTGGCGATATTTGTGCAGAATCTATTAAAGCAAACTCGATGAATACGGCAAAACTTTCATGCCAACACATAGCCTGTCTAAAACCTTTACACTACCCTGAAATAATCAACATTCAGAATAAAATTTGTAAAACGGTCCCCTACTTAAAATGCACTCAACTTTTATTAAGAACTCTAAAACGTGGTCCATTATCGGATTTCACACACCCAAGGACATGAACCATACTGAAAAATTTCCATCATGTTTTCGGCCATTTCACAACAAAACTTTTCTTACCATTTCCAACATTTAACCATCAATTATCGTGTCCTTGGAAATATGCTCGGTTCGTCTCTCCGCGGATTTGTGGGCCAAAGCACTGAATCCTTCTACGCAAGGGTGTCTAGGACAACAAACAATAATACGCGTCATGGTGAAAAATCTCTCTCATCAAAATGCAAATTGTCATCAAAACCATGGTACATGTCTCCATTATAAAGGATCATAATCCTAGACGCGCGTATATTTGACTCAAAATAAAGTGCTCGGATGTCCAAGAAAAATTGCGCGGAAAAGAAAAGATGAAAATAAGAATTATTATGGCTGATATTCTATACGTATATACTCGTATATATAGGTTATGTACAAAATTTCCAAGGAAATTTAAATGGAGTAGAGTAAAAAGCAGGCGGCCGCGTTTTGTCCTTTGAATATTTCATTTGTATATTTCTTCGCGCCTACGAAGTGAGTTTGTGACAGAATTGAACCATTTTTGGATTGAATGTTAAATTGATTTCATAGGCGTTCGATTGAAAATGAAGATAATAGGCAATGTTGATGACAGAAAAAAATCCGGATAAGATTAATAATTTTCCGAGTACCCTGCAATTCATCAATAAAAAGAGCAATCCCTCACGCTGTCATTCTAAAACAATAGTGAAATTTTAATGAAACAAAGACTGAGGGGATGTTGTAGCACACTTTATCTTGGGTTCAAAGTGGTATAGGAATAGCGTGTATTTATCGTAATAATAATTTCAGTCTGAGAAATATAAGTTCAAGGGATGTATGTAATTGCCGATTATCCTCGTAAAAATAGGCATCCGCATCCATATTCCAATCCTCATCTTTTCATTATCAAATATCTTCATCCACATCCACAATCCTCATATTCGTATGAGGACATTTAGATGCATTCGATTGAACCAAACTTAACGAAAAAACATAAAAGAACTACGATTGGGGTAAACCCCAATCATGCAATACTCTAGATGAATTTGAACCTGGTTAAAGCCAATAAATAATTTTGGCTGCAATCTCGGATGCATCGTTAAGACGTAAGACGTAAGTCGTTAAGACGTTAAGACGTATTTCATGAAATAGTGCAGTTTGTATGGGAGGGGGTAGAAGGAGGGTGAGGATTACAATAAATTTTATAATGTAGGTTACAATTAACATAAAAGTAATATATTCAAAATTTCGAAGCAATATGTTTTATAGTTTCTGAGAAAATCTGATTATTGTAAATTTTCAAAAATGTGTCATTTTGTATGGGAGGGAGTAGAAGGGGTGGAGCGATTTAGCCCGTTCACGAACTTAGCCTTCATTTTTTGTCAAAAATAACGTGTGCAAAATTTGAACTTCAAAGCTCAACGCGCTCTCGAGCTAGAGAGGTCACGGACGGACGGACGGACGGACAGACGGACATCCGGTTTTGAGATATTCGAGTGATAATATGAACTTCTGTATCATTCATTTTTTTCTGCGAGCCTTATTTCTTAGCGTTACAAACTTTGTGGCAAACTTATAATACTCTCAGATTTCATCTAGAGTATAAATATTCAGCTTGTGTTAAGATATGCTTCGAGAGACTTACTTAAAAAGACATAGACCAATCAATGAGTGCTCAAAAGAGGGGTGTAGAGTGCATGGAATATGCGATAATTTTTGACTTCTGGACATCGTTAGGAGTAGTTCTGAGGTAAACATACTAAAAGTCCCCGCCTCTGGGAGGTGAGCTTACGGCGGGAGGGGTGAGGGAAAGTCCCATTTTTGGGTTTTTCGATTATATTTTGTAAACGGTAGACTCTAGAAAAATATGTTCTATGCAAAAATGAAAGCTTATTAAAATTCTTATAAAATTGTTCGTATTCATATTTGCCGAATTTCTAACGGTTTACGAGATATACCTTATTGAAAATCGTAATTTTCGAAGAAATAATTTTTGGGAGAAATCATTTGCTTCTAGTGCATCCCAGGATCGGTTTTCAGAAAACTAGTCAGACACGAAGTTATAGAGAATTAAATTTCCTTCAATTCGATGTACACTTTTACTAACTTATCTTCAACCAATCAAAAGTTATAGAATTCCTAATATGTACAGTCATTTTCAAAATATTAAAGCTAATCAAATTTTCTATGCAATTGTCTCCATACATATGTATCTCTGGAACTCCCACCGGTGGTTTTGAGTAATGCAGTACGAATTGGCTCCCTAACCCTTTTGGCATTATTTAACGAATATGGAATGAGAAAGGGCGGAAAGTCAGCGCTATACACTCTCTTAAAGGAAATTGATAAGAACGTTGATTTAACTACCTTTGAATTTATTGTTGATGGGGGATTCCTAGTCCACAAAGTTGTTTGGCAAAAAGGCACAACTGAATCAACCATTTGTGATGGATACGTTAAATTTTTGAAGATTCATTATAATGGGAGGAGTTGTACAGTAGTTTTTGATGGGTACACTTGCACATGGATAGCTGCAAAGATGCAAGACCTGATGAGTGCTACTATCCATACGAAACCACTAAGCTCGGAGAAATTAATTCAGAGGGAATTTGAGAATAAAAAAATAGTTGGTCCCGTTGCGGGGCGCGAACCGCAGAGACCGTGTTTCGAGTAGCAAAAAAAAAAAATGCCCGGTGCGTTACCGAGCTAAGCTACAGACGCATACTAAGTTGGTGTGCAGAATGAAACCAAGTGTCACAAAAAATTCCAATTTAAATTGAAGAGGATTTCCTTTCCAACTTTCATAATAAGAGTCAGCTGATAAACCTGCTAATGATGCAGCTGCAGAAAGATGGGATAAATACCTTCCAAGCTTCAGGTGATGCTGACGTTGATATTGTGAAGACAGCTATCACAAGATCGCAGAATTGCTCGGTAGCTGTTATTGGAGAGGACGTCGACTAGGCTGTTCTCTTGGTAGCCAAAACCCCATCAGATCGTGACATTCTGTTGGTAAAACTTGCAAGAGGAAAGGTCAAGACTACTGTATATTCCTCACAACAGCTGCAGCAGGAGTTGAAAATTTGTTATTCTGACTGACTGGCTATGACTCAACATCCACAACATATCGCAAAAGTAAAGTGGGTTTTGGCAAATCGTACCAGAAGTCCAAAATGGTTCAATGTGCAGCTGAGGTATTTGCCAGCGGTTCTTACCCGCCTGACTCCATTAAGATAGTGGGGATCATGAGTACTCTCTCATGGTATGGCGCTCCACCCACAGAAAAATCCGTCAACGAGTTCCGCTACAAATATTCATCAAAGTAGCTGCAAACATAAAGCCCGATCTCTCAACTCTCCCTCCAACTGAAGGAGCTGTTAAGCAGCATGCATTCCGGACCTACCACCAAGTACACTTGTGATTTCGGGAGGAACCTAATGGTGGGGCGTTGAATTGGGGTTGTGAGAGGAGGCATGCCCGAATTGCGATGGCAGTTGCAACAACGGAGTCGGAATTGTAATTCAAGAAGAAGGCGACGACGCGACGATGCCATCGATACACTACCAATCTCTTTGCAAAACGTCTTCACTCTTGACGAAAATGAATGAGCCTCGATTCTACCGTCTCAGAAAAACCAAGATGTCACCTTCAATGCTTATTTTTTAGGGATTTAAAATTGCTCAAATGTCTGTCCTTTTATCCGTCCGTCTGTCCTTTCGTCCGTCCGCTTGTCTGTCCATGAAATATCTCGTAAACGGATGAAGCTACTGAAATACTATTTAATACTCATGTTAATCATCATGGTAGTGTCAACATACTCATCTCAAGAGAAACGTCGAAATTGAACGTATATTTTAGAAATTCTATAAATTTTTATTGGTTGAAGATAAGGTAGCAAAAATGTATACCGAATTGAAGGAAATTTAATTTTCCACAACTTCGTGTCTGAATAGGTTTTCGAGAACCGATCGTAGGATGGACTAGAAGCAAATGATTGCTTCGAAAATTATCGATTTTCAATAAGGTATATCTCGTAAACCGTTAGAAATTCGGCAAATATGACGAACAATTTTATAGAAAATTTAATTAGCTTTCATTTTCACATAGAACATATTTTTCTAGAGTCCACCGTTTCCGAGATATTATCGAAAATCCCAAAAAATGGGACCTTCCCCCACCCCTCTCACCGTAAGCTCATCTTCCAGGGGCGGGGACTTTTAGTATGTTTACCTTCTAACTACTCCTAACGAAGTCCTGAAGTTAAAAATTATCGCATATTCCATGCACTCTACAACATCTTCTTTGACTGGTCTAATATGGTAGAAAAAAAATAAACAAACGCGGTCTCCACTGATTCGTCATCGTATTGTATCAAATGTGTAGAACAATTTAAGCTAGAAAAAAGCAACCCGAGGCTAATTTTGATACAAAAAAAATTGACCAGAAGGGTCCGAAAAAGACGAAAGAAGGGGGGCAATTTTTTATACCCTAGGCTTATATTTAGTATAGGGTATATTGTTTTTGTCACGACGAAAATATGTAACACCTTAACAGCGTTTTCCCAGTTGCCGACATTTTCCCGGGATGCCGGCCGACATTCTTAAGCTGGAAACGCACAGTGTACGCTGGAAGCTTAAGCTGGGGAAGCTCCGTACACCAATAATACACGATACGACGATCGTGTATCGGGGACAATTTAATTTCCCCACGGTGTCTCTGAGCGATTTTGTGCGAAGCTAAACTAACTAACTAAATATTTATTTCAGTTTAACTCAATCTTAGTGGGTCTATAAATAAATACTACAAAGGGTTTATAAAAATGAGAAAGCCATTTAAACTGTGACAGAATAAATGTTTAAGTAAAAAAGGTAACTCCATTCTTTTTTACCTTACCTCCTGTGCATAGTCATTTCCCTGTTTTTGAGGTTCTTCTGCGTTTTGGAGAAGATGGTCTGTTGAAGGAAACATCTATTTCTGTTTCATCTTCAGGGAAGGGATCCTGTTCAGTTTGACCTGCAATGATATCGACTTCTTCGTCGTACAATGCGAGTGCAGCCTCAAAGAACATTTCGTCCTCAGTGATACAATTTGTACATGTGTGTTCTTGGCATTAATCCATTCCATGCTGGTAAGTTTTTTATTTCCTTTGATTTTCCGTACATTCACAACAGATCTGTTGACCTCGGCAAGACTTCTTCACTAACTCTACCATTTGAAACCTAAACGGTCATGGTTGCCAACCCCCTTCACTAGATTTGTCGTATACTTCAAGGGGAATACTACCGTATTCTCATAATGGTCAGTGAGACCCAGTTTTATCCTTTGTTGTTTCGTCTACCCCCAAGGCACAAGATACATATTATCTGTGTAATGGGTGGGGAACCAACGAGCGGGCGGGCAAAAACCCCGCCAACATCACTCGAACTAAGCCGGAACAAGCATGTGCCGCTCAGTTCGCTGAGGAGCATTCGCTTCTAGCGCCGTCGAACCTTCAATTTCGGCTAACTTTCGGGTCCGTCCCCAAAACACCATTTGGTGACCACCTTGCACATTACAAGGTGTTCAAGAAATTTCAGCGTCAGCGATATCTGATTTAAGAGAAACACAAACAAAATATTGTTAAATTCATGCAAAATCAAAAGCGATCTTAAAAAGTTTACAGACCACAACCCCTCCCCCGCTTAACAAAATAACGTATCAAAAGTAAGTGTTACTATGCATCTGTTACTTGTTACTTAAAAGTAATTAAATTGCTCATCCTTAGCAGGTTCCATCTCAACAGGATGCAATGCCTCTATAGCCATATATGAAGGGACGATATAAACAAGGAAACGTTTCAATAAAACAATACTTGAGAGATCCATAAATTATGTTCACTAAAATTCCAAAACAAGATGAAAATGGGAAATTCGTCTCTCTATTTTACTTCTAACCTGATCTTATTTGAAAATTGTCAATTGAATGATTGTAATTCCTACTTACATACGAATCTCCTGCCAAGTCGAACATCAAATGAACCGTACCTGTCCCACTTAATCCGACAGTAAATCCTCTGAAATTACACTATTCGTCATCTGCCGCAACAGCTTCATTATCCCGGTTAATCCATTCCCACCTCAAGTGCCTGAAAATAGGATTCCTGCACACAGTCCAGACGAAATCAACACCTCGAGTTTCACTTCCGTGTGTAGCGTTCTGCAACGCCCACCAAACGGCGCTAAGTTCGAAAGATTAAACAAATCTTGAACGACGATGCAAAATATGAAACGTAATTCGCCAGTGGTAATTTCAGGATATTACAATATTCGGATCCGGTTGACTCCAAACTACTGCCATTCACTAAAGCAGCTATCAGCTGACAGTGAAGAGTTCATTTTCAGTACAACTTCATGCCGATCTCGAATTACTTTGAAAAACCGCAATTTATTTCCTCGACTCGGATTACTGATATCCGGAAAAGTTAATCAACACATTCGCTCCTCCAAATTTCCCACTCTTCTAACTACCACCTCAAATTCATACCCGCATTCCTCCGAAACGCGTATACTTTGCACTACGAATATCCCAACACTCACACTATTCCACTTTGCAAAAGATTCTTTCTGTCAACTTGACGAGGAAAGAAATTCAACTTTTGGGTAAAACACCTCGATGGGATGAGGCGCGGCATGAAACGCTTCTTGACCAGCTCCTCTTTTTCCCAGCAGGACCTCAAAAAATCCCTATGTTTGATGCAACGAATTGAAAACAAGACATTTGCACAATTGCATGGGATGAAATCGATTTTTCACGTTTGGGGACACCAGAAATACACACAAGACACACTTTTCCACGAGATAAGGATACACACGCTCCTAGGCAATGCCCGCGTTACAATTCCTCCTGTTCACCCTCAAGGACTGAACTTTTAGGCTACTTGCCGGGATTTACAAAGCGGAGCTCGACTAACTTTCGAAGCTTTTCGCAGGAATGCCGTAAAGGATACAATACAAGAGAAATAAGAGAAAATTGTTATGCAAATTGGCTCGGAAGTTTGAGAGTTTTCTCTTGAGTTTCAAAGGAAACTTCACGTGCGGAGGTTAATTTTGAAGCTAATGGCATCATTTCTATGCAAAGAGGCGATTCGGGAGAAATCCGAATTCAATTTAATTGTTTGGACGCAAGATAGACGTAGGGTTTGTTCGCATATTTGTAAAATGTTTATATTCGAGACCCAGGTCTCACAAACTTTCAGGAGAATAGTCTAAGAACTATTTTGACCAGCCTAATTAACGGTCTGGGATCATCAATCATCATTGGCGCTCTATCCCGCATCGGCAATAGGCCTCCTGGATATAACTTCTCCAACTATCTCGATCAAGCGGTCGCGTCCTCCAGTTCGAAAATCATAGAAGCTTCCTGCAATCTGTGTCAATTGGTTCTCTTATTAATTACCTTGACCCGTCCAGGGGGCGCGCCAACATCTGTTGCTTTTTGGGACATGAACAAATGACATGGTCAACCCATTCCAGTTTCCAAAATTTGACGAACTTCGAGGCGCATAGTTCGTCAAACAGTTTATACAATTCATGGTTGTATTGGATCCGCCATACATCTCCTTTCTTCGCTGGTTCAAATATCTTCCGCAAGATTTGTTTTCCAAACGTATCAATAAACTTTCCTCACGCTAGGCGTAAGGTCAACGCATCCAGAGAGCAGTAAAGTCGTGTTAACGTTTTGTAGAACTAGTTTCGACCTCAATGGCCACGTTTATATCGTGGAACTAAAAGGAGTATTAACTAGATCATATTAGATTTAGTTCTAATTCGTAGAGTGTTTATACCGATCAATACTAAAGATGGCAAATGTCAGAACTTGGAGAAGTTGGCTTATCACCAGGGCCGCCGAGAGAAAATCTGGGCCCAGGTGACAACAATTCCGGGCCCCAGTATTAAAGTATTAGAATAAAAAAAATTGAATAGGGCCCATATATCTTGGGATTTTCCCATACATCTCTAGGTGAGTCCCATTCTTTCTCGGCACCCATATACCGAGCGGCTTCATATATCTTGAGATTTCACACATCTTGGGGCCACTTACATGTCTTTGGCATAAATCTTGAGAGTCCCATATATCTTAGGAGTCCATACATTTTTGGGGCCCATACATCTCTAGGTGAGCCCCATTCATCTTAGGGGCCCCACACATCTTGGGACCCATATTTATTTCGAACTCGACATTGTTGAGGTCACAGATCTCTCTCTCTCTCAATTGCCGTAACCCCTTGTGGGGCATAGCGCGTCAACTGTTTCATGTAGCCCAGTTGACGATTCTCGGCATAAACTGGTATCGGAGAATGCAGTTGCCAGCATGGACCTCCTGCACATCCATGGCCACGAACGTCGTCGTGGACGGGAATCGAACCCGAAACGCCGCTAGTCAAACATGAGACTGATGCCTCAACACACTGCGCTACATATATTGAAATACATTAACACTCGCATGCATACTTAAATACCCGGGTACTCATGAGCTATAAAAAGCTAGTTTTTTTCACTTTTTGTTGATTACCCCTTGGATACATTTATGAGTACCCGGGTACTCACATTCATATTATATGGGGTGTTATCCAGAAAAATTATCATCATCATCATCATCGTGGCGCGACAGCCCGACGTCGGGCCTTGGCCGCCTGGATCATTGTCCTCCAATTATCTCGGTCACGTGACCGCGTCCTCCAATTTTGGGAGCCCAGCAGCTGCGCGGCGTCCACACCTACTGAGCTCTCCCAACGAGATCTCGGTCGTCCTCGCAGTCTCGCTCCGTCGACTCGTTCTGCATTCATTACTCTCTTAGGCATGCGATCGTCGTCCATTCTTTGTACATGCCCTGCCCATTGAAGTCGTTGTAGTTTGACGATTTTCGAGACTTGCAGCTCATCGTACATTTCATACAACTCATGGTTGTACCGGATGCGCCATCCATCTCGATCGCAAACAGCCCCGAAAATTCGCCGTAGAACCTTACGTTCGAAAGTATCTAGCATGTTTTCGGAGGCTTGAGTTAGGGTCCATGCTTCGCAGCCATAGCATAGCACTGGTCGTATAATGGTTTTGTACACGCGGAGCTTCGTGTTTCTGTGCACATGTTTCGATTTCATTATGGGGAGAACCGAGAAAAAAGTCTTATTAGCTAACTGTATCCGTCGTTTGATTTCGTCAGTTTCGTTGGCGTCCCTTGACAGGTTGCAACCCAGGTAAATGAAGTTGTTCACGAACTCGATGTTGAGGTCCCCCACATTGATGCTCGGTTGTGCAGGAGTCCTTGTCACCGATTGCATCATTATTTTAGTTTTACCCTCGTTAATACGTAATCCAACTTCCTTTGCAGCGGTATCGAGCGTATGCAGAAGTTCTTCTGCGTCAGCCAATCTTCGGGACATGATGTTGATGTCGTCGGCGTACGCTGCTAATTGTGTCGACTTGATGAGTAGCGTCTTGCTGTTGTCCAAATTCATGGCCCGAATAACGTATTCCAGTGCTAGGTTGAAGAGCGTCGGTGCCAGTCCATCGCCCTGTTTCAAACCAGTGCGTGTTTCAAATAGATCAGTAAGTCTATTCTGGATCCTGACTTGTGAGACGGAGTTGGTCATCGTCATCTTTGTCAGTCGCACTAATTTTGCTGGTATACCAAATTGCAGCATGATGTTGTACAGTACTCCACGATCGATACTGTCGTATGCCTGCTTGAAGTCGACAAAGATTTGGTATACGTTTACGTTGTATTCCCAGCACCTCTGGAGTATCAGTTTGACTGAGAAGAGCTGATCGGTTGTGGAGCGACCAGGTCTGAAACCGCTTTGATATTCGCCAATGACTCGTTCTGCGTACGGTTTTATTCTATTTTCCAGAATTTTCGTCAAAATTTTATAGGACGTACAAACTAGTGAGATGCCCCTGTAATTCTCACACCGCAGTTTATCTCCCTTTTTATGAATTGGCCAATCGTCTGGGATCTCCTCGTTCTCCCATACTCGCAGGAGTAATTGATGAATGGCATCAACTAGACTCGTTCCACCGAATCTTAGCAGTTCAGCTGGAATCTCGTCAGCGCCCGGCGCTTTATTTCGTTTTAGTGACCGCAACGCGAGATCAACTTCCTCTACTGTCGGGGGTTGAATGGGTGGGCCGAGATCAACAATATCGTCGAGAGCTTCCTGTGTGGGGATGTTAGATGGTCGGTTTAGAAGCTCTTCAAAATAAGAGGCCCATCGTTTGTTAATACCATCGGTGTCGCTGATGATGTTTCCATCCTTGTCCTTACAAAGGCTAGTCCTGGGTTGGTAGCCGTTCTTAATTGTATTTACTAGTTTGTACGCTTGTCTGGTGTTCCTATTAGCTAAGTTTTCGTTTATGTTCAGCAACTGCTCGTCAAAGTATTTACGTTTCTTACGTCTAATTATTCTATTCGATATTCGCCGTAGCTCGTCATATTTTTCTCTTCTGGCTCTGGTTCCTCGTTGAATCCATTGTCTGTAGGCCTCGTTTTTCGCGTCAAGTGAATTTTTGCATTCTTCGTCGAACCAGTCATTTCTCGCTCGCCGGGCTTTATATCCCACGACCTTCTCTGCGACATCCTTGATGGTACCCTTGAGTTCATCCCAGAACCCATGGACGCCTGTGTTGCTGATGTTGTGTAGCATAGGTGATAGTTTTTCCTCAAGGGCGGTAGTATACGCCACCGCTGTAGCATCACTTAAGAGCTTATCAACCGCAAAGATTTTGGGAGGGCTGATTCTTGACTGGTGCACTGAGGAGATTCTACATCTGTAGGTCGTCTTCACCAAGTGATGATCTGAGTCGCAGTTTGCTCCTCGATAGGAGCGGACATCCATGACACTAGGCGCCCATCTCCTGCAAATGAGGACGTGGTCAATTTGGTTGACGGTATGTGCGTCTGGAGACTTCCAGGTCTGCTTGTGAATGCGTCGATGCGGGAAACACGTAGAGCTTACGACTAGATTCCTGCTGCAGGCGAAGTCGATAAGTCGCTGGCCGTTATCGTTACATTCTTCATGGAGGCTGTGGCCTCCAGTGGTCCCCCGATGCCAACTTTCATTCCCGACTTTCGCGTTAAAGTCTCCCAGCAGCAATTTGACGTCGTTTGTTGGAAGTGAGTCGAAGAGAGTTTCAAGGCGGGCGTAGAACTCGTCTTTTACTGCGTCTTCTTTAACTTCAGTGGGGGCATGCACATTGATGAGCCAGAGATTGAAGAATCGAGTCAGTTTGTACTTTTCGACCTGTTGAAGGAGGGCCTTCTCGGCCCCCGGTTTGTTCAGGGAGCGTACATTCCAGGATCCGAAAGAATAATCCTTTATTCGTTTGCGTGGTCGTCGTTGTTGATCCGTCCAATCCGAGGCTTTTGTTCCAGGTTTCTTGACATGGAGTAGTTTTTACAAGGACGAGTTGTCAGCACGTCGCTTAACCCCATTCAGGGGATGGCCTCGGAGATAGCTGCTTCAGATGGTTTAATAAACGTGCTGGAGCCCACACAACTATGTAGCAGGTCCAACTACGCAAGGCATTCCATCCTACTAGACCTGAGACGCTTAGGTGTTCGTCAGCCATTCAGGCTACAGCTATCTGCCTTTTCCAAACTGTCTTATCGCTAAGACATTGGCCGTCAGCGAATTGATACACTGCCGTTACCAGGGGGCGCCCACGCGGAGGACTATGGAAAAGGTCTTTGCCCCCCAGAA
The DNA here is from genome assembly GCA_964017055.1 of Chloromyia formosa. Classification (NCBI taxonomy): domain Eukaryota; kingdom Metazoa; phylum Arthropoda; class Insecta; order Diptera; family Stratiomyidae; genus Chloromyia; species Chloromyia formosa. The sequence continues at coordinate 23,165,250 of OZ024816.1, read as the reverse complement.
AAATTATCCATTGATAAATTTGGCAGTTGCAATAAAAAAGGTATACTTCTAGAATAGGTTTATGACTTTTAGTGTCACCATACACTGTCGATCTCGAACTCGAACATGGTACAAACGAACCGATTTTCTGCACGTTTATGAGAAGTGTGTGTGTGTTTCTTGAGTTATTCAGAGGACATTTGTACCAGGTTCGTGTCTATACTGACACTTACGTATCCTGTGTCAGGATTAGGTAAAATCCTGTCGCATAAGAGTTTCCATTCAATTTCGATTTGATCATTGAGAGTGTAAGACTGTAAAGAATTGGAAATGGATGATATTAGCCACGCTCGTTGGCAAGGTATGACGGACGAAGACGCCGCGAATACATAAGAAGTCTTGTCGATTCCGACGACGACGGCGATTCTGACGACTCGGTGGTTGAGACGACGAATTGATTCCCGAAAAACGCCAACGTATGGAGAACAGCGAATCGGACGCTGACGGGGAGGGACCTGTCGAATTTGAAGACGAGCAGTCCTCTTCTGATGCTGAGGAAGAGGCACTTGCTGAATTAGCAAATACATCTTCCGTAGCGAGCGAAGAGGGACAGATGACCGCTAGGGATGGTACCGTCTGGAGGTGCCGACCGCCAGTTGTACGACGAACATATCCGCGTACGTCCTCACCAGGAGCCTTTCTGCCAAGGACATCTTCCGCAGATTTTTTTGCGGAAGAAATGTGCTCTCTTATAATTTGAGAAACGAACAGGAAAGGAGTTGATGTTGTCACCAAGCGCAACCAAAGAAGGCAAAAGAAACCACTACCCCGAAATAAATTTGATACATTGCTGATAATTGCGGGTGTGTACCATAACCAACGAGAAATGTGCGGTAACGTATCGTTCCCTATCTTCCCGATTCGTCAAAATAACGAACTGCATTCGTCGAACAGCTGATAAAGCGGCATCAATTCGATACATCTGGAATGTGACGATCGTAAGTCTCCATTCGAATTACACAGCCTTGGGCTGTATCACCGTTGACGAGCAGCTGTCTCCTCTTCGAGGCGGCACTCCGTTCACACAGTATACTCGTATACCGTCAAAGCCAGCAAAGTACGGAATAAAGGTGTGGTGGTCAACGATGCGAAGTGTTTGTATCCACTGCAAGAATCGATCTACACAGGAAAACTGCCGAACGAGCCACGAGAGGTAAATCAAGGAGATAATGTCATCAAGAACCTTGTTGAGAGATCCAAAGGTACTGGACGCAACGTATCGATGGATAATTTTCTCACCTCATTACCACTGGCTAAACTCCTGATATCGTGGAACTTATCGCTGGTTGGAACGCTTCGCGAAAACAAAAAATATATTCCATCTGAAATGCTGCCAGATAACAGGAGAGAACGTCGCAATGTTAAGAACACATTGCAATGTCGAAGAAAAGGAAATCTGTTGTTCTTTTGTCTACTCTGCATTACACGACTCAAGTATGTGGGAGGAAAAGAAAGCCGGAAGCTATCGGTTATTACTACCGATCTAAAGCCGCTGTTGGCATAATGGATAAGATGCTAGGAGAGTATACCACAAAGCGGACAACAAGATGGGCATACGCTTTTTTTAATATTTTGGACGTAGCTGCATTAGCGGCTTATATTATATAAAAAAAATCTGGCGCAACAGTCCAATTTGAACCACGGCCTCGAGATGAGTTAGCATCATCTCATTTTCTAGATCGTGACGGTTTTTGTGCAGAGGTATGTGACCAGCAACACGCTCAACCGAGTTATTTACCCCATAATGGGTACTCATTTAACAGCTGAGTGGGCTCATAGTCTTACACGTAAATCCCCGGAATCGAACCGGGGCCCAGTGCGTTGAAGGCGAACGTGCTAACCGTAGCGCCATCCGGACTACTTATATTATATAATAAATATATAATTATATTATATAATAACTTCAATACTATGAAAGAAAAGAATCGTTCGGGCCGTCGTAGTTTCCTTTTAGACTTGGGAAAACAGCTAACCATGACTGTAGGTACTGAGCGCTCCACAAATTCAACGGTTTTCGGAATTTTAAGAAACTGTGACTAGTAGCAAATGCCACATTTGTGATCCCCAACCCGGACCGAGTAACATACAGCGTGGCAACTGATTCTTTTTGGTTTTTTTTTTATCTTTAAGAATAATATTTAAGAATATATTGATACCAAATTTTCATCAAAAAATCAATAAACCACTATTCATGGACCATATCGTTTTTCTTTTTATTCCAAATCCGCTTGATTTGCCCCTTGACAACACAAATTTTTACAAAATTTCCATACAAAGTCTATCTGAGTACCCGGGTACTCAATTGTCCTAACCCCTTGTGGTGCATAGTGCGTCAACTGTTCCATAAGGCCTAGTTGACGTTGCGTTGGCATAAACTGGTTTCGGAGAATGCAGTTGCCAGCATGCACCACCAGCACATCCATGGCCACGAACTTCGTCATGGACGGGATGCCTCAACGCACTGCGCCACCGGTTTCTTAACATTTTGCACTTAGGAAAATGAGTTCGCTGGTTTTACGAAAATGTTCGCCAAGGGCCTCTGGGGCTATCCCACATAATGAAGTACGAAAATAGTTTGTGTACGGAAGGTGAAATTGCAACGTAAGAAGAAACATGGTCCAAATACCACTAAAAAATACAGGCAACAATCTAAAAAATATTAGGGGCTCCAAGCCGAGTCCGGAACGTGTATAATGAAATGTATTGCAGCTTAGGACCCCGACACTAGCGCCAAAGCGTGAAATCTATTGTAGTTTGGTGCCCCAAAAATCTACAGAACTTGTAATGTATTCTAGTTCAAAGCGCCATTATGGAAAAAAAATTTATTAAAATCCAGCGCCCCTTTGAAAGCTCGGGGCCGGGGGGAATCACTCCGTTCACACCCCATACGCTTTTCGTAACGAGTGTTAATTTCGCCGCATGCGGACCGCAGGTTGCCGACCCCTGCTCGACACTTTATCTGAACGATTTTTGTATAAAACAAAAGGGTGAGGGGCAGAAAGTGATAGTTTGACGAAAAACGTGCGGCAAAACAATTTTTTTCGAAAATTATCCATTTTTCGGATGGCTATCTCGGAAACTATTAGAGACAGGGTTCGATAAGTCTAACGAATGCGCATTGGCTTTCTAGAATCTTCATTAGTATTTTTTTTTCTTTCGACAACTGGTAAGTGAATATTTTTTACATTGCAGACTCGTGACTGTACCATTGCGGCTACAAACCTAGTAACAAGATAATTACTAGGGGTACCGGTTAATTCGTGCGGTTTTCTAACTTCTAAAATGGTTACAAATTTAATATTCAAAGTATTGTCCATCGCTAGCTATAACTTTTTCCCATTTTTCTGGCAATTCACGAATACCCTTTCTGAAAAATTCGGCCGGCTTCTCCGCTATCCACGAATCGATCCAATTTTTGACTTCTTCATAATTGGAGAAGTGCTGGTCAGTCAGGCCATGTTGCATTGATCGGAAGAGATAGTAATCGGATGGCGCAAGGTCTGAATTATACGGCGGGTGGGGTAGGACATCCCATTGGAGCGTTTCAAGGTAGGTTTTGACGACCAGCTGGTCCCACCAAATACACAGCATAACCTTCAGGCCATGAATATTCTGAACGGCCGTCGATGATGATGCATGGCCGGAGTATCCATACGTTGCCCGACGTTTTGGATTATCGTAATGGACCCACTTTTCATCGCCAGTGACAATTCGATGCAACAAAATTTTTCTTTTGTGCCGTTGAAGCAGTTGTTCACACGTGAAAAATCGGCGTTCGACGTCTCTTGGCTTCGATTCATACGGCACCCAATGGCCTACCTTCCGGATCATTCCCATTGCTTTTAGACGATCGGAAATGGTTTGTTGAGCGACGCCAAGTGATTTTGCAAGTTCTTTTTGCGTTTGGGATGGATCTTGGTCGAGCAATGTCTCCAATTCGTGATCTTCAAACTTTTTTGACTGTCCGGGCCGTTCATCGTCCTCCAAGTCAAAATGTCCACTTTCAAACCGTGCAAACCACTTCTGGCACGTACGCTCAGCTAGAGAATGCACACCATACACTTCCACCAAAATACGATGACTTTCGGCAGCCTTTTTCTTCATATTGAAGTAATGAAGAAGTACTCCCCGCAAAAACACTTTATTCGGCACAAAATTCGACATTTTCAGAGTAAAAAAAAGTATTATTGTTTACGCTTCAGCTAAATGACACATACTGATTCTGAAACTATATGACAGTAGCTTTCCAACACATATTTGGAAAGGTGAATCACTGGAATAAAAATGAAGTTACGCCATCTGTTAGAAAACCGCACGAATTAACCGGTAACCCTTATAAGTACCAGTCTAATCTAAAAGGTATGAAAAACCATAATACTCTTCCTTGAATGAGGTGAGTTTCTATAATGAAACTTAACATGACTCAAAAATATCCAATTTTTTCGAACAATCGAATCTGGATTTTCGACTGTCCCTATTTTTGATGTTAGAATTATTGGCACTCTACTGTACAACTAATTATGGAATTCAGTAAAATATATTAAATCAAATATAAAGTATATTAGTACAATTTTTACATTTTTTTCAATTCTTTGCTCGAGCAAAATCAAAATCATAAGTTTCACTTCCCGGTCTATCATTCCTTTCATCTTCCACCCTGAAAATTTTTCTAATGTCACACTTTTTTTTAATGAAAGAACGATGTGTGTATGGCCAGCTATAATTCTGCAATGTACGTACGTACAAAATCACTTCTGTTGCCAGTGTGGACAGGCATTTACATCCCTTCACAATTTTCCAGAATAAATGTTGAGATGTGTCTTAGCTTATCACTTTTAACGAAGCTTATACTTAAGCCAATCACAGACAAAAACCTTTTGATTTGAAACGGTATAAATATGCAACTGGCGGGGCTTTTTTTAGAACAGAGTAGAGCAAAACAGAATAGATGCACAAAATTCGAACCAAGCAGAACAGGGTGTGACAGATAACATGAAATGGAAATATTTTTGGCGCGACCTATATATTATATGATGGACAGACATATGGCATGATACATGACGTGCGTTTGTGCTTTAGTCCGATCATAGCCAAATTCAGTATGTATGTTCCTTGAGTGGACTTGATCAAGCGACGGTGGCAGCGAATTCTGTCATCGACTGGACTATTACGCGGACAAAAGCTCATCCAATGTTGTAAACCTGTATAATCGCCTTAGCGAACAGTCATTTACATGGTATCCGGAAATTGCCGGATAAACGCACTGCCACGCGATTCTCCCTGCAATTTCCAGTAAAAAATATTCAAGATGTTTTTCCGACTTCTTAACCCTTTAGCTGCCACAAGCATTTATATTTTTTTTTTAATTCCTCGTCTCACACGACTAAAAATTTTCGAATGCATAAGCTTTATTTAAAAAAATTATACAAAGTATCTACACTGCATGCAGATACATCGGAACATGGATATGTCTTTGGCTACCGACTGCGTGGAACCTGTTGTGTTGAAGATATCGACGTAAGTTTTAAGATCCCAGTATAGTTACACTGGATGAAATCATTCGACAAAACACGTCCCACGCTTTCGGTAGGCATAAGACATATCCATGTAGTACCGATGTATCTGCATGCAGTGTAGATACTTTGTATCATTTTCAAGACATACCGTCCCGCATAGTGTACAGGAGAATACAAATTAACCCAACCGTTGCCCCGTGTGTGGATCAAGCGATCATACACTCTACATATTTTATATGCGCCTTTGCTTCGTTAGTACGTAAATCCGCGATCGATCGCGTCAAGCCGCGGTCTAGCTAAACACACTTACTATTAGATACTTAGATAGTACTCGTCTAAGTCTAAAGACGGTAAGCGCGACAACACAATTTTATTGCATTAACGTTTACGTTATCCGCGCTGCACAAACTGCATCATTTGCACTATTCTCCTCAGTAAATCAGAATTGTGCACTGTTAGTGTCACCATACACTGACGATCTCGAACTCGAACCTGGTACAAATTTCCTCTGACACACACACACACTTCACATAGGTGTGAAGAAAACCGGTCCACTTGTACTAGGTTCGTGTTCGAGTTCGACAGTGTATGGTGACACTTAGTTGATATATTATCGATCGTGATAGTACGCGGTATGCGCGATACAAGTACGGTCGTAAGTTCCTTACATCTCATGGGAAAAACACGTTGGTGACCTTGGTGACACTGATTTCAGTCGGCTGGATGGGATTGGCCATCACCAGAAAGGGGTGGATCCGCCGCGGAAGTGTAGTCCAAGGTCCGTGGAGCAAGCATCTCTTTCGCATTGTCGCCGATGACGAAGCAACACCCATCCATTGAACTTCTTCGACTCAACCGTCTCTCCATTGCGTGCATACGAGTGTATGTGTATGTGTGTGTGTGTGTGAAGTTGAAGCTATTTCCCGACCTACCCCAACGATTTTCTTACTGAGTCAGGTTAGTGACTAATTGATGAAAACAAAAAGATTGGTGTGAAGGAGAAGCCATAGCGCTGTGCACGAGTGAGGGAGACAGGTTGTCTGGATGTGGCTGGTGTTGTGAGCAGATTTGAATCACGAGGGGATGGCAGTTGAATGATGTTGACTTGTGTTATGGGTGCCTGGTTGTTTAGTCAGTTCATGACGCGATGTTTTCCGAATTTCGTGAGTTCCCTTTGATGACTGACTCGGATTGACTGAGGATCGGCCACTACATTCATATAACTCGGAAAAATTTTCAATGGGCTTGTTTCCTTTTCTGACCCCCGAGTAGAAAAACAGACATTTCGTGTGACGGACAGATTTTTAGGATGACCCCCAGCTATAAGACATATCCATGTCAAAATCAAATCTCCGCTTTCTTATGAACGAATCGTACTCAGATCATTTTACCCTAGATTATTAATTTCAGGCAGTTCCGGGTCCGTGAAAGAAAATCGTTAATATCGAAAATTCCCCTTTTAATAATAATAAATTATTTTGAATGAGAAATGGGTGACAACCTCATTTTCTGTTTCTCGTTCATTTCATTGTTTAATCAGTGCTCAAAATGAGCACATTCCAACCTTAAACAATATCGTCCACCCTACCTACAGCCCATCCTACCATTCCTCTTGTAGTGTCACCAGATACATCGTTCATTTTCTTACACTTATTCTAAAGCAAAATAGAAAAAAAAACTTAAAAAATTAATTTGTTTTTCTTTTCTCATTAAAAATATTTCAATTTTAAAATTCGACAAGGCTGTTACGCACAAAAAAACTAAGAACGAGATTTTAATGAAAAAGGTAAATTTTCGACTCAAATCATTTTCGTACAACTGCCAGAAAATAAAAAGCTAGTGAGGAGATAAAAATCCAAGATTTAAAAAAATTAAAACAAACATTTTCATTTCATTTAAGTACATAGACTAAACTGTTGCTCTGAATTTAATGGGATTAATTTTAAAAGTAAGGGTCAAGTATTGGCTGAGATTAAGGTCGGCCGCATCTTGGACGTAGGCAGGGCAGCGCAGCGCGCTTGTGGCATTGTTGTTGTAACAATTGTCAAAATCTGATTTTACAACAACAATGCGATGTGCGAGCTGCGCCGCGCTGCCCTGCCTACGTCCAAGATGCGGCCGGCCTAAGAGTTTATTTGGGAGTTATTGTCAAAATGAAAATGTATTTGCATGGGACAGTCCTAAAGCGCCGATGAACATCGCTCTTTTCATATCGTTCTTGTTATATGTATATGGCATCTGCAGCCTCCTTGAAATGATATACGAGTATACTTCCACCGATCACATGATATTAACCATAGCATGATCTCTAAATAAAATAAAAAAATAAATTTAATGCAGTACATCGATGTATGATCCTAAGCTCATAGGCATTCGCCTAACTAAAAATTTAACTACTGCAAGCTTATCTACTCAATCCTCATCTGACAATTTTCGATAGAATGCCATTCTGTAAAAACAGGAACCTTGAATTCTTATCTCCACGATTAGGTTCAATGATCGCGTACGCAAAATGCTACATTCGTATCAAGTCACATAACATAATGTTTGTTTATTACGTCACTGCGTCTGCCAAAGAGAGTGCATCCCAGCGTAATAATCAACGCGAATTTTTATGCAATGCACCAGGAAAAATTCACCATGTCACTGGATTGCATGTTGGAGTTATGTACAGATCGTGGCAATTGCATGTAGCAGTACTAGCAGAAACTTTAACATGAAGCTGAAAAGGAAATGGAAAAGTCTTCCTGCATTTTAGCATGGTTTGCACTGAACCCACAATTTTCTACCAAGTTGTCTATAATACCCGGCCTAGGCTCTCTCGCCAGAGCAAGCAGAGGTAAAAATTGATTTGCGTTAGTGATAGAAGTGGCGTTTGCCAATTCCATGGAGCAATTGAAACGAAATAATGCAAGTACAGTAGGTGAATAAATTATGAGGAATTTCCAACTTCAACTGGAATTAATTTTCGTGCTGAAAAGAATAGTCGTGTTTTTTTTTGTGACGGAGTTTAATCGTTCTATTTGAGTTTGAATGTGCTTTTCAACACCAAAACTACTCGTAACTAAGCCATGGACACACAATGAGTGGGTGCCTGCGAGCGGATCAGGATTGGGCATTTCTCGAATTCTCCTCCACATGCTTTCTCCTTCGGTAAAATTTGTGCAGACAACTGTCATTTTTCGGATCTGAAAATGTTCCCCTCCAGATCAGAATACTTTCCAGATCCAAATATTGACAGTTGTCTTCACATACGATATTTTACCAGAGGAGAAAGCATATGCAGGGGAAGTTTGTTCCTGATCCGATCGCCAAAACGGAGCCATTATCACGTCAAAGAAGAAATTCCCCTTAATTGACCCTGTGGTCGAAGTGCAACCAAGATTCCTCACGCGACAACTTTTGGTTCATTAGTAATGCTCGTATCTGTCCTGTTTTTCGCGGTACAGTCCTTCTTTTCCCACCTAAGAAGCGATCCCGCGAAAATTTTTCATGTCCCGCTTCATCCTTTGAATCTTTTTTTTATTTAGTTTGCCAACAGTTAAGGTCTGGACGACCAAAAAATTATGGCAATTATTACACTTAAACTGAAATATAAACTAAGTTCATACACAAATACATTAATTTTTTATTTGCTGTGTTGGATTCCTGGTCATAGCGGCTTTGTCGGAAACAGCAGAGCCGATGAGCAGGCTCGTAAGGGCATAACCACTATGGTCAACAAAAAGTTTCGTAACATAAGGATGCCTCTGGCTGCTTGTAAATTGGTCTTAAAGCTGCAACGACTGACAGAGCAAACACCAGATGGAGTGTTGGCTGCACATGGCATGTAACTAGGCAAATGTGGCCTATACTGAACCTTTATCGCTCTTCAGTGCTGCTGCTGTAGGATAAAAAGCAATGTTGTGGATTGTTGGTTTTGAAGAGCATTCCAGGCAGGAAACTTCGAGTCTCTCTTCGCACAATGATTATTGCAGAAGTTGTGATGACGAGAATGAGGACAAGAGCTTTTTTCATTTTCTCTGTGCCTGCCCTGCCTTGGTCCATGGTTACTTTCCAATTGGATGCCCTGAAGGAGATGAGTTTGTGTTTCATTGTCTGCTCTGGCTGGTTTGCGAAGTAGGTTTTAGTCGGTGGACGATTAGTCCATGGTGGTATTACAACGAACCCTATGGTGATCTAAGTGTGCTCTAAATGTCAGAACAGCCCCTTCAATCTAACCTAATCTAATCTGCTGTTATTTTGTTCTTTCAATAAACTGAATTCTATGTACATATTATATTATATTCAGGAACGACAGCATCAGTTGAATGAGTTTTTTCCGCAATGACTAAATCCTAAGCCGAAGGCAAGACTCGATTACCGATCGAAACACGGGGCGCGTTTTTCCGAGGACTGGATCCGCATTCACTGATCTAGTAAATGACAGTAAGAAAAGACGTAAGTAGAGCTTTGTGTATCCGTAAGTGAAAGAGAGACGTATGGTTTACATGCCGAATCTCATAGGAATCCCGAGAACAGAATGACAACCTACTGATTTTCGTTATCGCCGTCCCTTACTAACTAAACCAAACTGAAAAAGGTCGGTCTGTATCAATTCTCTTTCACGTCGTATGTAGAGATTTATTTGATTAGAAATTTTGGTCCGAGGAGACGAATCAGACATTTTTTCCGGTCAATTTTTCTTCTAAAGATCCGGTCAGATACAGCGACACTTTTTATCCCACTTGGGGATGCACAACAGTTTACATCTTTGTTACTCACTGTCATTTACTATATCAGAGTCTATGCTTGCCAGAACGCTCCCATCAAAAGCAATGCAGCCAGGTGAGTTCACGGGGTTCGGACCCATCCCGAAATAATTTGAATGTGAACAAAAATATGATAATATAATCAAGTCTCTCTCTACCATATGTACAGACTGTGCATTTGACCAGGGTGTCATTATGTAGGGGCGTGGAATCTTCTGGTAATTTATTTTTTATTTATTTATTGGTATTTATTAGTAGTCTTAAAGTAAAGGTTAAAATTTTTTCCGATACTTAATCGCCAATATTTTTGTCAATTTCACATTCATTAACTAGATAAAATCACACGGACCCCACATTGAGCGCCACTAATTTTCAGGCATTTCGAGCTTTTTTTGAAAATTTTTACTGTATACTCGAACATATTATATCCTACTCTGCTGTAGAATAAAAAGCCTACAAGTAACCTTGAGGTAGTCGTAAGATAAATTAAGGCGGTATAAAGGTAGCGTTATCATAAAGTCAAAAAAGGTTCAAGTTTTCATATCTTTGTACCAAGCGCCTATCCGATTACCCATTTTGATTTCATTGATTTAATAAAAGCACACCTACTCCACGTTGGGCGCCAAATATTTTCGGGCTTTTTTTAGCATTTTCGACTATTTTACACTGTAAACTATCGTTAACATGGCAATCGTCTTAAGATAGCGTATACCTCCTTGTGAAGAAAAGCACGTCAACAACTCAGCGATCTGTGCCGAATTTAGAATTATTCGACCATTTTGGTGAATCAGAGGAGGACTGCCAAGTAAGGGTCGGCTGTATGAACTACGGACATTTCGAAGCGTACTACCCTAAAATGTTAGAGCGATCTTCTGTAAGTTGAATAGGGCGCTAAGATGCTTAAGGTCAACAGAAGAGTTTTATCAAAAATTCTATCAACGCACGCAAAGGAATTTACATTAATATGGACTTGTAGGGATCAAAATATTATTAAGGTAGAGTTTTTAAAAAAGTTACGTGCTACAGAGTCATATAGGCACCTCACACTAGACAAATTTTGTGTACAAAAATATATCTAAGAGCTTTACTCTTACAAAACAATTTGCGGAAGCAAGGTTATAAACCACAAAATTTGCTTGCGCCAAAAAATTCAAACGGCTTTGACAATGTTTGCGGACATTTCAAATTTCTGCCGACTCTTTCAAATTTTAGCAAATGAAGTGCCGTGTTAGGGCATTTCACTCATCCATTCTGTCTGTGGACAGTTCCTGAGGGGTTCACGGTCATGCAAATTTCCAAACCACTGGCAAAGTTCTAAGCCACTATAATTGTTGAACAAAAATTTTCTGCAAATTTTTGCTAGTCTGAGGTGCCCAATAGGATCAAATCACTTTCACACAATTAGTTATTTTTGTATTTTTGAGAAATTTTCGTGTTTGTAATGTGTGTATCGGGGAAAATGTCCTGGAAATTAAATTTGTATATATAAGATTTTTGAAGCTTAACCTCTGATAAATAAATGAAGACTTCGCTCCTACAATTTAAAATAAGTCAAGTCTCGGAGACTTAGAACATAGAGGCATGGAATGAGCTTGTCCTTTATGTCTCTGGTTCCAACAGTTGGCGAATAAGTCGACAGCCAGCCTACGCGGTTGTTGTTTGATATTGACATATGTTCACTGTTCTGTCGAATTGTGCATGAATAAAGATCAATTCTAGTCAGATTATTGACAGTCAGCCTACTAAGTTGGCGTTTCGGTATTGACATAATGTTGACGGCACTGTCGAATTGTGCATAAACAAACGTCAATTCTTGTCAATATTTAAATCTCATAATTACTAAACTTTCTACTGAGTTAGCTGACTGTCGACCACATTTCGACTTAGTACCCAGATTTTGGAGCCACTGTTTCTATGGAGACATACAGGACAAGCTCATCCCATACCTCTATGTTCTAAGCTCGAAGAATGTTGCCAGCATGCACCTCCTACTATGATTATATGATATAACCGTAAATATTATAAAAGTAAATACAAATTCGAAAATTTAATTCAAAAATCATCTTGTTTTTATCCTTTTTTTCAATAGCACTATCTCGCTAAATGACTAATTAGCCTCACTATTGGATATCGACTGGTTTCCGTTATCAGATAAATCAATAATCTTAATATTGACTAAATTAAGAGGACTGTTCTTAAAAAGGGATTTTTTTTTTTCAAGAAAAATAAAAAAATGTTATTCCTAAATTAAATTATTTGACCTAATTATATTTAAGGACTCTCGCCATTCTTGGAAACATAGTGAGAAGAGCTCCAATACTTTCTTCGCTGTAAGAAAACTTGAACAAATCACTTTCATGTAACGAAGTGCATACTACCCACAACTCCGTCATCTCGTAAGCACACACCAGAAATGCAATAGCATGCTGGAAATCTTTACACCAAAGAAAGTTGAGAGAAATGTTCGCAATGCAACAATTTTACGATTGCAGCAAACATGATAATGCAATCGGGCGCTCATAACACGCTGCGGTTGCATCGCGCTCTGATGTAGCTGCAGTTGTTGCATTGCATATTGCACTACCTCGACAGCACTCTTCGGTGCTTGCTTTCAATTGGAATGCCATTCAGCGGGAAAACAGATTTCCTTGTCAGTTGTATAACAGATTGGCGATCATCATTGTCGTCATTTAGCCCAGAGGCAGCAAGTTTGGCCGCAATCTGCATATATCCATTCACAATTGGCCATATTACAACCGCGAGTCCAATTACTGCACACCACCACTCCCGGCTTAAAAGAGGCTCCACTGTAGCCAAAACAAGGAAGCGAAAAAAATCAGGACATTGTTGTCGATTGCCCACCATAATCTTCAGTTCCATCTTAAGGGTGAGATTGTGCAACGGAAACTTTGGATATAGTGAGCCGGGCGTGTTATTGTTGCCTAATGACGACAACTGCAACAATATTGCCGGCATTAACGAGTGCTTGTGAAAGGTAAAAGGTGGATAATTGCCGATCAATGGGAACAAGTTGCCTCCAACCTCAGTGGATGAATTTATGAGATCTCTCTTAGGCGACGAGGTACTGAGATCGATACCGGCAAGGTGATGCACTTTATTGAAAGTGTACTAACATTTAAGCGAGTTCCTTACAAACGAATGAAAGATGCTATCGCGATAAGAAAATTGCATAATTGTTAATTGTTTTCACTAAAAGTTAATGACATGCCAAATGAGCTATGGAGGTTGATAATCGAGGAAACTGCAAGATTGGAATACTGCATCCGCCCATTGATGAGAGATAGTACGAATGTATTTACTATTAGATGCTGGTTTTTGTATTATGTACATAAAGCTCATAATTTTACATAGCGTATGATACTCCACACACCCTATTGATGTATTATTTATATGTTTATATGCTATTAAAATATTATATTATGTACTATATAGTGTAGAGTCCAACATCGATAAATGGATAAATCATATTTCAAGAGTCTGACAATTTCCTTATCAATGTTATCTATCCACCGTGCTCTTCCGTCCAATGTGTCACATTTAATGTGAAAAAGAACTAAAAAGGACCTCCATATGAGAGCTTTTCGAGTACTTACCTACACCAAATGCCCCTAAATGGACATTAAGACTGACTGTTTTTAAGGCAACTGCCTTATACCTTGGGCACACGTTGCGCCCGAATGATCATTCGGCGAGTGATAAATTGCTGACAATGATGAATTGGACAGACACACATTAATGTGAATGTCATTCCAACTGTCACTGATTTTTTTAATAAATATTGTTTTTATCGCTAAGCAACGAATATATCGCTTAGCAACGAGTGAATATTATTTCTATTGCATATCAACGACTGAATATTGTTAAAATTAACATTGAAAAAAAAATAACTTTCTGCAATAAAACTTTACATAAAAATTGGGGCAACCGGTAGCGCAGTGTGTTGAGGCATCAGTCTCATGTTTGACTACCGGCGTTTCGGGTTCAAATCCCGTTCACGACAACGTTTGTAGCCATGGATGTGCAGGAGGTGCATGCTGGTAATTGCATTCTCCGAAACCAGCTTATGACAACGAAACGTCAACTGGGCCAACATGGAACAGTTGACCTGCTATGCCCCATAAGGGGTTAGGGCAATTGAGTAGTATCTGTATGAACGTCCTAAGGTACATAAGCCCGTAGGTTTAAATTGAATCAATGTGGAGGATTTAATCGGATGATTAAACGTTATCAGTCGATGCAAAGTACCGATGATATAATAATAATAATAATACCAAATAAATAAATCTTACTTCAAACATTTGACCAAAATGTTAAGGCGCTAGCTTCATTTTATCGAAAATTATCGCTTATTTCACGTTTCATTTGTAGGGAAGGTAGGGGTTCCTTGAGTTGGATCTGGCCCATTTTCAGTAACAACTAACTAGAACTTACTATCAACACCCGACCAAATTTTCAACTCACTAGTCTTATCCTGTCGAAAGTGATCGTAGTTCAATAATACAATTATACTTAAATTTTTGCCATTTGTAGGGGAGGTAGGCGTTCCTTTGGCCTAATTATGCTCATCGTACTAGAACTCAAGCAGCTTCTCATCTGAAGTTTACGTACCAAAAATCATCTCCCTACGTCACTTGCTTCAAGAATTATATACAAAAGCCTGAAAAGTAGGGTAATGCGGGGCTCTTTGTAAGAAAACTACCGTTATTTTCAAACTGATCAATCTCATTTTGACAGGAAAGTACAAAATGACCCTTTCAAGTTATCTGCCAAAGTTACAGCTTTTCACGTTTATTCAATCGAGAGTTATATACTCGTACATTTAATTATTTTGAATATGTAGAGGAGGCAGGCGCTCCCTTAGCCGGATCATGCCAATTTTCAATACCAACCAATTATATCATACTACGAACATCTGACGAAAATTTCAAGCCAATAGCTTTATTCAATCGAAAGTTATCGTACGAACGGATAGACAGACATGGCGAATCAGGAGGTGACCCTGACCATTTATATATTTTCATTGCATTCCTGCGGTGCCTCCTTTAAGGTGTTACATATTTTCGCCGTCACGAAAACAATATATGTACCCTATACTTATAAAGTCTGGGGTATAAAAAACATAATAAATATTGCAGAATACCATATGTATATCATTTCTGTAAAATAAAATACATATGTCCAGAATTTTGCATTTTCTTCTGAATAATTAAGAAGTTCATAAAATTAAGCTTCTTGATACATAGTATCTGTTGTGAAAACGCAGAAGCTATATCGAATACGGTATCATCACACAAATGGCTGTGAATTTATATACATAATCATGCGTATAAAAATTCAAATGTTTATACCCTAATTTTTATTGTGGCTCGAATCCCGCATTTCTTTATTTTTTGCCTATTTATCATTCCAGTTGTTAACTTTTGGAATTCCTTCAGGTCTATGCAAAATATACCCAGTTGGAATTGAAGGCAGGACTGCCTCCAGAATTATAGTTTACAATGTGGCGTTATTGATAATGATGCATTATTTTAAATTTTGAATTTAGCGGTTGCGCAAAATTTGCCGGTATCCATAATCTACTGTCCATTAAGTAAGCCAGCTATTAAGACGATAACAGGTGTACTGTGGATAAATGATTTTGTCAAAAGGGGTAGAGTGACGCGTGTTTTTAGGGAGGTCCCCAAATTTTAAAAGAAGCCAAGAGACTTCACGACAGGGAGGGTGTTGAGACCGGGGTCGGTCCCATCTGGACCCCTTTATGCGCGCACGAGCGAACCTGGTCCGCCCGGCAATCAATCGCTCTTTATTTGTACTCCCAATTTTGATTCCCAACGTTTACTTTGTCTTCCCCCAGGTCTATGAATTTTTATTAATACGTAAACCACTTTCCCGACTTCTCGGAGGTATACGGCTAAATGGGTAGGATGTACATGCCAGCAACATGCATCGTCCGAAATCAGTTTATGCTAACGAAACGTCAACTAAGCCACAGGTTAGGGCAAATAGTAGTATGTAGTAGTAAAAATGGGGGGAAAAAAATAGTCGATAAGGATGGAATGGTTGACGGACGGATCAGACGCCCCCACGGTCGCACCTGGGTCCGGGGATAATGGGACCCTCGGCCTCGGGTTTCGTACCACCAACAGATCACTATTCATCAGGTGCTGCTACAATCTGCTGGTGGGAGCAGCACTACCAGGATATGGTCCATTGCAGGTGGTTCATTGCAGGTGTTCGGTCGGAGCGTGGAGGATCTTCAGTGTCCGATCAGAGCGCGAAAGAGCCCTAGGTACCTTTCTGCTTGCCAGGATTTTCCTTTTACGTCATTTAAAACTTCCGTTTACTTATTGCATTTTTTCTATTATTGGGATAGTCAACAGTTTTTAGAGATCATGACTGAATTATTGCAAGGAATGCAGTGTTGCGCCTTTGCTATCATCGCGATTTTCTGAACTCTGTTTTATTAGTTTAGTATTTTGTTTTCTCTTTGCTATTTTTTCTTTTCTATGTTTTAGTATACAATCGTTGCCGGCAGGTTCAGACACCCAGCCATTTTGTTTCTTTTCTCGTTTTGAAGCACGCTCATTAGTTTCTGATTGTTTTTCGCGTCTGATATCTTGTTTTTGTGACTAAGCAAATGACGACTAGTCTGTTATTTCGAACTATTAATTTATTTCTATTTGTCTGTATATGCTCTGAATTAGAAATTATATGTGTGTAACTAATTTTGCCGTTATCATTTTATTAGTTTATTGCTGCTTATGTATTTATACCGTATCATATATCGCATAATTTAAATTTATCTTTTTTTTTCTTATCATATTTATTATATTTATTTTTGTTGTCTGGTTAGCCAAATAGTAGCATCGCGAGTGAATGTATTTATTTTTCTATTCCGTATTTAACAATACGTTATAAAAAAAACCTTAGTTTTTATTGGCATCGTTCCGAAGGGAATCATCCCCTTGATGCATTGCTTCTCGATACGATATTAATTGTTAAGTTAGTCTGTGAAATCGTAGGTAGCAAAGTTATTTAGAATTTTAGACATTTGTTCATTTACGTATCTATCTATCTATTTATTTATTTATGATCTGGTTAGCAGAATTAGTGTTGTTATTTCATAATTTATGTAGGCCCGTTTTCTCAATGTCCAGTTAAAATTTAAACTCGAGATAAAATTTGTTGTTGTTGTTGTTTCCCCTGTCAAATTTGACAGATGGGTGCGTTCAATGTCTGTTTAACTGGAGTTTAAATTTTAATCAGACATTGTTTTTTATAAATTATTGTATTATAGTTAGATCAGCAAATTATTTAAATATTCTGGCAATATGTTGAGTAGTTCGTAGGTTTTCTATTTATTTATTATTTTTTTTATAGTGCGTGTAGCAGTACAACAATCTGTACCATTTCATTTCTCTTGGGGCGACCGGTAGCGCAGTGCGTTGAGGCATGAGTCTTATGTTTGACTACCGGTGTTTCGGGTTCGAGTCCCGTCCACGACGACGTTTGTGGCCATGGATGTGCAGGAGGTGCATGCTGGCAACTGCATTTTCCGAAACCAATTCATGCCGTCGAAACGTCAACTGGGCCACTGTGTTAGTTAGCCTGTGTTTTAATGTGTTATTTCACCCGTATGAAGCACCCTTATTCAATTTCAAATTCCGATCTGAAATTTTCTCCTCCCCCACTCTTTCCCTTTCTGAAAATTCAAAGAAAATGCCAAAAATGGAATGTACTCAACATTATCTTTCTCACGATACCCCACATGCCTATACCAGTCGATAAAAAAAGAATCCACCTTAATTTCGCCTCTATATGGAATGTTCTCGACGATACCTTTCTTACGATACCCCACTTGCCTATACCAAACGAAAAAAAAATGTCGACCTTCATTTCCCCTCTATGGGGACCCCCCCTTAAAGTTGACCTATAACGACGCATCACTTTCTCCAGAGAATTATAGTATTTCTACATATTTTCACCAAATTTCATGTATGTAGCTTGAGCCGTTTATGAGATATTTCATGCACAGACGGACAGACGGACGCATGACCGATTGCATAAGGGTTTTGTTTTACTACAAAACCCTAAAAAGGAGCAGCAATCGGAACATTGCAAAAAATCGCGGCGACAAAATCCGCGGCGTATTTGCGACGGATTCGCGACGGAAACTCGTGGCGATTTCTAGATGTTCACACCGGGGCGAAAAAAAATCGCAGCGGAGAAAATCGCATTCAGTGTTCGTTGTTTATTTTATTGTACAACTTGGTCTGCAGCGAATTTTGACGCCACACCGCCACGAAAAAATTCGCAGTAGAAAACTTCTCCATGGCTTCCGAATAGGAAGAAACTGTTTTGCTTTTAGCAGTGGCTGAGGATGTACAATAGAAAGGCAAAGGTAGAACGTTTCACGATCTCGATCAGTTTTTCGATATCGCTAGCCATATCGAATATACGACTACTTGTGAAGTAAATAAGAAGACGCGGTGGTATCGACAAGAATGAAATCGCACTCAGCAATTTTTTGTCGTCGCGACAAAAATCGTTGCACAAAGTGGGCATTTTCATAAGATGCTGTGGTCAGATTTTTGATACAACGCAAATTCTACGAAAATTCGTGTCGCGAATCCGCCGGGCGATTTTTGTCTCTTAATAGTGTTCTGTTGACGTGCTGGGTAGCCGTATGGTCTCAGTCACCGCTCAACGGAGGTTAAATCCACGGCGCGTTAATAAAAACGTCTTGTGGATACTACTGCGCTCCGAGCTTGTTAGTATAAAGACGGCGCGGTTAAGGGTCGCATGCTAGCAACTGCACCATCTGGAAAATATATGCTATGTAAACGTCAACAGGCATAATAATGCAAGAGATGTTGGCGCGCCCATGCCCCTGGAGGAGTCAAAGCAATTAACATTGTTAGTGTAGTGCGGGTAATAATAAATTTTGATGCATATGTATAGGTAGTATAATAATAAAAAAAATGGTTTATTTAAACTACAAATATTTTTTCACTTTTTATTTCATTCTTACTATAAGAGAACATAAAAAATCCTTCCTTTACTACACTACTGTCTCGAATACCGCGCGTGTCATAGACGCACAAATGTCAGCTTTTCGATTCACACATTGAGTACCATTGAAAATTGCATTTTCCGGACACCGAAACACCTTTGGATAAAGGAACCTATCAGTTGTCTGCTCCGCATTTTCCTTGTCTGGATTGACAGCACAAACATAGTAAACATTACTATTCTCCGGCCATATTCCAACCTGTCCGGGATAGTCACACTGAAAATATCTCTGGCAAGTCGAAGTCGTTTGAAACTCCTTGGCACTGCAAATATTCGTCTCGACGTCATAAAACTTCCCTTGCGGACAACGAACGAAAATCTTTTGCAATGAAGTGTTGTCCTTCCAATAGCACGCATAAAACGTTCCACACTGGTACGGATCGGGAAAGATACCTTCGCCCTGACAATCAAATCGTCGACCTTGCAAATGAGCCGTCGTACATGTTGCAGTCCGTTTGTCACATCGCGAACTATTCTCGCACTTCATTATATCCGCTTCCATCCACTTATTATCCTTCTTATAGCAATAGACCAGTGTTTGGTCATCGCGACAAGTCTGCCCCCAACTGGAACATAGACCCCAAGTATGCGCCACCCAGAGTATATTGACCAGAGAAACCTTCGGGTTATAATATGATTTTAGGAGCAGATATTAGATTTAAAAAGATTATCATTTAGTTACAATACTCACCACTATTAGTATCGTCTGCACGGATGTCATGTTGATTCGACCTTTTGGAACTGCACCAGTTTGATGTTGAACGAAATGTGATGCCGCTTTCAATTTTGCCAGTTGAATTTATTTCAAATTAAAAATATGTCATTTTTGATCTTAGTTAATCTTTTAAATATTGTTAAAATAAAATAGAATGTTGTGACTTCTCGAACTCCGCGCAGCGAAGGAAATGTTCGTTATCGTATCAACCGTCTTATTGATGTTTATTGATGTATCCGAACACGGAGATAGGTCACAAATATTTTTGACAACAAACTGAAGCTCGGTAAACATCACCCATACTCCTTCATTGGACATTGACCTTTATGTTGATTGTGATGAGTCTCATTATATGATATGATGTATTATTAGCAAGAAAGCGAATTCAGAGATGGATGAGAACCATGAGTGCAAGGAATTTCAAATGACAAACATGCAATATTTCAAGAGCTGAAATGGAGATGAGATAATAACCGCGTTCGGGAAAACCGGACAAAGTTGGACTCTGAAACGAACGGCCTGTAGCAAGTGACGGGCGAATTCAAACATCCACCATGCAGATGATTCGCCGCGTATAGGGGCAAATTGCGGACTTCGTGTACAATGCACAAAACAAATTGCGGAGAAACAAGTTGACGTTCAAGCAATTCACTTTCAACTCTGATCTTGGTGGGATCCCTGGATCAAAGGCCGGTCAGTAGTTTTGTATGAAAATTGATCAGATTCAAATGACTCGAACGCGGCTAATATTTCCAGTTACCATAGTAGCAAAGGCACCAACTCCCGTTGATAAGATGTAATGAACCACCTGCAATGGACTGCTGCTTCCACCGGCGAATCTATGGCAGCACCTGATGAGTAAGGATCTGTCGGTGGTACGAAACCAGACGCCGAGGGTCCCATTACATCTGGACCCAAATGCAGGCGCGAGAGCAACCGAGCCATCCGCCAACCATTCCATCCTTATCGCCTCATTTTTTTTTAATTTTTTTATCATCATTGAGGTCCTCAACAACACCTTTGGACCTTCGAATGCATCATCATTAGTAGTAGAAGACGCTCTGCAAATAGCCAGACTTGATACCAGCCCACCATCTAAATAACTGGAAATAACTGCGGCTATTAAATTGATGGATGCGGGTAAAGCCCCGGGGATAGATGGAATTCCGATGGAACTTTTTAAAAGCAGATGCCAATGCTACTGCGGACTACCAAAACTCTCCCTAAGGAGTGGAAGAAGGGCAACGAGCTAAGCAGTGGCCTATGCTTTATGTTGATCAATTCGGGAGACGTGAGCAGAGTTGCTTGTTGCCCCTGTCCTTTACATATTAATAAGAATTAATAGGCCTGGGGATGACAACACAAACAAGGGAGTTAAAAATGGGGAATAATCAAAAAAATGGAGTGGTTTGCGGAAGGCGTAGATGCCCTCGCGCTCGCATCGGGTCCGAGTGTAATGGGACTCTCGGGCTCTGGTTTCGTGCCACCGACAGATCACTACTATTCAGGTGCCGCCTTCAATCTGCCGCTGAAAGCAGCTCAACCAGATTAGAATATGGTTCATTACTAGTCTCCAAACTGATAGCAAAAATAATCTTGAACCGGATCAAACAAACAGTTGACCGGGCATTGAATGATGAGCAAGCCGGCTTTCGCGAGGGCTTCTCACGTAGCGACCACATCAACACCCTCCGAGTTATTATTGAACAATCCGCAGAGTGGTGATCCCCATTACATCTCATGTTCATCGATTTCGAGAAGGCATTTGACAGCGTTGACCGGGAACACATCTGGAGGGCTTTAGGTAGGAGAGGCATACCACATAAAATAATTTCCATCATCAAGGAGTCCTACCAGGGAGCCCAATGCCACGTCTTACAAAAGGGTAAACTATCAAATCCTTTCTAGGTGCATAGCGGAGTGAGACAAGGCGGCATTTTGTTACCTACACTGTTTTTGAATTTCCATTAATGATGTACTAAGCGTCGCGCTTCAAGGACACCAGAACGAAGGTATAAGATGGATATTGTTCAAATACCTTCAAGACCTAGACTATGCTGACGATATTTGTCTTCTATCAAATAAATCGGATCAAGTAGCTCAAATGTCTGATGTACTGCAGCCGTAAATTCGGGGCTTAAAATTAACGCTGCCTAAAACTAAGTACTTGAGCTTGGATCCAGGGAGGTAAAGCGAAATTTGTGTTTCGTGGCATGCAGTCGAAAAAGTTGACAATTTCTGCTACATCGGAAGCGTAGTTATAGCAAATGGTGGAGCGGATGCTGATGTACAAGGCTTGGGCAGCTTTTTTCAGTTTGACTCCTTTCTGGCAAAACAACAACATTTCGAGACGCACCAAACTCCGCATCTTCCAAAACAACTTAAAATCAGTGCTTCTATATGACTGTTCAACTTGGAAGGTGACCAATAAGATATCCGTAACAACTAGACTCCAAACTTCTGTGAACCAGTGTCTACGTCGCATCCTACACATACGGTGGCCGGAGGTCATTTCTAACGACGACCTCCTTACTATCACTGGTCAGGACAGGATAGACCATTCCATTAAAAGGCGAAAGTGGCAATGGATAGGTTACACTCACCGAAAAGGGCTGAACAACATTGCTCAACAGGCCACAGGGAACCAACGCAAGTCGCCGTGTTGGACGACCTAGTAACACCTGGCGAAGATCAGTTTAGAGAGAGGGTGCCTCAACAGGCATGTCGTCGAGTGAACTGAAAGCGATGGCGATGAACAGGACGAGGTGGAAAGTACAAGTAGGCGGGGTTAATGCCCTATGCCCCACAAGGGGTTAACAGGAACCAGAGAGAGATACGGAAAGGTACTATTTATGAAAGATGTCAGTTGCTGGTTTGTGACTTTGGTTTAGAAAATATCAACAGGCAGTAACCTCCTAATAAAAGCGCGTTTATACCGCTACAATCAAAGGATAAGGCGAATGCAGAATTTGAGAAAGGTATGAGGTATTTATATCCGTATAATACAATATATAAATTTGAATTATCACCAACAACACCATTAGCGAACACAGCAAGACCATCTAGTCCCAATTTTTCAGTCCAGTTCCGCATCGAAAGTGGAGCTAAAAGTTAGTACCCAAACTAACTAAACCGATACGTTTACATCGTCACGAGTTAGATCGATTTAGTTAAACCTCGAAGATAGTCCCATGATATAAGCACAGTGAATGTTATCATTACCTTGATATTTACGAAAAAGTAGCTTAAGCCACTTTCAAAATAAACGGCTCATATGACCATTGTAGTTAGGGCTAATGGTTTTGAAAGCAACTGCGAGCCATTTTCTGGTGGCCACCATCGACACTATATGCTATCCATCAAGATACACGATTGCAATGGACCGGAGCCAAACAAGTGCGTGTCGTGCGTACTCGTATCTTCATGGGATTTCATTGAACAAATAAGCTACCCTTTAGTATTTACGACGTCTTTTGTATCTGTATCCCGTCCGATATGAAAATCACAGACTCACTGAATCCGCGACATGATTAGATTCAATGTGCCTCCATGTTTATTAATAATTGCAACAACACGCAACATTCATAGGCTACATGGAATCAATCAGCGATGAAACAATCATCAATTATCACGCACTCAACAATTTACAGGGGTGTTCGTTCAATGTCTCAATTCGCAGTTTTTGCCGACATACTCGTATAAGTAGGTTGATCGAATAACATGATCGACATGATCGGTATCCAAAGGTACTACCTACCATGTGTACGAGTACCAAAAGTGCTCTATGGTACTACATACTATGATAGAATAAATTTGCTGTATGTTACTGGAAGGCATTTTCGCCGCCAAAATATTGCCGGTCGTGATTATGTCACTCGGTATTGGCCAGTGGGATATGTCCATTATAAGGAACGCAACTAGTGCAGAGGTGGATAAGTTGCTTGTCCGTACCCGATTTACGAGAGATTGGTGGAACAAATGGTCATATTTAAATATTTACATATCTATATACATAATTAAAAAACAAAATTAAATCAAACCAATACGGTCCAATATGCATTTTGAAAATACTGCCGATCCAGTCTCCGAGGGGAGACAAAAATATATTTTAAAAATTTTGGGATTTGCCCTAACCCCTACTGCGGCATAGCGCGTCAACTATTTCATGTGGCTCAGCTGACGTTTCGTTGGCATAAACCTGTTTCGGACAAAGCAAAATTCAACTGACATTAACTTAAAACCTTGGAGTTAACTCTCTCTCTTTCTCTCTCTCTCTCTCTCTCTCTCTAATTGCCTTGACCCCTCCAGGGGCATGGGCGCGTCAACATCTCTAGCATTTCTATGCCTTGTTGACGTTTCAATAGCATATCTACTTTTCGGAAGTGCAGTTGCTAGCATGCACCTCCTATCCGCGCCGTCTTTATACTGACAAGCTCGGAGCACTGTGAGAGTTCTATTAGTACTCACAGGCAGTTTTTGATCGTGCCGAGATTTGATCTCCGAGCTCTAGATTAGTATCGTAGAGCGGTGACCGAACGATCACGGCCACCGAGCGCGACAAAAATGCGAACTAACGTTTCCAGCAGTAACATAACTTTGGGGGATGAATCACGGAATCTGGGACTGACGAACATGCCCAATCAGTTTATCCCCTGTCGAATGCTCACAGACTCGTTTTTGTGAAAATAAAACGCGCTTGAGTTTGTAATAACCGCCATACATTATCCGATCCGTCGCCCGATCGATCGGCCGATGGATCGCCACAAAATGTCAGCTGATCAAAAATTATACGGAACTGTCAAAAAAATCGTCAACGATAAGCGCATACAGAGGCCGATCTATCGGCCGATATCGATATCGGGCGACGGATCGGCCGATCGATCGGTGTGTGTATGGCACGTTTAAGGAAAGGACGCGAAACAGTATTGGAAGTGTTACAGTAGGCGAATATTTCAGAGCTTTCCTCTTACATTATCACCGCCCACAAGATGTTGGCTTATGATTACATATTTATACTATACTATAAAACAGGTCGACCTCTGCATCTTAGTATTGATAGTAACTTTCAAAACAATTTCAGTCGTCCAAATCGATAACGACTTAAAACAGGCAGGTATTTCAAAATCATTTTTGCACTCTGAAGCCTTTCGAACTTTTTAATGGACCTCCTCTGGGCAGCACGACTCAACTTTCTGAAGACCCATAATTCACATATGGATTACCATCAAATGTCCACATATCGCGCCCGAGGCACCTGAAGGCAATAAGCAATAATTGCATGCAACTTTTTGGGATTAGCTCCCCATATTGGCATACATATGTCACCGTGCGAATTGCACTCACGGATTCGTAAAGAATGTATGAAGTTACCTACCGCGCCCGCCTTTCTTTGTTAATACCGGTGATCGCGACAGGCATCCAGATACACATAGGTATAGTACAACAGGTTTTCGTGCAATCACATTGCCTGGCAGTGTCATGAAGGTGTGTACTCCTCTAGTGCATTGGAGCACCTTTTCAACATTACCAGATAACATATAGTACGTACGTACTCGTTAAAATGTTGCGTACAATTGCGTAAGGCTCTACAATTTATTATTAATTACTTGTGCGTATACATTTTTTTTTTCAGATAAATGCTTGGGAAAATGCGATTGTGAATGCAAATGTGATGATTTCATTCAGATAAATGATTCGTGATGAAATCAAATCATTCACCCTTGAATGTGACATTGAATATTTTTTTCATTACCTATTTTTTCTTTCCTTTTTTTTCCTTTTGTTTTTTCAACAAATTGATAAGTACAGTATGAAAACACTACTAGTAATGTCAATTAACTTGATGTCACTGTCAATACTCGTAAGTTGAAGAATAAGTACAGTAATCCCTTGACTTACGTCTCCCTTGTTATAGGTTTTTTTGACTTACGTCGTTCATTACTTTGAGACCAAACCCTTGAAATTACGTCGTCCGTCCCTTGACTTACGTCGCCGTTTTCAGCGAAGATCTTTCCAAACACTTGATATGATATTATTGAAAATGGGGGATATTGCGCTCAGGAGGTGTTTAATGTTGACGAGACAGGCCTGTATTAGAAACGCATGTCCTCAAGAACATTTCTTTCGATTGAAGAAAAAAGAGCTCCTGGCTTTAAGGTAGAAAAATCCAGGATTACTTTGCTTCTCGGAGGGAATGCATTAGGTGATTTGAAACTGAAATCTCTTGCTGTTTATCAATCAGAAAATTCAAGAGCTTTCAAAAATGTGTACAAGGAAAATCTACCGGTTATTTGGAGGTCCAACAAAAAGGCCTGGGTTACTTCTAATATATTTTGTGATTGGTTCGATCAATATTTCTGTCCGACAATAAAGAATATAAATAAAGAAATATTTGGAAGCCAAGAATCTTTCTCATAAAGCGTTACTAATCATAGATAACGCTCCAAGTCATCCCATAAATCTCAAAAATGATGCCATTAAGGTGATTTTTTGCCTCCTAATACGACCGCAATTCTTCAACCAATGGATCAAGGTGTTAATGCATCCTTTAAGGCCTATTATTTGCGGCGTACATTTCACCAATTAATTGAAGCTATTGAGTTGGGGGACAACAGTGAAATGTCAATTAAAAAACCAGGCCGAAGCTTCATTTCGGCCCGGAGTCCGAAGCGTATATACCCTAGACTTGTACAGACCTAGTGGTGATACCAAAATTGGCAACGACCATATGCATTAAAAGTGAGTTTCCTATATGGCCAGTTTATAGGGGAGGTTGGCACACATTCAGGAGGACCTTGGCCATTCTAAAAATCAATTAGCTAACCCATTCTACAAATACTTGTCGAATTTTTCAAGTCGCTAACTTTATTCTATCGAAAGTTATTGCATATTTGAAGTCTCACTTAAAGGGGAGGTAAAGGTTTCGTTTGGTGAACCTTGCGCATTTTTAATAACAACCAACTAGATTCCAGTACAAATATTTTACCAAAATTTCAAGTCACTAGCTTAATTTTTTCGAAAGTTATCGCTTATTTGCCACCAACCAATTAGAAAAAAAAAATGTCAGGTCTCTAGCTTCACTCTATCGAAAGTTATCACTTATTGGAAGTTTCATTTGTAGGAGAAGCAGGGGTTTCATTGGTCGGATTTAACGTATTTTTAGTATTAGCCAACTGGATCCTACTACAAATATTTGCCCAAAATTTCAAGTCGCTAGCTTTATTTTGTCGAAGTTATTGCTTATTTAAAATTTTATTTCTAGGGGAGGAAGGGGTGCCTTAGGTCGGATGGAACCCATCTTTAATGCCAACTAACTTAATCTCACTTCAAACATTTGACCAAAATTTCAAGTCGCTGGCTTCATTCTATCAACAGTTATCGCTTATTTGAATTTTCATTTGTAGGGGAGGTAGGGGTTCCTTAGGTCGGATCTTGCCCATTTTCAATGCCAACAAACTTAATTTTACTACCAACGTTCTGCCAAATTTTCAACTCACTAGTGTTATTTCTATCGAAAGCTATCGTAATTAAAGTAATATTTAATTTTTTTAATTTTGTAGGGGAGGTAGGCGTTCCTTTGATCTGATTATGCCCAACTTACTGTAAGAAAATTACCGTTAGTTTTTAACTGATCGATTTTATTTTTCCAAATCCTATACTCCGGATTACCCTCACGTGCAATCTACCAAAGCTAGAACTTTTCATGTTTATTTAATCGGGAGTTATAAATACATTTATTTATTTTACATATGTAGAGGAGGTAGGCGTTCTCTTGGCCTGATCATGCCCATTTTCAATACCAACCAATCATCAGATCATACTTCCAATATTTGACCAAAATTTCAAGGCTCTAGCTTCATTCTATCGAAAGTTATCGTGCGAACGGACAGACAGACAGACATGGCTAAATCGAATCAGGAAGTGACCCTGATCATTTATAAATATACATTGCTATACCTCCGGAGCCTCCTTTAAGGTGTTACATATTTCCGTCGTGACAAAACAATATGCCCTATGCCTATACTAAATGTCTAGGGTATAATAAATACATTCATATTCAAAAAATGAAAGCTTATACATTTATCGCCTGAAGTTGTTTCTACCCTCGAGTTACGTCGTTTTCGACTTACGTCGCAAATTCTCGGAACCTAACTCCGACGTAAGTCGAGGGACTACTGTATTTCAATACACCAAGCTATTCAAGTACCTATACTCGTAAGCCGACTCTCTTTGGAAGTCATGCGAATGAAGTTTTCACACCGTCGAAAGGTGATAAGGATCCAGATTGTAGCTTTGAAGGCCTATTTTTGCACAAGCGACGTTGGAAGCCCCTTATACTACTCTGTATAAGTTCGACATTAATGGCGAAACACTACAATTCAAAAAACTGAAATCCGTGCTAAGACTACCACTCGTCAAAACTGTAACTTTAAGAAAATATTTTCAAGACCACCTGCATGCTAAATCGTGTGTTTAAAGATTTTGATTTTCACCTTCTCCACTAAACCATGGCAGATACGTCATCAATAGTCAAACAATAGATTTACCATAAAAATACTCGTATACGATTTTTATTTTCCAAATCACTCGCCTAATCACCCCCATTAATATGATACCCATTATTACTAGACTGTTCCTCATTGTAAAGAAGGTCCCTTATTCTCTCAAAAGAACTCAAAATGCTTTCAGAAGTACTCCAGGCCATTCGCCTCATCACGCCGTATTCCCTAGATTTCACTTAATTTCCAAGAATACACCCGTGTCAACACTTCAGTACATTGACCGATTCACACGACACCCGATTTCCTAGATTGCACTTCATATCATGTCTAAGAATGCGCTCATGTCAACACAATAGGGTTGAAAATGCATTCAATCACACTTAAGTCCATTTGCCTCATCCCCCCCCCCCCCCATTTACAATACATGACACCCGTATTTCCTAGAGTTCACTTGATGTCCAAGAATGTGCTAATGTCTACACCATAGGGTTAAAAACGCCTTCAACAACACTCTAGTACATTATTCCATTCAGACGAAATCCGTGTTTCCTAGAATTCACTTTATATCCGAGAATGGGACCATGTCAACACAATAGGGTCAAAAAGGCCTTCAACAACACCCCCAGTGCATTGGTCACATTACTCCGATTAACATGCCAACTGTATTCGTAGAGTTCACTTCATGTTCAAGAATGTATGCCTTCAACAACACTCCTCTCCAATAATGTGCTAATGTCAGCACCATGCGGTTAAGAGCGGCTTCCAGTGCAAAGGCTTCATCACACCGATTCAAACAGCGCCCGTATTTCCTAGATTTCACTTCATGTCAAGGTAGGTAATCAGGCTGCCATGATAAGCACAACACACTTAGACCATAAGCTGGTTCATTGTGATACCGCAAGGGTCTATATTAACCCCCATAACCCTAACTAATTATTGAACCCGCCTGAGCTGACGATAAAACGGAGGAGGCAGTCTATATTGACATTCGCCAGATCCTCCAGTTCTGAGAAGAAAACGGAGCTTAGAGTTGATCCCCTCTTACTTGCCAAGGCCGGACAAGAACAGAGGAGATGGAAACAACCCTCCTCCTCATCGGCGTCTCCACAGCTTCTGCAGAAATCATCAAAAGGAAGGCGAAGCCTACTATCATGCTCCCCAATAAGGCAGTGGCCAATAATCACTCCCACAACAGAACTGATATTCTGCCTTTTCAAAGATATCAGTTGGGATGAGCGAACAGGGTTTAGGCGAATCCACATTGATCTAGTTGCATGACACGTAATGCCACTTAACCACCTAGCATTCGCCTTACTGATACCCTCAGACTTAAAGTATAGCCTACATGAATTGATAGGCATACAAATATTAGCATGTTGCTGCTGAACTACGCCCACAGTCCCCTGGCTAGCAAGATCATCAGCATGGAAATTGCCACCAAAACAACTATTCCTTGGAATCCAGCACATCCGTGAAGGGTATAAAAAAAACCCTGCCTTAACAAGGGTCGAACGCCATTCAGTTATTATCTTAGATGTTAACAGGGTTGATTCCAGAGATCTTATGGCGGCTTGGCTAGTTATATACCTATAGATTGTGATATCCTTAGGGTCACGACGTGCCGCCTCAGCCAGGTTAAAAAAAACCTCCAAAATTGCAATGACCTTTGCCTGTAGGACACTACAGTGATCCGGAAGACGAAACGATAAGCTTAGGTTAAGTTGATCGGAGTAAACGCCTACTCCCACCCCGTCGTCAGTCTTTGAGCCATCCGTATAGATGCCTACAGAGCCCGTCAATGGAAACTCACCGTCAATCCACTGATTACAAGAGGGGATCATACTAACAAAGTTTTTCCCGAAAATGAGTTTAGGGGAAGTGTAATCAGTACCAGCATGGATTATCAGGTGGTTCAAGACCATATACAAGGAAGACAAGATATGGCCTTGCGCATGCCGGCTCTCTGAATACCTACGTCACACGCTCATTCAATTGAATGAATACTTAGTTTTCGGCTTTTATCTCTGTAAATATTAAGCCCAGCAAAAAACTTTCTGAGGAGAAATTGAAGATCACAAAAATATACATAAAAAATGCCTGAACCACTTTTTTCTATCTTAAATAGTTTTCGACATAATCTCATTCAATTCATTCATTCACACGAAATTGAAAAAAAAAACATCAAGCAGAGCCAGTACAAGAGCATTGCATTGCATTCCTCACGACAGTGTCGCAGCAAGCTGCTTACCAAGAATGTCCAAAGGAAGCAAGTTAAGCGTAACATTCAAGGCAGCAGAAGGAGTAGTTCCCAGGGCTCAGCAAACAGGCTAGTCTTTGCACCTTATTCAACAAGCTACACAAAGCCGCTGCCCTAAAAGCAAACCACCAAACAACATTCCCTAGATTTCACTTCATTCTCAAAAATGCGCATGTCGACATAATAGGGCTAGAAACGCCTTCAGCAACAATCCAGTGCATTGGCCACATCACCCCGGTTCACATGACACAGAGTCGGAGTTCTCTTCACGTTTCTATATAAATAAACCTTAATTTAGGTTACCGCATTTGGGGCGACCGGTAGCGCAGTGTGTTGAGGCATTAGTCTCATGTTTGACTACCGGCGTTTCGGGTTCGAATCCCGTCCACGACGACGTTCGTGGCCATGGATGTGCAGGAGGTGCATGCTGGCAACTGCATTCTTCGAAACCAGTTTATGCCATCGAGACGTCAACTGGGCCACATGGAACAGTTCACGCGCTATGCCCCACAAGGGGTTAGGGCAATTGAGTATTGTTGGAATTGAGTGTTGTTAAGCCGAATTAACCTGCAGCGCAGTAAAAAAGAATGTGCCTATAGAATAGTGTGGAGTGGAATCTGCACTAGGGAACCGATGCAAAAATTCGATTTTTTTATTTTTTCACCCTGACCCCGATTTTTCTTAAATTTTTTTAAGCACTTTTTTTCTGGAATTTTTCTGATTGCCATTTTTTAACCCTCGCGCTTTTAAGTCGAAACTACTAGACCTGTTCTTAAAGCCGATATACCGATTTGGTGCCGGTTCTGTTCAGGACCGACACCGATTTTAACATAAAATAAAATAGTTTCCTCCAAATTTTTTTTCAGGTTCCTTTTTTTAAGTTTTTCTTGTTTTTTTTTCTTTTTTAATTTCTTAAACCACGAGCCGGGTTTTAATAGTTTGTAGGGATACTCAAGACACCGGTACTGAAAAAAACCGGTTTTAATACCGGTACTGAACCGAGTACCGAGAATACTAGGGAAACGCTTGCAATACCGATACTCATAAAAGCCGCAAACCGGTACCGAAATCTGAGTATCCGAGATATGTTTTGTCCATATTACTAAAAAAAAGAAAATCGTAAAACTGCATATCTCTCTTTCAAAACTCTAGCCTTGGCCCCTTTTTCAGCCCACACGGCCTTTTGTGAATTTGCACAAAAAATGTATACGGCAATTATCCATTCTGCACCTACAAATATTAATCGCTTTGACTTCACATTATTGATCAAAAAAATCTATCCCTGTTCTGAATATAGGCAATTAAGATAAATAATCAACCCAGCAACGCTCCTAATTAGCTGGTTATCACATAAAATATCGGAGCTAATGTAAATAATAGATAAGACTAATAATACAAAATATCAAATGTATCTGACAGCGTTCCGGAAAATTAAATCACACATAATACTACACTCGTTATCAATACATCCATTGAGAATTTTCTCAAAATTTGATTTCGAGAAAAAAAGATATCTTTCCTCGTTCATAGCAGAGCGTAGTTTCGATCTACGGACCTCTGGGTTATGGGCCCAGCACGCTTCCACTGCGCCACTCTGCTTGGTGTAGAACGGTTCGCAGATAGATGTGACACGTCGGAGTAGATGGATGAAGTATTCGGACAGTTTGTTCAATTTGTTATATGTACATATAGTACTCCTATTACGAGTACAGAGATTTGTTTAGTGTCAATATCGCTAAAATCTTATCTAAATAAATAGTATATTCATAAATACCATATTAAGAAACACTGGCATAAACAGATGTGATCACAGATCAAGTTCAAGAGTTTAATTTTCGAATATAGAGCAACAAATGAAATAAAAAAAATTGTTTTAACATGGCGGTAGTATTCAATATTCGAATATTTGTCTATAGTAGTAGTACAAAAACCAGGCCGAAGCTTCGCTTCGGCCCGGAGTCCGAAGCGTATATACCCTAGACTTGTACAGACCTAGTGGTGATACCAAAAGTAATAATTGGCAACGACCATGCATTAAAAGTGAGTTTCCTATATAGCCAGTTTATAGGGGAGGTTGGCACTCATTCAGGGAGATCTTGACCATTCTCAAAATGAATTAACTAGCCCATTCTACAAATATTTGTTGAATTCTTCAAGTCGCTAGCTTCATTCCATCGAAAGTTATTGCTTATTCAAAGTCTCACTTGTAGGGGAGGTAAGGGTTCCTTGGGTCGGATCTTGCCCATCATTGCCACCAACTAGATCACCCAATTAGATCACCCTACAAACATACAAACAAAATTTTAAGTCTCTAGCTTCACTCTATCGAAAGATATCGCTTATTTGAAGTTTCGTTTGTAGGGGAAGTAGGGGTTTCGTTGGTCGGATTTTACGACTGGATCCTACTACAAACATTTGGCCAAAATTTCAAGTCGCTAGCTTTATTTTGTCGTAAGCTATTGCTTGTTTTAAGTGTCATCTCTAGGGGAGGTAGGGGTTCCTTAGGTCGGATCTAACCCGTCTTTAATGCCAACTAACTCAATCTCACCTCAAACATTTGACAAAAATTTCAAGCTGCTGGCTTCATTGTATCAAAAGTAATCGCTTATTCGAAGTTTCATTTGAAGGGGAGTTAGGGGTTCCTTGGGTCGGATCTTGCCCATTTTCAGTGCTAACTAATAAGACCTTACTACCAACATTCTAACAAATTTTCAACTTGCTAGTGTCATTCTATCGAAAGTTATCGTAATTAAAATAATATTTAATTTTTTGAATTTTGTAGGGGAGGTAGGCGTTCCTTTGATCTGATTATGCCCAACTTCCCAAAACCTAAGCAGCTTCTCACCCCAGGGTTACATGCCAAAAATCAGATATCTACGTCAATTGGTTCAATAGTTATGGACAAAAAACCTGAACGGGGTTCTTTGTAAGAAAATTACCGTTAGTTTTCAACTGATCGATTTTATTTTTCCAGGAGAGTATAAAATTACCATCACGAGCAATCTACCAAAGCTAGAGGTTTTCATGTTTATTTAATCGGGAGTTATAAATACATTTAATAATTTTACATATGTAGGGTAGGTAGGCGTTCTCTTGGCCTGATCATGCCCATTTTCAATACCAACCAACTAGATCATACTTCCAACATCTAGTCAAAATTTCAAGGGTCTAGCTTCATTCTATCGAAAGTTATCGTGCGAACGGACAGACAGACGGACAGACAGACAGACAGACAGACAGACAGACATGGCTTAATCGAATCAGGAGGTGACCCTGATCATTTATATATATACATTGCTATACCTCCGGAGCCTCCTTTAAGGTGTTACATATTTCCGTCGTGACAAAAACAATATACCCTATACTAAAAGTCTAGGGTATAAAAAAGACATTTTCCATTTTCCATTTCTGTGCAAATAGTTGAGTGAAAATAAGCGCGTTTTTTTAACAGTTATGCAGAGCAGGTTAACACCACACAGCCACACTAACAATTTGATCTGAGCCACTCTGGATATAAGGTTAGTGCAAGAATGCTGCTCCGTTAGTATTTCCACGTTTTGAAATGCAGGCGGCGCAGGTGTCGAAGTTTTCGGGCAGTTTGGGAAGCACATAAAATTCATTTCCTGTCAATAAAATGTTAGTTTTGTGTGACTATTAATCCAGGCTAGGAAGTCCGATATGCTTGATTAGAAGAAAAATTGTGTGAAATTTGGCACAATTATTGGGGACAGTTTCCTGAATATGTGCTCAAAAGTCCCCGATGTTAGGGGGTCCGAAAGTGTAGGGAAGAGGGGGCAAATATCCTTTTCTTCATTTTTTCTTGATTATTTTGGAAACAATGGATTATACAAAAAAAAATCCTAAAGCACATAAAATTCCATACAAAATGATATACTATATTATCGCTAGCGATAGCTTTCGCCCATCTCTCCGGCAATTTTCGGATTCCATCTCGAAAAAAGGAGGCGTCTTTCTACGCGACTTTCGACTTTTCGACTTTCTCGTACGAACGAAAATTCTGATCAGCCAGGCCGGGCGCCATGGAACGAAACAGATGGTAGTCGGAAGGAGCGATGTCTGGGGAGTACGGCGGGTGCGGCAAGATTTCCCATTTCAGGGTTTCCAAGTATGTCTTGACCACTTTTGCAACGTGTGACCGAGCATTGTCATGCTGGAGAATGACTTTGTCGTGTCTCTCTTGCTACTGTGGTCGTTTTTCCTTTAATGCTCGACTTAAACGCATCAATTGCGTTTGGTAC
The DNA here is from genome assembly GCA_964017055.1 of Chloromyia formosa. Lineage (NCBI taxonomy): Eukaryota > Metazoa > Arthropoda > Insecta > Diptera > Stratiomyidae > Chloromyia > Chloromyia formosa. The sequence continues at coordinate 23,130,119 of OZ024816.1, read as the reverse complement.
CGACCTCCTGTGATAGTTTCATTTGGTTTCGGAGCTCGTAATATATCACACCGAGCTGGTCCTACCAAATGCAAAGCATAACCTTGACGCCGTGAATATTCGGTTTTGCCGTCGACGTTGAGGCATGTCCGGGCATTCCCCATGACTTTCTGCGCTTGGGATTATCATAACGGACCCATTTTTCGTCGCCGGTTACGATGCGATGTACATAGAAATCCCTTCCGATTGTTATCATTATGAAATATGACGAAGGCGTTGTTAACCCTTTGGTCACGAAAAAAGGACATTCTTCCCAATGAACTGGAACATAAGCAATATGAGTGTTATATGAATCGGGGTGATGAGGCGGATGCTATGGAGTACTTTTGAGGGCGTTTCAAGTCCTTTGGTCAGGAGAAAAGGACATTCTTCGCAATGAACTGGGAAACAGACAATATGGGTGTCATTTGAATCGGGCTGATGAGGCGAATGCGATTTGAAACCAAAATTGTGCAAAAAAAAAATTCTGGATGCAGATATGCTAGGACGAAACAGATGCAGGCACATATGTAAGGAGTTGAACGTGCGACCTAGGGCTATATACGGGGAGTTGTAACCCCCCAAGGGCGGAACACTAGCACTACTCGCTCCAAACCGAAATTGTCCATGCACACTTTGTGCCATAGCTACTGCTGGTTGTGAATCAACAGTTGCGATACTGAGGGTTGTGACCCGCGGAGCGAGCGCAGCAAGCGGAGCCGACACAAGGGACTGTTGATTCACAACCAGCAGTATAGAACAAAGTGTGCATGGACAATTTCGGTCCTACTATACTTCCGGACCGCGCATCATCGCGGACTTTACAGTACATATTCAGGGGACTGTCCCCAGCAATTGTGCCAAATTTCAAAACTACACGATTTTTTTCCTATTTTTCGTTCGTAGCCTGCACTAATATCAAATAGTAAACATACAAAATGATTCTACTGCCTTAGGCGGCTATTACACTATAAAAGTTCTTTTACAAATATATTTGACGAACGATATTTCAAAAGAACTTTTATGAATGATATTAGCCGCTAAAGGGGGAAGGTGTGCAAGCATATTAGAAAAGTAGTTGAAACAAGCAACGTCCATGCAGCAAATCTTTTCTTAGGCGGCTATTACAGTATAAAAGTTCCTTGAAAATAGCTTTCATAAAAGATATTTGTAAAAGAACTTTTATAGTGTAATAGCCGCCTAAGGGAAATTTGTCTACACTATATATGTACTATGGATTTAAGTTTCCTCTTGAGTTGACGTTTGAATGCTAAACTAAACCAAGACACACTCCCAGCAAAGACATGGCCCGTTTTCGTCTTCACTACTTCTAATCTGCTATATAGCGTAACTTCTTTGCTGTTTATCCTGCTCTACTCTGCTCTGTGAAAAAAACGTACCTAACATTTAACAAACTAGGTAAATATCGGATAAATATAAAATAGTTAATAGTTATTTATCCGTAAATGAAGTTATCTATTTCTGCAGAAAAAAAACATCTTTTAATAACTAACACAATGGATTTCAATAGTAGGACAACCGGCAACATTTATCACGCCCACTCTGGTTCTACTCTTCTTTTTCAAATATGGCACTTTGAAAAATATCCATTGATCGGAAAATCATTGTACAATTTTTAACGATAAAAAAACACCTGCTTCCTTCCACTTTGAATCTTTGTCGCCAAAAATACATATATAACCGTCAATACTACACATCTACAAAGAATACCGTCCCGCTCAACTCTCATTCTGTTCCCATTAAAATCAATTTCGAGCCGTTGTACACTTCAGACAGTTGATCCCTCAGGACCTTGTCGTAAAACATCGTTTTATTCAAATTAGGGTCGTGATCTTGTGGCTCAAATCAAGCAGCACCTGCTGCTTATGCACGATCCATCTTAACCTTCTTCCTCTTGTCAGAATAAAGGAAACAATAAAAAATATCCCTCTTGGACGTGGATGCATGCAACTCCGAAAACGCCTATCACACACATTCTACCGAAATTCAAGGGAGACGATAGCAACCGACGGCGACCATAAGAAAAAAGTCTTCAAGTCACTCTCGAAGCCTTGAAATTATGTTGGCATTGAGGCTGAGGTGAGGGCCCGTTCAAAAAGAGCAAAACGTGGCTGGCCACAGTTCACGAAAGGGCCCCTCAAAAATTGCATTTCAAACAACACTTGTCCTATAGGCAAGCCGAGGGGGAAATAAATCAACCGAAACAAAACATGAAATGCACCACAAGAGGAATGAGCGAAATGAAGAATGGAAATAAAAATGTCGTAACCGATCATGCAGAAACACCTGCCCTAATTTTCAGGTTTGAGCGATCGATTTGGTCCTTTTTTTCTCGGGAATAAAAAGGAATTGTGAGGCAGAGTGCCCGTCGTTAAAGGAATAGATACAATTGCAGAGTGTTCCGAAATTTTAAAATATTAAAGATATATTTCAACTTGGTAAAAATGAGCATGGCACCTCGATGTGGAAATGATCCTTTAGGATTTTCAAGAGAATCTTCTGATCAAAGAAAATTGTATTCGTTCCCGTGCACTCGCCTCCATCCCCTTAGGTGGTGATTATCTTTTTTGGGAGTCGTTGTGCATTTCGACCAACTTCGAATTCAGACAATAGGCTTACTATCATTCGGCGGATACACGATGACCGTTGTTGCAGCTTCTGCTGCTGCTGCTGCAGTGAGAGATCACGGGCAGATGCTTGGCAAAGAAAAATTAAAAAAATCGCCGTTGTTCGATTCACCTGTCGTAGGTTTTATCTTTATTGCATTTCTAGACTTCTGCGGGTTGGCATCAAAACTGCGGGATCATAATTGGCGTCAAAAATCGATATGCAGACAGAAGCGTATTTTATGCCGCATGTGTTGCCGTAGGTTTAGATTTTTTTTTTAAAGAAAACGAAACAATTTGCGGATGAGTGTAATTTACAGAATTATCTATAGAACATAAGTGAAGAAAACGATATGTTTCTTTTCATTGCCCATGGGAGTTACGAATATTTGTTGTTTCTAGATTGTTTGCAATTATTAAATGCGACGACGCTCGTACATACAAGTATGTATGTGGGCATTGCACTGAAGGTCAACTTTCGTAAAACTTTTGATACAGTGGCAGAGATAAGAAGGTGATTAGGAGATCGAGTTCTTATACAATCGGTAACTATTCATATATGATCCTAAATCTGATTTTAAACTTAAAGTTAAGTGAATTTATCAGTCCGTTACATGAAACCAACTTTACATCATTACAAAAATACATAACTACATAAAAGCAAAAGTTAGTATTACTGCAATGGGTGGTGTAAATATTTATATCATCTTAGCTCCATTCTTCTTCTGGAACATGTATCTTCATATCAGTGAGTCGGCAGCTTTGTGCGTTGAGGCGTCAGTCCGATGTATTCTTCCTTCCAATCATGGGTTCAAATTCCGCCGTGACAAGATTGGTGTTCGAGCTTCCTGTCGACTGAATAAAAATATTCAGTGATTCACCGTATGGATAATTTGTTTTAACCGTTTTGATGGATAATTTTGCATCCATTCCGGATATTTTGAAATTCACCTAAAGGAGTAAAAATAATATCCGCACAGAAAATATTTTATTTACACCAAAAAAAAAAAACCGTCATAATGGCACACCAATCTGCAACCGGTGAATTTTTGATAGATAATTTTTAACTGTGTCTAGCTTAATTTTTTTTTATCCTACATCAGCCAAAATTTACAGTAGAAATGCCAAATGTGGGGCGTGTGTCAATGAAAACGAAATGTGCAATTGACTGGGCGCGTGGTATCTTTAATGGCAAAACGTAAAACCGATAGCAGACTTCATCAAAAGCTACCTTAAGGTTACCTCAAGGATTTCTCGATTCTAAGTCAATGATAATTTACGATAGAAAATCGAAATAGCCAAAAAATTACTAAAAAAGTCTGAAAATATTTGACGGACAAAGTTGAGTCGGTGAAATTTTATTTACTCATTGGAACCGAAGTGGCCAATCGAATAGGCGCGAAAATTTACAGTAAAAAATTAATTTAATAAAAAAAATTTACAACCGCGAAAATGTTCAGCGCCCAATGTGGGGTCTGTGTGACTGTGTATGTATGATAGTTCATTGACGTCAAATAATTGAAAAATCCTGAAAAAATTGAGCTCGGTGTGCGCATCAACTGCTACTACTCCCACACAAAAGCACAGTCACTACAAGGGAGCGAAACAAGCCCAGCTTGATGCTGAGATAACTGCTCTGCCAGATTTTGGACAGCATGCCGTATGCGCATTTAGCCTGATTAATGACAACAAGTGTAGGGTTTGTTTTTCGCAATGGCAGGGTAAGAACCTTGGTCATGCTTGCCACCCTCTCAAGATCTAACGCCATTGCGGGCAGATCCATGATTTTGTGTCCATTTTTAAGTCCATTGAATTCCTCTGTCTAGTCCGGATAGTGCTGCATACAACACATCGCCGATCACTATGAAGAATGGGATCGATGAGAGAATGCACCCCTGCTGAACTCCACTGTGAATCTCAATGTCCCCCGACACCTTACCTTTATGCAGAACGCGACATATCGCGCCATCATAGGTTGCCTTAATAATGGCCACAAGCTTCCCAGGGATGCCTCTCCTGCGCAAGGTCGTCCATATGGAATGCCGGTTCACACTATCGAAAGCCTTCTCGAAAACGATGAAAAACGCGTGAAGAATCGTACTTAGTGCATTGCTCGATGATGATTCGCAAGGTGTTAATGTGATCGAGACCAAAGAATCCGGATCGAAAACCAGCCTACTCTCCATAAATTGCGCATTCTAAGTGGGCTTTTAGTCTTTCCAGGCCGATTTTAGCTATTATCTTGGCAACAGCAGAAAGCACACAAATGCCTCTGCAATTATTACAGTCTGCAAGGCTACCCTTCTTCGGAAGTTTGATGATTAAACCTTCCTTCCACTCAGTGTTCCACGCTTTATCAACAAGTGGGTGCAGAAACCCGGTAGTTACGCTTGACGCTGTTTGATAAAGTTCGGCAGGGATACCGTCGATTCCGACGGACTTTCCTCGTTTTAGTAAACTAATTCTTTAGTTGGGTCAGCTAAATTATCTATTTGAGAAGTGACTTCACCAGAGATTACACGGTTCAAGACCGTAGCGAAGTGTTCTGTCCACCGCTTCATTTGATCTTCCTCTTTCACAGGATGTTGGCAGGAGTTACGACCACCTGTAAACTCCTTGATGACACCGTATACGGCGTTTAGGTTATTACTTCTTGCGATTTCTTCTGCTGAGGCTAGAAAAGGATTCGCATAAGCTCTTTTATCGCATCGCATACTACGCTGAACTTCTCGAGCCTTTTGACGGTAAGGGAGTTCGATTGTCATCTGATGCTGCAACCAAACGAACCTTAAGCTCTTTTCTCTCAACATTCCACTGCCATGAAGCGTCGGACATCCAGGGCTTATTCCGACAATCCGAGTTTAATTTTTATTTATTTTTTTATGGCATCCCAGTTTTCGTTTATGTCACTATCTGGGTGTATTATCTCAGCTTCTTTTTGCGCAAGATGGTCGTGATGTTGTTGTAGGACAGCTGGATTTTTTTAGTCGGCTGGATCTTTCGTTGCTAGGACGACGCACGGCTGCAATACGCAATCGAACATTAGCAATCATAAGCTAATGGTCTCTTCCCATCCCAATATCAGCGCCCTTCTTATTTCGCATGTCCAAGAGGCAACTCTTGAATCATTTACTAATGCAAAGTGGTCGATCTGGTTTTGTTTTCATGCGCCGATCAACAGAGCATCAACTTTTTTTGTGGTGGTCTTTATACTCAAACACAGTACCACCGATGAAGAGACTGTCAAGTTGCAGAACTCTACAAATCTTTAACCGTAGTCGTTACGATCCTCAAGACCGTGTCTCCCCTTCACATATTTGAGCCCATAATTATCGGCGTCAACTTTTACATTCAAATCTCCCATAACCATTACAATTGTCGCGGTCCTACGAGCAGATCAAGCCTTCCCCTCCGGTAAAATATGTACGAACAACTGTCAATTTTTGGATCTGAATACTTTTCAAATCCGAAGGGCAATATTTTCAGATCAAAAAATGTACAGTTGTCCGTACATATTTTATGGGAGGTGTAAGCTTATGGAGAAGAAGTCTGTTCCTGATCCGCTCGCCAAAACGTAGCCAATGCCACCTTAGGCGTTCTGCCCTGGACGGCGTTTAGTTGTTCGTAGAAGGAGTCTTTCGCCAAGACATTTTCGGGTTCAGTTGGAGCATAACATTGTATTAGAGTGATGTACCGGATGGTCCGGAGCCTGGCGGTCATGATTCTGTCGGAGACCGGATCCCAGGATAAGAGACAGTTTCGAGAGGTTCTGGTTAAAAAAGCCCCACACCTGCCTCATGACCACTACCGGTAGCTCTACCGGAGTACAGCATTACAGTGCTACACGTTGAAGAGATTCTCAGCTGTTCCACCATCTTATCTCACTAACTCCTAAGATGTTTAATTTGTACCGCAGAAACTCACTCTCTAATGCTAAGAAATCGTGCGATCTGGGAACCTTCTAATCCATTGTCTAGTAGAGTACGCACATTCCAGAATCGAATCTTTGTCATTGTACGATAGCCAAAAGTCGTAATCGTTGAGTCAGTCCTTATGCGAAGCATAGTTCAAGATTCGTTAGCATATAGAAAATTTCGGATAGTGCAAGTTGCTGGCATACACTTCCTGTCCTTTGTTTGTCGGCTTCTACGGCAGGCTGTCAAATGGAATGGCCATGGTATTATTCTTACGCCCCACACCACAGGGGAAATCTTTACCTCAACAAAATCATCGCACCGCCATGACTGGCTGCTTGACTTGGTTAACAATGGTCAGCGACCACTGCCTTTCCAGGTGGCACCCACGAGGAGGTAGCCAGTGAATGAAAATTACAGCAGTAGCGCAATACACAACCAGCTAATTTAGAATTTTTATTAATTATAAAGGAAAAATGGTTAGAGAAACGAAATTTAGTGTCAAAAATAACACCAAGATCATTTAACGGGAAGACAATTTCAAGCGGGAGTGAATGAATACGATATATGAACAAAAGAGGGGACGATTTCAAAGAGTACATCATGACAGAACATTCAGAAACATTAAGAGCTCGGGCAGACGGCAAACTTTTTAGTTGGAAAAAAATAAATAAATAGTTTAGTCCGAAAAATAGAACACACTGCGGTTGATAACACCGCGAACAAGCCAACTAAACTATTTAGTTATCGCTGTGTACGGGGTGTCATAAACCGCAATGTGTTCTATTTTTCGGGCTGAACTATTTAGGTTTTTCCAACTAGAAAGTTTGCTGTCTGCGCGGGCTCTAAGGGGTAAATCGCTAGAACTGCACCAAGGGAACAAGAGATCAAGGTATTGATTGAATATATTGATTTATTGATAACAGTACAAAACTGTCTTTTTTATTATTATTATTCATTTATTCAGCAAATATGTATAACTATTTAGAAGATTACATGGGTAATCGATTCAATATAAGATACCTATTTATAATAAATTTTTATGATCTGCGGGCCCTATCACTTACACTAAAACTCTATCGCTAAACTTCGCTAAATGCTTCTCGGCTTGAAACACACATCGATAACTTTGGTTCATTTAAGGCGAACATACACCATCCTGAATTCCGGACAGGCCGCCGGACAGGCCGTTTATTTCAATAGACGAATGTATTTGGTGTACAACTTTGCTTTCGCCGTTGTCCGACACAACCGTCTGTCAGAAAACGGCGGAAGCAAAGTTGTACACCTAATACATTCGTCCATTGAAATAAACGGCCTCTCCGGAATTCCGGATGGTGTATGTTCGCCTTTAGATTCTAAATTATAGCAATGACCAAATTACATGAAATGTGTTTCAATTCAAAGAACGTTAAGCGAATTTTAGCGATAGCGTTTGAATTTTAGCGATAGATAGTTTGAAGTATCACTTCGTTTCCACATTTTTATATGTGATATTGAATATAAATTTATACCTAACACATCACTGATCCTTTTTTTTACAATAAAAGTGGCGTTTCTTTCTATCAGAGCAGAACAATGTTACACGCATTACACTAATAACATTATCCCCGATTATTCTCAGTCAACTCGTACATATAGAAAAGTCTGAAATCGCAAAGCGTGATGTCGTTTAGATTTTTGTGTTAGAATCTGCTGTGATAGTGTGAGCCCAAGTTTGCAGCTTTGCAAAACCTGTGGTCGCTGCGTAATACGCGAAAAGCAATCAAATTTTTAAGTATTTTTTTTAGTTTTTGCTTTATAACTTATAAACTATGTTTTTCCATATTAGTCGTTTACAAATAACAACTTCCCGGTCGCTTCTCTCGTAGAATGAGCGGTTACGCCGATATTCGGCCCGAAACGAGACAAATTTTTTTTTTTTTTTAATACAAATTCTTAAGAATCATACTTTGGAAACTATTGGAGAGAGACAGAGTTGCGGTTGTATTAAAATATGTTCGGGTTTTTTCTTCACTATTCCAGTTTTATTGTTACTAATGTAGTTCTGCCATTCGACGTTTCGCTTCGTTAGGCTGCGTTTATGCCCGAGCGAATCGCATCGCGCGACGCGACTGCTAGTCGCTATGAGCGACTAAGAGCGACAAGCGACTTAAAATTTTTTTATTTATTTATTTGTTGTCAAGACACCAGCTTTGTGTTGTCAGATCAAGCGCTAAAGGTGCTATTATATTAGCATATATATTTAACCAATGGTGTCATATAAAATATGAAACAAATTGTTTTGATTAAAATTGCATGGCAATTTCGAGAAATATATTCAAAACACAAGTGTCGTACAAATTTAAATGGCAGCATGTCATGCATTTTTCATGAAAACATATTTTTATATTTTATGTGACTCTATTGGCCAAATATATATGCTAATATAATAGCACATTAATACACATTAGAAGCGACAAACAGTTAGCAAAGACAAATCGCTAGCAGCGACTTCAAGCGACTGTCAGTCGCGTCGCGCGACGTGATTCGCTCGAGCATAAACTCAGCCTAACGCACATTAGCAACGACAAATCGCTGGCAGCGACTTTAAGCGACTAACAGTCGCGTCGCGCGACGCGATTTGCTAGGACTGTGTTTATGCCTTAAGGTCCGTGTTCCTCAAGGCGACGAATGCGATGACAGCGCAGCTATCCCAGCTCAGCGATCAGCACTGAGCGCTATTTCTATGTGTGTTGCCTATGAAGATGTGTTCTCCCAAACGATTGCGACAACGCTCGCAAACGAGCATCGCAAGGATGGATGGTCAGTTGCATTGCAGGAGGTACAATATCGTCGCCATCGCATTTGGACGTCAAAGTCGCTGCTATACATGTTGGCTGAATGATGTGGACGTAGTGCAAGCCAAAAAAAAATGCGATTGCTTGTGCGTATGCGGGATCGACTTTTTGGGGGGTACTGTACTGTCGTATATGCCGTGGACATGGCGATAGTATTACGCAGAGTCGGGGGTACTTGAGTTGTACATAGCAGAGAAGTCGCGGTCGCTGTTGCATATGCCGGCTGGCTGAGGTGGACGTTGTGCAAGCCAAGAAAAATGCTGATTGCGCGTGCGCGGGGTCGGCTTCTTGGGGGGTACATGCGTTGTACATGGCAGGCAAGTCGCTGTCGTATATTTCGTCCTTATGATGATGTTATTATTGCTTGTACCTGATCGTCGCTTCGAGAAACACACCCCGTGCGCGAGCGTCGGTTAACTTTCGTCGCATGGCTATCGTCGGTGAGCTACCGTACCATTCGCAGCCCCGAGAAACACTGACCTTTAAGCATCCTCAGTATTTTTTTTTGTAATATGGTCTAATTGATTTATGTAAAAATTACAAATATTAAATATAGTCAATCCATATAATCAATTAGACCATATTACAACGTCGAATGGCATAACTACATTAATAACAGCAAAACTTTTTCTTTTAATACACACATAACAATTGTGGTACAACAACTATAGAGCTACGGTTGAGCTTAAATTGTTATAAATTAACAAACTTATTTTTAAAAGAGAATATTTTAATAAACTTATATTCTAATTTAACAATCTGCTAGGGTTCGCACTCGATGGATTGATTAGTCCCTTACGTTGAGTAAGTAAGGTGATGCAGAGAAGCCCAGGATGAAAGCTTCTGTGATGCACAATAGCCTAATAATATTAAAATTAAAAAAAAAATTCAAATGATCGACTCATATAGAAAAACGCAAAGTTTATGAGTTGTGAGGCAACAACTAAACAAAATCCGACAATTTTGCTGCAGGCAGTGCAATTTACTTTTACAGTTTGGGAAGCTCAACGAGTTGTTTTCCGAAGAATAAAGGTTTCGTTTTTTCTAATAGCATAGAACTACAAGAAAGCAAGCTGATTTTGCTGCCCAAATAAAACTCGTTACATTGAATTTCGCTGATAGTGTAATCAATTTAGAATCTGACGTAGAAATTTTTTTGAAACCGATGAGAGACATGACAAACAATAGCTTATGGCTTCGTTAATAATAAATCAATTTGTTTAAGTTCAACTCTGAGCGCAAGATCTACAATTAACAAAAAAAAAACACCAAAAAATGGTCCTGACCAAATTGGACTCAATAATTCTCGAAAATTTCACACTCATTGTCAGTCACAATAATAAAAATTTCAATTTATAGCGCTGAGAATTTGCTATAAAATATGGCTGCAATATGCAGGGTGTCCGGAAATTGCCGCATAAGCCCACTGCCACGTGATTCTCCATACAATTTTCAGTAAAAAATATTAAGAACACTTTTCCGAATTCTTAATCCCAGCTGCCACAGGCATTTATATTTTTCTTAAAAATTCCACGCCTCGCACGACTATAAATTCAATATCTCGAAAACTAGACTAACTAGAACACTCAAATAAAATCATTAACGCAGCCAATATGTTGTTCTAAAATATAAAATCTGTTTGGTAAAAATCAGACAAATGCTTAAATTATTAAACATTTTTAAAATTAAAATTTTCGTTTTGTTAAAAAAAAAATTGTTTTTCTATCACCTTTTTTTTAAAATTTTCCATGCATAAAGTACTTATCCTGTTTTAAAAACAAATTCTTTATTTTATGAAAATCAAATTGTGTTAACATTATTTTATCCTATTTTTTAATTTCAGCAAATTAAAGCCCTTTGAATGTTGTAAAACAGGCTTTTTTGTGCGTTGCAACGTCGAATACTACGTCGATTTTACATTACTAAAAACGCAATAAGTTCGAGAAGTACGCAAGCAGTAACTCCCAAATAAACTTTTAATCTCAGCTAATACTTTACCCTTACTTTTAAAATCCCATTAAATTCAGAGCAAGAGTTTAGTGTGTGTACCGCTATGAAATGAAAATGTTTGTTTTAATTTTGTTTATTTTAATTAATTTTATTAATTTTTATAATTTTTTTCCCGAATTTCCGTTTACATAATGTGTAACGAGTTCCAGCTAAGAGGTTACCGACCGGTCCAGACTGAAAAGGATTTACCCACGAATCTTCAAACAATTTATTCGATTCGCATTCTTTTCAGGTAACACCGCGCTAGAAATCGCAACATGTCTCTGACAGTCCGACGGAGTGACGTCTAATGTCTTGTCAAATAGAAACTGGGCGAAACATTACATCCCATCACCTCGTGAGATGTGGCCGCTGCGCCGCATTGTTTCAACGAAGAAGGGAGAATCCATAGCGAGGTAAGCATATTTCGTTTGTCAAGTTTTTTTTTATTTTATTTTTTGCTATTTTCTAATGCTAATTGCTAATTCTTAATTGGAAGGGGGTCGCGTTTAATCGCCAGGTTCTCCAGGAGAACGAACACATTGGTCAAATAGTCAACCGCAACCATAACATCAACAACTGAACTACCGACTGGGCGGACTTCTTGGCACGATTTGGATTTCATTCCCCTCGCCGACACGGGGGTCATGAGCAGGTATGGTTAATTTGTTAATTGAACCGGATTGCGGGAAGGCTGTGAGATTCGGCCGCAAACATTTCGCTGCTTTCTCAAGGGCTAAAAGTGAAAGCGATGAGAGTGAGCTCTTCGAAAAATTTCGATCGCAAAAGTCCAAACCGCCACGGCAGCATAACACTGTTGAACGATTCGCTGAACGTGGCAAGTCCATTTAGTTGACAGAGCAAGAGAGAGGACAAACGCTGCGGCTCGGGGTGAACTCAACTCCATTCAACTAAAGTTTCACAATTTTCGCGTATAGTCGACCCTCAATCGTGGCAAAAACAAGGCGGCCCGGGTATCATACAAATTCACCTATGATAGTGCGGTGAAGGCCGCGGACGTTCGGGTGTTATAGTATTAGCATCTACTACTATTGTATTCAGATAGATCATAAGGAGAAATTGGACTTGCCACAAGTAACTGAACAATTGAGACCACTGAGCGATAAAATCATCGCCACCGCTGGCATAGTTTAAATTCGAGTGTGCTTTACTGATGACCTGCTGGAAGCGTGCAAGCATAATCGGAAAACAACCGCGAATCATAGCTAACTGCGTATAAACTAGGCTAAGGTAAACGTCAGATGATAAAGTCTGCATAATTTTTATTAAGAGGGCTGCACGAAGCGTCACATAACCGCCTTTTGTAGCTCAAGTATATAACAGTTTAGCGCCCAAATCCATTGGTGGTAAGATACACCAGAGCAATCGTATCTTAGTCATCAGGATACTAAAAACTATTTTGTTAGCAAAAAGAAAAGGAAGTAAATACTTCTTTTTTATTTAGTTTATACCTCAACGAGTAATAATAATAGCGGTCGAACCCTTAATTACTCTTTAGGAAAGCGCTACAACGTTGTATCGAGCATCTTGCGAATGTTTTTCTTTTATTGGTCTTTTGATTTGAGGAAGAAAAGAAGGTCGATTATTGAATTGAAATTGGTGCTGCTCACCAATTTGTTATGTTGCTCACTTTTTTTATAATAGTTTCCGATTGATATTTGTTTTTGCCTTAAAGAAAAATGAATTCGTTACCAAAAACAAAATGCATTCAGAAAGATAAATCGCTCGGTTTTGCTTCATAAACCCCTGAAGGGCTCTCGCTCTTGTGCTCTCGCCGCGTAGTTCTTCTCTCGATTCGCAAAGGGGGCTAGGAAAAATGCGCAGCCTAGCCCAAGGTTTGGGGAGGGAGCGCTGAGCCTCATCGCTATCAGGACGCACCCGTGCTAGGTCAGGGAAATTTCGTCGATCATTTAATTTTTTTGTATATCCTGTGAGGAACTTCCCGTGTAGTTTCGACACTCGGGCAGACGCGTGTTTTTTTTTTTGTTGCGATGTCGAGGCAACCCCGCCTATACTACCGACAGCTGAGCTAGTGTCGAGCAGGCGCCATCTCAGGTCATTACTGGGGAGATTTTGCCACTTAGGTGTCACGGCTGGCCTGAATGACCCTACCTCAATCTCTGTCCTAATTGTGAGCCCACGTAAGATAGTCGTTACAAATGTAGAAATTTTATTTTAAAAATTCAATCTCTATTTTCTTGTGGTCAAATCGTACTAAGATCATTACGCCCTAGTTTCTTAATTTCCGGCAGTTGTGGACCTATCTATGAAAATCACTTACGTCGAAAATTTACCTTTTTCATTAAAAAATTTCGTTCTTGATTTTTTTAAACGTAACAGCCTTGTCGGATTTTAAAATTGAAATATTTTGAACGAAAAATTAAAGATAAATTTAATTTTTGATGTTTTTTTATTTTGTTTTAGAATAAGTGTAAGAAAATGAACGGTGTATCCGATGACGCTAGAAAAGGACTGGTGTGATGGGCTGTATGTAGTTTTCCATAGAGAGCACGATATTGTTTAAGGTTGGAAGGTGGTCATTTTGAACACTTATTATTAATGAAATAAACAAGAAACATACAAAATGAGATTGTCATGCATTTCTCATTAAAAATAATTTATTATTAACACTCCTTAAGGCTGTTGTGCATTGGTAATCGAAATATTTAATGAAAAAGGGCAAATTTCGACATAAACGATTTTCTTTCACGGACCCGAAACTGCCAGAAATTAATAATTTAGGGTGAAATGATCGGAGTGTGATTCATCTATAAGAAAGCGGAGATTTGAATTTTTTAATAAAACTTGTAAAAAAGTGATAGTGTAAGATTTCGAAAAATTCAAACCAACATTTTCATTTCATGGAGGTACCAACAAACTTTTACACTGGATTTTATGAAAGTAATTTGAAAAACAAAGGGCTCTGTACACTTCATCGTGAGAGTGCAAATGAAAAAAGTTTTTTTTTAAATATGCATGAAAATGAATTTCTACGTTCGGGGAATGTATTAGAAACAATGAAGAATTCAATAAACTATAGTTTGAAACTATTTTCACAGTCTTGTTTTGAGATTTCATTATATTTTTTTTTTTTTTCAATTCCCCGTTCAATACATCGTAAAGAAAATATTTCATCGTGGAATGGAATTCACCTCGTTTCACAGCAAGTGTAAACGAATGAACATGAAAGTGAACAATGAAATACCAAATTCACCATTTTTTTCCACAATGCTGTTCGCGTTCAAATAGCATTTGCATTCTGAAAATCATTTTTACTGTGAAAAGTGACGTTTCAGTGCAAACTTATTGGAAATGTCGTTTGTTCACGAAAAACTGTAGACGGGACTGTGAACGGGGAATGTATTTTCACCTTGGGTTGACAGAACAGCTTTTCACGTAACTGTTCATCGTGAAAAATATTTATTTTTATTTTCACGTTCACGGTGAAATGTAAAAAGCTCTTAGGGGTAAAGTATTAGCTGGGACTAGATGTTTATTTGCGAATTCAAGCTTGCGTACTTCTCGAGCTATTGCGGTTTTAGCAATGTAAAATCGGCGTAGTATTCGACTTTGCAACGCACAGAAAGACTGAGCATCCAAAGTGCTATAGCTTCCAGAAATTGAAAAAATAATGTTAACACAATTTGATCACTAGAAAATAAGGAACATATTTTTAAAACCGGACAAACACATTATGCACGGAATTATTTAAAGGTAGTAGAAAAAAATACAAAGAACATAAAATACAATGGGTGGTATGCATAAAGTGAGTCGAGTGGAGTAAAGCTGAGTTGACAGAATTTCACTCAATTTTCACTATGGAGCGGAGAGTAGTTTTATGCATACAACTTTTTCACTCGATTCACCGAACATAGCAGACTCAGGAATGTCCTCAATAGACTTCACTCTTGAGTATATCCTCATTATTATGCATACCACCCAATATAAATACAGCAAAACAAAAAATTTGAATTTAAAAATGTTTAATTTATTAAACCATTTATCTAATTCTAACCAAGTAAATTTTATATTTTAGAGCAACATATTGGCTGCGATTATCATTTTATTTTAGTGATCTTATTATCATAGTTTCCGAGATATTGAATTTTTAGTCGTGTAAGGCAGGGAATTTTCAAGAAAAATTCAATTTGCCTGTGGCAGCTAAAGGGTTAAAAACTCGAAAAAAAAAATTCCTTAATATTTTTTACTGGAGTGTGGAGAATCACGTGGCAGTGCGTTTATCCGGCAATATCCGGACATCCTGTATACGAGCAAATCCACGCCAACATTACCAGAAATTTTTGGTAATTTTTTAACATATCAATCAGCTGATATCACAAATTAAATTTATTTCCAGACCGCATCAATTGTAGCATAGACTACGTTAAATGCGGGCCTGGAATAAATTCAACTTCAACATCAGCTGATTGAAATGTAAAAAAATGCCAAGAATTTATTGGAATGGTAATTGCAAATTAACCACGGATTTGCTCATACAGCTTGCAGCCATGTCTCTGCGCTAAAAAAAAATACTTTTGCGATTGAGTGGGAGATTCTCGAGAAATAATGAGTACAATTTGAACAATCCTATTTTTTGGTGTTTTTTTGTCAACTGTTAGACCTTACGGTCAAAGTTGAACTTTAAAGAAATAGATATTTTAATTACGAAATCTTAAGCTATGGCTTGGCATATCTCTCAACGATGTCAACAAAAAATCGAGTAGCAGTGTATTCCCTATCCAGAATGACTGTTCTATGAGGACATATTTGAGTTGAAGACACACCGTGAACGAAGGGAATATTTTATTATTTATTATTTCCCTAAATTCCCCTTGCACCAATCTGCTCTACGTATTTCATAATATACTTAGCGTTGTCAAATTAAACTTTTAGGTGGAAATAATTTTCATGTATCAGTGTGTCGGGAAAACTTCCCTCAACAACGTATAAAAAGTGTCACTCACTACGTTACCAGAAAATTATCTAATCTAATTAAAAACAAATCGTGAAATCGCTTCATTATGCCTAGATTATTTAATTCCATATCAGTTCATCCAAACGACAAAAAAAAAGATGCATTTTTAAGTGGAAAGAATTTCCCTACAAATTCCCAGTACAATGTTATTGTAGTTACTACGATTCCTATTTATTGAGTAATAAATAAAAATCTATAAATAATTTTAAATGTTTAGCGGCAATGAACATTATCCCACAAGCAACAGTGCCAACAACATCCCCTTCAACTTGTGTATACAAATCCATGGTATGTAGACATTATTCTTTTAGATCGATATTTTGCGCTAAGGACTAAACATTTAATTGAATTGAAAGTAAAGCAATTCTAAATGTCAGGACAGCCCGTGGCGTAAATTCTAGCCTAAAAAAAGTGTATTTGTACCATGGAATCGTAGGCGCAAGTTAAAAAGGGTACTTGTTGCAGGGTATTGTTGCCTATGGATAATGTTCATTGGCGCAAAAATTTCAAATTACTTTTTTATTTTTTAATGATTACTCTACAATTAGGAATCGTAGGAAATAACAGCGTAATGTGAATTTGTAAGGAATTCTTTCCACTTCAAAATTTCATCTTTTGTTTGTCGATTAGATGAACTGATATGGAATTATGAATGAATAAGGCAAAAGGCGCATTCAATTCGCCAGGTCTCATTGGATCTTCATACAAATTTGCAGACCGGTCTTTGATCCGGTCTGTTTTTGGATCTCGTTGGATTTGTGCTGCTGAGCCGTGCCATTACATCCACAAAGTTGTCGCCCTGATATCTATCTGACAGTTCTCGAACGTCAATTGGCTGCCATAGGAGTCATGGAATTTAAAGAGATGTGTATGCTGTATGCGTATTAAATTGTGTATTGCATGTTTGAAAAATTAACATGTCGTAAACAAGATATGTGCACAGAACACGCATTTCATTCAATACAATAGAATTTAACCTGCGGCTGTACGCTTTTCTCGTTCTTGGTAATTGACAACTCCCATCACTTTGACGTTGTCTTCTTCTTATTTTAGTATATACTACCAAAGAGGATTGATATTCTACAAGAGCTATGACTCCATAGAACTTTCCCCTCTGCCAGAAGATTCGTATGGATTGACAAATTGTATAGACTACACAGTATAGATACACAGAAGAATCAATACATACAAATCTACCGACGAAGGCGGATTCAGCTTTCTTGTGTATGGAGTGATTCTCTTGTGTATCTTTACTGTGTAGTCTATACAACTTGTCAATACATACAAATCTTCTGGCAGAGGGGAAAGTTCTATGGAGTGATAGCTCTTGTAGAATATCAATCCTCTTTGGTACTACCAACTGCTAGATTTTGAGATCTATGCCGTTTTATTCATTCATGATCCAGAACAAATCGAATCGAATGCAGCTATTATGACGCCATTTTGCGATTTGTTTTTAATGAAATTGCATAATTTGCTAGTAACGTAATAAGTGACACTTTTTATATGTATGGTGTTCGGGGGAGTTTTCCCGGCACGATGAAATGACTTTTATCGACAGGAAAATTAGTTCCACCTCCCCATTTACAGACTGTCTAGTTATATATTGTTCTGGAACAAAGAAACGCGGCTTCTAACTTTTTGTTTCCATATTTTTCCTTTCTATATTCCTATTTCACCGGACGACGCATCGGGGTTGGCGTCTTGCCTTTTAGTGTTTATTTATTTAGTTTAATCATTTCAATTTAAAACGTCACCCGGTGAACTAGGGAAGTTATTTTTTATCCTTTTATGTAAATTTTTTAATTATTATCGAACTCTGGAACGCATTGGTCCGTTGGAGATAAGTCGGCTTTACTGTTCGCTTCAGAGTTCATATCACAGGTCATCCACGGATGATGTAAAATGTCATTGGCTGTCAGTCTTTTTAGCGGATCCTGAATTAGTAGTGAACGTATCAAACAACGTGCTTCAGGCGATATTTTTTCCGGTATTGAGAATGCCCCACGAGATATTTTTGCAAAGAGTCCGGTATGTTGTTGATCAAAAAATGGATATCTGAAAATGAAAAAAAAAGAGTACAAAATGAACAATGTATACATGTCCACCATCAAACAAACAAATATTCATACAATCTATACTATCATACAAGGACATGAATTTAATACCTAATGCCCTTTCACCCATTCAGAGCTTAGTACAAAACTATTCTATCGTAAAAGCCCGTTCCATACACACAAGCTGACAAACACCAAAAATTACATATCACATGAAGATTATTTATGCGATGAATAACTTCTGGAGAACCAAAAGCTTCTTAGATCACCGTGACTTGACAAGTTCTCTGAACAGAGTGGGTAAACTCGTATAAGGTTCACACCTGCGATCAAAACACTTGATCTGACGTAACAATAGGTTGGTGCAGATGAAATGTCGGATTTTGCAATGACATGAAGTTGGCTGCAATTTTTATGTATCAAACTGCCATCAGACGGCGCTAGTGATATAACATACTGAAGTATAAATAATGCTACCATGGCTTATGGGGTCATTCCGATTTCCGAACTTCATGGTGATCGATGAAAAAAAAAAAGAAAAAGAACATGGAAGCGAGTCAAAAACGGCTACTTTTCCTTTACGAATTTAATCTAGAGCACGACGGAAGCAACGAGAAATATGAACAGGCCATTGGGACCTGATACGGTTAACGAATGAACCACTCAGCGGTGGTTCGAAAAATTTCGATCCGGAGATATGAACCTTCGAAATGGGCCACGTGGAAACCCAAGACCATCGTCTGACTCCCGCAAAACCATAAGGAATCTTGCGGAGAAATTGGGCGTGCACCATTCGACAGCTTGCCCGCCACTTGCAACAACTTGAAAAAGCGAAAAAGCTTGACAAGTGGGTTCCGCATGCTCTTACCCTGCAAAACATTTCGTGTCGAATGGAGATTTCTAATTCTCTTCTCTCCCGCAACAGAAACGAACCGTTCTTGAACCGAATTATGATCTGCGATGAAAAGTGGATACTATACGATAATGGTCGCCGTTCGGCCCAATGGCTAGATGCCGATGAGGCTCCAACATACATGCCGAAACCAAGCCTTCATCCAAAGAAAATAATGGTGACTGTTTGGTGGTCTGTAGCTAGATTTATCCACTATTCGTTCCTGCAACCTGGCGAAACCATCAATGTTGAGAGATACTGCGCTCAACTAGACGAAACGCATCAGAAATTGACAGTCCAACGACCTAGGCTAGTCAACTGAAATGGAGTTACACTGCTACATGATACCGCACGACCTCATGTATCGAGAACAACGATCCAAAAATTGAACGAGTTGCGTTATGAGACTCTTCCTCACCTTCCATATTCACTAGACCTCTCGCCAAAAGATTACCATTTCTTTAAACATTTAGATCACTTTTTGACAGGAAAACAGTTTAACACTGAAGCAGCTGTCAAAAATGTCTTCGAGGAGTTTCTTCGAACCAGAAACTCGAACTTCTACGAAACAGGAATAAATGCGCTTGTATCTCGTTGGGAAAAGTGTTTCGCATCCGCTGGTATCTATTTCGATTAATAAAATTATCTTTATAAAAAGTTACAGCTGTTCAAAAATTTACTACTGAATCCGACATTTCATCTGCACCAACCTAATACATACCATTATATCGCGCTTGGTGGGCGCTCTACGATACTAATCTAAAGCTCGGAGTTCAAATCCCGGCGCGATCAAAAACTGCATGTGACTACTAATAGAACTCTCACAGTGCTCCGAGCTTGTCAGTATAAAAACGGCGTGGATAGGAGATGCATGCTAGCCACTGCACATCGGAAAAGTAGATATGCTATCGAAATGTCAACAATGCATAGAAATGCTAGAGATGTTGACACGCCCATGCCCCTGAAGGTGTCAAGGCAATTAACAACAACAACACATACATAAAAAAAATCTTTGCTAATAATAATCTGCAACGTCATTTGTTCCGAAATTCAACCTTGACAGAAAAGATCCATCCTACTAACTAAATTTTAACTCAAATGAAAAATGATGAGCAACTGCTCATTTCCGTGTCACATGTGTTCATTTATGTAGTGAACCACTGCACACTTCACTACATTGTACTACCAAGCCAGATAAGACGCTCGCGGAAACAACAAATTCCCTTAAAAGTCCATAATTTGGACTTGGTAAGGCCATCAATTATATTCCCAAAACGGGATCTTCAAGAAACCTGGATAACCGAAAAACATTCCAATTATATGCGTCTGCTGTTTATTGGCAGAGGACCAGGTTTCGGTGCTGCTGTTGACCTGGTCTTCTTTATCTGCAATCTGAGCTCTACAACTTTTACGCACCGCGTCGTCGTCCGGTCCCCTCATCAATGGACCAACATAGGGACGAAAGGTACCACCACACAGTTTAATAACAAACAGACCGTCGCGTCGCATCGTATCGTGTATGTTTCCTTTTGACCAAAGATCATTGGGGTCCACCATATGTTGCCCATTTTATCGGTTACGCGATACACATATAATGCGATCTTGGAAACGCTCAAGTTTAGTACATGGTAGTAAATCGATGAAATCGAAGCCCATGGTGATGCGAAGAGGCTACTACTCGTTTAATAAGATGGGAATTTAAAAAGATGTCGAAAATCAAGCAACCAGGTCTGTGATGGCAGGTGGTTGGCAAATCAAGGTGAATGAAAGTAAGGAATGATTGGGATGATGTTAACCCAATTAAGGTTTTTAAGTACTTGGATTTACGCTTTTTCCTGAAAACATTTATTGGGTATGGAGAGAGTTGCTATTGCTCTGCGTTTCTGTAGGTTCGATTGGGTTTAAGGGTAAGTACTCTTCTCTTCATTTCCATAACTTCTACAGAAATCATTAACAGGAAGCCAATATACGAGTACCAATACACCTAATCCCATTGAAGTTATTATTTACTGAGCCCGCAAGCGCTGGCAATAAACCGACGGAGCCTGAATAGGCTCCTGTCCCTAAGGTCTTCCAACTGAAAGACGAACTAAAAAGACCCTTCTTCTAGCTACCAAGGCAGGACAGGTGCATAGAAATGAAAAGCATTCTACTCTTCGTCAGCATCTTCGCAGGTTCTGCAGAAATCGTTTTAGGGTACGCGAAGTTTTCCAGCATGCTCTCCAATGGGACAGTGCTCAGTCATAATGTTAACAATCACAGCAATGCGTTTTCTATGCACCGATAACATAGCGGTAGAGCGGCTGGGGTCCGCTATGGACCATATCATCTTCATAGTCTCGGCACCTCGTCTTCAGTCCATCAAGCGCTAGCTTTAGTTGTCGCATTAGACTTAATGATTAGCTAGCTTGACGGTAGCAAAAGGCATCGCATCGACCATCGCCAATTGACCTAGTTGTCAGTCAGTCTCACACACAACTGGCAGCATAAGCACTATGGCCTGGAATCCAACACAAGGTAATTTTAAAGTAACGCCCCATCGCATCAAGAAGCGATCAACAGTTCACAACCATCTGCAATGTCTACCGAGCAGATTCGAAGATCGAATTGCAGCCTGACTGTCAGTGTAAATGGAGATGTTTCTACCAGTTATGGCATGGTCACCCAGCCTGGCGAGAGCTTCCGACATCGCTAGAAACGCCGTCTGTAGTACACTACAATAATCATGTAGACGAAAAGATAAGCTTTCTTCAGCGACTCCGAAAAAATACCAGATCCTACCATCCGTTTCGGAGCCGTCAGTATATTTATTGATGGGAGTCTGGGAGAAAGAGTTCACCAGTTTCCCATGTTCCTGGAGGGAATCAGGCTCACGAAATTCTTAGCAAACACATATATAAATATAGAGAGAGATATAATCCGTGTATGCTCAACTGTCCTAACCCTTTGTGGGGCATAACGCGTCAACTGTTCCATGTGGTCCAATTGACGTTTCGTTTGCATAAACTAGTTTCGGAGAATGGAGTTGCCAGCATACATCTCCTGCTCCCCCATTTAGCCGCTTACCTGCAAAAGGAAAATGAAGATTATTCAGAAAGCTGAGTGGCCGGAGCTTAACACACGCCACTAACTGGTTTCGTGAGGACACAATGCCATAATTGCTGATTGATGTTAACCAATGATATCGAGCGGTAAAAGGTTTAAAAGCATACCCAGATCTGATAGCCCCGGTTGCAGCAATAGTCCCCAATCTTTGTACTTTCCCCAAAAGGATCCTGTATTTTAAGTGCCGTCCGCCAGACACAGATGCCATATAAAAAATGGGCCGGAGATGTGTACAACCACAAGACCATTCATTGATTGTAGCCCCAGCTCCGACGTATCGCCCTCCTGCAAGAATAAAATGCTTACAAGTACACCTAATTCTCCTTATTTAACCAACCCAACACCATCAAATCTGGGCCATATCAACTTTGTTATTCGACCACGTGCCATTGGGTGGGTTCAGGTCGCGCAACGTTTTAAACGCAAATGCAAACAGTTCGACTGATTTTGCTCGTGGACGGTCCGTTCCAGTTTGCGTTTAATCTACCACACATCGGGGAAATTAACCAGAAATTTTTCCTGGTTGATTTCCGTTCAATGGGGGGTAAGGGGTATTAGCGTATTTGACAGTTCTTAGTTGACGTATTGCATGTGACTGTGAGATGGTGTGGATTTTCGTTTTCGGGTTCTTGATTTGTACATGGCGTCTTATGTGCTTATTTACACCGAAGCAACACAAATTTGTGGCGATTTTGCAGTGCTTTTCATTTTTCCCGAAACCGTCGCGAATTTAATTGAAGTTTTGTTTGAAACTCAATAGCGAATCGGCTGTCAGCTGTTTAATACATGACAACTACAAAACAAGTCATTCGGGTAAAGAGTTTATGGTTGAGTGGAGGGAAAATCCTTACCGCAATTACAACGTTGCAAACGTGAACGCAGGCAATGTTACGCGGTCTTAAGATAGCCTTCCTAGTTCGAGACTCTTTGATATGTTTGCATGAATTGAGGATGATATCATTATGTTCACCTCCATTGCCCCCTCCGAGCAAACTCATCAGCTCTATGTTATCGGAAAAGCCACTTTAACGAGGAATTCAACGCTTAGCTTCCATAAGCCTGCCTGAAAACACTACAATTATCTAATTGTCAAGGACCAGTGTAACGGACGGTTCGGTGGGCATCCGAAGATGCCCGCGGGGACGGAGCCTAGGGAGCATAGTGATCGTGAAGGTCGGGCCGTGCCATCTGGCGAAGAAAAAGGCATAAGGCTAAGCTAAAGAGCGGCCTATGCTTGCTGTAGCTCAGTTAGGGAGATGTGGGCGGGGTTTTCGCCGCTCGCTGCCCTTGTCCTTTACGTATTAACAAAAATGCATAGGCCTGGGAAAGACAACACAAACAGGGGAGGTAAAAATGGGGAATGAAAAAAAAATAGTGAATGAGGATGAAATGGTTGGCCTCGGTTTCGTACCACCAACAGATTACTACTCATCAGGTGCTGCTTCGATCTGCCGGTGGGAGCAGCACTGCCAGACCATAATATGGATCATTACAGGTGGTTCATTACACCAGGATCGATAAGTAGTTTCAGAGCGAACAACGGCTGCTACGCTCGCCTCAGTCTTGCATCCGTCTGTGTAGATACATAACGAGACTCGCGTCAAAAGTCATGAAATTCCTAGCGAAGATATAATAGGCCGTCTTTGGAGGGATGCCTCGGTTGTTTAAAACCGTTGAATGGCCAATATGTACTTAAACCTGCTCAGTAATCTGTTCCACGAAATGAAATTAAAAGGGTGTAGGTTTAAGGTATCGGTCGGAGTTGTCTAGGTTAGGTAAAGGGGCTGCCGAAATACGTCCAAGGCTCGCATAGGTCACCATTATGACCGTTGTGGCATCAAGATCACCTTACCTCATTAAAAAACCTAAGTCTCAAACCAGCCTGTATTGGCAATCAGACGGTTGAACTGTATCGCGCTCATATGTCCTTAAGGTCCTCCAAGTCGTGCTAAAACGGGGAACCAAGAAATTTCCTTCTCCTGTTAGCGATATCTGGACAATGAAAAAGAAGGTGAAAAACGCTCTCCTCCTTATCCACATCTTTGAAAATTCTGCAATAGTAATTGTGCGGAAACCGGAGCTTCCAGGCAAACTCAGCGATGGGACAGTGTCCCGTAATAAACTCCCACTATCCTGCCAATGGGCTTCTCTATTCAGCAGCAGCAATATCACAGAACGACTGGGATTGAGACTTGGTGAAATCATCCTCTCTCTTTGAAAGCAGTACTGTCTGCCCGCTAGACCCCTTTTTCCTCGACTACCTTGATAATCTAGTGAAGACGATCCGCTCAGGAATCTTTGTAGCAGACATATTGGGCAGTAACTCCTTTGCAAGTTGCTGTAGAAATAACCTAATATGGATGAGCATTTAATAGGCTGATCATATACAAGTACAAAAAGAGAATCGACTCGATTAAATCTCAGTCCAACTTCTTTCCTTTGAATGTCTTTCATCCGGAAAATCACCCTGTACCGTCTGCCCTGCTCCGCCAGGTGTCGAAAGTATCTGAACCCCGCAGTCAATATCAATAGATCGCATAAAGCACAGTAATTCTTCTGTTCATTAACAAAACCATTAGGATGCCATCATCAACTTTCATCTCGTATGCATTTCGCCTTAACACTTCAATAAAACTGCAACCGCAATTCCCGTAGGGGCTGACATCTTTCTCCAAACACTCCCCCAGAGCGAGCATAATTCAAATCAAATAAACAACAATTGTACGCCTGATGCTCATTTCTGCATTTCACACGGAAGAACCAATAGTCGCGGGAGTTTGTGTTTTACGAGTATATTGTAAATCATCCTGCTTCCCAGCATGTATCCCCGCCTCAACTGTTGGTGCTAATGATCCAATCTTATTCCTCCTGTTTCATTATAATGTCATCCCGAAAAAAATGCAATAAAATTGCACTTCCGATTCACCTACGCTTGCACGGCATGAGCAAAAGGATCATCCATATTACGAACCATTATATCCTCATTTTATACAATTCGGGCTGAAAATACAACGCTAATTCATCCACAAGAGCCCCCGGGGAAAAATATACAAAGGATCCGCAGCACAAAGCAATAAAATCTTAACAAAAGGATATTGAATCGGAAGGAATACACACAAACGCAATAAGGGACGAAAAGAATGAACTGCGAAAAAGGACAAAACTACTCACCTTCCGACCAGCATTGTGTAGAGGATCACACCTAATGACCACATATCCGCTGCCTTTCCGTAATATGTTTCACATGGTTTCAATATTTCCGGTGCTACGTATACGAGACAACCTCTCTTTTCCCGCAATAAATCGTCCGTCGAATCTTTCAAAATAACTGCATCCGTCAGTACTTCGAGTTTTAAAATTTTTCTGAAAAAAAAAGGAGGAAAAAGATGCTATTAAAAAAAACAGGACGATTAGAGTTCAATGTGATTTTAATTATAGTCCACTAGTTTTCATGCTTAACTGGGTCCATACGGCGAGGACTATTAAAAAAAAAGGAAGAAAGTACCATAAGAACGGAGGGCGTGATTGCTGGGAAAACATAATTACCAATTTCTTGGAAAGTAGGAGGCGGAAAAAGTGTGAATCCTTAAATGATATAGATAGGTGTCAACGAGACATTCTTTTGACCGCATGAAAAAGGAAAAGGTCAGTGTCACTAATTTTTAAGTGGACTTAATGATAGTGAAATATACTCGTACACACTGCGTGCTTAGTAATAGTCCGGATACTGCTGCAAATTTCCTGGGAGTTATGAAGGACTGTGATTTATTAAAATAATAATAAATTGTTACGGACAAAACAGAACAATATGAATTTATGGTTTGTTGAACTGTTATGAAAGTCTCATGAAAGGAATTACGGAAATTATCTTAATTTCCAAAATATTGTTCTCACCGTTGTACTAGGTGAAGTTCCAAACCAATGAAGTGCCTCTACAAACTTGCTTGGTGAATGAAGTGATACTTTTTGGTCCGTCCCATCCCACCTATTCATATATGTATTTTATATGTTTGTCTGTGCGTTTGTCCGAGCTCTTCTCGTGGTCCGATATCAACCAAATTTGCTAGGTAGTTTACTGGGGTGACCCTAAGCAAAGTCCGGTGAAGGATTTTTGCATTATCAACTTTGTGTTGTGCTCAAATCAGAGAGTATATCGCCCAAGTCTCTTCTAAGAAACGTCACTCCTTCGGGCATTTTTCCTGGTCCGATCTTAAACTTGGTACGAAGCTTCATTGGGTAACCTTAAACTTCGTCCGTTGACAGTTTTAGTGCTGCTCGTCACGACAACAGGACCTGGGTATGAATTGAAACGGAAATCGGACCCAACAAAGATGGGAAAAAACCGATGACTATCGAAACTTTTGATGCCATTTCTTACTACGGATATATGCAATTCCAATAATTCGAGTTTTTCCACAATTCGAGGAGGTCACAAAATGTTCCTACATAAATATTCTAAAATTGTCTGTACAAAGTGGCGTCATGTTACCAAAATCGTATTTTACCATTATTATCAAACATCTGTGCTTCTATTGGAATTGTTAATGAATACGAACAGCAGCACAAGACGTGAATGGTAAGATCATCAATATGACCATCAGCATCAACAACGTCGATATATTGTCAACATGTTGACAAAGTGGAAGTGGCACTATAATCAATCATTCGGATTATACTGTGATGATGCAGAAGAGTTAAGTCACTTTACGATTATTCCACAAATGGAGTATGTAGAAGAGACAACGTAGTTCGTATTGATACAATGTTATATACGAGCATGTTGTACGAGTATGTAGAATTTGGAATCGAAATATTCAAGCGCCGTCACTCAAGTATGGATTTAATCTCAGCGATACTTGTACTGTAACTGGTGAAGGAGTGTTACGAACTCCTCGAACTATTGGCAACCAAAAACTGAGTCTTCTTGTGTTGCGTGCCAGGCCACCAGGGCATTGAAGGGAACGAGGCTGTGGATGAACTTGCTAGACAAGGATCATCCATTCGCTTTCATGAACCTGAGCCTTACTGTTGCTTTGGCAACCAAACTGCGAATCACAGACTGGTCTGAACTATTGCGTCTAACAATACTGAAATAACCTTCCAGGGTCAACCAAAGGAGCTAATAATGCCCTTCATTCGCAAGGGTACTACTCTAATGAGTAGAAGTTTGAGACTTTTAGAGGGTGCTTATCTGGCTATCACCTGGTCAACTATCACCTGAACAAGATGGGTCTGTCCAGCGACTCTGTCTGGAGGACGTGGAAACGACCAAACACATCTTGTGCGAATGTCCCCGGTTTTCGGATTTCACTCCTCGGTCAGGTTACTACCAGCACTGCAGACTTCAGGTTGATTCCTGTTAAAGACATCCTGTCCTTTATAAAAAGGTCGATGAGTCTTTTGACTTAATGGGCTATGGTATAATACTATATATCTATTATGGTCGCAGTGCCTTCCTGCTGGATCAGTAGCCCGACTACCTTATCTTATCTTACTTGTAACTACAGTACAGTACACAGTCACACGGTCCTCTACTGTAAGCATAATTGAGTGGTCACGTGCTCCCGCTACAAAAGCGTCAACAATCGGCGCGAAAATAAGCGGCTACGGGTTATAGGGATCGTCCAGTGCAGGCGTCTTTGCGCCTCAGTTTGCTTAACTATCTCTTCCATTTCACACAAAATCAATCGGCAAAATGTTTCTTTCGAATACATTCTTCCAAGGAATGCGCGACAACGAGCGTCAAATTCATTTTCTTTCTGGATCTGGAGCGCGAGTCGTCTGGCGCAAGTAAACGCTTGTAGTCGTTTTGCTCAAACACGCTGACAGTGGACAAAGGTTCCCGGAAACCCTTACCTTTGGATCTGCGGCGCATTACCGCTTGTTGACATTTGTGTGGAGGACCATGCTTAAGAATACGGCAGAACACATGTGACGCTACGTCCGCAGGTTACTTATTAGATAAGTTAGATTAAGCGCCGCCACATACACTCGAACTTGAACACGAGCAATGTCACAGTGGACAATTTTCTTCAGATTTGTGTTAAGTTTCTTAAGCCATTCGCTTGACGATTATTTGCCCTCAAGCGATATTTTAACGTCTAGTACGCACTGGGACTCTTGCATAGATTCTTTTGCGTCTCGCCAGAATCTCGCCTGCCTCGACCAATTGCAAGATGCAGAAAATGCATACAATGGACGACAATGAGTTGATACAGGCGAGACGCAAAATAATCTATTCAAATAATCCCAGTGCGTACTAGGCGTAAGATTTCCTTCGAGTGGCTCAAGGCAGTTCACACTAGTCATGGTTGCCAATTCGCGAACCTATTCTTTTTAACCTACTCCGTATACCGAACTAGGTCGACCTAAGTCCGCAATCGAAAAATGATCAGGTCGAACAATGATCAGTTTCGGAGCAAGAAAACAAACCTAGATCATTTGATTCTTTTAAGTTCAGGTCGGAATCGGAGCAGTTTGATCATTTGATTCTTTTAAGTTCAGGTCAGAATCGGAGCAATTTGATCATTTGATTCTTTTAAGTTCAGGTTGGAATCGGAGCAGTTTGATCATTTGATTCTTTTGAGTTCAGGTCGGAATCGGAGCAGTTTAAAAATGAACAGTGAATAGGTTTGATAATAGATCCGTCTGTCGGAATCGGAGTATGATCAGATCAGATCGTTTAAATATGGGGAATAGAAAAGTAAATGAAGAACAGATGGTGTGACATATATACGATAGATGTCGCTATTGCTACGCTGAATTATAGTGTAGAATGGAGTGGAATAAATGCTCAATTGGATTTTATTTATGTTAGGTAGAGTGAAGCTTTTCGTCTTTTGTTGTATTGTGAGTGTTGAGTGACAGTGGCCGATCGGTATGGTGGATAATAATATGGTAAATGGTACTGGATTGGGTGCATGCACATTCGTACTTATACTTACTTATATGTAAAATATTATTTGTCTAACATAAAATAGGTGTTGCATTGCGTTACGATGCAAATGATACAAGATGATGGGATTGTGAGTTAAGGGGCTATACCAGTGTCTGCGAACCTAGGTCCGTTGCCGGACTCGGAGTAGGTCGACCTGATCCGCAAGATGAGCAGGTCATATCATGACTAGTTCACACAAAGTTCGAGCTCGTGTTCGACTAATATAATACTGACTGTACACGTTTTTGAACAAAAAATTTAAGATCGAGTGTTGGTGCGAAAATAATCACCGTGGCATGGATATCCACGCTTCGTAAGTGTGTATCAACAACTCGATTTTAAAATTTTTATACAAAAATTTGCATATAAGGTTTGGATGACGCTGAGTCCTACCACCTCGTGTGCCCTAAAATGCCGATAGGTATCAAGGAGCGAGGGGATTGAAAGTGACGCGGCGTCCCGGATTACTTTTGACGTCCATGTGCATCGGCTCTTATGTTACAATATTTTCAATAAATATTATTTTGTATAAATTGTCTACGAAATATGTATGTTTGTATATCACTTAGTCTCACACTTACTATTTAATATTTATCTATTCTTCATTAATCGATTGGAAATGTGTCGAAGCAATTTATCTCTGTCCCATGATCATCTCGTTAGTGTTTGCAGGAGCATTTAACTCAGCAATGCTAACAACTGTTTTCAATTATCTCCTTTCGTTATCACACACAAGTCCAGTTCAAATCTCAATTCCAATTAATCTTTGGTCAAGACATTTTACACTTCTTGTGTCAACCTGTGCACCAATTACTCCACCGAATCGCCACCACCTATAGTTCGTTCAACTTTTTTCTTTTTCCTCTGATAAGCCTTGTGGCTGACTAGTGACTACTCCTAATAGTACCAATCCGTAACGTCTATTACAATTCGGATTTTCAACACCATCGTTTCATGATATATGCACGAATTCGATATTTATTCAATTTCTGTGTTGCATATACGTACGTATGGATCTGTATCTGCCAACCTTTCAGTTTTAGTTTGAGGTTGCATATTGGCATTGCATTTTGTGCGGTGCATTCAATTAACTAATCGAAAAATCTCCAGCTCTGTGTGAAATCATTTATGAAATGTGTGTACAAGGAAAAAATTAACAAGTTAAGCCCCGAGCAGTGCAATTGGACTTGATGATATTTGTGGTTTCGACCAGTCGTCAAATTGGAAAAGTCTGAAATATGTATGGATCAGATACATAGCGAGTCGAAATAGTTGCATGAAATAAATTATTATCAGATATCGAACAAAGTGTGGAATGGATATTTTGACACAAAAATGTTTAGCTACATGCACTGGTGTCATATGGAATTTGTGTTTGACCAGAGATACCCGTACGTACCCGTAAATATTTTTATGAGAACAGCCTGTGTTTAATATGATGTAGAAATTTTGACACAAATGCAATCCTTTTTTTCGAGAAGGTTGCATTGCCAACGCATATATTGTTGCAGATGCATGATCATTTATCACACAAATTTGGTTAAATGTTTTATGTTTTTTCTTTTTATTTAGTGGGAATTTATTGTAGGATACATTTTGTGCAGATCCAGACACAATTTAGTTACATCCGTATAGTACACAAAATAAATCGAGAAAATGTAGGTACATATTGGGGGAATTGAACAAAATATGTTACACAGGGTGTACCGTTCCTCATTTTAAATACTTTAATGATAGATAGTATTGTTCATTTGAGGAAAATTAACGTATGACATGAACACTCTCTCTTTAGCCGTTACAGAGTTATAGCATTTTATGTAAATTGTGTCAAAAAGCTTGACTTGACTTGAAAATCAAAATTTTCCGCTCCCCCAATAATTTAAGAAGCGCGTTGTCCTTCCACTGACACGTGATTTTATCAGAATGACAAAATGCTTGTGAAGCGCATTTATGGTGGAGGTGTAGTCAGTCGTTGTGGCAATATTTGTGCTGTTCAGAAGAACAGCGTGTACAGAGTTTTAAATAAGCGACTGACCAGGGTCATGGAGTCGAATGATTGTATTTGCGGCTGTCTGTTCACCAAAAATGTCAAGAAGTAGCAGGTTAAACAGCATGTTTAGTTGTCCTTAAAAGTGTCACAAACAGCAACGCTGAGCAATCCTTGCACCATTCAGCAAGCTACGGTTAGCCTCTGTAGTAGTCCATACCAAAAACTTACCCTGAGCATGAGTAAAGCAGCTATATATAAATCTCTCTTTATCAACAAAAACTGGGTTCGTCCCATGCAGCGGAAGAGGCTCAACTGGAAATACATTCTGTCAATAAATTTTTAAAAAAGTCTGCCCGACAGGATTGTCAATATTCTTTTCGCTAAGTTGGCACAACTGTCCTCTATACTGTCACGGAGTTTGACAGTTATCTGTCATTTAGTTTGTTTACAGTACTCGATATTGTCAGTTCATCTCAAGTGTGTTCTGCGAATTCTGTTTTATGTCTTCTATCGACTGAAAAAGGGTGCCTCGAAGTTGTAATTTCAGTTTCGGGAAGAGAAAAAAATCGGACAGAGCCATGTCAGGTGAATACGGTGGTTGTTCAATGGTATTTGTTGAGTTTTTGGTCAAAAATTCCTTCAGAATGATAGCCTTATGTGATGGCGCGTTGTCGTGATGCAAAATCCAAGAGTTTTCATTCCACAAATCTGACCTTTTTCGACGAATTTGCTCTCTCAATCGCCAAATAATATTCTTTATTAACCGTCTGACCTTCGGGCAAGAATTCTGAGTGCACGACACCACGGTAATCAAAGAAAACTGTCAACATTAGACTTTTGATCGACTTTGACGTGGTTTTTCCGGTTTCGGCTCAGTTGGAAGGCGCCATTCCGTTTGGTTTGAATGTCAAACTCGTAAACACATGTCTCATCACCAGTCACAATGCGTTGTATGAATGTGAGGTCAGAATTGCAACGCAAAATTTAAGACAAATTTTGTGTTCGATAATGTCATCCATTGCAAAAATCGCAGAACACACTTGAGATGAACTGACAATATCGAGTACTGTAAACAAACTAAATGACAGATAACTGTCAAACTCCGTGACAGTATAGAGGACAGTTGTGCCAACTTAGCAACGAAAAGAATATTGACAATCCTGTCGGGCAGGCTTTTTTAAAAATTTATTCCGGACACTTTTTTGACAGTTCTATACTTCGCAAGAGAAAATGCTGTGTTTTGTTAGAATTAACCACCACCCCATATATCACACCAAATGATTTGTTCTGAGAGGGCAATCTGCAATATCTTACTAAGAACACCATGAAATTAATTAGTTATGTTAATAGCAATGCCATTCGCATAAGCACATACCCTTCTGGTCGATACTGGCAGGTTTTGAAGCAGTCTATTGACAAATAAGTTCCACAGAGAAGGAGAGAACACTCCACCATTCCAGATATCTCTGTTAACAAGCCCTCCTTCCGACGATGCTCCCAGACATGTGTGGCAATACCAGAACCATGAGCTTCATTAAGAAAAACCCAAGAGGAACACATATCGCAAAGCAATCCACCTTTGTCGAGTATCTTTTGTATTCGCGGTAATTTTCATAAATCATTTACGAGTATTTTTCGAATATTCGTAGACCAATCTCGGACCCCTATGGTCCCCCTCGGGATCCGCCACTGACGTGTTCCCAAAGTACCTAGAAACAATGTTCAGTTTGCTTACAATAAACTCAAGTGAAAAAATTCTTGTGTCGACCACCTGAAAGGCTGGTGGCTTTGTGCGTTGAGGTTTCAGTCTCATGTCTCAACTTACCGATTCCGTGGGTTCAAGTCTCGCCGTGGCCATGGTTGTTTTGTTCGGGTTGTCTTCTACCTCTTGTGTTGTGGCATAAGAAAAACCACAGCCTTTCCCGGCTTGTCGCAAAATACCGCCAAATGAGCACGCTATGTATGCTAGCAACATGCACAAGTTATATGCTAACGAAATGTGAACGAAGTCTCTTCTGAGTAGTTGACGGACTATGCACCCCTAAGGCTGCGCGCACGTTAGGACACGTTCGCGTGTCGCGTTCACGTGTTTTATGTCAAACGGTTCGAGTCTATGGTTTGCAACCAAAGATGCGAATCTTTCGAATTCACAAATGTTCGGCTGTTGTCGTATCACCAAATTAAGTTCATTATTGTGTGTTACAGCCAATAATTTAGTATGAAATGTGTGTTTATGCACATACTAGTACTCCACAGTCGTTTGTTTTGCCACTCAATTCTTACCTAATTATCAATTTTAAAGCACAATAATGAACTCAATTTGTTGATACGACAATAGCCGAGCATTTGTCATATTGGCAGATTCGCGTCTTTGGCTGGAAACCATAGACTCAAACCGTTTGACATAAAACACGTGAACGCGACACGCGAACGTGTGCTAACGTGCGCGCAGCCTAATGGTCCAAGCAGTATACTCGTAAGTATTGTATTTTATTATAGCTTCGCGTAGTTTTAGAGCTATTGCACTTTTTAGTAAAATTAAAGTTTTATTTTGTTTTTGTTTTGGATGACGAAAATCTAGAAAGTTTAATCGTATCCTCCGATGTTTTTTATTGATAATTCAATTGTAAGCGTTTATTTTCATCTGACATTGTTCTCTAAATATATGTAGCTACTTGTCACAGCGATATTTCGTAAAGCTAATTAAAATTGAAAAATTAACCAACCATAACGTTATCAAGATTATTGCATCAAAGCAAGCTACTGAATATGTCCAATACGATGCTAATGCAGTTGCAATGTGCCACCTTACAATTTCCGCGAACAGAATAATGTTGCTCAAGAGTGGCCTTTTGAATGCTTTCCAATATCCCGCAGGGTGACGTACTACTGTACAGATCGCGATTGAACGCCAAGAACCAGCGTGTATGTTTTCGAGAGTTGAACTCTTAAATTTAAGCATATAATGTCAATATAAATGCACACAATGTGTAGATATGAGATGGTATTTTTATTTGAAACAAAACTTGTGTAAAATAATTATTTAAGAAAAAATACAGCTTTTTTTCCCCTCGTCCTTTTCATCAATTAGAAGGAAAATGAAATCCCATCTATCTTAAGTAGTTTTGATATAAGAGACCACGCGACCAGCCGAGACCACGCGACCAGCCACTACCACGCGGTCAATGACAAGACATCCTGCACCAACTGTGACATAACCTGTGTGACCACATGTGCGACCAGCTATGCGACTTCCTACCTACGCTACCACCACCCATGCGGTCACGCGACCAACCGAGCGATAAGCCCCGATCCTGCGACCAGTTGTACAAAGAACTGGGCGACCAGCCACGACCAATCACGGTCGCATAGCTGGTCGCGTGGTCATGACTGGTCGCACAACACGTCTCGTGGTTGGTCGCGGAGTAGTGGCTGGTCGCATAGCACGTCTTGTAGCTGATTGGTCCCGTGTGTAAAAACAATTTTAAATGGGCCTTTCATGTTTTCCTATTTTTTTGTTGGAATGCGCCCATCGCATAGTGCCCGAACCAAAAAGCAGCAACGGTGGCGCCAACAACAGACAGATCTGCTTTCGCTGCATTTAATCTAGGTCGCTCAAGGGAAATGCATGCTTCTTAAAATGATATTTCGCTGCTGCCGCATTCTACGTTCAATCTGGTTCGGGCATAACAATCACCAGTTTCGTCCGCGGACAAGAGGAGCCGATCCGTCGGCACTGCTACTGGACATCTCTTACCATTGAGAGTGGCGCGGCTGGGATAACCGATATGATATTGCCTCGCCTTTAATCTTAATTTTTATTTTAAAAATTAGTTATTTCATCCCCACACACATGGGAGCGGCCGTTGGCTCAGTAAAGGCGTCATTCTG
Source organism: Chloromyia formosa (assembly GCA_964017055.1). NCBI lineage: Eukaryota > Metazoa > Arthropoda > Insecta > Diptera > Stratiomyidae > Chloromyia > Chloromyia formosa. The sequence continues at coordinate 23,094,863 of OZ024816.1, read as the reverse complement.
ATGTCTCAACATACCGGTTAGTCACGGATTAAAGTCCCGTCGACGTTGTGACCATGGATCTTTGTGTTGTCTTTGCTCTGTGGTGCCGGGCGTTACAATAAGCGACAACCAATGCCGCAGCAAGCTCTCCTGGCGCCCGGGGCAAATTTGAAAATATCCCCCTCCCACTCTCCTTCGTGAACAGTTTTTTTTAATACAATGAAAAACAATGCATTTTCGCCTTCTGCGCACCCAATGCTTCGTGTTGTGTTAATGAGCTGTGACTCGCTGATTGGCCACTTCTCAGTATGCGTACTAGAAGGGAAGACCAGTGAATACGGCACTATATTCTATAGTAGATAATTTAAAAAATCTCTTGGATAAAAGGAGTATGCTTTAGTCGCCTTCCCAGATATCGAAGGCACTTCTAACAATATAAAATAGGCGGCTATCACCAATGCACTCCCAAATCTGGGTGTACCTTACTCACTCTGAAAGCTTATTAACATGTTGCTGACAGTAGTTTGCATGTAGGCATGTGTGCAGGGGAACCCCTCAAAGTGGTGTTCCCTTCCCTTCTTTGAAATCTGGCAGTCAATAGGCTTCTTACGGAACTTAAAGGGTAGGGATGCAAAACCACTTCATACACGGATGACATTGCAATTGTTAATTGCCTTGACCCCTCCAGGGGCATGGGCGCGTCAACATCTCCAGCATTTATTTCTATGCCAAGTTGACGTTTCGATAGCATATCTAATTTCGGAAGTTGCTAGCATGCACCTCCTATCCGCGCCGTCTTTATACTGACAAGTTCGGAGCACTGTGAGTACCTTACTCACTCTGAAAGCTTATTAACATGTTGCTGACAGTAGTTTGCATGTAGGCATGTGTGCAGGGGAACCCCTCAAAGTGGTGTTCCCTTCCCTTCTTTGAAATCTGGCAGTCAATAGGCTTCTTACGGAACTTAAAGGGTAGGGATGCAAAACCACTTCATACACGGATGACATTGCAATTGTTAATTGCCTTGACCCCTCCAGGGGCATGGGCGCGTTAACATCTCCAGCATTTATTTCTATGCCAAGTTGACGTTTCGATAGCATATCTATTTTCGGAAGTTGCTAGCATGCACCTCCTATCCGCGCCGTCTTTATACTGACAAGTTCGGAGCACTGTGAGAGTTCTATTAGTACCCACAGGCAGTTTTTGGTCGCGCCGAGATTTGAACTCCGAGCTCTAGATTAGTATCGTAGAGTGGTGACCGAACGATCACGGCCACCGAACGCGACAATTGCAATTGTCATTTTGGGTATCCGTAAGCTTCCCTGTGTTCTTAGTGACCTAATGCATAAGGCCCTTTATATTCCGGAAAAGTGGGCCAGTGGAGTCGGGGTTAGGGTGAATCCCACTAAAACGAAACTTTTTTCTTTTCACCAGGAGATACCTTCCTTTGAACCACCGTTGACGAAGGGTAAGGATAAGGATAAGAAATTTACGGTAGCCTAACATTCAGGAGCGAGTTACAAAGGCAACTGTTTCATTGAACTTGCCTGGGTGGTGTTCTGGCTTCATGCTTCGGTCTCAGGTCCCATACTTATGCATGGGATCATCGTCTAGTGGGCGGCACTGATCATGGCGTCTCAAAGAAGCTTATTGCGGAAAGTTTAAAGGTTTGCAAGTGTCGCCATCACGGAATCTCTTAGAACTACATCTACTGCGGCCCTTGAAATTATACTAGATCGGATTCATTTGGACATTTCTGCCGAACAGTTGCCTTCTGGGGACCACGTCCACCGAAGACACCCGGCTGTACTGTACAGGCTTGATATTCCTGCATGAACTACACCTCTCTTAAAGACTCGTTCGATAAGAATCTTAACAGCCTGATCCCTGAGGAGTGGGCAGATAGCGCATTTCTAGGGTTGGCATATAGAAGAAGAATTGTGACAGCGTCTATGGTTGGGTGTTTCGGTGGATGACTGACGAATGACAACAGAAAACGTTTTGGCTTTACACTTAAAATAAATATGTTTGAGTACGTGTGTCACCATGGAAAGGTCATTGAAAGAAAGCTTTTATAATACATTAACTGCTATCGGGCATTACACATATTAATGAGGATGAGGCAAAAGTTTCTGCAACGAATAAGTTCTAGTTGTGTGCCAAGAGGATAGACGCATGCCGGATAAATAACATCCAGCTGGTTCGATACTATTTGTACCAATTTAGTGACCGAACGGCTCATCCGATATGAAAAACGTCATGTGCCGAATATAAAAGTGTTTGTCTCGAGAACGCTCTTGAAATTTGTTCAACCGAAATTAAATATTTAAAATAAGGAGAAGAGCAATGAGATAAGCCAAGACTTGCCCTTAGAATAAATCAATCTATCGATAAAAAATAACCTTTAAAGGATATACAGTGTATTTCTCGATTAAGCTGGTTCGCATAAAAAAAAATCCGAAATTTTTCAAGTCACCATTATGTTTTCACCCCAAATACAACAACAAGTGTCAACCCTTGGATCAGGGTGTGATTAAACATTTTAAATTTCACTACCTGTCCAGTTTTGGTTATTTGGTTCTCGACAAAATTTAAAGGCTGCTAAAAAAATGTTTGCGTTCTTTTAGGCTAACACTCCCCATAACCGAACAAAATTCTTAATCCTCATGGTGTCCGATTATGAGAGCATTCACTGTACATATATTTTTGCAAGAAGTTGGGAATAATTTTGCCAGGGCTCATTATTACAATAGTTTTCAATTACAATAGGAGTATGGATTTACTGCGCAGGGCATGTACAACGAATGAACGATGTTCGCATGCCTAAACAAGTAATGAAAGGACGACGAGTCGACGGAGCGAGACTGCGAGGAAAACCAAGAGCTCGTTGGGAGAGCTCAGTATATGCTGAGGCCGAGCAACTACTAGGCTTCCAAGATTGGAGGACGCGGTCACGTGACCGAGATAATTGGAGGACAAAGATCTAGGCGACCAGAGCCCGACGTCGGGCTGTTGCACCACGATGATGATGGTGGATTTACTGCAAAACAGCCTTCCATCTCAGTGCTTGTAAATCTCTTTGGCTCACAGCTCTTTGCTCCTATCTATCTACCGCAAATGCCAAAGTTGAAAAGGAGCATTTGAAATATTATAATTTCCGAATAGCACCAACAAAAAATGCCAAAAATTAGAATATCACTATTCTAATTATTGGTTTGGCTAAGATTTGGAAAAAAATAGATGCAAGAAAACAAATTGTAATTGTTGCCAGGACAGAGCGTTGCATTTGGGAGAAATGGGTCAAAATGCAGGTCGTACCAACTACCTTACTTTCAATTTCTTTCGATGATAGTCAAAAATTAATCATTTTTTAGGTACTATACCGACCTCGTCAGCTTTATTGCAGCATTCATTCAAATCAAAGTGTTCCACCAAGTGCATTATACCTGTTATTAATATCTAGCATTAACGTTATTACTTCTCTCACTTATTGCAAATTTCGTGCCTACAAAAAAAAACTAACCTTGACAAATCGAGTAATTTACGGAGAACCTTATTGCAATTCACAGTGACACACAGTGCGCCATTGTATTGTCTTCAATAATTGGGAGGATTAACAAGTGATTGTGAAAGCAACAACGGCAGGTAATATGGATCGTGTATAACAGTGATATATCAATGCTGATTGTACAGATACTTAGTAATAGATAGATTGGTGGCAACAGGTTATACATGCTTCAGCCTAAAGCTGTGTCACGTTGGGAAGCAGAGGCACAATATCGCTGACAACATGTTTCATAATACCCATAGTGGGTATACACTATGGGTGTGCACATATTCGACATGAATTTTATGGGATAGGTCAAATATTGAATAGAGTCATGATTGCAATATAGTTATTTTGTGGTAATAGTTGTCACGATTTGCAGAAATATCTCTGATAGATTAATCAGCTGTGAAATCATTGTATAGCTATAATCGGAGCGACTCTATCTTAGAATATAACGGATTGCTTAATCGAAGATCCTTGGTATTAAAAATCGGATTATTCGTTGAAGCGACACAGAACGTCCATAACATTTTTCCGAAGAAAATTTCGTAATCCATTAAATCACCAGATATAAGATGAGATCACGCACATTTCATGGCGGTTTGATGATTTCATCTGCAACAAATATAATGTACGAATACTACAACTGCGTTTTCGTTTGCATTGTCTAGTATCACTAAAGGGTCTTTGATCTCGCAGTCTTACGCAAAATACGCTATCTGAATATATAAAATTTCTCTTCTCGTTTAATAAACCGTCTCCGTTTTAAAATATACTGCGATCGCTTGATTCGCGTACCATTATATGCAATTAAAATATCATAAACACCGCAAACTTATCAAATTGTGCAATTTTTAACGTGACTTCCCTGCAGTGACTCGGTATCTTGACTCTTTGTTTTGAATTTTTTCTCCATAGAAATTCAATTGCGGCTTTTCTTTCTCACCTCCATTCAAAATTTCACTTTATGTTTATACCATACAATTTCCTTTTTTTTTAAACCAAATATCAATAAAAAGGTATTATTGCCACCATCGCATCGCCGCGATCGTGCCAATTGAAAGGTGAATGAATCCCAGTAGTAGTCGCACTACAGTGTTTCGGATAGCTCGGAAGTCGGCAAGTCTAAGATTGGTTGTTAGCGGCCAGGTGAGCTGCTGCAGGTAAATGATACGTCCCGGCCAATTTCACACGGTTGGACATTTTCAAAAGAAATATTTGGATAATAAAAGAAAAGACCGCTTATTACGTAGTTATGTGCGATTTATTGGTACTCCCCCTTCTATAGATACAACCGAGGAGGTCTTTGAACTTAACTCTATTGCTGGAATGCTAAAAAAGATGATGGTATAACCCGGAAAATGCTTCAACATGATGATCACGATGGAAATAGTCGTGTATATGCAATGTATGAACCATAATCCGTGTGTCAGCAACAGAAGTAGCATTACTGCCAAGTCGATTGGTTCACCACCCGAAGAAAGTTAGAAAGTATCCATGGTAAAATAGAAAAGATACATTCGAAAATAATAGCAAAATATGTAGACTATACTGACTGTTGTGGATATTCGCAGTGGCATTGTATTGTAATGAATGTAAACAAGATCGCTTACACAATATCTGCACTTTCCTGGTAGATGAACTGCCAGCGATAATACGCTTCTGCCTGTTAAATAAAAACTATCTGTTGATATACATACCACTAGATCTTGATAAAAGCAAATCTTTAATAATTCATATCTTTAGGTTTTTTTGATCGTGCTATAAGCGAATATTCATGATCGTCTTTCACCTGAGTTGAATGAAACACTTTGGTGAAGAAAGGGTCAATGATCGGTTGCTGAACTATAGTTAGTACGACGTGATTGTAGTAATGCGGAAAGACTTATGTAAGGGAAAAGGTTTTTGATAGACATTAGTACGTGAGCAGTTTAATGAACTTTAACTTTGTACTATAGTCGTTTCTTGAACACGGATCATCAGACATTCCTTACTATTTAACTGGCATGTGGTTGACACCAAGAAAGGTCAGTAGGTATAGCATAACATATGTTTTGTACATATATATAATGATGAGGGTGTCTGTCTATCTGATCTGTCATACATACAATAACTTTCGAATGAATAAGTATCATGTCGAACTTGAACATGGTACAAGTGGACCGGTTTTCTTCACGTTTATGTGAAAAGTGTGTGTCTTGAGCTATTCACAGGACATTTGAACCAGGTTCGTGTTCGAGTTTGACAGTGGGTGGTGACACTTACTGTGTGTGCTTATCGACATGCAATTTTGGTCAAATATTTGCAGTAGGGTCTAGTCGGTTTGCACTGAAAATTGTTTGATCAGACCAAAGTAACGCTTGCCTCCAGGACAAATTTTATTTCAGCTATACAAGGGGAGTACCCAAAAGTAGTTGGAATTTTTTTTCTGTAGGCTGTAAGGGTAGCAACACTGCCTTCTCCAGTTGGATATGTTTATTAGACACCCCGATTAATCAGTATAGCAAGTGGCATGAATGAAAAGTAACGATGCAGGGTGATTTGTTTAGAAAACACTTTTCAACAATTCTGGAAATTTCTTCCTAACGCTCCTCTACATCAAGGATTCCCAAGCTATGGGTCGCCCTAAATGGAGTCATGTTTTTTATATCTTCTTTTTTAAATTAAAAAAAAAAAGTGTAAAGTTTCAATATCTCTCTTGATCTACAATCGAGTCCTGGTTACCTAAAGTTATATTTTCAGACAATGTCCCACACTTACAGTGTAAAGCAAGTTTCACATAGAACACACGATACCACGAGACTCTAGCAGAAAGTACCAATGACGAGAGAGCTTTGTATATGCGACGATTAATTTAAAATTACACTCGTATAGAAAGCTCGTGCGCCTCTGGTGGGCAAAGTCACACTTAAAATCGCGATATTTAAAAGTGATAGTTCCACAAAAATAATACTCAAATATTAACTTATTGGATAGACTAGGTGCGTAACTACACGGGAACAGTTAAAATATTTGAATTTGGGTTTAATTAAAATTTAACTCATTAGTTTTGTGTTATCATACAAAAAGCAGTATGGTTCTATCTACAAATGCTTGAGAAATTGACCTGAATTTAAAAGTTAAAGTGAATTCTTAAAAACAAACAACAAACGTCACCTCCATACAGCGCTGATGATTTGCATGATTTTACCATTATCAAATGCTGCGGCTGAATGAGCCTTTAGACAGATGAGTCCGATAAAAATAAATATTAGAAATTGGATGCAAATAAATATCAACAAGAAACAATTTATGGAATGAGTCATGATTTGAAAATACTTCAGGAACTACTAAGTCAGGTGGGAACAATGGCTTCCTATCGCATTGGTAATAAAAATGTTAACACATTAACACCCGCCGTTGCGTATACGCCAGTGACGTAGTGAGTAGTGCAGGAGCCCGGGCCCCTCCAAAAATTTTGTGGTTATAAATAAAAAATAAAACAATATTGAAGGATGTACCCACAAGGCTTACTACTTTGCCTTAACCCCTAGCGGGGCATAGCGCGTCAACTACTCCTGCGCGCCATCGTACTCTGTTCTGGGCACAACTCCCCAAAAGACTTACCCAGTGCCTGACACTTCTTTGCCACAGATCGACGCCATGTGATTCGAGGACCCCCTCTTGGTCGGCCTTGGTTAGAAATGGGGTTCCATTTCATGGCATGCAAAGCAATGCAGTTATCACTCTTCCGCAAGGTGTGACCTATCCACTGCCATTTTCGCCTGCGTATCAATTCGTCGATTGGCATCTGACCCGTACGCCAACTTAGCTCTTCATTTGATATTTTTTCGGGCCAGAAAATTCTTAAAATTCCACAAGACTTGTAACGAGTACATAGTTTTATTCAGTAAATTAGTCTGTAACGCATTCAATCAGAAATATTCTACCTAGTCTAGCCATAAATATTGTTACAAGGTTTGGCAACCCTGCAGAAAGGAACCGTTATATTGCATTTCTTAAAAATTGAGCTAATCGCTATAGTACGCTTGTGCTTGATGCATTTGTCATCATTTGAGTTTAATTTTTAGTGTAGTGAACATGGATTGGGGTGACAAAGAAAATAGAATTGCTGTGATTGCACTTCATAAAGTAGGAATGCAACCAAGTGATATTTTTAAGACTCTGCATACGCTTGGTATAAGCCGAATGTTTGTATATCGGGCTATTGAAAGATTTAATGATACGTCTGGAGTAAGTGACCGTGAAAGAAGTGGCCGTCCGCGAACTACTCGACCACCTAAAGCGGTTAAAGCCGTGCTCGAAAGAATTCGCCGTAATCCTCTTCGGAAACAAAAAATTTTATCGCGTGAGATGAAAATACCCCAAAGAGCAATTTCACGTATCATCAAAAGTGACTTGGGGTTTGGGTGCTCATCGTAGATCTACCGGGCATTTACTAACAGATTCGTCAAAAAAAAATAGAGTGGAAAAATCAAAACGATTACTTTGCCGGTACGCAAACCAAGAACACCGTAAAATTTTGTTTACGGACGAAAAAATTATTACCGTCGAAGAAACATTTAATAAACAAAACGATAGGGTTTATGCTCGCAGTGCCAGAGAAGCTTCTCAAGTTGCCCAAAAGGTTCAAAGAGGTCATCATCCAGCCTCAGTAATGGTTTGGTGGGGTGTTAGCTACAACGGGGTGACAAAGTTGCATTTTTGTGAGAAGGGCGTCAAAACGTCTGCCAAAATTTATCAAGAAAGTGTCCTTGAAAGTGTAGTGAAAGCTCTCAACACGTCATTATTCAAAAATCAGCCTTGGAGTTTCCAGCAAGATTCTGCACCAGGTCATAAGGCGAAGTCAACTCAAAAATGGCTTGAAGAAAATGTTCCAGATTTTATTAAAGCTGAAGATTGGCCTTCCTCTAGCCCAGACCTGAATCCGCTGGATTACGAATTATGGTCTGTCTTAGAGCAAATGACGTGCTCTAAAAGACATTCTAATATCGAATCCTTAAAGAAGTCTCTTACACATGCAGTCGCCAACTTTCCGATTGAAGTCGTGCGTGCTTCCATAGATAAGTGGCCAGCTCGATTAAAGGCTTGTGTAAAGGCAAAAGGCAATCACTTCGAATAACTTGTTGCAATTTCCGTTGTTGACAATGCATTTAATAAATAAACAATGATTTCTTAACATATAACACCTCTTTTATTGAACAGTGCTTCAAAAAGTTTGTAACAGTATTTATGGCTAGACTAGGTAATATTCCCACACTCAGCTGATGATTTTTTTTCCAGTAATAGAAAAAAGATTTTATTGATTTACTCATTTTTTTTTTTTGCCAATGAGGTTCGCAAGCTAAGTGACTAAATAGCCTATTGTGCTATAGCCTTAGGTCTTATAAACGGGCCAAGCCTGTGAATTTAACTTGATCCTATTGATGAAGCGACAGCTACTATCCTCTACCCTGCCCATGCCTTATATTTAAAGATTGCTTGTCAGATAAGAGTGTTCAGTTAGAACGCTACTGATAATTCTGATCTTATTCTGGTTGAGCTGTTTACTATTAAAAAGACATGCCTTAGAGATTGTCCCAATGATCGGTAGGCGTCAATCTTTAAGGTATTTTCTAGTGGCACATAGTGATATTCCATGAAAGGGCTCTGAACCACAGGAGGGAGTGTTCGAGACTGTCCTTGCCTGGCTCGTTCGTCAGCCGGTTAATTTCAGACTACTCAACAACTCAGTATAAATATCCTTTTGTGAGAATTCCACTCTTGAAAGCCTGATCTGGAAGCTATGCACTAAGAAAGGATCTTAAGTGCCACGCTTACGTGGTTAAAGTTTATTTTATGATTATTTTCGCTCTTTTGAATTTACTCTGCCGTGACAGAGTTATGGTAGAGTTTTTTGACCATGTTCAATGTTGATGAATTTTTCTGAGTGGCATTTTTTCACTGGAAACTTTCGGGAGTTGAACGTTTCATTTACAATTGCCATTCGCCTTAACAATCTTAAACATTCGCTTCTATGCCGTGTCGGCCAAAGCCACTCTTTATCCTAAAATCACTTTAACATACAATTTCGCGGACAAAACAACAACCGGATTTTTTCGAGTATTCACTGGAAGAAATTCATTCCAGTAACGCCTAGATCTCTTAGGTCTAGTGACAAGGATTATGGTGAACTACGCCTAAGTCTTAGTTTTCGTCATATATCCTTAACTTTTAAGATCTGATTAAGATATTAAAAGCCGCTGTACGATGCGTCGTCAGATCGATCGGCCGATGGATCGCCATAAAATATTTGCCGATCTCCGTTGCACAAACACTGTACGATTTTCGTGCAATAACGAATGACAATTAAAAAACACAGGTTATGATTCACTTCCAATATGTCGGCCTGTGTATGCTCTTACTTTGTCGGCGAAGTAATACTTAAAAGTAGCTGCGTGGGGCTTCAGGGGAATATAGAGATAAATTTTTTACCTTAGCTCAACGGTGGTCTTCGCCCCGGTTACTCCACTACAATCGACATACTGTACAATGTCGACCATAGTGCTTGGACAAGCGATTTTTTTATCCAAACTAGGAGAAGAAAGTGTGCATACAGAGACAGGGGGGCAAAAAACTCCTCTTCCATAGTCCTCCGCGTGGGCGCCCCCTGGAACGGCAGTGGTCACTGACCATTGCCAACCAACGTCAAGCCGCCAGTGATGGCGGTGCGATGATTTGGTTGAGGTACCCCTGTGGTGTGGGGTGTGAAAAAAATACCACGGCCTTTCCCTTTGAGGGCCTGTCGTTAAAACCGACAATCAAAGGACAGGATGTGTATGCCAGCAACTTGCACTCTCCGAAATCTTTATATGCTAACGAAACGTCAACTATGCCTCGGATAAGGACTGACTCAACGGTTACGACTTTTAGCTATCGTACAATGACAAAGATTGGATTCTGGAATGTGCGTACTCTCCTGGACAATGGATCAGAAGGTCCCCAGAACGCACGATTTCTTCAATTAGAGAGTGAATTTCTGAGGTACAAATTAAATATCTTAGGAGTTAGTGAGATAAGATGGTGGAACAGCGGAGAATTCATCTCTCCAACGGGCAGCACTGTAATGTTGTACTCCGGTAAAGCTACCGGTAGTCGTCGTGAGTCAGGTGTGGGGCTCCTTTTAACCAGAGCCGCGCGAAACTGTCTCTTATCCTGGGAACCGGTCTCTGACAGGGTCTTGACCGCCAGGTTCCGGACCAAAATGAGGAACATCTCAATAATACAATGTTATGCCCCTACTGAACCCGACAATGTCTTGGCAAAAGACTCCTTCTACGAAGAACTAAACGCCGTTCAGAGCAGAACACCTAAAGGTGACATTATAATGGTTATGGGTGATTTGAATGCGAAAGTTGGCGCCGATAACTATGGGCTCAGACATGTGATGGGGAGACACGGTCTTCGTGATCGTAATGACAACGGTGAAAGATTTGTAGAGTTCTGCAACTTTCACAGTCTCTTCATCGGTGGTACTATGTTTGAGCATAAGGACCACCACAAAATCAGTTGGTCCTCTGTTGATCGGCGCAGAACACAAAATCAGATCGACCATTTTGCCATTAGTAAAAGATTCAAGAGTTGCCTCCTGGACGTGCGAAACAAGAAGGGTGCCGATATTGGGATGGGAAGAGACCATTATCTTATGATCGCTAATGTTCGATTGCGTATTGCAGCCGTGCGCCGCCCCAGCGACGAAAGGACCAGGCCCCGCAAATTCAACACCGCTCGACTAAAAAATCCAGCTGTCTTACAACAATATAATGACCATCTTGCGCAAAAAGCGGCTGAGATAACTAGTCACCCAGATAGTGACATAAACGAAAACTGGGATGCCATCAAAAATGCGTACATTGATAGCGCAAATACCATCCTTGGCCCAAACCCGGATTGCCGGAATAAGCCCTGGATGTCCGACGCTTCATGGCAGCGGATTGTTGAAAGAAAGGAGCTGAAAGTTCGTTTGGCTGCAGCATCAGACGACAATCGAAGCAGCATCGAACTCCTTTACCGTCAGAAAGCTCGAGAAGTTCAGCGTAGTGTGCGACGCGATAAAAGAGTTTATGCCAATTCTCTTTTAGCGTCAGCAGAAGAAGCCGCTAGAAGTAACAACTTAAACGCCGTATACGGTGTCATCAAGGAGTTTACAGGTTGTCGTAACTCCTGCCAACATCCGGTGAAAGATAGTGATGGAAAGCTACTTATCTTGGAAGAAGATCAAATGAGGCGGTGGAAAGAACACTTCGCCGCGGTCTTGAACCGTGTAACCTCTGGTGAAGTTCCCCCTCATATAGATAATTTAGCTAACCATCAAAATGTGCGTATACGGTCCACTGCCCCGACTAAAGAGGAAATAGTCACTGCAATTATTGCACTAAAACGAAGAAAGGCCGCTGGACTTGACGGCATCCCTGCCGAACTTTATCAAGCAGCGCCAAGCGTAACTGCCGATTTGCTGCACCCACTTGTTGATAAAGCGTGGAATACAGAGACCTTTCCCACTGAGTGGAAGGAAGGTTTGATCATCAAACTTCCAAAGAAGGGTAGCCTCACAGACTGTAATAATTGGAGAGGCATTTGTGTGCTTCCTGCCGTTGCCAAGATAATAGCTAAAATCGTCCTGGAAAGACTAAAGGTCTACTTAGAAAGCACAATTGATGAAGAGCAGGCTGGCTTTCGATCCGGATTCTCCTGTGTCGATCACATTAACACCTTGCGAATCATCATCGAGCAATGCGCTGAATACGATTCTCCGCTTCACTTGCTTTTCATCGATTTCGAAAAGGCTTTCGATAGTGTGAACCGGGATTCTATATGGGCGGCCTTGTGCAGGAGAGGCATCCCTGAGAAGCTTGTGGCTATTATTAAGGCAACCTATGACGGCGCGAAATGTCGCGTTCTGCATAAAGGTAAGGTGTCGGGGGACTTTGAGATTCGCAGTGGAGTTCGGCAGGGGTGCATCCTCTCACCGATCCTATTCCTCATTGTGATCGGCGATGTGTTGCATGCAGCCCTATCCGGACTCGACAGAGGAATTCAATGGACTTTGACATCTTATCTACAACATCTTGACTACGCTGACGACATATGCCTACTCTCCCACAAAATCATGGATCTATCCGCAATGGCGTTAGATCTCGAGAGGGAGGCAAGCAAGGTTGGGCTAAAGATTAATACCAACAAGACCAAGGTTCTTAGCCCGCCGTTGCGAAAAAGAAATCCGACACCTATTGCCATCAATATTAATGGGCAGCCTGTGGAGAAGGTGGACAACTTCGTCTACCTGGGTAGCATTGTTGCCGAGAATGGTGGTACGGAGCAGGACATCGCTCGTCGTATCAACCAGGCTAAACGCGCATACGGCATGCTGTCCAAAATCTGGCAGGGCAGTTATCTCCGCATTAAGACCAAGCTGGGCCTGTTTCGCTCTCTGGTACTATCAGTGCTTTTGTATGGGAGCAGTACATGGAAAGTTTCCGTAGGAGTTACCAGAAAGCTGCAAGTTTTCGTCAACTCATGTCTTCGTCGAATTTTAAGAATTTTCTGGCCCGAAACAATATCAAATGAAGAGCTAAGTCGGCGTACGGGTCAGATGCCAATCGACGAATTGATACGCAGGCGAAAATGGCAGTGGATAGGTCACACATTGCGGAAGAGTGATAACTGCATTGCTATGCATGCCATGAAATGGAACCCCATTTCCAACCAAGGCCGACCAAGAGGGGGTCCTCGAATCACATGGCGTCGATCTGTGGCAAAGGAGTGTCAGGTACTGGGTAAGTCTTTTGGGGAGTTGCGCCCCATTGCCCAGAACAGAGTACGATGGCGCGCAGGAGTAGTTGACGCGCTATGCCCCGCTAGGGGTTAAGGCAAAGTAGTATACAGAGTCAAACTAAACTACAACTGATAAATTGCAAAAAAAAAACCCCAATATGTGGGATACCAACATTTCTGGTATCGAATAAATGGACCCCGTCCGAAACAAAATGCTAGCTACGACACTGGTAAACGCAACATTATTTAACATTTTTTTTTTTTTTTGTAGATTCGAAAAGAAAAATAATTCTGAAATTGATTTGATGTATTTTATGAACATGTAATTATTGTAGTTCATTAAAAATTAAATTGAAATTTATTTTAAGTTTATAAATAATTTTGAATATCCCAATGTTCCACCTTCCAAAATCAACTGTGCATTATGTTTCCTTTTGCCTCAAGAATCTGGCTTTCTGAATCCAACTTAAATTTAATAATTTTAAACTGCTTATTAAACAAAATTAAAAAGTAGCAAAATTATTTTTGAAGTTGATTTTAGGCTCCCCAAATAATGTTGCGTATACGCAACGTTGAACACTTACGGAGTCACGATACACGAGTTACAAACGACTTGGAGTTTTAGCTGATCTGGAAATTCTAAACTTTGATAAAATACATAAAATGTGATTGCGAAAGCACTGTATTATGTAATAATGTATATTTTTTATTCGATTCTCAACTATTTATAGCTAACGATTGACTTGAAAGTTAAACTTGGATATGTCACTATTTATTTTCTCAACCTTTCGCCACAGGGGATTGTTTGAATGTTTTTTTTTTCACTAATTTTCATTGATTTATTGTCAATTGAATACTTAGTTGCGTTTTTCACTCTCTTTGACCCGACTCAACTAGAATGAAATATTTAACTCTCAACAAAGCAATAAAACATAAACAATGAAAAATAATAAATAAACTAGACATAAAAGCTGGACTTGCAAAACAATCATCAACTATAAAACATCTTAACCAGTTAAGGACCAAACTGAAAGATATTTAAGTTTATTAACTATGCGAACTGCGCCAAATAACATGTGGTGTAGGGGATAATTAATTTTTACTATAATATTACACTTTAGACATTTTAGATTTTATTTTCAACCATAAAATTAAAAAAAATTGACAACAGTGTCTATAACTCAAACTTCACAAAGAAAATTGGAGAAGAAAGAGCCCCAGATTAGTAATTAACACCCCTAAAAAAGCATAAAATATCAAAACACCACAATTTGTTTTAGGCAAACAACCTGATGACTACTCGTAGCGCATTTGTGAGGTAAATACTGAAAAAAAACTTCCGAAATAATCAAGCTACTATGTTGGCACTCCAAGATGATTCGTTAAAACATACGATTGCATATTTTTCTGAACATTGATTTCCCCATAACTTGGGAACGAAAAAGCCAACTAAATTTGAACTTTTTGTATGGTCGCTTTATTTCAAACTGCCCATTTAGGAAATTAGATGAATGTGCATTTCAGTTTTAATGTATATATACATACATATATCGCCGTTGCATATTTTTAATTATTAGTTTTAGTACCATCACGAGGTCTAGGATACACACGTTTCGATTTCGTTCGAATTTCAATTTATACGAAAAAATAACCAATACATACATCTAAATTTTCTCAGAGATTTCCAAACACCACCTTGGACAAAAATCAGAACCAAAGCCACTTTATTTCGTCAGACGTCCAACAGACCGATAATAATAAATATTATGTACAAACAATACGTGTACATGACCCTTATCGTATATGCATACTCCCAATAAAATTAAATAACTTATAGTACACTTTACGAGTACATATTATTGTGCTCATAATGTTGCTTCTTCCAACTTGTCTACACTACGAATATACATACATAGTCGTATATTAACCTCGACCCATCGAAGGTTTTCTTCCATTATCGAAACGAAATAAACGGCCAAACGTAAACGTAAATCGCATGTACGAGTACTCGTAAGTTGTGCTGATCTTGCAATCTTTCACGATCACCTCATTCTTACCTAAGATCACCTAGAGTGCGCCAATGACCAATAGTTAAGACTTAGCTGCTAACCAGTCAACAATTTAATATCTACTACCTTGTAGATATTCTTTCAAATGGGCGATCACTTAAAGCTTACGTACACGCATAGTCACGTATGGATATAAAAAGATCATATGAGCATATAGCCATATGCAAAAGCGACCTTACGTGTTTTCGGCTGATATATCACCTTATGGTCGTTCGCTTTTAGTATGTAAACTTGATGTTAGCATATAAATCGTAGCGTAAATATGCGAGAGAGATTAGGCAAAAGGATAAGGGTGTGAGACAGGTCAAATCGAACTTTCAATAGTAATCGACATATATTCTTGAAAGAGAAATCGTTAAATGATCAAAATGCTGCGGCCAGGGTTGCCAGATCTGCTGATTTATCAGTATTCTACTGAGTTTTGACTAAAAAATTATTCATACTGATTTTTCTACGGATTTTTTGCTCTCTACTGATTTAATACTGATTTTCACTCCTCTTCGAAATCCATGGACCAAGATGTACGAGTATCTACACTTTCTAAAATACATACTTGGCATTGTTTGTGCTCGAAATCGCGAATTCCAAGCAGCAGCTCCAAAAATTAACGAGCTTCATAAAAAAAAATGGAAACATTATTCAAAACTAGTAAGCTGCATCCTTGACAAGGATTTCGTATCAAGACTCTACCTTGAAGACATACACGAAAATTAATTTGCACTGAAACACCGGATTACAAAGAATACTGGGTTCCACTGCGAGATGTCAATATGGGACAACCAACATCAGCTCTGAAAGGAAGTTTGAAAGTGGCAAATTTTGCGGTGGCTCTATAATTATGTGGTGCACTGTATTGGTACCCACAGGCAGTTTTTGGTCGCACCTTGACTTGAACTCCGAGCTCTAGATTAGTCTCGTAGACGTAGAGCGGTGACCGAACGACCACGGCCACCGAGCGCGACTTTTCTCTTACGTCACCTTTGCATTTTGAATTTTTCATATTTACTGTATTAGGGATGTATCATGTCAGTAACTCTATTTAATTAATAAATGAATAGATCACAACGGACCCAGTGATGGTCTATGTGTGCAGCGTGTGTCTCACGGCAGGCCTTCTAACCTATCCTAAGCTTGTTAGTGAACCCCTATGAAATCCAACTTAGGGACTATGATTTAATAGCTCCGGGATATTATGTAGCGTTCATTTAGCTCGATTAGTTTCGTTCTAATTGGGCACTTGGCTTCAATTTTGTAAACAACACATTCTGATCTCTAAAATCTAAAAAAAATGTATAACCTACTGCCAATCAGACCTACTCGTATTTTACACAAAAAACATCGCCACACTTCTGCATTATGAAAATTTGACAAGTTGTAGTGGTCATTGAAAGCGGACAATTATTTCGAAACTAATCATCACTAAGATTAGGAAATTCAGTAGGCAATGGCAATCTATTGCCCGCAAAGATCGACCGCATGTAGCCCACAATCTGCATACATGCCTATTTCGGAAATGGACAAGAGTCAATACTCAATGAATGTTCAAGTCTGATAAATTATTATAATTTTATTTCATTGAAATTAAGCACACAAATACGATGAAATTTCAGCCTAAAGGTTTAGATACGAGTTCATTTAAAAAAAAAATAGCATGAATGCAAAAATCTGAAATGAAAAATGATAGTAAATACATACAATTTATTTCGGAGTGCCCCTCCAATGACCTCGGCCTCTGCGCCTCATGACTATGACACATGGCGATGATGACAATACGTAAACTGGAACACTACACAATATATAACGACGATCGTGTGTTGAGAACGAACGGATGACTATCTAGTAAGCACCTAATGAATTTATATCATTGGGTAATCGATGATTGTATTACAATTGTTTCGATCCTATTTTATACCTTAAGGCAACAACTTCGACACTGAAATCATATTGTGAAATTTTGAACTTTGAGGGCTACACATGGGTATTGTTTAGCTGGTATTGCGAAAGCTGCGCAAAATAGTCATAGAAATAAGAAGCAAGACTGCGTAGAAAAGGAAGAGGGCCGTAGAATTCCCGAGTCAGATCAAGACCATCAATTGTAATATTTAGGGCCGTTCGCCATTGGCGGTTTTTCAAGACAGCTGTTAGCTGAGAGCGATTGGACTGTTAAACAAAATAGAAAATATTAAGTGCCGGTTTTTTTCTGACTACTGTTTTTTTCTGGCTAGTGGTTGGCGGTAGCGGATGGCCGATTGAACTAAACACATCAGTATGTTATAATTAAATAGATGACTTTCCATAGGCGATTATTTACAACCAACACGGTCGCCGAAAACCAGCGCCATTGACTTAACATTGACATTGAAATCCACGAAATAGAAAACAGTAGCCATAGAAACGCGAATGATTCCCAGAGAAATAAAAATCAATGTAATGAAAGCTGCGAATTCAGGTCGCAAAGTGAAGCGATGTCAGACGAGTTGATTCTCCTTCTCAGCGGACAAACCAGTGCTTTTTCTCTGTGGGGGGCGGGGATGTATTCTTAAAATAATAAGAGATTCTTGACGAGACTCATGTTAGATGAGTTCGATGGTTTTTTCTCAAGCCCACTGTTTTTTGGACCATTGCATATAAAAATATAATGGACGGGCATATAGTCCGATGCATGCTGTACGTTTGTTCGTTCGTTCGTTTGAGCGTTTGTCCGGGCACTTTCCGTATAATGATCTTAACCAAATTTGATATGTAGGTTCCTTGCATCCCTCTGAGCACATATCGGGGACCGCAATTTTGGCCATCGACTGGACTAACGGTAGATTCTGTTTTGTTTAAAATAGAGTTACTCACCGAAATCTCTTAAAAGACTTTTCCTCCAGGCATTTCCCGTAATCAGATTTCAACCAAATTCTGTACGTAGCCTCCTTGGATTATTATAAGTACCATACGGTGATATTTTGGTCCTCCTGCATGTGTGCGTCAGAGAAAAAGGACTCTTTTTATCATGAAATTAAACGGAAACCAAACCTGGTAGAAATGGATATCTCCTGATTCGGGTGATAAGACCAATGCACTCGAGTACCGTTGAAGGCATTTTGAGTCCTTTTGTGACTGATACTATTTTGAGTCTTTTGGTGTGCAAAAAATTACATTCTTGGAATAAAAGCACATTATTGGCAATGAAGCGATGACTAGGCAAGATGCGTATCATATGACTGGGGACGTTGATGCGAATATACTACACTAGTGCTGATGGCATTTTGAGTCCTTTAGTGTGGAGAAAGGACATTTTTGGCAATGAAGTCACATCTAGGCAATATGGGTATCATATGACTATGAGTCCTTGGGTCAGGGGACTCTTGCATTCGCCTGGTGTCTCTTGAAACGGGGCGAAAAGGAAAATAATTTTCAAAGCAGCTCGACAACCTAAAAGCAAATGGATTAAAATTAAAATGTACTTGCATGGGACGGGCCTAAAGTGCCGATGAACATCATCGCTCTTTTTGTGTGATTATATTGCCACTTCTTCTTTGTCAAGCACTCTAGGAAAGCTGTTTATTAGGCAGGGGGTAATCAAAATTACAGATATAAATAGTACGAGTCGATGTTACAGGGCCATTTCGATATTTTCATACGTTATTTTATAGTTAAGAAATCCGGATGGCCTTCGCCTTCTATGCACTGGGCCCCGGTTCGATTCCTACTGAATGCATGAATCGGTAAAAAAAAGTGTCCCAATTGGGGTAAACAGTTCGTTGCGCGTGTTGCTGATCACACACCTCCGCACAAAATACATCGTCACGATCTAGATGGCGGGGGGAGAGAGAAATTGTCTCCAATTGGGGTCTCCTTCATTAATTTAGTGTGGGCAAAGAGGATTGATAATTCTACAAGAGTTATCACTCTATATAACTTTCCCCTCTGCCAGGAGATTTGTATGTATTAACAAATTGTATAGACTTCACAAGAAAGCTGACTCCGCCTCCGGCGGTAGATTTGTATGTATTGATTCTCTTGTGTATCTATACTGTGTAGTTTATACTATGTTTATACAATTTGTCAATACATACAAATCTCCTGGCAGAGGGGAAACTTCTATGGAGTGATAACTCTTGTGGAATCTATACTATTTGGTGTGGGACTGGGAACGCAATAACCTTGGCGGCGGTGCAGTGAATATGCACGAAAGCGGCCAAGAAATCCCGACAATCGTCACACATGCCGATACCAAGAATCAGAAAGGCCAATTACCTCGTTTTTTTTCTGCTGCTTGTGGGTACGCTGACAGGAGAAGGAATACCGCTGAGGACTCTCGACACAAACACACAAGCAAGCAGCTTCCACGTGCTGGCGATATGGAGGCCAGTTAGCCTCCTCGGTCCGACTTCCCTTCCCTTCTAGCACGTCAATCACGATCGACTATAGCTGAATCATTCGGCTCAAATTTGCCACCGCCGAATCAATTCCTACGTGGCCGAAGCCAAGCCGGCATTCGTGACATCAACTTTTCCCCAAAATTTTGCAAAATATTATCCCAAATTTTGATTTAATTTTTCATAATGAATAAAACCAAAAAGTGGAGGGCTTCACCCGCAATCCGAGGCCTTTTTAGTGTCCCATCCCAATAGGAGCTTGGATAAGAAAAGAAATTGTGTGAATAATTAAAGAAAGTAGACTCAGTCTCCTCTCCCACCAATCTTTACCCTTTCAGAAATGTTTAATTAAATACATAACTCTAATATGCTCTATGAAAAACAATAAAAAAAATTTATTATTATAGGTATAGTGATACACTTCATTCAATGTTAACAATATGTAAGTATGTCGTACTACGTGAAGCCCGTACCTAGAAATAAACTATTATTTACCTATTTTGAGAAAAACATCTAAGTTACATTATTTTCCATTTTCTATGCTAGTCGGAAGCAACCTTCCTGCAAGTTTTCATATTTCTACGTGTAACGGTCTCGAAATCCAAGGTTGGTGGGACAAATTATGATCTCACATTTGCCCCTCCTCTTTCTATAAATTTAAAGAAAATGCCAAATTAAATGTACATACCAAATTTCATGTGTGTAGCTTCAGCCGTTCATGAGATATTCTATGGACGACGAACAGGAAGACATTTGACCGAATTTATAAGGGTTGTTTTTACTACAAAACCCTAAAAATTACCCAACACATATAAAATGTTCAGGGCGATTGACATTTTCGTTTTTAGCCGATACATCATAAAATCTGTTAGTTAAAAAAATCTCAAAAACTATTATACCATTAAAATAGCTCATCTTAAAGAAAAGAAGCCGGAAAGTAGAGGGCTTGGCCCCCAATACGAGGGTTTTGTAGTGTCCGATGCCAGTAGGGGATGAACTGTCCTACACCTAGAGATGCTTACCCAAATATTATATTTTTGATATAAAGAGTGTCAAAATGTCCAACTTTAAATTAATATCTTAACATTAAATATTATGTGATTATTTGGAAACTTTATGGGATTATTGCTTATGGTGTTGATTATCGTTGACCATCAATATTTTTGACCTGGGACGTGTTTAAGAGATGCAGAGCTGTACTAGCTGCAACTATAGAAATGTACTATACATATTTTGAGAAGATATCAAAATTCCATTATTTTCCGTTTTCTACGCTAGTAAAATGACACTTTCCTGTAAGTTTTCATATTTCTAAGTTTAACGGTCTCCTTTTCTCGTTTCTTCAAATTTGAAGAAAATGCCAGAAATGGAATGTACTCGACCTTTACCTTTTTTAGTTACCTTTCTCACGATACCCGTTGACCAGATGAAAATTTGTTTGACCTCAATTTCTCCCCTATAGGGACCGGGACCCCCTCTTTAAAGCTGGCCTATTACGACACATCGCTTCCCCCCGGCGAATTAAAACATTTCCACACACTCCGACCAAATTTCATGCATATAACTTCAGCCGTTCGTTAGATATTTTATGGACAAACAGACAGGCAGACAATTAACCGATTTTAAAAGAGTTTTTTTCTGACTACAAAACGGTAATGAATTAAGTTAATTGAATTACTGAATAGAACTTCATTTTATAGTTAAAAATAATAGAATCATCCAATAGTAAAATAAATATGAAAATTAGTCTTTTAAAATATCTAATCTACCATCAGTCATCTCCAGAGTCTCATCTAAACCCAACAATGCGACAAGTGTCAGCCTACTTTTGACACCATTCTCCGACTGAATGGGGTTTAGCCTTCAAAACATTTCTCATTTCCATGACGACGACGACAAGTCAATGTCAATTGAGTGCCTGTCTTGCGCAAATTACTTGAACAAATTTACTACTCGTCGTATCTATACGTTAAATTGCTGGCAAAAGCGCAATTTTGCAAGGCGATAAATGTACATAAATGCTTCATAACGAGGCAGGCCGAAGGGGTCATCATGATGTGGTGTATGTCATTGCTGCAGCAGCAGCAAGAATCAGTATCTGGTGTCCGTGGAAAATGTCACCGATCCCCCCACCACTCCACAAACAGAAAAAAATGCTACACATTTCTACTTTTTAAATTGCGACGACCGAAAAACGTAAACAATGAACGACGTGTCGTCACCATAAGACCAGTTTGGAGACCCCGACTGCAAAAGATTAGCCAACATTTTTTTTTGAATAAAATTAAAATAATATAATAGCCAAAAAAATTGCACCCGCCATTTTATACACACTAAAAAAATGTTTACATACGTATCTTAAGCAAAAAAAGCGAGAAACTATCTGTGTATATAAATTGCACTAGCGGACTAGCCAGCTAACCTTGACAATCAAAAACGCTGTAATTTATTATGCAACGTGCGCTTAGTTACGTAATGTTTGAAGCAACTCCGCGGATTTAATTAAATAGACTCTTCGGTAGAAAAAAAAAACGCTTCACCCACTATAAGATGATGAATTAGTGAAGAGCTCGATGCTTTTTGCCAATGGATTGATTGCAAGTTCTCGCGGCTTGGTGCCGGCGCGGCGGGATGTATAAAATTACGAGACCGTCCGGAACGAACTTGCCCTTAATCTACTTTAATGTCGGAGAGGAACTTTTACTTAAGATTTTGAATATTTCTTTACTTTTCCAAAATTGGATATTTGGATATTTGCCAAGATGAATAGCTCTTATATGTTTATTTTCATATTATTTTGCATTATGCAAAAATGTCACAAGAAGCCGGAGGCGGAAGTACGATGTTTCTTCCTAGGTTCGAATCCCGCCGTGGCCTTGGTTGTTTGCATTGTCTTCCCATTTTGGATTGGGGTGCCATATGCACTGATTCTGCACTAAATCCACTTTTGTTTAAATTGAAGCGCTTTTCAAAATATGGCTATTTCATTAAAAAAACGAGACCGAGCCGTATATACCCTAGACCTGTACAGAACAGACCATGGTAACCCTAAAACTACAATAAGGCAACGGTCAGTTGGTCAGTTTGAAAAGAGTGAATCGAGTGAGCTCTTTATACCACAGCTTAATAATAGGGGAGATAGGATCTTTCCCATTCCCAAAATCAACTAACTCACACTACCAACATTTGACCAGATTTCAAGTCGCGAGCTCTACTTTGTGAAAAGTAACGCATATTTAAAGTATGATTTGTAGGGCAATCAGGGGTTTCCTTGATCGAATCTTACCCGACCGACTTAGAGAGAAATAAATCGCAGGTGAACCCTCGGCCCAATCATAGATTTAAAATGCCAAAAATGCGGTGATTTCATTTTTAATGCATTTCTTTATGGTCTTTCTTTTTGTACAAAATTATTTTCGGCTGCGAAAGGCGTTTAAGAATAATTTCAAGAATAATAAAAATGAGTATTTTGTGATTTTTTCGAAATTCCGTTCACTTTTAGTGTAATGTTACTCTGAACATTTTTTAAAAAATAGAAGAACAAAAACTTTGGTTTAATTTAAGAAGAAACTTTGACTGATAAGCTCAAAAGTTTCCCGGAAACTCTATCAGTAAATTCAACGCATTTTTCTCAAAAACTGAAAACCTTTTTTGTGAAAAGCATGAAGCATAAAGAATATTTTCTTTTGTTAGAGATTATCTCGAAAACTATTGAAGATACAAAAAAAAAGTTGCAAGCCTTTCTTCGTAGAATTTCAATCTTCAATCTTTAATTTTGTCGAAGAAAAATTTAGCTGTTTTCAGCATTTTCTAAAAAAAAAATAATTTAATTCTTGAAACGTGTTTGCGACCCCGGAAATAGAAGGCGTGCTAACCATTGCGCCATATGAAGTACCGGCAATTTCGTATTTTTTTAACTGTTATCCATTTAAATCGAGAGTTTGTGAAAGAGCGAGAGGAATATAATATGGAAGAGTGAGCGAAAGAGGGAGGGAAAGGGAGAGAAAAAGGAAACAGGTTTGCTTTGTTACTTACCGCGTCCATCTCTTACTGGCAGCACGTATTCCAGATGCACTATTCAATGACATGTCGGTATGAAAACTCGACTGCGATTAACACGTCTTAAAATCGTGGATGTGTGGGGAAATAGCATCAATCCTATACAACATATATGAGCCTTAGGCCAGCCATACACGTTTCAGTGTACCGGGGACACATACCTGCAGAGGTCACCTGTCCAGGTATATCGCAGCGTGTATGTTGACACGTTTTGGTATACCTACACATGCGTCCAGACTTGCACAGGCGACCGGAGCAGAATCAATTGGGGTAAACCGCAGCGTGTGTATAGCATGGCAAACCGAAGAGGTAAATCAGAGCGTATTTGTACTAAGGTATATAGGTACATACCCGAGATGAATAGAGATAAACCGTCGTGGGTTTAAGTTCGGGTTTTATTTGGCCCAAGTTTGACAATGGGTTTAACACAGGACGCCATGGTGCTGATTGAGTTGTTAGTTGCTATATACAACCAAAAACAGGGAAAAGTGATGTAAAGAGTGATTGTTAAAAAGAAATCAGAACAGTCATATCCACTTATTACGACGTTCCGTTGTAAACAAATGCAAAATTTTGGTCCAAAATTATGTGCACAATGCTGCTACTCAAATCAAACTGCATTTCAGTTGCTTCCAGACAAGTATTCAATCAAACATGTAAACTATACTGCTACTTTTGAATGTAGCTTGTAACTTTTTTTTCAGACAAAACCTTTGTTGATTACCCTCCAGGGACATGGGCGCGTCAACATCTCTGGCATAGTTGCAGTTTCGGCAGCACATAAAATTTGAATAGTTCAGTTGCAAGCATACACCTCCTATGTGTATACCCGGCTTTTGCTAACAAGCTTGTGATGGTGTGGGAGTTCTAAAAGTACTCACGGGTACGTTTTAACATCATCACAAAACCTGTAGGTCGACCATATAATTTGAGAGGCCATGGGTAGTTTGCTTCGTTTCTATCAGGCGGGTCAACAACCAATTGACTTGAATGGCTCCCCTCCAATGTTCAAAATTTCGCACAACTAAGCTGCAGAATTTATGTTGCATCGTTGATGGAGCATTCACCTTTTTAGCGCTATCCTACCCTCACGGTCGCTTCGGGTGTCATGACCTTCGTACGTTCAAAATGTTACAACCAGGAGAATATCTTTAGAAGAATTATTATATTCCTCTAAATGTGGGCATTATATATTTTCAAAATCCGGTCAGATTATATATATCAATTTATTATTTATTTAGATTTATCAAATTTGCAACGAGACGATCGTCTAGCAATCGTGTAAAACACGTCTTATTTAAGGCACGAGAACTGACATTCGTTCAGGACAGATTAGAAATACATATAACGAAAAAAAAATTCCCATAAATATCAAACAGTAATGACCTTTCATTTCTTATACAGGGTGTTCCATAACTAACGCATAAGCGGAGTGTCAAACGATTACCCTATGTATTAGGTTTTGTGCAGATAAAATGTCAGATTTTGCAATGACATGAATTTGGCTGCGATTTTTATTTTATGTATCAAACCGCCACCAGGCGGCCCTAGTGATACGACATATTGAAGCATAAGTACTGCTACCTTGGTTTATGCAGTCACTACGGTTTTGCACTTCATGATGATCGGTGAAAAAAAAGAGCATGGCAGCGTTTGAAAAACGAGTATATTTCCTTTTCGAATTTAATCTAGAGCACAACGCAACGGAAGCAACAAGGAATATCGACAGGGCATTTGAACCTGATACGGTTAACGAACGAACCACTCAGCGGTGGTTCAAAAAATTTCGATCCGGAGATTTGAGCCTACGAAATGAGCCACGTGGAAACCCAGGACCATCGATCGATAACGACGAGCTGCGTACATTAGTGGAGTCTGACCCCCGCCAAACTATAAGGGATCTCGCGGAGAAATTGAGCGTGCACCATTCGACAGTTTGCCGCCACTTACAATAACTTGGAAAAGTGAAAAAGCTTGACAAGTGGGTTTCGTAATTCGACACATTCCCACAAAATTTCATGTATGTAGCTTCAGCCTTTCTTGAGATATTCTATGAACAGCTGGACAGACAACATTTGACCGATTTCACAAGGGTTTTGTTGTACTACAAAACCCTAAAAATTTTATCTTGACGATTTTTTCTTTTGAGTGTGGGGAATCGACTGGCACACCGTTTATGCAGTAGTCACGGGACACTCTGTATAATCGCATTTGTGCTGATTATCAAACCTGCCTGCAATCAATTTTAGCTAAATCCCAAATAGCATTATAAAAAAAAATCTCATGGATTTATGAGCCAAAATATACAAAGCTACAGAGATCATAAAATGTATATAGTGGTCATTTTATATTTTTGAAATATATAAATACATACATATATAGTACATATATATGTTATTATATAGCGTAAAGTTATCACATGCCTCTTTACATAACATTAATATCTATGCATTTGCATATTATGCAAACTATCAAGAATAGAACTATACGGGTATGCAACACAAACACAAAGTGTAAACGAGTAAATAGATATATTTTGTCCAGGGGTAATGAACGCGAATTTCCAAAACCTGTTAAAATTAGTCGCAAAATAAATGCATTGTAGGTGTTTTATATGTATGTATCTTTTGCAAAGCATAACCTGTTTCGGTCAAATTCTTAAGGTTATATGTTTCTGCAATCAAAGCAGCGTTTTAAAAACGTAAAATAGCATCTAAATCCGGGATTATCTAATGCAAATTAGATGCAAATGAAAGATTCTTAAAATTTGCAATGATAGATTTTTTTTTTTTTGGAATTGGAACCAACTAATCGTTTATAATAAATTTTGCAAAGAAAACGAATACAAAAAAGTATTAATATTAAATTTTCATCTGTGTAGCCAAACTGGAGTTAGAGTATAATCCAGGACACAGATTGATGGTTGATCTTATCTCCGATTCTGACATGATGTGATCAAAGTTAAATGTTATATATAGAGATAAAAAAAACGAAAATAAATACAATCTTTGTGGACATTCTTCAACGGAGATCTCTACGACACGATGCTCAGTACCATCCACCAGACGATGACCCCATGCATCATTATGGGACGCAATACCGATAAGTAAAGCCAGTAAACCAGTATAGGGATGACATTCTGCATTATACCGCTTAGGGTATACCGAAATTTGCCCGAGATGGCAATAAGCAATGTCGTTTCCATAAGCAGTATTTTTGCATCCCAGCATTCCAGGTTTAGAAAGCAGGCTATACTGACCGCCAGAGAGAGATTTAACGTTGTTGGAAGCACCCTCGATGTCCAGAAAGGCAAGCGGCGTATACTTCTAGCGGACGAGGGACTTTTCGATGTAGCCTACCAGAGAGTGCAAAGTACTGTCCACAGATCGACCCTTCTAGTTGGCGTGCAGGAAGATGAATAGAAGACGGTGCGCGTCAATTGACGGTCATGACGACCGTAACGTAACTTGACGAAAATGTTCCCTATGCAAACTAAATGTGATGCTTTCCTAGATAGAGTTGGTTGCGAACGTTAGTTACGTCAACTAGCGGTGACGCCAATACGGAACGGCCGTCAGATGGCGATGGGGCCAATTGATGACGGCCGTCCGATAATCATTTCCTTACGGCCATCAGGTTTTTTCAATGTGACGCCATCTGACGACACCGTTTCTCTTGGAAACCCCGGCTTAAGTGTGTGTCGTTTAAACGCTCAAATCCTTCAGCAAACAAGATGATAGGCTGATGGGTAAGTTCCGTCGGACGTGCATGAGAACTTTTACCCGCTTTCGGAATGAATACCACTTTCACTTCCATCGATATTCGAGGAAAGTATGTATATCCTTGGTACGCTACGTCCATCAAGTGTTGTAGGCCCGCCGGAATGAGGCTTCGTCCCAGGGCTTCAGTATGGCTACAATGTGTTTGAGCCATTGCATCGTCTTGTGATCATCGCATTCAATGATTATATAAACTGATGAATCGAACATTTCCAAATTCAGGAGCAGTGACTTTGTCATTGAATACCTTATCCATTGTACAAAACGTCTGTTGTTAAGGGGCGTAAGTGAGACAAACGGAAAAGTTGAAGGGGAGGATAGCCCATACTTGGTTGCCGCTACTTTCGAGTGGGTGACTCCAGCCCCGCTGCCAGTTGCTCTGTAAGCAATAGTGACAAAACCTCCGTGCGGTCTCAATATTACAAAAATCCCGCGCTGAAAAAGTACTAACAGTCTGTTGTCGAGTCTACACGCTTCTGGAACCGATGACCTGTGGGGATTGGCCGAAATTTTCTTTGTATTTTGACTTTTTATTTCCCTTCTGCCACTTTTGGAGGGTTTTGCTTTAACATGCTACGTGTCGTCAATGGCTCCGCTTCGAACGAGATCGTTAGACTTGCAATTTCTGGTAAAGTCACTATAGACAAGTTAAGAAGTTACTAACTGCACGCGCTCAGCTATTGTTTTACACGTGCAGAACCCTGACCCGAGGGTTGTTATTGCAGCCCGGCTGTTCGCGAAAAAAGTGAAATCTTTCGGGGATGCGACCACATTTATCGTATAGACTTCAGCCTAAAAAACGCAACAGTAAGTAGAGAGCATTGACGAAGAAAGTAGCTCTCTTAAAAAAAAGAAACTCCCAAAACTCTTGGAACTCGGAAAATTTTCGACAGTAGAACGTGGTCACAATTAAACAAAAGATTAAGAAATCCCGCTATATATTATCGAGATTATCATTGTATCTAACAAATATATCTCTTATAATTCATTTGGTACTTCTTTGATGAAGCCCAGATAGAAGATCCCATCGAACCCATCACTCGTTTATCCAAATTGCTGTTAATTTGTACATTTAACCAATTTCCTCATACCACGATTGCATTATTCCTACAAAAGCAATCTAACATTAGAATTTCATATGAGGGGTCTGAGAAACGACTCCAGCAGCGTTAAGAAATAATAATAATTCTTAAGAAGTTTATGCAATAATCAGATACTACTTAACGGGGCAATCGTCTGATCGAGTGCTTACACGATCTCATGATCAATTTATATACACATAGTCGTCGTACACACATTATATTACCAAGTCCGGTTCAATTGAAATTTAAATATTGTGGCATTCGAGGTGTATAACCCCCCACCCAGCCACCATACTGGTGAGGAAGGTAACATCGTATGTTCTCAAATCGACAGATCGAGTTTTATTCGGATTCAAGTTATATTTGCACTTATGACCGACGCAACCAATAATTGTTATGTTGTACATACTGCTATAGGTATCATATATAGAGTATAGATCGCAATCTGATCGTGCCAAGCAATATCACAAGAAATCGCAACCTTCATCCGCTCTACAGAGTACACACAGGTATGAGGCATTAACCACAAGCACCAGCCTCAACTCTCAAAAGTTCAACTGAACAATTATGTCGATGAGGGGCAGACATAGTAACCGTTCGATCGTATTATACATAAATATAAGTAAATTCAATTAACTCCTATAATGTGATTACAAAACATGGAATATGTAGTAATATGTTTCGGAAATGTTGTAGTTGGACCGAGTACAGTCGTGGCGGGAAATATTGATACTCTTGGCACTGGCACGATTCCATTTAAAGCAGTTGTTGCTCACTGGTAGTTGGTCAATGAGTAACACCTACGGGCCCCATTCAACAGTCAATATGGTTGAATTGAATTTCAGGTATACGAACACAGAGCTCAGGTGAGAAATACACCGGTGAATCAGACTATAGGAACCACCAGTTGAACTTGAGATATAGTTTTCTTTTAAAAAGAAGCGTATCTCCACAAACATTTCACAACATACCGAGTATTAACACATTTTGGTGTCAGTCAGCTCGACCCAGGGAGTCTTGTAAATTGTAACCTTTAACGGCCATCGATCTTTCTCTTATCTTGTTGCTACTGAATTGTTTGTTTGCACGTTGTCCAATCACTAATTACATTAAGGGTATATGTACATACTTATTAGCGGTGTAAGTGTAAGGTCGTGTGTTATCTTCTTTCTTCTCAGTGGCCGGTTTCTTTAGAAGTGACTGATCCGATCCGGAATCATGAATTTCTAATTTTCAAATAGACGCTTTCGCCTCGAGTTCTGAGACGGGTGAATATGTTCTCTAAAATGTAATTTTTGCGGTCAGACTGTTTTTCCGGTCAATTTGGCGAATTATAATCCGTTGAAATATGTATCGGGATGAGCATCGATGATTTAAGTTTTTAAAACATCAATTTTTAGTGTCGATATTCGATGTTTTCCCCGCCGATGGTCTTTTGGTCGATGCTTTCTACCAATGATGTTTAATCTTCTTTATATTACATCGATGTATTTTATTCTATGTTTTACTTTTGATAGACGACATGAATGGAAAAGAATAAACATAGACGACATAACATCGAAAATAAAGCATACATAGATGTTATGCAATCGATATTTTATCTTCGATGTTATACCATTGATTTAAGTTCCGCGTTTTCACCCGGCGATGTTTTTTCTTTGATGTTTCGATGATGTTTCAGTTCATTCAATCTTAATTTCGATCGATGTTTTTTCGATGACGAACGTTGATGTTTTCTTTTGGATGCTCAACTCTAGTTCATAGATAATACCCAAGCGATTATCTTTCAAATTGAAAAAAAAAAATTTGCGAAATGGTTGTGAATCTGTAATTAGTGTAGTTTGCCTAACATAAATTGTGGTATAGTTTTGATTTTCTTTTCTCTTTATTTTTATACCCTAGACTTATACAAGGTGGCGCAGAAGAAACGAAGGGGGTTTGAATAGTCTATAATTCCTTTATTTTTGAATCAATCGAATTTCTTTTTCTTTTTTGTAGTACACTTCATAAATGGGGAATTTTGTTAATTTAAACGTGAAAAATAACATCGCGTAAATGGTGCCCATTCTCAGCTTCGCAGATTGCGCTCTTTTTAAACGTCTTCATGATTTTTCTCAAGATTTCAGGAGGTATCGCTCGAATTTCTAATATTCGATATTATTGTTTAGTTGGGGTATGGGCTGTACCTTATTCATATGCCATACACATACTGCAGACAATACTCTCACTAAAAGATAATATTGGAGAAGAAATTTTAGCGATACCTCCTGAAATCTTGAAAAACTTAATGGAAAATATTTTAGAAAGAGCGCGACTATGCAAAGCTGAGAATGGGCACCAATTACGCGACTTTTTTTTGCTCACGTTTAAATTAACAAAATTACCCATTTATGAAGTGTACTAAGAAAAAAAAAGAAATTCGATTGATTCAAAAATAAAGAAATTATAGACTATTCAAACCCCTTCGTTTCTTTTGCGCCACCCAGTAGTATAGGGTATATTGTTTTTGTCACGACGAAAATATGTAACACCTTAAAGGAGGCTCCGGAGGTATAGCAATGCTTAGTATATATATAAATACTACTCAATTGCCCTAACCCCTTGTGGGGCATAGCGCGTCAACTGTTCCATGTGGCCCAGTTGACGTTTCGTTGGCATAAATTGGGTTCAGAGAATGCAGTTGCCAGCATGCACCTCCTGCAGCACATCCATGGCTACGAACGTCGTCGTGGACGGGATTCGAACCCGAAACGCCGGTAGTCAAACATGAGACTGATGCCTCAATACACTGCGCTACCGGTCGCCCATATATATAAATGATGATCAGGGTCACCTCCTGATTTGATTTAGCCATGTCTGTTTGTCCGTCTGTCTGTCTGTGTGTCTATCTGTCCGTCCGTTCGTACGATAACTTTCGATATAATGAAGCTAGATCCTTGAAATTTTGGTCAAATGTTGGCAGTATGATCTAGTTGGCTGGTATTGAAAATGGGCATGATCAGGCCAAGAGAACGCCTACCTCCCCTACATATGTAAAATACCTTAATGTATCTATAACTGATGAACCCATAAACATGGAAAACAATAGCTTTGGTAAATTGCTCGTGAGGGTTATCTTATACTCTCCTGGAGAAATAAAATCGATCAGTTGAAAACTAACGGTAATTTTCTTACAAAGAGCCCTGTACTACCCTACTTTTCAGGTTTTTTTGTCTGTAACTCTTGAACCAATTGACGTAGACACCTAATTTTTGGCATGTAACCCTGAAGTGAGAAGCTGCTTGAGTTTTAGTAAGTTGGGCATAATGATAGGGGGTCCGAAAGTGTAGGGGGGGGGGGGAGGGGAGTCAAAGGTCTTTTTTCCAGTTTTCCTAGAAATTTCCTACAAAATGATATATCATACAATAGACCATAAAATTGTATATTATTCCCTAAACCATAATATTATTCCATAAACTAAGGAAAACTGGAAAAAAGGACCTTTGACCCTCACTCCTACACTTCAGAGCCCCCTGTTAACGGAGACTTTGCAGCATATATTCAGAAAACCTCTTTTATTGATTTTGCAAAATTTCAAAACTACACGATTTTTTTTCCTGTTACATATTATATCGACGTCTATACTAAAAACCGAAATATTCAAGAAAAGGCGGAGAAAATGAACTTTATATCCTACACTTTCGGATGCTGAATCGACGAGACCTTTGGAGCATGTATTCAGGGGACTCTCCAAATCGGTTGTGCCAAATTTAAAAAATTTAGGATTTTTTTATCCTATTTTTCATACGTAGCGTGGAATCTAAGTCCTGAAAATTTATATGTTGTACGAAAGCCAACGCAATGTGGCAAGTTTTGTCAACTTTGCAGTTTTGTCAGTTCAAAGTACCGTTGTTAAAATTGTTAAATGAAATTCCGATAAAAAAAAAAATATTTTGAAATTTTTTACAGATTTGAACAGTGGTATCTTTGAAGTAACGGTGATTTTTGCAGCCGGAAAAAGTTGTTTTATTTGAAATTATGCGGTTTGGGAACATGAAGTCAAATCTCGGATTAAATGATTGCGAGAGTGCCAAATTTTGATTTTGTTTGGCAAGTCCAGCTTTCTGAGACAATTTACAAATGAAACCGGAATATGGAGGGCTACGCCCGCAATCCGAGGGTTTTGTAGCAAGCGCTTATTTTGGTATATAAATATCGGCTCGTTGCTCTTCTTGATACCACTCAGATGGACAAAAAAAAAACATAATTAAACTGTCTTACCCACTTACATTTTACATGCCAATTCATATTACGTGATTGTAACGAAACTTAGAACATATTATTGCCTAAGGTGTTGGTTATCGTTGGCCATCAGTACTTTTGACCTCGAACGTGTTTAAGGCATGCAGAGGTGTGCTAACTGTAACTACAGAAATAAACTATTACTTACCTATTCTGAGAAGATATACAGATTCCATTATTTTCCATTTTATATGCTATTCGGAACCCACCTTCCTGTAAGTTTTCATAATTCTAACAGTCTCGAGATGCCAGGGGGGGGGGGGGGGGGGGGAAGAAAATGCGAAAAAATGGAATGTACTCAACATTACCTTTCTCACGACACCTCACTTGCCTATACCAGTCGATAAAAAAAAATTTTGAGCTTAATTTCGCCTGTATGTGGACCCCTCCCCCTCGGTAAAGTTTGCCAATTACGACGTAGCGCCCCAACTAATCTTCACCCTTTCAAAAATGATTAATTAAATAACTGCAATTCGCACTACGAAAAACAACATGAAATTAGTACTCACACCTACATATGAGGCCGGTAGGAGTAATTTTTGTGTGGATAGTGTCAAAATGCCTAATTTTAAAGGAGTGTACTATTATTAAATATTATGTGATTGTAATGAAACTTAAAGATATTATTGCCGATGATGTTGGTTATCATTGGCCATCAATATTTTTGACCTCGGCTGTGCTTAAGGCGTGTAGGGGTATGCTAACTGCAACTAAAGAAATGTACTATTATTAACCTTTTTTGTTGAGATATCAAAATTCTACGATTTTCGGTTTTCTACACTAGTAAAATGCCGCCTTTCTGCAAATTTTCAAATTTCTAAGTATAACGGTATCGAAATGCGAGGGGGGGGGGGACAAACTCGGATCACATATTTTCCCCTCTATCTCTTTTCCCCTTTTTTCAAATTTGATGAAAATACCGGAAATGAAATGTACTCGGTGTTACCTTTCTCATGATACCCCACTTGCCTATACCAGATGAAAAAAAAATTTTGACCTTCATTTCCCCTCTATGGGGACATCCCCTTAAAGTAAGCCTATTACAACGAATCGCTTTCTCCGGCGAATTATAATAATTCTACATACCCCCACAAAATTTCATGTATGTAGCTTCAGCCGTTCGTGAGATATTTCATGGACAGACGGACAGACATTTGACCGATTTCATAAGGGTTTTGTTTTTAATACAAAACCCTAAAAACGCTATAACTATGTAACGGTTAAAGACAGAGGGTTCATGTCGGTATCAATTTTCCGCAAATTAACAGTTCTATCTACCATTAAGGGGCTACACCAGTGTGACACTTTCAAAAAATCGATTTTTTGTTTTTTTTTGTCTTTATCATCAGTTTATACTTTCAAAAATATCCTGTGAAAATTTCAAGGCCGTATCTCTAATACTCCCCGAATGGCAGCCTTCTAAAGAGCAACTGCTCGCTGGTATAAAATATACCGTCTGCCCGGAGGCGGAGCTCGGACGTGTTGTTACCTGTATCTTTCGGAATCATAAACGGTACATAATTAAGAGGGGGCACTATTTAAGCTAGAAATACTATACATTCTGGCAAAAAAGTATCCGGAATAAATTTTTTAAAAAGCCTGCCCGACAGGATTGTCAGTATTCTTTTTGCCGCTAAGTTGGCACAACTGTCCTCTATACTGTCACGGAGTTTGACAGTTATCTGTCATTTAGTTTGTTTACAGTACTTGATATTGTGAGTTCATCTCAAGTGTGTTTTGCGATTTTTGCAATGGATGACATTATCGAACAAAAAATTTGTCTTAAATTTTGCGTTGCAATTCCGACCTCACATTCATAAAATGCATTGTGACTGGTGATGAGACATGTGTTTATGAGTTTGACTTGCAAACCAAACGGAATGGCGCCTTCCAACTGAGCCGAAACCGAAAAAAACACGTCAAAGTCGATCAAAGTCGAATGTTGACAGTTTTCTTTGATTACCGTGGTGTCGTGTACTCAGAATTCTTGCCCGAAGGTCAGACGGTTAATAAAAAATATTATTTGGCGATTGACAGAGCAAATTCGTCGAAAAAGGTCAGATTTGTGGAAAGAAAACTCTTGGATTTTGCATCAGGACAACGCAACATCACATAAGGCTATCATTGTGAAGGAATTTCTGACAAAAAACTCAACAAATACCATTAAACAACCACCATATTCACCTGAAATGGCTCCGTCCGACTTTTTTCTCTTCCCGAAACTGAAATTACAACTTCGAGGCACCCGCTTTCAGTCGATAGAGGGCATAAAACAGAATTCGCAGAACACACTTGAGATGAACTAACAATATCGAGTACTGTAAACAAACTAAATGACAGATGACTGTCAAACTCCGTGACAGTATAGAGGACATTTGTGCCAACTTAGCGAAAAGAATATTGACAATCCTGTCGGGCAGGCTTTTTTAAAAATTTATTCCGGATACTTTTTTGCCAGAATGCATACCTATAGGGCCATTTGAAAACAGTGTTGCCATTTAAAAGGTATTCTGGAGTCGTTCAACGCAGTTCGTTAGTTAAATCTTTAACGGGTTTTTCTCGAAATGAGATTTTTCAAATTTGCCGCCATTGTAATTCAAAGAGCAATTGATCCGATTGACTTAAAACTTGTACTGAATACTATTAAATATATTTACTCTACAATGACGTAGGATATTTTTGATTGGATGAAAATTGACGATTTGGCATTGAAAAAGCGACTATTTTATTGGCAAGAAACAGACTTTTTTCTCATACCTATGCCATTTTGTTAGATTTTGAAATTTTTCGAAAATCCTACGTCATTGTACAGGAAATACCTTCCTGTTTAACGGCATTTTTCCTTTTTCGGTTTTAGCTACTCAATCGACCGGAGTTTTTTGGGACTTCCGAATCCAGCGCATAAGTCGCTTGGATCCCAATACTTTAATATGAAAAACTTATGTAATATTGGCCAAATATAACCAAATATGTTCTTAATTTTCCGAAACATTTAATTGAGTACTTTTCTTCCAAAAAATTCCCGAAAATCACCCAAATTTTCAGCGTTCACACTGGTATAGCCCCTTAAAGTATTGACCATCTGAAACGGGACACCCTGTACATATACAGAAGTAAAAAAAAAAATAGTCATATTGAAAAAGCAGACAACAAACCGTCGGGAATATACGAGTATTGTATAATAATATTCAAGCATTAACCGTTCGTGAGAACGAATCCGGATCACGAATCGAGATCCGGATCTGTTCTTGGCACACGTTTTTAAAGATTCGCTTCGAAAAACCCGGCCATTACGAAAGATGTCCTCAAACTCTTGAAAGCTAATCGCCACTATATTATTATTTACGAGTACTTATAGCTTTTACCTTGACGATGTGATTCGCTCTTCTTTCCAGCTTACTTCCCAATCACACAAGTAACGCAGTAGATAGTGGATACTGAATGCAACATTTTACATCAACTAACTTTGCATGATATTGAGTATCTTCATATCTGTTGGTCTCGAGTTGTCGCCAAGCGCTGCTATGCGTAATAACTACACTTGAATGGTGTGGTGTAAATGTATGGAGAAAAAAAACGAGAAGAAGTAAGTCAAGATTACCTAAGAACCAGAACATGCACTTGTACTCGTATTTAGATATCACAAGCAACTTCGGACAGGGACAACATGTTTTCGCAATATCGATTGCGCGATCGTCCTACAATTGTACGAAATGAAGTGAAACAGAGAAGACAGGCAAAGAGGCGGGACAGAATCAAATGGAAATTAAGAATAAGAATTTCAGGGCAAACAAATGGTAGTTATGGTGAATTTCTTAATCTGGAATGTCTCCAGTGCAGACGAATGAAGTATCTTATGTATGTTCGAGGTTGTTTAATGCACGGTGAAATGCTTTTCGCTGCACTGATATGTTTAAGGGGTTTTTAGGCTTAATAATGCCAGTCCAGCAATCAAACCTGCTGTCAGGGCTCCTGTCAAGCCTGGTGTCAGGCTTGCTATCAGGAATGCTATCAAACCTACCGTCAGCTTTAGTATCAGACCAGCTATTAGGTTTGATAGTAGGGCTAATGGTAGGCCCGACAGCAAGCCTAGCAGTAGGATTGGCAGCAGGCCTAATAGCAGGTTTGACGAAAAAGATTGATAGCAGGTCTGACGGTAGGATTGATAGGAAGCCCGACGGTTGATAGTAGGATTGACTCTATTCCTAATAGCAGCCGATTTTTCGCAACTCCGACGACGACGATAGGATTGATAGCGGGCTGTCAACACTTGACAGGAGGCCCAACGGTTGATAGCAGCATTGACAGCAGGCCTGACGAAAGGATTGATAGCACGCCTGACGGAAGTGTTGACAGCAGACCCGACGGTTGATAGCAGGATTGACAGCAGGCCTGACGAAAAAACTGATAGCAGAGGTCCCACGGGAGGATTGATAACAACCCTGACGGAAGTGTAGACGGCAATTGGTCTGTCATTATGCCTAAAAACCCCTTTAGATTGAAAAAAGCGTCAATCAAACCAGTAAGTCTTACCTATATCATTCAAAACAATTTACACCCTTAATGATTCTTGGCCCAGTTAAAAATCAATACATTTCATAAATAAAATTGATCTACATAACATAAATGAACGCACAAACCGTTCCAATTTACAGGTGACACTGCGTAATTTAATGAAAGTAAAAACAAAGTCATTGGTTTATGCAATGACAAACCGCAAAGGTCATAGGATATCAGATATCAGTACTTTTGCTTGAAACTTGTTGCATGTTATACCACCACAAGATCCACGTAAACATACATAAACTGGCTAGAATATTGTTTATTGCCGTGAAGTCTGAAGTGTTCTCATTATATTAAAAGTTGCGTATATGAGTAGTTAGCAATGGCAATGTGCGCTTATCGTTCAATGAAATTGTTAAGTTATAACATTCGATTGGAAAATTTGTAGTAATTTGCAGCGTATTATTATTTTTTCGTTGACATGTTTCCTCTTCTTG
Organism: Chloromyia formosa; assembly: GCA_964017055.1. Lineage (NCBI taxonomy): Eukaryota > Metazoa > Arthropoda > Insecta > Diptera > Stratiomyidae > Chloromyia > Chloromyia formosa. Next base: position 23,056,884 of record OZ024816.1, on the reverse strand, counting down.
TTTGTTGACCCAGTTGACCCATAGTGAGTTTCAACTTAATGTACGTTTTCATCGTCCGGTGACCAGCACTAAGGAGGAGGCACATTGTATTTTAGAGACTCTAAGGGAGGTGTGTACTCGTAGAACGCTGAAGCGCATTAGAACAACAACGAACAATGTTACTATCTTCACAGACAACCAAGCCCCAATAAAGGCCTTATAGTCAGTAACGACCTCATTGAAAATGGTTAAACAATGCCGCGAGGAGCTGACCGGACTGGCCGGACCATTCAGAATTTCTCTTCTATGGGTTGCAGGATATAGGAATGTAACGGGAAATAAAAAGGCCGATCAACTACAAGTAAAAAAAGCCATGAGTGGTATTTGCTAGCCTGCAATGTCTCAATTTGAAGGCACCACATACCTACACCAATGTGCATAATGGAATATGCGTAATCCAGCCTGCCGATTATTACGAAAAATTGGTATTCTGATATTGATAATTTTAACATATTAACGGATTAAAGTTAAAGTGGTGTATCTGCTATTTTCTTTGTTTTCAGGAGTAAGAATGACGTACGAGTAAATGTTACTTTAGTTAATCCGAGAATCAACTTTGGATATGTTATCATTTGGGGTCCCCCTATTGTACGAATTTAAGGGGGTGGCGGGCTTTGGAAGTCCAGAAATGCATTTTTCTTTTTGTATTAAACTAGAATTTTCCTAGAAAAAATCCCAATGCCCACATTTTTCTGACAATGGGAAGTGGTCTAAATTATTTTTCAATAATAACGATCACATGAGATTTTCTATGAACCGTGAACAGAAAATAGATTCTCCTGAAAAGTCACGCTTTTAGCCGTTTGCGTTGATTTTTCTCAGAACTGACCGGATTGAGTTGGATTGTTTCTTCGCAAAACCGGAGTAACCCAGCAAGACATTTGTCTCCGATATCCAATAGATATGAAAAGTCTTCGATCCTATAGCGATTCCATGCACCGTTTTGTCTCCAATGCTTACAAAATTAAATGTCTTCCATTACAAATTACTTCCATTTGTCATCGGTTTATCTCTGATGTGAAAGGAATCGAAATGCCTTCGATCATCGATTCTTGTAATTAATTTGAATTTATTTTAAAGTATCTTTGGCGACGCATATTGCCATATCATCAACAACCGAATAAAGTTTCTTTGTTTGTGTTTTCGATAAGCCTAGTCCGCCGTTAAATGAAAAGTGCTTGAAATCAATACAAAAGTGTTAAACCGGTTCCAAATAAATTTTTCCGTGAAAAGTTTCGCGTTAATTTTGCACAAGATTTCACGACATTTTAGTTCCTTGAAAAACTGTATACCAGGCTTGAATATCCATTCTACTCATTAGGCGAGTTTTTTTTCAACAGTTCAGATCAGAGCAGAACAAAAATTGCACGCGTTACACTAACAAAATTGTTCTATACAGAACAGGTTGTTAGTGTTATGCGTGCAATTGTTGTTCTGCTCTTGATCTAGACTGTTGAAAGAAACACGCCTATTGTCTGCAGGCATTATAATTCGATCATCGATTTTACATCAACTACAGTCATCGATTTCGGATCGATTCCCGTCCTCATTTTCGGTATCGCAAAAGCGTTTCGTTTCATCGATATATTCATCGATTCCTTAATAGACAGCCTTCGATCGAGAATCGGCCGTAAACTGGTGTCTCCTCTCTTTCAAGAGTCGTTCGTAGGAAAAGAAAAAAAAAAACAAATGTTTTTCTGGCGGAATGTTGTCCAGAATAGCAATCATGTTCCTTTTTCTCGGGAACCGACCTCCCCCTGGATAAAGAACATCTTGTTGAATGTTGACAAATGCTGATGGTCTACCGGACCTTGTTGATAGATCGCGCACGGAGAATGGTGTATCATCATCCAGCGACTCTTTAAACAATAGAGTGTAAATGTCTCTCCGAATTTTGATCCATATGCCAATTAACTGAATTGTTGTTTCTTTTTTCTTTAGGCATGTGATGCATTAGTTAATAAATTAGTAACAGCTTTAAAATCGTTCCATTTTCGTGAACATCATTTTTGGGTCCCTATCCTCCCCAGCAATTAAGGTGCTGGTGCATGCTGGCAACTGCATTCTCCTAAACCAGTTTATGCCAACGAAACGTCAACTGGGCCACATGGAACAGTTGACACACTATGCCCACAAGGGGTTAGGGCAATTGAGGGAGAGAGAGATCCTCCCCAGCAATTAAGGACGACGCTGTGTCAATCATCAGGAATATGGACTAGGTCAGAACTAATCTTAAAAATTTCAGTGTGCATTTCATTCATAATTATTCAGCCTACCATGTTTATTATTTTCTATTCCAATGAATAGAAAGTTTTTACCTTGCAAAAGGTGCGGTAGTTCTGAATTGGGGTAGTAAAAAATCCAACTTTGTGTCACTCTTGGTAAAACTTGCACTTTTATCTGTGTTTCGCCCACAACTCCAGTCAATTTTAAAGGCAAAATATGTAAAGACCATTTTTGTAAAGCCAAAATTTCCTACAAATTCTATCTGACAAGTTTTTTTTTTCTGCAACCAATAACAACGGAGCTAATCTAATTTGAAAAGCACTTCTTGTCAATTGTTCCTTTGTTCCCACGAAGTGGAAAATCATCATTTTTTGGTGTATTTCATCAAATAACGGGTTAAATATTAGTTCCACAAGGAAAACGATTAAGATACATTTTTATTTATTTTTTTAACTACCCCACCGACCTATACAACATATCAAAAATTCAGAACTACCGCACCTTCTGCACGCTAACCCTCTTATTTGGTCTCTATTTATTGGATTATATATGTAGACTCTGTCGATATTAAATGCAGCAAAATGTCATTTTTTTTAACTTGTTTCTCTGTTTATTACCTCGTCATTGTTCCAATTTGTGCTACACAAATTCAGTTCCCCGAGAACCTAAGGCCTGCCTTAAACAAACCTCCATAATCGTTTTCAAACATAGTGATTGAATTTCAGGCCGCCACTACTAGCTCAATCCGTAAAAAAATTATGACAGAAGACGACAAGACAGGCGTTTGTTTAACGAAAAAGTGGTGAGCTTTTCACCGTTTATACACCACTTTGTCGTTTCATTTTCATCAAATTTGCAACTACCTGCTATTTATAGTAAAGATCTGACTCAGTTCAGTTTATGTTTTTTTTTTCGACAGATGGACTGCGTGATTTATATGTTTAAGCCATTTTTTTGAAAATGACACACCATTTTAACTTTAACCCGTCCATATAATCAATATCAGAACATCGAATACCATGAACTTCGTATCTAGAATGAAAGAAAACATAGTACGGGGACTTTACACGAATTCCACCATGCAAATACGGGAATTTCACACGAATTAAGCATCAAAAGAAAAACATTACACAATTTTGCCATCGAACAAAAATTGAACCAAGCCATCGATGTTAAAACATTGAAAATAAATAGCCAAACGGTAGAAAACACAGACCATAAACCATTGATAGTAAAAACATCGACACAAAACGTCAATATTTTAAAACACCGACTATCGATGCTCATCTCTACGGACCCACAACAACTGTGCAAAACTAGAATCGTTGCGTCGACTAGTATCGTTACCTTTGCAAATCGCCAGAACCATAAAATAGAATAAACATTTATAAAATAAACAGTGTTAAGCACTATATCTTCATGTATTTGATACTCGTATATCTGCAATTGAAAGAATGTTTTACAATAACCATGCTCGGTAGCCATATCATGAAGCATAATTATTAGACCCTTCGTGAATGTGATAGGGTATATTAACTTTGTCACGAAGTTAGCAACGCATAGAAGGAAGCATCTCCGACCATATAAACTGTATATTTTTGGTCAGTACAGTATGACGAGACGAGTCGATTAAGGGGGGAAACCACATAAGGAGGCTAGTTTTCACTGATTTTTTAGAATTTTCTGGGTGGGAAGAATTACTTAGAATTCAATCAAATTTTGACATAATTTTATTCATATTACGAACAACTTTTGTGAATTTTTTTGGATAATTTAAGCCAAAAATAACAAAGTTAAATACTGATGTTCGCTGAAGGTCGTAACAGAAGTTCCCCAATTGCGGACCTTGTAGCGATACCAATTTTTATCCGAAATCAAAAAGGTTTCATTTTACATTATCAACTTATTTTCTAAGAATATGAACCACAATGCAGGTGAAATAAGGGAAATTAAAAATTTGGCAGGTATTTTATCAATTTTCACCATTTTTTTCACTAATTATGCAAAAAAAAAAACACCCTTAAAAATATGATATCCCAATTGTTGGTTCATATTCTTCGTAATTTTATAAAGAATCATACTTTCAATTTTCATTACTTTTTTGAGTTAGAAGTCCCGCAAATGTGAAAAAGGGCATTTTGAAAAAAACGCGTTTGAGAAACAGAATATAACCGAAATCATCTCTTTTGTTGATGCTTCTAGTACCTTCTACGCCGTTATTTGAAAACAAAGATGCAAAAGTGGGGTTCCCCTACAAAGCTACGTAAGTAGGTACGCAAGCTACTACCTGAGGTAGTGCTCCGCCCTACCCCCTAAAGTGCGACCGAGCCTGTAATCTAAACGAATGCGAATTTCCCTTTGAAATGTTGGCCGCGTATTCTTGGATTAGTAAGCTAACAATTTATGCCATAAAAAAATGGATTTCTGGAACCTCCTAATGTGATGTCCCCCCTTAAGCTTTATTCGTCTATCTGTGTTGACGCGAAGCGTGGAGTGTATCATACTTTGGGCTAACTTGTTTTATTTGTATTATAAAAAAATAACGACAACTCGATGTTTATCGAATGCCACCGATTCAATACTCAGCTCAGATCGAGTATCCTTTCCAAATATTTGTAATTTCTGACATTGGATATTATGAGAATCATTTGTTCAGCAGAAGTTGCTGATTGATTTTGATTCCCTGTTGGAAAGGTGAAAAAACCTATTGACCACCGCAATTAAGAGGCCTGATTATGGGTAGCCAAAACAACATATAAATACGTGTAATCTAACTTTTCGGGATCAAATTTCATGAATTTAATATTCAATGTTAAGCACAAAGGCATGTTTAATCCGATTGGAACAAAGAGTGTTGTTGTAATACAACAACCTTTGTTCCAATTTTGTTTTTTCTTGCTCAAGTTATCTTAATGATATTAAAGAATATCTGATGCAGAAACACATTTCAATAAACGTAAAACACATAAATTGTACGCCGATATTTATATATTCTAAATATGTATATTGCTCTGTGACATAAAAGACACTGCCAAATATGCATATCGATTTTGGCAACAGCAATTAATCGGCTTCGATTTAGCAAACGCTTTAGTAAATCGGATGATCGATCTACTTTCTCACAAGGTTAAACACCGTGACCTTGGATTATGTGAAAAAATTGTCCCAATGTCAAGAGTTATGCAAATGCAACGATACACCTGCGCGATTAATATACAATAAATACGATTATTTTTATCTGTTTTATTATGTGCTAATGAAATTGCATATTTTAGGATAACGAAATATATCTGACCGAAATATCAAGTGTTTCATTTTTATTTTTATTTTTTTTTAATTTTGTCCTTTGCATTTTCCATCAAAGTTGTAAAGTTGCGAATTTCTCTGTCAAAATGTATTGAAACATTGTTGCAGAGAAGTTCGCTTAACTTAATTGGAAAATACTTTGCATATACATATGTATATACATATACATACATTTAACAGCGTTTCCCCTTCAAAATTACGATTTTCCGAATGAAATTCACGACTTTCCGAATGAAATTAAAGATTTTTTTCCAATGAAGTCAAGGAATCTGTTCGTCAAGCTCTCTGTAATGTAGCTCGCGCCCGCAGCCTTATCGATCTAGTTAGTGAAGGACTTTGTTCGGTCACATCTCACAAACTACGTACTCGATATGATGATGGTCCTTCCATTCGCTGCGATGGGCAAGAGTTACATTACCCAGTCTCCCATTACATATAATGTATGTTTATTTAAATGGGGCTTGACTTCCTTCTTTTTAGATTACGTTATATGATACTTTGATTCTGACGTCTCTGTATTAATGTATTTTTTTTGCAGGTATGTATAAATTACGATAAAATAATACTCAAAATTTAATTGCCGTGCCATGCACTATGGGTTTGAAGATTAGCGTCTTCAAAAATGCTTGTTCACAGCATGAATTAAAATTTAAGTATATTTTTCGCTGCAATGCTGTAATCTATTGTACTTTTGACTTATTTTATAAGAGACTCAGAAAATTAGAGATTCGCCGTCAATTTCATTCATAAAACCGTTAAGTTGATTCGGAAAATCGCTAATTAAATTCGAAAAATCGTAAATTTGATTTGAAAAATCGTAAACAAGAGACGTACAAGAGACTCAGAAAATCAGAGATTCGCCGTTAATTTCATTTATAAAACCGTTAAGTTGATTCGGAAAATCGCTAATTAAATTCGAAAAATCGTAAATTTGATTTGAAAAATCGTGAATTTCTATCGAAAAGTCGTTAATTTCATGCGTAAAATCGTCAATTTTATTCGGAAAATAGTTAAAAGAGGAAATACTTTATTTTATATGTACTCGTACATATTACACAACTTGGGCACATAAAATAGGATCTCAAATTCAGATTCATCCACCGATTGGATCTAGACATCGGATTCAAAACTCTTATTGGACGATCGGCCGCTAATTTCAATTCAATCAAAATAGGCGCGTTCTTTTGTATATCTATCGAGTGTAGTGTAGGATAACAAACGCGCATTACACAAAACAACAAGTGACTTCTTTGTGTAATAAGTGTTCGTTGCCCTACCCTACACCGATAGATACGCAAAAGAACGCGCCTATTGTTACAAAATACAACAAAATGGTGAATTTTTAAAATAACATTAGTAAAAAATATTAAAATACCTTTAAAAGTAGATTTCTGAATATTACACATTTTTCCAATAACTGATACTCCGCTCATCAAAACTTACCTGTAAAGAAAAAAAAGCACATAAGATTGCTAAAAGTTTAGAAGAAATAAAATTACACTATGGGATTTATTTAAAGGTAGCTACAGCCATTCAAAAATTAATTGCACGAGTACCAGCACATAAAGCAATCACTGAGGTCGACTGGTGACGTCGTCATTCACACCTTCCCATTCTTCTCTTGGGTTTCATGGAAGTGGTGTGTAATAATTTTCGCCTTGTGACCATTAAATCTTGTCTGCCACGTTGAAAATATCCTTAACCGTAAACAAATAACAAACTCGTTAAGAAGCGCCATTGAAAAAACTCTCCTCCGATGTATAAATAAATTCCCGAATCAAATAAATAAATTTCACGGTCAAATAAATAAATATCCAGGTTTTTTAAATTTTGACTTCAGAATCGCAATCAGTGACCTCAAAACCTCCCGAGTAACGAGTTTCAACTTAATATCATAATAATAGGAAAGTTCAGCCAGTTGTTTGTAATTTAGCCTCACTGTTCGCGGCCGAGTGAGCCCACTAAAGTTCTTCTAAAATTCTTAGGGGCTAGATTTTGAATATGTGCGAAGTTAGAGTATGAACTACAGATCCTAGGTTGAATCAGAGCGGGACCTCGTAGGCCTTTTCTTAAAAGCCTTTTAAAAGATTGGTGTTCGCATAAAACTAGTTAATTCTTTAAGGATACATATAGACAGCAAAAAACTCTCAAAACCTGACACCCATGGTTCCCGTCTTTTTGTCCGGTTATGGGAGATGTCCGCTTGTCGGAGGGATTAAGCAACATTTACAATTTTATACGCTTTATTAAAGATTATAATTTTTATTTTTACATCTTTAATAAAGCATATAAAATTCAAAATTAAGTATTTCAGTTATAATTCATCATCATTACTATCTGTTGTGGCCCCCCTGTGGAGTGGTCTCCCCTGTGGTGTGGGGCGTAAAAATAAAGCCACAGTCTTTCCCGGCATGTCGTACAAGGCGAGTGCAGAGGACAGGATGTGTATGCCAGCACCTTGCATCATCCGAAAACTTATACATGCTAATGAAACACCAACTGATGCGCTATGCCCCACTAGGTGTTAAGGTAAAGTATTGTAGTATGGCGTAACAGCCCAACATCGGGTCTTGGCCGTATGGATCATTGTCCTCCAATTATCTCGGTTAAGTGGGCGCGTTCTCCAATTTCGGGCGCCCAGCAGTTGTTTGACGTCAGCATCTACTGAGTCTTCTCAATAAATTCTCGATCTTCCTCGCAGCCTTGTTGCTCAGCTGATCCGTCAATATTTGTTAAGGCATGCGATCTCGATTGGCTGGTAAATCTTTGATGCGAAGAGTTTAAAATGCTCGAGGACGGGCTGCTTTACCAATAACTAGTAGTATCTTTCCTTTTCGCCTGCCAAAATAAAACTGTTAGCCTTTCTTTCGGCAGTTTAGCTCCAATATATTATACTTCTTAGAATTTAAGATCAGGTAAAGCACGAAAAAAGAGGCCACTCTCATCTTCGTTGTTATTGTCTTCCAATTTGTACCCAAGCAACATAGAAGGAATTTTTGTCTTGAACTGCTACTCAAAGCATCAATATTTCTTAATTTAATTCCAATTTTCGTAAGAGAATTTTTGTGATAAAAAGAGCTTTGTGTCCGCGTGAGGGTGTTTGTATCAAATATGCAAAAATATAGTGTCCGCAATTTTCCGTTGGAGGGTCCGGTTATTGGAGGGCATTTTGCTCCCAAAGCGAAGCCAAAAGCGTGTGTAGAGAAAATTTGTCCGCTTATTGGAGATGTCCGCGAGGAGAGGTTTCACTGTATATCATTTTCATCACAAACATGAAATGATTACTAATTTTTAGTCAAAAGCATATAATACACACCTCTTCTAAAGGCTGTTTTTTGGTGAGAACGAAGGTCAATTTTGAGCTAGTGTACAAGCGACATACTCGTTTGCCCATGTGACTTAGCTGACGTTTCGTAGGCATAAACAAGTTTCGGACGATGCACGTTGTCAGCATGCACCTACTGCTCCCATTTAGCCGCCTACCTGCGACAAATCAGAAGATGTTGGGGCTTATTACTACGCCCCGTACCACAGGGGGAAGAAAACACGAACATTCCTGGCCACGAACGCCGTGGGCCCGGGGCGACCGGTAGCGCAGTGTGTTGAGGCATCAGTCTCGTGTTTGACTACCGGCGTTACGGGTTCGAATCCCGTCCACGACACCGTTCGTGGCCATGGATGTGCAGGAGGTGCATGCTGGCAACTGCATTCTTCGAAACCAGCTTATGCCAACGAAACGTCAACTGGGCCACATGGAACAGTTGACGCGCTATGCCCCACAAGGGGTTAGGGCAATTGAGTACGAACGTCGTGGAGGGGACTTGAACCCGCAACGACCTTAGTCAGACATGAGACCGACGCCTTCACACACTGAGCTACCGAAAGCCCCAAAGCGACATAAAAACATAATATTGAGTAGCTGTCTTCGGAATTAATACTCGGGCAGCAACTGAACTTAAAATAAAAACGCCATTCAGGATAAGAAATAAAAAAGTTAATTTTTTTTTTATTTGTGGAAAGCTTTTTGGAATTTTTGGCCACTGCGAGCCGCTATAACTTTCGCCGGCTAGAGGTACAGGTCGATGATAATCATTTTTTTGTGCCCTAAACTGGAAGACATGTATAACAACGACATGTGGTTCAGCCCGCCAAATTGGACGGCATGACGATCTCAATTTCGGCGACGTTAACTGGCCACCAAGATCGTGTGATTTAATGCTATTGGAAATTTATTTACATACTTGTTTTGAAAATTGATGTATCTGACTCGGAAATAGACTTATTTCATACGGAAACTTTTTTATTTGCTCCAGAAATTTATTTGTTTGATGTGGAAATTTAAAATGATAATTCTAAAAGTTGCTAGCTTTACCCCTACTAAATTGTCCTAACCCTTTGTGGGACATAGTGCGTCAACTGTTCCATGTGGCCCAGTTGACGTTTCGTTGGCATAAACAAGTTTCGGAGGATACCGTTGGCAGCATGCACCGCCCGTTCCCCCATTTAACCGCTTGTCTGCGCAAGTCGGGGGATGTTGTGGCTTATTATTACGGCCCGCACCACAGAGGGAAGCTAACACAAATATCCATGGCCACGAACATCGTCGTGGACGGGATTCGAACCCGAAACGCCCGTAGTCAGACATAAGACTGATGCCTTTACGCACTGAACTACCGGTCGCCCATTAGCATTACCCCCGAAACCCGTTTAATAGCCAAGCCAACAAAAAAATGTGAAAGATAGGAACTTTCACCGTCAGACGACCCTCAACCTCATCTCATAAAGATGCGATCAGATTAAGCGAAACCGCACGCGACACCGTTGTATGAGAAAACTCTGCCGAAACTCACCCGTGGCCAGTCTGACAGTTTCGGATAAGGAACATGTTCACACTACACGCAATTTTTCTTCGCGCAACAGTTTCGCGAGTGGTTTCGCTAAATCTAAACGCACCTTAACGTATTCCAACGAAGCGAAAATGTCTATGAGATGCATGCTATAAGGATATGTGCTGAATTGCATACGTCCAGGAAATTTTGAAATTTTATTGTCGCCTAAAAATGCGTTTGGATTCTAGTCAATTACGGTAGGTCTCGACACTAGGCACTAGGAATTTGACATAAATTTCATTAGTTAAACATGACATGAAACATTATAGTGTATTTTTGAAGCAACTTTATCACATTGTAAATCTCGATTACTACACCTTAAGAATGCGGAGGGTGTGTTTTGTCATATGAGACAAACACGGAGAGGGCGCTTATTAATTTGAGTTTTTTTTTTCGGTTGGACATCATGCAACAATAATATTCCCCAGTTGTGAGGAAATGCCAACACCCTGTTGTAATTTTAGTCACACAATTCTTTTTAATGTCTAGTGAAATGGTTGTATGTGAGTATGATTTAAGAGGGACCTAAACAGGATGAGGTGTGGACACAGAATGTCCTCAATTACCTAACCTATCTGGCCAGGTTTTTTTTTTAAGAATTAATCAAATGTCAAAAGTGTTACTCTAATCCTAACCTTTGAACCCACGAGCCTCATCGAAAGGCAATTAAGAATTCCAACAAAAAGACAAATGACAAGGCAATGTGGATTAACCACATGAGAACAGAAAGTAAATGAAATCGATATGATTGGAATGAGCCAGGGCATATCCTATCCACCGGAAAAAGAGAAAAAACAAAAGAAATCAATAAAGAAGAGAAAGAAGATGCAGGATGATTGTCCTTTATTTATCAGATATCCTGAATCAATATCAGCGGAAAAAGTTACAATAATTGCGTCTTAGTTTAGCGAAACTGAATTGGAAACGAAATCGTGACTAAAACTCGCAAAACTACGTACTCTAAATTGGAACCTTTCAAAAGTGTCATAATACGAAATTCAATCCTAATCCGAGCGATTTTCATTAAAAATCGATTCGAATCTAAATTTAAATCTTCCAATAATCGGTTCATTTTTGATTTGGGTAAATTATGTGATCGATTTAGGCTTTCTCTCATCCATTAACGAAACTATCATCTTAGTCGTTCAATTACTATAGGAGAATATCGCAACTTTTACTGCATCCCAAAAATGAATATTGCAAACGGTTGGTACATTATACCTACCTTCAGCAAACAGTCGTAAAATAACAAGATGACTGTTGTCTTGCGTACCCAAATGATTGCATCAATGTCGTGATTTACCAGAAACAATTTATGGTTAGCAACACATTTGTTAAATCGATGTTGATAATAATGTTGCGCGAAAAGCACCGAGAAAATAATGTGAATTTCATTTTATGTCCAATTAGTTGCAACCGATGTAGATTGTAGGGTTTTAAGTTATTCGCAGGTATCAAGTAAAATATCGAGAGTATAAGAAACACAGAAAGCTCTTTTTTAGTGAATAATACCGTATTGAAATTAGTATTGTAATCCGTCAACCGATACACCTCAAATCAACTGATAGAATGTAATAACAACACCGAAATTGAATTTGTAAAGTATCACCCCTTATACCTAGTGACAGTAGTCTTTGAATCTTATGGCCTGGTTGCACAAGAGTTGCTAACCTGACAGCGGACACCTACTGCACCTGTGTACTCGCATGACAGTAAAATAAAAAAAATGTTGCAGTAACTCGGATGCCAGTAACCGACTCGCACATAACAGTAACTCATATGATGGGGTCGCACGGTGCGAGTAGCTGCACTGCACTGACTAGGCCACCTCGGATGCTAGCTCGCACTGTGTAACCACGCCATTAGTATAGATACCTATGAAATATGATGCAAATTTATGAAACTACAGGAGTAGGGCGTATATAAGTGGAAAGGATATATGAAGAGGAGATCCAACTTTCGGCATGCCCATTTCAATTTCAAACGTTCAAAGCATATGCACAGAAACAGTGTATAATATCTACTGGATTTGGCCCTTTCTACCTCTTAAAATTTTGATAAGTCAAATCGATTCTTCGATTTCTTCCAATCGAATCAAGCCCTCCGTGTAGTCACTTTACCACACTTTAATACCATCAATCCGATGCATATACATACATCGACATAACGATCAAAAGAGGCACCGAAAGTCAATGAAGGTAAAAATATTTAATTTTAGAATTGTAAGGTTACTTGATCCATTCATAGAAATTATCGTCAACAAGCCTGCCTTGCAGGCAGACAGAACTGATACACGTATAGCAAAACGGGGCGCCCGCTTTTTGTGTAATACAATATTTTATTTAATAATTTGTAATATGCTCGTACGTTGCGATCTGAGACCAATTAGGCTCAGTGATACTGTGACAAGGTTGAAAGTTGAAGCATTTTGTAGTTTTTTACGAAAAGAGCAAAGCGAAAAGTTATTAACTGACGATTAAATTATGTAAGGTCGTTGGTTGGTCCAATTGCCAAAGTGAAACTAAATCCGAGAGCACAGCATATGCTAGCCAGGGGTTTCGGGCCGGTATAGCGAAAAAAGATTAAGGAAGGTTCGAATTGAGATGAGACTACGGATCGATCAGACAGGTATTTAACGATAATAGTTAAATTTAAACATTATAACCTTCGACGAAATTAATGGCTCTGGGAGCTATCACTTAATGTGAATTCTACCTCTAAAAAAAAAAACAAAAGAAAAATCTCCCAAAAATATTGTGCGGGATTGAGGTCATTTTGCCAATGTAAAATCTCTCCAAATTCGCAAAATAATAGAACGGCAAAAACATAACAACAAAAATACAAAAAAGAAAGAAGTCAACAAAAGGAGTAGTCAAAATGAATAACAAAAAAAAACAGTTTTAGTTAGTTTTTAAATTATGTTTTTTTAAGTTTATGTTTGTTAAAAGTGAAAAATGACTAGTCTCAACAATTAATAACAGCCGTTGTCCGATGCGAAGATATTTTTGTGATGCATACAGGATACGTTCGTAGTGTACTGCCTGAAGCGGAAATTCAGTCTTGGCCATCTCCCACCCCAAGTGGACTTCCGCTGTAGGCGGTACAAACTTACGTTTTTCAGGATACAATTTTTGTTGTGATGCATACATGGTACATTTGTACGCAAAGCGCAAACTAAACGTAAACTCACTCCGGTCCGCCATTAAGTGGATTTCCGTTTTAGACAGTGCGAACCTTCTTAATCTTTCCGCCGGCGCGACCCCCTTAGTGGGGAAAAAAATTGCACACGAACCTCCCGGCCCGATCATAGATTCTAAATTCCGAAAAATGATGATAAGATTTTTATGCATATCTTTATGGTCTTTCTTTTTGTCTCAGATTTAGATGCGTATTCAGACTATCGAACCAAACGGTTCGCGGCCACCACGAAACCACGTCAACTTCATAGAATGTGCGAATTATTTTGTTCCTCATTTCCACCATTCAATACCATTTGACATTTGGGGGCGACCGGTAGCGCAGTGTGTTGAGGCATCAGTCTCATGTTTGACTACCGGCGTTTCGGGTTCGAATCCCGTCCATTACGACGTTCGTGGCCATGGATGTGTAGGAGGTGCATGCTGGCAACTGCATTCTCTGAAACCAGTTTATGCCATCGAAACGTCAACTGGGCCACATGGAACAGTTGACGCGCTATGCCCCACAAGGGGTTAGGGCAATTAAGAGAAAGAGAGAGGTGTTGGTCGCGAAACATTTGGTTCGACGTGTGTGTCAAGCTTAAAGTATTAACAAAAAAAAAATTGGAAAAAAAATGTTCACAAGAATATCGGGTTCGGTTACGGTATAAGTACCAAGGCTAGAACTTTCACGATGGTTTTTTTTTTTTTGTAATGCAGGAATACAACATGAGCAATCTGACAAGCCTCCGAGGGTGGGTGCGGGAGTAAAGGGCTCTATAGTAATATGGAAGATACTAATGTTCCAAGACATAATTTAGTTTCTGTTTTTGAAGTAGTAGGCCAGTAAAATTAAATTTTATTAATAATAAATAGGGAAAGATCTGTAAATAATTTTAATCCCTTCTATAGATACTGAATAAAAAACTGAAACTGAGTTTGCACGGTCGTAGAAGGTGAGATTAACTTTTGGTGCGTGAAAATCCGGGAAATTTGAGCTCTTTTTTTAATAAGCTCGATTGACGATATTCATGATGAATCCATCTGAAGATGCTCGAAAGAGCGAAACGCATCAGGAAACAGTAATAAAAAGTGATTAGACAAAGAATCCGTTTTTGATTTCAAATTCTTTTTTAATATTATCCTTATAACTCCTAAACGGTCCCTCGGATCGAAAAATTTTGCAGGAGTAAATTAATGGCCGTTGAATTCTGCATCCAATCCACTGTCGGTTCAGAAGCGAAGTCGAAATCGATAGTGAAAAAACGACAATTTTAGAGGCTTCGGAGAAAAATCGCACACTTTATCACATTTCAAGCTCACAGATCTTTGCAACGGATGCTCCAAATGGAAAAGCTTGTTTGTAAAAGTTAAGGATAATTTGATTGTAAGCCTAACGTGGCCAATATTTTTCAATTCGGTCCACGTTTAGAGTAGTTATGAGCAAAAATTCAAAAATGCATGCTCATTGATTTATGCCTTAAAAGCTCTATCTCTGTAAGTATAACAGCTAGAGGTTTTATTTTAGTGACAAATTGTAGATAAATTACTCTAATTTAATAAAGTTTTGCAAGGTTTCTTGTAAGACCAATTTAGGAGATACAAAAAGGAAACAGGCAATCCAAACAATTAGGCACATTTTCAACATAGTGGCGGGGTCCGTGGTGGTGGGAAGAAATAGAAAACTCGAATTTTTAACCAATGTACCAGCTCAAACAATATATCAAAAATCGAAACTACCCTAATTAAAGCAACCAGTGTTATAACAATTTGACTACCAAAGTAATTTAACCTTTGCAGAATCATCCCGTCCACGACGATGTTCGTGCTGGCAACTGCATTCTCCGAAATCAGTTTATGCCGACGAAATGTCAACTGGGCCACATGGAACAGTTGACGCGCTATGCCTCACAAGGGGTTAGGACAACTGAGTAGTAGTAGAGTTTGATTTAATTTGATTGTAAATTATCCTTAACTTTTACAAACAAGCTTTTCCATTGGGAGTATCCGTTGTAAAGATCTGTGAGCTTGAAAAGTGATAAAGTGTGATTTTTCTCCGAAACCTCGAAAATTGTCGTTTTTTGACTATCGATTTTGACTACGCTACTGAATCAAATTCAAATTTCAACTTTTAGCAGTGGATTGTACGCAGAATTCAAAGGTTTTTAATTTGCTCATGCATTTTTTTTCGATCCGAGGCACCGTTTAGTATTTATCAGGATAATATTGAAAAAGGGCTCAAATTTCTAGGATTTTCGCCCACCAAAATTTGAGCTCACCTTCTACGACCGTGCAAACTCAGTTCCCATGTATTCAGTATCTATAGAAGGGATTAAAATTATTTACAAATCTTTCCTTAATTATTATTAAAAAGCTCCCAAATAGGCTTAATTTTACTGGCCTATAGAGTTTAGGAACGATTATACTCAAAGTACTCGTGAATACGAACTGAGTAGACTTTCGGCAGAATCTGGAAAGAAAAACCATAAAAAAGGACCTTTCTTTTTCTTAATATTTTGAAAACGGTTAATCGCAGCTTATATTTTAACATTCTGAGACAAAATGAAAGATCACCAGGAAATTTTAAAAAATGTGTTATTTTGTATCTGAAATATCATAGTTTTCGAGATAATCACTAGAAAACACGAAACAATTTTTTTTTTTTTGAAAATATTTCGAAAAGATTACAACAAAATTCATAAAAAATGCGAATCCGATCTTTAGGGATTTTTGTGTAGTAAAAGGTTCAAAAACGTGCAATCAGAACTTGAAAAAGTAGAAAATCGTGCAGTACTATAAAAGTTGTAGATTGTGCAAAATTAAATCCAAATCATAAAATTCAGTTCAACTAACACGAAATTGGGCCAACGTCCTTAAACATATCGAAATAAAAGTTTCCACCCTGAAGGCGGGTTTTGCGGAGAAATTTTGGAACTCATGTTATGAAGGCCAGGATCAGGTTTTATGGATCAATCTTTAACTTTGCATTCGGCCGACAGAATCGTCCAATGTGTATAAACACTGTCCGGAATTCTGGAATCATCATTATCAGTTTTTCCGCAGAGAAATCCCGGAACGTGTGTGGTGAAGACTAGGACTGATCAGTTTTCCCGGATCGATTTTTGATTTTGCATCCGGCCGAAAGAACAGGCCGACTGATCCGGCACCTACACAATCCGATAACTCGGAAGGCCAGGACTGATCAGTTTATTTCCGGAGAGGAAATCTGGACCGCCATGTCTGGCTTAACAGTTATCGACTGAGGCAATAATAAGAGAAAACCAACCAACTCACTATGCGTCTGTTGCTGTGCAGTGCAGAACGAAACCAAGTGTCTCAAAAATTCCAATGCCACTGAAAATATACAATAATTCGCACTTGCACATTGCAAGAACATTGAATACATACATACATATATAGAAAAATTTCGTGTTTTTGTGGAAAGTGTTTAATTTTGAAAATTACTATGCTGGAAAACAATGATGGCTGGCTGTCTCAACCATTTTAGGCTCAAATTGCCACAAATTTTGTTGACTTAAAAAAAAAAAATTTAAAGCATCCCTTAAACCAAATTGGTCTTATGGAGTTAGTTAACCGACGCGGATTTGCGGTTGTCACAATTTTGCAGCGATTTTTATTTTTCCGTAAAATATTGGCGTTACTGTGGCTACTGATGAAGTTTTGTTCGAATTTGAATAGCGACTAAATCGCGTCGGTGTGAACATAATTACGAATCCGTAGTTAATAATCCGGCGTGAATTACCCGCCGCGATTTATTCGCGTTGGTTTGAGGCATGCTTAATAGTTTTTACCAAAAAAAAAGCTTCGGTACTAAGATAGGCAAAACGCGATGAGATTAAAAAAATCAATTCTATTAATGATAGAAAAAATTCTAAGATTAAGTTAATGAGCAACAAAAATGGTTACATTTTTCAAAGATATTTTTTTTTTGTTCTTCGACTTTTTCTTAGATTTTTTTTCATTAAAAGTTAGGGAGATAAAAGCAAGATACAAAAAAAAACTCTCCTTTAACCCCCGCCCGCTGCGCGAGCTCACAAACCACAGGCGTGGACTTTTAGTATAATATACTCCTAATACCACCCAACAAATTGCGCCAAGTTTTAAAACTTCTTGAATATTTTCCGCTCGATCACCAAATATTGACACTCGTCACCTGGGGTATATGTATCTATTATCATATTTTTTTTATACCAAAACAAGAACAGCATTTGTTTCGTGTTGGTCGTTCTTACACTAAACGCGATACATTCGATGTATTTTTCTTCGTGGCTTTATCCTAAACATTTCATCGTCCCTTTAATAATAAGGCTTACAGAATTGTACTCGTATTATATATTCAAAGTATATTCCTTTTTTTTGTTATCTTTCTTTTTTTAGAAAAGAAAATGTATTTTCTTCGAATCCAATTTTCTTCCGTCTCCTACACACAGTATTCGATTATGCAAACGAACTAATACATTGGAACAAGGGCAAAAGAAACAAAGTCCTGAAAAATTTTCCCACACTCTCAAAACACCCTGGCACTCCATTATCATACAATTTCCTGTAACGGTCAAAATGTACCCGTAAAATCGGTATAAGTATATTTATTTTGTGAATTCTTTCAAATGGATCGCCTTATTCCCTTGTTTACTGTCCTCCTCCTCCCACATCATTTGTGACGAATAACCGTGCACGCAATCTACAGATTTGCAGCATGATTGATAACAACCGTAGGCCTAATCCGTGTTTTTTTTTGCAACGTTATTTTGTCATTTCGCATTTCTCTTATCTAAGAAGCACTTTATTGGGTGACATGTGAATCTATGCCATGCATTGAGTGAATTTGTAAACCAATTCACTATCGCCACCATACCTTTCTTTTTCAGGTAGGAATGTCGTCGTTCCATTCTTAAGGATTTCCACATGTGATGAATTTACGATTTACATGTTGTTCTATTTTGGCAGAGATTTTTGCTAAGTAATTTCACATGAAATCAAGGTACGGGTGGAAGAAGAAGAGAAAATTGTTAAATAAAACTGGGTACTATCCTTTCACCTGGCCGATGACGATGAGGCGTCTATGGCAATCCGTTTTCACACCAGCAGCCAGCCGGTTGAAATTTCGGTTCAACAACGAGGTACAATTACACGAGATACACCCATTTGATGAGAGGAGGAGGGTAGATAGTAGGATAGTGGTGGCATGATGGCAGTCGGTTGCATTGGACATCTGTGATCCTGTAGGAGAATTTCGACGTGGAAAAAAAGATTCTCATGATTTTGACAATGTTTTTACACGTTTCGGGTGATAGTTGGATTAAGGTATTTTACATTTGGGATGAAAATTATTTGACTGTCCTGGTGGCCTGGAGTTGATGTGGGATTTTGGAGTATCCTGATAATTACAGGAAAGAGTTGTTTTCCACAATGGATGGGATTATAAGGTGGAATCGTTCCGGAACGATGGGGTAAATTCTCCCTGCCTAGGTGAACATGTTCCGATTTCATCGAGCAGAAAATATTTCTACTCTGCTTGTCGAGCATATTGCGACAGTTCACAGGATATAATATCCACGTTGTAAGGGAGAATGCATTTTTGCAAACACACATGCAAAAATTGTTTAAAGAAAAGGTTTCCGAACTTTTCTTTAAACAATTTTATAGGCAAAAATTTCACAACTGAACGTGCTGTAATGAACCACCTGTAATGGACCATATCCTGGTAGTGCTGCTCCTACCGGCAGATCGTAGCAGCACCTGATGAGTAGTGATCTGTTGGTGGTACGAAACCAGACGCCGAGGGTCCCATTACACCCGGACCCAAGTGCGACCGTGTGGGCATCTGATCCGTCCGTCAACCATTCCATCCTTATCGACTATTTTTTTTATTCCCCATTTTTAACTCCTCTGTTTGTGTAGTCTTCCCCAGGCCTATAAATTTTTGTTAATACGTAAAGGACCGGGGCAACGAGCGGCGAAAACCCCGCCCACATCTCCCGAACTGAGCTACAGCACGCATAGGCCGCTGCTTAGCTCGTTGATGAGCCGTTTTCTTCGCCAGATGGCACGGCCCGACCTTCACGGACATCTTCGGATGCCCACCAACCGTCTGTTACAGTGCACGTAGTTCAGAAGGCACAAAATGAATTACTGAGCAGTTTCGCTACTGTTCCGCAACAGTGTGCATCTCTAAACCTATCCAAAAGATTTTTTTAATTGGCTTCAGATATAAACTGGCGGACGCTTCCATCACTTTTAAAAGTAAAGTGTAATAGATCGTTTTTTTTCGACTGTACGAAATTAGCACTAAATAGGCCTGAATTTACACTTGTTCCAATTAGGTCCGCTACTTTTGCTCCGCCAGCTTAAATGCGCTAAACTTTTGCTACTACTGATTTGATAGAATGCGTACACTGCGCCGCAGTAATCCTTATCGCATGTTACCATTCGCAACTGTCATCAGCTCATGTTAGTTAAATTTATTGATAAGCTACAATTCGGTCAGCGATATTGACACAAAATAGTAGCATACAAACAATTAATCCAAAACGTGTCCCAAATATCTGCTCTATAAAATCATCCTCCTGAAATCCTCAGTTCTAGCTTGAACCAATTTTATAAAATCCACCGCTAAATTTTATTGACCAAACATTTTAAACAAACACTGTATCCAAACAACCACCTACGGCAAACAACATGTGTGTAAACTGGTCTTACGTATATGTAGGTATCTTCTACCAACAATGGAAGAATCATCGTCGATGATCCATCCACAATCATTGTGTTATAAGGCTGAGATCCTATTCACAAACGAGAGATTCGTTATAGTCGCGTTATATTTTCTTTATACCTGGAGGACGCATCTGCTGTATATCCTGACATTTAATGTACGCCAACGATCTGCAACGTGCTTTGGGACGATCGGATTCCATCATCCTTCGATTCGATAGACAGACAGACACTCTCGACACCATTGCAATTCAACCAACTGTGACCAACGTTGACATTGTCAAAAGATTAGCTTATCAGGATTGAGAAAACGGACGATCAATGATGAAATCTTCAAAAAACAAGTCACAACATTGTTGCATTGTCATCGAACAGTTTTGTTACATATAGTCGTTTTATTTTTTATTTTATTATCTTGTTGTGTGTCATACGAAAGCCGCAATGACACAATAAGGAGGAATGTGATTTTACTGAGTTGGATGCGATTTAGAGCAGCATTAAATGGTGAATCAGAAATGGAGACATATTTTTTTTTTTAGTTTATATGTAAATTAAGGAGTCTGAGATGGCGTTTGAGATGTTAAATTATTTCACCGTTGCGTCGATCAGTTCTCATGAGATCGTACTATTATACATGAAACGGATATCCACTTTGACAGACATCAAAGAATGGACTTTTACTTTAAGCAGTACAACCCACTGAAATCGACTCTGGGAAATTCCAGATAAAATTACTCTAGACAGTATTTCGTCTTTCTAAAAAAAAAAAAAAAAAAAAGGATTTAGGGCGATAGTTCGTAAATTGCGACTTGAATTGTGACAACTTTTCGAGGTTGATCATAGGTTGGGTTTTTAGGACGCGCAAATGTTTAGAAACTCGGGTCCACTATCTGCTCTTCATTTTTCACTTTGGCACACTGAAATCCCAATACAGGGGAGAATCTACGCAAAACACTTACACCTAATTTTAACTCTAACTGGATTAGGTTGAAAAGACTGCAGGTGAGTGACACTGCACACCCTTGGGATACCCACCAGGATTAGCTACCCAAGGCATATTTTCTAATTAATAAATTACTGCTGAACCATCCGTAGCTGACAATAAAACGATAAAGCCTGAATGGGCTTACATCTCTTAGCTCGCTCATCAGCCTTACAATTGCCAGCATGGCTACTGAAGCTTGGGATCCAGAACAAGGAAATTTTGAAGTAACATCCAATCTTATTGAGAAGATCGACAGTTTGGAACCTTCCGCGAGGTTGTCAGAGCAGATTCAAGAGACCGACCAATAGCGGTTTCGCCATGACATTGCAGCCAGGTAAAAAAAAGTTTCTGAGATCGCTAAAATCTCCGCCTGTAATATACTGCAATATTCTTGCTCTGCTATCTCTGTACATCCCCAACAGAGTCATGTAGGTCGCCACTTTAAGTATCGTATATTTTTTTCGAATGATGCAGTTGATAGCATGCACCACCTCCTATACGCACTATATACTCGCAGCGGAGTGGGAGTTCTAGTAGTACACACAGGCAGTTTTTATCAACGCGTCGAGGATTGAGGATTGGTAGGTAGCTAGCCACAGCTATCTACCGTTTCGGTTGAAGTCCCTAATTTCAATTGGCTTTCTGCAGAAGTAAAGTGAAATTGTTCACACGTTCCTGCATTGTTCGTCTCCTTCCTAGTTTTCCATCCAGAATGAGACTCACGAATTTTGGGCTTGTCGAGAAAAACCAGTTTCACGACCGTTGTCCTCTTGCGAAGAATACAAGCACAAGATCTTGTAGATTTAGATTTAAAATCGATCCGGAAAGACTGTACAGTGTTTGCTGAATGAATTTTTGAACTGTACATTCTTTTCAAAGAGAATTTTCTGAAGGTCATAGTTTTTCTGAATTGTGTGTAGCATCGATAATTCAGCTTGGTTGGTGTCGCACAAAATAGCTTTATGATTGGATTGGTTTTCTCTTTGTTTCGAAACATTCTCGTAGGACTATGAGAGCAATGGTGAATATTGGTATACAACGTGTTCCGAATGTAGGCTGAAGAACTTCTGCATACGCTCGATACCGCTGAAAAAGAAGTTGGACTACAGATCAACGAGTGTAAAACTAAAATAATGATGCAATCGACGACAAGGACACCTGCACAATCGAGCATCAATGTGGGGGACCTCAACATCGAGTTCGTGAACGACTTCATATAACCGGGTTCCAACTTGTCAAGGGACGCCAACGAAACTGACGAAATCAAGAGACGGATACAATAGCTAATAAGACTTTTTTCTCGGTTCTCCCCATAATGAAATCGAACCAAGTGCACAGAAACACGAAGCTCCGCGTGTACAAAACCATCATACGACTATGGCTGCGAAGCATTGACCCTAACTCAAGCCTCTCGAAACATGCTAGACACCTTTGACCGTAAGGTTCTACGGTGAATTTTTGGGGCTGTTTGCGATCCAAATGGATGGCGCATACGGAACCACCATGAGTTGTATGTAACTGTACGATGAGCTGGAAGTCTCGAAAATTGTCAAACTAAAACGACTTCAATGGGCAGGGCATGTACAACGAATGGACGATGATCACATGCCAAAGAGAGTAATGAACGCAAAGTCGGAGCGAGACTGCAAAGGCGACCGAGAGCTCGTTGGGAGAGCTCAATATATGCGGACGACGACCAGCTACTGGGCTTCCAAAATTGGAGGACGTGGTCACGTGACCGAGATAATTGGAGGACAATGATCCAGGCGGCCAAGGCCCGTCGCGCCACGATGGTGGTACTTACTCAATTGCCCTAGCCCCTTGTGGAGCATAGCGCGTAAGCTGTTCCATGTGGTCCAGTTGACGTTTCGTTGGCATAAATTGGTTTCGGAGAATGCAGTTACCAGCATACGAATACACCTCCTTCACATCCATGGCCACGAAAATCATCGTGGACGGGATTCGAACCCGAAACGCCGGTAGTCACACACTATTCACATTTTCTTGACACCCAATTGAATTTTTCGGCTCTAGCGCAATCCGAAAGAACTGTCAAGTATTTTCGGAGAGGATTTTTTGGACTACACTTTTCCGGAGAGAATTTCCAGAACGTGTTTATCGAAGGAACTTATTTGGGCAAGCGGGAAGGATTTCCGTGTGACGGCCTTAACATTCTATGCACCACGACTGGAAGAGGACAAAAGGAAAGCCAGAACTGTACAGTTTTTCCTGAGAGGATTTTTGGACTGTGCAGTTGGACTCTGCAGTTTTCCCAGAGAGGATTTCCAGAACCTGTTTGATGAGGTGCTTATTTTGGGTAATTAACACACTATACAACACGACTAGCAGAGAACATCTTTCTCGTCTTTGTATACATTTTACACAGGGACCTAACAAATTATTGTATGTCAATTACAGACACACAATCTGGTAGGTTTTGCAAGAGGATATTCTCAAGGAGATATAGCAGTCAATTTGCTAGGTTCGTGGAGAATAGGGTTTTCTTCATTGTTTGTCTGTGATTCTAGCTAGTGATACAATAAATCACTAAAATTAAAAATTTTATAGCCAGAACTCATTCTTCCGATGTACAATGTACAAATGTACAATTCTATAAGTATCCCATTAATCATCCATATCTCCATCAAAACCTAATCGCTTCGCTTACGGACAACAAACTATGCGCATATAGGATTTGCACATATGAAAAAAAAATCGAATGTATTATTAAAAAAAAAAACATTTAGCCACCTTCGGCGTTTCGGGCTTTCAAAAGCCATCAATTAAACTATATCTGAAATTTATCTCGACACATAGAGCGCATACATAAATGTGATATCCATCTATGTGCAAAATGCGAAATAATTGCCCTGGATATGTTTACATCATACACCATCAAATCACTTTTGGTCAGATATGTGTGTGCGTTGTAGGTGATTTAGTAGCTGCGGTTCGTGCAATTGAAAATGCCCAGAAAATTGCAGAATTGAAAGCACATATGTACTATAGATCAGAGTATAATACACGAACTCCACATTGAAAAGGCTCGGAATATTGAATTCTCGACAAAATATGACCAGGTGATAAATGACGTAGCGACACAACATTTCATTTCCATTTTTCATTGCACACATGAAGCATATGTGTGACAGATGAAATCCATTTGCAGGCGGTTTTCCATAACTTACGCAACTGGAATTTGTACATGAAAATCTTAAGGTGAGTTCATAGAACGATTACAGCTTTAAAAGTTTAAAGGATATTAAGTCCGAAGGGACATTCCATTTATCTTCCGAATCTACTTGGCTCAACTCAACTTGATTTCTCACGATTTGTTCAATACTGCTGAGCAACCGTTGATTTTGCGTCTATCTGGGGCTAACTCATCCTGCGGTCAGCGGTTGCGGCAGCGGAAAAATCATAATGACAAAAGACTGACAAATTAAACCCCCAAATTTTGGAGAAAATTATTACAAAAAAAAATGTTTTCTTTTCTAACTTAGGAATCGTTATGGTCGTACTGCCTTAAGCATACGCTAATGTGAATTTCAGCTTTAGGCAGGAAAAGCAAAATTTGGGAGATTTGTCATCTTTTTTATTTTATTTTTTCAGAATTAATAGTATTTGGCGAGTTTTGTCATTCTTTACGATATGTCCCGATGAAAATTCACTCATGCATTGATGGGTCCCCTTAAAAACACCCCAACATCTATTAGATACGTTGTCTCCGAAACTAACTGATAGATGCAATTTTGGATATTGCAAATCGATAATGCATGTGCGTTTACCGTACACATAAAACATAATTATTCGAGTTGCATTCTAAAACTGACTGAATATCTATGAAATGATATTGACATGCCTGGTCACTTTGAAATTGATTTAATACAAACGATCTTAAGATAAATCCAATGTATCGCTCTCTCTCTCTCTCTCTCTCTTTCTTCCGACCCGTCCCACAATATAAATTGTGGAAAAATTTCTGATTTTGCAATGACTTTAGACTTTACGTACTCTCATATATATTATATCTGTTTGACTCGCGCCTGCATTCGATTATTCGACGACTATGGGAAAGATATTGCATCATATGTGCGTATATTTTGCAAACATGCAAGAAAAAAGAAAAACATTTATTTTTTTCTAGATATTGCATGTGTTGTTCTGAATGCGTGTTCAATTGACGACTATAAATTTTATTGTCGTTGAACTTTCAATAAAGTTAGTCAGCAGCATTTAGTGAAAAATGTATGCACAGAAAACGGTTTGTAGTGCACATATTTGGCTTGAATTTTGCATATTGTATTGATGAATTTCCAGTGGTGACATGAACAAGGTTTTTATGTCGTTATTTGTGATACTAATGAATAAATGGAACTATTTTAGGGAAAATTGTCGTCGGTACTCAGTTCAGGACCAATTATTTAGTGTGGACGGAAAAGACATTTATTGTCGTGTTAAGTAATCCATCACACCGACGCGAAAAAAAATCCTTCTCTAATAAGAAGCCACTGTATTGTAAGTGCATTTTGATATTTCTCATTGGTCCACATATTAAAAAAAAAAACGCATAAATAGTCCACTCGGAAGCAACAACATAACATAAGACGCTGTGATCATATTTTTGACGCAGCGGATTCGCTATGTAAATTTTTTTAGCGTCGGTGTGATGATCACTTTAAGCATTTCACCTTACAGACACATTTAAATCTGTGCCTTTACTTCGATCCTCGATAAAAATCTTCCATTTAAAAGGGGGTTTAGACGATCGTATCAGTTTTAGACTCAGTTTTCTATCCGTTGAGCTATCAGTCGAGCCATCAGCCGAGTCATCCGTCGAACCATTAGTTGCGTTATAAGTACATAGATGTATCAGTCGAACGATCAATCAAGCCATCCGTCGAGCCTCCAGTCGAGCCATTATTTGTGCTATTTGTTGAGGTATCAGTCGAGGTATCAATCGTGTCAGCAGTCGAGTCATCAGTTGAGTTTTCTGTTCTGTCATCCCCTCTCCAGCAAATCTCGCTCAAAACTTATGGAAAATGGGTCAGAATTACTAGCTCAACTGATGGCTCGACTGACGGTTTGACTGATGGTTCGATTGTTAGCTCAACTGATGGAAAAACTGATACTACTCAATTTTTGCATTCAAAATTGGGACGACTAGAACAAAATCTTGGAGATGGACGAAAAGTCGATTTTTTTCTGTACGGTTTTTGATTTTCTAGTATGGTTTTGTAGACAATTAGGGTTATGAAAATGTAAAGACATTCGACAGACATGAAGAGATTGTAATGACCCATATTCCGATAGTGTTGCTTTCACCGGTAGATCGAAGGCAGCACCTGATGAGTAATGATCTGTCGGTGGTACGAAACAAGAGGCCGAAGGTCCCATTACACCCGGACCCCGATGCGAACACGAGGGTATCGGTATCGCCAACCGTTTCATCCTTATCGTTCATTTTTTTCATTATTCCCCATTTGTGCTTCACCTGTTTGTGCTGCTTTTCCCAACGGGTAACGAGAGGCAAAAACCCCGCCCACGTCTCCCAAATTGAGCTACAGCAAGCATATGCCGCTGCTTACACCAGCACCAGCGTAATAGAACGCTACAGTAGTCAGTTAGTCGTACCGATAAGTTTGGACTTAAACTGTCAGTGTGAACACCAGCTCCTACACCGCTGTCGGTCTTACACCCATCTCATCTGTGCAGATGTGTATCGTATTTGTTGTCAGAAGAAAATCTTCATTCCATTCTGTTCGTGATGGGATGAGACTTTTGAACATAAGTTTTGGTGAAACATAGTCTGTTTTTGCGGAGATATCTCGGTTACTTAACAGTGTCGAGTGTCCACAGTTTAGAGACTGACCTGTTTCGCGAATACGGACGGCTTTACGTGCATCCATCTGCTCGCCAAAAATATCTAGAGGAAGCAAGTTGAGCATTATATTCATGGCATCAGAGGGTGTCATTCTGAGAGCCTCGCAGATTGTCACACTAGCTGCTGTCCTTTCCATTTTTCCCAACAAGTTGCGGTTAGTCGCTGTGCTAAGTGCATTCCATCAGACAACTATACCGTGCAAAAGAGTAGGTCCTGTAACCGCTACATAGAACCAGTATAGCACTTTTAGCTGCAGGTCCCACGTTTTACCGACGGCGTTCCTATAGCAGTAGAGTGCGATATTAGCTTTGTTTACGCGTTCCTCAATATTTAGCTTCCAACTTAACTTCCTGTCTAGAATAAGACCAAAAAATTATGCTCAATCAGTAAGCGTCACTCTCGCCTCCTCTAAAGTGGGAGGTGCAAACGGTGGAGTCCTAGGTTTCCTAGTGAATAAGACGAGTTCCGTCTTAAGCGATCCTCACACCGGCGCGACAAAAATCGCAGCGACAAAATTCGCGGCGGAAAAGGCGGGAGCTTGAAATAAACAATAAGAATTGGTACTTACTACACTTTGCTCCAAGCTCGTCGGCAATATCTTTCCAGATTTTATCTTTTTTGTTATGTTTTTTGTTATGTTTTTTTTATATATTTTTTTTCTCATGATCTCAATCAGTTTTTCGATATCGCTAGCCATATCGAATAAACAACTACTTGTGAAGTAAACAAGAAGGTATCGACGGAAATCAAATCACACTCAGCGATTTTTTGTCGTCGCGACAAAATCGCTGCACATAGTGGCGAAATTTCGCGTCGGTGTGGGCACCTTCGTACAATGCTGTGGTCAGATTTTTGTCGCGGCGAAAATTTACGTCACCGTTAATCACGGTGTTTTACAGGAGGGGGGAAAGGACTCCTCATCTTCGTATAGATGATGTGCCCAGTTCAGTACAAATTACCCTTGATGTTAACATTAAGTATAGTAGACGTAACAAGTCATCGACTCCCAGTCCCGATAGTGCATAGATAATTAACTCAGGTTTAACGTTATTACACGCCACCCTCAATGTCCAAGAAAGCGATTAATGTGTTCCTCGTTAGTTGCTTTATTGACGCAATTACTTCATTTTAAATCTACGTAACTGATTTTGTGATCTTATTGCTAATGGCCAAACAACGTCTATTAAGGCGACAGTGCTGCTGTATTTGACGGCAGCTCAATATGTAACAAAATAAGTCAATGAACTTGCTCATAAAAAGATGCCAATCGACAGGGAGAGAGAGTACAATTATAGTATCTTAAGTCGCGAGTTCATTGCATGCACAACAACGTTATACATACATGCTTTTCATGGAAATTACATATCCAAGTGAAATAACGCAACATTATAAACTTTCTCCGCAAGTGAGTGCGTTTTGCGTTCGTCGCGGTCGTCATTCAGTTTGAAGAAGAAATTTTCACCAGAAATGAATGTTTCAATTTCTTTCACCCAACTTGATGACTTAATCGCTACCATTGGAGAGGCTATAGTTTGGTTCGTTGAACGATTAAAAATAGTTTCGAAAAATAGCGTCATTAAGTAAAAGAAACACCATGAACGAGCCAAGAACTCTGGCTCTGTCTGTATAGCTGGAAGTTACAGACAGTAGTCGGAAAAAAATTAACAACGCCAGAAGTTACAAACGCATGTGAACTGGCAATGTTGATGTTGTGTAAAAATCGGTAAAAACGCTACTGTCCATTGGTGCTTAAGGGTGTGTTTTAAAAATGTTGAAAAATTTGCACTACAGTACGTTTAGCTATCCGGCCAAGAATCAGGAAAGCTCAGTCGCTCTCACCATCTCTTGTGATGTCAAAACAATAATGCCATTCATGTTACCAGCCGACGAAACTATCGGTCGACTTTGTAACTCGTCGGGTGCATCCCTAAGAAATGAGAAGAAGAAGCTAAAAATGTCGTTTCCCTAATTAGTCACATTTACTTGTATATTTAGAATATACATACTTAAATTAAGGATTACTTTCCGAATATAAATACAAAAAGTGCCTTATACTAATTTTTACACGGTAGGCTCGTAGTGTCTAAAGCGGAAATTCACTTATGAGTGGAGACTGAGTGGATTTCGGCTTTAGGAAGTACCTACGGGTTTCGGTGTGATGGCAATTGTGGGGCATAGCGCGTCAACTGTTGCATGTGGCCCAGTTTACGTTTCGTTGGCATAAATTGATTTCAGAGAATGCAGTTGCCAGCATGCTCCTCCTGCACATCCATGGCCACGAACGTCGTCGTGGACGGGATTCGAACCCGAAACACCGGTAGTCAAAAATACTGTATCCACGATAGATACCTTCAGTTTAAGACAGGAATGCACTCACCTTCAAGTGGATTTCTGCTTTAGACAGTAGGAATTTACCGTCTATACATTAGTAACAACCTTCTCGTACTGGCACTCTTTCATATAAAAAATTAAGCGTTCTGTCATTTTGAGCTTTCGAATTTTGTGTTGATGGATTTTGTAATTGGGGACGTTGTAAATGCTGGTTTTAAAAATTTTCTGTACTTATGGATTTCGTGATTAGCCTAAATCCAATTACTACCCCTTTAGTATAATATCAAACAACCCGTTCCTTCTACTATTACTTGCCTACCGGCCTAACTATTGAATTAGCTACTCACCAAGATATTTAGATACATATTCCGGTAGGCTGAATTGCACTCACTCCCTGGTGAGTTATAGTCAAATTAATGCACCAATTACATGTCATTTCTTAGGAAGCCATAACGCGTGGGTTGCGCTCTATCTTAAATTGCTCCGACAATTCATTTTGCGTTTGAGTAATTTTCGCTTGCACAAAACTAACATATTTTTCTTTTGCATCTTTTTCTAACAGAGCTGTGCTGGGCTCTTGTTGAATTTGCAGCAATTCCACCATATTTACTCGTATGTACTATATGTATCTTTGTATATTTCTGGTCCAGACTCTTCATAAGAAAATAGAAACACGAAGAAACTTCATTTGACGGGTTGCCTATTGCGCGAAAATTCAAACGAATTATTAAATTAACTTTAACGCAATATTTAGTTCATGACAACCATATGTGGGCATAATTTGTTGATTTTGTCACCGAATAGCGTACTATACTCGTACATACGAGTACATGTTGCCATTTGAAGGCTCTTTTGTTGCAAACTTATTATATGGGCGGTGAATTGTGAGCTTTATCCCATATGTGCAGCAAACGTACGCGTCACGTATGCGTATTTTGTTGTGCCTACAGCGGTTTGTTAATTTTTCTAATTGAATGGAAAATAACTATTGGAATTTGTCAAATAGAATGTTGTGTGAAGTTACTTTTAGATGTGGGTAATTGCTTCTAAGTGGGACATAAATTCATGTTTAAGGTGTTTACAGATATTTTATGAAATTTCAGTGTGTCTGTTGACAGATATTGAGGCGGCAATGAGGTGTATTATTTGTCTAAATACAAGCAATATGTGTAGCGAAGAGATGCAATTTTCAGGATACATTCGATTACGTTTTAATTTTACCTTTTTGTCAGTATCTTTGTTTCTTTGGGTATAGCTTCTGTAAGTCTCACCATACACTGTCGAACTCGAACACGAACCTAGTACAAGTGGACCGGTTCTCTTCACACCTATGTGGAGTGTATTTGTGTGTCAGAGGACATTTGTACCAGGTTCGAGTTCGACAGTGTATGGTGACACTTAGGCTTACTTTACATTGCCGCAAGAACTGGATGAACCGCATGCTCTCGCGCCGCAACCATCTACTTTTGAGATGGTCGTCATTGTGATTTGGTCATGCGACTCATCTGGTTCATGCGGCAATGTACAATAAATTGAGCCAAAGTCTCTCAGATCGTTCCGTACTGATTAAATTGCCACAGGGAGATGTGTTCTCTGAAATCGCAGCCCGAAGATTGCTCTAGAACATTCATTCTTAAAGTGTGAGAAGCTATTTCAGGGAGATCGCGAAGACGTGCAGACATCACCGTGGAAGGATATCTACGCAAGCAAAAAACCCTATGGTCGATCCTCTGTCAAAGTGATTCTCACTACTTTTTCGATGTCAACGGATTTGTGCATTCTGAATTTTTACCCTAAAATCAAATCGTCAACTGTCAGTAATATAAAATAAAGGCGTACGGCATACGGCATGCTGTTCAAAATCTGGCAGAGCAGTTATCTCAGCATCAAGACCAAGCTGGGCCTGTTTCGCTCCCTGGTACTATCAGTACTTTTGTATGGGAGCAGTACATGGAAAGTTTCCGTAGGAGTTACCAGAAAACTGCAAGTTTTCGTCAACTCATGTCTTCGTCGAATTTTAA
Source organism: Chloromyia formosa (assembly GCA_964017055.1). Lineage (NCBI taxonomy): Eukaryota > Metazoa > Arthropoda > Insecta > Diptera > Stratiomyidae > Chloromyia > Chloromyia formosa. The sequence goes on along the minus strand of OZ024816.1, from coordinate 23,025,295 downwards.
GAATTTTCTGGCCCGAAACAATATCAAATGAAGAGCTAAGTCGGCGTACGGGTCAGATGCCAATCGACGAATTGATACGCAGGCGAAAATGGCAGTGGATAGGTCACACATTGCGGAAGAGTGATAACTGCATTGCTTTGCATGCCATGAAGTGGAACCCCATTTCTAACCAAGGCCGACCAAGAGGGGGTCCTCGAATCACATGGCCTCGATCTGTGGCAAAGGAGTGTCAGGCACTGGGTAAGTCTTTTGGGGAGTTGCGTCCCATTGCCCAGAACAGAGTACGATGGCGCGCAGGAGTAGTTGACGCGCTATGCCCCGCTAGGGGTTAAGGCAAAGTAGTACTTAGAGCTTGCCCCTGCGATATTTCCCTACATATTCTCAAAATTAAAATCTGCGCTGAAAGGGCGCCATTAAGGTCATCAAATTCGCTATGGACCTTAAACTCGTCGCGCTTAAATGGCAATAACTCGGAAACTAAACGAGATATTAGCAATCTGCAAACAGTCGCTTACAGGGAAGGCTACGATAGATGCAGTGCTGCTAATCGCTCGTCGCCGCCACAACGATGTAGTGAAAGAAGTTTCGTTATTTTTTGTCAGACTTCGTATATGAATTTTCAAGAAAAATTATCTGAAATACGAAGCGTATATACCCTAGACTTGTACAGACCTAGTGGTGACACCTAAAGTAATAATTGGCAACATATGGTCGTTGCATTAAAAGTGAGTTTCCTATATAGCCAGTTTATAGGGGAGGTTGGCACTCATTCAGGGAGATCTTGACCATTCTCAAAATCAATTATCTAACCCATTCTACAAATATTTGTTGAATTTTTCAAGTCGCTAGCTTCATTCCATCCAAAATTATTGCTTATTTGAAGTCTCACTTGTAGGGGAGGTAGGGGTTCCTTGGGTCGGATCTTGCCCATCTTTGCCACCAACCAATTAGATCACCCTACAACCAGACAAACAAAATTTTAAGTCTCTAGCTTCACTCTATCGAAAGTTATCGCTTATTTGAAGTTTCATTTGTAGGGGAAGTAGAGGTTTCGCTTGTCGGATTTTATGTATTTTCAATATTAGCCAACTGGATCCTACTACAAACATTTGACCAAAATTTTAAGTCGCTAGCTTTATTTTGACGTAAGTGATCGCTTATTTTAAGTGTCATCTCTAGGGGAGGTAGGGGTTCCTTAGGTCGGATGTAACCCATCTTTAATGCCAACTAACTCAATCTCACTTCAAACATTTGACCAAAATTTCAAGTTGCTGGCTTCATTCTATCAAAAGTTATCGCTTATTTGAAGTTTCATTTGTAGGGGAGGTAGGGGTTCCTTGGGTTGGATCTTGCCCATTTTCAGTACCAACTAATAAGACCTTACTACCAACATTCCACCAAATTTTCAATCTGCTAGTATCATTCTATCGAAAGTTATCGTAATTAAAATAAAATTTAATTTTTTGAATTTTGTAGGGGAGGTAGGCGTTCCTTTGATCTGATTATGCCCAACTTACCAAGACCTAAGCAGCTTCCCACTTCAGGGTTACATGCCAAAAATTAGATGTCTACGTCAATTGGTTCAAGAGTTATGGTTAAAAAACCTGAAAAGTAGGGTAGTACGGGGCTCTTTGTAAGAAAATTACCGTTAGTTTTCAACTGATCGATTTCATTTTTCCAGGGGAGTACAAGATTACCATCACGAGCAATCTACCAAAGCTAGAGCTTTTCGTGTTTATTTAATCGGGAGTTATAGATATATTTAATTATTTTACATATGTAGGGGAGGTAGGCGTTCTTTTGGTCAGATCATACCCATTTTCAATACCAACCAACTAGATCATACTTCCAACATTTGACCAAAATTTCAAGGCTCTAGCTTCATTCTATCGAAAGTTATCGTGCGAACGGACAGACAGACAGACAGACAGACAGACGGACAGATGGACAGACAGACAGACAGACATGGCTAAATCGAATCAGGAGGTGACCCTGATCATTTATATATATACATTGCTATACCTCCGGAGCCTCCTTTAAGGTGTTACATATTTCCGTCGTGACAAAAACAATATACCCTATACTAAAAGTCTAGGGTATAAAAACTAAAAGAATTTAGTTTGTAATGCTCGTGTAGACAGTTTATCCTATTTTTAAGCGACTCACTTCTAAATATTAGAGAAAAGTATAAGCAGTGATTTAGTGTTTGTTGCAAAGTTTTACATTGCGTAGTTACAGCGGTTGTAAGTTCTTATTCGACAATAATATTTTAAAGTTAAATAAGTCCTTCTTGCGAAAGGTATTAAAATGTTTTAAACTTTTCAGTTATTTATTATTTACAGCAAACAAGTTTAAAAAAAAACGTCAGTAAAAATTCGCAGGTTTAAGCGAAAGATTAGAAAATAAATCAAATTTCTGACCTTGATGAAATGTCGAAGATAACCGGGTTTCTTGAAATGAAAGTGCCACTCCCGATGTCATGCTGGTGCAAAACATAATGTTTAAAAATCTTAAATCGTAGATTTCAGGCGAGAAACATGTGTATTTCTAAGAAAGAGTGATCGCGAAAACGGATGCGTATTTCTCAATGGAAAATCAATCTTGTTTTTCGGAGGGGATCGAGGCAGCCATTTCACGAACTGTATACATGTAAAGGGATACTACGTTGAAGAATAAAAAAAGGAGTAGTCACTAGTAGGGTCCCTTGCAAAAATTGCTACAAATGGGATGTATGTATGGAGTTCACATGATGCTAAATTCTGCTGCACGCAACGTCCGTCTGCATTAGCGCTAACCTTAAGTGAAACTTTAGGAAAAAATTTCATTTGACCTTCATGATCTTCTGTCCAAATTCCTCACTTGGTATCTTCAGGCTGTTACTTCTATCTCATTATAACTTTGTGGAACATACATAAGTTTTATATGCGTATATGGTTACTCGGTCTTAAAAATAGGACCACAGATTAAACCTTCGTCACTTCCTCATTTCTAACACAGAGCTCGGACAAGATTCGGTCAATCATACACAGAAAAGACATTCTTGTATTTCATCATTCAGACATTTAGCCGTACCCGTATTTCCACATTACCATCAATCCAAGCAGCCATAATCTTTTATCCAAAATTCCATTCCGCTTCACATTCTGCAACTTTTTCAAGGTTGCCATCTTCTCAACTACGAGTATACATGCTGTCTCAATCGTTGAAAAATCGCAACCCATTCATTTCCTCTGACCCTAAGCAACATTCTTAGTAACAAATATAAAAGAAAAAACATACAAGAAACAGCTTCGTCATTTATCGCGTTACAGCAAAAAAATGTGCAACAATTTGATTAGCAAATAGCACTCATTAAAATATCGCAACGTTTCCTTCTTCTATACTGAGCATAGTAACTTTGCCTCAAGTACCCGCCGCCACCGCATATAACATACGTTAAGAAACATACATAGATACTAGATACATTATACTGAACGCGAACAATGCCGAGTATGTAGTATTACTATATGAATCTTGTCGATTTGTTAGCCATAAGATTGCAAACTTTGGTATCTAAAAATGAAGGTACGGTGCTCCCATGATCCTCCAATATACGAGAGCATGGCATGCCCATGCACAATACCTGAAAACTACTCCCCAAGTACCAATAGTTCACTTTTTGAACAATTGTTAGATATTGTACGGTCGTTTATTGTTGTGTTGCATACGATTACCAGATTTATATGTTGCAAATTCCTCTTGGGTTGCCACGTCAAAGTCAAGACCCAGCCATTTGTCGATCGTGTTTTCAAATTCTGGGAGTTGCACAATATGTGTGTATACCGAATTGCCCGCACAATAAACTTATTTTAAATACACATCGCTTTTAAACGACGATGATGTGTTATATTCAAAAGTCAATTGAACCATTATTGTAAGTTCGGGTTATTGTTATTACAAAATTACCAGTAGCTCTACCTATAGCACCTCTGCAACTCCGTGCTTGCCCTTGTCCCCCCAAATAAATGCTTCAGGCCAATGCAATTCATTTTTTTTTTAATCTAATGACTTTAACTCGTGTCGACAATTTACTAAAAGTGACACAATCTTACTACAATGAAAAGATACCCGCGGCAACTGGATGGGAGCGTTAAACGATAATGCTGGGTTTCGCGCCACCCAAAAAAATGGTACGTCAAATGGGAATTATGGAAATAACACAATGAAATAAAATATAAGAAAAAAAGCAGAAAATAGTTAAAGTAATATACGAAAACGATTTGAAACTAAATTAAGTCCACACCTTGAACTACCGATGTTTGTTTGTTATGGTTATTGTGCTCAAGTTTATTGTATCTTTGTGTATCTATTCAACGTTTCTGAAACGTCCGAAACGTTTCTTCTCGCTCTGTTTACTTCATTCACACGTGGAAAAGTTTCGTTTGCTATTGCCAGTAGTGAAGTCTCGTTACAACATGTTGGCAGTACTCGTGAATGTAATTTGCGGGTCATACTCGTACTTAATGTATGGCGTTGCATGCAAGTTTCGTATATGGCTAAGATAGTCAAGTCCCAGCGGGAAATAAAGATGCGCCATTCAATCAGATGAATTCTAGCAACATGCATTGTCCGGAATCAATTCATGCTAACTAAACGTCAACTAAGCCTCATGGGAATACACAGTTGCTACACTAGGGCAACTAGTCTAGTACATATATTCAACCACACCGATATCTTAGGATAGACTACATCCTGACAGATTGTTGCTGGAAGAATGCATTTGCGGATATGATAATCACTTACTACACTGGTTGGTACTAGTCCTGATAGCACGTTCGCCTTCTATGCACTGCGCCCCGGTTCAATTCCTACTGGATGCAGTAGTCTTCGATAAAAAAAGTGGATTTACGTATCAGACTATGAGCCGACTCAGCTGTGAGTAAATAAGTACCCACTTGGGGTAAACAAATCGGGTGAGTGTATTGCTGATCACACACATCTGCACAAAACACACCGTCAAGATCTAGTAAATGAGATGATACTAACTCATCTGGAGGCTTTGGTCCAAAATTGGACTGTTGCGCCAGTTATTTTGCTGCTTGGGCGTACATGTGGTACCTTACCTAACCTGGATTACTACAATATATCGACATTAAAATCAGTGGGCACCTGATTTTGCGGTCTGTTTCTAAAAACGTTTAAAAAAACTCCTGAATCAACAGCCAAACCTCCAAGTTTCTAACTGGGCTCCATGCAAAATCACTTACAATGGTTCTACACATTCAAACCAGACTATATTTTAGCCAGCAAGTATTTCTTTATATCTCCTTACACTCAGTTTATGGTAGTAAGATTTTTTTTTTTTTAAGATTTAGCTCGAATACACAGACTATAACTTGGTTGGTTGGTTCGCACGATTGTGCACACCTCGAGCATAAGATCGCGTAAAATCTTGAAACCTTGAAAAGATCAGGGTCATCAAGCAGCGATGATGCCATGTCTACGTTACACTACACAATCATTCAATCTTGCATTGCAGTGTTGCTCTAACTCGACTGGAAGTTTTCCCATCGATCGTATAAGAAATTGGCCATTATTTTCATAATTGACGAATTTTTTATTCGCTGATTGTACATATACACAAAAAGGTGCATTCGGGGCGATAATTGAATTATATGAAAGTACGAATAATATTATTTTTTTTTATTAACGAACCTACATATGTATATAATTCAAGTTTGTACAAATTGAAAAATATGTAGAACATAAGCTTTTTTTTTCTTTGTCATTCATTTATTCTATTATTATTTATAACGCATTTCGCTCTTTCGGACATCTTAAAAGGAAACATAATGAAACGCGTCAGTTATAAACAAATTTGTAATTTTAAATAATTTTGAATATACCACAAAGTCGCAGAATCGTCAGTAGAATTAATCAAAAATGAAGCATTCGATTGAATTTAAACAGATAGTGCCATTTAAAGGTTAGAGCAAATCGAAACGGACGTTGCACGCAGGAAGACCGAATTCACCATGACAATCCAACTTTTACAAATTTACCGAGTGCACATAATCCAGCTTACACCACAAATTTTCAGTTGCATTCAGTTTGCATACACTACGCTTATAACATGTAGTGCATTATGCAATTAAATGTAAGCACAAAGCTCTAAAATATTCGCCTCATGCAGTGATTCACCCTTCCGGGGTGTCCCATGGCTATAAACCCAATCACGATTTAAGTTTGTGCGCGAGGGTAAAACAATTGGTAGCTATTGAATTCAAATTCATCATCATCGTGGCGCGACAGCCCGACGCCTGAATCGTTGTCCTCCAATTATCTCGGTCACGTGACCGCATCCTCCAATCTTGGAAGCCCAGTAGTTGCTCGGCGTCCGCATATACTGAAGCTCGCCCAACGAACTCTCCGTCGTCCTCGCTGTCTCACTGCGTCGACTCGTCGTCCATTCATTCCATGCGTTGTACATGCCCTGCCCATTGAAATCGTTGCATTGTAGTTTGACGATTTTCGAAACTTCCAGCTCATCGTACAGTTCATACAACGAAAATTCGCCGCAGAACCTTGCGTTCGAATGTGTCTTGTCTAGCATGTTTCCGGAGGCCTGAGTTACACCACGTCCAGCGTAAATACGGGCATGCGGTGCGTGCGTTGAATACGGGCAAATTTCAAAATCAAACCTACGTTGTCAAATGTGCATGTTCAACGTAAGCACGAAATGCGTGCGATGCGACGTCCTCGCATCGCACGCATTGTTTGAAAATCAAACTCGTTTGATTTTGCCCGCATTATCGTGCGGAAAAACGACGATGAACATTCGAATTTCGGAAGTTCAAAAGCGGAGTGTGCTTTGGAATAAGAGCCACCGTGGTTGTAAAGATAGAATAGCGGCGGACATTGAAGAAAAATCGTATTATTTTGAAATTTGGCACAACTTATGTGAAGAATCCGCTGAATATATGCTCCAAATTCCCCGTTGATAGGGGGTCCTGTACTGTAGGGAAAAGCGGGCCGAAGTCGATTTTGAAATTTTTCATGAATATTAACATAGCAGGACCACTTTGTGTGGAAAGTAGCCTTGGTTTTCAATCGATTGAACTAATTTTATCAGACTAGTATAGAAAGGTCCTAAGCGTTCGCATATATTCACGAAATTTACTTTCATCCGCTCGCAATTGCAGATATACTTAGATAGCCTGTTTCTGTATATAACACTTGTTTTAAGTCGATTGTTTTTTTCGATTTCTCAATATTTTTATTTTTAATGAACTATTTTCCGTCAAGAAAATCTTTCGCGCTGAAACTGGATCCATTTTTACATAGAATGACAATTGTCAACGCAACCCGCATTAACGCATTGTCGTATTGTCGTTGGACACTCTCCGCGTTCTCCGCAAATTAATGCGTTCCGTGCGTGTCCCGCGACGCACGCACCGTATTCACGCTGGACGTGGCGTTAGGGTTTATGTTTCGCAGCATAGCACTGGTCGCATGATGGTTTCGAATTCAAATTAATTTCACTCAAATACGCACCTACAGAAATTTGCCAGCGGATACAGCAGAGGGTCTTTGTAGTGTCCATCTTAGTCTCAGTTACTCAAATATAGATACTATTTGTATTTGAGTATGAGTATGCAGATAGGGTCGACATTATCCACGGAATCCAACAAAATGCGGATATCTTTAAATCAAGTAGCAATAGAAGTTCACTAATTAACAAAACAAAGACGATGAGACCAACAACAAGTCAATCAAATACCGCGCAAATAAAGTTCGATAGAAAAAATCAGAAGTCATAGACGATGGAGAAATCCTCTTCCGAAAAACTTCACAGTTCTGGCCTTCCAGATTGTCTGAATAGGCCCTTCGCCCCAGACGTTCCAGATACTCTCTTTGGAAAATCTGCACAGTTCAAATACACAGCCCAAAAACCTCTCTCGAAATAAATACTACAATCCAACTGCACAGCCAATAGCCGCGTTTTTTAAAGGAGAAGCTTTCCCGTACTGCCGGAGTTTTGTGATACTGCCATCCGTTCTTTTAAGTGTGCTTACCGAATTAGAGCTTTTCTTGACCTGAACGCGATATAGTTGAGTCTTTGAAGAGAGAATCAGAGGAAATGAAAAAGAGCGAGAGAAACGAAGTAATTCGGCGCAAGTGAGGAAGTAGGAAGGGGGATGAAAATTTGACATCTCTTTTGCTTCTATATGGACCGGGCGGGTGTTCCGCGGCGGAGAGACAGACTGGACTGTTATGACATCTCATGTGCTTCCTGTGCTTTTATATAGACTGCGCGGGTGTTGCGCAGTGGAGAGCATGTGTCTCTCTGTTTACTTTTTACTGGTTCGTATGGATGGGGTGGAATTACGTCCAGAATTTAGTGTACAGTAAATGGTGCTTTCATCTCCTTCTATATGTCTCTGTAAGTTGAGTACCTCAATATAGCTATCAGCTATACTGAGGTTTTGGACATCTGCGTAGGCCCACTCCGCTCTGCTCCCAATGTAATGTCGTGTTCGATAAAATCAAGCAATGTGTGGAATGCCCATAATATTGTGATACACAGACACAGATGAAACGTAGTCATGCGGCAAGACGGAAGCGAGGGCGACATTTTTCAGTCGACAGTATCTACTCCTTGCACCAAGACATAACCGCAAGAACATATTCATGATAAAATGGTGAATGAAATTACTGTCAATTCATTTGTCTACATCTTACTTTCTATGGAAGCTTCAAGTGACTCAACCTTGATCCACTATCTTTTATTTTCAAATAATGTCCTCACCCGTAATAGACTACTTATTGTTTCTCATTGTTTCAGTGCAAATTACCAACAAATTGGATGATTTCAAAGAATCTGAGATAACCTCTATGTAAAACAGATCTTTCAAGTAAACCTTTGTCGTCTAAGACCTATAAATAATCTAATTCGTCGCATTTTGTAACAGACAGCCATAAATAGGTTTTACACCTACTGTGAATGTCTGAAACAAATTTCGCTGCCTCACACGATGTTTCCACATCAAAATTTTGTATTACACACATTAGCTGTCAAGATCACTATTTTCAAGATCAGAAATCCACTTAAAAATATGATGAAATGTCTTTTTAGTTAACCACAGCTTTACCACAATGGTTGATCATCATCATCGCAGACAGCAACATCATCATCATTCATATTACCATAATGATGACGAAGTTCGGGGATCGCAACATTGTCGAGAGTTGCATTATTAGATGATTTGAATTGATCAGATCAAGTGGCAGCAATGTGCTTGCGATATTTCAATATCTGCATAATTAATTCAGACCATGCTGACATTACAGTCGTCGTCTCTAACCTACAGATCTAGATAAGTATGGCATGTGAGTTAAAAAAAAAATAACAACGCTGGAATTATGTTAAGGACAACAAAGTGAACTGCGGTCATGAGGGAGCGCATTTTAAAGGGGCTCTAAGGCGGCTATTACACTATAAAAGTATCTTTTATAAAAGATATTTTCAAACAACTTTTATAGTGTAATAGCCGCCTAAGAAAAGATTTGCGTTATGAACGTTGCTTGTTTCAAGTACTTTTCTTACAAGCTTGCACACCTTCCCCCTTAGGCGGCTAATATCATTGAAAAAAGTTCTTTTAAAATATCGTGCGTCAAAGGTGTTTGTAAAAGAACTTTAGGCGGCTATTAGCCTTAGATATGATGCCAGTCCAGCTGTCAGGCGCATATTTATGTACAGGGGCTGTCTGGGCTATAGCCCAGCGCGACGGAATTCTAGGGGTGGCAAATATCTGACTTCGGGATAAGAAAAATTAAAAATAAAGTGTATATCATCTGCGAGCCAAGTTGACAGCTTCCCAATTAAAATCGGTCATAGAGACTCGTTCGGTAATTAACAATATACGAGTAAAATTGGCAAGTAATACTGTCGCGGGTAAAACAGCTGATCGATCACCGCCTTAAGTGTCATTTTATACTTGGGGTTTACCGCAATAAAGAATGCGTGGAGCCTCCTACTTTGGAGCGGGTGAGACTAACATTCACTGAAGGGGCAAATTTTCTGGGCCTGATATTGGACAGGAAGCTTAACTGGAGACTAAACATCCAGGAACGTTCCAACAAAGCCACTATAGCACTCTACAGCTGCAGAAAAGCTATAGGAAAGACATGGGGTCTGCAGCCTAGGGTACTACACTGGCTCTATGTGACGGTCCTGCTGCCTATACTCTTAGATGGCGTTGTTGTACGGTGAAACGCCCTTCGCACCGAAGCCAATCGAAAATTGTTGAGCAAGGTACAAAGAACGGCCTGTTTGGCCATATGCGGAGCTCTTCGATCGACTCCATCTGCAGCGCTAGATATAATGCTTGGTTTACCTTCTCTAGATGGCAGCAAACTCAGCCATACGTATTCGGGAGACCAGGGTTCACCTTGACTATACTACTCAATTGCCCTAACCCCTTGTGGGGCATAGCGCGTCAACTGTTCCATGTGGCCCAGTTGACGTTTCGTTGGCATAAACTGGTTTCAGAGAATGCAGTTGCCAGCATACACCTCCTGCACATCCATGGCCACGAACGTTGTCATGGACGGGATTCGAGCCCGAAACGCCGGTAGTCAAACATGAGACTGATGCCTCAACACACTGCGCTACCGGTCTCCCCTATACCTTGACTATAGGGCACTCCACAATTCTCAATAATACAGTCATTTCCACAAGAGCGTATACTTTGTAACTTTTTAATGCGCCATTTCTCAAAGAGTGGTGGGGGACTTTTAGTTACCTGCATTTTTCCTCTTTTTCGCATTGTATAAATTTGGTCATTCTAAGTTGAAGTAGGAGAGTGATAAGACGTCAAGTGAAATGAGTGCGATTTACAAAAAACGATTCGAAGCTGTGTTTTTAGTAAGTCATCCGAAAGGACCAAAAATGACACCTGCATCAGCCGGAAAGTACCTGAAAGTTTCGACACAGTTTGTGAATAAGTGGATAAAGCGTTTTAAAGATACTGGAAATGTAGACGATCTACCTGCTAGGGGTAAAACCCGAAGCACTTCAAAAACCCAGGATAAGGCCATCATTGATATTTTTAAGAAAAATCCGTCCGTTACTACCTTAGTGCAAGCAAAGGAAATGTTATCGAAGAAGAATATTTACGTGTCCTTGAATACGATTCGGCGAAGATTACAAGAGGAAAACATCAAAACCAGGTATGCCTTGATGAAACCATTACTTACCGAAAACCAGAAGCGAAGACGTGTAGAGTGGGCTAAGGAAAACATCGATCGTGATTGGGACAACGTGATCTTTACGGATGAATCAAGTTTTGCTGTAAACACGTTCAGGAGACGAGTGTGGGCACCAAAAGGAGAAGCTGTCGTGAACCGAACCGTTTAACACCCTGTGAAGGTCCATGTTTATGGATGCTTTTCTGCACGCGGTTTCGGAAAATTAATAACGTTTACCGGAATTCTTACTGCTGAAAGGATGATCATTTTGTACAAGAAAGGATTATTGAAGTCTGCTAGGATGCTATATGGCAACGACAACACCGATTGGTTTCTACAAGAAGATAACGATCCGAAACATAGAAGACGCTGGAAAGAAGAAAATAACATTCAAGTACTTGATTGGCCTTCGCAATCGCCGGATGCCAATCCTATTGAAAATGTTTGGGGATTAATGAAGCAGAAGCTTCAAGGAAAGCAAATAAAAGGAGCAGCACATTTAAGGCGAACTTATCGACAGACTACGCGGAAAAATTGGCCGAAAGTTGTCACCGAAGATGCCAGTCAATAATCAATAGTGACGACGATTAGACCATGTATTAAATATAATTGCGAAAATGTATTTTGTATTTACTTTCAATAAAAAATAAAATTTCTTACTTGTAACATTTTGTTTTTATTTTGTGAGGTATACGGTCTTGTGGAAATGACTGTACATATATCTCGACATCGGTAGACTACACTCTACCAATGTACTGTTTCGGGTATAACTATACAAGCTTAATCCCATCCCGTCAATGGGATTAAGGCATTCCGCCAGCGCTATTAACCTCTCTCTGTATTTTCATAGACGGCTCCAAGACCGATGCAGGCGCCGGAGCATATTCCGAGGAGCTCAATTTCAACTACTCGTTTCAACTTCCAAGCTACTGCAGCGTTATCCAGGCGGAAGTTTATGCGATAAAAAAGACTGCGATGTCGTTAGTTCTCGCCACAACAACCAAAAAGGACATCACTATTTTCACGGACAGCCAAGCTGCAGTTAGAACATTTGAGTCTACGCTGATGGTGTAGGGCGACCACAGAGTGAAAGCTGGTGCTGGCGCTTGTGCTGGTGTTTTTATTGTGAACATTCAACGAAGAGACACGTTCACGTGAAACGTGCTCATGAAACTTTCCCTCCCCATGCTATTGCAACAGCTTAAGATCGCATTCGTAATCGTCCGGTGATTTTCTGTATAAAATCCATTCGTAACACACAGAAAAATGAAACGAATACAGGACAATTTCTAATGTGATCCTGAGCTTTAGCAATAGCATGGAGAGTGAAAGCTCCATGAGCACCTTTCACCTGAACGTTTCTCTTCGCTGAGTGTTCACAATTAAACGTCAGCATCCAGCTCGGCTTCAGCTTTCACTCTGTGGTCGCCCTAAGGTTGTTGCTGAATGCCGAGCATGCCTTATGGAAGTTAGCAGCTATTTCAATATTACATTGTGCTGGATACCTGGCCACAATGGCTTTGCCGGGTATTGCAGAGCTGACGAGCTGGCTCGTAGGGGTGCAGCCGGCGGAGCTTGGCAGATCAGTGGCTACATTGCTAAGTTTCTCTCTACCTGTAAATCTGAATTGAAGTCAGGAAAGCCAACTCGATATCCGACGGGAATGAATGGCCTTACATGTCCGAAAGCAAAGCTGATTTGGTCTGAGCTGAATTTCAGTCGTTCTGCTAAATTGCTATCACTGACAAAACTCCAGATCAGAGTGGTGGTTGGTGTTGTTACAGGTCATTGCGTCATCGGTGAGTACGCTAGAAGGCATGGACTTTCAGACAACGACTTCTGCCGAAGTTGCGGCGATGTGGATGAAGAGGAGAGCACCCATCATCTGCTCTGTAGCTGTCCGACACTGGCATATAGGAGGAGGTCAACCTTTCTACGATCACCTTGGTGCACTTCCCCCTGTGGGGTGTAAAAATGATGCTACGGCTTTTCCCAGCATGTCGTGGAAGGGGACTAAAAAGGACAGGATGTGTATGCCAGCAACTTGAATCATCCGAAATCTCTTATATCTCTCTAATTGCCTTGACCCTTCCGGTTTCTCCGGTTTGCAGTTAGCTTCCGGATGGTTCGATACAACATAGAGACTGAACATAATTTGGGTAACACAATAGACATATTCCCGGTCTAAATGTGCTGTTGCAATCACGGCAGAGTTTAGAGTGGGGGCCGATTTACATAGCCCGGGGTGGCATTGAACCTAAATACACCTCGACCTGCCGTCAAACCTACTATCAACCCTGCAATTAAGCCTGCTATCAGTCTGTATTAATTAATGGTAGACCCGATCTCAGACCAGACAGCAGGTTGGATAGAAAACCCTCAACCAAACCTACCATCAGGTTTGATAGAAGGACTGACGGCAGGTTTGATAGCAGTGCTGATGTTAATTGCCTTCACCCCTCCAGGGGCATGGGCGCGTCAACATCTCTAGCATTTCTATGCCTTGTTGATGTGTCGATAGCATATCTACTTTTTCGAAAGTGCAGTTGCTAGCATGCACCTACTATCCGCGCCGTCTTTGCACTGACAATCTCGGAGCACTGTGAGAGTTCTATTAGTACGCACGGGCAGTTTTTGATCGCCCCGAGATTTTAACACCGAGCTCTAAATTAGTATCGTAGAGCGGTGACCGAACCACCACGATCACCGAGCGCGAGGTTTGATAGCTAAACCGTTTAACTTACCGCCATCAAACCTGCCGTCAGACTTGCTATCAGTCTGGACTGATAGCCGGTCTTACGGCAGATGATGATAGCAGAACTTTCATTACGTTTAAAGACCCCTTAACAAAGATTGGTGATCAATACTCCGGTACATACGACTCCGCATGTGTATCTTGAACTGAATCTCCTGGGATCCAACATACAAGTACGTATACTCATCAAATGTAGTGAAAACATTTGAGCTATTGTTATTAGCCTCGCTATTTTTACATCTTGATATTCACAATAACTCTTGTTTTTCCATATGTTACAAGATCGTTACTGATCGTTTCTTCACGCGGTAAGCATCAATCCATGTACATACATACAGTTTACGGTGCAACATGTATTTATGGGAAAAAGACTTGTTCGCTACTTACTTGCAATGCTTTCGTGTTAAGTTAATATCCTATAGAGCTCATGGACAGTGACTTGAGAATATGACGGGGTTGTCGTCATCTCATACCCATAATAATCACAAAAAATAGTAGCACAACGTGTACGAGCAACATTGCAAATTCTCTCCACTTGGAGTTTGCATCTGGGTCAAGGGTACTATTGTTGGGGTCACCATTTGGGTCTTGCTCGATCAATTATCGATCGATCGGTCGTCATTCAATTGTATTGGCGCTTTTGAACGAGTAGTAAGATTGAAATGTACAACGGTTGGAGTAAAATACAATGGAGCACCGAGAAAATTCAAGATGGTACCGGGGTGATGGCATACATTGATCAGTTTGATTTACCGATGATTAAGTAATTTCCTTTAACCTCCTTCTCAAGTATGGAGAATTAAATTTATTAAGAATCGGCTGACAACAAGGTCGTCGCTGATCGAGGAATTACGCACTCCCCACATAGTCCGAAAGATACACTACTTGGAAAATTATGGTTGATTTAATGATCAAATTTTAACCTCCAGCGTCCAACTAAGCAGCGTTCACGCTCACGTCTAATTTTAACATGCTGTGTGTAGGTGTCGGAAAATCAAAATTAATTTTGGCGATCATTTCCTATATGTATTTCTTTTATTTACAAAATTAAATTTAAATGTGTGTCTAACCATTAATGAATGTATGTACGTACGTACAATCCGTGTAGCTGTAATCTATCGTATCTATCGCTCAACAAATTTGCGCCTTAACACTCGTACTCATTCATGATTGAGTGAGGTGAGCTATACGTTTTTTTTTCTGTTGGTTTGTTGCTTCCAACAAATGATTTGTTTTTATAGTTTTTTTTTAATCTCTCTGTCTCTCGCGTGTACGTTTGCTTATACATATTTTAACATTTTGTTGTAGTTGTTGTTACCTTTGAATTCACACACAATATAAATTTATTTTTAAGATGAAGGTCGATAGTCTGTTGTTGTTGCAATCGCATTGCCTAATAATATTCAGTGTCAAAGTTAACGTTTGGTATTGAGCTAAATTCTGGCATTCGTATTCATTGCAATGAGGGATTTTGGAAAATTGATTACTCTATTTTGACTGTGGTAGTATAAACGTAAAAATAGTAGTAGCGATTTTTTTTTTTTTTTGTAATAGCACTAACCGCGCTATACTATCAAAGAGTGTAGCACGAGTTTTATATCTGAAACGTGTGTATTTTTGGGGCGGACGAAGTACGCGTAAATAGATGCATGCGTATATGTTGATAAATTACATCATATTATTAATTTTACTGATGATATTATCATCTATTGGGTAATTTGTGTCATGTTATGGATTTTTTTTTGCCTAGATCTGCTGTGCGTTTTCCAAAACAATATGGGCGCAAGTTTTGATGTTGAGAAGGCATTCATATTTGCGGCCTATTGGATTAACGTTGAGTATTCTGATTATCAGTTGATTTGAATTTTTTTTAATGTCTATTGATATCGGAGTAACATGCATATTTTTTTTAGGCAGAGGTAGAGAGTAGATGTGGTCGTGGTATACCATCGCTGGCATTGCAAATGATCGATTGCTGAAACTAGGGCAAAATAAGATTTGTAGGTGTGGAAAGAATTGCTAAATGAATAAATTGGGGTGATCATGAACATTTTCTTTCTGATTGCGGTGCGAATTTGGTGCAGGTAAAGGTTGACTGTTGTGTACTGGGGCTCACTGAGGGTGAATTGAATGGTACAGTTTGAAAAATCCCATGTAAGCAGTATGGTTTCAACAGAGCAGATGACTATCGAAAAAAAAACTATTTTTGGTTGAAATGGACATTGATCTTTTCCTTCTTCTTTAAGAATCTACTACTCAACTGTCCTAACCCCTTGTGGGGCATAGCGCGTCAACTGTTCCATGTAGCCCAGTTTCGGTGGCATAAACTGGTTTCGTAGAATGCAGTCGCCAGCATGCACCTCCTGCACATCCATGGCCACGAACGTCGTCGTGGACGGGATTAGAACCCGAAACGCCGGTAGTCAAACATGAGATTAATGTCTCAACACACTGCGCTATCGGTCGCCCCCAATAGAAAAGTTTATAGATAGAGTGGAACTTCTCTATAACGAACTTGCATATAACGAAATTCTCGATATAACGAATCTATTTTAGGAACACTTCCTTCTCGTTAAATTTTTAGAACAATTCGATCTCCATATAACGAAGTTCTTCATAACGAATTTTTCTGAATTACGAATATTTTCTCAGCCTCAACTTGCATGTTCAATCATTTTTAACTTCCGTATTTGGGGTACCCCATGACTGCGCAAATATCGATTGAAATCCAGATAAATTAGGGGGAAAACCGCAAAAACTAGTATGGGAAAAATCATACTTTTCTACCTCTTTACGACTCACTCACTTCAGTGAGTCAATCACAAAAGTCGTACAAAAGAGCCGCCAAAAATTATTTCCCAGAAATTAAAAAAAAATGGGAATGATAATGTAACTTCGAAAATAAACCCATAAATAATATAATTAAATATAAAACAATGATTTCAAAAACATTATTCATTTCAAATGTTCAGAAGCCACCTTACAATAATTTGAAATTATTGAATAGTAAACGCCGGCAGAAATTATACATATATCCGCACATTGGCACATAAAACCACTAACGTCTCCATAAAAACTCAAATTTTCCTGCGAGACATCAACTTTATATTTAAATGCAGGCGCAGAGTGCGCAACGAGTCACAATCGGTCAACCGATCATATTATCACATTATGCAGCTGCAGACAGAAAGCTATTCATTACTACATTATACAGCTTCAAATATGGAGTGAGTCGCAGACTTATGTTTCTGTAGCCTGTTGCGTGCAAAAAGTGGCGATGGCGACCGTTCAAATAAACTAGCAGCAAGAGAGCCATATACAGAGTCGCAATGCGATCGATCAACCGCATATTCAATCAATCAGTACATCGAATGAGTTACAGAGTGAATGCGTATGAATGAGCAAGTGAACGAAGTGAGTGGTGAGCATACCTTGTCTTAGCCCAGTGTGATGATTGACTCATTTTGATTGCTTCACTCATGTGCTACTCATCACTAGTCAATAACACAAGAATCAATCGCTAATGAAAGAAGAGGAACTCCCCGAATATATATGACGACTGTAAACCAACTGTCATAACTTCGGCATTATCTTTTTTTTCTATTGCGGATTTTTAGAAGTGGCCCAATGTAAAAGCTTTTCAATAATGCAAAAGTTAATTATCAGTGGAAAAGGGAGATTAAAAAAAAGATATTGCAGTGGAGTTTGGAGTTTTGGCCACTATTTTGTCTACAATTTTAAAAAGTAAAACACAAACTCTGGAGTATGCAAACGCTGAAGAGTTTAACTTTACGCGTAAAAAGTGTCGTCCGTGTGTTTTTGATGAAATCGACAAAGCCATTCGGAAAAGCACAATTATTGCCCGTGAAACAAAGCCTACATTTGGCTGATATATGAGTGAGAGCCAAAGAATTCGCTGAAGCCTAAGAATATCGAAGAATGTAGGTTGACTCGATAAACTTAAAACCCGATGTGGTATCGCCGAAAAAACACTGTGCGGAGAAAGTACCGACGCGAAATTACAAAATCGTGACGAGGGGGTAAACCAAGTTTTGACAAAATTTTTGGAAAAATATGACATAAACGACATCTTTTATGCCGATGAGACAAGTGTCTTTTTTAAATGCTTACCAAACAAAACAATACCATTTAAAAATAAAAAAAAAGTTTTGGTGGTAAAAGAAGCAAGAACACATTCTAATGGTAGCATCCAATATGTCTGGTTAGGAGAAGCTAAAATTGCTTGCGAAAAATCAACGATGCTTCAAAGACATTAAATCCCTTGATGTGGATTACGAGTTTAACACACGATCCTGGATGACGTTCGAGATTTTTGAGAGATGGATTTTAAGTTGGACAAACAATTCTTTTCCAGAATAGGAAGGTTTTGCTTTTCGTAGACGATTGCACTGCACAACTCAAAAGTGTTCAAGAAGGATTAAAATTAAGTCTGAAGCGTATGCAATGCACGCATTGTGTATGTACTTATAAATATACAAACAACAACCCATGCTGACTGCAAGCAAATCAAAAATCATATGCTTACGTGTCGCACCGCACATCCAATTTTCCCCAAATACATACAGAAACCAAACCCAAAATTCTAAAACAAAGTAGTCGTCTTGTATCATCTCATTACCTCAAGTTCAACTTGAGATGAAAACGATACCAAACCAACAAACAACCAGACAATTTCCTCTGTATACTGTGGACGCAATGAGAAGTTTCTTAAATGTGAGTTTGAGTTTTTAGCACAATTTGTGCTGTTAAAACAGCACACTCAGCACACTAACACTTCTCTATTTCATTCGCTCTGTACTTTGAGCCATACTGGGCTGTGTCTTGAGTAAAAAACACATTGATTATTTGGGTAATTCAGTATAGTAGACCCAGATATTTCACTCATAAGCGCATATTCCAATCATATCACATTCATTTGATTTGAGTCTTTTTCAGCCAGAGAAGAGTGAGAAATAAGGAACTGAAATTGCTAGAGAGAAACGAAGGAATTTTTTGGCAGCATTATTTTGGCCTGGTTCTTCTACTATATGGATCGGGCGGGTGTTCCGGGGAAATGAGATGGAATTGGGGAATGTGAGTTTGGCAGACGGAATGAGGTGGAATTGCTTCAGGGAATTTAGTGTACATACATTGTGATTATCCTTCCTTATCTCTCTTCTCTGTGCATATCCACAGGCTTTATGAAAATGAAAACATTATGAAAAATTTTGAGAAAGCAACAGTCTAGTTCAGAAATGTTAGCCCAGCCGCTGGAGATGTTCATGTTGTTGTTGTTCATGATTGAGGAAGTAAAGGTTAGTGGCTGCATATGCACATATGAATTTTGATTTGTTTTTTTTTTCGACTATAAGGAATGTAAGGAGTCTTTTCAAAAAAGATAATGAATACTTTCCACTTCTGGCATTTTTTTCAATTTCCTGTAACTAAGACGCAGCGAGGGGCGAAATGCTTGTATTTAACTACAAAACATTTAATATCGTTATATATTAAACGATTGATTTGGAACTTGGTATAACTTAACTATTGTCTACAATATCGTTTATTACATGAGTATGGAAATTTTCTACAAGCAAGTTAATAATAATATATAGCATTAATTTCAATAACTTCGGTTATTTGTCACCTACGCTTCCTTGTTCGAACCCGGGAATTTCACA
Organism: Chloromyia formosa; assembly: GCA_964017055.1. Classification (NCBI taxonomy): domain Eukaryota; kingdom Metazoa; phylum Arthropoda; class Insecta; order Diptera; family Stratiomyidae; genus Chloromyia; species Chloromyia formosa. The sequence continues at coordinate 23,005,633 of OZ024816.1, read as the reverse complement.
ACAAGCTAGTTGTATAAATATTTCCTCTCAAATCAGTCATACATCCGCATCCGAAAATTTCTGTGAGGAGTTATCTGCAATGGAAATTTGGGGCGATTTTGACGAAAGAATGTCGAAAATCACATCCGTGTCTAACCCCATTACTGCCGGGATTGCAGAATTAGACAAATATTTGCAGGAGCCATATGTCAAATGAAGCAGCGATCCATTGTTGTGGTGAAAAGAGCCAAAAATGGCTTTATCCACGCCTTTTTAAAATTATGAAGAAACGATTATGTGTCATGGCTACATCGGTGCCATGTGAAAGGATTTTCTCGAAATCAGGATAGATTATTTCGGAGAGAAGGAACAGAATAACATCAAATAAAGTTTGACAGATTATATTTTTGAATTCCAATCTTTAGTTATAAGTTTTATTTAACGTTATTTCCATATACACTTTAATTATAAAAAACTAGAAATAAGTTGATGTAAAATAATATACATGCATTTCACATAATTACTGGTTTTATTGAATATGTTCCCCAAGTCTATGGATTTGTTCGACTCTTTTTGAACGACTCTTTTTGAACGACTCAGTGGAAAGAGTTAGAGTTTATGTGCTGGCACAGTAGAAAGAGTCAATATGCCCATCACTAGTATATACCCTAGACTTATACAGACCTAGTGTTTATACCAAAAGTTATACCAATTGGCAACGATAATATGCATGAATAATGAGTTTCCTTATGGTCGTGAGGGTTCCTTTGGTCGAATCTTGCGCATTTTCATTCCCAACCAACTACATATATGTATCGTACTACAAACATTTGATCAAAATTTCAAATCGCTAGCTTCATTTTATCGAAAGTTATTGCTTAAAGTACCAGTTGTATGGCGTAAATAACTCGGTTGAGCGTGTTGCTGATCACACACCTCTGCATAAGACATACCGTCACGATCTAGAAAAATGAGATGATGCTAACTCATCTCGAGACCATGGTTCAAATTGAACTGTTGCGCCAGTTATTTATTTATTTTATGAGCAGTATGCGAACGTGTCGTTCATTTGAACGAAAGAGTTAGCACATTGCTTTTTCAGGCTGAGTTGCTAAAAATGCGCTCAGTAGACGGTGACGTTCGCGCGGGAACACACTCGAGCGACAAGTCTGAAAGCGTAGATTCAGACTATCAAACTATATAAAACGCAAAATGAAGTACAAATGTCTCACTTTGCGTATGGATTTCATTTCTAACGTTACCAACTCGGTTTGCGAAAAATGTTTTTTCGAAATAAATAATTACACGGGGGAACAGCATTTTGTTTATTTCGATTTGATATTCCATTTCTAGCTAATTTTTGGTCGTAGAATCCGGAAACGCTAACCGTTTTTCTCCTATACGTCCAGTTTTTGAGATACAGGGGGCTCAAATTTTGGCCCCCATACAAACCTTCCCTTCATTGAAATCAAAACAAACGAAACTCGTTACAATTTTTTTATTTCTAAATTTTGATTTTACATCTTAACAATATTACCTAAGAACTGAAAAAAAATTATGGCAAAAATTTTCGTTTGTAGCTTTTCCTGGAGTGTTCAATTTCAGGACAGTCCCGTTTTATGCTCCAACAATAGTCCGCCATCATATTCGCATCCCATCTGCCTTGATATCGAGTTTCCATGATTTTTAAATCTTGATAAAATCGGTCTCCCTGCTCATCACTCACAGCTCCAAGAGGCCAAGGGAAAAGAGGCCTCCCTGGAACGATAGAAGCATACTTTGGCTTCTGGTTCCAGGAGATGTTTTTCCTGTAGCCTAGACGCTAACAGTTCTGAAGCTTTTTTAGAAAGCCCCAGATCGCGCACTGGATCGTTCAGCTCGTTCTGTTTAAATCCTTTAGGTTGGTTCCTAGCGCTGAGTTCGGAGAGTGATGATGTCGACGGAGTTAAAAGCATATTTACGTCCACGTCCAAAGAAGGCGAAGGAGATACTTGATATACTGGCACTGGAACTTCAGGAGAATGAGCAACTGGTCTTTTCGCCGATTCTAAATTGGGATACTGTATCTTATTTTTGTTTTTGTGTGTGTACCCTGTTGTTTTAGTACAACAAAAGTAACAATCACTTGTGTGGTTTGAGGGCTCTCGCCATATCATTGGCACACCAAATGGCAACTGAAGTCGTTCTGCTTTCGTCCAGGACCTCAAATGTGTGACACAGCACCTGCACACTTTATGAGGGACCCACCATTTATCCTGATTGCAAATTGGAGTTTTGAAGTAGGCAAGATATGCCTGGTGAACAAAGGGGCCTATTTTTGTCCTCTGACTTAGAAATGTATAACTGCCACATATATAGCAAAATGAGTCCGGAGCGTTGAGACACTTTCGACGAGGGATAGTAGAGGCTTCCATTACACAAGTTAAGAGCACAATAATAGAGTAATATACTGGAACAGAGGCTTTTAAATACATTTTTTTACATAAAAGAGCCTTAAAAATGGCCGAAGAATTTCACAACTTTTAACAAACAATCCAGGTAGCGAGAAATTACTTTTTTTTATTGCTTTTAATTTTATTGTATACAGGTACTAGAAGGTCCTGCACAAGGATGCAGCCCCGTAGCTTTTAAAAAAGTTGTTTTTTAAGGGGGCCTTCTGTAATTTTCCGTAAAATTGAAAAACAAACGATATCTCGAAAACCTGACGTGTCAAAATTGTTCTCCCGTGTTATTAATGATATCTTCTGAAATGTATACATTGTACTGAGTTGTGTCACACAATTCAATATCCTCACATAAGTCTCCATATCGTTTTCAATATTGTGTGTATCTTTCATCACCGAAATAAATCGCCAGCATTTCCCAATACATCAAAGATCTGAATCCAATAACCAGTTGTAAGTTTATTACCATAATCTTTTCCTAATACTATGATTGATCTATATCATGTCTTCGGTCTTAATCTTAATTGGTTCATTATTTTTTAGGGGGCTTTGCCGCACAATCTTTATCGATGGCGTTACATGGACGCCACCGCTACACTATTCAGTTGCACATTAACAAGAAGCAATAGTTCACTCCTGTAAATAAACGATAAATTACCAAATGTTCTATTTATTATTACAATATGCCATGTTGCCATATAACGAGCTGCCAACTAAAGGATTTCCCATACACCGAGGTATGTGCTATCTTGGTATCTAACGTTTTGTATGTATTGTACATATTTCATCGTAATGTACAGTGATATTTGTCAATATCCTCTATTTCATCAAAGAAAAGAATTGAATCATTTTCTTCCATGGATTGACGAAATCATCCAAAGCGAGCAGTTGTGTTGCCCGCAATATTACCGCATGCCCTATTCGCGTCACGCTAAAAATTTAACGATTTACATATCGTCAGATACATTTCCGAAGAGTTTTGTCTGTTTTGATATTTTGTGTATGATATATTGTTACATGTTGCTTCAAGACAAATTGAAGTAAATTTGTTTTATTTGTTGAAAGGGTTGCCAGTTAGTATTTCGGGATGAGCAGATTCAAATTTACAATAAGTTTACACTGATGCTGATGAGCTAATCCTCATGTGGAGTTCTCTTATTTCATTATAATGAACAAGAATTTTAATTACAACAAAATTGATTTTTATCAGAACTCTTTTAATATTGCAAAACTGTGTTAAATCTGACCGCCCGATCTGTTTCATCATTATACATACTGAACAGTAATAGATATTGTAGATTTCGTAAAAAAAAAATCGATAAAGTCCCCAAAACCTCACCTTGATTACTTCATAAATTTATTATCAACATTATATATGTTTTATCATTTCGAATTTTCTAAAATATAAATTCCATTTCCAACGAACGGTAAGTCCCAAAAAGTCTCGAAACATGTGTAACAAAAATTGGGCAAGCCTCTACAAAAATGTGTCTTGAAGCCGCTTAGCAAACACAATCTTTCACAATATCAGAAGGCAGCGAAACTGAAATTCTAGAGCCCCAAGAATTTAGCAAGATACTCACAAGTCATATACGCAATAATTCAAGGTAATGGTGTGTACTTACACCATACTTACACCATACAGCGAGTCGCTTATTGTGGGGAGGGGCTCTAATATAGAGCACAGCAAGTTCGAGGGAGTGACGTGCGACATATCAAGAAAATGCGATAATAAATTTATAAAGTGTCCGAAACATTGCCGTGGTAAATTGAGAACTGGCTCTGCCAAACTACATAGACGGGTTTTGATGATGTCGACTGTCTTGCCAATCTATTAGAGACCTGATTTCCATCTATGTAGTGTGCTTCAAAAGCCCAACGAACCAAACGAAACCCAAGAATGAATAATGCAATTGAGTAATTTCCCTACAATTTGTAATATGACATGATACATTTTTTTCTTGTTGTAGTATATGCCAGTGCAATTTTTGGCAGATTGCTGAAAAAATTAAGAAAAATTGAGTGAATAATATATTGCGAAAATGTATCTTTTTTCTTTTGTTTGAGGATATCAGTATACGAGCCGGGCAAATTTCGACAACAAAGTGGATTTTTTTTTTGGCTTCAATGTTATCTCATTTTACTTTCTTTAAGTGTCGCCTGTCGAAAACGCGAATTAGGCAATATTTTGTTGTTTACAATTAGAATCAAACTAATGGGCACTGGCAAGGGTTGCGCTTAACCAGCTTCTCTTATTCTTATTTCATTCGGGGAAATTGCGACAAGAGCAAACATTTTCTCAATATTTTTCAGTTATTATACTCGTATATATTTTTTAATGTTCTATTTTTGGGATTTTCTTGTGGGCATCTGTAGACGGAAATATCTTTTTGCAGCAGATTGACTAATTCGTCTAAGTGAGATTAATACGTGTGTGATTTTGGCATGTGTGCAGCAATGAAATATGCAGACAGGAGACAGATATTTTCGAAATGGTGTTTTCTCTGCACGTTTTGTAATCATAGTGCGGGGGTTGTGTGGTCTATTTGTGTAGCTACATGATGTTGTTTTGGGATGTGTAACGGACGGTTTGGTGGGCATCCGAAGATGCCCGTGGGGACGGAGCCTAAGGTAACATATGACCGTGTAGGTCGGGCTATGCCATCTGGCGAAGAAAAAGGCCCCTCAACGAGCTAAGCAGCGGCCTATGCTTGCTGTAGCTCAGTTCGGGAGATATGGGCGGGGTTTTCGCCGCTCGTTGCCCCTGTCCTTTACGTATTAACAAAAATTCATAGGCCTGGGGAAGACAACACAAACAGGGGAGGTAAAAATGGGGAATGCAAAAAAATAGTCGATAAGGATGGAATGGTTGACGGACGGATCAGACGCCCACACGGTCGCACCTGGGTCCGGGTGTAATGGGACCCTCGGCCTCTGGTTTCGTACCACCAACAGATCACTACTCATCAGGTGCTGCTTCGATCTGCTGGTGGGAGCCGCACTACCAGACCATAATATGGTTCATTACAGGTGGTTCATTACAGATGCAATGGGTATGGGGGGGTGAAGATTAATTCTGGGACAAAGTTGGTTAATCGAATATGCAGGTACTAGTAACCGGCATCGGCTATTCGCAAAACAGATATTTTTGGATTATTCCGGAATGATTTTTTTTTTATTTTCGCAGAATAAACGACATTGCAGTCAAATTCGATAAGATTTTTGATGATGAGATTTATTTTATTTTGAACACCCACTTGGATATCAACATAGATTATGTATATGTACATCTATATTCTATATACAATGGACCCCACTTATTGTGATCATGTTTGAACTGAGCAGAAGTGATAACAATAAAGGGACAATAACAGTAAGCGAAAAAGGCCAAAAATTATAAAATGCTTCCCGAATTAGATAAAATATTCAAACAAATAGTTATTATTACTAGATTTAATGTGTGTAATGAGTAATGTGTTATTACATAATATACCTAGTCTAGCCATAAATACTGTTACAAACTTTTTGAAGCACTGTTCAATAAAAGAGGTGTTATATGTTAAGAAATCATTGTTTATTTATTAAATGCATTGTCAACAACGGAAATTGCAACAAGTTATTCGAAGTGATTGCCTTTTGCCTTTACACAAACCTTTAATCGAGCTGGCCACTTATCTATGGAAGCACGCACGACTTCAATCGGAAAGTTGGCGACTGCATGTGTAAGAGACTTCTTTAAGGATTCGATATTAGAATGTCTTTTAGAGCACGTCATTTGCTCTAAGACAGACCATAATTCGTAATCCAGCGGATTCAGTTCTGGGCTAGAGGAAGGCCAATCTTCAGCTTTAATAAAATCTGGAACATTTTCTTCAAGCCATTTTTGGGTTGACTTCGCCTTATGACCTGGTGCAGAATCTTGCTGGAAACTCCAAGGCTGATTTTTGAATAATGACGTGTTGCGAGGTTTCACTACACTTTCAAGGACACTTTCTTGATAAATTTTGGCAGACGTTTTGACGCCCTTCTCACAAAAATGCAACTTTGTCACCCCGTTGTAGCTAACACCCCACCAAACCATTACTGAGGCTGGATGATGACCTCTTTGAACCTTTTGGGCTACTTGAGAAGCTTCTCTGGCACTGCGAGCATAAACCCTATCGTTTTGTTTATTAAATGTTTCTTCGACAGTAAAAATTGTTTCGTCCGTAAACAAAATTTTACGGTGTTCTTGGTTTGCGTACCGGCAAAGTAATCGTTTTGATTTTTCCACTCTATTTTTTTTAACGAATCTGTTAGTAAATGCCCGGTAGATCTAGGATAAGCACCCAACCCCAAGTCACTTTTGATGATAAGTGAAATTGTTCTTTGGGGGTATTTTCATCTCACGCGATAAAATTTTTTGTTTCCGAAGAGGATTACGGCGAATTCTCTCGCGCACGGCTTTAACCGCTTGAGGTGTTCGAGTAGTTCGCGGACGGCCACTTCTTTCACGGTCACTTACTCCAGACGTATCATTAAATCTTTCAATAGCCCGATATACAAACATTCGGCTTATACCAAGGGTATTCAGAGTCTTAAAAATATCACTTGGTTGCATTCCTACTTTATGAAGTCCAATCACAGCAATTCTATTTTCTTTGTCACCCCAATCCATGTTCACTATACTAAAAATTAAACTCAAATGATGACAAATGCATCAAGCACAAGCGTACTATAGCGATTAGCTCAATTTTTAAGAAATGCAATATAACGGTTCCTTTCTGCAGGGTTGCCAAACCTTGTAACAATATTTATGGCTAGACTAGGTATTACATTATGATGCCTAGCACTCGCAGAGATGGCTGGCTTCTTCAATATTACCCTCTGTTGGATTCAGAGCCACAGTGGCTGCCTTGCAGTTAGAGATGAGTTGGCCCAAGAGGGGACAACTGGAGCGGTTAATGAAAGCCGCAAGACATAAGGGTGCGATTTACCCTGTGCAAATTGATGAGTAAGACCGCTGCCGTGGCTAATGTTAGGTGGCTCTGCGGCAATACGTGCCAAACGACAAGGATGATTTGGCCGAAAATTGATGCCCGCCGTTCTGTCACACTGCTGTCGTTGAACAGGAAGCACATTGGCAGGATAGTAGGAGTTATCACAGGGCACTTCTCAATAGGGGAGCATGCTAGGAGACTACATTTCCCTCACCACGACTTCTGTAGGAGTTGTGGCGATGTGGAGGAGGAGGAGACCGTTCTACATCTTCTATGTCATTTCCCAGCCTTGGCTGGTAGGAGAAGAATGTTTCTTGGCTCACGGGTTTTTTACGATCTGGATGACCTTAAGGTTATGACCGCCACACGGCTCAATCGTTACATCGCCAGAACAGGCTGGTTTGATACGTAGGTTCAAGTGAAGGTGATAGCGGTGGTACCACAATGGACCCAATATTGCTCTAAGTGTGCTGTGACACATCACACGATTGGTGGGTGGTTCTTCAGTGTCGGCTTTTTTGAAAGCAATTCCTTATGGTTGATTCACTTATATTCTATTGGTCTCCAAAGTTCAGTTTGAGTCCAACATTCATTTCATTTCAGTTTTAGCGTCGTAGTCAATGGTGGTGGCGTGGCATGTAATACCATCCAGTTCAATAAATCAAACGAAATGAAATGAAACGTCAAATCATCATTATTTCACTAGACATTATTACACTTCACCAATTAATACACGGTTGTTTTGCACTGCCTAAGGCAGAAATTCACTTGTGACTTGGCCCAGAATTGATATCCGCTTTAAGCAAACCTGCATCATTATAATAGCTTCATACCGAAGAATATAGGATCGTACTGCCTAATGCGAAAATCTACTTGAGGATGGGACCGAGTGGATACACAATTTAGGCAGTACAAAGTTTAAACAAGTTTGTTGCGGGCAAGGGCCATCTGACGATATACAACGTATATGGTACCTAACATACCGCCGCTCTTGCTTGCCTCGTATCAGTGGGAGAAGCATGCCTGGGAACAATACAAGTCAGGTGTTGCAACGAACACGACATGGGTGCGAATTCCTAACGAATGCATATTGCAGCGTGCAACTTGCCGGTAGGGAATTCAATCGTCCGGTCTGGATAAGCGCCAGTGGCTACACTATAAACAAGTTTCCTGCATAAAAACTTCATTATAATAACGTCACACTGAAAAACGTAACGTTCGGAGCGAGCATAGCGAAGGTTCCACGTTACTGCGGGTGAAAGCATTTAAAAAAAAAAAAAGATGAACAATCAATCCCCCACGCACTGGACCCCGATTCGCTACCTAATGAATGCAGTAGTTTTCGATTAAAAAAAAGTGATTTACGTGTTGGACTATGAGCCCACTCAGCTGTTAAAATGAGTACCCATTTATGAAGTAAATAACTCGGTTGAGCGTGTTGCTGATCGCACACCTCTGCACAAGACACCGTCATGAACTAGAAAATAAGAAAAGTGTTTCTTGGGGCTATAGACGAATGAAACGGTATTCACTGTGCAATTAAATCATTTCCCATTTTAGCAGATTTATGCGAATGGCAGCAATTACAATTTTGAACAAATCTGATGAATCTGCTTTTCACTTCCAAAAGTCCCCAGAATGGTATTACTGTTTAGTTTTTGAAGATACGCATAGTTGGTGCTTGTCTCAAAGCTGTTACAATCATTGTGAATGCAAAAAACTTGCATTCAAAATGACTGTAACAGCCTGATATAAGAGAACAGAATTAAGTATTGTTAATACTATAATAAATAAAAACCATTTTCAATTTTTGAAAGAAAATTTTGTATTTAAAGGATTCTTTTCTTCCTGACAAGTAGTCCGGATGGCGCAACGGTTAGCACGTTCGCCTTCAACGCACTGGGCCCCGGTTCGATTCCGGGGATTTACGTGTCGGACTATGAGCCCACTCAGCTGTTAAATGAGTACCCATTATGGGGTAAATAACTCGGTTGAGCGTGTTCCTGATCACATACCTCTGCACAAAAACCGTCACGATCTAGAAAATGAGATGATGCTAACTCATCTCGAGGCCGTGGTTCAAATTGGACTGTAGCGCCAGTTATTTATTTTTCTTCCTGACAAAAATGTTTATGTTATGTTTGAATATTTTGGTAAAAGTACGGTTTTTATTAAAATAAGGATTCACCTAGCATTTTCTTATTTTTCCAAAATTAGAAATAAAACTGCGTCTTCTTCATCCGATGATGAATGCACTTTTTTAAAACACCTAAAATCGGCTTTACTTGTCAAGTTCAGTAATTTCACTCGCTTAAAAATTACGTCGATGTGAAGGAAACTGCGAATCCGCATGGCGAATAAATCGCGTCGTTGTGAACATTCGTAATTGTGAATCCGCAGCGAATTACTCGCCACGATTTATTGCTTGGCGGTTTCCGCAGCGAGAACTTCCGAAGAGACGCACCTCTGGACGAACGCTTCGTATTTCTAGAGCGCCAGGTCGAACACCAAAACATAATTTTAGAGAAGGCATTCGTCGTATAGGAGTTAGAAGAGAGGAAGCGATTCTTAATCTATTCAACAAGGATCCAAGATTAAGTACACGAAGAGCCGCACTTCAGCTAGATACCCCCCGAATGATGGTACAACTAACCCTTCAATCTGACACCGGTATCCGTACCATCTGGCTCGAGTTCAATCTCTTTCTGTCACTGGTTTCTCGAACAAATACGGGCAGGTCGTAATTTCACAAGCAGAATTTTATGGACTGATGAGGCAACGTTCACGGGGAGGGGGTATCCAATACCCGCAATAACCATATATCTGGGCTCACACGAACCCAACGAAATTCGACAGAATTGTTTCCATAACGAATTAAGAATAAACGTTTGGATAGGTTTACTGGGCGATTAACCTTATTGGTCCTTTTAACCTTCCGCAACGGTTAAATTCGAATGAATTTCCTCAATTACTTCAAAATGAAGTAGTGCCTATACTGGACGATTTGCGAATACTCCAAAGAAGCCATATTTGGTAGAAGATAGATGGGTGTCCGTCGCATGATGCCAGAATTATTAAGGAATTTTTAGAAAGTAAATTTCCCGGAATGTGGATTGGACGATTTGGGTCAGTCGCATGGCCTCCGCGAAATCCCGACTTGACCCCCTAAGATTTTTATTTATGGGGTAAATTGAAGTGCACCTCCTACTGTCTCTCGCGAACAGCTTTTACAAAGAATTCATGCAACATTCGCCGGAATGAGGAACAACCGGAAAGAAATTCTTCGGGCGGTTTCGTCTGTTGCAAGAAGATATCGGATGTGCCTCCAACATAGAGGTGGCTAATTTAAACAACACCAAAATTAGATCATCTATCATTATTTTTTTTTTATTTTGTATAAGTTTTGTCATTAAAAAAAAACTGTAAATTATGAAAATATAATTTTGCTGTTAAATCCTAGCTTAAGTAAATTTGTTTCATCTGAGGACCATGCTTTTTAACCTTCAATGCGAATTATTTAAAAATGTAAATCCAAATGTATCAGAAAAATAATACCGTTGGAAAGCCAACACATTAGGGCAAGTTTTGTCAAATTTGCAGATATCCCACTTCAAAGTACCGTTAAAAAATTTTCACTGGCATTTTCGATGGAAACCAGATTTTGAAATTTCTTCCAAGTTTGGATAGTTGTAACAGCAACGATGACCTTCTGTTAATTCAGATCAGGATAGGATAGACACCTCCATGAAAAAGCGAAAGTGGCAATGGATATGTATCTTTGAAGTAACGGTGATTTCCGCTATCGGAAAAAAATGATTTTATATGAAATTGTATGTATATTTATATTGTATTGGGTGTACAACTTTGCTTCCGCCATTTTTTCCTGGAATTAAAATCTTAATTGTCTAAAAGTACTTACAGTACAAGGTACTGTTCATCGCTAGCGACAACTTCCGCCCATCTCTCCGGCAATTTTCGGATTCCATCTCGGAAAAGGGAGGCGTCTTTCAAAGCGATCCGTGATTGGATCCATTTTCCGACTTCCTCGTACGAACGAAAATTCTGATCAGCCAGGCCGGGCGCCATGGAACGAAACAGATGGTAGTCGGAAAGAGCGATGTCTGGGAAGTACGGCGGGTGGGGCAAGATTTCCCATTTCAGGGTTTCCAAGTATGTCTTGACCACTCTTGCGATGTGTGGCCGAGCATTGTCATGCTGGAGGATGACTTTGTCGTGTCTCTCTTGGTACTGTGGTCGTTTTTCCTTTAATGCTCGACTTAAACGCATCAATTGCGTTCGGTACCGATCTCCTGTGATAGTTTCATTCGGTTTCAGTAGCTTGTAGTATATCACATCGAGCTGGTCCCACGAAATGCAAAGCATAACCCTGGCGCTGTGAATATTCGGTTTTGCCGTCGACGTTGAGGCATGTCCGGGCATTCCCCATGACTTTCTGCGCTTGGGATTATCGTAACGGACCGTGCGATGTAGAAATCCCTTCCGATTCTGCCTTTGAAGCGGTTGTTCGCATGCAAATAATCGCCGTTCAATATCTCCCTTTCCCAATTTCCTTGTTTCTAAATCATGTCAATGGCCTTGAGGCGTTTCGAGATGGATTGCTGAGTCACTCCCAGTGATTCAGCTAATTCTTCTTGCGTTTGGCACAAATCTTCATCCAACACTGCTTCCAATTCGTGGTCTTTGAAAAAATTTTCTCTCCTACCTCCATGCTTGTCCTCGACATTGAAATCGCCACTTTTAAAACGTTGAAATCACTCACGACATGTTCTGTCACTCAGAGCAACCTCACCGTAAGTATCTGAGAGCATTCGATGATCCTCAGCTGCAATTTTTTTCAAATGGAAGCAGAAGATCAAAACTTCCTGCAAATGACGAGAACTTGGCTCGAAAACACATTTTGAATCGCGAATCTTATTAAAAACTGCGAACTTTTACTAATGCGGGGATATCGACACGTTCACAGACGTCCAAACTCACTTTGTGACACTTTTGAACTACGTATTTTGACCAGCCCTCACCGATGCAGCCGTCTGTCGGAAAACGGCGGACGCAAACTTGTACACCATTTTATATGAATTTATAGTTTTAGAAAATTATGTCAAATCACAGGTTCGGTGATTGGAAAAGTGGCAAATTTTGATTTTGTGTGGCAGGCCACGGTTTTTGACGACAATGACAAAAACAGATATAACTGATTTGGGGTAACGGTTAAGGCTATACGAGTTTAATTGGTGCCATTATTCCTCAAACTAAGTGTGGTATAGCGAATCCCAAGCGGTTAATTCGCCATGAAAAAAAAAAACGCTTTGATCTAGGGAAGGCTTCAGAAGATTTTACAGTTGGGTTAATTTAAATTTGTGATCGATGTATTGATAGGCGTCGGCCGTGTGTTCGTATTTTTCTAATATGTTCTGTGAAAGTAAATCCGCCTGTCGGCATGTATACCAACCGATGTCGCATAAATCCGTTGGAACATCAGTCCGTCATCGTTTGCCTCGCACCGACAAGACGATCAAAAGTGACCTCTGCATTGGGCGCGACAACGAATGCGCAAGAACACCAGGTTTCGCTGCTTTCAACTTTAAATATCGACGACACTCGTTTATCGTTAGTTTAGTAGTTATCTTAAACAACTGGTTGTGTTATTTTATAAATTTTTTAGTATGTTCCTAGCTTCCATTTTAACTAAAACATTATAACCTAGAAACACTTTAATATGCTGATATTCAGCAACGTGTATAGTGAAAGTTTCAACTTGAATTGTAATTACAATCCACAACATAATATGTACAAGTATGTTGGTAACTACATATTTCTTTTGTCTACTTCATTTCTATAACATTTAAACAATTTAAACGCAACACGAAATGGGAATTAGCTTACTAGGTTAGCTCTCTATTGTTTGTCATTTGTTGTCTGCTCCGACCAGTTTTTAGAAGGCTGTTAGCAATGTCTGCCCGTAATTGGAGTAAGTTGTCATAAATTCTAGATTTTATGATTTTGTTACACATATATTTATTGCACAAAACAACGACAACAACAAATAATAAAACAAAGTAGACATAGAGAAAGAGAAAAATGAGAATTGGAATAATGGATCAGTGTCATCAAGATCACAATGATCTGGTTACTTTTTGTGTCTGTGCATAATAACTGAGTTAAAAGCATGTTAACATTGATACTTGATGTGGTTTAGCGCCATCGCTTACGGTACCTTCGTGGTATGCCCCCATTCAAATGCATAGAAAGGGATTAAGAATAATTGCGGTAGGTAGTTTCATAATACATAGTAGATAGTGATGTTCAAGGTAGACTAGCTATCATTCCTAGTAGTCGTGTTCTTTTCACCTGAACAAAAGCTCATTCCCATACAAAACGACTGACCGGTCTATGATCCAGGTCTTGTATTGGATCACATCTGGATCAGAGTTGAAAGTGAATTGGTTGAACGTCAACTTCTTTCTCGGCCATTCGTTCCTATATTTTACTATACTGACCCACGGGCAAATTCTCTGTATGATGCCTGTTTGAGTTCGCTGCGTCACTGATCGAAGCCGGTCGACCTCTGACATCTCTGTCCGGTTGTTTCGGACACGGCTATTGTGTATTTCTTGGATTCGCAAAACTGAGCCGGATATCATCGGAATTGCTTTATTTATACGAACACTACCCAAAAATATTCATCATCATCGTGGCGCGACAGCCCGACGTCGGGCCTTGGCCGCCTGGATCATTGTCCTCCAATTATCTCGGTCACGTGACCGCGTCCTCCAATTTTGGGAGCCCAGCAGCTGCGCGGCGTCCACACCTACTGAGCTCTCCCAACGAGATCTCGGTCGTCCTCGCAGTCTCGCTCCGTCGACTCGTTCTGCATTCATTACTCTCTTAGGCATGCGATCATCGTCCATTCTTGGTACATGCCCTGCCCATTGAAGTCGTTGTAGTTTGACGATTTTCGAGACTTGCAGCTCATCGTACATTTCATACAACTCATGGTTGTACCGGATGCGCCATCCATCTCGATCGCAAACAGCCCCGAAAATTCGCCGTAGAACCTTACGTTCGAAAGTGTCTAGCATGTTTTCGGAGGCTTGAGTTAGGGTCCATGCTTCGCAGCCATAGCATAGCACTGGTCGTATAATGGTTTTGTACACGCGGAGCTTCGTGTTTCTGTGCACATGTTTCGATTTCATTATGGGGAGAACCGAGAAAAAAGTCTTATTAGCTAACTGTATCCGTCGCTTGATTTCGTCAGTTTCGTTGGCGTCCCTTGACAGGTTGCAACCCAGGTAGATGAAGTTGTTCACGAACTCGATGTTGAGGTCCCCCACGTTGATGCTCGGTTGTGCAGGTGTCCTTGTCACCGATTGCATCATTATTTTAGTTTTACCCTCGTTAATACGTAATCCAACTTCCTTTGCAGCGGTATCGAGCGTATGCAGAAGTTCTTCTGCGTCAGCCAATCTTCGGGACATGATGTTGATGTCGTCGGCGTACGCTGCTAATTGTGTCGACTTGATGAGCAGCGTCTTGCTGTTGTCCATATTCATGGCCCGAATAACGTATTCCAGTGCTAGGTTGAAGAGCGTCGGTGCCAGTCCATCGCCCTGTTTCAAACCAGTGCGTGTTTCAAATAGATCAGTAAGTCTATTCTGGATCCTGACTTGTGAGACGGAGTTGGTCATCGTCATCTTTGTCAGTCGCACTAATTTTGCTGGTATACCAAATTGCAGCATGATGTTCTACAGTACTCCACGATCGATACTGTCGTATGCCTGCTTGAAGTCGACAAAGATTTGGTATACGTTTACGTTGTATTCCCAGCACCTCTGGAGTATCAGTTTGACTGAGAAGAGCTGATCGGTTGTGGAGCGACCAGGTCTGAAACCGCTTTGATATTCGCCAATGACTCGTTCTGCGTACGGTTTTATTCTATTTTCCAGAATTTTCGTCAAAATTTTATAGGACGTACAAACTAGTGAGATGCCCCTGTAATTCTCACACCGCAATTTATCTCCCTTTTTATGGATTGGACAGATGATGCTTCTGCGCCAATCGTCTGGGATCTCCTCGTTCTCCCATACTCGCAGGAGTAATTGATGTAAGGCATCAACTAGACTCGCTCCACCGAATCTTAGCAGTTCAGCTGGGATCTCGTCAGCGCCCGGCGCTTTATTTCGTTTTAGTGACCGCAACGCGAGATCAACTTCCTCTACTGTCGGGGGTTGAATGGGTGGACCTAGATCAACAATATCATCGAGAGCTTCCTGTGTGGGGATGTTAGATGGTCGGTTTAGAAGCTCTTCAAAATAAGAGGCCCATCGTTTGTTAATACCATCGGTGTCGCTGATGATGTTTCCATCCTTGTCCTTACAAAGGCTAGTCCTGGGTTGGTAGCCGTTCTTAATTGTATTTACTAGTTTGTACGCTTGTCTGGTGTTCCTATTAGCTAAGTTTTCGTTTATGTTCAGCAACTGCTCGTCAAAGTATTTACGTTTCTTACGTCTAATTATTCTATTCGATATTCGCCGTAGCTCGTCATATTTTTCTCTTCTGGCTCTGGTTCCTCGTTGAATCCATTGTCTGTAGGCCTCGTTTTTCGCGTCAAGTGAATTTTTGCATTCTTCGTCGAACCAGTCATTTCGCGCTCGCCGGGCTTTATATCCCACGACCTTCTCTGCGACATCCTTGATGGTACCCTTGAGTTCTTCCCAGAACCCATGGACGCCTGTGTTGCTGATGTTGTGTAGCATAGGTGATAGTTTTTCCTCAAGGGTGGTAGTATACGCCACCGCTGTAGCATCACTCAAGAGCTTATCAACCGCAAAGATTTTGGGAGGGCTGATTCTTGACTGATGCACTGAGGAGATTCTACATCTGTAGGTCGTCTTCACCAAGTGATGATCTGAGTCGCAGTTTGCTCCTCGATAGGAGCGGACATCCATGACACTAGACGCCCATCTCCTGCAAATGAGGACGTGGTCAATTTGGTTGACGGTATGTGCGTCTGGAGACTTCCAGGTATGCTTGTGAATGCGTCGATGCGGGAAACACGTAGAGCTTACGACTAGATTCCTGCTGCAGGCGAAGTCGATAAGTCGCTGGCCGTTATCGTTACATTCTTCATGGAGGCTGTGGCCTCCAGAGGTCCCCCGATGCCAACTTTCATTCCCGACTTTCGCGTTAAAGTCTCCCAGCAGCAATTTGACGTCGTTTGTTGGAAGTGAGTCGAAGAGAGTTTCAAGGCGGGCGTAGAACTCGTCTTTTACTGCGTCTTCTTTAACTTCAGTGGGGGCATGCACATTGATGAGCCAGAGATTGAAGAATCGAGTCTTGATGCGAATCGCACACAACCGTTCATTTATGGGTTTGAAGTCAGTAATATGCGGTTTGAGGTGATTGTCCACTATAAATGCTACTCCAAACTCCTTGCGGCCCGATGGTTTGCCACTTGTAAAAATTGTGTGCGATTTCTTGTCATTAATCTCGCTGCCAAGCCAATTTGTTTCCTGGACTGCAGTAATGCTCAGTTTGTACTTTTCGACCTGTTGAAGGAGGGCCTTCTCGGCCCCCGGTTTGTTCAGGGAGCGTACATTCCAGGATCCGAAAGAATAATCCTTTATTCGTTTGCGTGGTCGTCGTTGTTGATCCGTCCAATCCGAGGCTTTTGTTCCAGGTTTCTTGACATGGAGTGGTTTTTACAAGGACGAGTTGTCAGCACGTCGCTTAACCCCATTCGGGGGATGGCCTCGGAGATAGCTGCTTCAGATGGTTTAATAAACGTGCTGGAGCCCACACAACTATGTAGCAGGTCCAACTACGCAAGTCATTCCATCCTACTAGACCTGAGACGCTTAGGTGTTTGTCAGCCATTCAGGCTACAGCTATCTGCCTTTTCCAAACTGTCTTATCGCTAAGACATTGGCCGTCAGCGAATTGATACACTGCCGTTACCAGGGGGCGCCCACGCGGAGGACTATGGAAAAGGTCTTTGCCCCCCCAAAAAATATTGATTACTTGATTATTAATACTCGCTCTTTTGGCTAGTGTATATTTCTTTTTCATTGATCAAAATAATCAGCCACTGATGATAAAAGAATTTCATTGATTCCCACGGACCCCCGTGATGGAAGTTCCCATAGAAAAGTTAATATCTCCCATTATCTGATGATTTTTAGGTAAAATTGTGGACCACCCAAATGGGATGATGATTATGTACATTATCGTTGAATAGAATTGGCCTTTTTGTGTGTTTGTGGCAGACAAGGTTAAAGCGTCTGTTAGCTTCAACAGACGCTTTGAGCTTTGTTCTGATTCCCATGTGATGATTATTAGATCCAATTTATTTGTTTGCTTAATGATTTTTCCAAAGGTGTTGAATTTTCTACATTAAATATCATTGAACAGTGTATTCTGATCTGAAGGCCAAGGTACTTGTCTTCTCCACAACGAATATTATTCGAGGAAAAGCGTCTTCACATCATTAAGAATTGCTTTATGTTATAGAATCTTCTGCGTGGTGTGCAGGAGAAGGACCACTATACCTATTGAATGTCGAAAGGCGGCTTAAAACTCCACCAGGTGGTAAAGCCCAACTTAAAATGCTAATTAGGTGTTACATCCCTCTCATTGAGAAGCTATTGTCATTGTCACTGCGCAGAATCGTGTGATTTGGATATCTGAATGAGTAAAGTGACAATTTGAGTTGTGCAGCCCCTTGTTTGGTATCCTACTGGAACAGATAAATTGCAGAAGGCATGACGCATCGAGGACAAAGCCGTCGGCAGAAATTTCTGAGGCACTCTTCTGTGCCAGAGTAATTCTGGAAAACAAACTCCGCGGCGCACACATTGCTATTTGGACAGATAGTCAGGCAGCCATTAAGGCTCTCTCTTCACATAGGCTTACATAGGCCATAAAACATGTATGGCGCTTATCATGCCGTCGCTCTGGTTTGTTTCAAGTGGGACTACACTTATTAGAATTGTTAAGAATAGTTCTCCCCCTGCAGGCGGGCCTAAAAATGCATGTTCGCCGGTTTCGACCGCTGATGCGAAGCGCGTCTCATCAGACGCCTCTGTTTCGCGAATCGCACCAGTGGGAGAGGCGTGACCGGGAACAACCAAGTCAATGTTGTATCGCCTTATATAGGCCGATCAACACGACGTGGGTACGAATCTCGCAGCAATGCAAATTGCAACATGCAGCTTGCCAATGCGAAACTCTGTATATGTTCTGGCTAGGCGCCAGTGGCCACATTACACAAACACGCATTTTTGGGCCCCCCTCCAAGGGGAGGATTATTCTTAACAATTCTAATAAGTGTAGTCCCACTTGAGAGAAACCAGAGCGACGGCATGATAAGCACCATACAAGTTGTATGGATATCGATGGCCGTCGCCTAAAAAACTCGTTTGTGTAATGTAGCCACTGGCGCCTAGCCAGAACATATACAAAGTTTCGCATTGACGAGCTGCATGTTGCAATTTGCATTGATGCGAGATTCGTATCCATGTCGTGTTTGTCGGCCTATATAAGGCGACACAACATCGACTTAGTTGTTCCCGGTCACGCCTCTCCCATTAGTGCGATGCGCCAAGCAGAGGCGTCTGATGAGACGCGCTTCGCATCAGCGGTCGAAACCGGTGAGCACGCATTTTTTGGCCCCCTTCAGGGGAGAATTATTCTTAACAATTTCTATATTGTGGTCTGGGCTTGACTTCAGCTAGAACAATCATAGCGGATCGGTATAAAAGGATACGCCAGCACTACTGGAACAACTTTCCAGGGCTGTGGCAATCGAAGGAGTTAGTGGGGTCTTTTACCTACGAAGATACCACCCACATGAGTGGAGCCGGCCGGCCGGCCTTAGGCTACTTGTAAGGTACATATCGGGCCATCACTGGGTGAGATTTCATCTGAACAAGATGGATTTGTCTAATGAGACGGAGTGTCGTCTTTGGTTGGAAAACGTTGATTCCACATGTCACACTTAATGTGTCTGCCCGCCGATTGCGCTGTTGCGATATACGTTCCTCGGATAGTTCACTGCGTGCTCTGACGTTATAAGCAAAACTCCTGCGAAAGACTTACTAGCCTGTGTACGAGTGGTGGAAGGTCTTTTGCTTGAATAATAAAAAATAGGCATGGCACAATTGACCTCCTTTGGTTGCAATGCCTACCTTCAGGGTGAGTAGCCAGTACCTTATTATTATTATTGCAATGTTTAAAGTCACATTAAAAAAAAAACCTTTTTTGTTACTCATAATTTGAAGATTTTTCGGTTTCCAAAAATTGGATTCTGGAAAAGCAGTTGTAAAAATTGTGGATATTCGTCTTAACATGGTTTTATTCAACATACCAACTTAGCGCCTAATAGCTTAGCGAGACAACAATTTAAATTGCAATTTTGAAAAATCTTATTGAAAATATCGTCAAAAATGCAACAGTATATAGCATTTCTAGGCCAAGTACATAAATTTCCGACACAAATAAATAAATTTTGAGTACAAATAAATAAATTTTGGGTACAAATAAATAAATTTTAGGTACAAATAAATAAATTTCCACTTCAAACAAATACATTTCGAGATTAAATAAATAAATTTTCGGAACAAATGAATAAATTTCTGAATCAAATGAATGCATTTACGAGGGAAATAAATAATTTACCGGAAAAATGAATAAATATTCGATGTGCGTCTATTTCACCGGGCGACAACTCGTGGTTTGCGCCTTGGCTAATGGTGGCTTTACCGCTGTAGTATATAGAGCGAGCGCTCTAAGGCGGTATAGTGATGGTTGCAAACCCTTAAGCCGTGGAACCCACGCAAGGGGATTGCGAAATCATCTCAATTTAAAACCCACTATTTGTCAAAGACGCGAACTACTATACGTCGCCCGGTGAACTAGGAATGTTCCAAATATTCATAGCTAATAATTTTCTCATTAAAGTAGCTAACTTTCACACGAATAATATTAACTGAGCAAAAAAAATTAAACTATTTGCAGTCTGGAAGTTTATTTGCTTCAATAGAAAAAACTTCTAACTATACATGTGGAAATCTATTTATTTGTTCTGGAATTTTTTTTTTTTTTTTGCATACGGGAATTTATTTATTTGATTCGGAAAATTCGTCTTTTCAATCGAAAATTTATGGTTCGAAAATTTGTTTGTCTCAGAAATTTATATACTTAATCTGGAAATGCTAGATTAATAAGATGTGATTAATTACAAAATAACGTAATTCAACGTTTTTCCAAATATTTGTTTCTTTTATTAATTTTTCGTTTCCGTCTCATTTCGTTTTCTATTTGCCATTTGTCCCGGTGCACCGTAACACTTTAAATCTCACCTAGCAACGACTTCCTTAATGATTTGGGGCCAATTCAAAACAGCACGATCCGCAAAATTTCTCAATCTGCATTCTTTTATTTCCACATAACAAGATTGTTCTAGAAACTCACCTTGCCAATTACACATTTGTTTCAAAGCTCAATTACACGTACCCATTATAACGTCTCTCTGTGCTCCCAAATTGAATTGGTCCGCCCTCACAAGATTGACAAGACAAATACCAAGTCTGTGCCAAATATCTTTTGCAACTAACAAAATCGCATCCGATTCAAATTACAAATTATTTCGGCACACTATCATTGTCGTCCTAGTTCACCGCGCCGCGCCATCGTCAGCGTTTCCTTTTTGTGTGTCCAAATTCCTGACATTACTTTGCGATTTTCAAATTTGGCATGCACGAGTACATAATTATTTTTAGAATCATGAGTCGGTTAACTAAATTTGTTTCGTTGAAAATATGCATACACTCATAGATATACTCGTACAAGGTGTCCAGAAACTGTCGGACGCAACTGTCACCACACGATTACTCTTGTAATTCTTAGCAAAAAAAAAAGTAAATTTCTTTATTTTTCGATTTCTTAACTACACGGGTTGAAATTTTTGAAAAAAAAAAATTGACGACCTCACTTTACTAAAAACGCAATAACTTAAAAACCACGCACAATGAGCAGGAGCACCGAATCGTAGCTAAAGGTCGCTACAGACGTTCAAGCATGTGATTGACAAGTTGGCTCGATCCATTTTGAACGTATGAGAAATTTCTTCAAGCGGCTTGAAAAATACACACGTTCAAGTATGCTAAAATTGCAAGATTGATGGAACAAACTTGTCCAGTGCATGCTCGAACGTCTGTACCTAGTCCCACAATACGAAACTAATTCCATGAAAATAAGGAAAATATGAAGTTTACAAGTAAAAAAAAAATTAAACCGGAATATAGAGGGCTACGCCCGCAATTCGAGGGTTTTGTAGCAAGAGCTTATTTTGGCATGTAAATACTGGCTCCCTGTTCTTCTTGGTACCCCTCAGCTGAATAAAAACACCATAATTAAATGTTTTACCCATGATATAGTATCTTACATGCCAATTCACAAAAAGACTGCATCTGTCACCTCTCAAAGTAATAGTTTTAATACGAGAAGCTGTAGATAGATAGATAGATAGATATGTATGTATACGAGATAAACTGTCCCACTCTTCGAGATGCTTAACCATTCATATTAAGACGACATTGCAAATTGCAAACTTGTGTAACGGCTTCGAAATTCAGGGCGGCTGGGACAAATTACGGTCTAATATTTTTTCCTCCTCCAATTATGTGTGCAGCTTCAGCCGTTGGTAAGATATTCTATGAACAGACGGACAGACGGGTATTTGACCGATTTTGTAAGATTTAAGACACAAAATCCTAAAAAAATTAGCTGTGTGAATAGTTATTGTTAGGATCACCAATCACCAATCTTCACCCTTCCAAAGTTGGTTCATTAAATACTGCAAATCGCACTACGAAAAACAACATGTAAGTAGTACACGCATATCTGTGCGTGAGGCCGGTAGGTGTATTTTTTGTATCGATAGTGTCAAAATGCATAACTTTAAGTCAATGTACTATTATTAAATATCATGTCATTGTAATGAAACTTAGAGGTATTATTGCCTATGATGTTGGTTATCATCAGCCATCAATATTTTTGACCTAGGGTGTGCTTGAGGGGTGCAGGGGTGTGCTAACTGCAACTATAGAAATGTATTTTACTATTATTAACCTTTTTGGATGAGATTTAAAAATTCCATTATTTTCGGTTTTCTATGCTAGTGAAATGCCACTTTTCTGTAAATTTTCATATGTCTAGCTGTAACGGTCTCGAAATGCAAGGGGGGGGGGACAAACTCGGACCACATACTTTCCCCTCTCCCTCTTTTCCCCTTTCTTCAAATTTGAAAAAAATTCCAGAAATGGAATGTACTCAACGGTACCTTTCTTACGATACCCCACTTGCCTATACCAAACGAAAAAAAAAATTCGACCTTCATTTCCCCTCTATGGCGACCCCCCCTTAAAGTTGACCTATTACAACGCATCGCTTTCTCCAGAGAATTATAGTATTTCTACATATTTCCACCAAATTTCATGCATGTAGCTTCAGCGGTTCGTGAGATATTTCATGGACAGACGGACGCATGACCGATTTCATAAGGGTTTTGTTTTTATACAAAACCCTAAAAACAGTTTCTTTTTTGAGAAACTAGCATTTCTTTCTTAATTTTTCTTAATTCTTCGCGTACATAATTTAGTAATTTCCGTTTAAAAATTAAATATGTGTTTTATTATGAACAAATCGTGCGAAGATAATTTTATCCTAATTCCATAATTTCAGGCAGTTAAAGCCCTTCAAATTTACTAAAGAACACTTTAAAATAAATCACCAAATACGCTAGTCTACAAAAAGTAAACAGTAAAAACCTTTCAGAAGTGGATTCTTTATAATTTCAGTTGAACATAAAAGTGCTATTACATTAGCATATAAATATGGCAATTTTGTCGAATATATTTGACACACAAGTGTCATAAAAGTGTGATAGACAAATTTGTATGGCAGCATGCCATGCATTTTCCATCACAACAAAAGATTGTCATATTTTATATACCATTGGTCAAATATTTTATATATGCTAATGTGATAGCACATTAAGCAACTATTTAATATTTTTAATTGTTTTTTTTAGGCACTCTGGGAAGACTTCATATGAATCAGAGTGTGCAATTTCGTCATTTAACGTCCCACGGTTTTATGAGTATAAAACACAGATTTAATTTTTAATAGAAAGTGACTAACACATTTTGGACGGTGATTGACAAAAATTTTGACAGGTGATTAACAAATTTAGACATTAACAACACATTGACAGGTGACAGGGCGTGGTGCGGTCCATGTCCAACAATTTTTGAACACCCTGTATAGATGCGATCAATGTATCCTGCCTCATAACTAAAGGTCGCTACAGACGTTCAAGCATGTGCTTGACAATTTGGCTCGATCCATTTTGAACGTATAAGAATTTTCTTCAAGCGGCTTGAAGAATACATACGTTCAAGTATGCTAAAACTGCAAGATTGATGAAACAAACTTGTCCAGCGCATGCTCGAACGTCTGTAGCGATCTTGGTACCTAGTTTCACAATACGAAACAGCATGCCATGCATTTTTCATCACAACAAAAGATTGTCATATTTTATATGATACCATTGGTCAAATATACATGCTAATGTAATAGCACCTTAAGCAACAGTTTAATACTTTTAATTCTTTTTTAGGTACTCTAGGAAGACTTCATATGAATTAGAGTGTACAATTTCGTCAGTTAACGTCCAACGTTTAATGAAAATAAAACACAGATTCAATTCTTAAAAGAAAGTGACTAAACCATTTGGGACAGTGATTGGCAAAAATTTTGACAGGTGATTGACATTAACAACATTTTGACAGGTGACAGGGCGAGGTGCGGTCTATATCGAACAATTTCTGGACACCCTGTATAGATGCGATCAACGTATCTTGCCTCGCGCTATTTTCAAAAAAGTACAGTATATTTTTGTGCCGAGGAAATGTTTGGAGTTAGCGCAATGCTTACCAAATTTCGTATGGCTTAATATTTTCGGAGGCGGCGGACGATTGCGGACCGCGTCGGAAACAAGATGTATGTAACCTTATTTTCAACCGACCACATTATGTTTTATTCTTCTTTCCCCTACACGATGTGGGGGAGGTTGATGAGGATGCCAATTGGATAAAATACTAATTTTATCCAAACCAAAAAATCGCCTGGTTTAAATTTAAAAATGATTACATTTGCAAAACAAAAAGGAATGTTGATGAATATCAAAAAAGCAAAATCTTTACAGACTTTTAGCTAACGACAATAAATTCCAAAAATTTGATAGGATTCATACATTTTTTGACAATCTCTTAGAATAGAACGATATATAGATCTGTTTCGAAATCGATATTATAGTCCTTTTGAAAATAAGCCACCAATATTTTATTTTCCTCAATATCGTTAAAAATAAAAACTAATCTAACAGCTGCGACTACACAAAGCCACCGCTTTTAAACACGAATTCTCTTCATCCTATAGCATGTTAAATACGAGGAGGTGCGAGACGAAAACCAATTTATCTTCGACATTTTATCTGCATATGCTATCAAATATCCCATCGAGGTCGCGACAATTATTTTTTATATCGTCATCGGAATCGCACTTCCGTACCTCCGTCGTACAACCTGCACCTAAAATCTATACTTATACATTGTAATCGTTATCACCAATGTCGAATATAAAACGCACTAAAAATTTCCATTACGAGACAATTAACAGAAATAAATGTGCCGAATTTCAATAGCGAAATGATTAAAAAGTCGTAAAATCTGCTCTGTAACAAAATCCAAGGAGTTGGCTTGTGACAAGGGCCACCATGCCAGTCTCTCTTTTCACCTTATTAATAACAACCATTAAAATTGCACCTGGATTGCATTCGGATAAGATATTCTTGTCGGTTTTTTTCGGTGAAATTTTCAACACCATTCAATGACTTATAATGGAAAGTTATATTGACTGTAAATAAAAATTTAACGGTTGAATGGTCGTTAAAGGAATAATTGTTATGTATCGCGACTGGTGTAAGGAAGGAGACGATAAATTGGGTCAAAAATGGACTGAAGAAGCTGATAAACATGCAGTTGGAAGAAGGACACTCGATATTCTAGCGGCAAAGGTAATTCAGTTTTGAGATGTTTTAAATTAATTCAAATTCGCTTGAAAAAAATGCTTATACACACTACAGTCACTTCCCAACAGACGTATGGCCAACTTACGTAAATCCGCACTTACGTAAATGCCAAAATTGATGAAAAGTATTCTAACTACCTTGCAGAAACTGAAAAACGATTTTTTGTAGACGGAACGCGAAATTAGATATGTGTAGCTTATACGATTTTCACAGTCGTATGTAGGAGGGGGATGTATTCTGGAGATTCGTCGTTGGCTTCACAAAAATGGCAGCTTCCGTATGAAATGATACGCATTTGGTGGGACCTCGAAGATGGAAGTGAACTGTGAGAATTTCCTAGATAATTCTGCTTCTGGTCAAGTTGAGTAAATCAAGGGTGCGGCTACGAAATTATACCGCGATAAACAATTTAGATTGGCTCAGATCGGGAAGAGTTTCTCCCGTTCCCACCCCCTGATCTGCTTCTTCAGATTGCTAGACCACGAAAAGAATTTATTCCAGCGTAGGGGGCAGTAGATCCCGTCTAGTAAATTCGTCTTGTTCATTGCCTACAATGTCAGAGTGCCTAAGGACCAAGTCGATTGTAAGCCTATTTGAGGCTCCAACGTGACTGAGGATATATTGCCAAAACTTCACTAGCGTTGATTGTACCGACTTGCTAGCCATCGCCATGATAGCCGTTTGACTATCAGTGAAGATTTCTGTTGATGTATAGTAGCCTGTAGTGCAGTGTAGTTGGGCATGTAGCCCGGTATAGTCGCGTCCTGGGCCAACATTTTTTCTTGTGTTGGAATGAAGGGAGTTGTAGGACTTGTTTCACTGGTTCTCTGTATCACAGTTGACAGGTAGGGGTGCTTAACCCGTAGCTCCCTGACCAGATGGCATACTAAGCGTACTATAACTTAGCGGCCAGCTCTTTTCTTATGGATTAGGTCTAACTTGTGTATTACAGGCTCTACTTCTCTGCTTCGATATGAATGTACAATGGCGGTAGATCAAGCAAAGCCTCAAGGGCCGCAGTAGGAAAGGAGCGCATGAACTCCATTGTAGCGTGGGATGCAAGCCTTTGTATTTTAGTGAGAGTGTCTCTACCAGCGGAGAGGGTGGTCGCTCTTTTCCACCAAATATCTGCTTCATATTCAATAATTAGCCGAACAATCGCTTTGTTGATACAGAGGACAATGCGGGCTTGGTACTCCAACTTATACCTGCACACTGCATACAAATCCACAAACCGTAGTAGCATTTTCGGATGTTACCCTAAGATGTGTACAACGATGCACCAAAGCAGGGGATAGTACACCTCCCTTGAGGCAACTTGGAGTGACGTTTGCTGTGAGAGTGATATCTCCAACTTCAGTGATTGATGACCCTTCTGGAGCATTCATTTCGCTCACAATGCGATCGAAGTGTTGTTGTTGTTGTTGTAGCAATGCAGAAATTTAGTTTCAGTGTGTGTGTGTCATAAAATCTGCGCGTCCGATTCAGTTTCCTCCGTAGGAAGTTGCAGAAACGCAGCTACTTCGATGGGGTTCTCCCAGAGCGCTTTAGGTGTTAGGTGCGTTGGTGCTGCAGGCCAGTCGAAGATGTGCTCAACGTCGTGGGAAGAACTGTTGCATGCCGGACAAGTGTTTTGGATGCTGTGGTCGATTCGGGACAAGTATGAGTTGAGGCGCGAACACCAGCCTGAACGGAGCTGTGCGAGCGTGGTCCTAGTCGCTCTAGGCAGGATTCGTTCATCCGGTGAGATGTCTGGTGGTTGAGCGTCAAGTACTTTGTTGTTATTTAGGTCCACAATCGACGTATGTACTTCTTCCCCGTGCAGCATAGCGATGGCAGATTTATAGCTAGCGCTATCGAAGGAGACCCTCTTAAATCGTTGGACTTCCCTTTCGTGCTGATGAATCAAAAATCGAAAGCCGCTTCGATGTCACCGACAAGGTTGTTTAACGAGTATTCAGTAAATTTGCCGGCTTGATAGACAAATTATCTACGATGAAGCGGATTACTCGCGAGCATCTTTTTCATTGGTTTTAGCATTAATGATGACCTCCCCAAGACTCCTCCAAACTCTTTAAGGGCAAGTTTTTCGGGGCAGTTGCTCGAAAAAAAGAGTGATCTGGGACAATTTCGTTGCCAATCGAAAACGATGTAACTAAAAAATCGTAAATCGTAATTTCAAATTTTCAAACCCCAAAATTTTGTCCTGTCCAGCTCTTTTACAATCGTAAAACTGCATTAGATGCCAAAATCCCAAAAATCGTACAAAATACAATAAAATGCACTACCTTGGGAGTTTTCTATATCAAATTTCGTTCGAATCAACATTGTACAAATGACTTCTCTCAATTGCCCTAACGCCTTCTGGGAGATAGCGCGTCAACTGTTCCATGTGGCCCAGTTGACGTTTCGTCGGCATAAACTGGTTTCGGAGAATGCAGTAGCCAGCATGCACCTCTTGCACATCAATGGCCACGAACGTCGTCGTGGACGGTATTCGAACCCGAAACGCCGGTAGTCAAACATGAGACTAATGCCTCCACACACTGCGCTACCGGTCGCCTCCAAATGACTTGACTACGGTCATTTATTCGCGGATTTAATAACATCGGCCGACGCTTTACATATTTCCAATTTTTAGTATTTTGCGCTCGTGGACAACGGAATTTTGGTTTGCAATGGAACTCCGGTTTTAATTTTGTACACTGCCACTTGGATGAGTATCCTGAATAAAATTCTATTCGAATCAAGAATAAGAAAATGTTTTGACTTGGGCCCTTTTTTGTTCATGATGTCTACTCAATTGCCCTAACCCCTTGTGGGGCATAGCGCGTCAACTGTTTCATGTGACCCAGTTGACGTTTCGTTGGCATAAATTGGTTTCGGAAAATGCAGTTGCCAGCATGCACCTCCTGCATATCCATGGCCACGAACGTTGTCGTAGACGGGATTCGAACCCGAAACGCCGGTAGTCAAACATGAGACTGATGCCTCAACACATTACGCTACCGGTCGCCCCCAATGATGTCTGCAGGTGCACTATACTTCTAATTTTCAAAATTGCTTGTCTGGCGTGGCGTTAGCAACAGAATTGGGGTCTACTTTCCTGCACTGATACTTCATGTTTTTCTCACTGTGCCGCCCGCCTAAAGATACTTCTTTTCAGAGAGGAACACTGAGCTAAAAAGGTTGCCGACCCCTGCTCTAGTCGATCCGCTAAACTGCTGTCGCTGGAAAGCAAGCAGAAAAGAGCGACTCTGGGAGTCATTACGGGGCATTGGATTATTGTGGAGCTCCATCGCTAGTTCGGGCTGCTTTAATGGCTAAGTTGGTCGACATTGTTGCAGCCCATGTGTGCTGTGGTAAACACAGCAGCCCTTTAACCTACCTACCTATGTTTTTTTTTGTCGAAACTACTTTTTGTGAAACTAGTTTCTTAAATCATGATTAAAGAACGTTCTAAGCAGCCACGCTAGAAAAAAATTATCAGTTTCATATATCATTCTTATGTCATGCTAAAAGGAAGCAGCATCGCTGAATGCCAGTCCAGAAAATCTGTTTCCTTCCCACTCGTCCTTCTATTCTACACAATCTTTTCTTGTTTTTCCTACCTTCATCTATACTACACCCAGCCTATCTTATCCACAATATAATAATTTTTCAACGTTCATGTACCTTTCATAACAACACACCACGCAATCTAGATATAATCGTGACTAGTGAAACAATCTCGAATTTAACGTGAGTTCCCGTCTGGTTAGAATTTCCTCAATTAAATTCACGAATGCGATGAAATGAATATGAAAACGATGCTTATCTGAATGAATGACTCTTCAGAACGTTTTCGCCGGCATCTTACTCCATTCCACACCTATCAAACACCATGTGTAACAGGAAGCACACCTATCTCATCAAACATGTCACTTGATGGAATTTAATGTGGTGTGGTCTTTAAGTACGCACCCAGTCCGTGGTCGTCACCCACCCAGTTTTAAGAGAGCGCACTCCCAATGACTAATCCCAAAAAATGTGAAATGCGATATTGCGACGACCATCGCACCGTGCCGCGCCGCTGAAAGTGGTCACAATTTATGCTCGTGCAAAGCACATCCGATACCATAGAATAGAATTAGCAGCAATATAGGAGTAAGTCAAGCAAAAAGCAAGTATCCGCCACAAGAACCCTACCCAGCAGTGTATTCTGGCCGTATAAGGGGCTGTGGCCGGATCGGGACGGGCAAGGCCAAATATAGCTGGGGGCCCGGCCGGCCGACCAACTGACAAGCCATCGAGAGTTAGTTGATCTCACAGGGTGTTGGTCCAAGGTGCGGTATCTTTTTCTGCTATGAATTCGATAGCAGCAGGCTCCCAGAACACACTAAAACGTTCCGCATTTGCCATTTATCAGGAAATTGAACGTAATTCCACTCAATTTTGAATTGTTTTTTTTTTTCGATAAGAATTAACTACAACGGGGGTTGAAACGAATTGATTTTTTACCTTTTCAATCGCATTTATCAATCGGTGGATTAAATCTTTTAATTTGAAGATTTGTGTATTTGAAGTGAAGTTTTGTAAGGAAAAGCTAAAAAAAAAAACAACAACAAAAAATTGAAATTTAGTGTATGATAAGGAATTTCTCATCTTTGAGTGTAAAGATACTTGTATGCGTACCTTCCCTAGTTTATTCATATTCAAAAACCCATTGACCTCTTTCAGATTTCTTAAATTAATCTGCAATACTCTGTTGCACCTTGGCATAATTTCATCTTTTCACAATTGCCGCAGCATTCGTAATCGAACCATTTATGGTGCTACAAAATGCTGATGATAGTACTCGTATCACATTGCTTGCATGTAACATATCACTGAGAAAAATTATGCTCTTGTTATAAATCGTACGAAAAATTGCAAGAGTGAAACTGGTTCTTTCCTAAATTCAGCCAATAATAAAGATTCAGATACGAAAGGTAAGTTACGATTTGTGTAAGGTTCACGCCGCGACAAGCCCATCCCAACGTATAGGAAAATTGGGACCATGTGAAAAGGTCACTAGGTGATTTGCAATACCAACAAGTTGTTACCATAAATTGCAACAGTGATCACGATTTCAATTCAAGGTGTTAATCGTCATCAAGTTTTAAGATGCATGTGAATGTAGCAGGTACGCGAGTTGTGTGTATATAACAAGGGGCACGTTTATTCCTTTAATTTATAAGGTAATTTTTGGGTATAAAGTAATACGAAACATTTGAAAAAGGTACACGTCTCGAAGAACTCAAGCAATACCGGAAAACATCTAAAAGAGTATAAAGGGGGAAAGAGGGAAGCGATTGCCAAATAATATATGTATTTAATGCTTACGCTTAAACGTAAACGTCACTTCGAACAAGAAAAAGAAAGAAGAAATGGAATGTGCTCATCGACGTCCTCACCTCACATGCCTACGCTCAATGAAAAAAATTGACCTCCTATTTCGCCTAATTCAGACCTTTCAATTGAAGGGTGTGAAAAGGAAGAAAAAGGAGGTCGATTTTTTTTCATCATAGGCATAGGCATGTTAGGTAGGAGTACATCCCATTTCTGGTATCTTTTTCTTATTCGAACTCTCCGGCACGAATATCGAAGCTAATATCGGTGTTCAGCCTACTAAATAACAGGTTCATATGTAGGAAAACGAAGTGTCAAATCTATAAGACGATAGTTCGACATGTACTATGTCACGAATGCGAGACTTTAACCCAGGGTTCTTGAAAAAAAGACAAGTAGAGCCCTCCGACGAATCATTGGAACAACGTGCGATGGAGACGAATGGTGACGTTTGTACAACCATGAGTTGTATTATATTTTTGTTAAATATTTATTTACTTAATTCGACAGACTACAGTAGGCGAGGAACATGTAACGAATGGACAACCACCGAGTTTCCAAAAAGTCTTTCGTGGAGAATTTTATGACCTAACCTAATTTTGCAAAGTCGGCTTGTACCGCTAGCCATGTCACTGTTTTGCGAACTAATCAAGGAAATGCAACGACAAAGAAGGATCCGTTTATGTTAATCTTAAAGTTCATCATCAATTGGCGAAACAATGTTGTTTTCCCAATATTTTATTTAGCATGCTAGTTAAATCGGATTAATAAAAACGGAAAATGTACTCACCGACTTGAATCGTTGAAAACAAATTTACACATCTTGAGATCTCGTAACACAATTCCATTCTCATGGCATGATTTCAAAATGAGACAGATCTGATAAAACAAATAGCGAGCGTGTTGTTCACTAAGCGTTTTCGTTCGTCTCACATACGAAAGCAGGTCGTCCTGTCAAAATCAAAAACAGAAGGTGTTAATTATTGATTCGCATATGAAAAACCTGAATTTTTAACAATAAAAATATAATAAAGTGGTGAAATGTATGGACACACTACAACAATGTGGTAAAGATGAATTCTGAAGACTATCGATAAATATGTAAACATTTGTATTATAGTAAAAACAGAGCTTGCTTGGTTGTTGAACGACTCTTAGGCGCTCCGCTCTCAGCTCGGCTCGACATCGACTCAAGCACTGCTCGACATTGAAGTACTCTCGATATCCTGTCAATGTCAAAGAATGAAAGCCCGCACACTAGTCGGCTCAACCTCGATGCGTTTGCAACAGAAATGTCGAGCCAGTCGGATGAGTTCCGAAAAATAATTGAAAATGAAATGTGTTCAAATATAGGTCGCTAGATACACGTGCAGAGTTAGATCCGATGTGGAACCGATCTGTTACCGGAGCAACATCATTTGATTTACCGTAGTGTTTATTAAAAAAGGAATACACGATTTCAGTTCATCTTGCAAGTTGCGCCATAATGTCATTAAAACCAGGCCGAAGCGAAGCTTCGGCCCGGAGTCCGAAGCGTATATACCCTAGACTTGTACAGGCCTAGTGGAGATACCAAAAGTACCAATTGGCAACGACCATATGCATTAAGAATGGGTCTCCTATATGGCCAGTTCATAGGAGAGGTTGGCACTCATTCATTAGGATCTTGACCATTCTCAAAATCAATTAACTAACTAACCCATTTTTATGTATTAATGTCCTTGCAAATGTACAAGTGCGAATCATTTTCAATTTAAATTGGAATTGTTTGTGACACTTGGTTTCATTCTGCACACCAACTTAGTATGCGTCTGTAGCTTAGCTCGGTAACGCACCGGGCATTTTTTGCTACTCGAAACACGGTCTCTGCGGTTCGCGCCCCGCAACGGGACCAACTATTTTTTTATTCTCAAATTCCCTCTGAATTAATTTCTCCGAGCTTAGTGGTTTCGTATGGATAGTAGCACTCATCAGGTCTTGCATCTTTGCAGCTATCCATGTGCAAGACGACCACGAAAGATGCAAGACCTGATGAGTGCTACTATCCATACGAAACCACTAAGCTCGGAGAAATTAATTCAGAGGGAATTTGAGAATAAAAAAATAGTTGGTCCCGTTGCGGGGCGCGAACCGCAGAGACCGTGTTTCGAGTAGCAAAAAATGCCCGGTGCGTTAACTAACCCATTCTACAATATTTGTCGAATTTTTCAAGTCGATAGCTTCATTCTATCGGAAGGTATTGCTTATTTGAAGTTTCACTTGTAGAGGAGGTAAGGGTTCCTTAGGTCGGATCTTGCTCATCATTGCCACCAACCAATTAGATCACCCTACAACCATTTAAACAAAATTTCAAGTCTCTAACTTCACTCTATCGAGAGCTTATTTAAAGTTTCGTTTGTAGGGGAAGTAGGGGTTTCGTTGGTCGGATGTTACCCAGCTTTAATGCCAACTAACTCAATCTCACTTCGAACATTTGACCAAAATTTCAAGTCACTGGCTTCATTCCATCAAAAGTTATCGCTTATTT
Organism: Chloromyia formosa; assembly: GCA_964017055.1. Lineage (NCBI taxonomy): Eukaryota > Metazoa > Arthropoda > Insecta > Diptera > Stratiomyidae > Chloromyia > Chloromyia formosa. The sequence continues at coordinate 22,972,165 of OZ024816.1, read as the reverse complement.
GAAGTTTCATATGTAGGGGAGGTGGGGGTTCCTTGGGTTGGATCTTGCCCATATTCAACACCAACTACGTAGGTCTTACTAGCATCATTCCACCAAATTTTTAACTCGGTAGTATCATTCTATCAAAAGTTATCGCTTATTTGAAGTTTCATTTGTAGGGGAGGTAGGGGTTGCTTGAGTCGGATCTTACCCATTTTCAATACCAACCAAGTAGATCCTACTAACAACATTTTGTCAAATTTTCAACTCGCTAGTGTCATTCTATCGAAAGTTATCGTAATTAAAGGAATATTGAATTTTTTTAAATTTGTAGGGGAGGTAGGCGTTCCTTTGATCCGATTATGCCCAAGTTACTAGAACTCAAGCATCTTCTTACCCCAGGGTTACATGCCAAAAATCAGGCGTCTACGTCAATTGGTTCAAGAGTTATAGACAAAAAACCTGAAAAGTAGGGTAGTACGGGGCTCTTTGTAAGAAAATTACCGTTAGTTTTCAACTAATCGATTTTATTTTCCCAGGAGTTTATAAGATTACCCTCACGAGTAATCTGCCAAAGCTAGAGCTTTTCATATTTATTTAATCGGGAGTTACAGATACATTTAAGTATTTTACATATGTAGGGGAGGTAGGCGTTCTCTTGGCTTGATCATGCCCATTTTCAATACCATCCAACTAGATTACACTACCAACATTTGACCAAAATTTCAAGGCTCTAGCTTCATTCTATCGAAAGTTATCGTGCGAACGGACAGACATGGCTTAATCGAATCAGGAGGTGACCCTGATCATTTATATATATACATTGCTATACCTCCGGAGCCTCCTTTAAGGTGTTACATATTTCCGTCGTGACAAAAACAATATACCCTATACTAAAAGTCTAGGGTATAAAAAGCTTTTGGCTGTGTTTCCAGCAGACACTCGACATTTTCTTTGCTCGAAGACGTCCAGGACCCGTCTTACCTTTGTAGGAAGCTTGGCGCAGAGGAATTTGACGCCAGGATTTTACAAAGTCGAGAGGTCTTGCGGGACCTTTCAATCCACTCACAAAAGCTACTCCATGAGTCGCGGTTAGCTTCCCGTAGTTCTTTCTTGAAACCTCTCAGATGCTTCTTATAGGAGTACCACTCTAGCCTGGAAGCCTGTAATGAACCACTTCTAACGAACCATATTATGGTCTGGTAGTGCTGCTCCCACCGGCAGATCGAAGCAGCACCTGATGAGTAAGGATCTGTCGGTGGTACGAAACCAGAGGCCAAGAGTCCCATTACACCTGGACCCCAATACGAGCGCGAGGGCAAGCGAGCCATCTGCCAATCATTCCATTCTTATCGCCTCATTTTTTTTATTCCCCATTTTTACCTCCCTTGTTTGTGTTGTCTTCCCCAGGCCTATGAATTTTTGTTAATACGTAAAGGACAGGGGCAACGAGCGGCGAAAACCCCGCCCACGTCTCCCGAACTGAGCTACAGCAAGCATAGGCCGCTGCTTAGCTCGTTGAGGAGCCTTTTTCTTCGTCAGATGGCGTAGCCCGACCTTCACGGTTATTGAAGCTCTTCCTACACGCAGCTCTGAGTTCGGCGATTCTAATGCTCCACAAGGCTGTTTTTTCTTAACTTGGTGGGCGCTGCTAGGACATGATGCAGACACCGCCGCATTCACAGCATCTGCCAGAGAATTGACCGTATCATTCAGGTCATGTCTACTCCAGGGCGGACTTGGGAGTGAAGCTAGCCCCTCAACGAAGGTATCCCGATACAAAGACCAATTCTACGATTCGCGGTCATTGGACTTGCCACACGGCGTTCAGTAATGCCCGTAGCACATTAGGCATCTCGTCCACTGCTACCGGAAAGCTGCGAAAAGTTGCGAAATCGATTTCTCCGAATTCGGCCGAACGATCCAAACACGTGACTCGGTGGTGGACCGCGTCCACTGGGCCCGTATCGTTCGTCAGTTTTCGTCCGAACAGGCCCGAATTGCGAACCGATCCCATCTTGCTGGGATTTAGTTGCGAACAAGTGCGAAAATAGAAACAAACAATGGACTGTGAAAAGTTAATTTTGCTCTTCTACTAGGAATCCGGATGAATACTGAATGGACGATAGTCATTCGGACGAACGGCGTTCGGACGAATTCGTTGCTTCGCAGTTCGCAGCTTTCCGGTTCCACTGGACGACTAGCCTTATGCGTGACTCGCCGAGTCACGAGTCAAATGGATATCACGCTATGCACACCGAAGCACTTTGCGTCTCTCCCGTCCAGCGATTCTTGGAGTGAACAAATTTCACCCAATGTAACAAATGCCGAGCAAGCGCTCGTGGTATCCATACGCTGCGCATATCGCGAACAATCGCCAAACACCGAGCATTTTGTTCACTCGACGAATCCGCTGATGGAAGCGACGCAAGGTGCTTGGGTAGACACAACGTGTTTTCCACTTGCCTCGGGACTCGGCGAGTCCCGCATAATGTGGTACGGGCATAAGGCTAAATTGAAGATATCGCTGATCAGAGAATGAGTGTTCTGATGACACTCTCTCTCCAGTATTTGAAAGGTGTATGACATCCTCCGACGCAAGGGAGATATACAAAACCTCCTGCCTGTTTGCTGTTATGAAAGTATGCTCGCGGCCCACGTTACAGAGTAGCAGATTAGAGCCCATAATGTATACGAAAAGTGTTTTGATTCGTTCATTTGTATCCGAGCTGCCCCAGACGTCATGAGGATATTGGAATCGCAGCCAAGAATCATAATCCTCCCTCAGATTGATAGAGGGGGAATCATTTTCATTGCCGTGCCGCATGTATGCCGATACGATCCAGAACACCTTACCCTTGAGCTCAAGACAAACTAATACTCGACTCAAGACAATACTAATAGGAAAGCCTTGACGGTATTCCTAACAAGAATGCATTACCGGGGCCTCCCCTGGCCTTTGACAATATAATCAGGGGACCTCAGGCCTCTTACGAGATCGCGAGAGACGCAGGGCTGCTGTATCAATACGATGTCTTCCTCACTGCGTGCGAGACAAAGAAGAATAGCAGCAGAAGCTGCCTTTGTTGGAGTTGGAAGAGTCATATGCAAGAGATGACTGCGACGTGTCCTCTAAGGCAGCCAAATCCGCGCCAGGGGATGGCTGCGACGTATCGTCTAAGGCCGCCAGATCAGAGCCTAGGGACACACATTCCTCATCCGTATCCCCGTCGACGAGCCTAGAGACTACAAACGGAGGATCCTCCGTCGTCGAAACCGCATCCGCCTCCATGGGGGTAGATGGCGGCGTATCTACCCTCTTAGCATCACTATTGTACAAATATTTTTAGTAAATCCAAATCTAATGACTCCCTTGGACATAGCGAGAAGCGGACTATTCCGCCAGTTATTTGTTTTTAATTGTTTTTTTTTTAGAATTGGCTGGGGTAGAAGAGTGAAATTCAAATAGCAATACCTTAACCCAAATTATCGGCTATTAAGTATTTTAACATAATGCCCATCAAATGCGTTGATGCGATCAATTTCTCTTTTATTCGCACATTAATTAAAAAACTACTGCCGACTAACTATATTCAGGATTCTCTCTACTTAGTACGTACAAACAACCCTCCGAGGAAAACTCCTAAAACCAATTAATTTCACATGAGCGACAACTAACCAATAAAATACCGTCTGATAAAAAATCGAAAATTTCCATATAAAAACCAAAACATGCAACGATGCATTCTTATAAAAAAAAATCATAATCATCCTTTCTCCAATTATCCTCGAAAAAAAATTATGGACAAAAAATTCGACAAGTTCCCTACTATCGCGGTATTGTGTATCTTCTCAAACGCGATAATCTACGCACCAGGATCAACGAATTTTTAAGTAGTCGCATGTCTATTGTAGCGCGATAAAACGCAATCATGAGATCATAAGCATCGCAACGAAGAAAACACACCCAGGAAAGTCGAGGAAAAAAGAAATCTTTTGTGCGGAAAGGTTCGTTGAACCTGCGATCACGCATAGCGCAAAAGAAAGTTATCTTGGCTGGGGTTCTGCCGAAACACAAAGCGAAACTTTCACAATCCTACGAGATTTGCACAATAAAAAACATTTTTGTGATAAAAACGTTTGAACTAAAGAAAAAATGGAATGAGGATTCGTTTTTTTTATTTGCGAATACAATAGATGCGACATTGTACGAGGAAAGTATGTACTTCCATTCGAATAGGGGAGGGTTGATGAAGGGTAGGTTAATTTCCTGACAAGGAGTTCAAAGCTGGTGGCTTGTTGTTTACGTTTCACGACAAAATGATAGCAGCCGCATTATGAACCATTAATTGCGATCTAGACCTATAGATTCTTCTAGTTTCTTTGTCAGCCTAATATTTCCCCGACTTAGTCCCGCTTCTGAAAGTCTTGTCGACGCCTCCATTTACACCAGCTTTTTAGTTTTGTGTCAATGGCCAGGTTTCTAGGAGAGACTGATCCCGATCCAGTGAAAGTGTAAGTGAAAGAGATGTAAAATATTGTGCATCAGTGAGTGAGAGTCGTGTGATCGGGATCAGTCTTCTGGGAGGGGTTGTTAACTTGTCACTCCATCATTAGCGCTGAAACTCAATCTACTATATAGCGAAAATTGTAGACTGGTTACTAGATCCTGACTCAAATAACTAGCTGAATAAAGTGAACATCACACGGACGCGAAAAAAATCGCAGTGCGAAAATCCGCAACAGATTCGCGGCGCGATGTGGGCATCCTCGTATACCTGGTCAGATTTTTAACGCAGCAGAAATTTTCGCCGCGAATTCGCCTACCGATTTTTTGTCGCGTTGCTCTGATGACCACTTAATACCGATTTCACTCCAATTGACTATCCTTCCTATCACAGAAGAAAATTGATTTAAATTTATTTCTTCTTCTATTATACATTTTTATATTTCTCATTTTTTTTATCGCGTACTGTACTCCTCGAAATAAAAAGGAAATCATCAAAATCGCGATACACTTTAAAGAAAATTTGAATAGGGTTGCACAATGCACCCATTTATTAAGTCGTCCTTGTTCTCAATACCGACGACCCGTTGACACAATAAAGGTTTGTCTTGTCGCTATTTATGCCAAGACCACTTTTATGATGATCTTCAGGGGTTTTATAGCACTCTAGGCGTCGCGTCGCGTCGTCAACTTGTGAAAGTCCCTTTCGACTACTTTTCTCTCCCCTTCAACAATTCGAATCAATCTTTTGCATTTCATGAATGCAATTTATGGCCCGCTATAGATATGACGCGTATACATTGCACAAAGGACAATATTTGAAAAATTCAAAAGGACTCTAAAATAAAGAATGGACAATACACAAAATTTGTCCTATTTGCTTTCAACATCTAGTGGAAACGGACTTTTGGGTTATCCGCTTTTCTTTCTCTTTTGTTTCATTTTCTTTGCGACTGAAACTGATAATAGGCGAAAGGTTTCGGTAATCCTTGTTGATAATAAATTTCTATTATGAATATGTTTTATGTCCATTTCGAATTAATCTGGTTTCGTGTTGTTTTGAAAATGATATTGAGAAAGGTGGGAAAAATCATTTATTATAGTTGTAAGGAAACAATGAAGAAAAACTTGTTTCAACAAATCAAATCTAAGAACAATGGTGTTCTAGGCACTGGGATAATGTTGAATCATTGTTTGTACTATATGAAAATGAAGAAACATTGTTTTCTTTGTTTGTATGTTTCAACTATTGTAATTTATTCTGTGTGAATCGATTGAAGTGACCAGGACCGTAAGGCATCAATCAACCAACGGTTAAGCAAATGTTTAACCTAGGCTGGAAAATGCATTTGTGGAGTACACTTTTCTTTTAGGTACTTGTGAAATGTTAACGACTCAATTATGTGGTCATCAATATTCTGTCAGCATATAAGAATGACCCTTGTTAAGGCTTTCCAGTGGTCAGTTTTGATAAATTGCTTGCGAATTAGTAGCGCACTGATGAATGACCGGTGGAGGTATATTTGGTATTGTATGAAGTACATATTTATATGTGAAAGGCGATATATTCGAGTGTGAAAGGATTAGTTACCGTTAAATTCAAAATACATAATAACGAAAAAAGGGATAATAGATAGATGTGTAAGATACACACAAACTGTAAAGTGAGTAGCTAATCTGCTAAGATCCTATCTTTTCCTGCAAATCGACTAAAGTATACGAGGCATGTCCAGAAACTAAGAGTACTCAATTTTTCTGTTTTATACAAAAAAAAACCATGATATTAAAGGTATATATGTATGTACTTATTATTCCATGTAGTAGCCTTCTGTTGTACTAGTTTTTTGATGTCCTCCTCATAGAACTCTTCCGCCATCTCCTTCGTCCACTTCAAGACCTCTTGTTTCACCTCCTCATTGTTTGAATTTTTTTCCCACCAATGTGAGCCTTCAGGAAGGTGAAAAGATGAAAATCAGAAGGCGCCATGTCAAGGGAGTATGCCGGATCTCCCAACCAAACGAATTCAAAAGAACCTTAGTGGAGATCGCCATGTGCGCGCGGGCATTGTCGTGCAACAAACACACTCCCTTCGTCAACATTCCCCTCCGTTTGTTTTAAATTGCTCTTTTGAGGTTTTAAGGATCTCACAGTAACGTGCCGCATTAATTGTCTCACCCTGAGGCAAAAATTCGATAAAAAGCATCCCTTTCCGGTCCCAAAACACGGATGCCATCATTCTTTTGCCTGAAATTGAGGTTTTAAATTTTGTTCGCAAATGGGGAACCAGCGTGCCGCCACTATGAGGACTGCCTTTTAGTCTCAGGGGTGTAATGAGCCATCTATATTTTATCACCAGTCACAATAGAGCTCAGAAAATCCTCACCTTTCAATTCAAATCGCTCTAGGAACACGCAAGCGCTAGCGAATCGATTCAATTTGTGCTGCTCTGTGAGTTGATTTGGGACCCATCTTGCGCACAATTTTCGGAATCCCGATGTTTCCGTAAGTGTCTCGTGTAAGAGAGAAATTTGTGGAAACATCGCAGACATTTCATCGACTGTCAATTGGAGGTCTTCACGAACAGTTTCCCCGATTTTTTGCACTAACCCATCGGTCACAATTGAAGGTAACTCATATGCTCGTCATGAATATTCGTTCTTCGTTCATTAAACTCACGACACCACTTAAACACGTTCGTTCGGTTCATTACACTTTCGCCATAAACAATTTTGATCCCTAGAAAATTTCAGTCGGCGCGCGAGAAGGAACCTTATGTCAACATCTTGTAATGAACCATATTCTGCTCTGGTTGTGCTGCTTCCATCGGCAGATCGAAGGCAGCACCTGATGAGTAGTAATCTGTCGGTGGTACGAAACCAGAGGCCAAGGGGCCCATTACACCCGTACTCCGATGCGAGCGCGAGGGCATCTGCGGCGTCCACAAACCATTCCATTCTTATCGTCGCATTTTTTTATTGGTCCCCATTTTACCCTCCCATGTTAGTGTTGTGTCTCCAGACCTATGAATTTTTATTAATACGTAAAGGACAGGGGCAACGAGCGGCGAAAACCCAGCCCACGTCTCCCGAAATGAGCTACAGCAAGCAAAGGCCGCTGCTTAGCTCGTTCAGGGGCCTTTTTATTCGCCAGATAGCACGGCCCGACCTTCACGGTCATTATGGTACCTTAGGCTCCGTCCCCACGGGCATCTTCGAATGCCCAACAAACCGTCCATTACAATCTCTTGCATAGCTATGTATAACTTGTCGACATTTCGACAGCATATTTTTCCGATAGTGTAGTTGTTAGCATGCACCTCCTATCCGAGCCGTATTTTACTGACAAGCCCGGAACGCCATTGAAGTTCAAATAGCACCGCAGGTAGTTTTTATTCACAGGCCGGGCATTGAACCTCTGTTCCTTTAGATGCATAATCGTATAGTGACGACTGAGACGTCATGGCTACTGAGCGCGTTGGCTTCCAGTATTTGCATTAGCTTTCCAGTATTTAACCAAACTGTTTTCCAAGAAAACAAATTTCCTAATCTCTTTTTTCTCATTTTGCTCTTTTTCTAAAAAAAAAAAAAAACCAGAAGTGATACCCTTCAATAGTCTGTATTACTATAGGTGGCAAATGCAGAATGGATCAACCAATTTGAAATTAGCAGTAGAACTTGTTCCGATTCCACTGTTCCCATGAGAGGAATATGAATATGAAATAGTGGGCCGATTTCACCCAAATTTAGGAATGTGATTTCGCCGTAACTACGATCAATTAATGTGAAATTTGGTAAATATATCTTGTTTCTTGAGATAAACTAAATTTCATATTTTTCAATGGTTGAAATTGAACTACATACTATAGCATATGGCTGTCATAGGAACGACCGGTCCAAAAGTAAGTTTTTGTCAGAAATAACGCAAATAACCAAATGGATTGTCAATTATCTAGCGGGCAGGCAATCCTACACAGAATTTACTGGCGAGAAATCGAAGCTAAGAAAGATAAAACAAGGTCTACCACAAGGAGAAGTTCTATCTTCCTCCATGTTCAACTTTTACCTATCTGGACTCCCGATACCACCCGAAGGAATCGAAATTATCTCCTATGCCGACGACTGTCCCATTCTGGCAACAGGGAATAACATCACGGCGAACGTATAAACGGTTATCTGTGAAGAATGTGTCACAGGCAAGAATTTAACCGTTTCAGCGCCTAAATCCTCGATAACCTTATTTCCCACCTGGACGAAGGAAGTCAAGATGCAAAGTGGGATCTCAATTGGCAGTCAACCTTTTACCACAGTGAACTATCCTAAAATCCTTAAAGCCACTCTAGACAGCATAGCCACGTCCTCAACCCATGCCACAACCGTGTGTGAATAGGTAGGAATAAAATTTTCAAAGCCTTGGCCGGTAGCACCTGGACAAAGACAAAGAAATCAAATCAATCAAGTACAAAGCAGTCGGAAGATCAGTAGCCAACTATGCGGCTCCTGTGTGGTCAAAGAATCTCTGTGACACAAAATGGAAAAATATTCAGGCTTGTTAAAATGCTGCTCTCCGTACTGTAGCTCTGGCTGTATCCTGATGTCATCCCAGGACCATCTGCATCAGGAAACCAAGGTGATGCCTCTAAGAGACCACAACAAGCTTTTCGCCAAAAAATATCGCTAACCTCACTAGACAATGCGCCGCGTCGCCACCAAGACATGTTAGGCGTGATTTGAAGGACCTCGAGAGAGATACTATACGTAAGAGTTCCCTTTGACAACGACGCACACAGATCAGCCATCGCAGCAATACATCACGAGGACGTACAATCATCAATTGCAGGACTAGGTCCAAATTAGTTCTTTCGGCACCACCACCAGCCATTTCTCCTGAAGAGAGAAATCTTCCCAGAGCAGCGAGAACAGCACTTACCCAACCTGTCTCGCATTGACCGGGACGTCATGAACACATGTCCCGCCTGTAATGTACGCCTCATGATGTGGACCATGTCTTCAATTGCCCAGCTCCACCCACACGCCTGACTCTCAGGTCGTTGTGAGAGAACCCCGCAGAAGCAGCCGTTTTCCTACCCCTTATCACCGAGGAAGACGACGAGCCAAACACTTCCGACCATTGCTATCAAAACAACGAGCGGGGCAAACGGTTTGAGTTTGTAATCAATAAATGGTTATTCATATAAATAAAAAAGTGTTTACGGAGAGCTGGCATCGAGCCCATACCACTTATATGGGTCTTAAAATTCGACTCCGCTTACAGTAATACTCTTTAAGAATAAAAGTCCCCAAAAATTCACATCTGTGGATAGCCCAATCTCGAAAAACGTATCGGGGAGACGAAAAAAAATGTTCGCACCTCCTCACTCTAATGTGGTTACTTCAAATTGAAGAGCAATACTCCGCAATGGAATGCATTCTTTAATTATGGCATTCCACATTCCTTGGAATGATTAAGAACAAAGGTCGACTTTTTTTTTATTAGGTCTCAACATAATAAAATATAACTTTGGAAAATTGTAACATTTTTCAGGATTTGTCCGACCAAACATTTTTCCGGAAAATAGATCGATTTCCGAAAAATCGATTAAGAAAGACCGATTTAAAAAAAAAATTCTAGAATATTGAAACGAAATATGGCGCAACTTGACTGGTTCTTGATTGCTTTAGTTTGAGCGAAGAAGCTTCTGATCTCCAAACTTCTCCTTGTTTGTCCAATACAACTCAATTTTATACTGTGAAAAGCAAACGTAAGAAACGGGCGCTCGTAAATAGCAAAATACTTCAAATGCAACCAACCATAGTCCAATTTAAATAAGAAAAATCCTTTTAATGAAAACTTCCCATGATAATGTCAATATAAATACAGTTTTTTCATCTTTACGATACTTCTTTGCACTTACAATGAATCACCATAATTCATATTCCACTGAGTGTCTTTTTTAAAAAAAAGTTTTATCAACAAAACTGACCCTATTTACATTCTAACCCATAACGTACTCGCAAGTCCCAGAACTGCGCGAATTAACAAACACAAAATCTAATCAATATTTGCAATTCAATCAATCGCCGTGTACACTCAGTCAACATTAACTGGAATCGTTTTGCTGATGTTTTCATAAACTTTCAATTTAGGAAATAAACAGACAATGTTTAATGTTTGATTCCATAAGGCCCCGTATTTATTAGCCACGACGGTCCATACGAGCAGTTCATTCATACAAAACAATAGGCAGGTTATTTTGTACTGCGCTCAAGGTTAATTCAGGTTAACAACATGCAATTACAACAATGCATTAACGTGAATCAACACGGAGAACCCAACGGGGCAATAAACCTACACGAGATAGATATGCCAATAGATGTCGCTTGTATGTAACTACTTGTAGGGAAATGAAACGCTTTCACTACTAAAACTTAATTGCGCACTTTATTAATGACAGGTGATTACATGGCATGTCTATTATGTTTGAGACGCGGACCTCGATTCCTCGACTGATTATGGAATTTGAATCGATGGTGAAATTGTTCGCGATGCCAACGCCACGGTGTTGAGTTACGAAAACTCGCTACATACTAAATGGTAAATTTACTATGAAGAATTAGAAATTTTCGTAGTTTAAATTGATTTTTGTTATAAAGTTTACTGGCAAACATGTCCTAAATATTTTTCGGGATATGTTTCACATTTTGAATCTCTCCAGCGCAATCAAAAAGTATGATACCCTTCACGCTTCGCGTTATGAGTTATGGTGCATTTGCCACTTTGAAATTAGTAGTAAAACTTGTTCCGATTTCACTGTTCCTATGAGAGGTATATGAAATAGTAGGCCGATTTCAACGAAATTTAGGAACGTGATTTGGTAATCAAAATGATTAAACAATATGAAATTTAGTAAAGATATCTTCAGAAATAAAAAAGTTTTTCTAATAAAAACTTGCTTTTGGAACAATTGTTCCTATGACAGCTATATGATAAAGTGGTCCAATTTCAACCAAATTCAGGAATGTGATTTGACTATAGATACTATTGATTGTTGTGAAATTTGAAAAAGATATCTATAGAAATAAAAAAGTTTTTCTCACAAAGACGAATTTTTAGACCGGTCGTTCCTATGGCAGCTATGTGACGTAGTGGTCCGATTCCATTGGTTCTGACATATATACTGCCTGCAATAAAAAGACGGCAGTGTACAAAATTTCAGCTCGATAGCTTTAAAACTGAGGGACTAGTTTCCATAGAAACAGACAGACAGACGGACAAAGCTTAATCGACTCGTGTCATCATACTGACCAAGAATATACATATATAGTTTATATGGTCGAAGATGCTTCCTTCTGTGCGTTGCAAACTTCATGACAAAGTTAATATACCCTATCACATCCGTGATCCTGTCAGAGGACGCCAGCGAAACAGACAAAATCTAATGACGGATATAAGACTTTTTTCTCGGTTCTTCTAATAATGAAATCGAAACATGTGCAAGGAAATATTCAGCTCCGCATAAAAAAAAACCTTCATACGACCTGTGCTGTGCAATGGCTGCGAAACCTGGACCCCAATTCAAGCCTCCGAGTATACGGAGGTTGCCTTTTATATTTCGGGATTGGACAACCCTAGTGTTGCAATTTGGCAACTGACAGCTCTATCGTAAAGTTTGACATTTTTGAGGTTATACGTACTCAGAACGTTTTGACATACGAGCGCTATTTGTGTTTTTTACAGTAACTTAAAAGATTAATCTCGGCCAAATAATGGAATTCAATCGTGAACATTTTCGTGCGATTATTTTTTACAACTTTCGACGTGGATTAACTCAGCAACAGTGCATGGATGAACTGAATTCAATTTTTGGCGATGAAGCTCCATCGAGAACAGTGTTTATCGATGGTATGGTGAATTCAATCGAGGTCGTAGTTCACTCCAAGACGAACTTCGTGAAGGTCGTCTAAAATCAGTTGTTGTTCCGGAAACCATTGATGCTGTGCGCGAACTGATATTGCAAGATCGTCATGTGACCTATCGTGAGATTGAGACAACCTTAGGCATTAGTGGGACCAGCATACATTCAATATTGCATGTACATTTGACTGTCAAAAAAATTTGTTCGCGTTGGATCCCACCCAATTTGTCAATCGCTCAAAAGAAGGCTCGTGTCGATTGGTCGAAAGAAATGCTCAAAAAATACGATCGCAGTGCTTCGAAACACGTCTATGACATCGTGACAGGTGATGAATCGTGGATTTACGCGTATGAGCCCGAAAGTAAACAGCAGTCAACTGTATGGGTGTTTCAAGATGAGCCAAACCCAACAAAAGTTGTTCGCGCACGAAGCACTTCCAAGCAAATGGTCGCCTGTTTTTTCGGAAAAACTGGACATGTCGCAACCGTACCACTAGAACAACGGAGAACAGTCAATTCTGAGTGGTACACAACCATTTGTTTGCCAGTTGTCTTCCAAGAAATCAGGAAAACCAACCGCCGAAGACGGATCACTCTTCACCACGACAATGCGAGCTCTCACACATCAGCTCAAACAACTGCATTTTTGAGCACTCAAAACATAGATTTGATGGGTCATCCGCCGTATAGTCCTGACTTGGCACCGAATGACTTCTTTTTATTCCCGTACGTAAAAAACAAACTGAGAGGTCAACGTTTTTCAACACCTGAAGAAGCGGTTGCTGCGTTCAGAATGCATGTTTTGGAGACACCTCAATCAGAGTGGCAAAAGTGCTTTGACAATTGATTCAAACGCATGCAAAAGTGTATAGATCTTTATGGGGAATATTTTGAAAAACAATAAAGCGATTTTCAATGATGTTTTTGTTCTCTAATCCCGAAATATAAAAGGCAACCCGTATGTATTTTATACCAAACACATTTGAACGAAAGGCCGTTCGGCGAATTTTCGGAGCAGTTTGCAATCGAAATGAATGGCGCATCCGATACAAACATACCATGAGCTGTACGAACTGCACGATGAGCTGGAGGTTTCGAGAATCGTCAAACCACAATGACTTCAATGGGCAAGGCATACCTATACAACGAATGGACAATAACCGCATGCCTGAACTAATATGTATTGAAAGGACGTAACAGCGGGCAAGGAAGGCTGATAACTGGTTGGGAAGAGTCAACAGATGGTGCCGCCGAACATCTGCTGGGCTACCAAAATGGGAGGACGCGGTCACTTGGCCGAGATAATTGGAGGACAATGATCCGACGTCGGGCTGTAGCGTAACAATGATGATAATGGATTGATGGATTAAGTATTGAGCCGTTCAGGAGCCAATGTGATTATGTCCATTTTTCTGACTACTTTCTCAAGTCAAAGAATAATTTTCTTTATATTTAACTATTAAAGGATTTACCAATGGCTTCCTAGTCTCTGCTCTAGAATTCGATGGGCAAATCATTAAATTTTTTTTATTAAAAAACTACCAATTCTCAAAATGAACTTAATCGCATTGGCATCTGAACAGCTCTTATCGGACACAATGTTATTAGTGTAATGTGTGTAAGGTTGTTCTGTTCTATTACAAAGAAATGCAGCTAATTTCTGCAGTAGTCTATAGAAAAATATATATTTTTATTATTATTATATTCTGGGGGATAGCCGAAGCAGACCACTAACGTTTGGGTCCCTTTTCGCCCCCTCTTGGTCATCAGTGGCTTCCAGATGTCGACTGATAGTTGTCGACCTCTTTCTTCAACACTGAGTCCCGTGTTATTGCTAGCATTTGTTTAAGGCTGAGTTCACTCATGGCTTCCACACTTATCGTGTGCCTGCCTGTGATCCTCAACCTCGTGCTAGCCAGTGCTGGACATTCGCACACAATATGTGCTGCCGTCTCGGCCTCCTCCAGGCATAGCCTGCAAACGTCATCTTCCCCGATTTTCATCTTGGCCAGATGAGCCTTAAAATTACCATGCCCTGTGACCAGGGCAGTTATCCAGCTTAGGGTACTCCGTTTATATATAAACTATTCTAATACTTACATGAGGCATTGGCGACAAAATAAACGTCATATCTTGCCTTCGAATGACTTCATGAATTTTGTTGATTAAAGGATGATCGCTCAGCCGAACATGTGATTGCACCATGTCGATACATGGGTTACGGAATACCTGAAATTATCAAAAGATTGTAGTAATTTAGCGTTATACAGACAATACTCTATAAAAGAAAACAAATATACCAGTACATAATCAAATAGTGACCAAAGAGCATCGTCTTAAGCTGAATCATACTTGCGGGAAAAGTGAGTTAAGAGTGAGTCAGCAATTATGCCCAAGGCAATGCATTTCCGAGACGATAGATAATTCTTTATTTAGATTGGAGGAGGATGAGCAGTCTCAGTACAGAACAGTATGTGATGTGAATGATACGCTTAGCTGACTAATCTAAGAAAGATGTGTCGAATAAACTTGGGAACCACTTCTTTCATTCTTCAATTTGTGATTCATGAGTCCCAGTGGGGTCAAAGGAGGCTAATATTTTATTGATTATCAGGAAAAAGAATAGTGACGTTTATTCTGAGTTCCAATGACCTGGTTCCTATAAGCATGCGGCTGATTTCGGTACCGATACAGTGAATGACAGACACTCCTAATAGCCTGGTTCCTAGAAGTAAAAAGTTGATACCGGTACCGATCGAGTTAGTGACATAGATAAAAGGTGGGATTAAGGGGATCAATCGCGGGATGTTTCTGTTGTCTTCCGCCTGTGGTGCGGGGTGTAATAATAAGCCACAGCATCCCCCGACTTGTCGCAGGTAAGCGGTTAAATTGCAGAGCAGGAGGTGCATGCTGGCAACTGCATTCTCCGAAACTAGTTTATGCCAACGAAATGTCAACTGGGCCACATGGAACAGTTGACGCGCTATGCCCCACAAGTGGTTAGGATAATTGAGTATAACTAGGTCTAACCCACGTCTAGGTTGTATTGTCACTTGGTCTGGGGAATTCTTGTTTCAGATTCAAGAAATAGGCGAACCAAAACGCCTTCAATTCATTATTGAACTTTCTAAAGAAAAGTTCCTCACTTACGTCTTTGCGACCACTGCCCTTCTTCCCGTTTCTCATAGTTCGATGTACGAATATACTTTAAATCTAAAGAAAGTTTCTCTCTTAAGTCTTTGCAACCATATGCGGATCTAGCAGGCCCGCAAAAGTAGCCTTTGCGAAAAATGGATTTGTTTTCTTTTTCTCTGTTCCAACAATAAACAACATTTCACTTACCCGGCACATTAAACGCATTTTCGTCTTAACATCTCTGCACAAAAACACACCGCGACTGATCTCCTTCAAGAACGCATAACGTTTTGCCAAAAATCGCACAGGTTGCACTTGTTGAACAACAGGTTGCACTTGTTGAACATCGCGAACTGCATTATTCGATTTCTTTTCCAAATTACGCGTCGTAACGGGTTTCACAACATCTGTCCGATTCGATGCCTTATACGTGCTCTTACCACGATTATGTAACGATCTCAAAGTTTGATTTCCTGATTCTGCACATCTTGGTCGCGGGCTCATTTGAGAACTTGGGTTTTAGATGAAAATCACTTTATTGGCGAGAGGGGATTATTGATAATGACTAGTAGAATGAAATACTTTAAGTTTAAGATGTCTTTTTTTTTTAGAAAAAAAAAGTTAATTTGTACGATGTTTACAATGGTAGAGATTTATTCAGGTAATGGATATCACAAAAGGGGGTAATTGTCAAAAATTTGAGCAAAAAGTCTGGGATGAGATCACAAAACTAAACACTTTTTCAAATTAACAACTTCATCACACACATTATTTTATTCAAAAAGGAAAAGTAACGACTAAATTTTAATTAGGTCTATTGATGTTCTATTATGATTTTCAGAAGAAATCCAACTGATTGTATGTAGGTGGTGTGTAGAGATCTGATCTGTAAGAAAGAGGTCAAAATAAACAAGAAAAAACAAAACAATTAGAATTTCATCGTGATTGGAGCGATAGAAATACGATAATTAAATATTAAAATTAAATTATGTATTAAAAATTAATTAAGCCTAATTTGGAATTATTAAGTAATACAATAAATGTATTGTATTTAAAACTAACTTTTAAACTTATATTTTAAATAATTCTATATCTATTCTATATACGAGTACATACTGACAACACCAGTGATTGTTGTCAATTCATAATAGTCAAATAATAATATAAAAGAAAATTCGAGCAACAAATTCGACGAAAGATTATATGCACCGATGAATTTACTAAAACAGCGACCCTGTTTCGTCATATCGATTTGACGAAATCGATATGGGTTTATAGTCATTTAATCACTAGGAACATGTATTGATTTCGTCACCGGCATGGGATTGTAGTAGTAGAGAAGGTCTGCGAAATACGCAACTGGGACTGTAAGAACAGCGCAGGCATTTAAAATCCTTACAAAATAATAGACAAGGTGAATTATATTCCGTAAGACAAGCAGCACAGATGCAATTGAGTATTAGGAAGAAGCTATTACCTACGCACGATTCGTGTGTCTTAGTGTCACCATACACTGTCGAACTCGAACTCGAACACGAACCTAGTACAAGTGGGCCGGTTTTCTTCACACCTATGTGAAGAATATGTGTGTGTCAGAGGACATTTGTACCAGGTTCGAGTTCGAGCTCGAGTTCGACAGTGTATGGTGACACTAACGACCAATTCAGCGAAATAGCAGATTATTCTTGTTAATAGTCCTAAGGAATAAACAGACATTTCCAAAGGAATTTATTCACAATCGACTCTAAATCTGAGTGCTAGAGAGAGTTAACCCTTAAATTTGGATTATCTGTAAAGAGCGATTCTTACTTGTCTTCTAATTTATGGATGACCATAAACAGGAAGACGATCAAGAATCACCCGATTTCGCCAACTTGGGAAGCCCAGCAGTGGTTCAGCGTCCGTATCTACTGGGTATTCCACGAAAAAAGGTCTCGGTCTTCCTCTCAGCCTTGCTCCGCTGATGCGGTCTTTCATTACATATTAACATTCTTCATTGTCAGGTCTCGTATTGGATGACATCTGAATCGAGTTGGAAAGTGAATTGGTTGAACGTCAACTGCTTTCTCGGCAATTCGCCCCCTAAACCTTTCCATACTGAGCCCCGCAATTCGCCCCCACGCGGCGAATTATCTGTATGATGGCTGTTTGGGCCGTTCGATTCCGAGATCATCTCTGTCCGGTTATGTCGAACACGGCTAATATTATAATACATATGTGAATAGAGGAGAGATTTTTCCAAGCCAAAATCAAAACATTTGATTTCATTTCCAAAAATCGGAAGACGAGCAAAAATCGCCCGGTACAGGTGCCCTATTATGTAATTCACTTCGAATCGAATTGCTTTGGAAAGGATGAAAAAAAAGCGATAATCGATGATTTTTAAAATTGCGGAATTGTATTTTAGAGTTACATGGTACCATTTACATCCTTTCGAAAGCAATTCGATTAGAATCGAATTACATGATAGGGACCCAGATTTTAAAAAAGAGTTATCATTAATTGATTCATTGAGATTTGAAAGGATTTCGAGTATGACCTAGTTACAACTATTACAAAGGGGATTAGCCTTGAACAAAAAGCCTACTACTACCCTTCACATTCACTGTCAGTGTTACACTGCAAAAACAACTTTTCGCGACACAGAAATAGATTCGAAGACCACTTTACCATTTACACTGAGAAAATACGAAATATTTTATAAAACGGAGATTTTTTCACTGCTACAAATACGATTTTCTATCTAATAATGAACTTGTTGCACGAACATATAGCACTGCTGACCAATATCCGTCAACGATTTCGTGATTCGATAGCTATCAATCGAAAAATTTGCTGTCATTTGCTAATTATCGATTCCATGAACTTTGTATTACCCAAGATAAATATATATTCCGCTAAATCATCATTAATTCGAATATTGCCATCAAGTGGGATAGACTGATACAGGGTCCAGCGCGGTAGGACTCAGGGGTTTTAGCATCATTCAGCTAAACATAAAAAGATAAAAGACTATATACACTTAGGGATTTGTCGGCCGATATTTTGATCGACCGATGGATCGCACCGCCAATTTTATACCCTAGACTTCATAAAGTATGGGGTTGTTGTTTGTCACAACAAAAATTGTAACACCTTAAAGGAGGCTCCTCCTTAGGTTAGATGGGATGCCCTAAGAAGCAAGGTGCACATAGACCACCACTGTACCCGTTGTGATGCCCCCTCCCCTAGATACACCATACCTGAGCCGATGAAACGACACTAACCATCTTTAGGTCGTCCAGATCGACAAAAAAGTAGGACCCAAGGATGTCTCTCCTACGTTCCGCCAAATCAGGGTAAGTACACAGAAGGTGATGGTAGATTTGCTCCTCCTCCTTATCTCCGCAGCTCCTACAGTAATCACTGCGCGGAAGTCGAAGTCTTCTAGCATGCTCCCCGATCAAGCAGTGTCCAGTGATAAGCGTCATCACATTCCTAAAATGCTGTCTGCTCAGCATCAGCATCCCGTAGGATCGGATGGCATCCAACTTAGGCCATATTTGCCTAGTAGTAGATCCACTACTCCATCTGGCGCTGGCTCTATCATACCCCGCTCGGTGGTCGTTCGGCCACCGCTCTACGATACTAGTCTAGAGCTCGGAGATCAAATCTTGGCGCGATCAAAAACTGCCTGTGAGCACTAATAGAACTCTCACAGTGCTCCGAGCTTGTCAGTATAAAGACGGCGCGGATAGGAGGTGCATGCTAGCCTAGCAACTGCACTTCCGAAAAGTAGATATGCTATTGAAACGTCAACAAGGTATAGAATTGCTACAGATGTTGACGCGCCCATGCCCCTGGAGGGGTCAAGGCAATTAGACAGATTGTGGATAACCATTTTGCAAACCACTAGAGGCATTCCTTATCTATGTCAACACTCCCTGGTTTCGTTAGTCGTTCCTGCCCAACCCAGTTCGTCAGTTACAGTTCCCAACTATACCACTGCACTGTGGCCACATACCTGTGACCCGGGTAGTAACATATCTCTGTCCTGGATGCACATGTTGATGATGTTGAAAAAAACTACCTATCACCCTGAAAGAGTCGCGACAGTCCAGTACCGTCTTTAATGTAACCAGGACAGAGCTCGGCGCTTTAATTGCCGGTTGACTGTCCCGTGTAGATTACAATATCCCTAGTAGGTACAACATTATGCGCCTCGGAAATTGCTACAACCACTTCGTGAAAAATGCTACTGCATTCCGGAAGGTAGAACGACAAACCAATATTCAACTTCTTTGAATACACCTCAGCTCCAACGCCGGCTAATGGCATCAGATCCCAAAAAGCGCTTTCCGAACACTCATTCCTCGATGGGATCTGGCTTTTAAAGCACTCGTCGAACAGGAACTTCGGAGAGATGTAGTCTGTCGCTGCGGGAATGTCAATGTTCCTCAGTACTGCCGAGCGACATACGATTCACGCGGTCCAGTGACCGGTTTCCCGAAAGCGAACAGCCCTATCCGCTGCCATCTGCTCAGCGAAAATGTTCAAGGAAAGTAAATTTAATAACACTCCGGTGGCGGTCGGTGTCGTCCTTAGCCCCTATGATGGCAACACATACCAGTTTTTGGACCTTCTCCAACAGAGTTCTGTACGACACGAAGCTAAGTACCGTCCACCAGATGATGATCCCATGCATTAATTAGGACACAGTACCGATACGTAGAGCCAAAAAACCATTTTTGGATGTAAGCCCCATTTTATAGTGCAATGTTTGCCTTTGTCACACATTCCTGAATGTTTACCTTCCAGCATAGTTTTCCATCCAGAATGAGATAAAGGAATTTGGCTTTTTCTGTGAGCACAAGCCTTGTGCCCTCCATTAATGGTGGTTCAAAAGAGGGTACAATGTGTCCCTTAGTAAAGAGAACAAGGTCAGTTTTTAGTGGATTTACTCCAACACCAACCTCCCCAGCCCAGTTCGTCAGGATAGATAGGGCATTTTACATTATATCGCTCAGGACAGGGAAACTTTCCCGATATTACAATAGCAATATCGTCTGCATAAGCGATAACTTTGCAGCCCAAACCACCACATTCCATAGGAGGGGAGAGATTATGAACTTATGAACTCCCCGCACACAGTTAACAATAATATCCTTAGATTTAACATTGTTGAAAAGCCCCCTCGATATCGAGAATGGCAACCAACTTCTTGTATGCGAGGAGTGCAAAACAGTGTCCACTGATCGGCCTTTCCAGTAGGCGTGCTGGGAAATGGATAGAAGATGCGATGAAATAGTGCACCGCCAAGTGTGTGTCGATCAAACGCTCCAACACCTCCAGCAATGTTGATGATACGAGGGCACGATATTCAAGTTTCTCCATTTTAAAGAAAAACACGTAAGACGTTTACTGCAAAAATTTGTGTAAACAAACTACTTGAGAGAACAAGTTGAAACTTGTTATACGAACTAAAGACACGTGGACTCAGACAGGAAACATAAATTTTTGCTGATTGTAACGGTATTTCTATGTCAGGCCGAGGACTTTTCACCTTACCCTCGTAGACTAATGGGTCGAATGTCTTTCAGGCGTTCGTGAGAATTTTCAAATTCCATCCATATAAGAGGAATTATTCTAATTCTAGGCAGGCTTTGAAGATCGATTCAATCCACGGGTATACTACGTCCAGCACATGTTTTAAGTCCGCTGGAATGAAATGACATGGTGCCATATTGGTGGTGGGAGTTATTCCAAGAGATTTAACAGAAGAGCTGCCAGGAAAATGTGAGTCACGCAAGACCTCGATCGTCTCTTGGCTCGATGATGTCCATGTTCCATCGTCCTTCAGCAAATAACTAGGCATGGTTGGATTCGTAGACGGGATCTTCCTAAGTCTGGAGGCATCACTGCAACTACCAATGCCATCGCAAAAATATCTCCACGAGCTACGTTTAGGCATTCTCAGCTCTTTTTTGTATAAACCAATATTGCCTTTGAAAATTGTCCAATCTGAGTTCTCCTTAGAATATTTTTCCCTATTGAAGCTTCCTCTGCATGTGGCCCTAAGCTCACTGAGCTGAGCGCTCCACCACACCGGTTTAGCCCTACCTCTTTGCTTACGAGCAGGGTATGATTTAACAGCAGATGTCTTCCATAGGCTCCATAGGTATAGTAATATATATGGAACTGATAAGAAACACCTTCTGAATCGATTTAGCCACGTCTGTCTATCTGTCCGTCCGTCCGTCTGTCTGTCCATCTGTCCGTTCGCACGATAACTTTCAATAGGACGAAGCGACTTGAAATTTAGGCAAAATGTTTGTAGTAGATTCTAGCTGGTTGGTATTGAAAAAAAATGGGCATAATCCAACCAATGGAACGCGTACCTCCCCTAAAAATGTAAAATAATTAAATGTATCTGTAATTGCCGACCGAATAACCGCGAATGACTCTAACTTTGGTAGGTGACTGGAGAGGGTAACTTTATACTCTCTTGTAAAAATGAAATCGGTCAGTTGGAAACTAACGGTACTTTCCTTACAAAGTGCCCTGTGTCACCCTACTTCCCAGTTTTTTTTTTGGTCTATAACTCTTGAACCAATCGACACAGAGAGCCAATTTTTGGAATGTCAAGTTGAGATGAGAAGCTGTTTTAGTTAAAGTAAGATGGGGATTACCAAAGGGACACCTACCTCCCCTACAAATGTCAATACATTAAATATTCATTTAACTTCGATAGATTGAAGCAAGTGACCTGAAAATTTCGCCAAATATTTGTAAAAGAAGTGTGCTGTTGGTAGGTACTGAAAATGGGCCAAAGGAACGCCTATATCCCCTACAAATGTTATCTAAAATATATGGTAACTTTCCGTAGAATGGAGCCAGCGACTTGAAATTTTGATCGAATGTTTGTAGTGTGGCTTACAGTGATGTAGTTGGTTTTGAGAATGGGAAATATCCTATCTCCCCTACAAATTTGTTGTAAGAAAAACTAACTCGTCTCAAAATTGCGCCTAACTTCCCTACAAAATGCCTTCATCGTGACCATAAAGGATAAATACTTTTAATGCATATGGCTGTTGCCTATTTGAAGTTCTGCACAAGTCTAGGGCATAAAGTAACAACTACTAGAGATGGGACTTCATACGATTTAAGCAAAAGCGCAGTGCCAATTGAGACGCAAATAATCAAATGAAAGTTGCCTTTGGAGGGATAGGGACGACAACACTTTAAAAAGCTCTTCAAATGCCAACTGCCTAGTACGTTTCATCGTATGAGTAACATGCTTGCTATTCCGCATACCCCTTCGTGTACTGATGGAATCCAACACATATGCTATGCACAACTACTAGGCAGGCACTCTTTAATTCGTATGGGGTCCCACTTCTTGTTAACAATCTCTATTCTTTGTCTAGGGTATATACGCTTCGGACTTGGGACTGAAGCGAAGCTTCGGTTTGGCTTGCGTATGATTTAACTCAACATACGAGTAGATCGCAAAACAATACATAGACAGATCTCCGCTTCATGTTTTGAAAGAGTCGCCACAAACCGAAAGAATAAGGGCACATAGTGAATTCCTGAACGGATCTAATCGTGAAAAGTAAAGTGGACACTGAAACTATAGGAGTATTTAGACGGAAGTGAAACTGATATCACTTCCCCCATCAATTGAACAGTTAAACCATAAGTCGAGCTATCAGTTGAGCCATTCACTATCGTTAGGTACTAATTCAGCTATCCGTCCTGGCATCTCTTCCATAAGTTTTGCGTAGAATTTTATGAAGAACGGATAGCTTAACAGATGGCTCGACTGACGGCTCGACTAATGGTTTGACTGATGGCTCGAGTACTAGCTCGATGCTCGACTGATGGCTCGGCTCGACTGATAGTTTCACCGATAGCTCAACTGATGGCTTGCTTGACTGATAGTTCAGTTGATAGCTCATGGATACGTGATAAAAGAAATACACAATAACAATAGATGGGAAAACTGTAACTCATATGGCCGTCTAAAAGTCCATTTATGAGTAATATGCATGCATCTGTAATTGGCATGAACACACTAAATGCTCGTAATTGCAATCTACTATTGTATATCCGATATGCTCATCATGATAATGAGAATTATTGCAAAGCATATTTAAGTGGGATGATCAGTTAATGTAGCTATAACTTGAAGCGATACATATCATGATACTGTCATGCTAAATGGTTGCATCATTTCTGCAATATAAACAGCGTACTACGGAATTGTGCTAGGATTGGTTCTAAAATGGAAGCAATTAGATAGGTTCAAATTCCTGGAAGTTATTTGAGAATGCATTCAAATAATCAGACAGCATAAGTTATTATGACTACGAGAGAATTACGCAATAAATAAAAGTGAAAACCAAATTATTGAGTATTGTGCACTGCACAAGCACATGATAACAGAAATAAAAAATCACCGCGTGTTTTCACGCATAGGTAATTGGAGAGTCATTATTATCAACAAAAGAAAAACCTCATGCTTTATTTGCATTTTCGATTAATTTCGAGAACAATGAATAATAATCCCTGTTCAATCAAATGCATACGCTTGACCTCAAAATATTTTCACAGACGTGGAACGTGCATGAATAATGAACGTTGGATGGCCTCATATCGAAAAGAACACCATGCCTGCGATGCTGCGTCGATGTCGTCAAGTGACTGGATGCGGTCATCACAAGAGAAGGGAAGTTTTAATTTAATAAGGAAATGCGTAGCTTAATGAACTAACGCCCCAGGAACTACAGGCCCAAAATGAAAATGAACAATTCGCCTCAATTTAGGGACGTTAGTTCTCATGGAATTTTCGTCCCAAAAACAGACGAACAATTGCTCCAAAATAAATAAACTATCGTCCCAAAGCCGAAACATTTAAAAAGACGAAAAACCGAATCAAATTTGTATACTGCATTGAGCAAAATCTCAGTCTGGTCCCAGAATAGGATTTACCCGGGAAAGCCTTCCGCTTTATGTAGTACGATCTCACGGCAATCTCAAAAAGGATTTCCTTAGACGGTACTAATCCACGGATATCCAAGGGGTCCGAAAGTTGATTGCCGCTTTAGACAGTACGAAGATATTTCCCAGAGTGGTTTGCCGCTTTAAGTAGTAAACACCCACGGAAATTCATTCTGGAAAATCTCTCTCCGCTTTAAGCAGTACCAAAATTTGGAGCAATGTTTCTTTGGAAAAATGATACAAAGTATCTACACTGCATGCAGATACATCGGAACATGGATATGTCTTTGGCTACCGACTGCGTGGAACCTGTTGTGTTGAAGATATCGACGTAAGTTTTATAAAGATCCCAGTATAGTTATACTGGATGAATTCATTCGACAAAACACGTCCCACGCTTTCGGTAGGCATAAGATGTACCGATGTATCTGCATGCAGTGTAGATACTTTGTATCATTTTCAAGACATACCGTCCCGCATAGTGTACAGGAGAATACAAATTAACCCAACCGTTGCCCCGTGTGTGGATCAAGCGATCATACACTCTACATATTTATATGCGCCTGTGCTTCGTTAGTACGTCAATCCGCGATCGATCGCGTCAAGCCGCGGTCTAGCTAAACACACTTACTATTAGATACTTAGATAGTACTCGTCTAAGTCTAAAGACGGTAAGCGCGACAACACAATTTTATTGCATTAACGTTTACGTTATCCGCGCTGCACAAACTGCATCATCTGCGCTATTCTCCTCACTAAATCAGAATTGTCCACTGTTAGTTGATATATCATCGATCGTGATAGTACGCGGTATGCGCGATACAAGTACGGTCGTAAGTTCCTTACATCCACGGGAAAAACACATTGGTGACCTTGGTGACACTGATTTCAGTCGGCTGGATGGGATTGGCCATCACAAGAAAGGGGTGGATCCGCCGCGGAAGTGTAGTCCAAGGTCCGTGGAGCAAGCATCTCTTTCGCACTGTCGCCGATGACGAAGCAACGCCCATCCATTGAACTTCTTCGACTCAACCGTCTCTCCATTGCCTGCATACGAGTGTGTGTGTATGTGTGTATGTGTGTGAAGTTGAAGCTATTTCCCGACCTACCCCAACGATTTTCTTACTGAGTCAGGTTAGTGACTAATTGATAAAAACAAAAAGATTGCTGTGAAGGAGGAGCCATAGCGCTGTGCACGAGTGAGGGAGACAGGTTGTCTGGATGTGGCTGGTGTTGTGAGCAGATTTGAATCACGAGGGGATGGCAGTTGAATGATGTTGACTTGTTTTATGGGTGCCTGGTTGTTTAGTCAGTTCATGATGCGAAGTTTTTCGATTTTCGTGAGTTCCCTTTGATGACTGACTCGGATTGACTGAGGATCGGCCACTACATTCATAGAACTCAGAAAAATTTTCAATGGGCTTGTTTCCTCTTCTGACCCCCGAGTAGAAAAACAGACATTTCGTGTGACGGACAAATTTTTTAGAATGACCCCCAGCTATAAGACATATCCATGTCAAAAAGCGTTTGTTATGATGGTTCATTTGGAACTATTGAAACTTTTTTTTTACTCCGAAAATTTTGCAAACTATATGTTGCCCCAAATTTGGGATGAGGGGAATTGTTAATTCTTGTTTTGGGGCGATGATTCCTGGGGCGTTAATTCACTGGGAGCACTGTGCGATGGCGGGCGACAAGCATGATCCATTATGCAATTGCAAGCTACATGCTTTCCGATTTGAAGTACGAACGGCGATTTGTTAATGTATTAAATGGCCTCTGATTTCAATCTCTCTCTCTGGTTTGGTCCCTCAGTCCCAGTGCGTGTAGTCCGGTGAGCATCCTTCACATTGCGTTGGGAAACGATTGAGAAAAAATCCAAATCGGATCGCTTAGCAGGCAATGTGAACTTAGCCTGAGAGGGAATCCACTTCAATTAAGAAAGCAGACAAGAGTGACATATACTACTCAGCAAAATTAATGTGTTGTGGCATGTGTAGCCCCCAGATATAAATGCCACAGAGCACATTTCTGATTAGGTGAATTGACAGAATGGGGCTCGCGAAGTCGAGTTCAATAAAATTGGGAATTTCGGTAGACTTGCAATTAATTAATAAAAAAAACAAGCTAGCTTGCCGGAGGGTATCATACTTTCGTTAAGACTTATGGTGCATTTGCCACTTTGAAATTAGCAGTAAAACTTGTTCCGATTTCACTATTCCTATGAGAGGTATATGAAATAGTAGACCGATTTCAACCAAATTTAGGAACGTGGTTTCGCAGTCAATATGATTGAATAATGTGAAATTTGGTAAAGACATCTTCAGAAATAAAAAAGTTTTTCTAACAAAAACTTGTTTTGGAACGGTCGTTCCCATGACAGTTATATGATAGAGTATTCCGATTTCAACCAAATTCGAGAATATAATTTAGCTAAAGATAATATTGATTAGTGTGAAATTTAAAAAAAAAAATATTTTTAGAAATAAAAAAGTTTTTCTCACAAAGACGAATTTTTGAACCGGTCGTTCCTATGGCAGCTATATGACGTAGTGGTTCGAATCCGCTGGTTCCGACATATTTTCAGCGTACAATAGAAGAATTTCAGCTCGATAGCGTTAAAACTGAGGGACTAATTTGCATAGAACCAGACGGACAGACAGACAGTAGAACAAAGCTTAATCGACTCGTCTCATCATACTGCTCTCGATCTCTCATCTTGGCGGACCGGATGCGTAATGTGCTTATTTATGTGGGGAGCATAGCTTGTAGAGTTCTGAACTATTAAAACGAAGTACCACTTTCACCTACACAAATACGTAAACCCTGAATTCATATTAGTTTTTTTCGTGACATGTGGGTGGACGGACGTATTTTCTTTTGGGTATTAGGTATCACGGAGTCAGGGGCAGACATCTATGATTTCAATTGAACTCATTTGTTTTCAATTTCATTCAACGGCAATCAATTGTTTCCCCTTGAATTGCTCACGGAAAAATATTTTTCGAAAGTTCACTTTATGTTTATAGATGCGGGACGTTGCGAAGTATGTTAAAATACTTCCCTACGAGGCGAATATTTCAGTTCTTTGCGCTTGCATTTACCACCCACTAATAAGAAACCTCACTGTTGCTCATGGGGAAATAGATCTCAGAAGATGATTATCGTCCTAAATATCCGTTATAAATTATGCATACATACATACATACAAATTTGTAAGCTTTTTTGCAAGCAGTAGCTGTTATGAAATTTGCATAATTTGAGAAAAAATTCATACGTTATGTGTGAAAAATTGACTGCGAATGAAAATAATTAATCAAAAAGATGATCAATCAAAAATTGCCGTCCGTCTACATGTATTTCGGCCTTTACTAGTCACAAGATCGTTGCACATTGTTCGCGATTAGCAACAAAGCCATAAAGCACAGAGCAATATTTGTATGTACGAGTATTTTTGTATCATCGACTGCGATCAACGCAGAGCTGTATCTAGCAAGACGGACCTTAATTGTACTAAGTAAAAAGGGACAGTGAGACCCAAAGGAGGCGAATATCTCTCAATCCCTCTCACATATTTTATTACTTCCTGGCCTGCAATTTAGATGGTCTTGTTCAAAATCTATTGTCATACTATCACCAATTCCACGAATGCGATTAAAGACGCCTGCGTCTTGTCAATAATAAATACAACGAACTACGAATTTCACCACTTTTCTTGTACTTTAGACAACGAATGACTTTGCTCCAACTGTGGTAGCTAATCACCGAACAAATTGATAAAACTGTGACACAAAGGCCCTGCATAAACCGCAAACCATGACTGAGTTTAAATTCTGCATGTAACGGAAAATAATTTCGAATTTCACAATATGTTGAATTAAGTTATCAATCGTATTGTTATATTGTAATGATGCTATAATTAAGTACACTCGAATACAAGTACAAGTACAATTGTGCTATTGCTAATAACACTTGAAACAATTATGGCGGATTGTTCTGCGTCTACTTGTCTCGACAAAGTGAGCAAGATGCCCTGTATTATCTGTGCAGGTTTCTGTGGTAAATCTTAATGGTGTCAAAGACCCCGTCAGCGTTACATCTTGCCTTCAAGAAAAACCTACGAGTTCTTCGAACCAGCGACTACTGCCTGAGAACCGTCAACAGCAACTACCACACCCCTCTCCTCGGCCTCCGCAACCTCAGCAGCAACATCAACAACGTAAGTCGCCGAATGATAATCAGCCTCAACCTACTAACTTATACGAATTCACGAATTCTAGCAAGAACTCAACGAGCTGCAAGAAAAATTTATCGCCTTTGCGAACAAACTCTGGCTACTTTGAAACTATTACATCGTTATCGACTATCCAAGACTCGCTATCTAATGGCATTGCCACCCGTTCTAGAGCAAAATCTCTATCCAATGCGATAACCAGCAGCGCCAAGCATTACTGCCGATTTGTTGCACCCACTTGTTGATAAAGCGTGGAATACAGAGACGTTTCCCACTGGGTGGAAGGAAGGATTTATCATCAAACTTCCGAAGAAGTCTAGCCTAACAGACTGTTGGAGAGGCATTTGTGTGCTTCCTGCTATTGCCAAAATAACAACTCGTCCTGGAAAGACTAAAGACTCACTTATAAAGCACAATTCATGAAGAGCGGACTGGTTTTCGATTCGGATTCTCCTGTGTCGATCACATTAATACCCTGCGAATCATCATTGAGCGCTGAGTACGACTCTCCGCTTCACTTGCTTTTCATCAATTTCGAGAAGGCTTTCGACAGTGTGAACCGGGATTATACATATATGGGCGACCTTGCGCAGGAGAAGCATCCCTGAGAAGCTTGTGGCTATTATTACGGCAACCTATGACGGCATGATGGCGCGCAGGGGTAGTTGACGCGCTATACCCCCCCACTTGGGTTTAAGGCAAAGAAGTAGTAAGACTTAAACCCCACAAAGCACATTAATGATTAGGTGAAGTGACAGATTAGAGCTGGGGAAGTAGACTTTAATAAAATTGGAAATTTTGGTATGTTTTTATAAGAAGTCTACCGAAAAAAGTAGGTAGGTAGTTTAAATTTCACCATAAAAATAAAAATATTTTTTTTTTACAGTTTGCTCTCTATGTTCAGCTCATGGATCTCTCATCTAGGCGGACCGGATGCGTAATGTGACTATTTATTTGGGGAGTCTATCTCGCAGAGTTCTGAACTATTAAAAGGAACTACCACTTCACTACACAAATACCTAAACCTGAATTAATTAGTGTTTTTCGTGACATGTGGTGTAATTTCAAATAAATTACACCACATGTCACGAAAAAAAAAATGTACAAATTCAGAAATTTCCAAGTACAACACAACTCACATGTCCATTAAGGCTGGTTCGCATTTGGCTAAGTAGTTTAGTCAAGTGGCGAATAATTTAGTAAAGTAAATGTCCGAACAACAACATTTTAGTCAAGTAGTTTAGTCAGTGACTAAACTACTTGACTAAATACTTCTATTCTACTGGATTTTTTCTGGCGAGTAGAGCCCCCCACCACGCTTCACTGTCCACTAAACAAGTGCGAACATAATGATTTTAGTCCAGTTCATTAGTTCATAGCTGCCGCGCTGTTAACACTAGCTACTGTACTGTACAGTTTAGTAAACTGAAGTGCGAACGATTTTTGGCGAGTTGCTACTTGCTCAGCTACTTGCTACTCGCCACTCGACTAAATTACTAAACAAATGCGAACAAGGCTTTAAGCGAAGTGAAATGGGAAAGACTGCCAACAGAGTATCCACTCGTAAATTCAACCAACCATTTCAAATTTAAAACATTGATAAATGTCGCGGACATTGGTCTAGCTTTGACACTACGCTGGGATGCTGTTCGGAGTTAATTT
Source organism: Chloromyia formosa (assembly GCA_964017055.1). Lineage (NCBI taxonomy): Eukaryota > Metazoa > Arthropoda > Insecta > Diptera > Stratiomyidae > Chloromyia > Chloromyia formosa. The sequence continues at coordinate 22,941,755 of OZ024816.1, read as the reverse complement.
CAGGAGAACAGGAGTTCGAATTCCTAAGTTGTGGCGTCTATTTTTTTCCAGAGGTTATCCTGGAAAGAGCGAATCACAACGAACAGAAGGACCAAATTAAAACCAAACAAATAACCAGCCTGAAAGTCATAAAGCTGTCAGCCTCTTTTGGATACCGCTGTCCTTTAATACCACCATTTGAGTATATTTTTTTCGATCATCGCCTGCGATAAACACAGAGCTGTGTCTAGCAAGACGGACCTTAATTATTGTACTAAGAAGAAAGGGACAGTGAGATCCAAGGAGGTGACTATCTCTCAATTCTTCTCAAATATTTTATTACAATACTTCCTGGCCTGCAATTTAGATGGTCTTGTTCAAAATCTATTGTCATACTATCACCAACTCAACGAACGCGATTAAAGAGGCCTGCGTCTTGTCAACAATGAATACAACGAACTACGAATTTCACCACTTTTCTTGTACTTTAGATATGCGAATGACTTTGTTCCAACTGTGGTAGCTAATGACCGAACAAACTGACAAAACTGTGACACAAAGGCAATGAATGAACCGCAAACAATGACGTTGTCTGGAAAACTGAGTTCGAGTTCCGTACGGAACGGAAAAAGAATTTTGAATTTCACAATATGTTGAATGAAGTTATCAATCGTGTTGTTATATGGTGCTGCTATTTGCTGTAGTACCTATACAATGCGACCGTTCAGAAGGGGGAGCACCTATACAATGGGACCGTTCAAAAGGGGAAGCCCTTTTCAGGAGTAGAAGGGAATTAGAATTAGAGTAACGCCACAATTGCGAGAAACATATTACAAAAAAAGAAACACAACCAAGAAGGCGCACTTGTTAAATTTAATGCCGTTTTTATACCCTAGACTTATAGTACCTATAGGGTATATTGTTTTGTCACGACGAAAATATGCAACACCTTAAAGGAGGCTCCGGAGGTATAGCAATGTATACATATAAATGATCAGGGTCACCTCCTGACTCGATTTAGCCATGTCAGTCTGTCCGTCTGTCTGTCCGTTCGTACGATAACTTTCGATAGAATGAAGCTAGAGACTTGAAATTTTGGTCAAATGTTTGTAGTAGGATCTAGTTGGTTGGTATTAAAAATGGGCAATATCCGACCGAAGGAATCCCTACCTCACCTACAAATGAAACTTCAAATAAGCGCTAACTTTCGGAAGAATGGAGCTGAAGACTTGAAATTGTGTTTGAATGTTCGTAGCATGATCTAATCGGTTGATGGCAATGATGGGCATGATCCGACCCGAGGAACCTCTACCTCCCCTACAAATGAAACTTCAAATAAGCGATAACTTTTGATAGAATGAAGCCAGCAGCTTGAAATTTTGGTCAAATGTTTGACTTAGGATTGAGTTACTTGATATTAAAGATGAGCCAGATCCGACCCAAGGAACCCCTACCTCCCCTACAAATGAAACTTCAAATAAGCGATAACTTTTAATAGAATGATGCCAGCGACTTTAGAGTACGATTAGGTTAGTTGGTATTAAAGATGGGCCAGATCCAACCCAGGGAACCCCTACATCCCCTACAAATGAAACTTCAAATAAGCGATAACTTTTGATAGAATGAAGCCAGCGACTTGAAATTCTGGTCAAATGTTTAAATTAGGATTGAGTTAGTTTATATTAAAGATGGGCCAGATCCGACCCAAGAAACCCCTACCTCCCCTACATATGAAACTTCAAATAAGCGATAAATTTCGATAGAATGAAGCCAGAAACTTGAAATTTTGTTTAAATGTTTGTAGCATCATCTAATTGGTTGGTGGCAGTGATGGGCAAGATGCGACCCAAGGAACCCCTACCTCCCCTACAAGTGAGACTTCAAATAAGCAATAACTTTCCATAGAATAAAGCTAATGACTTGAAAAATTCGACAAATATTTGTATCATGGGTTAGATAATTAATTTAGAGAATGGTCAAGATCCTCCCGAATGAGTGCCAACCTCCCCTATAAAGTGGCCATATAGGAAACTCACTTTTAATGCATATGGTCGTTACTGGTGCTTTTAGTATCACCACTAGGTCTGTACAAGTCTAGGGTATACACCCTTTGGACTCCAGGCCGGAGCGAAGCTTCGGTCCGGTTAAAATTCAACTTGTATGATACAGCAATCAATTCAGCAATTCAGATACATATGAACCTAAAAGATTAAAAGATCAGAAATGTATCGGAAAAAAGTTGTGGTACATTTCTCATCTGTCAAACTTACATGCAATCTGCACTTGAAATTGAATGGAAGTTGAAAGCTACAAAACATGTTTCGTGGTTGGCTGAACGCACTCATTGCTAGCACAGCCAGCATTCACAAATTGGTAGCGCTACCAGAGCGCTCCCATTTCTGCCCCAATTTTGCACTGAATCGCAACAAAGAAATGGGAGCGCTCCGATAGCGCTACCATTTGTGCAGCCATATTGTTGAACAGAAAACGGATTTCGAGCACTGGCAGACTTCAAAAGCTTTCTGCTTCACTATACATGACATATTGAAAGCAGTAACGTGACAAAGAAACAAATTAACATGTCGTAAACAAGTTACGTGCACAGAACACGCATTTCATTCAATTCAATAGGAATCAACCTGCGGCTGTACGCTTCGTTTGTTGTGGGTAATTGACAGCTCCCATCAGTTTGACGTTGTCTTCTTATTTTAGCAAGTGCCACCAACTCAAAATCTAGAATGTATGAACTGACTTTTGAGATACATGCCGTTTTATTCATTCATGATCCAGATCAGAATGAATCCAGTGCACCTATTATCATACTTTTGCCTTACCAAAGATTAATTTATTTTATGCTAGTGCCACCAATGTGCTCCTGTGATTTGCCGTCAAAAAGGATTCAAAATTTGACAAAAGTCGTCGTTGCTTAACGTTTTATAGAACATGTTTCGAAGTGCACCACTTCTTACCTTGATTTCTCGCAAAGTAATGATGAAATCGTTATGATAGCCCAGGGATATAAGAATTTAACCTCGGAATTTAAAATAAAAAGCTGAATTTTTGCATACACGTTCCTTTTGACCTTCTAAACATACTTAAGGTGAAAAGTCACGTAAAATCGCGTGTCTTAAGATATTTAACGGTAAAGTAAAAAAAAATCGGTTTTTAACCGATTTTTTAAAAGAAATCGATAACGGAAGAAACTATAAGGGTGAAACTTGTCCAATTGGTGGGTGTTAGTAAAGACAAGGCTCATATTCCATTTCAGCCAAATCCATCAATTTGTTCAAAAGAATTTTATTAGCAAAATATTTCGATAACGGAAGAAGCTAACTAAGCGAAATTCGTCTAGTTGGTGGCCGTTAGTGAGGAGTAGGCTCATACTTAATTCCACAAAAATTCATCAACTCATTCGAAAGTTCAGCTATTTAACGGTATATTTTTTTTAGCTAAATATCTAAATAACGGAAGCTGAAATTATATTTGACGCCAACTACGTCCCCCAATCGCAACTAATCGGCTGCCTGTTATAGTCATATCTCTTGTTCCGTGTCAATTTGACACGTATAACCGCCGAAAAAAAGATCCTTAAGGGCCAAATATACGGTTAAGTAAGTTTGTCCAACTTACTTGTTGATGAATTGGCTTTAAGCTGATTGTTTTTGTGTGGTAGTGGAGAGCGAGTTTGAGTCATTTTTGACTTAGACTCGCAATGACCCACTCCACTTTATTCTTGATTACTTGTTGAACATTTGAGGCGAAGTTTGTCAAGTAAGTTTGTTGTCGAAGCTCACCACATCAGATTTTGATTAAATTACTTTCCGAAAAGTAAATCGAATTTAATAAATACTAAATGAAAAGTAATTAAATAGTAACTATTACTTTTGAAAGTTCACGATAGGAACTGCAAATTTCAAAGTTGGCTGGCTTGAAACGACCACGTACGGCCAAACTTACTTGTCAAGCCATCAGTCGACAAACTTATTTTCCGCCGAGATCAGAAACTCGCCAAACTGATCATCAATCAAGCCAAAAAAAAACTTTGGTCACATACGGTCAAATGTTCCATTTTGAAGAAAAACAATTTTCCTTATAGTCGATGATGTATTTATTTTCCTATATACGTATTTCGGCAGCTACTTGCTGCCTTCTTCAGTAGAATAGATATAGGAAAATAAATACATCATCGACTATAAGGAAAATTGTTTTTCTTCAAAATGGAACATATCACAGTCGGTGCAAATAAGCTGCATTTAATAGATAATATACGGTCAAACTTAGTTGAAAGCGAAGTTTGACAAACTTAATTGACCGTGTATGTGCCTAGACCTGTTCGGCCCTAAGATTTCAAGACCGGTTTTAGGTTTTTATGAAAACCGGTTTTCCTAGCGATCAACTGGATCATTAAAAAAAAAGCGGCTCATGGTTTAAAAAAAAGCGGGTTAAAAACCGACTCATTAAAAAACCGATTCACTAAAAAAAACCGGCCGAGTAGTCGGTATTCAAAACCGACTTGTTAAAAACCGACCGGCTCCGACGAGTTAAAAGCCGACTCATTAAAAAAAACCGATTCACCAAAAAACCGACCGAGTACTCGAGTACTCGAAAACCGACTTGATAAAAACCGACCGGCTCATGGTTAAAAAAAAACCGGGTTAAAAGCTGACTCATTAAGAGACCGATTCACAAAAAAAAAACTGTTTTTAGCTCGTCGGAGCCGGTCGTTTTTGGTCGGTTTTTTGGTGAATCGGTCTTTTAATGGGTCGGTTTTTAACCCGGCTTTTTTAACCATGAGTCGGTTTTTGAGTACTCGATGAATCGGTTTTTTAATGAGTCGGTTTTTAACAAGTCGGTCGGTTTTTCTACCGATCATGAGTCGGTTTTTATGACCATAATCCGGTTTTTTAATGATTCGGTTTTTTCGAAACCGGTACTTTGGAATCTCGGGACCGGTACTAACAGAAGACCGGTTTCAAACCGATGGACCGGTTATAGGAACAGGCCTGTATGTACCTTCTTACAAACTTGCAATACTTCTTTGAATTAGAAGTAGAAGCATGCACTCCTAAGAGCGTGAACGTAACATCGATCAAAACAAATGTGGGAAATTTGACGCTGTGATCGCCAGTCTTCATGGTAAAAATCACGAATCGATCAGTCAAGCTTCCTTAATCAATTCCAGCCCCAATTCGTGAATTTTTGCCATTAAAACTAGCGATAACAGCGTCAAAGCGTCAAAGTTCACATTTTGATACACACTCTGATGTTCATGGACACCAAAAAAAAAAACTTCTAGAAACAACAATTGAAATAAAAAATACCTGATATTTTCAGGGTTGTGTTACAACACATAGTTCTACAAATGGACAAACTATTTTCCTCGCTACATCATGTTCAACCTAGGAACTTTGTAATCATCCCTCGTTTATTAAAATTTATCAATAAACGTTTGTCTGCAAATATACCGATTACATACGTTTGAAAATTGCCGCATCACTTTTATGTGACGTCATATGAGTGAATCAAACATGAAATATCGATTGAATAGTCAAAAATCTTGACCTTGAAAACTACAATGCATGATCTTTGTACAGATACGCATATTAAGGCGCGTATCCGTTATCATTACAATTAGCTCTGATTAGAATAACTCACAGATAAAGTGCGAACAATGTTATGGAAAATGTAACATTCTTTTGTTATTACAATAGAACTACAAAAATTTGTAACTGCAATTATTTTTCTTTTCTTTTTCGTTTTTGTCAACGCACATACAGTGCTGGAAAAAAAAGTTGCTCAAACTATTTTATTCCCTTTTTGACAAAATTTCTTCGAAGTAGTTAGAGGGACGGTGTTTTATTGGCGCAGCTTATAACGAAATATGTACTATATATATATCCTGTCTAAAAATAGTGAAAAGTTTTGAAAGAAGTTCACTCAGTTGGTGATAACAGCGTAATAAGCAAAAAAAAGTGCACTTCGAGTGATAAAATAGGAAAAAGTTAGTGCGGGAAACAAAACCAATATACTTGTTGCAATGTTTTGATTTTCGCGCGACAAAATGTAAACATTTGCAAAATAAGTGAGAGTGTTCCTCAGTGTACTGTACAAGGGAACTCGAAGAAGTTTCGGAAATGGGCCCCACTGAGCGGAAGAAAGGCTTTTAACGATCAGGAAAAACAACCCAATTTGTGGATCGCTTCTTACCGTTACAAAGCCATTCGAACTGGTTGACTTCAGCTGACTATAGGAACGACCTAGTTCTAGCAACTTGTTGCAAATCTCATCAAGTTTGGTGAGAGAAAAGCTTGTAAAAGCTGGCTTACGTGAGTGGGATCCAGTCCATAAGCCAAACTTTCCGTTTAAAAATCAGGCTAAAACGTTTGAAATGGGCGCAGGAGCATGTGATATGAACTCAGAAGATTTGGAACATTACCATCTACCTTAGTGTGTCGATATTTAAGCAACATGTTGGCGACTGATGAATCTGCGTGCAGCGGAACCTCGAAAAACGCTAAGCGGTGAATGCCTTCGAAGATTCCATCCGAAATCTGAAGGGTTTATGGTGTGAGGATTTTTTTCCGGTCGTGAAGGTGGTGAAACATACTTTCCTAGTTCAAAAGTAACAGCAGCAGTTTACTTCAAAATCCTGGAAAGCGAATTGGAGCCTTACGCTTTAGGCATTCACAGCCATTAGCCTTCCTCGACACTTCCGCTCCACGCAAAATCTTCCGTAGTCAACATGTTGCTTAAATTTCAACTATCCCGGAAATTGCAGTATTCTCCATCTTCCAAATCTATGTGACATGCTCCTGAGCCCATTTCAAACCTTTTAGCCTAATTTTTAACGGAAAGTCTGACTTACCAACTGGCTTCTATGTACGTACGCCAGATTTCGCAAGCCTTATTCTCAACAAACTTGTTGAAATTTCCATACCCGTTGCTAAAATTAGACCGTTCGTAAGACCAGATGAAATTTTGGATCAGTTCGGACGGCTTTGTAACGGTAAGAAGCGATCTACAACTGGGGTCGTTTTTCCCTGATCGTCCAAAGATTTTCTTCCGCTCGATGGGGCCCATTTCCGAAACTTCTTCGAGTTCCATTGCACAGTACACTGAGGAACATCCACTCGTTTACTTCTTTTCAAATATTGTACATATTTCGATTTTCTCGCACCAAAATCAAAATATTGCTCTTGTTTTCCGCACTCACTTTTTCTGATCTTTATCACTCAAACTGCGCTTTTTCGCTTATTACACTATTATCATCAACTGAGTGAACTTCTTTCAAAACTTTTAACTATTTCTAGACAGGATACACATACTTTGTTATAACCTAAACCAATAAAACATCGACATTCTAACTACATACTTCCGAGAATTTTTGCGAAAAAGGAAATTAAATAGTTTGAGCAACTTTTTTTTTCCAGCAGTGTACATAGCATCGAGATCGAAGATAGAAGAGGGATCATCATCACACACAATCCACACATACTTCACCACAATTTTTTTTTTTTTTCATCCCCTGCCTTCCCCTATCAGCGGGTTTTCTCCCGACTGTCTATTGCATGGAGTCACATAATAATCATAATAAGAGACGATGAGCAAACAGTTGACAGTCAAGAACAAGATCCGTACCGGAAGGAGAAAACGAGCATAGGCTGGGCGTTATCAAGGTCCGTAGTGTGCATCTATTACAGTGTGGGTGAACGCTAGCAATTTCGAATATGTCCTCTCCATTTAAAATTTTTTTTTTGTATTCTATAATGTTTAGCGTGTACCTTGCACATTAAGTCTCGCTTTACAAAGTTACATTTTTTTCAATTTATGAAGAAAAAAAATGTGGACAATCCGATAACTGTACTAAGGCATCAGTTAGATATTAGTCTTTCGCCAATTCAGACATTCAGGAAATATCCTTCTACTGATTTTGTGTACAATCTAGGGAAAGAGAGAAGAGGCAAATACTCGTACGCCTCAGCTGTCTATATCCTCTTTTACTTGATTTTAAATTTTCCAGTATAACTGCAATTTCCGTGACATTTTTACACACCTTTGACTTGGTAACAGGACGAGACAGATGTCTGCAAATTTACGTTTGGTAATTAATTGCCAACACAAATACAGAGTTCTGATTTTGATAAAGTTAAATTTCCTACGGGCAGTAAAAAATTAAAAAAAATAACAAGCCGAAGATATCATACCTTCGTTGTGACTGATGGTGCATTTGCAACTTTAAAATTAGTAGTAAAACTTGATTTCACTGTTCCTATGAGAGGTATATGAAATAGTGGGCCGATTTCAACCAAATTTAGGAACGTGGTTTGGCAGCCCAACTAGCATTTTTGGTTTCAGTCACGTAGCTGCCACTCCAGTTTCTCCTTTGAAAGTAGCGGTTACTGTGAATCGGTACGTAATAGGGACGTATTTGCCACGGAAATGTTACTAAAATGGGGAATGAAAGGGTTGGTGATTGGTTCGATTTCGCCACCAATTTTGCCACGTGTTTGGGACGTACCAAACTAGTGAAAATATTTACCCAAACACGTACCTGGTACTTTATTAGATCCCTTTTTCCCATACAAACATAACTTGCGAGTGTGTATTGGAAATGATTAATACAATTCAATAAACATATTAAATGTATATGTATTTAATAAACATGTATGAATTGCATTGTTGGTCCCAACTTATTCTCGAATAAGAATTGAAAATATGAATTTAATATTTAGAACATAATGACCATCAGCGTATCTTTTTAAGAACAAAAATGTATGCCAAGGACATTTCATTGTGAAAGTTGGCATTGTAGTTCGAAAAATTACAACGCCTTTCAAATATTCTTTAAATTTCAAAGTAGAATATGGAAAAATTAATAAAATGAAATTGTGGTTTTTTTTATAATTTAGGGTTTCTTTGCCCTCAATTGCTGGGTTATAATGCCTATTTGCTTAAACAATAACAAATCCTTCCTAATAGTTCAAACATATCTATTTTTTTAAAGGTTTTCGATATTCAATTCTGAAAAGAATTAAAAAGATGGTGATTATCTGGATACTTTATAGTAGAAATAATGATAGTAATGTCACGATTTCGCTACCTAAAAAGGTACTTTATAGTTCCTCACTAGGAAGTAACCATATTGTGGTGCCCAACACGAAACATTCACCTGCATTTGTGTAATATATAGTGGCAACATTTTTCTCAAGTCCCAGGTTATGAAAAATCGCCACTCTGGAACCATATTAAAATCAGAAAATAATGCCACTTAAATGGTCCAACTGCAACTATGCTGGAACGTTCCGCGAGCTACGTTACAGGATTTCTTACCATGAAGTTGCAACTCTAGTACCAAAAACGTAGCAGCAACTTCATATAGTGGCAGAATCGAAAACATTGGTATTTGCTACTTAAAATGTTACTTGGGAGTGGCAACCTTTCAGTTTCCAGGGCCCGGGCTGGGGAAATCACTTTTCACTCGGATTTTTGTCACTTTTCACTCACGTCACTCTAGAAGTCTAGAATTTGCAAAACAAAATATTTTTTTTTATTTTTTTTTTTAAGTTTTTATTTTTTAGTTTTTTAATTTTTTTTTAGGTTTTTTTTTTTCTGATTTTTACTGAATGTTTAGTATATTGGAGGTATGGAAAATTGAAATATTCGCAAATCCCCTTGCGTGGGCAGTTTTAAACATACCAAACATTCAGTATAAATCATTAAAACAACAAAAAAAAATAAGAAAAAAAAATAAAAATTAAAAAAACTAAAAATTAAAAAAATTAAAAAATTAAAAAATTAAAAATTAAAAAATTAAAAAATTAAAAATAAAATTAAAAATATATATATTTTTTTAATTTGAGAGTCTTACGCGAGCGATAAATGAAAATCCGAGTGAAAAGTGATTTTTCCACCCCGGGCCCAGGAAACTAAAAATATCCCCGAGTTCGGTTCAAAACTGATCTCGATGCTTATGCCTTGCCTATTTTGTCCGACGCTGTAGACTTGACATACCGACAACAACAAATATAGAGCTAGCTGTAAATCTCAAAGCCCGCCATGAACTAGCCATGGGTTCGAAAGTTAAACACTTGACCAAATAAAGATAATTCATATACCCGAAAAATACCGCTGCCTAAATTACAAAACAAGAAGTCATGAAAAATTAAAGGACACTAACTAAACCCCATAATTGTGTTAGGCGAAATTCACACACACGACACCGCGCTGCACGACTGCTTGAAATTTCAGTCGAGATACACAGCATCAAATGGGCGGATTCACACTCATCGCTCAGCATGCGATACGATCGACTATGCTTGGCTATTGTGCGTGGCTGCGTCGGAGCTGAAAATGTAGCTAATCTGAATATCGCCTTAATGGCGATCAAAGAGCTCACATTGAACTCCTCAGATTGCCCAAAAGCAAAAATATTATTTTTTTCAATACAATAAAAATAAAAAATACAGGAAATAAAAACCAACAAAGAAAATACATGATAAAATAATATCAATCAACAATTACTTACAGCTATAGAGTCGTTTTATTTTAATTACGCTTCACGAGGAGAAGTTATGAAAAATCGACCGTTCACAACAGCGTGTCAAAACCAAATGTGTTGACAACAAATGTTTTGAAAACGTTTATACCCGAATGACGTACATACTTATGTAGTAGGAATGTACGAATAAATGAGTCATGCAAACTATTGTTGTTTATCAACTGCACGTGTCATTAATCGTATGTTCGCGAACACCCTGTACATTATCAGCTGCTTGCAAATTTTGTGAAATTCCATTTGTTAGATTCCAGTTTGCGTCATAATAGAAAATCGTAATAAAAACAATTGCGTAGTTGATGACGACTCTTGGAATACAGTCACCCTGTGAATTTCCTCACGTTTGGTAATGTCGAATTCAATTGTGAAATTTCGATGATTTTGATATTACAAATTACTAGAAACTGTTAATTGAATAAATGGGTGAGTGCGCATCTGAAAATGCACAAGTTTGTATCAATTACATATGATGAAATTAATAAAGCTTTACATATAGCTTGGACACATGTTGCGCCTGAATGATCATTCGGCGAATGATAAATTGCTGGCAGTGACAAATTTGTCATACACACATTGGGTGGTATGCATAATAATGAGGATATACTCAAGAGTGAAGTCTATTGAGGACATTCCTGAGTCTGCTATGTTCGGTGAATCGAGTGAAAAAGTTGTATGCATAAAACTACTCTCCGCTCCATAGTGAAAATTGAGTGGAATTCTGTCAACTCAGCTTTACTCCACTCGACTCACTTTATGCATACCACCCATTATAATGTGAACGTCACTTCAACTGTCACTGTGAAATCGACTTAGCACTGATTTTTTCGATAAATATTGGTTATATCGTTTACCAACGAATATATCGCTTAGCAACAAATGAATATCATTTTTATTGCATAGCAACGAGTGAATATTGTTGTTGTTGTTAATTGCCTTAACCCCTACATAGGCGCGTCAACATCTCTAACATTTCTATGCGTTGTTGACGTTTCGATAGCATATCTACCTTTTCTGAGGTGCAGTTGCTAGCATACACCTCCTATCCGCGCTGTCTTTATACTGACAAGCTCGGAACACTATGAGAGTTCTATTAGTACTCACAGGCAGTTTTTAATCGCACCGAGATTTGAAATCCGAGCTCTAGATTAGTATCGTAGAGCGGTGACCGAACGACCACGGCCACCGAGCGCAATCGTGACACATGAAATTGAATTCTCACTCGAATGGGAATGACAACTCACGTGCATTGTGTGTCAAAGGTATTAGGTTTTTTTCGTATAGAGCAGAGTAGAGCAGGAGAAGCGGCAAAAAACGCTATATAGAGCAGATCATAGTAAAATTAAAAAAATAAATAAATAACTGGCGCAACAGTCCAAATGAGTTAGCATAATCTCATTTTCTAGATCGTAACGGTATGTCTTGTGCAGAGGTGTGTGTGATCAGCAACACGCTGAACCGAGTTATTTACCCCATAAATGGATACTCACTTAACAGCTGAGTGGGCTCATAGTCCGACATATGTAAATTCCTTTTTTATCGAAAACTACCGCATTCATTCCTGCATTACAAAGAACCGATGGTGAAAGTTCTAGCCTCGGTACTTACTCGTTACCATAAAAGAATCCGTCGCTGGCTTCCCAACTATAAACCCCCTGATCTCATTTCGCATAATATGGCAACTCTAGATATTAGTACGCCACTAAGAGCATTATTTATCCAAAATGAAAATGCTCGAACTACTCGTATCTTATCTACTCTTTTTTGTTTACAAATTCAGAGAAATTGAAAGCTGGCACAACAACAAATTTTGTGTTCACCCGGAAACGAATGTGAGCTAATTTGCATGTCCAAATAAGGTTGCCTGAACCTGAACCTGAGAAGAACGAATCTATTTTTCATAACAAATCGTTGAATGGATTACTCATAATTCATAATAATGAATGAGAAAATTCTTCGAATACTTGAACTAAAAAATTGTAATAAAAATTTGTAGCAATCTCCCAATAGTAGTAAAGAAAACAGATAACAGCAAGCCCCCCCCCCCCCTATTCTGCCGCGGGCCCCCTGGTTAGAATCCGGTCAGAGTCTCCCTTATTTTTTCATTTCATTTCAAGTTTTCAGGTAAGGTTAAAAAAAAGCTCAAATATTGGGGTTTTTTTCGATACATATTTATTGAACACTCGCATACACACAAATTTAGCGAACTTAAGTATTAATGTACGAGTATATCAGGAAAGGAGATTCATTTTTCAACCCATTTTTTTAGCAAATTGATCAATGACGTCTGGAAAATCGATTATTATCATAACTCGTTTTCGATCGCTCAAGGTTGAGTTCCTAGACCGCGACTGAGCGTTTGCGACTATGAAAAAAAAACTATCATAACAGAACACTATTCGTTTGTATTTTAAAGTTTAAGGGATCGTCGAATCCTGTTTGTAGTTGTCCGACTGTATCATACTTCAACATAAACTACACAGGAATGGTGCTCCGTTATGATCATTTCTTCCCCAGTCCCAAACGCAAGTCACTCAGTCGCGGCCTAGGAACTCACACCTTAAAAGATCGTTTTGCCAGCTACACAATCGTCGAATATTGCTCGCGATTAGCGATCAAGCCATAGAGCACGGAACACTATTTGGATCTATCTTTTTGATCGTCGCCAGCGATCGATGCAGAGTGGTGCCTAGTAAACTGCACCTTAAAACTGCAAGGTATTTTGTCGAGTGCGTTCAGCCAAACCCGAAACACGTTTTGTTGCTTTCAACTTCCATTCAATTTCAACCGCAGATCGCAGATAAAAGTACCACAAATTTTTTCTCCTCGTTTAGGTTCATACGCATCTGAATTGCTGAATGAAACAAGTTGAGTTTTAAAAACGCAACCATCCTTTGCTGTACTGTTGTGCTTCTTTGCCAAGTTCTTAAAGAATTCGATAATAAGCTGAATTATCTTTCAGCTGATGAAACCGTCACAGGAATCGTGCAGAACATACGAATTTCAGCACACTAATTGCGGCGAACAGAGAAAAAGAAGGAAAATAAATTACCCAAGACCTGCAGCTTTTTGGCCTGATTCTTCTACTAAAATATATGGACCGGGCGGGTGTTCCGGCGAAATGAGATGGAATTGGGGAATGTGCGTTTGAACAGGTTGGTTCGGGACCATATGGACCGGGCGAGTGTTCCGGGGTAGAGGGCGCGTGTCTCTCTGTTTGCTTTTCAGCAGACGGAATGAGGTGAAATTGCATCAGGGAATTTAGTATGCGAGGGCGGTCCAATAAGTACTTAGCCTCACTGCCCGATGGCGCCACTATCGCAAGAGAAATTTACTATCGTGTAGTACATTCTCGTAGACGGCTACTGTCAAAATTTCAGCCGAATCGAACTCGTAGTTTTGTTTTGACCGCATGTGGAAGCGGGCGTGTCGGCGGATCTTAGAAAAATGGAAAAAGAGCAATATCGGTCGGTGATTCGATTTTTGTTTTTGGAAGGGAAATCGCGCAGCGAAATCAAAAAGCGCTTGGATGCTGTGTACGGTGACTTCTCCTTCGATGGCGACCGTCAAAAATTGATTTAACGAGTTTCAACGTGGTCGCAAATCGGTTTTTGATGAGCCACGCACAGGTGCCCCGAAAACGGCTACCACGGAGGATAACGTGACAAAAATCCACGATCTCGTATTGGCAGACCGCCGATTGAAGGTGCGCGAGAAAGCTGAGACAGTAGGCATCTCAAAAGACCGGGTGGGTCATATCCTGCATGAAATTTTGGGCATGAGAAAGCTGCCGGCGCGATGGGTGCCGCGTTTGCTCACTCCGGACAACAAGCGCAACCGTGAGACCACTTCAGAGCAGTGTTTGACGCTGTTTAAGCGCAATCCGAAGGAGTTTCTGCGTCGTATGGTGACTGTCGACGAAACATCCACTGATACAGACCAGAGACCAAGGAACTGTCGAAACAGTGGACTTCACCCAGCAAACGTGCTCCGAAGAGGGCAAAGACTGTCCTATCGGCCGGAAAGGTGATGGCAACCGTTTTCTGGGATTCACAAGGTGTGATCTACATCGACTACCTGGAGAAGGGCTCTACTATGCCGAATTATTGGGCCGATTCGACGCCGAATTGCAAAGAAACCGGCCCCATTTGGTGAAGAAAAAAATGCTCTTCCACCATGACAACGCACCGGCTCACACCTCCGCCGTCGCCACGGCCAAATTGGTGGAATTGGGCTACCAACGTATTCTCCAGATTTGCCCCGTGCGACTTCTTTTTGTTTTCAAATTTGAAAAGGTCACTCGCTGGGCAGAAATTTGAGTCGAATGAGGAGGTCATCGCCGCTACGGAGGCCTACTTTGCAGACCTCGAGAAAACGTATTTTTCAGACGGGTTAAAGAAGTTGGAGCATCGCTGGGTCAAGTGTATTGAGCTAGAAGGAGACTATGTTGAGAAATAGATCGACACTTTTCCAAAATTTTCGTTTTCCTTTTGTAGGCTAAGTACTTATCGGACCACCCTATGTATATTTGAACTAACTGGAGTTGGCGTTCATTCAGTAAGATATTGTCCAATTTCAAAATCAACCTACTACAAATATTTGACCGAGATTTCAAGTCACTAGCTTCATTTTATCGAAAGTTATCGATTATTTTAAGTCTCATATGTAGAGAAGAGTCGGATCCTGCGCATTTTTAACAGTAGCTAACTAGATCCAAGTTCAATATTTCGCCAAAAATTTCATGTCGCTAGCTTAATTCTATTGGAAGTTATCGTTTATTTGAAGTTTTATTTGTAGAAGAGGTAGAGGTTCCTTTGGTCGGATCCTGCCCATTTTCAGCACCTACTAACTAGATCTTACTATCAACATCCGACCATTTTCAACTCGCTAGCTTTATCCTGTCGAAAGTTATCGTAGTTAAACGAATATTTCGTTGTTTTTTTACATTCGTAGGGGAGGTAGGCGTTCCTTTGTCCTGATTATGAATATCTTACTAAAAACTTAGTTAGCTTCTCATCTGAAGTCTACGTACCAAAAATCAGCTCCCTACGTCAACTGGCTCAAGATTTATACACAAAAACCCTGAAAAGGAGAGTAATGGGGACCTCTTTGTAAGAAAAGTACCGTTATTTTCAAACTGGTTAATCTCATTTTTACAGGAGACTACAAAATGACCCTTTCGAGTCATCTGCTAAAGCTAGAGCTTTTCACGTTTATTTAATCGGGAGTTAATTTAATTAAATTTAATTATTTCAAATATATGAGGGAGGCAGGCGCTCCCTTAACCGGATCACGCCCATTTTCAATACCAACCAACTAGATCATACTAATCAATTGCCCTAACTCCTTGTGGGGTATAGCGCGTCAACTGTTACAACTGTTGTATTACAATACACTGGAGTACTAAAAAAATATATAGACAACTTTCGTGTTATGCTTAATTTATGTAGTCAGCAGTCCCAATGAGAGGAAAAATAAAATTTGACAAACAAACTACGAAACTGAACTGGAAGCCATTTTAAGTTCTTCTAAATATGTACATATTTGATACGAAATTCACTTTATCTCTCCGAGGGCACCTGAGCCGTCCGACAATCGTTCCTTATCGCCTTTTTTTATACTCCCCATTTTTTTGTCCCTTTGTTTGTGTTATCTTTCCCAGGCCTATGAATTTTATTAATACGTAAAGGATAGGGGCAACGAGCGGCGAAAACCCCACCCACGTCTCCCAAACTGAGCTACAGCAAGCATAGACCGCTGCTTAGCTTGTAGAGGGGCCTATTTCTTCGACAGATGGCACTGTCCGCCCTTCACGGTCATAATGCAACCTTAGGCTCCGTCTTCACGGGCATCTTGTGATGCCCACCAATCCGTCCATTACACACTTTCATAGGACGAGCGGAAAACTCACATTCCTATCAAACTTACGTGGTTTGGTGGTTTGGCAAAAAATTATTCGGCTCGATGGTGTGCGGAGACTTTAGACATTGCGTTATGCATAAATTATGGTTATTTAGGAATAATTCTACCGTCTTTCCGCATTCTACCAGAGTTCCTCGTAAATTTTACCAAATGTTAGCAGGTGTCATTAAGCTCAACATTCCCTTCGGAACCGAAGAATATTTGAATCGCACCGAGCCATTTCACTTTCATAGGAACGTGCTTGAAGATAGGTGAATCAAGAGAATTTTTCCGCACATGTCTATGAAAGTTAAATGGTTGGATGCGACAAACAAATGATTCGGTTCAAGGATTTCCGGGTTTACACACCTCCTGAACGTCTAAATTATGGCAATGAAGAACGTTGAACTTTGGTTACAGCTTGCATGACTATAATTCTGAAATCAATATAACAGCCGCGTTTAGTTGTGCAGTGCAGATCATAGTAGAACAACAATTACACGCGTTACACCAACAAAAATGTTCTGGATTGAACTGGATGTGTGTGTAACGCGTGCAATTTTTGTTCTGCTATGGTCTGCCAAATAGTCTAACCGGCACAAGAGTGATCACTCCATAGAACTTTCGCCTCTGCCAGTAGATTTGTATATATTAATTCTCTTGTTTATCTCTCTTGTGTAGTCTATACTATTTGTCAATATATACAAATCTACTGGTGGAGGCGAAAGTTCTATGGAGTGATCACTCTTGTGCAGTCTATACTATGTATTTGGATCTGCACTGTACAAAAACCGCAACTAACATCATCCAGCGTGTAAAAATGACCAAAGTGGCATTTCATGGGTCTTTTCATCACTAAGCCCTGAAAGTCAGTCCTTCCTAAAAAAAAATACTTACCTTGAGATCTTCCAACCTAAATGTGTTCAATTTCTTATTAAATTTAAAACAATAATAATTGAAATAACTCAAAATTAAATAATCAACTTATTTCTGAATAAATGATCTAGGAAGGTTATATAATACCGTAACTACTACGTATTATACATACATATTTATATTTCCTAATCTAGTATAAAATATGAAAAAATGAGCTTACGACTTGTCATTCTTCTATGATCAAATCTACCAAAGACGAGGCCTAGGAAGTACAAGAAATCCCCGCGCGTCCGAGGTTTCTTGTTTCCCTAGGCCCATAGAAGACAATATGATTTTCTGTATTTTTTGTTTGGTATTGTGGAGATTTTCTTAAATGTTGGACAAAAGGAGGAAGGACTTTTCCCTGATCTTCATCATCGTTCCTACATTGATGTTCCCTGGTGTATGTGTTGTAGTTCGGTTTGATTGTGAGCCGATGAGAGGGAAAATGGAGACTTTTAGATTGTGGTACCGCATTGGCTCTTCCGAGTTGCTGTGGTCCAATTTGTTATCATCAGTTTTGGCATGGACTTCATTCTTCATTGCTAAGGGATGAAAATCAAGTAAAATAACATATATACATAAATGGAATTAATTTGCACTAACAGGATAATGATATAAAATAGAGAAGGAAAAGGGCGATAGTAGAGGACTTCTGGGGATAATACAAGTTTTAATTCTTTATTCGTTTGAGATCTTGGAGGAAATTATAAATGAAATAATAAATCTGTGAAGACGTTTGATCAATAGTCAAAATATTTAATCCAGATGAAATGGTAAATATCAATTTGTCTTTAGGTCGAGTCTAGAAAATTTATGTACACGTAGTAGGAATGTTTTTTGAAAGATGTGGCCTATCAATGGACTTACCCAAGCCTAGGGATAACAAATGGTGTCGCGACAGGAGTGGTAGTTGAAAAGGGAGACAAGAGAAATCCAGGGCAATGTCATCAAAAATAGCCCGACCAAAGAAATATTCAATTTCAGGGACAGTTCGCGGCACTTTGTATAGGAAGTATCCTTGGCTTTTAATAGTCATGGTTGCCAAACACTCTTTTTAACCTACTCCGTACACCAAACTAGGTCGACCTACTCCGCAATCGAAAAATGATCAGTGTCGGAGCATGAAAACGAACCCAGATCATATGGTTCCTTTAAGTTCAAGTCGGAGTCGGAGCAGTTGAAAATGAAAAGTGAATAGGTTTAATAGTTCCGTCTGTCGGTGTCGGAGTATGATCAGATTAGATCGTTTAAACCTGGGGGGAATAGAAAAGTAGATGAGAGAACTGAACTATTGATTAGATTAGATGATGTGACATAGTGTGCGTTCAGAAGGAACTGAGCAACTTTCGCTCAGCGAACATGTTCAGAACGAGCGGGTTCAGAAGTGACTGAGCAACTTCTGCTCGGGTGAGCATGATCAAATTTCACCGAGCAAGAAATATTTCTGCTCACTGATCAGTGCTCAGATTCTTCTTCTTCTTTTTCAACCTCATGCTCATGTTGCGAGTTTCGAGTTTTGACAGTTATCAAATTGGTTGTTGTGTTTTCGCCGTTTTCGGCTTCTAGTTCTTTGGTTTTCGGGTGCTTTTGAATTTGTTTTCTCGTTGTTCGTGATTTTTGTAATGGACAGCGTGGGATTCATGTATTTTCCACTTTTCGGCACTTGACGTCTAAAATTGTCATCGTCAGCTTTCAGCTGGTCGATTTGTCAGCTGGTGAAGTAGCGTTCAGCAGGTGCAGACTCCAAACCGAGCGGCTCCGGAGCTGCTCGCGAGCAGTTGCGGAGCTGCTCGCGAGCGGTTTCTGCTCTTTTGCCACCTTCTGAACGCACTCATTCATATCACGTTTAAATTAACAAAATTCCCCACTTATGAAGTGTACTACAATTTTGATCATCGACTGGGCTAACGATATACGACGTTAAGGTGAAAAGTTCACGGCCTGACACAGAAATACCGTTACAATCAGAAAAAATTTGTTTCGTGTCTGGGTGCACGTGCCCCATTCGTTCGTATGACAAGTTTCAACTTGTTCTCTCAAGTAGTTTGCTTACACGAATTTTTGTTTTTCGTTAAAGTGGGGAAACTTGAATATCGTGCGATCATAAAATTCGTCGTTTTGGATGGATTAACCCCGTAACGAAATTCATCCGAGGTTAACAAAAGTTTACGGGGACTCTGCTCCTTCGATGTCAACCGTTAAAAAATGGGCAGCTGAATTTAAACGTAGTCGCACGTCCCTCGAAGACAACCCACGTGAAGGACGGCCAAAAACTGCAACCACACGGGAAACCATCGAAAAAGTGCATGATATCGTGTTGGACGATATGCGAATGAAAGTGAGTGATATTGCTGAGGCTGTGGGGATATCGGAAGAAAGGGTGCGAATCATCTTGCACAAAGAATTCTAGATGCGAAAGCTCTGCGCAAGATGGGTGTCGCATTTGCTGAATACCGATCGAAAGCAAATACGCAAACGATTTTCGCAGCAATCTTTGCACCGATTGAATCGGGATCCGAGCGATTTTGTGTGGCGATTTGTCACCATGGATGAGACTTGGATCCACCACTACACGCCAGAAACGAAACAGCAGTCGAAGCAGTGAGTGGAAGCCGGTGGTTCAGCGCCAAAGAAAGCGAAGTTGATCGTATCTGCCGGAAAAATCATGGCCAGCGTGTTTTGGGATACGAAAGGGATCCTGTTAATTGATTACCTTGAAAATGGCAGGACAATAACAGGCGAATATTACTCCAAACTTCTTGATCAGCTAGATGCCAAAATTTGCGAGAATAGGCCTGGCTTGAAGAAGACAAAAATCATCTTTCACCAGAACAACGTACCTGTACACAAGTGTGCGTTGGCGATGGGAAAACTGAGGGATTTGGAGTACGATTTGCTCGACCATCCCCCTATTCTCCTGATTTGGCACCCTCATCTCATCCATCTGTTCCCAAACTTAAAAAAATTTGTTTTTGGGAACCGCTTCGCATCCAATGAAGAAGTTGAGAGGGCCGTAGATGAATATTTTCACAGCTTTCCAGACTCTCGCCTCCGGAAAGGAATACTGATGTTGCAGAAACGCTGGACCAAGTGTGTTGAAGTCAAGGGAGATTATGTAGAAAAATAAAATCATTTTTTAACTGAAAATAGCGGCCTTTCATTGTCAGGCCGAGAACTTTTCACCTTACCCTCGTGCTGGTGTGTTCAAATCAAAGTTACTCCCCTGCGTCTTTCTTTGTCTTATAACTTTTACTAGTTAGTGTATTTTGTTCTTACTGCTATAGTAAAAGTTACTTCATATTTAGAGCACAATTCAGATATATACTAGGCGTGTTTTTTTGTACTGCGGTGCAGGTTAATTGGGGGCTATCCAGGTTAACTTACACACATTACACAAACAACTAGGGTATGTTGCTTGTGTAATGTGTGTAAGTTAACCCGGATAGCCCCCAACTAACCTACACCGCAGTACAAACAAACACGCCTAATATAGGTTTTATCAGTGGTAAAAATTTGGACCAGGTTTGTCCATTGCAATTCCAAATGTAAACATACATATGTATGTCGTGCCGGGGACATCGTCGTGTGCAGTCACTGCCTTGGCAAGGAATTAATGACGTAAAATTTATGTCAAAATAGAAATCGAATTCACCACGATCAGCTGAGCGGTAATGGCGGGTTTCCACACGAAAAAGAAATGCAAAGTAATGGTTTTCCCGTGGAAATTGCCCACAACAGAGTGGAGAATTTTTTCTGTGTATGGTATTTTCGTTCGAAGAACTGAGTACCGAGAAAACCGAAAATTTTCGTGCGAACCGAATTTTTGAGTTTTTATACGAGATTTCGCACGAAAAACGGAGTTAAATACCAAGAATTTAGTTTACCAAGAAATAGTAAGTTTCTTATTACGTCGCGCTCTCCCATTTGATTATTTAATGTGACTTACATAAAAATGTGAAGAAAGCAATTGCAAGTTTTCTGGCTATTGGATTTTTATATTACGTGTACTGTATACTATAGCCGGATTACTTCATCTGCGGCTTAATCTGGGTGTACTACTTTGCCTTAACCCCTAGCGGGGCATAGCGCGTCAACTACTCCTGCGCGCCATCGTACTCTGTTCTGGGCAATGGGGCGCAACTCCCCAAAAGACTTACCCAGTACCTGACACTCCTTTGCCACAGATCGACGCCATGTGATTCGAGGACCCCCTCTTGGTCGGCCTTGGTTGGAAATGGGGTTCCATTTCATGACATGCATAGCAATGCAGTTATCACTCTTCCGCAATGTGTGACCTATCCACTGCCATTTTCGCCTGCGTATCAATTCGTCGATTGGCATCTGGCCCGTACGCCGACTTAGCTCTTCATTTGATATTGTTTCGGGCCAGAAAATTCTTAAAATTCGACGAAGACATGAGTTGACGAAAACTTGCAGCTTTCTGGTAACTCCTACGGAAACTTTCCATGTACTGCTCCCATACAAAAACACTGATAGTACCAGGGAGCGAAACAGGCCCAGCTTGGTCTTGATGCTGAGATAACTGCTCTGCCAGATTTTGGACAGCATGCCGTATGCGCGTTTATCCTGGTTGATACGACGAGCGATGTCCTGCTCCGTACCACCATTTTCGGCAACAATGCTACCCAGGTAGACGAAGTTGTCTACCTTCTCCACAGGCTGCCCATTAATATTGATGGCAATAGGTGTCGGATTTCTTTTCCGCAACGGCGGGCTAAGAACCTTGGTCTTGTTGGTATTAATCTTTAGCCCAACCTTGCTTGCCTCCCTCTCGAGATCTAACGCCATTGCGGACAGATCCATGATTTTGTGGGAGAGTAGGCATATGTCGTCAGCGTAGTCAAGATGTTGTAGATAAGATGTCAAAGTCCATTGAATTCCTCTGTCGAGTCCGGATAGGGCTGCATGTAACACATCGCCGATCACAATGAGGAATAGGATCGGTGAGAGGATGCACCCCTGCCGAACTCCACTGCGAATCTCAAAGTCCCCCGACACCTTACCTTTATGCAGAACGCGACATTTCGCGCCGTCATAGGTTGCCTTAATAATAGCCACAAGCTTCTCAGGGATGCCTCTCCTGCGCAAGGCCGCCCATATAGAATCCCGGTTCACACTATCGAAAGCCTTTTCGAAATCGATGAAAAGCAAGTGAAGCGGAGAATCGTATTCAGCGCATTGCTCGATGATGATTCGCAAGGTGTTAATGTGATCGACACAGGAGACTCCGGATCGAAAGCCAGCCTGCTCTTCATCAATTGTGCTTTCTAAGTGGGCCTTTAGTCTTTCCAGGACGATTTTAGCTATTATCTTGGCAACGGCAGGAAGCACACAAATGCCTCTCCAATTATTACAGTCTGTGAGGCTACCCTTCTTTGGAAGTTTGATGATCAAACCTTCCTTCCACTCAGTGGGAAAGGTCACTGTATTCCACGCTTTATCAACAAGTGGGTGCAGCAAATCGGCAGTTACGCTTGGCGCTGCTTGATAAAGTTCGGCAGGGATGCCGTCAAGTCCGGCGGCCTTTCCTCTTTTTAGTGCAATAATTGCAGTGACTATTTCCTCTTTAGTCGGGGCAGTGGACCGTATACGCACATTTTGATGGTTAGCTAAATTATCTATATGAGGGGGAACTTCACCAGAGGTTACACGGTTCAAGACCGCGGCGAAGTGTTCTTTCCACCGCCTCATTTGATCTTCTTCCAAGATAAGTAGCTTTCCATCACTATCTTTCACCGGATGTTGGCAGGAGTTACGACCACCTGTAAACTCCTTGATGACACCGTATACGGCGTTTAAGTTGTTACTTCTAGCGGCTTCTTCTGCTGACGCTAAAAGAGAATTGGCATAAACTCTTTTATCGCGTCGCACACTACGCTGAACTTCTCGAGCTTTCTGACGGTAAAGGAGTTCGATGCTGCTTCGATTGTCGTCTGATGCTGCAGCCAAACGAACTTTCAGCTCCTTTCTTTCAACAATCCGCTGCCATGAAGCGTCGGACATCCAGGGCTTATTCCGGCAATCCGGGTTTGGGCCAAGGATAGTATTTGCGCTATCAATGTACGCATTTTTTATGGTATCCCAGTTTTCGTTTATGTCACTATCTGGGTGACTAGTTATCTCGGCCGCTTTTTGCGCAAGATGGTCATTATATTGTTGTAAGACAGCTGGATTTTTTAGTCGAGCGGTGTTGAATTTGCGGGGCCTGGATCTTTCGTCGCTGGGGCGGCGCACGGCTGCAATACGCAATCGAACATTAGCGATCATAAGATAATGGTCTCTTCCCATCCCAATATCGGCACCCTTCTTGTTTCGCACGTCCAGGAGGCAACTCTTGAATCTTTTACTAATGGCAAAATGGTCGATCTGATTTTGTGTTCTGCGCCGATCAACAGAGGACCAACTGATTTTGTGGTGGTCCTTATGCTCAAACATAGTACCACCGATGAAGAGACTGTGAAAGTTGCAGAACTCTACAAATCTTTCACCGTTGTCATTACGATCACCAAGACCGTGTCTCCCCATCACATGTCTGAGCCCATAGTTATCAGCGCCAACTTTCGCATTCAAATCACCCATAACCATTATAATGTCACCTTTAGGTGTTCTGCTCTGAACGGCGTTTAGTTCTTCGTAGAAGGAGTCTTTTGCCAAGACATTGTCGGGTTCAGTAGGGGCATAACGTAAACGTAAACGTAATATAATATTACGTTTACACTATCCCCAGATTACTTCATCTGCGCCAGCTGAGATAATCTGCGACTGTCAAATACATACAATTTTGAACTCACCACACCCAGATTACGCCGCAGATGAAGTAATCTGGCTATAGTGTAAACGTAATATTACCCTGCGAGACAACGCTACCATCTACCACCATGGAGGTGCATGCTGGCAACTGCATTCTCCGAAACCAGTTTATGCCAACGAAACGTCAACTGGGCCACATGGAACAGTTGATGCGCTATGCCTCACAATTGAGTAAGACATCGCTACCGAAACTACCAACACGAAAGCGATTTTTTGTGGGACCACAAACGCAAGCAAACTGATTGATATAATGTTCTTACCGCAAAACTAGGCATTTTTGTGGTATCCTTAACCGAACGAATACCGAGTGATTGCTGCAATTTATGTATGGTAATTGTTTTGATACCGATAACCATATCATATAACCTGCAAACTATGGCAACGTGAACGTTTGTTTTCGGTATTTCCTGATTCTCCTTCGATTGCTTATGAACTTTAATGAATTGCTCTCTCACGACTTATTTTGCTTTCCCCTCGATGATGCAATAAATAAATAACTGGCGCAACAGTCCAATTTGAACCACGGCCTCGAGATGAGTTAGCATCATCTCATTTTCTAGATCGTGACGGTTTTTGTGCAGAGGTATGTGATCAGCAACACGCTCAACCGAGTTATTAACCCCATAATGGGTACTCATTTAACAGCTGAGTGGGCTCATAGTCCGACACGTAAATCCCCGGAATCGAACCGGGGCCCAGTGCGTTGAAGGCGAACGTGCTAACCGTTGCGCCATCCGGACTACTGCAATAGTTGACAAAAGTTTCCATCGAGGGCTTGACATTCGCTTAATTACCTTCGGGAGAAAATGGCTATGCTGGCTCAATTGGTAGAGATTTGGTTTCATAATTTGTGCGGTCTGGCATCAGGCTCTGCCACAACCATTTACTTTTTTTCTCACCTTGATAGCCCTCGGTGAAACGATATATGACAACCTATGAGTCTGCGTGTAATCCAGAATTTTACTTGTAATATTCCCGTATCGAATTCAATATTGCACCAATATTTTATCTAAGTGAATCCGCATTTTTCCCCCTTTGTTGTATTCTAGAGTGAAGAGGACTGTGTTATGTTCGTCAGCTAACAAAGAATAGAGATAAAAAATCACACGCATGGGGCACGGTGAAAAGTATATAAGTGATTTTTTTCCGATGCCCTATACCTTTTAACTGAAAGATTACCGGGTAGTGCTAGTCAATAATTAACCGGTTAGCTACCCGAGAGTGGTTTTGCAGGGTATATTAGTCTGAAAAATTCGTGTCCGTGTATGAGAGCGTCCAGTTATATTACGTTTACACTATACCCAGATTACTTCATCTGGCGCAATCTGCAACTGTCAAATACATACAATTTTGAACTCACCACACTCAGATTAAGCAGCAGATGAAGTAATCTGGGTATAGTGTAAACGTAATATTAAATAGCACGCGCACACGACAAACTTTTTAATTCGCAAAAAATTAAATAGTTTAGTCAGAAAAATAGAACACACGGCGGTTGGTCTCATAAATCGCCGTGTGTTCTATTTTTCTGACTAAACTATTTAGTTTTTCTGCGAACTAAAAAGTTTGTCATTGGCACGAGCTCTAAGAGAGATTAATATTACGTTTACAATATACCCAGATTACTTCATCTGCGGCTTCATCTGGGTGTGGTGAGTTTAAAATTGTATGTATTTGACAGTTGCAGATTAAATCAGCCGGCGCAGATGAAGTAATCTGGGTATAGTGTAAACGTAATATAAGGCCCGTTTTCTCAATGTCTGATTAAACTCTTTGTTAACTAAAAGGGACATAAATTAACCGTAGCTATAAACAGCCCGATAAGCATTTTCGTTTTGTCATGCGTCGATTAAATTACCAAGCCATAAAGTGTGAAACTTATCTCAGACCACAATTATGGCAAAATCAGCTGATTTCCTTGGCGGAGTTCTAACGTCCACAAATCTATTTTGTATTAGTACGGCCTCTCAGCTGAGTTTATTGCAAATTCCCTTCTATCGATTGAATTTCCAGGAAATCTCTCCTTTATGGCCACTTTCATTGTTTTCATTTGAATTTGCAAAAGTGAATAGTTCTAGCTGTCAAAATCCCAGCATCCGATATCAAGTGATGGGTTTTAGTTTAGGATATAATACATTTTCAACCGAAAACCAGGAGTTGGGTTTTGTTTCGGATAAGCGATTAATCGAAGGCTAGGGGACGGTTAGAGTTTATCCGATTAATAACGCTAAACATATATTGAGAAAATCAAATTGTGCTAAATGGCAGTTTATTCTTATGATAAATTTTAATCGGACATTGGGCACCCGGCCCTAATTTCTTTAAAAACATTCAAAAATAATTCGGTACTTGAAAATTCGTCCGCGTATAATAATTTTCGGTCATGGGAGTCCGTACAGGGAGCGTACACTGGATAACCAAAATTTTATGGTGCTAGTTCCACCAAGAATAAAAATACACTTCCCGACTCGCCTGAAGAAAGTCATTTCATCTAGATTTTTTTTTTACTTCCAGGAAAGGATAACAAAGGATTGGAATTTGAAAATTAGGAATGAACAGGGAAAAAAATGGGCCACCTCATCTCGCCTACCTCTCCACAACACCAGAAACAAATGAATTACATTCTTGCAAAAATTGTGAAATATCTCGACAAAATTACAAATCACTTTCCTAGAAATCATTCATACTGAAAAGATATATTTTATTAAATCACGAATTCGTCATCGCGAAACACATCCGGCAGCTGATGATGCTTCTGGCTGGCAGGCTGGCTGATTGCGACTTCTTACATCCACTGTCTGTTGCTAATTCTTTGTTTCCGTCATTCCACTTCCGGGTGTACATGTGTGCGTGATATAAACAAACCATTCGAATTCATTTCCGCACTGCACAAAACAAAGTCGGCTCGAGAATGGGGACAACAGGGCAGTAACGGCTAACGACGGTGCACATCTTTTCTATTCCACAATTTAGTGAAATTGATAATATTGTAGAATCAAGATATTTGCAACCGCTGCCACTGCCCCGGCCAATGCACACAACGTGAGCACACACCAACACACCTATTCCCCCTATCGAGCACGAACGGGAACAGAACAACTGTTTCGCCGCCATGACACTTTCAGATTATGACATTTCAAAGCTCGTGCAATCTGTCCCATGGATTTCACCAGAAATGCAATTTGCCTATTTCAACACTACATTTGAAATTTACCTTTTAACAGGGCATTTAACACTTGTCACCGTACACTTCACTCAAACAATGGGACTCTGTTTCAATGCTTTTTCGATCAATTGCGCACCGGGCACACGAACAAAAATATGGAGGATGATGGCACACACAATAGGAGCCTCGCACAATCACGACACGTGAAAATCGCCCTAAAGAGCCATCGCGTACACCGAAAATACAAAACACAGGTGGGAAACGGATGAAAAGGACGTTAGCCAACTAGCGCGATGATGATATTTGCGAAAATCCACGGAAATTTTGCAAAGAAAATTCGACGAATTTGACAGACCGACGAAATGTCAAATGACACGATATCTGAGAAGAGCGAGCTAAGCTACCCCACTTGGGAACGGAACAAACTTTTTGGTGATGGGGTGATGTGGAAACAGTCTGTGTGTACAGTGTGTATGGTTGACAAGTGCTTTTACTACTCGTGGCCTAGGCAACAAGTTGTGCAAGAGGACACGTAGTCGCGACTTCACCCTGTTCCAATTCACTCTGTCGGCTAGAGTCGTGTTGGTAGTCGGGCTGTTCCCCTTTGTTTATAAATTTACGCGCCATTTGGCCAAGTTGCGAAATTGCCGTTGCCATGATGATTTTCCATGCAGCATGTTGTTGCTTGCTATCTGGTCGAGCAGCTTCAAATCAAGGGCGGCTGCCAGAATGATCGAAGATCGAAATGGAACGATACGAGTTGCTGTGCTGAGGCGCCACGCGCGTAAATTTTCCGTGGGCAGGCGCAGTAAGCACAGAACGAATTCGTGACCGTGGGCATACATTCAACAGGTTGTTTGTCCTGGGACACGTGGTGCGCGGTTTCGGTGGCTTGGTCGAACTGGTTGGTGCAAACACTACGCACTTAATTTTCAGTGATAACAACACGGAAGTCATTAGCGCGGCAGCGGCATGGACATTGGTATGTGAATCTGATGTTGTTCTAGAGCTGAATTGCGCTAGTAAATATTGAAGGTCGGCGTTTGGTAATCAATGAATGATGCAATAATAGTACTATGATGAGAAGAATTTTGCTTGATTTTATTAATATATCAAGCTGCCAATTTATCTGTACAAAGCGGAAAGTGCAATATAATAATAATAATATTTATTTTGTTTTAAATTCAGTTTGTGTGATACAATACTTAGATTAGAGTTTAGACAAGGTCTTTACAGCTAAATTAATGTTATTTATATACATGACAAGACAGTATTTTGCATATTGCAGATAATGTGTTGAGGAAAAATTCACTAAAAAAACCCACTGTGACTTAACGGCTACCTTATCCTAACTTAAAATCTACTGCACTAACCTAACATGTGTTACTGTGATTAACACAAGCTCAGAGAAGATGCTATTGTCTGATTAGTGGGTTGTCCGAAGATGAACACTTAGCAATGAATTTATTGTAAATTTTGAGCGTCTTAGCGGATATTAGATCTATTTTAGTCATTGTATGAAGCTTTTTAGTTGAGAAGAAGAATGGCTGGTTCGTTATAATTTTAAGACATTTGTTTTGTAGTATTTGCAGCTTCTTCTTGTGGGTAATGGCGCAATTGTGCCACACAGGGGAACCATATAGTATCACCGGCTGCATGATTGTTTTATAGATTAGTATCTTGTTATCCAGGGAAAGTCTAGAATTCCTATTGATGAAGGGATATACGGAGTGGATCAGTGGCGTAACTATACCATCTGGGGCCCGTGGCAAATTCATTGGATGGGGCCCTCCCAGTAAAAATCGTAATAATTCGTTGTAATTTAATTTTAATAAATCACTTAAGTAGTTACCCAACAGCATTACTACAATAATATTGTGTGCATTTTAGTTAAATTTCTAATAATTTTTTGTTTCCAAAAGCATAGGTATTACATAATTTACAAATAACAATGCAATATTAACAAGGTATTTATTAATAAAATTCTTTTCTCCGAGCTTTCTGTTCCGCAAAAGTATCAGTAAAATCATCAAAGTTTAAAGATCGGGCCATAGAATTTTCAATAGATAGAAAAGTCAAGTTACGTAGCCTGTCTTGTCCCATAGAGTTTCTTAAATAGGTTTTTATTAATTTTAGTTTCGAAAATGATCTTTCAGCACTAGTTATAGTCACAGGAATTGTAACAAACAACATTAATGCAGTACATATTTTACTTCAGGAAAGCTGCACGATATAAAATGATTCTTTTATTATTAATAAATTAGCAAGTTCTCTAATACACGAAAACTTTTCTATTTCGTCTCTAAAGGTGGACCGAAAACTGAGAATTTCCCTGGCAAAAGATTCAGCTATGTCTTTTTTATATACAGGTTTATTGGTTAAGTCGACCTATTCCTTGTAACACGTTATAATAGGGTCAAAATGCAACAAAATGAGGCCATAAATGTTAGACCGATTTTCAATGGTCACTGAGATATTTGAATTTTTAGATTTTTTTGAAATAACCTAGAATTTTGCCATTTAAAGTAAAGATAAAACAAAACTACTAAGGTAATGGGTTAAAACTTATTTTTGAATTTCAGTCAACACTATAGCTGACATTTCTTAATCATTTAAAATTTTAAAAACCCATCACAATTCGAAATTTTTAATTTTAAATAAAAAAAAATTTTCTTAAATTTTTTTTAAGTTGATTTTTAATGTAGTATTACTAAAAAAAATTATATGGCACGGAGTCTGCAGACCACTGGAGTGTTAACTATCCTAATAAGTGGATTGGAAGAGGTGGACCCATACCGTGGCCAGCTAGATCGCCAGACCTGACCCCAATGGATTTTTATGTGTGGGGACACATGAAGAGTTTGGTGTACAACGAGCCCAATCCAATAACATCTGTTGATATTTTGAGGCAGAAAATAATCGATGCGGCAAATGAAATGAGAAGAGGCTTAACAACTAGTATAGAGAAAAGTGGCTTAAGGCACAGAATGAGAGTATATGTGCGAAACAGAGGCGAACATGTGGAACATACATTGTAATAAAGTAATAAATTTAGTAATAAACGTTATTTTGCACCTATTTGTATTGTTTTAGTCTATTTTCTAAAAAAGTGAAAATTTGACACTTACGTACCGCTAGTTTTTACGAGAAATCACTCGTCTCGTTCATATCTGCTTACATCATATGATGCGTTTTTTATAAGAATTCTGATAATACCATAGCTTCTGTTACATTTTTTATCAAGCGAAATGATGGTCCCCGAACAAGTTGCAGCTAGTTTTTTCAATCATTTGAAATATTTGTATTGACATTGACACCTTTTTGGAAAGCTGACAATACGAGTATGTTTTTTCAGTGGTCTGCAGACTCCGTGCCATATAATTTTTTTTAGTAATACTACATTAAAAATCAACTTAAAAAAAATTTAAGAAAAATTTTTTTTATTTAAAATTAAAAATTTCGAATTGTGATGGGTTTTCAAAATTTTAAATGATTAAGAAATGTCAGCTATAGTGTTGACTGAAATTCAAAAATAAGTTTTAACCCATTACCTTAGTAGCTTTTTTTTATCTTTACTTTAAATGGCAAAATTCTAGGTTATTTCAAAAAAATTTAAAAATTCAAATATCTCAGTGACCATTGAAAATCGGCCTAACATTTATGGCCTCATTTTGATGCATTTTGAGGAAACAACTTCATTCATTGAAAGGAAACGCAATTTCAGTTGATTAATAATGATGTCCAATACTCCATAAAATATGTTCATTTTGAACAAACTTTCCGGATCTTGGAGACGCTCATCTTCGCAAAGTTCGTCATTTTCGCCAATGGCGGAGAAGCCGAGATAGCCGATGGTATTTCACTCTATCCTTCTCTCGTATATCAATGCTGCGTACATAACAAATAGAAATCCGGGATTCCCCTAACATCGTGCGTTGCTAGCCCGCCAGCACCACGAAAAAAAGGACTTCCTTGGTTAACAAAATGCGGAAATTTTCCGAGCATCACTAGCTCGCGCCACCAAATGAAACAACCAATGAATGAGGTCTATAATTGCCCAAAATCCTTTTCTTATGAATCCGTTTAAATCTTAATAATTTATTTGAATTTGTATATGGTCTTTAGTGTGTCTATCTTTAATTAATTTTAAGTACTTATGTAAAATTTATAATTTTTACTAAGTTTTGTTAAAAATGTTAGGTAACTTCTGACCTCGCGGCCTCTCGGACCGGGCCCCCATCGGATCGGGGCCCGTGGCATTTTGCCAGCCCTGCCACCCTATAGTTACGCCACTGGAGTGGATGCACTTATTCAGTTTGGATGTGGTTTCGTCAACATGGATCTTGAAAGTGAGCTTATTATCCAAGTGTAAGCCTAGGTAATTAATGCTTTTGGACCAGGCGACAGTTTCTCCTAGGACATTTAGTTGCGGATTTGGGATATATCTCCTGGCACGTCTTTTCGTGAAAAATATGGCTTGTGTTTTCCCTGCGTTGATTTGGATCTTCCATTTGTTATAGAAATCATTTAGAACGATGAGTTGCTGTTGTAGGGTGTAAGCAATTTCTGATGGAGAGTCAGAAGTGCAATAAATCGCAGTATCATCGGCATACATAGCAATTTCGCAATTTGGTAGCTTCTCAAGGTCGGACGTGTATATGTTGTATAGAGTCGGACTTAATACGGATCCTTGTGGTACACCAGCAGGGATGGTCCGTTTGGAAGATACAGACTTGGTTTTAACCGCGAAAGTTCTTGAATCGAAGAAGGAGTAAACAATTCTTGTTAGGTAGTTCGCAAATGAATACTTGACCATTTTATATATTAAACCTTTGTGCCACACAGAATCGAACGCTTTCTGGATATCTAGGGCAATTAGGCCAGTTGATTGTTTATTGTCGAAGCCTGTCCGGATATGACTGACCACTCTTCGTAATTGGTGGTTTGTGGAAAGTCTGGGTCGAAAACCGAATTGCCAGTCTGGAATAATATGGTCTTGCTCTAATTTGCGTTGGAGACGTGTGAGGATGATTTTCTCAAGAATTTTACTAAATGATGGCAGGAGGCTAATTGGACGGTAATTAGAAGCTATGTATGGATTTTTCCCAGGCTTGGGAATAGGAATGACGATAGCATTTTTCCACCGATCCGGAAAATATCCTAATTTCATGCAGCTATTAAAAATATAGGTGAGGGCAACAATTGCTCGTCTAGGTAGGTTTTTTATTAAAATATTTCCAATATGGTCATCGCCAACTGCCTTCTTGACTTTTAAATCTTTTATTACTTTCTTCAGTTCAGACGGTTTGCAAAAATCTGCTGGGGAAAAATCAATAGAGGCTTCATTCAGGGAGTCTGCTACTGTATTTACCTCTTGGGTGGTGCGCAAATCGCTGAGTTGATCAGTTAGCGTATGCGATTTTGCAAAACTGTTAGCTAGCAGCTCTGCTTTGGCTTCTTCGTTGCAAGTTGGGGATCCATCGACTGACTTAAGAGGCGGTATATAACGTGATTTGTTTTTAATGGCTTTATAGAGACTCCACATTTTTCGCGATCCTTTCTCTTGCTTTGAGAGTCAAGGCCGGGGCACATTAACTGCGATTGAGCGAGACGAGTCACGGCCGAGACTCGGACGAGATGTCAAACCTTTTTCGTAACAGATACCCGCATCTGGCAATGCACATTGAAGCGTAACGAGGGCGAGTGAGAGAGTGCGATGTTAGACGGTTTAAAAAAATTGAAAAATCTTCGTGTGCGAGATGCGTGCGTGTGTAGTTTAGTGGTAGAGACGGAAATTATTGGCGGCAAAGTGCAAAAGTTGACAAGTGAAAAACTGGAAAAACAGGTTGATTTGGTGAAAATTACAATAACAATGCAAAAGTTGACAAGTGATAAAATAGAAAAACTGATCGATTTGGTGATTGATTTGGCGTTATACGACAAAAGAGAGAACGGATATAAAAAGAATGACTGGAAGGACAGGGTTTGGCAGGACATAGCTACTACATTGGATGCAGATGGTAAGATTATAAACATTTTTTGTCATACATAGACACTCTATATAGATTTTAATTCTTTCAGTTAAAGATTGCAAAACAGCTTGGCGGTCTCTCCGGGATCAATTCCAAAAATCAGTGAAGGAGATGAAGGGGAGTACGGGACAAGCGGCAGTAGTAGAGAAAAAATATAAATACTTCCATGAACTTCAGTTCCTGAAAGAATCCATCGAGCCGAGGCAGTAAGTTAAATATAAATTTGCGATAAGCGCCATTAATTTATGTATAATACTCCTTTGCTTGTAGAACACATTCCAACTACGACATGGAGGGGGGAGTAATCGAGGTGGCCGCGGACGTTTGCGGAGATGATTTTTTTATGGCTTTAGATAGTGGAGTGCTGTGCGGTAAACGCCAAAATGAGGAAGAAAGTCGTTCACATACAACAGTCACACCGACGGGCTCCGACGATTTTCTGTCGCCTCCACCAATTAGACCATCCTCATCGCGCGATACCATGTCAACGCCTAGCAAGAAAAGAAAACGCGGCCCGGATGGTATCGAATATGAGGATTTTCTCAATGATTTCTTGGCAAAGTGCAAGGAAGACGATTTGGACGGTGTGGACAATTTCTTTTTGGGAATATCCTCGACCATCAAAAAATGTAATTTAACAACTTTGCAACTGGCTCATCTGCAATGCAAAATTATGCTGTCTGTAACGGAGGAGCTGGAAAAAATAAAAAATGACGC
The DNA here is from genome assembly GCA_964017055.1 of Chloromyia formosa. Classification (NCBI taxonomy): domain Eukaryota; kingdom Metazoa; phylum Arthropoda; class Insecta; order Diptera; family Stratiomyidae; genus Chloromyia; species Chloromyia formosa. The sequence goes on along the minus strand of OZ024816.1, from coordinate 22,907,659 downwards.
CACTTAATTTAAGTAATGTTTTCAGCGAAGATCGCCTAGTTTTTTCTTATATTAAAAAAATATTTTAAAATATTTTGAATTTTTATACAATATATTTAAACTCTATTAGAAGATAAGAAAATTGGCTTTTTGATTTCGAGCATTGAGATTAATTATTGGACAGATAGAGAGATAATTTTTTTCGCATATTGTACGCTTCTCTTATGGCGTTGTGAGCACGGGATGGAGGGATTCCTTGGACGCCACCATCACTTTCGCTCCTCCATTGTCCTGGGACAAGCTCGCCGTTTACAATAGCGTCAACGTAATTTCCCGGGCAATAGGAAGAGCATTTCTGAAGCATTAGATAGTTGTGCAACACAACCACTGCCTTAATTACTTTGTCCACATTTTGTGGAAGCGCGTGAATATCGTTCCTGACCACTCTCCATCGCACAGACATCACTCCGAATGTGTTCTCTATTGTGACTCTGGCGTGGGAAACTCTCTTATTGAAGTTTTCTTCTTCCTCCGATAAATTGTGGCCAGGGGGAAAGCACTGTCTCCGACAAAATAGTATGGGAACGTTTCTCTAGAATTTGGCAAATGTGATGGAGGTGGAATTGACAACTTATTTTGCGACAAAAGTTTGCCGAAAGAACTTGCTGAAAGAATTCCACCATCACTCTGGCTGCCATATGCCCCTACATCCACCATTGAGAAACAGTAATTCGCATCGCAAATTGCGAGGAGAACAATGCTGTGTCGTCCTTTGTAATTGTAGTATTGTGATCCTCCATTAGGAGGACATATGATTGAGACATGTTTCCCATCAATGGCCCCAATGCAATGAGGGAGGTGCCATTTACTTTCATATTCATTTGCGATTTTCAACCAATCGCCGTGGTTTGGAGGAGGCAAGTATATTGCACTCAACTCGTCCCAAAGCACTTCACATGTCTCCCGAATAATTCTGCCAACAATTGATGTCGACATTCTAAATTTCCATGCGTATATAAAACGTGGGCCACCATGCGCCAGGTATCTGCAATACAGAATAATAGGTTACTTTACAATAGTTTTTCACAAAGGGAAATTCTCGCTTACATCACAGTTAAAGCCAACCGGCATTCCGCGGAAATAGGCTTGCGTGGAGAATGTTTTTGCAATCGATTGTTAACGAAAAGTGCGTTGAAATTGTCAACACTCATCTGGGTAGCTTTTATGAACATCTCTTCATCCTCACATTTCATAGTTTGAAATGTGGTTTCGTAGAAACCCAGAGTATCCCTATGCTGAGAGATAGGTCTTACCCACCATCTCCTTTGAGATCTAGATCTCATAAGCATCTTCTGGGCTAAGAAAGCTGCAGTTCCATATAGTAGGATCTTACGAATTCTTCTTGGTCGCATTGTTTTTATTATGCACTAGTTGGCTACCCACTGGAATGATTTTGATTTTACTATTAATGAAATGATGAGACAGAAAGTTATAGCACGATAATTCCGGTACCTCTTACGTAAATTTGACACTTTCAATAACAAAGTCACTACTTTTCACTGTCAACAAGCCTGCTGTCACAATTCTTCGGCGGGAACATTGAATGTGACCGTTCAATGTATTGTACATTGGATTGCGATGAAGTGTGCGAAGCGAGAATCGACCGAGTCTCGGCCGGGACTCGTCTCGCTCACTCGCAGTTAATGTACCCCGGCCTTAACTCATTCCATTTTCGATTTCTACTTTCGTTTAGTACTACATAGATCTGCTTATTTAGATCGCTGACCAATTTCCTTAAATAAGGAATACGTGTGCGTTGCCACATTCGACGGAGATTGTTACGTTCTTTGATTAGGCTAATGCTGGAGTTATCAAGGGCAGATACGTGTGGCTTGGAAATGGATTTAGGAGTTGATAGCTCGCTTGCATTAAGTATTATTCCGACGAAATTATCAACTAGTGAGTCGACCTGCACCTTTCCTGTGATTTTAGAAAGGTCGTTCATCCCAAGATTGATTTGATTGGTAATGAGTAGAGACCGGATTATATGCAAATACATAACTTCATATGCATTTGCATATATTGGCTGTTTTTAGAGGTTTTAGCATATTTAATTGAAAATCTATTAATTTTGCATATTTTTGGGGAAATTGTTACGAGTCTTCTCATGATTTATCCAAATCTCATGTAGTGGCAAGGGACATTTGGTGTTTATAAGCAAACACTGTGAAAACAGAGTGAAAGCTATGCTATGATGCTTGTGCTGGTGCTGATATTTTGATCGTAACCCCTCAGCGAAGAGAACCGTTCACGTGAAACGTACTCATGGAGCTTCCCCTACCCATGAGCTTAAGATCGCATTCGTAATTGTCCTAATTACTCATTTTTCCCACATACACGAGTGTATCAAAAAACTTGAAGCTCGAGGCTTGCAGTTGAATGGATCTATTCTGTTGATGGAAAAAGTTCGTAAAATACACTCTGAATTGCCAGATATATTCCCAGACAAACAAAAAAGTTTTAAAACATTCTAAACAACAACCCAGGTTTCGAGCCTTTGTGCCAGATTAATAGTTTTATTAATGGTACAGGTAAAACTTTGCCTGGGACAATATCTGCCAATACAGCACCCAAGTTTAAGTATTGCCCTGTGACATCGGTGGACGTAGAACGATCTTTCTCAAATTACAAAACTATTTTAAATGATACAAGACATAATCTTACAACTAAACACATAGAACAATATATTATAGTAAACTTCTATAAAAACAACGGACTGCTAAAACCATTAAATTTGTAACTTTTCGTTCCTTTATTTCTTAATAAGAACATAATTATCCAATTTTTTTCTTTTATTTCATGTTGCATATTTTCACATTTTACTTCATATTTTAAGCATTTTACATGCATATTTGCATGCATATTTCAGCCTTTTTATATTGCATATAATCCGGTCTCTAGTAATGAGTCTTCGATAATTGCTCCATGATGTCTTGGAGTAGTTGAAGTAAGTATGTGGCACGTTAGGAAGACTACTTTCGATGTTAAACATAACAGGTAAGTGAAGAGAGGACAATTCATTCTCAACTGTGGGCTGTGATATAGGGAAAAGACCATTGCTTATCACGAGATCTAATGTTGAAGGGTTTCCTCTAGGGGGAAAGCATGTTGGGTCTGATGGAGTGTGTATTAAAAATTTATTGGCAGTTAGTAAATCATATAAAATTTTTCCTGCTTTATTTGCTTTTGTGCAGTTCCAGAATCGGTGACGAGAGTTGAAGTCGCCGCATAGAATATATTTACCGTTTAAAGACGTGAGGAGATTAATGTCCTGTCTAAATAGCTCTAGTTTCGCGTTATTTAATTTCGTACCGTGAAAGTAAGCAGAAATTAAAATGGTATCAATATGTGTTATTTTAATTGCAACCGCTTCTATAATTTTTGTTCTAAAACTATTAATCGTTTCGTATTTAATACCTTTTTTAATTAATATCGCGACTCCACCGCCTATAGCATCTTCTCTGTCTTTTCTAACAATGTCGTAGTTGCGATTAAACATGTTTTCGCCAACCGTTAACCAAGTCTCAGTCATGAACATTATGTCGGTTAGATTCCTATCTAAGAAATTGAATGTTTCGATTGATTTGTTACGAATGCTTTGCGCATTCCATAGGACACATTTTAATGGCTCAATTGTTATAAACAAATTTAATAGCTAATTCAGTGAGAACACAAAATTGGTCATTTTTTGATTTACAGAGAGACAATTTGGTGATTAATTCCTGAGCTAAAGTGATCATTTGGCTCGGAGTAAATAATTGCTTATCTGTCATTGTATTACTTAGTTCAGGTTGATTTTTTAAAATATGACTATACATTTCATTAGGCTTAAAACTACTAGTTGTTGTGTTTACTTGGACACTTGGGAGCAAAGGAAATTGTGAAGCTGAATTGTGATTAACAAAGGAAGCGTTAGGCCTCTGATAATATTGTTCGCGTGTTTGGGATCGTCGCTGAGAAATTCGTTTTTTCAATTGAATATATTCATTGCGCTTTGGGCATTGGATATCATTTGCTAAGATTACATTGTAACAATCATTCATTTCACGATGTTATGGTGATTAATAAAATGAAGGTGGTATTCATTTGGCGGTGTAAAGTGTTGTAAGGCAATATAATGCACAGGTTGAGATCAACGCGGGGAAGACCAAATAGTAAAGGAGTTGTAACGGACCAATTCTGACACATAACTGTCTACTTTTGGATTTGTGTATTTTTTCGCAAATGTATTTGAATTTGATTTATTTCAAGTCGATTTACATTTGTGAAATGTGGTTATAGTAGGAGACTTCCCAGTACAAAATTCTGCACCTGGTTTTTTTATGAGATGTAGGCTTGAATTATCTCGTGCATATGATCATATCCATTCTTTTAAAATGGAAATATTGACACGAGTGCTGGTTGGTATCAGGAGTAGTGATGGGCATAATGACTCTTTCTAGTGTGCCAGCACATACGCTCTAACTCTTTCCACTGAGTCGTTCAAAAAGAGTTGGTCAAAAAGAGTCGAACAAATCCAAAGACTCGGGGAACATATTCAATAAAAGTCGTAATTATGTGAAATGCAATGTACATATATTACACAAACTGAATAAAACATTAGATAAAAGTTTATATGGAAGTAAGCGTTAAATGAAACTTATAACAAGATTGTAATTCAAAACAACCACTAACATTTGCTCATTTACTTTACCTCAGTCATCAACATTAACATCTGCAGCTGCTGGGCTAGCATTTCTAAATTAGACCGGTGTTTTCGTCAGAATTTTTCAAATGGTTCTCATATAGCCTGTGAAAATGCAACACACGAAGCACTGTGAAAAAGACTCAAGTCAAGAGTCAAATGATTAAAGGTGTCATGCCATAAATTCCTCATTTGGCGTAGAATGTGAGTAATTGGAGCAAGCGCTTAGTGAGTGAAATAACTGAGTCTAACCTGGATACTGAATTACCCAAATGTTACTCATGATTCATCTGCACAGCCAAATGAAATATGGAAGTGAGTGTACTGTTTGTGTTAAAAAGCTCATAGCTCACATTGCAAATTACTCATTTGATGCACAGAAGAAATTGTCTGGTTGTTACTCAGGAGAGAGAGTTAGAAAGAAATGGAAAAGAGCGAAAGAAACGAAGCGTATTAATAAAAATTCATAGGCCTGGGGAAGACAACAAAAACAGGGGAGGTAAAAATGGGGAATGATAAAAAATGAGGCGATAAGGATGGAATGGTTGGCGGACTGCGCAGATTCTCTCGCGTTCGCATCAGGGTATAGGCGTAATGGGACCCTCGGCCTCTGGTTACGTACCACCGACAGATTCTTACTCATTAGTTGCTGCCATAGATCTGCCGGTGGAAGCAGCACTTCCAGACCAGAATATGGTTCAATACAGGTGGTTCATTACACGTGTTCAAGTGCCAGGTTGAAGTGCGCATACGACAGTATCGATCGTGGTGCACTGTACAACATCATGCTATAATTTGGTATGCCAGCAAAACTAGTACGACTACCAAAGATGACGATGACCAACTCCGTCTCACAGGTCAGAATCAAGAAAAGTTTGGCTTATCCTTTTAAAACACATACTGGTTTGAAGCAGCACATTTGAACGTAAGGTCCTCCGGCGAATTTTCGGAGCAGTTTGCCACCGAAATGGATGGCGCATCCGGTACAGTACAACCATGAGCTGTACGAACTGTACGATGAGCAGGAAGTTTCGAAAATCATCAAACTACAACGTCTTCAATGGGCAGGGCATGTACAACGCATGAACGATGTTCGCATGCCTAAAAAAGTAATGAACGGACGACGAGCCGACGGAGAGACTGCCAGGAAGACCGAGAGCTCCTTGGGAGTGCTCAGTATATGCTGACACCGAGTAGCTACTGGGCTTCCAAGAATGGAGGATGCGGTCGCGTGAGTGAGATTATTGGAGGACAACGATCCAGGTGGCTAGAGCGCGACGCCGAGCGGTTACGCCACGATGATAATGACGTAATGATGACAGTTTAACCAGGGTATCCTCTTATAGCTAGCCGTTGTACCTACTTATTAACATTCGAGGGCCGTAAGATAATTCCCACCACTATCCTGATGTGGTGCTTACTCATCCACAGCAGTTTAGAAGTACGGTTTTTGTTCAATAAGTGCCATAATAGCTTCCTGTTTTGGCAGGTACTACCACTTAACCATCTCGAGTTAGCCCTGTACATATTGTATATCGCTGTTATAATTAGCTTATGCTTACAACGGGAGATGGGCATGGAAAAACTTCGACCCATCTGAAGAGTTGTACCGTTTGCACCGTTCCGAGCGAGCTCGTCAGCCCTACAATTACTAGCAAAAATACTGTGACCTGGTATCCAGAATAGTGTAATGTTATAGATACTTCCCATCTCCGTAAGGCAAGAGCGACAGTCCGCAACGGTTTTTGACGAGACCAGACAAGATTCAAGGGATTTTATTGCTGCCAGTATAAATTGTGACATCTGTTGCGTTGTTGCCATAGCGTTTCGGCCAATCCACATCACTGCCTTTTTAATCGCGTGGACTTCCGCCTAGAGCACACTATAGTAGTCTGGGAGACGAATCGACAGGTTGAGGCTAAGCCCATCGGAGAAGATTCCAGCCCCCCCCCCCCCCCTTATCGGTCTTGGAACTATCTTTATAGATACACAAGGATTCGATGCATGTCGTGTTCATCACTTGTCAATGGCTACGGAAGGGGATTGGGATTGAGGATATATAGTTTCAGTCGAACGTGATTTTTGGTGTACAATAGTCCGTTGATTATGGGATGTCCATGTTGCTCAGGACTGATGCACGACCGGTGTATGAGTCTGCCCAGCGACCTACCTCCCGTATGCGGATCGCCGAGTTTGCAGTAACTTGCCGCTCTTTGAACCTTTGCCAATAAAGTAAGATTTGACCCTGTACGCAGGGCAATCCATCAAACGATCACCACATGCAGCAGTATCGAGCGTAAGACTGATATATACAAAATAGAGTACTTTCGGTTGAAGACCCCCTTTCTTACCTATAGCCGTCCTGCAACAGTACAGCGCTACGGTTGCCTTATTGACACGCTCCTGAATGTTCAGCTTCCAATGAAGCTTCCTATCCAGTACAAGACCTAAGAAGTTCGCTTTGTCTGTAAAGGTTAGTTTTACTCTTCCCAAAACAAGGGGATCCACGGGAAGAATTCGATGTTTCCTCGTAAAAAAAACGAGCTCGATTTTGCTCGATTTTGCTCTGATTAACGTCAACACCACAGTCGTTAGCCCAGTTAACTAAAACAGCGAGAGCATTCTGCGTTACCCCGCTAAGTGTGCTGGAAAATTTGCCTGAGATGGCGATAGAGGAATCATCCTCGTAAACAGTCACTTTGCTGCCCTTCCCCCCCAAGACTAATACCAATCTGTTGACCGCAATGTTTCAAAGTAGAGGAGAGAGCACACCACGTTGCGGAGTACCCCTGCAGACACTCCTGCGTTCAGAGGATACACCCAATTTCGACGAAATAATCTTGGATATTGGCATCAGGTTAATTAGTCCAACCAGGTTCGGGTCCACGTTAAGTCCTTAGAGTGCATTCGTAATCGCCTCAGGGTTGACGTTATTAAAGGTCCCCTCAATATCTAGAAATGTAACCAAAGTATATTCCTATAGATCAGGGAATTCTCAATTTGAATAATGACTCAGTGTAGAGCTGTGTCTACTTATCTACCATTAGAGTAGGCATGTTGCGAAGCCGACACTAGTTATTCCGGGATGGTGTTGCGCAGGTGAGGCTCAATTAGTCTCTCAAAGATCCTAATCAGGGTTCAGGACAAACTAATGGGTCTCAGATCCTTGGGGCGTGCATGTAAACTTTTTCCCGCTTTAGGGATAAATATCACGTTGACCTCCGTTCATATCAGGGAAATACAGACTAATTCCAGGCATGCTCTGAATATATATTTTATTCCAACCAAGGGACAACAAGATCCGACGTGTGTTGTATGTCTGCCGGGATAATACCATCGGGTCCAGCGGACTTGAAAGGTTCGAAACTGGATATTGCCCGGAGAACTTTCTCCCTAGAAATAATGCGATTTGAATCAGCCGAAGTCGATTTACTTTCTTGTACGTAAGTGGGTTGAGTGACCTTTGATGAACTATCCGGAAAGTGTGTATCCAGTAGGACTTTCAGTGTCTTTTCGCTGGACGTTGTCCAGGACCCATCTGACATGGCTGATAGAATTTTCGGAGAGGCTTCGCTCGACCCCTCGATACGATCACAAAAGAAACTCCAAGAGCTTCATTAAGCTTTCATTAGTTCTTTCTTATACACCCTGAAATGTCGTTTGTACAAATCCCAATCTGATTCCAGCCTGGAAGTCTTTGCTGCGTTGAATTTTTATCTACACACTGTTTTGTAGGCGGCTAGCTCCCTAGACCATCACACAGGGTTTTTGTTTCCCTTTTGGTCTCCTGATGGTCCCATGATTTTGACGTGGCTTGGTTCAGCGCATCTGTTGAGGTACGCACCATATTATCCAAGTCACGCTTATCGCGAGGTTGATCCGGCAAAGGTGGTAGAACTTGCTGAATGGTCTCTCGGTACTTGGGCCAATTTGTTCTGCGTCTGTTCAGAATATCCGGATGGGCTGTAGCAGGGTTGTCTAGACTGAATTGAATGTGCCGGTGGTCAGAGAAAGAGTGTTTCGGTGATACCCTCCAGTTTTTTACTCGATGTATAATATCATCAGAGACAAGAAGGATATCCAAGACTTCCTATCTATTCCTTGTGATGAATGTCGGTTCACAACCCACATTGCAAAGAAGCAGGTTTGTTGCGATAATATATTCAAATAACAGCTCCCCACGAGCGTTCGTATCGCTGCTGCCCCATACAGTGTGATGGGCATTTGCGTCGCATCCCAGTATCAAACTAATTTTTTTCATCTTGGCTGCTTTGATGCCTTCGCATAGACACTCATACGGGAAACCCCCTATATGATCGTATGGTAAATATGCTGAAGCTATCCAGAACCGACTAAGTGATCCTTCCAGGCTGACCAGAACTGTATCTCCTTCGCTATAGGCGCCCACCAAGAAGGCGTTGTGTTTTTTTTTATCATGACACATGACCTCGGCTTACCAAGATCATTGACGTAGAAAATATTATAATTAGGGGACCTTAGAGATTATTAACGACCCATGGTTCTTGGATCAAAATTATATCCTCATCACTGTCATCTTAGTAATACTATCTATTTTAGAGACATGAGCGCGCACCACTGAAAGGTCAAGTAAATTGAGCTAAAGGGATTAAAGTGTCGGACTATGAGCCCACTCAGCTGTAAAATGAGTACCCATTTGGGGTAAATAACTCAGTTGAGCGTGGTGCTGATCACACACCCCTGCACAGTATGCACTGTCACGATTTAGTAAATGAGGTGATGCAAACCATCTCGAGGCCAAGGCGGGAAAGTTTCTGACTTATCGTTACGCCCCACAACATGGGGGGAAGACCACACAAGCATTCATGGCAACGATGTGGACGGGACTCGAACCCGTAACTGGCCGGTAGCATGAGGCACCAGACTGACGCCTCAACGCACTGAACTACCGGCCGCCGCATAATGTTTTTACAAACCGTAAAATCTAATTTAACCGTACTAATTCAAGCGTTCGCCGTAATTTTGGGGGAAAATAAGGTGGTACGTGACTCCAAAATCGTAACAAGAGACTTTTATTTTGGTAATTACATGAAATATTACTTTTTGTGGGTGAACCCATTGAAATTTCCGAAACTCTATTTTTATCAACATAAACTACACCCATAAAATAAATTAAGTTGGTAAAGGTGTGTTTTGCTAGGCACACGATCGTCGCACATTGTTCGCAATTTATGTGTATCTTTTCCATCGTCGCCTGCGATCGACGCAGAGTGGTGCTAAGCAAAACGTACCTTAAGAAACCCTCCCGCAACGATTACAGATTAAAATTTCAGAATTTTGTCGATTATCTTTGGTAATCTACGCATGTTAGTCAACTGCTCATTAAACACACATATCCACTGAATTTCGATATTCTGTTTACGCATCTTTGAAATACCAGTTGGTCCAACGTATTTATTATGGGAAGATATGTCGCCCTTTTAATGCTACTAACAAATCTTATTATGATATAATGACTTTGTTAAACTATGTTTATTTAAGTCATTAATCAGTTAATTTCCATCACATACTACTGGAAATTTTAATGACTCCTGCTAACTGCATCTGTTGATGTACATACTCATATAAACATATCGACATTCACTTGCAAATGTGATATCCTCGAAGTGTGGCATTGTAACAGCAACCAAGCGGTCTCAAGTATAACTCTCTACAACAATATCCTTTTCATATTTCGTCGGAAGGTTCTCAAGTGGTCCGATATTCTTTACGGCCCGTTGCACCAGGCTACAGAGACCCAACCCAATCCCTAGGGTAGACATTACCCAGACTTTACACGAGTCTGATGATAGCATAGGTCTAGCATTTTTGTTTGTCCACAATGTGCCTATGAGAAAGTAGGGGAGTAAATGACATTTTTCCGAAAGGCTGTTTTCATTTATTTATTTTTTAGTTATTTAATCTTACTTATTTGAAAACTCACAATTCTGAAGCTATGTAATTCCTCAAAAGTAAATTATCAATTCAGAAGACTTTGTCCGTGGTTCACTTACTCCGTGGTCAATTGAAGCGCAAACCTAACGACAATCCATTCAACTCGAAATCAGTCAAAAGAAACCTATTCTCTCCTACGCGTACTTAACCCACACACATTATATGCTAAAGGAAATGCCTAAGTATGCCTACGCATCTGCTTCCGATGATACGCAAACGCATAGCAAATAATAAAAAAACGCCAACCGAAATGATGTTGAAGAAGCAAAAAAAAAGAAAACCTTTTCGATTGAATAACGAAATCCGTGGTTTGTTTGGAAATGTGAGAAATATGAGAAGTTTCCTCTATGAAGGCGAAGAAGGACTCTCTAAGATCCCGTGGAAAATGAGTCCAAACGATGAGACTACTGTTGTTGTCGGACAAGAGGCGCGGCTTAAGTTGACGAGGATGTTGGCTCGTTGACGGCCACCTGCTATTTTTTCTATCCTGTCTGATCGTTTAAATGCTGTTTGATTTCGATAAAATTCATTTGTGTGAGCATGTATTTTGTCTTGATTCTTTGAAGTCCTTGAAGTGGAAGGGTTTGCTTGTCTTCGTGGCATAGACCTCGTTTAGGGACATGTGTTGGCATTTTCGTTTAGGCCTTATAAATTGATAACGATAATTTGATTGTGAATTGGATTCAGCTGACATATGATTGGAAATTTGATATAATAGAGCAGGATCACATCATCTTTCCACAGTGCACATTGCACTACTCTTGATGAATACAATGTTTGTACAGTGGACTCCCGGTTATCCGAGCTAGTCGGGAGGAGCCCCAACTCGGATAATCAAAAACTCGGATAATGCGATGTTTTAAAAAAAATGCCTATTTCATATACACTATCTTAGGCCCGTTTTCTCAATGTCCAGTTAAAATTTAAACTCGAGATAAAATTTGTTGTTGTTGTTTTCCCTGTAAAATTTGACAGATGGGTACGTTCAATGTCTGTTTAACTGGAGTTTAAATTTTAATCAGACATTGAGAAAACGGGCCTTAAGCTATCAAATTAAAAGAGCGATATAGTACTCGTATATATGATTAATCCATGTTTATTACCATTCAAAATACATATATTTATTTCTTGTTTCATTATTTGTACTTTTAATGTTACATAAGTATGTACGAGTATTTATAAACTGTAAATAAACTATGTACGGACAAAACAAAATTTTCCGTTTGCATTTGCAAATAGTATAGATTCCACAAGAGTGATCACTCCATAGAACTTTCGCCTCTGCCAGTAGATTTGTATGTACAGGCATACCCCGATATACATAAGTCGTTTCGCACTTGAGTCGTCAAATAATGCCCACCCTCCCCGATTAACGACTATTTTGCTTCACACTTAAGTCGATCCTCGAAATTTGAAAATTTATAATCGGTCGTGGTTCTGAAAGCCCTCTGATCTGGATCGAGAATTTGACTTTTTCGATTTCGGTAAAATACAATATGTACCGAGAACTGTCAATTTTTGAATCAGAATACTTTTTAGATCCGGAGGGGAATATTTTCAGATCCAGAAATTTACAGTTCCCGGTACATATTTGTAGTATTATACATAACTGTCATGCTGTCTCATTACATCATTCTACGTACCGTAAGATGAGTTCAGAATATGTAGTTGATGATTTTTTCAAGCATATATGCATCTGCAGCAGATGAAGGTTTAAAAAATTGGAAGATTATTTTGTTTTTATATTTTTGCCGAGAACTGCATGATGAACAACGTGGTAAAGAACTTGTCCGGTCAAACTGAGACACCTTGTTTGCTAATAATTAGGTGCCCAGACCAGACAAGCTTTTTAAAGTGCAATTAGACAAAACTGGCCTTTTCTGGAAAGGAATGCTATCCAGAACAGAACATTCTTATCTGTGGAGATGATTACTGGCTCCCGAATTCAGATCGTCATTAAATTGTTTCTTAGAAGGAATCCATCTGAGGATCTCCAGCTCCATTAATTTCCATACGAAGATTACCTTAATTTGATGTTTAAACAAAAAGACGTCGATGACTTGCGTAAGAAAAACCAAAACAAAACCCGCCACGCCGATGGCGATTTAATTGACTATAAATTTAATCTAAAGTACCGTATACTCACATTGTAATCAAGCAACAAATTTGCTCTGTTTTGACTATAGAGTTCGCGCTTACCGTTCTTTTCTTCTACAGTGAGGGTAGTCGGATATTTCTTATCATTTCTTTAGTTTTTGTCCATTGTTTGCTTAGACGCGTGTATTTTTGCTACTTTTTTCAGCCAATAATGGATACGACACCTGAGGAAGCAGCTCAAGTTGTAGCACTACTTCATCTTCAAGCAGGCCTTGGGCAACGTGAGGTCGCTCGAAGACTTCGAATCAGCAGATCTTCGGTGCAACGAGTTTAGAACGATACCTAGGGACTGGAGCATTCGATCGCCGTCCAGGAACGGGCAGACCTAGGGCTACATCAGCAGCAGATGATCGTTATATCCAACTTATGTATTATTCTGCGGAATCGCCGCCTCAACGCAGTTCAAGTCCAACAAAGTCTGCGTGACGAGCGCCAAGTGGTCATAAGTTCAGATACTGTCAGAAGAAGACTTGCTGAACGGAACCTGACTCCAAAGAGAGCTGCAACAGGTCCAGCATTAACTGTAGTCCACCGTCGAGCACGACTTGAATTTGCTCGAGAGCATAGGGATTGGACGTTAGAACAGTGGGGTAATGTACTCTTCACTGATGAGACCAGGGTGAGTCTACATGGAAGTGATCGACGTCAGAGAGTATATCGTCGCCCTGGAGAACGTTATTCTCAGTGTTGCATCGAGGAATCTGTTGCTTATGGAGGAGGGAGGATCTGCAATGGTCTGGGGTGGCATCTCGCTAGCCACACGTACAGCGTTAGTTTTCATCGAACCGACGGGCCGTACACGTGGATTGACTTCTCATCGCTATATCACTGAAATCTTCGCAGACCATGTGGTTACTTACGCAGGTTATATCGGCCAGGATATCCAGTTGATGCATGATAATGCACGGCCTCATGTTGCTCATGTGGTGATCCAGTATCTACACGACGTCGGCATTCGTACGATGGACTAGCCAGCTCGAAGCCCGGACTTGAATGCGATAGAACACTTATGGGAGTAGCTGAAACGTCGGTTTCGAGCCCGGGTACCTACTCCAACAAGGCTTCCAGAGCTGCTAATCGCAATTGAAGAGGAGTTGAATGCAATTCCCCAAGATTTCATCGTCAGCCTCGTGAGGTCTGTGAATACGAGGATGGTTGCAGTTATTCGAGCAAGAGGAGGGAACACTGAATGCTGACCAAAACTTTTCTATAATTTTTTCTTTGTTTTCGGGTTAAATTAAATTAATTTTTTTTGCACCTGCTTTTTCGTTAAATCCCTAGAGCAATTCGATCTCCATATAACGAAATTCCCTATAACAAATTTTTCTGTATTACGAATATTTCTTCAGTCTCAACTTGTATGTTCAGCTGTTTGGGCATCTTTAACTTCTATATAACGAAGTTTTTTTCTTACCATATTTAGGGAACCCCGTGATTGCGCAAATATCGATTGAAATCCAAATAAATTAGGGGGAATACCGCAATAACACAAGAATCGATTGCCAACCAAACATAGTATACATATAAGGGAACTCCCCCAGCTGTCATAACATTGGCATCAGTATTTTGTTGGTCGCGTATTTTGGAGAACGGCGGTTCATTGGAGAGGATGTTCTTTGGCATCTTTGAAGTCTTCCAACCTTCACGATCATTTTCCACACCTCAACCTCCGTGTTTCATTACAAGATGCATGCTAGCAAATGCACCATCCGAAAGTATGCTATCGAAACGTTAACAAGGCATAGTAATGCAAGAGATGTTGACGCGCCCATGCCCCTGGCGGGGTTCAGACAATTAACACTAAGATGTCTTAAGGCCATTAAAGTTAGGGCTAATATGATGGATAAAGGCCGGTACTCAAATTGCGTGGAATGAAAAGTGCCGTGAAATCCCATGCAAAATCGCAAAATTTTTCGTCGATGAAAACACACGTGAAATTGTGTGGAAACTAAATTTCTTTTCACGCGATCTGTGTACTACCTTGAAGTGAAAAGTAAAGTTTTTGGATTTCACGAGAATGAAATATTTTCTCGTACAAAATGTACGAGAAAAATTTTCACTGACAGCTCAACTGTCTCTGTTAGTGTCATTCAGGTTGTGCTGTGTTTTCCCGGTATTGTTTATAGTTGGGCGATAGATAAGTAAACAAATTAGTCGTTTTAATGTTTGACATGTTTCATTTCTCCGGTACACAGATCGGGTGAAAATTGAAAAAATGACATGTTCCACACGCTTTTTTCCACGAGCCATTTCACCGATGAAAAGTGCTGCTGTCAATTTTTTTTATTTCACGCGATCTGAATACCAGCCTTAAGTTTGGAATATTGTACTTTCGGTGTAGAAAACAACATTGACATTGAAAGTTCAGTCGCCTTTCTTTTCTCAGGAAAAAAAAAAATAATTCGCATTGTTCAAAATAAAAATCCTGGTACTAAGGTGAAAATTGATTGTTTACCATTACATATTTTACAATGCAACAGATTTCGCTGAATGAAACTTCGAATATTCCTACCTTTGCTAAATGCTACTCGTATACTTTTCCACACTTACCTTTGACAAAAGCCTGCGTTTGATCCTTAATCCAGAACTTGATATGATCAGAAAATTTAGTGAAACAAGTTGTCAATTAATTTTTAAAAAACTTTTTTTTTATTGTTGAAATTATTTTTTTTTTAATTATCACAATGTCTTGATGAATGGGAGGCTTTTTTTTTCTTTTTTTTTTTAATTATTTAAATAAATTTTGTTTTTTCTTTAAATACAAACTCCTGTGAACATTATTCAGGATTTTTTAAATTAGATTTAATTGATTTTCATGATATGATTATATTGCAAAACAAGGCATACTTACTTGAGAAAATTCAAGGAAACTTCTGATTTATATTTTACATGAACATGATTATAAAGTAACTTACGTAACTAGTATAATTTAAATTGATTTTGAATTCATAATTTAGAGACTTTTAAAGAACTAAGTAAATAATAGTAATTACAAATGTGAACGTGTGAACAACAAAAATGCTCGAAACATAATAGATTTATTTTAATTCTCTCTCAATGATGATCACTTACTGAAAACATATTTACACGAAAAAAAAAGATCAATAAAATTGTAGTTAAACAGAACACTATCACAATATCTGATAGATAACGAAATTGAATTGCCATTACATGAGACGGCTCGGTCCAATAATGACAAACAACACGACGACAACGCGACATTTGATTAGGAAGCAGCAACTGGACAGTTTCTGTTGCATGATCACAAAAAAAAAAACAGAAAGGATCCTCCGATCTTGCATTGTGCACTTTGCTTTGGAACAAAAGATACACACGGAGTTATGTTTCCATTACATATACCGTCGTTACGCCAATGCATAGTACGAACGTGCATCAGTCACACATCATTTTGTAGGCTTCTAAATTCTTTATTTGACATACTTTACTGAATGGGGGCATAGTAATAGTCCTCGTTTTCGTATAAACCGCGCAAGGAGCTACGATAGACGACGACAACTCACACAAAATAATGTGAACACACGAAATGCGCAGCAATCTCACGTGAAATCCATGGAATCCAATTCGGGAACGCGTTGATCATCGGGCGAGAGATCATTGATCCAACTATTGCTGGCCACAAAGGATACACCGGATGATTCGTCTTCTTCAAGAAGCCACGGATGATAGAGAACATCCTCGGAGGTGAGACGATGTTTAGGAACTTTTTGTAAGAGCGATTTTATAAGACAGCGAGCCTTTGACGAGAGGTAATCGGGAATTGTGAACTGACAGCGAGCTATTTTGGCGAACAGTGATGCATGATCGGGATCGTTGAAAGGATATCTGGAAGGAAGAAAAGATTGTAAATTTGATTGTTAGTACATCGGTAAGGCTGAGTTCAGAGATAGGCGGAAGGATGAGAAAAGTAACTTAGGTTTTATATAAATAACTGAAACTTACCTTCCAACTAACATGGTGTACAGGACAACGCCCAACGACCATAAGTCTGCAGCTTTTCCCGAGAAATCCGAATTTGGTTTCAGTATTTCCGGAGCCACGTAGGCGGGACATCCTATCTTTTCTTTTAGGATGTCATCATCGGGATCGTCGAGCACAACAGCATCTTCTAGCGACTCGAACTTAAGGTGAACTCTGTAAAATACATCGAAAAAGATGCACACATTATTAGTTTGTCTTCAGCAGTGAGTTTAATCAAATCAACCCTAATTGGTATAATTTGCCCTAATGCAATAAGTCAAAATACCCCCAGGGACCAACGAATCATATATTGGATTGACTGACTACAGGTGCTAACTGCATTTTCTTTTTGTCTTCGGCTTGTTCTTCTTTTTCTTTCCAGACACCAAACCAGCTCATAAAGTTAACATATATATACATACTCTCTGTCAGCAACGGTAAGCCTTCGCCGGGCCATTTCTATTCGGTCATGAACGCGCATTCACTAACCGAAGAGGAAAATTAAATTATATCGTCCAAATCGAATTAAGATACCGAGTATCTATCTCAGTGCAGGATAGTGTTTTGTCTACGCTAATTAAATATGCGCTTGTTGTCAGAATGCCTATCTCGGATTTTGTTTGTCGTAAAGCCGGAAAAAACCAACCCCCACAAGTCGGGTGATAATTTAATAATTGCAATGAAAAAGAGTTTAAGAGGCCACCGAACACATACCTGTCAGAGTCGAGGGAAAGTTCGGCATTCAAAGGATTTAGTTTGCATGAAGGGGCTTAATTTTTGGAGGATGGGAGTTGAAGCCAGCACGTCCAGTACGTGCCAAAAAAACTCGAGAGGAAGGGTTGCGAAATATAGGTAGTGCAGACAATCTAACGCGGAGGAGGAGGCGTCCGCAAATCAAATTTTGTCTTAAATTGGCTTTTCATAAACATGGCCATCGACACTCGGCAGCTCAGTGACATGTCCACAGCGGCGAGAGAGACACAAATTCGATTAAGTTCAATTAAATTCAATTATTTTACATATCTGGTTCTGTGCAAGCAACAATGGGAAATAGTGCAGCAAATAATGAAAATGAAATTATCATTAACTTCGTTAGCATAGTAAGCTGAGGAATTAGAAAAGGTGGACATGGAACGTAAGAAAAGCGCTGTAGAGGAATGGAGCGAATTGGATTAGCGATTGACATTTTGCTATCTATGTATGGGGCCAAAATTGTTTGATTTAATGAAATTAACGGAATAATTAGATGATGGCAATTGAAGTCTGAGTCGTTGGACGGTGGGGGTAGAAAATCGACAAGAGTGGTGATCAGCGTCACAAGAGGGTTATTAATAGTGAAACTCTGATAATCTGGAGATATGGCTGCGTTTTTATATTATAGCGGGATATACAACTCCCTTGATGCGATACGAAAAAAAGATTCGAGAATCATCCACCTGGCTTGGCTCGATTTTTTTGTTTAGCACCAAGCTCTTATCTGATCAAGTGACACATATACAGGAAACTGTTACCGAAAGGATTCGAATTTTGCAGATCGCCATTTGATCGCAAGGATCGCTTCAAGGAGCATGTTCCTTAAGGTTAGTCTTGCTGGACACAATCGTCGCACATTGTTCTCGATTAGCGATCAAGCCATCAACACGGAGCACTATTTGTGTGTATTTTTTCAGTCGCCAGCTGCGATCGACGCAGAGTCGTGTCGAGAAAGACGTATCTTAAGCTTTGCGGAGCGATCACAATTGACACCATAAAGTGGTATTAAAACAATTGAGCTACGCATCAGTCAAAAACATTAGCTATTAGGACCAGTTGTCGATTCTTTCTGTCCAATATTCTTTCACTACTATTTCATCCGATAAAATGACATCATTACTACAGGGAACTGTTACCTAAAGTATTCTTGGTATATTCCTATTTCACCGGGCGACGCATCGTAGTTTGTGCCTTGGCTAATAGTGGATTTAACGCTATGGGATATAGAGCGAGCGTTCTAGGGCGGTATACTGAGGATTGCAACCCCTTAAGTCCACGCAAGGGGAGTGAGAAATTCAGTCAAATTAAAGCCCACTATTGGTCAACGCGAAACACTATGATTCACCCGGTCAAGTAGGAATGTTCCGGATTCTTTAAATGAAAACAGAAGTCAAATCTAGAATTTTCCAGATGTACTTCTCGAAGCGATCATTGCGATGATAGTTCAGCGATCATCGCTGAGCAGTATTTGGCACGGATCACATAAGCAATAAAAACACGTAATTTTCTTTTTTTTTTGTGTTTCTCGATCGGAAATGTTCGACTCAAATTTTTATCGCGCATTGCGTTGCGACACAAATCAGAATACATATGTAATTTGCCACTGGATGTTTTTGTCTCTCTGAGTGGCTGAACAAAAGCTTTAATCTTAAAGCTCAACGCACAGGATTCGCTTGTGCAACGTAAAAATATGTATCAGAGAATGGGAATGGAATGAGGCTGCAGCGAATTGCGACACTCTTCCGGGTCTGTATGAGTCGACTTAAGGTCAGAAGTATTTTTAGACTCCTAACGGGTCATTTAAACCTGAGATATCATTTAGCAGTAATGAATACAATGTTTGATTCTATTTGTTGTTTCTGTCAGGACGAAAATGAGGCATCTCAGCATGTTCGTGGCAAATATGAAACTCTCGCCTGCTTTTGCAGGGGATGTTTAAGGGCTGCTTTCCGAGAATCTGATGAAGTTTCTTCGTTCTCGCTTAACGATTTAAGCAGCTTTACAAGTACGATTGAGCACAATCGTCTGGCCTAGTCCTGTAAACAGACAAAGGGCTACAGTACAATGGACGAATCGCTCGCAGTGCTCGTAGGCATGCCTACGGTTCAATTCTTAGTCTAAACGATCTTCACTGAGCTGTGATCGCACTGATCGATCCGGCAAACATGTACGATCAGAGTCGTAGGGTGAACAATTGGAAGTCGAACTCGGTAGTGACTTCAATCCACATAACATAGTGGAGAACATGATAAGATCTGAGTTGATTTGGGAGGCCGCAGGTGTCACCATACACTGTCGAACTTGAACTCGATCTCGAACATGGTACAAGCGGACCGGTTTTCTTCACGTTTATGTGAAGTGTGTGCTTGTGTCTTGAGATATTCAGGTTCGTGCTCGAGTTCGATAGTGTATGGTGATACTTACTCGCACAATATGCGACATTCGTAGGGAATTGAGGAGAGGAGCAAATATGAAAAAAGAACGCAACGGATTAATGGTTTAATGGCGAATTAGCCAAAACCAGAACTGCGACGCAATACCGTGAGGTAATTCCGAAGGATTCTCCCTGCAGAAACAGGGTTGAAGATTTTACTGAATAAGTAGTCGTACACTGACGATGAAAGTCTCATGTCGCTTTCGTAGAATTGGCAATAGTTCCTGGCAGTGTCTCCTGAACAATAAGATTTTCCTCTTCTATAATAAAAAAATATGAAGCCCAGAATTAACCATCACTAACCAAAGATGGTAGCTAAGAACCACGACGAGATACCAGGAAGCTTGGCAACAATCTTTCGCGAGATCTTTTCGTTTTTTTGTTGTGCTCCCATATGAAACCGTCTTGGCGACTACATACTAATGAAATTGACCATGTAATGCTAGTGCTAATTTAGCATAAATAACTTCCATCCATTACCTCTGAGCAATGGTGGTGAATGCTAAAAAAAACCATCACGACGTTACCTGTTGTGTTGCCATTGTCCGAATGAAGGAAGAAATCAACGACGAAAAGTCGATGCCCTGTTGTGTAACATTCCGCGGGCAATTAGACAATAACATTTAAACAAATCGCCAAACAAATTCCAAACAACCATGTTTTTTTTTCTGTGCTGCCGTCTGCTTTCGATATAATTGTACAAGATCACCATTATTTCAACAGTGTCGGAATGGAATGTGTAACCATCCATCTCAACATCTCATGCCCATGCCACCAACCGGAGCAGGAAATAGGCAAAAATTGTAAACCCGGAGATTTGCTTCGATTAAGGTGGCGAGTATCTAAATATCTATAGTCGCACTCGGGTAGACTGGATGTGCGGGCAAAACACACAGAGATGACGAAACCTGCAGTCTTTAATAAATTTTACTTTTACTCCAAATTTTGACTGGACATCCAACAATTTGGCAGAGAAATTGCGCGAAACATGCAAACGGACAAACAAAAAAACTAGCCCAAGAGTGTCTTTCATAAACCTACAAAACGTGCTTGTCATTTTAAGATGTTCGTTGAGTGATAGTGTTGGAGGCTCTAATCAAATACACGAATACTATGCGGACGCGATGAGTCTGCCAATATGTATAATCAAAAGAAAGACCAACGATTTACCACCATTCGGTATCGAAGATTATGTTTTATTTTATAGCTCAACCATCATTTCACTTGCGGAAGCCAATGACCCGGAGAAATTATGGTGTTAAGAAAGAGCTCGCGTTTTGCCCATCAGCGATGGAGGTAATCGACCCGACACCACGACGAGAAAGTTCAAACCGAAAGAAATTGCACAGATTGGGTAATCAAACAGTTGGAAATTGCGTACAAATTATGCTGGCATGATCTGCATTAGGTTTCGAGATAGACGGAAAAAATGGTGGAGTTGCGAAATCTAATTGAATGACAATGTGGAGAAAGTGAGGAGAGAAGGCCATTGACCGACCGGAACGGTGTCCCCTAAAGGGGTTTTTGGACGGTCTATCAGTTTCAGCTGTCCCATAAGTTGAGGTACATGTTCTCTATCAAATTCTATCCAAAACTTTTGGAAAAGGGATGGAGAAGTGATAGCTCTAAGGCGGCTTTCACACGAAACGCACGATAAAAGAGATTCTAGCAGAAAGCACCAGTGGCGAGCGAGCTTTGTATGTTCGACGATTATATAATTGCACTCGTATAGAAAGCTCGCTTGCCACTGGTGCTTTCTGGTAGAATCTCGTGTATCGTGCGTTCCGTGTGAAAGCCGCCTAACTGACGGGGAAAACTGAAACTGATAAGACCGTCTAAGAACCCCTATAAGTGGATCCATTATTATGACATGACATGCTAACGATCAATCTTGAAGTATAGTCTCAAAAAGTCGATCAATTTCCAGCTAAGTGATCGATTGAATCGCGGCTCGTCGTTTTCTAGATCTAGAACTTGCCCAACACGTTCTACACACAACAAAATTGAAAACAAGAAGTCATTGATCGCAAAGGTATTTTAGGGCTATTAATTCTTCACTGATTAGATACAAACCTATTTAAGTTCACTCACCTTTCGCGTAAACAAAAATCTTCAACATATTAACACAAAAATAACAACACGGGGAGAAAGCGAAATCATTGTGAAATTATTCCTAACATTATACATTTCTTTCACCATATCATGTGTATGTTGTAAGTGGCCATAATTTTTCCCAAATACGCTACATACTTCTACTTGAGTGTTAGAGAGATGCCCAAGTACGTATGCTACAGCAGCATAGATGCAGGGAAAGTTGACTGAATTCATAGAGATGCCAGAAGGTTCGCAGCATGGGCCGATAGTGTTCATTCGGTTCAAATTACTGGTGTAGTTATTTTAAATTGTGGTCATTATTTGACCGCGTACTGTTTAATTATGTTGTGGATGAGTGAATTTATGTCGGGCCATCAAGTCCGTTATGCATTTCACCTGAATGGAAATCGGTTTCCTATCCAACTGGGTCTTACTTAGCCAAAAGGGTCATCGATCCCCATGCGCTGTAATTTGCGTCACAAATCAGATGACTTTCGCTGCGCTAAGTAGTTTTTTTTTGGATTTTGTATTGTTTCGACCGCTCAAAGAAATTGGATATGCAGACTGTGTGTGATTCGCAGCGCTCAATCAGGTGCGTGTGTATGACCAAAAGTATTTTGGGGTCGTTCAACTATTCGATATTGCGCAAACGTCTTTCGTTCACCACCTCTGGACAACTATGTAAGTCGTCCGAAAAGAAAGTAAAAAAAAAACTGTACCGATTTGGGGGAAGGAGGTCTAGTATCTGCAAAATGTATTACAACAATTTCTCATTCATTTTTTTTTTGTTGTGGGTCGGAAGCGAAGGGTGATTGAACTTGAGCTGCGTAAAAATTTCATATCACACACACCACACTTCATAGTGGAGTTTAAGGTGTTTTCGAAATGCGTAATGGCATATCATGTAGGTTTGTGCATATTTCGAAATTTGGACGTTCGACACGCGATGTGGTCTCTTTTCAAGTCTGCTACCGAGCGCACTGAGACTAGGTTCAATACTCCCAGGCTATGGAAACTGAAGGCAACATTCAAACTATTTACGGCTCACTTAAATGTTGGTATGAAGAAAAGAGAAATTTATTATCTGAATAATCTAAATCACTGAAACTATCCATGGGATAGATACTCGATCTATGTACGTAATATAAATACGCAGTTAAAGCATGAGCAGATTGATAGTTAAGCGGTCATTGAATGCATTCATTTTTTTTTTATCGGATACATATTTTGAAATGGAGGACGGCAAAAAGAAAGGTGGCAGAAAAAAAAAGAAATGTTTGAGGCGAATAATTTGTTACGAGCCGTGTGTCGTTTGTTGTTGTTTCATATTTTAAAAGTGCGATTATTCGTTTGGACTGTTTGCATTTTTTGTTTGTTTGCTGATGTTTGGTTCCGTTTGTGCGAATTTTGCAGACATTTTTCGAAACTTTCACGGAAAACACAAAGTGCGATGATGACTGCAGTCACAAAATGCACATTTGGAAGTTGGCTTTAGATATTTGGTCATCATCATCATCATTCGCAAGTTTCATAATGGTTTCATGTTACATATTTAAGCGAATGATGGGAAGTTAAACGATTGTAAGGGACTTAACATTTATTTATTTTTCTTTTGGAGAAAGTTGTGAATTGTGAGAGGTGAATGGCCGTTTGTTTATGAGTACTCACCGTAATTGTTTCAAATAATAATAAATAAATGTAGACTATGATATCCATCTGGTAGGCGTGACCAAGCGATCTATTGTGTCATAGCCTTCACTAAAGCAAAAGACCCTCAATCAATCTGATGAAGGTCAATAGGTTCTTGGAAGGAGCACTCTTAATGACAGCGAAGTTCACTATTCCAATCTCCAAGAAACGTAAATCTAGAGCGAGCGATCGCCGGGCATTCGCAGAGAAGGTGTAATGAACCACCTGTAACAAACCATATTGGTCTAGTAGTGCTGCTCCCACCAGCAGATCGAAGCAGCACCTGATGAGTAGTGATCTGTTGGTGGTACGAGACCAGAGGCCGAGGGTCCCATTACTCCTGGACCCAGGTGCGACCGTGTGGGCGTCTGATCCGTCCGCCAACCATTCCATCCTTATCGACTATTTTTTTTATACCCCATTTTTACCTCCCCTGTTTGTGTTGTCTTCCCCAGGCCTATGAATTTTTGTTAATACGTAAAGGACAGGGGCAACGAGCGGCGAAAACCCCGCCCACATCTCCCGAACTGAGCTACAGCAAGCATAGGCCGTTGCTTAGCTCGTTGAGGAGCCTTTTTCTTCGCCAGATGGCACGGCCCGACCTTCACGGTAATATGCTACCTTAGGCTCCGTCCCCACGGGCATCTTCGGATGCCCACCAAACCGTCCGTTACAAAGGTGTTTGGTGGACTAAATTTCCTCTAGGCAAAGTCGGTATTCCGTCTCAGTGGACAGACCCATTTTGCCATCAGGTGATATCTCACCCAGTAGTGTCCCGTGAGGTAACCAACGATTAATCTCAGGTTCGCTCTTCCCAGGCGCCTAGCTTCTTTGCGACTGTAGGGATCAATGAGATTTTTGCATTGACGCAGTCCTGAAAGATTATTCCAATACCGCAACTTTTCGTCCGTGGACCATACCAGGGGGGTGGCACTTCATATTCATACGATTGAAGCAAAAGCGCAGTGCCAATTGATACGGAAACAATCAAATGAAAGTTACCTTTAGAGGGATAGGGACGGCAACATTTTAAAAAGCTCTTCAAATGCCAACTGCCTAGTACGTTTCATCGTATGAGTAACATACTTGCTATTCCGCATTACCCCTTCGTGTACTGAAGGAATCCAACACATATGCAACTACTAGGCTAGGCAGGCACTCTTAATTCGTATGGAGTCCCATTTCTTGTTAGCAATAACCTCTATTCTTTGACCATACCCTCACCATCGCCCTGACTGCGACCAAGCTCAGACCGCGCAATAGTGTTCAGGCTCGTAAAATTTCTCAAATGAACACAAGGCTCAACAAGTTTATCTGCAGCTTCGTTGCCATGGATGCCCGATGCCCAGGTACTCAACATAGAGTGACCCGGTTTGTGTTTGCGAGGCACTGTAGGGTATCCAAACACTCTTTCACTAGTTTCGATGAGTTTCTTGTATGAAGAAAGAGCCTTAATAGCTGCTTGACTGTCATAGCAGATAGCGATGTTAGCGCCAGTGAGCTTCTTTTGGGGAACTACTCTGCCGCAGGCCTCAATGGCATGAATCTCGGCTTGGAAAATGCGGTGCCAAATGCCCATAGTGATTGAGATCCTGGTGTTCGGTACAGAGATCCCAGCACCAACTGCCTGTCCCGTTCTTGACCGGTAATCGGTAAAACAAATGATACACCTGGGATCAGGACATAAATTGCCAATATCTTGTTCCGAGCGGCTTGCGGTAGAGACTGAAAATTTCATACCGAAGCAGAGTACCGTAGTGATGAAGTCTGATCTCGAGCAGATCGGCATGCCAGGAACCAGCTGCAAAATGCTCATGTCCCTAATTAGACATATGAGTATCATAAGTTAGATGCACTCGAAGAGCGCCTAGAGCCGCAGATTCCCGGAGAAAAATTACTCCTGCAAGTGCAATAACCGCCTCTATGGCCGATGTCGGACATGAACGGAATGATCCTGCCATACCAAGGCATGCAAGACGTTGTAATTTGGTATTCAACTGTATGATGTAACGCTGTTGTGTCTTTGGCCACCATACTAGCGCAGCATATGTCACAACTGGTCGTACCAGCATCAAATACATACATCCACTCAGTCATTTTAGGGGTGAGACCCCAGGTTTTTCCAAGCAAGCAAGCCCAAATGATCCCAGTGGCCTACTTATACTGTGTCGACGTGTTTGCTCCAGTGAGGTTTTGACACTTGATTTCAGTCGAGAGCTGACCGAGCTTAAACTGAGATTTCTCCTCCGAGTGAATGGAACTAAGTCGGTTTTTTGAGGATTAACGCTCCAGGGCACCAGCGAAGGACTAGGTCACCTCCGTGACGGTCGTTTCAATCTTGCCCCTTATTATTATGGTTATATCATCGGCGTATATGATAGCACAATAACCACAACCGCCGAGTCTAGCGAGTAAGGGTGCGGTTAGTTGGAACTTCGACAAAAGACAAAAGCAGTGCTGATAGTGAAGCGATGGCAATGGATGCGATAAACGTTTAGAGCTCTCAGCGACGCTTTAAACGTTTACCGCAGCTCCAACATAAACAGCTCTATGTAAAAGCACAAAGGGAAAAATATTTGTTGCAGATGTGAACAAGCGACAAAACTATTTTACTTTGCCAAATTAATCTCTTTGGAAAAATATTTTTTCAAAAATTCGGACAAATATTTCCGACGTGTGAACGCAAGAAGTAGAGTGAGTGATACTTTGGCTTCTCAGTTAAGTTGTTCATGGTTCAGAATAAGCTACATATCTTTAACATAAAGTTTAACTAGTGACACCTTGAATGCCACAGTTTGCTTAACCGTGTCATAGACCCTACGTGCTAAATATCATGAATCTGACTTTTATCGATTTCTTCTCCATATGTTTTCCCCTCCAGTCAAATGTGTATTGTCAACTGTCAATTTTTGGATCTGAAAATATTCCCCTCCGGTAAAATATGTACCGTCAACTGTCGATTTTTAGATCTGAAAATATTCCCTTCCGGATCTGAATACTTTTCAGATCTGGGAATATTTTCAGATCCAAAAATTGACAGTTAACGGTATATAAGCAAAACTACTCCAACACATTACGATCACCTGATAAAATTAAACGTAAACACACAAATAAAAAGGCACGCATATGATTTACCCTCACGGATATGATTTACCCCATTATTAGCATCTATGTCGTAAATATGCGATCACGCCCACTTCGACGCACACTCAATTATCTCATCGCAGCATTTTGTGACTACCTACGGTCGAAAAAAAGTACAGTAAACAGTTAATATTTTTTTTAACAATTTTTGCACAACAGAAATAAATTAAAAAATCCCCATATCTTTGAAATTTATGCATTAGATTTCAATAGAGCACCGCAAAACAAACGCAGTTTCCACAATCAGGAAATATATGTGTTATCAGAGTGAGTTTCGCGCTTAAGCTAGGTACTAACATCAGTTTTTCGTGCGAAATCTCATACAAAAACAGTTAAAAATTGCGTTCGCACGAAAAAAAATAGGAACATATATTTCATTCGAAGAAGAAAGTCTCCACATCATTATGAAGCAATTTTTACACGAAAACAATTACGTTGTACTTTATTTCGGTTGAAAACCGGTCTTTCGAGTAGAAGGGAAGTTTCCGTGTCGTGAAGAGCGCCGCGGTAATGTGCTGTGTGTGTGTGTTCTTGTGTGCAAGTTTACACTGCCACTTTTTCGTGAGAGAGATAAGTGTAACATTTTCGTACGAAGAGGTTAGTACCAGCCTTTAACGTGATGATAATAATTTGCACGTAGACCTTGTATCTAAACGTATGTTTCAAACAGAATTTATTGTTGGAATATTCCACAAGTATGATGAAATTCAGTTCGACGTTCAGCTTTGCACGTTTTCTATTATTGCGATTCTTTTTGCGGAATTTGGTAAACAAAAATATAACGTAAGCTCGGTGCGGTACTCCCAATTTTGCGATAAAGATTCAACATGAATCACGCGGTTTTGCTGATTTCAGTTATCGCACGTAATTTGAATACTACATTGTGCCTGATAAGAAACAAGGTTGCAAATTAAACTACAATATAATACAAAAACGATAATTTGTGTTTTTGGATTACGTGGCCCAAGTATTGAGCGGACACGTCAGATGGAGATGGTAG
The DNA here is from genome assembly GCA_964017055.1 of Chloromyia formosa. Taxonomy (NCBI): domain Eukaryota; kingdom Metazoa; phylum Arthropoda; class Insecta; order Diptera; family Stratiomyidae; genus Chloromyia; species Chloromyia formosa. The sequence goes on along the minus strand of OZ024816.1, from coordinate 22,879,714 downwards.
AATTTCCTGGTTAGGTAAATGAGTCTCATGAAAAGGTTCGATTTAATTGAAGCTTCCAGCGCTGACCATGTCATGATTATTAGCCGCGTTCGTTTCACTGGATTTCGATCTCACTCCTGGTATTGCGTTGAACAGAACGTTATGCAACGAAAAGTGCACAATCGAAAAATATTTCGCTCCAGCGAAATAAATTCCGCTGTTCGACACCTGTCGTCACTGTAATAGGCCAGATGTTTGGTGTTTGACATTGACACTAAACATTTGATTGATTACTCAACATTAGACATTTGAATTACGTTATATTACATAAAAATATAAAACAGTTTCAATCAGACGCATATGCCAAGTATGAGAACGTCAAACGTTCCGCTCTGTTCGCAGTGTACTGCAGTTTGTAAAGCTGCAAAATTGAATTCGCCGCAAAACAGTGTCATCTATTGGATACTACGAATGGCATCCAATTCCGCTTATGAACACAATACCGTACACCGAAACGAAATTTTTCGTCGACGAAATGAAAGTTCATTTTGTATGGGATTTGACATTTTGTTTGGTTTCGCGGCCAACACAATACAAGGCATCAGACCGATTACGAGTGAAAAGTAAGGCTCGGATTTGCGACGAACGAACTTAAACAGCCACCATACAGATACTTCGTCGCGTGGAGGCGAATTGCGTAAACAGTATACATTTAGATAGGGGCGAAACAAATTGACGTTCAAGCAATTCACTTTCTACTCTGATCCGATGGGATTCCACACGAGACCTGAATAAAAACGGTCTGTCGTTTTGTATGGAAATATACTGAAATCTGGTGAAATGTCAACGAGAAGTAACGCAGCTATTATCAATGAACTCATGATGATGATGCCTGTATGAATGTCGTCATCATTCTTCTTCTCACCGCGGGATTAATGAGACTTATGGACTTTCGAACTATACGATGAGAACACCGACGTTCATCAGTGAGCAATGAATCATGGACAAACTGAGCAGACCATAGCAGGTTACTGATGAAATATTCGATGAGTGCTATGAACAAAGTCGGTAGTTGATGAAATACTTACTAGTTTGCCTAGCCATATTTCGTACATCCCCCATGACTTTCGCAAAGACGCACAATATCTTCCACTGATCGGCGCCATGAAATTCTAGGACATCCTCTCTTTATCGGGCCCTCTGGGGAGCGAGATTCCATTGCATTGATTGATGGAATACTCAATGAGTATATATGTACGTATACGTATATGCTTCGGGCATGTGGCGACCATGAGTACTCGCAACTAGCGGCGCATGCAGCGCTAAAGTTCATTCGTCTGTCAGTACTGAGTCGTGGTGGGAACGCCATTACGGCGACATGTGTATAATTTCGTCATCTTAATAAAGATCTAAGTTTATAAATATTTATGTCCAACACTTAGCAAGCAGTGAAAGTGAGCACGCGCATTAGCATTGACTTCAACTTACTCATTAAGTAGCTTTGCCTCGAGTAAACAACAACGGTGCCATAACAACAATGGCTCCCCAACAGCACCACCACCCCAACAACAGCTGCACCCTGATGACACACGTCATTCCGCCCGCCTGGCGCTCACGTCGTTCCACTTAGCAACACATGGTACCCTGAAACGCACAGCCCGCGCGACCTCCGGCCCGACACGCTCGGCAACTCGTGGACCTCATTTTCCCCCCGCCGAGCTGTTGGCACTTGACGTCCCGCCCGACACACCGGCGCCACGTGGCCCTCATCGACACGTCACAGAGGCTAATTATCGTCCAGCCGTGCGGTTTAGTTTTTGAGTGAGACACGTCGAGCTCCTGCACCGCTGCAGCCCGCTTACGAGACGCCGAGCCCCGCCTCCAATTCAGAATCGAATATTGCCATGATCGGCGATGCCACTCCGGGGGGAGTACTGTGGGTACAGGCAGAGTTTGAACCGCCACCTTTCCATTGGCAGATCAACTCACTACCTATCGACCTGCACAGCTCTCTATTGAGTTATTTTATAATTTATCTTTTATTTCATTTTATTATTTCTATTTAAATGTTAAAGCATTGGCTGATGACATTTTTCAATATAAGAACTTGTATCAAATTGACATTTTCGAATGCCATGGTGTTCTTAGTTAGGGTAGTTCCCAGTCACTTTTCAATTTACATAGTTACACGTTTTAAAGATTTTTACTGACCATAGTAGTTTCAGTTTCATGGAGAGAGTCAGTCTATCTAGCAAAAGGTGGCATATTCAAACTTTGGACCGCCTATTTTAGAATTGTCGCTTGTTCACCGCTTGTTCATCAGCTGACCATTTCACCCTTGCTGCCTGCAAAAGTCGGTCTACCGAGCGTCAGTGTTCTATAATACTTTCTGTACTACACTTTCCAGCTTTAGATCAAAAAAGAGGGCGACTTTATCACTCCCCTACTTCATATGCCAAGATTAAAATAATTGCACTAACAAGCACGCAGTTATTTTGCACAATGTTGAAATATTCTTGTTATCTAAATTTTTTTTTTAATATCTTTTTTTTTAACTCGTTCGCGAATAAATTCTGTTTGTCAACAAATAATTACAGTATTTTTTATGCAAATAGATAATGAGAGGACCAAAATATAATACGAATGGGTAAAAAAACGGTCTATGGTATTTTTAGAGTCGCTATACTGAAAAAAAGATTATCTGTGCTTGTATTGTAGTGCATCCGCCAGCTATTTATTGTTCATACCGACATTTTTTTATCCACAAAGTAAATGTCGTGATAGAGATCCCGACTACGTAAGACTAAGTGCGTACGATGAAAACAGCATCTCTCACATAGTTTTTTATATGGACAAAAGCGAAAAGAGCTTGTACACAAACAGAGGCCAGAGTCTTACAAATTCAGTGGCGGATCTAGAAATCGATCTCGGAGGGGGCCCAACTTTGTTACCTGGAGACCTACATACTCATTCTACTTTAGGTCTTCAAGTGGTATGAACTAAGGTTAGGTTAGGTGTATGCTGTTGGTTCGTTATGTGTCTTTCTATCTTTGATGACCGAACGGCTCATCCGAGGTGAAAAATGTTAGGGCTGATTTGTCTCTCAAAACCGAGCAATTAAGAAAGAAGAGCAACACTAAATGTAAATTTACGAAGGTATGAGTATCTTCCTAGGGAGTGTGTAGGATGGTATGGAGGGTGGGGTTGTGTTTGTGCTTAAGATCGAAGCGACAGAACGGCTCATTTGATCTCCGAAATTTTAAAGTGAGTATGCGCGTAAAAAGCAGATTGAAACTCTAGTTTGAAGCCACTTTTAGTACGCCAGTGCTTTTTTCAACGACAGTGTTCCAAGCCACTTCAAACATTAATTTACCGAAAGAGACCTTCTTCTTTTTATTAATCATTCGTCTACGAGTTGCACCTTTCCTTATTAACCTCAAATTGCAAATGGATTTTGATTCTAGCTGCTACACTCCATCTAATGGGACAATTTAGATATGCATAACTTAAAAATTTTAATCTCCACAATAAACCCATTATTACTAGAGCTGACATTCATGTCAATAAGCCTTCACAAATGGACTCTGGTCATTTGTTATGCCAAGACATAAAATCCATTCTTTTGTCGATTTATTGTTGAAAAAAAAAACTACGAAAAACGCTAATCCAACAAACAAATTGTGCATAGCGCATATCGTGGAAATATTCGTATGAAAGAATATCAGACGAGCAGATTTTCAAGCAACCCAAACCGCCTCCATGTCTTTATTCGACTATCTTATTGCTCTGATGAAGTCAACAAGGCAAATTTATTATGTTCATGTGCATATACATAACAATAAGAATAGCTATGAGTATGTCCCAAGCCGAGTACAACAACAAGCAACAAATCTCATAATAATTGAATCGGGAAGGTTTTCTGCACGCTACGCTATCGTGTAGTATCTCTGATTCTTCATGAAAAGTTTTTTTTTTGTTTCTTGAAATGACGACACCGCTCAAGGTAATGCAAATTCAAATCGACTGGCACTGACTGAATATCACGGTCAAAAAATGCTCAACATTTAATGTGCTAGGTACGATGTACAACGAACAAAAGCGCTCAAGCGTTTTGAATTTTATGAGATCGCAAAGCTCAAGTCAAGGAGAGTCCAAAGAATTTCCCAGAGCAGCCACTGCCATTGTCAGTAAATAAAAATAAAAATAGCAATTATCTTAATAGCTTCCCTTGAAGATGCTCTTTCAGCTAAATGCTGAGAAAAGAGAAGACGAAAGTCCTCTGGAAGTGATTTGAAATGGTCGTTAATAAAAAATATAATTGTGGGAACGGGTAGGGAAAGACTAATTACAATAAATAATTCTGAGTTTATCTATAGCTATAAAGTGGGAGAAATTAATGACAAGTTCAACGACACCCTCGACAGATAATCACGTCTAACTACAGGAAATCAAAATTTTAAAATAAACGATCCACGACGCTCACTAGACGATTAGTTATGCCGGCTCATCCTAGACGTAAGAAGCCCTAGAGCGGATGGATAAAAAAATCTCAGCACTAAGACGTTCATATCTACCCCTTGTAATCAGATCACTCCTTAAAGATTCGCATCATAAATCAACATAAATAAATTTCAAAGAGTCGTTAGACTCAATCTTTAACCACTCACCTGTTACGGTCACTGAACACAAACTTCCGCAGCTTGATATCACGTAAAACGATTCCTTGATCATGGCACGATTTTACGGTTTGGCAAATTTGTCGGAATAGTTGTCGGGCTTCCGATTCGCGCAACCGCTTCCGTTCACGTACGAATGAATGCAAATCGCCATATTGCGTTGGCGGCAAAAAAATGTAGGTTTGATCAGCCACTTGGAGTAGTCGATGGAGCGGTTTGACATGTTCATTGCCATCGAGCCGAAAATATGCTGAGAGAATTTTCGAATAGGAACTGCCTATAGCCTGTAGAAAAAAAAAAAGAAAGAAGGAAAGGAAGAAAAAAACGTATTAAGCAAATGTAAAATTCCACAGTTTGAAGTTGTACTTGTAGCTTATACTCTTCTTAGCCGTTTTGGGTTGAAACCGAGCTATCAGAGTTTTGTAAAAATCATCACAACACTACATACAAGAAAAGTGCACCAAGCGGAAACCTGTTTATTTATGTCGGAAATATGGTGGTGCACTGTAGCACACCCCAAAACTACACAATTTGATAATACTTGACAAATTTGCGACCTTTACGAAAAGTGACATAAAAAAAATATTTCTTAAAAATAAATTTGTTGTGGCCTAAGTTGGGGGAATCATGATTTTAAAACGAGATTGCTTATAAAAATGTAGGAAACATTAGCTGCGTTCCTGCGAACGAATCAGGTTTTGACATTTCTCGAATTCTCCTCCATATGCTTTCTTTCCTCTTCGGTAAAATTTGTATGGACAACTGTCATGAAAATGTTCCCCTCCGGATCCGAGAAGTATTCCGATCCGGAGGGGAACATTTTCATGACAGTTGCTCGTACAAATTTTACCGGAGTGGAAAGCATATGGAGGAAAATTCGAGAACTGTCAAAATCTGATTTATTGGCAGGAACGTAGCCATTGTACATACTTGTGGGCCACCAATCGGAGCCAAGGGCGGACACTGAAATCAACATTATTCGCTGAGAAGCTATTTGCTATTATTATAATGTATTCACTATATAAACATACATACTGCCAGTAACGAAAATTCACTCTAGGATACGATTACTGCCTAACGCGAAAATCCAGTCTGGGTAAATCTTGTCTGAATCTAAAATTCACTTTGGAGTCCGCTTCCACCTTAGGCAGTACGAACATTTTTCGGCATAAGGCGGAAATACACTCTGGGATACTGTCAAAAGCAGAAATCCACTCTGGGTAAATCCCAGGACTCTACTTTGGAGTGAATTTGCACCTTAGGAAGTACGGACCTATGTTTTGTTTTGGTTTGACGCAAAAATCGACTATGAAGTTCTTGCCAAAGCGGAAATCGACTTTATGGGATTTCGGAAAACAGTGCTGCCTCACGTGAAAGTTAATTCTGACGAAATTCCAGAAATTCACTTTTGGGAAATCCCAGAAATCCACTCTGCAGTGGATTTCCGCCTCGGGCAGTACGAGGCCGGTATGAAGCGGAAATCTACTCTAAGGTACTGCCAAAAGGTGAAATCCACTTAAAGATATTGGAAAATCGAAGTTCATATTGCCTAAAGCGAGAATCCACTCTGAGGAAATCTTAGAACGCCACTCTAAAGCGGATTTCCGCCTTAGGCAGTACGAATCTGAGTTTTCAGTATAAAGCGGAAATCTACTCTGGGATACTTCCAAAGGCGGAAATCCCCTTAAAGATTTCTTTCACTCTAGGATACGACTACCACCTAAAGCGAGAATCTAGTCTGGGTAAATCTTAAAAATTCACTTTGGAGTGCACTTTCACCTTAAGCAGTACAAACCCACGTTCTTCGGTGTAATGCGAAAATACACTCTGGGATACTGTCAAAAGAGGAAATCCACTCAGGGTAAATGCCAGGAATACACTTTGCAGTAGATTTGCACCTTAGGCAGTACGAACTCATATTTTTTTTTATTTTAACGCAGGAATCCACTATACAATTTTTGTCAATGCTGAAATTCATTCTGGGATTTCGAAAAACCGTGTAGCCTAACGCGAAAGTTCATTCTGACGAAATTCCAAAAATTCACTTTTGGGAAATTTCAGAAATCCACTCTGCAGTGAATTTCCGCCTTGGCCAGTACGAAGCCGGTATGAAGAGGAAATCTTCTCTCGGATACTGCCAAAATCGGAAATCCACTTAAAGATTTCGGAAAATCGAAGTTAGTGAAAATCCACTCTCAGTAAATCCCAGAATGCCACTCTTAAGTCCGACACACACTTGCGTCCAAAATCCAAAATTTCCCCGGGCGAATATAAAATTTCCCTGAAAAATCTATATATCTACCGGGGAAATTTTAGATTGGACGTGGTAAAATTGGATTTTGGACGCATGTGTATGTCCACCTTAAATCGGATTTCCGCCTTAGGCAGTACGAATTTACGTTCTCGTTATAAAGCGGAAATCTACTCTGGAATACTGTCAAAGGCGGAAATCGACATATAGATTTTCTTAACCGAAGTTCAGCGGAAATTTTCTCAGTATTTTAAAAATCGTACGTATCAAATTGGCGGAAATTATAATTATGGGTATAACATCCAAACTCGTCAAAGCATCATTTGATCTCCACATATCAGATGACCTTTTGCGCACCCAACGCACGCTAGAGGTTAATTACTCGAGTCCGGTCGTTCAATATAAAAATAAGAACAACTCGACAATTCAAACCAGCAACAACGACAACAACCATTTCAAAGTCTCAGGTCTTATTAGGCACGCGCTGCCTCTCCACAATCTGTCCGTATGTATCTTTGTATCTTCCACGTAAAATGATCCTCTTAACTCGTCGCCGAGATGTGCAGGCACAAAAAAAGGAAGACAACTATGGTTGTCTTTTGGTCATTTTTTTGCATCTTTTTTTTTGTATCTGTTTTTAGCATCATGCAGACCACAACTCGAGTAAAGTGAGCTGGCAATCAAGCACGACTGCCAACTGACAACACCCACAGATAAATTACAAGAAACATTAACATTTGTGCCCTCGAACTTGACTTCTGTATTTTCCAGTCTCAAGACGACGATGTAGAGGATGGGGGAAGGACTTGACATTTTCAAGAGACCATAGAGTCTTAGAGGACTTTGATCCGCGTGGCGTGGTCACCTCAAGTTCTTCATGCTGAGGACCACGATGCTCTCGTGCGAAGCATTGCAGCACATAATAAGTATCTATGTATAGTTTTTTTATGTACCTAAGCCCGTATTCCTTCATATCTCGAAAGATCACCTCTCCTGCTTCTAGCGTAGACTAGAATGAAAAAAAGGAGAGTTCACTAACCCTTCCTTCCCAGTCACCTATCCAAGATGATGCTGCTGTACCTCTGCACAACATTTTGTTAATCTTTCGCCTGCCCCTCGGATTTGCCGGGAAGTGATGGACCACGACGTGATCCAACTTTTCAGGAGGAAAAACTGGATTTGTGTGTACAACTTTTTACGACCTCCACAAGTTCATTTTCTACACACACCGTGCGCTTGATATCTGCATATACGAGGTGTACACAAACCTGCTATGGACTCCGGTGTGGAGTGGTGATATTAAAAAAAAATAGTAAAAAAAATCTACAATCTTCTACGCTACAACCTATACGCGCAGACGTTTACGAGATCTGAATATACGAGTATCTTCCTTTTTTTTCATTTCGGCAAAAATCTGAAGGTGGCTGCAAGCTGCTACAGCTACTGGTTTTGAAATGCTACGGATATTTCTTTGGGGGCTTTACGTTTTGTTTGTGTGTACGTTTTTTAGAACGAAGATATAGTGTTGCTGAGATGGCTACGATTAATGCCTGTAGCTATGAGTATAATATATGTACTCGTAGAGAAGATACAGCAAAAGATTGATTACCCAAAATTGTAGATTAGAGTGACCAAAAAAAAGTAAACTTATTTAAGTTAGAAGCAGCGAACACTTGTGTTGGGTTTTTACTGAAATTTAGAAAAAGAAATGGGGTTTCGAATGGCCATTAAAAACTTTGCATAGATAATACAGAAATGTTTATGCAAAATGATATATCTGTTCCCTGCAAATGATTGAAATAAAAAATACATATTAAAAAAAAGATGCTTATACTGGGGCTAGTTTTTACAAATGATTCAAAGCTTAAATCATGTACACAAAGACATTTCCCCAAATAAACTTCATCCCAACTTTGTTTTTTTTTAAACCTCTTTCCCAATTGGTTTCAATCTTTTCCTCAAATCGGGAAATTTTTTCCCAAGTCGTTTAAATCTCGTCCTAACAACTTTTTCGAATGGCTTATGCTTTCCCAATTGATTTAAACCTTTTCCCAAATTGGCTGAATCTTTTCCCAAATCATTTTTCCAAATCGATTTAAAACTTTTTCCTCAAATAAAATAAATTTTTTACCAGATCGTTTTTAGCTTTTCCCAACTGATTTAAACCTTTTCCCCGAGTCGATTCAATTTTTTTCCAAATCGTGGGAACCCTTTCCAATAGATTTAAATCCTCTGTTCAAACCGTTGAAACTAGTTTAACCGATCTGGGACAAAAATGATCCTTTGATTAAAGTTCTTGCACTGAATGGCAACAGTGCCAAAAAAGCTAACTTTGTAATAAAGCTGATTGACTCTCAAGGGTATTTACTATTCGCCTTAACCCCTAGTGGGGCATAACGCGTCAACTACTCCCATGTGGCTTAGTTGACGTTTTGTTAGCTACTGGTTTCGTTGATTGATGCATGTTGCTAGCATGCATCTCTCCGTCGATTTAGTCGCATACCTGCGACAAATTGTGAAAAGTTGTCACTGATTGACGATTCAACGCACTGAGCTACCGGCCTCCCCAAAATGAGGAAATTGTACTGGGAAAAAATAAAAACCTTGGTGGTTTAGAGTACTCTGCAGTTCGGGCGACCGGTAGCTCAGTGCGTAGAGGCATTAGTCTCAGGTCTGACTACCGACGTGTCGGGTTCGAATCCCGTCCACAACGACGTTCGTGACCATGGATGTTTGTGTTGTCTTCCCACTGTGGTGCGGGGCGTAATAATAAGCCACATCATCTCCCGACTTGTCACAGGTAGGCGGTTAAATGAGGGAGCAGGAGGTGCATGCTGGCAACTGCATCCTCCGAAACTAAAATAGTTTATGCCAACGAAACGTCAACTGGGCCACATGGAACGTTACCGTCTGGTATTTTCTGTTGATGTTGAATGCTGGGGATCCCCGAGCAATGGCATGCTTCTCCTGTTTGTGTTGTCTTCCTATGGCCTATGAATTTTTATTAATATGTAAAGGACAGGGACAATGATTGAGGAAAACCCCACGAACTTCTCCCGAACTGAGCTACAGCAAGCATAGGCCGCTGCTTAGCTCCTTGAGGGGCCTTTTTCTTCGCCAGATGGAATGGCCCGACCTACACGGTCATTATGCTCCCTTAGGCTCCGTCCTAACGGGCATTTTCGGATGCACCACTAATACGTCCGTTACAAGTCACTGGTATCCAGCGATCGGTGTGATATTTTATCTTTTACTACTTTGCCTTAACCCCTAGCGGGGCATAGCGCGTCAACTACTCCTGCGCGCCATCGTACTCTGTTCTGGGCAATGGGGCGCAACTCCCCAAAAGACTTACCCAGTACCTGACACTCCTTTGCCACAGATCGACGCCATGTGATTCGGGGACCCCCTCTTGGTCGGCCTTGGTTGGAAATGGGGTTCCATTTCATGGCATGCATCTTTTGGGTTAATTGGTTTAAGTATATGAATTAGTGGCTTAATAATCATCAATCGATCAAGCCTATACAATTTTTTTTTGTTCCGCTGAACAACGGCATATTCAGTTCTGCCTGCCCATCGGCTGAGCTTAGGCCCAAGCCCCCCTTTTCTCAACAATCAAATAACACATCAGATCTATTTGATGCACCAGAAGCTTACAAGTGCCTCCGAAACCAAAATTATCAAATATAGTGGTTAGTGTAGATCAAAAACCAATTGTTTCGCCATATTGACTACCGAAATAACCAGCAAATTTTCACCTTGACTTTTATTCTCTCCATTCATAGCGTCGAAGGACTTTCTGCATTATTCTTAGGAAATAAAAACGAACAGTCACGGTTGTGACCTTTACGCGTTTTTTTTTGCCAAGGTTTTAAAAATAATATTGCGAAATATACATGCATGTGTGTATCTGGTTTTCGATAAAAAAAAGACAATTTCAACATGTAAATAAATCGAGTTTGTCACACCAATGGCAATGTTGGAGTTGTGAAATTGAAATCGGAGTCTATGTCTGACTTCGGATTTCATAAAGTTGCATTTTTCAAATAGTTCAGTCCGTAGTAATTTGATTTGATTTAATTTTTAGTAATTTCTAGGTAGTAATCGAAATATTTCCAGACAATTGTTAGAAGCATTTGCATCGATTTTTTTTTGTACCAAAAAATGTGTTGACTGTATTTTTTAGTTCGAAAAAAATTAGCAATAGTCATTAAGTTCTATTCCGTAGCTGAGGCTCCAGAGTTTATTCATCAGTTAAAAAAAAGATTACAGGCCGAAAAGAACGAATTCAAGTCTGAAATCTTCTTTTGATAATTAACTGCCATTTCGGAGATATTCGCCTTGAAATTTGGCCATTTGTTTGATAAAAGAACAATGCAAAAAGGTGCCTATAAGGCTCGGGTTTAGGCTGTACAAACTCATTTTCGCTTTAGGTAGTACAAATCTATTTCCGCTTTAATGAGTGCAAATCTATTTTCGCTTTAGGCAGTACAAAACTGCCGTCACACACAACATGTTTTTTGCGTTTTTAAGATTACTCGATGAAATTTTTGGAGTTTTAACCCAGCGTGAACGATTTTACGTTTCGAGCCTTAAGACTTAAGCTCTCGATAGACCTTCTCATGAGAATGTGTCGTGAATGGCGTCACCGATGAGAATAGTTCTCGGACTTATTTACACGCATGGCTATACTCATCTCATGAGAATAGAAAGATATCTAACGAATTTCATGGGAATATTCTCACTCATTCCCATACATTTTCAGACCCTCTCATATTGACGTTCTCAAGTGAGAATGTTAATGTCGCCACGTTATGTATGATGTTATTGGCAGTGTTTTGGCGAGCGGATTAGGAACAGACTTCTCCTCCATATGCTTTCCCCTCCGGAAAAATATATCTGAAAAGTATTCTGATCCGGAGGGGAACATTTTCAGATCCAAATATTGACAGTTGTCTGTACATATTTTACCGGAGGGGAAAGCGTATAGAGGAAAAGTCTGCTCCTGATCCGCTCGCCAGAACGCAGCCATATTGCATGGTTCATGAAATATGGTATCGTATGTATAGTATGTATGTGTTTACCTATGTTTTGCTAGGCGCGATGTTGACTGAGCACGGCGATTGTGATTCGCGGCTGTGCAATGCAGGATTTTTTAAGTACACTAGTCTACTGATGATGACATTTTGAGGCCGTTGATGAGGAAAAAAAGACATTTTTGGCTATGAGGGTATTCTTGGCTAGAAGGTGAGTATCATGTGAGTGGGGGTGTTGAGGCAAATGTACTACACTACTGAAGGCGTTTGGAGTCCTCTGGTCAGAAGAAAAGGATCTTCTCGACTCTGAAGTGAAATATAAGGAATATGGGTATCATAGTAGTAGTAGTAGTAGTATTTTGAGTCCTTTAGTCGCAAAAAATAGCCTCCTTTTTGGGCAACACCAAAATTCATTTTTGCCTCCCGACCACTGCTGGGATGGACAACCCCATTTTTTTTAATTCATATTCGAAATCAACGATCCCCAAACGCCCTTTAATTCGAGACGGCCAGATCGGACGAGTATTTCGAATGAAAACAGGGTTGCCATTTTAGTATTGGCAACACAATTTCTTTTCGACTTCAGATTTGGAATCAGCGACCTAAAACTACCTCGTTGAGCCAGCCAGATAAATCGGACGAGTATTTTTCCTGAAAACAGGGTTGCCATTCTGGGATAGACAATTTATTTCCTTTTTTCTGACTTCGAATTTGGAATCAACGACGCTAAAATCCCCTTTAGTTCGAGACGGCCAGAACTGTCATTCTGGGGTGGACATCATTCCCCTCATCTGGATACAAAAATTCAGCATTGCACAGCTACAGATCGCAGATGCCGTGATCGATCATCCGAATGATCGTCACACAGCCGTGTCTAGCAATACAAACCTTAAGTGCATCATCAAATCAAGTTGCTCATAGCTAATGCTTCGTTTACACGTGAACGCTGAGCCAAGCACCGAATATTGAAAAATTGCATTGAAAAGCACCAACAACAAGAAAATACCATCCGTGAGCATTTGAGTCGTTCCCATCTCTTGTGGGAACGACTCAAATGCTCACGAATGCTCATGAATTCATGTTGGCCATGTAAGAGCAGAAAAGGTATCTGCTTGTTGTTGGTGCTTTTCAATGGAATTTTCCAATATTCGGTGCTTGGCTCAGTGTTTCCGTGTAAACGAAGCATTAAACCATCAATTGTTTATTATGTGTTTGTGTGTGTTTCCTCAAAAACGGTTCAGCTGCTCTTAAAATATTAAATTAAATATTTTCTTCTTCTAAAATTTTCTATATACGTCATCGAATCTATTAAGTAAAACAGAAATTCTCATGCCTCAATTTTTAGGGGCCAAAGGTGTAGAATCAGCTAATATCATTTGAACTCTTCTTTTCCCGGTAGAAATCGAAGCCCGGAAAACGCGTCCTGTTTTATTTTTCTCACAAGTTTTGAGATCAACATCAGAAGTATTTCTCACTCGATGGATTCTACGAATCTATTTCGCAATATTGCGTCTTTGATGTTCTTTTTTTCCAAAGTTTCTATATTAATTTCGTCCTATTTTAAAAGTCATTTTTCCTGACTCGTACTTAATGGAGATAACTGTACCAACTTGAAAACTTCAAGACACTATAAAGTTTAAAATGTATTACTAAATATTTTCGGAGATATCCTTTTTTTTCGATTAATTAACAAAATTGTCAAGTATACCTATATTAGTGATCGTTTTTTTTAAAATGCCAATAAAATCCTAACGGGACTTTCGGGGCGACTTCCATATCTGAGGCGCCAAATTTTAATGATGGGTTTCAATCGAATTTGGTCTGAAATGGACGAATCTGAAGTCCTTTTCCGCGAATTCATAACCGTTTAGGAGATATTTACCTATTTTCCAGATGGCTAGTAAAGTTACCGCTATTGACCACAAGGCACCAAATTGCCCGACAACAGTTTACGAGAAAATTGCTTCTCACAAAATGATTGATCTACCCTCAAATGGTAATTTTGGTCGAAGTGCACAGGGCAGAAAACTTCCGTTTTCTCTGCTACACATTCCAACAAAAAGCTGTTAATTTGGATCCTTCGGAGAAGAAGGACCTACTCCAATATGTTAATTAATGTTTTTTTTTTTTTCAAAAATGTTCTCAGGCGGTTTTAGTGCCTTGTGGTCAATAGCGGTAATTTTACGGAAAAATCAATGCCTATAAGCCCCCTCTGCAACGGACACCTCTCTAACGGACACGGAAAGCCCAAACTTCCAACACCAAGCAAAAAATTCACCTATCCTGAACGGACACTTAAATAGCTTTCAAAATGATCAACTTACACATATCAAAAGACCGGGACAAGGCGGGTTTAGGGGTCAACAGGTGTCAACCAATTTGCCTATTTTCTAGATGTCTAGTCAAGTCACCGCTATTGATCACAAGGCACTAAACTGCTCGACAACCGTTTACGAGAAAATTGGTTCTCACAAAATGATTGATCTACCCTCACAAATGGTAATTTTGGTCGAAGTGCACAGGGCAGAAAACTTCCGTTTTCTCTTCTACACACTCGAACAAAAAGCTGTTAATTTGGATCCTTTCGAGAAGGATGTCAATTGATGTTTTCTTTTTTTTTTTCAAAAATGTTCTCAGCGGTTTTGGTGCCTTGTGGTCAATAATGGTGATTTAACGGGAAAATCAATGCCTATAAGCCCCCTCTGCAACGGACACCTCTCTAACGGACGCGGACAGCCCAAACTTCGACACCAAGCAAAAAATTTACCTCTCCTGAACGGACAATTAAATAACTTTAAAAATTAAACTTACACATATCAAAAGAACAGGACAATACCGGTCGAGGGGTCAACAGGTGTGAACCAATTTGCCTATTTGCCAGATGTCTAGTCAAGTCACCGCTATTGATCACAAGGCCCCAAATTGCCCGACAATAGTTTACGAGAAAATTCTATTGATCTATGGTAATTTTGGTCGAAGTGCACAGGGTAGAAAACTTTCGTTTTCTCTTCTACAAACTCCAACAAAAAGCTGTTAATTTGGATCCTTCGGAGAAGAAGGACGTACTCCAATATGTCAATTAATGTTTTTTTTTTCAAAAATGTTCTCAGGCGGTTTTGGTGCCTTGTGATCAACAGTGGTAATTTTACGGAAAAAATAAATGCCTATAAGCCCCTTCTGCAACAGAGACCTCTCTAACGGACGCGGACAGCCCAAACTTTGACACCAAGCAAACAATTTACCTCTCCTGAACGGACACTTAACTTTAAAAATGATCAACTTACTCATATGAACAGACCAGGACAATACCGGTCGAGGGGTCAACAGGTGTGAACAAATTTGCCTATTTGCCAGATGTCTAGTCAAGTCACCGCTATTGATCACAAGGCCCCAAATTGCCCGAGAACAGTATACGAGGAAATTGCTTCTCACAAAATGATTGATCTACCTTCAAATGGTAATTTTGGTCGAAATGCACACGGCAGAAAACTTTTGTTTTCTCTTCTACACACTCCAACAAAAAGCTGTTAATTTGGATTCTTCGGAGAAGAAGGACCTACTCCAATATGTTAATTAATGTTTTTTTTTTTTTCAAAAATATTCTCAGGCGGTTTTAGTGCCTTGTGGTCAATAGCGGTAATTTTACGGAAAAATCAATGCCTATAAGCCCCCTCTGCAACGGACACCTCTCTAACGGACACGGAAAGCCCAAACTTTGACACCAAGCAAAAAGTTCACCTATCCTGAATGGACACTTAAATAGCTTTCAAAATGATCAACTTACACATATCAAAAGACCGGGACAAGACGGGTTTAGGGGGTGTCAACCAATTTGCCTATTTTCCAGATGTCTAGTAAAGTTACCGCTACTGATCACAAGGCACCAAATTGCCGACAACAGCTTACGAGAAAATTGCTTCCCACAAAATGATTGGTCTACCCTCACTCAAATGGTAATTTTGGTCGAAGTGCACAGGGCAGAAAACTTTCGTTTTCTCTTCTACACACTCCAAAAATAGCCCTCAATTTGGATCCTTTAGAGAAGAAGGACCTACTCCAATACGTCAATTGATGTTTTTTTTTTGTCAAAAATGTTCTGAAGTGGTTTTGGTGCCTTGTGGTCAATAGTGGTAATTTTACGGGAAAATGAATACCTATAAGCCCCCTCTGCAACGGACACCTCTCTAACGGACACGGAAAGCCCAAACTTCGACACCAAGCAAAAAATTTACCTCTCCTGAACGGACACTTAAATAGCTTTCAAAATGATCAACTTACACATATCAAAAGAACAGGACAATCCCGGCCGAGGGGTCAACAGGTGTGAACCAATTTGCCTATTTGCCAGATGTCTAGTCAAGTCACCGCTATTGATCACAAGGCCCCAAATTGCCCGACAATAGTTTACGAGAAAATTCTATTGATCTATGGTAATTTTGGTCGAAGTGCACAGGGTAGAAAACTTTCGTTTTCTCTTCTACACACTCCAACAAAAAGCTGTTAGTTTGGATCCTTCGGAGAAGAAGGACGTACTCCAATATGTCAATTAATGTTTTTTTTTTTTTTCAAAAATGTTCTCAGGCCGTTTTGGTGCCTTGTGATCAACAGTGGTAATTTTACGGAAAAATCAATGCCTATAAACCCCCTCTGCAACGGACACCTCTCTAACGGACGAGGACAACCCAAACTTTGACACCAAGCAAACAATTTATGTACCTCTCCTGAACGGACACTTAACTTTAAAAATGATCAACTTACTCATATGAACAGACCAGGACAATACCGGTCGAGGGGTCAACAGGTGTGAACAAATTTGCCTATTTTCCAGATGTCTAGTGAAGTTACCGCTATTGACCACAAGGCACCAAATTGCTCGACAACAGTTTACGAGAAAATTGCTTCTCACAAAATGATTTATCTACCCTCAAATGGTAATTTTGGTCGAAATGCACAGGGCAGAAAACTTTCGTTTTCTCTTCTACACACTCCAAAATAGGTGTTAATTTGGATCCTTCGGAGAAGAAGGACGTACTCCAATATGTTAATTAATGTTTTTTTCTTTTTTCAAAAATGTTCTCAGGCGGTTTTAGTGCCTTGTGGTCAATAGCGGTAATTTTACGGAAAAATCAATGCCTATAAGCCCCCTCTGCAACGGACACCTCTCTAACGGACACGGAAAGCCCAAACTTCAACACCAAGCAAAAAATTCACCTATCCTGAACGGACACTTAAATAGCTTTCAAAATGATCAACTTACACATATCAAAAGACCGGGACAAGGCGGGTTTTAGGGGTCAACAGGTGTCAACCAATTTGCCTATTTTCCAGATGTCTAGTCAAGTCACCGCTATTGATCACAAGGCACCAAATTGCCCGACAACAGTTTACGAGAAAATTGCTTCTCGCAAAATGATTGATCTACCTTCAAATGGTAATTTTGGTCAAAGTGCACAGGGCAGAAAACTTTCGTTTTCACTTTTACACACTCCAACAAAAAGCTGTTAATTTGGATCCTTTGGAGAAGAAGGACCTACTCCAATATGTTAATTAATGTTTTTTTTTTTTTTTCAAAAATGTTCTCAGGCGGTTTTAGTGCCTTGTGGTCAATAGTGGTAATTTTACGGAAAAATCAATGCCTATAAGCCCCCTCTGCAACGGACACCTCTCTAACGGACACGGAAAGCCCAAACTTCGACACCAAGCAAACAATTTACCTCTCCTGAACGGACACTTAAATAGCTTTCAAAATGATCAACTTACACATATCAAAAGAACAGGACAATCCCGGTCGAGGGGTCAACAGGTGTGAACCAATTTCCCTATTTGCCAGATGTCTAGTCAAGTCACCGCTATTGATCACAAGGCCCCAAATTTCCCGACAATAGCTTACGAGAAAATTCTCTTGATCTATGGTAATTTTGGTCGAAGTGCACAGGGCAGAAAACTTTCGTTTTCTCTTCTACACACTCCAAAATAGGTGTTAATTTGGATCCTTCGGAGAAGAAGGACGTACTCCAATATGTCAATTAATGTTTTTTTTTTTTTTTTTTCAAAAATGTTCTCAGGCGGTTTTGGTGCCTTGTGATCAACAGTGGTAATTTTACGGAAAAATCAATGCCTATAAGCCCCTTCTGCAACAGACACCTCTCTAACGGACGCGGACAGCCCAAACTTTGACACCAAGCAAACAATTTATGTACCTCTCCTGAACGGACACTTAACTTTAAAAATGATCAACTTACTCATATGAACAGACCAGGACAATACCGGTCGAGGGGTCAACAGGTGTGAACAAATTTGCCTATTTTCCAGATGTCTAGTGAAGTTACCGCTATTGACCACAAGGCACCAAATTGCCCGACAATAGTTTACGAGAAAATTCTCTTGATCTATGGTAATTTTGGTCGAAGTGCACAGGGCAGACAACTTTCGTTTTCTCTTCTACACACTCCAACAAAAAGCTGTTAATTTGGATCCTTCGGAGAAGAAGGACCTACTCCAATATGTTAATTAATGTTTTTTTTTTTCAAAAATGTTCTCAGGCGGCTTTGGTGCCTTGTGGTCAATAGTGGTAAATTTCTGGGAAAATCAATGCCTATAAACCCCCTCTGCAACGGACACCTCTCTAACGGACACGGAAAGCCCAAACTTCGACACCAAACAAAAAATGTACCTCTCCTGAAAGGACACTTAAATAGCTTTAAAAATAATCAACTTACATATATCAAAAGACCAGGACAAGACAGGTTTAGGGGTCAACAGGTGTCAACCAATTTGCCTATTTTCCAGATGTCTAGTAAAGTCACCGCTATTGATCACAAGGCACCAAATTGCCCGACAACAGTTTACGAGAAAATTGCTTCTCGCAAAATGATTGATCTACCTTCAAATGGTAATTTTGGTCAAAGTGCACAGGGCAGAAAACTTTCGTTTTCACTTTTACACACTCCAACAAAAAGCTGTTAATTTGGATCCTTTGGAGAAGAAGGACCTACTCAAATATGTCAATTGATGTTTTTTTAATGTTCTGCGGCGGTTTTGGTACCTTGTGGTCAATAGTGGTAATTTTACGCGACAACCTCAACCGTATACGAATATGTAGTCGAAATCGAGGTTCCTGCTGTGCGTCTGAGGTCATTTTTATTTGTAAAGGACGAGTTTTCACAATTTTTAAAAACTTGTAGCCGCATAAATTGGTCTCAAACTTGTTTATATTTCTATTGACTGGCATTGTCCTGGTCTTAGTATGAGTCATCCTGTCTATATGTACCAGAAGCCTGCCAATAAACCCCGAATTAAAAAATGTAGTCCGGAAGTCGACAGCTGGCCCAAAAACTGCATAGCATTCCTCTGATAATTTCACAATCCTACATTGGTTATATTCAGGAAAACGTAGCCTAATACCTTGTGGGAGGTCCTTTTCTAGCTGAGCAATAGCTTACGTCGAAAAACAGCGTTCAACACTCTTGAACGCGAACTTTCGGTCGAAAATAATAAGTCGAATTTTAATTGTTTGCCTGTATGTATTGTAGTAAAATTGACTTGATTTTACCGTTATGTCAAAAGGACGAAACTTTTGACAGAACATATTTGTACGAAATATCGCAGGAAAAGAAAAGGTTAGTACTAGGCATTACACTGTAAATTTACTTTTCAAATTGTTGGTCACTTTTCACCCCTTCCTACACTAGTAACCAAAACAAAATTTTGCTTCCTTGCTCTCTTCAGTAACTATTTTGCATAATTGTTATATCAACATATCTCTATAGCGAACACCCATCTGAAACGGACAATTTTGATGGTACCGTGATTGTCGGTTGTAGAGAGGTTTTACTGTTGATGTCGATTAGACGCGACAATCACACCTAGTACGAGTGAGATGACTCCCGAACAACGAGGTCCCGTGTTCAAATCATGCGACCGACGACGTTATTTTTTGACCATTTTTTTTCCACTCACCTTACAAACAAGCGGTTGTCCATTGCGTACATCCACACACTCGTAGAACGAGCTGCCCGCTATTTGATTCAGGAGCAAATAACGATCGGCCAGAACCGTAACGGCCGGATTATTCGACAATAGTTCAGCATCACTTAGCAGGCTTGGCACGCGATCATTTCCGGTCTGATGTTGTTGCCCGGAATTTTGTTGCGATTGATATCCCGCAAGGTCACTACCTCCATTTCCGGCGTTCAGACCAACAGCACCACTTATCACACCACTGGCCGCATTCACAACGAACGGGGGCTGTGCGTTGCCGGCACTATTAGGCGCCGGTGCTGGTATCGCCGCACCACCGAGGATTTGCAAATTTTGCAGGGTCTGGGCGCGCTTTTGATGTACAACACGCAGGGAATTGGCACTTGCGATCGGCGAATTGAGAATTGATTTGACGCCGGCCTGATAGTGATGATTGTGGCCCGGACCGCCCGCACCCGGACTAATGTGCGGAAGTGATGTCAGGCTGATGGCACCGGTTCCGGTGTAATGTCCATTTATTGATTGTGTTGTTAAATCCATTTTTGCACAATGTCACAGATATTTTTCTTTTTAAACACAATGTAATCTCTTCCTCTATCACAGAACAATAATTCTTCAATAATAAACACTTAAAAATTCATTTGCTGCTTTCGCACTGGTCACATTTCATTACCAGAATCAGGAGCTTCGAATCCGCTGTCGTTGCTCGCAACATAAACAAAAACAAAAGGGGATGATTGTTGCAACACAGCTCACACGCTCACTAGATTTCAATCTCAGCCACTAGATTTCCACGGCGATTTTCGCTTCGCCCGCAACAAATCTGTAGCGCGCGGATGCACGTAACTTCACACACAACTTCCGTTTCTGTTGCAAAATTCACTTCCGACCATCAACAAATTCACGTGCGCCGTGCTTCACAGTTTCAACTTACGTTCTACGGGAAATATCTTGAGAAATCCGAAAACCCAACCAGACACGTCGGTAGTGCGAGCGCAACTGAATTCATATATTCACGACGTAGCAGATGTGGCTCGTCCGCTGTTTCCTCACCCTCCGAACCGACCGAACCAATGATGCCGTTGTGCTCGGTACGTGTTTCTGGGATTCCGGTACGCTGGCGTTGTTGAACTGGCAACTCGGCGCAATAATGCGCAGCATATCGACGTCCTGCTTGCACTTACGACACGACATGCGTCATCGACGCGTGCGGGGACGATAAAGTGTTGGTGTTGAGCCGCGACGCGCGAGTAGTAGATGGTCGCGACGCGTTGGATTGCACTTTACCTGCAATTGCAATGCATGTGCACAATTTGTTGGGGTGCCGTCACCATTTCACAATTATGTATTTCTGACAAGGTCATTTTGTGATAAGGCGTATCTGTTTCATAACAAGCGGTAACTTGCTCGTTCTTTCGCGTGATCGGTGTGACGCAAAATTGCGAAAATACGGGAATCAAGGGTGGGGAGTTGATTGCAACACAATTGTTAAAGCTGCTTTCACACGACGTGTTGGCGAATTCAACAGTGAGCAGAGTTTTGTAGTAAAAACCAAACCCTTATGAAATCGGTCAAAGAGAGTGCCAATTCATGTGTATCAAGTCGTGATGTTCGTGCGTGATATTTACGGTAGTGTAAATAATCGAAAAGTTTCGAGAAAATTTAAAGTGAAGCGCCGGGAAGTTCTGACAAGATAGAACTTGCACGATTGTGTATTTCGTGAAAGCTTTGAATATATAGCCATGGAATGAGCTTGTTCTGATTGTTTCCATAGAAACAGTGGCTCCAATATCTGGGTACTAACTCGACAAGTGGTCGACTCAGTAGACCATTTTAGTGATTTTAAATGACAATTAAGGATTGACAGGAATTGACATTACGGACAGGATGTATGTACATAAATAAACGGAAAAAATATGGTGTATTGATTGATTAGAATGAAAAGTATAAATTTTCAGGCAGCCGGCTTTTTTGTTTTGTTTGTGGCTCAGCGAAAATGGGGGAAGATGAAACTTCTACACCAGCAGAGATATGGAAACCTACCTGCAAATAAATTATATCAATAGATTTCATTTTTTTGGGAACCTTAATGAAATAAATGTAATTTATTTATTTGCTGGCTTCCACTCACCTGTGATAGGAGATTCTCTCTTCCTTTCTTTTCAGAACACCGCACACAAAACAAAAACTTCTTTTTTCTGAAAGTTCCGATATTTGAATCAAATAAATTAATTGTTTTCGGAAATTATTGGTAATGTTGTTATTAAAACAACACAATTAGACATAATAGTCAACATATATGTCAATATTGAGTCAACTGAGTAGGCTGCCTGTCGACTTATTCCCCAAATGTTGGAGCACTTTTAAATGGTCGAAGCACGGTTCATTGCTAAATGGTCTAAGCGTGAAAGTCGTGCGGGATATTTACGGTGGTTTATATAAGTATGGGAAGTTTCAAGAAACTTTAAAGTGAAGCGCCGGGAAGTTGCGCGATTGTGTCTTTAAGAAATTTTGTTGTGAAATGCGGGAACATTCTACGCGGGTAGAATTGACTGTTGTGAACTTGTGTAGTGAATAACGAACTAAAATGCCGGGTACTATTTGGGAATTGACAGCCGTGGAGTTAAAACACGAACTAGCAAAACGGAATTCGTTAACGACGGGAGATGCGTTCGCGCTGTGTGCTCGTTTAGAGGAAGTGTTAAGAGCCGGCGGACAGGATCCGCACACGACACGGTCGAATTTCCGGATAAGGACAAGTTGACGAAAAATCTCAACGGGTCGGGAGCAAATCCGAAACCAGACTGGAGCCCTGTCATGCGGCTGCTACTGTCGATGTCCAAGCGATTTGATGAGCAATCCGAGCGGTTACAGAGAATGATCGACGGGAGGCAACGAGAAACCTCCAAGAAGTTCGGACACGACCTCATGCAGGAGGACGTCAAAATGGATGGCGGGGTCAGTACGGTTGCCGAGGTGGTCGAAGGACTGAGGAGCGGACTGAAGCGTGTCGGAATCGGAACGTCAGGAGTCATCAAGATCGAAGCACAGACACAGTTCGAGGCCGTAGCGGTAGTGAACAGCCGGACCCATAGCGAACAGCCAGCGAGGACGGAGAAGTTGCCGAGTGAAATGACAGCGCAGGTGAACGAGCGGTCAGCGAGTTTTGAGGAGTCGCTAAATGAGACGAGAACGACGTTGAATGAACCGACAACGAATATGACCGAACAATCTGCAAAGTCAAACTAGCGGTCGGTGAGGTTGGAGGAGTCACCACGGAGAGTGACGACACAGTTGCAACCGCAGAAGGACAGCTTGAAGCCACAATTGGAGGAGCGGTCTGCGGGAGTCTGGAAGCTAAACGGCGAGAAGCTTCGTAGAGACTCCATGAAGTTTGAACGGATGCGGGTGGGCGCCCAGATCGGAAACGTGTGTGATGAACTCGAGAAGGTTGGAAACTCGAGGAATATTCTAGAACGTGTGGAAGCGTCGGGGTTCGTTAGGGCCGAACTGTCCGCGAAGGTTTCAAGGGAACCGGTTCTCGACAACGTGCAAACGTCCTGCACGCAGTTTGGGGCCGCTGTGGTGATGAACGGCAGGAGCGACAACGAGCGTACTACGGCTGCCAATGTGGCATTGCGATGTTCGACTACGGAGGTGTTGCAGAGCATTCCAACCCCATGGAAGGGTTCGTGTGTGGAGCAGGGCTTACTCAGAGAACAGTCGCTCGTCAGCTAGGAATGAGTCAGTCTACTGTGTCAAGAGTGTTTCCGGGGGAAGGTAGCTACAATCAGAGATCCCGACCCGGCTGCTCTAGGTGCACTTCCGATAGAAACGATCGTTTCATTGCCTGCGTTCACGTTCTTGAACGTTGCGGTTATTCAGCAATTGAAATGCATGTAAATGGAAAAAATCACTGATTTTCCTGTTTACATGCATTTAAATTGCTGAATAACCGCAACGTTCAAGAACGTGAACGCAGGCATTGTGACAAGTATGCTACGAAATCGGCACCTCACGAGAGTTGACGTGCAGAATCTGAGGGACGTTCGCGGAGTAGCTGTAAGCGAGTGGACAGTAAGGAGACGACTAAAGGAAGCGAATTTGACTCCAAGACGGGCGGCCACAGGCCCAAAATTGACCCCACATCACCGACAAGCGCGACTCACGTTTGTCAGGAATCACTTAAATTGGACCCTCGAGCAATGGCGGTCCGTATTGTTCACCGACGAGACCAGAATGTGTCTGCATGGCAGTGACAGAAGAGGTCGACTATACAGGCGTCCAGGTGAGCGATTTGCGCAATGCTGTATCACAGAAACGGTAGCATACGGGGGCGGTTCGTGTATGGTGTGGGCCGGTATCTCTGTGGATTCAAAAACGGAAATTGAATTCGTGCCCTCTGGAGGCCGAGGAGGAGGACTGACAGCCGAACGGTATATTACCGGTATTCGACGTGACCATGTTGTTCCCTACGCAGCATCTATTGGCGACAACTTTACTTTAATGCACGACAATGCACGATGTACACATCGCGTCAAGCACAGCAGTTCCTGAACGAAGCTAATATTGCGACAATTGACTGGCCTGCACGCAGTCCAGACTTAAATCCCATTGAGCACTTGTGGGACGAGGTCAAAAGAAGAGTCTGACACAGAAATCCCGCGCTTTCGACTATCGACGAATTGAAGGAGGCCTGAAGGAGGAATGGAGCGAAATTCCTCAAGATACCATTAAAAAATTAATAATTTCAATTAAAAATCGAGTACAAGCTGTGATTAGAGCAAGAGGTGGTAATACCAGATATTAATAAATAAATAATTTTGTTATCTTTTAAAAAGATTTTGGTTTTATTTAACAAAAACCTGACCACACTCCATTTTCTAAAATCCCCATTTTTCATACTTTTTGATTTCAAGCCGCACTCTTTTAAAATCTATCTTCAAATATTGTTAAAAATGGTATTAATGTAAAGCTAAGATTTCAAGTTTTCTAATGATATACGATTTGTAGGGATACATAATGTACTTTCCAAAATATGCATACAAATACGCGTGCTTTCGGTTTGATTCAGTATTTTTGCTCGCAAGTGTAGTTTATATGGTCGGAGGGAGATGCTTCCTTCTCTGCGTTGCAAACTTCCTGACAAAGTTCATATACCCTATCGCATCCGTGAAGGGTGTAAAAACATCAAACAAATCGCAAAAAAATTGTGTAGAAAATTGTGTTTAAAATTACCATTACCCTTAACAAATTTCTGTAATCGTTACAAAAGTGGACAAGCAAATTCAAATTGATTGCTGAATCTGCAATGTCTCATCTCACCTCAACCAGCAGCAGCAGAGACAAGAACCACACGCTGCAGATCCGTTGCGGCCCGTCGCAGCGTTCTGCAAACACATACACACATGCCCCTCTGCCGAAACATGTTGTTAAGTCAATTGTCGCCGCACATTCCGCCACCGGAGGCAACTGTACTGTACACTATGTAAGCATTGGAATGTGCTGCACCGGTTGCAGACTGGTCCGTGATGGAGCTTTTGGAGCGGGCTGGCTTCCTGTGGGATGATAATGGGGGCGGCGCGATTCGAGTTGTCGCAGATTCAACCCAGACGTCTGTAACGGTCGATATTCAAATCAAGGACGTTTGCTGATTCGCATCGCGGAAGATCACACATGGCCTTGTGTTGGACCCTACCTGTGTATTTTATCTTGCTCAAGCAATGCGTTGTTTACACCACACGCACCCCATATCCGACCGTGCTACTTCGGTGGAATCTTATATCTTCACCGAGCCCACGCCTGATGCTGGTGGTGTTGAGGACTCACATCACATTCGAGTTACCTGGACCGGTGGATTAGTCATGCGCTTGTCGACTCCGTCCGTTTTCCGAATTTGGCTGTGCGGATCTCAATGGAAAGGAGCGCAACGGATCGCACACAATCGGCGGATTTGGAATCTTTTTGAGCGGGGAATTTTTGCAACGCACTCGTAGGCAGATTGTTAGGATTTTTCGGTGCGAAACGCGGCGAATGTTGTTGCTTTGATTCTTGTCTACTTTCAAGGTCGTGTTGTTTGTTGCCTAAGAAGGTACAGTCTCGGAACATAAGAAAAGAACCGTTGGTGAGTCATTCTCAACTGTCGTTTTCATTTCTGTGCTTCGGTGGTAAATGCCGGTGAATGAGTAAGTGAGGGAGCACTCGGGATTGATTTGCCGAGATATTTAGATGGTCGTGGAGAATGCAAGTGAAAATGAAGACTATGCAACGAGGATGGGTGAATGGAATGCACAATGCACTTTTTCTTGACTCGGGCGGGTACTTGATCAACTGATAAGGGTACAGGTTAAAGAACTACGAGTAGCCGTGAATTCACACCTGACCATTTATTTTGGTAGGTCCAATGTTTTTTTTCTGTTTGTGGTAAATTATCCTTTTGATTCATCGATACGGTCATGCTTGTCAAATTAATGATTTCATTCAAAGATGTTTTGTATACTGGGGAATCCTGCTGTTTCATTGTAGCTTAGATATAAATGAGGAAGAATTGAAGGGTTTGGATGCTTGAAGCTCTTATCAGTTGCTTTGACACAAGCCATAAGCCATCCCAACTAACGATTTCCACTTTGAATAAGAACAACAATTCTTATAGAAACCTTATTAACACGTTGACGGACAGAACGTCTATAGACGTCGAATTCCTGTAGATGCGAATTGTGACACAACGTCCATAGACGTGCTTGTTATAGACAAACCACAATATAAAACGTACATTTGTGCCACAATACGACTGGAACCGACAGCCCTACCGCCACTGCATGTCGAAATATAGCGGTTATCAAACGAGACTGATGAAATTAACGGTACTGTCGTCTGGTAGCGATGCGACGTCTATAGACGTCGGGTTAATATCGCATTGCCATAAACCAGTGACGTGCACTCGTAGTAAGCAATTCCAAACTGCTTGACTTACCGAAATAAGCAATTCAATAATAAACTTTGCTTACACCAATACACAAATCATCATTTCAGTCAATGTTTTTCTTTAAGCTGAAGAATACATATTATCATTCAAATATTCCTTTACACATTCAAATTCTGATCCGCGCCTTCTTTTGGTTAAAAAAACATTCGTTCAATTACTTTAGATAATATTCAAACCTCCCACATTTTGCACACCATAGACACCACACTTAGAATAGGAAAATGTGCCTAGATCTTTAGATGCATGTACCATGTGTGCATCCAAATACTAGAGACATGTTGATTCCAGAAAATGGGAATCTTGGATTTCGGTAGTACATTGGGCAACGATTTTTTTTTGTTTTGTTCGCAAATTTATATGAGACAAGTCAAGCACTGGCGCGACTGCTTTTGTGTGTGGGATAAAGCCCAATGATGCTTGTTAATGAAATGTTGCCAATGCAGGGAATGTTTATGGGAATTTGATTTTTCCAGTAGAGCTTTTGTTTTTGTTATGTAATGGATTTTCCGTTGCAATTTAAAAGAGGAAATCAGTGCAATCGGGTGATTTTGATTAAATTGTGATTTGAAGTTTTTTTGACCGTTTGTAGTGATTTAATTGATTTGATTTGTGATAAAAGTGGTAAGTTTTCTTTTCGCATTATGTCGGAGTATTGCTGCGCGACGGATTTCGTACTAAAAGCGGGATTTTCAACTCTTTCCTTTGCCAAGAAAAGAGAAATTATAGAATCGGATAGACCGAAGCCAGATCTTAGTTTAGAGTTTAAATTAAAAAATATTACGCGAAAATTCCATATCGAAACGTATGAAAAGTACATTTGGTTAACGGGAAGCTGTAAATTAAATAAGTTATTTTGCTGGCCGTGTCTTTTGTTCACGAATGAAAAATCTGTTTGGAATAAAGCTGGATTTAGTGATTTGAATAATTTTACGGGCTCAGCAGCAAAGCATTCAAGTTCCGAAAAACATCTTCAGTCGTTAATTAAATTAGATAATTTTGGTTCTCAGCGTATAGAGTTTATGCTTAGTAACCAGGTGGCAATATCTGTTAGTTTGCATAATGAAAAAGTTGAGCGTAATCGTAATATTTTGAAACGTTTAATCGATACTGTAATTTTTTTGGCAAAACAGGAGCTTCCTTTTCGCGGAAATAATGAAGACTCTTCTTCAAATAATCGTGGTAATTTTATCGAAACCGTAAATTTCTTGAGTTTGTACGATCCGATAATTGAGTCCCACATAGATTCTATAAAAGCAAATGCAGCGTTTTCGGGTTTGTCTAATAGAATCCAAAACGATCTTGTTTCCGCTATAGCTAATGTGGTTCGAAATAAAATCAATTTGGAAATAAAGGAGGCTCCATTTGTAGCTGTAATGGTCGACGAAACGCCAGATGTTAGCGGTCGGGAACAATTAACGATGATTTTTAGATATACAATATCAAATGAGATTGAAGAAAGATTTATCGGATTTTTGGATGTAAGCGCTAATCGTACAGCTACAGCAATAAGCTCTCACATTTTAAAACAATTGCAAAATTTTAATATCGATAAGAAATTAATTGCACAATGTTGCGATGGCGCAGCAGTAATGAGTTCTCAAATTCGTGGAGTTCAGACTTTAATTCGGGAAAAGCATAAATCGGCAATTTTCGTTCCATGTTACGCTCATTCACTAAATCTAGTATTGTCTAAAGCAGTTGAGTTTATTCCGGAAATTAAATTATTTTTCGCGCACATCAATAAAATCACATCATTTTTTAATACATCCGCTAAAAGGTCGGACCTTTTGGCAAATATAGTAAATCGTCGTTTACCATCGGTTTCCAAAACGCGTTGGCATTATCATTCGCGTATTATTAACGTTATATTTGAACATAAGCATGCAATTTGTACAGTTTTTGAGACAATTTCGAATGGTTCTCAACACTGGGATGGCGATTCCTTGACTTTTTCCGATATATACTTACAAAAATTCGCAGAGTCAGATTTTCAATTATATCTGTTAATTTTTTCTGAAATTTTTTCGAAAACTGATATATTATTTAATATTATTCAGAGCAAAGTGGTAAACATTTCATATGTGTTAGCTACAAAGAAATAGGTAAGCTTGGCAATACTAAGTGTAATGCCACCAAAAATGAACAACCCCAATTTCTTGTCAGTTGAGTGCCATTCGTAAGTTGGACTCTGTCGAGATAAGGTGGGTAGTGTTTAGATCTAAGTTGTGTGTTCGTCTTGAGTGCGATCCCGGAGACCCCATGTTTGTCGTGGTCTTGTGTGTGCGAGTTTGTCTCGACACTGGATTTCCGCATCCGTTGCGTGAAGGGTAAAGGGACTCGCTGGACGATGAGTGTGAATTCACATGTGTGAGTGAGAGTGTGTGTGATTTTAAATGCCCCAGTGAGTTTCCGTAACTCACATTTCCCTTTTTTTAAAATTACAGACGGTTAAACGCTCTACCGGGAAGTACGCAGTGTGTTGCTAAGTTTAATTCATTTAAATTGAAACGTTGTTGGATAAATAAAACGTTATTTTGAATATTTTGTGTTTAATATATGCAAGCCAAGAAATTATTGAATTTGAAAATTGGCTTGAAAATGACTTTTCTAAAAAGTTTGATAATTTCTATTCGACAGTTACAGCAGAATATCAGCCACCACGTAAGAAATGTAGAAATGCGATAGATCCTTTACAAAATTTACGGCGGATATTTCGGGAGATTATAGATGTTATTCTCGGGCAAATTCGAGATCGATTCCATTCGTTTAAAGATCTTTCATTTTTAGAGTTGCTTGAACCGAATTATTTTTCTAAATTCAAGTCAAATTTTCCCGATAAAAATTTTGACTCACTTATTGAATATCACGGTCAATTTTTCGACAGAATAAAGTTGAAAAATGAGCTAAAAGTTATTTATTCTTCAGATGAGTTTAAAAACGCGAATCCTAGTAAAATTCTCGATTATTTTCAAAAACGGCCTTATGTCGCAAACGGTTTTAAGCAAGTTCATATTTTAGCAAAATTATTAACGTCAATTCCAGTCACAGTGGCAACTGCGGAAAGGTCATTTTCAACATTAAAGCGCGTTCACACATTTTTGAGAAATCGCCAATCCCAAGAACGACTTTCGGATCTTGCTTTAATTGCGGTTGAAAAGGATCTTCTTATACAAATGCGAAGAGAAAACGATTTTTTTGATAATGTGATTAAAGAGTTTTTACTTACAGAACGGCGCATAGATTTGGAATATAAATAAATGGCAATGGCGAAAGAATATTTATTTATTTCAAATACCCCTGAATTTTTCTTAGTCTTAATTAACATAATATTTATTTATCATTTTTTTTATTAGTAATATTTTATTTATTTATTTTTTTTTTGTATTCCGAATATATGTGCCAATATTTTATTTATATCTTTCCTGATTTCTTCTTTAAGGCTTAAAGCCGCTTGGTATAAATGTTTTTGTGACTGTCCATATTCTATTATACAGTCCATTTTTGTTTATGCTAAATTGGCTTTAGGGCTCCCAACTGCTTGACTATGAAAAATTTCCACTGCACGTCACTGCCATAAACACTTGTGGATGTGCAACGTCGGGGTGGTCTCCTTATTTTTACAAATATTTTTTTCCTTTTTGCTAGTAGCTGTTCATAATTTGTGAAATATAAAAGGCAAGTATTATCTTCTGGTAGGTAAAACCAAGTCACGAATAAATTACATTATGTGCTTTTAGATGGAAGATCCTTATGAAAAGGAACAGCGAAGAATTTTGCGACTTTTCGAGGAAGCATCGGATGAGTCCCACGATCCATTTAGCGACAGCGAAGGACTCTATGGTTCTGATCCGAATTACGATCCAACCAATGACCAAGAAACATCTGAAGATTCAGAGGATTGTGGTTTTGAATTGGAAGGATCTGATTCCGGATCAGATAATGACATTCCTTTGATTCGACAAGAGAATGACGGAGGAACTGTTGAAGTTGCAGATAAATGGGAGGATACAGTGGCAGAAATTCCGAAATTCCCATTCGACGATAAGTCGGCGGGATTAAAAATTCAAGTGACGAGTACCACCACTCCCATCGACATGTTCTTCATTTTTTTTTCATCCGACTTAGTCGAATCTATTGTGACATCCACGAACAATTACGGCAATAACTTGTGTAATACGAACCTACCTGTAACAAGAAACAGTCGGAATAGATCTTTTTGACAAACTAATAGAGAGGAAATCCTTCAATTTCTTGGCCTGTGTCTACTAAACGGACAAATATCATCGCCCAGCTTGCGAAAGATGTTTACTTATTCTGACCCATTGTACTATCATCCAGTCTTCACATACATTATGTCGGGTCGTAGGTTTGAGCAAATTCTACGGTGTTTGTCAACCTCTCCTGTTGGATCTCAAAATATGGACAAAATAAAGCCATTCATGGATAATCTAATCAGCAAGTTCCAAAGCAACTATTCCCCGGATCAAAATTTATCGTTGGATGAATTACTGCTCCTTTTCCGAGGAAGGCTTCACTTTGGGCAGTACATGAAAGGAAAAAAAGCTAAATATGGTATAAAGTTTTATGAATTGGCGACATCTGACGGCTACATTTTGAATATGGAGCTATATAGTGGAAAAAGTACAGAGGAAATTCCAAATGCTTCCAAAACTGAGAGCTTGGTTATGCGCCTGATGCAACCGTACCTCATGAAAGGACATACACTCCATATGGACAATTTTTACAATAGCATCTCGCTTTCCGAAAGATTGCTGCTTTACAAAACGCATAGTATCGGAACATTAAGAGGTAACAGGAAGAGGAACCCCAAGAAAATAATTGGAACAAAATCCAAAAGAGGACAGCATTTTTGGGCACGACTACGAAACGTTTATGTTTCCAAATGGAAAGATAAACGAGATGTTCTAATGATAACCACAAAAAACCACCCGGAGATGATTCCTGTTACTAATAGACATGG
The DNA here is from genome assembly GCA_964017055.1 of Chloromyia formosa. NCBI lineage: Eukaryota > Metazoa > Arthropoda > Insecta > Diptera > Stratiomyidae > Chloromyia > Chloromyia formosa. The sequence continues at coordinate 22,847,826 of OZ024816.1, read as the reverse complement.
TAGAATAAGATTAAAGGCGAAAGAAATCGCCATTTACAACGAGAGCATGTCAGGGATCGATAGGGCAGATCAGATGACTGCCTATTATTCCTCCCCAAGAAAAACCATAAGATGGTATTTTATAAATGAAACCGGAATATAGAGGGCTACGCCCGCAATTCGAGGGTTTTGTAGCAAGCGCTTATTTTGGCATGTAAATACTGGCTCCCTGTTCTTCTTGGTACCCCTCAGCTGAATAAAAACACCATAATTAAATGTCTTACCCATGATATACTATCTTACATGCCAATTCACAAAAAGACTGCATCTGTCACCTCTCAACGTAATAGTTTTAATACGAGAAGCTGTAGATAGATATGTATGTATACGAGATAAACGGTCCTACTCTTCGAGATGCTTAACCATTCATGTTAAGACGACATTGAAAATTGCAAACTTGTGTAACGGCTTCGAAATTCAGGGCGGCTGGGACAAATTACGGTCTAATATTTTTTCCTCCTCCACTGTTCCCCTTTCTACAAATCTCAAGAAAATGCCAAAAATGGAATGTACTCAACAATACCTTTCTCACGACACCCCACTTGGCTATAGGTACCAGTGGATAAAAAAAATTGACCTTAATTTCGCCTCTATGTGGACCCCCCCCCCCCCCCCCCCCCTCTTAAAGTTGGCCAATTACAACACAACGCTTTCTCCAGCAAATTATAGCATTACTACACATTCTCGCTGAATTATGTGTGCAGCTTCAGCCGTTCGTAAGATATTCTATGAACAGAAGGACAGACAGGTATTTGACCGATTTTGTAAGATTTAAGACACAAAACCCTAAAAAAATTAACTGTGTGAATAGTTATTGTTAGGATCACCAATCACCAATTTTCACCCTTCCAAAGTTGGTTCATTAAATAACTGCAATTCGCACTACGAAAAACAACATGTAAGTAGTACACGCATATCTATGCGTGAGGCCGGTAGGTGTATTTTTTGTGTGGATAGTGTCAAAATGCATAACTTTAAGTCAATGTACTATTATTAAATATCATGTCATTGTAATGAAACTTAGAGGTATTATTGCCTATGATGTTGGTTATCATCAGCCATCAATATTTTTGACCTAGGGTGTGCTTGAGGGGTGCAGGGGTGTGCTAACTGCAACTATAGAAATGTACTATTATTAACCTTTTTGGATGAGATTTTGAAATTCTATTATTTTCGGTTTTCTACGCTAGTGAAATGCCGCTTTTCTGTAAATTTTCATATGTCTAGCTATAACGGTCTCGAAATGCAAGGGGGGGGGACAAACTCGGACCACATATTTTCCCCTCTCCCTCTTTTCCCCTTTCTTCAAATTTGAAAAAAATTCCAGAAATGGAATGTACTCAACGGTACCTTTCTTACGATACCCCACTTGCCTGTACCAAACGAAAAAAAAAATTCGACCTTCATTTCCCCTCTATGGCGACCCCCCCTTAAAGTTGACCTATTACGACGCATCGCTTTCTCCAGAGAATTATAGTATTTCTACATATTTCCACCAAATTTCATGCATGTAGCTTCAGCGGTTCGTGAGATATTTCATGGACAGACGGACAGACAGACGGACAGACGGACGCATGACCGATTTCATAAGGGTTTTGTTTTTATACAAAACCCTAAAAAGTGCTTTTTCATCTTGTTGATGTGGCTGTATGGAACGCGTTTTTCCTCTATCGTAAATATTGCAAAAACAATAGCAAAAGCTATCGATTTTTGAAGTTTCGAGAAGAATTAATTAAAACTATGAGTTGGGCCCGAAATTAATATTACGTTTACACTATCCCCAGATTACTTCATCTGCAGCGTAATCTGGGTGTGGTGAGTTCAAAATTGTATGTATTTGACAGTCGCAGATTATCTCAACTGGCGCAGATGAAGTAATCTGGGGATAGTGTAAACGTAATATAAAGGTAAGGACCTTATAAGGGGAGGAAATATTCATAGCAGTAGGAGAAGTGAATCAAATGCGGTACCCAGCCCAGCACCTAGGATGGCTCATGGTCATTGGCCGGAAAAGAATCCCTTGCTGCCAAACTCTACTCAGAAGAAAATGTTTTTCAAGTGTAGAATGTGCACAAAGAATAAGATCCGCAAAGAGACAGGCTATCACTGCAAAGGATGCCCAGAAAAGCCTCCACTATGTCCGGATTGCTTCGAAGCCTGGCACATAAACCAAGAAGTGTGATATATTTTTTGAACTTATATGTTATCTATTTTTGTTCTCTTTACTCTGTATGAATTTTTTTTATTTATTTTTATTATGTATCTCATATATGGAATCAGATTATTTTGCAATGTACCCAATGGTGGTAATTTTTATAAGAAATAAAATGAAATATGGAAAATTTGGATTTTTTTATTAAAAATCATAAATATAGTCCGGATGGCGCAACGGTTAGCACGTTCGCCTTCAATGCACTGGGCCCCGGTTCGATTCCGGGGATTCACGTGTCGGACTATGAGCCCACTCAGCTGTTAAATGAGTACCCATTATGGGGTAAATAACTCGGTTGAGCGTATTGCTGATCACATACCTCTGCACAAAAACCGTCACGATCTAGAAAATGAGATGATGCTAACTCATCTCGAGGCCGTGGTTCAAATTGGACTGTTGCGCCAGTTATTTATTTATAAATATATTTGATGCATTTGAAGGATGTCTATAGACGTTGTGTCACATAGCATATCGTAAGTTCTCTATAAGTTGACAGAAACGTCTATAGACGTGGAACGTCTATTGACGTTCTGTCACATAGCATTAGGAAAAGTAATATTGTGTGACACAACGTCTATAGACGTCATGAAATTTTATTAACTAAATCCCCAAAAAACACAAACATGTAATAAATAAACCCCTAAGAACCAATAATAGGGTCGCATACTGTCAAAATAACCAAATAACAGCATGTGTCACAACGCGACTTTCTCCTTCTATCGTACTGTCCGTCAACGTGTTAAACTTTGCGCAAAGACATACATATTTCGTTTAAAATGTTTGTTAACGTTTTGGGTAAGAGAAAAAACAGCTAATTCTGCTCTAGCACTCTAAAGAATTGGTTCGTACAATGTCATTGGTGAAGATTATATGCTCAATGAAAACTCTTATAAGCGTTGGTTTCTTGACTAAAGATAATGTGTTCTTATTACAGCCCTAAGATTAATTTGTGCAAGTGTGGTATTAAAACGGAATCTTAAGAATTTTGGTTTAGAGCTCTATAAAATCCACTTCAGTCAAAGTCTAACTAAACCATTGTAAGAAGCGTTACAGATATTAGAAATAAGGATACAATACTCCTACAGTTTCCAATAAAGTTCTTGTACGAGCGTTATAAAAAATTCGTCTTTTATAACCGTGTTATAGGATAGAAATTGTTCTAGGATTGTTTCAAGAATGTATTTCGAAATGTTTATAAAGTTTGTCACATTACGAAGGTAAGGTGAAAAGTCCTCGGCCTGACAATGAAAGACAGCGATTTTCTGTTAAAAAATGATTTTATTTTTCTACATAATCTCCCTTGACTTCAACACACTTGGTCCAGCGTTTCTGCAACATCGGTATGTATTCCTTCCCGGAAATGAGTCTGTGAGGCTGTGAAAATATTCATCTACGGCCCTCTCAACTTCTTCATTGGATGCGAAGCGCTTCTCAGAAACTAATTTCTTCAAGTTTGGGAACAGATGGAAGTCTGAGGGTGCCAAATTAGGAGAATAGGGGGGATGGTCGAGCAAATCGTACACCAAATCCCGCAGTTTTCCCATCGCCAATGCGCACTTGTATACAGGTGCGTTGTCCTGGTGAAAGATGATTTTTTTTCTTCTTCAAGCCAGGCCTCTTTTCGGGAATTTCGGCATCCAGCTGGTTAAGAAGTTTGGAGTAATATTCGCCTGTTATTGTTCTGCCTTTTTCAAGGTAATCAATTAACAGGATCCCATTCGCATCCCAAAACACGCTGGTCATGACCTTTCCGGTCGATGCAATCGACGCTTTCTTTGGCGCTAAACCACCGGCTTCCACCCTTTGCTTCGACTGCTGTTTCATTTCTGGCGTGTAGTGGTGGACCCCAAGTCTCATCTATGGTGACAAATCGCCGCAAACAAAATCGGTTTGACCCCAATTGAATCTGCGAAAATCGTTTGCGCATTTGCTCATTCAGCAAATGCGGCACCCATCTTGCGCAGAGGTTTCGTATCTCTAATTCTTTGTGCAAGATGTTCCGCATCCTTTCTTCCGATATCCCCACAGCCTCAGCAATATCACTCACTTTCATTTGCCTATCGTCGAACTAACACGATATCATGCACTTTTTCGATGGTTTCCGGTGTGGTTGCGGCTTTTGGCCATCTTCACGTGGGTCGTCTTCGAGGGACATGCGACCACGTTTAAATTCAGCTGCCCGTTTTTTAACGGTTGACATCGAAGGAGCAGAGTCCCCGTAAACTTTTGTTAACTTCGGATGAATTTCCAAAACGAAGAATTTTATGACAGCACGATATTCAAGTTTCTCCATTTTAACGAAAAACACGTGGGACGTCTACCGCAAAAAATTGTGTAAATGAACTACTTGAGAGAACAAGTTGAAACTTGTCGTACGAACTAATGACACGTGCACCCAGGCAGGAAGCATAAATTTTTGCTGATTGTTACGGTATTTCTGTGTCAGGTCGTGAACTTTTCACCTTACCCTCGTAGCTAGCTACAATCAATCCTCGACGCGTTGATAAAAACTGCCTGTGATTATTACTAGAGCTTCCACAGCGCTCCGAGTCTAAAGAAAGCGCGTATAGGGGGTACATGCTATCAACTGCATCATCCGAATAAAATATCCGATGCTTAAAGTGGCGACCTACATGACTCTGTTGGCGATGTACAGAGATAGCAGAGCAAGAATATTGCAGTATATTACAGGCGGAGATTTTAGCGATCTCAGAAACTGTTTTTTAACTTGCCGGAATGTCATTGCGAAACCGCTATTCGTCGGTCTCTTAAATCTGATCTGACAACCTCACGGAAGGTTCCAAACTGTCGATCGCTTCTCAATACGATTGGATGTTACTTCAAAATTACCTTGTTCTGGATCCCAAGCTACAGTGGCTATGCTGGCAATTGTAAGGCCGATGAGCGAGCTTGCTCGTGTTTGGACGACTGGTGAAATCGACGGCAGTCAGAATGCCTCTTACAACCGGCAAGGTAATTATTAAGTCTTGTGCGGAATATAGAGCTAACACTAGATGGACCAACAGTCGAACGTGTCAAACAATGATTAAAATATGACCCACCCAGATTGGATTCTTGTAGCTCTCTTATCACTAAAAAGGAAGCATATTGATGTGATTGTGGGTATTATCACAGAGCATCTTCCCATTAGGGAGCTTGCTTGGAGACATTCCTACATGTCAGACGACAATCAAAGCAGCATCGAACTCCTTTACCGTCAGAAAGTTCGATAAGTTTAGCACAGTATCTCTCTCAATTGCCCCAACCCCTTGTGGGGCAGGCATAGCGCGTCAACTGTACCTTGTGGCCCAGTTGACGTTTCGTCGGCATAAATTGGTATCGGAGAATGCAGTTGCCAGCATGTACCTCCTGCACATCCATGGTCACGAACGTCGCCGTAGACGGGATTCGAACCCGAAACGCCGGTAGTCAAACATGGGACTGATGCCTCAACACACTGCGCTACCGATCGCCCTGTCAAGCAAGCAGACAGCGTAGTATGCGACGATAAAAAAGTTTTTGCGAGTTCTCTTCTGACCTCAGCAGAAGAAACAACAACTTAAACGCCGTATACGGTGTCATCAAGGAGTTTCGAGGTGGTCGCAACTTCTGCCAACATCCAGTGAAGGATAGCGATGGAAAGCTACTTGTCTTGGAGGAAGATGAAATGAGGTGGTGGAAAGAACACTTCGCCGCGGTCTTGAGCCGTGTAACCTCTGGTGAAGTTCCCCCTCATATAGATAATTTAACTTACCATCAAAATGAGCGTATACGGTCCACTGCCCCGACTAAAGAGGAATTAGTCGCTGCAATTATTGCACTAAAACAAGGAAAGGCCGCCAAACTCGACGGTATCCCCCGAATTGTATAAAGCAGCGCCAAGCGTAACTGCTGATTTGCTGCACCCACTTGTTGATAATGCCTGGAATACAGAGACCTTTGTCATTTAGTGGAAAGAAGGATTTATCATCAAACTTTCGAAGAATGGTAGCCTTAGAGACTGTAATTATTGGAGAGGCGTTTGTGTCCTTCCTGCCGTTGCCAAGATAATAGCTAAAATCGTCCTGGATAGACTAAAGGCTCACTTAAAAAACACAACTAATGAAGAGCAGGCTTTCGATCCGGATTCTCCTGTGTCGATCACATTAACACCTTGCGAATCATCATCGAGCAATGCGCTGAGTACGATTCTCCGCTTCACTTGCTTTTCATCGATTTTGAGATGGTTTTCGATAGTGTGAACCGGGATTCTCTATGGGCGGCCTTGCGCAGGAGAGGCATCCCTGAGAAGCTTGTGGCTATTTCTAAGGCAACCTATAACGACGCGAAATATCGCGTTCGACATAAAGGTAAGGTGTCGAGGGGCTTTGAGATTCGCAATGGAGTTCGGCAGAGGTGCATCCTCTCACCGATCCTCTTCCTCATACTGATCGGCGACGTGTTGCATGCAGCCCTATCCGAACTAGACAGAAAAATTCAATGGACTTTGACATCCTATCTACAACATATTGACTACGCTGGCGACATGTATACCTACCCTCCAACAAAATCATGGATCTGTCCGCAATGGCGTTAGATCGACGAATTGATATACAGGCGAAAATGGCAGTGGATAGGTCACATATTGCGGAAGAGTGATAAATGCATTGCTTTGCATGCCACGAAATGGAACCCTATTTCTAACCAAGGCCGACCAAGAGGGGGCAAAGGAGTGTCAGTGTCAAATTCTAACAGCTGATACATGCGGACGTGTTTTTTTTTCAATTGTTGCAGAGTTCTTTAAGGCGCGTTGACATGATCAAACTACGTTTGACAAGCCAGCATTTGATGAAAGAGCACCGTCCAACTACAGTTTGACAGGAGCACAAGACTTCAAACCAGTTTGACAAGGGGCTCACACGTTCAAGTAGGTTGTTAAATGCGTTTAGTTGTGCGGTAGAAACATAAGAACTGACAGCTGATACATCATGGCCCATAGCCGTTTCTGAGACAACTTATGATAAACGGACCCCGGGTACATTGGAACTGCACCACGTTCCTGGTTTTGGTGTTTTGAAACCGGGACCAATGTTCCCCTTTTATTTTTGTTGATCAACTTCACGAAAACACCAGGTCAATGCCAGTGCAGAGGAACATCAACAGGTGGAAACCAATTTGTGTGGCTGTAGATCTTCAAAAATCAATAGATCATTAAGCTAACTACCTCGTTAAATTCAATAATTCATAAAATAAAACGTAAATCACATTCTCATTTCATTTATTTTTCGTTTTCACATTACAATTCCATTAAAGCATATCCACCATGAATCAATTAGCTCAAGAGCCTTCTGGCCGGTGTGTTCACAATGTCCGGACGCTATTTTGATCCATTTTGCGCCATTCATGCCAGCGGCGGCGTCTCCAAGCGGATTTTTGTACAAGAAACTTGGTACACAACCCCTTCTCAGTTAAAGAGTTTAAAGCCTTTTCACGATCACCATGTGCGTATTCAAAGTCATCGCTCCGAGCTGTTCTCATGTCAACTCACAGGCTCCATCGTCGTCTTCAAACCACGAACCCGGTACGCATTGATCCTCCTCCTCGGTTTTGTACGGTTTTATTTCGACCTCGTGACGTTCATCGGCATCGTCACTAAACCACGGATGATAGAAGATATCCTCAATTGTTATTCTCATCTCCGGTTCTTTTCGCAGCAACGATCGTAACAGGCATTTCACACGACTACTCAAAACGTGCGGAATGCTCATCTGACCGCTGAGTATTTTCGTAAAGACACTTTGCCCGTCGAGATCGTTGAAGGGATATCGACCAGTTATCAATGTGTACAAGATCACTCCCAATGCCCACATATCGGCCGGTTTGCCATTGTACGATGATGTTGAGGTAATCAGTTCCGGCGCTACGTACACAGGACAACCGATCTTTTCATTGAGACGATCATCGGCGGGATCGTCCAAAATCACACAGCCCTCGAGCGATTCGTATTGGAGTGAAGTTCTGGGGGGGAAAAAAAGGGAAAATTTTGATTAGTCGAAAGTGAAAAATTTCTAGATTAGATTTTCTTAATTTATTCAGAAAAAATACGTTTTTATATTTCAAAACTGGTTATCACTATATTTTGGACTTTTTTGCGCTTGTTCGTTGAAATGAAGAGTGAAAACTGTGATTGTGTAAAAATTTAGAGCCAGTATGTTAATCATATCAGCCGTGTTCGTTTCACCCGGTCTTAAATCCAGAGTAAATCGAACGCTTCGTATCTGCGACGAGCGAATTCAAACGGCTCACATTCAGATAGGCGAATTGTTGACTCATATATAAATAGGGCAAAAAATTTCTAACAGTTTTGTTGTGGACGACGGCCATTGAAACCATACAACGTGAACAACATGCCGTCGCCCTTATCCGTCTATAGTGAGACTACACAATCAAAAATAAAAATGTTAAAAATGAATTTCCTCTCGAAGGGGGCCCAAAAATCGCCTTTGCCGGTTTCGACCTCTGATGCGAAGCGCGTCTCATTAGACGCCTCTGCTTCGCGCCTCACACCAGTGGGAGAGGCGTGAACGGGAACAAACATGTTGACGCTCAACCAATTTACTTTCAACTTTGATTCGGTGAGATCCCATACAACACCTGAATCAAAGACCGATTAGCCGGTTTGTACGGGAATGTATTGAGACCGATTGAAACGAACGCGCTCTCCTATTGTAACTCAAAATATGCGAATAATTCAGAATTTACATACCTTGTCAGCGAGCTTTCAAAATCGCTTCAATTCTTGAATTTTCAGAATATTCTATACCGAGTATGCGTCTGTCGTGTTTTTTCTGAGTGCTCGTTTCGACGATCAGCATACGATCAAATCGATCACGCAAGATCGCACTGTAAATTTCATGGTCGAAAATAAAGTATAGTAATATACCAAAAAATGTATGTGGAAATTTGTTCGTCGTGATCGCAAAGGCAGCGTATGACCCAATCATGCCATCAATCGCATTGAGTATCCATTTCTTTTTTTGTTTTTCAAGTCAATGAGAGGTCTCCTACAGTAGCACTATAAAAATCAAAAAAATCAACTCAACCCAATGCCGTGGGATTTCATAAACGCCACCTTGATACCACACACAGAAAATATGAAATCATTATTTATGTGTGCGATGGATGCCCTCGACATCGAGCGCAAGCCAACAATTGGACATCCTATTGCCTAATTGCTCGTCTAGCATTAGGTCAACTGTTTCTAATTGCTGACAATAACGCAATCGATAATTGAAAGAAGATGAGCTGAGTGGTCACATTTCTAAAGCTTATCAATTAATTTCTCAAACTTGTTGGATCAGATCGTTTCAAAATGATAAAAAAAAGTAACGACAAAAATTACTAAAAAAAAGTATTTGAAAAGTCTGGCAACTCAAATGTAGATCTGTGTTGAGCATCCAAAAAAAGTTTAGTATTGACCCTGATTATACTAAAGTAAAACTCTATTTTTCACTGAATTTTCAAATAATTGCAACACATTCTCTGTGTTTCATGCACACAAACACCAGACAGACATAAAAGATAATAAATTGTTCGTTTTGGGTTGTGCAAAAATTTACTTGTGGATTTCTACAGCCGTACACACTGTGATCGTAATAATATGATCTTGTGTCGTGATAGGGTATTATGCGCGTAAAGGTACACAGCAACCGAATCTGTGCAATCCCATGTGTTGGGCAAAGTGATAATTGAAGAGAGTGGGTCGTCCACAAATTCGGGTGAGATTACGATTATCTTGCCTATTAGATTCATTGACTCGTATACGCATAGGCAATAGTATTTGATTGACAATATAATGGGGTGACACATGAGGTCGACTCACCTCTAGCGGGCCAATCAGTGGTGCAACCGAATGACTCAATTTAACGAATTGAGCGATTCGCCGATTGCAAAGTGACTAAAAAGATCTCGTTTTTATTTAGTAATAAATTCATGGTGCGGAGGCGCTTAGAGAGCACACAGTTTTACCATTAGATCGTCACCCTGAGGCATGATCAATGCGATTGATTCGAGACTGAATTGTGCTGAAAACTCACCATTCTAGATACTTTGCTCAAGGTCATGAAGTAACTTGTAATGTGATTACCCAAACGTTTCTATGTCGAAAACAAAAAGCAAAAAGTAAACGATCTTGTAACGAAGCGATCGTTACTTCACAAATACACAAATTGCGATATGCTAACAAGTCTATTAGATGACTATGAGTATTTGTGCTAGACGTTGGGGCTTATAGATTTTTGGCCGCATTATGAACGTGTTTTTTTAGAGGCCGGAACACCGCGCTACGCGCTTATGATTTGGGTGACTCACAAAAGTCGGTTACGATGTTTTGTGTTGGTAACGATTTTTAACGTTATTTTCAAACGAAATGAGATTGAAAGTTACGAGTAGTACGAGTGTAGCATGGATAAGGAATGGAGAAGTTTTATTTAGTGTTAGAGCTTCCACTCACAGGACTCTATTACATCCACACCAACCCATTATTTTCACACAGGAATAATCAACTGAACATCATAACTGAACCATCACCAGGGGACGGGTAGCTCAGTGCGTAGAAGCGTCAGCCTCATATCTAACACTGACTACGGTCGTTACGGGTTTAAGTCCCGTCCACGGCGTTCTTGGCCATGGATGTTTGTGTTATCTTCCCCCTGTTGTGCGGGGCGTAATAATAAGTCATAACTTCTCCCGACTCTTCACAAGTTGGCGGCTAAATGGGAGCAGGAGGTGCTGGCATCGTCCGAAACTGGTTTATGCCAAGGAAACGTCAGCTAAGCCACATGTAATAGTTGACGCGCCATGCCCTTACTAGGGGTTAGGGCTAGGGCAAGTGAGTACCCGGCCACAGATTATTTAAAATTAGCAAAAGTAGAGGTCCTTCCGAAACGCGCGTGTCTTTTCTCTAAGAAGCAACAAAAAATTAACATTTACTTACTTCGAACTATCACTGAAGAAGAACTTTTTCAATTTCAAATCCCTCAGTACGATTCCATTACGATGACATGTTTGAACGGTTTCACAAATTTGACGAAACAGGGTGCGCGCATCCTTTTCGGTAAGACGTCGGCAATCCCGAAGATAGGTATGTAAATTGCCGCAATGTTTTTGTTCCATTAAAAGGTACGTGCGATCATCGGAAAAGGGAATGACATCTTTAACGGGCCGTATGGGACTATCCAGATTTGATGACGCGTTGGTTGTATTATGATCTTGTGAACATTGAAAATAGGCACGGGTGACTTTATCATAGGACTCTGTGACGATCTGTAAAAAGATGATAAATAAATTGATTGTACGAGTATGTAAAGTGCGGGTCGATAGGTTATGCCGTATCGTCCTGCGGGTGGATCGAAGATTTTTGTTGTTATTTTAGTTTAAATGACTGGGAACTGGGGTCATGTCTAACTTATTGGGGCAATTCAAATTATCGGCAAGTTTTTTGATATTTTTACTTTTTTCCTACAATGCCTATATTTTGCACGTTTTAGCATTAAAAAAAAGATCAACTTTTTTTTCACAGCGGCCTGACTGTGTAAATCGTAATATCTCTTGCAGATATGATATTCCGCTCGAGCCATACCACCGCCTCTTTTATTGCACGGATCTCCGTCTGGAAAACACTACAGTAGTTTAGGAGGCGGAAAGACGTAGCAAGGCCAAGACAATCGGAGAAGACTCCAGCGCCCACCCTATCGTCAGTTTTGAAGCCATCCGTGTAAATACAAAGATGATTAGGGACCGTCGGGTCAATCATTGACTACGGGGTGGAATAACGAATGTGTAGTTTTTACTGAACCAGTGTTTTGGAATTTAGTAGTTCGTGGAAGAGGGGGATGTCAATATTGGGTGCGTTACCGAAAGTATCGTGATTCGGATACTTATCCATTGCCCCTTCTCCAATTCGTGATTTATCCGGTGAACGACACAATTCCCGTGCCGCCATGAGTATATTTCACACAAACATACGATATTTACACTTTTAAACACAATTTCCAAACAAAATGACGAGCGAGGACATACTCAATCGCCCTAACCCCTTGTGGGGCATAGCGCGTCAACTGTTCCATGTGGCCCAGTTGACGTTTCGTTGGCATAATCTGGTTTCGGAGAATGCAGTTGCCAGCATACACCTCCTGCACATCCATGGCCACGAACGTCGTCGTGGATGGGATTCGAACCCGAAACGCCGGTAGTCAAACATGAGACTGATGCCTCAACACACTGCGCTATCGGTCGCCCCAACAAAGAATTGTTTACGAATGGAGTGACAGAACTTGTCAAGAGCGAACTGTCAAAACTCTAGGAATCATTGAAGAGGTTATCGGATCGGCAAAAATTCGTGATACTTTTACCCTTCTCAAAGATTCTGGTATCGGTGTCTGAAATCGTAGCGTTTTTGCAAAGTATCTATGAAACAGTGTCGACACGGTCCAAAACAGAAACGCAGCCATTGTTTAGGATTGCAGCGAAGCGTGTGTCGGTCCATTGACCTGTCTCCCTTATGCAGATCGCCTTGTTGGCAGCGACTTGTTTACTTCTAACGTTCACAGGAAGAAGGCTTAGCATCATCTCCAAAGCAGCGGATGGGGTTGAGTTGAGCGAAGAGAGGATACTGCTTGTCTCTGTACGTAGGACAGTCAGTCATGGGATGGAAGACCGAAACAAAAGGCTAATAGAGCATTTTTGGTTGCAGACCCCACTTTCTGCCAATGGCCCTCCTGCAACAGTAGAGTGCTATAGTTGCTTTGTTGTCGCGTTCTAGAATATTCTGCCTCCAGGTTAGCTTTCTAAGAAGAAACTCGGCTTATCCACGAAGGATAGTCTCACCCCTTACAGCACAGGTGGCTCAACAAGAGGCACCTGATGTTTCCTAGTAAATAGAAAAAGCTCGGTTTTGCTTGGATTAACGCTGAGACTGCAGTTTTTGGTCCAGTTCGCCAAAATAGTGAGGGCATGCTGTGTCATCTCGCTAAGAGTATTTGGAAACTTTCCTGAGATTGCAGTAGATAGTTATCCGTGTATGCCGTCACCTTGTAACCCGTTTGCTCTTCGCCCGACAGCAGCCTATTGACCACTATGTGAAGTTCGTTAAAAATGGAAATTTCGCAAAAAAAACTGTTAATTCGGAAAAATTGATATTCATTCAATTTTTCGGTTTGTTCTGCGTAATTTCTTATACAATTTTCGTAAATGCTTACAGAAGATATTGGCAGTCATCCTAGCCGTTTGATTTTCTTCGTAGTTTACAGAAAGCCGTCGATTTTGAAACATCTTAGTTTTTGCTATTCGCTGATAATAAGCCATTTTCATTTTTTTTTCAGTAACCACTAAATTTTCAGCCATAAGGATTATGATTATGATTTTTTAAGGTTCCCGTCGAAGCATGATTCAATTGTTTGAATTTTAACGGCTTGTTTGAAATGAGACTTATAGAAGAAACCGTTTCACCCGCCAAAGGGAATTTCTGCGAGCTTCAACCACTTGTTGCAGTCGTGTTCCATGGCTATGTCGCATCGTGACGAAATTTGTTAATGCCTGCTACAGATAATGGCCCATCTCCGGCCATTGCAAGCCATTGTCATCGTATATCTATGCATATAGCGGTTTGTCGCGATGGTGGATGGCAGAAAATGGCTTTGAAACCATTGTGAGCAATTTGCTGTCAATCATCATCTGCTCAGATTTCATGACAGCGAATGAAAGCGATGGGCCATTGTCAGTAGCAGCCATAAAAAGTTCTCGCCACAGCAGGATTCGATTCTTCTCTGAATTTTAGTCTCTTATTTGAGGTAAGCTTTTGAAATAAAGTGCTTCACACACACGTCTCGGCCATTCGTTGCAAGGTCCCTTAGCTATTTCGCATCGTGGCGAAAATTCGCCCTGATTTACGTTGGTTTGCGAGACGTTTATGCCGAATTAATCTGTGTTGATTACAGCAATTACCGCAATTTTCGGTGGTCTTCTAAAGGTTGTTACAGACGTTCAAGCATGTTTGACAAGTTTTCTTGAAATTTCTTCTAGCCGCTTGAAGGGAATTCTCATACATACGTTCCAGTATGCTTAAACTGCCAACCAAATGTCTGTAGCGACCTTAAACAAGAACTAGCTCAGTGCGTTAAGGCGTCATTCCAAAGCAGTTTTATGGGTATGAATGCCGCAGTTGCCAGGGTTGTTTGTGCTAACTTTCTCCTGTGTGTGTGCAACAGCTTATTGCAGAGTGTGACTTAATAGTCCCCATATATTATGCGATTCGTCGTCAGATCGATCTGGCGATATTGTGATCGTCAGATCGATCGCACCATGTATGCACCTGTTGTCGGTGATTTTCTTGAAAGTTCCATATAATATTGATCGTCAGATATTTTATGGTGATTCATCGTCAGATCAATCGGACGACAGATCGTACAGTCTACGGCGGGTCTAATGGACAGGATGTGTACACCAGCAGCTTCGATCATCCGGAACCTGTTGTATGCTAACAAACCGTTGACTAGTCCTCTTAGGAGTAGTAGCTATGCCTCATTAGGGGCGAAATAGTACATATAGTACATACTCGGTATTTGTTTTTAAATTTCAAATTTTATATTTATCAACGTACGAAAGAATACGAAACACCACGACTTATGCACATATTGCACTCTGTGTCGTAATAGCACTGCAATAAAAAAAAGTCGCAATGTGGAATTTGACCCTGATTGAGCCAATTTTTATGCAAAATTTTCGAACATAATCATCCCCTTTTTCGCCATTCACGCACGCCAAGCAGTAAAACGTGTTCCGATTCAAAAGTTCCTATGAAAGGTATATGAAATGGTGGACCGATTTCACCTAAATTCAGCGATATGGTTTGGCGGTAACTATGAACCATTAACATGAAATTTGGTAAATATATCTTTAGAAATAAAGTCTTTTCTGACAAAAACTTACTTTCGGACCGGTTATTCCTATGACAGATCATATAGTAGTCCAATTTCAACTCATTTCGGGGATGTAGTTTGGCAATAGGCACCATTGAAAAATACGATATTTGGTCAAGATATCTTTAGAAATAAAAAAGTTCTTCTCACAAACACAGACTTTTGAGCTGGTCGTCCCTATGGCAGCTATGTATATTTGACGCAGTGGTCCGATTCCGTTGGTTCCGACATACATACATTATACAGCATGAATAGAAAGAAGGCTTTGTACAAAATTTCAGCTCGATAGCTTTAAAACTGAGAGACGAGTTTGCGTAGAAACAGACGGCCAAAGCTTAACCGACTCATCTCGTCATCATCATCATCGTGGCGCGACAGCCCGACGTCGGGCCTTGGCCGCCTGGAATCATCTCGTCATACTGACCAAGAATATACATACATACATACATACTTATATAGTTTATATGGTCAGAGATGCTTCCTTCTGTGCGTCGCAAAATTCATGTAAAAGTTGATATACCCTATCACATCCGTGAAGGTTATGAAAAAAAATCTTTCAGCATTTATCAGAAAAAAATTGCTTGTGTCAGGGTCATATAAGAATTACGCTAAAATTGGAGTTGCCATTCGTACATTTGGTGTATGTACATAGGTTTGTTTCGTTATTCGTGGGCACTAGTGTATTATGAATGAATTGATGTTACTCAAAAGGATTGTTCTACCGAAAAGAATAATTCGCACGCTTCACGTCCAATACACAATTTTAACCCACAACGTGCCCCGCCCCAATTATCATTTTGTGTTTTTTTTTATCATCCAATAATTTTTTCTTACACAAATTATATTTTATTAATTTTTATATTTTTTAAACTACTTATTTTATCAATTTAATTTTTCTTTACTTTCACTTTTGCCCGTACTTCTTTTTTTTTTTAAATTTTGGTAATCCATTTTTTAACTGTCTACGTTAATATGTACGTACATATTAAAAAAAAGTTCCCCTTACACCCGACTAACAAATTGTCAAGAAATCACTCCATGACTAATTCGCATTCGACTAAATTGCGATAAGTCGGAAAAAGTTGTGAGTTCTTCCAGCAGATAAGATACATCGTCATACTGGCCTATTACTCATGTTTCTAAACATTTCATGCAGATGCCAACATATCACCCAACGCGTCTAATTCAATCCACCCACCCACCAACCCTAAAGTCGTTAACAGTCAGTTCCTTACCTTGCACAAATATTTCTCGTTGTTCTCAATATCCACACAATAGTATTCCATGCCATTGTTTCCCACGGAATTGCTGTTGTTGCTGGCACTCGAATTAACCGATAACAGGTAGCGATCTTTTAGGACCATCACTGGCCCATCGCCACCATCCAAATCCGTTAAATCTCCACGTACGGTGTATCTGGTGGATTTCCTATAGGGCTGATAATCACCCTTATCAGCAGCGGTGGCATCACTACTATCACTAGGAGCACTACGCTTTAGTAACGGACTGTTCCACGCGGAAGCTGATGATAACACAACGTAGCTGTGTTTTGCGGTAAAATCACCACGATCACTATTTGCTTCCATTGTTCTAGTTCTTTTTTTTAATTAGAGTGTCACAGTGTTCTAGTTACTATCTTGTATCTTCTCATCAACAAATTTCACTGTGCGCGAAACACACTTGTAAATATTTCACACGACACACACGTGATACGACCTAGCGTTTCGAGAGGCTTGTACTTGTACCTACGCGACTTGAGGCAGTTTGCAAACTGATGCCCCATCAACAGATTTTCAAAAATATAAACCGACGCGACGCGACACACCGAGTCTGCACATGACCAATATCAATCACCAATACTACGAAAGTTGTGGTGAAAAACAGAAAATTCACCACACCCGGCGATCGCGTGAGCGAGAATCCCATCCACACCGATATATGTACGTACTCGTATATCTGCCGACTGCCGTTGTCAAGGAGCGAAGCGTCGTTGGTTCTGGTTGTATCACTTTCATTTGTAAACTGCAAACGCACAGTATGCGCTGCCTGTTGCAATATGCAGCGGCGATCGTTCGTGTTCGTGAGGTGAGGCGTACTGTACGCGATCACCTTTTAGGTTGTTGCGTTGTTGGCTTTGCTTCACCTGGAGCTCACCTGGCATTCTTGGGACGCTGTTTTTGTGATATGCACAATGCACAGTACCAGTGAAGTTACAGAGCGTTTTTTGTGCACTCGATTTTTTTTGGTTCGATGATGAGACGACGATCACAATCAGATTGGTTGAAGGTGCGGAGGAATCTAACTATATGTATGTATGTACATACATTACTGCTATTTGAATTGAGAGAGTTAACGTTTACACCATGATTGCAGCAAAGTTTATCCAGATTCAGTTAAAAGAAAACAAGAAGAAGGATGGCTTCGAATTTTATCAGAAGAAGCAAGAAAGCCTGGATTTTGATAAGAAAAGACAACTTGGTACTTGACTTGGATACATTTCTTCTTACACAGTGAAAAATAATGTGAAGACAGTAGCCAAATAAATGTTAACTGTGCACACAGTTGTTGACCCTGGGAACACACTTGACAGTAATGAAAAATGAGGTAATCGCTCAGCTCATCCATAGCGTTCCTGTTTCACGAAACTACCGTAGTAAAGTAGTAAATTGGGGTTATAATCTCTATAAAGCCTCTATGTACCAAACGTATACAAATTTTCAAATTTATTTAATTTTTAACGGCCGAAAAAACCCCTTACGAATACAGTAGACGTTCAAAAATCTTTAGTATTTTTTCTGCCAGAACTTTATGCCCGGTTCACATTATTCCAGTAACCAATCCAGTCCAGTAATCCAGTCCAGCGCTGGACTGCTACTGGAATAATGTGAACCGGCACTGGACAGCAATTCAATCCAGCAATCCAGTCCAGCAATCCAGTCCAGCAATCCAGTCCAGTGACTGGATTGTCGGTCTACTTTTTGATTCCAGCTCGCCCAAAAATCATTGTTACTATAGTTACCGAATCAACAACACACTCGCCAGACTACTGGACTGGAATCATGTAGACGATATGATCCAGTCCAGCACTGGACTGGATCGCTGGACTGGATTACTGGACTGGAATAATGTGAACCGGGCATTAGGTTTTGAAACGTAAAAACTTCCAAATTTAGTTAAAATGGCCGAAAATACCAAATATGTACCAATATCCAATAGGCGTGTTTTTTTTTGGGAATTTATCGGGTGTAGGGTAAAATAACACACGCGTTACATCAAAAACATTAACCTGGATAGCTTCGAAGGGTGGCTACCCTACACTCGATAACCCCTCAATAACACCCACATGCATGGCACATAGATGGCCTTAGTGTCGTGTGGAATCTAATATGTTGATTTTGGCACGCTTGTGTTTTTGCCAATCAGCTAAGTTCATTGGTAAACTAATATTACGTATTGCTCTGATAGGCCCATGCCTATTATTAAATAATACATTTTTAATAGGATTACTAAACAAACAAAATTAAAAGAGGGCAACCGATGGCTGACGCTTTCAGAAAAAATTTCCTTCTCCGTTCTATAAGAACAAGTGTGACTCACGCAAGCTCAACAACTATAGGGCAATCAAGTTAACATTTCACACATTGAAGAAATATAGCCCCCATATACGATGCAATCCGTCGTCAGATCGATCTGACGATATTGTGATCGTCAGATCGATCGCACAGTGTATGTGACTATCGTTGACGATTTCTTTGACAGTTCCACATAATTTCGATCGTCAGATATTTTGTGGCGATCCATCGTCAGATCGATCTGACGATGGATCGCACCGTCTATGGCGGGTCTTACGAGCGAGTTTTCTGCAATCGATTGAAAGAGATTGTACGGTTGGATGGCAATCAATGCGGCTTTGTGGAGGGTCGGTCCACAGTCGATGCTATTCAGTGCATACGTGTTACGATGGAAAAGCACCGTGATGTACGAACGGACTTGCACTTTGTGTTCATCGATTTGGAAAAAGCCTTCGACAGAGTTCCTCGTGATCTGATATGGGTGGCCCTAAGAGCACTTAAGGTCCCCAAAGCATATGTCAAGATGATACAAGATATGTATGATGGGACAACTACTAAAGTTAGATGCACAGCTGGTGACCCTGAAACATTTCCTGTTAAAGTCGGAGTTCACCAATGCAGTGAATTGAGTCCCTTGCTTTTCAACATCATCATGCTCTATTTATTAACACTCATTTCTGACGGCCTGGAAATATCCCTTCTCTTCGCCGATGACATTGTCCTGGGTAGCAAAGACATCGTTGCTTTGCAGGCTGCACAGACCAAGTGGTGTAAGATACTGGAGAATCATGGACTGAGGATTAGCATACCAAACACAGAGTATCTTTGCTGTCCTTTCTCAGATTCAGACAGACCGCTACCAGATATCTACATTAAAGGAGAGCAGCTGAAGTCCTGTTCAAGGTTCAAATACCTGGGTTCGATGATCAACAAGGAAGCTAACTGCGATGACGACATCAAACATCGCACCAGTGTCGGTTGGATGAAGTGGCAAGAAAACTCTGGAGTCTTCCGCGACAAGAAGATGCCACGAAAGCTTAAAGGCAAGTTGTACAAAACGGTCGTACTTCCCGCACTCATGTATGGGTTTGAATGCTGGACTATGTATAAGACATACGAGAGTAAAATGACTGCGACCGAAATGAAAATGCTACGGATGTCAGCCGGTGTGACCAAAAAGGATCGCATCAAAAGTACCTACCTCCGAGGCAGCTTGTTTGTCGAGCAACAGATCACTGAAAAGCTCGAAGATCGTCGTATGGATTGGCATTGCCATGTTCTAAGACGTCCGCCTGAGAACCCTGTCATGAAGGCACTACAATGAATGTTCCATTAGCTGGACCCAAACCGCAAAGCAGACGGAAACACACGTGGATCGATCAGATGAAGAAGCAAATATAACGCGTTAATCTCGGCGATGATACGATCCAAAATTACGTTTACCCCAGATTACTTCATCTGCAGCGTAATCTGCGTGTGGTGAGTTCAAAATTGTATGTATTTGACAGTCGCAGATTATCTCAGCTGACGCAGATGAAGTAATCTGGGGATAGTGTAAACGTAATACAAGACCGAGCTGCCTGCAGAAGGAAGCTGAGATTATACCGCCAGAATGGGCGAAGTGCCAACACCACAGGCAGAGCAACGCGAAGCCGCAGAGTGGTATAAAAGGGCAAGGAAGAAGAAGGATTACTTAAAATATCAATAGAAAAAAATAAAAAGGAAAAAAAGATGAGGATTTGCTGGGGATCGAGCCCGCGACCCATTTGGATAGAGTTGCACTTGTGGCTGTCACTGATAAAGAAGTCGTTTGAATGATGTTTGTCAAGTGAGAGCGGAACGCTGAGTTTATAAACGTCCGCCGTCGCAATAAATAAACGATCCGATAATCAAACTGGTATTTTATTCGAATTTGTAATTTATTTTCATCACATATGAGGCGCACTACTTGACATCAGGGTAGACAATTTAACGATTCGTAATTTAACTTGGATGCTACCCTAGAGCGTTTTTCTCCGATAGTTTCGATAGTCCGATAGTTTGCTATCGAATAACTTTTTCGAATGAATTCAAGGAAATTTCGGCTGACGATGGATACATTTCTTGCATGAATGAATGAATATGATTGCATATACATTGTGTAGGTAGATGCGATGTTAAGAAAAAAAAACTAGGGTATAATGACACTCTTGGCGATGAAGTGAGGCCAGATGGGTATGATAAGGACTGGTAGGAGTAATGAGGCGTATCTGCTAGACTACTGTTGATGGCATTGTGAGTCCGACACAAACAACCCTCTGCCTGTTTTTTTCCAGCGAGATTGCCTTTTTGAGGAAAAAAAGGGTTGCCGCTCAGAAACTCCTTCATTTTTTGAATTTTGGAAACTCTGACTTCAGATTCGCAATCAGCGACAGAATCGACCTCCTATCAGATTTTTTCAGCAAGTTTGGCCGTGTTTATAAAAAAAGTGTTGCCATTCTGGATCCTCCATTTGTTTTTTTGCCATTTGGACTTCAGATTCGCAATCAGCGACCCACAAAAAACCCTACCCGCTTTTTTCCATCAAAATTGGCCTGTTTTTGAGAAAAAAAGGGTTGCCGCTCAGAAACTCTTTCATTTTTCGAATTTTGGAAACTCTGACTTCAGATTCGCAATTAGCGACAGAATCGACCTTCTATCAGATTTTTCCAGCAAGTTTGGCCGTGTTTATAAAAAAAAGTGTTGTCATTCTGGATCCTCCATTTGGTTTCTTGCCATTTGAACTTCAGATTCGCAATCAGCGAGCCAAAAAATCCCCTACCAGCTTTTTCCAGCCATATAGGCCAGGTTTTTTTTTGGAAAAGGTGGTTCCGTTCAGGAAAAGATCTAAATTCTAGTTCAAGTTTGTAACCAATCATACACATAATCTGTATTGACTTATAAATCTAAAATCATAGCACATAATACTGAGCCAGCCAACATGCCAAAGTACACATTCATTCGACTAAACTTTTCCTACATAGCAAACTATCGGGCTGTCAAATAAACTTTTCATTCAAAGTACTATATAAAATACTATCGGGCTATCGAAAATATCCACCGATAGTCCCGATAGTTATTCGAATAACTATCGATAGTAAAAAACTATAACTTTCCGATAGTTATTCGATAGTGCCCATCACTAATAGATGCGTTTTTTTTTGTGTACAGAGCAGAGTGGAGCAGGAGAAGCGGCAAAAAAAAACGCTATAGAGTAGATCCGAATAGCGAAGACGAAAACGGGGCATGTGTTGCTGGGAGTGTGTCTTGGTTTAGTTTTTTGATATAAAGGTTTTTTTTAGATGGCGCTGACAATAACATTATGTCGAGGACGAGGTTCGACTGTAAACGTGACATAAGTGAT
Organism: Chloromyia formosa; assembly: GCA_964017055.1. Classification (NCBI taxonomy): domain Eukaryota; kingdom Metazoa; phylum Arthropoda; class Insecta; order Diptera; family Stratiomyidae; genus Chloromyia; species Chloromyia formosa. The sequence goes on along the minus strand of OZ024816.1, from coordinate 22,825,665 downwards.
CAAGCAATCTGCCAAATCAAGTTGTGGATCAACTGTTCCAATTTATATCTATGATTTGAGAGTATCGTTTTGTTAATCTACGGTAAGTTGGCTACTTCTCATTAGCATTTCACAAATTAAACAATTGCAGTCCATAGCTTATGGTTTCAATGGGTGCGTTCCCAAAAGTATCATGATTCCTATACTTATCCATTGCCCCTTCTCCGATTCGTGATTTCTCCGGTGAACGACACGATTCCCGTGCCGCCATGAATATATTTCACATAAACATACGCCACTTAATAAGGGATATTTGCACTTTTAAACACAATTTCCAAACAAAATGACGAGCGAGGACAGACTTTCCGATCACTATACGCACTTTGAGGTCAACAAACAGTTATTTACGAATGGAGTGACAGAATTTGTCAAGAGCGAACTGTCAAAACTCTAGGAATCGTCGAAGGGGTAATCGGATCGGGAAAAAATCGTGATACTTTTCCGCTACACAAAGATTCTGGTATCGGTGTCTGAGATCGTAGCGTTTTCGCAAAGTATCTATGAAACCGTCCAAAATAGAAACCCACCCACTATAATACAGGCCAGTTTTCAGAATTCTTGAAAAAAAGAGACAAGAAAACGTAAAATTAGGGATAGAAGGTCGGTAGGGCCACCGCTTTCAACCCAGGGAGAATTTCACTTTGCCATTCTCTATTGGTTTTAATGGCATTTGAAAGCAACTGAAATATTCGACGAATGCCAAATTGCTTATGGAGTGAATGTAGCGTGTCTAAAAACAGTTTGCAAGTATCAACGATTCCAAACTGCACCCTTTTCTGTGGAGGACGATTCTTTTGACGGTAGCCCAAAATGTGCTAACGACAACAGAAATGTTGCTCATGTGAAGTCAAAAATTGACGCAGATCCAAGACTAACATATCAATTAATTGCTGATGATTTAGGCTTGAATGCCATGATTGTATCACGAATCTTAGTGTCACCACACACTGTCGAACTCGAACTAGAACACGAACCTGGTACAAGTGGACAGGTTTTCTTCACGTTTATGTGAAGTGTGTGAGTTCGACAGTGGGTGGTGACACTTGCATGTCATGACTAACCCCCAAAATGAAGCATGTGTGCGTTTTGCCACATATTTCCCAAAAAAAAAAATAAAAAAATCGGCACAGGCGTCAAATCTTGGTTTTATAAGAACGACCCGGAAAAACAAATAGAAGTCTATGGTATGGAGCCCAGAAGGTGCCAAGTCAATTCAAGCAAGGCAGGAAACGTCAGCAATAAAAGTAGTGATGGCGCGAAAATTGTAGCTGCTATTCGCTTGGACACTAGCCAAACGATAACTTCTAAGCGGTATATATATAGGTAAAAACTTGCTTACCAGAAGCTTTCAAAAATTTACTAGACAATCTGCGGCGATACTCGTACTTCCTAATTCACGATAATGCTCCCATCCAACTCATACTGCTCAAATGAGAAGCAACTTTATTGCGCTTTCTGACATTAAAAAAATTATCCCTGAACCATATTCCCCAGAGTATTTTCTGGTTGTTTCGTAAAATTAAGGAAAATTTAAGAGGAAAGATTTTTAATAGCAACGAGGGCGTCATAAATGCGGTTAATGTTGAACTTGGGAAGCTGAAAAAAGAGGATTGTAAAGACTGTTTTGAAAAACGGATTTACAGATTGCAAAAAAAAAATATAGATATTAATGGAAATTATGGTAAAAAAATGTAGTTTAAGTTTAAGAATATGAGAAAAAACAACTTACCGAGCTTTTGTTAGACCCCTCGTGCTCGTATAATGATTTCTCTCATTATCAACTCTCAAAATATCATTAGCAATAAGTTTTGTTTTCTCAAATAAAAGTACCGATTCCTTTACGATAGACAACCCGATGATCTTGTAATCTATTGTACAATATAAACCAACATCAACAACAAGAATGACTGCAATAAATTTCTATGTTGCTGAATCAACAAGACAATGTGCTATTGACCAATTCGTTCGTCATTGCGACAACTACCAGTATGTTGCAGAGACCCAATAGTACTCCCAAGTTGGTAACTTGTAAGTTGTAATTCTGCTGATTTGTAACATGTACAAGTAACAATTATATTAAATGTACTATTGACCGCTAATTAATAAATACACACATGGGATGGGATATGCGTACTATGTACGAGTGTGCACTATGTGCGGGTTAAAGGCCAACACCATTCAATTATCGTGGCTTTGGAACTAATTCAACAAATTCACACACAATATCGGGTGTTAATGAAATTTTGTTGTAAAATAATATGTGGGCCAACTTATGTTGCGATACTGCCACAGCGAAATGTGAAATTATGAATTTCAGTACACTTGCGTTAACGAGGGTGACAAAATGGAAATTAATGGAATGTTTAGTAAATTTATGATTATCGATTATCGTAATTGACATTATTTGAAAAGATCGATGATAATTCTGTCAACGATGTGTACTTAAGGCATCATATATAATAATGTATTCGGGATGGAGTGGTTAGCGGATCGTCTTGGTCTAGGGAATTATACAGGGTGTTCTGCTTCAGGTGGTACATACTTCAATAGTAAAAAGTACTGTTCATTTGTGGAAAATTACCATTTTCTGTAAATTGTGTCAAAAAGCTCGGCTTAGACCCACCATAGACGCAGCGATCGATCGGCCGATCTGTCAGCCGATGGGTCGGCCTGTGTATGCGCCTAGGGTTGGCGATTTTTTTAACAGTTCCATATAGTTTTGATCAGCTGACATTTTGCGGCGATCCATCGGCCGATCGATTGGACGATGGATCGCTCCGTCCAGGTGGAGTGTTTCTGAACAAAACCAAAATTTGCTACTCTCCCAATCATTTAATCCGAGATTTGACCTCACCTTCTGAAACCACATAAAATTTATATAAAATGACTTTTTGCGGTTGCGAAATTCACCGTTAGACCAAAGATAAATAAATAAATAACTGGCGCAACAGTCCAATTTGAACCACGGCCTCGAGATGAGTTAGCATCATCTCATTTTCTAGATCGTGACGGTTTTTGTACAGAGGTATGTGATCAGCAACACGCTCAACCGAGTTATTTACCCCATAATGGGTACTCATTTAACAGTTGAGTGGGCTCATAGTCCGACACGTAAATCCCCGGAATCGAACCGGGGCCCAGTGCGTTGAAGGCGAATGTGCTAACCGTTGCGCCATCCGGACTACTAGATCAAAGATACAACTGTTAAAATTTTAAAGAAAATTTAAAACTGATTTTTCATAGAAAATTCAAATGATAATTTGACAACTAGTACTGTCTGTGCACATTTTTATGCTGCACTTTTGGGTATCGGTCTTGAATTCGGAACTTATTTTCTAGGACCTATAAGAAAATATTTTGTCCCTTGTGATCAATTTTTTTTCGACGGAGGCTGGGTTTTAAGCCCTTTTTTTAAATTTTTGGAAACTATAAATTGGTCCTAAAGTGCCGAACGAGGCATCTTTTCCACTTATTTCGGCCATGGCGAGTCGAAAGAAACCACTCCCAAGTCGATCTGACCCATATTTTGGCCAGGGGCCCATTTTTTTCGAAAATTGGCCGCCAAATTTTGAAAAAAAAAAAAACAGAAATAGGCTTAGAAGTCCCAAACGAGGTATCTTTTCTACATATTTCGGCCATGACGAGTCGCAAAAAACCATCCTCATCTCGATCCGATCCATATTTTGGCGAAAGTCCCCATATTTTTGCAACATGACCGCCAGACCCATAAGAGGTACCTTTTCCGCATATTTCGGCCATGGAAAGTCAAAAGAAACCACGACCAACTCGATTGGACCCATATTTTGGCCAGGCCCCATTTGTGTCCCACCCCTTTCATTCACGGAATAGTGAGGGCATGCTATTGCCTATTATTTGTTGTTTATCGTCTGTGTACAAGGATGGAATGCAGCTACTGCAACCAAATGCAAATGTTTTTGGAATCAGGGTGACGAGACAAGTCTTTTGAAAAGCATTGAAGTCATTTGGGGCCGAAGGGTAAGCAGGGCCAGGAGGGAAGTATAGTCAATGAGTAAAACTCGTACAGGAGTATTTTTTATTTTATTTTTGTGAATAGAAGGTTGCACTTTAGTCGCAATGGTAAATCGATACAGAGGTGGCCGTTGCCAATGGCAGTTTACACATCATCTGTATCGTCTGCTTCGTCTTCCTTGGTTTCTATTTCCAGTCTAAACACAAAAACAAACTACATGAAAAACGTTTTACTTAAACTTAAATTTAAGAGCGAAAAAGATCGGGACTGAAGTCATTCCTCTCGCTGGGGTTCCCACACTTGCCATGGCAACCTGTGCAGCAAGGGCCCATCGGATATTTGCAGCCCTGCAAGAGCAGCGATTCCCTTTTGCGCAGCCTGATTTGAAGGAGCAGTTAACAAGCTCCCGCCCACCAGCTCCGCGGATCCATCCCCATATTGATGGACAAGGAACTTAGGAGTTCAGCCCATCGCACTGGCCCCAGAAATGGCCCCAGATAGGGCGTGCCTGATATGCGGCGCGAAGTGTGTGCTGACGAAGCGCTACCTGAGTTGGTGGCAGTTTCTGAAGGGTCTTCGTTTTCGTCATGAAGAACTCCTTACTTGCTTGGTCTATCGTATCGACTTTTTTGTCACCAAATAAACGCACCACGAATTTTCCAAGACTTAGTGAATTTCGTCACTGACCGATGAAGAGCGCAAGGATATGGATAGAAATGCGTTAGTTGTCTCTGGCATGCTCTTTCACAATTTCATACCAGCTTTTGGTCCTTTCCACTAAATACGGATACGGTATCACATCCAACAAAAGCATGGAAAGCACGGAGAGCTGTGGCTTTCTCTTCGCCTAGCCACTCATGGGTGGCAATGCCAAGATTGGGAAGGAATCTCTTGGTCTTTCCAGTTCCAAACAAAATCTACAGCTTTTGAAGTCCGCATGATCTCAGAACGAAAATATGGGGCATTTATTACGTCGTCGGAATCCACCGTGTAAAGAAGGACGCATTTAGCTCCGTGGATCGCCATATCTTTAGTATGTGCAAGAATTTTTCCATCGGCTTCCTCATCGGAAGAGCACGATGCACCTTCGAGGTCCGTTGCGCAAAACTCCGTACAGTTAACTACCTATAAATTAACAAAAGATTTTTATAAATTCGTATTTTTTACAGTATAAATATGAACCTTGTAGAACCTTTAATTTTACTAAAGAGGATTGATATTCTACAAGAGCAATCACTTCATAGAACTTTCCCCTCTGCCAGTCGATTTGTATGTATTAACAAATAGTCTAAACTACTACACAGTATACAGTATAGATACACAAGAGAATCAATACATACAAATCTACCGACGGAGGCTAAAGTTGTATGGAGTGAGTTTTCTTATGTGACGGATCTGCAAATTTGACAAAGGTTGCCCCAATGCCCAATGTGTTGGCTTTCCAAAAGTATATTTCCTTGATACATTTGGATTTGAAAAATTTCTAATAACACCCATTTAAGAAAAAAAACATGGTCTGGAGATGAAACAACAACGAAGAAGAAGCACGTGGAGCAGGTCTTGCGAAAGTGTTGACAACACGAATAAAGCTGCGAGACTGCACCTTGTCCTAGCAAGAAAGGGCCCCCAGCAACCGACAACCTTCTCCTAAGCACTCACTTGCCTGGTTGTCATATTCTAGGGGGAGCATATAAAGCTACGCCATCTGACTGGAAAGCGGTGAAGAGTATCTTTAAGGAGGAAAAGATTATGCGGGTTATTGGATCTTTCCATAATCAATTCGATAGCATCAACGGAACATTCCTGTTTCGCAAATATTAGGAGAATTCTCTCTACTGCATTTAGGAAGAATTTTTAAAATTCCTTAAATGCGGGATTTCCGCTTTAGGTAGTTCATTTCCACTTTAGGTGGTAAGAACCTAGAACCCATTCGGGGGGATTTGCAGATCCTAAAGCGGAAATTTCTCGAGTTTTGTGAAAGTTCTCTCTAACCGAATAGAGAGAAATCTCATAATTTTTGCGAAACAGGAATGTTCCGCATCAACGATTGGCGTCTTACTTCAAAGAGCTTCTTGATTGATATGATTGATCATGCACCAAAACAATACCCCTGACAGTAGAAGAAGTTGATCTCGCCTTGCAGTCACTCAAACCGAATAAAGCGCCGGGTTCAGACCAGATTTCAGCTGAACTATCATACAACGACTTCAATAGGCAGGGCATGTCCAACGAATGGACGATGATCGCATCCAAAGAGAGTGATGAATGCAAAACGAGTTGACGGAGCGAGACTGCCTAGACGACCGAGATCTCGTTGGAAGAGCTCAGTATATGTGGACGCCGAGCAGCTACTGGGCTTCCAAGATTGGAGGGCGCGGTCACGTGACCGAGATAATTGGAGGACAACAATCCAGGCGGCCAAGACCCGACGTCGGACTGTTGCGCCACGATGATGATGATGAACTATCTACTTTTGCGAATCTGGGAGGATGAGGTGATCCCAGAAGATTGGTGCAGGAGCATAATCTGTCCCATCCCCAAAAAGGGAGATAAATTGCGATGTGAGAATTACAGAGACATCTCACGAGTCTGTACTACTACTTTGCCTTAACCCCTAGCGGGGCATAGCGCGTCAACTACTCCTGTCACTAGTCTGTATACATCCTACAAAATACTTATGCAAATTAAATAAACAGAATAAAGTCGTACGCTGAAGTAATCATTGGCAAATATCAAGACGGTTTCCGACCTGGGCGAACAAAAACCGACCAGCTTTTCACGGTCAAGCAGATCCTGGAAAAGTGCTGGGAGTACAACGTTGACGTGTACCAAATCTTTGTTCATTTGTTGAAGCAAGCATACGACAGTATCGATCGTGGAGTACTTTACAATATCATATGCTGCAATGCGGTATACCAGTAAAATTAGTATTAACGAAGATGACGATGACCAACTCCGTCCCACAAGTCAGGATCTAAAACAGGCTGACTGATCTCTTTGAAACTCGTACTGGACTGAAGCAAGGCGATGGACTGGCTCCGACGCTTTTCAACCTGGCACTTGAACACGCCATCCGGGTAATGAATACGGACCACAGCGGCATACTGCTTTTCAAGTCGACGCAGTTAATAGCGTGCGCTGACGACTTAAACATCATGTCCCGAAACCTCCCCGACAGAAGAACTTCTAAATAATCTTGACACGGCTGCAAAAGAAGTTGAACTACACATTAACCAGGACAAAACAAAAGTAATGATCCAATCAGAACAAGGACGCCAGATCAACCGAACATCAACATCGGGGACCTCAGCATTGAATTCGTAGACAACTTCATTTACCTAGGTAGTAACCTGTCAAATGACGACAATGAAACTGACGAAATCAAGCGACGGATACAGCTGGCAAATAAGACTTTCTTCTCGGTCCCCAAAATAATGAAAATACTAAGCTCCGCATATACAAAACCATCATACGACCAGTTCTGTGCAATACGGTTGCGAAACCTCGACCCTTACTCAAGCCTCCGCAAACATTTGAACGAAAGGTCCTTCGGCACAGTTTGCGACCCAAGTGGATGGCGCATCCGGTACAACCATGAATTGTATGAATTACAATGGGCAGGACATATACAACAAATAGAAGATGACCGCATGCCTAAGAAAATATTCAATGCACGCGTCGACGGATCAAGGCTGCGAGGAAGACCGAGAGCTCGTTGGAAGGCTCAGTAGATTCGGACGCCGAACGACTTCTGGGCATCCGAAATTGGAAGACGCGGTCACTTAACCGAGATAATTGGAGGCCGATGATCCAGGCGGCCAGGGCCCGACGTCGGGCTTTTGCGCTACGATGATGATGAATGTACGCAACTCATTTTCCTTAATGATACAAAATAGATCCAACGACTAAATGAACCTACTTCCACCTACACCGTTAAAACCCTTCACACGGGAAAACGCAGTAAAATGGCCTCCTAACCGAGGTCGCCGCTCATAGCAATCGCAAATAACCTTATATGTCAAAATAATTTTCACAACATCCAAAAATTAAGATCGAAATGAGCAATCTATTAATTAAGTTAACTACGAAATAGTTATCGTATTGCCAAAACCCCATAAAAAGAAATACCTTTCAATTTGGAACGATTCAATTCAGACTCCATCGTCCAAGTTTATTCGTAGTAACACAATTGCTAATTTAGTCGCACGACACCCAAGAAGAAAAAATTGCCTTCAAAAGTCGCTGATGGAGCACGCAATGGAGCACGCAATCGGCCGGTCGCGTCGGTCCGCGTAATACTCACTTAGCTATTAGCTTGCATCTCGTTTGCTATCCATAACTACTAACTATCTTTCGCATAAACCACGCTTTGCGACAAAACCCAATACCAAAGACTGCATGTGATGCCGAAAGTGGAAGTTGCAATCCGCTTGTGAACTCACCTCCAATCCGAGGTTTATCTACCTTCGTTTATAGTGTACCCAGAGCCAGAATGTGTGTAAATCCATGAAATCCGATGTTATTGCCCCGATTACGAGTCTACATGTGGCCACTCTGCTATTTCCAATGTAGGTGTTGTTATTTGCACATACAATTTGTTGCAAGAACCATCAGGTTACGCTGTTTCAGCGCTGACTAAAGTTTGTTCAAACTTGCAATATTGAAAATCCGTTGAGTTGAATAGCAGTTGGATTGAGCTCCCCATCCAAGACATCGCTTTGTTTCGTGTGTCTGGTTGAAGAAAGATAGTAACGATAAATACTCGTACATATGTATAACATTACGATTGGTAGATACTTGAAATTCAAAAAAAAATCCATTTAGTCCTAATAAATGGTTACTAAACATGGGGATGGGGTTGTGATGATGCATGTTGCTGGAAAATTCATCCTGTCTATATGCGTAATCGCCTAATTCTACGACTAGTCGGAAAAGACTGTGGTTGATTGACAATACTCACATTTATTGGTTAATTGTGAACAAGTACTACATTGGTCCATGGTGTTATGCCTGCTACAGACAATGGCCCATCGCTGTCAGTTGCTATCGTGAATCTAGGCAGATAGCGATTTGTGGCAATTATGGCTGCCAGCACTTGGCTCATAAGGGCTTAAAAACTAATTTTATGCCAAATGCCATCGCCACTACGTGTGGATATAAGATCACAATAGCTTCCAATTGCCAGTTATGGCCCATTGTCTGTAGGAAACATTAAAATAGTTAAGGGCTGTCCACAACATGGAATTACATCAGTTTTATTCTGTCAGATCAAGTGCTAATATATACATAATAGCCCCCATATACGACGCAATCCGTCGTCAGATCGATCTGATGATATTGTGATCGTCAGATCGGTCGCACCGTGTATGTGACTATCGTTGACGATTTTTTGACAGTTCCATATAATTTTCATCGTCAGATATTTTGTGGCGATCCATCGTCAGATCGATCTTACGATGGGTCGCACCGTCTATGGCGGGTCTAAGCAAATTAAAGATTTCGTTGAATTTTAATGAACCATATTCTGGTTTGGTTGTTCTGCTTCCACCGGCAGATCGATGGCAGCACCTGATGAGTAATGATCTGTCGGTGGTATGAAACCAGAGACCGGGGATCCCATTACCCCGGACCCCAATGCGAGCGCGAGGGCATCTGCGCAGTCCACCAACCATTCCATCCTTATCGCCCCATTTTTTATTATTCCCCATTTTTTCCTTCCATATTTGTGTTGTCTTCCCCAGGCCTACGAATTTTTATTAATACGTAAAGGACAGGAGCAACGAGCGGCGAAAGCGCCGCCCACTTTTTTCGAACTGAGCTACAGCAAGCATAGGCCGCCGCTTAGCTCGCTGAGGGGCCTTTTTCTTCGCCAGATGGCACGGCCCGACCTTCACGGTCATTATGCTACCTTAGGATACCTTAGGATTTCTCTCAATTGCCTTAACCCCTTGTGGGGCATAGCGTGTCAACTGTTCCATGTGGCCCAGTTGGCATTTCGACGGCATAAACTAGTTTCGGAGAATGCAGTTGCCAGCATGCACCTTCTGCACATCCATGGCCACGAATGTCGTCGTGGACGTGGTTCGAAACCGAAACGCCGGTATTCAAACATGAGACTGATGCCTCAACACACTTCGCTACCGGTCGCCCCCTTATGATACCCCACAGGTATCTTTGGATGCCCACCAAACGGTCCAGTACAGAATGTTCGACTGGATTTAGAACAGATTACGATTGATTTTGCTCGGAATTAGAGTAAATTGCTTGCCAATCGAAAATGATATACGATTAGAGCAGCCTTGGAAGGTCTTCTCGGTAGGTTAGATTAGGTTATACGGGCTGCTCCAGCATACGAACCACACTGGGTCCGTCGACCTTTCTGTCAGTACCTACTCTGCAAACCATCCGGAGCGAACGATGAATCGATTAATCTGTCCGACGCTCACATCTTTTAAATTATCGAGGTCAGTGAAGTGGTAGGACCCCAGGATAAACCTCCAACTACCAAAGCAATACCATCCGGCCGATCCTCGCGAGAAGGGATTAGGCAACAGAAATTTTTGTCAAACTCCAGTTTGTGTGAGGTCCGTGGTTTCAGGAACATCCAAACTATTCAAAATGTCCGAATGCCCAGTGATAGAGGGGTTGACCCGTTTCACAAAGACGAATAACCACATTGGCAGCAAGCTGCTCAGCAAAATGCTCAGCAAGGATGTCCAGAGGAGTCAGGTACAGCATGGCTTCAAGGGCTGCAGTAGGCTTCTGTAGGATGCGATTACTCAGTGCTCTCCACCAAGCCACTATCCCATACATAAGAATATGACGCAAGATCGACACACACAGCCAGTAAACCGCCCTCGGCTGAAGATCCCATTTTCTACCTATAGCGCTTCTACACGAGTATACTGCGACAGTGGCCTTTTTAACTCGTTCTTGAATATTAGACTTCCAGAACAATTTTTCATGCTTTGTCAACGAGAACAAGCATAATGCCATCCAACAACGGCGGCTTGAACGAAGAGACAATCCCCCATCTGGTGAAAATAACAAGCTCAGTTTTACTCGGATTTACTTTAACCCCAACTTCAACTGCCCATCTCAGCAGAAGACTCAGGACCCTCTGCATTAACTCACTAAGGACTTCTGGGGATTTACCCGAGATGGTATTTGCAATATCATCGGCATATGCAGTGGGCTTACAACCCACCCGTTCCAATTTTATAAGTAGTCTATTGACCGCGAGATTCCATAAAAGAGAAGAGAAGACTCCACCTTGAGGAGGCCCCCTGCATGCCTACGCGCGGACAAAGTGTCTAGTTTTGTGTAGATCACCCTCGAAGTGAGCAACGAACTAATGAGCTGCAGACAGATCTATATACGAGTATAATACACCCAGGTTGACAAGAGCGTCCGGGAATGCCACCGATTTTATGTTATTAAAGGCACCCTTAATATCAAGGAAAGCCACCAGCGTGTACTCCTTGTATACAAGGGACTTTTCGATATAGCCTACTAAGGCATGCAACGCCATACCCACCGATCTTCCCTTCCAGTAGGTGTGTTGGAAGGCAGACAGCAACCGACTGGGAATGGTGTCACGTAAGTACGTGTCGATCAGCCTCTCCAACACTTTCAACAGGAAAGGCCTAATAACTTTCGATTGCGCTTGTGAGGTCTTACCCACTTTCGGGATGAAAACAACCCTGACCACCCTCCATAAACAGGGTATGAGAGCAAGCTCCAGACAACGCCTGAAAATGGATTCAATCCAGGGATATATAGTACATCATCCAGCGCATGCAGGAATGATGCCGTCAGGTCCAGCGGCGTTAAAACGGTCGACGCAATTAATGGCCCAATATATTTTCTCCTTAGAGAGAATTGACGCAAGGTTACAAGGAGTACCTACGGAGGAGACGCCATTATAGTGAGGGGTAAGGGCAGAGCTGCTTGTAAAATGTGTGTCGAGCAGCAAGTCAATCGTCTCCTGACTGGATAAGGTCCAAGTCCCATTTTGATTCATCAAATACCTACTGGGCATTGCAGGGATCGAAGGAAGGATTTTACGGAGACTTGATGCTTCGCTTGATCATTCAGTGCGTTCACAGAAGAGGTTCCAAAAGCTGCGCTTAGATCTCCTGAGTTAATTTTTGTACTGACTGAGTTGTTTTTTATAAACCAACCAGTCAGAGCTCAGTCCCGATGATTTAGCCTTGTTGAAACACCTTCTACAGGTAGTTCTAAGCTCGTGCATTTAAGCACTCCACCACATAGGTTTAACTTTTCTCTTTGGTTTTGTGGATGGACATGCTTTTGCGGCAGATTTCGTTAGCACTTCGGTAAGAGTTACTACCATGGTATCCAACTGCAACTCGTCACTTGGATGACACTGGAAAAGGGGTAGTGAATCTTCTGGGAAGTATTGTCGTATCCCTTCAGACCATTCTCTCATGAATGTTATGGTTGATGCCAGGGCACAAAAAGAGTTCGGCCCGGGAAAATTTTGAGATTGGGCCTTGCCCTTGCCTGACAAGTTCATTCGTAGCCCAATTTCCCTCAATACCATGTTTATGTTTGTCCAACGCTCCCAGCTTTCAAGAGAGCTTGTGCGATGACATAGCCTCTATGACTGCCTGCGTATCTGTGCAGATAATATCATTGTAAGTGCCGCGTGAAATCTCTTTCTCAAAATTACTCTGGCACGGATTTTAACGACACGAATCAGGACTTGAAAAACGCTAAGCCATAGCGGCCCATAGGGATTGATATCTTGGTGTTTGATCCAACCAAGCAAGCAAGCAAGCAAAAAAACCAATCGCAATGGCAGAATGACAAAACCCATCCTGTTTCTGGAAGGAAGGAACAAGGAATCGCTGTAAAATATCGATTTCAATTTTTCTTTTTTTCAAATTTTTAGTAGCCCTAATACCGATCACAATTATTCAACATTTGTTACTAATCAATAGATGAATGAATCAACTAAAAGTGAACAATGGTAAGAGATCGCGTAAGCATATTGCAATGTGAACATTGGTCGGTTTGCAAACCTGCAATACGGCTGAAATTTGTTGTCAAACTATCGTGCAACATAATGGAAGTTCCACTTTTCTGGGCAACTTATATCTGTCTGGTCGTAATACTCAGAATGTGTACAAATACAAACTGGCACTTGAGCCGTCCAATATTGCGATCGCTGGCAATATCGCTAGTATGCGATCGCGCGATATGTGTACATCGCAATCGCACACCAGATTTGCAACCGATTTCCCTGAGGGCAAACCTTGTTGCAATTACCTCAGCCTCTGTTTATTGCATCTAATGGTAGCTGTAACGAACAGAGTGAACTGTTCAGGTGTTTGGGAAATAACGAAATGGAAAAATGTTGAATATGGTCGCTATCGTAACATAAAATGGTGTGCTTTAAAGAGAGTGGCAAATGACAAGATCGCGGTGGTGATTGATTGAATGAAGCTATTGGTACATGGTGATGCTGGTAAATACGAGTATATACTTTGTATTAGAAGTCAAAGAATTGAAAAGAAAGGACAGTTAACGAAGCGCAGCGCAAAATAGTCCCACTTATCAGATATTGAATAAATATTTTGCGTTTTGTTTAAAAACATACCCTAAGCCCTATTGGGGCATAGCGCGTCAACTATTCCAAGTGGCTTAGCTGACGTTTTGCTGGTATAAACTAGTTTCGGACGATTCACGCATGCATCTCCTGCTCCCATTTAGCCGCCTACCCGCCTCCGACAAGTTGGGAAATGTTGTGGCCACGAACGCCGTGGACGAGACTTGAACTCGTAATGACAGATATGAGACTGACGCCTCTACCGGTCGCCCCCTTAACCTAAACGTAAAGTTCGCCACACATTATCGCGCATAACCATGACCGAAGTTCAATCGAACCATCAAATATCATAGAACGGTGGAAATGAGGAGATTTTTTTTCTACTGAGTTTGAAGTAGTTCGATGCATGCCCGCGACCAAAATGGTAGTCGTGTATAGCGACCTTAAGGATCACACTTGCGGTCAAAACACTAAATCTGGAAAGATCACTTGATCTGAAACTCACATGGGTGACCCATTTTGTATCTGACAGATTCAGATCAAGTGATCTGGCCAGAACAAGTATTTTGGCCACAAGTGTGAACCTTGTATTAGACTAATTTAATGACCTTAATAGTATATCGTACGATCTTCAACGTCTGGGAAGGTTGGAAAGCATTTGGCCCTGATCACCTGAGGTAATAGATGGGTTGAATTGCCTGGATATAAAGGATTGGTCTGATTATAATCTTTTCTACTTTTATTTCCCACATACCCAAGGGTTCAGTGCCCTAACATTTGCAGAATGTATGAGCCCTTTACACTCATTTACGGGTTTTTCCTCCATATCCTTAAATTCAACAGTCGAGATACATACTTACGGACAGAAAAAAAACCTTTTCTCGACACACAGATATTTGATCGCTGTTTACAAGGCCGGTCGACATGACATGGGCACGAATCATATCTCATGCCTGTGTGTAGATGCCATGACCACCGCCATCTTTATCGTCAGGCCGGAGTGTCAAAGTAATGACGTCATGACAAGCAGTGAACCATATGTAAACAAAGTGAAAAACGCGTGCAGTCGACCTCTTGAAATCTGGTGATTTTCGTGCGTAAAAGTGATTTTAGTGTCGCGATTTTAAGTGCAATTGAAAGTAGTGCTTGTCACTGATATTTTGAAGTGAAAAAAACGCAAGGTGCCGCGAACTTCCGAACAAAATGAACTGCTCGAAAGTGCGCGAGACATGAGTGTGGTTATGAAAGTGCGACACGAAAAATTTCGCATTTTTCGTTAATTTCCCGGTAATTTGGCTAGTGTGAATGGTACAGCACTACTCTGGGACGAATCCTTGGGCCGGTGAGTTCAGCGGAAACTCTCGGAAGTGCCCCAAAAAGTGAATTCAAAGTCGTTGTCAAATGACAACATTACAGGTGATTTCCGGCCTTTTCATCGGAATTCATAGGGTAATTATACGTTTTTTGTTGTGCAAAAATTTTAGTGAATTGATGCGCTCCAAAATACGGGTTTTAAACGCGTTGTTGGCGAGCCAGACGAAAGTTTCACTGCAGCTGACAGGACTAGATGCCTAGCAGTGAAACTTTCGTCCGGTTCGTCAACATCGTGGTCAAAATTCACACTTTGGGGCGCATCAATCCACTTAAATTCTACCACAACAAAAAACGCATACTTACCATATGAATTCCGATGAAAAGGCCGGAAATCACCAGTAATGTTGTCATTTGACAACCACTTTAAATTCACTTTTTGGGGCACTTCCGGGAGTTTCCGCTAAACTCACCGGCCCGAGGATTCGTCCCAGAGTAGTGCTGTACCATTCACACTTCCCGAATTGCCGGAAAATAAACGAAAAATGCGAAATTTCCGTGTCGAACTTTCCTAACCTCGCACTTTTCAATACACCATTTTACTCGATATTTCCCGGCACTTCACGTTTTTTTTCACTTTCACACGGCACTGATAGCCACTTCTTTTAGTTACACTTAAAATTCCGGCACTAAACTCACTTTTACACACAATTATCCCGATATTTCACCGGGCGACCGCACGCGTTCACACTTCGTTGACTGCTTGTCATGTCGTTAGTGCTTTGACAATCAGCTGACACTCCGGCCTGAGAGTAAAGATGGCAGTGCCATGACTCAAAAATAGAAGGTTACATAATGCGAAGGTCCGTTATTCAGCTACTGGACAAGAAAGCAAGCTCTTGACGTCACAGTTTCAATTTTCATTTGCTTGCGTGGCATTTTGTATGAAATTGCAGGGTTTTTGATAGAAAATTTGCTTTTAAAGCGATCCTCACACCGGCGCGACAAAAATCGCAGCGACAAAATTCGCGGCGTATTCGCGACAGAAATTCGTGGCGATTTTTAGATGTTCACACCGAGGTGATAAAAAATCGCCGCGGAAAAAATCGCATTCAGTATTCGTTGTGTATTTTGTTGTGTAACTGAGTCTGCAGCGAATTTTGACGCCACACCGCCACGGCAAAATTCACAATCGGAAACATTAGCATGAACTCAGGAACAAACTGTTTTGCTTGTAGCAGTGGCTAAGGATGAAGAAAGGCAAAGGTAAATTGAATTCCTTTAACAATGGAAAACGCCGTCAGGAAAAATTCTGCCTTCTTAGGGAAAGAAGACTATGGGTGCATGGTATAAGTTTCAATGCACCCGTTGCTTACTGCTTTGCTCGGAAAAAGCGGGAGCTTGAAATAAAAAATATTAATTGGTACTTACTACATTTTGCTCCAAGCTCGTCGGCAATATCTTTCCAGATTTTATCTTTTTTCGTAAATTTTTTTTTATATTTTTTCTTCTCATGAACTCAATTGGTTTTTCGATATCGCTAGGCATATCGAATAAATAACTGTGTACTTGTGAATTAAACAAGAAGGTATCGACGAGAATCAAATCATACTCAGCGATTTTTTGTCGTCGCGACAAAATCGCTGCACAAAGTGGCGAAATTTCGCGTCGGTGTGGGCACCTTCGTACAATGCTGTGGTCAGATTTTTGTCGCGGCGAAAATTTACGCCGCGAATCCGCTGGGCAATTTTTTGTCGCGCCGGTGTGAGGATCGCTTAAATCTACTTTTTTTTTTAGATTTTGATGAAATTTGGAACATTGAACCTTCGGAGCATGGGGAAGGTCGCTATTTTCATGATATTTTAAAAAAACTATCCCATACCCCTTTCCCATCGCCCTAAAATAAATCTTTAGTTATACCTTATAGGCCAGTAAAATAACATTTTAAAACTAAAAATTGGGGAAAGGTCTGAAAGTAATTTTAATCCCTTCTATAGATACTGAATATATGCAAACTGAGTTTGCACGATCATAGAAGATGAGCTTAACTTCTGGTGGGCGAAAATTCGGGAAGTTTGAGCCTTTTTTTTTGTACATATTATCCGCATAACTCCTAAACGGTGCCTCGGAGAAAAATCACACTTTATCATTTTTCAAGCTCATAGATCTCTGGAACGGAAGCGCCAAATGGAAAAGCTTATTCGTAAAAGTTGGAAGTTTGATTCTAGCAGCAAAATGAGCAAAAATTCGAAAATGCCTGCTCAGCGATTTATGCCATTAAAAACTCTATTTCGGCAAGTACAATATAACAGCTAAAAGTTTCATTTTAGTCTCAAATTGTAGATAAATTACTTTAGTTTAAAAGATCTTCATAAGGTTTCTTGTAAGACCAATTTAGGAGATACTAAAAAGAAACTGGTCGTGACCAGCCGTTAGGCCACCCATTAGATCGCTTTTAGACCACGCATCAGACCAGCCATTAGTAGACCACACATTAGATCGCCCATTAGACTACGCATTATACGAGCCGTTAAGCCTCCCATTGGACCACGCATTAAGCGTTCTAATGGCATTAGACCACCCATTAGACCACGCACTAGACCACCCATTAGATCACGCATCAGACCCGCCATTAGACGACGTATCAGAGCAGCTATTCGTTTTTCACAAATATACCCTAGATCTAATTAACGTCAAACGTATTACGAATAGGAACCTCACACTACCAAATTTTAGCATCAACTTTTTTAAACCGTGAATGAAAGTGCCGTATAAGGACAATCACTTTCGCGTTAAACTTAACTGGAATACTCAAACCGTAACTCGAAAGCAATAATGTAGGCTTCGTCCTAAAGCAAAGTACTAAGGCCGGCTTTTCGTGCGAAATCTCATACAAAATCTGTCAAAAGTTCCGTTCGCACGAAGCATTTTTGCTCTATCATTGTCACATTTTCGTGGGATGATTTTCGGATGGAAAGCATAGTACCAGCCTTAATTTGCGCAGAACTATCTACATATATATCTGAAAATAGCGCATGGTGTTCGGTAACGGAAATGGATGGATATGGATTTAGATAGATAGATGAAGTTTACTCGTTGTGACAGAAGACAATTTTGCATCATACAATAAGTTATAGGATATAATTATTGAAAACGAATAGCAGTTCTGATACGTGGTCTAATGAGTAGTCTAAAGCGGGGTCTAATGGCTTGTCTAATGCGTGGTTTAATAGGTGGTCTAACACGTGGTCTAAGGGCTGGTCTAATTCGTGGTCTAATGGGCGGTCTAATGCGTGATCTTATGGCTGGCCTGATGCATGGTCTAATGCCCGGTTCACATTATTCCAGTCCAGTAATCCAGTCCAGTGCTGGACTGGATCATATCGTCTACATGATTCCAGTCCAGTAGTCCGGCGAGTGTGTTGTTGATTCGGTAACTATAGTGATAATGATTTCTGGGCGAGCTGGAATGAAAAAGTAGACCGACAATCCAGTCACTGGACTGGAGTGCTGGATTGAATTGCTGTCCAGTGCCGGTTCACATTATTCCAGTAGCAATCCAGCGCTGGACTGGATTACTGGACTGGATTGGTTACTGGAATAATGTGAACCGGGCATTATGGATGGTCTAACGGCTGGTCGGTGTAATATCTAAAAATCCCTTTAAGTACTTTCGTTTCTCGTACTTAACATAGTGACTATAACTACAATACCCCAATTTCACTATATTAACCTGCCACTGAATTACACACATTACATCTGCTCGTCATGAGTAGTACTGTACCTACCTGTAATAATGTGACAGAGCCGAAAAACATTATGCGATTTCGGTAACCGAAATTGATGTTTCATATTTGCCAAGTCGATCACGCAACCTATGATTTTGTCTCGAATGTATTTTACATCAATTTCCACTTGTGTCATCCAACTAATAGAAATATACTTGTGAAGATTTTACACGTACTTACAATGAATATTTATGATATAATGACGTCTAATGTGTGCGGAATATGCAAGGGGCTCATTTGAAATGCAAATAATATGTAAGCGTAGCATTGGACGCCTTCATTCAGGTTTCATTCAATCATCCACTAACAACACGTGACGAAATACAATTCACTTGGCATCAATCCATCATTTTGGGTTACGCACGCTCCACAATGATACCGAAGTCGGTATCGGATGCTGCACTGTGGTTCAAACTCCAGGAATCGACAGTTGCAATATCACTTATAATATGTCATATCCCAATAAGAATCACAGTATACATATTTCAGGTAGTTGTGTAGTTACCCAAGATTTCGTAGAAATGTCCTTTCTAGGACAAACAAAACATTTTCTTTGAATGATGTCCATCTGTTCTAACACCTTGTGCGTGTGTACCTGGAGTGTCAATACTCGTATATCAAGTTTGCACTTATGGGGTGAATTTAAGGCAAAAAAAAACAGCATCAACATTTGAATTGAGTGCGACAAACATTTTTCACGCAAGAAAGTGGTCCTGCAAACACCACCTTGAAGGATCGCAGCACGCCTTCATTATTCGGATGCCACCATCATTTTGTCGGTGAAAGGACTCTCATGGACACATGCAGTACACTGGCTAGTTGAAAGTCATGACACCTTGCATATGCCAAGTGGGTGGGTTCTTACTTAATAAATTATGTTTGAGCAATTTAAATAGACGAGTAAAGTGCCCAGATGAAGGTTAGACTGATTCGAAAATAGTTTACTTGCTATTAGCCAACTATCGCCTTCGTTTTTCTTTGATATTGACACTCAAAACATTTTCACAAGTATTGTTTCGAAAGTATTTTTTTTTTAAGTTTTTTCTTTCAGTATTTGTGCAATACGGCATGCAGTTTGAATCACTTGAGTGGATGACTTGTTTAATTTATTTTGAAATTGCTGTTAAAATTTTTTTATGGAAAAAAGGAACGTAGGAATGAATAATTTGTATGAATACGTTGCAAAGATTTCTAAAGATTCAAATTTTTGAACTTGCAAAAGTCATTCGGAAAAACTGTTACTAGTGCCTTTAATTTATTTTAATATAAATGCCTGAGGAACTTGCATGCAGCTATGCCTTTGCTATAGAATGATACTGATATTACAATTTGTCCTAACGCCTATAGTGGGGTATAGCGCGTCAGCTATTCCCATGTGGCTTATACCCGAACCAGAATGAACGCAGAATGCAGCAGCAGCGGCAGCCGAAATGCCAAGTTAGAAAGCATACATTTCCCTTAAGCGACCTAGATTGAACGCAGCGACAGCGGCGAAAGCAGATCTGCCTGTTGTCGTCACTGCCGCTGCTGCTGCTTTCTGCGTTAAATCTGGTTCGGGCATTAGTTGATGTTTCATTAGCATAAACTGGTTTTGCACAATGCATGTTGCTTGCATGCACCTTCTGTCCATTTAGCCGCATAACTGCGACAATTCGGAAAAGGTTGTGGCTTATTGTTATCCCGTTATCCCCTACACCCATGACTCAACTACACAATATTACGCCTTGCGCATGTTGGCTCTCTTGTACACTCTCTTTGGGTCCCTTGTGACGTAGACCAGTGACCATAAAGTAAACCAGTTGAATTGACACATCGCTTTCTTGTATGAAGACTGTTTTGCTTTTATGTCCATAACTATTGATCATAGTAAAAAACTTCCTGAGATAAAATTAAAAAAGAAATCAAAAAAATATACATAAAAAACGTCCTTTTTTTGTATCTTTTTGTAGGTTAGGTTAGGCTATAGAGGCTGCACACATAGACCACAAGGGTCTGTTGTAATACCTCACCATCTCAAAACCATGAGATTCTAGTCGTGGAACCAACCGGAGCTGTCAATGAATCGATATAGATGACCAGCACTTACGCCCTTCAGGTCATCCAGGTCTATGAAATAGAAGGACCCAAAGTGTCCTTTCTTCTACCGGCCAGCGCAGAGCAGGTACATAGGAAATGATGTATAGTCTCCTCCTCTTCTTCGTCTTCACAGCTTCTACAATAATCATTGTACGGCAGCCCCAGACGCCTCGCATGCTCACCCATCGGGCAATGCCCCGTAATGATCCCCACGACTTTCCTAAGATGCTTCCTCTCCAGCATCAGCAGCCCTGAGGAGCGGCTATGATTGAAGTTCGGCCAGACCTGTCTTGTAATGTTGCAGGTACTTCCATTTAGCCATCTGATGATAGTGCGACTTAGAGCTCCTGTCTTGACTAGCTTCTTGCAAGATTCTATGGGTATATCGACAGTTCGAAAACATCCCATATCCATATTAGTCCTACCAGCCCGAGCCAGTTCGTCTGCCTTGCAGTTACCGCCAAAGCCGCTATGCCCTGGAATCCAGCACAAAGTGAAGTTGAAAAAGTCGCCAAGCTCTTTGATAGCTGAGCAACATCTCACTACGGTTTTTGAATTGGCAAGCACCGCGTCCAAAGAGCTGGGAGACGGAGTGACAAGCAAACATCTAATTCCTCCGAGTAAATCCCAGCGCCCACACCCTCTTCCGACTTTGATCCATCAGTAAAAAAGCTAATGGTTTCCGACTCTGGAGTTCTGTCTACACCCCAATCTTACCGTGAAGGTATTAGGCTAGTGTAGCCCTTGTCGAGAGAGTGCACCGGCGTGGTATAATCCGTTTCTTCTGGAATGGCCAGGTTGTTCAGTATAGCAGCGTGACCATAAGTAGACTCCACCCACAGTCCAGTCTCCCTAAGACGAATTGCCAATATCGCAGCCACCTGCTCAGCCCAAATGTCTAAGGGAGCCAAATTAAGCAGAACACCAAGAGCAGCCGTCGGTGTCGTCTTGAGGGCACCCGTGATAACAATACAAGAAAGTCTTTGAACTTTATTCAATAGATTCCTGTAGGACATTTTGCTGTGCGCCTTCCACCAAACCACTGCTCCATACATTAAAATGGGTCGTACGACCGATACGTATATCCAGAAGATCACCTTAGGTCGCAGGCCCCATTTCAGGCCGACAGCCTTCCTACAAGAGTAAAGA
Organism: Chloromyia formosa; assembly: GCA_964017055.1. Taxonomy (NCBI): domain Eukaryota; kingdom Metazoa; phylum Arthropoda; class Insecta; order Diptera; family Stratiomyidae; genus Chloromyia; species Chloromyia formosa. The sequence continues at coordinate 22,803,737 of OZ024816.1, read as the reverse complement.
GCGACAGTTGCCTTTGCGGCACGCTCCTGAATATTTGCCTTCCAGGATAGCTTGCCGTCGAAAATAAGTCCCAGGAATTTGGCTTCTACACTAAGGACTAATCTGGTCCCATCCAGTATTGGTGGTATTATAGAAGGTAGGGTATTTTTTTGTAACTATCTAACTATCTTCGAGATTATTCACGTTTTTTATACACATGAATGTTTGTACTCGCTGCACCTTTTGAAGTAATAGTCCAAGCCAGGGCCGGTGAAAATTTCTGGGGGACGAAAATTCCTCTTGCATAGTCCTCCGCGTGGGCGCCCCCTGGAACGGCAGTGGTCACTGACCATTGTTAACCAATGTCAAGCCACCAGTGATGGCGGTGCGATGATTTGGTTGAGGTAAATCTTCCCCCTGTGGTGTGGTGTGTAAAATAATATCACGACCTTTTCCTTTGTCGGCCTATCCTTAAAACCGGCAAACAAAGGTCAGCATGTATATGCCAGCCACTTGCACTATCCGGAAGCTTCTATATGCTAACGAAACGTCAACTATGCGAACCATCATCAAGCCTTTGTAGCCTTTACGGATGTTACCCTTAGATGATCCGCCAAGCGTACCTGGCTGTCAAGTGTAATCCACAGCTACTTGACGTTGTCAACTTTTTTCACTGTGAAGTTACACAGAGTGAATACTTTAACCTAAGTTTCCTTTTTTTTTCGTAAATGGGACAGTAACGAACTTCGCCGAGCTGACCCGAAGTCAACTAATGTCACACCATTCTTGAATAACTATAGAAACGCTCTCCGTGATGGCTAGAACTTCTTCAAATTTACTCCTGACGATAACGAGATGGTCAGCGTATTGAAAATCCCAACGAGGATAATCTCCACATAAGAGTGTCTATAACGATGCACCAGAGCAAGAGATACTGCACCACCCTGAAGACAACCTCGAGTGACGTTTGCTATGCGAGTGGCATCTTTAACTTCAGTGAATGATGACCCTTCTGGAAGAAAGTTGGTTTCGTTCAGAATGCGGTGGGAGTGTCGGCTCCTTTTCCTATGAGGAGCGCTGATGGAATCAAAAGAGGTATTGCTGAAAGCCGCTTCAATGTCACCAACAAGGTTGTGTAGAGCGTATTCAGTAAATTTGCCGGATTGATAGACAAATTGGCTACAATGAAGCGGATCACTCGCAAGCATCTTTTCTATTGCTTTTAGCATAAGGATGTTATGCTGATTGGCGGATAGAACTTAGGGTCATCCATAGGTCAGCTACGAATTGTTGGAATGAAGACCACTCATATTAACCTCCAAGACCTGGGAATGTTGTCCAAAGCAAAGTGGGATTTGAAAACGATTAGGAGGTATAGAACCAGTGACTGTTGTTCTTTTTGAAGAAGAGCTCGAAAAGTTGCGTCAGTGCCTGTCGATTTGTAAGGCCCCCCTTTTATATATACAAAAAATATTCCTTGCAGAAGTTAGTCCAGCTGGCTCTAGTGGCATAAAATGATTGTCCAAATTTTGGTTATCTTCGTGTTCGATAATACACGCGGGGAAGTGACTATCTGTTCTACTGGAGTCTTCTGTGATGCTGCCATACGTTATTTTGAGTTTGCTTACTGAATTAAAGCCTTGACCAGAACACGATGGAGTATGGCAGCTATGTTGGTGTTTGTACGCCCTTGCAGAAATGCGTCCAGCTGTTGTGTTTGGTAGCCCTAATATTTTCGTTGTAGTCAGTCAGTGTAGTACGACATAAATCCTACCCACCGTTGCGCATAGCTCTTTTGAACAATTGTCTTGTTCATTTTCTCAAGCAAGAGATTTCGGTGTTCCACCACGGAGCTCCCCTGCTGTCCCCAATAGTCCTAAGGGGACAATTTTCTTCCTAAGGGCTGAGGTGACATCCATGGTCAGTCTTTCGAGATTGAGGGCCCCGGAAGTCGACTTGCGCTAAGAGAGTTTTCCTATAGCACCTCAGCATATTTAAGGTAATCGGTACGTTGTGAGATACGTCTTTCAGCTATTAGTAAAGTTTGTACTACGATATCAGATCAAATATGCATACATATTGTATGATAAAGTTGGTTATGTTAATAAATCCTATTTAAATCCGATTTTTTGAATTTTGTTGGCATTTAAGGCAATACTGCATATTAGAACGAACCTCGACTTACATAAAATTTCGACTTACGTAAATTCCCTTGGAACGAAATGCTTACCGTAAGTTATGGAGTGACAGTATTTTATTCAATTGCCTAGGGAGCTCGAGACTGTCGAAGTGCTGACACTAACCGACGCTTAATGGCGTAAACAAATTCACCAAATATGGTTTATTTATCCTAAAGATTTAAATCATATTTTCCATAAAGCATAAAAGTACAGTCAAAAATAGTGTCAAAATCAAACAAATAAAAGTTCCTCACCGTATCCTTTATTTCAATTTTTTATTCCCTGCATATGCCGACCTTTTACCAGAAAAAAAGACAAATCTAATTAAAACACTGTCATATCACCTGGCGCACCTACAGCAAAAAAAAAAAAACACATGCAACATGCCATCCTATTTCCATTCAACAAGCGGCACACCGTACACGGCTACTAGGCCACCACCTCCATAAAATCTTTGAACAGCAGCTGCATGCACCTTTAAATCCATTCTTTTCCGATACGACAACGACATGTTACATTTCTTAAGAAATCAAAAATCCCCCTTTCTCTGCCTCTCTCTCTCTCCGCTCATCCTCAAAACTTTTCCTCCAACGAGCCCAAGGATTTAGGACGCAATCTTCGCTTTATCATATTTTTATTTTTTTTTTCGTTTGCAGTCTTTCTCCTGATTATATCATTTAATCGAAATTCAAAGGAGAAACGGTCCACAAAAAAAAATATTTAAGTTTGATCAAAACATCTGCCGTTTGCGTTGGTGTTATTATGCTTCGATCTATTTTTTCCTTCAAGAAGAATAGATGAGTCCTCGCTGCATAGAAGAATACCGACGGAAAAAATAGAGTCACCAGCCCAAGGATCATGGCATCATCAACATGGCTCTGTACGCACCATGGTCGATCAACGTTCCGTTTTGAAAAAAAAGGACATTATCAAATACTTTTTTTTCTGCTAGGTCGGATGCTATGTGCGTGCATTGTGCATGTGCCTTTTTGTACAATCTGTGCAGAAAGGATCCTATTGCAGCTTTTTCGGGTTTTTGATTGAGGACAGTTGTGGTCTTTTATGCTGGACATTCACGGAGGGTGCAAATCCAAATTTTCCCTAATCGAAGCCCAAAATTTCTCCGGTCGATGTATGGAATTGACAGTTAAATTTTGGCTTCGACCAGGGAAATTTTGGATTTGGACCGTCCGTGAATGTCCAGCATTAGAGTTCACAAGCTGTAAATCGGCATCGAACAAGTTTCCTTTGTTTTGTTACAGATAATTGGTTGAAAGGTTTCCCAGCGAGTATTTAATTCCACAATTACAATAGTATTACCAATTAGAGAACTAAAAAGTCATATGAGATGGACATAATCAGATCAAAGGAACGCCTACAAATATAAAATGAAACCGGAATATAGAGGGCTACGCCCGCAATTCGAGGGTTTTGTAGCAAGCGCTTATTTTGGCATGTAAATACTGGCTGCCTGCTCTTCTTGGTACCCCTCAGCTGAATTAAAACACCATAATTAAATGTTTTACCCATGATATAGTATCTTACATGCCAATTCACAAAAAGACTGCATCTGTCACCTCTCAAAGTAATAGTTTTAATACGAGAAGCTGTAGATAGATATGTATGTATACGAGATAAACTGTCCCACTCTTCGAGATGCTTAACCATTCATATTAAGACGACATTGCAAATTGCAAACTTGTGTAACGGCTTCGAAATTCAGGGCGGCTGGGACAAATTACGGTCTAATATTTTTTCCTCCTCCACTGTTCCCCTTTCTACAAATCTCAAGAAAATGCCAAAAATGGAATGTACTCAACATTACCTTTCTCACGACACCCCACTTGGCTATACCAGTGGATAAAAAAAATTGACCTTAATTTCGCCTCTATGTGGACCTCCCCCCCCCCCTAATAAAGTTGGCCAATTACAACACAACGCTATCTCCAGCAAATTATAGCATTTCGACACATTCTCGCCGAATTATGTGTGCAGCTTCAGCCGTTCGTAAGATATTCTATGAACAGACGGACAGACAGGTATTTGACCGATTTTGTAAGATTTAAGACACAAAACCCTAAAAAAATTAACTGTGTGAATAGTTATTGTTAGGATCACCAATCACCAATCTTCACCCTTCCGAAGTTGGTGGTTCATTAAATAACTGCAATTCGCACTACGAAAAACAACATGCAAGTAGTACACGCATATCTATGCGTGAGGCCGGTAGTTGTATTTTTTGTATGGATAGTGTCAAAATGCATAACTTTAAGTCAATGTACTATTATTAAATATCATGTCATTGTTATGAAACTTAGAGATATTATTGCCTATGACGTTGGTTATCATCAGCCATCAATATTTTTGACCTAGGGTGTGATTGAGGGGTGCAGGGGTGTGCTAACTGCAACTATAGAAATGTACTATTATTAACCTTTTTGGATGAGATTTAAAAATTCTATTATTTTCGGTTTTCTATGCTAGTAAAATGCCGCTTTTCTGTAAATTTTCATATGTCTAGCTATAACGGTCTCGAAATGCAAGGGGGGGGGGGGACAAACTCGGACAACATATTTTCCCCTCTCCCTCTTTTCCCCTTTCTTCGAATTTGAAAAAAATTCCAGAAATGGAATGTACTCAACGGTACCTTTCTTATGATACCCCACTTGCCTATACCAAACGAAAAAAAAATTTCGACCTTCATTTCCTCTCTATGGCGACCCCCCCTTAAAGTTGACCTATTACGACGCATCGCTTTCTCCAGAGAATTATAGTATTTCTACATATTTCCACCAAATTTCATGCATGTAGCTTCAGCGGTTCGTGAGATATTTTATGGACAGACGGACAGACAGACGGACAGACGGACGCATGACCGATTTCATAAGGGTTTTGTTTTTATACAAAACCCTAAAAATAACTACGATAACTACTACTTTAACTACGATAACTTTTGACAGAATGACACTAACGAGTTGAAAATTTTGTAGAATGTTGGCAGTAAGTTCCTGTTAGTTGGTATTCAAAATAGGTAAGATCCGACAAAAGCTGCCCCTACCTCCTCTACACATGATACTCCGAATAGGCGATATCTTTCGAAAGAATAAATCTAGCAAGTTGAAATTTTGAAAGTTGACTGATATTGAAAATGGACATGATCGGGCCCAAAAGACGCCTACCTCCCCATCAAATGATATCTGTATATCTGTATGTAGTAACTTCCCATGGAATGGAGCTATCAACTTGAAATTTTGGTCGAATATTGGGTTAGTTAGTTGATTTTGGGAATGGGCAAGTTCTTATCTCCCCTATAAAATTGTGGTTAAAAGGACTCATTCGTCTCAAATGACGCCCACCTTCCCAACAAATGTTCTTTCATCGTAGCTTCATCGGTTAACTTCAGCCCAAACCGACCATATAGGAAATATACTTTCAATGCATATTGCTGTTGTATATTTGAAATTTTGGTGTCACCACTAGGTCTGCACAAGTCTAGGGTATGTACGCTTCGCTTCGGTCTGGATTTCACTTCAACTACCAAGGTTCAGTTGACAGTTGCGTTGTCGTTCATTTACATGAGAACACGTAAACTATGGCATGGTGGTCTACATGTACATGCACGCACGTATGCATTCCCGAATTTCATAACAAACAACTGTCATATGATCCATTCTTCTTCTTTTTCTTGGCAAATTCACTAGGAAATATTGCATACATTGTGGCGAAATGTGGTGCAATACAAATTCAAAAGAAAATGCGAGAATTGGGACGATATTTGTTTTAAATTTTTTTCCAAATCTAGATTAGGAAATCTTAATAAATGTATGGGAAATTTCGGGAATGTGCTTAAATCTCGAGATTTATCCAAATCTCCTGTATTGTGCATAAGCTCTAAGATTCCTAATCTAGATTTGGAACAAGATTTAAAAGAAATATAATCCCAAGCCTTCTGTTTTCCCCTGAATTTGTGTTTCATCGCATTTCGCCACAATGCATGCAATATTTTCTGGTCAATTATCTATGAAAAGGAAGAAGAAGAAGAGAGTCTAGGGTCTTCTCCGATTGGTTGCATCTTTCTATGTCCGCCTCCCAAAACTACAACAGTGTTTTCCAGACGGAGGTTCATGCAATATAAGAGACAGTGTTGTGACTCGGGCGAAATATCATAATTGTGAGAGCTACGTTACGATTTACACAGAAAATCAAACCGCAGTGAAACCGCTTGAATCCAACCTGGTATTATCGAAAATCGCGGCAGATTGTCGAACATGCCTTATGGAAATGGAGAAATTCTTCAGTATTATATTATGCTGGATATCCGGCCATAGCAGTTTCACTAGCAACTTAGAGATGACAAGCTCGGTAGAAGGGAGACTTATAGCGGTCAGAACAGGAATATCCCTGCGCTATTGTTTTATCTGATCCAAGCAATTCTAAACCTAGAAAGCATAAAATAGAAGTTTTAAGAGAGTGGCCATATACTTACGTAGAAGTGGATAGTATGCATATTGCATAGTGCTATTGAAAAGGCCCCAAACTATGTGCCAGTTCACACTCTCCATAACTGGCTGAAAATTTTTCGGATGGCCGGAACAAAACGATCAGAAAAGGCTCCTTGCAAAGTGACTCAATTGAAGTTTGCTGACTTATTAAAATTAGAATCTTTATCAACTCAGATAATGAAAAACGGACTTAAAAAACCCTTGGAGAAAAAATTAACTGACTCTAAGTCAAATGCTTAGATTTTCAAAGCAGAAGCCATGGTTTTGGAATATAGAGTACAGGGAAATAAACGTTGTTGGTGTAGGTACGTCATTAAATCCTGTTCAATAAATGCTGCCTACAATAAGCGAAAACTTTTCAAAAATTAACATTCTAAAATTCCCCTATTCAGAATTTCAATAAATTCAAAGTGTGTAATTCTAAGCTTTCTTGAAGAGTTTCAAGGTAATCAAAATTGAATGCAATAATTTCAAAATACAAAAGCACTTTATTTAAAAAAGAAATCAATCCCCAATTCCATACCGCATTCTTATCGTACACACTGTTAGAACCTCCAACGCAACCATACACCGTGACCGTGCTGTGATACAAAACAGAAAAGAAAAGGATATTGGTGTTGCATGAAGAGAGGACGCGTGTGCATCTGTCCGATGGAATTCTGTGGACAACAAAGAAATTCGGTTCCATCTGAAGGATGCATTCAAACATCTGCTCGAATGAAGGATTTTCTGACCATTTCAGCTCAGCGTCGATGTTTTTCTTCAAAGATGTGAAGATGCGTGCTTCGTCCTGGTGCATCTCTAATAACCTTTTTTTTCGATTTAGGCATCCAGTGCATCAACAATAACTGAGATGATGCACGGGTTCAAGTACGTATGAACACATGTCCTACTATTTAATCGAATGTTTTTCAATTTACTCAGGTTTCACAGAGAGGCGTACGTACAGATGGTTAAGTATTATGATTTGATATATTAAGGAATTTGATAGAAAAACCGATGACTGAAATCAAATGGGAAAGATTTCCTTCTGTAACTTTTAGACTAATATATTTATCAATAATAAAAATTTCGTAAAAATTCGATAAAGCACTATCAACTTTAGTAGCACACATTACTTTATATTATCAGGCGCGAATCCAGAGTGTCAAAAGGGGGTGGAGGGCTCACAGGAAAATTATTTTTTTTGAGAAGAAGGTTCCTAAGTTTGTATGTTTATTAACAGGACAGTGAAAAGAGGGGGGGGGTGGTTTTAAAATAGGCTCGAGCTCCCTAAAAGTACCTACTTCACGGGAGAATCAAAATTAGCAAAAAGAAAGAACCGACATCCGATCGTTTTTTCTGAGCAATAAACTGCGTGGCTCCCGAAATTGGTCACTTGACCATGACGATCGTAGGAGAACTATTCTGTCAGGGTCCGACGTCGATTTACCGGCCCACGATGATGATGATGATTAATAATCCTGAGCAGAGAAATTGAGGATCCAATCACACACAACGTAACATGAAGTTGTTCAAAGGCAGGGGAGTGCAGATATTTTGGGTCTATTCTACCGAGTATCTATGCTTATGGCAAGATTTCCTGCCGTCTTTCGGGTAAATGTTTACACCATTGATATTACCATAATAGAAATATCGCGTTCTTCAAAGATTGTCAAGCGGCCAGTACGGATCTAGCCAAGTAGACTGCCACATCTTACCAGGGTTCAAAATGTGTCGCCTAGTCAACTAGAAATTTTCCGTATTTTATCACTGTAGGCATGCAAAAAAACGTTCCGCGAAACGTTTGGTGTACAAAAGTGGAGGGTGCAACTGCTCAGCAAAAGAAAAGTGCAACTCTGAGGAGGATGTCATCCAAGACAAATGTGGAGGAGCGCGTCCAAAACCTACCAGTGACTGGAAGTCCAAAATAATGGAGTACATATATAGATTCGATACCTGCCCAAGAAAGCCATTACGCTTGTAAGTCTACCCCTAATCGGAAATATTTATTTAGTGATTTAAATGTAACGAAGTTATTTAGAGGATTTCTAGAAAAATACCAAAATATTACTGATCCACCAGTGTCAAGGCAAGGGTTTAACAATATTTTCCAGACAAACTATAACCTTTCATTCAAGCCACCCAGAGTTGACACCTGTCCAACATGCGATTAAACCAAATTACAAATAGATAGTGCCTTATTCATGGAGCTTAGAAATCAAGCTTAGACTGAGCTGGAATTTCACCACAGGCAAACTGAAGCAGCCAGGAAGGAAACATGATATCTAAAATTCCTGATCATGACGTCAGTGTTGCAAAATTCAACCTCGAGCAGCAAATATATCACCGAACCTTAGTCCAGTAACATGTACTATGGCCGCCAGCTTGCTTGTATTAACATGGGTGTCCATTTAGAAGACGAAGGCAAAGGCATCATGTTTTTTTGGGATGAAGCCGTTGGGCAGAAAGCAGTGACGTGCAGTGGAAATTTTTCATAGTCAAGCAGTTGGGCGCCCTAAAGCCAATTTAGCATAAACAAAAATGGACTGTATAATAGAATATGGACAGTCACAAAAACATTTATACCAAGCGGCTTTAAGCCTTAAAGAAGAAATCAGGAAAGATATAAATAAAATATTGGCACATATATTCGGAATACAAAAAAAAAAAAAATAAATAAATAAAATATTACTAATAAAAAAAATGATAAATAAATATTATGTTAATTAAGACTAAGAAAAATTCAGGGGTATTTGAAATAAATAAATATTCTTTCGCCATTGCCATTTATTTGTATTCCAAATCTATGCGCCGTTCTTTAAGTAAAAACTCTTTAATCACATTATCAAAAAAATCGTTTTCTCTTCGCATTTGTATAAGAAGATCCTTTTCAACCGCAATTAAAGCAAGATCCGAAAGTCGTTCTTGGGATTGGCGATTTCTCAAAAATGTGTGAACGCGCTTTAGTGTTGAAAATGACCTTTCCGCAGTTGCCACTGTGACTGGAATTGACGTTAATAATTTTGCTAAAATATGAACTTGCTTAAAACCGTTTGCGACATAAGGCCGTTTTTGAAAATAATCGAGAATTTTACTAGGATTCGCGTTTTTAAACTCATCTGAAGAATAAATAACTTTTAGCTCATTTTTCAACTTTATTCTGTCGAAAAATTGACCGTGATATTCAATAAGTGAGTCAAAATTTTTATCGGGAAAATTTGACTTGAATTTAGAAAAATAATTCGGTTCAAGCAACTCTAAAAATGAAAGATCTTTAAACGAATGGAATCGATCTCGAATTTGCCCGAGAATAACATCTATAATCTCCCGAAATATCCGCCGTAAATTTTGTAAAGGATCTATCGCATTTCTACATTTCTTACGTGGTGGCTGATATTCTGCTGTAACTGTCGAATAGAAATTATCAAACTTTTTAGAAAAGTCATTTTCAAGCCAATTTTCAAATTCAATAATTTTTTGGCTTGCATATGAAATGTTTACCACTTTGCTCTGAATAATATTAAATAATATATCAGTTTTCGAAAAAATTTCAGAAAAAATTAACAGATATAATTGAAAATCTGACTCTGCGAATTTTTGTAAGTATATATCGGAAAAAGTCAAGGAATCGCCATCCCAGTGTTGAGAACCATTCGAAATTGTCTCAAAAACTGTACAAATTTCATGCTTATGTTCAAATATAACGTTAATAATACGCGAATGATAATGCTAACGCGTTTTGGAAACCGATGGTAAACGACGATTTACTATATTTGCAAAAAGGTCCGACCTTTTAGTGGATGTATTAAAAAATGATGCGATTTTATTGATGTGCGCGAAAAATAATTTAATTTCCGGAATAAACTCAACTGCTTTAGACAATACTAGATTTAGTGAATGAGCGTAACATGGAACGAAAATTGCCGATTTATGTTTTTCCCGAATTAAAGTCTGAACTCCACGAATTTGAGAACTCATTACTGCTGCGCCATCGTAACATTGTGCAATTAATTTCTTATCGATATTAAAATTTTGCAATTGTTTTAAAATGTGAGAGCTTATTGCTGTAGCTGTACGATTAGCGCTTACATCCAAAAATCCGATAAATCTTTCTTCAATCTCATTTGATATTGTATATCTAAAAATCATCGTTAATTGTTCCCGACCGCTAACATCTGGCGTTTCGTCGACCATTACAGCTACAAATGGAGCCTCCTTTATTTCCAAATTGATTTTATTTCGAACCACATTAGCTATAGCGGAAACAAGATCGTTTTGGATTCTATTAGACAAACCCGAAAACGCTGCATTTGCTTTTATAGAATCTATGTGGGACTCAATTATCGGATCGTACAAACTCAAGAAATTTACGGTTTCGATAAAATTACCACGATTATTTGAAGAAGAGTCTTCATTATTTCCGCGAAAAGGAAGCTCCTGTTTTGCCAAAAAAATTACAGTATCGATTAAACGTTTCAAAATATTACGATTACGCTCAACTTTTTCATTATGCAAACTAACAGATATTGCCACCTGGTTACTAAGCATAAACTCTATACGCTGAGAACCAAAATTATCTAATTTAATTAACGACTGAAGATGTTTTTCGGAACTTGAATGCTTTGCTGCTGAGCCCGTAAAATTATTCAAATCACTAAATCCAGCTTTATTCCAAACATATTTTTCATTCGTGAACAAAAGACACGGCCAGCAAAATAACTTATTTAATTTACAGCTTCCCGTTAACCAAATGTACTTTTCATACGTTTCGATATGGAATTTTCGCGTAATATTTTTTAATTTAAACTCTAAACTAAGATCTGGCTTCGGTCTATCCGATTCTATAATTTCTCTTTTCTTGGCAAAGGAAAGAGTTGAAAATCCCGCTTTTAGTACGAAATCCGTCGCGCAGCAATACTCCGACATAATGCGAAAAGAAAACTTACCACTTTTATCACAAATCAAATCAATTAAATCACTACAAACGGTCAAAAAAACTTCAAATCACAATTTAATCAAAATCACCCGATTGCACTGATTTCCTCTTTTAAATTGCAACGAAAAATCCATTACATAACAAGAACAAAAGCTCTACTGGAAAAATCAAATTCCCATAAACATTCCCTGCATTGGCAACATTTCATTAACAAGCATCATTGGGCTTTAAAGCGCGTTGACACGATCAAACTACGATTTGACAAACCACCTACTTGAACGTGTCAACCCCTTGTCAAACTGGTTTGATGTCTTGTGCTTCTGTCAAACCGTAGTTGGACGGTGCTCAACTTTTCATCAAATGCTAGTTTGTCAAATCGTAGTTTGATCATGTCAACGCGCTCTTATCCCACACACAAAAGCAGTCGCGCCAGTGCTTGACTTGTCTCATATAAATTTGCGAACAAAACAAAAAAAAATCGTTGCCCAATGTACTACCGAAATCCAAGATTCCCATTTTCTGGAATCAACATGTCTCTAGTATTTGGATGCACACATGGTATATGCATCTAAAGATCTAGGCACATTTTCCTATTCTTGGTGTCTATGGTGTGCAAAATGTGGTAGGTTTGAATATTATCTAAAGTAATTGAACGAATGTTTTTTAACTAAAAGAAGGCGCGGATCAGAATTTGAATGTGTAAAGGAATATTTGAATGATAATATGTATTCTTCAGCTTAAAGAAAAACATTGACTGAAATGATGATATGTGTATTGGTGTAAGCAAAGTTTATTATTGAATTGCTTATTTCGGTAAGTCAAGCAGTTTGGAATTGCTTACTACGAGTGCACGTCACTGGCAGAAAGGATCTAATGAAATAGCTTCTTGCTTGCACAAGTTCCTTACCAACGAGAACTTTGGATACTGTTATATCCAGGCTCATTTTGTGGTCTGATAATTGCGGCGGCCTGAATAAGAATGTTCTGGCTATGATTTTGAGATTGGTGGCAAAAGCGTACTTTTCAGAGCTAACTCATAAATTCCCAGTAAAAGGGATTTTGCCATCGTGGAAAAAGGAAAAAAAAACGCTAAAAGCTCATAGTGCCAATGGATGTGGTTAATCTCAAACGCAAGTTAGAATAATCCATTTGTAGTAAGAAATGCCACAACGTATTTCAATTGGATGGACGTTGCAAAAAGATTGCTTAACACGAAAAAGTTATATTAAGGATACTGTTAGCTACCATAAATAAAGTTTCAGCTACTAACTTTGGAGAGGTTGAAACAAGGAAAGCTTATTCTGAGGCAAGCCCATTGTTGAAAACTCAAGAACTCAAGCCCGGTGTTTCAGCTGCAAATTTAATTAATTTATTAACTTGGATGTTAACATGAGCGAGACACCAAAACCAACAATTTTTATCTGGAGAAGGCAGAATATTCTACGAAAATTTGGTAAAATAAGGTAAAAAATTAAGAATTGTTGAAAATTATTAATTAAAAGTACGTTGGCACGTACAACGTTATGACTTGCAGAAACGTTGGCACTTAATAATAAATAAAGGCAGGCTAAGGTACCCAGCTGGTAGGCACTGCGACCATAAGATCTATTGTGCCATAATAGCCTTAACTAATCCAAAAGACCCTCAACCAACCTGATAAAGGCCAGTAGGTCCTTTGTAGCAGTACTCTTAATGACACCGGAGCTCACGATGGAATCTCCAAGAAAAAAGAATCTGGCGCGAGCAACCGCGGGGCATTCACAGAGAAGGTGTTTGGTGGACTCAATATCCTCCAGGCAAAGTCGGCATTCCGTCTCAGTGGACAGGTCCATTTTGTTTAAGTGATATCTCACCCAGTGGTGACCCGTGAGTAGGGACGTTCCGATACCATATAAATATCGATACCCGCTCAAATGAGTAGTATTTAAATCATTTATTCGATACTACTCATATAAGTAGCTTGAAAGTATCGATACTTATAAAGTACTCATATCGATAGTTTTTCTTATGAATTTGAGATCGCGGGTGATTTGGTAACTTAGGAGCACTGTTATTAATAATTATTATCAAAAGATTATTTTAGATTATTAGAAAACGTGTATTAATTTTTAGGTTTAACAACAAAATTGATTTTTTTAAATAAACATAATAATAAAAATGAAAGGAAAAAGGCCTATAAGTATTCCATGTGCTTATATATGCACATAAATCTATACAAAGAGTTTTACTTAATCCAGATTATGTTTCCAAGGCTATTTCCAAGTGGATACTATATCATAGAATTTATATATAGAGAACATATATATTCTGATTTAAGAAATAAAAAGTTAGAAAAAGGAGAACTTAAACATTTAGGCTTGGCAAGATGCACGCGGATGTGAAAAAAGTGCAAGAAGTAATTATTATTAAAATGCTTAAAATTTAAGTGAAGAACTCTTTATTATCGAGACTGCTCAAGAAGAGCAATTTTTCCAAGTGCTTCGGAGACAATCTGTTGACCTGGCAACGTTAGTGCTGTCTCTCGTTCTCTTATTTCGATTTTAATGATGGGTACTCGATAGGTACTTGGATGGAAATGGTATCGATACCCGAGTAAGTATCGCAAGAATTATTCGATGCTAAATGTACTTGGTATCGAAACAAAAGTATCGATTATTTACTTGTATTTACTTGTATCGGAACGTCCCTACCCGTGAGGAAACCAACGACCAGTCTCAGGTCAGCTCTGCCCAATCGGCTGGCTTCTGTGAGACCGTAGGGGTTGATAAGATCTTTGGACTGTCGTAGTCCCGGGAGATTATTCCAGTGCCGCAGCCTTTCGCCCGCAGACCAATCCCTCACCAGCGCCCTGGCTGAGGCCCAGCTTAGACCGCAGTAGGGATCAGGTCCGAAAAATTTGTCCGATGGCGCAAACCTCAATTGCATGGATCTCAGCTTGGAAAACGCTGGGCCAAGTGCCCATAGCGATTGAGATCCTGGTGTACGGTCCAAAGACCCCAGTTGGCACTTACAACATTCTATCATATTTTTAATTTATTACCAAAAATATTTGTAATTAATTTAGATAAGAATAAAATTCATTATTAATGAAAACATCACCAAAACGACTTCATTTTGAAATCAATCAGTTTTTTGTGTCACTTGTAAAGTTGAATTTGTGACACATACAGCGTTTGGTTTAGCACTCCTCATTTGTCTCGGAATGTTGCTTACTTAACCTGGAAATGCTACGTATATATGTATATTTTCTATAGTACATACGAGTAGTTCCAAGTTCGAACAAAAACTAATAATTCGAATGTCATATTTGTTCCGTTCGTAGAATGTAATTGATCTGAACCACTGAAGCATTCAAAAATTTGGTCACAACTGAAAGTAGATAGTCCTGCTTAAGCAGCTATTCGTCAATACGCATCATTCAACAGGACATGCTCGTATTCTTTTTTAGCCTTTAAATCGTCTTTTCAACATAAGACGTTCAATCTGCTCAGGATAATCATTACGCACTTAGTAATACTAACAATTGACGCGCCCTTTCTAATTTTTAAAAAATACACTCTGTATGTCGTTTACTAATCTTGTAATCCGTTACCGGTCATCATAATCTAAATTACGTTTTAAACTACACACAAGGATTACGCCCTTGAACAATATTTCTGGCCATCTGAGTAGATCAATAAGATTTACAAATTTCGCAGATTTACAAAAATTTTCCAGATTTTCTTAAGTGAAAATCTTTGAAAAGATGTAGAGTTTGTGCGGTTAATATCTTTATCTTTAGATATAACCGTGAGAAGATACGGATGTGTAAAGGATTACAGATGTTCAGATCAATATGTTGTAGAAAGATATATTGTGTGCAGACACAGAGAGTTGTTTGTACACATGTATTCTGTTTGAGCAGAGTGTTTGGTTTCACACTTTGGAATCGTAGCCAATATTGACTTGAGAAAATAATACAAAGGTTTTGTATTCGTATGTACATAGTTCGGCAGCTCTGCATACACATAATAATATGAATAATACACATATTACAATATTATGTGCTAAAATCGATTTTTGACACAGTATGTAGCTCAAAGGAGTCTACATTGCATCTAGATGCAAAGGATTGTATTTATATTTACGAGTATTGGCTATATCGATTACAATTTACTGTATTCCGATCAATTTAGTTGGGGAACTGGTGACCGTTTGGTTACGTTATAAGTTCTAAGGCTAGAACTTCTACGATCGTTTCTTTGTAATAGAGGAATACGAAAATGATAAGTCTAGCAAGCCTCCGAAGGTTGGTTTCGCGGCCGTAAAGGGTTAAAATTTGCAAAAAAAAACGTTAAAATTACGTAATTTTATCAAGTTTGTTGTTGTTGTAGAAATGGTCCAAATTCGGTGTGTTGGCGAGTTACATGCCTACGGTTCGTCGTCATCCCCGGTGTCGAGAGATAGAAAATTAGCTGCCTCTACTGGGTTCTCCCACAGCGATCTGGGAGTCAGGTGCGTGGGTGCAGCTGGGCAGTGAAAGATGTGGTCCCCGTCATGAGGAGCTCCATTACAAACAGGACAGATGTTTGAGACGTCCTGGTCAATTCGGGATAGGCAGGAGTTCAATCGTGAACACCAGCCACGCCGAAGTTGGGCGAGTGTCGATCTCGTTGCTCTCATCTTTCCTCTTCCTGACATATCGTTGGTGGTATGGACGAGAGAACTGGATTTGGACCTAAACCCGCAAATGATTGAAAAACTTTTGTTGATGTATCACTGCGATGGCTGACCTGTATGCGCCGCTATCAATGGGCACCCTTTTGTACCACTGGACATCTCTTTCTAGGTCCCTCAAGTCGCGCCTAACTTGTATGAGTGGCGGTGTCTTGTCTATGAGGTTGGAGTTTGGGTGCTCGCTTCGGTAGCAACCCATCGGGTATTGCTTGGCAAGAAGCTGGTTGTGGTCCCTTAAAGGCATTATCCTGGTCTCCTGATGTAGATGGTCCTATGGGGTGACATCAGAAGGCAGCCAGTGACAGTACGGAGAGCGGCATTTTGGCACGTTTGAATGTTTCCCACTGTGTATCACAGAGATTCTGTGACCAGACAGGAACCGCGTAATTGTGAAACGGGTCGCTCCGGTGCCTAGAACCGGCTGCCGCAGGAACGATATTTGTCGCTTTGTATTCTAAAATATACTAATTATCCAGGATGTTTTTTATTTTTATTTTTGTAATGGGTTCAGAGAATATTCTATCGAAAGTGCTCGTAAATACTAAGTGAAATTTCGGCAAAATCTCGGAAAAACTACAGAAAAGCGCCTTTTTATTTTTTTTTTTTCAAATATTTTGAAAACGGTTAACCGCAGCGTAAAACATTCTTAAAAAAAATGAAAGATCACCAGGAAACTCTTGAAAATCTTGTGCTAATCTTTTTTACGTCTGAAATAGTTTTCGATATAATCAATAAAAAAGAAACAAACAAAAACTTTTTTTTGGTTTTAATAGTTTGAAAACAGTTAATCATAACGAAAAAGTTTCCAAGGCTAGATGAAAGATCACAACGAAATCCATAAAAAATCTATGGTATTTAACTTTGTTTTAGGAAGTTTTTCGAAACGGTTAACCGTTTTCGAAATATTGCCCAAAAACAAACAAAAATAGTTATTTCATGTTGTTTTGCACATTTTTCCCGTAGGTTATCTCGAAAAATATTTCAGATAGGAGAAAATTGTAAGAGCTTTTTTTTATAATTTCGTTGTGATCTCTCATCTGGCCTCAGAAACTTTTTCGCTATGATGAACCATTTTCGAAATAATATCAAAAAAACCAAAAAAGCTTTTTTGTTTCGTGTTTTCTAGTGATTATCTCAAAAACTATTTGAGACACGAAAAAGATTAGCACCAGATTTTTAAGAGTTTTCTGGTGGTCTTTCATTTTGCCTTGGAATGTTTTACGTTGCTGTTGACTGTTTTCGAAATATACGAAAAAAAAAAAATTAAAAAGGTCCTTTCTTCTAGTTTTTCCGAGATTCTGCCGAAAGTTCACTTCGTATTTACGAGCACTTTCAGTAAAATTTTTTCTGAACCCCACTACAAAAACAAAAAATATCCTTGCTAATTGGTATCTTTCACTATACAAACTTGATAAAATGACGTAATTTTAACGTTTTTTTGTCAAATTTCAACCCTGTACGGCCATCAAACCCACCCTCGGAGCTTTGCCAGACTTACCATTTTCGTATTCCTGCATTACGATCCTGAAAGTTCCAACCTTGGTAGTTATACCGTAATCGAATGGGCCGCAAGTTCCCCAGCTATTGGATATATTGTTCGAAGACTTCGGTCTTTGCATCGAGTGGTTTTCTGCATTCTTCGTCAGATCAGCTATTTCGCGCTCGATGGGCTTTGTATTCCACGACCTTCTCTGTGACTTCCTTGATGGTAACTTTAAGTTCCTCCCAGAACCCGTATAAACTTGCGTTGCTGATGTCATGTAGCATAGGTGATAGCTTTTCCTCAACGGCGACTGTATAGGTCTGCGCTGTAGCATCGCTCAAGAGTTTGTCAACCGCAAAGATTTTGGGAGGGCTGATTCTCGATTGGTGCACTGAAGAAATTCTACACCGATATGTTGTCTTTGCTAAGTGATGGTCTGAATTGCAGTTTGCTACTCGATAGGATCGCACATCAAATACACTGGACGCCCACCTTTTGCAAATGAGGACATGGTCAATTTGGTTGACGGTACATGCGTCTAGAGATTTCCAGGTCTGTTTTTGAATGCGTTGATGCGGAAAGCATGCGGAGCTTACGATAAGATTCCTACTGCAGGCGAAGTCGGTTAATCGTTGACTATTATCATAGCATTCCTCATGGAGGCTATGTTCTCCTTTGGTTGCCCGATGCCAACTTTCGATTCCGACTTTCACATTAAAATCCCCCAGCTGTATTTTGACGTCATTTGTTGGAAGTGAGTCGAACAGTGCCTCCAGGCGGGCATAAAATTCGTCTTTCACTGCATCTTCCTTAACTTCAGTCGGGGCGTGCACGTTGATAAACCAGAATTTGGAAAAAAAAAAACGAATCGCACTCGGTTTGAAGTCAATACCTGAACTTCTTGTAACCCGATGGTTTGCCGCCTTTGAAAATTGTGTGCGGATTCTTGTCGTTGGTCTCGCTGCCAATCCAATTTAATTCCTGGACTGCAGTGATGCTCAGTTTGTAATTCTCGATCTGTTGAAGGAGAGCCACCACGATCCCCGGTTTCTTCAGGGAGCGTACATTCTAGGATCCGAAAGAATAATCCGTTAAACTTTTGCGTGGTCGTCGTTATTGATCCGTCCAATCCGAGGCTTTTGTTCCAGGTTTCTTGACATAGAGTAGTTTTTACAAGGATGGTTTAGCGGCTCATCGCTAGACCCTATCCAGGGGTGGCTTCGGTGATAGCTGCTTCAGGTGGTTTATAATGTGCCAGCGTTCACACAACTATGTTGCAGGTCTGACTACGTAATTCATGGGATCCTACTGACCTGAGACACTTAGGTGTGACTCAGCCATTCAGGCTACGGCTATCCTTTCCTCCTTCTACACAACCAGGTCTCGGGACAGGCTTCAATATTGCAAACTGATATTTGGGCAACTGAAAGCCAAATTTGTCTGTGTTAAATGAAGTTCAATCATAAAAAAAACTAGCTTTCGTACTTCCAATTTAGGCCACTTTTACAATACACCTCACCTAAATAAAAATTTCAAATTAAATTCATTAAAATGACCTCTTCACTTCCCATATTCGTGCATCATTCGCATCAAGTTGATAAACAAACAAAGGTGAATGATCGACCGGCACGAGCAAACTTCAAAGTGCTCGATATGATCATATCACATGTTCTCACCTGTTTCATTTGTTGTGCCGTCATCATTCAAGATACATAGATCCATATGTATGAAGCAAAAAGGAGCGGCAGTAGACGATACAAACATATAGCGGAACATGTTTGTGATTGATTCAAAAAGAGGTACGTTTGGGCAAGATCGGACAAGTTGTTTGGAACTTACTAAATTGGCAAATGAAAGTTGACACCAAAATACATGATGTCAGCAGAAGTGAATCTAAATAATCTGATCTGAGGTCACTGGACGGTTATCTTTTCTAACAATTAGTAGACAGTTGTATAAAAGAGGCTTGAGCCTAATGGGAAAAGCAAAACTAGGTTGCAACGTTTGTGCGGTGGTGTAAATTAGTTTCATCAGGAGTAATGCCAATAGCCAGAGCATTTATAGGTGGTGAGAGATCATTAGAGTACGTTCACATCAAGCCGAATTACTTAATTTAGAATGCCATACTATAACAAGTGGGCTCTAAATTAAGTAATTAGGTAGGTATCATTAATCAAAACTCTGTCATGTAATTAATGGTACTAATCGCCGATTCGAGTGTCAGTTTTGATATTGACTAGATAAAGTCACAAGCTACAAAGCCCCACATTGGGCGCTTAATAATTTGCGGAATGTAGATTTCAAACACCTTTTTCGTGCATTTTTTTTCACTTTTCTATTTGAGAGCCTAAAGCCTGGTATACAGTTCGTCGTGGAATGAAAGGTGCCGTGAAATCTCGTAGAAAATCCATGCGAAATTTTTCATCGTTGAACCGGTTTGGAATTTTTGTACGAATTTCACGAAACTTTTCACGAAGAACTGTACACCAGGTTTAAGGTCTAAAAACTAAAATAATTTTAGACAATAGGCTACCTTAAGGTACCCTAGGCTCTCAAACGAAAAAATGAAGAAAAACGGGAAAGGTCGAGGTACAGGGGTTTTCATGGTTCACCACAGCACAAATATAGTAGTACATGGACCACTCCTAAGTGACTAGTGTTGCGATGCGATACAAACTATGAGGAGATACTCAAGGCTCCTCAAAAAATCAGATTGGGGAGAAAAAGAAACAAACACACAGTAAAAAAGCGAAATATAGATTGGCCACGTTTATGTCGTGGAACTAAAAGGCGATTTAACTAAATCGTTTTAGTGCTAGTACTTGTTCGTGGTGTGTTTATGCCGACCATACGAAGAGGTACTAAACATGAAAGATGTCAGCTGTTGGTTTGTGACTGCGGTGACATTGGTTAAGAAAATGTCAAGGGGCAGTAGCCTCCTAATAAAAACGCGTTTCTACCGCTACAATCAAAGGATGAAGCGAATGCAGAGTTTCAGGAAAGGATGAGGTATTTACATATATAACAAATAAAATATAATTTTCAACAACAACACCATTAGCGAAGACAGCAACACCACCTAGTCCCAATTTTTCAGTCCAGTTCTGCATAGCAAGTGGAGCTAAAATTGGTACCAAAACTAGCTAGTGCGACATGTTTATGTCGTCGTGAGTTAGCTCGAATTAGTTAATCCTCGAAGGTAGTTCCACGGCATAAACAAGGCCAGTGTAACGATCGCCTAAATTCAAAACCGTATTTCGCGCGGCACTGAGGCACTGACTCATCTACAACTTTCCGTTGGTGGGTGAAATTGGTGTTGACGGTAGTCAACGAGGGAAAGACGTCAGCTGAGGGTTTTTGACTCACTCACCGCAGCGAGCGGCTGAGATTTTTTCGAAACTTCACCGTGCAATTGTGCAATTGTACTTTTTGGATTCTCGGACTCGCAACGAAGACGTGATCACGAACCACGGAATACTACGCGGGCTCTGGCCGCCTGGATCGTTGTCCTCCAATTATCTCGGTCATGTGACCGCGTCCTCCAATCTTGGAAGCTCAGTAGTTGCTCGGTGTCAGATACTGAGCTCTCCCAACAAGCTCTCGGTCTTCCTAGCAGTCTCGCTCCGTTGATTCGCGTCCGTTCATTATTTGTTTAGGCATGCGAGCATCGTTCATTCGTTGTATATGCCCTCCCCATTGAAGACGTTGTAGTTTGACGATTTTCGAAACTTCCAGCTCATCGTACAGATCATACAACTCATGGTTGTACCGGATGCCCCATCCATCTTGGTCGTAAACTGCTCCGAAAATTCGCCCAAGAACTTTCCGTTTAAATGTATGTAGTATATTTTCCGAGACTTGGGTTAAGGTAATAGCATAGCACTGGTCTTATAATGGTTTTGGGAGGGAGGACCAGAAGGAAAGTCTTATTTGCTTACAGCCATATAAGACTGAAATGGGTGGTTTAGTCGCACAAGCGTCACTTGATATCGCCTTGAATTCTAGCGGAACATTCACCCACAGTTTAACTGAAGATAAGCCTACTACTCAGCTGAAGGCAATCATACTTTAACACACACTTACAATTGGCCTTAAAACGGTCTTAAGATCATGGACTGCAGGCTGCCTTAAACTGCAAGTTTCGCTTTCGATGGGCGGTTTTTCTGGGCCGCGTGCACTAACAAAACACGGCCTAGAAAAACCACCCATGGAAAGTGGCACTAAGTGTTTGGCCAATGGTGACTGGTTATAGATATAGCTACAGTTCGACTGCAGGCCGCTTGCAGTCCACGGCGTGAGGTATTGGTTTTTTTTTTCTTTTTTTTTTAAAGCACAGGATCACGAACTTTTCACTCACTCTAAAACTCAGACAGAGGATGGACGATCTGTGTTGTGCGTGGGTGACCAATCGTCAGGCCATGGAGTCTTCAGGTCACGACCTGCTTGACTACGTGTTAGTGTTGCATTGAAATTTTAAGCTGCAGTTTTTCCCTATCAGTCCGTGTTTTTCCCTTAAGGTCTGTAGGTCGGCAGTGAGCTTCGGAATACTTCAACTTCTGACACGGCATATCTTGGAAAATTTCGACTTGTTTACTTCAAAATTCTACATTTTGAGCAAAATACAAGCCATATTTGCAAGAATTCGACAACGTTTTGTAGCATGGCATACATATATTTACAATATAATGGCACGGTTAAAACACGTTATCTGAATAAATTCTGAATTCTTTGTCATTCACTTGATCGGCGAATTAAATTTAACGACAAATTTCAATGAGTTCATCATTAATTCAGAATGTTCTTGTCATCATCATTACTGAGGCGAAAATGTATGTTTTGGGTGATCTCATTCACCTCACAAATGACTAGCCAAAGTGTAGCCAGTCAATATTTTATGCTAATCAATCTACTAGACAAGAAAAAATTTCGATTGAAGCAACTAAAATTCCAAGGAATATGTTGAACCAAAGAAGTGATACTGCGGGGTCGAAGTCGTCAGATCTGTATCTTGTACTGTGTACAAGTAACTTACCTACTGGACATATTTTTATTAAATGAATATGAAAATAGCGGATGATGACTATGTTTTAATATCATTAAGGCCATTCGCACATGGGTCGGTTCGACATCAACTCGGTATCGAATCGTAGCGACTGCCCCTTGTAGTTGTAATCGAAACGCTATCGACTACCAATGTGAATGACCCTCTGACCCGCGTCAGAGTCGATGCGACCGTCTTTCGAAATGATAGTAAACGCGACGCGATACATGTAATCTGTTTGGAACAGGGAAGGTCAGAGATTTGCGAAAAATAATATGAATATATGAAAAAAAAAAAATTTGTTCCATCGATTATCGAAGTCTTTACATAAGTGTGGCGACCGGTAGCGCAGTGTGTTGAGGCATCAGTCTCATGTTTGACTATGGGCTGGGCATTTCGGGTTCGAATCCCGTCCACGACGACGTTCGTGGCCATGGATGTGCAGGAGGTGCATGTTGGCAACTGCATTCTCCGAAACCAGTTTATGCCAACGAAACGTCAACTGGGCCACATGGAACAGTTGAAGCGCTATGCCCCACAAGGGGTTAGGGCAATTGAGTAGTAGTAGTAGACCAGGCATACAAATACAAATGTGTAACATACGTTCTCGCATATTGTATGTGTGTGTATTCGATAAATTGGTTTTCGGTATGAACGATTTATGTGACGGATATAACAGATTTATTGTTGATAATAAACTGACTATAGCGACTTATACGTATGTGTGTCACATAGGATACTTACAGGTGAGATCGAAATCGAGTGACTGATACTTCGAGTATGAGTTGACGCGTGTGCGAAGGATCTAAAATACGCCAGTTGTATGAATGTGGCTTAGTTGACGCATACCTGCGACAAGTTGGGGAAGGTTGTGGCTTATTATTATGCTCATACCACAGGAGGGAGGACAACATCCATAGCCACGATGTGGACGGGACTTGAACCCGCGACTAACCGGTATGCTGAGACATTAGACTGACTCCTGAACGCACTGAGCTACCGGCCGCCCCAGTTCAATTTGGTATATAATATTTACTCCTTAATTTAAAGATGCGCTATCAAGAGTATTATTTCGTCATTAACATCAGAGAGGTGAAGATACTGAATAATTTTTTTTATCACCAAATACCATACTCTTTTCAATTCACATTAGAGCTCGGCTCGACCTCGACTTCGAATTTTGCTCGAACTACAATCTTCGTTAAAATGACATTTCTATTGTTCGCACATTGTTCGACTCGGAATCGCTGTGACTTCAACTCGACATCGGTCTCGCTTTTTTGAACACCGCTTAGCCTTCACCCGACATTGGAGTTCAACGGAACGCGCCTAATATCATCTACGAGTAAATATATTGGACGTGTTGTACAGAGTCCGAGTCGCAGTCGAGTCGAAGTGGGATCGATCCCATTCATTTATATTTTATAACGAGAACGCTCCAATGTCGAGCAGAGCCTAAGTTGACAATGTATAGATGCTCTTAATTTAACACAGATGCCATAAACTCTCATTTTAATAAAGATAAAGATTGAACTTGTAAGGTCAGGATTACACGACCATTGCATGAGTACGGTACTTTTAACGATTTCCTTCACAATTTCTTCACAGATTGACGAACACATCTTGATGTAAGAAAAAGTGACGTTTTCATTTTCCATCATTTCCTTCATTTATTTATTATTGGGTCGTTTACCACGAACAACATTAAATTGTAGCCATAGCAGCAAAACGCATTCTGTTCAGCCGTGGTCGATGAAATCCGAGAACCCACAAAACAAGAGATAAGGCACCAACAAACACCAGTCTTGGGAAAATGTAAGACACGCGAGTGAAAAGTAAAAGATATAATTAAAATGAGGTTTTAGGTTAAATCTTTTTGATTTATGTAAACGTTGATAGTGGTTGGCTTTGGTGATCTTGGCATAGATATGAGATATCAACTGTTTATGTTAGTCAGTCCTATAGTTTATTGGTTTGGCCGTTAATTTAAATTTCGTTGAGCTTTTCATGAGGAAAACCACAGCGTTGTTGTGGGAATGCATCCGTTGGGGCGATATGAAATTTTCCCAAAGGCAGTATCTATATTTTAGCAGTATGTTCTATATGAAAGATTGACAACAACACTTACTCACGTATAAGCCAGTGTGTCCTTTGTGGGAATGAGCTTCCAATAGCCGTTGCCTCCAGTCGAAATCAGAAGCCGAGCAGATTACTGCTGCCTTCGTTTGCAGAGTCCGCCTTGCGACTTTTTGGTCGACCACGAGCTCTACCATCTCCGATGTCCACCTTGAATGCTTTTCTGGTTACTATGGTTCGTCCATTCGGTCTAGTTGGCTAGCCTATTGCTGTTTTTGAGTTTGGAAATCTTTGGCTGTTTTTAGCCGTTTCGCCATTTTTCACCATCACGAATCGCTCAAAAGATTCTTCGAAGGATTCTCTTTCGAAGGTGTGTATCAATTCCTCCGATGCCTGGGGAGTTTTATGTTTCGCATTCATGGCATAACATGGGACTGACTATTGCTTTGTAAATTTGGGGTTTTACCTATCTGTGTGTAGCTATTTTTTAAGGACCAGTGGCGTAGATAGCTTTTAGCAGAGGGGGGTGATATGCCATCGACACTACATTTTTTCAATATGTAAGTGCTTGGGGAAGGGCTCGGACTCCTTAGCCCTTGAGTAAAAATCAACTCTCTATGCATAGACCTGCCACAACTCTCATGACATCTCATGACCGCACACTGTCGAATATGATACAAATGTCCTCCGAATAGTTCAAGCCACACACACACACTCACACAAATCTGGAGAGAACTGGTCCACTTGTACCATGTTCGTGTTCGACAGTGTGTGGCCAGGCCAGTAGGAGTATGCTAGCAATATGCTATCGAAACGTCATCTAAACCCTCTTAGGAATAATTGGCGCGTTTTGACCCACTATAGGTTAGGAAAAATGTAGTACACACGTTGGGCGCCAAGTGCGTATATTCACGCTTGGTAGACCATTTTTTGACTATTTTCTGCTGTTAATTTTCCCTGGTATACGAGTATGATTGAAAAAAACCTAAGGTAGCCTTGAGGTAGCTTATAGTAAGGTCTAAAAAGATTTCGGGTTTTGAGTTTTGTAACAAACGGTATCCCGCCTAATGAAGTCGATTGCACATTTCGAGTTTATTTCATTAAATCAAATCACACTGACCCCACACTGGACGCGAATATTTTCGACTCTCTCTACTGTGAATTTTCAGTGACTTAGGATCAAAACAAAATGCCTCGACGTTGCGATCGTCTGGTTAATGTCAGGATGAATGGCTGACAAAAGAAATCAGGCGACAGAGAATGTGAAATAAAGTGGCATCGACGAATCGGACTCATGACAGATTACTGTTGGCTTTACTTCTAGTTAAGTTTTTGTGTCTGTACTGTTTATGTGAAGATAAACCGACGATTGGCGCTGTTTTTCCAAAAATGAAGAGCGCGGTTAACTAAGAGTCGATTTTAGGAAGTAGAGACATTTCGAAGAGGAATATCCTGAATATGTCTACTACGAATTTTTCGATTTTTCGATAAGGACAACATAGAAGCGATTGTATAAGACCTCTTCGCTTCGGTCCGAATAGACCGTAGAGCTGCCATTTGGACCATTACAACCTGAATAAAAAAGGTACAAATAAACAATCCCTAACTTGGCCTAATAAATAGCACTTGTAAAGATACAGTACTCACTTTATCCACTGGCATATGTAATGAACCAATCAGCCAGCACTTGTACAAACAAAACTACGCACACAAATCAGAGAAGGTGTGAAACTTCGTCACTGGTGTGGATGCATTGAGGAAATGTACGATATATTCATACTCGGTACATATACAAAGAAGCGGGCAATTACAACTCAAACCAAAAAAACATCCAACGAACAAAAGCATCAGCAAATGATCCGACTTGGCCAGCCAAGCGTACAAACACTGTCCCACCAGTGAAAACAAACACCAACATCAACCACGACGAAAGATCATCGGAAGATCTATCCCTGCTAACCAAGTCCAAGACATCAACGCGCTCATTATCCAGGCCTGGATGAATCGGTGGACCGGAGAGACTCATGGATGGTGCTTGGTTGTGCACAGCGGTGGCTAGCTCTCTCCAGTCGTGAATCAGGGAATTGAGTCACGAGTATTGTGGTGCGGCCTTAATGGTCACACTTTTTGGCGAAAACCATCAAAAGACTTAGGGCCGTTTTCTCAATGTCTGGTTAAATCTTATCCTGTAGATAAAGGCTAACCGGCCCTCATCTTCCGGTTAAGAATTTATCGGACAATAATTCCAAACAGCTGATACGTACTGCTGAGATTTTGACAGCTAGAACTGTTTACGTTCGCACATTCAAATGAGACAATTAAACTGGTCACAAGGAGCAGAGTTCTGGATATTCATTCGAAGGAAACGGATCTGAAACCAACTCAGTCGCAAAATAATGCTGAGAGGTGACACAGGCGTAGAATAGAATTGAACAGGTGGCAGAATTCTGCCAAGAAAATCAGCTGACTTTCTACTGCATTAGATGCGCTGTGGACTGCATTATCATATCTTGAGCGTTGCATGCTCTGAGGTTAAATTTAGTGTCCCGTATAGCTAACCGGCAGTTTAACCGGACATTTAGAAAACGGGCCTTAATCTGGTAAGATAACTTGATCTGACACTCACATTATGTATTTGATAATTTCAGATCAATGGATCCGCCAGAATAAGTGTTTCGACAGCAATATGGAAACAGTGATCTGAAAATATTCTAACCGTGAAAAGACATCACCTGTCCTTCAGGCTAGTCCCAACCTCTAGCCCTTGACACTTCCCTAACTTTCCAAACTTTTTCTATCTTTCCATATTCCCCTAGCCCACCATACTTCAATAGGAACTGCCCCAACCCCTTGCGTCTTCCCCTCCTCTCCGTTGCACGCTCTCAAATGGATAAGGAAACGCTTCACCCACACACAAAATTGCTTAAAAGTTTGCTTGTATTGTTTACACATAACGACAGCTGTCAAATTCATTGCTCCACGATGTCTAATTTCCTGATGGCCCATCGAAGTCCATTGTGTGGACGAACAATTTTTGAATTGACATTTGGTATGTGATAGCTGCCATCAAAGTAACTATCGCGATGGGCCATTATCTGTAGCAGGCTTAAGAAGCGGGATTATTAAACATGTACCAAGAACTGATTCGGGTCCTAATTCGTGAAACATATTGGCTTCTCACTTTCAACCGGATCAGAGGTTGAGTGGAACGTGTTTGTAAGGAAATAAGAAATTATGATCCCGGATCGGTTTAAATCGGCTCTTCCCAGAACGCGGCCAATGTCATTCTATATAGCGGACGTTAAAAAATCGGCCCACAACGGACGTACTTTGTGAACTCGTGTGTTCCCAGCGTATGAATTTGCCTTCCTAATCCATACCTAATTTTTACTAGACTACAAATTAAAATTATGTGCATTTTATATACTTTACAATTTCTTTCCCAGCGTATGAATTTGCCTTCCTAATCCATACCTAATTTTTACTAGACTACAAATTAAAATTATGTGCATTTTATATACTTTACAATTTCTTTGAAATTTATATAATTCAATCAAAATTTACAGTCCACCCACAATCTTAACTGATTGCAGATTCTTTTTAAAAATTAATCCTCCCATCTTAACTCTGTTATAAATCCCGTCGTTTTTATTTATCCAAGGATGTTTCCGGGGATATTCCACAAAATCTAACTACAGGCTTTTGAACGCCTAAAACAGACTTTCAAATCGGCTTGGGTCCTTTCGCTGCGGGGAAAGTTATTAAATGCTCATTATCTTTCGAAACACAGAGATCCCGAAAACTGGTAAGCAAATGAGATTGCACTACCTTCGACCGTCATAAAACCGTTTACATTTTATGAGTCACCTCCTGTGCGTGTACGAAGCGATTTAAGCAAACATTCTTGGGATTCCAATGGTATGTCTGGCTGATGAGCCCTTTTTATGACTCATTTCTGAGGAAGAAGGTCGTCGACGGATAGTGGTGTGATCGCGATGTTCGCAGGTAATCGATGCATTCTGAAATTGCACAAATGGAAGCCCACGAGGACGTTGACTTTCTCTAGTGAAACAAAAAATCCCACGCTGCACCCGCATTTAAATAAATATTTAACATTTATTTTGTTGATCTTGTGTTGTATGCTAATGCTAGCTAGCAACAGTTGGATCTGGATCGGTTATATGCTAACGAAACGTCAACTAGGCCTCTTGTAAGTTGACACGCTATGCCCCACAAGAGGTTAAGGCAATAGTAGTAGTATTTCACTGACCCTGATCTTCATTGCTTTTCACAAGTTTCAAGATCTCTAAACGTTCGCCAACAATATCGCTAAGTCACGATCATGATTGATCATGATGGTGGTGTATGTATGTACATATCATAACTGCAAAAGAGAGATTTCAAATCATGACGTCACAGAACTGACCTTCGAACATCACATTCATTTCACACGAGACAGAAATAGATTTCACGCCAAATCAAGATGATATGGTAGTCTCAAGCCACGGATGAGTGTGTTCACACTCGTATATCAGCCATGATAAGACGATGAATGAATGCGTTTTCGCGATCGCACAGGCTTGAACAAGCCATATCATACTCATGACGCTCAGCCTGAAACAATGGTTGAACATTCTAGATTGTCTCAATCGTGAATGAATCAGGTTTATGAAATTTCAAAATTTAACGGAATCGAACGATACATAAAATTGGTCGATGGAATATGGAGCCATGTCCACCATAAAGAGACAACAGACAAAGACCTGATGGTTAGATCATCTAGAGACGGAAGCGAGTGAAAATGTTCAAAGATTCTACGGATTAATCAACTATTAATGATCCAGGCTCTTACCTGCGAAATGGAAGATGTAACGGCCACGAGAAAATCATGAGGTAATTCGAGACAGTAATTGAATGGCCATGTTGTATGATATTCTAATGCCGTTTAATTTAAAAAGCTTAATTGATTTATCATGAGCTCAGAAGCAAACTAGTGTATGAAAATATATTTTCGTATACATATTATCATTATCAATCAACAATCATGTAAGGATACCGCTAATGAATGAAGTTTGAAATAAGAACACACAGACTAGGAAGTAAAAATACCATTACGGATACAGAGCTCTGCCTTGTCAAAAAAATCGCCAACGATAGTCGCATACACAACACAGGCCGATGGATCGGCCAATATTGGGTGACGGATGGGTTGATCGATCGCTGCGTCTATGGTGGGTGTAAAACGTGCCCTACACACACCGATCGATCGGCCGATCCGTCGCCCCATATCGATATCGGCCGATGGATCGGCCTGTGTATGCGCTTATCGTTGACGATTTTTTTGACAGTTCCATATAATTTTTAATCAGCTGATACGAGTATTTTGTGGCGATCCAGCGGCCGATCGATCGGGCGACGGATCGCTGCGTTTAGTTGGGGTGTTATGCCGGATTTTCATTACCGGCAGCAGCAAAAGCAGCAGCAGCAGCCTGTGTCTTGGCTAAACTTGCAGCTTTCTGGTAACTCCTACGGAAACTTGCCATGTACTGCTCCCATACAAAAGCACTGACAGTACCAGGGAGCGAAACAGGCTCAACTTGGTCTTGATGCTGAGGTAACTGCTCTGCCAGATTTTGGACAGCATGCCGTATGCGCGTTTAGCCTGGTTAATACGACGAGCGATGTCCTGCTCTGTACCACAATTTTCGGCAACAATGCTACCCAGGTAGACGAAGTTGTCCAACTTCTCCACAGGCTACCCATTAATATTGATGGCAATAGGTGTCGGATTTCTTTTTCGCAATGGCAGGCTAAGAACCTTGGTCTTGTTGCTATTAATCTTTAGCCCAACCTTGCTTGCCTCCCTCTCGAGATCTAACGCCATTGCGGACATATCCATGATTTTGAGGGAGAGTAGGCATATGTCGTCAGCGTAGTCAAGATGTTGTAGATAAGATGTCAAAGTCCACTGAATTCCTCTGTCGAGTCCAGATAGGGCTGCATGCAACACATCGCCGATCACAATGAGGAATAGGATCGGTGAGAGGATGCACCCTTGCCGAACTCCACTGCGAATCTCAAAGTCTCCCGACACCTTACCTTTATGCAGAACGCGACATTTCGCGCCGTCATAGGTTGCCTTAATAATAGCCACAAGCTTCTCAGCGATGTCTCTCCTGCGCAAGGCCGCCTATATATAATCCCGGTTCACACTATCGAAAGCCTTTTCGAAATCGATGAAAAGCAAATGAAGCGGAGAATCGTATTCTGCGCATTGCTCGATGATGATTCGCAAGGTGTTAATGTGATCGACACAGCACAGCACATCAATTGTGCTTTCTAAGTGGGCCTTTAGTCTTTCCAGGACTATTTTAGCTATTGTATTTAGCAGGAAGCACACAAATACCTCTCCAATTATTACAGTCTGTGAGGCTACCCTTCTTTGGAAGTTTGATGATCAAACCTTCCTTCCACTCAGTGGGAAAGGTCTCTGTATTCCACGCTTTATCAACAAGTGGGTTCAGCAAATCGGCAGTTACGCTTGGCGCTGCTTGATAAAGTGTTGCCGATTACACACCTTTGCACAAGAGGTAAGAAAATGAGATAATGATCTCGAGGCTATGGTTCTGATTGGACCATTGCATCAGTTACTTGTTTTTTTTTTATTTATTTGGGCCGCTCTTCCTACATTTACAGGCCTTGGGATGGAAAACGGACAGTCAAAGCCTTGCTCCTACTGAAATCACCAGAAATCCAGCTCCTCAATGAATCCTGACCTACATTTTCTGTAAGTGAAGAGAATAGCGAAAATTATGTATTAATTTTTTTATCGGTTCACTCATCGATCAAAAGTCAATTGTGACACAACAAACATGTATTCGTACTGCATAGAAACAAAATCTTGCACTAGTTAAACTAAAATAGCATTAAGCGGTTGAGCGTTAAGCGAGGTCGTACTGTATGATATAAAAATTATTTCTGTCGAACATCGAGTCGTGGCAAGAAAGATTCAGCTTTCTAGATACATTTTGATATGAAAATGGCGTAGCCAAAAGGTAAATAAATATTCAGAATTGTTTCTACCACAACCTTTCTGGGCTTGTCGCAAAAAGTGACTAATGCCAGAGACTTACATCATCTGAAATCTTTTATATGCTAGAAAATCGTCAACTAGTTCGCCGCGCTATGCCCCACAAAGAGTTAGGGTTCCCTGCTATCTAACTATACAAATCTAATGCTTATAATCATAAATCTAAAATCTACCTGAATTGATATGATTACCTGTATTTTCTCTGATTCTGAATTATCTTTTATTTTATAAAAATATACACTCGTATTTTACCTGGTTCTAAAAAACTGTTTTTTTTTAGATCTTAGAGGGAGAGATCACCGTTCCAGTTCAATATTTCAAAACAACGCAAAGGGGCTTTTTTTACAAATTCAACAAACGAACGAATTAGGTTTACTAAGCGAGTCTATTAACTTACGAATATTCACAAGTTCAAACACGTTCACTGTGAATCTTATTTAGCGGGTTTATTATTATATACTCTGGGGGATAGCCGAAGCAGACCACTAACGTTTGGGTCCCTTTTCGCCCCCTCCCGGTCATCAGTGACTTCCAGATGTCGACTGATAGTTGTCGACCTCTTTCTTCATCACTGAGTCCCGTGTTATTGCTAGCATTTGTTTGAAGCTGAGTTCACTCATGGCTTCTACACTTATCGTGTGCCTGCCTGTGATCCTCAACCTCGTGCTAGCCAGTGCTGGACATTCGCACACAATGTGTGCTGCCGTCTCGGCTTCCTTCAGGCATAGCCTGCAAACGTCATCTTCCCCGATTTTCATCTTGGCCAGATGAGCCTTAAAATTACCATGCCCTGTGACCAAGGCAGTTATCCAGCTTAGGGTACTCCGTTTATAACTAAGTACCTTTCTCGCTTCCCTGCCTAAAGGGCTGGTCATTGCATTCCGAGCTTGTTTGCAAGTGACTAGCTCCTGCCATCTTTGTTGATGCATGGAGTCCATCCACTTCCCAACCTTCGCTCCAATCATGCCGTTCCCCAGAGCAACTCTGGGTTCTGGGCCAATGAAAGTTGCCGCAGATCCCTGTTTTGCTAGGGCATCCGCCGCCTCATACCTATGTGTCCTTTTACCCACATCAGCGTAACCTCATTTTCTGAGGCACACGTGTTGAGCTTCCGGACACACTCTAGTACCAGTTTAGAGTTTATGTTCGTCTGCTGCATGCGTCTGATCACCGATTGGTTGTCCAGTGCAATAAGGATTTTCTTCCCCCGCACCTGACCTTCAAGCAAGTGGTCCAACGCATGCAACAAGCCAAGCATCTCTGCCTGGTATACGGACACATACTCTCCTAGACTAAGCGCACATGCTAGGTTTAGCTCTTCAGAGTAAACCCCCGCCCCCGCTTTACCGTCCATTAAAGAGCCATCAGTAAAAATGCTGATGTCATTGTACACACACTCATTATGTATGTTTCCATCTGCAATGTGAGTCTTGTGTAGTCTTTCAACTACCCTACGTCTGCTCATGCCTTCTACCGGCATTAGAGTCTCCCTGACCTCATCATGAATAATGTCCAGGATGCTCTTATGACCGCTGCTAGTTCCAAAGCGATGCCACATGGCATCCCTTTCCATGCGTATTGCCGAAAGCGCCGCCGTTTTCTTTATAAATAAGTCCGACTGCGGCAGTCCCAGCAATGCCTCCATTGCTCGCGTTGGTGTGGTGCGCATTGTACCACATATGCTTACGCAAGCTATCCTTTGTACCCCATCCAGCTTTTGCTTTGTGGTATTCTGCATGGCTTTTGGCCACCATATCACTGAAGCGTAGGCTAGAATGGGTCTTACCATCATTGTGTAAATCCAGTGTGTCGCTTTAGGTGAAATTCCCCACCTACGAGCACACACTCTCTTACATTGATGCAAAATCCTTTTCGCTTTTTGGATCTTTTCATCAACGTGAACATTCCAAGTTAGTTTCGCGTCTAATGTAACTCCTAGATGCTTCACTTACTTGGACACCTTGATTTCCGAACCAAAAAGCCGTAAGGGAGTTATCTCTTTGTCTTTCCTCTTACGAGTAAAAATCATAGTGTTTGATTTACTAGCGTTTATGGTTAGCTCTAGCTCATTACACCATTCTTCGGTTACTTTGAGAGCTTTTCCCATGCAACCTAGAATTGTGTCCATGAACTTTCCACTGACCGTGAGTGCCAAGTCATCGGCGTATCCTACAGTGTGTACGCCCATCGAGTCCAGCTTCCAGAGAAGACTGTCCACGGTGATGTTCCACAGTAGAGGCGAAAGAACACCTCCATGTGGGCATCCTCGGACTACCTTACCCCGTATTCTGTCACATCCACTGCTAAGATTTACCGCCCTCTGCTTAAGCGGGTTGCTAGTGAATCGGGAAATCTTCGTTTCAAACGAATATGCATATGCGCAAGCTTATATGTTCGAAAAAGGTTAGGGTCTCTTGAGCCAAAAATTGACGTTTACTACCGAACCGAATCATAATTTGGTCGTACCAAACCACATCACTTTGATTGAATGTGCAAATTTAACAGAATTTTTCGCATTTTTTTAGCGAAGAAGTTTGAATTCTCTTCAGAAAAATCGCATAGCAACCGCCGAAATGACGATCCTTGAGTTGTTCATTAGCATCCACTGAATTGTAAAAGCTCAGTATACTTTCGCGTTTGGTAAACTGTAGTTTAATACGCCAGTGTTTGATAGCCAAAAGTGTGTGTGAGGTTTCTTAGCTCTCTTAAATGTTTGCAAAGAATTTCTATGCAAATGCATCTATTCCCGGCCTAACTGCAGTTTTCCATCTATCAAAAAAAAGTCATGTACCCTCTGAATCTGAACTCGATTTCTAGATCCGCCACTGAGTTAGACTTTGAAGCGTCTGGGCCCCTTTGTTTCGCCGAACACAATATTTTTGGAGATAGTTACACCAGTGTACGAGGCTCATAAACGCGCCTTTACGTTTTCCACCGTTTTGGAATAGTATTTAATAACAATACGCCGTGCACCCCACGCGGGACGCTGAAAAAAAAGGAATTTTTGGAACATTCCTAGTTAATCGGGCGATGAATAGTGTTTTTTGTCTTTGGCTAATAGTGGGGTTCCAATTAAGATGATTTCCAACTCCCCTTGCGTGGGCTTCGATAGATATGCGAGCTCCGCAGCTTAAGGGGTTGCTACCCTCGGTATACCGCACTAGAACGCTCGCTTCACTTGCTGTACACGCTACAGCGGTAAAGTCAATATTATCCTAGATGCGAACCACGATGCGTCGCCTGGTGAAACCGGAATATACCGAATTTGAATAGACAAAGCGCAGAGGTCAGAGGAGAGGCGACAACAGTGACTCGCTTCACATATGAGTCTACAGCAAGCAGATGTGGTTCTCAGAGTCTTGATTTCTGTTCTAAAATATCCCCTCAAGTGATAACTTACTGCACCCAATAACCATTTATGTCTTTCAAAATAGTGCAGTGGCGTAGTAGGGATGAAAGGGTAAGCACCATACTGTAGTATCGATGGTGGTATCGGGGATTTTAGTATCGACTTGTCTTTAGAGGATTTTTCGTCATAGAACGTATTTTATAAATCTTTTGTTTCTTTTCGAATTAAATTTGAGTAAATGTGAATTATAAGATATACAAATATATTTAAAATGCCACTTTGAAAACTTCCATCCCTTAATATAATCAAAACGGAAATATCGGTAACGATGACACTATTTGGGAGCAGCATTTTTCTGTTCAGTCCCCTTTTTTAAGAAGGAAAGATGTGGGCCGGGTTTCGTTCGTAGCTTCACTTGAAAAATTGTAATCAATGCCAAATCAGTGGTAAAAGAGGATACTAAGGTCGGCGGGGATATGAGGCATCTATAAGGGTTTGGATGCAACTCTGCCGACATCAAATCGTGTTCTCTTCAACACAGTTTGTTTTTTTGGTTTTCAACCCTTTCATATAGTTCGCTTTAGTGTTACTTGACCCAGGACCCTTACACCTAGCCGCTGTACCTTACCTACTTACTAATGTATGTACATGGGGACGGTATGATGGCTGCCACGCTGACCAAAAACCCCTTTCGCATTAACACTCTAAAGACCCTTTTAAAAGCATTCTTGCAGAAACAAAAGGGCTGTTTTTCGCAGATTAACCACTATGAAATGGATTTGTCTCCACTGAGGCGAAAAAGGGAAATATGGAATATGGGTTCTGTCAGTAACCGAGATTTGAATTGATTGACCAAACCCCCCCTCAGAAGATCTGGCCTGCAACACAACTTTTTGGTTTCAAATGCGAGTTTTCGGTAGGGGTAAAATAATATTCATCGAATAACGAGATCATTTCAGCAATTGTTACTATTTTAGAGACATGAGAGTTAACTACTATTTGGAAGGTATAAATAGATGGGATAATTGCTAGTCCAAGTAAACAGGATTAAAAAAAAGGATCACATTAAAAAATTGAATGTAAATTGTTTGGTATTTTTTTACAATGTTTCTTTCCAGGCAGCCTTATTTTTATACCTACCCTTCACGGATCTCTCTCAATTGCCCTAACCCCTTGTGGGGCATAGCGCGTCAACTGTTCCATGTGGCCCAGTTGACGTTTCACGGCATAAACTGGTTTCGGAGAATGCAGTTGCCAGCATGCACCTCCTTCACATCCATGGCCACGAACGTCGTCGTGGACGGGATTCGAACCCGAAACGCCGGTAGTCAAACATGAGACTGATGCCTCAACACACTGCGCTACCGGTCGCCCCACGCCCTTCACGGATAGGGTATATTAACTTCTTCTTTCTCAAATTCATTTTAGAATTAACAAAGTTATTTCCATCCTGAGGCGCGATCTTCAAGCGTTTTCGAATAATACGAGTACAAACTGAATGACGCTTTGTCAAGCAAAAGGTTCTAATACACGGAACGTATACTCGTACGCGATCGCATGTCTTTTATCCGAGCAAATGTGTGAGTACAGAAATCATATTTCTTCAGTTTGCTGTTAGATTCGTCGACTCATCAATGGCGGATGAGTACCCGTCGGGACCAGTCGACAGCTAACAAGTTACGCGTTATCGTAAACCCGTTTGCTGTTTACACGGGACGGATATCATAGATTTAACGCGCCCAACGAGTTTACGCGTCACGTGTATTTGAACCTTAAAGCTGCTAAACTATCGAACAAAAGTTTCTCTAATTTTTGTATTTGGTTATGTTCAATTTGTATGTAAACCTCGTTAAGGATAACCTTAGAAAAAAAAATAGAACCCCTCCCCCACCTCGACGAAAAGCTACCTACGCCACTGAAATAGAGAATTTTAAGTCTGGAAATTTGTTATCGTTTTTTTTCTTATGGACCGACAACTGTTTTAATTTGAATGTTCCAGTTTACATTTGAAATCCGTGGCGTTCGGTTTAGTCGTGATCTAGATTCAGGTGAAACGGACGCACCTTGTCAAACCAGGAACTTTTATCAATCCGTCCATTTTGGGATTAATCCAAGATTGCTTGCCTTTTTAGTAGAACATTACGAGTAATACCTTTGTATCATCAAACGGAAGTAAATGTGATAAGCCCCGACAATTATGTTATCTACTAAAAACACGTCCTGCAGATATTGATATTTCAGATAGTCTGATTACTTCAGAATGCGAGTATTTTAGGATAATGAGCAATTTTCTAGCCGGTTACTTTCATTATCAGTCCCTTTGTTAAAAATGGCTATCGAGGAATTTTGATAAGAAAACATCTAAATGAATTATACAAACTATTGTCCTGCCTTGCGTCCTAGGAAGGTCATCTTCATAATAGCATTAATAAAAAATGTTGTTTACCCGTAAAGTGGTTGCGTTATTTCGACAAACTACATTAAATTTGATCTGATTCTGATTCCACGTGAGCAAACAATGGGGTGTATAATCCTACAAAGAGTTTTCTCCTTTATGCATCAAAACAAATTTCCAAACGAACTATCCGGAACAAGAGAAGAAATGCACTATTTTTGCATCAGAACGGAAGTGTTTACATCCGGAATATAATGAAGCGTGCCGCAAAATTGTGGTCTCGTATTGTCGTCATTGTTTGTTTGTTTTCCCTAATCCTGAAGCTATGAATGGAAGCAATGTTACGATTCTTTTCGCAATAAGAGCATAGAGGTTGCTTCGCTTGTCCGCATTCTGTCTTCACCTGTTTGATTCGGAGCCTTTGAAGATTGGTAGAGTCGGGGTTTCTTTCCTCTTCCTTTTTCAAATGTGCGGTTTAAGATCATTTCCTTGCCTTTAATTTCACGCCTGATTTCGTGTAAGGATTAGAACGTATAATATTGAATGTGCTCAATGTTAGGTGATTCTGGATTAGAGGTGACAACGGTGTATTTGAAGGAAAAACAACTGATATTGTGGTAGACAGGTCACGTTTATTTTCGGTTGCTTGTAGTAGAAGTGAAATACTGGAGAAATATTTTTTTAGTACCGGTTTTTACGGTTTTTTTAGTACCGTTTTTCCCAGATTTCTTAGAGCAGTTTTTTTTTGTTGTTGAGTGCCCAATTTTTTTAAATCACGAGCTCGTTTCTTTGTGTACCGGTTTTCTGGGTTTTTTGAACACCGGTTTTATTTTGTGTTTTTTTTTCGCTTCTTTTTTAGATTCGTTTTTTTTTGAGTGCTATAAGCGATTAAAAACCGAAATTAAAAAATCCGTACTCAAAAAAACCGGTAAACAACAAATCCGGTTCATAGTGTAAAAAACTGGGACTTAAAAAAAGAAAACGGGATAATTATGCAATATGCACTACTTCACCTCCGATTTCCTTGAAATTTTAGTATGTTGTAGAGTTCAGTATGCTGAACAGGAATACAAATAGTACATGTTGGGCGCAGAGAGCGTACCTTGATATAGTTTTTAGGGTTTTGTAGTAAAAACAAAACCCTTATGAAATCGGTCAAATGTCTGTCTGTCCGTCTGTCCCCCCGCAGGGGACGTCCACTGAGTCGAAAGGCTTATGGTGTTTTGGGTGTAGCGAACCCACGGACCTGATGCTACGCAAGGAGGTGGTGCGCAGGGTAAAGTGGCCTTGGCGCTGATCCCTATGCACGCCTTTGAAGACTGACGACCCCAC
Organism: Chloromyia formosa; assembly: GCA_964017055.1. Lineage (NCBI taxonomy): Eukaryota > Metazoa > Arthropoda > Insecta > Diptera > Stratiomyidae > Chloromyia > Chloromyia formosa. The sequence continues at coordinate 22,764,676 of OZ024816.1, read as the reverse complement.
GTACCTTAGTTATGAAGTTAGGGTCTCGCTAGTTGGTTTCCGTCGTTATATGTCACCGGTGTTGCATGATGGTCTCGTAATAGATTCCGTCGTTATGCGACACCTGGGGAGTGGTGCCCCCGCATAACGAACTACGACAGGTATCTCGAACGATTCCTTTTGGAGCAGTCCTATAGGTGCCATGAAGCGGAAAGGTTGATGCACAGTTAAAAATCTCGGTATTTTTTTTAAACCTGGTCTTGGACTACCACCATTTTTAATAATTTTAATTCTATAATCTAAACCCTTTCAAAGTTTACTTCTATTTTAAACCAAATTTGTAATAAATTCTAATACAATTCAAAGTTTACTTCTATTTTAAACCAATTTGTAATAAATTCTAATACAATTCAAACCTTTTTGTGTTCTTTTTGTTCTCGCATTAGTTTCTAATCTAAGTTTAATTAAAAGGTAAACCCCACAAAGTATATTTTTTGAGTCTCAAGTCTCACTACAACTACTCGCAGTCAGCTCAAAATATTATGCTGCGTGGCCGAGTGGTTTAGGTCGCAACTCTACAACACGGAGTTCACAGGTTCGATGCTGCGCCATGGCGAAAAAAGTTAAAGATTAGCTGGCTAACCTGCGATGGGCTTAATAAAGGATTTGGAAGTTTAGAATAAATAAAATAAATAACTGGCGCAACAGTCCAATTTGAACCACGGCCTCGAGATGAGTTAGCATCATCTCATTTCCTAGATCGTGACGGTTTTTGTACAGAGGTATGTGATCAGCAACACGCTCAACCGAGTTATTTACCCCATAATGGGTACTCATTAAACAGCTGAGTGGGCTCATAGTCCGACACGTAAATCCCCGGAATCGAACCGGGGCCCAGTGCGTTGAAGGCGAACGTGCTAACCGTTACGCCATCCGGACTACAAGTTTAGAAAATTGAAAAAAAAAAAAAATAATGGAGAAAAAACTTAGAGGAGTTAAAAAAACGCAGTAAAATATTATTTTTTCATAGATTATAATATCTGTAGATTAAATTTTAAACCAACAATTTGATTAAAAAAATAATGCCAGAAAAGTTTAATATTTAAACCAGTGAAGTTTACGGAAGCAATTGTAATACTTTCATTTTATTAAAATCTAATACAATTTTGGTGTCGTCATATATGTAACCCCAATTAGCATTGATAATAGACGAGGATTTTTAACTGTGTGGGTTTTGCCCAGGTTCTGATTCCTAGACTTGATGAAGACACGGCTTTGGGGTCTTCCCAAGCTCTGATTCTAACATAGGTGTGGATTGGTGGAAAGGGAGAGATACAGATTCCTATACTGCTTTAGAGCCGGACAACCCCACGGACCCAGTCAATTGGCTTACTAGTACCTGAATATGGCGCCGCCCTGTGATGGGAAAGGAAGCACTATCCCCATCTGAGGAGAATGCTTACTAGTGCGAGAGGAACGGAAGCACTTTGAACTCTTTTGGGGATAGTGGGTTTAGCTGAGCCCGGAATGCACTCCTTAATCAGCAAAATATGAACGGTGAGATCATTCCGGCTTTTGAGAAGTCAGTAGCAAATAATGAACCACGGGGATGGGTGTGCCCACAGTACCAAGGTACTGGCCCATCAAGGTGTTGGACTCGTGGGGGCGGTGGTTATTATTAAGTCGGCTAAGCTAGGTCGCAGCATATAATGGTAAGGTTCTGAGGAAAGTGCATGTCCGAAAGTAGTCATCCTTCTGACTTCGGTCAGAGAAAAAGCCATCCCGTAAGGGGGGAGGTAGAGCCCCGTGCTAGGTACTCCTTAAGGCATCGAATGTAGACGAAAAGTGGGTATTACTGTCCCTCTGTCCATAGAATATCTCTCGAACGGCTGAAGCCACATTAAATTTTGTAGGAATCTGTAGAATTACTATAAATCGCCGGAGAAAGCGATGCGTTGTAATAGGTCAACTTTAAGGTGGGGTCCCCATAGAGGAGAAATGAACGTCAAAATTTTTTTTTTCATCTGGTATAGGCAAGTGGGGTATTATGAGAAAACTACCACCGAGTACATTCCATTTTTGGCGTTTTCATCAAATTTGAAAAAAGGGGAAAAGAGGTAGAGGGAAAAATATGAGATCATAATTTGTCCCCCCCCCCCGCCCCCCTTACCACTTCGAGACCGTTACACTTAGAAATATGAAAACAAACTTTCATACTTTCAACTAGCACAGAAAACAAAAAAATTATTGAATTTTGATATCTTCTCAAAATAGATTAATAATAGTATATTTCTATAGTTACAGTTAAGACACCCCTGCATTTCTCAAACTCATCCGAGGTCGAAAATATTGATGGCCCAGGGTAACCAACACCATGGGCAATAATATCTCCAAGTTTCGTAATAATCACATAATATTTAATACGAGTAGTAGTACATTCATTTTAATTTGGTCATTTTGATATCATCCATACAAAAAATGCACATAACTGGGCCCCATTGCACCAACCACTTATCACTTACATTTAAGCGAATTTTTGAAAAGTAGTTTCTGTTGCACCAAATAGAGAAACTCAAATAATATTTGATAAGCAAAAAAGGCTTATCAATTTACTTTTCGAAAATTTGCTTAAATGTAAGTGATAAGTTGTTGGTGCAATAGGGCCCAGGTCTCTTGTATTACAAACTAGTCCTACGAGTACAACATACTTGCATATTGTTTTTCGTAGAGCGCATTGGAGTTAACCATTTTCAAAAGGGTAAAGATTGGTGTTAGAGGAGGGAGGAGGGACAGAGGTGGGGGGGGGGGGGATTATTAAAGCAATTTATTTTCAGTATTTTTTACGCAAGCTTGCAATTTGCAATATCGTCTTAACATGAATGGTTAAGCATCTCCAAGAGTAGGGCAGTTCATCTACTACTGGCATGGGACACTACAAAGCCCTCGGATTGCGGGCATAGCCTTCTATTTACTGGTTTCATTTAATGTTTGAAGTCTATGGAAATCTATGTGGAGTTGAGGGGGCTCACTTCCGATTACCTTAAAATTTTAGTATGTTCTAGAGTTCAGCATGTTGAGTATGAATACAAGTTCGGCACGGAAAACATATCTTCAAATAGTTTTCCAGCTTGCAAAAATTGGAACAATAGACCATAAATATGTTGCATCCAGAGCGAGCGTTCATGTTTGTGCTATACTGAGGGTTGTGATGAAACCCGAGAAATCGAAAAATGAATATTACAAACCGAAACTATAGGTAGATGTTTCGGTTTGTAATATTGCTCCACCTAGGAAGCACGGCTTCATACGTAGGAACGCGATGTTCTAAATCAACAAATATCCGTAATTCGACCTGTGCCATTAAGCACGAATGCGAGACCTGGACCGTCAAGGAGGTTTCTGAAAAAACGTTAAACGTCGCTGAAAGGAGAATTATTGAAGCAATGTGCGAACCAATCTTTAGCTAGACGAAACAACGACGTCCAAGTTCACCAAGATACGAAGTCGACAGTTGGATTGGGTGGACACATGTTGCCAAAGGATAATCGCCGATTTTCTAAATTTGATTTTTTTGGGGAAGTTCAACGCAAGAGGCATCCCAGAAGACAAAGGGAAAAATTGCTAGGAGATGCCCAAAAAGACTGTAGAAAACTGCTCGCGATAAACTGAACTGCATGACTGCTTGTATGCCATGCAGTAATTAAGTTAAAATAACATTAATCAGACAATATGAACAATTTCGGACTATGTATGTATTTCATCATGCTTGACGTTGAAATTTAAGCCATTTTTACAAGTTTTCTATACTAATTTTCCTTTAGCAGGTAGTTAAGACGTGCTTCCTGTTTTGGTGAGAGCTTATGGAATTCTTGTAAAAAGAATTTAATTTTCTTCCTTGTGTGCATAGGCGGCCCAAGTGTCGATATTGACAGTAGACTATAAACAATACGATTGCCTATAATTGAAAATATTCCTATATGCGTATTTTATAATATTACTTGTTAAATCGCAGTGCGTCGTACGCAGAGCGCTGCATAACTTCTAGATTTTCTAGTTCATGTTTGAATTGTCGATTGTACTTCTTAAATTGTTCGTGATATCTTTGTCGACAAATGACATCGCTATAAAGAAAAATGAGACTCCTTACAAATTATTATTTTATATGCGATACGCTTACGGAAAGAAGAAATTTATGGTTATGGGGCAGTTTTAAGTCCGTCCCATATAAAATATAATTAATGGGCAAGTCCGATGTATGCTGTTTTTTCGTTAGTTTGTCCGGCCACTTCCTGTCTTCTCATGCTAAGCAAATTTTGTATGTATGTAGATTCCTTGTGTAACCCTGACCACAAATCGGGAACTACAATTCTGATTATCGACTGTAATAACGGTATATTCTGTTGTGTTCCAACCAGAGAAAATCGCCAAAGTATTTTCAAAGACCGCTCTTCCAGGCATTTCCCGTGGTGCGATTTGAATCAAAGTTGATACGTAGCTTCTTTGATCACAAAGTGATATTATGGCTCTGTTGCAGGTGTGCGTCAGGACAAAAGGACTCTCTTGATCATGAAATGAAGCAAAAACGAAATATCTACTAGTATGGGTATCCCCTGATTGGGGTGACGAGACCCACGCATTGAAATACTGTTGGAGGTATTTTGAGTCCTTTGGTTAGAACTGCCGTTTTAAGTCGTTTATTGAGGACAAAAGGACATTCTTATAATGAAGTGATATCTAGGTAAGATGAGTATTATATGAGTGAGGGTGTTGAGGTGAAAGCACTGGACTACTGTTGAAGGCATTTTGAGTCCTTTGGTGAGGAAAAAGGTCATTCTTGGCAGAAAAGTGAAATGCTGGCAAGATGAATGTTATATGACTGAGGGTGAAGAAGCGAATGCAGCAAAATGTTGTCCCCGAAAAATTAATTCTTTAGGTGCACATCCTTAAGTAAATGTGCCTTTTAACTTCGTGTTGTCTTCGATGACATTATGTTTTCGATTGTTTATGTCCGTTATGTCCTTTATATCCTATAAGTCCCTTACGTCAATATGGTTGGTATCACCACCCCATCCAAAATTACCGATGCTTGCGAAGCGAAGCGAATATTTTAACAATCAAAACAAAAAATGTTCTTTCTCGGAGCAACACCTAATTGTTTAATATATTTCTTTGGCTTTCAAGCAAAAAGTTTTTAAATATTGAAATAAAGTACTAGTAGTTCCGTTTGTGTTTTCTTTTGACTATTCTAGCTCCAGTTCAAAGTACCGTTACAATATTATCTTTTGAATTTTTAATGAAAAATCGATTTTGAAATTTCTTCAAAGTTTATATAGTTGTATCTTTCAATTAACGGTGAATTTTGCAATCGAAAAAACCGGTTTATATGAAATTTTATTTAGTTTTAAAAAGTCATGTAAAATCCCAGATTTGATAATTGAGGAAGTGGCAAATTTTGTTTTTATTTGGCAGGTCACGGTTTTTGATGACAATCATAAAAACAATTATATCTCGGTAACGGTTAAAGATATGCCAATTCTATTGATACCACTTTTCCCCAAACAAACTCTGGAATAACCCATATCAGTATTGCCCACCCAACGCGGGACATCCTGTGTATACCAACAGTGGCAACTACTGCGGTTTTAGAGCAGCGGCCTTCCCATTAAATCCCAGTACATGTAAACCGCGGCAGCGCGATAAGTGAAAGATCTAAACGTTTCTACATCTCGTCGCTCAGACTCGGTGATTTTGCAAAATAGACCGTTAGCAGTCCCATTAAAGTCTTTGTTTGTACTTGCGAACCGCACTGGCTGCCGCTGTTGACTTTTACATGCAGCGGGGTGGGGTGTGCTACTCAAACCGTTCTTTATAAAAAGTCTCTTAGTTGATTCACCAGCGAGGTGAACGAAAGATGACAATAATATCTTGCGATCATGCATTTTCACCATATTAATTTTTTAAGTATTATTTTGGGTATTACTTACTATGGCAATTCAAAGTTTCTAAAACTTGGATGGCAGCTGCGGTCAATATCATCGTTAAATTCACGACGTATTTCAATTTCGTCTGCGGACAACTGTTGATCAACAGGCATTCCAAGAGATCCGGAAATTTCAGAATGCATGATTACAATTTGAGCTTGTTCTTCAGATTTGCTAACTTCTAAAGTTGAAGTGAGCATAATAGACACTACCCTGTGAATGAATTCTACACCGAGAATTGATGAATGTTGGATTTTGTGGATGTAATTTAAAATTTTTAATAATTAATATGATTGATTTTTGACTGATCTGACGTATACTTACTTTCCCTATATCTAAAAAAATGCCTTCTACGTGCATTGAAATCAATCGCTCAACCACTTTATACTCAATTGCCCTATCCCCTTGTGGGGCATAGCGAGTCAACTGTTCCATGTGGCCCAGTTGACGTTTCGTTGGCATAAACTAGTTTCGGAGAATGCAGTTGCCAACATGCACCTCCCATTTAGCCGCCTACCTGGGACAAGTCTGGAGATGCTCATTATTATGCGCAGCACCACAGGAGGAAAACAACACAAACATCCATTGCCACAAACGTCGTTGTGGACGGGATTCGAACCCGAAACGCCGGTAGTCAGACATGAGACTGATGCCTCTACGCAATGACCTACCGGTCGGCCCCACTTTACTTTACTTTACCACTTTATGGCTTCATTAATTAAATCGGATAATTCAAACAAACCTTTTTTCAATATCAATTTTTGTTAATTTTTATCTCTACTTAACTGCAAAGAACTCATTTAATTTGTCCCAGTTAAAATTGAATTTTTTATTTAATTTTTAAAATGGCCAGTAACGTCCTTTTTATGACACTGTGTGGTTGTGGGTTAATCCCGAAGTTGTTACTTATGGTTGTGAACCATACTCATACACTATTCCACATGCTCAAGAAATCGAAGACAGAAACCAAAATAACAATGGGAAACGGGCTTAATATGAGTTTACAGTACGGCGCATCAAAGTTTTGCCAAACTCTTCCAGTTCAGTTTTTGGCCCGTCCTATATAAACATATTATGGACGAGCATATAGTCCGATGCATGCAGTATGGTATGCACTTTCCGTGTTTTGATCTTAACTAGTAGGCTGTGTCCCCCTGAGTACAAATCGGCGACCGCAGTTTTGATCATCGACTCGACTAACGGTAGATTCTGTTTTGCTTAAAACAGAGTTACTCGCCTAAGCCTTTTTAAAGATTTTCCTCCAGGCAATTTCCGTGGTTAGATTTCAACCAAATTCTGTACGTAGTTTCCTTGGGTTATTATAGGTACCATACGATGATATTTTTGTCCTCCTGCATGTGTGCGTCAGGAAAAAAAAGGACTCTCTTTATCATGAAATTAAACGAAATCCAAAGCTGGTAGAAATGGGGATCTCCTGATTCGGGTGAGGAGACTAAGGCACTCGAGTATTCTTGAAGGCATTTTGAGTTCCTTGGCCAGGACTGATACCATTTTGAGTTCTCTGGTGTGGAAAAAAGGACATTCTAAGTAAAATAAGGATATTATTGGCAGCGAAGCGATGACTAGACACGATGGGTAACAACAGTCCAATTGAACTATGACCACGAGATGAATTAGCATGATCTCATTTTCTAGATCGTAACGGTATGTCTTGTGCAGAGGTGTATGATCAGCAACACGCTCAACCGAGTTATTTACCCCATAAATGGGTACTCATTTAACAGCTGAGTGGGCTCACAGTCCGACACGTAAATCCCATTTTTTCTATCGAAAACTACAGCATTTAGTAGGAATCGAACCGAGGCCCAGTGCGTAGAAGGCTAACGTGCTAACCGTTACGTCATCCGGACTACTATGAGGTGAATGCACTAGACTAATGTGGAAGGCATTTTGAGTCCTTTCTTGTGCAATTAATTAAGTGATATCTAGGCAAGATGGGTATCATTTGATGGGGGTGCTGATGCGAATGCTCTGGACTACTCTTGATGATATTCTAAGTCATTGGGTTAGAAAATGAGAACATTTTTGCATTCCTCTGGTAGATATGGGTATCTCCTGAATCGGAGCGATAAGGACAACAATTTTCAAAGCAGCTCATAGGCAATTTGAAAGTAACCAGATTAAAATTAAAATGTATTATAGTTGCATGGGACGGCACTAAAGTGCTGATGAACATCATCGTTCTTTTTGTATCATTCTTACATTTATAAATCTAGGCTACGAAAAATTAATGTTAAGTATGTTAGGTATAGTCCGATGTTTGTAGGTGTCTACTAAGTTAAAGAAGACTCAGCTTTACTAAACTACAAATTTTGTTTATTTTATTTGATGATCATAGATAAGAGTCCCTAGGTTGAATTTTTTCAATATGGACCAACTAATCCTACTACAAACATTTGATCAAAATTTCAAGTCACTAGCATCAAATCGTCAAAAGTTATTACTTATTTTAATTTTAGTTTGTAGAGGAGGTCCGATCTTGCGCATTTTCAATAGCAATTAACTGGATGCAACTTCAAACATTTGTCCAAAATTTCAAGTCGCTAGCTTCATTCTATAGAAAGTTATCGTTTATTTGAAGTTTAATTTGAAGGGGGGGGGGGGGTCCTTGGGTCGTATTATGTGCATTTTCAATACCAAAAAGCTAGATCCTACTACAAACATTTGACCAAAATTTAAAGTCGCTAAAGGTGAAAGTCTTCAAAATAATAATCAGACCTGTGTTGTGTCACGGATGTGAGACATGAACTCTCACCCAAATCTAGGAGAAGCTGATCAACACCTTCCAAAGGAGGGTCCTCCGGCGTATCATTGGAGCTGCTCGTGATGACGACCAAAGGCGATAAAGGTACAACAGCGAGTTGTACGAAATCTACAACGAACTAGGTCCCTAAGCGAGACAGATGTCAATTTGGATTAAAACGATTTCGTCCGGATGTTGAGCAAAGGTTGAGCCGTGGACAAGCTGACGACGAGCAGAGGTACAACCGAAGTCGCGCAGGGTTCGCCCTAGTCGAGGTCGAGAAGACCGGTAAGTGGAGCGCTATAGAAGCATCTACTAAATCATTTCACTACAGATTACGGAACATTCCTGTTTCGCGAATATTAGGAGAATTCTCTCTATGGCATTTAAGGAGAATTTTTAAAATTCCTTAATTGCGGGATTTCCGCTTTAGGTAGTTCATTTTCACTTTAGGTGGTAAGAACCTTGAACCCATGCCGGGGGATTTGCAGGTCCTAAAGCGGAAATTTCTCGAGTTTTGTGAATGTTCTCTCTAGAATTCTCATAATTTTTGCGAAACAGGAATGTTCCCAGATTTCAAACGGAGTATGAATCTTCACAGATACTTGTTTGAAATTTCGGGAGAATTTAATTCAGAACGACTAGGTTGGTATAACTTTTCCTACAATTACACAGTAGGTCATGAAAAATATTTACAATCCAATAAGCCCAAGCAAATTCATTTATTGTCAAAACATCAATTCGAAATATTCGTATATAAATTGAATTGTTTTTTTTTTCGTAATAATAAAAATAAAAGATAATGTCTCGCCATAGATATTCTCGAATGTCCCGAGAGAAGAACATTTCACGTTCGAAACGAGCCGGTCTTATATATCCTGTTGGTCGTATTCTGCGCTATCTGAAAGAGGAAAATCATGGTAAACGTGTAGCACCAAGTGCTGCCATATATCTGGCAGGAATTATGGAATATTTGGTATCGGAAATTCTAGACTTGAGCGGACAAGCGGCCGTGGATAATGGACAATTGAGAATAAACGCGAGACATCTTCAATTGGCTATTCGCAATGATGGAGCACTTAATGAATTATTGTACAGTGCTAGCATTGCAGGAGGAGGAGTTTTGCCCCATATTGAACGTGAATTACTTCCGACGAGAAGATATTGAATTCAAATGTAAAATTGTATATTGTGGAAATAGTGAAATATATCCGTATATTTAGAAAATTAGAATAAAAATATAGTTGTTTCAGTATTTTTTTACTTAAAAAATAGTTAATTGGTTTATGGAATGGTCGTGAAAAACGGCATCGTCCGGAAGCGATGAGGTTGCGGTCGGGGTGATAAATTGAAAAGGTTAAAAATGGAATACTTCGGATGCGATATGTTCTGGGTGGTAATACAGCGCAATGACATCTCTCTAACGTAATCTGATAACACCACGAATAACCGCGATGCCGCGTTAATTAATAAAATTAATAAATTATCATGAACTCATATATCTTTTCTGGCATTCCCTTAATGCCAGTGTTTCTACACTGCCTGAGATGCAAACGATTTTTTTTATTTCCTCCTTAAATTTTTGTGTTTCAATGTTCTTGTAAATGTCAGTTACTTTGGCGTCTGCATTTTCAACAAGACGCTGCATCCGAATGCCACCTCAATAAAATGCAACTGTTGTGACGAGTGGGCTGCTCTGGACTGAATTACCAGAGACAGTGGACCCTAACCTTCACAGCTGGTCTATGTAGAACAGAGGACAGCATTCATCTACCTCGACGAACAATCCTAACACATCACCTGTTAGCATACAAACGAGTTCCGAGCTGCCCCCAGTGACTCCAGTAAACAATAGTTCCACCCATACAATCCCCTGCACCACCCTTCGCCAACTTTACCAGCCTGTCCATAGTGTAGCTTAACATCAACGGGCTGCAGTGTAAAATCATTGAATTCCCAGCATTTATGGGTAGACATCGCATCTTAATTGAAGCTGTACAAGTGACAAGATTAAATGTGAATTCGTCCCTAAACTCCTAAGGAAACTATAACATCATTCGAAAAGGTCGGCTTACTAATGCTGGATGTGCATTTGCCATCCTCATCTACCAAACTGTGCCATATCGTGAAATTAACATTCGAGCAGACGATAACATCCTTGAAGCGCGGGCCATTGCAGTTAAATCTGGTAATGTGGACGTAGAATATTCTATTTTTATTTACCACCGGTATCCAGTTGCCCTCCTCAGGATACAACATGAAAATAAGTCCCTTTCTGACTGGCCAGTTTCGGCTCCTGCTCTGTGACTTTAATGCTCACCACGAACAATGGCACTCCAACCTCGATAATGATCCAGGGGAGTTATCATAGCAGAACAAACAGATGCATCAGACTTTTGTCCGTAAATGATGACGTTCCCACTCGCATTGCAGGAACATGTTCCAGTTCCCCCGACATTTCTATAGCAAGTGCAGGCCTAATTAATATGGCCTAATGGGAATCTGTCTCACGCTATCATCCGACCATCTGCCAATTATAATAAAGCTCGACCGACCATCTGATGTGCTTCATGCAGACCATCGCACTTTCTTAAATCATAATTAAGCCAACTAGGACGGCTTCAAAGAGTACACTAATGGGGCCTTTTTTGCCCTACCAACACCAACGGACGTACGTGTAGCCGAACGTAAACTAAGGCAAATCATCAAGAAAGCGGCAGCCAAATTTGTACCTGCTGGGTTGATCCTCACAGTACGACCTCCTTTCTCCACCGACTGGCAGATGAACGCGACCGTATACGCAGCGTTAACCCGGATGATCCTAGGATCAAGGATTTAAACCCTGAGATACAAAAGCAGGTAGCTGAGCACAGGAGACAAAAATGGAGTGCATATCTAAGCAATTGCAACTTAACAACCGGCGTAAGTAACCTATGGTCAACAGGAAGAGCGCTTTACCAATCCATCGAAGCATAAATGGAAAGTTGCCATTAAATTTGGTAAAACTACAACAAACGATTCTACATAGTGTGCTCTTCAATAAACAATTTATTGAACATCCGCCACCCGATAGACTAAAACGTAAAATTCGTAGAACTATCCGCAACCTTTTCAGTGACCATACGCTTCGATTCTCACCAACCGATGTAGCCACTGCAATAAAAAAAAGCCTAAAGCTCCAAAACCATGAGACTATATGGTATTTCAATGGTCCTGCTGAAAAACCTCGACTCGACTCAGCAATCGAATACACAACAGCAACCATCAGCCTCTCCATCTCTTCGTTTATCATTTTGGAAAATAGGAAAGGTGGTTCCAATTCTGAAACCCGAAAAGAAATCTCCGCAAGGCGAATCGTATCGTCCCATCAGATTATTGTCTCCTGTTGCCAAAACACTTCAAGCTTTACTTCATCCTTTATTTGCGAATCCCACCGACCACCAACATGGCTTCAGGAAAATTCACAGTACGACAACGGTGCTGGATGCCATAACATCTAATATCCACAACGGTCTCAACCAGGCCCGACGATGTCAGAGAACCATCCTGGTAGCGCTTGACTTATCAAAGGCATTTGATACTGTCAATCACTCCCCACCTCTGCCTGACAACAATACATCGCTCCCTGTACAAGCAGTGAAACGGGTCGCAAATTATCTAGCTGACCGGCAGTCTCACACTGAATTTAGAGACGGTAAAGCTAAACTTAGAAGGAGGAAGCAGGGTGTCTCTCAAAGAGGATTACTATCACCAATCCTGTTGTTGATGTTCATGATCTCAGCACCTTTTACGACAGAACCTGAAGTTATCAGCCCCGAAGTCTACCGCAACTCTGTTCACCGCCTGGACCAAGGAAGGGCAAGACTTCCATATCTGAGGAGCCAAATTTTATCGGCGGTTTCTTCACGCTAACTGTAAAATACAAGTGGCCTGAAAAAATGAAAAAAATAAATGATGATGTATCATAGTAGGTTCTTAACTATCTAAAGCGGAAATTTATTCTATGTATAATTTTTGGCAACGTGCTCAAATAGTAATAATAACATCATTAGATCGTTAGTTAATAATTAAAATGTATAATCATATCCTAGACACCCAAGCTTAGACTTAATTCGTAGGTTAAGGTATTTTATCATTTATGTTTGTTCGTTTCTTTTTGTTTATAAGGTTTTAGTTTATATTTTCCCTTAATTAAATGCCACTTAGTTACCAGAACTAAATTAACTGAACTGATTGGCTCAGTATATAATATTATAGAGTTAAGGCCATAGCCGGTATCTAAACAAATAAATTGTTAGTCAAATTATGTCACAATAAGAAATAAAGATTGAATTGAATTGAATTATTCTATGTACAATATATACAATTCTAGCACTGGGTGTTTTCATACAAAAGTTCCAACTTTAAAGGTAAATATCTCCTAAACGTTTATGAATTCGCGGAAAACGACTTCAGATTCGTCCATTTCAGACCAAATTCGACTGAAACCCATCATTAAAATTTAGCGCCTCAGATATGTAAGTCGCCCCCTAGGAAGTAACGATGCAGCTAGATATTACAGTTATTAGGTTAGGAAAAGGATTGTCGCTCGAACAGCTTGCATTAGGCCTTCAATTTGGGCTCATTTGCCACACTCCGCTGGCTTATTAGTGCCAGGTGACCAATTCAATTTCTGGTGGAGATTGCATGCAAAACATGAACTGGAGAAATAAATCAAAAAAGTTTTCTGATTTATTTCCTCTTTTAGGGTTTTACATACATCTGAATTGTTGAATACTTGCAATCTTCACGCAACATTTAAGATTCTGAAGACACTCATTCTGATCACCTCGACTGAAGCAAAAATTTATTGAAGTTGCGATACAACGATATACACGGTGGCACTTATCGTCGCCATACACGTTGCTCCGCCCACTAGTTTTCATTTCCATACGACATGGTGGCTTGATACCGAGAACAAAGCGATACACGGTGTAATATGTGTCAGCGACTCAGAAGTTTCAGATACTTGTTACACCGTCTATTTGGCGATTTAACAGGATGCTCCTGGGGTGAAGATAAGGAAACCCTACTTGTATTGTAACCTACAAAGCAATTGGTAGATCCGTGGCTAATTATGCGGCCCCTTGATGAACACAGAACAAATGCGACACAAATTGAAAAAAATATTTAGTCGTGCCAGAATGCGGCTCTTCGCACCGTTACAGGCTATCTACTGATGTCACAACAAGACCATCTCCACCAGGAAACCATGAACCTAGCCTAAAGGCCGACACACACGGCAAGCATTTTGGTCGCGATCATGCATCGAACCGCGACAAACTCAATAGAAAAAATCGAATCGACCACAGCATCCAGAACAGCTGCCCGGCATGCAACAATCACGACGTTGAGCACATCTTCAACTGCCCAGCAGCATCGACGCATCTTACAGCGATATGGGATAACCCCATCGAAGCGGCCGCGTTCCTTCAACTCGCTTCAGAGCAAACAGAGCCGAACATGCAAATTTTATGACACACACACACAATTGAATTCTACTTGCTACTACAACAAAAATAGTGCCGAGCAATTTCTGATCCCTCATCCTTGAAACAAAACAACATACAATTCACTAGTTAATTATCCTCTTTATTATGTCTCTTGTACGCACATTAATGTTTTCCATGTATGTGAATTAACGAATTTCTTTTCAAATTGTTCATTTTAAGTATGCAGTATCGCCCAGACCGGGCGTTTCATGTTTAGTACAATAGTAGTACAATAATAGCTTAGACTATTATGTTAAAAAAATTGTGTTTTTTTTCCACAAGTATTGTATAATTTGTAATCATGTTTGAATTTAAGAATTTTACTCTCCGGCCGCATAATTCATCCTGACAAGAAAATATTTTATAAGCGTTTTGCTTTATTCTCTTATTTTATTATCAAAAGCGCAGCAGTGTCTAAGTAACTGTAACTGCAATAATATGTATATAATGTAGGCATTTGCGTAAAATTTAATTATAAATCTCAATGCAGAGATAAAACGTTAACCGAAAGCATAGTACATTATTGTTGGAACTATAACTATGCTGGTGTCATTATTTGCAAACATCAAAACATTTTTACACAATATGGATGAAAAACCTTAGATGTATCTCGATTGTTACAGTTTTAATTTTATTAATTGTTTCATTATTACGAAAAAGAAAAATATATATATAAATATGTACAGGATTGCCTTTTCTACAGAAAGAAATGTGCAATATCATTATCAAACTATCAAGTTAATTAACTACTGAACGTGTATCACTCTAAATTACATTAAAATAGTTAAAAAGATAGTTAATTGAACCAAAAATCAAATACGTTTCATTCTTGACAGGCAATTGTGTGCACTTATTATAGTAATTTGATGGCAACATTATTTAAATAAATTTTAATTACACACGAAGATATTCTCTTCGATGGATCTATCTCGATCTAACATTCAAGATTGAAACTACACACTATATAGGTACATCATTGTTTATGTTTAGGTGTAATATTCTTGAATTTATATTAAACAGTTTCATTAAAATTCAGGTTTTCTAAGTAAAAAAAAGAAGAAGAAAATAGAACAGACAATAAATTATAGTTAAGCGTTTTCACTATATCAGTTGATTTTCAATAAGATTAAATTTAAGAGTTTTCCAAGCTTGATCCGTGTCCGCTTTCCCCTTTTGTTGTTGCTGCTTCAACGAATTATTTAGTGTTTGGGTTTTATTTCAAGTTAATCTGCGCGTCCAATGGCATTTTTGTTTGCGCGCGTGTTATGTTGTCCCTGGTATTTGATATCTACAGTTTGATTGGCAGATGTGCACAAAATGTGTTCGGAATTCATTCCATAGTTCATTCTCTAAATCCATAAGTTGTGTGCCTCTTCTCGCGGTCCTATATCATTACTACGGGTTGATGCACACGCACACCGATTCATTCAAATTCAAAAGGATTCAGTGTTTCTGTTTATGTTCAATAAGGTGTTGCTCTTCCCCTTCAATTCGTGGGGAAAAGGAGCACCTACTATCATACGGAATTCCGCGAACTTGACGATCGAACCTTTTCGACGGTACACTCCAGTGCTGATTTGATATCATTGAAAACGGGCACGCCCTGCCGTTTCGCCAAATCGATCAAATACGATCTTCCACGATTGTAGTCTTTGATAGCGGCTGGTGTTAGCTGCAATGATAAACAAGACAATGCGAATTAGCCTGATACAGGATATACAAGATGTAAGGTTCAGTGATAGTGACTATTACTCACCCTTTCACTTCCAATCATACAAAATTCAGGCAACATTTGAACGCACAGCACCACATTATACATCAATCCGATGCAATGTGCAGCTAATGTCATCGGCGCCAGCGATCGGGTCTCATTCGTTATGACAAACAACAATACGCGGCTTGAATCCAGCACCGCTGGATTATACAAACTCGATTTCGCCGATTCGCCATCATCCAAATCATCGCCACCTTGAGTATTCACATCTACACCTGACTCACCACTTGACGACTGTTTGATACCATTGGTCGTATCCTTTATTGCTTCCTTGATAATTTCCATTTGCGAAGGCAACATACTTTCATGCATTTGTGGCATATGGTAGGTGATTCCTTTCGTGTTAAAGTACGGCACGGCCAGCTCTTGGCGCCAATTGGTTCGCAGGAAACAACTTCCGCCCAAGTAGACGTCCCGAAATTCCATGCCGCTAAACGAGTCACAAAAGTTTGAGTTTATCGAACTGCCACTTGAGAAGACCGAGTCATTCGAATCGCTCTCTTCGCCATTTTCGGCCGCACACTCGACCAAATCCAGTTGCAGTGGAATATTCAGTCGTCTCGGCCTTATTGCCAATCGATGACTGATAACATGATTGACTAAAGTGGGCGGCGATTGTGGCGATGACGTGCGGAAAAGATCGTGTCGATCGTCCGGAACGCTTGTACAGCTGCTGGCTCGGAATACTTGTTTCGTGTAGGTTGATGTTGTCATGATGGAAACACTCTCCTCCACATGGCCGCTTTGAATGCCTTCTGGAATTAGGAGAGGGAAATATGTAAATTGATTAGAAAACGGTTGGGGGGTTTTCCATTTCTTTGTAAAATAATTAAAGGAAAATTAAGGGAAACAGAAACGAATATTCGTCAAATAAGACAAAAAGAATCAGAAGACTCAAAAAGAAAGACACGGACCGATTTCGTGAAGGACTTTGTTTAAAGGCGACGCAGTAACTTCGACCGCAATTGAATTACATCCAGCAAGGGAGCTAGGGTCCCTAAGGCTCCTCCTGGAAAGGTCCTGAAGGTGCTACTACAAGACGAAACGTCCAATATCTCTAACAAATTTTCCTGCAAGAGTTGTTGTTGTTGTGGCGGCGCTTCGAGCTCTAATAAATGTGTGTGTCAAAAATTCTGAATATCCATGTAGGTATCCTCTACGTCTAGGTGAAGATGGGGTTCTTCCACAACGCAATAAGAGTTAAGCGCGTGGGGGCTGCTGGACATTTAAAGATGTGCTCAACATCATGTGGAGCGAGGCCACATGCTGGGCAGGAGTTTTGAATGTCACTGTCGATGCAGGACAGGTATGAATTCAGAAGGGAGCTAACGTAGTTCTGGTTGCTCTTGTGAGCCGGGATTTGTCAGGATATATGGCAGGAGGTTGTACATCCAATACCTTATTTGGTTTTAGTTCCGCAATCGAAGAAAGCACTTCTTCACTGTGCAGTGTTGTGATGGCCGACTTATAGCTGGCGTTATTGAAGGGAGCTCTTTTAAACCTTTGGACTTCCCTTTCGCGGTCCCTCATGTTGCGTCTAACGTGACGCGGCGGTGCAGTTTTGTCTATCAGGTTTGAGTTAGGATAGCAATTCCAATAATAACCAACGAGACAGTGCTTGATGAGCAGAATGTTGTGGCTTTTTAAGGGCATTATGTTGGCCTCTTGATGATCTTGCGACGACATCAGGACGCAGCCTGTGACAGTTTTAAGACCAGTATTCTGACAGGATTGTATGTTTTTCAACTCTCTCTCTGATTCCTGTTAACCCCATGTGGGGAATAGGACCTTTACCACGTCTACTTTCCACGTCCATTCAATGTGCGGTCAACTGTGTGTTTGATCCGATTCAAGATTATTTTTGCCATCAGTTTGGAGACTGCTGGGAGAAGACAGCAGACAGTGTCGCATAAATTATCTGACCAGATGATAGCCGCATAATTGACCACAGATCTCCCGATGGATTTGAATGTCGTGAGTAGGGTCTCCTTATCTTTCCCCCAGGAACTGCCAGCTAAAGCTCTGAGGACTTTGTTCATGCTTCTCATCCTGTCACAAATGGTTGACGCATGGGCCGAGGAGGTGGCCATACTGGTAAGGGTGACACCGAGAATATTTGGGAGGTTAATTGTGGGAATATTTTGACCATCTGCCGCAATATCCAGTTGTAGCTTCGCTTCCTTGGTCCAGGTAGTAAAAAGAGTAGCAGAAGACTTCGGTGCTGACAGAGTAAGATTCTTGCTAATGAAGAAACTGTTGAGTTTTTCAAGATAATCATTCATCTGCTCACACATTTGAGTGATGTCATTGCCGGTTGCCAAAATCGAGCAGTCATCAGCGTAAAAGACGATTTCAAGTCCGTCAGATGGCGTCGGAAGTCCTGACATGTATAGATTAAACAAGGTGAGAGATAAGACTCCTCCTTGGGGGACATCTTGGTTAATTTTCGTTACTTTAGATTTCCCATTCCTAAATTCCGTGTAGGACTGTCTTCTGACAAGGCAATTGGCGATTCACTTGATTATTCTCGACGGAAAAGATGTACCGCAGATGTCAGACAGAAGAAACGAGTGGCTGACAGTTTTAAAAGCCTTTGACAAGTCTAAAGCCACTAGAATTGTTCGTTGACATGGACGTGCTTGATTGAGGCCATTGTGTATTCTTGATGTGATGGCATCAAAAGTCGTAGTTGTGCTGCCCATTCTTCTAAAGCCATGTTGATGATCGGCTAGTTGAATGTGGGTCGCAATTATAAGATGGAATAGCGCTTCAAGAGACTTGACCACAGGAGACAAAAGTCTAATGGGACGGTATGATTCGCCTTGCGTTTGTTTTTTCCCTGGTTTAAGAATAATGATCACCTTTCCCTTCTTCTAAAACTGGGGGATGATGAACGATGAGATGGAAAGGTTGATCCTGGTCGTTATATAGTCAATTGATGGCGTGTCAAGGTATTTAAGCATGAACATCGAGATACCATCTGGTCCACGGTCTTTGGAACTCTTTGCCTTTTTAATAGCTGTGGAGGAGGTGCATGCTAGCAACTGCACCTCCGAAAAAGTAGATATGATATCGAAACGTCAACAAGACCAAAGAAATGCTCGAGATGTTGACGCGCTCATGCCCCTGGAGGGGTCAAGGCAAATTAACAACTTCTTCGGATTAAAATTCAAGTGCCTGGCAAACTGAACGGTTACGGATGATCCTAGGATCGGGTCATCCGAATTGGTATGCGGTCTCGTTCGTCTGCTAATCTCGATGGTGAAGTAGGAAAATTTGGGCGAACCGGGTATGCGACCAGCTCGAATAATCATTGTAGCCGCTTTCTGGAGTATGCATCTTACGTTCCGTTCGGCCAGGACACTCCAGCAGAAGTTGGTAAGGCAGCAAATGCCGCATTGGTGTAGGTGTTGCAGCCATCCCACTTAGCTTTATTGTGATTGATGAACGTGATCACCAAACTGAGTGCATATTGCGAACGCTGTGCGCGCACAAATACTCATATGTGTACGGTAGGAGCATGCGTGCGCGCACAATTTTATCCGCACGAACACGTTCCATTGCTAGTGATCCCCGTGCGCGCGATTGCTCATATGTATACGAGGCTTAAGGGTGCGTTTATGTTAAGCTTCGACAAACGATAAGAACAGCGCTGACAGTGTTTACATAGAGCTGTTTATGTTGGAGCTGCGATAAACGTTTAGAGTGTCGCTGAGAGCAGTTCTTATCATAGGTCGAAAAAAAAGAGAGAGCAAATGCGTTGTTCTAACATAAACGGCACTATCAACGCTACTCTTATCGTTTGTCGAAGTTCCAACATAACCGTACCCTAAGGCGGGAATTCATTCTGAGATGCTCGTACTAACTGCCTCAAGCGAAAATGTCCTTTGGGATCTCCAAGAGTTGATTTTCACTTTAGGAAGTACGTGAAATTCCGCTTCAGGCACGAACTCCACGGAAATCCCTCCTGAGAAACCCCAAAGGGAATTGTCACTTTGGTAGTACTAATCCACAGAATCCAGGCAAGGAAATTCAGACAGGATTTTCGCTTAAGGCAATACTAACCCACGGAGATTCTCAATGGGTAATTCCAAAAGGCAACGCTTTAAACAGTTCGAGTACACATTCCAGAGTGGATTTCCTGCAGCGTTAATTCATAGAACTTCCGAGTACACTCAAAACTTACAGCTAACATATGGTACAATAGATCTCTTGGTCGCAGTGCCCACCAGATGGCTATCATAGCCTGCCCTGATTTATCTAACATTAACAAATAATATTAATTCACTCACCCTGCATGTTAGCCAAAAATATGGGCGGTGGTGGTAAATTTGTACCCTTTATCGGTGATATACAACCACTTTCATATATCTCTTGTTGTAAAACAGATAAGTACGCTGACAGCACACAGAACTCATCAAAATTCACATGAATCTCATTCATATTCTTGGTATTTGTACTTCTAGCAGATGCGACGACAGAAGACAACACGGGCCTCGTAGCATTTGTCTTAAACAACGATGATGATGAGTATGATAACGATGACGGTGTCGATAAGTTTTGAGCCTGATCTTCGGCCTCTAAGATTTCTTTTAATGCAATAATGATTGTTTTTAAATTATCAAGTGCTATCATATTGTTTGGATAGCCGAGGAAGGAGAGAGCTTGCTGACATTGTTGTAATGAAATTTCATCAGTGAGCAGTGTTGGTGTTGCGATGACTCGCTCAAAGGCGCCACGAACAAATCTATTTAAAAGAAATAACAAATTAATGAATGATCAATGGGCATAATATATACGAGGTCTGATAAAAAAATAACGTAACTTTTTTAATTGCATGTCGATGGATCGTCATGGAGACGGGCGATTGGCAGCAAGGCAATTTCCATAACCTTCTGCGTAATCGACTGTTTACAGATTGTTCATATCTCGATTAGTTTCCGGGTCATTGCTATTCGAGTGCGACATGTTTAAGGTCTGTGGCGAATTTTCTTTAATGGCTTAGCCGGTACCCTCTCACAACAGATTTTAATTTTGAAAACAGGAAAATATCGCAGGGAGCACGGTCTGGGGAGTAGGGAAGTTGAGGAAGGGCAGTCATATGATGTTTGGCAAAAAACGTGCAAATTAACAGGGCTGAGCGGCCTGGCACATTGTCATGGTGAAGGACCCATGAGTTGTCTCGCCACAAATAAGACCACTCATTTACCTATTTTTTCGCACAATCTTTTCAAAACGCCTCCGTACTACTGACAGTTGAGGGTTTGACCTAAGGGCAAAAATTCAAAAAAGAGTCCGATGAAATCGAAAAAAAAAAAGAAAAATTAAGCATCACTTTGACAGAGGATCGAACCTGTTTTCTTTGCGTAGAGATCGTTTGCATACCCACGGTGATGACTGGACCTTTGTCACCATGTTATATCCGTATACCCAATTCTCGTCAACTGTGATTATCTGTAAACATTGTTCCCAATTTCACGCAAAATTACATGTTGTATCGTTAGTCTTGTGAATAGGACATTGCGATGCTACGCTAGGAAACACGAATTAAGTGTCATGATCTTGACGAGTTCACATCGAAAGAGGAAATTTGCACAGGCTCTTCAGCAATCTTGTCAATGAAGCTTATTGAGATCAACTTAAATCACTGCCATGCGGCACAAGATCTGCTGTCACAGACAATAAGAGAAAAGGGCGTTGACGTGGCGATCGTCTGCAATCAATATAAAAAATTTAAACAGTTCAATTTGAGTGGCGGACGAATACAAACAGGCAGCCATTTGGTCATGTGGAACTCATGTCTTCTAGAAAGTATCTGAACCAATCAACGGATTCTTGAGAGCGCAAATTAACGGCATCAACATCTACAGCTGCTACGTTCCACCGAAACTAAACCTGAAAGAGTTTGATCGGCTGTTAACTAAACTAGTACGCGATGCGAGCACGCACAGTCCCGTAATAATTGCGGGAGATTTTAATGCGTGGGCCACTGAATGGGGAAGTCGAGCAACAAACGGAAGGGGACGAGTATTCCTTGAAACTTTCTCAGAATCGAACGTCGTTCTTATGAATATAGGCGGTAGCAATACCTTTAGAAGAGGAAACACAGGCGCTATTATAGTCTGGGCGCGGATTATACCCGCAGCGGCCATCAGGCCATTTACTTCAACATTGCCAGCAGAAGACCACAAGCAAGAAAACCACCAATAAACCGGAGACGTTCTGCTAAAAACTTCGACGTGGAAGTGTTCATCGAAACATTGCATCAGAAAGGATCCATCAAAGGACATGCAGAGCAAAAGGCGTCGCAGCTAATAAAGCAGATAGTAGAAGCATGTGATGTCTCTATGCCAAGGAGAAAGTCTTCCAGCCGCCGGAAAGCAAACTACTGGTGGAATGAAGAAATTGCGGAACATTCCTGTTTCGTGAATATTACGAGAATTCTCTCTATTGCATTTAGAGAGAATTTATAAAATTCCTTAATTGCGGCATTTCCGCTTTATGTAGTCCATTTCGACTTTAGGTGGTAAGAACCTAGACCCCACGCAGAGGGACTTGTAGGTCCTAAATCGGAAATTTCTTGAGTTTTGTGAAAATTTTCTCTAATCGAATAGAGAGAATTCTCCTAATTTTTACAAAACAGGAATGTTCCCAACTTGGCACAAAAATACAGGATTTCACGCGGACTACTAAAGCAGGCAATAAAAAAGAGCAAACGAAAATGTTTCAAGCAATTCTGCGAGGATACAGATATTAATCCCTGGGGCAGTAGTTATGAAAAAGCTGAGCAGTTACCAAACACCCCAAGTGAAGTGCCCTCTTCTACTAAATCGGATAGTTTCAGTTCTTTTCCCCCAGCATGCGTTAGAAAACACTGAAAACCAGGAAATGGTCCATTAAGAGCCGATACCGGCATTACCGACAGATAAATTTAGGAGATCGGTTCCAGAATAGGTGACAATAAAACATCAGACCCTGATAGCATTTCCAACGGTGTGTTGAAAGTAGCAGTTGACACGATTCCCGGGAAGTTCGTCAGTGATTTTGAATCCTGTTTGCGGGAGCGAGTTTTCCCTGCTGTATGGAAAAGACAAAGATTGGTTTTGCTACCAAATCTCAACAAACCGCCGGGCGATCCAAATTCATATCGTCCAATTTACCTGCTAGACACTGCGGAGAAAGTGCTGCAACAAATAATTTTTAGCAGATTTGCTGCCGTCGTAGAGGAAAAAGGAGCCCTGTTGGACCGACAGTTTGGGGTTTTCGAAAGGCGCGCTCCACGGCTGATGCCATGTTGACCTAGAGAAACAGGCACTTCGTGAAGCCAAATGCTGCGCGGTTGTGACACTGGACGTCAAAAATGCTTTCAATTCGGCAAACTGAAAATGCAATCATATGTCCTTGCAAAGGACTGACTGTTTGACGTGACTTATACAAAACTAGCTTTTGTTTAGAATTCTACAGTACGAAACCAGCGAAGAACCAATGCAGTACAATGTAACAATAGGCGTTCCGCAAGGATCTGTACTCGGCCCTTTGCTGTGGAACATCATGTACAACGACATATTGGATTTGTCAATACTTGAAGAAGTAACGATATTCGGGTTCGCAGATGACAAAGCTGTGGTCGGGGTGGCCAAGGATCCGGCATTCGCTGAATTGTATGCCTCCGAAGGAATTACAAGTATTAGAAGCCGTTCTCATCAGTAACCGAAGAAAAAAGAACACTCTGTCAATTAGAGTCGGGAGCACCATCATAATTTCTAAGCCAGCAATTAGGTACCTGGGAGTGATGAACCACGACCGAGTAGGAGACTTTTATTATCTAGAGTGAACACCTCTATTACTTCTGTATGCGTCATCAGTTTGAATCAACGCACTTCGCGCTGAGGAAATGGCAAAAGCGGTGGAATGAAACCCTGAAGGCAAGCTGGACACATATACTTATCCCGTAAAACGAATTGTGGCTGAACCGCAATCATGGAGAGGTGAATAACTATCTAACCCAGTTTCTTACTGGACATGGCGGATGTAGGAAGTATCTACACAGATTCAACCTGGACGATCCGACTTTCCGAGGTGCCCAGGAATAGCGGAAGACCCGGAACTTGTATGCTTTCACTTTCGAAGGTCTACAGAAAAACGTGAAGCACTGGAGGTCGAACTCGGCAGTGACCTCAATCCACCTAACATAGTGGAGCACATGATAAGATCTGAATCCAATTGGGAGGCCGTAACTCGCACAATATGCGACATCCATAGGGAACTGAGGAAAGACGAGCAAATACGAAAAAGGACGCAACGATTTTACGGCTAATTTGCCAAAACCAGCCCTGCGAAGCAATAACGAGAGGTAGTTCCGTAGGGAAAATGGTGGAGAAAGAGAGTTGAAGGTTTTACTGCGTAAGTAGTAGTCGCACATTGACGATGAAAGCCCCATGTCGCTGCCGTACAATTGACACTGCTACCGGCAGTATATCCTGAACAATGACATTTCCCCCTCTGTAATAATAATAATAAAAAAAGGATATAGCGAAATCGCCACCTTGCGTCGTAACCCGGAAACTAATCAAGATATAAACAATCTGTAAACAGTCAATTATGCGGAAGGTTGTGACAATTGCAGTGCTGTCCGTCACATAATTAAAAAACTTACGTTATTACCGGTATTTTTTGATCAGAACCTTGTATATAAAAAAACATCACTTACTTTAAAACTCTTGGGATATTGGACGGTGGATCGCGAATTCCAGATAGGATTTCTCTAGTTCGTTGCAATCCGGACGGGATGTCATTTAGTACGGGCAGACCACGACGTGTGACCAATTCCCGCAGAATCTGTTGATTTCTACTTAAGTCTAAATATTCTCTGTAAAAATTAAATCAAGTATTAGCTGAAATTCAGGGAATTCTGAAATTATAATTGAACTCACTGCGGCGATATTGGCTCATTTAAAATGCTCTGTTCCGACTTGTACGGATGCAGTACGAGCACCAAATGCCTTGAATTCTGTCCAGCTATATGAGCAGCTTCTATGGCACCGGCTGAAGCTCTTGTTTCCGAGTCCATAACGAAAAATAGAACGCGGGCTTTCTCCTTGGCACGATGTTCCAGTTCAATGAGATCTGGTGTCCAATCCGAAACTTGCTGTATGGACGAAAGTATGAATGTTACAATTGTGCTTATGTAAGGATAATGGGACAATCTTACAGGATTATAGAACGATATCCCCAAATCATTTAATGTCGGGATAGCAACGTCCGCTCGCCATGTTGTTGGATTACACGATCCGCCCAGAAATACTTCGGGTGCATTGCCATCACTCGAAGACGGTGACGTGGCAACATCGTCATCCTCTTTTTTGGACACCGGAGTGGCTGGCGCAACTTGACTCGTTCGATATGAGCCATTTTTAATCGTTGGACTACTATTTCTGCTTGTATTCAATTCAGTCGAACTAAATATTTTCCGTTTGCTAGTAATGCTGGTTGTTGTTTCCTTCAATTGTGCGGGTCTTGAGATTAGAGAGCTTATTTTTTTGGTTTCACTTGTCGACGAAAAATTGCATGTCCTGAAATAAGAAACATAGAGAAATTGAATATTTGGTTGTCGTTGCTATTGAGGTCAATGTTTCATGTTCATCCAAAGGTTCACATTTGGTAGTACCTTGAGTGGTTTTACTCGCATTTCACTCACACTCAGTCTGGTGATTTTGTACACATTCATACAGTTCGTACAACATTTTCGAGACGACAACAATACATTCATCCGGAGATAAGTATGACGCTTTATAACCACCAAAATAAGTACTGAATCAATATAGATTATTCCAGCTTTAGAGCTGCTCAAGGCGCACTCTCAACTCGTCCTGAAACTCATTTCGATGCATGTTAATGTCGACATCGTGTTTCGCCAGCATGTTGGGGCGCAATAACTGTCTTCAGTTGTTTTAGCGCAATGTTGCATTGGCAATACCTTTTAATAGAAATAAAATTCACGCGATACTTTCGACACATGCACCCACACAATGGTTAAACATTCACAATTAATAGCATGCATAATTAATTTCAAAAATAAATTACCATATATGAGGGATGTTGATTTCTTTAATGGTATTGGAAGAGTTCTTGCGTTTGAAACTTCATTTTCGTATTAGAAAACGAAATAAGTACGAATAATATGAAAGATAATGCTTTGAATAAGCACTAAACTCGCATTTCAGTCCGACTAGACCAAATACTCCAATTATGTAAGTCCCATAATGTCCAGTTTTGAACAGAACCGCGGCTTTTTTATGCCCTTTATATCCCTTATCTTATGTCCTCGATGTTATTTATTTCATATCCTTTATATCGATTTTTTTTAATTTCTCCCTCCCCCCAAGGGCCAGCCAGCTCCCATCTGCAAGGATGGTGGCTGGTACTAGGGCCGTATTAAATTAATGAAGTTCGCCGATCAAAGATCCGCGGACTTATTCATCTATGCCATTAAAAAAGCAGGAGAGGTCTGGCCCAGGGCGAGGCTCGAGGCCATACCTCAAAATACGAGATTCCCTCGCGACCCAGGGCTCGGGCGTGGATACCCACCGTACAGTCGGGTACCGACAAAATACTCTATTTTATATTATTCGCACTAGCAATGCGCATATTCCAACCCAAAACTGGAGAGTAGATCAGATGGAAGAACCCGCAGAAGGATTCCGTGAGGCTGTGTTCATTATTCTAAACCAGGAATCTCCGGCTCCCCTTGCTTTAACTAACGGGTTCCGCCAAATTAAGCTCCTGGTCTACAAGGGTGACGCGAACAAGGCACGGAAGAAGGCGCAGGCTAATCCGTCCGCAGATGACATGAGCCAGGGGAGTGGATGTGACCAATCGTCAATCACTCCATGTACTGAGCAGAATATTGACGAGGACTGGGTATCCGTCGGATCAGGCCTTGCGAATCTGGAGAACATTTCGGAGCTCCCATTTGCAAATGACACGCTCGAGTCTGACATCGATGCGGATACCGACGTTACGGTGGTGGAATCGGGATCATCTATGCAATGATGATCCGATTAATTCAAATTAACCTTCACCACTCGAAAGCAACGTCAGCTGCTCTCCTCCTACGTTGGGCGCGTCACACGGCACTCGTGTCATTTTGGGCTGTGACTTTAATGCGCACCATGTGGTATGGGGAAGCTCCGACACAAATGAGAAAAGCGACGTGATTTTCAAGTTCTTGTTAGGCACAAAACTGCTCATTTGCTGCGAACATACCTTTGTCACTAAAGACAGGCAAGACGTCCTGCATCTCACCCTTGTTTCAGAGGAAGCACGTGAAGCACTTCCTGCGGGATTGGAGGGTGTCAGCGGAGCACTCATTCTCTGATCACCGGTATCTGCAGTTTCGACTGGACGAGTACACCAGCAATAATTCAGTTGTCAGAAGTCGTAACAGAACCGACTGGTGTAAATTTTAATGAGTTTTCAAAGAAGCACTATCCCCATTACTCTGTCAACCATGTCAACCCTGGCAGCTGCGCTCGGCAATTCTGCCACAAAATCATGCCTAGTTACCAGACATAAAAGAAGGTGGAATGCTCGTATTGAAGAGGTAAGGGCTGTGAGCAGAAGAAGCTTCAATATGGCGAAGTCCTCGGGGTCAAACTACAAAGGAAACCTTAAACTCCTCAAAAAAGAAATCAGAAGATATAGCTGGGAGTCATGGAGGAGTTTCTGTGAACAGGTTGACAAATCTAGCGAGTCTTCCAGTCTGCGGAAAATTTTATCCACTACTCGAAACATGTCAAGTTATTTGCTGAAACAAGAAGGGACGTGGGCAACCTCTAGTGAAGAAACTATCGAGGACTTGTTTGACACTCACTTTCCTGACAGCTCACCTGGCGCAATACCAGAGTACTCTCCGATTGTAATAGCCCCCAATCGATCCCATGGGCTACTGATGCTGAATAGAAAACATTTAAGAAATGTGCTGGTCAAACCAGCCAGAGTTGACAACGAAACGATGAAGCCAATTGACGCCAACACTATTTAGATCGCCCAAATCGGCGAGAATGTAGGATCCAAGGATATCCCTCCTATGTTCTGCCAGAGCAGGGCAAGAACATGGAAGGTGAGAGCAACTTTCCTAATCCTCCTCGTCCCCACAGCTCCTACAGAAGTCATTGTGTGAGAGTCGAAGTCTCCTAGTATGCTCCCCGATTATGCCGTGTCCAGTGATAAGGACACGGCATAATCGGCAAATACTTTCTTGCCAATTTAGACAATCTAAAGAATGTTGGTGTCAATCGGCTTCATCGTTTCATTGGCAACTCTGGCTGGTTTGACGATTGAAAGAGGCTCAGCAATGCTGAATCTAGTGGGTATCACAACGGACTAGTCGGTGGTCTATGTGCGCTTTGCTCCTGTTTAGCAAGGCAACCCGTCTAACCTATCCTAATCAGTACATAACATACGGACAAGTTGCAAGAAGCATACTAGGCTAGTAGTGTTGGGAAGCTGGAGAAAACAGTTAGGTGGTTCCAAGATTCAAAACGTTATCACATACAGTAAAACCCCATGTAATCGAACTAAAGGTTCGTTGACGGCGTCAATTCGGATACTGAAATGCGGTATTAGTAGGTTTGGAGAGCCCTGGTTCGCGACTCCAAAATGTTCCTGCATATAGTAAAACCTTTTTTTTTACCGAGCCAAAGGTGTTTAAAGCCCCGTTCAGGCGGACCAACGGCATTTAGAGAGATACAATTTTGTACGAACATATTTGGGAAGCTGGGAAGATAATAAGCTAGTTTCTCGACTCCAGCCCTTTAGGCAAGGAAATGAAAAAGGTACTCAGTTATAAACGGAGTACCCTAAGCTGGATAACTGCCTAGGTTAAAGGGCATGGTAATTTTAAGGTTCATCTGGCCAAGATGAAAATCGAGGAAGATGACGTTTGCAGGCTATGTCTGGAGGAGGCTGAGACGGCAGCGCACATTGTGTGCGAATGTCCAGTACTGGCTAGCACGAGGTTGAGAAGCACAGGCAAGCTCACGATAAGTGTGGAAGCCATGAGTGAACTCAGCCTAGCAATAATACGGGACTCAGCGATGAAGAGAGAGGTCGACAATTATCAGTCGACATCTGGAAATCACTGATGACCAGGAGGGGAAAAGGGACCCAAAACATTAGTGATCTGCTTCGGATATCCCCCGGAATAAAATTTATTACTCTCGACTGCATTATGGCATATACAGTAAAACCCCGTTTGGCCGAACCAAAGAGCAAATTGTGTACAATGCATACGAAATATCAATGACAGAAAATATACAAACGCCATTCAATGTGCGTTCGGCCGAAGTTTTCTAACATTATATTTTCTTTATCATCAAGTAACGAAATGCTGTCAAAGTCGACATTAACTGCCTCGTTATCTTGAATCGTATGAATAGATATATTTTTCGATTGCACTTTATCGAAATTGTGTTAATTTTAGTTCTTTACATCATTGAATCGAATTGGTGTGAATAAACATGCAACCCTGTCAGCTGAGGCTTTGTATGATGAATTCAGATAGAAGGAAGGACAAAAGAAATTGCAGAATCTATTTCAATTGATGATTTCACCTTTTAATTTGTTGTGCTATGTATTTACACTTCAAATTCACATCAGTATCAAATGTAAATATATAGTAGTAAGTAGAAAGTAAATATCATATTTTTCGTTGATGCTTTGTGCTATGCACTGGGATCAATATTAGCTGGTTTTTTTTTTTGTACAGAACAGAGTAGAGCAGGATAAGCGCAAAAAAAAACCAAAGTGAGTTTCCTATATGGCCAGTTTATAGGGGAGGTTTGCAGTAGGATCTTGACCATTATCAGAATCAATTAACTAACCCATTCTACAAATATTTGTCGAATTTTTCAAGTCGCTAGCTTCATTCTATCAAAAGTTATTGCTTATTTGAAGTCTCACTTGTAGAGGAGGTAGGGGTTCCTTGGGTCGGATCTTGCTTATCATTGCTACCAACAAATCAAATCATGCTACAAACATTTATACAAACTTTCAAGTCTCTAGCTTCATTCCATCGAAAGTTATCGCTTATTTGAAGTTTCATTTCTAGGGGAGGTAGGGGTTCCTTAGGTTTGATCTAACCCATCTTAAATACCAACTAGCCCGATCTCACTTCAAACATTTGACCAAAACTTCAAGTCGCTGGCTTGATTCTGTCAAAAGTTATCGCTTATTGAAGTTGCATTTGTAGGGGAGGTAGGGGTTGCTTGGGTCGGATCTTACCCATTTTCAATACCAACCAAGTAGATCCTACTAACAAAATTTTGTCAAATTTTCAACTCGCTAGTGTCATTTTATCGAAAGTAATCGTAATTAAAAGAATATTTAATTTTTTGAAATTTGTAGGGGAGGTAGGCGTTCCCTTGATCTGATTATGCCCAACTTACTAGAACTTAAGCATCTTCTTACTCCAGGGTTACATCTCAAAAATCAGGTGTCTACGTCGATTGGTTCAAGAGTTATAGACAAAAAACCCGAAAAGTAGGGTAGTACGGGGCTCTTAGTAAGAAAATTACCGTTAGTTTTCAGCTGATCAATTTTATTTTTTCAGGGGAGTAGAAGATTATCCTCACGAGCAATCTGCCAAAGCTAGAGCTTCTTACGTTTATTTAATCGGGAGTTATAGATACATTTAATTATTTTACATATATAGGGGAGGTAGGCGTTCTCTTGGCCTGATCATGCCCATTTTCAATACCAACCAAGTAGATTATACTTCCAACATTTGACCAAAATTTCAAGTCTCTAGCTTCATTCTATCGAAAGTTATCGTGCGAACGGACAGACAGACAGACGGACAGACGGACAGACAGACAGACAGACAGACATGGCTTAATCGAATCAGGAGGTGATCCTGATCATTTATATATATACATTGCTATACCTCCGGAGCCTCCTTTAAGGTGTTACATATTTTCGTCGTGATAAAAACAATATACCCTATACTAAAAGTCTAGGGTATAATGATCGAGAGCGGATTAGAGTAGCGAAGACGAAAACTGGGCATGTCATTGCTGGGAGTGTATCTTGGTTTAGCTTAAAAATCAAACGTCAACTCAAAGTTCAACAGGAAACTTAAATCCTTAGTACAGATACAATCGGACAAATTTCTTTTTGGCAGTAGAATAATTTTTATGTTTACTTTCCATATAATGACACAAAACAAACATTTTATTGACAGTGCTTCCCAAACTGTAAACTGCCCGGAAACTTCGACACCTGTGCCGCCTGCATTTCAAAACGCAGACTACTTAACAGAGTGGATTTCTTGCACTAACCTTCTATCCAGAGCAGCTCAGATCAAATTGTTAGTGTAATCGTTTATCTGCTCTGCTCTGCATGACAGTTAAAAAACGCGCCTACTATTAGTTTGTAATTGAATGCCTTTGCTTCTAAGCTCAAGCTCGTTACACAAAACAAATGCCTGCATACTGGATAACAATAGACAATGGCTCTTCAATCTCATATATGGAAATTTATTAATGAAATAAATAATTTTATCGTAGACATAATTAACCATAGATACTCACCTGAATCGTTTTAAATCTGCCGCCAAAACACAGAATTCACCAAAGGTGAGGCCATTTAATTTGCTACCTTTGCGGGCAAAAGCCTTGGCACTTTGTAGCATTTCACTTACTGGAATCGCGTTAAGCGGACAGAAACTTTAGTTACACTATTTCTTAAATCTGTGCCTATTAGCCAAAATAGGTTCAGTACTCACTTTGTTTTTCACTTGGATTGAACTGAAGCTCGTGGAAGAGTTCTTGTAATCGATCGGCTGGTACTACATTACACCGCGCCTTGGTTCGCCACGCATTTAGGGCCTCCCTGGAAAACAACCAAAAAGATTAATTATGAGTGATCGTTAGGCACATATCAAGCACTTAAATAACTCACTCGGTATACACAAAACTTAGAGAGCCCATATTTAACTTAATTACGTAAACTAATAATTATCAGGAAAAAACTACTAATTTCACTGAATGCAATTCATTCACTCATAAGTCCATAGCATATTATATTGTTTCCCTTAATGTCTCGGAAGTCACATTGAAATCGATATAGGTGGATTTTGCTTTTGCGAAAAAGCGCTTGAATTGGATTGTCGAGCGAGACACACGTTTCACGAGTGGAATAACGTAACGTCTAAAATTGTTGAACGTTGGAAGAGATAGTAGTGTGGACGAAATCTTATCTTATCGCTTAATAAAAGGCCAACAGCGGTTGTGACGGTCATAGCAAAACTTTTTTTTCTGCTCTCTTTTGACGTTGTTTTTCCCGTTTGGCTTTTCTTCGCAACTCTCCACTGCTGCCTCTTTTTATACCGTAGACTTTATAAAGTAAAATAAAAGCTAGTGACTTGAAATTTTGGTCAAATGTTTGTAGTATGATCTAGTTGGTTGATTTTGAGAATGGGCAAGACTCCTAAACTAATGTTAGTTAAAATATCCACAACATCCGAATGGATGGACGATGAAACTTCTCATTGCATCCACAGACACAGTTCAAACTGACCATATAGGAAACTCACTTTTAATTTATATGGTGGTTGTCGGTACGTTTGGCATCACCACTAGGTCTGTACAGGTCTACGGTATATACTTGGACTCTCTGTTTTTGTATTTTCATTTTGTCGCTGGTGGATTGGAACGACTTTACAAAATTTAGAGCAAATACTTTCACGATAGTGTAATCGAATCCCGTATACTGTAAATTTAACAATAAATTGCTTTAAGTAGTCGGTAGAGTAGAGTGTATTTATAATGGGTATGTGTACTGCAATACTCGTATAACGGCAACTTGTTAAGGAATAAATCAATTAAGAATGTGATTAGAGAAATTGTTTTTAGATTACATTGATTAATATATACAAAGCACTCAGTTCCATGTTTTATGGAGAAGAGATCTGAATGATGCATTGTATAATATATATAGTAACAGGTTACCAAGGACTGTGATCGCGTTCAGTGGCCGTGATCGTTCGGTCACCGCTCTACTAATCTAGAGCTCTGAGATCAAATCTCGGCGCGGTCAAAAACTGCCTGTGAGTACTAATAGAACTCTCACAGTGCTCCGAGTTTGTCAGTATAAAGACGGCGCGGATAGGAGGTGCATGCTAGCAACTACACTTCCGAAAAATAGCTATGCTATTGAAACGTCAACAAGGTATAGAAATGCTAGAGATGTTGACGCGCCCATGCCCCTGGAGGGGTCAAGGCAATTAGAGAGAGAGAGAGAGAAAGACTGTGATAGCGATTTAAAGTCGATTAAATAACCAACTGGTGTGTGGCCCGGTTTCACATTGGCCGCGGTTTGGCGAGCGGATCAGTGTGTTGCATCAGTCTCATATTTGACTACCGGCGTTTCGGGTTCGAGTCCCGTCCACGACGACGTTCGTGGCCATGGATGTGCAGGAGGTGCATGCTGGCAACTGCATTCTCCGAAACCAGTTTATGCCGACGAAACGTCAACAGGGCCACGTGGAACAGTTGACGCGCTATGCTCCACAAGGGGTTAGGGCAATTGAGTAAAAAAATTGCACTCTGCCAATGGTGGAGAATACTGTAGCGAAAAATGTAGGGTGTACTTAGCAGGCGAAGGTATTCAGCCAAAAACTACAGCACCATTTATACTCCATAGCAAAATGGAAGAGCATAAAGGAGTAATAGAAGAATCATGGATTGCGTGCGATCGATGTTATACGCCAAACAATTTCGAAAGTAGTTGTTGTGGGCTGAACTAATTAACTAACAACAGGAGGGGCTATATGCCTGCCAAACCACACAAATTGACAGCTTAAGACTGGGACAATCTTCTTCTTGAAATCGACGAGAGATAAGAGAGTAAAGTTAACGGTTTTAAGATTGTCAGTTTCCAATTACGCATAAAGCTGTCAAACACTTCGTGGAAATAGTGAATACGGTTTAATTCACGAAAGTTTGGGGCTGGTTTTTGAGTCTAAAGAGCCCCGTTTATTTAGAGAAGACACTAGCGATATTTCCAGTAGGACAAATTGGTGCGGTAGTGGTTTTTGGTAAAATGAAGTGCCTCGTTGTTGGCTGCAAAAATAGCCAGCGTATCCAAAAGACGGGAGTGTCATTTTATAGGTAAGAAATTAAACAATCGGATATGATGTGCGTATTACTTGTTTTTTATTTTTCTGTCAGAAAACCCCGCTGTATATAAAAATATCCACCGTCCTATTGTTAATATCTCTCTTCTCTCGCTCCATGAATTTTGCTTATGTGCCACTCCATAGTTACTCGGAGAGGCTGAAGCTGTCAACACAGCAAAATACGTTCGAAATATAAAATAACACCGTGGAAAAATAGTGCAACAACTCCGTACGAAATATGGACGAAGAAGAAACCTTGTTTGGCGCATGTTAGAACTTTTGGTTCGATAGCATACATACATATATGCATGTGCCAAACGAAAAAAGATCGAAATTATCCCCAAAGGATTTTGCATCAATGTAAGAGAGTGTGTGCTCGTAGGTGGGGAATTTCACCTAAAGCGACACACTGGATTTACACAATGATGGTAAGACCCATTCTAGCCTACGCATCAGTGGTATGGTGGCCAAAAGCCATGCAGAATACCACAAAGCAAAAGCTGGATGGGGTACAAAGGATAGCTTGCGTAAGCATATGTGGTACAATGCGCACCACATCAACGCGAGCAATGGAAGCATTGCTGGGACTGCCGCCGTTGGGCTTATTTATAAAGAAAACGGCGGCGCTTTCGGCAATACGCATGGAAAGGGATGCCATGTGGCATCGCTTTGGAACTAGCAGCGGTCATAAGAGCATCCTAGACATTATTAATGATGAGGTCAGGGAGACTCTATTGCGGGTAGAAGGCATGAGTAGACGTAGGGTAGTTGAAAGACTACACAAGACTCACATTGCAGATGGAAACATACACAATGAGTGTATGTACAATGACATCAGCATCTTTACTGATGGCTCTTTAATGGACGGTAAAGCGGGGGCGGGGGTTTACTCTGAAGAGCTAAATCTAGCATGTGCGCTTAGTCTAGGAGAGTATGTGTCCGTATACCAGGCAGAGATGCTTGGCTTGTTGCATGCGTTGGACCACCCGCACCTGACCTGCGGGGGAAGAAAATCCTTATTGCACTGGACAACTAATCGGTGATCAGACGCATGCAGCAGACGAACATAAACTCTAAACTGGTACTAGAGTGTGTCCGGAAGCTCAACACGTGTGCCTCAGAAAATGAGGTTACGCTGATGTGGGTAAAAGGACACATAGGTACAACAGGAAATGAGGCGGCGGATGCCCTAGCAAAACAGGGATCTGCGGCAACTTTCATTGGCCCAGAACCCAGAGTTGCTCTGGGGTACGGCATGATTGGAGCGAAGGTTGGGGAGTGGATGGACTCCATGCATCAACAAAGATGGCAGGAGCTAGTCACTTGCAAACAAGCTCGGAATGCAATGACCAGCCCTTTAGGCAGGGAAGCGAGAAAGGTACTCATTTATAAACGGAGTACCCTAAGCTGGATAACTGCCTTGGTCACAGGGTATGGTAATTTTAAGGCTCATCTGGCCAAGATGAAAATCGGGGAAGATGACGTTTGCAGGCTATGCCTGGAGGAAGCCGAGACGGCAGCACACATTGTGTGCGAATGTCTAGCACTGGCTAGCACGAGGTTGAGGATCACAGGCAAGCACACGATAAGTGTGGAAGCCATGAGTGAACTCAGCCTTAAACAAATGCTAGCAATAACACGGGACTCAGTGATGAAGAAAGAGGTCGACAACTATCAGCCGACATCTGGAAGCCACTGATGACCGGGAGGGGGCGAAAAGGGACCCAAACGTCAGTGGTCTGCTTCGGCTATCCCCCAGAATATAATAATAATAATAATCCCCAAAGAGTAAAAAGATGATACTTGTTGGATATGAAGGGCAGCATTCAAACTAAAGACTATTCGATCTAAAAACAAAAATCATTTATTTTAAATATCGCGAGATGCTTCCTTCAACGAAAGTGATGTCAACCTTGACCAGTGTAATGGAACTTCGAAATTTTTTCCATTGTTGATGATGATGCTGACAGAAAATAGTGCGAATATAATGAAAGCATTTCTACGAATGGTGAAGCTGTCAAAGCAAAACGAAATATACGTCCGCGTGATCCTTTCCGGCAACCCGAACATTTGGAATTGCATTTTACGGACAAGTTGTTACCACCTAAAGCGGAAATGAACTACAATTCGCCGTGTTGGTTCTTACTACACGAAGCGGAAATGGTCTGTAAACCCACACTCAAGGAATTTCCGCTTTAAGGAGCACATCCTACGGAAGATATTTTTGCTAAAAACTAAGACCACAGCTAAAACACGTGTAATACATGATCGATATAAACATGGATTAAATTCAAATTTGATTATGTCATGTTTTACAATTAGAAAATTCTGTTACGCTTTGATTGCTACCACCATCACAGCTGGCTATTAATATTAAATTTATTTAAATATATTTTGAAATTTCTGCTCTATGAATAAATTGCAAGTAGCGCTAACGTATCTTAAAGTAATGATTAATATTACGACAGAATCAACACCAGATTAATTAAAACATTTTCATATTAATCCTCTCGTTTAGCATCTCTAAAGAGGTGGAATGCTGTTGCGGATTCTTTGTTTGTTGTTTTTTCTTGTGAAGATTAATTAATACAGAAGTCCGCTGATCTGAAACGTGCTTGCGGCCTTCTGATGAAATCGATATGTCCTCGATCGATATGCATAGTGTTAGCGTTTGTACCATGAATCCATGAATTTGCAATTACACAGGTTATGAAACCGGAACATAGAGGGCCGCAAATGAGGGTTTTATAGTGATCGCCTTACTTGGGATGTATCAAAGATTGCTTTCTCATTCCTCTGGAGTACCCACCCCTACAGATAAATAAAAACGAACTAAAATGTCCTCGTAGTTAACTTTGACCTGACAGAGGAAATCTACCTACATACCTACTTTTCTGCTGCCTCACTCTGCTATGGTTATTTCAAATTGACATAAAACACATAACAGAAATGGAATTTTATCATTGTTCCTTTTGATATGATATCCCACATGCCAATACCCGATAAATGTAAAAAGTGGATCCTTTTATTAACACTTTTCGCCGGAGTACTCTCTTTCTCTCTCTTTCAATTGCCCTAACACCTTGTGGGGCATAGCGCGTCAACTGTTCCATGTGGGCCAGTTGATGTTTCGTCGACATAAACTGGTTTCGGAGAATGCAGTTGCCAGCATGCACCTCCTGCACATCCATGGCCTCGAATGTCGTCGTGGACGGGATTCGAACCCAAAACGCCGGTAGTCAAACATGAGACTGATGCCTCAACACACTGCGCTACCGGTCGCACTACCTAAAAGTGATGGACTTAATGGCACACCAATTCGATGTTTTCAACTACACCGGGGCCTTTTTTGCCGTGTAGAATGTTTTCATTTCTAAAAAAATAATGTAATCAAACTAAATTCGGATTTATAAAAAAGAAATGTGTAAATTTTCTTGCTTCATAAAATACAACAAAATTTATTAAATGTCCAGTTAAGTGCGCAATTAAGTATAGTGTAAGTATTTGTGTTATCGTATATCTCGAGTGATGAAATAAACAAAAATAGAAATTCAGTAACTCTTCATAAATACTCGTATATCATCAATACAAATTCTCAATGGAGATGATAATAAAAAAAAATCGCATTAGCAAAATTTTCAAAACCGAGATAATCATTACACTTTTTGAGGCACTTATCGCGTATTTCAATGAAATACTTTTTATGTCCAAGATAAATGCATTATCGAAAACATGGTATTAGTGAACTCATGATGAACTGAAGCACGACATCAAATTTCTAGACTGATCTGGTTTCTTGGTTTAAAGTCTGCAGATATCTACGATATTAGGGAAAATAATAATTGCAGAAAATCTCAGTAACGTGATAAGTGTGCCTACTAGACCGCCCATCATCCATCAGACCAACAGAACTATAATATAAAAACCAGAACATATGGCACTTGGTTCACTGATCTGATATTGCCAACCTGTCGCTGCTATATCACCTGAAGTCAATCAATATTACCTGTTCATACCCCCATAGTAGTGTCCGCATATGATGTCATCATCAAAATCAATTTATTGTATGTACTCATCTGATCGATTAAACGATTGGAAAGCCATAATCGGCTTTATACAAGACAAACTAAATCCGTAGAGGCGATTCTCCACAAAAGGTTAATTGGATAGGCGAGCTACTACATACTAATCGAATCTACAATTAATGATGTGTACGGCAACATTAAGTTTGTATCTTCTACATACTTACCAAACTATGTATCTAGAAATAAAAATGAAGCACTCTGGTTAAGTGTCCATAAATGAATCCCGATGAGGATAAATTCCCCAGAAACTGATATCATATGCTCAAATATGGAAGCTAGCCACAATGCGCAACCATGAGGTAAACTTTACCTTGAAAAGTATCTTCCTAGCCCATTTATAGATGGACAGCTTTAGATAATTTATGTGTTACGATTTATTTACTTTTCAATGTAATGAATCTAATTTTGTGGTTTTAGCCCAATCAAATAAGGACCTCTGAATTGAAGGCAATAAGCTGAATTTTGTTTACACCTTCCTTTTGACGTTCAAAATACTGGGTAAAGAATCACATAATAAGTACGTGTACGCGTCTTAGGCTCAATTCACATTTCCGCATGAACAGGATGAGCCGCATGCTGTCGCGCCACAACCATCTACTTTTGAGTTAGTCACTAATGTGGTTTGTTCATGCGGCTCGACTCACCCGGTTCATCCTGTTCATGTGACAATGTAAACTGAACCTTAGGGCTTAGGCTTACTTGGTTGGTATTGAAAATGGGTAAGATCCGACCCAAGCAACCCCTACCTCCCGTACAAATGCAACTTCAAATAAGCGATAACTTTTCACAGAATCAAGCCAGCGACTTGAAGTTTTGGTCGAATGTTTGAATTGAGATCGGGTTAGTTGGTATTCAAGATGGGTTAGATCCAACCTAAGGAACCCCTACCTCCCCTAGAAATGAAACTTAAAATAAGCGATAACTTACGACAAAATAATGCTAGCGACTTAAAATTTTGGTCAAATGTTTGTAATAGGATCCAGTTGGCTAATATTGAAAATACGTAAAATCCGACCAACGAAACCCCTACTTTCCCTACAAATGAAAGTTCAAATAAGCGATAACTTTCGATAGAGTGAAGCTAGAGACTTGAAATCTTGTTTAAATGTTTGTAGCATGATCTTATTTGTTGGTGGCAATGATGAGCAAGATCCGACCCAAGGAACCCCTACCTCCCCTACAAGTGAAACTTCAAATAAGCGACAACTTTCGATAGAGTGAAGCTAGAGACTTGAAATTTTGATTAAATGTTTGTAGCATGATCTTATTTGTTGGTGGCAATAATGAGCAAGATCCGACCCAAGGAACCCCAACCTCCCCTACAAGTGAAACTTGAAATAAGCAATAACTTTCGATAGAATGAAGCTAGCGACTTGAAAAATTCGACAAATATTTGTAGAAAGGGTTAGTTGATTGATTTTGATAATGGTCAAGATCCTCCTGAATGATTGCCAGCCTTCCCTATAAACTGGCCATATAGGAAACTCACTTTTAATGCATATGGTCATTACCAATTGGTACTTTTGGTATCACCACTAGGTCTGTTCAAGTCTAGGGTATATACGCTTCGGCCTGGTTTTTCTTGACACCGGTGTTAATTGACACGCGAGTACTGGACTAGAAGGTTATTTCTGAAAAGTGATAGCAAATTCCCTAGTATTTTTGTCTATTCTATAGTTGTCCTTATTTTTCCAATCCTCTCTCTCTCTCAATTGCCCTAACCCCTTGTGGGGCATAGCGCGTCAACTGTTCCTTGTGGCTCAGTTGACGTTTCTACGCCATAAACTGGTTTCGGAGAATGGAGTTGCCAGCATGCATCTTCTGCACATCCATGGCCACGAACGTCGTCGTGGACGGGATTCGAACCCGAAACGCCGGTAGTCAAACATGAGACTGATGCCTCAACACACTGCGCTACCGGTCGCTCGATTTCCAATAACAATTTCAAATTAAGCGCCCCTTAAGCTATAAACTTTTCGTGCATGATTTCCCAATGACTAGGCAATAATGTAATTACACTTTCTCATTTCACTGTACCATACTCTATGTTTACACAAATTCCGAAGATAAAACAAAAAAAGTGTGCGGATTTTATTGAATTTTTCAATAAACTACATTCTAGGTAATTCGCTTTCAATATGCATGATAAAAAGTATGTAGTCATAGTCATATATATGTACGTCGAAAGCAATGACGTTTTCTACTACATAATTGGAAGTGAGCCTCCACACATTTCCAAAGATTTTATGAATGGCTATCTCGTAGGCGAATTTAACTGTTCAGCATTTTCTTTGAGTAACGTAATTTCGTGTTTTCAATTTAAATATAGACACAACACGGTTATTTTATCGATTATCTATTTTGATTTGAGAAAGGCGTCTTGAGTCGGTGGAAATTATTATTATGGAAGATTTTTTATTTGAAGGCGGAAAATAGCAGTTCTTTAGCACTGCAATAATAAATAGTTCGAGAAAAGTATAAATACAGAAATTTAACTTCTCGGCGACCGTCAGAAAAAAAAATCCCCGGAGACATAGACTAAGGGCGAGTAAAGGCTTGAATTCGAGCGAAAAGCTGGATAGAGTCTGAAAACTGAAAATACGAAGAATCTCCGCTCATACATTTTCACAAAAAAAAAACTACATAACATAGCAGAGTAAAAACAGAGAAGTCCATTTTGAAATGTAAGTGGATTTAAGATACGACACCAACCCGCCCCGAGACCTGTTGCAAGACCAGCCAGAGGACCTGCTGCAAGACCAGCCACGAGACCTGCTGCAAGACGGATTCGAACCCGAAACGCCGATAGTCAAACATGAGACTGATGCCTCACCTCAACACATTGCGCTACCGGTCGCCCCATATAAACCTCCTTTTCCCATAAAATATCAAAGAAATATTTCATGAATACATTGAAGTAACTCAATTTTTTTAGAAGTTGCTACGAGTATTCTCACCAAGTTGCCGTTACCAAAACGAGCGATCATTATGTAGGATTTAGTATTTATTTTCGCAAATATTATTAAATCTACCACATTTCACGCATTTCCCAATATGGTGAACACAATATAAAATCTAGTCGGTACAAGTGTAGTACGAAAGGAAAAACACACATTTTTCGCCTATCCATGTCATGTTAATGA
Organism: Chloromyia formosa; assembly: GCA_964017055.1. Lineage (NCBI taxonomy): Eukaryota > Metazoa > Arthropoda > Insecta > Diptera > Stratiomyidae > Chloromyia > Chloromyia formosa. The sequence goes on along the minus strand of OZ024816.1, from coordinate 22,723,241 downwards.
TTATAGGTGGTATAAAAGTATGTTTTCGTATGATGACAGTATCGGTAACGAAAACCGTCACCATTCTGCAAAGGAATAATGGGTGGTAGTAGTAGCGATTACAAAAGTGGTAGGCATAATTTTTGAAATATTTGCTGCTTTAGTTTAAACAGGTTGTAGGCGGACGACCTAATTATTATTAATCGTATGATACAATCATTAATTTAGCTAATGGATATGTTATTAATCATTTATATTTGTTTGCTAGGTTGAATACTATTGCTGATGGAGTTTCTGTGAAAATACGGTTGGATCATGTTTTTGATACTTTATTAACGCACTTTCGGAGAAGCTCTTTTGTCTCTTCGTGAGGTAAAGGTGCGTTCTCCCCAGGCGACTTTTGTTGGACGACAAGTATTTGCTGCCGACAATCGTTCACGCGTTTCGACAAAAGTCAACATCTTCACATACCATCGAACACAAAACACGGAGCACACACTATTACAGCGCAATCGCAGTCAAATCTGTCCAGCTTCATTCGATTAAAATCACGTCATATGGCATCGCTCAGAGTCGAATAACAAAGCTTTGACTGGGACAATATTTCGGTGTTCAACTTAAAAGTTTTGCAAGTGTTGAAAATACAGTTCTCTCGGGGAATCTCGTTACATTTTTGTCGTCCGACTTTTGTCGTTCCGTGATGGAATCTGTTGAACTGATCGACGCTTCGGCTATTTATAAAAAACTAACAACGGTTTTTATTATTTATTTTTTATTTTTCTTTTTGCGGAAAAAAATTTTTAGCAGTAGAATTCGGTAAAATTTTTATTTAAAAAAAGTTTGTGTTATTTTTTTGGAAGCAATTCTAATTCAAATTCACAACTTGAAGCAAAGCATAGCCCGTACACTCAGAAAAATTTCCCGTCATTTTTTCTTTCCTACCTTGGACTATAAATGCCAGTGGCGGATCCAGGCTTTCGTAAAGGGAGGGGTCTAACTTTCAATAACATTCTCCATTAAGGGGGAAATTGAGGCCAATTTTTTTTTTTTGTTCAATGGTAGTAAGACTAAGAATCATTTTGAAGTACATAATTACAACGAAGTGAGGGTTCAACATATGTATGTTAATATTTTAGGGCTACGGCTGTGGAGCTTGACTTGACAATAAGATTCTGCAGAATTTGGAAAACGCTACCTATTACTGGACAACGTTCCGTGTATTAAGAAGTCTGAGCTCAGAGAATGGCTGCAGAAAGGGAAAAAAATTAAGAGGAATATTCAGAGTCTAGTTACAATATATGGTCGGAGATGTTTCCTTCTGTGCGTTGCAAACTTCATGACCTAGTTAATAATATCCTTTCACATCCGTGAAGGGTATAAAAATATTTATTTGGGCAGCCGACTCATTTTGTATGTTTGCTATTCCATTCCATTCCAAAATCGACATTTTATTCATAAAATCTATGAGCTTCTCAAACTGTATAAGTCAACTGCATTGCTCGCGGCGAACTCAACGTGGTTGAATTATTCGGAATCCGCCTTAGAACTAATTTCGTTCTCCAGCTGCTCATTCAGCACAATCCAGAACAGAACAATGTTAGGCACGTTTTCTTGTACTGGACAGACCAGGATAAGCGGTAAAAAACGCAATAGAGCAGATTAGAGTAGCGAAGATGAAAACGAGGCATGTCTTTGCTGGCAGTGTGTCTTGGTTTAGTTTAGCATTCAAACGTCAACTCAAATTTAAAGAGGAAAATTAAATTCTTAGTACAGATACAATCGGACAAATTTCCTTTAGGCAGCAAAATCATCTTATATGTTTACTATTCCATATAACTATCATACATAAAACGAACATTTTATTGATATGAAATGAATTTTATGTACTATACTTCCCAAACTGTAAACTGCCCGAAAACTTCGACACTGGCCACGTTTATGCCGTCGAACTAAAAGTCGATTTAACTAAATCGTTTTAGTGCTAGTACTTGTTCGTGGTGTGTTTATACCGACCATACGAAGAGGTACTAAACATGAAAGATGTCAGCTGTTAGGTTAGGTAACAGGGTTGCTGAAAACAGCACACTTAGACCAGAAAACCAGAAAACATAGGTCCATTGTGATACCCTAGGAGAACCAAACAGCAACGTATTAGAACCACCCGGAGCCGCTGACGAAACGAAGGAGTTGTCCCACCTCCACCTCCGCCAGCTCCCCAAGATGGTTGTAAAAATATTTACCAAGAGTTGACCTTCTCAATTGCGCAAAAGCCGGGCACTCGCAGAGCAGATGAGTAATACTTTCCTCTTCCTCCTCGTCCCCACAGCTTCTGCAGTAATCAAAGAAAGGAAGCCGTAGCCTCCTGGCATGTTCGCCGATAAGGCAGTGTCCAGTAACGGAGCCGACCAGGCTGATCTGGTATTTAGTCAGCGACAGTAGTTTAGTAGTGCGGTTGATATTCTGCCTCGGCCAGATTAGCTTGGCATTATAGCAGGAAGCGCCATCAGTCCACCTAAGGTGGGATTCCCTGATCGCAGCTGATTTCATTCTGGATTTTACCAGGGCAATCGGTGTAGCGATATCGCTGCTAAGCTGCAGAGCCACGTCGGTGGCACCCCTCCAGGCGAGCTCATCAGCCCTGCAATTACCAGAAAAGCCATGATGGCCAGGTATCCAGCACAGGATAATATCGAAGAAATCACCCATCTCCGCTAGCCTCCCCCTGCACTCCGATAGGCTTTTCGAAGTGCAGAACCCTGAATCGAGGGATTTTATTGCGGCTTGACAATCCGTAAAGATAGTGATTTTCGTCGTGGAGATCGCGTGAAGACTCAGCCAAGTCACCGCTTCCTTAATCGCAAAAATTTCCGCCTGGAAAGCACTGCAGTATTCCGGTAGCCGGAAGGATAGGTGAAGGTTCAGCTCCTCAGATAATACCCCAGCACCCACACCTTCGGCAGTTTTCGACCCGTCCGTGTAAATTTCCAGCGAGTGCGGTATAGATGGACCACCACTTTCCCACAGACTCCGCGATGGAATCAGGTTTATGTGATTCTTCATGAACCATCGCTTTGGTGAGATGTAATCAATCGACTCAGGAATCTCTGCGTCGTTCAAGATCGTTGAGTGACCGGTTCCCAAGGTTATCCACTGGTAGGTCTCTCTAATTCTAATGGCTGAGTTCGCCGCCATGAGCTTCGCCTGAATATCCAACGGCGACAGGTTGAGCATCATATCCAAAGCAGCAGATGGGGTTGATCGTAGAGCACCACTGAACGACAGACAAGCTGTTCTCTGCACCTTGGCTAATAATTGAAAGTTAGCTGCCTTTTGAAGGGCATTCCACCAGACTACGACTCCATACAGCAGTATGTCAGCTGTTGGTTTGTGACTGCGGTGACATAGGTTAAGAAAATGTCAAGGGGCAGTAGCCTCCTAATAAAAACGCGTTTCTACCGCTACAATCAAAGGATGAAACGAATGCAGAGTTTCAGGAAACGATGAGGTATTTATATAACAAACAAAATATAATTTTCAACAACAACACCATTAGCGAAGACCGCAACACCACCTAGTCCCAATTTTTCAGTCCAGTTCTGCATAGCAAGTGGAGCTAAAATTGGTACCAAAACTAGCTAGTGCGACATGTTTATGTCGTCGTGAGTTAGCTCGAATTAGTTAATCCTCGAAGATAGTTCTGCGGCATAAACAAGGCCATACTTGCGCCGCCTGCAATTTAAAACGCAGAGTAGAATTCTCGCAATAACCTTCTATCTAGAGCACATTACCTCAAATTGTTAGTGTAATTATGTGTCTTAACCTGCTCTGCATGACTGTAAAAAAAACGCGTCTGTTGTTAGTGTAACACGTACACTCGATCCAGAGTATTTACCAATAAAACGCGGCTATTATATGAAACCATAAATTCTAAACCAAACAGACACAAACATCGCGTTCGTTGTCATGACTACATCATGTTGTATTAATAGATTCAAAAGACGATTGCATAAATTAATATTTACGTCAATTGTAATCATCACTAGTATAATCTTCCTCTATTCGAGAATCATACAGTAATCCACGTATTCGATAATCACCACCATCACAACATGAGTAATCCCATTTCTAGTACAGTATCATTCATTCAAGAAAAGATTCATAAACACTTACTACTAGCGTCGCAATATCAAACAGTATTGTTCAAATCTTTCACGTTCGTAATTTATAATGGGAGTAATTTAGAGTCAATCTAGGTAACTTTTAGTTCAAAAGATGATTCTTGACTGTTTGTGGAGCACAGAGAAAAAAAGATACGAAGATTGGCGCTAGTAAACAAGACTAATGAAGGTAAGTATGTAACCTATTAGGTGCGCTTACAAATTTGTTTTGATTATCTTTGTTGCAGATAAGAGAGGCAATGAGTCGTGTACATAGACAGCATACTGTTGTTTACATTCGTGAGATATATTAAATTCATGAAAATTAACTTTGCATACATGTAGTAAATTAAAATGTGTAGCTGCTGTTATTTTTGCTATCAAGGATGCAATTCTTCTAGATAAGATGATGACGATACTTTCAAATGGGCAATTTGATCTAGGTTAAAGTCCACGTGCTGGAAGAAATTTCCATTAATTTTTTTAAAGAGTCTTCACGAGTTGCTGATTCAGTCTGCGGGGAAACCCAAAAATGCGTTTATCACGCCCGTTAAGTTCATCTACAAAATAATATAAGCCCATTGACATTAAAAATATTATGGGTAAGCATATACAAGCGAAAGTGATAGTTATCGGGCATTAGTAATTGAAGAAATATGTAAGATTGAAATGTAAACATGTTTTTCAAAATACTATAAAAATATTTGCATTCATGACAAATCTCTTCGAGATAGATGATAGACAAAACTTCCTGGAAAACGTAGGACTTTGTTTATGCTTCAATTGCGGACTCCATAACGTTGTTTTCGAATATAACGGGGTTCAGGTCAGATTGTGATGATGACCGGATACAAGTTTTTTCAATGACACATGTTAAGAACCATTCTTCGTCAAATTTGACGAAGCATGCTTACCAATCCATCATCTAGCTCAACAATTATCTACTTCTAGAAATTCTAGCTTTTCTATTATCTCTCAAACAAAAAATGTGTCACATTGCATGGACAATTTAATTTTGAAACCCACTAGAGATAAAAAGCCCACTTGAAAGACTTTCGCTTGGATAAAAAATGGTAGGCTAAACGCTTCGAAAACGGAATAGTAAAACGGAATGTAGGTGAAGAATTATAGTTTTATATTTTTAAGTGAAAACAAAAAAATCAATGGGCAGAAGTCTGCCATTCTGTTTAACATGACATCAATATGTCCACCTACACTATTTAAATTGTTTAAATTTTAAACATGTCTGCAAAAAAATGGTGACATTGAAGGTAGGTTGCAAATTAGCGGAGCCGTTGTGCAATTTTGTGAAAAGCCGTTTTCTTTTTTTTTTTTAATTAATGCGAAATATATTTCTGACCTTTAGAATAATTTTGTCATTTTTAAATAGTGGAGAAAAGCGGTTCTATAGTCAAACAATTAAAGCTGTTGTTGGGTAAACATGTTGTACTACTTCATTTTAAAAGCTATGAAAAAAATTATTGTTTTTTTTTTCATTATTAGGCGACTTTTTGTTCGTTTTCAATTCAAATAAAGTAAAATTTTTTTTTAAGAATTTCCACCGAAGCCATTAAAAAAGAAAACAACGAACTACATGAATGAGGCATGAATGAAAGAAAAATTCAAATTTGTGGGCAATCATTACGACGACGACGAAAGGAAGACGTCAAACTGCCAAATACGTTACACGTTCTTTAATGGCTATTTTTATTGGCTATTTTTATATGTCAAAAATATACGGAAAGCCACATCATGTATGTGATAAATTTAGTATTTTCTTTTAAGCAATGAAAAATATAGCGTGGGACGTTGTTTTGCAAGCAGAAATGACTGTAACCGCATAAAGGTCCAGATCAAAGTCGCAATTCTAAGTTTTTTGAAAATTTTGAGGCGGAAATGTTGTCAGGAGGTGTGAGCCGGTGTGTCCACGAGCAGTATGGCATATGGAGTTTAAAAGAGTATTATGTATGTATTCTAATGAATTGACATCGAGGACTATTTATACCGAGCTAGTCGCCTCGTCCGAGAGGAGAGGCATGAGTAGGAGGAGCACTCCGCAGGGGGCGTCCTTTCCCCACTTCACTGGATCGTCACTATAAATCGCCTGCTTTGTCAGGTCTCAAAGCAGGCGATGGCAGCTGGGCTGCAAGGTGATTGTCTATGCGAATGACGTTGCCACTGCTGTATCGGGGAAGTTCCCCAGTACACTTAGTGAGGTTCTACAGAATGCTCTTTCTTTGCTAACCAAATAGGCCGCAAATTTTGAGGTTAAAGTCAATCCAAGTAAGGCGGAGCTTGTGCTTTTTCCAGGAAACATACGATACTATCAGTGGAACCTCCTACACTGGAAGGTGTCAGACTGATTCTTACTGATGAGGCCAAATTCCTGGGAGTTATCTTCGATAGGAAGCTGACCTTCCAGTTCAGCCAGTATCGCCCTATACTGCTGTAGGAAGGCTATATTGGGAGAAACTGTGGCCTACAGCCGAAAATTGTGCGGTGGGTCTATGTGTCCATCGTGTGCCCTTTACTGATGTACGGTATTGTGGTCTGGTGCAATGCACTTAATACAGCAGTAAATCTTAGGACGACTCCTAGTGATGTTCTTGATGCATTGTTTGAAGCCGGGGTCTACTCCGAATGATTGAATATATAGGTAGACTTATCAATTCGTCTCCCAGACCACTGTAGCGTTCTTCAGGCGGAGGTTTCGGCAATTAGAGAGGCATTGTTCTGCCTGGGGCGTAATGTTATTACGGTTAGGTTAAGTTAGGTTAGAGGGGCTGCCATGAATTGTCACAGCTCATTTAGACCACAAATGGGTCCGTTGTGATACGCACGGTATCTACTAACCTGTATAGATAAAGACTAATCAAACGAAATATGTAGTTTGAATGATAGTTAATACGATTACGGATTACTCTTCATTTACACGGACAGCCAGTCTGCGGTAAGGCCCTTGAGTCCATTCTCACCACAGCAAGGACGTTAGCGGATTGCCACGCATCTCTCTCAGAAATGGTTAATTTCTTTAATATCAAGCTATGCTGGATACCTGGTCATAGCGGTTTTTCCGGTAATATCAGAGCTGACGAACTCGCTCGAAGGGGCGACCGGTAGCGCAGTGTGTTGAGGCATCAGGCTCATGTTTGACTACCGGCGTTTCGGGTTCGAATCCCGTCCACGACGACGCTCGTGGCCATGGATGTGCAGGAGGTGCATGCTGGCAACTGCATTCTCTGAAACCAATTTATGCCAACGAAACGTCAACTGGCCCACAAGGACAGTTGACGCGCTATGCCCCACAAGGGGTTAGGACAATTGAGTAGGCCTACATCTACGACTGACATGCATCCGTTATTATTTGACATTTAGGGCGACCACAGAGTGAAAGCTGAAGCTAATGCTTATGCTGGTGTTTTGATTGTGAACATTCTACGAAGAGAAACATTCACATGAAACGTGCTCATGAAGCTTCCCCTCCCCATGTTGCAGAAGATTACATTTGTAATTGTCCGATGTATTCGTTAATTTTTATGTGTCTTATGAATGGCACTTGGTCGGATGTGAAGGTGGTTTTTATCCCGAAGGCGGGCAGAAGCTCGCACCCACGTCCGAAAGACCTTCGTCCCATAAGCTTATCGTCAACCTTGCTAAAGATGCTGGAGCGTCTTATTGAGGGTGTCTACACGAGGCACAATTGTTCCGGCACAAAACCGGTTTTTGTAGGCGAGATGCATGAAGGGAAAGGTATAGGAAGGGAACAAAACTTGTGCTCGAAAATTTCAAGCACAACAATTGTTCCCAACCAATACACGCACTTTTCGCATCCTTCCACAATATAGAATCAAATCAATACATTGAAAAAGCCCTACATGTATACAAGTTGTTCTCGTTTCGATGTGCTTCGTGTAGACAGGCACATAACCGGTTTTGTGCCTGGAACAATTGTGCCTGGTGTAGACAGCCTCATTGACATATACTTAAGGGACACTATTCCATCACACCTTCTCTCCTCTTCGCAGCATGCCTACTGGAAGGGGAGATCGGTGGACACAGCTTTGCATTCATTAGTAGCATGTATTGAGAAATCTCTAACTTGCAAGGAATATACATTGATGGTTTTCTTGGATATTGAGGGGGCCTTTAACAACGTCAAACCGGCGGCTATTTCGAATGCTCTCTTGAGTTTGGGTATGGATGGCCCGATCTGTGAGCTTATTAGTCTGATGCTAACATCCAGATTCATTAGTACCAGTTTGGGTTCATCCAAAAAACGCAGGCAAGTTTGTAGGGGTACTCCCCAAGGAGGTGTCTTGTCCCCCCTTCTTTGGAACGTGGTGGTTAACAAGTTGCTTCTGGATTTGGAGGCGATTGGCTGTGATGTTATTGCGTATGCGGACGATATTGCCATTTCTATCTCGGGAAAGTTTCCCGGGGTTCTTAGTGAAATTCTGCAAAATGCCCTAAATATTCTATCTCAGTGGGCTAGGCAAGTGGGTGTGGGGGTCAATCCGTCCAAAACAGACCTTGTTCTCTTCACCAGAAGGAACACTCTACCTTCATTGATACCACCATTGCTGGAGGGGACCAGACTGGCCCTTAGCGAAAAAGCCAGATTTCTGGGACTTATATTTGATAGAAAGCTCTCCTGGAAGGCAAATATCGAGGAGCGAGTTGTTAAGGCAACAGTTGCTCTGTACTCTTGCAGGTATGTGGTATTTTGGTTGTACGTATCAGTCGTACGCCCTATTTTAATGTATGGGGTAGTAGTTTAGTGGATTGCACTCAACAAGGCGTCCTACAGGACTCTATTGAACAAAGTTCAAAGATTATCCTGTATTGCTATCACTGGTGCTCTCAAGACCACACCAACTGCTGCTCTTAGTGTAATGCTTAATTTGCTTCCCTTGAACATCTTGGCCGAACAGTTGGCTGCAATCACGGCCATTCGTCTTCGGGAAACGGGACAGTGGAAAATGACTACTATTGGCCACTCGACTATAGTGGACAATCTTGATATTCCAGAAGAAACAGATTACACCTCTCCAGTGTACTCCTTCGACAAAGGCTATATCAGCCTAATACCCTCTCGACAAGAGTGGGGCGTAAACGGTACTCCAGAGTCGGAAGCTATAAGCTTTTTTACGGATGGCTCGAAAACAGAAGAAGGTGTAGGCGCTGGTATCTTTTCAGAGGGACTGGATTTTGGCTTGTCACTCCGTCTTCCAGCATTCTGTAGTGTCATCCAGGCGGAGATCACTGCAATTACCGAAGTTTTGGCTTGGTTGGGCTGCAATGTCGTATCTGCTAGGACTATTACTATCTATACCGATAGTCAGGCGGCGATAAAATCCCTGGACGCTGCACTTTCTACTTCGAAAACCGTGGTGATGTGCCGCTCTGCTCTCAAGGAACTCAGCGACTTTTTCAACATCACTTTGTGCTGGATACCAGGGCATAGTGGTTTCAGCGGTAACTGCCGGGCAGACGAGCTGGCTCGGGTGGGTACCACCAGTGTGGACATAGAGTGTTTTCGCCCCGTCAAAATACCGATGGCAGCTTGTAAGAAGGTGATCAAGACAAACGCACTAAACCGTGCTAATATCGAATGGCTAAATGGAACTACATGCAATGTTACAAGACAAATTTGGCCGGCCTTTAATCCTAGCCGCTCTTTAGGGCTGCAGATGCTAGAGAGAAGGCATCTAAGGAAGGTTGTGGGGATCATTACAGGACATTGCTTGATAGGTGAGCATGCCAGGCGTCTTCGGCTTCCGTATAATGATCACTGCAGAAGCTGTGGAGACGAGGAGGAGGAGGAGACAATAGCTCACTTCCTGTGCTATTGCCCTGCTCTGGCCGGTAGAAGAAAGGACACTCTAGGTTCCCTTTACTTTCTTGACCTGGATGACTTGAAGGACGTAAGTGCTGGTCATCTACATCGCTTTATTGATAGATCCGGGTGGTTTGACGACTAAACTCTTATGGCGTTGAGGTATCGCAACGGACCCATTGGTGGTCTATGTGTGCTGTGCTCTATACAGCAGCCTTTTTAACCTAACCTAACCATATATGAAATCACTGGACAATTACGAATGCGATCTTGAGCTTTAGCGATAGCATGGGCAGGGAAAGCTCCATGAGCACGTTTCACATCAATGTTTCTCTTCACTGAGTGTTTACAATCAAAACACCAGCATAAGCATCAGCTTCAGCTTTCACTCTGTGGTCGCCCTTAGGCGGTACGAATCTGTTATCCGGCGGTTTGATATGATTGATTTCAACAGCCTAAGCCCTGGTGCTCATGCGCGTCAAAATAACGCTGGACGCCGCGTCATTTAAGCTCCTCCCTCTTTGATACCTATCTGCGTTTCAATTCACATGATGTGATAGGATGCAGCGTCACTCTGTTGCTCGCAATGTACTCGTATTTCTACTTATCCGACTGAAAGTGACGCGGCTTCCTTTTACAGCAATTTATTCGCAGCGAATTCGCAAATCTACATGGTTCACATGGCGCATTGTGATGTTATTCACACCGAGGCGATCCGAATTTGCGGTAGTCGTCATTTTGCAGCGAATTTTATTTTTCGCGAAGTATTTGCTACAGACAGTGTTTGTATTGTGACGCAATATAGACAATCTGATATAGATAAAACACCGAATCCGTAAACCATAGAGTTGGCCTTTTTTGGTGTAATAAATACTCCAAAAATTGTGTTTACAATTACGTTTAGCAATCCATTTCTATTGAAATGTTTTGCATTTCTAGATAATAAATTCATCACCGAAAGGCGTTTAACGGGGCTAGAAATCATTTCCCATTTCAGCAGATTTGTGCGAATGGCAACACTTACGATTTTGAACAAATCTAGCGGATCTGTTCTAGCATTCTCTTCCAAAAGTCCTCTGAATGTTTTTACTGTTTAGTTTTCGTAGATATGCATATTTGGTGTTTGTCTCAAGTGTGGCCTTTTTGCATTCAAAACGACTGTAACAGGCTGACATTAAGAGAACAAGATAAAGTGTTATTAACACTATTTCATCGCAATGAAACACATATTCAACACAATTTTTTTTGGTCACTGATTAAGAATCTGAAGTCCAAATGGCAAAAAACAATGCCAACAGCACTTTTTTTTTTTATATAAACACAGCCAATCTTGCTGGAAAAGGCTGATAGGGGTTTGAGTCGCTGATTGCGAATCTGAATATAAAATTACAAAAACTGAAAGAAATTCTAAACTGCAACCTTTTTTTTAAACACGGCCAATCTTGCTGGAAAAGGCTGGTAGGTGTTTTTTTGTGTCGTTAATTGTGAATCTGAAGTCCAAATGGCAAAAAACAGAATGGTAACACTTTTTTTCAACACGGCCAATCTTGCTGGCAAAAACTGGTAAGTGGTTGTCTGGGCCGCTGATTGCAAAAAACTAAAGAAGATTCTGAACGGCAACCCCTTTTTCGAAAACACAGTCAATCTGGCTGAAAAAAAGCTGCTAGGGGGTTACACGAGTGGTTTCGCTTAACCTAAACGCGCGCAAACGATTTTCAAGGAAAATTATATAGAACATGTCATGGTTGGCAAAAATTAAATTTAATTAAATGCTCTTCGCAACTGCGGACATTTTTTACCTTGTTCTATTTCTATGTATAGACAACATTCACCATCTCATTTTTCTCCCCTTTTTTTAAGATTTTATTTTTGTACTAGTAATAAACAGAAACCAAGTTATAATACCACTGCTTTGCCGCAGCTGCTATTTCGACGTCAGCCATGTCATAACACCTAAAATCGACTTTACTTGCCAAGTTCGCGAATTTCACTACCATAAAAATTACGTCTATGTGAAGGAAATTGCGAATCCGGGTTGGTGTGAACATAATTGCGAATCCGTAGCGATTAATTCGCCGCGAATTATTCGCGGGGTTGGATTGAAGGATCCTTAAAGCAGAAATTATTTTTGGTGTTACTTTCAAGTGAATTTCCGCTTTAGTTGGTTGATAACACACTGTGTATACGTTAATAAGAAGCTTTGCGAACAGCCACTTCTTCATAAAAAAGTTAGTTTTCTTAACTAGTGGATTTGGACTTTGTGGATTTTTGAAATTTTGTGGATTTTGAACCTGTGGACTTTGACTTTATGAATTTCGTGGGCAACACGTTTGCTATGATCACATCAAACCGGAAAATCCGTCATTTACATTGCCTAAAGCGGAAATTCACTCTGCCCTGCCATCCACGACTTTGATTGCTTTTCAGTTCTGAGCAGTACGAACCTAAGCCCACACCCAAAATTTATTTCTAATTTATCATCACAAGATCTCGGTGACCAATTTTAATTTTGTATGAAACAAATGGTCCTATTCCTTACAGCTTACACTAGACAAGAAGTGAATTATTTATAAGAGCTCGAGCCCACAGCAAACTTTTTAGTTCGCAGAAAAACAACACAAAATAGTCTAGTCAGAAAAATAGAACACACAGCGGTTTATGAGACCGCGGCAACAGCATACTAAACTATTTAGTAATAATTGCAGTGTGCGCGGTCTCATAAAACACTGTGTGCTTTATTTTTCCGACTAAACTATTTAGTTTTTCTGCGAACTAAAAAGTTTGTACATTAGTGCCATGCAACCTGCCTTAACTGTAGCCTTTTTACCCCCTTTATTTCAAAATCTCCAAATAGATTCGACGAAACGCTTTCTCTCGAAATGATATATTGCATTTCAGCCTTGCAATTAAATCATACGTCACATTAATTCTAGTAGAGTCAATATTATGATTTATTAGTGTACTTGCTGAATTTATATGCAGCAAACAATTTTATTGATGTCCGTAATATAGTATAGTAATGCAGCAAGGTATTCGATTGACTGAAGTTTTTGCTAAACATGCTGAATGTTTTTTTAAGCAGATCATCTATCAAAATGCATTAAATCATGCAGATTTATTAGTTGTCACATAAGTCCGTTTATATTTATATACCAGTCAATCAAATTTTCTTTTTTTTGCATGGCATTAAAACAGATTGGTGAATGAACGAATGCAATTTGGCCCCGGGATAGTAAAACGATAGGCTCATTCACATATCAGCCGGCTATATGCAAATGCGATTAAGGCAATTTTTAAAATTGCTAATTTCTTTTTCGAAAATTTTAACAAAATAATATTTCCTCTATCTATTTAATAGTTTAGCCATCATCACATTCGGGAGCTAAGACCACAAAGCAACTCGTAAATACTGGACAGACAAATGCCTTTTGAACGTGTAAAGTTTCATTTAGTGGAGTTTACATGGACCAATAAAATACCCAATAAACTTCAATCAACTAATAACTTACAATCTTAACAGAATCTTAAAAATAAAACGAATTCTACACGCCTTTTATTATGACGTGAAATAAAGCCTTTAACTGGGGAATTATTGGGCTAATTTCTGAGAATGACGATTTTAAATCTACTGTATAAAACAACAATAAGTTTGCTATCAATACAGAATTTTTTCAACACTGAGGTAATACTCTATATTTAGAGAATTCGCCATAATTCGTCTTACAACTTCGATTATTTTATTATGAGCGTACTCAATCGACACTTTCAATTTAAAAACCCACATACAAACGCCCCTCTTCTCGGCCAATTCAGAGTTTTGTTAAGCCTGATCTCCAGAGTTTCTTTTTCTACTTGTTTGATTAATTGATTTCTTGTTTATGCTATACCATAATTATGAGAGAAGAGTGGTGGGTACAGTAATTGAATGCTATTGTGCACTTGCTTTTTGCATGGCAAATCGATTTGGTTTATTGTATAAAATGACAGTCGTCAAGTTGAATTCAGTGTTTTCTATTTAATAGTGTGTGATTACTGTATTATTAATAATTCAAATGATGCAGGAAAGTTGAAAGAAACCTTTCCGTGTTTTTTTTCTTAGTTTTTTATTTGCACAGTAGATACCGGTTCAGATAAATAGATTCTAAACAGATAAGATGTGTACGTAGATGATGGATATATAAAACATTACTATAGACCGTTTTTTCAATGTCTGGTTAAAGTTTATCCTGTAGATAAATGCCAAATGAAACCCATCCTCCAGTTAAAAATTTATCAGATGATAATTCCAAACAGCTGATACGGGCTGCTGAGATTTTGACAGCTAGAACTGTTTACGTTTGCACCACTGCCCATTAATATAAAGCCGACAAACTTAGTATGAAATTTTGAATTTCGCAGTATATATGTATGCGTAAGACTTGCAATTCATATATCACGTACGCATTTAGAACGAATGTAGTATAAGTGTGAATTGACAGGAAAATGTGCGAATAAAACAAAATCGATGCAAATCCACAAGGACATTAGTGAGAAAAGGATGCCAACAAAACAAAATATTTCTCCGCTCTCGGTAACCAATAACAACACGACTCCCTGTAGTTAGGCAGCTAATACATACAAAAAATTACAAATTTCTCACTTATACAGTGACAAATGTAGCAATATGACAGCTACAGCGTTACTTTTGAGTTAGTATTAGTTCCCCATTCCTCTCTCAGCCCACTATGAGTATCCTTTTCTAATTAATGTATTTGAATGCAAGGATTTATTGACTACTAGTTGATATATTTGCACCTAAAGTTAATGTGTTCCCCTCTCAAAAAATCAACGTTTTATTCGAAGTCTGTCGGCTTTTACATTATTGGGCAGTGGTTTGCACATTCAAATGCTACAATCAAACTGGTCATAAAGAACAAAGTTCCGAAAATTCATTCGTCGGAAGAGGATTTGAAACCAATTAACCCACAAATTAATGCTGAGAGACGGTACAGGCATAGAATAGAACGGGCGGTAGAATTCCACCAAGAAAATCATTCTACAGCATAATCATACATATTTTGACCAATGCACACGCTAACTGGTAGTTTAACTAGACATTGAGAAAACGACCCTATGTCACTTAAGCGCAGTCCCGAAGCCCATAAGCGCATACTATAAAATTTTCGGAGGTGAAGAAGATTTTACTTGTCTTATAAACCAATGCTGTTGAATGACGGAAAGAAAGGACAATAGGCAAAAATGTATGAAGCTTGGTCCAAATTTCCACTACAAACCTATGTTACTGAATAGTCCACTAAATATACTCAATTGCCCTAACCCCTTGTGGGGCATAGCGCGTCAACTGTTCCATGTGGTCCAGTTGACGTTTCGTTGGCATAAACTATTTTCGGAGAATGCAGTTGCCAGCATGCATCTCCTGTAACTTTTACTATAGCAGCACAAAAAAAAATCTAACTGTAAAAAGTTATAGCTAAAAATTTTTTTTCCTTCTGAGTTTTTTATTTTATTAGTTTTTTTTTTATTATTGTTCTATTTGTGCTTAAATATGTGACGACCCCAGAAAAGTCATACTGACGTTGCACAATCTAGCGGTTATGGCTTTTTAAGCGAAACCAAAGTTTCTAGTGTTTCTAGTGATTCCGACATTAAGCCAAAACTACGTCTCTGGCTATCGCTTGTTCCCTGTATTTTACCCCAAAGGGGAATTCTAATCTACATTAGAAATAGCATCGCATATTCAACCATCAGCCCCCGGTTAACTTTATCTAATCCAGATTTCACTTACACTTGGATTAGATTCAATTTCAAAAAACATATTGTATTACAATATATTCCTGTGTTTTCTGTATCGGAGGCCTGAGACTTCTAATTCCGATACGGAACGCTACTTCGATATACTTTCTACCAATATCGGTGAGTTGTTAGAGAAGTTCCCTTCATCAGAAATAGTTCTGACAGGCGGTTTCAATGTATATGATACTGAATAGCTTAAGGACTTTTAGTTCCCAAGACTGGTTGAGCTATTTTGTGAATCATACAACCTACACCAATTAGTAGATTCCGCACCAGAATACCTGCTATCGAAGGTCAAAGCGCCAACCTTTTAGACTTGTTGATCACCTCACACCCTGATAAATACTCAGTATTGGTTTCATCTCTCTTGGGAAGTTCTGATCCCAAATTGATATCGACCCGTTTCACTACTTGCTCCGTGAATGTCAATGAGATATCTTTCACCAAAAGACTATTAAGGCCGATTGGGTCGCACTCAATCAATACATCAGCGAATTGAACTGGACCGATTGGTAACGTCGACCATATAAGCTAGTCAATTAAAAAACATCATCTGGTACAGAATGTACTGCGTCATCCCGCATAGCTCTAGGAACATCAAACCAGCCACCACATCTTGATTTAAAAGATATTGCAAAGAGTCTATTAGGAGAAAAGAGGCGGTATACCGTGCCTACAAAAAAAAACACCCTGTGTCGAACTGAGAGAGGTTTACAACTCTGCGCGAAACACCTGCAAAACTGTAGGTAATAAAGCTAAATTTCAGTGCGATAGTAAAATCAGGCCACAAGTCTTCGTTGAACGAAAAATTAGCAAAGCCTACTGATCACTTGTTAAACATGCGAAGAATAACTTCAGT
The DNA here is from genome assembly GCA_964017055.1 of Chloromyia formosa. Taxonomy (NCBI): domain Eukaryota; kingdom Metazoa; phylum Arthropoda; class Insecta; order Diptera; family Stratiomyidae; genus Chloromyia; species Chloromyia formosa. The sequence continues at coordinate 22,706,617 of OZ024816.1, read as the reverse complement.
TCTTCTTACATTCCGCCACTTGTATATGATGGGAAAATGTATAATGAATCACTAGATAAGGCAAATTTGTTTGCTAAAATCTTCGATTCAAACTTTTGCCTACTGCCCACTGCGATTCACACCAGATACCTTTGCGTTTTCGCACTAGGGAAGTATTTAAAGTACTTTCAATGCTAGATGTATCAAAATCCACTGGACCTGATGGTATCTTCCCTTTAGTTTTCAGACAATGCGCTTCCTCATTAGCGAGACCTTTCCGTAAACTATTCTAACCAACCCATCCTATTTTGCGGGGGTATTTCCTTCATCCTGGAAGCTAGCATGTCCAACAAATGCCCAAAAAAGGTGAAGCATGTGATCCCTCTAACCATCGACCAATAGTACTGACTTCGATCCTGTCCAAAATCTTTGAAACCCTGGTCAACAACCTAGTTATGAGCTATCTTGATTCACACCATTTCATCAGCGATCGACAATACGGTTTCCGTTCGCGCTTCACCGGAGACTTAATGACATACCTCACCGAAAGATGAAATCGCTGTATTCATCAATTTGGTGAAACTAAAATCATAGCCCTCAACATTTTGAAAGCTTTCTTTTAGTTAACCTTCTGGCTTCTGGGCTGGACACAAAATTAGTTGAATGGATTGAAACTTTCCTCGACGGTCGGGTCGCTTCGAGTTGATGAAGTTAAATCGCCATACCACCAAAGCAAGGGTCCCTCAAGCAGGGACTGGACAGTCACCAACACTTTTTCTTCTGTTCATCAACGATCTTTTAAGTGTGACTTCAAACCAAATTCACAGATTTGCAGATGACAACACCCTTCATATTACTTATATGTACTTTTAAATCTGTAGCTGACTCCCGCCAAAATGCTACATCTGTCAATCGAGATTGCATGTCTGACTCACTAAATAGAGATATGTATTTAAAAAATTATTGCAAGGAGGAAAGCGAATCGAGTAGAGTTTAATGCCTCTAAAACTCAATCTTGACTTATTTCCAATAAACGACGTGCTCCATCTGCCGCCCAAACCATTCTAGCCGATGGTGTCAGCATTACTGATTGGCCCACACTGAACATACTATAGGTATTAACATCTCCAGTAAACTAAACTGGTCTGACCACATCTTCTACATTGCAAAAAATGCAATGAAGTGTCTGGGCTTCATGAATCGCCGTAAAAAATACTCTAAACCATTTGATTTGGCACAAATTTATAAGGCGCACATAAGACCAAGCTTTGAATATACAATAATTCCAAACATATGGGCATGCGCAGGTGGAACCGCACTATCCGCATTACACAAAGTTCAACTAAAATCCTTCAAGCTTATTGGCCATGAATCCATAACATCTCATATGTCATATCGGGCCGCTTGAACGCCGACGTAATGTTATTGTTTATCATTTTTTTATCGCTACTACAACCGCCGTTGTTCCGTCGAAATATCCAGTCTTATTCATGAGCTTGTTCTTCCTTTGCGTAGCACCCGGCTAGCTAGCCGTGAACATCCTCATTTTATTGAACTCAGTAGTAGTCGTACTGTTATGACTCAGTATCCAGAACAACATGAATGTGGAAACACCTACCATCTTTTGATTATGATCTGCAAAAATTTAAAAGAAACGTACACCGGTATCTCATTCAATCTCAACCTATCCCAGCCCCACTACCCTAATTTCCTTCCCGCCAAGGCTGTGCACTCGCATCAAAGGGCATCCCCTAAGCTTTAGTATAAACATAAAAAAAAAACGGCGCAAAAAAATTATTTCGGCTATAACTTTTTACAGTTAGCTTATTTGTGCTGTCATAGTAAAAATTACTCCATATTTACTGCATAATTTACATATAGGTCTTAAGTATCTGTGGTGGAAATTTGGACCAAGTTGGCCCATTGTTCTTTGATGTGTTCAATGTCAAATATCTTCCCCAACGTAATTCAATTCAGCGAGATTTGGAACCAATTCTTAGAGATTTATGATGAGATTTATTTCAAATCTTACCCCAAATCTAGATTTGGAAACCTTTCAAATGTATGAAAAATCCGAGTTTTTTTTAAATGTTAGCACATTCGCACCAAGATTCCAAATAACCACAATCTCGATAATTAGGCTGTGGTGACTTCACAGTAAGTTTACACAAAAGGGAAAATAGTTCATTTCGAGCGCGATTAATATACTCGTAGTTTTCAACGTTCCAAATAAAGAATCTATGCAATTTGCCCCCGTCCGAACATGGTCCAATTGTGTCTAAACTATAATTCCTTAATTGACTTTGAAAACCAATAGTCCGCGATAAAAAAAGCGTATGATACGCCCACAATTAAATCATTTTCGAATCAAAATTATATAGCCTCAAACTATCGGAACGGAGTGATCAAAAATAAATTTTCAACGCCATAATAAGCACATCAAACTAAATTTGCCACATCAATTAGATACACCGATAATATTAGCTATACTCGTATGTTGTATGTACATACATACAACTATAGTATAGTACCAGAATGTATCTCATGAATGAATGAATCCGCTGATTACTATGGCCTTTTGAATGACTAAATATTCAGTTAGTTGAACTTCTTAGCGCACAATTTCGCGGCATTTTATATATCGTTTTCGTTGATAGTTTATCTTTTATTCAACAATTTAACGGGTTCAACGGACAAAATGAAGATCGTTAGTCACGCAATAAGAACGGAATGTTTCACCACCATTCTTGGTTGTGGATTGTTTTTTTTTTATTATTATTTGTTGCTTCGCTTTTGGCACGGCCAATTTTTTCAAAAGATGTAATCAGTGTGCGCCTTAAGCTATTGTCAAACATTAAGCAAATTGCCGCTATTAGATGCGAAATTAACAAAAATAATATTGTGGGAGGCGGCAATCGGACGAAGCAGAAAAAATAGGTGGGCTATTTCAATTGTGTTTGTTTCTAGTCTACATACATACATAGAAGGAATTATAGAGGGTGTTTCAATAAGAAGACTGGGCAGACGATGACAGCAATAAACTGCTCGGGTTCCGAACCTGGAAGAAGTGATGCCTACATCGAAGATTAGAGGTGACAACTATCAGACGCCAGCAGGTACAAAGGGTGACAAGTATAAATTTCAACAAGAATGTTCGAATTCTGACAGTCTACTACGTTGACCCTTCAAGTGATTGTGCGGTCATTGCTTTTCGTGGTCTGTCGTAGTAACCATTTTACAATGGAGCGTTATACGATTGAAGAACGCATCACAATTCTGAAAGTGTATTAGAAAGGTTCCTATTTCGAGCCTTTTACTTTTTTTGTGCTCTGAGTACACGTTAAGTCGCAAAGCAAAAAATCAAGATCAATCGACCAATTGGAAATCTACACCATTCAATCCATTGGTGGGATTCAGTCCGGGATATACAGGAGAGTACTGCAAAATTCAAACTCTCAGAGCAAGTCCTCTAAAAAAATCGAGGAAGCCGCCTAAATGACATTTTAAAAATACAGTGGTAGTGATAGTTTTCCCCATAACTCACACCAAAACTTTTTTTTTTCTTTTGAATTTTAATGTGTATACACGCTCATTGAAACACCCTCTACATAGTATTGACCTCTCCATTGCTTTGCTAAGTTGTGAATTAATTGAAAAGATAGAGGAGTGCAAGGTTTTGCTTAACAGATGGCACTCATAAATATGTACTGTAAAGTGGAAAATAGTATTTTTAGCAATGTATTTTTGTTTGCTTTTAATTTTTGGTTTTGTAAGCAAAGTGAAATTGCATTTAACATACATACATCGGGACAATCGCTAAATCGAGTGATGTATGGTTGCTAAAACTAAGGTTAGGTTAGGAAGCAGGGTGAAACAGCACACTTACACCAAAATAGGTCCGTTGTGATACCCTAGTCAAAACCAGATAGCATATTAGAACCAGCCGAAGCCACTGACGAGTTGCCCTACCACAACCACTTCAGCTAGCTCCGCTGAAACAGCATACTTAGACCAGAATAGGTCCCTTGTGATACCCTAGTCAAAACCAGATAGCATATTAGAACCAGCCGAAGCCACTGACGAGTTGCCCTACCACAACCACTTCAGCTAGCTCCCCGGGATGGTTATATAAGCAATTACCAAGAGTTGACCTCCTCAACTGTGCCAAATCAGGGCATTCGCAGAGCATATGACTAATGCTTTCTTCTCCCTCTCCCCACAGCTCCTATACAGTAATCATAGGAAGGAAGCCGAAGCCTCCTAGCATGTTCGCCAATAAGGCACTGTCCAGTAACAGAGCCGACCACCATGCTAATCTGGTACTTATTTAGCGACAGTAGTTTAGCAGTTCGGCTGATATTCTGCCTCGGCCAGATAAGCTTAGCGATATGACAAGTAACGCCACCAGTCCATCTTAGGTGGCATTCTCTAAACGAAATAGATCTTATACTGGATTTTACCAGGGCAATTGGTGTAGCAATATCGCTACTAACCTGCAGAGCCACATCTGAGGCTTCCTCGCCGGCGAGCACATCAGGTATCCAGCAGAGGACAATGTCAAAGAAGTCACCCATCTCCGCTAGCCGAGTCCTAGCCTCCGATAGGCTTTTCGACGTGCAAAACCCTGATTCGAAGGATTCTACTGCGGCTGCAGAATCCGTGAAGATAATGGTTTTCGTCGCACAGATAACGTGACCCAGCCAAGTCACTGCCTCCTTAATCGCAAAAATTTCCGCCTGAAAAGTACTACAGTGATCCGGTAGCCGGAAGAACAGATGGAGGTCGAGCTCTTCCGAGAAAATTCTGGCACCCACGCCTACGGCAGTCTTTGACTCGTCCGTATATATTTCCAACGATTGCGATAGGGACGGACCCCTTCGCTCCAACATACTCCGTGGTGGAATCATTTTTGTGTGAATCTTAATGAATCATCGTTTGGGTGAGGCATAGTCAATTGACTCGGGAATATCACCGCCATTCATGATCGTAGAGTGACCGGTGGTCAGGGTTGTCCACTGGTAAGTCTCTCTTATTCTGATGGCTGCGTTCAGCACTATGAGCTTCGATTGAATATCTAACGGCAGAAGATTAAGCATAATATCCAAGACAGCGGACGGGGTTGAAAGTAGGGCTCCGGTGATTGCCAGGTAAACCATCCTCTGAACCTTAGCTACTTAACGACCGGTAGCGCAGTGTGTTGAGGCATCAATCTCATGTTTGACTACCGGCGTTTCGGGTTCGAATCCCGTCCACGACGACGTTCGTGGCCATGGATGTGCAGGAGGTGCATGCTGGCAACTGCATCCTCCGAAACCAGTTCATGTCGACGAAACGTCTACTGGGACATAGATTACGGATTTTCCACAGCCAGTAGTATTGAACGTGTCTAACTAACTAAACAAATTCCAGTTGTAATCATTCCGAATTGGACAAAATATTCCATTATAAAGATGCAAAAAAAAAAAAAAAAAATTGAAAAACTAATGGCACGACTGATAGCTCACTTTATAACTCAACTTATAGCTCGGCCGATAGCTCAACTGTTCGGCTGATTTTAATTGATAGCTTAACTGATGACTGGACTGATGACTCGACTGGTAGCTCGACTGATATTCTGACTGAAAGCTCAACTTATGACTCGATTAAAGCCTTGTTCGGACTAAGCTAGTAATTTAGTCGAGTGGCGAGTAATTAAGTAGCTACATATGTCTGGACAGCAAAAATTTAGTGGAGTAGTTTAGTAAGTAATTTAGGCGAGTCAATGCATTTTATTCTATTTAGTAGCTTATTCAGTTTATAGCGTTCCGACCTGTTCATCAGTATTCAGTAGCGAGTATTTTAGTTACTATATTGCTCGCCACTCGACTAAATACTCGCATAGTCCGAACAAAGCGAGTTATGGTTTGACTAATGGCTCAACTGATAGTTTAACTATTGTAATAGCTTGACTGATTGTTCAATTGATAGCTCAACTAATAGGAGGACTCTGGAACTGAAATGACCCTCTTAAAACCCCTTTTTAATTTAAAAGAGGATATACGAGTATTTGGATTGTCAAATGGGAATATTCCACAATTATGAATGTACATAACAGCTTACGTATTTAAATACAAACATATAAATGCATATAAATTATCGTCAACGGAATTATTTAGTATGACATCAGAGCTTTAGATAGTGCATCAATATTAAATGATATATCAATAGAAGTGTGGGTGGATAACGAGCATTAAAATTATTCATATCTTGTGATACATACATTATTATACGCAAGTACAAGCATTTTACTTATAAAATATGCGACTACATATATAGGTAGACATAGGCGGATATACATATCACACTAATAAGCTTTTAATAAGGATCCTTATCCAAAATTCTACTGAATTTATGATTATGTACTTTCATGTTTGGGATTTACTAATAACATTCCTAGAATAGCGAATAAAATAAATGGTTTATCGGATATACATGTGTAGTTAGAAAGCGGCATTCTCAGCTTAGGTAGTACAAGCCAGCATTTTCAGTGTGAATGATTCAGCATCCATACTTGCTATTTTCGTGTTTACCCCAGGTGACGAGTAAAAATCGATGGAAAAAATTCAAGGAGTTTTAAAACTCGGAGCGATTTGTTGGTTGGTGTCATGCGGTCAGTAAAGGTGATTTCACCGGACGTCTGGAAAGTAGACAACGTTCCCTCAATCGTTTACGAATAATTTGAATCGAAATAACGATTCCTGCCGTGCGCCTGGGTACATTTTTGTTAGTAAGGGACGTGTTTTCGCGATTTTTGAAGACTCCGAATGGCGCAACGGTTAGCACGTTCACCTTCTATGCACTGGGCACCGGTTCGATTCCTATTGAATACAGTAGTTTTCGACAAAAAAGGGGATTTATTTGTCGGACTATGAGCCCACTCAGCTGTTGAGTACCTATTTGGTTGAGGTAAATAGCTCGGTTGAAAGTGTTGCTGATCACATAAATCTACACAAAACACACTGTTACGATCTAGTACTCGTAGATGAGATGATGCTAACTTATCTCGAGGGCATGGTCTAAAATTGGACGGTTTCGTCCTTTTCTAGCTTAAAAAATAGCAAACGTTTAAAAAACAGCATACAACACTCTTAAAAATAAATTTTTATTAAAACTAACAAGCCGAATCTTAACTTTTCGTTGTTTTTTTTAATAAAATTGACTTAAATTTACCGTTACATCGCAAATTTACTTTTTAAAATGTTTGTTCCTTTTCACTCTACCTGTACTAGTGACAAAAACTGCAATTTTCCTTCCTTGCACTCTTCAGCGGGAAGAATAGTGGGTGCGTCATTTTGTTTGTGGAACAGTGTAATATTTTTGTGAAGCAAAAAGTGTTAGGCGCATTGAGATGTGAATGCATTAAGGAGGGAAACCACATTAGGATGCTCATTTTCACTAATTTTTGAGGAGTTTTTTTTGGGTGGGAAAATTTTTTTAGAAATCAATCAAATTTTGACATAATTTTTTATTCCGAACAACTTTTGTGAATTTTTTTGAATAATTTAAGCCGAAAATAACAAAGTTACACACTGATGTTCGCTGAAGGCAGTAACTTGAGTTCTCCGATTGCGGGACATGTAGCGATTTCAATTTTTATCCGAAATCAAAACGGTTTTAATTTTATTTATTATATTTACTAATTTTCTAAGAATATGAACCTCAATGCAGGTGGAAATAATGGAAATTGGAAATTTTGCAGGTGTTGAAAAAAATTATTTCAATTTTCACCATTCTATAATTATTATAATTATGACTACCGGCGTTTCGGATTCGAATCCCGTCCACGACAATTGAGTACACTCGATTGCCCTAACCCCTTGTGGGGCATAGCGCGTCAACTGTTCCATGTGGCCCAGTTGACGTTTCGTTGGCATAAATTGGTTTCAGAGAATGCAGTTGCCAGCATGCACCTCCTGCACATCCATGGCCACGAACGTCGTCGTGGACGGGATTCGAACCCGAAACGCCGGTAGTCAAACATGAGACTGTTGCCTCAACACACTGCGCTACCGGTCGCCCCAATCGAGTGTAGTGAGCGGTGAAGTCGTTCTAATGGAGCTCTTGTCCTTCAGCGGCAGTTGGCAGCAGTAACATCATATCTAGCATCCAATTGGTGCAGTCGCCACCTGTCACCTCATTAACTTGCCCGATTATTAAGTCCGTGAGGACATATTCTCGTGAAACATCCGCATTTGCCTGCCGTACATGGTTTTCAATCTTAGAGAAAGGTTTCTCTACCGGGTTCAACATGGGAGAGTATGGTGGTAGAAATTTCAGTGCACCCTCCCACGATGAATCTAAATTTTCAACTAAGCCCGGTAAGAAGTTGCAGAACTTTTCACCGTTGCAGGTATTTCGGCCACAGAGAGCGACAGAAAAAGCTAAATTCTATTCGGGAAATGCTGAATTTAGTTGGTACGTATTATCGAATGAGAAACTATATTATATAGATTCTACTATGAATGTTAGTCGGTAAAGTATAAAATTCCCCAAGAAACACATATTGAGTTAAAAAAAAACAAAGACTAATTTGTTTCGGAGAAATATGAATTTGATTCGAAAAAGTTAGGAATTGCATCCGAAAAAATATGAATTCGATTTGAAAAAATATGAATTTGATTCGAAAAAGTTATGAAGTAGATTCGAAAAAGTTGTTAATTTGATTCGAAAATTTATGAATCTGACTCGGATATGGTACATATGACTGACGACGGGCTAGATAGTTTTACAGTGTATAATTTTACTTTATTTTTTATTCAATTTTATAAAGAACCATAAAACTAAATAATATTATATGTCAACTGCACCCTCATATCTGTCCCATATGCTACGTTTTTACAGTCGGTACGTAACATTCACTATTTCACGCTACATTGAAGAAGTTAGTAAAACAAACAAAATGAAAACTCAACAAGCAAACATTATGATACTAAAATGACAGAGTGATGTCAGATTCTTGTTTGGAGCCGCAATTCAAACCATCAGACCCATCACTATATGTATCTTCTCCATCACAACAAAACGGAGGATGTTAACGGCGTTAACAACGTATTCTTCAGCAACAAAATTATTATCTCATAGCACTTTATGTGCCGAAGTATTATAATGGTCATATTCAAACATTTTTATTGACTTTTATTGAGTCAATCAGATTATGCGTCGGCAATGATTTTAAGTGTCGGGTCATAATTAATAAATATTGGCATGGGAATAAATCTGGCAATGAATAAAATTCGAATACACAATATATTTACATATGTGAGTGAATGTCTGCTAGGGCAGAATAAATTGTAATAAATTTTGATTAATTGTGTGTATGACTTAATTTTAAGCTGATAAAATTGTGTAAGTTATTGACTAATTGAAATATGGTTTTTGGCGAATTGGATTTCTTTATTGAAAGAGAAATATATATCCAGCAAAATAAAAGTATAGAATTTTTCTGCCGTTGGATTGGATGTTAATTGCCTTGACACCTCGAGGGACATGGGCGTGTCATCATCTCTTGTATTTGTATGCCTTGTTGACGTTTCGAGGGTACTATAAATGCTGGGCCAGACGTCCATGGCGATTGAAATCCCAATGTTTAGTCTAACGAACCAAAGCACAGACTCTCTTTCCGGCTTTTACCGTATGATACACCTAGGATTTGGACAGGGATTACCATTTTCCCAGTCCGTGCAGTTTGAACGATTATTCCAATTGAGTTTTCAATATAGCAAATAAATTTAAGTTACACTCAAACAAAGCACATTGCTATAAAAAATCGCCTTGTAAACTATTTGTATATTTGTAATTTAATTTTTCAATATCAAAAACAAAATTAACTCGGGGGCTGGAGTTTGCCGACTATTGCTCTAGATTGTAGAGCGGTGCCCGAACGAACACAGCCACCGAGCGCGTCAAAAAAAGTTCCGATGGAGGCCGCTTATGCTGCTTATACTAATGGGTATCGACTAACAATAAAACCGTACGCAGAACGAGTCATTGGCGAATATCAAAGCGGTTTCAGACCTGGTCGCTCCACAACCGATCAGCTCTTCTCAGTCAAACTGATACTCCAGAGGTGCTGGGAATACAACGTAAACGTATACCAAATCTTTGTCGACTTCAAGCAGGCATACGACAGTATCGATCGTGGAGTACTGTACAACATCATGCTGCAATTTGGTATACCAGCAAAATTAGTGCGACTGACAAAGATGACGATGACCAACTCCGTCTCACAAGTCAGGATCCAGAATAGACTTACTGATCTATTTGAAACACGCACTGGTTTGAAACAGGGCGATGGACTGGCACCGACGCTCTTCAACCTAGCACTGGAATACGTTATTCGGGCCATGAATATGGACAACAGCAAGACGCTGCTCATCAAGTCGACACAATTAGCAGCGTACGCCGACGACATCAACATCATGTCCCGAAGATTGGCTGACGCAGAAGAACTTCTGCATACGCTCGATACCGCTGCAAAGGAAGTTGGATTACGTATTAACGAGGGTAAAACTAAAATAATGATGCAATCGGTGACAAGGACACCCGCACAACCGAGCATCAACGTGGGGGACCTCAACATCGAGTTCGTGAACAACTTCATCTACCTGGGTTGCAACCTGTCAAGGGACGCCAATGAAACTGACGAAATCAAGCGACGGATACAGTTAGCTAATAAGACTTTTTTCTCGGTTCTCCCCATAATGAAATCGAAACATGTGCACAGAAACACGAAGCTCCGCGTGTACAAAACCATTATACGACCAGTGCTATGCTATGGCTGCGAAGCATGGACCCTAACTCAAGCCTCCGAAAACATGCTAGACACTTTCGAACGTAAGGTTCTACGGCGAATTTTCGGGGCTGTTTGCGATCGAGATGGATGGCGCATCCGGTACAACCATGAGTTGTATGAAATGTACGATGAGCTGCAAGTCTCGAAAATCGTCAAACTACAACGACTTCAATGGGCAGGGCATGTACAAAGAATGGACGATGATCGCATGCCTAAGAGAGTAATGAATGCAGAACGAGTCGACGGAGCGAGACTGCGAGGACGACCGAGATCTCGTTGGGAGAGCTCAGTAGGTGTGGACGCCGCGCAGCTGCTGGGCTCCCAAAATTGGAGGACGCGGTCACGTGACCGAGATAATTGGAGGACAATGATCCAGGCGGCCAAGGCCCGACGTCAGGCTGTCGCGCCACGATGATGATGATGATCGACCAACAAGTAATCGATTAATGAAATCGATTACAATTTTTTACGAAATAATCGATAGACCGATTATTTGTGACTTGAAAAATCGATTAATCGATTAATAGACAATTTCAAAAAAGGTTGGGAAAAACTTAAAAACTGGGTACAATGGAAACAACGAACTCCAAGTAAAAAATAGTCCTTATTCATTCACATGAAAACAGAAGAAAGATCATCAAACAGAGAAATAATAATAACACCTACAGGAAGCAGTTGCCTGAAACGTTCCCAGTAGCTGCAGAAATAATAGTAATTATTGAGTTGTGAGAGGTATTGAGCTTATTTATTAATCCAAATACTTATCATGAACGTCCTTAAGGAATATAAGTGTATTGGCCATGTCGGCGGTCAGCCGGCTTCTTTGTTCCCTCAGAATTTGACTAGCTTCAGAGAAAAACCTTTCTGAAGGAACTGAGGTCGCTACCGCTGGCACATATGTTAAGGCGACCTAAGAAACTGCTGGGAACGTCTGTCTCAGCCATCTGTTTCCAGAATAAGACCGGATTTTGTCGAATCCTCTCCTGTGGCGTCCTCAGATACAAACTGAATTCCTCATTGATGCCGCCTGAAGCGTCCACCACCATTAATAAAAAACTAGGGTAAAAAAAAATTGCACTAGATAGGTAAAAGTAGAATGAGAAAAGTAGTAGGTAAATACTATACAAGACTGTTGTGATTTTTTCGCAATGAAAGAAAAATATATCGCTCTTGAAATCTGAAGTGTCAGCGAAGAAAAAAGTTCAATAATCGTTATAAAATAATCGATTAATAGATTAAATCGACCCTAATGTAATCGATTAAATAAAAATCGATTATTCGACAAAATAATCGATTATTTCGATTAATCGATTAATCGATACCCATCCCTACTGAGTACGTCTTCTCTAATATTACGGATCCCGCTCAATATTGTTCATTTTAATACAAACATTTTCCATTTTCCACTTTCTGTTTCCCATTTTCCACTTTTAACTCATCAGTTTCCACTATTCATTTTTCATTTTATTGTATTGTTTGGCATGACGCCTAGAGGGTGACGATCTCAGTGTGACCTGAGGCAAGATTTAGTATGATTATTAGTATATCCATGTTTAAACTACTCTTAACTTCCTTCAGTAAGAAGCCTTCATACATCTAAGGATTCCAGATAAATGTATCAAAAAGCCGATACATTTATTATCTCTCTAATTGCCTTGACCCCTCCAGGGGCATGGGCGCGTCAACATCTCTAGTATTTCTATGCCTTGTTGACGCTTCAATAACATATCTACTTTTCGGAAGTACAGTTGCTAGCATGCTCCTCCTATCCGCGCCGTCTTTATACTGACAAGCTCGGAGCACTGTGAGAGTTCTATTAGTACTCACAGGCAGTTTTTGATCGCGCCGAGATTTGATCTCCGAGCTCTAGATTACTATCGTAGAGCGGTGGCCGAACGATCACGGCCACCGAGCGCGACTACTATCGCTTCACATTTAATATACGATGGGATTATCCGATTTTCTTAAGCCCGGTACAGACCATCCGAATAAGTGCAAGCAGTGGTTCATTATCTGTAGTCTGTTTTACAGAAAATCCAAAGATTACGTTCAAATGCACTCCCCACCCCTCCACTTCGCTTTCGTTATTTCTTCAAATTTTCTCACATGACAATAGAAGGTGCGTTATTTTGAATATTTATTAAGCGTGTCGAGTGTACCCTACGCACTTAATGCTAATAAATTATCCTATTATACCGATCCAAATTTCAAGAAACTGCTGAATTAATGAATGAAATAGTAATTGCTTGAATATTATTCTTATCATACTACGTTCACTTCTTCCGTTGCATTTTGATAACAAATATCCGTTTTGTGTATACAAGTACTTTCTATTACTGCACATGCATACGCGAAATACACTTATGAAAGTGAAGTACTCGTAAACACTACACCAATTTAATGTACAGACATTTCATTTGTACTTGGCTGATTGTCGTAACGATAGCGCATGTAAGATCCCAAGACACTTGGGAGACAACAAATGTGTGAAAATGACACAAATTAGACAATTTACGAGTATTTCAATTAGTTAAGTGTGCATAATCAATTTAAATTGTATTGTTTGTATTATAATAATCTTGTTACGTAATCTGCTGGAGACTATTATTAAATTATGACAACTGTCATACAGTATAAATGGCGTTATATCCTCCTATTGCTACTACTACTCATTTGCCATAACCCCTAGTGTGGCACAGCGCATCAACTATTCCATGTGGAATAGCTGACGTTTCGTTGGCCGAAACCAGTTTCGGACGATGCACGTTGCCAGCATGCAACTCCCGCTCTTTTTCAAGTGCGAAAATCTCAAGAACTATTGAAGATACGGAAAAAATTAGGTTACCCTTTTTTATTTATTATATCTGTTCAAGATTTTCCATTTTGTCTCCCAAAGTTTTTCGCTAAATTTAAAAATATTTTCATAAATATTTTTTTTTTTAATCCAATTCCACAAAAAGAAATTGGTAGCAACCCTGTTCTTTATGGTCACTTTCATTGTTTTCATTTGAATTTACAAAAGTGAACAGTTCTAGCTGATAAAATCTCAGCATCCGGTATCAGGTGTTGGGTTTTGGTCTAGGATAAATTTTCAACCGGAAACCAGGAGTTGGATTTTGTTTTGGATATCCGATTAATAACGCTAAACAGATATTGAGAAAATCAAATTGCGCTAAATGGTAGTTTATTCTTTAGATAAATTTTAATCGGACATTGAGCAACCGACCCTTAATTTTCGGTCTTTGCATGGTAGTGCGCAATGCAATAGTCAACTCATAAGGAAAAATTAGATGGCAGAACACTTAAATATTTTTAAAGCGGTGGCAGACGTCATCAAAAGCATTAAAAATGGATTAGCTTGATTCGAAGGCCATTCGGTTCAAGATGCTCCCATAAGTGTAAACGCGAAACAGCAAAAAATTTAAATTTTAGATATTACGAAAATTCGAAAGGTATTTGATACAGGATACTACCACAAGTACTCACATCATAGCAAAAAGACAGAGCAAAATTGTTGAACTGAGTAGGTTCCACTGAAACGAGTCAAGTTTCGCTGTGTTCAATGGAACTTGTAGAAGTGTCAGTGATGCGAAAGAAGAAAAAGGGAAATTCTGTAGGGAAAATCTAAAAAAATGCATACTAAAGGTCGATTACATTGGGAGAGTCTGCTAGCTAGAAGCTGGCGAATCGGCTAGCTCTGTTGTCGTAATACGATACAGCCTTTTAACTCGCTCGGTAGCCAACTAGCAGAAGGTTGCATTGGCTACTCCCGCACGAAATGGTTGCGTCGATATTTTGAAAGCACTAGCATTAACTAGCGAGATATTCGTAGCGAATTCACTGGCAATTAGACTATGATTACACACAATTTACAGCGAAATTTTCTCGCAAAAGCTGAGCTACCTGCTAGTAAGCTAGTGAATATAATTATATTCAGCGAGTTTATTAGAAGCTAGTATCATAAATTTGCCGGTGCCCGTGATCATCGGGTGGAAGGAAGTGAGAGGGCTTAACGTCGTACTAATTTTGTTTACTTCCTTTCCCAAGAAACCAAAATCATCGTAGTTCGCATTATTAGTGCTGAGGTTTCACGAGTTTAATTCCACTTTCACCAGCATTTATGCGGCATATCATTGGTTTCGAACCTTTTATTAACGGTTTTAGCTACCACTTTACCAACTTTAATCGGGCTTTTTGGGGACAAAAATTACTATTTTTTCGTAAAAATGTCTTAAGAAGCTCATGTGCTATCCAACTGACGATATTCCTATAGGAAAAATGGATGAGAATCTTGAAGGAATAACTGAGAACAATTTGAACCGCCAATGAGAACCTGTAGGCAAAACTAAAGAAAATCGCCAGCACTTCAGTTCATCGTCAGTTGTTCCTACAGATTCTCGTCAGCGCTTTAAATTATTGTCAGTTTCTCGACATCGCTTCAAACTATCGTTAGTAATTCCTACGTCCGTTTTCCTTAGAAGATTTTCGTCAGTGTATCCTACAATATTCTCGTCCGTAGGAAACTGGCAGTGAATAAGCTGTAAGCTTATCATCCGTTTTTCCTGTAGGAGTATCGTCAGTTAAATTGACTGAGCACCTTTAAAAATAAAATTATAGAGGACTACAAACTAGACACTTTGAAGAAATAAAGAGTTGTCTGCGATGTGGGGTTGTTGAATTACGATTGATTTTTGGAGCGTGTATCCCCTTCCTACAGAACCCCGATGATTTATTCAGTCGGCATCGTGTCACACAATTTTTTTTCTACTGTACGGCTCGCCAAAAACATATTTCATTTTAAAGTTGCCCACCGTCCTAAAAAGGTTACCGACCCCTGGTCTAGTACATATTATAAAGAAACAAAAAAAATTGTGTTGGCAGTGAATATTCGAGTATATTCACATGTTTACTCCCTATGAAACACGGACGGGAAATGAAAACAGCAAAATAAGGAAATTCAATGGCAAAATGATGACAACAAATTGACACAACATTTTACATATGTACATATATTTAAAACGACAAACGAGCACCTCATGTCCATGAATGAAATTTATCGACTCAATGACGCAGCGTCAAAAATTACTCACAATGTCAGTACAATTGGGCTACGCATTTACGCATGCCTATAGTACTAGTACATATATATTTTGCATATCACACACTATCGTGCCAAATATGAAGAGGTGTGTATTTATGTTATTTTCTCTCTAATTAAAAAAAAAAACTCAATATAAAGTCTTCTTTCCATATCAACGACAAATTTAAAATCATGATGTTTTCAATCTTTTCATTTATCTTTGAGATACGATTTATATAGGTATGTATATGCACAATGTGTAAATATTATAGATATGTACATAGATTGTAAATATACAAATAGACCATGATATTTTTAATATTTCCTAGCAAATCGACATTTTTTCCAATTTCTGTTTGTGGTCAACTGAATTTATTTTTTTGGCAAACATGTGGGAAGTTGTTGAGTTTTATGTCATTTGCATTAGTTGGTTAGTAGCAAGTTTTAATGTTGTTTTCCTGAATTTTTTGAGTGGTGGTTGTACATGTTAAGACCTTCTTTTTTTTTAATGCTATTATTGGACATGAACAATGGGCATATAATAGCATTGAACTGTTATCTTTGGTATGCAATACAAAATTATTAAAAAATGAGATTTAATTGTGATAATAATTTTGATACAATCAAACGTGCATTGGTATCTACCATCATAATTAATTATTCGAAATAACTGAAATAGCGGACTACTTCAGCAATCTTTAGTTTATATTGTCTAACTCACCTCCGATTTATGGAAAATCGGCAAGAAACTCTGCGTGCTAAGAAAACTAACAATAAGATAAATGCAAATTTATGCCATACTGGGATGATATGATATTTAATGATAAAAGAATATCGCCAGAAACTGTTGTTGTAACAAATTAAAATAATTCACAATCATGTCCACGTCCATTTGTCAAACAAAAAGTAATCCTTTTGACACCCTTCTGCTCAATATTTTTTGATGCAAACCCGTTTTTCTGCACTACGAATTAAAATCTAAAAAAATCAGCATAAAGCATATTTTTTCGTATTTCGATCAAACGTTTGGATATATTCACTGATTTAAATGTTCAAATGTTCAACGTATGCTTCGCGAATCAGCACCACCGCCACCCGCATCAATTAAAATCAGTTAAACGTTCATTTTATCGATTTATTGAATCAGAATGATCAGTTATTGTTCAATCGTGATCACATTTCAAATCATTTCTAGAGGCACGTTTGCAAATAAAAGGTATGTAACCTAAATCTGTCGTCACGTTCGCCACTAAAATGCTGAGTAACAAATTTGTACTTCACTAAATCGAAAACGTTCTCATAAAACTGGACTGTCTCAGCCTGATCCGCCTGCAGTGATATCCATTCAAAAATTCAGCGTTGATTTCAATGCATAGATAATTGAAGTATAAATTTGCAAAAGTACAAATAAATTCACTTTACGAGTAGATCCATGCAACTACTCGTATTATAAATTTGAATTGCAATTTTGTGTAGGAAGGTACATATTACGTTTTTATATTTCCATATGTACGAGTATACTGGTTACGAATATGAGGTGCGTTTTTTTGCGACTCTATTAGGTGTACGTTAGGGTGTCGAGCACGTATTACACAAAGAGTAAATAACAGTACTGAGTGTGCCTTTTCTATGACTCTATCCAGTGTACACAAACAACAAATTTAAATTATGTAAAATAGTATAGCCCGTTACTATTGCACATCTGGGGTAAGACTTACACTTGACGCACTTTTCTCTATTTAGGCTACATCTAGACGAACTGGTACGAAATTTATCCGTGTTACTCTGTTTTCACATCATTTCATCGCAATTGGGTTCTTTGAAATATTAGGAATCTATTCCGAATCAATTAGTTTCCCTTATCACAGTTGGAATTGACAAGCTTAATGCTCGCAATATACAATTCACCCTCGATGACACTTCACAAGGGAAATCTGTCATCTTAAATCGTAAAAAGACAAATTGGATTAAACACCGGCAAACCTTTCTTGAAGTGTTGCCTGCTCTTCCTGGCCAGCCGCGTAATAAACAAGAAATGGATGTTTTAGTGCGTACACTAACGGACGCACTTAACACAGCGTCGACTAGATCGTGTCCTGTCAGTAGACAAAAAGGTAAGAAAAAACCTGCTTGATGAAATGTCTCGATCGCCGAACTCAGGGTCTTATGCAGAAAGTCCTTCAACAAGGCAAAATCCCCGAAGCTTGTTTCTGACTGGGCAACTTACAACAAGGCACTTATTTCATATAATAAGGAACTGAGAAAGGCGAAACAAAACTCATGGAAGCTTTTTTGTGAACGTATTGAGGAGGCGGGCTAGGCATCCAGACTTCATAAAAATCCCCTCTACCAATCCATCCGCACCTAGCTACCTACTGAAGCAGGACGGGTTGTGGAACTCCCCCAGCAAGGAAACTATTGGGGTATTGCTTGATACGCACTTTCCCGATAGCTCACCTTTTGTGACGAATCTTCGCCGGCTGTCGGCAACAACTCCGCGCAACGCTGGTAGTATCACATCTAGGGGAAAAAATATTATCTGGGCTATTTATAGTTTTGAACCTTATAAATCTGCTGGTCCGAACGGGATAATCACGACTGATCTCCAGCATTCGGCGGATATTCTATCTCCATGGATAGAAACCATTTCATGGCATCATAGAACATCACACGTACGCCCAAATGATCTCAGACCAATCAGCCTATCATTGGTTCTTCTAAAGTCGATTGAGAGGCTTATAGACATTCACTTACGCGGTAATATTTCATTGAACCTTCTATCTACTTCCCAACATGCTTATCTTAAGGGTAAGTTGGTCGATACAGCCTAACACTCTATTGTGACTTATATTGAAAAATCTTTAGGAAATAGGGAGGAGGCCTTCAACAATGTCAAACCTGAAACTATCGCGAATACACCCTCTAGTCTACGCGTTGATGATCCCCTCTGCAAGCGCATTAACCTGATGTTGACATCTAGGGTTATACATACTCGTTTCGGAGCGTCGTTCAAGCGTAGACTGGTAAGTAGGGGTACTCCCCAAGGTGGAGTGCTCTCTACCCTTCTCTGGAACTAAGCTGTCAATAGACTGCTTTTAGACCTGGAAGAGCTGGGCTCTCATTACTAACATCCAGGCCAAACAACTGTGGAGTAAATATTAATCCGAACAAAACGAAACAAAAACGAGGAAGTATAGCATACCTGCTTTTGAACCTCCTATTTTGCTGGGGACAAGCCTAGTTGTTGAAGATAAGGCGAAATTTCTAGAACTCATTCTGGAAAAAAAATTATCGTGGAGGCGGAATATCCAGGAGGGAGTAAGTAACGCTACTATCGCGCTCTACTCCTGTAAGAGAGCTATAGGCGAAAACTGGGGACTGCAACCTAAAGTACTGCATTGGCTCTATGCTGCTGTTTTAAATCCCATACTTACGTTTGAGATTGTTTTATGGTGGAATGCGCTGAATACAGAGACTAACCGTTACTTGCTGGGAAAGGTATTTGTGGAGCTCTTAGGATTACTCCTTCTGCGGTCTTGTACATGTTGCTTAACCTACTACCTTTCGACGTTTGGCTTCGTGATACTGGTCAGTGGTTTACTTCAAGCTCTGGGCACGCTATTCACGCTATTCTGAGCAACATAGACATTCCGGCAGCGACCGATTATATAGGTACATCTCCCAAATATGCGCTTGACAAGAATTTGCCACCTTGATACCATCACGCAGTCAATGGGAAGAAAATGCGATTTAGCTACCTAAATCAATAGAAATCTACACGCAGAATGAGGGAGTAGGAGCTGGAGCTTTTTCTTAGCGGCTTAATTAAAGTCTCTCTTTTTGTCTCCCCGTATACTGTAGTGTATTTCAGGCAGAGATTGCGGCGATTATAGAAGCTCTGACTTGGTCTGGACGTCACGCGATATTAGGGGCATAACAATTTTCACCGACAGCCAAGCAGTAAGTAAATCCCTCGAACCGGGCTTGATTACGCCAAAGATCGTGGCGGAATGTCATTCTCTACTTACGGTGTTGAGTGATTTTTTCACCATTATCTTGTGTTGGATTCCAGGTCATAGTGATTTCGCTGGCAACTGTAGAGCGGACGAACTTGCCAGGCGAGGTACTTCCAGCGAGGCTGCACAAACATGTCGGAGCATTAATATACCTATCGTTACCTGCAAATAAGATCTGAAGTCCAGGGCCAACGCTGGATGGATAAATGGTAGCATATAGTATGCCTTTCAACAACGCCGCTGTGGCCCAGACTGGACTCTAGTCGATCCGCTAAACTGTTGCTGTCGCTGAAAAGAAGGCAGATCAGAGCGGCTGTGGGAGTCATTAGGGGGCAATGTATTATTGGGGAGCACTCTAGGAGGCTTCGCCCACTCTATAATGATGGTGACGAGGAGAAGGAAGAGTGTACTTTTCGTCTTCTCTGCACCTGTCCAGCTTTGCCAAGAAGAGTCATTACGGGGCATTGTTTTATTGGGGAGCTCGCTAGGAGGCTTCGCCTACCCTACAATGACATCTTTAGCAGCTGTGGTGACGAGGAGAAGGAAGAGTGTACTCTCTGCACCTGTCCGGCTTTGGCAAGAAGAAGGGGATATTTTTTGGATCTTATTTTTTCACTGGATTGGGTGACTTAGCTGATGTTGATGTTGACAAGCTCCATCGCTTCATTGCTAGTTCGGGCTGGTTCAATGACTAGATTGGTCGGTTGATGAGTCCCGGTGGTAACACAACGGATTCATTTGCGGTCCATGTGTGCTGTGGTGATCACAGCAGCCCTTTAACCTACCTACCTAATGCTCGCTATGATACATTAGGATGAAGTTTATTTTATTTTATTTTTTCAGACTTACAAATTAGATAATTATCTAACATACTCGTATAATCAAAAAATTTTCAAAATTTTTGTGTTTAATCCATTTCATATCAACTTCATTGGAGGTGCATCTAGCAACTGCATCATCCGAAATCTATATGCTATTGAAATGTCAGGGGCATGTTGGTGCAGAGTATATTGGCGCGCACATGCCTCTAAAGGGGTAAAAAAACATGTCAACTTATAGGGTAGGAGGGTCACGTACATGGCTCTTTTGCGTAATGATTTCATCTACAGTAACTTAAACTAGATCTGACAGAGTTGCAAAAACGCACTTATTATAGGAGTATTGGGAAGTTTACCTGATTGCTTGCATATACTCCATTGACAATTTATTTACTTCTGCCATTTATTCACAACTGATTGTCCATACATTTCAATTGGAAGCACGTGTGATTTATTTGAATAAATGCGGTCATAAAAATGTTAGTTGCGGTAGAAATGAAAATGTCTATGCGCTTATTTGAAAATGTTTGATTTTCATAGAATACCAAGATTTTGGTAAGTGGCTATACTTTTTTTTAAGTTCGTTCCTTTTGTTTAGAAGGCTCGGAAAGCTAGCGTCACGGAAATTCTCTATAGCTTAAGCTCCAAAAGGGCTCTTAGTTCCCGGAACCCTAATATCGTATACATATAGAAACCAACTACCCGCCATAAATTCGCGAGATTTTTATACCCTCCACGTGGAGCCTCCTACCTTGGAGGGGGTGAGACTTACATTCACCGGCAGGGTGAATTTTCAAGAGATTTATCAGTGGCCCCTGAAGAGTGTTATCTTTATATGCGCTTTAAATATTACTAATATGAACCTCACAATGGTTCAAGGATTTATATTTATTCTTTTATCAAGAAATTCGAGCCACTTTAGAAATGAATGGTAGCTTAATTGTGCAGTCACACCTCGTTCTTCCTTTCAATTGGTATGCACAATTTTATGCACGAGAATGTATGTACTACATACATATAAATTTACTTACTCTGGGGTTAACGAATAAAATGTAAATTATACTATGTGTAACCTTGCATTATTAAATCGTTAATTGTTGTTGACTGAATGCATCGCCGCAGACACAATGAGTATAGTGCTGAGTAAGAAACTGGAAGGGTAGCACTAGTGACCAGACGTAACACTAAGACTGGTTTCGCATGACGAATCCATGAGTCAATGAGTCGCTTCATGCTTTCAACATAGGTCCGAGCTCATAATTAGCAGCAGCAGCAGCACAATTATCAATGATTAGTGAGCTCACCGACTCATGGACTTATTAACAAATGGCTTTTAACATGGGCTCAAATGGAGCTCTTTGGGCGATCAGTGATGCATCGACTCACCAACTCATCAA
Source organism: Chloromyia formosa (assembly GCA_964017055.1). NCBI lineage: Eukaryota > Metazoa > Arthropoda > Insecta > Diptera > Stratiomyidae > Chloromyia > Chloromyia formosa. The sequence goes on along the minus strand of OZ024816.1, from coordinate 22,684,496 downwards.
GAGCTTCAAGCAATGTTTGGCTGGTCAAAATTGGCGGGAATGATGAATACATATTATGAATTATAATGAAGTGTCAGTAAGTTGAACTCACCGATCCACGGCTTTTATCATTTGTAAATCATTATTGTGTTAAATAAGATTAGTGCGAATGAATTTTTCTTTAAATTTCAATAAAAAGTCTGCGACTTGGCACACACAGACCGATGGGTGCACATACTCATTTGCCCGAGCCCCCAGTGGGGCGTAGCGTGTCAACTATGCCATCTGGCAAACATTTATGGCCACGAACGCCGTGGACGGGACTCGAACCCGTAACGACCGTAGTCAAACGCACAGAGCTACCAGTCGAATGGGTACACATGGCCTCAAATGAACGTTTTGAAATGGTGAGCCCATGCTAAAATCGATCGACGACTGATGGATCGTCTGAAACCAGCCTAAAACAATCCAATCCATTCCAATTGCATTCTGAATGCATATATTTTCGTATACATATACACATGTGCATTTTTTTCAGAGACATATACTCGTATGTGAAAATTGTCGCAAATAAATAATAAAATGGCATTCGTTGCAATGCGGAAGGTAATTGAACGAAATGCGGGGTCAATGCTGAATTAAATCATATACTCTGCATATTAGGTGGTTATCTGGTCTCGTGCATGGGTATTCAGTGAATAGCCAGCCCGTTTCCCATAATGAAGCATACTAAGGATTGGATGTTATGCAAAATGTACATTTGCTTTCATGTACAAAATTGATTAGGAAATTGTTGTGGAAATACATATTCGGTGAATGGATTATAAGGACACAGACTGGATTAATAAATTATCATTTGGAATGATTTTAGTGCTTGTTGTGAAAGTTTACTACTAGATTACTATAATTAAGTTTAAAAGTATGTTGTATACGTATAAAATTCAGATGTTAAGAACAAGCAATTAAGATAAGATAATTAGCCGAGATTTTTAAGGAAATGTTTACATGTTCGGAATATGCACTTCCTTTTAAAGCTCCAGACTAATTTAATTGGATTAATCGAATAACAAGGCGAAGGTTACAGGGTGTGCACGGTCGCTAAATATTCACCTCGCATAAATCACATGCACTTGTTGCTTGTGGCGTTTTCGCGCATTTTTTATATTTGGATGGCTACGGGGAGGATGTTGATAAGTCGAAGCGAGCAATTTTAAAGTGTATGCCTTCATTTCAAAATCCTGTTTCGACCAACAAATTTCCATTTTTAGTAGAAGTTATCTGTCAAAAATGAAAAATGTGCGATCCATAGAGGATTTTGGAATAAAAGCATAAACTTTATAATTGTTCATCCTTATACCAGGAATCAGATTGAGCGATGTGCACGTTTCCCTAAAAAAAAAATTAATGCAAATCCTCATTTTCTATATTCCACATTAAACCCAGAAACTAATTCAGATTCTCCCTGAGCAAAATCAAAGACGTTCGATTAGTTCGAGTTCAGAAAAACTAGCTCGGATTTCATTTTTAACTAAATCGAGGCTTTTGCGCACTATGGTGCACAATCTTTTATGTCATGCGACAAACCTTATTAAACTACCTATAGACTTTTTTTTTATTCAACGTCACTGAAAATTTCCGGCAATAAACAGTCGAAAATGGTAAAAGCAAAAATGTCCGGCGCCCAATGTGGGGTCACCGAGATTTCACCTAGCCGTAAAACCTAAATAAAGAATAATAATGTGGTACCGTTAATAGACATAAAAACCGGTCGTAAGACCGATACTAACGTACGGAGCTGTGGTCTGGTGGACAGCATTCAACACAAAAAGCAACATACAGAAAATGGAGAGGGTACAGAGACTATGTTGCTTGGGGATCATCGTTTGACGCGTATAAATCGGCAGGACCTGACGGAATTATACCGGCAATGCTGCGAAAACCCATGGACACAATAACTTTTTGGGTTAATGCCATATTAAAGGAATGTCTCCGACTTTTGACTACCGGTGTTTCGGGTTCGAATACCGTCCACGACAACGTTCATGGCCATGGATGTGCAGGAGGTGCATGCTGGCAACTGCATTCTCCGAAACCAGTTTATGCCGTCGAAACGTTAACTGGGCCAGATGGGACAGTTGACGCGCTATGCCCCACAAGGGGTTAGGGCAACTGAGAGAGAGAGAGAGAGAGAGATGATAAAAGAAAAAACCAATCTTAGAACTACTCAAAAGTCAATGTGCACTATTAGTGGTCACTGCTTGGTAAGGGAGCACGCGTACAGACTTAAGCTAATAGCTAACGATGACTGCAGGAATTCTCAAAAACTAAACACGAAAGAAACTCTAAAGCACCTTTAAGGTGAATGTCCTGCACAGCTAGACAAAGATTAAAGTGCCTAGGAGCTTATTCCTTCAACAACCCTGAAGGAATTGCAGGACTTAGTTGGAAGACCCTATTGAGCTTCACCAATGACTCAGGCTCCTTCCAGCTCAACAACGATCTTCTGGTAGGGGCTAGCAACGGCACGGGATGAATACCTTAAACATGTGGTATCGCTATGGACCTCAGCGTCTGCCGCTGTACCTAACTTCACCTAGGATCAAATAAAATCGCCCCTATATATCATCTTGTTCGAATGCACAGTCTACACATTTTTGTTAGCTGGACCTGACTGTCAATGACAAAACGATGAAAACTACAGAGTTTTTACAACATGAACACCTATGTAATTAAGTAGAATACTCATTTCTTCGATAACAGGGGAACACTCGGTAAGAAATCGAAAAGGTCTAAAAAAAAATTTGGATTTAGAAAAAGAGATGCGAAAGGCGATACATTTTGGTATATTTTGACCCCCACTTCGCTGTAGAATATACTCGACGTTTTGATATGATACACTATACTAAACGAAAAAAAATGAACCCAGAGGTATGTGATCAGCAACACGCTCAACCGAGTTGTTAAATGAATACCCACAAATGGGTATTCATTTAACAGCTGAGTGGGCTGAAAATCCGACACGTAGTCCATTTTTAATCGAAAACTACTCATTCAGTAGAAATCGAACCGGACCCCAGTGCGTAGAAGGCGAACGTGCTAACCGCTGCGCCATCCAGAATACGGATTGATTAAATAAAAATTTAAATAAAAGCATACTTCTATCCTTGTGACCAACAAACTCCTACGAGTATATTAGTCAGAATTACAACAATGTATACAATATTACTTATGATTATCTTGACTCATTTCATGCATCAATTGAAACTCATCTGCCTGTTCAAATGTAAACAAACCAATTAAAATACGTAACGTAGTGTAATATAACTGCGTAGTTTATACAACCCACTATGATTTTTGTTCTATCATTTTGTACGCTTTTCTTCCGCATACATACATACATATAGGTACATATCAAATGGAAATAATGCCGAATTCTATGATTTCACTTAGTCGTAATATAAACGAGTTTCTACATACGTAAATGTAATGTACATCTGTAAATTTTCAAAAAGCACATGTCTAGACTTTTTTTTCTTCAGTGATTGGCACATGTCTGAAAATAGAAAATGACCAAACTGATTCTGGTCCATGTAAGTTTACTACAAAATTTACTATTTCATGTTGCAAATTTCCGCCTTAACGAGGTCAAAATTAATAATATTAAGTGAGCGGCTGATAGAAAGAATGGGGTCATTCGAAAAACATTATCTCATGTTCTAAATTAGTGTTTTTACAAAGTGTAGTTTACCACCCAATACTGGGTGCGCAGAAAAAAGGCTGATCCCTAAATTATTTTACCATATGCAACCTCGAAAAAAGAAGGTAAGGATGTAGGTTAGATTACAACTTCGACGGACTTTTTTTTTTGGTTGTAGCGGCGACGTTAAAAGCTACTTATACTGGTAGTTGCTTGTTGAATTACTAAATTTAGTCTAATTCCAAATAAAGTGTCAAAAGTGTTTAAAAACTACAATAAATTTAAAATGTTCAATGGCTTCTTACTATAATATGTCTCAAGTTGGACATACATACGTAGTTCCATATATGGAATACTTGATCAAGGTTTTCGATGTGTAAACATCTTATCGCACGCTACCATAGAAGCTGCGGACAGGATGAGAGAAAATGGCAGTAAGTAACAGAGATGTAAATCATTGTATATCCGTAATTGAAAGAGAGAGGGTCGCTGTATCTGATAAGATCTTTGGAGAGTAAATTGAATTGAAATTGTCTATTTCACTCTAGTGCAATTATTAACGGACGGGGATCAGAAATCAACTTCCTGATTATTTTGAGGGTCTTCAGGAACGCGACAAATATAAACAATGTATGTATATGTAGTTGTATTTCTTTTGTCTTATATCGGCGACAGACGATGGAGATAATTCTCATTTACCTCCATTTTCTCACTTATCTTCAGTTAACCGACATTATTTTCTCGTTTATCTAGCGAGATCAGTGAGATAAATAATGTCGATTCAGGTTGTAGAGACGGCAGACTTTTTAGTTGAAAAAAATAAAAATTAATACTCGCAGGAATCCGAAATGCCTGTGAGTACTAATAGGTATAAAGACGGCGCGGGTAGGAGGTGAATGCTAGCAACTGCGCTTCAAAAAGTAGATATGATATCGAAACGTCAACAAGGCATAGAAATACTATAGATGTTGACGCGGCCATACCCCTGGAGGGGTCAGGGCAAATAATAACAACAACAGTAATCCGAAAAATAGAACCCACTGCGGTTTATGAGACCGCACACACAGCTATAATTAAATAGTTTAGTTGGCTGTGTGCGCGATCGCACAAACCACAGTGTGTTCTATTTTCTAAACTATATATTTTTTACTTTTTTCAACTAAAAAGTCTGCCGTCTGCGGGAGCCCTAACTCCAAACTCAATTAAAAGTGTGTCCTGGCTAAATGGAAGCTTTTGTGGATGGAATGGATTCTATGTTGAACAGCTGTTTTTATTTACATTTTGTAGTTTTAATTTTGCAAAACTGACTGGTAAACATTGTAAGTTTTTTGATTATGGCCCGTTTTCTAAATGTGCGGTTAAATTTTATCGTAGGGGTTAAATGTCTGTTAGTACAACTTCCTTTTCTCGATGTCTTTTTAGCGCTTATCCGATCGAAAACGCCAAAGGAAACCTTATTTGCCCTTTAAATTTTATCAGAAAGATAAATCGTTTATCCAGAACAAAATCCCAACACCTCACATCCGGTTAAAAGTTTCCCCAAAAACAAAAACCCAAAACCTGATACCGGATGCTGGGATTTTGACAGCTAGAACTGTTCATATTTTTGCAAATTCAAATGAAAACAATGAGACTCGCCATGAAGAAAAGCCTTCGACAGAGTACCTCGTGATCTGATATGGGTGGCCCTAGGAGCACTTAAGGTCCCCGAGGCATATGTCAAGATGATGCAAGACATGTATGATGGAACAACTACTAAAGTTAGATGCACAGCTGGTGAGTCTGAAAAATTTCCGGTTAGAGTCGGAGTTCACCAAGGCAGTGTATTGAGTCCTTTGATCTTCAACATCATCATGTTCTATTTACTAACACTCATCTCTGACGGCCTGGAAATATCCCTTCTCTTCGCCTATGACATTGTCTTGGATAGCAAAGACATCGTTGCTTTGCAGGCTGCACTGAATAAGTGGTGTAAGATACTGGAGGATCATGGACTGAGGATTAGCATATCAAAGACTGAGTATCTTTGCTGTCCTTTCTCAGATCCAGAGAGACCGATACCAGATATTTACATTAAAGGAGAGCAGTTGAAGTCCTGTACAAGGTTCAAATACCTGGGCTCGATGGTCAACAAAGAAGCTACCTGCGATGACGACATCAAACATCGCATCAGTGTCGGTTGGATGAAGTGGCGAGAAAACTCTGGAGTTTTCTGCGACAAGAAAATGCCACGAAAGCTTAAGGGCAAGCTGTACAAAACGGTCGTACGTCCCGCACTCATGTATGCGTCTTAATGCTGGACTATGTACAAGACATATGAAAGCAAAATGACTGCGACCGAGATCAAAATGCTACGGATGTCAGCCGGTGTGAAAAAAGGATCATATCAAAAGTACCTACATCCGAGGCAGCTTGTTCGTTGAGCAACCGATCACTGAAAAGCTCGAAGATCGTCGTATGGATTGGTATTACTATTGCCACGTTCTAAGGCGTCCGCCTGAGAACCCTGTCATGAAGGCAATATCAACGAATGTTCCATTTGCTGGACCCAAACGCCGAGGCAGACGGAAACACACATGGATCGATCAGATGAAAAAGCAACAACAACGCGTTAATCTTGGCGATGATACGATCCAAGACCGTGCTGCCTGCAGAAGGAAGCTGAGATTATACCGCCAGAATGGGCGAAGTGCCAACACCACAGGCAGAGCAACGCGAAGCCGCAGAGTGGTATGAAAGGGCAAGGAAGAAGAAGAGACTCGCCATGAGGAACAGAGCTCCTGAAAATGCATTCGATAGAAGAGGATTTGAAACAAACTCAGTCGAGATGCGTTCTAGACTTTTGGGCTCGGTAATTTAACGGGCGTATGAGAAAACGATAATATTTACCGGCAATTTTTTCACTTGAATAAGGCTTATGTCCCAGGGCAGCTTAACGAGACATTGAGAAAACAGGCTTAAGTGTTTTATAGTGTTGGTTAAGTGTTTTATAGTGAAAGGATTGTGTCAGCGCCTATAATTGAGTGCTTTGGTAGATGACTGTGATGAGTGACATCTGAGGACGTTGGAGCTTTATGCGGGAATTTCATTGCCGGTAGAAGCAAAGCAGCGGGAGCGGCATCAGCAGCATCGTCTGTGTTTTGGGTAAGTGTGCTTTCTTACACCTAACTCGCACATGCAAATTTTCTGAGCAAAAAGCTTGAGCTTTGTATGAAAATGTTCATAGGTGTGAGGTAGGTCTAAGAAAGCACATACCTGCAAATTTCTGAGCAAAAAGCTTGAGCTTTGTATGAAAATTTTCACAGGTGTGAGGTAGGTCTAAGAAAGCACATACCCAAGACACGGACGATGCTGCTGCTGATCCCGTTGCTTTGCTTCTGCCGACAATGAAATTCCCGCATTACACTTAAAATAATTGTGTTTGGGGGCTTTTGTCAAAGCTCATTGAAAAGCTTTCGTTAAAATGTACATTAACTTCTATCGACTGTCTAGGACTAAGGATTCGTCGTAGTGCCATTTTCCATGGGCAGTTTTTCTAGTTAGCGTCCATTGGCGGTTTACTGCTTCCATGGGCGGTTTTTCAAGCTAATTGTTGGTTTTAATATATATTTATCGGCAATTTATCGTCTCGAAAATATTTTGGAGAAATTAATATCGTGGCTATACAAGTAAAGAAGATAAAATGGCGACACTTCGCAATTCCTCTATTTTACGGGATATGCTTTAACAATGAAAATTCGACAAAGAAACAATCAAGATGGAAGATTCGTCATCGTATCGTCTGAGAGATTATCTTCTATTGTTCCAAATTGTACACTGGTTTATATTTGGAAATTAAAACACCTACCTACAATTTCACGGTACAATAAAAATGACTTAAATTTGATAAACGCTATACTAATTTCTCCCATTGATTTTGGCTTTATTGTGTGATAATGTGGCTGCGTCATTTTTTTAATATGAATGATTTTTGAAACATTCGTTTTACTCTAACCCCTAGTCCACACTAGTCCACACTTGTATACAAGTTCCGCAAATCGCGTCTATAGACACACAATTCGGCGATTTAACATTCCTTTTACCAAAATTTACTGATAAGTATTTTTAGATCGTTCACATTGAATTTTATTTCTCTTTGGTGGATTCCATTTACAACCTGGTTCCGCCACACAGATTGAGCGGCGCTTCTATGGCTTTAGTTTGAAGCAAAAGATACAAGTGCTTCGCTTGGATTTCAGCCGGTTGCTGGCGAAAACAGCTGAGTGTCAGCTATAATACTAGTGGAGGTGCAAAGCGGATTGCGGAGGGCGAGAGAATGCGGACACCAACAAACCAATAATAATATTCTCTTCCGTACAATTCAAAGAACTCTTCCTCCATATTCCCACATACACCATACCCGCGAGTAAATGCGGTTGTGTTTACATACGATTTCGAATTGCTCTCCCATGCTGTTAGCCAATTTTATTATTAGTAAATGACCTCATCGATTATTTAGCGGCGGATTTTTATTTTCAACGCACACTTTTCCCGTTTCACTTAGTTTCATTGTCGTTTCGTTACGATACGCCAGTCTTCGCGGTCTTGGAGAGTATGTTGGCGTTTTTTTCTTTTTCTGTTCTTGCTTTTGTATAATATCGTTGAAATGCAAATTCGATTAAGATAAAAAGATGGATCAAAGATTTTTTTTTCACTTTGTTTATTCTTGCGGCAGTAAGAAAGATTGTGAAAAGAGATAAGAACAATATCACTAGGTGTGTTCGTATCGTTTTGGTCTGGATCAATTTCCATACAAAACGACTTCCAGGGATGAGATGGGACCAGCGGCATCGCCGATGTCGTGGGTATTCTCTAATGCTCTAATCTACTTTGCGAGCCACATTGAATGCAGCGACTATGGCAGCATGATGCCAATACGTAAATTGCATTTTTCTCATTATTTTGGGAAAAAAAAATGAGTTGTGATTGTCGAAAATATTTTATAATTTTTAACAACAAAACGAAGCTTCCGTTCGACACCTTAATGCAGAAAATCTTTTTTTTTTCTTTTTGACATTCAAAAGTTTCCCCAGCATGTCGATAAATCCCGCTACTAAAGCAGAATTTTAGATCCAAATAAGTCTAGGGTATAAAAAGCAAATCTGCCAATACAGCTGCTGCCCCAGTGTAATTCACTCAACGGGAATGCGTGCATTTTAATTACTGCGATGCCGTTACGATTGCTTCTGCGGGCAATTAAATTTCCGCATTACACTAACAACATTATTAATCTGTTCGTATGTTTCATGGTTGACAAGTTAGATGGCGCAGAAATGACATTATTGCGATATTAGCTGCGTTTTTTCGTACAGAGCAGAGTAAAGCAGGTTAAGCGGCAAAAAAAAACGATTAAGAGCAAATTGGGGTAGCGAACAAAACGGGGCATGTATTTGCTGGGAGTGTGTCTTTGTTTAGTTAGGATTCAAATATCAACTCAAATTTCAAGAGAAAACTTAAATCCTTAGTACATATAAAATCGGGCAAATTTCCTTTAGGCAACAAAATTATTTTGTATGTTTACTATTCTAAACAATTACACATTTTATTGACAGAAAATGAACGTTATGTGCTTCCCAGACTGTAAACGGTTCGAAAACTTCGACACCTGGGGCGCCTGCATTTCAAAACGCAGACTATTCAATGGACAGGCGGACAGACATTTGGATGATTTTATAAGAGTTTTATTTTTACTACAACACCCTAAAAAGAGAAATTTTATGAATAATTATTATTACAATAGAATCACCGCCCCAATCAATTTTTTCCCCTTTCAAAAATGGTTAATCAAATAACTGAAATTCGCACTACGAAAAACAACATGCAAGTAGTACTCGCTCCTATTGTATATGCATGAGACCGGTGGGTGTATTTTTGTATGGATAGTGTTAAAATGAATGTACTATTATTAAATATTTTGTGATTTTAATGAAACTTAGAGATATTATTGCCTATGGTGGTTATCATTGCCCATCAATATTTTTGACTTCGGATGTGTATCCCACAAACACATCCGAGGCAGGGGTGTCCTAACTGCAAATATACAATAGAAATGCACTATTATTAACCTATTTTGAGAAGATATTAAAATTCAGTTATTTTTAGTTTTCTATGCTGGTAAAGTGCCACTTTTCCGTAAGTTTTTCTATTACTAAGTGTAACGGTTTGGAAATGCAAGGGGGGTGGGACAAATTATGATCACATATTTTCCTCTCTCCCTCTTTTCTCCTTTCTTCAAATTTGATAAAAATGCCAAAAAAAGGAATGTACTCGGTGGTACCTTTCTTATGATACCTCCACTTGCCTACATCATCATCATCATCGTGGCGCGACAGCCCGACGTCGGGCCTTGGCCTTGCCTACACCAGATGAAAAAAATTTTTTACCTTCATTTTCCCTCTACGGGGACCTCCCCTTAAAATTAGCCTATTACGACGCATCTCTTTCTGCGGCGAATTATAATAATTCTGCATATTCCTACAAAATTTCATGTATGTACTTCAGCCGTTCGTAAGATATTCTATGGACAGACAGACGGACAGACATTTGACCGATTTCATAAGGGTTTTGTTTTTACTACAAACCCCTAAAAATGACGAAAACCAATGCAACATGAAATCTGCAAACGCTACAAATAAAGGTTCGGAGAAGTTACCTTCATTAATTCCATCATATATACACACAGCGACAAAAAAAAAGCCCGAATTAGGGGTTTACCCGGTAAATGAGGAAATGAATATTTTATCTTTTTTGTAGGCGGTTGAAATTTTACAGGTATAAATTAGGGTCTCTATATAAGCTCTATAATAGCTGCATCAGGCTGATTCTGTCTTTTGGATTAACAAGTAGTCGATAAAAACGTCAAAACGTAAGCAGCTAACTATGGAGCAAAAATTGCGAATTTGCTGTTTTTTCGAGCAAAACAAATCGAAATCCCTCGTGAAGTTGGACGCCATGAGTGGACAGTGCGAAGTATAATTAAAAAACAGAAGGAAAGAGGCAGTGTTGAGAGGAAACCAGGCAGCGGCAGGAGACGGGTTACTACGCCAAGAGAGGAGAGCCATTTGAAGCTCTTGGCACTTCAGGATCGCTTCAAATCGGCTTCAAAATTAAGAGCTGATCTGGAACCTTTGATGAAGAAGCCTTGTAGTGCGCGAACTATCCAACTAGCCAGAGTACGCCGTAGAGCAGGAGATCGTTATTTTGATGATTGCATTCAATCCACTGTGAAGCATTCCTCCTACGTTATGGTTTGTCCTTCTAGAAGCATCTGTGAATGCAGCAGCATACAATAAAAAATGAATGTAATATTCCAGCAAATGAGGACCTCGCTCTGTAAGTTTCTTTGACATCGAATCAAAATCCTCTGTTATCGTAACATCTATCAATAATTTTTCTTTTACAGATCACGCAATATAAGGCGCAATTCGGGATTGAAACGCTACGCTGGCCCGGAAATAGCCCTGACTTGAGTCCCATTGAAAATCTATGGCAGATAATCAGATCGAAAATAAGGGAAAAAGAGCCAAGAACAATAAAACACGTCATCCAAGAAGTATGGGAAAACGAAATAAATGCAGATACGTTAATCACGCTATATGATAGTATGAAGAGGCGAATAAAAGCTGTCATTAAGGCAGAAGGCGACCACATTAATTATTAAGAGCTTTTACATGTATTAATTTTAATATGTTTTCATTAATTTTTGTTCAAGATAATCAATATTTATACGCATGCACTAAATTCTCCTAAAATAAAACAATATCTCTCAAATACGTGTTTAGATAAAATTATTTATAAAGAAGTACTATTGTCCAAAAAGACACTCTCTCTTGATTTTCAGACCCAGTCTGAACATTGAATTTTTTTAATCGTCAAAACATTAATTCAGTATGGCAAACACAACAAGAAATACATATTTCCACAATTTGACAATAACTTTTGACAGTCGAATGAAACAAAAAATTGGTAAATTGGTTAATTCGGGTTTTTTTAGTCGCTGGGTGTTTGGTTGCAAAAGATAATGAAGCATCTTCAGTCGACTTGCGCTTCCTATGTACGAATGTAATTGTTAGCGTGATTCAATGAAATACGCAAAAAGTTATCAAAAGCCTCGGACGGATTACCTGTACTACATACATCTTCCCAAGTTTCACCTATCAGCAGATTACTTCAAACGGGAAAATTATACCTATTAATTGAGGCAAACCCCTCAACAGTGTACTCCTTCTCGATTGAAATATTATTGAAAAACGGTTACTGTTACAAAGTCTTATGATAGGTATTCATATCACCTTCCAATTAAAATGTTTCATGAGTGACATTTGAAATCCACTCATGATCCAGACCAAAACGAATCGAACGCACCTACTGATGCATCTTATTATAAAGGACGACCAAAGCCCGAATCCACTTAATTTTACGACCGTAGCAGGTGACAAAGATATGATGAGATAATATCGATTGGGTTCCGTAAAAAATGAGGAAGAAAAATAGCTTTGTCGGTTCATTTTTCTGTTGTTGAACTTGAAATGGCAAGAGCGATCATAAAAAATAATACAATAATAAAATATTTGAACAAAAATCGTGAAATTGATTAAAGGTAAAATACTGGAAATGTCGCATACATTTTAGGCGTGATAAAAATTTAGGAAGAAATTAATATGCATTGGAAATACATAATTATAAATATAGCAGTATAATTTATTATATAAGCTACTATTATCGCAGATGAGACCTTGTCGCCGATTAATGAACTTTCTGTTCATTCAACTTTATTATTACCATAGTGATTAGGTCGTGTACCTACCTAACTGACATTGTAATCTTCAATTTTCTGGTAAATAATCATTAAAACTGATAATTTTTCTAAACATAATGTGGTCATTAATGGCCAAGTTTATAACACATAATGGTTGGCATACTGTTGCAAATTTGTCTTATGAATTCTCTCCACTGAATTTCTGATGGAAAAATGTAGTTTTCTCCATCACAAAAATTTTTCCGATGACAATTCAGAAATGACACTCGCATTGTCGTATTCTTACGATTTTTTGTCAGTAGTCAGTTTTCAACTGGTAATTTGACAACTGATGGATTACTAGATGCAAGTGCAGTTCAGAACACAAAAAGTTGCTGCAAATCTGCTTCGATACTGCTGCCACAGCATGTTGCGATTCTGCTGTGTGTTATGAACTTAGCCATTGTTCTGATTGAAAAAATCAATGGCAAAATTATGTCATAAAATGTCACGACTAGGTCATATACTGCCGAAAAATGAATTATACCTAAGCCGGCAATAGGATTGACTACATATGTACGTAGATACATATGTAAAAAAAAATATAAAATATTAAAGTAAAGTGTTTTTTTATACACAAGACCACGCCAACAGCCACTACCACGAGATATGATGGGCGACCAGCTGTGCAATCAGCTATGCGACCGTTGTTGGTCGCATAGTTGTGCCTGGTCACACAGCTAATCGCATATCCTGTCCAAGAGGTTGTCCTATGGCCGACTAGTATTGTGTAAAAACCACTTAATAGAAACTTTCGTTGGCGTTTATTCCACCTTTACTCCATCGATTTTTACAAACGCTAGTTTAACACCACTAATTTATTACAAAGTTCATGGGGTGTCTGTTCTATGTCCTTATTTATGTATCAGATCCTCAATAAAAACAAAACAGGATCCATAGAAATAATCGAATCGAAGGTGGTTTTTATACCTATACTTTATACAATTTTACGTCAGATGTAACACATGGTCACAATTATCCAGGAAAAGATAATCATAAATCTGTAACCGTCATCACATCATATCCTATATGTCGCATGATCACCACAACAACAGTGGCGTAAATAGCTTTTAGTAAAGGGAGGGGATATGCCATAGGTACTATATTTTTTGGGCTTAAGGAACGATTCGGGCTCCTCAACCCTAGAGTGAAAATCAACTCTCTATGGATAGACCTGTTATAACTGTCCTTTTAAGGGGACTACAGACCTTCAGTTTAACTGCGCAGATATCTGTGCTAATATCTGTGGAAAAATCTGCGCAGTTATCTGAACTGAAGGTGTGTAGGCTACATTCGATTTTCGCTAAATTAGTTCCGATATTTTGTACAGTTCTATCAGTTTTGTCGAACTGTTCACATCGTACGTGGCTGAGCAAGTATCTTTTTAGTGTTCCCGACTATTCTATATTTCCTGTGTTGTTGGTGTTTTACTGCGATCTATCGTGTCTTTTATGATATCTTTCTGTGCTGGACTTACTGATGAACGATGCGCTGGGTTTTGGTGGATATGGATGAATGTATGAAAGAGGGGAATGTACTAGAGAACAGGGTGGCCATTCTGAGATGGGCAACCCCATTTTTTTTTTCTTTTTTGACTTCAGATTCGGAATCAGCGACCCAAAATCACCTTGTAGTTCGAACCAGCCCGATCGGACGAGTATTTCCCCATGAAAACAGGGTGGTCAAGGTGCATAGCCAGAAAAAAAAAATGCTGGATGCAGATATGCTAGCACGAAACGGCTGCAGGTACATGTACAAAGAGTGAAACGGGCAACCTAGGGCTACATGCGGGGGCTCGCAACGCCCTATTTCCCCATGAAAACAGGGTGGTCATTCTGGGGTGGGCAACCCAAAATTTTATTTTTATTTTTTCACATCAGATTCGGAATCAGCGACCCAAAATTACTTTGTAGTTCGAGCCAGCCCGATCGGACGAGTATTTCTGCATGAAAACAGGGTGATCATTCTGAGGTGGGCAACCCAAAAAAAATTTTTTCTTTTTTGACGTCAGATTCGGAATCAGCGACCCAAAATTACCTTGTAGTTCGAACCAGCCCGATCGGACAAGTATTTCCCGATGAAAACAGGGTGTCCATTTTGGGGTAGGCAGCCCCAAATTTTTTTCTTCTTTTTTGACTTCGGATTCGGAATCAAAATTATCTTCACTTGAAACATACTCGCACAACGTTCACACTATAGTGAAACTACACATATACGAACATGACCGCGAGTGCCACTCGCGTAAAAGCACGTATCAAGTCTGCTACAGACAATGGTCGATCGCCATGGTTCGAACTATAAGGTAATTTTGGGTCGCTGATTCCGAATCTGAAGTCAAAAAAGAAAAGAAAAATTTGGGGTTGCCCAACCCAGAATGACCACCCTGTTCTCTAGTACATTCCCCTCTTTCATACATTCGCCTACAAAAATTCCGCATTTCACAGCCACACAAATCGCAAACCCGAAAAAAAGATACATTGCAAAAAAAAAGATATATTGCCAAAGAAAAGATACATTTCTACACAATTGGCCGTCCTCAATCATCCTCTCACCCAAAACGAAACATTCACAAATCAGTACGAGAGCGAAATCTCTGTACAAACTAGTGGTTTCATGGTCATTGTCAAATTTAGTAGAAAACTGAACGATAAACTGTGTAATCTGCGCAGATTATCGTTGCAAAACAGGGTCCGAATGCACAGATCTCAGATCTGCGTAAAAATCTGCCAAAACTGTGCAGTTCACACAGATTATCGTTCAGACATGATGTCACACGCGATAAACTGAGCGATAAACTGAAGGTGTGTAGTCCCACTTAGAATAAAACTGAGTAAATATCAAACAGTACTCAATAAGAACGAGTAGCTAATGAGATACTCGAAGAGTGTCATCAAAAAAGTCATCAGGAGGTTTGTGGTGATATCCTTAAGGAAAGGTCTGAAAAGGTTACGGTTTTTCTGTCTCGTGAATAACGGTACCAATTGCGCCAATTACATTGTCTATTCAATTTCATTGACTAAATAACGTGGGGTCAGTCCCCACGTTGAGCGCCGAATACTTTCAAGCTTTTCAATAATTTCTACCCTAAATTCTTACTGATGTAGGATAGAAAGCCATGAGAAACCGGGAAGCCATGGAAAAGAACTGAAAGTGAAGAAAAATTAAAAAAAAAAAAATATAACGGATTAACGTCAATCTCTCCCTGTAATAATTGCTCTCAGACCTACTCACTGATTCAGAGTGATAGTGGTGAGTGGGTGCAGCTCTTTTGAAGAGGAAATTCGTCCAATCAGAAATATTTCTTCCTGACAGATTATTTGGTGCATAAATTCCTATCGTGCCCATAAATGCGTTTTTAGGGTTTTGTATTAAAAACAAAACCCTTATGAAATCGGTCAAATGTCTGGCCGTCTGTCCATGAAATATCTCACGAACGGCTGAAGCTACATACATGAAATTTTGTGGGAGTATGTAGAATTATTATAATTCGCCGGAGAAAGCGATTCGTTGTAATAGGCTGACTTTAAGGGGATGTCCCCATAGAGGGGAAATGAAGGTCAAAATTTTTTTTCATCTGGTATAGGCAAGTGGGGTATCATGAGAAAGGTAACACTGAGTACATTTCATTTCCGGTATTTTCATCAAATTTGAAAAAAGGGGAAAAGAGATAGAGGGAAAAATATGTGATCCGAGTTTGTCCCCCCCCCCTTGCATTTCGATACCGTTATACTTAGAAATATGAAAATTTGCAGAAAGGCGGCATTTTACTAGTGTAGAAAACCGAAAATCGTAGAATTTTGATATCTCAACAAAAAAGGTTAATAATAGTACATTTCTATAGTTGCAGTTAGCATACCCCTGCACGCCTTAAGCACAGCCGAGGTCAAAAATATTGATGGCCAATGATAACCAACATCATTGGCAATAATATCTTTAAGTTTCATTACAATCACATAATATTTAATAATAGTACATTCATTTAAAGTAAGGCATTTTGACACTATCCACACAAAAATTACACCTACCGGCCTCATATGTAGGTGTGAGTACTACTTTCATGTTGTTTTTCGTAGTGCGAATTGCAGTTATTTAATTAATCATTTTTGAAAGGGTAAAGATTAGTTGGGGGCGCTGCGTCGTAATTGGCAAACTTTACCGAGTGGAAGGGGGGAGGGGTCCACATAGAGGCGAAATTAAGCTCAAATTTTTTTTTATCGACTGGTATAGGCAAGTGAGGTGTCGTGAGAAAGGTAATGTTGAGTACATTCCATTTTTTCGCATTTTCTTGAAATTTGTAGAAAGGGGAATAGTGGGGGAGGAAAAAATATTAGTTCGAGACTGTTAGAATTATGAAAACTTACAGGAAGGTGGGTTCCGAATAGCATATAAAATGGAAAATAATGGAATCTGTATATCGTCTCAGAATAGGTAAGTAATAGTTTATTTCTGTAGTTACAATTAGCACACCTCTGCATGCCTTAAACACGTTCGAGGTCAAAAGTACTGATGGCCAACGATAACCAACACCTTAGGCAATAATATGTTCTAAGTTTCGTTACAATCACGTAATATGAATTGGCATGTAAAATGTAAGTGGGTAAGACATTTTAATTATGTTTTTTTTTGTCCATCTGAGTCGTATCAAGAAGAGCAACGAGCCGATATTTATATACCAAAATAAGCGCTTGCTACAAAACCCTCGGATTGCGGGCGTAGCCCTCTATATTCCGGTTTCATTTTGTTTGTAAACTACTCGTATATTGTGCGTATTTTTTTGGATATGCTATGAAATGAAACCGCATTCTCAATGAAACCCGAACAAAGGGACGTCCTAGAAACTCGTAGCGCTCATCTTATGGCCCGCAAAGGTTTGTTGTTGAGAATGCGTGCCATTCTCCAACACAGAGGGGTCGGTGACGCGCTATGCCCCACTAGGAGTTAGGGCAAAGTAGTAAAAGCTTTATTGTACGGCTGGAATAGGTTTAAATTTTGAGCCTCGTTGGAATTATTTCAATGCAATGCAAACAGAAAAATGTCCACGTCCACGAACCACTGCTACTAAGATATGATGCTACTATGATAATGACACACTTCGAGTGATCTATTTTTTTTAGTTTAAAATCATTGCTTTTCATTTATTTGTTTGCGGAGATTGCTTATCCTTGTATAAATTTATATGTGCGGAACAGACATTAACCTTGTTCTAATCGATTCACACACATTTTGGACAGACAATATTGCACCATTTTGCAAATAAATGGATCGGGGTTCAATCAAAACAAAACAATATTTCAGAATACAACTGAATAACAGTGAACGGCCTCGCTCCAAGGCAAGCATTAACTTGACTCGACTATTTTAAATCGCCTTTGTATTTCAGATCTCCGGCAGTTTAATTTAATTGTCTTATCTTGTAGTTAATTTTTCACAAATTTGCACACTGATCGGCGCGCGGCTGTTGACCGACCAGATCAGGAAGGATATTCATTGCGATACGAGTACAAATTGTTTACTCGACCCAAATCAAGGATAACACTTCTGATATGTATATCCAGATTTTTATATGTGTAAATACAAAAACAAAGAAGAGAAACAGACAATAAAATTGACGGAAATGAAAGAGCGCGTTTACTCTGGCTATTTTTACATTCGACCACAATAAAAGCAGTTTATTTTCGGGGCAAAAGCTTTTATTTGCTTTTCATGTAATGGTGACCTTTTCTTCCGGATGATAAATTTCTTAGTGCCAAATAAATAAAATTTAATATAAATAAGTAGTACGTTTGTATGAGGCTTTGTAGTATCTGAATTGATACATAGGAATACATAATATAATATGTAATTTCATTTGTGCATGGCCGGAAAAGGTTAGCTTTTTATCGCAATTTATACTATATTTCATGTTATATGAATGTCATAATAGTATAGTAGTCACGTTTATACGAAAGTACAGTAAAGAACCGCCACCTTTAAGCCGTATCCTCACTTGTCGGTACGATTACGATGCGGAATCGGCATGCTCGGTACCGATAGCTTACCGAGCGCCTATATTTCAATGACTGTTTCCTGATTGGCTCGGTCCCTCCCCGCATCCGCGAATACCGAGCCAATCAGGAAACACTCATTGAAATAAAGGTACTCGGTAAGCTTTTAGTACCGCGTATATCCAGAATGCCGATCCCGCACCGCTACTGTACCGACAAGTGAGGAAACGGCCTTAATTCGATTAAACGGGTATCTTCGGAGCCTAAATCGAATAAATGTTATTATGTCAATATGCAATTTAATTCGAATGTTTCCAGTCGAATCATGTATAAGAGAACATTTGTTCTGTTGAGATTATTATTATTAAATTTCACATAATTTCGTTTGAATGTTACTTACTATGATTGAGGTTGTGAATACTGATTTTCGACATACCTGAAAGAGAGATAAAATTATTTTATTATTACATACTACAATTAATAAATTTAATACGAGCATAAATATGAAATAGAAAATAAACTGCATACTAATTTGCCGTAATCCCTAGTGGGACATAGCACGTAAACTATACTCATAAACGCCATCGTATTCGGTTTTTGGGCAATGCGATGCATCTGTCCCCATGACTTATCTTTTCCAAGCCCACACCCTCGTCGCACAATCGAAATAATAAACCTGGGAGTGATAAAAATGGTAGCCTCCTTTGGATATCGGTATCCTACACTAATTGTACTAAATAGAGAGGGATAGTAAGATCCAAAGAAGGCTCTTTCAATTGAAATTCACTTTCTAATTGAAGAAATTGAACGTACTGCGGAGGACCTTCTAATCTATTGTCCAGTAAATTACGCACATTCCAGAAATCAATTTTTCTCGCCAAAAGTCGAAACCGGTAAGCGTCCTCATCCGATAGTGCTAGCGGCATGCAAAAGTATACTGCATTTTATGTTAAAAGCAAGCAAGCTTGTTGCAATTGTTGTTGGGACCATATAGACCGATTTTGCCCCTAGTGATTTTTGATTGGTCCCTTAGGGCAGGGGGTGATTTTTGGAGGGTGGGTGGTAATGTGGTATCTAGTGTCATATAAAGAGTTTTCTGAACCAAAACTAGAAAAATTATAAACATTCATTTCACGATACTAGAGTAGATTTCAACTAATTCGATGGTGGTGAATCGAAAAAAAAGTCATAAGAATTACATTTTGGAAAAAATAAGAGCGGGGAGAATTCCATTCAAAAAATGTTTGTTTTCAATAAAATCGAGTTTGGTGTCGTTTCCGACTAATTCGGTATCGCTGAGCACGAATCTAATGTGAAATGAACTGTGAAAGATTCAGGGAACATTTAAGTGCCCGGCGTAAGCTCATTAAAACATTAATTTTTTATTCAAAAAGTACAAATACAAATGTCATTCCAGGTTGCCATTTACATTTTCTTCTGTTTCTTCTTATTCTTCAAGAAGAGTTTCACTGTAAAAAGGAGCACTTCAATAGTTTCAGGCTTTTTTCTATAGAAAAAAAGAATTCTTAAATTTTACGTCTGGTTTGTGCAAGAACCTTTGCAAATCTTGCAAGCACGTGTGCATGGAAGATTGAGACGATGGCACTTGCATCACTGAGTCCCGCAGTTGGTGTTGCAGTCGCACCTGTTCAGGGCTCTGCACTCCTCTCATATAGCCGGCTCGTAGGCCCATGCAGGATTCCACTTGTCGTCCTGAAGTGCTCACGCCAGACTTGTCCAGCCTGGTAAGCGGCACGGGAGATGTATTTCATTAGAGCGCCTTAGGAGGGAGGAATTGCCTGAGCCACACGGCTCAACGTGGCAAAAATGTACTGACGGGCGCCGTTCACGCCATCTACATATTCTTCTGTTTCTTCTTGTTCTTCAAGAATAGTTTCACTGTAAAAAGGAACACTTCAATAGTGTAAGGTGGAGACGACGGCACTAGCACCACTGAGTCCCGCAGTTCGTGCTGCAGCCGAATCTGTTCAGGGCTCTGCACTCCGCCCAAATAGCCGGCTCGTCGGTCTATGCAGCATTCCACTTGCCGTTTTGAAGTACCTAGCCCCAGGGCTCCGGCGAGGGAGGTTTGCTGCTGTCGGTCGCTCTTACCTTCAGCAGTGGCTAAACGGACGTGCTAGCGCTGGCCAGTTCGGCTCGTCGATACGTGACGGTACACGATATTACATTTGTCCTGAGAAAAAGAAAGGCTCCAGCTATCCGCTTCTTCCACTGCTTGACTAGGTGTGACACAGTAAGCTTTTTTTTCTTCACCTGGAAAGCGTACTGCATTCTCGGCCTGGACCACGGAGGAAGAAACAGAGGCTTTCTTCAAGCTGAGCCATCCAATAAGTTTACCATTGTCATGTCAGATGATGTACTTTGTGCCGTCGAAAAGTTCGTCGTTCGACTGTACGAAGTGAAGGACCAGGAAATTACGACAGTGAACGGCGCCCGCCAGGACAAGTATAACTTGAAATTCGAACTCAGCGACCACAAGTTATGCGAAAACGACTTCCTGATGGCCAAAATCGGTCAAAAATTTCAAGATTCACGATTTTGGGGGTAAAATCACCCCCTAAGGGATGAATCAAAAATCATTACGGGCAAAATCGTTCTATATGGTCCCAACAACAACTGTACTAAGCGGCTTGCTTTTAACATTAAATGCAGTTTTTTTATGAAATATTTTGTGTACCGCTAGCACTACGAGGCTTAGCACGCGTTTCGCTAGTATAAAAGATTTCGGATAATGCAAGTTGCTTTCGTACGTATCCTGTCCTTGACCGTGACAATAATTTTACGCCCAACACTACAGGAACGGAACGAAAATATCCCAAATATGGAAAATGAAAATTAAGGAGAATTGAATTGTATACATATGAAAATTACAAATGTAGAAAATAAATGGAAAATGGATAATGCGAAATGGGTAATCCTCAAAATGGAAAATAAAGAAGAAAAGTAAGGAAAATGGGAAATATGGAAAATAGGAAATACGTATTATGAAAAATGCGTACACTGGAAAACATAGGAGTAAGGAAAATGGAAAATATAGAAAGTTAAAATAGGAAAAACTGAAAATATATAGACGGCGACGATAGACAGACCGACATTGTAATACCAGCGTTAAACCTGATGAGCACTACCCACAGAATACCAGACAGGTAGGTAAAAACGACAGACATCATAATATGTTTCCGTTGGACAGTAAAGCTACACGCCGAAAATGTTTCTGACTTAGTAATTGATAGTTGGTCATACCCAATTATGTTTACAAGCCTCTAAGTGTCAAAGGCCAAAACCACACCAAATATGCCTACCAACAAATATTAGGCATGAATTGAAATCTTATCTGTACACGAATTTTTTAACATCAGTTGACTGGTTGTCAGCGATCATTGAACCATTTTATTGTATAATTGGTTTTTAACTACTTTGGGAACACCTTATTTGAATCGCAGTATCATATTTCAACGTCCATCATGTAGCATAAGGTTCTTGAAACATTGCTGGTGCAAAGAACCCTTTCGAGTTGTAATTGACAAACTTATCACGACGGTGCGAAGGAACTTTTCGCAGGACCACTATGGCTGCAACAAATAATTGAAAATTAGATTTTTTTTAATAAATTTACTGGATTTGCAAAGTTCTGTGAATCTTACACCCTCCAAAAGTGATAAGGATGTAGATTGTCACTTCAAATGATTCTTTTTACAGCCCCTATGCTACCAGTTGGATGCTGAGTGACAAAACAGAGCAAACTGTACTTAAAAACCATTTATAATATGAATGATTTAAACCCGTGACAGACGATCGTCGTTAAACATGTTTGCGTCAATGATCATTAAGTCCAAACGTGTTTATCGACGACTAGTGACACACGTGAAAAACATAATTACGTTCAAACTGTCAAAGTATCGAATGTGAGAAAAGAGAATTTGCAGAACAAAAGAAAGAAGAACACCTTCTAACACACTCCAGACGGTCGACACCAATAATGGGACTAGCACTAGCGGGAACCAGAACAAGATTTGTGCGATTTTGGACGTGAACGGATGACATTGCCGTGCAAACAATTGCAAATGACAACTGGAAACCAGCTGTTCTTTCCATTTTTTGGCGCGGCGAGCGGTTGAAAGTGAACGTAATTAAGTCGTAATGACGTTATGTTAATGACGATCGAAATGATGTCTTTCAATTATCATCAGGTGAAACAGCACATGACAGACGTGCTTCGCAAAAATAATTATCTGATAATGATCATTATCGCGTATCGTCTGTCTAGGGTTTATGACTTGATATTCACGCATTGTTACTACTCGTACAGATTGCGCGCTATTTATTTCTCACCAATTGTCTATTGTGGGTGAATCTAATATCTGGTTGAGTCTTTTAGTTAAAAAAAAAAGGTTCGCGATAAGTGATATTTTTTCAATCGCAGCGTTGGGAGATAAGCGTAGTGACGTGGTTTATTTAGTCAAGTACTCAACTGGCCGCAAAAAAATATAGTATTAAATTATGGTGTTTTCTTGTGCTTTTCACCTAAAGTGGCTTGCAAAAAAGAATATTCTACTAGCAGGAGATTAAAAAATATGGACTTAAAATTCAATCCAATATCTTCCTATTTTTATTAGCAAATTTATTTATTCACTATTTGCTGTGATCATTGAAAACTGTACGCAAACAAAGACTTGGTACATCATGTTCCCAATCATTTATTGAATACTTCACTTCAATATTCATTTAAATTCTCTGCGTCATATTCATAGATTCACAATCAATCTCAGATGTTTCGTTGTTTTTTTTTCATTTTTGAATGCAGCGTAGTAACACATGCCAAATGGTGAATGATTGCATGTTTGCCGGCTTTTATTATATGCATGTATGTTTTTTTAACTGCTTTTTTTTTTGTAAGAATTTCTTTTCTCTTTGCATTAATAACTTCCGTTTGGCGAAGATTTCTGCTGAATTCTAGATGCTTTCGTCATCCTGTTGATTTCTCGTTCATTATATTCATGCATAAACGAGGGCTCGCTCTGTACATTAGAAGCCAAATTGGTGCCTGTGTAATTTTTTAACTTAATTTTACAATTTAAAATCAGTTGCAAAGATTTAGATACATGTACATACGTATTTATATCTATAGTGGTGATAAATTCGAAATTTTATACATAAATATTTCGATGTGCATATAAGGTACGATACATATGTATGAACTAAATAGTACGTCAGAGGGTGTGCTGTATCAATATGCACGCTGTTCTGCAATGACTTTTATTTATGACTGAATCGTTGTTTCTTTTTTTTTATGATTTAAGCATTGTCGGGTTGTTTGTTGGCATGAAAGCGTTTGTTCTGTTTATTGAATGAAACGATTAGATCATTTCCTTGGATAAATGTGGGATTTATTGAACAAAAACTGCTGTTGATATGACGACGCCGACCGACGTGATGGACGATGAAGACCTTATATTTCAATTGAGATCTTTTTGCATTAAAAATGCCAAGGATGTATTTAAGAGTTACGGGTACTTATAAGTTACATTGAATGGGTAGTAAATTGAATATTAGCTGCGTTTTTCTTGACAGTCCAGATCAACTGTAGAACAACAATCGCATGCATTAGGCCATCAGCAGACGGGTCGTCTCTTATTCGTCTCGTAATCGGCTCGGCTGCGATTCGAACTCTAGTTCCCAAGTAAATGAATGGTGATCTGTACACGGGTCGTCCACAGTTCGGCACGTAAGCGAATCGATGCACTCATCTGTGCGTCTCGAACCATGCTTGAAACTAGAAAAATCGTTGACATCGCACACTAGAAAAAAATATATGGGCGCATTTGTTCAACTGAAAAATATGTTCAAAGAAATTTTGGTGTGTTCGTATGTGGGTGTCGCATGAGTCTATGTGAAAGGCGGAGGGGAGGGCACAAGAGTGCTGATGAAAGCATTTTAACCCTTTGATGAGGCGAAAAGGACCTTTTTCCGTATGAAGCGGGATATGGGCGATATAAGTGTCGCGTGTCGCAACAGGGTTGCAAGTCTTTGATTTTGCTTTTTTCTTTGACGTCAGATTCAGTATTAGCGACCCGAAATTACCTTGTAGTTCGAGCCAGCCGAATTGGATGAGTATTTCCCCATGAAAACAATGTTGCCATTCTGGGGTGGGCAACTCCAATTTTTTTCCTCTTTTTTGACTTCAGATACGGAATCAGCGACCCAAAATTACCTTCTAGTTCGAGCCAGCTGAATCGGACGAGTATTTCCCCATGAAAACAGGGTTGTCATTCTGGGCTGGGTTTAATGTCCTTCTCGCCACGCCAAAGGGTAAAAATGCTTTCACCGACACTTTTGTGCACTCCTCCTTTCACCTCTACTCAGGCGACATATTACCCAAATTCCTCCAACTCGAAAATCATATTGGTGATAATAAGAATCCATAGCAACACCTTTGCCTAATATCGGATCGCGTCGCAGACTTGTCGAATTGCAATCGACCCGTGTGCGGTGTAGGGCCTCTATCGTCGTGTGAAAATGCATACGAGCGGAATTCGAACCGCAGACGAGGCGAGTATCAGGCGACCCGTCTGTGGAGGCCCTTGCACTTACCCGAGGAAAGATAGACTTGAAAACAGTAAATAGTAGAAAAAAATAAAGTTTTGAAACTTTGGAGAAACATTCATATGGGATGTACAATAGTAATTAGAAATAGAAAAGTTCCTCCCTCTTAGGTGAACGCGTCCCTCCTTTTTCTCCACTCACAAGACACCTTTCTTTAGATTTTCGCTTTTATTTCCGCAACTGTTAATCCTAACGAAAAATCCAATAAGAATTCTGCATCCAGTGTACTACTCAAAGTTCAAATTCGGTTCTGTAGTATAGTCAAATCGATAGTCAAAAAACGTCAATTTTTTGGACTTAGGAGCAAAATCACACTGAACCAATTTTCAAAATCATAGATCTTCGAAACGGATATTGAAAAAAAAAAACATTTAAAAGTAAGTTGAGGATAATTTGATTGCAAATCTAATGTGCTCAATATTTTTAAAATCGGTCCACTTTGATAGTTTGTAGCATCGTGTAGCAGGACGTCGAGCAACGAGCTTACAATGTGAAGCGTCGAACGTTCGTATTGAAAGACGTTCGCTGTGTTGGCGAATTTTGTGCCTGAATCAAAGGAGATCGAACGTTCCAACGTTTGAATCAAACAATTGCCGCACCGTTGAGCAGAAACATTTGAAGCAAGCGCGGTTACAAGGCACGAGGAATTTGGTGGTGTTGGAATCAACACAGTGTGAAGAATTGAAAAATAGGAGCCAGATAATACCACCATGGCGCTAGCAACAGATGCTATCTCTTATTTTGCAATCATCTGGATAAATAATTTCAAGTCAATTTAACAATTGACAACTCGGCGAAACCTTCAAACGATCGTATTGCCGTTGAGAAGATACATTTGCCGGTTCAAGTGCAAATTATTTGATTCAAATGTTGAACATAACGTTGAATCAAACGTTGCATGCATCGTTTAGAAGCGGCTTAATAGACAGTAGTAAACGATGCATCCAACGTTTGATCCAATCTCGGAGCCAACGATTTAATCAAATGATTCGGCAATTGAAGAGACAAGTGTTTCTGCTCAACGGGTCGACAATTCAAAAGTTTGATTCAAACGTTCGACGCGTTTAAGCCAAGGTGTTTAGTTTCAGCAGAAAATTTTGAGTATGAGTTGAATGAAATCGGTCCAAAAAAAGGACAACTATATGCAAAAAAAAAGCAATTGCATCGAAAGAATGTTTTTCGATTTTTGGCTTCTGTGGATAATTTTGGTCAAATACGTTGTGCCTCGTAACCGCGCTTGGTCCAAATGTTTCATCTCAACGATGCGGCAGTTTGATTCAAACGTTGGAACGTTCGACATCTTTTGATTCGGGCACAAAAATAAAGTTTTCCAACAGAACGAACGTCTTCCAAAGCAAAAGTTCGACGCCTGACATTAGAAGCTCGGCTTAAGCCGCTACGAACACCTTCAAACGTTGGACGCTTGATGGTTTTCTAGCCTCATGTGGCGGGACGTCGAGCTACGCGCTTCCAATTTTAAGCATCGAACGTTCGCGCTTTCCGTTGTTCGCGATTTTTTTTGTCCCAGTCAAAGAGCTTCAACTGTCGCGTCGTTGAGCAGAAAAACTTGAAGCAAGCGTGGCTACAAGGCACAACGAATTTGGCCAAAATTATCTTCAGTTGGATTTGCTTTTCTCATATTTTTGGACCAATTTTTTTTCTTCCGCCATCACCTGGACAATTGACAACTCGGCTCAAACCGTGAAACGATGGGATCAAATGTTCGAATTGCGGCGTCGTTGAGCAAAAACATTTGTTTCCTAAATTGCCGAATCACTTGATTGAAAAGTTGGATCCAACGATGTACGCATCGTTTGGAACCGACTTTAAGCAGTATTTGTTGTTGTTGTTTTCATTATAATTTAGATATGAAATCAACTAAGTACATATACATTTTAATACATTATGTTGAGAGAAAGAGGTACTCTTTTGAAAAGCATCAAATGTACTATGCACCAAAGGTGCTGTAATAATAGGCTCGGTTTGAAAACCCAACATTTTTAACCGTGCATGCTTACAAAAGCAAAATGTTCGTTAAATAGAATACCTAAAATTTCAAACATTCGTAATACAGAGTCACCAATGCATAAAAAAAGGGTTCGTTGTATTGGAAATTCGTTAGATCGGTGTTCGTCATACTGGAGCACCACTGTATTTGCAAAAAAAAAGGGGCCTTTGAAGGGCTCTGCGGCGCCCTTGCCCCCATCCGAAATTCAAGGACCTATAATATGTGGTTTTGTATTAACCAGTCCAAACAAAGTCCCAGAATCGGTTTCTGGGCTTATTGACGTTCCGGCTAGACCCCTATATAGAGAATTCATTGACCAGACTATATGTACTATTTCAAGAACTCGAAAACAATATCGCTCTGTACAGAAGAAGTACACGTCACTGGTGAAAGTGTAAAAAAAAAAGTTCTCGCATTACAGAAAAATATGAAGACATCATCCAATAAGAAATTTGACTGTAAACACATTTGGCTACCTACTTGGAAAAGTTGGAGCTACACCATTTAATTCAAACCAAATTTCGCAAAGCGAACAACCTTGTTGGGAAATCATAACCAAAATCATTTCCCACGCCACATTTTTAAATTGATGTGTAAGAAATGTTTAAATTGTAAACCGCCATATATTCATGTTAATACGATACACCTTAACCTAAAAAATCAGTCATATGAAACGGTGATTGCAATGTTAGTTGAATATGATCAGTGAATTGACAGCATTACGGGGGTTGGATATAGATTATTGGATTTTTTTCAATGCGTACTCGTATAATGCACCTATAAATAATAATTATTGTCGTTATGAAAATAAGAGTTTGCACTCTGGTTTTTTACCAAATGTAAAGGTATCTATAGACGTACAAGTTTGCTCGACAAGTATGTTTGATCAATCTTGCAGTTCAAACATGCACAAACACATTCATCACCACACGATGAAGAATGCTTGATCAATCTTTCGTCCCACAGTGCGTCAAGGACGTCGTTAGCATAAACTGATCTGGGACGATGCCATGGTGCTAGCATATATCTCCATGGCTTGCAGTTCAAGAATGATCATTTTCCTACGTTCAGATGTAGCTCTAAATACAATGCTTTTAAGACGCCTTAAGTCAAGCACAGATTCGATACAAATGTATGAAGCCTCACACAAAAACCTTAAACTTCTGAAGACTGAGGTGAATTTTGTCTAAGCGGCTTGAATAAGATTCTTATAGGAACAAACGTTCAAGTATACTTGAACTGCACGACTGGTCTAGCAAATTTGAACGTCGGTAGCAACCTTAAGTGTATAAAGGGTGACCCGTTCATGATGGTAAACATTTCAATGGTCGATAGTATGGGTTATTTGGGGAAAATTAATGTACAACATGAACCCTCCATCTTTAACCGTTAGAGAGTATAACATTTTCTTTTTAACTGTCAAAACCCTTGACTTGTCCAAGAAATTCAAAATTTGCCAAGCCCCCAAACCTTTAAAATGTCACAATCGCAAAATTTTCAAATCTAAGTCCTAAATATTTATGTATATGCCGATCGAAACATAACATAATGGGGCAACTTTTGTCAACATTGCAAATTTGCCAGTTCAAAGTACCATTACGAAGTAATCATTTGGATTTTTCATGAAAAATAGATTTTACAATTTTTTAAAAATTCGAACGGTTGTATCTTTGAAATAACGGTGATTTTTTTTTCCTGGTAAAAAGTTCAATTATATGAAATTTGATGTTGTTTCAGAAAGTAAGATCAAATCTCGGATCGAATAATTGGAGGCTTGGCAAATTTAGAATTTGTTGGACAAATCAAGGGTTTTGACAGTTTAATAAAACATGCTATAACTCTGTAACGGTTAAAGATGGAGGGTTCATGTCGTACATTAATTTTCCCCAAATGGGCCATACTATCTACCACTGAAATATTTACTATCATGAACGGGACACCCTGTATATTACAAAGCAAGAAATTATTCTGTACCTCAGATAGATAATATGGGCTGGTAGACAATAACCACCAGGGATTCTCTATTCCTTTGTTTTAATCACTGCACCAGACGAAAATCACAAAAAAAGTAGATGCTGCTTTTTAGTGATATTGCTTAAAACAATTTTTTTTTAAATCTAAAATTTAATAATGTCAATTTTAAAATCTATGTGCATCGGCTGAAAATTTCCGCAAAATCATATCGTATTCTTCGATCAAATTGTCTAGACTACTCGGTCGGATGGGAGAATTAGAATAACTAAAGAAATTGTCCTCTATTGTAGCTATAAATTGATAAACTCATTGAGGTCATTTGCTACAATAGATTCCAATACACATATTGTGTATGTTAAGTCAAAGTACAGCGGGACATTGTTTGTCACTTAAAAGACACAATCACCATCATCTCACCGTAATCAGAATCACATTGGCTTCTTGACATTGTTATTGTTATGCATCTTAATTTGACAATAAAGGCAATCTTTAAAAGATGCGTGGTCTTTCTCTTGCGGTATGTGTCTGCAGTTTTTTTCCATTACTTTTTTTAATCAGAATGAATAAATTTAACATATTGCTGGTGAATAGGGGCTTTTGTTAGATGATTGAGTTGTTCGTCGTCCATATGAAATTGTGGACAGTCAGCGCAAAATGAAACATCACAACAATCGTGACAACAATAATACGGTTGAGGTCATCAACTGTCGCAACTAATCAAGAAGATTTGTGCATTACTACTAGTAGTATGTGGTGTGCATCCAAAGACAGATAAAACATGATTAAGATGAGTGATGAAGATGCGAAATGTGTAAATTATTGCAGTGATTTTATTTGTCATTTAGTAGCTGACAAGTAATTATGAATGATTGATAGCTGTTTGTATGAAACAAAAGATTGAACATAAGACATTCAGACCTGGAAGTGAGGAGCACATTCGAAATTATGGACAATCTGATAATTTTAAACGTTATAGAAAAACTTATCAGACTGAGGATAGACCAGACATTTTTCAGCTCTATTAATTGACGCCCCAGAAACTAAAGCGCCCAAAACGAAAATTAACAATCGCTTCAATTTGGGGATGAAACTGTCGCCCGAAACCAAATGGATAGTTGTCGAAATTTTTCCGAACTATTGCTATTCTTTAGGAAAGAAGTAAAATTGCCCCAAAAAATGTATTATTACTATTTGCCCTTAGCGGCTAAGTTGACGTTTCGTTAGCATATAGAGAACTGACAATAGTTCCAAATGAAATATCGGCCCAAATTTTATAAGACTTTCTAACAAACTATTTTCCCTATTGTTCATTAAATTGAAAAGAAAAAAATATTAAATTATTTCCAAGACAAGTCAGGTTAATATTTTTGAAACGATTTCGTCATTCATTAAAAATTTGAATTTAATTTTTTTACTCAGTCATTCTCGATTCCATTCACAATTTTCAGAAATAAATTACTTAATAATTGAAATATTTAATCATCGTTTAAACGCGACAAATGGATGATAATGGCTTATGGCATTTTGCGCGTCAAGCGTCATGCATGACTTGATAAGGTTAGCAAAACATTTTTATTTAAATCTACTTATATATTTTTGCCCAATGGATTTTGGTAAAAATACGTGGAAAAGAAACTCGATTGTACTGCTATGTGACAAGTGACAAAAAAAAGCTTTCTCGGGACATGGAGAGGTGTAAATTCAGCAAACAGGGGCGCAATCATGTAATTCGATTCGACTCGAATTGCTTTCGAAAGGTTGAAAATGGTACCCTGTGACTCGAAAACCTATTTCCCAATTTCAAAAATCATCGAATATTCGCTTCGAACGAGAAATTTAGTATTGAATACTATATGATTATTAAAATGGAGAAATTTGTTTTTCAGTTGCAGGATACCACTTTCTTCCTTTCGAAAGTAATTCGATTCGAATCGAATTACATGATAGGTCCCCAGGTCTTTGGTTGCGACGTGTGAAAATAAAACCAAACACGTTATCGAGTGTGCATTATCCAGTGGTAAAATATTTATGATTTATTTATTTTAGTACATTAAAAAAATAAAATAAAAAAACAGGCTGATCATGATTTTACTGGAATGTCCTACTCTTGTTCCATAATTCCAAGTTCAGACTTATTTTACTAGGGTCTAACCCTTTAGGTTCAAAAAAATATTGAATTAGTCGATTTAACATTTATCACAGTTGAAAAAAATGCAGGGTGAGGAACACGTACGACCCGACAAAATTTCATTAGTCTGGGAAGAGGCAATATCGTACGAATCAAGTCACACATCGATAAAGTCACGCATCGATAACTCCCGTTCAATGCAACCGATCGTCGCGCTCGGTGGCCGTGGTCACCGCTCTACGATAGTATCGTAGAGCGATGATCTAGAGCTCGGAGTTCAAATCTCGGCGCCATCAAAAACTGCCTGTGAGTACTAAGGCTGAAAACACACCGCATAAGACAAAACGTTTGTTTTTGTCTCAAGAAACAACCGACCATTGCTTCTTATCAGGCAGCACACACCAAAAGTAACGAAACAAAACAAACGTTTTTGTCTCCATGCGTTTATGACTGGTTGTCGATAGTACATGTCTTTGGATATTATCAACTGTTTCGTTGCCACTAGGCGGCCAGTTGTCTTTCGGAAACAAAAATTGGTTTGCGCTTAATACCTGGTCATTTTATGTAAAATTTTTCAGATTATGGACGTCGTCGTTGCAAATTCAATTTTGTCTTCAACACACACCAAACGAAACAAGACAAAAAACGGTTTTGTTTCACTGTGTTTCGCTTGGTGTGTGCTGCAATGAAACACGTTTCCTTGTCTGATGCGGTGTGTTTTCACACTAATCGAACTCTCACTGTGCTTCGAGCTTGTCAGTATAAAGACGACGCGGATAGGAAGTGCATACTAGCAACTGCACTTCCGAAAAGTAGATATGCTATCGATACGTCAACAAGGCATACCAATGCTACCGATGTTGACGCGCCCATGCCCCTGGAGGTGTCAAGGCAATTAACAACCATTGCAAACAGAATGGATGAATTGAGCTTCTCTGCAATTTGAATTATTTGCTCGGTCTCTAATTGATTATTTATTTTTAATACCAACTCGTATTCATCAGGATGATAGATGTTATAGTTGAGAAGCGAATCCATTAAGCCCACACTACATATCGAAACCTCGAAATATTTTTGAATCCCCAAACCCATTCCTACCGTCGTATTTTTGGAAGAGGAGGACATCTGCAGCTGACAATGCGAGGTAACTTGATAAAAAAATGAAACCGGAATATAGAGGGCTACGCCCGCAATCCGAGGGTTTTGTAGCAAGCGCTTATTTTGGTATATAAATATCGGCAAATTACGAACTAATATTTTCTCCTCCCCACTATTCCCCTTTCCACAAATTCCAAGAAAATGCGAAAAAATGGAATGTACTCAACATTACCTTTCTCACGACACCTCACTTGCCTATACCAGTCGATAAAAAAAAATTTGACCTTAATTTCGCCTCTATGTGGACCCCTCCCCCCTTCCACCCGGTAAAGTTTGCAAATTACGACGCAGCGCCCCCAACTAAACTTTACCCTTTCAAAAATGATTAATTAAATAACTGCAATTCGCACTACGAAAAACAACATGAGAGTGGTACTCACACCTATGAGGCCGGTAGGTGTAATTTTTGGGTGGATGATGTCAAAATGCCTAACTTTAAATGAATGTACTATTATTAAATATTATGTGATTGTAATGAAACTTAAAGATATTATTGCCAATGATGTTGGTTATCATTGGTCATCAATATTTTTGACCTTGGTTGTGCTTAAGGCGTGCAGGGGTATGCTAACTGCAACTACAGAAATGTACTATTATTAACCTTTTTTGATGAGATATCAAAATTCTACGATTTTCGGTTTTCTGTACTAGTAGAATGCCGCTTTTCTGCAAATTTTCATATTTCTAAGTATAACGGTATCGAAATGCGAGGGGGGGGACAAACTCGGATCACATATTTTCCCCTCTATCTCTTTTCTCCTTTTTTCAAATTTGATGAAAATACCGGAAATAAAATGTACTCGGTGTTACCTTTCTCCTGATACCCCACAAGCCTATACCAGATGAAAAAAATTTTTTGACCTTCATTTCCCCTCTATGGGGACATCCCCTTAAAGTCAGGTTATTACAACGAATCGCTTTCTCCGGCGAATTATAATAATTCCAGATACTCCCACAAAATTTCATGTATGTGGCTTCAGCCGTTCGTGAGATATTTCATGGACAGACGGACATACGGACAGACATTTGACCGATTTCATAAGGGTTTTGTTTTTAATACAAAACCCTAAAAATTGATATACTGAATACATATAAAACAGCATTCTCAAACATAATTCAGCGAGATTGAGACGAGTTCCGGGACGAGCTTTGTGTTAAATCTCATTCAGATGTCGAAATCTTTCATATGCATGGAAAATCTAGTAGATTTTGTGCTAGATTTGCGAAAATCATGAGACTTTTGCCAAAAGGTATAGTATTATTATACTTTTTGGAATGGTTGTTCCTATGACAGCTCTTCGATAGAGTAGTCCAAATTCAAGCAAATTCGAGAATGTGATTTGGCGAAAGAAACTACTGAATATTATGACATTTGAGAAACATCTCTTTAGAAATAAAAAGCTAGCTTCAAAACTGAGAGACTAGTTTGCATAGAACCAGACAGACGGACAAAGTTTAATCGACTCACCTCATCATACTGGCCAAGAATATTATATACTTTATATGGTCGGAAATGCTTCCTTCTGTGCGTTACAAACTACATGACAAAGTATACCCTATCACATTCGTGAAAGGTATAATAAAACAAAATAAAAAAAAAAGAGCAGTCCGCAAGATTAGCCAAAAAAAAAATTAATGAATGGATATTTTTCACATAATTCGACATTGGAAATTTTCATTCCAATCATGCTTTCAAATATACTCGTACGTACAAGTGGAAATGTTTTTTGTTTTTGAAAATCACAAAATATAAGATAGATTCCCACGCTTAGTAGAAATATGTGCCCCATATATATGTACAAGTACACACATACTTATATACATATCTAATGCTTGAAAATAAAATATTCCATCTTGAAAATCGAATTTTTGAGAGCATTAGTCGTCGTACTTTCTCTTTCTTAAAAATGTTAAGTATATTATTATTTATTTTGAAATCTAATTTTAAATAAATTATGAGTGCATATAATCGCAGTCACCTGACTTTTCAGAACATTGGTTGCGATTCAAGGTGTTAATGGAATTTATTATTATTAAGACAAATAAAGTACAAATATAAATATTATTATTACAGTTGGATTTGACGTAGTTGTGTTTAGACGACGGTCAGATCTTTTTCACTAAGTCGAAAATTATTAAACTTTTAAGCATGTTAAGAATGTACTGGTATAAATTTGTTTAGGATTATGTCACTGACCACTGATTATCGTGGGTGAGGACGTTTCAAGAAATAGTGGACAATTGATCTGAGCTGCTCTGGATAAGAAGTCAGTGCAAGAATGCTGCTCCGTTAAGCAGTTTGCGTTTTGAAATGCAGGCGGCGCAGATATCGAAGTTTTCGAACAGTTTACAGTTTAGGAAGCACATACTACTCAACTGCACTAACCCCTTGTGGGGCATAGCGCGTCAACTGTTCCATGTGGCCCAATTGACGTTTCGTTGGCATAAATTGGTTACGGAGAATGCAGTTGTCAGCATGCACCTCCTGCACATTCATGGGCACGAACGTCGTATTTTATGTTAGTTGGTTTTATGTAATTGTTTGGAATAGTAAGCATACAAAATAATTTTGCTGCCTGAATGAAATTTGTCCTATTGTATACGTACTAAGGATTTATGTTTTGTCTTGAAATTGGAGTTGACATTTGAATTCTAACTAAACCAAGACACACTCCCAGCAAAGATATGCCCCGTTTTCGTGTTCGCTACCCTAATTTGCTCTCGATCGTTTTTTTTTTTTGCTGCTTAACCTGCTTTACTCTGCTCTGTACGGAAAAACACAGCCATTGTGTGATTTTTACAATGTGCAACTGCCGATCAGGAAATTATCATTGGAAGTTAAAGATGCACGCATACTGACTGGTTCCTTTTCTGTTTCAAAGTTAAAATATTAGACAACTTTGTAGCCATATTATGTTATTGGCTTTTCCCATTTTTTATTTGTTTATTGGAAAAGTTGTTTGTTTCAATTTTTGGCCCGTCCCATGACCTTGAAACGGTGGCAGCGTATTCGTATCAAAGCCATATTATTTAATGTGTGTGCCTGCATGCATCGGCCATCAAAATTACATAAGTAATTTAGACGGTTCGAATATACCCTAAACGCAATTAACGATTAGCAGATATAGCTGTTAGTTTATGCCGCTAGTCTATATAAGCATTAACAGCTTACCGAAATTAGCCCTTTCGCCCATCACTAATGAGAAGCTGGTTCATGAAATTAGTTCTTAAGGCGAATTGCGAATACTTCAACCACCTTGAGTTCACCGCGAGCAATTTGGTGTAATAATGGAATAGCAAATAAACAAAATGAGTCTGCTACCCAAATCAAATTTGTTAACTTGTATTTGCATAATAATACATTCGAATTTAACCAGGGAAATAATCCATTTTCTTCGTGAATTTCCCTTTCGCTGCTCTGACATGTTCTGTGTCGTTTTTTTTTGCTGTTCTAATATGTTCTATTCTACTCTGGAGCAAAGAAACGCGGCTATTGCCAGTGAAAAATAAAGGGTGTTCAGGTGTGCAACTTAAAATGTTAAGGACATATTTATTTTTAAGTACTTCATAAAATTGAAATGCACAACAAACCAACAAGCAAAGAAAAAATGTGGTCCAATAATCCGTGAATATTGTTGATACAACAAGTTCGTGAGCTTGAATTAACTGCCTATGGGGTCAATAGCATTTTGGGT
This sequence comes from Chloromyia formosa, assembly GCA_964017055.1. Taxonomy (NCBI): domain Eukaryota; kingdom Metazoa; phylum Arthropoda; class Insecta; order Diptera; family Stratiomyidae; genus Chloromyia; species Chloromyia formosa. The sequence continues at coordinate 22,648,413 of OZ024816.1, read as the reverse complement.
GTCATACATAAGACGATTCCGAAATCAAAAGACAACACTGACAGCATATCACTCCTCTCCAAAACAACACCATAACATAAATTCCCACGGGACCTAGATTCTGAGATTCTACATAAAAAAATAACTCCATATACACATAATTCATTCAGACCTAAATGCCAAGATTCCGCCTTTATTCAATTCCGCCATATATTATATTTAATCGAATTTTTGTTGTTTTTCGATTATTCTTCTGTTCCAGCTTCTCCCATTCAATATCAATATCACCTAAAAGAGCCAGAGAGTGAATGCTGTCATACACCTCATTTGTATGAAACAAAATGACATCACTGTTTTAATTTTACAGGACGTACGAAACGAGCGAAAAATTGTAAAACAAAATGTAAGACATAGTGTCAAATTTTTTATAGATTAGCGCTTTTTTTTGCGTTCATTTTCTTATTTTGGGGTGGCTTTTTTGCGAATTTTTAGGTCATCGAGCGTGTGTGTAAAGATATCATCGAATCGTGGAGCAGCGACCCAGACGTCCGTACAATGTCATTGCGCGTCTACACGCATATTAATCAAAATCGATAGAGATATAATTTTTGCAATGAACGAATTGTCTAAAAAAAGATTCTAGCGAAACAGACCACATACGAGTGTAATACAAGTGTATATAAATTTCGAAATTACGCAAACTGGCGTTTCGTTGATTTAGCAAGGTAAGTTGCGTGTGCTGCGCGAGATGAGATAATTTGTAAACATAGAAAATTCTTTAATCCAAATTGATCGTAGAGTATCTATACATGTGATTTGATTGCAACAGTGTAATTGAAGCTTAATACATTTTACCATTTCGGCAGGTTATGTTGCTTCTAGGGTGATTATGCAAAATCGTTTGGGATATTACATCATCGACATAACAATTCCAAAAATACACAAGCAGGTGTATAAGAATGGGGGTTCTTGTTTTTGACCATAGTGATCTTAAGAATGGATTTCTACATTATTTCTGATACATGCAGGTAATTCGATTGGTTGTCAGCAGCGTTTGGAAGTCTTTAACCGTATGAGGTATAGCGTTATGAGAAGTACTTGTTGAGTTACAGCGTCCACCCACCAGTCGTCTCGAACTCACTCATATTCGGCTCGAACTCTGCTCGATATCGGAGTGCTCTCAATATTCAATGTAAATAAATGAGAGCTCTACACGGATCGGCTCGACCTCGATGCGACTGCGATTCGGACTTTGCACGACACATGGCAGCACATACGACATCCTTGCAACAGAAATATCGATGTGAGTCTGACGACGGCGAAAAATAAATTAAAATGTAAGAGACCAGACATACAATTAAATGTGTGATATGAATTCTTTGTATGTGTGTAGTTTTCGGTGCAAAAGTTATGCATTCCCCCAGGACGATCTTGCAGTGCTGATGGTTGAATAGTGACGGGAAGCTGATGGCTAGGTGATGCTGTTTGGATGACGATTGCTATGCGGTGATGGGTCGGTGTCGCCTCCTTAAGGGAGATCGATATCGATTTGCAGTTGCACCGATTCCGAGTCGATCGTGTGTGCACAAAAGAACATCGAGTCGTTTTCGAGTAGAATCGGAGTTGGAATCGAGCCGACTATTGAGTGGAAGCCCTTTAATCAACTAATTCAGGAGCTGTTAAGCTGGGCGTTCAGGCGAATTTTGCGTATAGATAAGGTGAACAGAGTATCCAGAAATTATCGAACATGGACTACGATATGAGATTCCCCATGAAATTGTAAGCAATAAATATTTTGCTTTTTCGGATTTTTAACCCTTTATATAACACAAGCATTTCAATTAAAAAAAAAATATAGGTTTCACATAACAGAAAGTCTAATAGTTGGAAAAGTGCTCAGGCTAAATATAATAATTATATACACTGGATGACAGCTAAGGCTTGTTTCTAAAATACGAAACTCTTTACAAATTTACAAGTACAGTAAGTCCTCGTTTAACGTCGCTTCGTTTAGTGTCGTTTCGATCTTACGTCGAAAACATTTAATGACCACTGGACTCGTTTAACAACGTTATGCTTCGATTAACGTCGCATTTTTTGCAGATGAATTCAAAACTACATAATGAACGACATGTTTATACAAATAATGCATATGCTGTATGTGGCTGGCTCGATGGATGATTATGATAGCTCGACCAAGCACCTTTTAGGCGACCGTTCTCGGGTCTTAAATTGTTTTGAGTTGATGAACACAAAACAATACAAATGTTTATATTGCGTATTGAGAACAGGTGGCTGTATCGATTCAAAGCCCGCCAATTTGGGGATATTTTTCATAGCTCGACCGAGCTCCTTTTTGGATGCCATTCTATTGCCAAGTATTGTTATCTTTAAATCACTTTCATTCAGTTTTGGAAGTTAGTGAAGTCGGTACATACTGACCAAGTTAGCCAACAATGCCAACAATGCTACAAAGTGCTATATAACGAAATGTTACAAGGATCTGCACAATCGTCTATTGATCAGTTTTTTAAACGCCACTAAGGATTGTATGTTCATATTTCATTTCACTAAATATAAATTGATACATACCACTTAACTTTTTATGTTTTATTAAAAAAGGATTTACGTATTAAGATACATGGGTATGTTCAAAAAAAATAGGTACATATGTACATATGTAAGTGTTTTTAGGTCGGTTAATATTTCCTCGTATAACGTCATTTCGCTTAACAACGCGTTTCTGAGGGACGGATTAGCGTTGTTAAACGGGGACTTACTGTAATTTGGGGTCAAACATGTTTAACTGACTTGTTCTCATTTTCAATACCAGTACCAGCTTCTGTTTCGAAGGAAAGAGGTTTAGAAGATCATTCCATTAAAACTCATAAGAAAACTGAAGTGAAACTGACGGGTGTGTTTAGGCGATGATATGCGGTATATGATGCACTGAATAGTCAAATGTCGTGAGGCCGGAATTTAAAACTTCAGTATGGATTTCCGCTTTAGGTTCTACGAACCTTTCTGTTAACATACCATATCACATTCGTGAAGAGTATAAAAAAAAAACAAGACTAATCTTGCTGAAAGAAAATAATAGGGATTTTTTCTCGGTCGCTGATAACAGTCAGTCAACTTGTCAAAAAATAGGGGGTTCCAGATTATTTACGTACAATCATGAAGAAAATAAATAAATAACTGGCGCAACAGTCCAATTTGAACCACGGCCTCGAGATGAGTTAGCATCATCTCATTTTCTAGATCGTGACGGTTTTTGTGCAGAGGTATGTGATCAGCAACACGCTCAACCGAGTTATTTACCCATAATGGGTACTCATTTGATAGCTGAGTAGTCCGGATGGCGCAACGGTTAGCACGTTCGCCTTCAACGCACTGGGCCCCGGTTCGATTCCGGGGATTTACGTGTCGGACTATGAGCCCACTCAGCTGTTAAATGAGTACCCATCATGGGGTAAATAACTCGGTTGAGCGTGTTGCTGATCACATACCTCTGCACAAAAAACCGTCACGATCTAGAAAATGAGATGATGCTAACTCATCTCGAGGCCGTGGTTCAAATTGGACTGTTGCGCCAGTTATTTATTTATTTTATTTTATTTAACAGCTGAGTGGGCTCATAGTCCGACACGTAAATGAAGAAAATATTCATTCGAAAAATGCCAGACAGCATTCTGCAACTGCATGATTTTACATTACTACATAATGTAGGTCTGCCGACGTAGCTTTTCGGAGGTAGTGTGTCGTACCGGATCAGGCCGGATCCGATCCGCAAATTGGCGGATCATATCATGACTAGTACCAACTCAAATTAGGAAAAATAATCAGCGCTTCTGCTGAAAATACTTCTTATCATAGTCAACGCATCTCAGTGCTGATCTTCGTATGTAAAAAAGTGAGACTATAAGGCGGCTATTACACTATATAAGTTATTTTACAAATATCTTTTATAAAATATATTTTCAAAGAACTTTTATTGTGTAATAGCCGCCTAAGAAAAGATTTACGACATGAACGTTGCTTGTTTCGAGTACTTTTCGTACAAGCTTGCACACCTTCCCCCTTAGTCGGCTAAAATCATTCATAAAAGTTCTTTTAAAATATCGTGCGTCAAAGATATTTGTAAAATAATTTTTACAGTGTAATAGCCGCCTAAGGCATCGTGTATTCCATTATTCTCTCTGCTGAGCCCCGTCTGAGTTTATCAATTTATCACCAAGGTGTATACTAAAGAGGAGACATCAAATTAGGCTATCATAATCTTCAGCATTTCCCATCGACAATCTGATTCCTTGTTTGCAGAAAAATAGGCGAAACTGCATGACTCTTCATTTAATCCGTAAAATAGAAAGTCCACCTACCGGTATGATTTGAAATCAATGAAAAGCACTGCATACTTATTACAAACAATCTATGTACCTGATAAATGCTTTTGCTTCAACCGTTTGTCCTGAACGTGTCACATTCAACGTATTCGGTCGCGACAGATAATTCTTAGATCCTTTTCCAGATTTCATCGTGGACGCTGTCATCGAGCAACCCTTTAAAACAGACGAAACTGCCGAAAGTCGTAAGGCAGCACCGCTATTCTGATTATTATTCTTCGATTTATTTTGATTATTATTACACTTGGTTGAATTGTCGGTGCCAAATAGGGCACCCCATGGTGTTTTGGATCTTGTTTTTCCACTCATTTTTAATGCGTACGGATATTTTCAAAGGACACGTTTCACATATAAAACACTCCCGAATTTAAACCTGTTATACACATTTATATTCGTAAATATTATACGGAATAAATTAAATAAATTATATTGACTAATGTTATTCTGTAATCTTAGATACTTTTACTTGTACGAGTATGTATCATAGTTATCTGACGCCGGAAAATTTAGGATAGCAAACATGTTGTATCAGTTGATATAAACAAATCATATTTGCGCCGGTTACATGAAAAATATTCAATTCAAATACGTACACCAAATTACATCATTTTGCGCTAGTGTAGGTAGAACAGTACAGTTTAAAGATTAGGGAATATGAAAGATTAATATCACTTGGTAACAATTAGTAAAATACAAATTAACACGTCCAGCAAGCTTTGTTGTGATACTTTTGCAGGTGACGTACATAAATAATCATCATGTGCTTTTATTAACTTGATATTATTATAAATTTTTGTGAGGATAGAATTTTCAATATATTTTAGCGCTTCGCTTTTTTTTTGTCGGTCAGCCGTTTCTTTTTCTTTTTTATATAGAAGAGAAATATATTTTAAGATTATTTTAAAATTAGAAATGATATAAACACTTTGCACAAATGCGCGCACATATGTTTCCCGACCCGATTGGCTATGCGGAAAAGCTGAGCGAAGTTCACACACACGCACACAATGGGTAGATAAATAAAAAAGAGAGCGTAGTTCCGATAGAGGTAAACCTTTATTTTGTTTTTGGTTTGTGTGATTTCTTTGTTGATTCAGTCTTTTTTTTGAGACACAACAAAATAAACTGATTTAATTGATGATCTTTCAAATGGCTAAAACTGCTAAGGCTTGTTGGACAGGAACAGGATATCAGTAACTTATTAGGTAAATGTCACTTGTAAATGCATCCGATTCACTAAGGTGGATTTAATGGAAAATGCACGTTAAATCATTGTAAACTGTCGTTGACTGTAAGTAAATGAGCTGCGATCAAAGTTTTCCGCGATACTCATACACTTGGGAGGCCACAAAGAGCGACATTCATCACTATCCCTCGCCGTATGCACAATACACAGATATCATAGATACTTTTATCAGATACTTTGACAGCCGATACGCTTTACCGATAACATCAATATCACCGACAAAATATTAAAATTGATGCGAGCACACATCAACGAATTACAACAGTCCACTATGCACACTTTTCTGCATTTTATTCGATTATCGATGTTTTGTTAATTCATAAAAATATTTCAACTGAATAGGAAAGATAAACAGTTTTCTCAAGAGCGGATATTTTGAGCCAAAACCACGTTATCTCATGAGTGCGATGTTACGATTTCCATTGTATGCGGATAAAGGCATCCATCATCTCCAGAAAAATTCAAATCTTTCATTCAGAATAGTGATAGTTGCTACATTTTATAGTTCTATATATGTACGTTGTACGAGTATGATGCCCACGTTGCGCGTACTTTACGCGATTAGCGTAAAGTATCTTCTTTTTTCAAAGTTTGTATATCGCGCGACAACTATTCTCGGCACCGACTCGGCTAGTTGTAAGTTATCGACTAAAAAGTTTACACATGAAGCAAAATCTACACAGCAGAGCTGGGCTGGCTGAACCATTTTCCGCCAGCCAGTGGAGGCGAAAGAGAAAGATACGACGATGATGATCCGCGAGGTACAATTTCAGAGGTATGAACATACGTACTCGTATCTGAACGAAGAGTAGACGCACTGACTGATACCAAACGTAGGTCGCTACTTCTGTACACAAAGCCAGCAAAGTTTATGTCATTCAGTACCCAGTTGGAAAAAAGCAGCATAAGGCGGCTATTACACCATAAAAACTATTATAGTGTAATGGGGTAACTTTTATAAAAGTTGTCTTTTATAAAAGTTCTTTTATGATATTGAGCCTTCCACCCTATATTTGATAAAAGACTTTTGACAGGCGAAGAAGAAGAACACTTTTGTACCAGCTGTGGAAGTTTGTACCAAAGATAATAATGGATGGACGTGATGTTATCACCGAGGACAATCCAGAATTTGGACATAAGGCTGTGCGAAACTCAAATGCTGTGAATTGGCCGTCCAGATTCAGAAAGTTATTTTGACTTTGGGCGATTTCGTTAACATCCAATTTCAAGTTCGAATCGACGGCACAAACTTCGGCGAAGACATTTGTCTTATCAACCCGATTCATATGATATTCGTCTTGCGTATATTTCACATCATTGGCGTGAATGCCCTTTTTCCTGACCAAAGGACTAAAAATGCCTTTGTGCATATGCACAATTTCGGTATACACAATTTCGTTTTCATACCGAAAGAGTGCATATACACAATTTCGTTATGCACAATCTCGTTTTCAAACCGAAAGAGTGCTTATGCATTATTTCGGTTTTTCGTCTATGTACAATTTCGGTATGAACTATTTCGGTGCCCCCTGGTACTGTGCTTTTGTAGGGAGCAGTACATGAAAAGTTACCGTAAGAGTTACCAGGAAGCTGCAAGTTTTCGTCAACTCATGTCTTCGTCGAATTTCTAGAATTTTCTAGACCGGAACAATATCAAATGAAGAGCTAAGTCGCGATACGGGTTATATTCCAATCGACGAATTGATACGAAGGCGAAAATCGCAGTGGATAGGTCACACATTGCGGAAGGATGATAACTGCATTGCATTACATGCCATCAAATGGAACCCCATTTCCAACCAAGGGCGACCAAGAGGGGATCCTAAAGTCACATGGCGTCGATCTATGACAAAAGAGTGCAGAGCGCTGGGTAAGTCGTTTGGGGAGTTGCACCCCATTGACCCGAACAGAGTACTACGGCGCGCAAGAGTGGTTGATGCGCTCCACTAGGGGTTAAGGAAAAGTAGTAGTAGTAATTTTCTTTCTTTATGCGATAGTAGCGTATTTGTACCCGTGGAAGGGATAGGGTTCTCAAAACCTATGACTTGGGGAACACCGAGGAAAACGACAGTCCCTTGCACCGTCAAATCTATTCAGCAATACGTGAGGTTAATCGACGGTTAACCTTTCGGGACACCACTGGCTGAGATATCACCCCAACAAAACTGGCCTACTAAACGTGGCGAAATGTCGGCTATGCTTGGCGGACAGCGAACCTACTAAATTCTCCAATAATGATGTAACAATTGTTCCTCAGAGACGATATCGTTAGCGCCACTAGTTTACTCCTCAGCCCAGCCTTTTTAGAAGTTGGTTTTGTTAGATGCGATTGAGCGACTATCGTCGGCGACTGTGAAACGATTATAATGGAACACTATTCGTGTGTATATGAAGGTTTGGGGGATGCCGGCTGCATTTATAGGACAGTATTTCCCCTTAAAATATACACGAATAGTGCTCTGCTACAGTCGGTATTTTTTATAGTCGCCAACGATAGTCGCTCCGTCACGTCTAGCAAAACAAACATTTAGGCTGAATATTATTATTTTATTTTCCCAGTTTCCAGAGAACTGCCGACGTTTTTTCTTTCTTTTTTGCAAAATAGCCAACGTCAGAGCATTTTCAACTGGAATATTTGCTACAATCTTATCTTTTGAGCGAGTAAATGATTCTCAGCAGCTCATGAGCAGACTTTGTTCTTCGGTTCATGTGGTTTTCAGATTCAGATAGCTTAGCTGTTACTACAAAGCATGTCGTGAACGTGGCTAGATTTTAGTAAGAGAACGGACGGATTGTATTGATTGTTTGACAAGTAACGAACGGCCGTTTTCTCCTGCAATAGTAGTGAGATCAAGATGTAAACAGTCATATATATATGGCCTCTTTCAAGATATACGCGTTTGCCAGGATGTCAAGATTTTTCTTTTTAAGTTGCGCGCATTAAATTATTACGAGTATGTAAAGTAAACTCACCTGAACCAAAAGTACTTCATCTCAGAAGGCAACGTCTCTTACCTGTAAGAAAAATGGTTTCTTTTAAATAAACTGGCATTTAGTTATAAATTAAGAAAAATAAATTGCTAATGTAAATTCCGCCAGCTTGTAATGTCATCTTGATTTGGAGGATTTTACTACAAGAGTCGGTGACTCTCAGAGATTTGTGGGGAAATACTTCTTCATTTGAAAACAAGTCTGTACGATAGAAAGAGCGGAACATTTCCCATCACTAATACTATAAACTTCAATACTAAAACATAAAACCCATATATGTATAAACATATTTGAATAGCATGGCTGTAGTTGAAAAGTTTACCTCATCTCCGGATTTACCTGTACGGCATTAAGCATAGCCACAATGGTCATATGACGACTTAAGATTTATTGTTGAATGTTATTATTTTTTTATTATACTCGTATGCATTATTATTTATTAATGGATATTTGAAAGAACACGATCACGAAAGATTAAGATTTGACAGCATCATTAGCAATCATAACCATACATTAAACGAGTGCATAGTCTTAAGGCATCATATGACCATTGTAGTTAGGCCCAATGTATCTTTCTACAGTCTTTGACGCTAGGAAGCACATGTTACCAATAAAATCGTAAAAACAAAAGTATACTCAAACAAAAAGCCAACAACAAAATAGTATAGTGCTGTAAGATTGATGGCGTTCTCTCTTCAATGTAGAGCAACAACGCGATATACAGTATGTCCCAAAGGGGCCAAATCGGGCTTTCCACCGTAGATGGAGAGATACGTTCACGCAAAATGACATCAAAACTTAAAAAAAAAGCGTGGGTTGGTCAGTGGCTCTGACCGTACAGAAGCGATACGAAGTGAAGCGTTATCATATCTTGGGAGGTTTCCACTACAGACTACACTATCCATATCTTCTCCACGTACGATGTTCGGGTCTTTAGCCAAAGGTAATCGTGAGACACATTAGATAGTGCAGACACATTAATTAAATAGCTATGCCGAAATCCATTCATCGTTATAGCTTCAGCTGCTGACCGTGAGTGAGATGATGATGGTCAGGTTGTTATGGAAGCTGCATTAAAAAGGTCGATGAGCGCATTTCCTAAATTTAATGTGAGTTATTTTTATCTATTGCGAGAAATTATTCGACATTTGACTTTATGTGGCATTTGTGAATATTTGACGATGTTGAGATTGGAAATTCGAGTGTTGTCATTAGACTTGATAATTTGAGGAATAGCGTTCAAAGTGGTGTGGATGCAGGTCTAAGAACTGACCACAGTGTTCAGGTGTTGTCGTAGAGGGCCACTAAATGGATAGAATGTGTATGCCAGCAACTTGTATCTTTCACTTTTTTTATACGACTAAACATCGACGAAGAATGGAGCAGCTCATACGCTGTGCATCACAAGGGATTAAGCCAAAGAGTAGGGTTTCATGAATCTTGCAGTGTGATTTCGCAGAGCAGGACCCAATTTCATTATCAGCAAGCCGGTTAAAAAAAAACAACTATGTAGTTCCAATTTAGCCACTCTAATCACGTTCGAGAATGTTGTGAGAGTTGATCGGAAGATAGTTGAACAACATCTCGTGAGTCCTTGCCTTGTTCGCACTAAAATAGAGAAGCAGTCATAAGACAAGAATGTTACCGAAATGTATTTCTCGTTGCCTTAATTGCACTTTAATGTAGCGCCTGCAATAAACAAGTTTGTCTGTACACATTCCGATGGAGATGATTGTACATGCAGGGGGCTGCTGCCATGGACGGGCATATAGTAATGGACGGGAAAATTGAATATAAAAATCGCTAAATGTGTTTTAGAACAATTTCGTTAACATTGGCCAATCATTAAAATTCAAGAAAGAATGAAGTAAATAAGTGTATTTTGAAAATAATTACGAAAGTGTTTGAGTTCGTTTAACAGCGTAGAAGCTTGTCCTTTGGAAGACAAAAATTCATCTCGAAATATGGGTCAGGGTATAAAGCAATTACATAATTGGAAAATCAATGTCAAACTTATGGATCTTCAAAGAAAAAGGTCAAAGGAAATAGTTTTTCTCATTGACTATATTATGGTATTTCTTGACATGGATATGTCTTTTGGCTGAGGGTTTGAATAGCGTCATGTAACGATCGCAATAGCTGCGTTCGCTTCACTGGATTTCAATCCTAGACCGATCATGAGTGAAAATAACGGCACGGATTTGCGACGAGCGAAATTAAACAGTCACCATACAGATATTTCCCAGCATACCACTTAGCGAAGATTCACCAAGAAGCGAATGAAAGCGAACCTTTAGAATTCACTTAAAGTGAGGAAAAGCGATCCAACATAGGGTCTTTATTTTAGCGAGAGTATGCAACTCGCTAAAGAGCCACAAAAGCGAATGTAAGCGAAGGTTTTTATTATAATATTGTTTTGTGTTCTTCTGAAATCAATTTCCTTTGCTAAACCCTCGCTAAGAGCGAAGATATGTGAGGAGAACCTTCGCTAAGACTTTCACCAATGACTCTTCAGTGATCTGAAAAATAGGACTCGTCTGGAATGTAAATTTGGAACGAATTCACTTGCGAAGGTTTTGCTTGCCAAAGTGACTCGCTGGTGACTCGTTTGCGGTTCGCTTGGTATGCTGGGTTCATTCCGGACTCAGTATACATTAAGATATGGGCGGAACAAGTTGATGTTCAACCAATTCACTTTCAACTCTGATCCGATGAGATCCCATACGAGACCTGGATTAAAACCGGTCTGTCGTTTCGTATGAAAATAGACCGAAACCCGGCGAAACAAACGCAGCTAATATAACGCTTCGATAATCTAGACAAAACAATACAATGAAGTGGTAAATGGATAGTCGAAGTCGGTCAATTAAAAACGAGAAACAAAAAATGGAAAATGTTTTGGTTCGGTTGCGGTCAGGATGGTAGATTGAAAATAGGAAACGGCGAGTGGAAAAGAAAGTTCGCGTCCGGTGCGATAGTGGTCTGGGTATACTACACTATTCGGCTTTACCCCGATAGTAATAGTATGGCGCGTCAACTATTCCCATGTGGCTTGATAGTCCAGGCTACGAACGAGTAATATGAAAAATAAATCGTATAGTTTTGAAATTTTGCACGATTGTTTGGAAAAGTTCCCTAAATATGTGCTCCAAAGTCCCCCATGACAGAGGATTCGTAAGTGTAGGGGATAGGGAGTCAAGGGTCCTTTTTTCAGTGTTCCTTGATCATTTTCAAAACTATGGGTTCTACAAAAGAAAAGATTCCAAGGCCGAATCAATGTACATCAAATCTCCTACAAAATTATACAATATAAAATACCCTAGCCTAGACCATAAAATGGTACATTATGCTATATACCTCTGGCGTTAGCAAACTTTTTCTGAAAAGGGCCAGATCGTCGGAATTTTGACCTCAGCGAGCCGGATAGCAGACTCAAATTGTAGCTGTTCACCGATGTTGTCAACTCACTACTCAATGCTCATTAAAGGTTTGACGGATGCACCTCAATTATGCAGTCAAAAAGACCTAACTAGTTGGCATTAACAGCGAGTTTCGCATAGCGCGGCAACTACTCCAACGCGCCATAGTGTTAGGTTTCGGGCTACAATTGCACTGTAATCCTGTAAGAAAGTAATAGACAGAAGCTGGGGCTTTACGTATCTGTTGTGCGCTCAATACTCACGCATAGAATTAATGTCTGGTGGAAGGCCCTTAGGCTAGCGACCTTCTGCGGCTTGCTGAGCAGATATTCTAACATAGAAATTTCGTCACCGTCGACATGGGATTCAATGGCATGGATCTCGAGCCAGAGATTAAGATCCAGGTGTTAGTGCAGAGACTCCAGCAATAGCTGCCTCTTTTATTCTTCGATCCATCGGTATATCATACGACACAATTATGATTGATGCTTCAGAGAACGTGACGTTTTCTAATTTGTCGCACATCTGTAGGATCGTCTGTATTCATTACAATAGTCAGTACTCATTTGTATATCATCACTGGTCGTGCCAGCATTAGTTGCGAAATCTTAGTAAAATTACACATTACGATTTATATATCGAGAGCAATGCACTTTCTTTAACTGCTCTTGCGATTCAAATCACACGTGTAATTTGGTATCTATTCGTGGATGTGGAGAAGGGAAGTCTAACTACAACATTTGTGACTCGGTGAATTCCGATCAAACGCCAAATACCGAGTTCTTGGAAGTATCAAACAACTACCATCGAACATGTGAATTTTCACGCGCATTGAGTCATCGCGTGGGAATAATATGCATCATTATCAATTAATCGGCGGATTCTAATAAAACACTTATCGTTCCCACACGCTGCGGCAGCTTGCCAATCACCAAGCAAATGCCCAGTGTCCAGTAGTTTTGTTGGGTCCACCATTCAGCTAGTATTTGATCACCACTTGCGAGTATTGTGGTAGGACCGTTATAGATGTAGTGCAAATCTTACACTCAATAAAATAGCCTTTTGACGAAAAATCTGGCTGTAAACTATTTATGTACATAATTTTTTTTATATAACTGTTTCATGTCAAAAACAATATTAACTAGCGGGCCGGTTGAGAACTAGAGGCGAGCCATATTTGGCCCGCATACCGAAGTTTGTCGGCCTCTGCTCTATACCATAAAATAGTATACGGTATATTGATTTCCTCACAAGGAGAAACGGAACGATAACTCCCGGTAGAGTAGTTAGCGACATGGCAATTTGGCAAAATATTCTTATTTAAACCTAATTGTTTGGTACTGCAAATGAGCACGATTGGACCAAAGGTACGCCCACCTTGCCTATAATTTTTACAAACATACCACTAACAACCCACCGAATGAAGGTCAAAAACCGGGTGAATGACTGCCTGGGACCTTCAATTAATAGTTCAATTGGATGAAAGTCAAGGCTACTTTCAATACAAGGGTGTCCTTGTATGTTAATATTTAAGAAAAACTTAAAAGTTGACCTTACCCCCCTTGTTACTAGCCTTAATTTTTATCCGACTGAACTGATTTTACAGAATAGTTATATCATTTGTAGGAAATTGATTCGGCTTAGGGACATTTTATTGTACAGCCCATAGTTTGCAAAATTATCAAGGAAAACTGAAAGAAAGGGCTTTTAATCCCCTCTTCCCTACACTTCCGGACACTCTACCATCGGGGACTTTGGAGTACATTTCCAAGGGAATGTCCGAAGCAACTGTGCAAAATTTCAAAACTACACGATTTTTCCTAATCAGGCTTTTTCGACGTTCCTAGCCTTGACTATTAGTCGACGATTCGTTAACATAAACTGATTTCTGACGGATGTTGTACGTTGCTAGCATGCAACATAGTCTGGGTGGTAAAGTGAAAGTGGTGAGTCGAGAGCGTACCCCGCAGTTTGATGAGCAAACTTCAATGACCCAAATTGACATTTACAGTTTGATAAATACAACTTTGGTATTCTAAGATGACATTTGCTATTTGATGAACACCACGTTAATGACAAAACTTAACACATTTACAATTTGAAAAACACACATAATTCATGGTTCAATAATTTTGTTAAAAGGGCGTTTTTTCCACACCTACGAGTACCATGCCTTACCCCCTGTAGTGTGGGGCGTTAGAATAAGCGTAAAACAGCATTTCCCGGTTTGTCATAGAAGGCGTTTAAATGGGCAGGATGTGCATGGGCATGCCAGCAACTTGCATCATCCGAAAGGTTTTTTTGCTTTTGGGCTGTGTTGTCTGTAGGGTCGTGGGTATCTATAAATTAAGAATATCTACGGATGGTGAAACAATAATCGTGGTTATGTTTTAATTACTATCTTTTTTTACTAGAGCGGTTTCAAGTGTAGACTATTCAATGTTTGGCCCGTTTTGCATTAGGGTTTTAAGGATCTATTGAAAAATAACTCTTAAAATTTATCTTTCCTATATTTTCCCCATATAGAGTTTACATTTTTGGGGATTGTTCTTGGGCGATTTTTATGGAGCCGTTCGTAATACGCACTTTCCAATATAATAAAAATCGAATATAAGTTTTTCCTTTATACCAACGATTTACTTACTGTCAACAACTAAAATCTCCTCTTAGCACAACTTTCACAAATGAATGCAGTTCGTCAACTCAGTGTCTATACCACTTTCACAGTTCTTTAAATAGTTTGGCTTTATCAGTTTGCTTTTGCCGCTACTGGAACTGATATCATTCTGCGTACAGTTGTGGTTTATAAGAAATAAGTTGGAGTATCACGAATTTATCAAAATGTTAGGGGTTTGTTCGGTTTCGGTTGACCACGCGTTTGCATTCACATGACCTTGTTTTCACATAGTTATACAATTACAGAGGTTTTCCATTATTTTCCGAGTTGTAATTCCGTGAAGGTATTAACGGAGTACCCCCAGGCAGATTCCATCCTTGGGCTATTAAAGAAAAAGTGGAACATTCCAAGTTGACCTGGCGACGCATATTGGTTCGCGTCCTTGACCAATAGAAGGTTTTAAATTGAGATGATTTTACACTCCCCTTGTGTGGGCTCCGCTCGGTTCGCGATCTCCGCGGCTTAAGGGTTTGCATCCCTTAGTATACCGTTCTAAAATGCTAGCTTTATACGCTACAGCGGTAAAGCCACTATTAGCTAATCACGATGCGTCGCCCGATGAGATAGAATATACGGAAAAGGTTAATATACACAGTGGTCTATGGTAATAACGAAAGGCCGCTGCATAGTCCTAAGGTAGCAGTTTGGAGCGCGGTGAGATTTAAATTTACTACTATGTACTACTTTGCCTTAACCCCTAGTGGGGCATAGCGCGTCAACCACTCCTGCGCGCCATCGTACTCTGGTCGGGGCAATAGGGCGTAACTCCCCAAATGACTTACCCGCCTCACACTCTTGTGCCACAGATCGACGCCATGTGATTTTAGGACCCCCTCTTGGTCGGCCTTGGTTCGAAATGGGGTTACAGTTATGCAGTTATCATCCTTCCGCAATGTGTGACCAATCCACTGCCATTTTCGCCTTCGCATCAATTCGTTGATTGGTATCTGACCCGTACGCCGACTCAGCTCTTCATTCGAACCTGCATCGGGCCAGAATAATTTCAAAATTCGACGAAGACATGAGTTGACGAAAACTTGCAGCTTTCTGGTAACTCTTACGGAAACTAGTCATGTACCGCTCCCATACAAAAGCACAGAAAATACCAGAGAGCGAAACAGGCCCAGCTTGGTCGTGATGCTGAGATAATTGCTTTGTCAGATTTTGGACAGCATGTGCATTTAGCCTGGTTGATACGACGAGCGATGTCCTGCACCATACCACAATTTTCAGCAACAATGCTACCCACGTAGACGAAGTTGTCCACCTTCTCCACAGGCTGCCCATTAATATTGATGGCAATAGGTGTAGGAATTTTTTTTTCACAATGGCGGGCTAAGAACCTTAGTCTTGTTGGTATTAATCTTTAGACCAACTTTGCTTATCTCCCTCTCAAGATCTAGCGCCATAGCAGACAGATCCATAATTTTGTGGAAGAGTAGGCGTATGCCGTCAGCGTAGTCAAGATGTTCTAGATACTACTGTTTACAAATATAACCCGGAATTAATTTAAACTGATCTCCTGATAATTTCGTTGTGAATCTTTTCATTTTTAGGTTGGTAGGACTGTTACTGCCATCCGTGTCAAATTTTATGTTAATATCTTGATTAGTTGAAGAGTGACGCTCGTTTTCGTAAACAAGCAAAATTAACTTTTTCGATTTTTACATGTCAGAAAATATTCAACAAAGAAGTTCGATTAAATTTTGTGTTAGAAATGATATTTCTGCTGCGGAAACGCTCAGAATGTTACAAAAAGCCTTCGGTGAACAGGCTATGTCTAAAACACAAGTATATGAATGGCATAAAATGTTCAAAGAGGGTCGTGAAGGCGTTGAAGACGAACCATATCAAAGACGACCAAGAACATCAACTGACGAACAACACGTCGCGAAAATTAAGGAATTGGTGCTCCAAAATCGTCGATTGACAACTAAAGAGCCTGTTGATATCGTAGGCATTTCAAATGGATCAGTCAACACAATTTTGAAGGCAATTTTGTGCCTCAAAAAAGTCAAATCTCGTTTGGTTCCAAAAACCCTCAATTTTTTGGAAAAACAGCGTCGCATTGATGCACTCGTTATTCGTGACCATTTCGCCAAAAATTCCACCCATATTGTTCCGCAACAGCCGTATTCACCCGATTTAGCTGGCTATTCAACAAAATGAAAAGACCGCTTCGGGGACACCGTTTTGATACGATAGAAGAGATTCAAGCCGAATCGAAGAAGGTGCTGAAACAGGATTTTTCAAAGTGTTTCGATGAGTGGAAAATTCGCTGGCATAAGTGCATTACAGCCGAGGGGGATCGAATTCCTCTATCTGGTCTGGATAGGGCTGCATGCAACACATCGAAGATCACTATGAAGAATAGGGTCGGTGAGAGGATGCACCCCTGCCGAACTCCATCGCGAATCTCAAAGTCCCCCGACACCTTACCGTCATGAAGAACACGACATCATGTTACCTTAATAATAACCACAACCTTCTCAGGGATGCCCCTCCTGGACAAGACAGCCCATATAAAATCTCGGTTCACACTACCGAAAGCCTTCTTGACATCGATGAAAAGCAAGTGAAGCAAAGAATCATACTCAGCTCATTGCTCGATGATGACTCGCAAGGTGTTAATGTGATCGAGAAGGGGGGATCCGGATCGAAAGCCAGCCTGCTCTTCATCAATTGTGCATTCTAAGTGAGCCTTTAGTCTTTCCAGAACGATTTAAACTATTATCTTGGCAACAGCAGGAACACACAAATGCCTCTCCAATTATTACAGTCTGTAAGTCTACCCTTCTTCGAAAATTTGATGATCAACCCTTCCTTCCACTCAGTGGGAAGTCTCTGTATTCCACGCCTTATCAACAAGTGGGTGCAACAACTCGGCACTTATGTTTGCCGCTACTTGATAAAGATCGGCAGGGATTTCTTCGTTTTAGTGCAATAATTGCAGCGAATAATTTCCCTTTAGTCTAGTTAGTTAGGAGCAGTGGACCGTATACGCTCATTTTGATGGTTAGCTGAATTATCTATATGAGGAGGGAACTTCACCAGAGCTAACACGGTTCAAGACCATTACGAATTGCCGAATCATTTGATCTTCCTTCAAGATAAGTAGCTTTCCATCACTATCCTTCACCAGATGTTGGCAGGAGTTACGGCCACCTGTAAACTCTTAAACTTAAGCGAGCACCTCTATTTTTCCTTTGAATTCACAGAAAGGACTTAAGCGAGACACTCTACAGAATTTCACATTTTTGGATGAATCTTTTTATCTCCTTCACGGATCAGAGCAAATGATAGCCTATCTACACTCTTGGGACACAGTTAATCTATGAGGAAAGTAAGCAGATCTCGATACGCTCCCTTCCAGTCTGTAGCCCTGTCAAAGAACAACAACGACAACAAGAAAAACTTGAAAAAAAAAAATCGATTTTTAAACTGTTATATCTCAGAAGTTTTCAGCATGTGAACTTCAAAAAAGATAGACTTCCTAAGACGATGACGATGACCCTACCAAATTTGAGCCCCACGACCACCAGGGACCTGAGCTACAGAGGTCCGAAAACCCGTACTTGTTGTGTCGCGTAAACATAGTCTTGGCCACTTTTTCTCGATTCCGTTCTTTATTTTTCGATTTTTTCCTTTTTTTTTGGCGGGCGGAAGGCTCCCGCGTTCCTAGATATTCAAGTTTCCATTGCAATTTGTTAAATTTGTTTAGTATACTTATCAGCATTCTTGTCGCCGCCGGAAAAGATTTTTTCTTTAATTTTGCAATTTCTTGATTTATGATATTTATTGTAAGTCATATGCTATCCTCTATTGTGAGTTTGTTTTCGCCTTTACTATAAGTTTATAAGTTGCTATCGCCCTATACTAAATCTGGTTGATCAACCTTACGAATAAGCCATTAGTTAAAAACCATGAAACTCTGACAAGGCTTTGGGAGACATCAGACATGTTAATCAGAAAACTCTTAGCCTAATGTCTCGAATTCATTCAATTCCCAATTTAACATTAGCACTGTCAAATAATCTGATTTGCCACATTTCGCAGAATATTGGTATGATTCCACAAGCGAAGAATGTCGGTCATATGCTGAGAATCATATGAAACCTTTTTTTAATTGGTATGAGTCATAAACGTTTAATGGTGTTAATTAACATAATTTTTAATGTCAATTTGCTTTTGGTGTTTTTGTTTTGATGGAAACTTTTTTTATTACAAATTCTCAGCTGTTTTGAAAATTCTTCTCTTAAATGGCAATTTTTTTTAATCTGATATGTTCAAGATAGAATCGAATATTTACGGTGTGTAGTTTATTTTGATCAAAGATACCAAAAAACTCATATGATTGGCTAAGTTCATATCACACAACGGTTGGCATACTGTTGCCAATTTGTTTTATGAACTCTATCCACTGAGTTTTTGATGGACACAACACGCTGTGAAAAATGTCATTTTTTCCATCACAAAAATTTCTCCGCTGGCTAGGACCAGCATATGATGACAATCCTCAAATGACACTCGCGCTGCCGAATTCATACGATTTTTCGTCAGTAGTCAGTTTTGAACTAGACATTTGAGAATTGATAGATGACTAGATGCGAGTGCAGTTCAGAATACAACAACCTGTTGCAAAGCTGCTTGGATACTGTTGCCACAGCATTTTACGATTCAATGCGTGTTATGAACTTGGCCAATGCCTTTTCGTTCGGTTGAAAAAATGTATTCCGGTTTTCATTCCCGAATTTGCGTGACAATAGACGTATCTATAAAGAGATACTCATATTAACACAAAAATGTATTTGCATAATGAAACTGTTTGATGTAATCTTTCTATTTCCGTACGAACACTGCATTATATCAGCATAAATCTTCAGTGCAGCTCTGGTCGGTATTGAACTTCATCATATCCGCTCATAAATAATTCACGGTTAAAAGAGATTTTTTCCCCTTTTCTTTTTATAAAAAAATAATAAACGCAGACGCTAATACCTATGTCATCGCTAGGAAAAATTAGCCGAAAGGTCAGTTGCTTTTACGGCAATCAGTTGATCATTTGCCCCAAAACGAGTTTGAAAGAAAGCTAATTGCATATTCATGCGTTCCGATCCATCTATCTATTTTAATATTTCTATTAGAATAATAGTTTAAAAAGCTGGTCAGATGATCTTTTCATATCGGTGTTTTATGAATAGGGGAGATGTCACAAATTAGCATAATGAGATGCATCCCACGCGTAATTGGCATTTGAATGGACTGCAAAATCCGGCATAAATATAAATATGGATTTTATTTTTTGTTTTCGGTTCGGGCAATTGTATGTATGTCATCATTTTAAGGATGGGAAGATTTGTGGAGATGACCTCACTCGATTATAAACATTTCGATGTAAATTTAGTTTTTGTGTTCATGCGATTGTGATTGGGTGTTAATGGGTTAAGTTTTTGTTCTGATTTTTAGTTTAGAAATAGAGAAAGATAGGTTGCTTTTATTAACTTTGAACGATTTCCTTTTTTCCCAACCTCGTTAAATAATTATGCACACTTAGGGCCGATTTCTCAATGTCCGATTAAAATTTATCTTCACAATAAAGTGCCATTTAGCACATATAGCGTTATTAATCGGATAATTCGCCTATCCTCCGATTTATCTTTTATCCGAAACAAAACCCAACCCCGGGTTTCCGGTTGAAAGTATATCCTTAATAAAAACCCAACACCTGATACCGGATGGTGAGATTTTGACAGCTAGAACTGTTCAATTCTTATTTCGGACGGTAAGCGGCATAAATGGACTCAACCTTGCAAAATATGATAGAAAAATGCCGTTTGGTATGATAGTTAGTGGGGCCCATACCTTCAAAGACCTCTTCCAAAGTCCTCCTCGTGGGCGCTCTCTGGAACGGCTAACCAAGCCAATCAAGTTTTGCAGTTCAAAACATTTGGTAGAGGTACATAACGATGATCATCCTGAATGGCCAATAACACCAGTGCGTCTCAGGAAGTAGGCGAACGGTGGAGCTGCAATATAGTTGTGTGAACGCCAACACGTCATACCCAGCTGAAAGATCATCAAAAGAACGCGCGATCAAAAACACCATTGGAGAGCTACCTCTGCGCTATATAAAATAGTCCGGATGACGCAACGGTTACCACGTTCGCCTTCTACGCACTGGGCCCCGGTTCGATTCCTACTGAATGAGGTAGTTTTCGATAAAATGGGATTTATGAGTCGGACTATGAGCCCACTCAGCTGTTAAATGAGTACCCATTTATGGAGTAAATAACTCGGATGAGCGTGTTGCTGATCACACATCTCTACACGAGACCGTCACGATCTAGTAAATGAGGTGATGCTAACTCATCTCGAGGCCATGGTTTAAATTGGACTGTTGGGCAAGTTATTTATTTTTATTTATATAAAAAATAGCTCCTTAGGACACCTAAGGAAGCAACCCTTCCCCTAAAATTGGGTAAGTGGGCTTGTAACCTGCACACCTGAAATCAATTTACATTTGAAACATTAAACGACCATTAAAAATGTGGTCCACATCGTGAGGTGTACCATTGCAGGTGGGGCATGCGTTTGTGGCATCCCGGTCAATGCGAGATAGGTAGGAGTTAAGACGCGAACACCAGCCCGACCGAAGTTCGGCAAGTGTCGTTCTCGCTGCTCTCGAAAGTATTCTCTCATCGGGAGAAATGGCTGGTGGTTATGTTGAGAGAACTCTATTTGGACCTAGTCCTGCGATTGATGTTTGTACCTCCTCATGATGTATTGCTGCGATGGCTGATTTGTATGCGTTATTGTCAAAGGGAACCCTTTTGTACCTTTGAACATCTCTTTCCAGGTCCCTCAGATCGCGGCTGACAAGTCTTGGTGGCAGTATCTTGTCCATGTGGTCGGTGTTGGGGTGTTCCCTCCGGTAACAACCCACCAGGTATTGTTTTACAAGAAGCTTGTTGTGGTCCCTTAAAGGCATCATCCTTGTTTCCTGATGCAGATGGTCCTGGGATGACATCAGGAGACAGCCAGTCACAGTACGAAAAGCGGCGTTTTGGCAAGCCTGAATATTATTCCATTGTGTGTCACAGAGATTTTGTGACCACACAGGAGCCGCATAGTTGGCTGCTGATATTCCGCTTTGTATGTGACCGGTAGGGTTTCTTGATCCTTGATGGCAAAGACCTCTTCCATAGTCCTCCGGGTGGGCGCCCCCTGGAACGGCTAACTAAGCCAACCGAGTTTTGCACTGCAAAACATTTGGTAGAGGCACATAACGATGATCATCCTGAATGGCCAATAACACCAGTGCGTCTCAGGAAATAGGCGAACGGTGGAGTTGCAACATAGTTGTGAGAACACCAACACGTCACACCCTGCTTAAAGATCATCAAAAGAACGCGCAATTAAAAACTCCATTGGAGAGCTACCTCTGCGCTCTATATAAAATAGGTCCCGGTGACTCTTTGGACACCTAAGGAAGCAACCCTTCCCCTAAGATTGGGTATGTGGGCTTGTAACCTGCGTACCTGAAATAAATTTACACTCGAAACATTAAATGAGCCCCGGATACCACGGACTGATTCACCGGTAACAACTTTTGGGTACAAACAACGGACCACGATCGGTTTTTGGAACGTTCGAATGATATGGGGCGAGTGCAATAGTGCGAGACTCACTGAAGTTGAACGGGAAATGACCGCATATAACATCGCGGTAATAAACCGTTCATTGGCGACTCTAAATGGTCTCTAATCTCAGCACGCAAGAGAGTTAAGGAACATATTAACTCAGCTGCTGACGGCTCAGGCAAAGGAGTGTGAGGCGCTGGTTAAGTCTTTTGGGGAGTTGCGCCCCATTGCCCAGAACAGAGACGCGCTATGCTCCGCTAGGGGTTAAGGCAAAGTAGTAAGTTATCTACATGAGGAGGAACTTCGCCAGATGTCACACTGTTCAAAATCGTAGCGAAATGTTCTTTCCAACGCCTCATCTGATCTTCTTCTAATATAAGTATATTAGCTTTCCGTCACTATCTTTCACCGGATGTTGATAGGAGCTATGACCACCTTTAGACTCCTTGATGACACTGTATACGGTGTTTAGGTCATTATTTCTTGCCGTTTCGTCTGAAGTGACAAGGAGAGAATTTGCATACTCTCTTTTGTCAAGACGCACACTACGCCGGACTTCTCGACCCTTCATGCGGCACAGGACCTCGGTGTTGTTACGATTGCCGTCTGTCGTTGTTGCAAGACGAACACTCAGTTCCTTTCGTTCGACAATCCGCTGCCATGTAGCGCCGGACATCTAAGGCTTGTTCCGGCAAGCCGGGTTCGGGCCAAGGATGGTATCTGCACTTTCTATGTACGCAGTTTTTATGGCGTCCCAGTGCCTATTTAGGTCACTAGCCGGGTGACTGGTTATCTCAGCTGCCTTCAGCGCAAGGCGGTCGTTAAACTGTTGTGCTACAGCTGGATACTTTAGTCTGGTGGTATCGAATTTACGGCGTCTAGATCCGCCGTCACTACGAAGGTGCACGGCTGCAATTCGCAATCGAACATTAGCGATCATGAGATGATGATCTCTTCCCGTTCCAACGTCGGCGCCCCTCTTATTACGAGCGTCCAGAAGACAACTGCGAAATCTATTGCTAACGGCAAAGTGGTCTAGTTGATTTTCAGCTCTATGCCAATCGACACTTCTTGTGTTCAAAAATAGTGCTTCCGATGAAGTGACGGTGGAAGTTGCAGAACTCAACAAACCTGTCACCGTTGTCGTTGCGGTCGCCTAGACCGTGTCTCCCCATCACGTGCCTCAGTCCATCGTTGTCGGCACCCACCTTAGCATTTAAATCTCGCATTACCATAACAATGTCGCCCTTAGGTGTTTTACTCTGGGCGGCGTTAAGTTGTTCGTAGCCCTTCGCCTCGACGCTGTCTGGTTCAGTTGGAGCGTAGCACTGTATTATCCGTAATGTTTCTCATTTTGGTCCGAAACCTGGCGATTATAATTCTATCTGAGACAGCTTATGAGGCAACTACGTGCAGCTCTTGTTAAAAGGAGCCCAACCCCCAATTCACGGACACTACCAGAAACTTTTCCGGAATACATCACAGTGCTACGTGTTGGAGAAAAGTACTCTCCAGATGTTCAGTTTGAATCGGTGAAATTCGCTATCAGGGTGTAGAAATCGTCCGTTCTGGGGACCCTCTGATCCATTATCCAGGAGAGTACGCACATTCCAGAAACCAATCGTAGTCATTGTACGATAGCCAAAAATCGTAACCGTTGAGTCAGTCCTTATCCGAGGCCTAGTAGACGTTTCGTTAGCATATTAGAATTTCGGATGTGCAAGTTGCTGGCACACACATCCTATCCCTTTAGTCGCCTTTTACGACAAGCCGGGAACGCTGTGGCTTATTCTTACCCCACACTACAGGGTGTGCTTAATACACCAGGAGAATTTGTGCGGTAAAGTGTTAAAAATGGATCACAATTATACATATATATAATACAAATCGTCGCTAAAAAAACAGTGGATTTTATAAGGCACCAGGGATTAAATCATCTTCAATTCCAGGAATTTCTTAAAAGTTTGGGGTCTAAGCATGGCGGTATCGTATACTTCTCAGATGTAAGGTGGCTTTAGTCCAGGCCAAATCTTAAAAACATAGCGTGAACTTGCAAGCAAACCTGCAAACCAGTCATCGTCCTTAAGTTCTGGTGTTTTCGGGAGATCTGACAACTTAAAATCTGTAAAATGAAGGTAAAACTGCAGCCTCGCTTTTCGATATTATATATATACCTTATAATTTTGAAAAAAAAAGGTTTCAGGATTTTTGATAAAATTATTTCAGTTTTTGTATTTTCACAACTCTATTTACCGTAAAATTCAGCTAAGCAAACTACCAGAAGATCTTCAGATGGAAACATAAAACTCCAGTATGACATTTAACGGAGAGATTCGATCATACACCTCGCTATACAGATGTGTTATTTGTGGCATCATTATTAGGAAGCACGTACATTAATGAGCAGCCATTTTCCAAATTGAAGCAAGAGTAAAATCAGAACCAGGATGTCGCACCTTGGAAATTTAATGCGAATAGCAACAATGTTGATTGAACCCAATATTAATTCCTTAGTGTCGTAAATCGATGGAAGCGGGTAAAGCCCCGGGGATAGATGGAATTCCAGTGGAATTCTTTAAGGCGGATATCAACGCTACTGCGGATATTCTTCTCCCCCTTATCCAAGAGTGTTGGGAAACCGAAACTCTCCCTAAAGAATGGAAGAAGGGCGTCATTATTAAGATCCCGAAGAAAGGTAACCTGAAGGATTGTAATAATTGGCGTGGAATTTGGCTCCTCCCCGCAGTCTCCAAACTGAAAAATAATCTTAAACCGGATCAAGCAAACAGTTGACCGCACACTGAACGATGAACAGGCTGGTTTTCGCGAGGGCTTTTCATGTAGCGACCACATCAACACACCCCAAATTATTATTGAACAATCCGCACAGTGGAGATCCCCGTTACATCTCATGTTCATCGATTTCGAGAAGGCGTTTGACAGCGTTGACCGGGAATACATCTGGAAGGCTTTACATAGGAGAGGTACACCAGATAAAATCATATCCATCATCAAGAAGTCCTATAGCGGAGCCCAATGTCACGTCTTACACAAGGGTAAGCTTTCAGATCCCTTCGAGGTACATAGCGGAGTGAGACAAGGCTGCATTTTGTCACCTATATTGTTTTTGATTGCCATTTACGACGTACTCTGCAGTGCGCTTCGTGAACACCAGAGCAAAGGTATCAGATGGAACCTGTTTGAATACCTTCAACACCTGGATTACGCTGACGATATTTGTCTTCTCTCAAATATATCGGATCATCTAGTTCAAATGACGGATGCCCTGCACCGCGAAAGTGGCAATGCGGGGCTTAAAATCAATGCTGCCAAAACAAAGTACTTGAGCTTGGATCCAGGAAGACAGAGCGAAATTTGTGTTTCGGGCAGACGGTGGAAAAAGTGGACAATTTTTGCTACCTCGGAAGCGTAGTTACAGCAGATGGTGGAGCGGATGCTGATGTACAGTCTCGCATCAATAAGGCTCGGGCAGCTTTTTTCAGTTGAACTCCTTTCTGGCAAAACAACAACATCTCCAGACGTACCAAACTCAGGATCTTCGAAACCAATATAAAATCTGTGCTTCTTTATGCCTGTTCAACTTGGAAGGTGACCAGGGCGATAACAACTAGATTGCAAACTTTCGTGAACCAGTGTCTATGGCGCATCCTGCACATTCGCTGGCCGGAGGTCATTTCTAACGACCACCTCCTGTTCATTACTGGCCAGGACAGTATAGGCACCTCTATAAAAAGGCGAAAGTGGCAATGGATAGGTCACACACTCCGAAAAGGGAAAACACTGTTAAACAGGCCCTCGATTGGAACCCACAGGGAACCGATGCAAGTCGCCGCGTTGGACGACCTAGAAACACCTGGAGAAGATCAGTTGGGGTCGAGGGTAAGTCATTAGGCAAATCGTGGAGACAGTTGAAGGCGATGGCGGCGAACAGGACGAGGTGGAAAGTCGACGTGGTTAATGCCCTATGCCCCACAAGGGGTTGACAGGATCCAGAGAGAGTGTCGTAAATGCAATGCCAAATTTCTCATTAAAAAAATAATAAGTTTCTTTCTTCTTTATAATTAAAAACAAGTCATTAGTAAAGCGTTAATTACATAAATAAATATCTCGTTACTCGTATGTCAATGCTTTTTGTTGCTCGGTATCAATCTTTAGTGTTTCTGTAGCCCAGTACAACACATTCCCTACCAATGCGGACCAGTGAAGCTAAAAAATTGGACACCCCTGCTTTAAATTAAAGAAGAATCTTGGCTTTTTCATATCCTGAGTTAAATTTGTAGCCATTCAATTGTTTCGTAAACTACATGACTCCTTCTTTACATTCACCTGTCGCAAACAACCAGGCACAGGTCTACATCTCTAAAAAAATAGCCCCGTTTATAGTTGATACACATACACCTCCGTATAGTATGAGTAACATCAACATCCTTTGTATGTAATCCGTTACAAAGCGCATGATGAACATTTCTCGCTAGTGACGAATAACACCAATTAATCGATGAAACACTGCTTTGATTATAGCTTACATCAATTCAAAACTGACAAATAATTGCCCTGACTTCCGACAAACAAAGATCGATAATCTAACTTTAGTCGAACAATTATCGTCATACAATGATATAATGTAAATTACAATACCAAAAATAAAGAATGTCAATTGTATTAAAAACAAACAATTCTAGCGACTCTATGATGAATGTCTCATACATTCGAAAATAATTACATTTCAACACGCACTCTCAATGTAGTGATCAGATCCCAGCAAGGAACTTGGTGGATCAGTGATCTCAGATTGCATGAAGTCACCAACTATAGATAGGTTCGTTCTTTTGTATTTCAGTGTGTTGTAGCTGAAGCCGACGTAAGAAAAAAAAAGCTAACGTTGCCGGAGATATATAGTAATACCTTTCAAGCTTCGCGTGTGCGATAATTATTATGATCAACTTTACATTTGCCACTGCAAAATTAGGAGTAAAGTGTGTTTCGATTCCACTGTTCCTATGAAAGGTATATGAAATAGTGGGCCGATATCAACCAAATCATATAATAGTCCAATTGCAACCAAATTCAGGAATGTGGTTTGGCGATAGTTATAGTACAATTGCATAATATGAAATTTGGTAAAGAAATTTTTAGAAACAAAAAAGGTTTTCTTACAAACACAGACTTTTGGACCGTTTCCATGTTCCCAAGCAGCTTTATGACATAGTTGTCCGATTTCGTTCGTTCCGACATATACAAAATTTCAGGTCGATAGCTTTAAAAATGAGAAAGTATAGGTAGTTTGCATAGAAACAGACGGACAAAGCTTAATCGACTCATCTCGTCATCCCGACCAAGAATATATACTACAATACTTTGTCTTAGCCCCTAGTGGGGCATAGCGCGTCAACCACCCCTCTCTCTCTCTCTCTCTCTTAATTGCCCTAACCCCTTGTGGGGCATAGCGCGTCAACTGTTCCATGTGGCCCAGTTGACGTTTCAACGGCATAAACTGGTTTCGGAGAATGCAGTTGCCAGCATGCACCTCCTGCACATCCATGGCCACGAACGTCGTCGTGGACGGGATTCGAACCCGAAACGCCGGTAGTCGAATATGAGACTGATGCCTCAACTCACTGCGCTACCGGTCGCCCCCACCCCTGCGCGCCATCGTACTCTGTTCTGGGCAATGGGGCGCCATTCCCCAAACGTCGCCAAGTTATTTTAGGACCCCCTCTTGATCGGCCTTGGTTAGAAATGAGGTTGCATTTCATGCCATGTAAAGCAATGCAGTTATCATCCTTCCGCAATGTGTGACCTATCCACTGCCATTTTCGCCTGCGTATCAATTCGTCGAAGCATCGGAAGTGCAGTGAAAATTTTTGATTTTGTTTGCGGGATAAGAAATTAAGAACATATCCGAAATTTGGTATCAAATTCAATTTAAATTAGGAAATTTCTACTTCTCCATCAAAAATTCGCCACTTTTGACATATTTATTCGGGCAAGGTTTGCTGCTTCATCGATTTCGTAATCCAGAATAACGTATTGTCGTAATTGCTTGTTTTTAACCCGAATTAACCTGGACGGGAGTACAAATGACGCGGTTTTGCTAGTCTTTATTATCCGTATAAGACATATAAGTTGCCTCACCTATAAATCTTACACGCGGTGTCTTTCATATCCTTCTTCTATGACGCGATCATTTTCCAAAGAACTGGAAGCTCTTACTAATCCGGACGAAAATATTGTTTTAAACAGACAACTAGATAATTTACATCTGTAATAAAGAGTGATAGTAATATTTCAAAATAATTAGTCGGATAAATGAATCACATTATGTACGAGTATGTTACAAACAGTGGCGTCTCTGTTGGATTGTCAGAATAATGACTAGACCTGACACGAGAGGTTCTTGATCTCCTATGAAACAATCGCGTTTTACATATGATCGAAACTGACCTCGACGAGCGATTTTTTCTTTTTACTCCGTCGTTCTTCTTCTACACTGTCCGACAGCATGCAGTCAACATGATGTCATTTTTAAAGATACTTTTCTTTCGGAAGCTTTTTTGCCTGTTTTTATTTTATCGCATTTCTTTGAAGATCGCCCGTCTATACCGCACTGGAGGACCTTATCGGGTCCGCTACTCTCGAGGCGCAGTCTGCGAAAGAGGCATCATGACATTTACCTGACTTAAAAGTGTGAAGTTTAGGAATTGGATGACAGTTTTTTTTTTAAATACGAGTAAATAAGCATTCGTTGATATACTCTCAAGAAGTGGTAAAACTTAATAAGCATGATCGTCCAGTTCGTTTGTGATCCCGGAAATGATCCGATGAAATCATTGATCCTTAAAGAAATTGTGTTGTGGAAACAAAATGTAAAGATTCTTTTCAGATTCTTTATGAACAACATCATAATAGTATGACTGTTGTTGGAGAAAAACTGTGTCCAAGCAAGACCTTGGATGATTATATTCACAAGACTTCCTCATTGACCAGCGATGAATTCAGAACTTATATTGAACATTGGTATTGTCACGAATGGCTTTTTATACCCTAGACTTTTAGTATAGGGTATATTGTTTTTGTCACGACGGAAATATGTAACACCTTAAAGGAGGCTCCGGAGGTATAGCAATGTATATATATAAATGATCAGGGTCACCTCCTGATTCGATTTAGCAATGTCTGTCTGTCTGTCTGTCTGTCCGTTCGCACGATAACTTTCGATAGAATGAAGCTAGAGACTTGAAATTTTGGTCAGATGTTGGAAGTATGATCTAGTTGGTTGGTATTGAAAATGGGCATGATCAGGCCAAGAGAACGCCTACCTCCCCTACATATGTAAAATACTTAAATGTATCCATAACTCCCCATTAAATAAACATGAAAAACTCTAGCTTTGGTAGATTGCTCGTGAGGGTGATCTTATACTCTCTTGGAAAAATAAAATCGATCAGTTAAAAACTAACGGCAATTTTCTTACAAAGAGCCCCGTACTACCCTACTTTTCAGGTTTTTTGTCCATAACTCTTGAACAAATTGACGTAGACATCTGATTTTTGGTATGTGACCCTGAGGTGAGAAGCTGCTTAAGTTTTAGTAAGTTGGGCATAATCAGATCAAAGGAACGCCTACCTCCCCTACAAAATTTAAAAAATTAAATATTACTTTAATTACGATAACTTTCGATAGAATGACAATAGCGAGTTGAAAATTTGGCAGAACGTTGGTAGTAACATCGGTATTGAAAATGGGCAAGATCCGACCTAAGGAATCCCTACCTCCCCTACAAATGAAACTTCAAATAAGCGATAACTTTTGAGAGAATGAAGCCAGCGACTTGAAGTCTTGGTCTAATGTTTGAAGTAAGATTGAGTTAGTTGGCATTAAGGACGGGTTAGATCAGACCTAAGGAACCCCTACCTCCCCTAGAAATAAAATTTTAAATAAGCGATAACTTACGACAAAATAAAGCTAGCGACTTGAAATTTTGGTCAAATATTTGTAGTGGGATCCAGTTGGCTAATACTGAAAATACGGAAAATCTGACCAATGAAACCCCTGCTTCCCCTACAAATGAAACTTCAAATAAGCGATAACTTTCGATAGAGTAAAGCTAGACACCTGACATCTTTTTTTTTTAATGTTTGTAGGGTAATCTAATTGGTTGGTGGCTATGATGGGCAAGATCCGATCCAAGGAACTTCTACCACCCCTGCAAGTGAGGCTTCAAATAAGCAATAACTTTCGATAGAATAAAGCTAGCGACTTGAAAAATTCGACAAATATTTGCAGAATGGGTTAGTTAATTGATTTTTAGAATGGCCAAGAACCTCATGAATGTATGTCAACCTCCCCTATAAACTGGCCATATAGGAAACTCACTTTTAATGCGTATGGTCGTTGCCAATTGGTACTTTTGGTATCACCACTAGGTCTGTACAAGTCTAGGGTATATACGCTTCGGACTCCGGGCCGAAGCGAAGCTTCGGCCTGGTTTTTATCTGATGTTTAGCATAATTATGTCGTGAAATTTTTTTTCGTTTGAATTTTTTTCTTTAATTGATTTTAATTTTTTTTTTACTCAATTTCTGAACAATATTGTGGAAGCGGAGAACTAGTCGTAGAATCAATACATATAAGCGGACTGTTGATCATAATTTACGCATACTGCTATCGTGGATACAATATCTCTGCATATTCATAACTGCGTTTCGTACTTTTATTGTTCTATCTGAACAGGTTTTCAACATCATAAGATTTTTTTTCTATTTCTTCCAACATTTGTTATATTCAAGCTAAATTATTGTATTAACATTTTCCAGCGATAAAAATGTCATATATTATTCCTAATGCGAGGTTTACATGTTCCAGTAGAATAAAAATTTCGTACGATACCTGCGATTGAACAATGCTAATCGAATGATGTCACTATCTATCTTTGTATGAATTACATCTCACTGGTTTTTGGAGAATCGTTTTTTTTACAGTGAGCAATAATACTCGTAACAAAAGCGATACGCGATACACTGCAGAGCATTGACATGGACAATGCTTGGAAGATCATCCATAATTCTCATAGCTTCAACACTATATTGTCATATGACGTCTTAAGACTTTTCAATTGGGCTATGATCCCCCAAGATACTGTCAAATCAAAGATCATTATAGTAAGCACAAAAGGCCATTCATTTCTGTGCTTACTGCATACCCCCGGCAATAAGACTTTCTAGATAGAAATGTCGGTGCCAAAAAAAAAGAACTATGGGGGTTTGTTTGGACTAACTAGTTAGAAGGTAAACATTGCTAAAAGTCTCCGGACCCATAAGGTGTGGAAAAGAGAGGGAGGGACAAAGAAGGAGCCATTTTGCAGTTTTTCGCATATTTCTCAGAAGTCAATCGCGGTTGAAAAAAAGTTATATGGCAAAATTTAAGAGCACTAAATTCCCTATAAGATTGTCACCTCATTATTTTGTATTTTTTATAGTTGAAGAGATATGTATATGCTTTGTAAAGTTTGTAATTTAAAAAGATCATCTTTTTTGCGTTTTTCATGCTTTTTTCCTTCCTTCTTAAAACAGGTTAAGTTTCTAGTGACTCATTAAAATAATTGTAAAAATTTGTGGAAATCCTGATAATGCACATATAGTGCGAAACGTCGATTACATCATACCAGTGAAAAAAAGAAGAACGAAAGCTGTCTAGACTTGGTCTGCATCCCTCGAACATGGAGAGAGGTCAAAGTGGTATTCATTCCAAAAGGTTTCAGAAGGTCCTCGCACGCACGCCCAAACGATCTTAGGCCCCATCAGCTTGTCCTCTACTTAAAATGCTGGAGAGCCTTATAGATAGACATTTACTTATGGGGTAGCATTCCCGCGTCCCTTTTATCGAACCCACAACTGCATGCATCTAAGTATCACCACACACTGTCAAACTCGAACACGAACCTGGTACAAATGTCCTCTGACACACACACACTTCACATAAACGTGAAGAAAACCGGTCCACTTGTACCGGGTTCGTGTTCGAGTTCGACAGTGTGTGGTGACACTTATGTAAAAGTATAGAAAGCACTTTGGTTTTTTAATTGCACTTTACCCGTCGACCTGCACGGTAGAACATTCACATACATCATTTAAAGACAAACCCTATGTTTTGTACGGCCGGGAGCAAATAGCAAAGACTTGAGAAAATGACGCGCCAACTGGTACCAAACTGGTTTCCTTCAGTCTTAACACCATTATGGTTGTCTGTGCGAAACGTTATATATTCCTATTGAATCTTTGTCTGCCTTAAGACGTCTTTGACAATTACAGTCAGAGCTAATAGGAGAAACTAATTGAGGCTTTACGAATATTTAAGCACCTGTCTCAGTTTTTGTTTGATTTCAGTTCTAAGGGAGATTCATTCCTATACCCCAGGTGACTAGTGCCAATATTTGGTGATCGAGGAAAAAAATTAAGTAGTTTTGAAATTTGGCGCGATTTGTTGTTGGTACTAGGAGTATATTATACTAGAAGTCCCCGCCTGTGGGGTGTGAGCTCGCGCGGCGGGAGGGAGTTAAAGGGGAGTTTTTTTGGTATCTTGCTTTTATCTCCCTAACTATTAATCTTTTAATTTTTTCTAAGACAAAGTTAAAGAACACAAAAAAATACACATGAACAATGTTGTAACAATTTTTCCATATCTTAAATAGTTTCCGCAATACTCTCACTTAAAAAACAACTACTAACAACTACTAGTTCCACGAGGAAAATGATAAGGATCGATTTTTTGTATAAGTAACTAAGCTTTAATTTGAGGTAAGACAGATGCCCGTAGATATGATAGTTGCTTGCTGGGAAAAACGCAAGTGTTTCCTCTTGAAATTTGAGTTGACGTTCGAATGCTAAACAAAACCAAGACACGCTCCCAGCAAAGACATTTCCCGTTTTCGTCTTCGCTACTCTAATCTGCTTTATAGCGTTTTTTTGCTGCTTATCTTGCTCTATTTTGCTCTACACAAAAAAAAACGCAGCTAATAACTAACGATCCCATGCGCCTTAAGCCTTACCTTAGGGTAGCTTATAATAAGGTCTGAAATGATTTCAGTCTTTGTGTTTTGTGACTAACGGTATCCCTCACACAAAGTCGATTCCACATTTCATTTTCATTGATTAAATCTTATCACACTGACCCCACATTGTGCGCCAAATATTTTCGGCATTTTCTACTGTAAATTTTCAATGATGTGGTATCAAAACAAGTAAAGTAGCCATGTATCAGCCATCTGGCTGATGCCAATATGGCAAAAAGAAACTGCGATACAGAGAAAATGTCGTGAAATAGTAGCTTCGATGTACCGGACTGACTGATCACTTTGCTTCTAGTTAAGTTTTTCTATTTTAGTTGTTAATGATTTTGAGTTTTAAGTAGTAAGTCAGCAATTACTATCCGTCCCATATAAAAATATGACGGACGGGCATATAGTCCAATGCATGCTGCACGTTTGTGTGTTTATCCGGGCACTTCCCTTGTTCTGATGTTAACCCAATTTGGTATGTACTCGTAGGTCCCTTGTGGGTCAGCGAACGCAATAACGGTAAATGTTTTTTTTTTAAGCAGAGTTAAACGCCTAAATCTTTTTAAAGATTGCTCCTTCTTGTGGCCAGATTTCAGTCAAGTAATATACGTAGCTTCCTTGGGTTATTAAAAGTTCCATACGATGATATTTTGCTCGCGCTCGGTAACCGTGTTCGTTCGGTCACCGCTGTACGATCTAGAGAATGGAGATTTGATTCTCGGCGCGGATAAAAACTGCCTGTGAGTACTAATAGAACTCCCACTGCGCTCCGAGCTTGTCAGAATAAAGACAGCGCGGACAGCAGGAGCATGCTAGCAACTGCACGTCCGAAAAGTAGATATGCTATCGAAACGTCAACAAGGCATAGAAATGATTGAGATGTTGATGCGCTCACGTCCCTGGAGGGGTGAAGGTAATTACTACTTTGCCTTAACCCCTAGCGGGGCATAGCGCGTCAACTACTCCTGCGCGCCATCGTACTCTGTTCTGGGCAATGGGGCGCAACTCCCCAAAAGACTTACCCAGTACCTGAAACTCCTTTGCCACAGATCGACGCCATGTGATTCGAGGACCCCCTCTTGGTCGGCCTTGGTTGGAAATGGGGTTCCATTTCATGGCATGCATAGCAATGCAGTTATCACTCTTCCGCAATGTGTGACCTATCCACTGCCATTTTCGCCTGCGTATCAATTCGTCGATTGGCATCTGACCCGTACGCCGACTTAGCTCTTCATTTGATATTGTTTCGGGCCAGAAAATTCTTAAAATTCGACGAAGACATGAGTTGACGAAAACTTGCAGCGTTCTGGTAACTCCTACGGAAACTTTCCATGTACTGCTCCCATACAAAAGCACTGATAGTACCAGGGAGCGAAACAGGCCCAGCTTGGTCTTGATGCTGAGATAACTGCTCTGCCAGATTTTGGAAGCATGCCGTATGCGCGTTTAGCCTGGTTGATACGACGAGCGATGTCCTGCTCCGTACCACCATTTTCGGCAACAATGCTACCCAGGTAGACGAAGTTGTCCACCTTCTCCACAGGCTGCCCATTAATATTGATGGCAATAGGTGTCGGATTTCTTTTTCGCAACGGCGGGCTAAGAACCTTGGTCTTGTTGGCATTAATCTTTAGCCCAACCTTGCTTGCCTCCCTCTCGAGATCTAACGCCATTGCGGACAGATCCATGATTTTGTGGGAGAGTAGGCATATGTCGTCAGCGTAGTCAAGATGTTGTAGATAAGATGTCAAAGTCCATTGAATTCCTCTGTCGAGTCCGGATAGGGCTGCATGCAACACATCGCCGATCACAATGAGGAATAGGATCGGTGAGAGGATGCACCCCTGCCGAACTCCACTGCGAATCTCAAAGTCCCCCGACACCTTACCTTTATGCAGAACGCGACATTTCACGCCGTCATAGGTTGCCTTAATAATAGCCACAAGCTTCTCAGGGATGCCTCTCCTGCGCAAGGCCGCCCATATAGAATCCCGGTTCACACTATCGAAAGCCTTTTCGAAATCGATGAAAAGCAAGTGAAGCGGAGAATCGTATTCAGCGCATTGCTCGATGATGATTCGCAAGGTGTTAATGTGATCGACTCAGGAGAATCCGGATCGAATGCCAGCCTGCTCTTCATCAATTGTGCTTTCTAAGTGGGCCTTTAGTCTTTCCAGGACGATTTTAGCTATTATCTTGGCAACGGCAGGAAGCACACAAATGCCTCTCCAATTATTACAGTCTGTGAGGCTACCCTTCTTTGGAAGTTCGATGATCAAACCTTCCTTCCACTCAGTGGGAAAGGTCTCTGTATTCCACGCTTTATCAACAAGTGGGTGCAGTAAATCGGCAGTTACGCTTGGCGCTGCTTGATAAAATTCGGCAGGGATGCCGTCAAGTCCGGCGGCCTTTCCTCTTTTTAGTGCAATAATTGCAGTGACTATTTCCTCTTTAGTCGGGGCAGTGGACCGTATACGCACATTTTGATGGTTAGCTAAATTATCTATATGAGGGGGAACTTCACCAGAGGTTACACGGTTCAAGACCGCGGCGAAGTGTTCTTTCCATCGCCTCATTTGATCTTCTTCCAAGATAAGTAGCTTTCCATCACTATCTTTCACCGGATGTTGGCAGGAGTTACGACCACCTGTAAACTCCTTGATGACACCGTATACGGCGTTTAAGTTGTTACTTCTAGCGGCTTCTTCTGCTGACGCTAAAAGAGAATTGGCATAAACTCTTTTATCGCGTCGCACACTACGCTGAACTTCTCGAGCTTTCTGACGGTAAAGGAGTTCGATGCTGCTTCGATTGTCGTCTGATGCTGCAGTCAAACGAACTTTCAGCTCCTTTCTTTCAACAATCCGCTGCCATGAAGCGTCGGACATCCAGGGCTTATTCCGGCAATCCGGGTTTGGGCCAAGGATGGTATTTGCGCTATCAATGTACGCATTTTTTATGGCATCCCAGTTTTCGTTTATGTCACTATCTGGGTGACTAGTTATCTCAGCCGCTTTTTGCGCAAGATGGTCATTATATTGTTGTAAGACAGCTGGATTTTTTAGTCGAGCGGTGTTGAATTTGCGGGGCCTGGATCTTTCGTCGCTGGGGCGGCGCACGGCTGCAATACGCAATCGAACATTAGCGATCATAAGATAATGGTCTCTTCCCATCCCAATATCGGCACCCTTCTTGTTTCGCACGTCCAGGAGGCAACTCTTGAATCTTTTACTAATGGCAAAATGGTCGATCTGATTTTGTGTTCTGCGCCGATCAACAGAGGACCAACTGATTTTGTGGTGGTCCTTATGCTCAAACATAGTACCACCGATGAAGAGACTGTGAAAGTTGCAGAACTCTACAAATCTTTCACCGTCGTCATTACGATCACCAAGACCGTGTCTCCCCATCACATGTCTGAGCCCATAGTTATCAGCGCCAACTTTCGCATTCAAATCACCCATAACCATTATAATGTCACCTTTAGGTGTTCTGCTCTGAACGGCGTTTAGTTCTTCGTAGAAGGAGTCTTTTGCCAAGACATTGTCGGGTTCAGTAGGGGCATAACATTGTATTATTGACATGTTCCTCATTTTGGTCCGGAACCTGGCGGTCAAGACCCTGTCAGAGACCGGTTCCCAGGATAAGAGACAGTTTCGCGCGGCTCTGGTTAAAAGGAGCCCCACACCTGACTCACGACGACTACCGGTAGCTTCACCGGAGTACAACATTACAGTGCTGCCCGTTGGAGAGATGAATTCTCCGCTGTTCCACCATCATATCTCACTAACTCCTAAGATATTTAATTTGTACCTCAGAAATTCACTCTCTAATTGAAGAAATCGTGCGTTCTGGGGACCTTCTGATCCATTGTCCAGGAGAGTACGCACATTCCAGAATCCAATCTTTGTCATTGTACGATAGCTAAAAGTCGTAACCGTTGAGTCAGTCCTTATCCGAGGCATAGTTGACGTTTCGTTAGCATATAAAGATTTCGGATAGTGCAAGTTGCTGGCATACACATCCTGTCCTTTGATTGTCGGTTTTAACGACAGGCCCTCAAAGGGAAAGGCCGTGGTATTTTTTTCACACCCCACACCACAGGGGTACCTCAACCAAATCATCGCACCGCCATCACTGGCGGCTTGACGTTGGTTGGCAATGGTCAGTGACCACTGTCGTTCCAGGGGGCGCCCACGCGGAGGACTATGGAAGAGGAGTTTTTGCCCCCCAATGGGTAGATTTGCGTATCTTCTGAATCGGGGCGATAAGGACATTTTTCAAACCAAATCATAAACAACTTGAAGTTAAATAGAAAAATTTACTGCATGGGACGGGCCTAAAGTGCCGATGAACATCACCGCTCGTTTTGTGTCATTAGGGAGTTGATCCTTTTGTCTCAATGTCGTATCCGTAAAACCAACTCTCGTCCCCTGTAAGGAACTGCGAATATTTTACTTACTCTTAACTCTCGTAAATCGGACCTTGCGAAAACCGCCACGAAAACTGAAAAAAGTCACTTTCAAATAGTAATAAACTAAACGAAATATAAACAATCTGAAAACAGTCAATTACACGAAAGGTTATGAC
Organism: Chloromyia formosa; assembly: GCA_964017055.1. Lineage (NCBI taxonomy): Eukaryota > Metazoa > Arthropoda > Insecta > Diptera > Stratiomyidae > Chloromyia > Chloromyia formosa. Next base: position 22,610,391 of record OZ024816.1, on the reverse strand, counting down.
AATTGCAGTGTTGCCAGTCGCACGTCACTATGACCATCCATATACATGTATTTTGTTTGTTGCTTCCGAAAATTCGGCTTGAGCTAATAAAATTAAATTTCCTTTTGGTAGGTATAATCTTTCTTGAGCACAAAAAAATCAAACCTGAATAGTGGGAATTATTTCGAGTATGAGTTAAATTTCCGCGTATTTTGCGTGGACATAATGAGATTCATAGTCATGTAGTCCTAGTCCGGATGGCGCAACGATTAGCACGTTCGCCTTCAACGCACTGGGCCCCGGTTCGATTCCGGGGATTTACGTGTCGGACTATGAGCCCACTCAGCTGTTAAATGAGTACCCATTATGGGGTAAATAACTCGGTTGAGCGTGTTGCTGATCACATACCTCTGCGCAAAAACCGTCACGATCTAGAAAATGAGATGATGCTAACTCATCTCGAGGCCGTGCTTCGAATTGGACTGTTGCGCCAGTTATTTATTTTATAATGAGATTCATTACTAATGAAATGACTAATGAGTAAAATTCATGGCGATTGACCTACGACAGTAATTTAACAAATTAGAGTTCACATCTTTAGTGAGGCTCGTGAGTTGCGAAGTGTCTTTTGGATAGCCTGCTTGAAAATTACTATAAATTCAATAGAGAAAGCAAGATGTATCTTATTTCGCATAGTAAATATTTAAATTATCTTATTACCTTCTTTGCATCAAAGCCGGTTGGAATTGATTTTTATTTTTATATTGTAGAAGTGCTGTTCCGTGAGAAACTATGAGAAAATCTATTATTTTTCAATGGAAAAAAGCCGCTTGACAAAGAACAGATTGCTGGAAAAACGCGCAAATTAGCACCATCTATCTTGATTGAAAACCTTGTTGTAATGTTCCATCACTCAACGTTCTCGAATTGATGACTAAAATGATGACCACCGCTGGAGAGTCATCAAAATAATTGCGCAGTCCATTATGAAGCTCATCTTCAATCGTGTCAACAACATATTCCATTCGGCATGCAGTCATTTGGAGTCAATCAGTCAATCAACTCGGCGTGATATGAGAGAACTCAATGGGGAGGATTACATCATTTGTATCCACATCCGTAGAGTCTCTGATGCCAAACAGTCTGCCGTGGCGTATAACGGCTGGAAATTATAAAACAATAATAATGGCAACTGCCATCCGTACAAACGATAAAAATTAGAAACTCCTCGCCGTTGGCCTTTGCCATGAACAATGTTTTCAACTTTGTCATTTCCTTTCGGTAATTGGTATATTATCGATTTGCTGGCGGCTCAGAACAACTGGTACTCTGATGTCACGTTGTTATTTCCATCCGATTATTTATTGCATGTGCCGGATACGGTTTCGATCCCAGGCGCAGTTGATCTATAGGAGGAAAGACGGCCTAGTTGTTTCAGTTGAATTTGTAATCGCAATGCTGGGAAAGAAAATTTTTTTCACTCTCTTGATTCGTCGGATGCATGAGTCAATCGCAGTTTATCGGCATTAAGCGATTCATGCTGGTATTGTGCAGTTTTGTCATTGGTATATTCTCTCGATCAATATTTTTAAAAAAATTCTCACACTTACGTTTGACTAATTGGAAACATTTCCTAAAATTCAAAATGGTGATCCCATTGCCAATTTTACTCCAGCAGTACTAAAGGCAGTCACTTTAGCATGCACAATCAGATAATGGAAATCATCTTGACACCTCAAACGAAAGCGAGCTTGTTTACCATGTTGGTGCGAGCACCGCTCTAGAGAATGGAGGTTCGATCCTCGGTGGGAACAAAAACTGCCTGTGAGTACTAATAGAACTCCCACTGCGCTCTGAGCTAGACAATTAACAATTAATTTTACTAACAACACCGGAAACTACATATTTACAAATTTGCCACTTTTCTACAATTAGGCTGTGATTTGTATCAGTTAAAACCGTCTTAAATGCTAAAAATTTCTTCTCCACCGACACTGATGTTATTAGAGTAAAACTTCGCCACCTAAACAATTAAACAAAATGAATTTCATCGGGACATTCCTCACCTCCCACAACAACCCCTTTTACAACTCGCCCCAAATCATTTTTGGCCCGTTCCATATCTTCATATGATGGACGGGCATATGGGATTATCCATGCTGTGAGTTCTAGTCAAGGTTGCCAATTCACGAACCTACTCTTTTTAACCTACTCCGTACACCGGACAAGGTCGACCTACTCCGCAATCGAAAAATCATCAGGTCGGAGCATGAAAGCCAACCCATATCATATGGAGTCGGAGCAGTTGAAAAATGAACAGGGAGTAGGTTTAATAGCTAACTCATCTCGAGGCCATGGCTCAAATTGGACTGTTGCGCCAGTTATTTATTTATTTTAGTTTAAGCACCATTTCGGTACTCACCAAAAAATGGATTGATTTTTATATATAGATAGATTAAAAATAAAATAAAGTTCAGTTATCTTTTGAGGAAACCTCGTACATATTTGCTCCGCATAGCTGCCTCAACATGATTTACCTACATACATACAAACAATTACACGCCAAATTCAAATTGAATATTTCATCGACAGAATGAACAACGAAATTTTGCATATTAAGAACATTCATCAAAAATTTACGTGCACAATTTTTAGAAATGATGAATTCAAAATTCGTTGTCGTAATTCAATGCAGAAGCATCCATGACATCATGCCACTATTGTCTAAAACAACATTCAAAATAAAGCTCTCCCTAACGTCGAGTCTATTTCTACCATTTACATTCTAGTGTCACACGAAGGGCATGAGAATCGACTACACTATTATATTTGAAAGGAATACGTTGTATGTATGTACACAGTTCGAAATCATTGAATTTACGCTACTTGCTGATGTCACTCATCAGTCCTTGGGGCGACAAATTCCCTACCCTTAGTCCCACAATGTTATTTATGCCCCGAGAAGGCCAGCACCACCAAAGACGCGAAAGATGAAACAAAATGAAGAATCCCATTTCTGTCGAATTATGTCATTTCTTAAAGTGGGTAAATTTGTAATATTGAGGTCTTTGGCTCGATTAGAGCATTCTTTGTTCTTTGTTTGGTTCTTATACTGACGCCATAATGACTGTGTTTTTGACCGTTGCCGCAACGTCCTATTTCTTCAGTGAAGCACTACACTCGTACAATGCAAAGTAGACAGATATCGTTTGTCATTCAGTGGAAGTTTAGACTCTTCTTCTTGCCAAACGTTTTAAGTCCGTATATGCAATACTCTATTTTTAAAATCAATAAATGAGATATCCAATTGATATTCAAAATGTAAATTGAGAATTGACAATTGTTTAGAGGTGTGAAGATATTTCAGTGATACTTTTTTTTCCAGGTGAGATTCATGTTTAACGAATTCTCAGACTTGACGTGTGCAACTACAGTAAGATCCCGCTTAACGCCGGGGTTACGTTCCAAAAAGTTGGAGTGCTAAACGGAAACAGCGTTGAACGAGTCATTTTAAATTGTAGCTAAATATGTATCTACGCATACTTACATATGTATTGTACAGGGTTATCCATTTTCTCTTTCGGAAAGTAAACTTGAATTAAACACAGTAAATATTTGAATTTCGATGGAATTTTTATTTCATAATAAAGTTTGGATTATGCCATTATACGTGGAATACAATATCTGTCAAATGTCCCCCACGGGACCGCTTGCAGGACTCAATCCTTTTGAGGTAATTTTCGATTACCTTTTAACACATTTCGGGCAATAACTCGGCTATAACTCGACGGATTTCGTCCTTCAATTGACCAATCGTCGTGGGATTGTTCGCATAAACACGGTCCTTCGCATAGCCCCACAAAAAGAAATCTAACGGCGTTAAATCACAAGACCTTGCTGACCAAGCCACATCGCCGAATCTCGAAATTACGCGTCCTGGGAATTTCTCGCGCAATAAAATCAAATTTTGTCGCGTGGTGTGGCATGTGGCCCCGGCTTGTTGAAACCACATATTGTCGAGATCCATATCTTCAATTTCCGACCAAAAAAAGTCATGAATCATGGCGCCATAGCGCTGGCCATTGACTGTAACGGCGGCTCCTTCATCGTTTTCGAAGAAAACGCCGGCCCACAATGCACACCAAACAGTCACTTTTTGCGGGTACAACGGTTTCTCAGCGGTCACTTGCGGTTGCTCACTGCCCCAGATGCGACAATTTCGTTTGTTTACATAGCCGCCGAGCGCAAAATGGGCCTCATCGCTAAGGAAGATTTTCTTCGAAAAATCGGCATCGGTGGCCTGCTGTTCGAGGACCCAATCTGAGTACTCACGATGCAATCTGTGATCAGTCGGCTTTAATTCTTGCGTGAGCTGGACTTTATAAGGATGGAGGTGAAGGTCGAAATGCAAAATGCGCCACAATGTGCCGTAAGATAGGCCTAAATGCTGGGATCGGCGCGGAATCGACAAATTCGGGTCTTCGGCCACACTTTCACTCACAGCGGCGATGTTTTCGGTCGAACGAGCAAAACGATGATGCACAGGTGTAGAAACGTCTGTCATCGATCCAGTTTCTTCAAATTTTTTCACTGTGTAGGCAATTGTGCGCTCATTGGGACGATTATGTCGACCATATAATCTGCGCGTAATGCACGAAACGTGGCCACTGCAGATTTACCATTTTGGTAGAATAATTTAATAATTTTAACGCGTTGTTCAGTCGTAAAACGTTCCATCTTGTAAAATGGCAAACTTTCAACTAAACCAATACCAGTTTGGAGTACAGTGACATTTGACAGATGTCGAATGGCAGGGCTTTACTTTCCGAAACACGAAACGGATAACCCTTTACATAACAGTGGACAAAAGAGAATAACAAAAGTTATTAATTTGTTTAACATTTTATTCATCGATCAAAAATCACTTCACTTCTATGACGTCTGGGAAAACAGCGTTAAACTGAAATAGCGTTAAGCGAGACAGCGTTAAGCGAGGTCTTACTATATCTGTACGTTTCAAAATATATGCAACAATCGCATATGCGCACTGCCACGTGATTCCCTATGCAATTTCCTGCAAAAAATAGTAAGAACATTTAACCCTTTAGCTGTTACAGGCATTTATTTTTTATTTTTTTGAATTGCCTACTGTTGGGAAGATCTATTGCATAGTTTTCCAAAGAGAGCACGATCGATTTGGAACAAAACTTGTACAGTATGTATACGAAAGTGAGAGAAGTGATGAAAGAGCAAGATACTCGTAAAAATAAATAAAAACAAAAATTCGCATTTCATAGCGGTACACCAACAAGCTATTCCTGTGATTTTACGGGGTCAATTCTACGTATGTTTGTTGTTAATTGCCTTAACCCCTCTAGGGGCATGGGCGCATCAGAATCTCTAGCATTTCTATGCCTTGTTGACGTTTCGATAAGATATGCTATCGAAATGTCAAATGCACCTCCTATCCGCGCCGCCTTTATAGCAGTACTTATACAGTACTCCGACTGTCAGAGTTCTATTAGTACCCACAGGCAGTTTTTGATCGCGCCGAGATTTGAACTCCGAGCTCTAGATTAGAATCGCAGAGCGGTGACCGAACGACCACGACCACCGAGCGCGACGTATAAGGGCAAAATATTAGCTGAGATCGAGTGTTTATCTGTATTTTCTAGCTTGCGTAGTAGTCATGCTATGAACTGTTTCTCTTGCGGATCAGGTCGACCTACTCCGAGTAGGTTCAAGAAACCAGGTTCGCAGACCTACTCCGTATATGAAACGAATCTGTCGTCCGTCATGGAGTTGCAGATGGAGTGAAAGAACGGAAGAGTGGGTGAACTAGGTTCGTCGAAGTCTGAGTCGTAATTGTAAATAAGAGAATGGAGAACTGAACTACTGACTAGTCATGACTCTTTCCACTGTGCCAGCACATACACTCTAACTCTTTTCACTGAGCCGTTCAAAAAGAGTCGAACAAATCCAAAGACTCGGAGAACATATTCAATAAAAGTCGTAATTATGTGAAATGCAATGTACATACTATTATTAACTAGCTTGCTTGTTTGCATACTCATATCATCATCATCATCGTGGCGCGACAGCCCGACGTCGGGCCTTGGCCGCCTGGATCATTGTCCTCCAATTATCTCGGTCACGTGACCGCGTCCTCCAATTTTGGGAGCCCAGCAGCTGCGCGGCGTCCACACCTACTGAGCTCTCTCAACGAGATCTCGGTCGTCCTCGCAGTCTCGCTCCGTCGATTCGTTCTGCATTCATTACTCTCTTAGGCATGCGATCATCGTCCATTCTTTGTACATGCGCTGCCCATTGAAGTCGTTGTAGTTTGACGATTTTCGAGACTTGCAGCTCATCGGACATTTCCTACAACTCATGGTTGTACCGGATGCGCCATCCATCTCGATCGCAAGCAGCCCCGAAAATTCGCCGTAGAACCTTACGTTCAAAAGTGTCTAGCATGTTTTCGGAGGCTTGAGTTAGGGTCCATGCTTCGCAGCCATAGCATAGCACTGGTCGTATAATGGTTTTGTACACGCGGAGCTTCGTGTTTCTGTGCACATGCTTCGATTTCATTATGGGGAGAACTGAGAAAAAAGTCTTATTAGCTAACTGTATCCGTCGCTTGATTTCGTCAGTTTCGTTGGCGTCCCTTGACAGGTTGCAACCCAGGTAGATGAAGTTGTTCACGAACTCGATGTTGAGGTCCCCCACGTTGATACTCGGTTGTGCAGGTGTCCTTGTCACCGATTGCATCATTATTTTAGTTTTACCCTCGTTAATACGTAATCCAACTTCCTTTGCAGCGGTATCGAGCGTTTGCAGAAGTTCTTCTGCGTCAGCCAATCTTCGGGACATGATGTTGATGTCGTCGGCGTACGCTGCTAATTGTGTCGACTTGATGAGCAGCGTCTTGCTGTTGTCCATATTCATGGCCCGAATAACGTATTCCAGTGCTAGGTTGAAGAGCGTCGGTGCCAGTCCATCGCCCTGTTTCAAACCAGTGCGTGTTTCAAATAGATCAGTAAGTCTATTCTGGATCCTGACTTGTGAGACGGAGTTGGTCATCGTCATCGTCATCTTTGTCAGTCGCACTAATTTTGCTGGTATACCAAATCGCAGCATGATGTTGTACAGTACTCCACGATCGATACTGTCGTATGCCTGCTTGAAGTCGACAAAGATTTGGTATACGTTTACGTTGTATTCCCAGCACCTCTGGAGTATCAGTTTGACTGAGAAGAGCTGATCGGTTGTGGAGCGACCAGGTCTGAAACCGGTTTGATATTCGCCAATGACTCGTTCTGCGTACGGTTTTATTCTATTTTCCAGAATTTTCGTCAAAATTTTATAGGACGTACAAACTAGTGAGATGCCCCTGTAATTCTCACACCGCAGTTTATCTCCCTTTTTATGAATTGGACAGATGATGCTTCTGCGCCAATCGTCTGGGATCTCCTCGTTCTCCCATACTCGCAGGAGTAATTGATGTATGGCATCAACTAGACTCGTTCCACCGAATCTTAGCAGTTCAGCTGGAATCTCGTCAGCGCCCGGCGCTTTATTTCGTTTTAGTGACCGCAACGCGAGATCAACTTCCTCTACTGTCGGGGGTTGAATGGGTGGGCCTAGATCAACAATATCATCGAGAGCTTCCTGTGTGGGGATGTTAGATGGTCGGTTTAGAAGCTCTTCAAAATAAGAGGCCCATCGTTTGTTAATACCATCGGTGTCGCTGATGATGTTTCCATCCTTGTCCTTACAAAGGCTAGTTCTGGGTTGGTAGCCGTTCTTAATTGTATTTACTAGTTTGCACGCTTGTCTGGTGTTCCTATTAGTTTTCGTTTATGTTCAGCAACTGCTCGTCAAAGTATTTACGTTTCTTACGTCTAATTATTCTATTCGATATTCGCCGTAGCTCGTCATATTTCTCTCTTCTGGCTCTGGTTCCTCGTGGAATCCATTGTCTATAGGCCTCGTTTCTCGCGTCAAGTGAATTTTTGCATTCTTCGCCGAACCAGTCATTTCGCGCTCGCCGGGCTTTATATCCAACGACCTTCTCTGCGACATCTCTGATGGTACCCTTGAGTTCTTCCCAGAACCCATGGACGCCTGTGTTGCTGATGTTGTGTAGCATAGGTGATAGTTTTTCCTCAAGGGCGGTAGTATACGCCACCGCATGTTTGCATACTCATATACATAATAAATGATATTGTAGACAATAGTTATACCAACTTTCATATCAATCGTTTAATATATAACGATATTAAATGCATTGTAGTGAAATGCAATTTTTAGCACTTTTCGCCTATTTCGCCCCTCGCTCCGTCCTAGTTACAGCAAATTGAAAAAAAATGCCAGAGATGGAAAGGAAAGTATTCATCATCCTCTTTGATATGACTAGAAGCCTACAGCCGAAAACAAAAAAAAAATTGCCCCCCCCCCCCCTCCCTTTTTGGCAATTTCGGACCCTTCCGACCCATCAATATTTTTTGTAGCAAAATTAGCTTTCAACTCTTCGACCTACGATCGTAGTCTAGCGGCCGTAGGTCGAAGAGTTTAAAAAAAAAACGAAAACATGACCTTAGAATATTTTTTTCCCCTGCGATCTACTTATTGGATATTTTTATCGTACTATTTATCTTCTTAACTGGTCCTTAAAGCTACTTACTTTTCTTTTTACTCAAAACACTTAACTGAAGTCAATTTCGCCGGATTGGTCCCTTTCTTCACAGTTCTCACAGTTTCAGTACGAAACTTTTACTTTAAATAACTATCAAATGAACTGTTATTTGAAATTGAATTATAAACCGTTATAACAAATTTCAATGCGCGAAAAAGTACGCGCCTGTGCAGATGCAGCCACTAAAATTTACTTCCTCAATCATCAAAATTAACATCTCCAGCTGCTGGGCTAGCATTTCTAAACTAGACTGTTGCTTTGTCAGAATTTTTTATATGGTTTTCATTTTCATATAGCCTGTGGATATGCAAGATACGAAGTAAAGCACTGAAAAAGACTCAAATTATTCCACTCTGTTCTAAAAGCTCCATGCCATGTATTCCTCATTTGGTAGAGAGTATGAGTAATTGGAGTATGCACTTAGTGAGTGAACCATCTGAATTTGAGTGATTTTGATGCCCGCCATCAAACACCAAATGTAAATTCAAATATTTTCAAATATTGTCCGTCCACACAATGGTCTTCGATGGGCCATCAGGAAATTTCGTATAGTGGGCCATTGAATTTGAAAGCTGTCGCTCTGTGCGTCACGGCAGCTAGAATCAAACGGATCGCGCACGATAGTAGTTCGGTGATAGTAACATTGCGATAATTGTGTAGTCTCTCTCTCTCAATTGCCCTAACCCCTTGTGGGGCATAGCGCGTCAACTGTTCCATGTGGCCCAGTTGACGTTTCGTCGGCATAAACTGGTTTCGGAGAATGCAGTTGCCAGCATGCACCTCCTCCACATCCATGGCCACGAACATCGTCGTGGACGGGATTCGAACCCGAAACGCCGGTAGTCAAACATGAGACTGATGCCTCAACACACTACGCTACCGGTCGCCCCATAATTGTGTAGTGGCCTGTCAACTTAAATCAGCTGTTCAAAGTTGTGTGTGCGATGGGCCATCGCGTGGAGGAAAATGGCTCTCGAAGCCATTTGTCGCCATCCGATGGCCCATCGCTGTTGACAGAAAAGACGGTTAGGCGTCATTGGCCACTGAACGCCATCCGCCCGTCCACACAATGGCGATGGCCCCGAATGGCTGGGGCTAGGCCATTGTCAGTAGCAGGCAGTAGAGTGTGCTGTTTGTGTTAAAAACTCACAACTCACATTACGAATCACTCATTTCGTGCAACAGTATACAGAGGAAATTGTCTGGTTGTTGGTTTGGTATCGTTTTCATCTAAAGTTGAGCTTGAGATGATACAAGACGATTACTTTTTTTAGAATGTTGAGCTTGTTTTATGTATTTGGGGAAACTTGGATGTGCGGTGCGACGTAAGCAAATGATTCTTAATATCATTGAAATCAGCACGGGTTGTTGTGTGTCTGTGTATATTTAGGAGTATACACAATGCGTGCATTGCATACTGCATAGAGATGATTATGAATGGGTTTAGATGGGATTGGTTTGGTAGATAGATAATGGTGGTTTTAGTTTCAGATATTAGGATGGAATGTGAATGAATATGAGTGTAATACATATATGTAATCAGAAATTTTGAATGAGCGTGGATTTTCTATGCATTGCGTAGTATTTACACTCATTTTGCCCTAACCCCTTGTGGGGCATGCATAGCGCATAGCGTATCAACTGTTGCATGTGGCCCAGTTGACGTTTCGTTGGCATAAACTGGTTTCGGAGAATGCAGTTGCCAGCATGCACCTCCTGCACATCCATGGCCACGAACGTTGTCGTGAACGGGATTCGAACCCGAAACGCCGATAGTCAAACATGAGACTGATGCCTCAACACACTGCGGTACCGGTCGCCCCTTTGGGTATTGGGTATTCATTTAACAATGTGCCATTCTTAAATTCAACGACTCGGAGGCTATGTCCTTGTGCCGAATCTTTCGCTCATTCTGTTGAGTCGTCCAAAAACAACGACTCGTTACTGTGTTACACATCACTAGTCGACACTGTTGTGCGACTCTCTCACTCACTCACGGGTACACAACATTTTACATATGCAACAGTGTCGACACTGTTTCGTTTTGAAAACGCACCCAATGTTAACCGTTCACTGCAGATATTAGGCGCGTTTTTTTTCGTACAGAGCAGGTTAAGCGACGAAAAAAACGATCCAGAGTAACTTAACGGAGTAAGTTTTTGTCTTGAAGTGAAGTGTCTAGGCATCACGTTGGACTCGAGGCTCAACTGGAGCAAACACGTCGAGACTGTTATTAGTAAGGCCACTCCTTTGAAGAGAGAGTATATGAGGAAATGAAAAAGAGCGAGAGAAACGAAGCAATTCGGCACAAGTGAGGAAGTAGGAAGGCGGATGGAAATTTGACATCTCTTTTGCTCTATATGGACCGGGCGGGTGTTCTGCGGCAGAGAGACAGACTGAAATGTTATTGTTCCAATTGGAAAAGTAGGAGAGGGGATGACATCTTACCTGCTTCCTGTGCTTTTATAGAGACTGCGCGGGTGTTGCGCAGTGGAGGGCGTGTGTCTCTCTGTTTACTTTTTACGACTGGAATTGCTTCAAATAGTTTAGTGTTGAGTATATGCGGATTGCTCCTCCATAGGTATTCTCTATGGGCCACTCGAATCATGTGGGCTTGCAGGTCTCTCTTTGGAAAAACCTGGGGTCTCACCCCTAAAATGACTGAGTGGTTATATTCTATCTGATGCGACCAGCTGTGACATATGCTGCGCTCGTATGGTGGCCCAAAACGCAGCAGCGTTGCACCATACAGTTATGTAGCAAATTACAACGTCTTGCATGCCTTGGTATGACAGGATCCATTCGTACATGTCCCACCTCGGCCATTGAGGCGATTGTTGGACTGACACCTCTACACATTTTCATTCAGGAATCTGCGGCTCTAAGTGCACTCCGAGTGCATCTAACATATGATACTAATGTGTTCAAACAGGGCCACATGAGTATTTTGGAGCGGACTCCTGGCTTGCCAATCTGCTCGAGATCAGATTACATGACTACGGAACTCTGCTTCGGTAGGAAATTCTCGATCTCCATCCCTAGTCAATCGGAATGGGATATTGGCAATATCTGTACTGACCCCGGGTGTATCATGTGGTATGCTGATGGGTCGAAAATGGGACAAGGAGTTGGTGCTGGGGTCTTTGGACCGAACACCAGGATCTCAATCACTATGGGCACTTGGGCCAGCGTTTTCCAAGCTGAGATCCATGCAATTGAGGTTTGCGCCAAGGAAATTGTGTTTAAGAAGCTCACTGGCGCTAACATCATTATCTGCTCTGACAGTCAGGCAGCTATTAAGGCTCTTTCTTCTTTTGATTTCGTTTTGATGTTTTTTTCTTCGTTTCTGTCTTAAATTTAATAACACCAAAGCAGCAGCGGCCACGGTTGCTTGTATCGACATCGTAGAGGTGACTTCGTATGGTACCATACAAAAAGTTCCATACAGTGTGAACACTCGCCATATTTTCTACCATATGTCTGTCACATTCGCATATGGCGACGAAGCTGCCATACCAAAAACTGCCATACATCTTTGTCAGTGTGAACACCATGCCACATGTATGGTAGCAAATATATGGCATGTTGTTGTTGTGGTAGCGATGCTTCGAATGCTGCAGTTCTTCTTGCATCGAGGGGGTTTGGTAACTCTTGGCCGTTGAAAACGGGTCGTTCCGGTACGAAGAACCGGCTGCCGCAGGAACGAAATATATGGCATCTTGCCATATAGTGTGCCCGAGCCTTAACAGCCTGAACATCTGATTTTCGTTGACTTACGAACGCTTTTCGCGCACAATATAACTAAGCGGTAAATCTTACAGTTTTGTCTTGGGCCTAATACTAAGCTTTTTTTTTCATGCGAAATTTCATACAAATACTGTCAACAGAACGAAACTTTTGACAGTATTTGCATGGAATTTCGCACGAAAAGAAAAGGTTAGTAGGGGCGACTTCAATATCTGAGGCGCCAAATTTCAATGATGGGTTTCAATCAAATTTGGTCTGAAATGAACGGATGTGAAGTCCTTTTCCGCGAAATCATAACAGTGCTAGAACTGAATATATTGTAGAATAAATTTCCGCTTTATACCTCGGACAGACGATGCACCCGAATGATCATTCGACGAATTATTAAATCGTGGTAATGAGGATTTTCGAATATTCGAATGATCATTCACGAGGGCAGACACAAAATCGAATTATAATTCAGATGGTAATGATCATTCAGGAAAACCACAATTTCCGCAAGTGATTAAAACAAGCATTCCAGAACGCTCACGGCAACCCTGTTGAAGCACATCTCTCTCAGCCACTCGACGTAAACAAAAACATTTCAGCGTGCGCGCGCCAGACCGCATGACGTCATTTCGTAATAATAAACATCACTTTTTCGGCCGTTTCATGACATAAAATCGAACTCGACTCAATCCCCAGATACGCTAAAAGCTTTATCAAGACTATCGCCACCATTTTCGCCCGCGATAAGATATCAACAGAACCGTGAATAAACAGAAATTGAGAGCGCTCCGAAAAAGGCTCGAAGACGCTACTAATGCATTATGTCCGTGTTGTCTGACTCACCTTACGAACTCTGTGACCGCACGCATATTTCTATAGTTGTAGCCTGAAATGAAATCCATAGCCAATTATCAACACAACGAACACATTTCGCCGTTGCAAAGCACGTCCGAGCGATGGAAATCATGCGGAAAAGTCCACCAGACCGGGCGCTAAAGCCAATAATCGATTTTATGCGTGCAGTTGCGGAACGTTGCTTACATTTCGGTCGCGCATTTGTCGGAAAATCGAAACTGGCATGCACTCAGACACACCGGCGGATGGAGTTTTGTTCGCGACGCGGTAACTGCCGAGACGCGAATTTGATAAATTTTAGAGAGACGATCGGAATTCCATCGAGAAAACAGCGGGCACGGAGTTGGAAACGTCAACGAAAATGAGGCAAGATGACAGTTGAATGAGGCTGTCAAATAAGAAATTTCCAACGAAGTGGAATTGTAAATTCACAATAATGAAATAATAGATAACCGTAGGCACCAACCGGTGTTTTGCCGACAGTTTGGGAGCCAGTGCAGCTCGTTTTGAATTCTAGTTTCCAACGGTTTTATCATTCAAAACAGTTATTGGGTGGCTTAGTTGTCTTTTTTTTTGCATTTTGGCCTTCTTTATTTTGGGACTGCACTTTCTTATTTCGACGTGACGACGTCTACGGGGTGTGGGTTGGGAAAATGTGGGATGGAAATGGAGTTGAAAACGAATTGAATTAAATTGAACGCTTTGATGTTGACACAAGCACACTTTTGGACGTAAAATGAAATTTAGGAAATACGGGTGCCTATGAATGGGGGTGATGAGGCCAATGCTATGGAGTGTTGTTGAAGGCGCTTTTAACCCTATAGTGTTGAGGTGACCACATTCTTCGACATGAATTGAAATTTGGGAAATACGGGCGTCTTCTGAATTGGGGTGATGAGGCTATGTTGACTGTTTCTTAATATGTACTTTCGAGTCGATACCAGATACCAAAGCCATATCGAGACAATACCAAAGTGATATAAAATCGATGTCGGAGCGACATCAAAACGATATCACAACTGTATTGAAGCGATCTCGATGCGAAAAAAAAACCGAGAAAACAACGACACTAAACAGAGGAGAAGAATTATCACTTTTCCCGGTGAATTTCCGCTATTATATGGTTTAAATGAATCTGAATTTATGAACTACACAACGATTGTCTAATTTAGAAACTCTTCGCGCTCGGTGGCCGTGGTCGTTCGGTTACCGTTCTCGATACTACATCTAGAGCTCGGAGTTCCAATCTCGGTGCGATAAAAAACTGCCTGTGGGTACTAATAGAATTCGCACAGTACTCCCGAGCTTGTCAGTATCAAGACGACGCGGAAGCGGATAGGAGGTGCATGCTAGCAACTGCACTTCCGAAAAATAGATATGCTATCGAAGCGTCAACAAGGCATAGAAATGCTAGAGATGTTGACGCGCCCACGCCCCTGGAGGGGTCAAGGCAATTAACAACAACAACATATTCAATTTAAACAATCCTGAACGCAACCACTATCTTCTTTGTTACACAGGCATAGCCATGATCGAATATTTTTCCCAATTAGAGGAAAGTTTCCGTGTCATTTATTAAATTTTATTTGAAAACACTTTGTCGTTGTCCCCGCAAGAACTTAGGCAGTGCCTCCGGCACTTAGATTTTTGGGAGTGACGCGCTCGGAAGCCGTGAGGTCCCGGTCGCCTCTCTACGTTACCGCATTTAGAGTCAAGAGACCAGGAGTTCAATCCCCGGCGTGTTAATAGAAAGTATCTATCAGTACTATTAGATCTCCCACAGCATTTGTTCTCCTCCACTTTACGCCTATAATTTCTTAAGGTTGACACACACGGCAAGCATTTTGGTCGCGAGCATGCATCGAACCACGTCAAACTCAATTGAAAAAAAATCTCTTCATTCCCATCGTTCTATGATATTTTATGGTTCGATCGAAGTTCGGTCGAGGTTTCTGTGGGATCATGTGTAGCGACCTTTAGGCATGCGTTCATCGTCCATCCGTTGTATATGTTCTGCCTATTGTAGACGTTGTAATTAGACGATTTTCGGAACCTACAGCTCATGGTTGTACCGGATGCGTCATCCACTTCGGTCGCAAACTGCTCCGGAAATTCGACGAAGGATCTCACGTTCAAATGTGTTTATCATGTTTTCGGAGGTTTGAGTTAAAATCGCCACACACGACAACCATTTTGGCCGCAAGCATGCATCGAACCACGTCAAACTGAATAGAAAAAAAAATCTCCTCATTTCCACCGTTCTATGATATTTGATGATTTGATGGAGGTTCCGTCGTTTGGTTGTGGTTCTGCGCGATCATATCGTGTGGCCTTAAGGGTCCAGGTTCCGCAGCAATAGCATAGCATAGGTTATATGATAGCTTTGTATATGCGGAGCTTAGTATTCCTGTGCACATGCTTCGATTTCATTATTGGGAAAAGCGAGAAGAAAATCTTAATTGGTAGCTGTATCCGTCGCTTCATTTCGTCAGTTCCATTGGCGTCATTTGACAGGCTACTACCCAGGTATATGAAATTGTCTTCGAATACGATGCTGAGGTCCCCGACGTTGATGTTTGGTTGTTCTGGCATCCTTGTTTGTATCATTACTTTTGTTTTGTCCTGGTTAATGCGTAGTCCAACTTCTTTTGCAGCCGTGTTTCAAATTATTGAGAATTCTTCTACTTCAGGCAAATTTCGGGACATGACGTTGATGATGTCAGCGACGCTATTAACTGCGTCGACTTGAAGAGCAATGTGTCGCTGTGGTCCGCAATCATTACCAGGATGGCATGTTCAAAGTGCAAGGTTGAAGAGCGTTAGAGCCAGTCCGTCGCCTTGCTTCAGTCGAATACGTGTTTCAAAGAGATCAGTCAGCCTGTTTTGTATCCTGACCTGTGAGACGGAGTTGGTCATCATTATCTTTGGTAATCGTACTAGCTTTACTAGTATACCAAATTGCAGCATGATGTTGTACAGTACAGTTTAAAATCAACAAAGATTTGGTACACGTCAAGGTCAACTTTGTGTTCCCAGCTCTTTTCGAGGATCTGCTTGACCGTATAAAACTAATCGGTTGTAGGTAGATCGGCTAGGTCTGAAACCGCCTTAATATTCGCCAAAGATTCGTTCAGCGTACGGCTTTATCTTATTTTTCAGAATTTTCGTCAGTATTTTGTGGAACGTACAGACTAGATGCCTCTGTAATTCCCACACCGCAATTTATTTCCCTTTTTGTGGGTGGGACAGATGATGCTTCTGCACCAATCTTCTGAGATCACCACATCCTCCCACATTCGCAGAAGTAATTGACGTATTTAATAGATTCGTTCCACCAGATTTTAGCAGTTCAGCTGGAATCTCGTCTGCACCCGACGCTTTATTTGGTTTGAGTGACTGCAAGGCAACATCAACTTCTTCTATTGTCGGGGTTGTGTTTTGGGGCCATGATCGTTCATATCGTCAACGATTGGGGCTTCTTGTATGGGGACGTGGGATGCGGAGTTAAGAAGCTCTTCGAAATAGGACGCCTATCTTTTGTTGATGCTGGCGGCGCTGTCGCTGAATTTTCCATCTTTGTCCTGGCATAGGCTAGTTCTACACTGATAGCCATTCTTGTATTTACTATTCTGCATGCTTGCTTGTGTTTTTATTAAATAAATAACTGGCGCAACAGTCCAATTTGAACTGTGGCCTCGAGATGAGTTAGCATCATCTCATTTTGTAGATCGTGACTGTCTCGTGCAGAGGTGTGTGATCAGCAACACGCTCAACCGAGTTAACCCCATAAATGGGTACTCATTTAACAGCTGAGTGGGCTCGTAGTCCGACACGAAAATCCCCTTTTTTTATCGAAAACTACCGCATTTAGTAGGAATCGAACCGGGGCCCAGTGCGTAGAAGGTGAACGTGCTAACCGTTGCACCATCCGGACTACAACCGGTGTTTCTATTAGCTAGGTTATAATTATATTCAGCAACTGCTCGTCAAAGAATTTTCGTTTCTTATGTCTAATTATTTTTTTTTTATACTCGCCGTAGCTCGTCATATTTTTCTCTCTTAGCGTCAAGTGATTTTTGGCATTCTTCGTCGAACCAATAATTTCGCGTTCGCCGGACTTTTTGTCCCACGACTTTCTCTGCAATCTCCTTGATAGAGTTTTTTAGTACTTCCCAAAACCCGTATACACCTATGTTACCGATGTTGAGCAGCATAGGTGTCAGTTTTTCTTCAAAGGCGGCTGTATATGTCTGCGTTGTAGCATCGTTCAAGAACTTTTCACCCGAAAAATTTTAGGAAGGCCGATTCTTGATTGGTGCACTGAAGAGATCCTACACCGATAGGTTGTCTTTACAAAGTGATAGTCAGAACCGCAACTTGCTCCTTGCCATGGTCGGACGTCCATCACACTTGAAGCCCATCTTTTGCATATGAGGGCGTGGTCAACCTAGTTGACGGTGCTTGTATCCGGAGATTTCCAGGTTTCTTTATGAATGTGTCGGTGCGGAAAGTATGTTGAACTTACGTCGACTTAGTCGTTGACCGTTGTCATTGCATTCCTTGTCCTGTCCTCCTGTGGTTTCCCGAAGTCAACTCTCATTCCCAACTTTCGCATCACTTCAGTGGGGGCTCATCAACCTGCACGATGAGCCAGAGTTTTGAAATCGGATCTTAATGCGAATCGCATACAATCTTTCATTGATGAGTTTGAAGTCAATAATGTGCGGTTTGAGGTAATTGTTCATAATAGCCGCCATACATTATCCGATCCGTCGTCCGATCGATCGGCCGATGGATCGCCACAAAATATCTGCCGATCTCCACTGCACACACACTGAGCGATTTTCGTGCGATGCGATAACGAATGACAATTCAAAAAATAGGTTATAATTCACTCCCAATCCAACCTAGATTCATTTTTGTTAACTATTTGAATGTGTGTGGTATTTTCGTATGCCACATATTTGATATTTCAATTGCAGTGCCATTTAAATCATAAGAATCCTTGAAATTTCGTAATTTAATAATTTGGTAATTTGACATTCACTTGCGATAATCACATACACTATCCAATCGATCGTCACCGATCGATCGCACGAAGATCGCACAAAAATATCGGCAGATCAAAATTGATCGGCCGATCGGTGCGATTTCCACATACACAGGCCGATCCATCGGCCGATATCGATTTCGGGCGACGGATCGGCCGATCGATCGGTGTGTGTATGGCACGTTTAACGCAACTTCAAACTCCTTATATTTAGATTGTTTACTGCCTTTGAAAATTGTGTGCGATTTCTTTTCATTGAACTCGCTGTCAAGCCAATTTGTTTTCTGAACCGCAGTGATGCTCAGTTTGTATTTCCCGACCTATTGTAGGAGGGTCTTCTCGGCTCTCGGTTTGTCCAGGGAGCGTACATTCCAGGAATCGAAAGAATAATCAGTTAAACGTTTACGTGTTGTCGTTATTGATCAGTCCAATCCGAGGCTTTTTTTCGAAGTTTCTTGATATGACGTAGTTTTTACAAGGATGAGTTGTCGGCAAATCGCTAAACCCTATTCACAACTTGCCAGAGTTCACCCACAGTCGCCAACACTTGTTATCCCGAAGTCCTGCACCGCAAGATAAATTGCTAGATCCTTGAGATATCTTTAAGACCAGCGTCTGTTTCGTTTTCTGGTCGAAAGCCACTTTTATATCCACAGCATCGCAATGTAGCTGCAATAGAAAGAAAACACAAATTTCTTAATACACTTTATCTATTTATCGAAAGCAAATGAAAAAGATATAAGGCAGAAAAAGTTTCGCTCTTTTAAATTTTCGATGAACTTAACTCTATGACTCCAGATATTTTTTTTCCAAAATGGAATGCAAATGTTCAAGCCGCCATCAGCTGATTAACGCAGCCATGTCAACGTGCTTCATATGAAACATACTTTCAGGCGCTCCAAAATTTGCTTGTTAGGCGCCTAAGCCATCTTAACAACAAGCCTCGAAGCAGACTGACATCGCCGACTCACCAATTTCACTAAATAGAAAGGGATAGTGACATCCAAAAAAGGATAATTTCTCAATTCCTATCAAATATTCAATTCCCAGCCTGTTACTCGGATGCACTTGGTCGTTACCATAATCGAAGGTCGCACCTACACATCTCATATTTACACAACACACACGCGGTCTGATAAGACGACGATGGCGCATAGCGCTCGTATAATTGTACATCGTACACTCTTTCGCTACTGTGTTGTCGATGATCTCTCGCCCGTGCCGCGCAACGACGACGAAAGACATCGCGGGTTGACAGTACCAATTACGAGTTGCCGCGACGAGTGCGGATAAATTGGTGTCTGGTGTCCGCGCGATCGTTCCCAGTCGCCTTGACACTCGCTTAGTCGTTGATTAGAACAATCAAATCCCAATCAGAAGTCCGTGCTGCGAAATTAAAGTGCGCCGCGTTGTAGAACGATGTTTCGCGATTTGTGAATTGCGCGACGTTGCATTTTCCCGTTGCTGAACAGTTAGAAAGAGAAGCAGAGCGCGAGATCCGATCTAGCCATCGTGCACTCTTCCCATCCGGGATGTGAAGTGTCACGACAGTGTCAAGTGTCAAAAGGGTGCGTTATCTATGCGAAGGGAGTAGTCAGTCGCTCACCCTCGCTGATAACCGAGTGTCGAACGGATTTTATAGTGAAAGCGTAACACCCTGTGCAAGGATTTTGCAGTAGTGATTCTACCCCTAGTGCGTGTGTAGTGGTGTGTTAAACGTACAATTGTGTGTTTCACTTTTGCGTGAGCGCTCTGTGCTCGGTTGTCGTCAATTAAATGACAATTGGACTGATATTGGTCGATCGTCGTACGACGCGGGCTGATAAAAGCAATTAAATCTCGTACACGTTCGATCCGTTCCCCTCAGATTCCGAAACAATAACCTCTGGACCGAATCACTCCGGACCGTACGAACTGGGGGCACGCTGCAGACCGCTTTGAGCTCTACCTCCCTCCACCCATTGGTTGTGTTGAGCTCAACTGCTTCGAAGAAAAGATAAAAATGACGTGTGAGACCGCATCGTAAATGGAGATGAACTGTCGCAAATAACTTTTAATAAACAGAGAAATCGTGCGATCGACACTACAACGACACTGCAGCGCGGACTGATTACGCGAATTTAAAGTCAAAACAAGTGCCAGCAGGGCGCGGGAGGCGGAAAACTGGTATGTCGCGATCATTCCTCATCATAAGATTGTACAACACATAAATATTATTATCTAGAAAATGCCTTGTCACCGTATGTAGATTCTTTCGGTTAGCCCGCCATTTGATGTTCTCTCTCGGTTCACCTTGAGGTAAATGTTTGTCAAAAATCACTTGAAACATTGCAACAGGTTTATTACAATCAAGACGAACCCTTCGCCACCCGCCAAGGTTGCTTCTGTTGGTATTTCGTAGAGAGATATTTTTTTTGGCACTGTGACGTAACACGGATACACTAGCCACAAGGGCTCGTTCCTCGTTCGATAGAAACATTGGAACGAACTCATTTGCCAAAAATATGTTCTTATCGGTTGTAGGTTGTGGTATATCGGGTAGAAGAAAACATACAATCTGGTGCAATTGGGTTTACGAATAAATTCATTCGGATTTTAAATCTGAGAATGGTATAATCAGGCTTTCTTGGTAAGTCAATGCTCTGGGGTAGGTAAGTATCTTTCTTACACAAATATACCCTAATCGGTCGAGTAAGAGGCTTGGTTGGAAGTATGCGAGATATGAGGAGTGCCTCACTCCTTCCTATTTATCTTTTAACTTAATGCTTGTAATGAACCATATTCTGGTAGTGCTGCTTCCACCGACAGATCCGGGGCAGCACCGGATGAGTAGGTGGTACGAAACCAGAGGCCACGCTCCATTCCCCACCCCATTTTTGCCTCCCCTATTGCTATTGTCTATCTCAGGCCTATGATTTTTGTGAATACGTAAAGAACAGGTGCCACGAGCGGCGAAAATGTCGGCCACGTCTCCTGAACTGAGCTGCTTAGCTCGTTGAGGGGCCTTGGTTTATCTTCACCAGATAGCACGGCCCGACCTTCACGGTCACTATGCTACCTTAGGCTCCATCCCCACGGGTTATCTTCTAATGCCCACCGACCGGTCCATTACAAATCTGGCGCCCAACGTGGGGCCCATCACGATCAGGACTAAAAAGGACCTCATCGGGTTCCTTTTTGATCCTTTCACCGTTACGCATCCCCACAAGCACATTAATGCTGCTTGCTCTAAGTCTTAGCACTTACCCATTCTTACTTAACGTATTTTCCCTTCAAAAAGCGGTGCTTTCCTCTGTAGCACCCTCATCCTTCCTATAGAGTAGTTTATTCGTTTAGTTTCAGTTAAACAAGGCATTCCTGGTGTTGTGTTTTTTTTTGTGGTTTAGCCACATACCTAAGGCTTCCATAAATGTTTTGAATTGCCGGCATTTGAAGCATCTTCGGTGTCCGGGCAAAGCGCGAGGGAGTCCTGGGTACCTTTCTGTTGCCAGGAATGTCTTTTCACTTCCACTAATATTTTTGTATACCTTATTGCATTTTCTGCAATATTGTTAAGGTGCACAACAGTTTTCAAAGATCATGAGTGAATTAGTACAAGGAACACAGTGTTGCGCCTCTGCTATCCACGCGATTCTCTGAACTCTGTTGATCATCTGAATAATGGAGAAATGTAGTATTTTTAGGGTTTTGTATTAAAAACAAAACCCTTATGAAATCAGTCAAATGTCTGTCCGTCTGTCCATGAAATATCTCACGAACGGCTGAAGCCACATACATGAAATTTTGTGGGAGTATGTAGAATTATTATAATTCGCCGGAGAAAGCGATTCGTTGTAATAGGCTGACTTTAAGGGGATGTCCCCATAGAGGGGAAATGAAGGTAAAAAAAAAATTTTCATCTGGTATGGGCTTGTGGGGTATCAGGAGAAAGGTAACACCGAGTACATTTTATTTCCGGTATTTTCATCAAATTTGAAAAAAGGAGAAAAGAGATAGAGGGGAAAATATGTGATCCGAGTTTGTCCCCCCCCCCCCCCCAGCTCGCATTTCGATACCGTTATACTTAGAAATATGAAAATTTGCAGAAAAGCGGCATTCTACTAGTACAGAAAACCGAAATTCGTAGAATTTTGATATCTCATCAAAAAAGGTTAATAATAGTACATTTCTATAGTTGCAGTTAGCATACCCCTGTACGCCTTAAGCACAACCAAGGTCAAAAATATTGATGGCCAATGATAACCAACATCATTGGCAATAATATTTTTAAGTTTCATTACAATCACATAATATTTAATAATAGTACATTCATTTAAAGTTAGGCATTTTGACATCATCCATACAAAAATTACACCTACCGGCCTCATAGGTGTGAGTACTACTCTCATGCTGTTTTTCGTAGTGCGAATTGCAGTTATTTAATTAATCATTTTTGAAAGGGTAAAGTTTAGTTGGGGGCGCTGCGTCGTAATTTGCAAACTTTACCGGGTGGAAGGGGTCCACATAGAGGCGAAATTAAGGTCAAATTTTTTTTTATCGACTGGTGTAGGCAAGTGAGGTGTCGTGAGAAAGGTAATGTTGAGTACATTCCATTTTTTTCGCATTTTCTTGGAATTTTGGAAAGGGGAATAGTGGGGGAGGAGAAAATATTAGTTCGTAATTTGCCGATATTTAAATACCAAAATAAGCGCTTGCTACAAAACCCTCGGATTGCGGGCGTAGCCCTCTATATTCCGGTTTCATTTTCTCTTTGCTCATCTTTCCCTCTACAGTGCCGGCTGAGGGTTGCCCAGTTCGCTTTTGTTTTTTTTTAGCAGGACACTCTGTCAGCTTCTTCTTGGCAGGCCTCGAAGTAGAAGCTGCCCTGTAGTGAACCACCTGTAATGAACTAAATTCTATTGTAGTAGTGCTGCTTCCACCGACAGATCGAAGGCAGCACCTGTCGAGGGTCACATAGCACCAGGACCCCGATGCGAGCGCGAGGGCATCTGATCCGTTCGCCAACCACTCCATCCTCATCGCCCCATTTTTTTTATTCGCTATTTAATGCCTGCCCTGTTGGTGTTGTCTATTCCAGGCCTATGATTTTTTTGTTAATACGTAAAGGACAGGGTCAACGAGCGGCGAAAACCCCGCCCACGTTTCCCGAACGAAGCTACAGCAAGCATAGGCCTCTGCTTAGTATGTTGAGGGGCCTTTTTTTCTTCGCCAGATGGCACGACGTCCCCACGGGCATCTTCGGGTGCTCATCGACCGGTCCATTACATGATCTATTCTTAAACTTAAAGTAAAGTATGATTGTGGTCTGCTGTCTTCTTATCTTTTTCTAAATTACATCCCATGTAATTTATCCTGTCATCCATTTTTCCATGAGTTATCCATCTTTCATCTCCTTATTTGTTAACATCCCCGTTCCAACAAATATTGCGCCAGATGGGAGTTTGGTCCTTCACCTATTTCTTATTATCCTATAAGGATCCTCTTACAAAATGGGGTGCTATCGGACATTTAACTTTAAGTTTAGTGCTTTCTTTTACTTTTTTATGTTTTTTTTTCCTCTTTTCTTTTGTTCTGTTATTTTTTTAAGATTGATCTTAGTATTGTATTTCTCACATTCCTTGGCCTTATTTTGTTTTTGTGTTTTTCGTTTATCCTAATTTTAATATTAAAATTTGATGTCTGAATTTTAATTTATTTTGTTTACTATAAAAGGGACAAGGACCAACAATATGTAAAATTAATAATTAAGAATAAAAAAAAGCGAATGAACCTAATACGGTGTGAGGCGCGAAAGAGGCAAAAATATTTAATAAAAATTACATGTAATATCGTCAAATATTAACCGATTAATATGAAACAGAAAATAATGTATAACAAGTACTTGTTATACTGACAAAGGAGGTAGTCAACTTCAACTACCATTAGATTTAAAATAACATTTGCTCCTGAAGATGCCGAAACGGCGAAACGTTGAGCACAATATATCATAAATAAAACAGCTGGAAATGTGAACAATCGTTTTCTTATAAAGTGATTGCCCTATAGTTGTTGAGCTTGCGTGAGTCACCCTTGTTCTTATAAAACGGGAGAAGGAAGCTTTTTCTGAAAGCGTCAGGCATCGGTTGCCCTCTTTTAATTTTGTTGAAAAGAACAGTGAGCCATCTAAGCCCGACATGATTCATCTTCAGCCAAAATTCCAATGGTATTTTGTCCGGTTCGACTGCCTTTCCGCGTTTCATCTGCATCATTGCCTTCATCATCTCCTCCGCTGAAAAATCGGCGATATAAGTGGTGTTTGGCTTCACAGCTTGAAAAGTTTCTCGCGGAAATTCTTCGTTCAGAAGTTCGTCAAAGTACTCACGCGTTCTGCTACAGATTGCATTGTCGTCAACAAGCAGCACTCCTTGTGAGTCTTCACCGTACTTTGGCGCCTGAATCTCTCGAGCGTTTTTTCTCCTTTGGGCTGCGACCTTATATCCTGGCATTGTCTTTAGGTTTCTCTTGCAATAACGATCTCTTATCCCCCGTCAGATATGTTTCTTCCATTATGAATTTATTTGTTCAATAAATTGGAACCGATCCTTTGTTATTAATATGGATTTGTATGAAAATTATGTACTCGTTAAACGCCATTTCACTTTACGGCGTGTATGGGTAGTTGATTCGTATGCTGATATACTTCTCACGTTCTCAACTCATATTTCACACATAGAAGCAAATTAGCAAATATGTATATCTCCAACCTCACCCTCATCCGTATCCACATTTTTCATTATCAAATATCCCCATCCTCATCCGCATCCTCGAACCTTAACTATATTTGATCCTCATCCGCTATACAATATCCCATACATCCCTATTTATCAGTGTATATTGTTTTTGTCACGACGAAAATATGTAACACCTTAAAGGAGTCCGGATGGCGCAACGGTTAGCACGTTCGCCTTCAACGCACTGGGCCCCGGTTCGATTCCGGGGATTTACGTGTCGGACTATGAGCCCACTCAGCTGTTAAATGAGTACCCATTATGGGGTAAATAACTCGGTTGAGCGTGTTGCTGATCACATACCTCTGCACAAAAACCGTCACGATCTAGAAAATGAGATGATGCTAACTCATCTCGAGGCCGTAGTTCAAATTGAACTGTTGCGCCAGTTATTTATTAAAGGAGGCTCCGGAGATATATCAATGTATATATATACATAAATGATCAGGGTCACCTCCTGATTCGATTTAGCCATGTTTGTCTGTCTGCCTGTCCGTTCGCACGATAACTTCCGATAGAATGAAGCTAGAGACTTGAAATTGTGCTTTATGTATTAATGTTCTTGCAAATGTACAAGTGCGAATCATTTTCAATTTAAATTGGAATTGTTTGTGACACTTGGTTTCATTCTGCACACCAACTTAGTATGCGTCTGTAGCTTAGCTCGGTAACGCACCGGGCATTTTTTTGCTACTCGAAACACGGTCTCTGCGGTTCGCGCCCCGCAACGGGACCAACTATTTTTTATTCTCAAATTCCCTCTGAATTAATTTCTCCGAGCTTAGTGGTTTCGTATGGATAGTAGCACTCATCAGGTCTTGCATCTTTGCAGCTATCCATGTGCAAGACGACCACGAAAGTGTGAGAATTCTGTTTGTATAAGCCGTGAAGGCGTGATTTTACTTGAAAACTCGACCGTGGAGGTCTAGATGGTGTGAAGCACTTATATTAACTCACCCTCTCTCCACCCCTCTAGTGAGTTAACATAAGTGCTTCACACCATCTAGACCTCCACGGTCGAGTTTTCAAGTAAAATCACGCCTTCACGGCTTATACAAACAGAATTCTCACACTTTCGTGGTCGTCTTGCACATGGATAGCTGCAAAGATGCAAGACCTGATGAGTGCTACTATCCATACGAAACCACTAAGCTCGGAGAAATTAATTCAGAGGGAATTTGAGAATAAAAAATAGTTGGTCCCGTTGCGGGGCGCGAACCGCAGAGACCGTGTTTCGAGTAGCAAAAAAATGCCCGGTGCGTTACCGAGCTAAGCTACAGACGCATACTAAGTTGGTGTGCAGAATGAAACCAAGTGTCACAAACAATTCCAACTTGAAATTGTGGTCAAATGTTTGTAGTAGGATCTAGTTGGTTAGTATTAAAAATGGGCAATATCCGACCGAAGGAACCCCTACCTCACCTACAAATGAAACTTCAAATAAGCGCTAACTTTCGGAAGAATGGAGCTGAAGACTTGAAATTGTGTTTGAATGTTCGTAGCATGATCTAATCGGTTGATGGCAATGATGGGCATGATCCGACCCGAGGAACCTCTACCTCCCCTACAAATGAAACTTCAAATAAGCGATAACTTTTGATAGAATGAAGCTAGCGACTTGATAAATTCGACAAATATTTGTAGTGTGGGCTAGTTAGTTGATTTTGAGAATGGTCAAGATCCTTCTGAATAAGCGCCAACTCCCCTATAAACTGGTCATATGGGAAACTCACTTTTAATGCACATGGTCGTTGCCAATTGGCACTTTTGGGTGTCATCACTAGGTCTGTACAAGTCTAGGGTATATACGCTTCGGTTTTATCTGTCAATGTCACTCCGAGACCTGGCTCTCGTATCTTCACCGACCCAGTTCACTGGTATTACCATATTTTAATCGGACCAAGTCGAGTGCGGATCGAGTAGCGACCGGACCTGCACAAATCGAAAATTTAACACGGCAAGAAGGAAATTGAAAATTGTTACACAAGCGTTTCGCCACTTCCGCACCCCCTCTCGACTGTCCTGATCATATAACATTCTTAATTTATGTATCAACACCTTCAAGTTTTGTTTTTGCGAAATTTACGTAAAATTTGCAAAACTTATATACGTTGATTATATTGAAAAAGATAAAAGAAAAACCAAATTGAGATCGAGAGAGCTCCCACACTTTTTTCTCTTCAAAACGAAAAAATAAATAAAAGCTAGGGTATGAGGACCCACCCGGAGGGGCAGATACAATAATTTTGTTGTTAGTTATGTTATCATGTTAATAAACATGTGTACGAAATACAATACAATATTATCAGTTTAATAATAAAGTCGGATAAAAATATTTATAACAGTAACATGCTCTCGCCTGAGAGTGAAATGATAGTGAAATATGGCTAGGGGGTAGTAATGTGCGTGCAATTCATTCGAATGGGGTGAAAGAATTTCCAGTATAATTCAGTTTAATAAGTTCATAGTGTTGCCAGAGAAAATATATCAAAAGTTGATTATAAACAATATATTCTTCATAAAAATAAATTTATTTGTTTACTTTTGGAAGCGGCGAGAAATTGATCGAGAAGTAAGAGATTAACCCCATAAAATGCCTACGAGCACAGTTTTTTTCTTTCAGTTCTTAGAATTGAATTGAAAAATAAAAAATAAAATTAGTTGTATGTACGTAGACGTATTATTTTCTCGTTAATGTAATTGAAATTTTGCTTCTCCGGTATTTAATTGAATCGAATCAAATTTCTGGCGCAGCACTGGCGCGACTATATTTCCAATCAGGCTGAAAAGTGCACAAAAGAAAATTAAAAGTATTGCTGATTCGTCAAATAATATTATGTTATTTCTTAAAAATGTGAACTTTGATCTTCCCTAAAATTGGCTTTTGTATTGAGTAAATATTTGTTGATGATTGAAAATCTTCTGGAAAAAAATGCATTAATACTTTTTATGAAAGTCCGGATGCGATATTTCGTGGAATATGATTTTTTTGTAAGCAGTTCTCGTTATTTCAACGTTCCCTTCAAGCATTGCAAGAATGCATTATATAAGGTTCACACTTGTGGCCAAACCACTTGATTTAGCCAGATCACGTTATCTGAAACTCATATTTGTAGGTTTCTGACAGTTTCAGATCAAATGATCTGACCAGATCAAGTGTCTTGGTCGGAATTGTGAACCTTATATTGGGTTCACACTGGAGCCAGATTACTTAATATGAGCCAGTTCACTTGATCTGAAACTGCCAAATGCATACAATTTTAAACGCACCCCACCCAGATCGAGCTCAGGTCGACTGACTTGCCTGCAATGCGAACATGAACTTATCGTTGGTTGCCATATTATTAAGGACGCTACTCATATTTGTATATATTTTAGTTTAAGTAAATTTTTTGAAAAGATAATTGGTTCTGGTTCTGATAATGTCAGTATTTAGTGATGCCAGCCTTTGCTCCAATTAGAGTTTCTATGCGTCGGGATATGCTCCCTATACAAACTTATGCATTTTGCTGGAGTTGGGTGTTGTGATGCTATTCTCTAATGAAAGTTTCAATCAACTGGTGCTTGGTGGTGATCACTTCTTTGGCGGTCATCCGTTTAGTGAGCTTTGACATGTTCACTATGGAGTTTCAGGGGAGTTCCTCGGCCAGGGCAAATTGGTAATGTTTTTTTTGCCAAGAATGCAATAACACTCCTGGCTTTATGGCATGGTGCCGAATCATGGAAAAAGATTTAGGCCCGTTTTCTCAATGCCTGATTAAACTCTTTGTTAACTGACAGGGACAGAAATTAATCGAAGCTATAAACAGCCCGACAAGCATTTTCGTTTTCTCATATGTCTCATACAAATTACCAAGCCATAAAGTGTGGAACTTATCTCAGACTACAATTAAGGCAAAATCAGCTGATTTTCTTGGCGAAATTCTACCGTCCACGAATCTATTTTGTATTAGTACGGTCTCTCAGCATATTAATTTGCAGCTGAGTTTGTTGCAAATTCTTTTCTATCGAATGAATTTCCAGGAACTCTGTTCTTTATGGCCACTTTCAATGTTTTCATTTGAATTTGCAAAAGTGAACAGTTCTAGCTGTCAAAATCTCAGCATCCGGTATCACGAGTTGGGTTTTTGTTTAGGATAAATTTTTCAACCGGAAACCAAGAGTTGGGTTTTGTTTTGAATGAAAGATTAATCGAAGCCTAGGGGACGGTTAGCCTTTATCCGATTAATAACGCTAAACAGATATTGAAAATCAAATTGTGCTAAGTGGCAGTTTATTCTTAAGATAAATTTTATTCGGACATTGAGCCTTAGCCCTTAGTCTTTGTCACCACGGAATCATTCGTTGAGCTGTGGCACTATTCGAGTTTCTAGGATTCGCTTGTACTGGTTTTAGACTCGGGCTCCTTCTACGATGTATAGGCGCGTCATGCCGTTGGCTGAGATCACAAACCACATCAGACAGTAACCGGGTGTTTAACTCTCTCCACAAGACTGTCTTTGTCTTCAACTTCGCTTCAGCCAACCGCCTTTGGACTGTCTTTTTGGAAATTTCAACTCCCTCATTCTTTATCATTGTATTGATCTTTTCTTTTTTAATTGAAATTTCGTCCCTTTTTTGATTGGAAAACTACGCGTGAAATTTAACCGAAAAAAAAACAAAGTACAAAATAACTAAATAACTAAATTTCGAAAATTCCGTCGAAATATGTTTTATCAATTAAAGTCAAATATTGCAAGTATTGAATGCATTTCCAGGTGATTAATACCTCATCATCATTTAACAAAATTAAAATAAATTTAACAAATTCAAGGCCCGCTTTCTCAATGTTCTGTTAAAATTTATCGTAGGAGTAAAATGCCTGTTAGCACAGTTTCATTTTCTCAATGTCTGTTCATCTGATCGAAAACGCTAAAGGGAATCTCATCTGCTCTTTAAATTTTACAAATAAAGATAAGCTTCAAAAATCCGACACCAAGTTTCCGCTTAATGATTTATCCAAAACAAATCCCAATACCTTCCAATCGCTATAAAAGTTTATCCCGAACAAAATCCCAACTCCTCGCAATCGGCATAGAGAAGGAAGGAAAAAGGAGATGCAACCACCATATACTGTACACTAAATTCGCATGCAAGTAAACATTCGTGCTCTACTGTCAAATGAATATGTTTTAACTGCATGGCCCGTCCATAAGCAAAAGAAGGATGTCGACTCATTCCCCTCATACTTCATCCTTGAGTAAAATTACTTTATTTCTCTCGGACAATTTCGGTTTACTCTCTCTTCTGAGGCAATCGTTTAAAATTTTATCCAAAACAAATACCCAACAGCATGTCTCCGGTTGGAAGTTCAACCAGTTCAACCCAATACAATTTTAAGATACGTCCCACAAATTTTTCGCTTGGTGATTGATGAAATGGAAATATTTATCGGACAGTTTATCGCTTGCATAAGCTCATGTCTCTGTTAGTTATCGGACAGTTTAACGAAACATTGAGAAAATGAGCCTTTGTATGAAATTTCGCACGGGAAGAAAAAGTTAGTGCTAGGCATATCCGAGTAGTTGATCCGGAAGGTTTTTTGGCACGGTCAAATTAAATTGATAGCTTCACGATTTAACGCTGTCTTGCATCAGAGAACGCCGATTGCAATAGCTAATAGACATGTCCACACTTATTCATCTTTCGGTCGTCAACAGGAATTCATCTGTTGAAAGTATGAATGAATGCCTTATTGAAAAGAGGAATTCAATGTTGATCGTGAAAATCCATGACGAGTGCTTCGAAATCGAAGATGAACGTGAGGACGAAAGAAACCCACTCAAGTCGGGTTGCTTTCGTCTTCACTTTCAACTTTGTATATATGGGCCCATTTTCTTAATGTCTCGCTAAACTGCCCGATAGCTAACAGGGAGATGAACTTATTCCAGCGATAAACTGCCCGATAAATAGCGGCAAAGTTTTGAGTTTCATGTAAATTTGCGGCCTCGTAAAAGCGTTCGTAAATTAGCTCTATCCAAAGCATTTTGCATGTGTTTAAAATAGTTTTGGGCAACCGCGAAAATAGTGAAGCTATCACTGTATTTTCAGCTTTAACTTTTACCTGATTTAACTTGCACCCTAGTTTCCATAGCCACTTTTTTCAAGCGATTTCGCTTTATACTAATATCGAGAAAAGGGTTGTGAGAGCGCCACTTGTGTCCGGGAGGTTTGCTTGGCACTAATTATTATCGACAATGATCCCCACAGACGATCGAAATCGAACCGAACGACCACCACGCAACTACGTCAACTTCATAGAACGTTCAGAAAAAAATCTCCTCGTTTCCACCGTGTTTCGCGAACCACTTGGTTCGAAATGTGTCTCGAGCTTGAGTCACACTCTCATTGGAAAATGAAGTCCAAATTTCGAAATTTAACCGTTCGCGCGAATAAATTGGAACTGTAATCACTTTCGATCGGATAAATCACGAAATATTTATAACTTAATCGGATTAAATTAAAATTCTGTTCTAAATTGATAAAATGCACTCTCGAACTTGGCTTCCTTTTCGGCGCCTTTTCAGAGTCGGCGCCCCAGGCGACCGCCTGTTTCGCCTTAGCCTTTGACCGGCCCTGCCCTCAGGGCATTTCCCGGTTTCCCGGTGGCCCAGTTCGTCCCTGCAGATGGGCACGTCCCGGTTATTTTTTAATTTCCCAAAAAAAAAATTCTTTAATTTCGCGGTCGTTTTTTCCGCAACAAATCGCAACAATCGTTCTTTTCCAAGCAGTTGTTTTCCTGCAACCGTTCTTTCCCCCTGGCGTTTTTCTCGCAATCTTTCTTATGCAATGTTTTTTTCTTGCAACAGTTTGTTCTTTCCGTAATCGTTTTTTTCCTTCAATTGCTCTTTTTGACAACCGCTCTTTTCCGCAACCGTTTTCTTTTTCAATTGCATTGTTTCTCGTTGCGTTTTATTAACGTTTGTTGTTTTGTTGCGAGAAATAGATTTTTTTGGTTGTTAATTATTACTGAGTATCAGATGAGAGAAAAATGTGTGTTTTACGCTGACGTTTATTATTGGCCAGTATTATGGAATAATTGTTTGTGTGGATCCAAAGCCTATTGCAGCAGAATTTAGCTCGATTTCTTGTAATTGATCTGAACATTGGTAAATGCAATGTTCAGATCGATTAGAAGAAATCATTCATTTTTGGATGTTATATTGGGTTCACACTGGAGCCAGATCACTTGGTCTGAGCCAGTTCACTTAATCTAAAACTACCAAATATATATAAACTCACCACACCCAGATCGAGAGATTTTCCCGCAATGTGAACGCGACCTAAGTGTCCTTAACCATATTTCCTGATATTCTTATTGCACTGAAAGACGTTAATAATCTGATAACTTCATCCTAAACAGTAATATAAAGTGTCTGTATTGCAACCAAGACTATATTTTTCTATTCGTATGCAGAAAGGGCAATCTTATGGCGCATTTTCCTGTTTTTTTTTTGTACAGCGATAAACACATGCTAGAAACTCCTATTTCTTACTTATTCTCGTATTGTGTTGAATATGCAGTTGAATTATTATGTATATATTTTTCTTTTTGTCATTTCAACAATTTCGCCAAGTGAATGAATAGCCTTTTATGATATGAATGCGAAATCAGCAAAAGATGCCGACAAGGAATTTGATATGGATATCTGGACACAGGAAGTTTGTAATCTTTTTGTAATTTTGCGCGATAAATTTCCGAAAGTTGTGTATTGAGGAAAGTGTCTTTGCCTTATCGTTTTTTAACTAAGGCGGAGAATGTTTTTCCCTTTTATAAGTACTCGTAAATTAGTAAATAGGGAATACTTGTATGCACATGGTGGTCAGTTTGTGATACATATTAGGTTTTTTTTTCAATCAGAAAAATAAAGGGTGTCACATTTTTTGTCGAATTTTCACATGCCTAAAGGAATAAATAGACTAGACTAGAATTTGCGATAACTAGAGCAGTACGGCTAAGGTTAGGCCCCGCATAAACCACTTGGTTTCATATCGATGCCACAAAGAAAACAACAGAGATCGTTTGGTGTTGGTATCAGTCGTAATCAACAATTCCTGGTTGAGCCCGAAGGTTTTCGTCGCGCTTGCGAATCTTAGAAGATTCATTATGTTAAGGTTTGCAATCGCTTTAAGGTTGCGGGGGAAGTAGGCTCCAAGATATATATGTCTTGTCCTTGCGAGTGCCGGGCATTCGCACAGGAGGTGCTCCAAAGTTTCTTTAGTATTTGGCAGCTTTCAATTCCTGCAGCCACTGTCTGTGATCAGTCCCAGTCTGTGTGCGTGCTCACCTATTAGGCAGTGACTCGTTAATAAGCCCACTAGCATTGCACATTTACCCCCCATTTTCATGCAAACATTCTACATTTTAAAGCCCCTCAAATCGTAAATGCAGAAGAGATACATTGCGAAAAAAGATACCTTGCCAAACAAGATACATTGCCAAAAAACAGAAACATTTTCTAGACCATAGGCTGCCGTGCTAAACAATCCTATCGCCAAATACTTTACATCGTTATTCGGAAAAATACGATTAATCGTATCCGTATATGATCATAATCGATTAATCGGGAAAAATACGATTAATCATATTATCACAATTAATCGTATTTTTACGATTAATCGTATTTTTTCGATTAATCACATTCTTTCGATTAATCGACTAATCGTATTTTTTCGATTAATTGTGTTTTTTTTTCGATTAATCGATTATCAAAAATAATATCATACGATTAATTGATTAATCGCACAGGGCTACTTATATCTCGAAAAATTCCCGATTTTTACTTACCAAAATCGTTTGTTTGTATAAAGGGCTCCTCTTGCAAAACATTTCACAACTGATATGCAAGTACATACTATGCATAACGATAACACCACATTTATTTGTTTGAGTGCATTCTAATCACAAGCCCAACCAAACCACACATGTAAGTGATTAAACATTAAACTAATTCTATCTATGGAAGATGCCAAGAAAGCAACAACAGATCAAAAGGTAGTGAAAGTGTTTCATTTCTAATTGTTTTTGTTTTTCGTGTACAAATGCTTATTTGAACAATAATAGTGGGCGACTAACATTGTCATATTGTGGTGTGATAAATGGCGATAAAATCGACTCCGTGGCTCCGATACATTATCATGTTCACACACCACAAATGCAAATTTAGCAAAACTCGAGCCACCTACATGTATCTTTTACGTGGCTTTATAAATCAGCCGTTACAGCAGTGATTTACTCATCAAATTTAACTATAGGTATAGTGTGCATTTAAATCCATAAGACTTTATTATCTAATCACGTCAAATCGGTAGAAAATACATCTAACATTTGCATTAATTCCACTTTGTATCTCGAGGTTTTCGGTTTTTTTTCCAGTAGCGTTACATGAAGTGTTGAAGTTGGATAAATACTGAGTTATGTGTAATATTATTAAGATCTCGTGTTGTTATTACCTTACCTTCATCGTCATTTAATGATTTCAATTGAATGCAAATTATGCATTTTTTTCTTACGACTGGAGTTCTATGAGGAATTTGCCGAGAATTATAATTGAAGGAACAGATCCGTAAGGTCCTACTTAGTAGTTAATGTGCGTGTATATCTTCATAGTTGAAACTGAATTAGGAATATATTGTAAAGACAATTTAATGGTAAATGTGTAAATTAGAAAACGACGAAAAAAAAACAAGAAACAATCACCATGCCTCAATTTACATATCGTTAGCACTAAGATTTAATCGGCAATTTGATTGGAGTTCTTGCTGACATTGAAATAATTTCAAAAAGGGGAATAACAGTCGCATATACTCAGACACTGGTATAATTTTGTTGAATTAGCAAATTCATTGCAAGGCAATGCTATTTGCATTTCTTTAAGTTTTGACTTTTTTCTTTACATTGTGTCTGCTGTTTCTAGTAGATTTGCCGTGAGTTCACTTAACCCTATCTATACTCGTATAAATCCAATTGGGGGACATTTGCCCTTGACTTACTCGTAATAAATAAAAAAGTAATAAACATGCTTATAGAGCAGGCAGATCTACGGAAACCGCTCTACATGAACTTGTTAGAGTTGCAGAGAGAGAGATTAACAATGGCGGGATCGCTATGTCTACTTTTATGGATATAGAGGGTGCTTTTGATAAAATCTCCTTTACCAAACTAAGGAACGCCCTGATTGAGCGGGGGGTTGATTACATTATAATTAAGTGGATCGACTCTATGCTTAAGCAGAGGGCGGTAAATCTTAGCAGTGGATGTGACAGAATACGGGGTAAGGTAGTCCGAGGATGCCCACAAGGAGGTGTTCTTTCGCCTCTACTGTGGAACATCACCGTGGACAGTCTTCTCTGGAAGCTGGACTCGATGGGCGTACACACTGTAGGATACGCCGATGACTTGGCACTCACGGTCAGTGGAAAGTTCATGGACACAATTCTAGGTTGCATGGGACAAGCTCTCAAAGTAACCGAAGAATGGTGTAATGAGCAAGAGCTAACCATAAACGCTAGTAAATCAAACACTATGATTTTTACTCGTAAGAGGAAAGACATAGAGATAACTCCCTTACGGCTTTTTGGTTCGGAAATCAAGGTGTCCAAGGAAGTGAAGCATCTAGGAGTTACCTTAGATGCGAAACTAACTTGGAATGTTCACGTTGATGAAAAGATCCAAAAAGCGAAAAGGATTTTGCATCAATGTAAGAGAGTGTGTGCTCGTAGGTGGGGAATTTCACCTAAAGCGACACACTGGATTTACACAATGATGGTAAGACCTATTCTAGCCTACGCATCAGTGGTATGGTGGCCAAAAGCCATGCAGAATACCACAAGGCAGAAGCTAGATGGGGTACAAAGGATAGCTTGCGTAAGCATATGTGGTGCAATGCGCATCACACCAACGCGAGCAATGGAGGCATTGCTGGGACTGCCGCCGTTGGACTTATTTATAAAGAAAACGGCGGCGCTTTCGGCAATACGCATGGAAAGGAATGCCATGTGGCATCGCTTTGGAACTAGCAGCGGTCAAAAGAGCATCCTAGACATTATTCATGATGAGGTCAGGGAGCCTCTAATGCCGGTAGAAGGCATGAGTAGACGTAGGGTAGTTGAAAGACTACACAAGACTCACATTGCAGATGGAAACATACATAATGAGTGTATGTACAATGACATCAGCATTTTTACTGATGGCTCTTTAATGGACTGTAAAGCGGGGGCGGGGGTTTACTCTGAAGAGCTAAACCTAGCATGTGCGCTTAGTCAAGGAGAGTATGTGTCCGTATACCAGGCAGAGATGCTTGGCTTGTTGCATGCGTTGGACCACTTGCTTGAAGGTCAGGTGCGGGGGAAGAAAATCCTTATTGCACTGGACAACCAATCGGTGATCAGACGCATGCAGCAGACGAACATAAACTCTAAACTGGTACTAGAGTGTGTCCGGAAGCTCAACACGTGTGCCTCAGAAAATGAGGTTACGCTGATGTGGGTAAAAGGACACATAGGTACAACAGGAAATGAGGCGGCGGATGCCCTAGCAAAACAGGGATCTGCGGCAACTTTCATTGGCCCAGAACCCAGAGTTGCTCTGGGGAACGGCATGATTGGAGCGAAGGTTGGGAAGTGGATGGACTCCATGCATCAACAAAGATGGCAGGAGCTAGTCACTTGCAAACAAGCTCGGAATGCAATGACCAGCCCTTTAGGCAGGGAAGCGAGAAAGGTACTTAGTTATAAACGGAGTACTCTAAGCTGGATAACTGCCTTGGTCACAGGGCATGGTAATTTTAAGGCTCATCTGGCCAAGATGAAAATCGGGGAAGATGACGTTTGCAGGCTATGCCTGGAGAAGGCCGAGACGGCGG
This sequence comes from Chloromyia formosa, assembly GCA_964017055.1. Lineage (NCBI taxonomy): Eukaryota > Metazoa > Arthropoda > Insecta > Diptera > Stratiomyidae > Chloromyia > Chloromyia formosa. Next base: position 22,573,401 of record OZ024816.1, on the reverse strand, counting down.
CACACATTGTGTGCGAATGTCCAGCACTGGCTAGCACGAGGTTGAGGATCACAGGCAGGCACACGATAAGTGTAGAAGCCATGAGTGAACTCAGCTTCAAACAAATGCTAGCAATAACACGGGACTCAGTGATGAAGAAAGAGGTCGACAATTATCAGTCGACATCTGGAAGTCACTGATGACCGGGAGGGGGCGAAAAGGGACCCAAACGTTAGTGGTCTGCTTCGGCTATCCCCCAAAGTATATAATAATAAAGTATTTCCCTTTCATTCGCAACATTAACTACGAAGTGTAGTAGAGCACTTAATTTTCGAGACCATGACCAACTGGAAGGTCGCGTTAAGGTCCATTAATTAATTTTTATCCATAAGTTTTTGTCAAAACAATGTACAACTGTTCGAAAATGTTCGTGGCAGGAATCGAACCTACGACCTCTGTGTGTGTAGTTAACCATAGCAGGAGCCATTGAATTGGGATGTTATTGACGGAATCCATCTAATCTAAAATTCAACTGTGTTAAAAAACGCGGTGTGAAATAACACCTCCAGTAGAGTATGACAATTTCATTAACCAAACGATGTTTTTACCATCCCATTCTGGTTGGTTGACTCAAAAAGAAAACACCGAACGGAGACAGCTTTTGGTCGAGAGGGATTGATCGTCAGCACTAATTATTCTAACTTTAGGGAAGACGAAATTAACTCAAATGAACACAAACATATAAAAAATTGGGAATTTGATTTTATTCAACCTAGTATGCCTCTACAGCTTAGCTTTACAACCCTTCGTCGTTTTGCTTCTCTAATCGTTTGAAGACGGACAAAATTTATTAATTCCAAACGAAAGAAAAACCGAGATATTCACAAGGAGACATAATATGCAACCAGTAATACCTCATACCTTGCAAGGTATAATATTAAATGGAAAACGTAACTGGAAGCTCCAACAAGGATACTACGCCCTTTTTCTACTACTGCTGTAGAAAAGCTATTGGTAAGACATGGAGCCTTCAGCCTATAGTTCGATGAGTGGTTTTATCGTATGGAAGCTTGCCCTGCGTACTGATGCTATTCGCAACCTGCTGTCGAAGGTGCAAAGAATGGCCTGCGTGGCAATAAACGGGGCTCTTCGTACAACTCATCAACATCTGCCGCGATGGATTTGAAGCATGGCCTGCTTCCGGTGGACATTCTAGGAGAACAAATGGCGGTTCATGCAGCCATTAGGATTCGGGAGACCGGTCGGTAGAGTTCCTCGAATACCGGTCACACAATAATATTGAGCGATTGGAATATCCCAGCTTCGAGAAGAACTATCTAAGCCTAATTCAAAACGTAGTCTATGAGAAGTGGGTGGTCCTCCATTACCGAACTCGTTCAGGGTTTACACAGACGGGTCTAAGACCGTTTGAGGTGTGGGCGTCTGCGTCCACTCCGAGGAACTTAATCTCAATCGTTTTTTATCGGCGGAAATCTACTCGCTAAAAGAGGTGATATGACGGACCACGAATGAGATGACGATTTTTACAGAAAGCCAGGTTGCGATTAAATCCTTCCAATCAGGCGTATGTACATCCAAACTGTTAACGGAGTGTCAAATATGCCATAGAGAGACGAGCTACTTTTTCAATATTCTGCTATGTTGGAATTCGAGTCACAGCGGTATTGTCGGAAATTATAGTGCTGATGAGCTCGCTAGAAATTGAGGAACGATAAGACACGGCGGATCAGCAGTGACATCCCCATCTCCTTATCTTTCCTAAAATCGAGTAATAAATTGGGTGCAGTCAACAAATCCAACCTGACCTTACAATGTCGTATAGCTAAGCAGATTGGGCCAAGGTTCGATATCAGCTATACCACAAAACGGCTGTCCATGTCAAGGCAGCAGATCGGTGTGGTGGTGGTATTGGCACTTGACACTGTCTCATTGGTGATTGATTGATTGATTAATTTTGTTTTTGTCCCGTGATGTTTGGGTCATCTTAAAAACTATGCGCAAACTTTCGTCGAGATAGTTGGCAAGCAAAACCTATAACACCAACAATGAAATAATCTCATTGGTGAGCACATCAATAGGCTTGGACTTCCGCACACTGATTTCTGTAAGAGCTGTGGAAATGTGATGAGGCTGAAATTATTTTCCATCTTCTTTACGAATGCCCTCGCGCTGGCAGGCAAGAGAGGTCAGTTCTTGGTCGCTATTTTGACGATCATCTGGGGGAATTAGCAGAGGTGGAGATGGGTTAACTTCTGCGACTAGCTCCGGTTGGTTTTTAACTTCTTTGGTAGGCTGAGTCTCTTTTGATAAACTCAGGGTATCATAACGGACCTACGTTTCTGGTTTCAGTGTGCTGTGGCAACGCGACGGCCCTCTAACTTATACTGAAGAAAAGGAAATTAGGAAGGGGTTTAAATTACCTTATTTTGCAAAAAGCCTTTAATATGATTTGAAAGTAGCCATCATAAGGCCTAATCTTCCACCATTAGTGCGATTTTAATTGACGATTAAATCGTTGGGTGTTTTTCGAGATCGAGAGACAGACGTCTTAATTGCTTTTATCGTTTCCAGTGAGTCTTCTGCAATGTAACTAAGACTAAGGCTTTTAAGAACTTCTTGAATTAAAAACAAAACGTAATGTAACGATCGTCACGCTTTTGAAGCCAAACCGAGTAAATATGGAATTTTCTAAATGAGGGATATGGACCAATGCAGTGGAGTACTGTTGAAAATATTTCAAGTCCTTTGGTCAGGACGTAAGAACATTCTTGGGCATGAAGCGAAATCTAGGCAATACGGGAGTCTTCTGAATCGGGGTGATGGGGAGAATTCACATTGAGTTCTACGAAAGGCATGATTAGTCCTTTGATCAGGACTAAGGGTAAATTGAAAATAGGGTACGGTATGTGGGAAATGAAACGGTCCGGTTGAAGCCGTCTTTAACTCTTTGGTTTTGACATAAGCACATTCTTGGACATGAAGTAAAATCTAGGCAATATGGATATCACAAATGAATCGGAGTGATAAGGCGAATAATTTGGGGTGGTGACGGTGATGTTAAATAAAAAACGTCAATGTTAGTGTTAAATCTATAGTTCTCGTAGTCGCTGAGATGAGTTAAAGGACTCTTGACAGCATATCTTCCACCATCTCCACAGATGGGGGGAAGAGGGTGCAAGAGCAAAATCTTTGAACACACGGTCCAGTATGCGGGAATTCCTAAAAACATTTTCTAAAAGTGGCACTTTTATCGCGCAGTAGTCTTACCAATGTTAACCCATATTCTCCCAAGGCATGATCCAAACGCTTGGGTCGGTTGTTTTAGGACTTTCGAGTTTAGGGCCAATTATGAAAATTCCAACGAAAGTTTTTTTCATCTTCTTATGCTATGAACAGTGAGATTTTGACAGAAAATGATATTTCTCACTTTAGATTGAAACTATGAGAAAACTAAGGTCTTACCAGTTCAAAGCGAGGTATCTATGCGTTGCCTATATACACTGCGTAGCATAACTATAGCCGCATCATATATTCCTGTAATTTTAGTATTTTATGAGATATTTTGATAAAACTAATTACAGTCCGGATGGCGCAACGGTTAGCACGTTCGCCTTCAACGCACTGGGCCCCGGTTCGATTCCGGGGATTTACGTGTCGGACTATGAGCCCACTCAGCTGTTAAATGAGTACCCATTATGGGGTAAATAACTCGGTTGAGCGTGTTGCTGATCACATACCTCTGCACAAAAAAACCGTCACGATCTAGAAAATGAGATGATGCTAACTCATCTCGAGGCCGTGGTTCAAATTGGACTGTTGCGCCAGTTATTTATTTTATTTAATTACAGCATATTAACGCCAAATAATTTAACTTCTATTTTGCCAAATCGGAGCTATCTATTCTTTAAATTGGTTTAATTACGCCATGTACCTTATTCTGTTAGTGTGTCATAACTATAGCCGCACTACATTTGCACACTGCAATATAGCCATATTTTTTGTTTTCTTTGAAGAAAATGCAAACGCATTGAGCTTCATTCACAATACCGTTATATTTTCTTGTTTTGTCATTCATTCTCGAACAAAATGCCACATGGCGCGTATCTGATCGAAGTCGATAAAGGCCAAATTTTAGCTTTTTTGGATAATTCTTGATCCGAAAAGGCTAAAATTTACCGGAAATTGCACGAAAATTGGGGCGTTCGGACAGAGTCATCCGAAATTTCGCCAATAGCAAAAAAAAAAAAAAATTCGAGAAAAGGAAAACTGGAGGCCCAAAATCCAAGTATCTAAATCTATAAGAAGTAGAGTTTTAAAACAGTCAAAACGCATTAAACGGTAAAAACTCCTTACGATGCCGACATTAAATCTTCGGCACAAACATGCCCGCACGGCGTTTGCAAGGAAAAATTTGCAGACAAACTGGAAAAAGGCGATTTATTACTGCAGTACTTCTGTTTTGATCTATTTTCTTAATTTTCCTTTTTCATGTGATTTTTTCAGATGAAAAAAAAACTTAATCTTGACGGTCCAGACGGATTTAACAACTATTGAAAGGATCTGCAGAAGGAACCTCGATATTTCTCTAAAAGAAATTTCGGAGGAGGCTCCTTAATGGTGTGGGGAGCATTTTGCTATAATGGAACAGTTAATTTAGCGTTTCCTAGTACACGAATGACTTCGCAAGATTATGTCGACATTCTGGAAGATAAATTGATTCCTTTTTTGGAAAGGAGAGACGAAACAGCACTGATTTTCCAAAAGAACAACGCGCCTGTTCATATCAGTCGTCTTACTAAAAGTAGGTTACAATGAAATGGTATCAATTTTATGGAATTGCCCGCTTGTTCCCCTGATCAAAACCCTATAGAAAACCTTTTGGGAACATAAGTGCGTCAAGTTTACTGGGAAAATCGACAATATGTGTATTTCATCTGGTGGAAGCGGTTATCGATGCGGAGAGGTCGGTAGCCGAAGAATTGAGAATTAATTTTGGTGGACAGTATGCCGGTAGGCTCTTTGAGCTTATTCAAAACAGGGGAGGTCCTACCCATTATTAATTTTCTTTATTTTCATAATTTGTGTCGATTTTGACATATTTTTCTCAAGTGTGGTTATAGTTATGCAACTTAGGGAACATTTTTTTGCTCTATAAAAAAATAACGGTTTGAAATAAATGAATTATGTTTGTTAAATTATTTCTTTTCTTGACTTTTCTAAAGTATGGCATATTAGTAATAGCTTTAGGTTCTTTTAAACTTCACATATCAGCTGTTTCATAGTGCGGTTATAGTTATGACAAGCAGTGTATATCTGATATCAAGGAGAGAATCGAGAGAGAAAAAAATCGATTTTTCGGGTTCGCCCTTTCTATTCCAAGCTCCTGATATGTACTAAGGATTTAAGTATTCTCTTGAAATTTGAGTAGACATTTGAATTCTAAGCAAAGCAACGACATGCTCCGTTTTTGTGTTCGCTAGCCTAAGTTGCTCTCGATCGTTTTTTTGTTGCTTAACCTGCTCTTCTCTGTTCTGTACCAAAAAAACCCAGCTTTTGTTAGTGTAATTGTGTGGTGTTAACCTGCTCTGCAGAGCTGTTAAAAAAACGCGCCTATTGTAGATTGAAGGAAACAACTTATATTTGAATCAGTTCTTTATTGAAGTCAGTGATTTTTTTAATTGATTTAAATTTTCATATTTTAACTTCGGAAATCCACAATAAAATCTAATTTTTCATTTGGCTATGCATGCGATGAATGCGTTTTTATATGCATAATATTCAACAATTTGCCTCCAGTTCATGTGCGCTGCGCAAATGAAATACTCTACTGTACTAGCCGCCCGTCCGCATGTACAATCAACAATCAACGACGATCGTTGTACTACGCACTTCACGTTACAATCCGATTTCTTCGGCCAATCGACATCCGTCACATGCATGACTGTGAAGTAACCGTGGAAGGACATCACAACTCCATATTAAAGGTGTGAGTTCCAAAGCAGCTACTGAGCGACTTGCGTTTGCGACTGTTATAACGGAGCACTGTTCGTGTGTAATGTATGTGAAAGTACAGTCGTACAACTACGGTCTGCATTCGACGATCCCCTGAAAATACCCTAGAATAGTATTCCGTTATGATATTTTTTTTTTCACAGTCGCAAACGCAAATCGCTCAGTCGCGGCCTTGGAACTCACACCTTAAATCCGCACAAAAGTTCTCAGCGATGATCGTTGAGCGATCATGTCCAAGCGTTGATGATAGTTGCGCTTAAATCTTGTTTTTCGGCTTGCGACCCTAGGCGCAGTAGCTCGAAGAACCGCAGCTCCATATCAAATAAACGCAAATATAGGAATATAGTAGCATTACGGACTACGAACTTGGAACTGATGATGCGGATCTCTAAAAGTACGGCAGCGGATGAACATAAGTATATTCGCTATCACTCTGACAACTATGACTATGGTCAATTTCAAAGACATTTTTCTCACATCTCTATTTACTAATCATCTGTGTTCTCATGCGTTCCAATATCATGTTTATCAACAACCAACCATTATTATCATTTAATCAATAATTGAAAAATGGAAGTACGACAACCAACAACAAGTGAAAGCATTCCAAATTATAACATGACACAATGCATTTAGTGTTCCATTGGCCGATTACAATATAGAACGCAACATTCCGCATTCAATGAAAAATAATTGTGGGTTGTAATATATTTATTAAAGATGTCGCCTGTTGTGTATGTGCGTCTCGATGACGATGATGACTTGGGCAAATATAAAACACGCTAAATCTCCTGCTGGTCGGTTTTTCACCATTATAAAAATAATAATGAGTCGGTCAACACGAAATGGCGAATGTATTCCCTCACGCTCCGAGATTGATTTCAAACTTTTATGTTGTATGGCTCTCGTGTTTAATATTCTGCGACTCTTCTCTCACACGCCCCTCTCCCCCTTTTGATTGATTTGTGATAAATCTTATTTATTTTCAATTTGTTTGATTACTATTTACTCGCGACCATCCGTTGACGGTATCAGTAAATGAAAATATGTTGCGAGTAGATAGATAGCTGACCATAGCCAAGTATGTAAATAGCAATCTGAAGAGAACATACTATAACTAGTATTTGTTGCATTTGGTATACGCTTAAATATGTTTACTGAAATTTAAATTTTTGTTGACATTTTCCATTGCGCTAAGGAACCAGAAGATGCCATGCGGTGGTGTCATGATGTAAAGTTGACTTTTATTTGATTCAATTACTCGAAATACATGAGCATTTGAGAAGCATCATTCGAAAATAAAATAAAAGAAAAATTTCACTTCAAGCGGCGTGTCTTGTTTTCATTTACAAACATCAGTCGTTGACAAGATAGTTACAGTTCTCTTTAAGTATACTAATCAACTGAAATTTGAATATACGGAGTGCCATCACTTATTCCAACAACCTGATGACTGGGAGGCACTATAGATTGTCAGAATCTCCCGAATTGCCTATTGGACATTGGGTTGCGTTCGCGTCTTTTCTGTCAAACGGGTCGAATTTTTGCTATTTTCAAAAAGACGCTTTCTTTGTTCAGAACAAATGCCACTTTGCTAGTTTGACAAATATTCGGCTGTTTTCGTTTCACCACTTGTGTGGATATTGTTAGGGGTCGTCCGCATAATACGTCACGCACCTGGGGGAGGAGGGGATTTCACGATTTGTGACGAGGTGTGACATGGGGGACGGAGGGGTTTTACCGATAGTACGACGTCACGTTATTTGAATTTATGCCTCTTTTTCCCATCCAGATTTTATTTTCCGCCTGTACGAGTACTAGTCGAGCTTTCCACTGGAATATTAATCTATATGTCTATAAGATTTTTTCGTTTGTTAAATTGAAAACATAATACAGTGAAATCTCCCATAAGGTGTGAGTTCCTAGGCCGCGACTGAGCAACTTGCAATTGCGACTGTGAAAAAACTATCATAACGGAGTACTATTCGTGTGTATTTTTAAAGTTTAGGGGATCGCCGAATGAAGACTATAGTTGTACTACTGTACTTCTACAAAAAATACGCACGAATAGTGCTCTGTTATGTTTTTTTCATAGTCGTAAACGCAAGTCGCTCAGTCTCGGTCTAGGAACTCACTCCTTTAACGGGCATTTCCCATTATATTAGCGATAAACAATTTGGACCCGATTGTATTCGCGAACGGGGGATTCCACTGTATGTACTCGTACTTCTGTTATCTTATCCGATTGGCGCCACGAGATCGGAAAGAAGAACTCAGAAGTATGTTTTTCATTTACATAATTCATTGACTAAAGTGCCTTTCCTGTGGACGAGCCCGAAAACCTAATAATTGATAGGTTTCCTGTCGAGGCGGAATATGTCGATCCAGAGATTCATACAACCGCTACGCCTTACCAGTATGGTACTCAAGGCACATTCGTCAATATCAAGGGAATGTCTCCCATCGGCAACATTGAAGAGTGGTGCCGTCCCCCATGGATTATGGGTTGAAATGAGTTTCACAACGGTGAAACTTCACCGTCGTGTTCACATGCCGCGTTCGCGTGTTTTCTGTCAAACGGGTTGAATCTTTGCTAGAATGACACTCCGTCAGTTTGACAAAGACTCAGCTGTTTTCGTTTCACCAATTGTGTTAACTCTTGTGCATTTAAAGGAGCAATTATGTAAGAAATGTGTGCTGATAGACATTTTATACTGTCCGGTCGTTGGTTTCGTCGCTCATTTCTTGCCTAATTATCTGTTCCAACGGATAACAATCAACCCGATTTTTTGATACGATACTGCCCGAGTATTTGGTCAAATGGCGGAGTGTCATTCTAGGAAAGATTCAATCCGTTAGACATAAAAATCCGCGAACGCACCACGCAAAAGCAACACGCAACGTGCGCTCAACCTTAAAATAGTGTTCGTTGGATGTCAACTGTTTAAAATAATAAAATTAATAAAGAACTACATATTTGTTAAATGAGTTATACGAGTTTACGTGCAAGGAACATGTTTGAGTAAGTTTGGTTTAAATTTTTATTATGAAGAAATTGAAAAGTGAAAAGGGGGGCAAAGACCTTTTCCATAGTCCTCCGCGCGGGCGCCCCCTGGTAACGGCAGTGTATCAATTCGCTGACGGCCAATGTCTTAGCGATAAGACAGTTTGGAAAAGGCAGATAGCTGTAGCCTGAATGGCTGACAAACACCTAAGCGTCTCAGGTCTAGTAGGATGGAATGACTTGCGTAGTTGGACCTGCTACATAGTTGTGTGGGCTCCAGCACGTTTATTAAACCATCTGAAGCAGCTATCTCCGAGGCCATCCCCTGAATGGGGTTAAGCGACGTGCTGACAACTCGTCCTTGTAAAAACCACTCCATGTCAAGAAACCTGGAACAAAAGCCTCGGATTGGACGGATCAACAACGACGACCACGCAAACGAATAAAGGATTATTCTTTCGGATCCTGGAATGTACGCTCCCTGAACAAACCGGGGGCCGAGAAGGCCCTCCTTCAACAGGTCGAAAAGTACAAACTGAGCATTACTGCAGTCCAGGAAACAAATTGGCTCGGCAGCGAGATTAATGACAAGAAATCGCACACAATTTTTACAAGTGGCAAACCATCGGGCCGCAAGGAGTTTGGAGTAGCATTTATAGTGAACAATCACTTCAAACCGCATATTACTGACTTCAAACCCATAAATGAACGGCTGTGTGCGATTCGCATCAAGACTCGATTCTTCAATCTCTGGCTCATCAATGTGCATGCCCCCACTGAAGTTAAAGAAGACGCAGTAAAAGACGAGTTCTACGCCCGCCTTGAAACTCTCTTCGACTCACTTCCAACAAACGACGTCAAATTGCTGCTGGGAGACTTTAACGCGAAAGTCGGGAATGAAAGTTGGCATCGGGGGACCTCTGGAGGCCACAGCCTCCATGAAGAATGTAATGATAACGGCCAGCGACTTATCGACTTCGCCTGCAGCAGGAATCTAGTCGTAAGCTCTACGTGTTTCCCGCATCGACGCATTCACAAGCAGACCTGGAAGTCTCCAGACGCACATACCGTCAACCAAATTGACCACGTCCTCATTTGCAGGAGATGGGCGTCTAGTGTCATGGATGTCCGCTCCTATCCAGGAGCAAACTGCGACTCAGATCATCACTTGGTGAAGACGACCTACAGATGTAGAATCTCCTCAGTGCACCAGTCAAGAATCAGCCCTCCCAAAATCTTTGCGGTTGATAAGCTCTTGAGTGATGCTACAGCGGTGGCGTATACTACCGCCCTTGAGGAAAAACTATCACCTATGCTACACAACATCAGCAACACAGGCGTCCATGGGTTCTGGGAAGAACTCAAGGGTACCATCAAGGATGTCGCAGAGAAGGTCGTGGGATATAAAGCCCGGCGAGCGCGAAATGACTGGTTCGACGAAGAATGCAAAAATTCACTTGACGCGAAAAACGAGGCCTACAGACAATGGATTCAACGAGGAACCAGAGCCAGAAGAGAAAAATATGACGAGCTACGGTGAATATCGAATAGAATAATTAGACGTAGGAAACGTAAATACTTTGACGAGCAGTTGCTGAACATAAACGAAAACTTAGCTAATAGGAACACCAGACAAGCGTACAAACTAGTAAATACAATTAAGAACGGCTACCAACCCAGGACTAGCCTTTGTAAGGACAAGGATGGAAACATCATCAGCGACACCGATGGTATTAACAAACGATGGGCCTCTTATTTTTAAGAGCTTCTAAACCGACCATCTAACATCCCCACACCGGAAGCTCTCGATGATATTGTTGATCTAGGCCCACCCATTCAACCCCCGACAGTAGAGGAAGTTGATCTCGCGTTGCGGTCACTAAAACGAAATAAAGCGCCGGGCGCTGACGAGATCCCAGCTGAACTGCTAAGATTCGGTGGAACGAGTCTAGTTGATGCCATACATCAATTACTCCTGCGAGTATGGGAGAACGAGGAGATCCCAGACGATTGGCGCAGAAGCATCATTTGTCCAATTCATAAAAAGGGAGATAAACTGCGGTGTGAGAATTACAGGGGCATCTCACTAGTTTGTACGTCCTATAAAATTTTGACGAAAATTCTGGAAAATAGAATAAAACCGCACGCAGAACGAGTCATTGGCGAATATCAAAGCGGTTTCAGACCTGGTCGCTCCACAACCGATCAGCTCTTCTCAGTCAAACTGATACTCCAGAGGTGCTGGGAATACAACATAAACGTATACCAAATCTTTGTCGACTTCAAGCAGGCATACGACAGTATCGATCGTGGAGTACTGTACAACATCATGCTGCAATTTGGTATACCAGCAAAATTAGTGCGACTGACAAAGATGACGATGACCAACTCCGTCTCACAAGTCAGGATCCAGAATAGACTTACTGATCTATTTGAAACACGCACTGGTTTGAAACAGGGCGATGGACTGGCACCGACGCTCTTCAACCTAGCACTGGAATACGTTATTCGGGCCATGAATATGGACAACAGCAAGACGCTACTCATCAAGTCGACACAATTAGCAGCGTACGCCGACGACATCAACATCATGTCCCGAAGATTGGCTGACGCAGAAGGACTTCTGCATACGCTCGATACCGCTGCAAAGGAAGTTGGATTACGTATTAACGAGGGTAAAACTAAAATAATGATGCAATCGGTGACAAGGACACCTGCACAACCGAGCATCAACGTGGGGGACCTTAACATCGAGTTCGTGAACAACTTCATCTACCTGGGTTGCAACCTGTCAAGGGACGCCAACGAAACTGACGAAATCAAGCGACGGATACAGTTAGCCAATAAGACTTTTTTCTCGGTTCTCCCCATAATGAAATCGAAACATGTGCACAGAAACACGAAGCTCCGCGTGTACAAAACCATTATACGACCAGTGCTATGCTATGGCTGCGAAGCATGGACCCTAACTCAAGCCTCCGAAAACATGCTAGACACTTTCGAACGTAAGGTTCTACGGCGAATTTTCGGGGCTGTTTGCGATCGAGATGGATGGCGCATCCGGTACAACCATGAGTTGTATGAAATGTACGATGAGCTGCAAGTCTCGAAAATCGTCAAACTACAACGACTTCAATGGGCAGGGCATGTACAAAGAATGGACGATGATCGCATGCCTAAGAGAGTAATGAATGCAGAACGAGTCGACGGAGCGAGACTGCGAGGACGACCGAGATCTCGTTGGGAGAGCTCAGTAGGTGTGGACGCCGCGCAGCTGCTGGGCTCCCAAAATTGGAGGACGCGGTCACGTGACCGAGATAATTGGAGGACAATGATCCAGGCGGCCAAGGCCCGACGTCGGGCTGTCGCGCCACGATGATGATGATGAAAAGTGAAAAATGTGACGTGACGTGGCGTATGGGGGAAAGGGGTCTAGAGTTTGTGCCGATGTGTGACAAGTGGGATGGGAGGGGTTCAAAATGGACAAAAATCCTTTGGGTTTTGAAAGAACTAATTTTGTGTTCAAGAAATGTATACTTATATACGTCCTACACTATCCAGTCGTTTGTTTTTCCGCTCATTTATTATACATACATACTTATCTGTTGCAAAACGCAACAATCAACCCGGTTTGTTGATGCAAGGCTATTTGTCTTATTGACAAAGTCGCATATTTGCTGTCCAAGCAAAGATTCAAATCCGTTTGACAGAAAACACCCAAGATAGGGATCCAATGTGCGCCTAGCCTTAATCAAATCTTCGACAATGTGAATATGCTATTAGCCAGCTAGATACATATAATAATTTTCAACTTTTTTTTATTTCAATTTCAGATTCTAATTGGATTAGTATTTCGGAAAATGATAAAATATGAAGGACCCGCAAGAGAACGTCACGATGAACTCCGAACCAATTATAGAGCGAAATTTTGCCAAAGAGGAACTTCTAAACAAAGGTATGTAGAAACTTCAACTTCATTTTTTACGTAGAATATATTGTAATTATACGAATGAATTAATTAAGGAAAACCAACCGAGGAATTTAACCCATATTCTCCCAAGGCATGATCCAAACGCCGGTTGTTTTTTTTAGGATTTGCGAGTTCAGGGCCAATTAAGAAAATTTAGACTAATCTTTTTTTTGTCTTCTTTTTTTGGGAGGGGGGGGGGGGGGAGGGGGGGTTGGCACTGGTGCATTTCTGGACCATTGAGATAATATATGAACGAAATGATTTTTTTTATTTTCAAATTTGATTCATAATTATAGAAAAACATCAGAAAATCATGGGTTTTTACCGTTTTACACGTCATTGTAAATTTTGAAACACTTAGGATGTACTACATGGGCCGGAAAGTCCCGGTATTTTTAATGAAAACCAGCTTTTTTTCTAAAAAGTTATATTTATACCTCAATATAGTTGCCTTCGAGGGCGATACACTTGGTACAGCGATTTTCCAACATTTCGATGCCCTTTCTGTAGTACGAAACGTCCAATCCTTCGAAATACTCCTCGATTTCCTCATTCGATCTGAATCTCTTTCCCAGGAGCCAAACCGCTTGAAGTTCTGGAACAGATAATAGTCGCTGGGAGCCAAGTCTGGAGAATACGGTGGGTGAGCAACTAATTCAAATCGTAATTGGTCTAATTTGGCCATCGTTTTCAAGGACGTGTGTGATGGTGCGTTATCGTGATCTTTTTTCTTCGCCATAGGGGGCCGTTTTTTCTTCATTTCGTCGTTCAGTTTGTCCAATAACGCTGCATAATACTCTGCTGTGACTGTTCTTTCCTTCTGCAGGCAATCGATGAAGGTTATGCCTTGCGCATCCCAAAAAACGGAGGCCATAACCTTCCCGGCCGAGCGTTGGTCTTTTGGAGGCTTTGGTTGTTGTGGTAGCGATGCTTCGAATACTGCAGTTCTTCTTCCATCGAGAGGGTTTGGCAGCTCTTGGCCGTTGAAAAACTGGTCGTTCCGGTACGAAGAACCGGCTGCCGCAGGAACGTGGCCGTTTTGGTCGTCTTTCGTGGTTTCCCAGCCACTCTCCAGACTGCCTATTGGACTCAGGCGTATGGTAATGGACCCATGTTTTATCCATCGTCACAAAGCGTCGAAAAAACTCCGCTCGATTACGCTGCAACAACGCCAAACCGGCCGTTGAATCATCGACGCGCTGCCGTTTTTGTCAACGGTCAGTAAACGCGGCACCCATCGCGCCGATAGCATTTTCATTCCCGAAAGCTCGTGCATAATGTATCCTGCCCATTCTTTTGAGATACCCACGGCCTCAGTTAGCTCGCGCAACTTCATTTTACGACCATTCAAAACGATTCGATGCACTTGCTTTACGATTTCCGCATTCGTAGCCTCTTTTGGCCTTCCAGAGCGAGGTGCGTTTGGTGCTTGTACGACCCATTTTTAGAATTTTTGGTTTTTAAGGATTTTTTTTGTCTTATTATAGTTTCTTAGATTTTCAATTTGTTATTGTTTTGGAGTTTTTGCGTGTTTTTTTTTTTGTTATTTTATTTTTCTTATTTTTTGAGTTGTTTTTAGTGTGAGTCTCCGAGTCCATGAGTTGTAGTGGATGATTTGGTGGGCATCCGAAGATGCCCGTGGAGATGGAGCCTAAGGTAGCATACTGACCGGAAGGTCTCATCGAGCTAACCAGCGGCCTATGCTGGCTGTAGCTCAGTTCGGGAAACATGGACGGGGTTTTCGCCGCTCGTTGCCCCTGTCCTTTACGGCCTCTGGTTTCGTACCATCGACAGATCACTACTCATCAGGGGCTCCATTCGATCTGCCGGTGGGAGCAACACTACCAGAATAATGTTCATTATAGGTGGTTCATTGCAGAATCTATGAATGTTATGTTGACGTCACTCTGTGAAGCATCAGCTCGCAAATTCAGACTTATATCACCGAAATTGCTTTGACGTCAGCTAGGATATTGAGGCTTCATCCATTCTCAAATTGCTGTCATTCAGCACGCAAAATCATTTACGATTTCTGTAAAGCAGGGGTCGGCAACCAGCGGTCCGCATGCGACCCACAATACGTTTTTGTGCGGCCCGTCAGGCGATCACGAATTATGTACTTTAAGTTAACCGTGCACAAGTGTACACTTGTAGGTTTTAAAAATTTGTCAAGTCCAAAACAGACTTAGGAAAACAGTCGAAGGATTTGCTCAAAGCTCTAATACATAACCCCAAACAGCACAAGGAATAGTTAGTTTATCTACCGGTGTTTGTTGTTAAAAAAAAATGAAACGTTTTCTTAATGTTCGGTTTTTACATGGTAGTAGGCAATAGGTAACCCATCAGGAAATATTATTTGACAGAACATTTGGGTATTTCTAAAGCGTTGGCAGACGTTATCGAAAACACTAAACAATGGATGCACTTGACTCGAACGCCATTCAGGACACTTCACGCAAAAAAAGCAGAAAATTGGGATATTTGAATAATACGAAAAATTCTGACGAAAAGACAGACCGAAATTGTTGACCTGAGAAGGTTCCACCGAAACGAGTCAAGTTTCGCTGTGTTCTTCAAAAGAATTAGCCTGTATGTTTAAAATGAAACTTATAGGAGTGTCAGTGAGAATTAGTCTGTCTTTTTAGAATGAAACTTGTAGGAGTGTCAGTCAGTGATGCAAAGGAAGAAAAAGAGAAATTAGATATATTTTTAGGGATAATCTGAGAAAATGTATACTAAGGGTCGATTACATTGGGCGGGTCTGCTAGCTAGAATTAAGTCAGCTAGCGCTGTTGTCGTAATAACATACAACTTTAACTGCTCGCTAGCCAACTAACAGAATGTTGCATTAGCTACTCCCGTATGAAAGGGTTGCGTCGATATTTTGAAGGCACTGGCATGAACTAGTGGGATTTTCATACCGATTTCACTAGCAACTAGACTATGATTACACACAGTTAATTTACTTGGTGCTTACTGTTGTGTGGACTACCACACACCAGCGAGCAGCAAAATTTTCTCGCACAAGCTGAGCTACCTGTTAATTGTTAATTGCTTTAACCCCTCCAGGGGCTTGGGCGCGTTAAAATCTCTAGCATTTCTATGCCTTGTTGTCGTTTCGATAGCATATCGATGCTGAAGATTCACAACCTCCTATGTAAATTTTTGGGATTTTCTTTCCCTTTTTCTAACGTGTTTTTTAAATATTTATTAGTATCGTAGAGCGGTGACCGAACGACCACGGCCACCGAGCGCGACATTGTTAACTAGTGAACTTGATTATATTAGGCAAGTTTACTGGCAGCTAGTAAATCCACCGGTGTCCGTGACCATGGGGTGGAAGGAAGTGAGAAGGCCTAACGTTTTACTAATTTGGTTCACTTCCTTTTCCCGTCTAACCAAAATCATCGTAGTTTCGAATTATTAGTGTTGAGGTTTGCCAACTTTAATCGAGTTTTAGGGGAAAACAATTATTATTACTTCTTTTTAGGGTTTTGTAGTAAAAAAAAACCCTTATGAAATCGGTCAAATGTCTGTCTGTCCGTCTGTCCGTCTGTCCATGGAATATCTCAGGAACGGCTGAAGCTACATACGTGAAATTTGGTAGGAATGTGTAGAATTACTATAATTCGCCGGAGAAAGCGAATCGTCGTAAAAGGTCAACTTTAAGGGGAGGTCCCCATAGAGGGGAAATGAAGGTCGAAATTTTTTTTTCGTTTGGTACAGGCAAGTGGGGTATCATAAGAAAGGTACCGTCGAGTTCATTCCATTTTTGATTTTTTTTTCAAATTTGAAGAAACGGGAAAAGAGGGAGAGGGGAAAATATGTCATCCGAATTGGTCCCCCCCCCCTTGCATTTCGAGACCGTTATACTTAGAAATATGAAAATTTACAGAAAAGCGCCATTTTACTAGTGTAGAAAACCTAGATTTCTAGAATTTTGAAATTTCATCAGAAAAGGTTAATAATAGTACATTTCTATAGTTGCAGTTAGCACACCCCTGCACCCCTTACGCACACCCGAGGTCAAAAATATTGAAGGCCAATGATAACCAACATCATAGGCAATAATATCTCTAAGTTTCATTATAATCACATAATATTTAATAATAGTACATTCATTTAAAATTCGGCATTTTGACACTATCCACACAAAAACTGCACATACCGGCCTCATAGGGGTGAGTAATACTATACTTTCATGTTGTTTTTCGTAGTGCGAATTGCAGTTATTTAATTAATCATTTTTTAAATAGTAAAGATTGGTTGGGGGCGCTGTGTCTTAATTGGCCAACTTTACCGGGTGGAAGGGGGGGGGGGGTCCACATAGAGGCGAAATTAAGGTCAAATTTTTTTATCGACTGATATAAGCAAATGAGGTGTCGTGAGAAAGGTAATGATGAGTACATTCCATTTTTTCGCATTTTCTCGAAATTTATAGAAAGGGGAACTGTGGGGGAGGAGAAAATATTAGTTCGTAATTTGACCCCTCCCTTGCCTGCATTTTGAGACCGTTATACTTAGAATTATGAAAACTTACAGGAAGTGGGTTTCGAAAAAGATATAAAATGGAAAATAGTGGAATTTGTATATCTTCTCAGAATAGGTCAATAATAGTTTATTTGTATAGTTACAGTTAGCACACCCTTGCACGCCTTAAACACGTTCGAGGTCAAAAGTACTGATGGCCAACGATAACCAACACCTTAAGAAATAATATGTTCTAAGTTTCGTTACAATCACGTAATATGAATTAGCATGTAAAATGTAAGTGGGTAAGACATTTTAATTACGTTTTTTCTATCCATCTGAGTGATATCAAGAAGAGCAAGGAGCCGATATTTATATACCAAAATAAGCGCTTGCTACAAAACCCTCGGATTGCGGGCGTAGCCCTCTATATTCCGGTTTCATTTTTTGTAGAAATGTCTTAACAAGCTCATGTGCTATCCAACTGACAATATTCCTGTAAGAAAAACAGACAAGAACCTTGTGGGAATAACTGACAAAAATGTTAACCGCCGATGAAAATCTTAGGAAAAACTAAAGAAAATCGTCAGCAGTTCAGATCATCGTCAGTCTACACATTCTTGTCAGTGCTTGAAATTATCGTCAGTTATTTTTACAGTTTCTCGACGGCGCTTCAAATTATTATTAGTTATTCCTACGTCCGTTTTCCTTACAAGATTTTCGTCAGTGTATCCTATAAAATTCTCGTCCGTAGGAAACTGATAGTGAATGATCTTTAAGCTTATCATTCATTTTTCATGTGGAAATATCGTCATTTAAATTTATTGTAATTGTGTTGACACCTTTGTAAGTAAAATTATAGAAGACTACAAACTGGACAATTTGAGAGCAAGAAGAGCGTGTACCCTACAGAACCCTGACGACTTTTTCGGTCGGCATCCTGTCACTAAATTTTTTTTTCTGCCGTACGGCCTAAACATATTTCTTTTGAAAGTGGCCCACTGTAATAAAAACGTTGCCGACCCCTGCTGTAAAGAATTATTTAAAAAAAATCATTATTCAAAACAAATAAAAATTTCCTTTGACGATTGTCAGACGCACTTCACCAGATGTATTTTATTAGAGAGCGATCAAATTATTTTTTTTCCTCCATCAAAGTAGCTTTTAATTAATCTAATCTCAGCTATATCATATCTTGACTTAATCGTTATCTTACGTCAATGTATATAAAAATGATGTTATCTTGTACATAAGAAAAATAAACAAAAATGAATGCAATAAAACAAGCTTATTTCAATGTATGCATGTTTATTAGTCTCGAGATTAAAAATGTATAAGTAAGTACTTAGCGTACATGTAATATATTTTTAAATTTAATTTTTATTCCACTTGAAAAGGTAGCTATGATTTATAATCTTATAAGCGACATCAGCACGGAAAACAACATCCTTGGTGATGGTCGTTGTTTTAGGTTGTGTTTTTCATTCGGAATTAACCAAATTGTAATGAATTTGAGTGCCAATGTATGTATGGATATGGATAGGAATATTTTTCACGTGAAATTTATGGTACAATACTCGTATCGACAAATTTTCGAGTTCTTAAAATGTCATCCTCAATTTGATATAAAATCAAGGTTAACTGATGTTATTGGTAAATCGCTTAAAACTGGTAGAGATAGCAATCGCAGATACGATAAAGCTGCAAAATCTTTTTTTTTTCATCACGCGCAATATGTTGAGGATAAGGATAGTACATGTGTTTATTGCGATGTCGATACTCCCAATAAATATTAGTTTTTTTTTTCGAGTCTGATAAGATTGTGTCACTTTTTTCTCACGCCGATCTAATCATTGCCAAATTTGGAGGAGACGAACTTGATTGCTGGCAGGTTAAAATTTTGTTTAATAAATTAAAGTAAGTAATAAATAATGATAAATTAAAATTAATCGTCTGTAAATTTGATAATTATTTCATCTGTTGTTGGCGTTATTTCCAATGATCGTTTCCGATACAAGGTTTAAAAAAAGTAAAAATAGTAAATGTTGCTCATTTTCGTTTACATTGCGGAAACTTGGAAACATATTAAGATCTGCTATAGTAGATTGTACATATATTGCCATAAACCGCAATACACAAAAAAAAACCGGAAAAATTACTTTTAGCGGCCTTTGTCCTACACTTGCGGGCCCCCTATCAATGGGAAAGAGGACTCTCCACATCAATTAAGCCAAATTTCAAAAATTCAAATTTTTTTCTCCAATTTTTCATTTGTAGCGTAGATAATTCTCTAATTGCCTTGACTCCTACAGGCACAGGAGCATGGGCGCGTCAACATTTCTAGCGTCGCGCTCGGTGGCCGTGATCGTTCGGTCACCGCTCGACGATACTAATCTAGAGCTCGGAGATCAAATCTCGGCACGATCAAAAACTGTGTGAGTACTAATAGAACTCTCACAGTGCTCCGAGCTTGTATAAAGACGGCGAGGATAGGAGGTGCTTGCCAGCAACTGCACTTCCGAAAAGTAGATATGCTATTGAAACGTCAACAAGGCATTATTAATAATAATTAGGGAAAGTTCTGAAAATAATTTTAATCCCCTCTATAGATACTGAATACATGGGAACTGAGTTTGCACGGTCCTAGAAGGTGAGCTTAACTTTTGATGGGCGAAAATCCGAGAAATTTGAGCTCTTTTTTTTAATATTATCCTTATAACTCTTAAACAGTGTCTCGAATCGAAAAAAAAACTTGCATGTGTAAATTAAAGACCGTTGACTTCTGCGTTCAATGCACTGCTCAAAGTTGAAATTCGGTTCAGTAGCGTAGTTAAATTCGATAGTCAAAAAAACGAAAACTTTTGGAGGCTTCGGAGAAAAATCATACTTTACCACTTTTCAAGCTCACAGATCTTTGCAACGGATGCTCCAAATGGAAAAGCTTATCTGTAAAAGTTGGGGACAATTTGATTGTAAGCCTAACGTGGCTAATATTTTTCAATTTGGACCATTTTTAGAGTAGTTGAGCAATAATTCAAAAATGCCTGCTCATCGATTTATGCCTTAAAGGCTCTATCTCTGGAAGTACAATATAACAGCTAGAAGTTTCATTTTAGTCTCAAATTGTAGACAAATTACTGTAATTTAATAAAGTTTTGTAACGTCGCAGTTGGCCTTCATCAGTGGCCAGTAGGAACCCGTCTTTATCTTTCACGGGATGTTCAGTTGCAAAAGATTTGCCAGTTAATGGCTTGATAAGTTTGTAAAGGGTTCCACTGTCACCACGGTAAGCCACTTCCTCTGCCTTCTCCGCTAATGCATTGATGTTATTGCGTTTGTTCCGTCTTACGCTTCTTTGCACCCCTTTCTGAAGAGAACGGTATTCTGCTCTAAATTGATATTTGACTGCGTCGTCAGTAGCGGAGTTGATTTGTTCTTTAATTCTCTTGCGTACTGAGATTAGAGACCTTGTAGAGCCACTAATGAATGGCCTTCTACCGCGCTCCAATCTTCCCGCAAAAGTTTCACCGCACGAGATAAATGAGTCCTTAGCGACGTTCCATCTATCATCAATTGTAGGAGTCTCATAAGGTGGTGGTGGTGGAATAAGCACGTCTTATAGATGGATCTTTAAGCTTTTGCACACTAGAACGTGGCAAGATTCTTACATTTTGAGGGCGATGGATCGCTGCCGTTTGTAAGCGTAATTTTGCGACAACAAGTTGGTGACCGCTTCCAATATCAGCACCCTGTTTCGACCTGGCGTCTAAGAAACAGTTCCCCCATGTATTGGAAACGGCTATATGGTCAATCTGGTTCTCTGTTCTGCCATCCGGAGAAACCCAGGTTGTTAAATGACATCGTTTGTGCTTGAACAAAGTACCGCCGATGACGAGCTGACGAGAGTTGAAAAACTCCACGAACATCTCGCCATTTCGGTTCCTGTTGCCTAAACCATGATTGCCCATTAGGTGTTCCATACCAAGGTTGTCAGACCCGACTTTGACATTGAGATCCCCCTATAATAATTTGTATGTCACCCATGGGAGCCTTGTCGAAGGTGTCGCCGAGTCGGTGATAGAAAGCGTCTTTAGCTGATTGATCCGCTGGTTCTGTCGAGGCGTAGCACTGAATTATTGTGAGATTTCTTACCCTAGATTTAAATCTGGCTGTAATGATACGGTCGGAGATTGGCTTCCAGTCAATTAGAGATAGGCGTGCCTTCCTAGTCAACAGGATTCCGACGCCTGCCATTCGAGGTGAGGTATCGTCTTCACTTCCAGAGTAGATCAGCACTGTTTGGGAGCTTGGTGATAAAATTGTTCCCGATCCAGGCCATCTTGTTTCGCTCAGTCCTAGTATATCGATGTTATATGCGGTCATTTCCTGTTCGACTTCAGTAAGCCTCGCACTATTGCACTCGCCCCACATCGTTCGAACGTTCTAAAAACCGATCGTCGTCCGTTTTTTGTAGCCAAGAGTCGTTGCCGGTGAATCAGTCCGTGGTATCCGAGGCTCGTTTAATGTTTCGAGTGTAATTGTATTTCAGGTACGCATGTTACAAGCCCACATACCCATATTTTTGCTCATAACTACTGTTAAAATGGCCCGAATTGAAAAAAAAAATGGGCACGTTAGGCTTGCAATCAAATTATCCTCAACTTCTACAGATAGAAATTCCTTTCAAACTCAAGTTTCGACACGGTATAGTCCGTGGTTTCGGGAACGTCCAAGCTGTTCAGAATGGCCGAATGCCCGGTGGTGGATGTGGTCCAGTGACTTGTTTCACGAAGGCGAATGGCCACACCAGCAGCAGCTGTTCGGCAAGAATGTCAAAAGGAGCCAGGTTCAGCAGAGCTTCAAGGGCCGCAGTTGGTGTTGTTTTTAGAGCTCCCGTGACGGCAACGCAAGCCAGCCTTTGAACTTTCTCCAACAAACCTCTGTAAGATGCGATTCTTAGCGCCGTCTCCCATGCCACTATCCCATACATAAGAATAGGACGCACTACCGACACATAGAGCCAGAAAACCACCCTCGGTTGCAGTCCCCATTTCCAACCTGTCGCCTTTTTACATGAGTACAATGCAACAGTGGCATTTTAACTCGCTCCTGAATGCTAGGCTTCCAGCATAATTTTTAATCCAGGATGAGCCCTAGAAATTTAGCTTTATCAGTGAGAACAAGCTTTATGCCCTCCATTAATGGTGGTTCGAACGAAGGAACCCTATATCTTCTAGTGAACTGAACAAGTTGCGTGCAAAATGTCAGTCAGTCAGACGGACAAAGCTTAATCGACTCGCCTCATCATACTGACCAAGAACATATATAGTATAATTAATATCGGAGATGATTCCTTCTATGCGGTGCAAACTTCATGACAAAGTTAATATACCCTATCACATTCGTGAAGAGTATAAAAATGACTATCACTTGGTTTTAGCAGATAGCGTAGTATTTGATTCTTTAAAAACTTAATTTTATGCGTCTTATCACCAGTGAATTATATGCTTTATTTTAACTCCAATTTAAAGAAAATCTTATCTGAATAATGGAAACAAAAAACCGGAAACTATTTGAATGCACCAATCGAATCAAAATTGACGTTCCCAGAAACAACACTGAACTAGTACTGAAATACTCGTACCATCGAAGAAAAGTAGCCGTTTGTTTCGTTGTCGGTTTTTGGTTTAGATCTTCTCCCGGAGCCATATCTCTAGTAGCTGTTTCTTTAGTAGCGATTACTATGGTAGCCGGTTTTGTTTTAGTGGTCATTCCTTCCGTAGCCGTTTGTTTTTCATAGCCGATTTTTCGTTTCCTTATTTTTAGCAGCCGTTCTTCTGGGTAAGTGTATTTCTAGTAGCCATTTTGTTTATTAACTGTTTCTTTGGTAGATATTTCATTAGAATGCGTTTTTTAGTAGCCATTTTCTCAGAAACCGTTTCTGTAGTAGCCGTATCTTTAATAGCCGATTATTTCTCGAGGCCATGGTTCAAATTGGACTGTTGCGCCAGTTATTTATTTTATTTCATAATAATTGCCAGATTATGTGATATAGAGTATCAGGTGAGGAAAAAAAGGAATATTTAAATAAATCCGAGGTTTCGTTTTTTTCAGTGAGATCCTGGTAATTCTAATCGTTGCGATGTATTTAATGACCATATCGTACGAATACCGTAACTATCTTCGAAACGGCATAATACTGATTCGTCTTAAGGCATTGCCGTTTGACTCTTTGACCATTTTATTATTTTGTATATTTTTTTTCGCCAATTAAATTTACTTGTTATTATAATAAAATATATCCGTATTACCAAAACTTTTCAAAAATAAAAATAGATCACCACGACAAGTCTAAATAACATCGTCTTATCACGACACTCCTCAATAATATAAAATCAACTTAAAAAAATAAAAATAAAATAAATGATGATTTGAGTATAATGTATACAATAATAATACGAGTATAAACGTGCTTTAATATACATATACAATCTTTTGAAGGATGATATGCTGGAAAGAATTCCGCACCACTCCCACTTAATGGGAATATATTTATGATGTCAAAGGTTCAAAAGTTCCCCCTAACGTTATCACAGTATTTTTTTTTATTATTATTTTAATGTAACTTTGGCGAAATACTCTCGTACATAACACGAATTCGTGAACTAGAATAAATTGTGGAAAGCAATTTATTGTCAGATTTTGCAAATACGATTTAAGTTTGTTGTCGTTTAAGAAATCTGACGTCTTATTTAAACTGAGAGGTGTTCTAATAACTTTAAATCAGACTCATTGGAATGCACTCATATTGTGACTAAATGCTACTGCGCAGTGCTGATTTGTAAAGACTTCTCACGGATTAACCGTAGATATTTTTTTTTGATGACCAATACATAGTTCTACTCAATTGCCCTAACCCCTTGTGTGGCATAGCGCGTCAACTGCTCCATGTGGCCCAGTTGACGTTTCGTTGGCATAAACTGATTTCGGAGAATGCAGTTGCCAGCATGCACCTCAATACATAGTTCTGAATAAAAGGAAATATTTTTCTAGCGACAATTGAGTCATTTAGCTAACTTTTTTCAAATGGATTCTTATTCTAAAATTATATTTGACGCGAACAACGTAGCTCAGTCGCAGCTAAGTAAGCTGTTTGCTTGATATAGAGCCGTTTTCTCAAAGTCAAGATAAAGTTTATCCTGTAGATAAACGTTTGACAGCTAGTACTGTTTACGTTTGTACATTCGAATGAGACAATTACAGTGGTAATAAAGAACAAAATTCTGGAAATTAATTCGATGGAAGAGGATTTGAGACCAACTCAGCCACAAATAATTGCTGAGAGACGGTACAAACGTAGATTAGAATAGAGAAGGCGGCAGAGTTCCGCCAAGAAAATCAGTTGATTTTTTACTGCATTATCATATTTTGAACGTTGCATACACTAAGGTTTGGTTTAGTGTCACATATAGCTAACTGACAGTTTAACCAGACATTGGTTGTGTTCCTGCGAACGAATCAGGTTTTGACATTTCTCGAATTCTCCTCGATATGCTTTCCCCTCCGGCAAAGTTTGCACGAACAACTGTCATGAAAATATTCTCCTGCGGATCAGAATACTTCTCATATCCGGATGGGAACATTTTCGTTACAGTTGTCCGTACAAATTTTACCGGGGGGGGGGGGGGGGGGGGGGGAGCATATGGAGGAGAATTTGGAAAATGTCAAAACCTGATTCATTCGCAGGGATGCAGCCATTGAGAAAACGGGCCATAGTCAAATTGCTTGTTCGTATCGATTTGACACACATACGACCACCGAAAATATATTTCCCTACAAACTTCCAATACCTCTTTGAATTAAAAATAGAAGTACATATTTCCCAAGAGCATGAATGATATTGATAAAAACAACTAATCGACCACAGTGCTAAAACACAAGCAATTGAAATTCGCGCTGTCATTGCTCCGGCATAGTTGAACTCAATTCTCGCCGATTGAGCGACGTTTTGGTCGCGTTGAGTATATTCAGCGTCTTTTGAAATACAGTGATTCAGCTTGACGGCAGGATTCGTTTTGATTGCGCCGAGTCTAATTTCGGCTTTTACCATACATTCGGCTGATGCCACCGATCTAATTTCTAGGAGAACAATTTAAACTGAAATTCTTTTCATCAAGGTTTTCTCTGAATGTTCAGTATTGTCCCGGAGAATTTTTTGATAGGGGACAGTTTCCATACTATTGTATTTCGCTCCGAATAATTTAAACCAAAATTTTAAGCGCCATACCAGAGCTATGACTTTTTCACTATCAGCAGAGTTCGACACTTAACGATAACCTCGTGTGGATCGCTTTTGAATGGTTCCAGTAATAGCTGTAGCTTGTTAATGCCAATCCCAGACATGCTGAGATCTCATGATGAGTTGCAGTATCTCGATAGACTTGGAAATTTTCTAGGTCCGGTAACTGGTTCTCCATTCTTTAGATCTAATGTAAATTGTAATTTTCTTAAAAAGGTGGAAGCACGTGTCAAGCCTTCAGAAGTATTTCTGGCATTTGCAATTGCCTTTGTATAGTTTCAATTACTGTAATAATTGCAAATCAGATGCTAGTACCAAGTATCTGTGTGTTAGTGTACCTATATACATACTTTTTTTTTGTGTTGACGAGAACACATTAGAATTTGAATAATGGGCGCATTGCACAAACAAAAAGCGATTTGTTGTTTGTGTAATGCGTGTTCGTTGCCCTACGCTACACTCGACAGATATGCAAAAGAATGCGCCTATTGGTGTTTTACAGTTTACGTCTGTAGGCTCTCTATTGTAGGGAAGTGTTAGGGTAAACAAAGGCACAGCACAGGGTCGTTATCTTACGTCTATAACAGAATAGGAAAGAATAGAATATAAGAACAGTCAATAAAAGTAAAAAGAAAAGATAAATATATAATTTATTTTTTTCCGCGTTTTTATTTTTTATTTTTGTTTTAACATCGTTTCATTATTTTTATGATCGCGTGAAATTGATTTTTTATTAAAAGTCTGCAACTGAACGGAAGTGTTGTAATTATTTCATTAACTTGACTTTTTAGAATCAGTTGTCCTTATTATGCAAGAAATATTTTTCTTATTTTGAGTAACAGATCGGTATTAGCCTTCTAGTTGAGCTTTCCATCGAAGATGACACCTAGGAATTTGGCCTTATATGTATGTAAGGATCAGTCTGACAGCTTCTAGTATAGAAGTTTCCACTGATGGCACTGTACGCTTCTGGGAAAAAAGCACAAGTTCCGTTTTGTTGGGGTTGACTTGAACCCCACAATTTGCGGCCCATTTGGTTAGTAAAGAGAAAGCCTTCTACACTATGTGTACTGGGGAACTTCCCCGAAAAAGCAATGGCAACGTCATCCGCATAGGCAATCACCTTGCAGCCCAGCTGGTCCAGGGCTAAAAGCAGGCGATTCATAGTGACGATCCCAAGAAGTGGGGAAAGGACGCTCCCCTGCGGAGTGCCTCACGGCTCTTCTTACGGACGAGGTACCTAGCTTGGTACAAATAGTCCTCGATGTTAACATCATGTAAAGTAGCTTACAGAGTGGGTTATCCACTGTCAGGTGAGATAACGCCTCGATAATAGAGTTCGGTTTGACGTTGTTAAAGGCTTCCGTATTCCTTATAGGAAAGAGTTTTTCCAATTACGTACCATGTAATGGAGTGCAAAGCGGTATCCACAGGTTTACTCTTCCAGTATACATGTTAAGATTTAGACAGTAGGTGCGAAGGTATGATACTCCGCAAGTGAAAATCAATTAATCTTACAAAAATTTTAAGTAGTGTAGACGATAGACTCATAGGTCTGAGGTCCTTCGGATTTGCGTGAGAACTCCTGCCCGCCTTTAAAATGACGACCACCTTGACATCTGTCCACATTCTCGGGGCGCAAACCAAATCCAAGCAAGCCCTAAAGATAGACTCAATCCAGGGGTAGAGAATATCTGACGAATGCTGTTTATCAACTGCGATGATGCAGTCAGGTTCGGCCAATTTATACGGCAAACATGAATTCACGAGCATTTGAGTGGGTTCCTTTTCATATGGGAACGACTCAAATTTTTGCTGTTGGCGCTTTTTAATACAATATTTCTATATTCGGTGTTTGGCTCAGCGTTCACGTGTAAATGAAGCATTATGATCAACTCTGATCACGTTTCGCGAAGTGGATTCATTGCAGCAAAAGCAACACTAACTAAAGCATCTTTATTTACATAAAACAACTTAAATTCATATCTACATTTAAATCTAACTATAAATTAATAATCAGTACTTAAGATATCCCTCATAATTTATTAGCATATTATGACCTCCCGTAAATAACTTATCAATTAACGATATTTAACGAATTTTTTTATCTTCTATACAAAAACGATACAATAGCCAGGTAGTTTATTTGTAAGATAATCTGGTACGTAAGATAAAATGAACGAAATTCTTTTTCAAATACCTCATACGGTTGTTTTTCTAATAACTATGTACCAGCCGTAGTAACAATAATAATTGCATTTTATGAGCAGTCTTCTCCTGTTTCCCCATGGGACCATAAAAACCTTTGCAAGTGATAACGATATCATATTATTATAAAGTAATAAATATATCAAAACTGGATGAATTATTATTACTGAGCTGCAGATAACGAGTTTATTATCAACTCACTCATATATGAAAGCGATAACACACGTTTGGGCCTATTTCATCGTATCATCAAATGCACATAAAATTATTTTCTCAGATCGGTTGTAGCGCGATAAGATATCCTTTCTTTTACAATACGTATCTTCGGAGAATTCAAGAGACATTTATATGTATGTATATACGGGTAATTATTATTATCGGCCTATCGTGAAAAGAATCAGAAATGGATGAAATTGGTTGGCAACTCATGAATGGGGACGAGTGCAACGCACCTTTCCTAAAAAGTTTTTGGTATCCAAGTGCTGTCCGGAATTTGAAAAAATAATAATAAAAATTAAATTAAAAAGAGTTTG
Organism: Chloromyia formosa; assembly: GCA_964017055.1. Classification (NCBI taxonomy): domain Eukaryota; kingdom Metazoa; phylum Arthropoda; class Insecta; order Diptera; family Stratiomyidae; genus Chloromyia; species Chloromyia formosa. The sequence continues at coordinate 22,544,905 of OZ024816.1, read as the reverse complement.
TATGCAATTGAAGATTTTATTTCTAACTGGAAAAATATCTTGGGATGTTCATCTTTTTAAAACAAATTTCGTATTCAGCTGGAATGTTTATTTTCGATTTGAAATATTGAATTTTCTTGAAATGTGGAGGCACAGATATTACAATACATCATTATCATCGTGGCGCGACATCCCGACGTCGGGCCTTGGCCGCCTGGATCGTTTTCCTCCAATTATATCGGTCACGTGACCGCGTCCTTCAATTTTGGAAGCCCGCAGTAGCTGCGCGGCACAATTACAAGTTACCCAAATTCACGCCAAACTTAAAAAAAAGTTACTTGAAGGTTTTGTGATCTGTAGTGTGCGGGGAGTCAAAAAATCATTTTGGCACAAAAAAAAAATTTATTGGAAGGTCCGAAAAGGACGAAATAAAGGGGGGGGGGGGAGTCAAATATTTTTTTCCATCGACTATAGGCATGTGTCATATCATCATCATCATCGTGGCGCGACGGCCCGACGTCGGGCCTTGGCCGCCTGGATCATTGTCCTCCAATTATCTCGGTCACGTGACCGCGTCCTCCAATTTTGGGAGCCCAGCAGCTGCGCGGCGTCCACACCTACTGAGCTCTCCCAACGAGATCTCGGTCGTCCTCGCAGTCTCGCTCCGTCGACTCGTTCTGCATTCATTACTCTCTTAGGCATGCGATCATCGTCCATTCTTTGTACATGCCCTGCCCATTGAAGTCGTTGTAGTTTGACGATTTTCGAGACTTGCAGCTCATCGTACATTTCATACAACTCATGGTTGTACCGGATGCGCCATCCATCTCGATCGCAAACAGCCCCGAAAATTCGCCGTAGAACCTTACGTTCGAAAGTGTCTAGCATGTTTTCGGAGGCTTGAGTTAGGGTCCATGCTTCGCAGCCATAGCATAGCACTGGTCGTATAATGGTTTTGTACACGCGGAGCTTCGTGTTTCTGTGCACATGTTTCGATTTCATTATGGGGAGAACCGAGAAAAAAGTCTTATTAGCTAACTGTATCCGTCGCTTGATTTCGTCAGTTTCGTTGGCGTCTCTTGACAGGTTGCAACCCAGGTAGATGAAGTTGTTCACGAACTCGATGTTGAGGTCCCCCACGTTGATGCTCGGTTGTGCAGGTGTCCTTGTCACCGATTGCATCATTATTTTAGTTTTACCCTCGTTAATACGTAATCCAACTTCCTTTGCAGCGGTATCGAGCGTATGCAGAAGTTCTTCTGCGTCAGCCAATCTTCGGGACATGATGTTGATGTCGTCGGCGTACGCTGCTAATTGTGTCGACTTGATGAGCAGCGTCTTGCTGTTGTCCATATTCATGGCCCGAATAACGTATTCCAGTGCTAGGTTGAAGAGCGTCGGTGCCAGTCCATCGCCCTGTTTCAAACCAGTGCGTGTTTCAAATAGATCAGTAAGTCTATTCTGGATCCTGACTTGTGAGACGGAGTTGGTCATCGTCATCTTTGTCAGTCGCACTAATTTTGCTGGTATACCAAATTGCAGCATGATGTTGTACAGTACTCCACGATCGATACTGTCGTATGCCTGCTTGAAGTCGACAAAGATTTGGTATACGTTTACGTTGTATTCCCAGCACCTCTGGAGTATCAGTTTGACTGAGAAGAGCTGATCGGTTGTGGAGCGACCAGGTCTGAAACCGCTTTGATATTCGCCAATGACTCGTTCTGCGTACGGTTTTATTCTATTTTCCAGAATTTTCGTCAAAATTTTATAGGACATACAAACTAGTGAGATGCCCCTGTAATTCTCACACCGCAGTTTATCTCCCTTTTTATGAATTGGACAGATGATGCTTCTGCGCCAATCGTCTGGGATCTCCTCGTTCTCCCATACTCGCAGGAGTAATTGATGTATGGCATCAACTAGACTCGTTCCACCGAATCTTAGCAGTTCAGCTGGGATCTCGTCAGCGCCCGGCGCTTTATTTCGTTTTAGTGACCGCAACGCGAGATCAACTTCCTCTACTGTCGGGGGTTGAATGGGTGGGCCTAGATCAACAATATAGTCGAGAGCTTCCTGTGTGGGGATGTTAGATGGTCGGTTTAGAAGCTCTTCAAAATAAGAGGCCCATCGTTTGTTAATACCATCGGTGTCGCTGATGATGTTTCCATCCTTGTCCTTACAAAGGCTAGTCCTGGGTTGGTAGCCGTTCTTAATTGTATTTACTAGTTTGTACGCTTGTCTGGTGTTCCTATTAGCTAAGTTTTCGTTTATGTTCAGCAACTGCTCGTCAAAGTATTTACGTTTCTTACGTCTAATTATTCTATTCGATATTCGCCGTAGCTCGTCATATTTTTCTCTTCTGGCTCTGGTTCCTCGTTGAATCCATTGTCTGTAGGCCTCGTTTTTCGCGTCAAGTGAATTTTTGCATTCTTCGTCGAACCAGTCATTTCGCGCTCGCCGGGCTTTATATCCCACGACCTTCTCTGCGACATCCTTGATGGTACCCTTGAGTTCTTCCCAGAACCCATGGACGCCTGTGTTGCTGATGTCGTGTAGGATAGGTGATAGTTTTTCCTCAAGGGCGGTAGTATACGCCACCGCTGTAGCATCACTCAAGAGCTTATCAACCGCAAAGATTTTGGGAGGGCTGATTCTTGACTGGTGCACTGAGGAAATTCTACATCTGTAGGTCGTCTTCACCAAGTGATGATCTGAGTCGCAGTTTGCTCCTCGATAGGAGCGGACATCCATGACACTAGACGCCCATCTCCTGCAAATGAGGACGTGGTCAATTTGGTTGACGGTATGTGCGTCTGGAGACTTCCAGGTCTGCTTGTGAATGCGTCGATGCGGGAAACACGTAGAGCTTACGACTAGATTCCTGCTGCAGGCGAAGTCGATAAGTCGCTGGCCGTTATCGTTACATTCTTCATTGAGGCTGTGGCCTCCAGAGGTCCGCCGATGCCAACTTTCATTCCCGACTTTCGCGTTAAAGTCTCCCAGCAGCAATTTGACGTCGTTTGTTGGAAGTGAGTCGAAGAGAGTTTCAAGGCGGGCGTAGAACTCGTCTTTTACTGCGTCTTCTTTAACTTCAGTGGGGGCATGCACATTGATGAGCCAGAGATTGAAGAATCGAGTCTTGATGCGAATCGCACACAGCCGTTCATTTATGGGTTTGAAGTCAGTAATATGCGGTTTGAGGTGATTGTCCACTATAAATGCTACTCCAAACTCCTTGCGGCCCGATGGTTTGCCACTTGTAAAAATTGTGTGCGATTTCTTGTCATTAATCTCGCTGCCAAGCCAATTTGTTTCCTGGACTGCAGTAATGCTCAGTTTGTACTTTTCGACCTGTTGAAGGAGGGCCTTCTCGGCCCCCGGTTTGTTCAGGGAGCGTACATTCCAGGATCCGAAAGAATAATCCTTTATTCGTTTGCGTGGTCGTCGTGTGTCATATCAAAGGGGATTATAAGTACCATTCCATTTGTTTTTTTTTGTTATACCCTTCATGACGTGTATGACGTGATGTGTCGATTAAGCTAGTCTCTCAGTTCTAAAGCCATCGAGCTGAAATTTTGTACAAAGCCTTCTTTCTGTTGCACGCTATATACAGGGTGTCCCAAACCTCAACGTCAACCCGGAAACCGGTGATAGGCCAAGTGGTGGCAGTTATCAGAAAAGTATTAAAAAAAAAGTCTTCATCAATTATTTTTCGACTTATAGACATTCAAAAAAGAATTGGAAAAATTCATACCCTGTGATGATTTTTTAAGTACTTTTATTACAAATTTTCATTTTTTTTTAATTTTTTTTTTATGAAGCAACCCTAACTAACTGTTCTATAAATCACAATCTAAAAGTAAAAAATTACTGCATTGGTTTTAAATAAAATATGACTTTTTTCCCCAATTTTGTACTTCAAATTATCACTTATACCAACTTCAACTGACTGCACTGTAAAAAAAATATACCACGCGGTTTTGGCAAGTAACTGTCAAAGATGGCGCATTTTGTCCAGATTCCAAAATGGTACGACACTTCCTATATTATCTCTTAATTGAGGTGAAAAGAAGTAATAATCTTATTTAGGCAAAAGTGTAATTTATTGAACAAAAAAATCAATTTACAATTAAACGTTAGAACTTCAATTTACAACAAATGTTCAAAATGTTTGCCTTCAGCTGCAATGCAAGCACGACATCTTCTTAAAAAGGATCGAGTTATAAGCCGGGCGAATCTTCCGGAACTAACGACTTCAGCGGCTTCCGCAATTTTTCAGCGGAGTTCCTCCAAAGTTTCTATTTCTTTCGTGTAAACCTTTTCTTTTACCGCTCCCCAGTAAAAAAAATCGAAGGGATTAAGGTCAGGTGAACGTGCCGGCCACGAAATTGTACCAGAGCGCCCTATCCACCTCTCGGGATATTCTCGATCGAGGAACTCTCTTACTGTACGGGCATAATGCGCTGGGTAGCCATCGTGCTGATACCACATATTTGCAAAAGTACTGAGTGGCACGTCTTCCAATAAATTGGGTAAATGATTCATTAAAAAATCTAAATATGTCTCGGCACTTGAATTCTCCGAAAGCTCGAATGGTCCAATAATTTGGCCATTTAAAATTCCAGTCCACATGTTCACGTTAAAGCGATGTTGCGCTCTATAGGTATTTTGCCGCATTAAATGTGGATTTTCAATGTGCCTCTCGTGTAAATTGTGGAGGTTAATGTAACCATCTTTAGAAATGTGGATTCATCGGTCCATAGAATTTTGTCAAAGAATCGGGGATCTTCTCTGTACTCACGCAACATCGTTTGACAAAATTGTACTCTCTGCGGATAATCTCGAGGTAGCAGACTTTGGACTCGTTGAACATGGTACGGGTGCATCTTGTTTCTCCGTAGAATTCCTTGTACTGTTCTTTTGGGTACTCCTGTGCTACATTCAATTGCACGTACTGAGGCACTGGGGTCTTGTTCGACTGCTTGTAAGACCTCCTCCTCGTAGGGCATAATGGCAGTTAAATGCGTCCTATGATCAAATTGTTACTGAATCACTAAATCACTCATAAGGTTACATGTGCTACATATGTCGTACCATTTTGAAATCTGGACAAAATGCGCCATCTTTTACAGTTACTTGCCAAAACCGCGTGGTATATTTTTTTTACAGTGCAGTCAGTTGAAGTTGGGATAAGTGATAATTTTGAGTACAAAATTGGGGGAAAAAAGTCATATTTTATTTAAAACCAATACAGTAATTTTTACTTTTAGATTGGGATTTATAGAACAGTTAGTCAGGGTTGCTTCATAAAAAATAAAATAAAAAAAAATGAAATAACAGTACTTAAAAAATCATCACAGGGTATGAATTTTTCCAATTCTTTTTTGAATGTCTATAAGTCAAAAAATAATTGACGGAGATTTTTTTTTTCCTTTTCTGATAACTGCCACCACTTGGCCTATCACCGGTTTCCGGGTTGACGTTGGGGTTTGGGACACCCGTATATGTCGGAACCAACGAAATCGGACGACTGCGTCATATAGCTGCCATAAGAACAACCGAAAAGTAAGTTTTTGTTATAAAAGCTTTTTTATTTCTGAAGATATCTTTACCAAATTTCATATTATTCAAAAATATCTACCGCCAAATCACATTCCAATTCGGTTTAAATCGGCCCATTATTTCATACCTCTCATAGGAACGAAATCGGAACAAGTTTTACTACTAATTTCAAAGTGGCAAAGGCGTCATAAATGAAAATAAAGGTATGATACGCTTCACGCGAAGTATCATACCTTCTGCAAGCTAGCTGGTTTTTTCCCCATTTAGCTACGAGGGAGTGAGGGACGCAATAGACAAAAAAAAATATAAGAATAAATTTCATGTAATATCGGTAAATATTAAACGATTGATATGAAACTCAGTATAGAAAAATTATCTATGTGATTTATCATTTGGCAACTATTCAATTCTCTCAGGTTCAAACAAGGAAGCTCGGGCGAGTAATAACTGAAATTATAGAAATTGATGCTGTATGTACTATTATTAACTTGTTTTTAGGAAATTTGCATATTCATATGATAAACGATATTATAGACAATATCCATACCAAGTTTCATATTAATCGTTTAATATTTAACGATATTACATGCATTGTAGTACAATATATTTGTCTATTTCGCCCCTCACTCCGTCGTAGCTACTTCAAATGGGGAATGAATACCAGATATAGAAAGCGCTCATTATCCCCTTCGATATGAAACCCCACAAGCCTATAGTCGATGGAACAAAATTTGATCTCTTTTCTCGTCCCTTTCGGACTCTTCGGATCAATATTTTTTATGCAAAACTAGTTTCGGACTTTTCGCCTAATACAGATTACAAATAAAAAAAAATTTTTTTGGGTTAATTTTTTCCTAGCTTAAATCTAATTTGATTGTACTAAGAGGAGTCAGTAGCTCAGTGCGTTCAGGCGCTAGTGTGATGTTTCGCCAGCGTCGAGAATTCGAATCCCGCATTAGCCATGGATGTTTGTGTTGTTTTTCCCTGTGGTGTGGAGCTTACCCCATTTCCCGACTTGTCGCAGGTATGCGCCTAAATGAGCAGAAAGTACAATAGATTCTAACAACATCCATCGTATAAAACCAGTTTATCCTAACAAAACTTCATCTAAGCTATTTTACATTATAGTAGTCTACAATTGCTGGGACTACATGTGATCTAGTGTCAATTATTACAGAAGTAGAAATTCTATTTATCTATTCTGGGGGGCTGACACATCAGTTTTTCGACCCATTCTTTTACATGGCATTCTTGTTTGCTGGACAGCGGCGCTTAGAATGTTGACCCACAGGATTCTTCTGGGGAAGGTGCAAAGATTGGCGACGATTGCTGCAATCGGGGCTATCAGATCCATTCCATCAGCAGGCCTGAATGTGCTTCTAATTCTTTTACCGCTCGACATTTTGGCTGAACTGCAAGCAACGATTATAGCATTGCGACTTCGCGAGACCGGTCAGTGGCGTGCGCTAAGCTCCGACCACTATGCTATTTTGAATAATCATTCTCTAATTGCCTTGACCCCTCCAGGGGCATGGGCGCGTCAACATCTCTAGCATTTCAATGCCTTGTTGACGTTTCAATAGCATATCCACTTTTTGGAAGTGCAGTTGCTAGTATGTTCCTACTATCCGCACCGTCTTTATACTGACAAGCTCGGAGCACTGTGAGAGTTCTATTAGTACTCACAGGCAGTTTATGATCACGCCGAGATTTGAACTCCGAGCTCTAGATTAGTATCGGAGAGCAGTGACCGAACGACCATGGCCACCAAGCGCGATGTGTTGTGGAAATACATAATCTAAAATGTGTAATTTAGCAGTTCGGATTCAGAGAAACCATTGTACTGCTACTACCACTACCACTAGCGAAGTGAAGTGTGACACTTCGCTAGTGGACTTACTGTTAATGGACTATTAATATTCTGTTCACATACTGTTAAGGCACTGTTTATACACTGACGCTTCCAAAATCAAAATTCCATGGTGTTAGTGACCGTAAAAAAATATCCAATATTGTCAAAATGGTGAGCGTAGCGAAATCTAGATGAAAGCCGAGCGAAGCGAGCTCTACTAGCTAGCTAGATGTTGACATGTTGAAATATAACATATATAAAATAATATAAAAAAAAAATCGTTTTTTGCTTTTATATAAAAAAAAATCGCTTTTAATTCTGATCCTGGTATTATTGTTTGCATAATGCATTCTAAACTATCAAAAGCGGTCGATGGAACTTATTTAGCGGCTAGTTTTATTGTTAATCATCTTGATAAACACATGACACTCACATCGCGTGCAAATGTGTCAACCGTTGTCATAAATCAATCAACATTTAGCATAGTATCATGTTGTGAAAGTCAGTATAATATAGCTTCGATACACAAAAAAAATATCTGACTCACAAAGGGTCTGTTATTGTTAATCGTAAAGAAAGTATCTAAGCAAAACTATTTTTTTTTGCTTTGGTGAATTTAAGTAGAGTTCGCATGTTTCTCTTCTGATAATGAGTTTCTTATCATGAGATATTTGTTGCCATTGTCCGTTGTCTTACCGTGTTTATTATGCGCGAATCTTGGAAAAAAAGATTACCAAGATTTTGTTGGTCATCAAAACACTCTGTGTATACGTGTCTAGATCGGTCAGTCGTCAAGCCAATGACATACATGCAGCCTACACAATTGCAAGTGACTGTCATACAAATCCTGGTATATCGCTAGCATATTAGTCATTCGTCACCATGTGCTGATATAAACAGATGCAAAATGTTTGTCGGTTAGAACCCTTAACGACGGCAGTGCGAGGTCTAACAGCGTGAAAGAGATAGACAAAGAGGTGTAGCTCTCTACAGCAACAGCAGCCTCTCTTTCTTTAATCTCAGTCTCGGTCTTGTGTTGTTTTTGTTTTTTTTTTTTCTTTTGCTTGCTTGTTTCAGTAGTTAACCGCCCCTAGCATAGTGCATAGTTATGTACTTACTCTACGACTGTACTTGTATCTATCACTTTAACTAGACACACATATCAAGTGGCAGACTCGCGCGCCACAAATCTTCTATAATACAATATTTTCCTACAGAGATAATCTTCAATTATAAATTTTTTATTTTTCCATTATCACAATTTTTTGTTTTGTGAAATTTAATTTGCTTGGAGAAAAAGAGAGTTGGCGTTCCCTGAATTCGTCGTTGGGCCGTTTTGTGTCGCGATTCACTGTCGAAATTAGAAGTATAAGAGAAGTTAAGTGCGCGCCTTTATCTCGACGTTATTTATTTCGAATAAAAAGAGGAAAAAAGCGTGTATATTGATAAAGATATTGAAAATTGTCGAAAAATTTTTTTTTCGAGATTTAACGCCGGTCACAGAATCGTTGAATATCAGTTAATTTACAATCTATAGCGCAGTACCGAAAATGTTTCGAACGAGTAAGGATTGTGCGAATTTTCTGTGCGCCTTATAACGTCTTGCGGACTTTAGGTGTTCAAGCGGTATTGTCCATGCTGTTAAAAAAGTGATATTTATAATATTTATCTTAGAGAATAACTAGGATTCTAAAATATACTTTTTAAAGTATACATCTATTTATTTAAATGCGTTTTGTGTGTGTCTGTGAACATTAGCACTAACGAATTCATTAAAAATTTTGTACAATCACGTCGACATTGTTTCGTACACACAACATAACTGCCTAATTGCTAATTATTTAAAACGATGAAGTGCACATTTTTGTTAAATTGCTAAAGTTCTTGCTTTATTTCATACGTTAATTTTTTTTTCGGAGTTTTAAAAATTTAGTCGTTCTTTGTTTTTTTTTTATTGTTTCCCGTCTTTCAAAATTAAATGGTTGTGTATATGCATGATTTGTGAAAACTCAGATTCTATGTGCGTGAGTGTAGTGGTCCATTTACTCTACTACAAAAGTTTAAGAAATCTAGTCTTGTGGAAATGCTCAAAATGAAAAGTGAAATTTTTGCATCTGAATCGTTTGATGAGCCTTGTTATTTGATAAACAGTTCGATTGGACATTTTGACGAGAATTTTTTCCAAATGCTCGGTAAGTTGAAAGTGACGATAGTGTTTGTGTGTTTTGTTTTTTATTTTTGGGTTAAATTCTGTCGTCAACACTTGACAGTTGCAGTTCTGAAGAGCGCACAGTTGAATCGTACTGCCTAAGGCGGAAAATCACCTGACAATTAACATCGCAGGAGCATTTTTGCATACAAATGTCTGAGTTCTAATGCGTATACAGTGTACGGTCCCTGTACGGACACCTCCCATAATCGGACACTTCTTATAAGCGGACTAGTTTTTTTGAATGTTTTCAAACTAATTAGGCTCCCTTAACCGAACACTACTATAGCCAGACACGGACACGAATTTTTCAGACTAAAACTCTAATAACCGAATAACTCGATGGTTTCGAAACTGTTTTTCCTCGCAAGTCCACTATCCTCTTTATTTGTGGGAAAGCACCACCAAAACGAGCAATTTATCACCGTAATAACCGGTACAGATCGCATTCGGCACCCAACGTGGGATCATTCTGATTTTAATATACCTTGGGGCGACCGGTATCGCAGTGTGTTCCGACATCAGTCTCATGTTTGACTACCGGCGTTTCGGGTTCGAATCCCGTCCACGACGTTCGTGGCCATGGATGTGCAGGAGGTGTATGCTGACAACTGTATTCTCCGAAACCAGTTTATGCCAATGAAACGTCAACTGGGCCACATGGATCAGTTGACGCGCTATGCCTCACAAGTGGTTAGGGCAATTGAGTATCCAAGCTATTCTCAAGCTTTCCTAACGCTATCTTAAGTTTCGTTAGGATTACCTCAGGACTTTTTTGTGTCCTACGTCATTGAAAATAGTAGGGGTTAGTCAAAAAATTATGGAAAAAAAAAACCAAAATATTCGGCGCTCAACGTGGGATCAGTGTGATTTTATCTGGGCGACGAAACTGAAATGGGCAATCGAATGCCGTTAGTTACAAGAGGCAAAAACCGAAACCTTTTTCGACCTGATCTTAAGGTTACTTTATGGCTTTTTCTGATTCCATATCGATGAATTTTACAGTAGAAAATAGTCGAAAAATGGTAGAAAATGTCCGAAGATATTCAGTGTCCAATGTGGGATCGGTGAGATTTTATGTGGCCAATGAGAGCAAAATAGGCAATGGAATTGCCAACTTAAAGCTGTCTTAGGGCATCTTCAAGCTTTTCTAAGGCAATCTTAAACTACCTTATGGTTTCTTTTTCAGTTCTACTTCATTGAAAACAGAAGAAATTAGTCGAATAAATGTCGAAAAAGCCCGAAAATATTCACAATGTAGGTTTTGATTTTATCTCGTCGACGAAAAAAAAAAAACAAAGGAAACGAAAATTTTATAGGCCTTTACCTAAGGCTACACTTTGTCTTTTTTCTTATCGTATATCAATAAAAATTAACGGTATTTCTACCGTTAATTTTTATTATAATAGTCGAAAATAGAAAGTCGGAAGATAATCGGCGCCCAATGTGGGGTCAGTAGGAATTAAGCCAATCATTAAAACCGAAAGGCAATTGAATAGTCGTGTGATCCAGTTAGTTACAAGGCACAAAACCGTAACCTTTTTAAATTTAACCTTAAGGCTGCCATATGATTTTCAAAATGTAAGATTTTGTTTCATTAGGCAGGAGATATCGCGCGTCTACATAATGACACCGAAATGCCCAGTCTGCACATACAGTAGGACCGAGCCTGGATAGTGACACTCAATAACCAAATGAGATGGGCGTAATAAAAAAGCGTTGCTATTTTTTGATATCGCTGGTTTGCATCCAAAAAGTTTCAAACTTTCCAACGTTTATGTTTTTGCCCCCAAATACAACCAGTGAGTGTTAACCCTTGGATCAGGGTGTGATTTCAAATTTTTAATGTCACTACGGTAGAGTAATGGTTATTTTATTTTTTTTTTTAAATTGGAAGGTTGCCTAAAAAACATATTGGCGTTCTTTTAAGCGGACACTCCCCATAGCCGGATAAAATTATTGGTCCCGATGGTGTCCGGTTATGAGAGCGTACAATGTATATCGGAAATGATGACGAATTGGATACTTCAGATTCGTTCACTTATGGTGACGGAATCTCAAGTGCCTAGATCCTTTGAAAAAATGGATCCCATTATCGATTTTAATTTATTTTAAATTAACTTTGTACTACAAAATAACGCTCAATAAAATTGCAAATGTCAGGGCCTCTCAATTCGTACACAAACACGCTGAGCGATTCATGGGTCGATCGATCAGGGAATGGATCATCATAAAAATTTAGATCATTGGTTCTTGGTTGCGATCCCCTTGGGAGGTGGCGAAGCTCTTTCCGGAGAGTCGTGAAATCAATTTTTAAAATTCAAAAATAAACGAAAATTCAAAAAATATTTCAACGACTTGAATTGTGTGATGGGATGCATGTTTTGGTTTGTCAGAAAGTAGTTTATCGAATTAATGATTTGGTCATTTTCTAACTTGACGCAACTCCTGAATTCAGACAGACTTCGATGAAGATAGTACCATAGTCAAATTACTCAAATATCAAATGAAATGATTTTTCTCTATTTTTTAAATGATGTTCACTATACCAAAAGTCCTCTAGAATTTGAATGACATTTAGGCTGAGTCTTTCAAACACAAAATACGCTTGCTTATTATGGAAAATATTTCAAAAACGGCTAATACCCCAGTGTAGATAAACATTTTACCTCGTATCAAATGGGGTAAAACTGATTTTTTTGATATGTTGTATATGGTTGCGGCCTTATTATGAATCTATGTTTTCGACCTCCTCTGTGGTCCGGAAGCCCTTGACGGAGGGGTTAAAGGAGAGTTTTTTTTTAGTTTTTTTTTTCATTTCTATATCTGTAAATATTACTCCCAGTAAAAAACTTTCTGTGACAAAATTAAAAATCACAAAATACATAAAAAGTGTTGTAACCATTTTTCCCCTATCTTAAATAGTTTTTGAGATAATCTCATTTGAAAAAGCCTTTTTGCACTTACTGTTTGTTCCCAGGAAATGGAAAATAAAAAGAAAAACTCCGTCATCTGTAACCGGCTGAAATTGACATCAGTTGTAAAACATTGCGCGACGATTATGAAAACGTACGTCAGCATACTTCTGACCGGTTCTGTGACCCATGCTGACCGTCTCAAAAACGCTCAAAATTATTTGCTATCTTCGTAATTGCGTAACCGGATGAATTTATATGGAAATTTTAGATGTTGAGTCCCTCCGTACGAAAATGTACGTCAGCATACTTCTGCCCGGTTGCGGGACCCATGCTGACCGTCTAGAAAACGCTCAAAAATATTTACTATCTTTGTCAGCGCGTAAGCGAATGAATTTACATATATGGAATTTTAGATCTTGAGTCCCTCGATACGAAAACGTACGTCAGTATACTCCTGACCGATCCCGTGACCCGTATTTTCCTATGACTGTTGGCTTACTTAATGTTCCCTGAAACATAAATAGAAAAAACATTAAATTGTTTGGGGATAAGAATGCGACTATTTTGACTGGTTTGTAAACATGACGCTGCGCCGCGTGGCTGAGCCATTGCGAACGGTATTAAACATTTCAGAGCATTTCCCGTAAGTTCAGATTATAGTCCAATCAAATTAAAGTTTCTACTTGAGCAAATTACTAAAGTTATTTTCCATCGATTTTTTAAAAAGTGCTCGGAGGAACATCACATAGTCTCAGAAAATTGAAAGTGAACGAAATCTCTGAAAAATCACAATTTTTTTTTTTTTTGAATTTCTTTTTAAAACGCCTTACACAGCTGAAAAATCTGAGAGAAAAAGAAAAAAGAAAGACTATGAAGATTTGTATAAAATATGTTATCACCATTTTTTCGGTATTTTAAATCTATGATCGGGCCGGGGGTTCGCGTGTATTTTTTTCACTCTAAGAGGATCGCGACAGCAGAAGGATTGAGAACCTCTGGTGTAGATGCAATGTAGCAGGCGCTGGCGTGCCAATAAATATCTGTAAAATTATTAATGCAATTCTAAATGCCTTTAGATTATAGTTTAGCATTTATGGATACAAATTACATGTTTGTATACTCGTACATAGTTACATTGGGTTAATTATGTTCGCATAAATGTGTCTAGTTAACGTCTGAGATGCCTCTCAACTAGTCGCCTATAACCCTGACACTTCACTATTATCTACTGACAAATAACTTCTCGTGTTTGCTATCAATTTGTTTGAAATTATTTAAATAATTTTATTTTGATTAGTGTAATATAGATAGATAGATAGATATAAAGATTCGAGCTACTTTCCCAGCAGGAAGGCACTGCGACCATAAAGATCTATTGTGCCGTAGCTCATTAATCCAAAAGACCGTCCACCCTTCTAATAAAGGGCAGTAAGTCTTTAGCAGGAATCAACCTGAATTCTGCAGTGCTGATAGTAGCTTGCCCGAGGAGTGACATCCTAAAACGCGCGATGGCGGGACATTCGCACAAAATGTGCTTGGTCGTTTCCACGTCCTCCAGACAAAGACGGCATTCAGTCTCGCTTGACAGACCCATCTTGTTCAGGTGATATCTGACCAAGTGATGGCCAGATAAGTACCCCACTAGGAGTCTTAGGTGGGTTCTACTCATTCGAGTAGTACCCTTGTGACTGAAGGGCATTATCAGCTCCTTTGATTGACGAAGGCCTGGAAGGTTATTCCAGTACTGTTGACGCAATCGTGCAAACCAATCAGTGATCCGCAGTTTGGCCGAGGCCAGTCCAAAGCCACAGTAAGGCTCAGGTCCATGAAAACGACTGGATGATCCTTGTCTAGCAAGTTCATCCGCAGCCTCGTTCCCCTCAATGCCCTGGTGGCCAGGCACCCAACACAAGAAGACTTGGTTATTGGTTGCCAACAGTTGAAGGAGATTGTAACACTCCTTCACCAGTTTTGAAGAGACCTTATATGAGGAGAGCGCTTTTATAGCTGCTTGGCTGTCTGAGTAGATAGCAATGTGAGCGCCGCGAAGTCCAGTTTCCAAGATTACCCTGGCGCAGACCTCAATGGCGTGGATCTCAGCTTGAAAAACGCTGGGCGAGATTCCCATTGCGATCGAAATCCTGGTGTTGGGTCCAAAGACACCTGCACCAACACCCTGTTCTGTTTTAGACCCATCGGTGAACCACTTGATACATCTAGGGTCTGGACAGGGTGTGCCATTTACCCATTCAGAGCGGTTAGGGATGAGGGCTGAATATTTTCTGCCGAAGCAAACCTCCGTGATCATGTAATCTGATCTCAAGCAGATCTGCACGTCAGGAATTTGATTCAGAATGCTCATGTGACCGCTTTCTTCACTACGTACGTCGGAAGTTAGACGAAGTCTAAGAGCATTTAGAGCTGCTGATTCTTGAATGAATATATGCAACGGAGTAAGTCCAATAATCGCCTCCAGGGCTGGCGTAGGACAAGTGCGCATAGCTCCAGTGATGCCAAGGCAGGCAAGGCGTTGAAGCTTATTGCACTTCAGTAAGACAGAAGATTGCTGAGTTTTCGGCCACCACACAAGCGCTGCGTAGGTCACCATAGGCCGCACCAGCATGGTGTATAACCACTCAATTATCTTTGGGGTGAGCCCCCATGTCCGTCCAAAGAAACTTCTGCAAGCCCACATTGTGCGTGTGGCTTTTCCAAGTACATTATCTATGTGAGTATTCCAGGTGAGTTTCGAGTCTAGAGTTACCCCGAGGCATTTAACTTCAGTGGAATAATCTAAGGTCGTGCCGCCTAACGAAATTGGATCCAAAGTTATATTTCGTTTTCGTGTGAACGGCACAACGACAGTTTTCTGTGGGTTTACATGTAAGCCCACAGCCACACACCAGCGTAGAACTATGTCAAGGGCCGACGTCATCACTTCAGTGATGGTAGATTCGAATTTGCCCCTGACTATGATAGTTAAATCATCCGCGTATCCGATAGTGAGATAACCGCGCTCATTAAGCATGGAAATCAGTTCGTCTACGACAAGGGACCACAAAAGGGGTGACAGAACGCCACCTTGTGGACAACCCTTTACGGCATTCACGCAAATGGATGTACTGCCTAGAGTTGAGTAAATATCCCGTCCACGGAGCATGGCGTCTATCCATGCAATGGTAGCGGGCGGGATGTCTCTGAGTTCCAGTGCTCTGGAAATGCACTCGTAGCCAGTATTATCGAAAGCCCCCTCAATGTCAAGAAACGCGCACAACGCGATTTCCTTTTCACTGAGGGACTTTTCGATTGTACTGACAAGGCTATGCAAGGCGGTTACTGTTGACTTACCCTTCGTGTACGCGAATTGCATACGATGTAGGGGGATTGACAGTTCCATCTTGTGCCTGATATGCAAATCAAGCAACTTTTCCATGGTTTTAAGGAAGTAAGGCTAATCGGTCTATAGGATTTGGGCATATGTTCCGGCTTATTGCCCGCTTTGGGTATGAAGACCACATTAACTTTCCTCCAAGGTTGTGGTATGTACCCTAGGGTGTAACTTGCCCTAAAAAGTTCGATTAGCGGAGTTATTATGATCTCCAAGCTGTTTTGTAACAGAGCGGGGAAGATGCCGTCTACACCGGGAGCTTTAAATGGCTCAAAGGATTCTATCGCCCATTTTACTTTGTCCATGTCAAAGATGACCCCCGATAAACTGCGAGCCCGGCTTACGGGAACCCGTTGGGGCCTCGCAGTTGGGCAGGGGTCACCATCAGACAGTACGGACCCAGGGAAATGGGTCTGAAGAAGCAACTTTAATGTTTCTTCTGGACCTTCAGTATACGAACTGTCTGGTCTCAATAGAAGGCCGACGCCGTTAGCTGAGTCTTTGGAAAGGGCTTTGTGAAGGCGCGCCGCTTCCGGTAGCGACTGAATGCTTTCACAATGTCTTTTCCAGCATTCTCGTTTGGAATGCCTAATGAGTTTGTTGTACTCGGTGAGAGCAGTTCTGTACTCATCCCACCTATTGAAGCGCTTGGCTTTGTTGAACATCCTCCTAACTTTAGATCGCTTGCGGGCCAATTCCTCGTTCCACCAGGGTACTTTTCGCCCCGACTCCACCGAACGTGAAACGGTACTATCTCTGTAGGAGGAAGTTAAAATTTCATTGAGCTCCTCAGCTGCAATCTCAATTTCCCCTGTAGTGCTTATGGGGCTGACCAGTAGTTCCGCTTTGGAGCTAACTAGTTCACGGAATTTAATCCAGTTAGTTTTCCTTGGACAAAAAGTATCCGAGCGAATGTCGGATTGTCCTAGGATGTCAAATCTGATGTGTCTATGATCTGAAAGAGACACTTCGTCCGACACGTGCCAGTTCGCAATGAACCTGGAGAAGAAACCGCTAGCAAGGGTGATGTCGAGTACCTCTGCCCTTGCCGCAGTGACAAAGGTAGGTTTGCACCCCCTGTTCAGGACATTCATATGTTTACACATAAGATAGTCAAGAAGGCGCTTACCTCTGTCGTTGATGTCGCTGCTACCCCACACCGTGTGGTGTGCGTTTGCATCGCAACCGATCACATAATGCCGGTTTGTACGTCGACAGAAGTCAACGAGCTGCTGGACCTCGAGTGGTGGAATCTCAACATTGTCAGATGGGAAGTAGGCAGACGCAACTACCACTTTCTGACGACCGTTGAGCGTGGATACCTCCACCAATGCTGCAGCTAGATCTCTAGAAATAAAATTGGTTAGTGGCAAGTAGTTGACGCATTTGTCGATCAGAAGCGCCGCACGCGGACAACCCGCTAACCTGTCATATATCAACTTACCAGTTGTTGTGTTTAGACCGCAAATTCGGCCACGGGCCACCCATGGCTCTTGAATAAGCGCAATGGTGGCCTGTTTATCGGCGAATAACCTGCACACAGTGGCCGATGCTCCTATTGCGTGGTGCAGGTTCGCTTGAAGCACCTTAATGGCGCTCATGGTCCTGCGAGGATAGCGAGCGTTGGACAAGGCACTTTTGCTTGCCCTGTCGGGAACTGTTGCCTCCGTCCCCCTTTTGTTGACGCTCCTTTCGGTGAGAGCCGCTGAGGTTCCTCGGGCTAAAGAAGTCCAAGGACGATTCAGAGGGACTGTATCGCTTAACGTTCAGTCCATCGACAGTCTCAACAACGGGCCTGGAGGCTCCGTCGAGCAGTGAGCTAGTAGGCAGCTCAGAGGAAACTGTGTTTGATGCATTTGGAGTTGCATCACACTCTGGTTTGTTTTGTTTTTCTTTTTTATTATTCATAGAAGCCCATGAATATCCGGGAAAAACAGTCACCGACGGCATCACCCGGTCTGCCGTCAGAAGTCTGGTTTAAAACTGGAGGTCGACAGGTATCCAGAGTTCGCATACTAGCGGCCAAGCAACCTCTTGACCATGCATCCCTCGGCGTATGCTGTTCCACCTTGGATTTAGGGTATGTTTATAAGGGAGATACCGCTCCCCGCCCGACCAAGTTTAGTCAGCGCTGATGGCACAGATAAGATTTTGCCAACAGCCTGCTTCCACCCGTCACCACGCGGAGGTAAAGGTCGCACTTTCTAGGGCATGACAGTTACGGCAAATGTACCATGGTGGTCCAAATGTTAGTCCCCCTGTCACACCTTCGGCTGACGGGCATTAGTGTAATATACTTCGATCCCATTTTGATACTACAAAGGAGAGTCTTAAGCTTCTGGTTAAGAATTCACAAGCTCAATTTTTATTTATTAATAATCTAGGACAAATGATTTAACATATTTATGAACTATCATCCTCATGTCGTTGGGAACTGAATCTGGACTTTAACGGGATCCGGAGTGCCATCATTAGTCCAAACGGCGACACCGAAAATTATGGATTTGACGCTAATTTCGGTTATTTTGGATATACTCTTTTTGATCGGTTACTCTCCGTCATGAGCGGAGGAGGGTGGTTATTCTGGTGGCAGTTACATAGCGTCCCATTGGAAGCATCATTCAAATATTAAAAATTGTTTCGCCGTTAGCGTTACCTAAACCCGCTAATTTGCCAACTTCAATCTGCTAACCAAAACAGCAAACTGTTAATTCAACAAATTTCTAATTTCTAAATCTGCCAATTTGATAAACTGTTAATTTGGAAGTCTGGATGGTTGTTTCTGATGTTAGCAGCATACGAACAGTTAATATGATATTTAGACTGTGTTTATGCCAAAGCGATTTCGCGTTGCGTAACATCGCAACATTTGCATAAAGTTGCCTTCGATTCAATTGTTCCGCAATCGAAAAAAGCACTTCTTCACTGTGCAGCGTTATGATGGCCGACTTATAGCTGGCGTTATCAAAGGGAACTCTTTTTAACCTTTGCGGCAGCCGGTTCTATGTACCGGAGCGATCCGTGTTTCACGGCCAAGAACTGTCACAACCCCTTCGACGCAAGAAGAAACATATGTGCGTGTGTCACACACTCTGACTACCCACCTCCCTCGATTCAGTTGTTAGTTTTAATTTTTATACCCTTCACGAATGTAATGGGATATATTAACATTGTCATGAAGTTTGCAAAGCACAGAAGGAAGCATCTCCGACCATATAAACTATATATATTTTTGGTCAGTATGACGAGATGAGTCGATTAAGCTTTGTCCGTCTGTCTGCCCGTTTATATGCAAACTAGTCTCTCAGTTTTAAAGCTATTAAACTGAAATTTTGTACACACCCTTCTTTCTATTGGACGCTGTGTCGGAACCAACGGAATCGGACCATGGCGTCATATAGCTGGCATAGGAACGGCCGGTCTAAAAGTAAGTCTTTGTTACAAAAACTTTTTTATTTCCAAAGATATCTTTATAAAATTTCACATTGATTGATCGTATTTGCCGCCAAATCACATTCCTGTATTTCGGTGAAATCGGCCCATTATTTTATATACCTCTCATAGGAACAGTGGAATCGGAACAAGCTTTACTACCAATTTCAAAGTGGTAAATGCAGAATGGATCTATATTGATAACAACACAGATTACTGAAGGTAATCTTCGCCTGCTAGCCGAAGGTTTGCGTGTTTTCTTATGTGTTATGCTTTAGGGGATGACCCTTTGATGCGAAAAGGATATTACGGTATGGGATGGGAAAAAGGGTACTAGTGACTCTCTAAAAGATCATTTTTGTGCGTTATTTGACATTCCACTTTCATTATGCGAAATAAATTTAAATTACTCGAAAAAATACTATTCAAGTTCAAGACTTCAGTCTCAAGAACATATTTATTATAAATCTCAAATTATTTACTGTTGAACCAGTCAGTTGAAAATATTTTCTTGCTCCGTACAGACACAATTTGCTGTTTTGTCTGTTTTCGCCAATGCACAATTTGCACAACAGGAATAAACAACAATACGATTAAAATAGCAAAAATAGAATTCTATAATGTGAAGATTATTAATAATCTAAAAATATAGAACGTTATCGTTTTAATTTTATTTCTTGTTTTTTTTTCTTGTTCGTCTGACAATTTTACCACCTTTGTATGAATATTTAAATTTATTTTGCATAATGAAAGTGAAATGTCAAATAGCGAACAAAAAGGATTTTTTAGAGAGTCACTAGTACAAACTTTCAGCTGAAACTACTCCAATTAAACGGCTAAATAAAGGGCTATATTATGCAAATATCGTGACGACAAAACAATCAGTGTCGCGAAAGAAGAATTTGATTGGCACGAAAATGAGACGCTAGGTGCGCTCGTTTCACCCCGTCTTAGATCACGAGTAAATCGAACACGCCATCGCAAATATCAAAACTTTTCAACTGTAAAGCCGAACATACACCATCCGGAATTCCTGTCCGGAAAACTGTTCAGGCCCGGCCTTTCGGTTTGCCTGAATATAGAATGCACCACACACCATCCGGAATTCCTGCCGGAAAAACTGATCAGACCCGGCCTTGAGGAATTCCGGATCGTGTATGACTGCTTCAGGCCGCCTCAAGGCGAACTGTCCGGCCGCGTGAGTAAAATGAATTGTCACTGGAGTTTATTTCAATAGACAAATGTATTAGGTGTACAGACGGCTGTGTCGGAAAACGGCGGAAGCAGAGTTGTACACCCAATATTTGAAACACATTGCCGGACAGTTTGCCTTGAGGCGGCCGGACAGGCCGCCTGAAGGCCTGGCGGGAACGATTTTCCTTCCGGTCGCCTGAAGGCGGTCTGAAACGACCATACACGATCCGGAATTCCTCAAGGCCGGGCCTGATCAGCTTTTCCGGACAGGAATTCCGGATGGTGTATGTTCGGCTTAAATTTATATGAATACCATATGCTATTCTGGAACAATTGTCTGCATTACACTAACAAATATGTCCCCGATAGTTTTCGATGGAGTTCTGCTGCAGGGATCTGGTTGTGTTAATATGTTTCATGGTTGAAAAGTAATTCATTATGGCTCGTTTTCTCAATGTCTGGTTAAGCTGGCAGTTAGCTATACGGGACACTAAATTAAACATTAGTGTATGTAACGGTCAAAATATGATAATACAGTAGAAAAATCGGCTAATGCAGTAGAAAATCAGATGATTTTCTTGTCGAAATTAGTACCGTCTCTCAGCATTAGTTTGCGTCTGAGTTGTTTTCAAACCCTCTTCTATCAAATGAATTTCCAGAACTCTATTCTTTGTAACCAGTTTAATCGTCTCATTTGAATGTGAAAACATAACAAATTCTAGCTGTCAAAATCTCAGCGGCCCGTATCAGTATGTTTGGAATTATCGTCGAATTTAACTGGAGGATGGTTGCCGTTTAGTGCTTATCTATAGGATAATCTTTAACCGGACATGGTGAACACAGTCGTATGACGAGTTCCGCATGAATTAGTACTTATTTTTGTAACTGAAAGGAAAAGTGCACTCATGCGCTGATTCTACTACGCCATTGTTGTTGTGGTAGTAGCAACGCATCTGGCGTTGAAGGGGTTTGGCAGCTCTTGGGCGTTGCTGATGGAACGGGTTGCTCCGGTGCGTAGAACCGGCTGCTGTAGGAGCACTACTACGTCAGTCATTTGTTTTGCTTCCTGACATGTTGGGAACAACTGATTCCACGATTCACGCTTTTGACTTTTCTGGTTCGGGAACTGTTCTATATCTTTCTTTGCAGCCCGTTCTGTCACCAAGAAACACGGCTAGTTAGCAAAGTTGTCAACCCCCCTTGGGCCGACGAGATATCACAGCTGAATCTGATTGTTTGTGTGGTAATTGATTACATACCGAGTGAAATGAACGCACCTTTTGCATGCATCCTCTCAAAATATATTTATATACTGTTCGTACATACCTACATACGTGTGCCACTTACAATGTGTAAAAATAAATAAATGGTATTTTTTTTTAAATTTAGCCAGATGTAATGGCGTAATAATGGACTGGTTAAAAAAGACACCGAAAGGAAGGTCAAGAATTGTTAATTTGTATGCATTACGTAAACTGTGTATACGAGTATGTATTGTACGTACATAGTTCTTTGAAAAGTCGCAAAATAAATTTATCTAAATTAAGACGATGAGGATGTATCGCATTCTGTTGCGTTACAAAATTGTTTCATGTCTCGATTAATAGACAGTTGATAATGGCAGGTGTGTATTGGTTTGGATTTCCACTAAGTAATAAATAAATAATTTATTAATTGAAGAGAGGAACAAAAAGAGAAAGATGGTCACCTATTTTATTTTATCGTAAAAGCTTAGTATTGAGAAACAATTATGTACATAATTAATTTGTGCAATTGTTGCTTATGTCCTATTTGAAAAATAGTATTGTAGCGGGACATAAATAAAATAAATTCACTCACACTGAAAACACTTTTGGAGCTAATAAGAACAAACTGGAATTTTTATCCAAGTTTGTTCCGTAGTTTTTGTGTTTATCGTGGTTACACAAAAAATCCTTTTCAAAACAAACCAGGCCGAAGCTTTGCTTCGGCCCGGAGTCCGAAGCGTATATACCCTAGACTTCTACAGACCTAGTGGAGATACCAAAAGTACCAATTGGCAACGACCATATGCATTAAGAATGGGTCTCCTATATGGCCAGTTCATAGGAGAGGTTGGCACTCATTCATTAGGATCTTGACCATTCTCAAAATCAATTAACTAACTAACCCATTCTACAATATTTGTCGAATTTTTCAAGTCGCTAGCTTTATTCTATCGGAAGGTATTGCTTATTTGAAGTTTCACTTGTAGAGGAGGTAAGGGTTCCTTAGGTCGGATCTTGCTCATCATTGCCACCAACCAATTAGATCACCCTACAACCATTTAATCAAAATTTCAAGTCTCTAACTTCACTCTATCGAAAGTTATCGCTTATTTAAAGTTTCGTTTGTAGGGGAAGTAGGGGTTTCGTTGATCGGATGTTACCCAGCTTTAATGCCAACTAACTCAATCTCACTTCGAACATTTGACCAAAATTTCAAGTCACTGGCTTCATTCCATCAAAAGTTATCGCTTATTTGAAGTTTCATATGTAGGGGAGGTGGGGGTTCCTTGGGTTGGATCTTGCCCATATTCAACACCAACTACGTAGGTCTTACTGGCAACATTCCACCAAATTTTTAACTCGTTAGTATCATTCTATCAAAAGTTATCGCTTATTTGAAGTTTCATTTGTAGGGGAGGTAGGGGTTGCTTGAGTCGGATCTTACCCATTTTCAATACCAACCAAGTAGATCCTACTAACAACATTTTGTCAAATTTTCAACTCGCTAGTGTCATTCTATCGAAAGTTATCGTAATTAAAGGAATATTGAATTTTTTTAAATTTGTAGGGGAGGTAGGCGTTCCTTTGATCCGATTATGCCCAACTTACTAGAACTCAAGCATCTTCTCACCCCAGGGTTACATGCCAAAAATCAGGCGTCTACGTCAATTGGTTCAAGAGTTATAGACAAAAAACCCGAAAAGTAGGGTAGTACGGGGCTCTTTGTAAGAAAATTACCGTTAGTTTTCAACTGGTCGGGTAATCTTATAAACTCCTGGGAAAATAAAATTTTCCCAGGAGTTTATAAGATTACCCTCACGAGTAATCTACCAAAGCTAGAGCTTTTCATATTTATTTAGTCGGAAGTTACAGATACATTTAAGTATTTTACATATGTAGGGGAGGTAGGCGTTCTCTTGGCTTGATCATGCCCATTTTCAATACCATCCAACTAGATCACACTTCCAACATTTGACCAAAATTTCAAGGCTTTAGCTTCATTCTATTGAAAGTTATCGTGCGAACGGACAGACAGACAGACAGACAGACATGGCTTAATCGAATCAGGAGGTGACCCTGATCATTTATATATATACATTGCTATACCTCCGGAGCCTCCTTTAAGGTGTTACATATTTCCGTCGTGACAAAAACAATATACCCTATACTAAAAGTCTAGGGTATAAAAATTGTGACTGTTCCATGTGGCCCAGTTGAGGTTTTGTCGGCATAAACTGGTTTCGGAGAATGCAATTGCATGCACCTCCTGTACATCCATGGCCATGGATTCGAACCCGAAACGCCGGTAGTCAAACATGAGACCGATGCCTCAACACACTGCGCTACCGGTCGCCCCGTATCACTCCGTGATACCACCTTGAACTAATCACATCCACCGAACAAAACCTACTTCGCAATCTAGACGAAGCTGACAATGATACGATGTAGCTGACCTACACTTATCTCCAGGTCATCCAAATCGCTGATTTATTGTAGTAGGCTTGGATCCTACTGGTTTTCCTACCACCAGCCAAGGCAGTACAGGAACAGAGCAAATGGAAAGAGTTCTTCTCCTCATTCTCGTCTCCACAGCTGCTGCAATAATCATTGTGCGGGACTCGAAGTTTCCTGGCATGTTCTCCAAAAGGACAATTGCTTGTGATAACCATAACCCTCACAACATTCCTAATGGGGTTTTTATCCAAGAGCAGCAACCCTGAAGAGCGGAACGGGTTCAGTAGGCCACATTTGCCTAATTACATGGTATCTGCTACCAATACTCCATCTGGTGTTTGTTCTGGCGGTCGCAGCAGCCTTTAAGGCCAATTTACAAGCTGGAAGAGGCATCCTTATGTCACGGAAGCTTTCGCTGAACATAGTGGTTGTACCCTTACAAGTCAGGTCATGCACCCTGCTGTTTCCGACAAACCCGAACTTAGTCCATATTGCAGTTTAAGTGTAATATTCGTCATAATTTCTTGGTCTATTTGACCTCAATTGTTGACAAACTAAAAGAAAAGATTCGAAGGATAAAGCGGGATCTGAGAAATGTTCGCGTGATCGCTTTTTTAGGTGGAACAACAAGAACTGTTCCGCGAAAAACAGAGCAGATGCGAGCGGTAACTATGATCTATGAGAAGCTCAAAGAACGGCGCTAGAAAATCTTTGAATTATTTAGGGTGTTAAATCAACGAGAAACAGAAAGAACGGTAGTCGTTAAGAAATTAAGGGCCGTTTTCTCAATGTCTAGTTAAATCTAATCCAGTAGATAAACACTAAACGGCACCCATCTTCCGGTTAAGAATTTATCGGACAATAATTCCAAACAGCTGATACGGGCTGCTGAGATTTTGACAGCTAGAACTGTTTACATTCGCACATTCAAATGAGGCAATTAATGTGGTCATAAGGAACAGAGTGCTGTATATTCATTCGAATGAAACGGATCTGAAACCAACTCAGCCGCAAAATAATGCTGAGAGGTGGCACAGACGTAGAATAGAATTGAACAGGTGGCGGAATTCCGCCAAGAAAATCAGCTGACTTTCTACTGCATTAGCTGCGCTGTGGACTGCATTATCATATTTTGAGCGTTGCATGCGCTACGGTTGAATTTAGTGTCCCGGATAGCTAACTGGCAGTTTAACCAGACATTGAGAAAACGGGCCTAAGTCTTTGTAATAACAAGGAAAATATAACAATTTTCCATTTTTCTTGGTGAACAAATCTCCGAATTGTCAGTAATGGATTCGCCTTGCATATTGTTTTTAAATTCTAGGCACCTATAACACACATTCATTTTTATGTATCTGCATATTAAGATATGTAATAGAACTTGATAGATTCGATGCATAGATACATTTTGCGAAAAAGATACAGTGTCTGTGTCAACATGCGTTATCATCTATGTACTCGTCTCTTGTAACTGTCGTTTGTTTTCAATAAAAAAAAAACAATGAGTTAGTCGGCGACGACGAGATTAATCACTTCTCACAACGAAAGTTATTGATAAGAAGTTGTTGATAAACGTTTAAATTAGTTGGACAGTGGCAACAAGAAAATGTTTGCTGTTATCTGTATTTTACAAAGATGTTTTGGATTATGAACAAAAACAAAACGCCAACACCTTTGCTAGTGAAATTTATGACCGGGAGCATTCCTAGTTGACCGGGCGACGCATAGTGGTTTGGTTCGCATATTTTACCAATTATGGGTTTTAAATTGAAACGATTCCGCACTCCTCTTGCGTGGCCTCTGCTCGCTACGCGAGCCCTAGAACGCTCGCTCTGAACCTACCCTGGTGAAATAGGAATATATCACAGAGATATATAGAAGAAGATAATACCAGTAAATGTGACGCAACTCTACCACATACGATCTGCTAAAAAGTAAATAAAGAGACATACGTTCGCTATTCCGGAACACCCGACTGGTCCATATAGTCACCATATGATTTGAACCAACCTGTCAAACTCATATTCCCCTCATACTCCCCCCTTGCGGCGAAAGATGTTAGAAGTGTTATCAGATGAAAAAAATTGAGCCCATCCCTTTTTGTCATCCTTTTCGTATCCGTCCAATATTTGTTCATGCAAATTCCCCAGCAAACCAATAAACGAGCATATCTCAACTCAGAGTATTCATCTGACATCATACCCGGAGTGAATTCAATTAAATTCCTGTACGTGTGCCCCTGATTCGTCCCAATTGTGCGCAACCTCCGCCGGTATTTGTACTAATCCTAACGCGTCGGTAGATTAATGTTTTGAGGCGTCAGTTTCATGTCTCATGCTACCAGTCAGTTACGGGTTCGAGTCCCGTTCACGTCGTAGTCATTGATGTTTGTGTTGTCTTCCCCTGTGGTGTGAGGCGTAACAATAATGCGCGAACCAGAATGAACGCAGAAAGCAGCGGCAGCGAAGTAACAACAACATGCAGATCTGCTTTTGCCGCTGAGTTCAATCTAGGTGGCTTAAGGGAAATGCATGGTTTCTGACTTGACATTTCGGTTGCCGCTGCTGCTGCATTCTGCCTCGGGCATAAGCACCAAATTTTCCCGAATTGCCGTAGGTATCTCTCTCCATTGCCCTAACCCCTTGTGGGGCATAGCGCGTCAACTGTTCCATGTGGCCCAGTTGATATTTCGTCGGCATAAACTTGTTTTAGATAATTGAGTTGCCAGCATGCACATCCATGGCCACGAACGTCGTCGTGGACGGGGTTCAAACCCGAAACGCCGGTAGTCAAACATGAGGCTGATGCCTCAACACACTGCGCTACCGGTCGCCCTAAAGGAGGTTCATGCTAGCAGCATGTATCGTCCGAAACCAGTTTATGCTAACGAAACGTCAACTAAGCCACATGGGAATAGTTGACGCGCTATATCCCACTAGGGGTTGGGGCAAAAATTAGTAGTAGTAACGCGCCACTTTATTGTACATTTATAACGGACGTATTTTGGGTTTTCTGACAACCAGTTCAGTAGATGGTCCTAAGTTTAACCAGTTTTTTTTTTTTAATTACCCTGGCCACACACTGTCGAGCTAGAAGATTTGTGTGAAGTGTGTTTCTTGTGCCATTCGGAGGACACTTGTGCCATGCTCGTGTTCAAGTTCGAGTTCATGTTCGACAGAGTGTGGCCGGGCTAATAGTGATTAAAATTATCGCATAACTATCGACAGTAAAATCTATCGATCGTTAAGATTTTTTTGTATTATCGAATTACTATCGAATATCTATCGATAGTAAAACTAGCGAACACTATTTTGAGTGTAAAAAATAATGAGACATGAACTACAGGGTAGTTTATCGACCAATCGCTCCTTGAGCCTGTCATTTTCACTTTCCTTTTGATAGCATTTGTGTCTACTTGAAAGCAGTCCGTTATTCCGTAATCTTTATTGTATTCTGTGTGTGCTGACGTCTTCTAATGATTTTGCAAGTGCATCTGCTAGACGAATAAATTAATAATAATCGTACCTCTACATTTATTTTATTTATTCAAGTGGCTATTAAAGATTAGCTAAAGGTGACAAATGGCCCATTCTAACTTTCAATATTGATTATACTCGTATATGCTTAAAAAAAGTATACATTTACCACGTATGCATCAAATGATTTCTTACCTTGCAAACTTTTATCTATGCCAACATTTGTCACAAATACGTTTTATTACTACTGAATTTGATAAGAGTAGCGTATCCAGTAAAAAAAAGAATGAACAAATTTATGGCAGAGTGTTTGTTTCATCAAAAAATGCGTGCGATTACTATCGTCTCCGTTGGTAAGATGCGATAATATGAATTTTGAGTAAGGGATGAGGTATTGACCCTGGAAAAATTATACCAAATATGTGCATTTATTCTCCAATTCGTGTAATTGACGCCCATCCTAAGAATCAATCAAGAATACCTAACCTTGAGTTCCCGTGACCGAAATATTCGCTTAGCCTAAAAAGTTAATATTTTTTTTTTTGCCGTAAAGTTTTTTTTATTGAGTTTCAACATAGAGAAATATCAGCATGAATATAAACAAAGGCGATAGCAGTGACACTTTCGTATAAACTGTATTAACAGCCTTATCACTACTTTGCAAAATATTATAAATCTTTGCACTGAAAAAAAAAATAATAAATTGAAATCATCATAATTCCTAGAAAACTTTATGTAACATAAATACCAGATAAAGGGGGCGTGCTCTTATTTTTATTAAATATATTTATTTTAAATAAATCGAGGTTTATTTCAAAATTAATGATAATCATTCTAATATGGGTTCTTCGTTCGTATATAACAAATAAATCACCTATCGCTATCAGACAAATTCTATGGCGAATAGCTCGAAAACAAAAGTGAATGGCAATAGTACAATATGAATCAGTTTTTAGAGTAGATTGTGAGTATTAATATCCGATCAAATATATTATAATGGCTGAGAGTTCAATTAAAATTTGGTACTTTCAATGGATAATTATCGTGGGGCTGTTGCGTTGAGGTGACAATTTAATGTCTGCAACGGTTGCAGGAGTGGAAGTAGTTGACGTTGCCGCGAAGGCCTGTCAGGCATCAAAATGTCAAAACTTCCTACCTAAGTTGGTCAATCGACGCGTGCTGGCTGGCCTGCTCGTGACGGGAGTGATAGGGTGGGTAAACGACCACTCACCCGTTGACACTTTAAATGTTACGCGTCTGCCCGAGACAACACGACACTTAGATCAAGAAAAAAATCAAATAAAAGCAAATAAAATGCTGGACGAAGTGTCACAGCAGAAAAACTCAAAGACGACTACCCCAAGAGGGATGTAAATCATCACCTCTGGAACTTCCGCGAAACGCGGGGAGCCAAGATGTTGAGGCTCTGGCGCTCCAATCCCATCCAACCATGTCTAGGGCGCGCCTCGGATTCCCAGACCCCGAACTTAAACTAACTAGAAACAGAGAGGGTAGAAGCTCTACATCAGGAGCTTAGAGGACACGACGGCAACTATTTAATTAACCATTGCAGTTCGTAAAAAAAATCACAAACGAAAACCGAAAAGAGCAACTCAAACGACACAAAACATTAATGTAACCCGCTGTCCGTGAGATGATCTTTGTCAGCGCCGCCGTTGATCCGGAAGCACCTCCCTCACCTCAAGTATACACCGCCAGCCATATACGCCTCCACACACACCTCCACACACACAACTCTGCCCTCGCTTCTCAACTCACCCACGAACGCGTTTCTATTCTTTTCCTTTCCTCACGATTTGAATTACAATTTCAGTTTATTTCCGCTCCACACTCACAATTTATTCGCGTAATCCTTGCCGGATGATAGCTCTTGAATTTTAAATGTAGTGCCCGCTCCTATTTATCTGCACAGCATGCAGGAATTTTGCAACGACGACGGGACACGGCGCGGCGATCCAATCAAAATTTTAATGGGATCGCGAGCGGATGAGACTGCGAGCACGCACGCGTTCCAGCACAAACGAGACGTCATTCACTTTAATCTAAGAAACCTCGAAAGGGAGGTTCAACACTTCAAGCGGGAACCTTCCGACGATACCACCTATTAAAACTGCTATTGCTACACTACATAGAGAGGAGGTACAAGCTTCGATTGAGGAACTTAAACTAAATCCATTACTCTCGGTACGACCACCAACCAAATCATCGGATGAAGAAAGATCGCCAAGGGCAACAAGGACTATACTTGCTCATTTTTGATCTGGTTGGTGCTTTCGGCTAAACTCGTACCTGTCCCACATCGACCCTACAGTTCGTAACAACTGCCCACCGTGTCACGGTACCTCCAACAACGTGAAACATATTTTCAACTGTCCAGCAGCACCCACGCAACTGAAACCTATAGCGCTCTGGGAAACCCTACCGAGGTGGCCAGGTGCACGGACACTACCGTAACTTTTAAAAATAAAGTGTAATAAATATTTTGCGAATGTATGAAATTAGTACTAAATAGGCCCGAATTTATTTTATTACACATCTTTCAATTATGTCCAATTATGTCCGCTACTTTTGCTCCGCCACACAGTGGAGTATATGTACCAAAAACCTGGCCAAAATTACTATATTAAGTGGAATTTACCATATGGAAATACATAAATAAAGAATTTAAGGTATTTTCAGAATGTATTTTAATAATAATTTATAAAATAAAAAAAAAACTAAAATATAATACAAAATTAGCCATCGAAATGCAAAACAGTGCATCAACCTTATCAATCCGATTCAAAAGTTATCCATCATATTGCTTAGGTTGTACCTTTTGCCCAAAAAGGTCCTTTTGTTCTGTCCATACGGCTCAAAATGCTTTCGATAGTATTTCAGAGCATTGGTCTCATCATCCCTATTCAAAAATATTGTACCTATATTGGCTCGGTTTCACTTCATGCCCAAGAAGGTCCTCTTGCCCAGACCAAATGATTCAAAATGCCTTCAACACCCCAGTGCATTGGTCTCATCACTCCTAATCAGGCTGTTGGCTCGGTTTTGTATCCGTTTGACTTCATGCCCAAAAATGTCCTGTTGTCCTCACGTCCACCAGCAGCACCACCAAAACGTCATCGGGTTATGCTTAGAATCACTTAAGCAAGCTATGTACCAAACTTGGTCGAAATTGGACCACGGCAAATGCTCGAAGAAGAAGAACAAACTTTTTTAGAAAAGACTTAGGCGAGAAACTTTTCCATCTTAAAACACTAAAAGTACCGTTAGATAAGTCGAAAAATCCAAAAACCCGCGACAGGGCTGTACTAAGGGCCACGCAAGGAATTTACATACCAAATTTGGTTGAGATTGGACAACGAGAAGTGCCCGGATCAATTATTTGAATATATGAGACCGGCTACAAATACGAAAAAGTTCAAACATGTGGGAAAAGTTAGTGTGAGAGAAACGAGAACCAATTCATTCATGGTCATTTACAAGAAACATTGAACTAAATCTTCATCTAGAAACGATAGCACGGGACGCCACGAAATACGTATTTTTTGCAGTCAAGTGGTAATAATAGTAAAAAAAAAAATATAGCTACTCGAAACACGGTCGTCTGCGGTTCAAGCCCCGAAACGGGAACAAATACTTTTTATTCTCAAATTCCCTTTTTTTAATTTTCCAAGCTTAGTAGTTTCGTACGGATAGAAGCACTCATCAGGTCTTGCATCTTTGCAGCTATTCGTGTGCAAGACGACCACGAAAGTGTGAGAATTCTGTTAGTATAAGCCGTGAAGGCGTGATTTTACTTGAAAACTCGACCGTGGAGGTCTAGATGGTGTGAAGCACTTATATTAACTCACTAGAGGGGGTAGAGGGAGGGTGAGAATTGGAGATATTTGTTCCCTGGCAATTTTATTTTATGTATTTAATGTTCTTGCAATGTACAAGTGCGAATTATTTCAGTAAAAATTGGAATTTTTGTGACACTTTCATTCTGCACACCAACTTAGTATGGGTTTTTTGCATTTTTTGCTACTCGAAACACGGTCGTCTGCGGTTCAAGCCCCGTAACGGGAACAAATACTTTTCATTCTCAATTTCCTTTTATTTAATTTTTCCAAGCTTAGTAGTTTCGTACGGATAGAAGCACTCATCATTACCGAGCTAAGCTGCAGACGCATACTAAATTGGTGTGCATTCCCATTTTCACCGAAATAATTCGCGTTTGCACATTATGCAAGAACATTGAATACATAAATAAAAAAAATATATATATTTCCATAACTGCAAGTAAGATAAAATATTTTTTTTCCTCCATTTTCCATATCCATAATTGCTATTTTTTATCTGCACTGAAAACCACCCGAGAAAAATTAAGTTAGCGAGTACAAGTTAATGCGAATAAAATTCTGCCTGAGTTCTGACCCCCAGCGTGAGTGCGGGTGATGAGTGGTTGAGGGGAAGGGAAAAGATGCAGCCGTTAGTCTAGCGTTAGAAAAAGCCGATTTGAAAGGGGTGTACCATACTTTATGTTTTCGACTTTTGGCCAGGTTTTTAGCTCAAGTACTCCACTGTGCGCCAGCTTTTTTTTACCACTTTTCACTTTTCCATGAAATTGTACAATTTGTCGAGCATGACGATTTGAGCGTGATGATCTGAACCTGATGATCTGAGCGTGAAGTGACGCAAAATTTAGTCTAACTCCTAGCCATAGGACAGATTCGTTGTACTATGTGTCATGAATGATGTATCGAGCGTGACGATCTGAGCGTGATGGAACATTTAGTGCAACCCCCAGCCAGAAGGATATAACAGATCTGTGTCAACAAAATGCAAACACACCCTTTAAACCGCTGACCTGCTAAACGTAGTTAATTTCAAATGAACATACTCAAATACTTTTATTATTGCTCCCCGTCACAAGGACCAGTAAATCTTTAATTGAGCTATATCTGACAGATATTGTTTATTATAGGTTTGTTAACTCACAAATGTGTAACGGAAATGTGTCATACTGAAGAACTTTGCACCATGATTTCCAATTCATCATTCTTCTGCATTAGTCAACTGACGCCACGCTACATATTTCTCACTGATACTGATAATTAACAGGCCACAATCCACTTGTACTTTGCCCTATACAAACGGAATCAATGGGAGAGTGACGTATACGTGACGAAACTTTCCTATGAAGGTAAACAAAAAAAAAATATGATTGTCAAACTGCCACTCAAAACTCGCAAATTTGCCAAAAACCATACATGCTTACGATTTTCCTATCTCTGCATATTTCTGATGTTAGTTTTGAATACATAAATAAAAAGTGGTAGATAAAGTTGGGTAAGCATAAAATGTATATAAATAATATAGCGGCATATTGTAAAATCTTGAAAATAAATATAGACTTCGCAAAAGCTTCTGTCGTTATGCAATCAAAATATGATTATATAAAATATAAGTAATATAAAATGTCATTGCCAAAAATACAATTCCTTCTTTATGTGTGATTACTGATTAGATTAGCTAGCTATCAGATACAAGTAAAATTTGTACAGATAAGTATACGGAGAGAAAAATTGTTAGCAGCTCGCTTTGTTTGTACAATCGAGCAGAACAGAATAGCAGGGAAAAAAATGATACACAACAGTGAAGGAATAATTTAGGCGAAATGGAGTGTTTCCTTGTGTGTCATTGGTTTAGTTAGCGTCCAAACCTCAACTCATAGTCAAGAAAATATAATTCTAATATGTCACCATCATCGTGGCTTGACCGGCCAACATCGGACCTTAGCCTTCTGGATCGTTTTCCTCCAATTGTTTCAGTCAAATCATCGCGTCATCCAGTTTTGGAAGCCCGGCAAAATTTCGACGTCAGCTTCCCCTGAATCTTTCCAACGAGCTCTTGGTCCTCTTCTCAGCATTAGCTGATGCGATCTTTCAAAATTCGTTTAGGCATGCGGCAGTTGCCCATTCGTTGCAAATGTCCTGAATGTTCTGCCCATTTAAGTCGTTGTAGCTTCAGCTTATCGTACAGTGCATAACGCTCATTATTCTAGCGTAATTGTAATATATCCGGCTCAGTTGCGCAAAAAACACACGGTTCTTATGTGCTTCCCCGTGAGAGTGAATATACCATGCACTCGTGTGTACCTCCCATGAGGTAATATTACCTTTCAGCGTTTATACAGTCGTGGCCACAATTATTTATACAAAGCAAATCACAAAGAAAAATAGCAATGAAATGAAAATAACTCTTTCAATTTATAGAACAACAAAATGAAATTTTATTCAGGTGTTCTCTGGAAAGTTCATAATTACTTAACAAAAACAAAATTAGAATAAAGTATCGAAGAGCAATGAAAAAAATGCTATCCCTTAGGTTAGGTTAGGTGGCGGCCTCACGGCCCCGCATAGACCACTTGGGTCCATAGCGATACCACAAAGAAAAACAACAGAGATCGTTAGGTGTTGTTATCAGTCGTAATCAACAAGTCCTTGTTGAGCTCGAAGGTTTTCGTCGCGCTTGCGAATCTTAGAAGATTCATTATGTTAAGGTTTGCAATCGGTTTAAGGTTGCGGGGAAAGTAGTCTCCAAGATATGTATGCCTTGAACTTGCGAGTGCCGGGCATTCGCACAGGAGGTGCTCTAAAGTTTCTTTGGTATTTGGAAGCTTGCAGTTCCTGCAGCCGCTGTCTGTGATCAGTCCCAGTCTGTGTGCGTGCTCACCTATTAGGCAGTGACCCGTTAATAAGCCCACTAGCATTGCACATTCACCCCTAGAGAGGCCTAAGAGTATATCGGTTTTCTTAGTGTTGTACGAGTTCCAGAATTCTCTCGTAATTCTGGAGTTGACGGTTCTGTTCCAATTTTGGTTGGCCCGTTGCATCATCTGAGAGTCAATTTTTGTTCTTAGTGTTTGTATTGGAATAGGAGTTGCTATTGTCATTGTGGCGTCCAATGCAGCACCCTGCTTTGCGAGTCCATCCGCAATATCATTGCCAAGGCAACCGCTGTGGCCTGGTATCCATCGGAGCTCCAGTTTCCTTGAGGTGCCCGGTCTCTGGAGAATTGAGAGACAGTTAAGCACTGTCTCTGATCTGATAGTGTCTGACTGCAGCGCTTTCAGCGCAGCTTGACTGTCTGAGTGAATGTAGATGTTGCCCATCCTGCGTGTTGTTGAGACTAGCTCCGCAGCTTTTTGTATCGCTACCACCTCCGCCTGGAAGATGCTGCACTCGTTCGGTAGTCGAAGCGATAAATTGTGTAGGAGCTCCGGCGAATGAACCGCGGCTCCAACACCTGTTTCGGTCTTAGAGCCATCCGTATAGGTTGGGAATTCTTAGGTCTGTTCTCGCCTGTGGAGTAGAAATCCCTTTCTGATATGGCTACCCGGAATTTTCTCTTGGAGTCAATTACCGGTTTAATGAGGTCTGTATTCTCGAGAGGCAGTTTGATGTTACGATGCCCATAGGGCTTCGTGCTAAATTGCCCCGTTTCTAAGTCTTAGTGCATATTTGGACGCTGCGTTCACTAGAAACAGGTCCAGTGGGGGTAGGTTCGTAAGGGTGTTTAGGGAGTTTGTGGACGTGGTTCTCATCGCTCCTGTGATTCCCAAACATCCCAGTCTTTGGATCTTTTCCAGACAGAGCCTTGCTGTAGATTCAAGGTTTTTTTAGTGTATTATGTAAGCAGGCCCAGTTGACATGACTAGCTTTGGCATGCGTTTAGACAAATATATTGCTTTCTCACTGGCTGATGGCTGCATTTCTGAAGTAGTGAGAAGGCAATATATTTGTCTAAACGCATCCCATAATACCCCAAAGAACCTTTTATGTATGTATTTAGATAAACAACCAGTTTTCACTTTTTCGCAGATTTTGTGGAAAGACGAGATGCAAATCATCACGTGCACATAATTTTGGTCTTATTGATGGGTCTGCAAATAATTTTGACCACTTCATTTTTAATTTTGTTCTTTACGCTGTGATATTTTATTATAATTTTACTTAAGTATGTAATTATAAACTTCTCAAAGAAAACTTGAATAAAAATTAATTCTGTTGCTATATAAATTAAAAGAGTTATTTGTATTGCATTTCAATTTTTCTTTGTGATTTGCTTTGTGTAAATAATTGTGGCCTCGACTGTATCAAGCCACGATAGGCGTTACGCATGCCTGAGAGAGTAGGCTTGAAAAACGTGCATTGATTAAAGTAATATTTTCGTTGTCACGTTATGTGTATAGCACACACTTATATGGTAATTAAAAATATAAATAATGGGAGGAGAAAAAATACCAGCGACTAGTACATGTTATTAGAAATTTTGTACGATCATGATGACTATTCGGTTTTTTCGAGATTGTAGCATTTAATCTGGCAGAAAAGCTCACGCTTCATTCGGTTGATCCCTATGGATGTATGCAAAATGTGCGTCTGATAAATTTGCGGATTCGAATGACGTTATTGCTTCAATTTAATTTTGATATACATAAAAAAAGGGCATTACAGGTGAAGTAAGTGCTTCACTATTGAGCTTTGGACATTTCGGTCCTCTTAATATAAACTAATAACCAATAATGCCCTAATGTGTTGGCTTTCCAATGGACAAATTCGTATATGACCTATGAGGATCGTACTATTGAATCTTGTGCTTTAACAAGGCTTGGCAGCCGTCGATCTCCCGGGTCGCGGCTCATGAGAACCCGTGTGATATTATCCCGACTCATAATGGTCATATGAGGTATTAAAACTCGACGTTTAATTTGGTTATGATTCCTCAAGATGCTGTCAAAACTTAATGGATCGTTTGTGCGTGCCTTAAGGCGTCGACTTTTTTTAACTAGGGCTTTTGGGCCGTTCTTTTCGTGGACCACTTTTTCAGTGTAAGAGATACGTTAATTGTTATTTCAAAAATGGATCAGTTTATTGTGAGGATACCACCACAAAAAGTTCACACAACAAGGCAATCCGACAGCCGATCAAAAACAATTAGCCAATGGCGTAACTGTAAGAACTCCAGATAATTTTCAATAGGCGCCGCGACGACGATTCGAATATGTTCCGGGTAGGGATTTAAACCCGCCACATCTCGCTTGGTAGATTTTTTTTTCCAATGAGCTTCCACGACCACTTCATCTGTACATACTAACAAAACACAATTTTGAAAGTTATTGCAGAAACAGAAAACTAAATAAAATATGCAATTCTAAGTGTTAAAAAATATTCAATCTATAATTGGTGGTCGACTTTTTTAACATCTAAATTTTTATTAAAACTGGAAAGAAACTATTTTAATATATTTTAATTATTCATTTAACCTTTCCGCCGATCCAATACAACAGCTGTGCAGTGTGCACATTAAAGAATTTACATTATCAAGTAAAGTGGGCATAATTATGGAAAGATATTCTAGTGTCTATTCTTTAAGGCATTGTGGAAGTGAGGTCAGTGATTTGGGTCACTTAAAATATTTGTTATCAAAAAGTGAGGCGGCATTTACTGCATTAATTCGCAATAAAATGATTCGTTTAAAGACAATTATCGATAAAAATAATTTTATTAATTAATTCATTGCAGTTTCGGCCCAAGGTTGTAGACTGATAGGGAAGAAAATAATTTAATACTATTTATATCCGGTTTAAATCGTGCAAAGAAGAAATAGACTACGATATGATTATATTAGGCGTATTCGTTTCATCCGGTCTCAGATCCATTCACATACCATATAGGTCTCCCCAGGTCTCGTATAGAATTTGATCGGGTTAGAGTTGAAAGTGATTTAATTTAAAATCAACATGTTTCACGGCAATTCGCCTCTATCTCTTTGTACGAGGCATGTCCAGAAAGTAAGAGTACTGTTGAGCTCTCGCGTCGTGGGATTTTTATTTCAATAGTTGGCAACACTGAGTGGTAGTGGGGGTTTCCTTGAACACAACGAGCACCGGTGACCCTCAAAACTCACCTCATAGTGTCCGTTTCTGTGAAATATGTATATCAATTCTGCCAAGTGCGAGGTGGGCGGTGTCATAAGCTTTCTTCTCGCGGAAGGAAAAACGCCGACTGAAATTTTTGCACGAATCAAAACTGTTTATGGCGAGTGGGTTATGAGCCGAACAAACGTGTTTAAGTGGTGTCGTGAGTTGAACGAAGGAAGAACGAGTATTCATGACGAGCAAAGTAGTTGTGACCGATGAGTTGGTGGAAAAAATCGAGGAAACTGTTCATGAAGACCGCCGATTGACAGTGGATAAAATGTCTCCGATGTTTCCACAAATCTCCATATCTCACGAGACAATTACGGAATTGTTGGGATTCCGAAAATTGTACGCAGGATGGGTCCCAAAACAACTAACAGAGCAGCACAAATTGAATCGGGAGGCCAGCGCTCGCGAGTTCCTTGAGCGATTTGAATTGGAAGGTGAGAATTTTGTGAGCTCTATTGTGACTGGTGACGAAATATGAGAGACTCATCTCATTGCACCCCTGAGACAAAAAGACAATCCTCATTGGTTCCCCATTTGCCAAAAAAAATTCAAAACCTCAATTTCGAGCAAAAAAAATCATGGTATTCGCGTTTTAGAACCGAAAAGAGATCATTTTGATGGAATTTTTGCCTCAGGGAGAGACGATTAATGCAGCACGATACTGTGAGATCCTAAAAAACCGCAAGTGGGCAATTCAAAACAAACGGAGAGGTATGTTGACGAAGGGAGTGTGTCTGCTGCATGACAAGGCCCGCCCGCACATAGCCAACTCCACTAAGGCGCTTTTGAATTCGTTTGGTTGGGACATTTTGAACCACTCTGCATACTCCCCTGACTCAGATTTTCATCTTTCCACCTTCCTGAAAGCTCATATGGATGGAAAAAAATGTTTAACCGATGAGGAGGTGAAACAAGAGGTCTTGAAGTGTAGGAAGGAGATGGCGGGAGAGTTCTATGAGGAGGGAATCAAAAAACTTGTGCCACGGCTTAAAACCTGCATATAATGGGAAGGCGACTACGTGGAAAAATAAGTACATAACATAACCTTCAATAAAATATTGTAAATAACTGGCACAACAGTCCAATTTGAACCACGGCCTCGAGATGAGTTAGCATCATCTCATTTTCTAGATCGTGACGGTTTTTGTACAGAGGTATGTGATCAGCAACAAGCTCAACCGAGTTATTTACCCCATTATGGGGTGGGCTCATAGTCCGACACGTAAATCCCCGGAATCGAACCGTGGCCCAGTGCGTTGAAGGCGAACGTGCTAACCGTTGCGCCATCCGGACTACTACTATTTTACATAACCTTCAATATCATGTTTTTTTTTTAAATAAATGTTTTTCTATAAAATAGAAAAATTAAGTACTTTTACTTTCTGAACATGCCCCGGATAATATAGGATAAAGTCGCAGAAAACGCACCTAATAAATTTGGTGAATTTCAAAGCTTGTGTTTTATCCACCCACATAAAACTGACAGACCCTTCCAAGTACTTTTTTTCCGAAGGTGAGAAAAATCTAAATTCATATAATAGATTAGATTCATTTCGACTCATTCAATTTTAAACTTTTCTATGTGCTTGAACAATGTATGTTCAATCTCCCTCGCTTTAATTTTTACGTAAATTGTGTGTGTTCGAAGTCTACTTTCTGATAAGGCCAAACACTATTTTATAATACACTCCCAACTAGTCATTTGTTTTCAGATAACAAACAGAGAATCACTTATTAAAAGCTAATATTAATACGAAGTTGTTTGTTGCGAAAAAAAAGAAGATTGAGCTAGGTCTTGAACTTGGGATCATTTCAAGTTATTTTAGGAATTTAAAAATACTCTTATTATTACACAGAATTTAAATTAATAATATTAAAATATTTCTACACGTTTCAAGTATATTCAGTGTTAATTAGATAGTTAAAATAAATATTTTTTCTCTCTTTTTTTTTCAGATTCTGATACTCAGTTGCTTGGTTCCGGGCACACGGCTTCCAGTCCGTTCGAACAGAATTTAAGTCCGACACTTAGTTCGGGCAGTAGTAGCAATAATAATAATAATTTTAGTTGTAACAATAATACACAAACATTGACGGTTTGTGCAATATGCGGTGATAGGGCAACTGGTAAACACTATGGTGCTTCAAGCTGTGATGGCTGTAAGGGTTTCTTTCGTAGGAGTGTAAGGAAAAATCACATATATACATGCAGGTAAGATTTAGACTGTGATTTTGTCACAATATGATTTTTCATACTCAGTTTCCCAAACTATTACTTTGCTTCATTATCATTTTTGTATTTGATTCCCGAAACCGTGATTCCGTCCGTTATGTTGGCACCCTCAGCACCAGGTATCGATATAAGACCTATTGCATAATTAATTATGTGCTAATTAGTTGCTTTAGTCTGAAATCTATTGCTCCGACCGATTCGTAACAATTGACGTTTTTATGTGGGGGTGCTGGCGTAACGTTATGCCCGGTTCACATTATTCCAGTAACCAATCCAGTCCAGTATTCCAGTCCAGCGCTGGATTGCTACTGGAATAATGTGAACCGGCACTGGACAGCAATCCAATCCAGCAATCCAGTCCAGTAATCCAGTCCAGTGACTGGATTGTCGGTCTACTTTTTCATTCCAGCTCGTACAGAAATCATTGTCACTACAGTTACCGAATCAACAACACACTTGCCGGACTACTGGACTGGAATCATGTAGACGATATGATCCAGTCCAGCACTGGACTGGATTGCTGGACTGGATTACTGGACTGGAATAATGTGAACCGGGCATAACGCTAGCACCCCGACTTTTTTATACGGCATATATCACACTTTAATTTGATGTAAAATAAAAGTCGTATCTAATTGCTAATTGGCTGCTCTATTCCGAAATTTAGTGCTTCTGCTAATTAGCCGGGATTCCAGGGAAGGACACCAGATTTGGATACCACTGTATTATCCCTACTTCTCTGAACACCGGTACCTGCAGTTTAGACTGGATGAGTGCAGTAGTAACGACTCGGTCTTCAGAAATCGTAAAAGAATGGACTGGTGCAAATTTAGGGATTATCTCAAAGGGACGCTGCCTTCCTTACCGTGCCAACCATGCAGTAAGCAGGAGATGGATGCTATGGCGTTCACCCTGTTTGGAGCGCTCTGTAACTCTGCCCCAAAAGCGTGCCCAATTATTGTAGCAGACAGCAAGGTGGGAGAAAACCGCCTTGGTGGAATGCTCGGATTGGTGAGCTAAGGGTCCTGAGCAGAAGAAGTTTCCATGTGGCAAAGGCGTCAAGGCTGGACTCTGATTGGTTAATCTACAGAAAACACCTGAAATTATTTAAAAACAAAATCAGAAGAAGTAAGCGAGACTCATGGAGATTCTTCTACTAACGAGTTGAGGAATCCAGCGAGACTTCCAGATTACGAAAAATTGTATCCACAGCTCGAAACATTAATGAAACAGATAGAACGTGGACGACCTCTAGTGAAGAAACTATCGAGGTTTTGTTTGACACGCACTTCCCTGGTAGCTCATTTGATAGAGTGCCAGTTTATTCCCGAGAAATAATGGCCCCCTAGTGACTGTGAGTATGGGTTATTAACAGTTTTGATCTGTTTAAGTCTGCAGTACCGGATGGTATTATTCCGGCAGACGTACAACGAACGATGGACATGGTGTATCTCTGGATTGAGCGTCTGTTCAGGGTCTACTTGAAGCTGGTACACATTTCACGCGCATAGTCGGAGGTGAAGATGGTTTGTATCCCGAAAGCGGGCAGATGTTCACATTCATGTCCGAAGGACCTTCGCCGCATAAGCTTAACATCGATTTTGTTGAAGATGCTGGACGTTTAATTGACATACACTTACGTGCCACCATTCCATCGCGCCTTCTCTCATGCTCTCAGCATGCCTAACGGAAGGGTAGATCGGTGGATACTGCTCTGCACTTGTTGATAGCATATAATGAAAAATCTCTTACAAGGAGTATACCTTGGTGGCCTTCCTGGATTTTGAAGGCGCTTTTATTAACGTCAAGCCGACGGCTATTTCGAATGCTTCCTCGAGTCTGGGTGTTGACGGCCCACTCTGCGAACTTATTGGTTTTATGCTTAGATTTGGGGTATTAGTACCAGTACCAGTCTAGGATCATCAATAATAAGCAGACAGGTATGTAGACGAGACTTACTCTTAGTTAGAAAACCAAATTTCTGGGACTTTTATTCGATTGGAAGCTTTCGTGGAAGGCAAATATTCAGGAGCGCGTTACTAAGGCAACTGTTGCTCAGGAGGGCCATTGGTCTGAAATTGGTTCTGCGACCGAAGGTGGTCTTCTGGCTCTACGTATCGGCTATACGCCTCATATTAATGTAGGGGATAATAGTTTGGTGGACAGCGCTTAACGTCGGCGCTTAAGCGTCCTACAAGGATCTATTGGATAAAGTTCAAAGACTATCGTACATGACAATCACTGGTGCTCTCAAGACTACACCGACTGCAGCGCTTGGTGTGCTGCTTAATTTGCTTCCATTAGAGACCTAGTTGAGCAGATGGCTGCTATATCGGTCGTCCGACTTCGGCAAAATAGAACAGTGGACAGAGTCTATCAATGATCACTTGGCTATACTGTGCAATTTGGATATTTTTGAGGAAACGGATTATACCCTTCCGGTGTACTTCCTCGATAAAGGCTACACTAGCCTGATACCTTCAAGGTAGGAGTGGGTAGTAAATAGTACTTCAGAGGTGGAAGACGTCAACTTCTTTAATCTTTACTGATGGCTCAAAAACCGAAGGAGGGGTAGGCAGGCGCTGGTGTATACACAGAGAAATTGAATATTTACTTGTCACTCCGCCTCCCAGCTTTCTGTAGCGTCTTTCAGGCGAAAATCACGATTTTCATCGATAGTCAGGCGGCGATTAAAGCCTTAGACGCTGCTTTCTCCAATTTGAAAATCATAGTGAAATGTCGCTCTGTTGTAAAAGAGCTCAGTAACTTTTTCAATATTACTCTGTGCTGGATTCCGGGGCACAGTGAGTTCAACTGTAAGGCGGACGAGCTGCCTCGGGCGGGTACGACCTGTGTGGACATGGGATGTCTTCGTACTATCGGAATGCCTATAGAAGTATGCAATAATCTAGTCAAGACGAGCGCGCTCGGTCGTGCTAACGTCGGATAGCTAAACGGTAGTACCTACAATAAAACTAGACAAATTTGGCCGACCTTCAATCCCCATCGTTCGTCAGGGCTGTTGATGCTGGAGAGAAAGCATCTCAGAAAGGTTGTGGAGATCATTGCCTGATGCGTCAGCATGCTAGACGACTGCGGCTTCAATTCAATGACAATTGCAGAAGTTGAGAGGTTGAGGAGGAAGAAGAAGCAATACTTCACTTTCTTTGCACCTGCCCTGCTCTTGCTAGTAAAAGATGATAGATGACTTGAAAGGCGTAAATGCTGGTCATTTACTTTGCTTTGGTTTGACGACTAGGCTGTCGCCTAACTTATGAGTTATCACAATGGACCCAGGGTGGTTTATGTGTGCTGTGGTCTGAACGGCATCCTCTCTAACCTGACCTAATCCATCCCTACTGGCACATATCTAAATCAAATTGAAAGTATAATGAAAGTGGTAATTATTTCCCAATTTATTGCTCTATTCCGGAATTTATTGCTTCTGCCGAATTGCCAGTAGGGATAACACAGTTACGTGATGTCCTTCCTACATGTAATCTGGAAAACGGGGGTGCTAGCGTAACATTACACTAGTATGTATTCCCACATAAAAATCGGCAGGAGCAATAAATTTCGGACCATAGCAACTAATCATAATCAGCAACTAAGTAGCACCTAATTATACAATAGGTCTTATATCGATACTTGGCGGTGTAAATATTTAAAAAAAAAATTGGAATAACTCTTGAAGTAAATTTCGTATGACCAGAGTTTGCTTAAAAAAGAATGTCGCGGACGAATTCGAAACGGAGGAAAAAAGGGGTCAAGTTTTTTTTTCATCGGGTATAGCGTCTAGGCATGATGGGGGTCATATCAAAGGGAGGTTAGAGTACATTCCATTCATTCATTTTTCCTAATTCCAAGTAACGACAACGGAGTGCGAATCGAAGTTTATCTAACTATCTCCCATTTATCTCATTTTCCAGATTTTCACGAAATTGCGTTGTCGACAAGGACAAACGAAATCAATGTCGCTATTGTCGCCTGCGCAAATGTTTCAAGGCCGGTATGAAAAAGGAGGCAGTACAGAATGAGCGTGATCGAATCAGTTGTCGTCGAACGAGTAACGAAGATCCTGATCCGGGCAATGGACTATCTGTGATATCACTGTTTAAGGCTGAAATGGAGAGTCGCCAATCGAAAGCCGGTGCTATAATGGAGATGGGCGTGAATGATGAGAATATGGCAAATAAACAATATGCCAGCATAAACGATGTCTGTGAATCGATGAAACAACAATTGCTCACGTTGGTCGAGTGGGCCAAACATATACCGGCGTTTAATGATTTACAATTGGACGATCAAGTGGCACTGTTGCGAGCCCATGCCGGTGAACATTTATTGTTGGGATTGTCACGACGATCGATGCATTTAAAAGATGTTTTGTTGCTGAGTAATAATTGCATTATTACAAAACATTGCCCAGATTCACCGCTTCCGCTATCGCCCAATTTGGATATATCGCGAATTGGAGCGCGAATTATCGATGAATTGGTTTTTGCCATGAAAGATATTAATATTGACGATACGGAGCTGGCGTGTATAAAGGCGCTTGTGTTCTTTGATCCGAGTAAGTACGA
Source organism: Chloromyia formosa (assembly GCA_964017055.1). Classification (NCBI taxonomy): domain Eukaryota; kingdom Metazoa; phylum Arthropoda; class Insecta; order Diptera; family Stratiomyidae; genus Chloromyia; species Chloromyia formosa. The sequence continues at coordinate 22,500,381 of OZ024816.1, read as the reverse complement.
GACGACAAAATATTTTGTCTTTTTCTGGTTGTATTTGTCGGCGTTATTTTATTAAATATATTAAACAAATAATAAATTTTAATGAAACTCAAGGTGTTACCTTATGCGATATTTTCTGTTACGAACAAATATTTTAGGTATACCACAGCGGTGGCCTTGGGCGACCGGTAGCGCGCATCAGTCTCATCTTTGACTACCGGCGTTTCGGGTTCGAATCCCGTCCACGACGACGTTCGTGGCCATGGATGTGCAGGAGGTGTATGCTGGCAACTGCATTCTCCGAAACCAGTTTATGCCAGCGAAACGTCAACTGGACCACATGAAACAGTTGACGCGCTATGCCCCACAAGGGGTTAGGGCAATTGAGAGAGAGAGACAGCGGTGGCCTTAGTTTTTTTAGAGCCCTGTCAATAATAATAATATAATAGGAAATCGCTCTTAATATCTAGATGAGGGATGTAGGTTATGATTGATAGCTATTTCTTTTTTGACGGAATGCTAAAGTTTAGGGGGTAACCCTTTGAAGCGAGCACAACCTTGGCGGAAGGAAAATTAGGACAAGGAATTGTCGAGGGGATGAGTGATAAGGAGATACCGGTGTATGTTCTGTTTGAACTTTTGGGGGTCATAATTGCTGGGAAAAACCGTAGATGGTAGGGTGTTCCACATTCGTTTTGTGGGATAAAAACGAATCGAAGAATTTTACGGTGCGGCAGGCACTGACTTTAAGAGTATGCGAGTGAGCGCGACTGGTATGCCGAGTGTGGCAAATAGAGAATGCAATGCCAGGAATTAAGCTAAAATATATATTTCATTGGAGCAATGATTGTTATAGTAGCGATAGAGTAGGAAAAGGCAACCATTACGCCTGTTTTTGAGGGGTTCAATATTGGTGGTAATTGTTTTATCACCAATGAGCTTAAAGGCTCTCCGTTGAACTTTATACAGCATGGACAGCGCGGTGCAACCTGCGCCCGCTCGAATATGGGAGTTATATTCAAGCCTAGGTCTTATGTCTCTTGTAGATAAGCGATAAGTCAGATGTCGTAAAATATTCTACGCACCGATTTATAAAGCCCAGGTACTTCATTGCGATTTTGGCGATGGAAAAAATGTGATCGGTTAATTTAAGCTTGTTAGAAATATTGATCCCTAAAATATTTAACGAGGGCAAATCCGGAACCGTTGCAAGTGGAGCACTCAATTTATTAGAAATAAGTCAGCATTGCGTTTTGGCAGCATAAAAACTACCTGTTTACTTTCACCCCAGTCATTAATTTTAAAAATATCCTGATTTAATGTTGCAAACATGTGCTCTCTATTGATTGATGTAACATTCCTACGAGATTCCGCTGCAGAGTCAAAGGAGTACGTGAAGTCTAGAGTGCTGTCGTAAGCAAAACTATAAATTGGATTGCGCGTTATATTCAGGAGATCATTAATAAAAAGTAGAAAAAGAGTACCTTGAGGAACTCCTGCGTCGATGATATGGAAAGCAGATTTTATGCTATCAAGAACGACAATAATCTTGCTACGTAACAACGTTGATATAAGTACAATTCGAATGGTATATTTCGCTACTTTCCAGTCAATCCTCCAGTACGGCATCATAATATGGGGAGCATCATTTGCTACCTATTTGGCACCTTTACAAAACCTTCAGAACCGGATTATCAAAACATGCTTAAAAAATTCTAAATTTTATTCAACCACTTCCGCTTTTGAAGAGTTTCAAGTACTGAATATCCGGCAACTTTATTTATTTACTTCTTTAAAATTCATGCATTTGAACATATCGCAATTCCTCCCACATATTACGCATTACCAAACTAGACGTCAAGCTCTGCAACCGATAGCTACAATAAGAGTAAAGAAATCAAATACTAAAAGACATCTGAGTATTCTAGGTCCTTTAATCTATAATAGTCTTCCACTGGAAATAAAAAACAATTTAAACGATAGGAATTATAAATTAATTTTGAAACATTTTACTCGGTTAAACACCCACTACTTGGACCAGTTTCTAACCACGTAAGAAAAAATCTCTACAATCATATTAATAAATATTAATAATTTCTTTTAACTGTATTTTCTTTTTTATTTTTACTTTTTTCTTTTTTTGATATAAAAATGTAACATCCTAATATTATCAATAATTCAAAAAATGAATAAATGTACCTAAATAGAAAAACCGTAACCGCACTCGTTCACAAGTTTCGACTTATGCGAGCCGCGAGCTAAGATACCCTAACTGAAATTCAATATGTACTCATTGTAAATTAGCTGCAATAAATAAATAAATAAATAAAAATAATAAATAATAATCGAGCGGTCGTGGAGGAAGTTTTTAATCACTTTGACTAATAGCCACCATACACTATGCGAGCCGTCGTCCCATCGATAGGCCGATGGATCGCCACAAAATATCTGCTGATCTCCACTGCACACACACTGTACGATTTTTGTGCAATAGGATAACGAATGACAATTTAAAAACTAGGTTATGATTCACTCCCAATACAACCTAGATTACTTTTTAACTATTTCGATTTGTGTGGTATTTTCGTATACTACATATTTGATATTTCAATTGCAGAGCCATTTAAATCATTAGAATCCTTCAAATTTCATCATTTAATAATTTGTTAATTTGACATTCACTTGCGATAATCATATACACCATCCAATCGATCGTCACTGACGGTTCGGACGAAAATCGCACTAAAATATCGGCAGATAAAAATTGATCGACCGCTCGGTACGATTTTCACATACACAGGCCGATCCGTTGGACGATATCAATATAGGGCGACGGATCGGCCGATCGATCGCTGCGTGTATGGCACGTATAAGTTGATATCTATGCCAAAAGCGTGAAGCTTGGCTAATAGAGTTGGGTGCCAGACTCTATGAAAAGCTTTTGAAATATCAAGGGCCATGATTTTGGCTTCACTGAAATTGTGGAGACGATTCCAACGTTCAGTTAAAAATGTCATTAAGTCCCTGGTGAAACGAGCAGATCGAAATCCGTATTGTTTGTCATCGATGAGATTGTTTGAGTCAAGGTAGTTAATATGTTGGGTATTAACGAGCCTTTCAAAATCCTTCGGTAAAATTGAGGTAAGCGCAATGGGTTTATAGTCACAGGGATTGCAGGAGTCACTTGGGGATAGGCTGAACATGCGCAAGTTTTTACGCGAATGGGTAATCTCCTAAAGAATAAGATAATAAAATAGTTTGCGATAGGTTTTGCTAAAGATGAAGCGCAATAATGATGATGATTGATGGCTGATGTCTGATGATTGATGCCTAATGGCGGATGATGATGACTAATGGCTGTGTGTGATGATGACTGATGTCTGATGCTTGATTCCTGATGGCTGCTAACTGCCTGATTAATAGCGACTGATTCCTGATGAATGATCCCTGATGCCTTGACGCACTCGGTGGCCGTGTTCGTTCGGTCACTGCTCCTCAATGCTACATCTAGAGAGGTTCGGCTATCGGCACGAACAAAAACTGCCTGTGGGTACTAATAGAGACCCACAACGCTCCGAGGTTGTCAGTATAAAGACGGCACGTGTAGGAATTGCGTGCTAGCAACTGCACTATCCGAAATCTATATCTTATCGAAATGCCAACGAAGCATTGCGATTCAATAGATGTTGATGTTTTCATACACCTGAGGCGGTCAAGGCAATTAGCATGCTTTTAGTTTTAGTATACGTGGGTCGCAAATTGTTTTGCGCCGAAGCTTTAATGGATGACGTCTGAGCAATTTCAAAATGACGACGCTAGATTTGGGTATGAATTTGTAAGCTGAAGCTGTATAGGCTGACGTCATCATAAAATTCAAAGACCCATAGACAAGACTAAAAAAACTGAAAAAAATGGTTAAACTAAAAAAAATCCTTAAAATAGAAAAATTCTCAGTTTCAAAAACTAAAAAAAAAACTAAACTTAAAGAACTCAAAAATTAAAAAAAAAACTTTGGAGAACTCGAAAACTAAAATAAAAAGAAACAAAAAACTTAAAAATCCTAAAAATAAGAAACACTTCAAAATTTTAAAAAGTTCCAAAGACTAAAAAAATGGAAAAAACATAAAATCCCAGACAAAAAAAATAGTCCGAAAAAACTGGAAACACGAAAACATAATTTAAAAAACAACTCAAAAGGCTAAAAGTCTCAAGAGAGAAAAATTTTAAAAATCTAAAACTCAATACATAGTCATGCTTAATAGTGAGCAATAGTGAATCGTTTGTCAGAGGGAGGATAGGGCATGAGAGGGATCGGTTGGGTAGGTTTGATTTCTTGAGTGGTGGGAGGAGAAGAGATGAGAAAGGAGAAGGGACAAAAAAAAAACTGGATTGGACAAGGGACAAAGAACAGTGGACAAATGACATAACGGTCATACTACTTTGCCTTAACCCCTAGCGGGGCATAGCGCGTCAACTACTCCTGCGCGCCATCGTACTCTGTTCTGGGCAATGGGGCGCAACTCCCCAAAAGACTTACCCAGTACCTGACACTCCTTTGCCACAGATCGACGCCATGTGATTCGAGGACCCCCTCTTGGTCGGCCTTGGTTGGAAATGGGGTTCCATTTCATGGCATGCATAGCAATGCAGTTATCACTCTTCCGCAAAGTGTGACCTATCCACTGCCATTTTCGCCTGCGTATCAATTCGTCGATTGGCATCTGACCCGTACGCCGACTTAGCTCTTCATTTGATATTGTTTCGGGCCAGAAAATTCTTAAAATTCGACGAAGACAAGAGTTGACGAAAACTTGCAGCTTTCTGGTAACTCCTACGGAAACTTTCCATGTACTGCTCCCATACAAAAGCACTGATAGTACCAGGGAGCGAAACAGGCCCAGCTTGGTCATGATGCTGAGATAACTGCTCTGCCAGATTTTGGACAGCATGCCGTATGCGCGTTTAGCCTGGTTGATACGACGAGCGATGTCCTGCTCCGTACCACCATTTTCGGCAACAATGCTACCCAGGTAGACGAAGTTGTCTACCTTCTCCACAGGCTGCCCATTAATATTGATGGCAATAGGTGTCGGATTTCTTTTTCGCAACGGCGGGCTAAGCACCTTGGTCTTGTTGGTATTAATCTTTAGCCCAACCTTGCTTGCCTCCCTCTCGAGATCTAACGCCATTGCGGACAGATCCATGATTTTGTGGGAGAGTAGGCATATGTCGTCAGCGTAGTCAAGATGTTGTAGATAAGATGTCAAAGTCCATTGAATTCCTCTGTCGAGTCCGGATAGGGCTGCATGTAACACATCGCCGATCACAATGAGGAATAGGATCGGTGAGAGGATGCACCCCTGCCGAACTCCACTGCGAATCACAAAGTCCCCCGACACCTTACCTTTATGCAGAACGCGACATTTCGCGCCGTCATAGGTTGCCTTAATAATAGCCACAAGCTTCAACGGTCATGGTTTTAGTTTAAACTTCATTTTAATTTGCCCAAAATTATGTTAAGTTTAGGATTTGTCAAAGCATTCAACGTTTAAGGCTAAAAAGTGGTGTGCGTGGCTCTCGAAACAAAATCAAATCTCGTAAATGTCAACGCCTTGAATTTATTATAATTTATCGTAGTGGAAAAAATTTTACTAATTCATTTTTTTATGCATATTACAGACGCCAAAGGCCTGAACGAACCACAACGAATCAAGGGACTCAGGCATCAAATTTTAAATAACTTGGAAGACTATGTATCAGATCGCCAGTATGAGTCAAGGTATGTTTTAATTTCGAATCATGTTGTAGTCCTTAAAATAACTTTACTCAAATTCGTAGAGGTCGATTCGGTGAAATTCTTCTTGTCCTTCCCGTTTTGCAATCGATCACGTGGCAAATGATTGAACAAATTCAATTTGCTAAAATATTCGGAGTTGCCCACATTGATTCACTGTTGCAGGAGATGTTATTAGGAGGTATGGTATTCACAAAATTTGTTAAGTCGAGAGTCCTTATTCAATTTCTATTTTACATTTCTCGCAGGTGAACTTGCCGACAACTCATCACCTCTGTCCCCGCCCATGATAAACAATTACAGTTCCAATCAAGTTATGGATCAAAATCAGGTATCGTCCTCATTGGATCCAATGTCGCCAACCGGCTCAGATCAAATGAGCAACGAACCCATGTCCACGTGTATGGATCCATCGCTCGACGTGCCACTGATGCCATCCATGATGGATCCAATGGCCAGTCCGAACAATTACGCTCGATCCCGACAACAGTCGATGAATCAAATGCGCAACGAGAGTCAAGTAGGTGCAAGTACAGATGGCGCATCAATGGATCAAAGTTTCATTGATGCCGACGAACTTTATCAGCGCGGCGGCGGTGGTGGCAACTATCATCGACACGACACAATGATTCCACCAAACAGTGTAATACCGCCACAATCGCAAAAGGACAATATGCGATGTTCGGACGAAATGACTTTGAACGAATACAATCGAACCAGTGCGGAAAATAGTGGCATGATGCGTCGGGCTCCAATGAAAATGGATTCAGATGCAGGTCCGCCTGGATTCATGATGGGAGTCTCGGAAATGGATAGTTATAGGCTTGCACTTAAACAGGAACCGGAAAGTGGTTATTAGAGTATTAAGTTAGTTTAGTATTAGTGTAAAATAGACACGTATGTAATACAGTTAAAAAATGATGCGTTTCTTCTTCAACTAGTTGGTGGAAACATAACTAACATTGGGTTCACATTAGCGGTTAAATCTCCAAATGATCTGGCAGATTACTTGATTAGAAACTTCACATGTGTGTGTATCTGATAAGAACCTAACACAGAACAGTGTGGAGGTGGCATAGGCGCTTGGGAAACTCATGCGTTAGTTGCTGGCAAATGTCCACCTTAAGTGCGATACACACATGCAGCTGAATGTTACCACAGAATAAATACGTTATAGACATTTATGATTCGCGGCAATATTTTTAAGTTTTAATTTAAGCAACCTCGGAAGAGGAGACTGCATATCATGTTTTAAAATTACTTGAACAAGAAACGCATATTTCTATTTTTTAAGCCAAGTGCCTTTTACATTTCAATTGCATGTTTTGGTTCAAAACGTCAACGCCATCATAGCAATGCACTGATCCTATAAACATTATGTTAAGTAACCTTTTTAATTCTTAATAAATTTAGGGCAATTTGTTGTATTTTATACAATATTGTATCAAAGTATAATATCGTATCAAAGTATATCGTTTAGCTCATATTGTAGTGGTACCATAAGTACGTTGTTATAATGAAAAAAGAAAATGCAAGAGTAGAAATTGTTCATCAGAACAATTCTTCTTCAATTCTTCTAGTGAAAGCTGAAAATGTTAAGTAATTGCCAATTGTAATGATCGTTGCTGGTCCTAAGGTGTTTTTATACGATTATATTATACAACTGAAAAAATATATACACTCGACTACGGTTTTATCGTAATATATCATTTTATTTTTAATTTTGTTTGTTTTCAAAGACACGCGGTCAAATTAAAATTTAGGTGTTTCGGAATTTTCGAAAGTTATTAGTAAATTGTTGGTGTAATTAACGTTGGACATTATTTTGTTATATAAGAATCCATAATTCTTTAAAGGAAATGTTATTTTGCATGGTTAAGGACTGTAAAAGGAGATTATTTTATTAGGTTTGTTGTTTGTTAATGTCATGTCATATTCAAATATTTGAACAAGGAAAAACGGATAAATTTTATTAAAATTATTAAACGAAATTTGTAGTTTTATTGTGAATAAATTAGGGGTTACTATTTGCCTCAAGTGGCTGCCGGTAGTGCAGTGTGTTGAGGCATCTACACAGCGGTTTGACTACCGGCGTTTCGGGTTCGAATCCCGTCCACGACGACGTTCGTGGCCACGTATGTGCAGGAGGTGCATGCTGGCAACTGCATTCTCCGAAACCAGTTTATACCGACGAAACGTCAGCTGGGCCACATGGAACAGTTGACGCGTTATGCCCCACAAGGGGTTAAGGCAATTGAGAGAGAGAGAGAGATTTGCCTTAAGAGGCCTAGTTGACGTCTCGTTAGCATATAACAGGTGATTACGTTGCTGCTATAGACACTACTATACTATTACTACACTAATTAATTAGCATTTATTGACAAGCTTGGAACGCTGTGGATGTTCTTATAGTACACAATGGCATAGGCACCGCCAATAATCGCTTAAGAGGTTCGCAAGAAAAGCGATACTCACTCGATCTCTTCGTTCAAACAATGTTGTTGTAGCAATGGTCAGGAGTTTATTGTGTGTTACATGCTGTTAATGTTCGTCGTCTTCCTCGGTGTTAAAGGTAGCGTCTACGGGGTTCTCCCACAGCGACCTGGGGGTCAGGTTTGTGGGTGCAGCTGGACCATTAAAAATGTGGTCCACATCGTGAGGTGTACCATTGCAGGTGGGGCATGCGTTTGTGGCATCCCGGTCAATGCGAGATAGGTAGGAGTTAAGACGCGAACACCAGCCCGACCGAAGTTCGGCAAGTGTCGTTCTCGCTGCTCTCGAAAGTATTCTCTCATCCGGAGAAATGGCTGGTGGTTATGTTGAGAGAACTCTATTTGGACCTAGTCCTGCGGTTGATGTTTGTACCTCCTCATGATGTATTGCTGCGATGGCTGATTTGTATGCATTATTGTCAAAGGGAACCCTTTTGTACCTCTGAACATCTCTTTCGAGGTCCCTCAGATCGCGGCTGACAAGTCTTGGTGGCGGTGTCTTGCCCATGTGGTCGGTGTTGGGGTGTTCCCTCCGGTAACAACCCACCAGGTATTGTTTCACAAGAAGCTTGTTGTGGTCCCTTAAAGGCATCATCCTTGTTTCCTGATGCAGATGGTCCTGGGATGACATCGGGAGACAGCCAGTCACAGTACGAAAAGCGGCGTTTTGGCAATCCTGAATATTATTCCATTGTGTGTCACAGAGATTTTGTGACCACACAGGAGCCGCATAGTTGGCTGCTGATATTCCGCTTTGTATGTGACCGGTAGGGTTTCTTGATCCTTGAAGGCAAAGACCTCTTTTATAGTCCTCCAGGTGGGCGCCCCCTGGAACGGCTAACTAAGCCAACCGAGTTTTGCACTGCAAAACATTTGGTAGAGGCACATAACGATGATCATCCTGAATGGCCAATAACACCAGTGCGTCTCAGGAAATAGGCGAACGGTGGAGTTGCAACATAGTTGTGAGAACACCAACACGTCACACCCTGCTGAAAGATCATCAAAAGAACGCGCAATTAAAAACTCCATTGGAGAGCTACCTCTGCGCTCTATAAAAAATAGGTCCCGGTGATTCTTCGGACACCTAAGGAAGCAACCCTTCCCCTAAGATTGGGTATGTGGGCTTGTAACCTGCGTACCTGAAATAAATTTACACTCGAAACATTAAACGAGCCCCGGATACCACGGACTGATTTACCGGCAACGACTTTTGACTACAAACAACGGACCACGATCGGTTTTTGGAACGTTCGAACGATGTGGGGCGAGTGTAATAGTGCGAGGCTCACTGAAGTCGAACGGGAAATGACCGCATATAACATCGATATACTAGAACTAAGCGAAACAAGATGGCCTGGATCGGGATCGACTTTATCACCAAGCTCCCAAACAGTACTGATCTACTCTGGAAGTGAAGACGATACCTCACCTCGAATGGCAGGCGCCGGAATCCTGTTGACTAGGGAGGCATGCCTATCTCTAATTGACTGGAAGCCAATCTCCGACCGTATCATTACAGCCAGATTTAAATCCAGGGTAAGAAACCTCACAATAATGCAGTGCTACGCCCCGACTGAACCAGCGGATCAATCAGCTAAAGACGTATTCTATCACCGACTCGGCGAAACCTTCGACAAGGCTCCCAAAGGTGACATAAAGATTATTATGGGGGATCTCAATGCCAAAGTCGGGTCTGACAATCTTGGTTTGGAACACCTAATGGGCAATCATGGTCTAGGCAACAGGAACCAAAATGGCGAGATGTTCGTGGAGTTTTGCAACTCTCGTCTGCTCGTCATCGGCGGTACTTTGTTCAAGCACAAACGATGCCATTTAACAACCTGGGCAGAAAAGAGAACCAGAGAGAACCAGAGAACGGATGGCAGAAAAGAGAACCAGATTGACCATATAGCCATTTCCAAGACATGGAGGAACTGTCTCTTAGACGTCAGGTCGAAGCGGGGTGCTGATATTGGCAGCGATCACCAACTTGTTGTCGCAAAAGTTGGCTTACGAACGGCAGTGATCCATAGCCCTCAAAATGCAAGAATCTTGCCACGTTTTAATGTGCAAAAGCTTAAAGATCCATCTATAAGACGTGCTTATTCCACCACCTTGCACGAAAGAGCTAATGCACCACCATCTTATGAGACTCCTACAATTGATGATAGATGGAACGTCGCTATGGACTCATTTATTTCGTGCGGTGAAACTTGCGGGCAGATTGGAGCGCGGTAAAATGCCATTCATTAGTGACTCTACATGGTCTCTAATCACGACACGCAAGAGAATTAAAGAATAAATCAACTCAGCCACTGACGACGCAGTCAAAGACCAACTTAGAGCTGAATACCGTTCTCTTCAGAAAGGCGTGAAAAGAAGCGTAAGACGGGACAAACGAAACAACATCAATGCATTAGCGAAAAAGGCAGAGGAAGCGGCTTACCGTGGTGACAGTGGAACCCTTTACAAACTTATCAAGCTATTAACTGGCAAATCTTTTACAGCTGAACATCCCGTGAAAGATAAAGACGGGTCTCTACTGGTCACTGATGAAGACCAACTGCGACGGTGGAGAGAGCACTTCATTGAGGTCCTCAACAACACCTTTGGACATTCGAACTCATCTTCACTAGAAGTAGAAAATATTCCGCAAATAGCCAGAGTTGATACCAATCCACCATTTAAACAGGAATTAACTGTGGCTATTAAATCGATGGAAACGGGTAAAGCCCCGGGGATAGATGGAATTCTTTAAGGCGGATATCAACGCTACTGCGGATATTCTTCTCCCCCTTATCCAAGAGTGTTGGGAAACTGAAACTCTCCCTAAAGAATGGAAGAAGGGCATTATTATTAAGATCCCGAAGAAAAGTAATCTGAAGGATTGTAATAATTGGCGTGGAATTTGCTTCCTCCCCGCAGTCTCCAAACTGATGGCAAAAATAGTCTTAAACCGGATCAAGCAAACAGTTGACCGCACACTGAACGATGAACAGGCTGGTTTTCGCGAGGGCTTTTCATCTAGCGATCACATCAACACCTCCCAAATTATTATTGAACAATCCGCAGAGTGGAGATCCCCATTACATCTCATGTTCATCGATTTCGAGAAGGCGTTGACAGCGTTGACAGGGAATACATCTGGAAGGCTTTACATAGGAGAGGTATACCAGAAAAAGCATATCCATCATCAAGGAGTCCTATAGCGGAACCCAATGTCACGTCTTACACAAGGGTAAGCTTTCAGATTCCTTCGAGGTACATACATAGCGGAGTGAGACAAGGCTGCATTTTGTCACCTATATTGTTTTTGATTGCCAAAGTTGAGGTCGAGGGTAAGTCATTAGGCAAATCGTGGAGACAGTTGAAGGCGATGGTGGCGAACAGGACGAGGTGGAAAGTCGGCGTGGTTAATGCCCCACAAGGGGTTGACAGGATCCAGAGAGAGATTTTACCTAGAACTTAGAACATCACGTACTTATCGTGACGGGTCAACAAATTTAGTCTGACCGCCAGCCGAAAGACATATCCACGTCAAAAAGGAAATAGTTCACTTCAATATCCACTTAAAGGCCTCCTTTACAAAACATTGAAAATTTATTCAATATACTGACTACTTAACATAAAATTTATACTAATTATATGCAACTTAAACTATGTGGCAAACAATGATCGATACAATTCGTTTTTGGACTCCTCCGTCCACTCACTGTTTGGATTCGGTGCCATGAAGTTAACCAGCTTATTGTGCACAACATACCTGTGGCAAATGAAAAAAATTTATTAGCCCACCTGAAGGAAAACCAACACATCGCGTCCTTACCTAATTTTTCGTCCTTTCGAAGCTCTCGTGTCCACCTTTTTCTTCATTTTCTGTCTGAGCTTCTGCAATTCAGCGAATTGCTTCGTCATTTCGGCTGGGTTGCTACTCGTGTTCGACTTGTACTCGATGAGTTCGCGCAACTGCTGGTGGTAGAAGTCTGTGTCGTCATATATTTCCACACTCATCACTTTTGTGTCCTGTCTTTGGTGTCCATTTTCTTGACCTTCATCCTCATTTTCCGCATTCGTTTCCTTTTCTTGTTGTCCGAAGAGGCGATACGTTCCCTGCACAGTTTGCGACTTGACCAGCAAGTCGCTTCTGTTCAGGAGCACAGCCTCAATTTTTCGAATCACATCAAAGTTAGCACTCAAGGACTTGTTGCCTTTTCTGGCCGTGGCGCCGGGTGCCAGGATCTTGGTCCGATCATCCCATTTTTGCAGCACCGAATTCCGATACGGAGTGAGCGATTCAAAATTATTTCGCAGCTCGCTGGCGTATCGTTTGATTGGTGGTTCAAAATTTGTTTTGCCAGCGGTGGGTGGTCGCTTTTTGGTCGATTTGAAAACGCTCGCCATTTCGGAATATTGACTGGCGAGTGTGCGTTGCATGTCGAGCATGTTTTCAAGCAACCGTTCGACGTTGCGTGTTGTCTCCTTTGCGTGGTTCGCAAACTCTGCGCTTTCATCGGAAATCCGGTTAAAGTTGGCAGGTTCAGGCAGGCTGTTGGCTTTATTCAACATCTTTTGTGAGTGAATGCGAATCTCGAGAAGTTTTTCCCAGATCTTGAGCTGATTTTGAACCGCGAGACCTTTTTGGATTTCGGCATTCTGGTTCGACTCGGTCATCAGTTGGTTCTCATCCTGCGCAGTGTTGTCATGGTTTTCAGCTGAACTGGCGTAGTCAGAGTCTTGGCCATTGTCGGAATCGTCATCATCATCTTCAGTGTCCTCCCCTTCCTCTTCGTCCTCTTTTTCAGAGTCGTCGTATGAGCTTACGGCCTTTCTTTTCCCGTTGATTTGATGTGCTTCACTTTCCGATTCATTGGCACTATCCTCCGGAGGATCTTCGTCGTCTGAATCTGCATTGGATGCCCCAGCTGCCAACCTACTTCTGTACGCTTCAAGTTCCGAGTCCTCGCTGTCATCCGAATCACTGCCCGACTCCTCATCGCTGTTTTCTTCCAACTCCCGTCTTGACGTTACTTTGCCTTTGTACTTTTCGCTAAAATCAGACAAAAGTTTGATATTTCTTTTACGTATTTCACTTGGCTTTGCGTCAAAATCGAAATTGTCCCCGTCGTCGTCAAAGTCGGCGATTTTCACAAGACTTTCAGGATCGTTTTCGGGATCAATTTCTTCTCGTGGCAAAAATGATTCCGTGATTTTCTCCGACACTGTTTTTAGTTTGGTCTTTTTCGATGACATTGTGGTGAATTTATTCGGTATTTCACTGACTAGTTGTAGAAATTCTAGTAAATTAGGAAGGAATTCTCCGACTCTACCGCACGTGTTTACATCGAATGACAGCTTGAAAGAATGACGTTGAGGGGACTGAAAGACTATTCACAATGGTTAAAACCATAAGTTTGACAGGTCTTTGTAACGTCGGAAGCGACAACCAGACCAGAGACGCGTATTCAAGACGCAATTCAGGGGTTTCAATGGCGCTGTAATCCGCTTAAAGGCGTCGGTTTGTCTCCACGGTTAACATTTTTTTTTTGGTTGCAAGGTCTGTTGAGCATTTAGTCAAGATACTATCCATTTACACTATAGCCCGTATAATTCATTCAATTTTCATTATTAATTTAAAGATAGACAAAACAAAATAATTAAAAAAATGGAGTTTTTGACTCTTCTTTTTTCAGAAACTTCATCATCATCATCATCATCGTGGCGCGACAGCCCGACGTCGGGCCTTGGCCGCCTGGATCATTGTCCTCCAATTATCTCGGTCACGTGACCGCGTCCTCCAATTTTGGGAGCCCAGCAGCTGCGCGGCGTCCACACCTACTGAGCTCTCCCAACGAGATCTCGGTCGTCCTCGCAGTCTCGCTCCGTCGACTCGTTCTGCATTCATTACTCTCTTAGGCATGCGATCATCGTCCATTCTTTGTACATGCCCTGCCCATTGAAGTCGTTGTAGTTTGACGATTTTCGAGACTTGCAGCTCATCGTACATTTCATACAACTCATGGTTGTACCGGATGCGCCATCCATTTCGATCGCAAACAGCCCCGAAAATTCGCCGTAGAACCTTACGTTCAAAAGTGTCTAGCATGTTTTCGGAAGCTTGAGTTAGGGTCCATGCTTCGCAGCCATAGCATAGCACTGGTCGTATAATGATTTTGTACACGCGGAGCTTCGTGTTTCTGTGCCAATGCTTCGATTTCATTATGGGGAGAACCGAGAAAAAAGTCTTATTAGCTAACTGTATCCGTCGCTTGATTTCGTCAGTTTCGTTGGCGTCCCTTGACAAGTTGCAACCCAGGTAAATGAAGTTGTTCACGAACTCGATGTTGAGGTCCCCCACATTGATGCTTGGTTGTGCAGGTGTCCTTGTCACCGATTGCATCATTATTTTAGTTTTACCCTCGTTAATACGTAATCCAACTTCCTTTGCAACGGTATCGAGCGTATGCAGAAGTTCTTCTGCGTCAGCCAATCTTCGGGACATGATGTTGATGTCGTCGGCGTACGCTGCTAATTGTGTCGACTTGATGAGTAGCGTCTTGCTGTTGTCCATATTCATGGCCCGAATAACGTATTCCAGTGCTAGGTTGAAGAGCGTCGGTGCCAGTCCATCGCCCTGTTTCAAACCAGTACGTGTTTCAAATAGATCAGTAAGTCTATTCTGGATCCTGACTTGTGAGACGGAGTTGGTCATCGTCATCTTCGTCAGTCGCACTAATTTTGCTGGTATACCAAATTGCAGCATGATGTTGTACAGTACTCCACGATCGATACTGTCGTATGCCTGCTTGAAGTCGACAAAGATTTGGTATACGTTTACGTTGTATTCCCAGCACCTCTGGAGTATCAGTTTGACTGAGAAGAGCTGATCGGTTGTGGAGCGACCAGGTCTGAAACCGCTTTGATATTCGCCAATGACTCGTTCTGCGTACGGTTTTATTCTATTTTCCAGAATTTTCGTCAAAATTTTATAGGACGTACAAACTAGTGAGATGACCCTGTAATTCTCACACCGCAGTTTATCTCCCTTTTTATGAATTGGACAGATGATGCTTCTGCGCCAATCGTCTGGGATCTCCTCGTTCTCCCATACTCGCAGGAGTAATTGATGTATGGCATCAACTAGACTCGTTCCACCGAATCTTAGCAGTTCAGCTGGGATCTCGTCAGCGCCCGGCGCTTTATTTCGTTTTAGTGACCGCAACGCGAGATCAACTTCCTCTACTGTCGGGGGTTGAATGGGTGGGCCTAGATCAACAATATCATCGAGAGCTTCCTGTGTGGGGATGTTAGATGGTCGGTTTAGAAGCTCTTCAAAATAAGAGGCCCATCGTTTGTTAATACCATCGGTGTCGCTGATGATGTTTCCATCCTTGTCCTTACAAAGGCTAGTCCTGGGTTGGTAGCCGTTCTTAATTGTATTTACTAGTTTGTACGCTTGTCTGGTGTTCCTATTAGCTAAGTTTTCGTTTATGTTCAGCAACTGCTCGTCAAAGTATTTACGTTTCTTACGTCTAATTATTCTATTCGATATTCGCCGTAGCTCGTCATATTTTCAGAAACTTGACAAGTGAAATTTTGTTTGAGAAAAATCCCAAATTTCTTTTGTATACTACCGCCCTTGAGGAAATACTATACTATCACCTATGCTACACAACATCAGCAACACAGGCGTCCATGGGTTCTGGGAAGAACTCAAGGGTACCATCAAGGATGTCGCAGAGAAGGTAGTGGGATATAAAGCCCGGCGAGCGCGAAATGACTGGTTCGACGAAGAATGTAAAAATTCATTCGCGAAAAACGACGCCTACAGACAATGGATTCAACGAGGAACCAGAGCCAGAAGAGAAAAGTATGACGAGCTACGGCGAATATCGAATAGAATAATTAGACGTAAGAAACGTAAATACTTTGACGAGCAGTTGCTGAACATAAACGAAAACTTAGCTAATAGGAACACCAGATAAGCGTACAAACTAGTAAATACAATTAAGAACGGCTACCAACCCAGGACTAGCCTTTGTAAGGACAAGGATGGAAACATCATCAGCGACACCGATGGCATTAGCAAACGATGGGCCTCTTGTATGAACTGTACGATGAGCTGGAAGTTTCGGAAATCATCAAACTACAACTACTTCAATGGGCAGGGCGTGTACAACGAATGGACGATGATCGCATGCCAAAGACAGAACGAGTCGACGGAGCCAGACTGCGAGGACGACCCAGATCTCGTTGGGAGAGCTCAGCATATCTGGACGCCGCGTAACTACTGGGCTTCCAAGATTGGAGGACGCGGTCACGTGACCGAGACAATTGGAGGACAACGATCCAGGCGACCAAGGCCCGACGTCGGGCTGTCGCGTCACGATGACGATGATGATAAAAACGAAAATAGCCATGCAGTGTCCAGAGCGAGCGTTCATGTATGTGTAATCCCTTAAGTGCGGAGCGAGCGTAGCGAGCGGAGCCCACACATGGGACTGTTGTACCCAGAGCGAGCGTTTATGTTTGTGCGATACTGAGGGTTGTGATCCCTTAAGTGTGAAGCGAGCGGAGCCCACACAAGCGACTGTTGTGCGTAGTGACGGCGAGGGATGCAAAAGTCTGTGCGCTCGTCGGATAAGGGGAACCACACGAAATTGAACGATGACCACTACGAGTTCTTCGTTGTGGATATGGTTTGTGGCAAGAGCATGAATGAAAAGTCTGTCCTCTTACAAAAAAAAAATTATTTAAACAACGACATTGTGTAAATATTTATGTCTTTTTATTTGTTCGTCACATTGAGCCCTACAAAGGTTAGCATCAGTGTAGGTACGTAATATCTCTTACAGAATCATGTATAGTTTTTTTATTTAAGCGTAAAGTATAAAGATTTAAAAGTAAGTATAAAAAATAATTAAATATTTATGTTAAAATTTCGTACACAACCACGATACACGGAAGAATGAGCCTCATCTTCTTTGAGCATCTTCATGTATAATAAATTTATTTTTGGCTTATTTTATAATATTTTTTCTCTTTTCTTGTTTACCATATTAGACAATTTCGGTCACTTAAGTATACCTAGATAATAATAAGGAGACTATGATACTATACTTAATGATACAAATTATGTGTTCTTAGATTAGGAAGTTCAATTGAATCGCCGCAACTGAAATAAAACAGAAGAATCAATTATATATACATTGCTAATTACAATAAAATATACGGGTATGTTGCATGATTCGTTAGGGTTATAGCTTTTGGGGGTATGCTATCCAGATCCGGAGTAAAGTTCGGCAGGGGTGCATCCTCTCACTGATCTTATTCCTCATAGTGATTGGCGGTGTGTTGCAGCATGCAGCCCTATCCGGACCACACAGAGGAATTCGATGGACTTTAACATTTCATCTGCAACATCTTCACTACGCTGACAACATATGCCGACTCCCCACGAAATCGTGGATCTAAACGTAATGGCTGCCTAAAGTAAAAATTCATATCACGCTAAAAATGTGGATTCGTACTGCAAAAACCTTGCAATTATTTCTCTCATGAAAAAGGGACAGTGGAAATTTGCACAGAGCACATATCCGTGGCGCTCTAGACAACACTTGAACTTCCTCTTCTCACTCAAAAGAGAACGATCACCACCGTAATAACCGGGTTTCACGCGAAATACAATGAAAAGGAATAGGTTAGGTTAGGTTAATATAGATGGGTTGCCTTGAAGAGTAAGGCGCACATAGACCACCACTGGGTCCGTTGTGATACCCCCTATATACAGCATACCTGAGCTTAATCAATCGTTAAACCAGCCAGAGCTGGAAATGAAACGATGAAGACGACAGACACTGACTGCCTTTAGGTCGTCAAGATCGACAAAGAAGTAGGACCCAAGGATGCCTCTCCTACGTTCCGCCAGAGCAGGGCAAGTGCACAGAAGGTAATGGCAGCTTTCCTCCTCTTCTGCGTCCCCGCAGCTCCTACAGTAATCATTGTACGGGAGTCGAAGTCTTCTAGTATGCTCCCCTATCAAGCAGTGTCCAGTAATAAGCCCCACCACATTACGCAAATGCCGTCTGCTCAGCATCAGTAACCCGTAGGATCGGATGGGATCCAGCTTAGGCCATAATTGCCTAGTTGCATGACATGTGGATCCACTACTCCATCTAGCGCTGGCTCTGTCATACGCCACTTTCTGGGTAACCATTTTGCAGGCTGCTAGAGGCATCCCTGTTCTACGCCAACACTCCCTGATTTCGTTAGTCGTTTCCGCCCGGGCCAGTTCGTCAGCTTTACAGTTGCCCAATATACCGGTATCCAGCAAAGAGATATGTTGAAAAAACTACCCATCTCC
This sequence comes from Chloromyia formosa, assembly GCA_964017055.1. NCBI lineage: Eukaryota > Metazoa > Arthropoda > Insecta > Diptera > Stratiomyidae > Chloromyia > Chloromyia formosa. The sequence goes on along the minus strand of OZ024816.1, from coordinate 22,481,753 downwards.
CTGAAAGAGTCGCGACAGTCCAGTACCGTCTTTGATGTAACAAGGGCAGAGCTCAGCGCTTTAATTGCCGGTTGACTGTCCGTGAAGATTACAATATCCCTAGTAGATGCAACATTATGTGCAAGCCAGGCTAGCGCATCAGAAATTGCTACAACTTCCGCCTGAAAAACGCTACTGTATTCCGGAAGGCGTAACGACAAACTAAATTCAACTTCTCCGAATATACTCCAGCTCCAACACCTACCTCAGTCTTAGATGCAAAGGAATATTGTTTTCGTATGGAAATTGCTCGCAATGGTGTGGAGAATTTTGTCCATGTGTGCGGTTTCGTGTGAAATTGGCACCGAGTTTGTGAAACTTTTTCAGTTCGAGTTTTTATATGGGATTTAGTGCGAAAAGCCGATCTTAGTACTACTCGTATGTTTAAAGCAGAAATCCACTCTGAGCGCAAAATCAATTGGACTTTGGAAACATTCCTGGTTCGGAAAATTAGGAGAATTCACTCTATTCAATAAGGCAGAATATTCACAAATCTCAAGAAATTCCCGCTTTAGGACTTACAAATCCACCCGCATGGGTTCTAGGTTCTTACCACTAAAGTGGAAATGCGGTAATTAAGGAGTTTTAAAAATTTTCTCTAAATGCAATAGAAAGAATTTTCCTAATATTTGCGAAACAGGAAAGTTCCGGACTTAGCATTTATTTTTTTTAAGGCTTGTATTAATCTTTTCGTGCGAAAATGTTGCATTTATCTATCCCACGAAAAAGTGACAGTAGAAACTTTCACGCAGCACATATCCGCGGTGCTCTACACGTCACTTGAATTTCCCCTTCTCACTCAAAGAGCGCATTGTGTGGTGAACCGTAATGACCGGTTTCCACACGAAATAAAATGCAAAGTAATTCTTTTCACATGGAAATTGTGGAGATTTTTGTCAGTGTGTGGGATTTTCGTGCAAAGAACTGAATACCAAGAAAAACGAAAATTTTCGTGGGAACCGAATTTTTGACAGTTTTTGTATTAGATTTCGTACGAAAAACGGAGGTTACCTTCCTATATGGGTCAAAATTCACTGGGGATATAGTTCCCGAAAAGCCGGATATAGGGTCCGTTAAGACGTTTTGGTTTAAATTAAAAAAAAAAATGCAGTTTCATCCACGTACCTCATACAAATTGTTCGTCTAACATTGTTCCCCGTCGGCGGAAGAGATCCAGAAGAATTTCTACTTTCAATTCGTTTAGCCAATGAGGTCCTGCGATTGTTTATAGTCTGCAATATGCAAATAAACAATTTAAATTGAGGCGATATCTCTCATGTTCACTTTGCACACTGTCAATTATTGTACTTACCGCATTTAATTTATCCCTCTTCTGTCTTATATTATACGCTCCATAAACAATTGGATTCATGCATGAATTCGTGCAGGCAAACAGAAATAATCCTTTCTGTATTCTCTGATCCACTTTAAGAGCTGTCTCATGGTCCAGCCAATACCAAATTGACATAAAATAGAATGGCGTCCAGCAGACGACAAACACTATGACGATAGTTATGGTCATCCGCAATGTTCTTCTCTTCGCCCGGCCCAGGACATCATCGTTGGAGCGTCGAAACCTCTCTAAAAATACAATTCAATTATTTCCATATAAATAGAACAGTGTGCCAAACCAAATTGTGTCAATATTTTCTAATCACCTGTTATCACTTTTTTGCTCTTTCGATAGATTTCTATGTAAATCGATGCATAGCAAAATATGATAATGATCAGCGGCAACGCGTACATGATGACCATGCCCATTACGGAATAAATAATGTAATGCATTTCGTTGCTGAAAAAGTTGTATGTGACACATTGTTCGTACCATGTGACGTTCGGATGGCGTTCAAGATGAAAAATTATCGCCTAAAAATCAAAATCACCAGTAAATGAATTAGCTGTTGTGCGGATAAAGCAAATACTTGAGGCGTACTACATATGCAGGAGCTTAGCCACGCACAGGATATCATCACGCGTCCACGACTATCGGACATATTGAGTGGCTTTAGAACGGCAAAGTATCTGAAAGATTTCATAATTTATTTGAAAGGCTCAATTTAAAGGACACTGGGGTCATTTGTACTACTTACCTATCGAGAGAGATACATACGAGTACAAAACTCGAGAGATACAAGCCAAATGTTCGGAAGAAGGCCATAATTCGGCATAGTGCGTCGCCACCTTTCCAGGACACGGTATAGGCCCAACCAATTTCCATGGGCATCATTAGGAATGTGACTAACAAATCGGCTATGGCTAAATGCATTAACATTATATCGATTCGCGATGGACCACGCAGTCTTCGTTTTATAAGTAACACTAGAACTGTGATGTTTCCAATCGATGAGATGACCATAAGAACACTGAAAGGAAATTTAAATATTTGATTGAAATTTATCAAAATGAAATGCACTAGCTGAGTCTAGGATATTTTGGTTTTCTTCATTAAATTGATGTAGTAATAAACACATAAAAAGATCGGCAAGTCCAAAAGCTTAGGTTAGGTAGGTGGGCTGCCATAACGACCACAGTACACATAGACCTCAACAGGTCCGTTGTGATACGAACAGGATACATCCTCCGTTAACCTTACTCGCAGTTAAAACCATCTACAGCTAACAATAAAACGTTGGAATTCTACGACATCCATGGTTTCTAGCTGTTCCAACTCAGTGAAGAAATAGCATCTAAGCATCGACCTCCTCGTACCTGCCAAAGCAAGACAGGAGCAGAGGAGGTGGTAACTACACTCCTCCTCGTTCACATCTCCACAGGTTCTACAAATATCGTTATAAGGAAGCCGAACTCTCCTGGCATGCTCTCCAATGAAACAGTGCCCAGTAATGACACCCACTACCGAGCTAATATGCCTTCTACTTAGTAACAGTATATTTGCGGATCGGGTGACGTAAAGACTGGGCTACACCGACCTAGTATTTTGATAGGTATTACCATAAACCCATCTAGCATTGGTCGCAGTTCTGAAAGTCTGACCGGTTAAGGAAATGACAGTGAGCAACAGAGCTGGGAAAGCATTGTGTATCCGTAAGTGAAATAGAGACGCATTTAACTGACACATTCACACATTCGATGGACACAACTCATATCGTAGCATCTACATACGAATCCCAAGAGCAGAGAGACAACCGATCGATTTTCGTTACCCCAGACCCTTAGTAATTGCACTAGAGCGAAAGAGACAGAGAGGCCGGTAGATGCATTTGTTTAGAAATCATGGGCTGGAGAAACGAATCAACGAATTTTTCCGGTCTATTTTCCCTCTAAAGATCCTGTCACATAAGCGACACTCTCGCTTGAAATTACGGATATACAATACTTCCCATTTCTGTCACTCACTGCCGAATTGTCTGATCCTATCAAGTTTCCCAAAGCGCAGCCATTGGTTCAGTTAAATGTCCCAGATTTGACAATCAGTTTACATGAATAGATGGGCTGGTAGATATTCCCATACTACTGTAGCTCCTTGTTCGAGGATCCCAGCCTGGCAAGCTCATCAGCCTGACAGTTACCTTCTAAGCCACTATGACTGGGAACCCAGCACAAGACAATGTTAAAATATCTCCCCATTTCGGAAAGGGATGATCGACAATTTGCCACTCTCTTAGATGTCATCAAAACTGATTTCAGCGAACTGATTGCAGCTTGGCTATCTGTGTAAATAATAATGTCTCTATCAGTTATACGGCATGCCGTTCCAGGAAGATTAGAGCTTTCCAAATTGCGTGACTACTGCCTATAAAACACTGCAGTGAATAGATAGACGGAAAGTAAGGCTTAAATTTAACCTGTCGCAATAGATGTCATTTTGTAGTCCGGATGGCGAAACGGTTAGCACGTTCGCCTTCTACGCACTGGGCTCCGGTTCGATTCCTACTGAATGCGGCAGTTTTCGATTAAAAAAGGGAATACACGTGTCGGACTATGAGCCTACTCAGCTGTTAAATGAGTACCCATTATGGGGTAAATAACTCGGTTGAGCGTATTGCTGATCACACACCTCTGCACAAGACCGTCACGATCTAGAAAATGAGATGATGCTAACTCATCTCGAGGCCATGGTTCAAATTGGACTGTTGCACCAGTTATTTATTTATTTTAATATTGTAGATGTCAGCTCCGATCCCTCCGTCTGTTTTGGATCCGTTTGTGATGCCAGTAAAGCCAGAAAGTGGAAATTCACCGTCCTCTCATTGCGCCCAATTAGGGATAATGGTTGTAAAGTCCTTGCCTATCAGATACTTGGGAGTGAAATAGTCAGTTACTCCAGGAATATTTAAACTACAATATTTAAAATCGCTGAGTGGCCGTAGGCTGACGAGATCCAAGGGCCGGATCCTTTAAAGAGTAGTTCTCAATGCCCCGCTAATGAGGATACCGACTATTCTTTGAACTTTACTAAACAGGTTGCAATAGGCCGCAATACACAGGCAACACGGGACTAATCAGCTGAAAGACGTGCTGTACGACCAGCTGTGCTACCAGGCACGATCAGACAACTAGCTGTGCGACCATCCACGACTAACCAATCAACCCAGTGGCGTAGCTAGCTTTAAGTAGAGCGAAGGGATATGCCATCGGCACTACATTTTTATACCCTAGACTTATAGTATAGGGTATATTGTTTTTGTCACGACGGAAATATGTAACACCTTAAAGGAGGCTCCGGAGGTATAGCAATGTATATATATAAATGATCAGGATCACCTCCTGATTCGATTTAGCCATGTCTGTCTGTCTGTCTGTCTGTCCCTCTGTCTGTCCGTTCGCACGATAACTTTCGATAAAATGAAGCTAGAGCCTTGAAATTTTGGTCAAATGTTGAAAGTGTGATCTAGTTGAATGGTATTGAAAATGGGCATGATCAGGCCAAGAGAACGCCTACCTCCCCTACATATGTAAAATACATAAATGTATCTTTAACTCCCGATTAAAGAAACATGAAAAGCTCTAGCTTTGGTAGATTACTCATGAGGGTAATCTCATACTCTCCTGGGAAAATAAAACTGATAAGTTGAAAACTAACGGTAATTTTCTTACAAAGAACCCCGTACTACCCTACTTTTCAGGTTTTTTGTCTATAACTCCTGAACCAATTGACGTAGACACCTGATTTTTGGCGTGTAACCTTGAAGTGAGAAGCTGCTTAAGATTATGTAAGTGGGGCATAATCAGATCAAAGGAACGCCTACCTCCCCTACAAATTTCCAAAAATTAAATATTCCTTTAATTACGATAAAAATGATACTAGCAAGTTGAAAATTTGAAAGAATGTTGCTAATAAGACCTACTTTGTGAAAATGGGCAAGATCCGACTCAAGGAACCCCTACCTCCCCTAGAAATGAAACTTAAAATAAGCGATAACTTACGACAAAATAAAGCTAGCGACTTGAAATTTTGGTCAAATGTTTGTAGTATGATCCAGTCGACAAATATTGAAAATACGTAAAATCCGACCATCGAAACCCCTACTTCCCCTACAAAAGAAACTTCAAATAAGCGATAACTTTCGATAGAATGAAGCTAGAGACTTGAAATTTTGTTTAAATGTTTGTAGGGGGATCTAATTGGTTGATGGAAATGCTGGGCAAGATCCGACTCAAGGAACCCCTACCTCCCCTACAAGTGAAACCTCAAATAAGCGTTAATTTTCGATAGAATGAAGCTAGCGACTTGAAAAATTGGATAAATATTTGTAGAATGGGTTAGTTAATTATTGATTTTCAGAATGGTCAAGATCCTACTGAATGAGTGCCAACCTCCCCTATGAACTGGCCATATAAGAGACCCACTTTTAATGCATATGGTCGTTGCCAATTGGGACTTTTGGTATCACCACTAGGTCTGTACAAGTCTAGGGTATATACGCTCCGGACTCCGGGCCGAAGCGAAGCTTCGGCCTGGTTTTAATATGTAAGTGCTTGGAGAAGGGTTCGGACCCCTCATCCTCTGAGAGAAAATCAATTTTCTACACATTGACCTGTCACAACTCTCACTTTAGGAGAGAACTGCGTAAATATCAAACCATTCGCTAATGAGTTAGCTGACGACATTTCAATATATCTTTGAAGTACTCACTAAGAATAGTAGTTGGTGAAATATTCAAAAAGCGTCATCAACAAAATCATCAGTAGATTTGTGGTGATATCCTTAAGGTAAGGTCTAAAAATGCTACGGTTTTTGTGTCTCGTGAGTAGCGGTACGGTTTACCTGACTAGATATCACAGTGAACGCCGAATACTTTCAAGCTTCTTGATTATTTTTTTTTTTGTAAATTCTCTCTAACGTAGGATAAAAGAGTCCCAAGGTAACCTTAAAGGTAGCTTATGGTAACGTCAGTATGGTCTAAAAGTTTTCGGGTTTGAGTCTTGTAACTTACGGTGCCCCGCAACCAGTCGATTGAACATTTGGTTTACATTGATAAGATAAAATACACATACCACTCGGGCGGGGAGTAGTTCAGTGCGTAAAAGCGTTAGCCCGATATCCCATCACACCAGTTTCGATTGTTCGAATCCCACTGTGACCATGGTTCATTCATTTGTCTTCCCCCTTTGGTATGTGGTAAAAGAATAAGCCACAACCTTTCGCGATTTGCCTCAGAATACGACTAAGCGTGGCCACACACTGTGGAATACGAACTCGAGCTATACCATGTTCGTCGTCCTTCGAATAACTCAAGCCACACACACACACACTTCACACAAATCTGAGGAAACCGGTCCACTTGTACCATGTTCTTGTTCGAGTTCGCGTTCGACAGTGTGGGGCCAGTGTTCTGGGCAGGGCGTGTATGCTAGCAATATGCTAATGAAACGTCATCTAAGCCTGTTAGGAATAGTTGACGCGTCATGTCCCACTAGAGGGTTAGGACAAATTTAGTATACACGTTGGGCGCCAAGTGAGTATATTCAGGCTTCGTTGATCATTTTTCGATTATTATACCCTAGTCTTTTAGTATAGGGTATATTGTTTTTGTCACGACGGAAATATGTAACACCTTAAAGGAGGCTCCGGGGGTATGGCAATGTATATACATATATAAATGATCAGGGTCATCTCCTGATTCGATTAAGCCATGTCTGTCTGTCTGTCCGTCCGTCTGTCCGTTCGCACGATAACTTCCGATAGAATGAAGCTAGAGCCTTGAAATTTTGGTCAAATATTGAAAGTATGATCTAGTTGGTTGGTATTGAAAATGGGCGTGATCAGGCCAAAAGAACACCTACCTCCCCTACATATGTAAAATAATTAAATGTATCTATAACCCCCGATTAAATAAACATGAAAAGCTCTAGCTTTGGTAAATTGCTCGTGAGATTTAAATGGAAAGCTTTACACTTAGCCCGGCATTACAGTTTGCGTTTTTCTGCAGGAAGAGCAATCCCGCAAAAAAACGCATTGCCGTAGAAGAAGAGGAACGCGAACATTTAAATGGAACGCTTTACACTTATGCGTTACGACAACGCTGCAGTTTGCAGGAATAATTTTGCATCAGCAAGTCCAACGACACTTCTTTCACAAGTTTTTCCCGCAGAAAAACGCAATGTGTAATTAAAGGGTTCTCTTCTTGTACGACAATGCGTTTTTTGCGGGATTGCTCTTCCTGCAGAAAAACGCAAAGTGTAATGCCAGGCTTATGCGTTACGAAAACGCCGCAGTGTTTCCTGCCGCAATTGGGAATCGTTTTACTACAGCAAGTTCAACGACAGCGGGAAGACTTTTCCACCAAAAAATCGCAGTCAAAAGATGAAGACACGTTGGTATATGAAACGCATTACACCTTCCGTTTTTTGGTTCAACGATATACGGATACTAGAAACGCATGCACCCAGCGACAAAATTCATGCAGTGCATCCATTGAGAACTGGCTGAAATTGTATCAACCTCCCGACTTCTATTTACTACGCTGTCACAAAAATAAAACTATCGATATCCTCGCTGGGATATATTGTGAACGTTTTACTATTCCCGCAGAAAAACGCAATGTGTATAAATATTCGGTCCTTGGGATTGCTCTTCCTGCAGAAAAATGCAAAGTGTAATTCCAGGCTAAGTGTAAGCCTGGCATTACACATTGCGTTTTTCTGCAAGAAAAGCAATCCCATAACAAACGCATTATCGCAGGAGAAGAGGAACTCGTAAATTTAAGGGAAACGCTTTACACTTATGCATTACGAAAACGCTGCAATTTCCTGCCGCAATCGGAAACGGGATTTCTCTTGCCGCAGAAAAACGCAAAGTACTAAATAATTTGTAAATGTACGCGTTCCTCTTTTTCTGTGACAATGCATTTTTTTTACGGGATTGCTATTCTCGCAAAAAAAAAGCGCAATGTGTAATGCCAGGCTAAGTCAGGGCAGTTTGCTGATTAGCTAAATTATCTATATGGGGGAACTTTGTCAGAGGTTACACGGTTCAAGACCGCGGCGAAGTGTTCTTTCCACCGCCTCATATGATCTTCCTCCAAGATAAGTAGCTTTCCATCATCCATTCACAAGGAGTTGGCAGGAGGTACGACCACCTGTAAACTCCTTGATGACACCGTATACGGCGTTGAAGTTGTTGCATCTTGCGGCTTCTTGTGCTGAAGCTAGAAAAGAATTCGCATAATCTCTTTTATCGCGTCGCACACTACGCTGAACTTCTCGAGCTTTCTGACGGGAAAAGAGTTCGATACTGCTTCGATTGTTGACTGATATTGTAGCATCATAATTTGTACAAATACGAGTAATTAATAATCTTTCATCAAAATCCTTCATAAATGGAAACAGCACGTATAATTGCATACTCCGCTCATTATAACATATTTAATTAATAAATTACAGAAAATAAATAAAAGTGTAAATTGCGTCTTTGTATTACCTGTAAACTGTAATAGATAAGCGATGTCCATCGTTGAATCGCATGTCAATAGGCAGGACCGGGGCACTTTGATTATCGACACCAGCCATGGACCATTCGGCCAATATTCGATGGTCTTGAACTATTTCATTGCCACTATTTGGCATTTTGACACGTGATTTTAAGCAGAATATCACACACTATATGGATTCACCTCTAATTCAATAATTATTCTGATTTATGTTTTGAATATGTTTCCACCACTTTGAAAGGAACATTACCACTTTGGACTTTGTTTACGCGAGCTCACCGACTCTTTCGTAACACTTGATTTCAGATGTTATCATTGGGATTATCAGATTTTATTATATATTTTTTTTAAATAATTATTTCTTTTCAAATATTCATTGAATCACTTGTTTTCGACTTTGATCGATTTATGTAAAGCATTCCATGAACAGCATCTTATCACTTTTGTCGTTTGGGTCGTGTGATAGACAAACGTTTTTGTCCGTTAATTAAAGTATAGTACGAGTACGATTGAACGACTGATGCGGAATATTTAACACGTATCATTCATACTTTCTTGTACCATATTAACATATTAAAGGAAATTTTCTTTCGTGGCCGTGGCAGACACAATACACATTGAATAAATCAAATACCACAAAAAGACAAATCAATAAAGAATATCACAAATATTAAACTTAAGACCCGCAACGATCAATGTACGAATTGCACGAATCATGAAGACAAAACTTATCTCAATAAATTTTCATTCAATTTTTCACTTTGTCCATCCGTGGTTTTTTTTAATTCACTGGCAATGTTTTGTGGCAATCTTTTCAATTTGAGACGATTCTAGTGAAGTGTAAGTCACCTTTAACGACAGGTACGGTTAAAATAAATTGATAAGGGATCGATTGAGAGGATTTGTGAAGCTTTCACTTGAATGTGGTCTCACTTACTAATTTTATAATGGTCAAATGTTCCGATAATATGCCGTCCTCGTCGTCGATCTGAATAGAACAGAAAAGAGAGAAGAAAAATCGATTATTGATAACAGATCACTCCAGTCAAGTATAATTATTGTTGTTGTCTCGAATTAGAATGTTGCTGAAACTGATTTTTATAATTTTTTAGCTTCAGATGCTCTTAACCCTTTTGTTTCAATTTGGGCTTTTCAAATGGTTAAACCTACAATTGTGCCGGTTTCGTCAATTACTTTAAAAACAAATCGCTTTCCATTAAAAAAAAATATTGTAGATAGATAGAGATTGTATTTCACTGCTCTCGCGACCCCCTTTGAAAAAAAAAATGGAATAGCAAGCGACCTTAAGGCCCGATCATACATTTAAAATACCGAAAAATGATGATAACATTTTTTATGCATATCTTTTTGTCTCAGATTTTAAAGTTGAGTAAGGCATTTTAAAAATAGTTAAAAGAAATCTTGGGTTTTTTTTAATTTCCCGAGATTCCGCTCATTTCAAATTTTTAGGACTAATGTTGTGTTCATCGGAACAATTAAAAAAAATAGAATAACAAAAACTTTGGTAATTAGTTCGAATAGAAAGTTTAATTCTACTGGACTATAATCTGAGCTTTTACAAGAAGGGTTCTCAAATTTTTAATACCGTTCGAAGCGGTGCGGCGGCGGCGTCGGATCTTCAACCCATTTAAAATAGTCTTATTCTTGTCCCCAAATATTTTAACGTGTTTTCTATTCATGTGGTCTTTAGGGAACATTGAGTATACCAAAGTCCAAAGAAAACACGAAGATAACTTCACGCAGTATCTAAATGAAAGTACTGAGAGTACTGTACAACATCATGCTGCAATTTGGTATACCAGTAAAATTAGTGCGACTGACAAAGATGACGATGACCAACTCCGTCTCACAAGTCAGGATCCAGAATAGACTTACTGATCTATTTGAAACACGCACTGGTTTGAAACAGGGCGATGGACTGGCACCGACGCTCTTCAACCTAGCACTGGAATACGTTATTCGGGCCATGAATATGGACAACAGCAAGACGCTGCTCATCAAGTCGACACAATTAGCAGCGTACGCCGACGACATCAACATCATGTCCCGAAGATTGGCTGACGCAGAAGAACTTCTGCATACGCTCGATACCGCTGCAAAGGAAGTTGGATTACGTATTAACGAGGGTAAAACTAAAATAATGATGCAATCGGTGACAAGGACACCTGCACAACCGAGCATCAACGTGGGGGACCTCAACATCGAGTTCGTGAACAACTTCATCTACCTGGGTTGCAACCTGTCAAGGGACGCCAACGAAACTGACGAAATCAAGCGACGGATACAGTTAGCTAATAAGACTTTTTTCTCGGTTCTCCCCATAATGAAATCGAAACATGTGCACAGAAACACGAAGCTCCGCGTGTACAAAACCATTATACGACCAGTGCTATGCTATGGCTGCGAAGCATGGACCCTAACTCAAGCCTCCGAAAACATGCTAGACACTTTCGAACGTAAGGTTCTACGGCGAATTTTCGGGGCTGTTTGCGATCGAGATGGATGGCGCATCCGGTACAACCATGAGTTGTATGAAATGTACGATGAGCTGCAAGTCTCGAAAATCGTCAAACTACAACGACTTCAATGGGCAGGGCATGTACAAAGAATGGACGATGATCGCATGCCTAAGAGAGTAATGAATGCAGAAGGAGTCGACGGAGCGAGACTGCGAGGACGACCGAGATCTCGTTGGGAGAGCTCAGTAGGTGTGGACGCCGCGCAGCTGCTGGGCTCCCAAAATTGGAGGACGTGGTCACGTGACCGAGATAATTGGAGGACAATGATCCAGGCGGCCAAGGCCCGACGTCGGGCTGTCGCGCCACGATGATGATGATCTAAATGAAACCGGAAAATAGAGGGCTACGCCCGCAATTCGAGGTTTTTGTAGTGTCCAATGCCAGGAGATGAACTGTCCTACTCTTGGAGATGCTAACCATTCATCTTAAGACAACATTGCCGGCTTGCGTAAAAAATATTAAAAATAAATGGTTTGAATAATTATAGAAAGTAGAGTTAGCGACCAGCCTATCCCCCCCTTTCCCTTTCTACCCCCTCTCCCACCAATCTTTACCCTTTCAAAAATAGTTCACTCCAATTCGCTCTACGAAAAACAATTTGCAAGTATGTTGTACTCGTAGTACTAGTATGTGTTGTAGTACAAGAGGTATAAGTAACCTATTTTGAGAAGATGTCAAAATTCCATTATTTTTAGTTTTTTTGTGTTATTTGAAAACCACCTTCTTGCATTTGTTCATATTTCTATGTGTAACGGTCTCGAAATTATGGTCCCATATTTTCCCCTCTACCTCTTTTCCCCTTTTTCAAATTTGATGAAAATGCCAAAAATGGGATGTACTCGGTAGTACCCCACTTGCCTATACCAGATGAAAACTATAGAACTAATATATAGAAATATACAGTTATTAACCTTTCTTGATAAGATAATAACTTTCCATTATTTTTAATTTTATAAATTAGTCGGAAGCCACCTGTAAAGTTATATCGTTAGTGTCCATTATCTAAAAATAAAGTCTTTACCTTCCTTTCGCAAATCTGCAAAAGTATAGTGGCACACGAAATGCCGATCTTTATATCCAAAGAAAGACTAGCACTTAGTCTTTTATTAGATGCTGCCCCAAAGGCTGCAGTCTCCTTTATTGATCGATAGTGATTGCTTAAAATACAAATCAATACTTGTTCAATACCTCGTAAATTCACTGCTTATATACTAAATCTATGACATATTTTCTAGGGTTCTTAATAATTACCACGTGCCCATGATTCACCGTGAGAATTCATCGTTCTATATTCAAATGACCAAAGTGCAACGTTTTTACAAAGAAATGCAATGCGATGCAATTTCATTTGTTCATTCATAAATTTTGTTCTTCTCGCGTTACATCCGTAACAATACGGTTGATCGCGTGCTAGAAGTATGTTATGTTTGTAACTCGTACTGAGTGTACAAACATACATATGATATTTAGAAAATAGATACGTTGTAATGTTGTTTTGGTCATTTGATATAGCGCTGGGTGCTATCTCACCACACCCCTGGGGTAAAAAGAGTGTTGCGTAATATTGTTAAATATGTTCGTAACACTATGTTGTTATACTGTGAATCATGTGCTTTACGTGTAACAAAAAAAATTTTAACCTAATATTTTAATTATTTAGCATTAAATTCCTTTAATAGTAATAGTTTTAATAATGTAATAATTAGTCAATATTCTAGTTTACATTCTTTTGAACAATTTTAAATTATTATTATGTATCTCCTTATGTTTTCCATTAATGTCAATTACAGTATTAACTCCTTTTCGTTCTATTACCATGTAAGGTCCAATAAATGGTTTGTCTTGTTTCTTTCGGTTTTGGTTTTTTAACAGAACTAGATCGCCTATTTTTATTTTTAGTGGTCGAATTTTCATGTTTTTCTCTGTTCGCTTTTGTTTTATAATTTCAATGATTTCTCTAGCCTTACTTAACGCTGTCTGTAGTCGAATTTTTAGTTCGGTTGCATAATTGTCGAGGTCGTATTTTTGTCTAGTCTGTTTTAAAATATCGTCTGGTAGGTATGGCAATTTACCAAATATTAATTCATAAGGTGTGTAATTGTTATCGATATGTGGTGTAGTATTGTAAGCGAAGGTATAGTAAGGAATCCACTTGTCCCAATCTGAATTTTCTGAAAATGCTAACATGTACTCGTTGAGTACTCTATGGTTACGTTCCAAAGCACCTAAAGATTCATGGTGATATGGGGTCGAAAATATTTGTTGTATCCTCAATAATTTACATATTTCCTGTAGTAATTTGTTTGTAAATTCCGTACCTTGGTCGGATTTTCAAATTTTGAAATGGCCGTATTTTAGAATGAAATCATTAACTAGTGCAGTTGCGACTGAAGTTGCTTCTTTTGTTTCTAATGGTGAAGCGATGACGAACTTTGTAAGGTCGCATTGCATTGTCAATATGTACCTGTACCCATTGGATATGCGTAGTGGTCCTACTATATCGATAGATATTGTCTCAAAACTAGTGGATGGAGTGTCCGTTTTGACCATTCTTTCATTCGTTTTGCGTATTTGTTTGTTTATCTTACAAGTCTCGCAGTCGTTGATATATTTCTTTATCATTTGATTCATGTTTTTCCAACAGTATCGCTGCTTGAGTTTTATTAATGTCTTTCTGATTCCTAAATGACCTCCATGTGGCGTGTCATGGTACTCTTTTATCAGCTCTCGCTGTGTTATAATATCATTTATTCTCTTAGGGGGTTCATATATAATTATGTTTACTTTTGCGCTTTTATTTTGTTGCAACGTATTAATTATTCTTTTAAATTCATCTTTGTTTAATACATGGAATATTTCATCTTTGTTAGACAAAGCGAGCTCATGAATATTCCAGTTCAGTACAGTATCCAGTAACTTCTTCATAGTAGATACGTATATCATACTAGAGTTATCGTTACGGGTATTCTGAAGCTTATTAACATAGACTGGTCTATTGTTAACATTATCGCTACAGTACACGGATATTTCATCCTTTGTATGAATTATTTGACATTTATTTGCGCTTTGCAAAATAAATTTTAATTTCTTTGTATTTCTGACGTCAGATATTGATGTACTATCCCAAACATGAAGTTGATCAGGCTTCTGTTTTGTCTCGGGATGTTCATAATTTTTGTGCACATTATCATTATTAACGTCGGATTTCTGTTTTGCCGACATACCCCTTGTTATCGCCAAAGTTCTCTTAATTTTTTGGTCGTTGTCAGATGGAATCATTTTCTTTAGAATATCAGAATTTATCTCAATTCTGGACAATGCATCAGCATTGGTATTGTTTTTACCCTGTTTATAAATGATTTCGAAATCATAATCGCATAAATCAAGTCTTATTCTAGTGAGCTTAGATGACGGGTTTTTGTGTGTAAATAGTGAGATGAGAGGTCTGTGGTCTGTGACTACAATGAATTTTTTACCGTAAAGGTAAGGTCTAAAAAAAATTAATTCCCCAGTGTATAGCAAGTAGTTCCTTCTCGATAACTGGCTTGTTTAAATCATGTTTTCCAAGGGATTTACTTGCATATGATATAGGTAGATCAGAACCGATTTCGCCTTGCGACAATACAGCGCCTAATGCATGACTTGATGCATCAGTCGTTAGCACGAACGGTTTGGTAAAATCTGGGTACTGAAGTATTGGGGGTTGAATGAGTTTATTTTTTAATGTTTCGAAAGCAATTTGACATTTGTCGTCCCATATGAACGCAGTGTTCTTTTTAAGTAGCGAGTTCAGATGTTTAGCTATTTCTGCGAAGTTCGGGATGAATCGCCTATAATAGTTACAAAATGCAACGAATCTCCGTACTTCGTCGGCGTTCTTTGGAACAGGATAGTTTTTAATGGTATCGTCCTTTGCAGGATCTGTCTTTATACCTTCATCGGTTATAAGGTGTCCTAAATAAACGACTTCAGATCTCAAGAATTGACATTTGTTTGCATTAAGTTTCAGGTTGTACTTGCGAAGCCTTTTAAGTGTTTTGACAAGATTTCTGTTATGATGGTTAATACTACATCCGAAGACTATAATATCGTCCACATATAAAAATGCTTCTGAATCTAATCCTGCTAGTGCTATGGTTAACATCCTCTGGAAACTATTTGATGAAATTTTCAGACCGAAAGGTAGGCGTTTGAATTGAAAGTGACCATTGTTTGTTGAAAACGCAGTAAGTGGTCTAGATTCTTTTTCTAATTCTATTTGGTGGAAAGAACTAGTCATATCCAAAGTGGAGAAATATTTAGCTCTTCCTAGTCTATCAAGAACGTCTTCAAGTCTGGTTAGAGGGAATTTGTCATTTACTATTTTGTTATTTAGTCTCCTAAAGTCTACAACTAGACGCCATTGTTTTTTGTCTCTAGTACTCTTCTTCGGTACTACCAATAATGGAGAGTTGTATGGACTTACGGAAGGCTCAATAATGTCGTTTTTTGTTAATTCTTCTATCTGGCTAGAAATTTCTTCTAATTGAGTATGGGGCAACTTGTAATTTTTGATAAATACTGGAGTTTTGTCTTCAGTGATAATTTTTTGCTTGTAAAAATTATTCACTGTTAGTTTTTCACCGTCCAGGTGGAATACATCTTGAAATTCACTGATGATATCTATTAAACTATCCTTTGCTTTTTTATCAACTGTGTCCATTTTTATTCCGTTCAGGAGTTTGTCTAGACGATTTGGACAAGTTTTCATATTATGATTTTTGACATTGATTATTTCATAGTTACTGAGTGGTTCAGTGTCTACTTCAAAATTTTCTAGTTTTATTGGTGTCTCATTCGTATTCAAGATCTTTATGTGGCATATGCCTTTCGCAGGTATAATTGTATTACTTATGAATACACCTTTTTGCAATTCTTTACTCAAGATTATGTTGTCATCTTCTCTCTCTAGCTCTATAGGTGTTATGATTTCGGTTCTCGCGGGTATTTCAATTTTATAAGTGTTCATTTGTTTTACGCTCATTGGTATGATTATCTCATCATGTTTTATAGAGAATGCTATAGTGTAAGTCTCATAGTCAATCTTACATCTGTATCTCTCCAATATATCTCTGCCGATAATCCCATGGGTTCTAATTGGGAATGTTTCGTCGACGAGGTGGAAAGTGTTACGGGTGGAGTGTTCTCCAATATTTAGGTCTACATTTGTAGTACCAAGTGAAGTGATTGTTTCATTGGTGATACCGGTTAATTGGCATTTATCTGTGTAGTTGATGCGGTCTAAAATCAAAATGCCTGCTTTGAGGATTGATATGTCTGCACCGGTGTCTATCAGGAAGGTTAAATTCTTTTTTGTCCTTTTACAATATAACTTGATAAAATTTGGACAGTTTTTGGATACAGTGTATATTCTGTTACTGGTTTTTAATCCGGGAGGACTACTTAATTTTCCGACTGTTCCTCTCCGGAAGGCTGGTCGTTTCCCTGTTCCTGGAGAACGTGAACCTGCCTTCTTCTATTGTCTGTGTAATTATTATTGTTATTCCTATTATTGCTATTCCTATTATTGCTATTCCTATTATTGTTATTGTATCTGTTATCCCTACTGTTATTGCGGTTATTATTGTAGTTATTGCTCGAGCTCCTATTATAATTATTACTATTATTATTGTTTCTGTTGCCGTAATTATTATTGTTATCACTCCTATTGTTATTATTAGTGTTATTATTACTATTATTGTTGTTATTGTTCCTATTATTATAACCATTACTTCTATTTTTCCTTTTGTCTCCATTGAAATGCATTATATTGTTGGATTGAGCATTTTCGCTCTTTTCCAGTTCAATTGACAAGTTTATGGCGTCAGTCAAATTTTGAGGCCTTGCTGCAAATATAACATTTCTGTATTGATCATTCAGACCGTTTTTGAAGATAGTTAGGGCATATTTGTCGTTAAGACTTACTATCATCTGTTTTTGTGCAGCTGTTGCGGCATTGCCCAATTCATTAATTTGTAACTGATTCAGTTCACCAATTAATGTTAATATTCGCTCTTTGTAACTGATTATAGACGATCGT
The DNA here is from genome assembly GCA_964017055.1 of Chloromyia formosa. NCBI lineage: Eukaryota > Metazoa > Arthropoda > Insecta > Diptera > Stratiomyidae > Chloromyia > Chloromyia formosa. Next base: position 22,464,201 of record OZ024816.1, on the reverse strand, counting down.
TTCTGGGAAATATTGTTTAGAGATGTGTGAATACTTGCTATGGTAAATGAGGGTTTATATCTACTTAGGAGTTTTTCTCTGAGCTGTTCTAGGGTGCTAGGGATGTCAGTACTCAATGCGGTACGTACATTTTCTGATAACTTTACATGAAAAATGAAGTCAATCAATTGACTTTTCCCAGTTTCATTTAAAGTATTGCTGATATACTCAGCTATTTTTATAAATGCATTGAGTTCTTTTGGCTTCCCTTCAAATAAAGGTATGGTTTTCATTGCTACTTGTATGTCGAAATTCGCCATGTTGCTAAACTCACAGGGCATACGTCTTCTACTAGTTGATTCTGTCTCTGAGTCTGATACTCCACTGCCAGTATTATCGTCAGTTAGGCTAGTCGTGAGAAAATCTCTTAATTTTTCGGTACCACGTTTAAATCTTGTCTTTAATTCTAAAGTTTTGCAGTCGTCTAATAATTTCAATTGCTTATTGAATTCTACTTCTATTTCCTGTAAGCGATCTAATTTTGTTCTGACCGTTTCTAGTTTATACTGTCGGTTTGCTCTTTTCTTTATATTCGTCAACCATTGTTCCACTTCATCTATTAAACCTTTTATGGTTTCCATCAATTTCCATAAACTTTCTTAAATAAAAACAAAAGATATGATATATTTATATTATTATTATTTTTACGAACATTAAAAAAAAATTTTGTTTTTGTTATACATTAATATCTCTTGAAATTTGCCTTCGCATATATTTTTTGTTATTACTATCATATATATACATTCCAACAATAATAATTAGAAAAATAATCGATGTTACTCCGGCTTGGCTGTACTGCTCGAACATTGTTTGCTCGGTCTGGCTGCTGCAGTTTCCCATAGTTGTTGTTGTTTTTTTTCTTGCCTGTTGTTGTCGTACTCTGTTTCGATGTTCCTCAGTCGTTTAAAAAGCTCGTTCTTGTACTCTCCTTTGGCTGCTCCTATTAGTCGGTATAACTCTCCTCTCAGCCTTCGTAGTTGCACCTTCTTGCCGCCTCTGGATTTTATTTTGGTCTTCTGTACCGGTGACGCTGGTTTTGGCTGGTTCCTACGTTTGTATTCCTCTAAACTTAAAGGAACGAGGCCTGCTGCTGGATCCTCACAAACAGCTTCCCAAAGTGTGGGTTTTCTGTATTGCCTTGTGGTGACTTCTAGATTTCGAAGGGAAAAAAACTTCTTCCGGGTTGTATTCCTGAGGTGACGTTTTGATTATTGGTCCTGGTTGGTATTTAGGGGTGTTGGGGCTCCTTGTTGTTGTTTCCACTCCGGGTTTGTATAGCTCCCAAAGTTCCTCGAATCCATACATCTCTTTTAGATTCTGTCGGTGGCAGGATCGCCATGTAAAGTTATATCGTTAGTGTCCATTATCTAAAAATAAAGGCTTTACCTTCCTTTCGCAAATCTGCAAAAGTATAGTGGCACACGAAATGCCGATCTTTATATCCAAAGAAAGACTAGCACTTAGTCTTTTATTAGATGCTGCCCCAAAGGCTGCAGTCTCCTTTATTGATCGATAGTGATTGCTTAAAATACAAATCAATACTTGTTCAATACCTCGTAAATTCACTGCTTATATACTAAATCTATGACATATTTTCTAGGGTTCTTAATAATTACCACGTGCCCATGATTCACCGTGAGAATTCATCGTTCTACATTCAAATGACCAAAGTGCAACGTTTTTACAAAGAAATGCAATGCGATGCAATTTCATTTGTTCATTCATAAATTTTGTTCTTCTCGCGTTACATCCGTAACAATACGGTTGATCGCGTGCTAGAAGTATGTTATGTTTGTAACTCGTACTGAGTGTACAAACATACATATGATATTTAGAAAATAGATACGTTGTAATGTTGTTTTGGTCATTTGATATAGCGCTGGGTGCTATCTCACCACACACCTTTCTATAAGTTTTCATATCTCTAAGTGTAACGGTCTCGAAATGCAAGGGGGGTGGGACAAGTTATGGTCCCATATTTCCCAATCTACCTCTTTCCTCCTTTCTTCAAATTTGATGAAAATGCCAAAAATAGAATGTACTCGGTGTTACCTTTCTCATGATACCCCACTTGCCTACACCAGAAGACATTTTTTTTACCTTCATTTTTCCTTTATGGGGACCTCCCCTTAAAGTTAGCCTATTACAACGCATCACTTTCTCCGGTGAATTATAGTAATTCTACACATTCCTACAAAATTTAATGTATGTAGCTTCAGCCGTTCGTGAGATATTCTATGGACAGACGGACAGACGGAAAGACGGACAGACAGACATTTGAACGATTTCATAAGGTTACTACAAAACCCTAAAAACGACTTTTTTCGTTTTTAGAAAATATTTTGAATTTTCTATTATTATATTGCAGGTTCTTCAAAGAAAGCGACTAAAAATTGGAAAATTGTCTTTGAGATATGAAAAATCTTGGGTTTGGCGATGTACAATATATTGACAAATATAATAGAAATCAGTTATTATAATAGCTGCGTTCCTTTTTTCTACAGAGCAGGATCTCTCTCTCCCCCAATTTCCCTAATCCCTTGTGGGGCATAGCGCGTCAACTGTTCCCTGTCGCCCAGTTGACGTTTCGTCGGCATAAACTGGTTTCGAAGAATGCAGTTGCCAGCATGCACCTCTTGCACATCCATGGCCATGGACGTCGTCGGGGAAGGGATTCGAACCCGAAACGCCGGTAGTCAAATATGAGACTGCACTATCGGTCACCCCAACAGAGCAGGATAAGCTGCAAAAAAAACGTTATAGAGCAGATTAGAGTAGCGAGGACGAAAATGGGGCAAGTCTTTACTGGGAGCATGTCTCAATTTAGTTTAGCATTCAAATGTCAACTCAAATTTCAAGAGGAAACTTAAATCCTTACTACAGATACAATAGGACAAATTTTCTTTAGGCACCACAATTATTTTGTATGTTTACTATTTCATATAATGCCACAAAACGAACATTTTGTTGACAGGAAATGAATTTACGTACTTCCCAAACTGTAAACTACCCGACAACTTCGACACCTGTGCCGCCTGAATTTCAAGATGCGGACTACTTAACAGGGTAGAATTCTTGCACAATTTGTTCGGAGTTGCTCTGGATAGGAGGTTAATCCAGAGCAACTCCGAACAAATTGTTAGTGTAATTGTGTGGTGTTAACCGGCTCTGCTCTGCATGGCTGTTAAAAAAGCGCCTAATATTATATAATTTGAGATACACTGAACGTCTGTTGGGAGAACAGTTGCCTAGAAATAGCAAAGTTAATTGAGTTTCTGTAAAACCAAAGGAACCATTGCTCAATGTCTCCTAAAATAAGTAGTCCACTGTAAAAATCACCTCCAATTTTTTCAAGAACATTAAATTTGCTTATCACATCTGCACGTTTAGAAGTTTCCATGAAAACGCTATCAGAAAATATAATTTTTTTTTTTAAAAATCGAAAATTGTTCTTGTAAAAGAAATTATCAAGCACGAAAAAAAACTCTTTTTCATGTGAGATTATCTCGCAAACTATTGAAGACAGAGAAAAAGTGTTGCCAACCTGTTTCCATAGAAATTTCAATGATCTTTAATTTTTCCAAAAAAGTTTTTATTAACGAAAGAAAAAAAAAAAGAAAAATTAATATAACTTTATTTTCGTTTTTATTGTTGAATGATTGAAAAGTCCTCAAGCATCTTAGTGACCTTTAAGTAAGGTCATTCTGATTCTCGAGGACTTTTGGTGTAGTGTTCCCCGAACATCTGGTAAAAATAAGAAAAACTCACTCATCGGATCGATACCTCATTACACCACAAATGAGGCTTTCATCGAAGTCTGCCAAAATCTAGAAGCTGCTTCGAGTTAGAAAATGACTAGGGATCTATTTTTTTTTAACTTCTTATACTTTAAGTGTAGACTGAAAACTTTGTTCATGTAAAAATATCACACGAAAAAAAATCGATGTATGTTCAACCACTACAGAGTTATTACATTTTCTAATACTATTGTCAAAAAACTTTTTCGATAAACAAAAACGAAATTAGTCAGTCTCCTGATTTTCGAGACTAATATTTGATCCGGATTCTGTAGCTACAGAGAGTGTCCCACTTCAGATGGTAAATACTTTAATGATAGATAGTACCATTTATTTGTGGCAAATTGACACCAAAATGAAAACTCTGTCTTTTACCGTTAAACAGTTTGAATTTTTTTTGAAAATTGTGTTAAAAAACTCGACTCCTGAGCAAAATCAAAATTTGCCACACTCCCAATATGTCAATCCGAGATTTGGCTTTCTGAAACTACATAAAATTTCTTACAAAATTACTTTTCCATAAGGCCCAAACCAGATTGAACGCAGCAGAATGCAGCAGTAGTGGCAGAAGCAACAACAACAACAGGTACTATAGATCTGTCGCGATGACACAGCGGCGATGACAGATATACCTGCTGTTGCTTCTGCCGCTGCTGCTGCATTCTGCGTTCAATCTGGTTTGGGCCTGACTCCGAATTTCACAGTTACTTCAAAGAAACAACTGTTGAAACATTCAAGAAATTTCAAAATCGATTTGACAAAAGTTGTCCCAATGTATCAGCTTTTCAACGGTATAATTCTTTGATACATGTGAATTCGAAAATTTTCGAATAGTTTTTTTCATGTAACCCTGAGCTGAGAAGCTGATTGAGCTTAAATAAATTGGGCATAATCAGATCAAAGGAACGCCTACCTCCCCTACAAACTTCAAAAAATTAAATATTCTTTTAATTACTATCACTTCCGATAGAATGACGCTAGCGAGTTGATAATTTGGTAGAATGTTTGTAGTAAGATCTAGTTAGTTGGTAATGAAAATAGGCAAGTTCCGATCCAAGGAACCCCTACCTCCCCTAAAAATGAAGCTTCAATTAAGCGATAATTTTGATAGAATGAAGCCAGCGACTTGAAATTTTGATCAAATATTTGAAGTGAAATTCAGTTAGCTGGTATTAAAGATGCGCCAGATCCGACATAAGGAACCCCTACCTCCCCTACAAATTAAATTTAACTTTCGCTAAAGTAGTTCGGATAGCGGAACGGTTAGCAAGTTCGTCATCTACGCACTGGGCACTGGGGATTTACGTGTCGGACTATGAACCCACTCAGCTGTTAAATGAGTACCCATTTATCGTCCTACGCGGTGACTGTCCACCCGCCGTTTAGTGCCGTTAAAAATGAGATTCGTACACATTTCATGACACAGGCTAGTGGAAGATGGGGCGCACTGACAACGTGTGGCACGTCTAAGAAATTATGGCCATCATATGATGCACGTAAATCTAATGCCCTTCTGAAGAGAGCCCGTTCGGATGTCGCAAAAGTTACAGCGATTACGACGGGGCACTGGCCGCTGGGAGTGCACGCGGCCAGATTGGGTATACCTTAAAACATGTTCTGCCGCAGCTGCAGGAATGAGGAGGAGGAGGAAACTCTGAACCATTTCTTGTGCAAATGCCCGGCTCTTGCGAGAATCAGACATCAAGAATTGGGCAGCGCTTTCTTCCAAGATATATCCGACATCTCCTCGAAGAGTATCGGGGAGATAATACGTTTTGTTAACTCCACAGGATGGATCTGAGGACGAATACCTCAGAACGTTCTTGATATCAACGGTTTATTCCTCTTATGAGGCATGTGGCATCAAAACGGCCTACCCAACGCTAATTGTGTTCTCTTTCCCTGCTGGAATGGAACTGCCACTCTAACCAACCAACCCATTTATGGGGTAAATAGCTCGGTTGAGCGTGTTGCTGATCACACACCTCTGCACAAGATATACCGTCACGATCTAGAAAATGAGATGATGATAACTCATCTCGAGGCCTTGGTTCGAATTGCACTGTTGCGCCAGTTATTTATTTATTCGATAAAATGCATCTAGTGGCTTGGAATTTTGGTCAAATGTTTGTAATAGGATCCAGTTGGATAATATTGAAAATATGTATACGTTTTTTTGGGTTTGATATTAAATTAAAAAAAATTAAAGTGGAGTGGGTCATTGCCAAACTAAGCCATGATGACTTAGGTCGGTTTCTGAAAAAAAAAAAAAAAATTCAGCACTAGACCATCATACCACTGTCCTCTGGTTTCGTCCACGCCACGCACCTCTGTCATGGTGTGGGCACGACCTGTAGAGACGTCTGATGAGTTGCTGCCTCGCATTATGAACAAGACCAGGATTATATCGATTTTGAGGACTTTCAATCTTAAAAGATTATTATTATTTGCTTCGACAATAATAGACGATACACCGTTATAAAAATTTGGGTGTAGAGGTTTGATGATTAGTATTTGTGGCGCACCGTTTTCCATTTTCTACGGAGTTTTCAAACCGCCCTATCATTTCAGGCCAGTAAAATTAAGCGAATTTTGGGGCTTTTTAATAAAAAATTAGGGAAAGATCTGAAAATAATTTTAATCCCTTCTATAGATACTAAATACATGGAATCTGAGTTTGCACGGTCGGAAAAGGCATTGTTTAAAAATTCGGGTTTTCTTGTTCTCCCCACCACCGCGGATGCCGCCATCATGTTGAAAAAGCGCTTAATTGTTTGGCTTGCCAGTTTTTTTTAATGTCTCCTAAATTAGTCTGACAAGAAATCTTTCGAAGCTTTGTAAAACTAGAATAATTTACCTACAATTTGAAATTTAAATGAGGCTAAAATGAAGGATAATGTTAAAGAAAAAGGGCTTAATTTCTCGGATTTTCGCCCACCAAAATTTAAGCTTACCTTCTGCGACCGTGCAAACTCAGCTTCCATATATTCAGTGTCTATAAAAGGGACTAAAATTATTTCTAAATCTTTTCTAAATTTTTCGTATTAACATTTTATTTTACTGGCCTAAATGTGCTCTTTCACAAGAAGTGGAATAAACATTAAGATACAAACTAATTTTTTTTGGGCGTAACACATTTGCCATAAATTTGTTGAAAGTTTGACGAGCTTACTTTCCTTAGGAGTAAGTAAGAAACTTTTAAATCCAATTACTGCCAACATTGCTGATAGATGTTCGGAAAATTCCGAAGTATATTGAGTTTGATTTAAGTATCGATTTCACGAGATTCTAAAATTGACTACGATGAAGATATGGTAAAGTACAATTGAAAAATAATATACTCGTTTTACGATGAATTATGAATATTTTCAACTATTCAATGAAAAGAGTAGCAATGACGGACATTTCAAGACTTTATCAACCAAAATCTATTCATAGTTTTACCTGTATTTACTATTCTGAATACATCAAAGAACAGGCAAACAAATGTGTAAATAGAAGGTATCGAATAAGCAGACCTAGTTGGAATTAATATCAGGAAATAAATTGCTTGAATTCGATTCAGTTCAACTTCATGTTATTCTTTTACGTCAATCTAAACAAGAATATGCATCGACGATTTTATTACGAGTATAAGCACAAAGCATGCATTTGAACTAGTCATGCGATGAACTATGCAGCACCAAAGTGAAGGTAGAATTTTTGGTTTGACATATGGCATGGCTGAAAACGTCCAGTCCATTTCCGGAAACTAACTTTGGTAAACGAAGGTTTATTGGGCGAAATAGAGTAAAATCACTTTGAATTTCAGCTAAATTGGAAACAAAACCAGAGTCCGAAGCGTATATACCCTGTTCCTTGGGTCGGATCTTGCCCATATTGAATACCAACTAAGTAGGTCTTACTAGCAACATTCCACCAAATTTTGAACTCGGTAGTATCATTCTATCGAAAGTTATTGTAATTAAAGGAATATTTAATTTTTTGAAATTTGCAGGGGAGGTAGGTGTTCCTTTGATCTGATTATGCCCAACTTACAGAACCTTAAGCAGCTTCTTCCCTCAGGGTTACATGCCAAAAATCAGATGTCTACGTCAATTGGTTCAAGAGTTATAGACAAAAAACCTGAAAAGTAGGGTAGTACGGGGCTTTTTGTAATTTCTAATGTTCAGTGTTTTGCTCAATGTTCACGTGTAAACGCAGCATTGCATTATTCGCTTCGGTTCAAACGCCCACCTCTATGTGTAAGCTAGCCAAAAACCAACAACAAATTCGTAAAGAAATAAAATTTGCCGCAAAGTTGCAACAGCCACGAATTCCCATCGGACTTCCGCGCCCGTGTGAACAACTCCATAAATAAATGTGTGTATCTGCAGCTAATAAATTACTTTAATGTGGGGAAGCTTTAATGATAATGAAATATATTTTTTCAATTTGGCGCCCAACGTGGGCAGACGAAAATCTATTAGAAGATCTGACCCTCTTTAAATCGTTATTGTGAAACGTGATGGGGGGCTAAAAACTTCTCGAGTTATTCACCGCATTTAGACCGCACGACTTAATTCGAATTAACTGTTTCTTTTTATACACTATAGATTTTGACAGAAGTCCATGGTTTAATCATGAGTGCAGTCATACGATCTGAACATATTGTTTGAGTCGACTTGATGAAAGCTGGAGAAATTTCAGAATTTTCCCACAATGTTATTCAGTGAGTTTATGAAAATGGACGATAGTTTTCGAACTAAAGTCGGTTTATAGAGAAACTAATTAAAAATAAATAAAATGATGTTAATTGCCTTGACTCCTCCAGGGGCATGGACGCGTCAACATCTCTAGCATTTCTATGCCTTGTTGACGTTTCGGTAGTGTATCTATCTATCGCGCCGTCTTTATACTGACAAGCTCGGAGCACTGTGAGAGTTTTATTAATACTCACAGGCAGTTTTTGATCGCGCCGAGATTTGAACTCCGAGCTCTAGATTAGTATTGTAGGGCGGTGACCGAACGACCACGGCCACGAAGCGCGACAAGTGATCTGGTAACATTAAAAATTTGCAGATAGATTTTACTAATTCCCTAAAAAAATCCTGTCAGCGACCATGGGTTAATAAAATTTTGCTTAAAGATAAAGACAAGATTAATTACTGAAATTGTACATTTTTTCTATTTTGGTTTATTAACAAGAAACATGCCAAGTTGTTATGCCGATAAGTCACACTCGATGGACTCACCCCCGCAATTACACATGCATATAAACGAGAATGAAATCAGTGCGTTATAGACCCGTAAGCAGATACAAAGTTCAGAAAAAAGATCATTCCATAATCACAGTTGATTTGTTAATTATCATCAGATTGGGGTTTATGGTTGTCTGAGCACTGACTCTCTCAGCATTGGAAAAAAATCTGGAGTAGGAAGAATTTCTTTGAACTTGTCGTTTTATTGGCATTTTTTTTTGTACGGAATTTTAGTCCTTTGTTCATAGATTGAACTTCTCTGTATATTTATATCAAATTCAAATGCCAATTAATTCAACTCGTAATTAGAATGGTTCGTATATAATCATGGAAGAATAATGTTGTCAAAAAAGAAAAAACGGAAAAAAAAATCGTTCAATGTACTTATTTGAAGCTTAATGAAGGAAATATTAGGGGAAAACGGCGGAAAATACGGTGAGATAATATTGAAATGGTGTTCGGTCAAAAAGAGGGAGTTTCAGGCTTATGTAGTATGTACTAGTACATATACGTTTATGTCATAAGGTTATCTATCCGCCAAACACTTTCATGAAATGCGTTCCGATAAGGTCGGAGATAATTTTGCTTTTATTTTTTTTTCTAATGCAAATAAGTGGAATGAACATTAGTGCAGATTAGGGTTACCAAATTGACAGCTTTTGTAGTTGGAAAACCGAAATGACTTTTAGAAGTTCAACCAGTTTTACGGATGACTTTGGAAATCGAGTAGATTTTTGTGAATTATCATCATCGTGGCGCAATAGCCCGACGTCGAGCTCCGGCCGCCTGGATCGTTGTCCTCCAATTATGTCGGTCACGTGACCGCGTCCTCCAATCTTGGAAGCCAGGTAGTTGCTCCGCGTCAGCATATACTCAGCTCTCATAACGAGTTCTCGGTCTTCCTCGCCGTCTCGCTCCGTCGACTCGTCGTCCGTTCATTACTTTGAATGCATGCGAACATCGTTTATTCTTTGTACATGCCCTGCCTATTGAAGACATTGTAGTTTGACGATTTTCGAAACTTTCAGCTCATCGTACAGTTTATGCAACTCATGGTTGTACCAGACGCGCCATCCATCTCGGCCGCAAATTGCTCCGAATTTCGTCGAAGGACTTTCCGTTCGAATGTGTTTAGCATGTTTTCGGAGACTTGGATTAGGGTCCGGGTTTCGCAGCGTCATCTTTGTTAATCATACTAGTTTCGCTGATATACCAAATTTCCGCAAGATGTTGTACAGTACACCACAGTCGGTACTGTCATATGCTTGCTTAAGGTTAACAAAGATTTGGTACAGGTCAACGTTGTATTTCCAGCACTTTTGCAGGATTAGCTTAAGAAGTTGATCGGGTGTAGAGCGACTAGGTCTGAAACCGCCCTGGTACTTGACAATAATTCGTTCGGCGTACGGTTTTATTCTATTTTCAAAAAATTTACCGGCGCTTTATTTGGTTTAAGAGACCGCAGGGCGAGATCAACTTCGTCTAATATCGGAGGTTGTGTAGTGGGGCCATGATCAATAATAGCGTCATCAATTTGGGCTTCTTGTATGGGGACGTTAGATGTTGGATTTAGAAACTCTTCAAAATAGGACGCTTATCGTTTATTGATGCTATCGGTGTCGCTGATGATGTTTCCATCCATGTCCTTACAAAGGCTAGTCCTGGGTTGACAGCCGTTCTTAATTGTATTTACTAGTCTAAACGCTCTATCTGGTGTGTCTATTAGCTAGGTTTTCATTAATGTTTAGCAACTGCTCGTCAAAGTATTTCCGTTTCTTACGTCATTACATTATTCGACGTAGCTCGTCATATTTTTCTTTTTTGGCTCTAGTTGCACATTGCACGTTGGATGTATTGTCTGTAGGTTTCGTTCTTTGCAACGAGTAATTTTCTGCATTCTTCACCAAACCAGCCATTTCGCGCTCAACGAGTTTTGTATCCCACAAACTTTTCTGCGACTTCCTTGATGGTACCCATCGTGTACAAAACCATTATACGACCAGTGCTATGCTATGGCTGCGAAGCATGGACCCTAACTCAAGCCTCCGAAAACATGCTAGACACTTTCGAACGTAAGGTTCTACGGCGAATTTTCGGGGCTGTTTGCGATCGAGATGGATGGCGCATCCGGTACAACCATGAGTTGTATGAATTGTACGATGAGCTGCAAGTCTCGAAAATCGTCAAACTACAACGACTTCAATGGGCAGCGCATGTACAAAGAATGGACGATGATCGCATGCCTAAGAGAGTAATGAATGGAGAACGAGTCGACGGAGCGAGACTGCGAGGACGACCGAGATCTCGTTGGGAGAGCTCAGTAGGTGTGGACGCCGCGCAGCTGCTGGGCTCCCAAAATTGGAGGACGCGGTCACGTGACCGAGATAATTGGAGGACAATGATCCAGGCGGCCAAGGCCCGACGTCGGGCTGTCGCGCCACGATGATGATGATGTGTTTGAGGGATCCAGGGGTGTGCTAACTGTAACTATAGAAATATACTATTATTAGCCTATTTTGAGAAGAATATCAATTAGAAAACTTGTTTGTATTGTGTTTGCTGAGAATTTTCACAGGTGCTACTTATTTCACGTCCCGATTAATTAAAATGAAAAATGTAACTGTTGGACGATTTAAATCTCGGTAATTTTCTCTGAACTCCAAAATGTGGAACAAAGTGAAAGACTATCGATAGTGTGACGTACAATAAATATGTATAATATCGTCACAAATAATGTTACCAATTTAAATTTTCCTGTGATATGAATGGTTCTAGAAAGAAGCAATTGATATAAGACTGAACGCGGAATACAACAATTTCAAGCAAGTTTCAGAGACATTGGCTGCGTTCATAAAACGCCATCGCTGAGTCAGCACTAAGAAGCGATAAGTGATGCATAATTTGTCGTAGAAATGCTTGCACTGAGCTGACACTAAGGGCTTTCACTTTTGGTCAACATAAAATTTTCTCGCTTTTCTGGCTCAGTGCAATATTTGACATTTGCGATAATTGTCAAACTTCGGTTCTAACCTCGCTTGTGTTATGTTTAGTCGATAATCGTGTTTTTTACGTAATTGTTAAACCTTATTGTGGGAAGGAAAGTTGCTACCGTATCTTGTGTGTCACCTGGGACTCATCAAAGCAAGAAATTTCGAGTTTACTGCCAAATGCCAAAGTGAACATGGCATTTGACAAAAGAGACAGATGGCATATCGTTTCTAAAACGCAAAAATCATCACAACGTGCTGGTCAGCAATTGTGAAGGCGCTGACTCAGCCTTTTTTTATGAACGCAGCCATTTTAAATAATAATTAGTAAGAGAGACGGCCGCGTGTTTCCACTCCATGGAGGAATTATACGTTTTTTTATGATGAGGATGAGACAAAATCAGAGTGGAAGGGAGGAAGAGTCCGAAAGGAGTCATGGAGCAAATACTTTCCTAAATCATATTATTGAGTTTTGACTGTCGAGAAAGAAAAACCAGGCCGAAGCGAAGAGGTATATGTTCCACTCCATCGTGTTTTCTTCTCGTACTGTGATCTATCTTCTATCTGTGTACTATATATCTATAAAAGTTAATATGTGTATGTATGAAAGCTTATTCGTATGCACAGAATGAGGGGAAAATTTGTACAATGATTCATTATGTCCCTGCGCAGGCTATGGTCCGAATTGCAAATTCTTAGTAGCTGTGTTGAGAAAGTACATAGCCTAAAATGTGTAATTTAGCAATTCCGATTCATAGAAACCATGAACGCACCATAGACTTTTTTGCACTGCTACTTTACACTTTACTTCGCTAATGGATTGCTTGCTTCGCCTGCCGTCAACATCTAGCTATGCCGGAAATGCCTTTTAACGAATTACAAGCAAGTTAAAAAGTGGGTTTCACTACCCTCATGTCGGTTTGCAATCAAAAATGCATAAAAGTGTAAAGAGCTGGGCAGGGCGTCCGAATATGATATTCTGTCTCATCCAAATTTGTCGCAATACCCTGGTTGTTTGCAATCTACAAACTATCCCCATCGCGTTTTCCGCTAAATACGGTGTCAAATTAAAGGTTTTGACGTTGTCTTTTCGAAATACCATCCTGTCTCGTCCAAACTTGCCGGAAGTGAGGGTAGGAGCGCGTAAATGTGATGTTCGAAGTCGACAAACTACCGTTATCGAGGTCTCCGGTATATAAGGTGTAAAATCAAAGAGCTTGATTTTCTCTTTCCAAAAAAAAAAAAAAAAAAAAAACAATTCCGCCTCGCGAAAGCTTGCCGGAAATACTCGTAGGTGGTAGGAGAGGTAATTGGGGCAGCAACTCATTTTTACAGGTTGATCTACTTCCAGCAAGCTTTCGCGAGGTAGGATTAATTTATCGGAAAGAGGACGTCAACATCTTTGAGTTAACACCGTATTTAGCGCAAAACGCGATGGAGGTAATTCGTCGACCTAAAACATCACCTTTGCACGCTCCTGCCACCTACTTTAAACACGTTTGCATGAGGGTTGATTTTTCAAAAAGAGGACATCATGATTTAGTGGAAAATGGGATGGATGTAGTTCGTCGATCGCAAACATCACTTTTACGCTCTCCTGCCAGCGTGTTGCGCCATGTTTGGACGAGGCAGGATCGTCTATTTGAACGCCATGCTTAGTCCTCTATACATTGTAACAGACGGTTTGGTGGCCATCCGAGGATGCTCGTGAGAAGTGTGCCTAAGCCAGTACTTTGATCGTGAATATCAGGCCGTGCCGTCAGGCGAAAAAAATGCCCCTCAGCGAGATGAGCAGAGGCCTATACTTGCTGTAGATCAGTTCGGGAGACGTAGGTGGGGTTTTCGCCGCTCGTTGCCCCTGTCCTTTACATATCAATAAAAATTCATAAGCCTGGGGAAAACAACACAAACATGGGAGGTAAAAAATGAGGAATAATAAAAAGGTGGTGCGATAAGGATGGATTGGTTGGCGAACGGATCAAATGCCCTCGAGCTCGCATCGGGTTCCGGGTATAATGGGACCATCGCCCTCTGGTTTCGTACCACCGACAGATCACTATTCATCAGGTGCTGTCTTGGATCTGCCGGTGGAAACAGCACTACTAGGATATGGTTGTTTTTTTGGGGCGAAACTTCTTTGCGTGTCCTGAAAGTTCAAACGTTTTTGTTTTCCGTTTAGACATTTCTCGGATTATTATTGATAGGTGATTGATTCTGATGAGACTATACTCGTACAAGTGTTTATTGAATCCATCGACTAGTACGTGGGTTTATAATAACATCTAACCGAATTTTTTTTACTCAATCAACGTCTCGGCGTGTTCATGATTGTTTCTGATAAATCTCAATTCGTCGTCATTGTATTGTTAGAAGCGGTTAAGTGAAATTGATTTAATTAATTTCTATTTTGTCTATGGGTGTGTGTGTGTTTAGGAACCAATGCGCAATGGCTCAAGCTCGCGCATACGGGACTAAAAAAGAACTGTAATGTACCAGCACCAGGGATAATTTACCGGAACGAATTGGAGAAAATATCACAAACTTTGTATTCGCACCTAGGCTCAAATTACACATTCCGGTCTGTGTCGCGAGAGTAATGCGACAAACAAACCGGTTTGGAGTCCGAAGCGTATATACCCTAGACTTGTGCAGACCTAGTGGTGACACCAAAACTTCAAATATGCAACAGCCATATGCATTGAAATTGTATTTCTTTATGATCAGTTTGGGCAGAAGTCAGCCGATAAAGCTGTGGTAAATGAGCATTTGTAGAGAAGGTGGGCGCCACTTGTGATGAGTGAGTCCTTTTAAGCACAACTTCATAAGGGAGATAGGATGTTGCCCATTCCCAAAATCAACTAACTAGCCCATAACACAAATATTTGACTAAAATTTCAAGTCGCTGGCTCCATTCTATGGATATATCTCAAATATATGGTAAGTTCCCAACCATATATTTGAGATATCACTTGTAGGGGAGGTAGGCGTTCGTTTTGCCCGATCATGACCATTTTAATACCTGTCAACTGGATTCTTTTACAAACATTGGGGCAAAATTTCAATTTGCTAGATTTATTCTATTGAAAGTTTTCGCCTATTTGAAGTATCATTTGCAGGAGAGGTAGGAGCTGCCTATTTTCAATACTAACTAACTAGATCTTACTACCAACATTTTACCAAATTACCAAATTTTGAACTCGCTAGTGTCATTCTATCGAAAGTTATCGTAGTTAAAGGAATATTTCATTTTTTTTTAATTTGTAGGGGAGGTAGGCGTTCCTTTGGTCTGATTGTGCCCATCTTACTAAAACTGAAGCAGCTTCTCATCTGAAGGTAACATGCCAAAAATCAGGGGTCTACGTCAATTGGTTATCAATACAGTTATCGACAAAAATACCTGGAAAGTAGGGTAGTACGGGGCTCTTTGTACGAAAAGTAGCGTTAGTTTTCAACTGATTGATTTCAATTTTCCAGCAGAGTATAAAATTACTCTCTCGAGCCACCAAAGCTAGAGCTTTTCACGATTGCTTGGAGCTTGGAGAAATCAAAACAGAGGTAATTTGAAAACAAAAAATAATTGGTGCCGTTGTAGGGCTTGAACCGCAGACGACCGTGTTTCGAGTAGCAAAACACATCCGGTACGTTACCGAGCTAAGCGACAGACGCATACTAAGTTGGTGTGCGGAATGAAACCAAGAGTCACAAAAATTTCAATTTTCACTGAAATAATTCGCACTTGCACATTGCAAGAATATTATTGAATATATAGTATAAAGCACTAGTTCGGTTTTCTGTAGGTTCACACTTAACCACACTCTGCTGCCCATGTGGTTAATATCTCCAGGGTATTACTCATGATGTAGCTCTTCACGGGTTAGAACTGGATAAAGATCAAAATTACTATTTCATTTGCATAGGCGACTATTTTAGCTTCCGACTTCTCTAGCCTTTTGAGGAGGTCGTCAAATACTAAAATCCATAGCAGAAGGGAGACCACACCAACGTGTGGCGTTGCTCTGCGCACATATTTAATCATCCGACTTTCGCCCAGGTTAGACTGGATCACCCTAGTACTCAGCATGGGTATAATCCATCTGCTGAAAGAGGTCTCGACTCCAAACTCGACGAGAGCTTACGTTATGACCTCAGTCTTCACATTATTAAAAGCGCCTTCAATGTCTATGAAAGCCGCCAAGATGTGCGTACTACCTCGTGGAGAGCCGTTTTGGTCGACTTTCCCTTGAGGTAGGTATGTTGACCTACTGATATTAGTGATTTTAGCAGTAGCTGTCGAGTGTGGCTATCCAAGAGTCGCTCCAAGACCTTCAAGACACAAGAGGTGAGACTAATAGGTCGAAAGTCTTTCGTGGAGTCGTGGCCGCGTTTTCCCTCCTTTGTGATGAAGGTCGCGCGAACTTTCCTCCATGACATGGGGACGTAGTTCAGTTCAAAAATTTCGTGCCGATAACATATCCCCTCCGCCCGCAGAAAGCTATCTACGGCACTGACAGCGGCTACTAATAAAAACACCAAATACACATAAATAGAACCGATAAAATTCGGATTAGGCCTGTTTTTAATTACATTTATTGGATGTATTTTTTATTTTGTCCAATCATTTTAATTCACTTCAAACTACTTTAACGAGACTGAAAGTTATTTTTCTTTTTTATTGCCATTATATCCATTATTTTGATTTTATATGTTGTCAAAGAAAAGGCACCTGGCGCAATGAAGCCAGATGGACTGATTTTTGATGTGCGTTAATTCGGAATCATTTTCGAGTTTATGTACTCGTAAAATTAAGATATGAGGGCGGATACTTAACATCAGTTGTTAGTACCAATTTCAAAAATCTACAGAGTTATGAATATCCATATTTGGGCGACTTTTTATACTCTTCACGGATGTGATAGGGTATATTAAGTTTGTCATGACGTTTGTAACGCTCAGAAGAAAGCATCTCCGACCATTTAAACTATAATATACTATATTCTTAGTCAGTATAATGAGACGAGTCGATTAAGCTTTGCCCGTCTGTCCGTCTGGTTCTATGCAAACTAGTCCCTCAGTTTTAAAGCTATCGAGCTGAATTTTTTTTACAAAGCCTTCTTTCTATTGCTATAAATATGTCGGAACCAACGGAATCGGACCACTACGTCATATAGCTGCCTTAAGAACGACCGGTCCAAGAATTCGTCTATGTGAGAAAAACTTTTTTAATTCTGAAGATATCCTTTTCGAAATTCACACTAATCAATAATATCTTTATCTTTCAATAATCACATTCCCAAATTTGGTTGAAATCGGACTACTCTATCATATAGCTGTTATAGGAACGACCGTTCCAAAAGTAAGTTTTTGTTAGAACAACTTTTTTATTACTGCAGATATCTTTACGAAATTTCATATTATTCAATCATAGTGACTGCCAAACCACGTTTTTAAATTTGGTTGAAATCGGCCCACCATTTCACATGCCTCTCATAGGAGCAGTGAAATCGGAACAAGTTTTAATACTAATTTCAAAGTGTCAAATGCACCATAAGTCACAATGAAGCTATGATACCTTAGGAAAGCTTTTTTTTCGTTTTTTTTTTTTCATTTTTCGCGCGTCTACAGGTTTTACGTGATGATCTGAAGTCCGATAGTGAAATAATGTCGAAAGGAAAACGACTAACTTCTGATGAAATAGCTAAAACTGACGTATTGAAGGAGGAAGGCTATTCAAATCGCCAAATTGCCCAACGTCGTAAATAATTGCATCCAGGATCGCGAGAATTACGGCCAACGACACGGAGGAGGTAGAAAAAGGGCGATTTCTATCCAAAGTAAAACGACGGTTATTAAGAGAAGCATACAATTCGCGCCTTACTGCTCGTCAACTTGCAGAGAAAATTGAATTAACGGGAAATGTTAGGACAGTTCAACGAACCGTAAAAGCTTGCCCATCTTTAAAAGGTTTGCGGCTAAAAAAAGAACCAGCGTTGACGCAGAAACATCGCTCACAGCGCTTGGAGTTGGCAGGGAAGTTCATGAACTGGTCTTCGCAATGTAGACAGGTAGTGTTCACACACGAGAAACGGTTTTCGTTAGACAGTCCAGATGGGTTCTCCTATTAATATCACGATATTAGAAGGAATCTATGTACCTGTCACGCCACCATTCCCGACTAGGTTCCGTGATAGTATAGGGGAGCCATATCAGATCATTGAACTATTGACCTGGTTACCCTACATGGTAAACAAACGAGAGCAACCTATAAAAGTTGTTAACAGAGGCAATCCCTAAAATAAATGAGGTGTTTTAAGTCATTTTATTTTGTCAACACGACTTTGCATCAATTCACACAGCGAGGGATGTGAAATCATTTATTTCCGAGAAAAATGTTTCTGTCTTACTCTCCAACTCTCCCGATGTAAACATAATAGAAAATGTTTGGGGTTGGCTTCTTCAGGAAGTTTATAGCTAGCTAACCAACACACCTCAATAGAAGAATTAATTCATGCAATCAAGGCGGCTTGGTCGAAAATACCGCAAGCCGTAATTCATTCTTTATTTGATTCCTTGCCTCGCAGAATATTTGAATTTATAAACAAAAATGGCGGGAATGCACACCTATTAAATAAAAATTATTGCTGCTTTTATTTATTATTTGTTCTCCTTGCTACTTGCCTGGAGTATTTTTCAACAGAAATATCACACAAAACTTTAAAATCGTCCCTAAGCAATTGTCGCACTAACATGGTGACTGTTTGAACCAAATGAATTGCAGTAATTAAAAAAAAAATATAAGGGGATTCAAACCATCTGTATTATTTCTGATATTCCATAGTTTCAAAAAAAAAAAATTTTAAAGCCCAACATACACCATCCGGAATTCCTGTCCGGAAAAACTGATGAGGCCCGGCCTTCCGGTTTGCATGAATATAGAATACACAATACACCATCCGGAATTCCTTCCGGAAAAACTGATCAGGCCCGGCCTTGAGGAATTCCGGATCGTGTATGGCTGCCTCAGGCTGCCGGACAGGCCGCCTCAAGGCGAACTGTCCGACTGCGTGAGTAGAATGAATTTTCACTGGAGTTTATTTCAACAGACGAATGTATCTGAAGCGTGGCTATGGATAGTGAAATGCCGTAGAATTCAATGCAATATTTAGATACTTTCATTCTATGGCGATACGATCGATTCCCAATTATCCATCCGCTGGCCTCAAGGCGGCCTGTCCGGCGGCCTGTCCGGAATTTCTCAAGCAATTCCATCCGGCGGCCTGTCAGGCGGCCTGTCCGGCCGCGTGACTAAAATGAATTTACACTGGAGTTTTTTTTCAATGGACGAATGTATCTGAAGCTTGGCTATGGAAAGTAAAATGCCGTACAATTCAATGCAATAGATAGATACTTTCATCCTATGGCGATATGATCGATTCCCAATTATCCATCCGCTGGCCTTAAGGCGGCCTGTCAGGCGGCCTGTCAGGCGGCCTGTCCAGAATTCCTCAAGCAATTCCATCCGGCGGCCTGTCCAGCCGCGTGACTAAAATGAATTTTCACTGGGGGTTTTTTTTTCAATAGGCGAATGTATCTGAAGCTTGGCTATAGAAAGTAAAATGCCGTACAATTCAATGCAGTAGATAGATACTTTCATTCTATGGCGATAAGATCGATTTGCAATTATCCATCCGTGGGCCTGTCAGGCGGCCTGTCCGGCCGCGTGACTAGAATGAATTTTCACTGCAGTTTTTTTCAATAGACGAATGTATCTGAAGCTTGGTTATTGAAAGTAAAATGCGATACAATTCAATGCAATAGGTAGATAAAATACTTTCATTCTATGGCGATAAGATCGATTTCCAATTATCCATTCGGCTCAAGGCGGCCTGCACATGCCATTGACGATCCGGAATTCCTCAAGGCCAGGCCTGGTCAGTTTTTCCGGAGAAAAAAACCGGAACGTGTGTGGAGAAGGTCTGGCGGGAACGATTTTCCTTCCGGCCGCCTGAAAGGCCAATCCGGCCGCCTGAAGGCGACCTGAAACGACCATACACCATCCGGAATTCCTCAAGGGCGGGCCTGATCAGTTTTTCCGGACAGGAGTTCCGGATGGTGTATGTTCGTCTGATAGTCTGTATTTTAGTATTTCCTGGGAGGAAACATGGCTGAACTTAAGCATTTGTCGCGGAGTGCATATGTTATGTTGCAGGAATTTAGTGCACAACGTCAAATAACGATATTGCCTGACAAATTAGTTCTTTCCAAGATTTAGCCAAATTTCGAGTGGACCTATCCTACTGATCAGGAGTGTATGTACCTAATTATCAGTACATAAACATTAAATTTATAATCAAATAGTATATTACCGCCCCCATCAAGTTCATCTCTCCTTCATTAAATTTCTCTGATTTTTGGCTACATTCTCCTGTAATTATTATCTGAAAAATCTAAAGTCTTAAATCAAATTCATTGTTTGGTCGGCAACCATCAGATGGTTTCAGTTCACGATTTTCGAGACGAGCGACAATTTGGGCGCTCCTCCAAAAATAGATAACCCAACCAATTTTGTGTATGATAGTACTCGTTAGTTAATAGAATAAAATACAACTGGCAGTGAACAGATGATTATGTAGAGCATAGGTCGTGACATCTGTAGATGTGCTCGTAGATGTTGCGTTACTACATGCGGCAGATACGTCAAGTTTGCATTAAACAAAAATTATACGCACAAACACGGCAGGATACGTGTATCTCTTTACGGCTAACATTCGTAAATGAATAACGAATACGAAATAAACAGCTTGAATAGATACATTGCTATTAGTCCAAGAATGGTGGCTCATACAAGCGAAAGTTTTACAACACTTTTGTTTTTTGTATACCTTTATGTTTTTTTTTTTGGGTGCTAAACACGAATTCGGAGTTCGGGAAGAAAATTTGACTGGAAAACTTTTTATATTGATTTTTTTCTAACCTTTGGGTGGTTATTTTAAAATACATTAGACTCCCGGTTATCCTGGCAAATATGGATTTCATTGATTTTTATATAATTTTACCTCACTACGCAGGACGATCGACACTAAAGCAGTACAACCCGGCGAAGTCTCACAAATGGAGAATGAAAATGTTTATCCGTACCGGGTCATCTGGCATCGTATACGACTTTGCGCTTTATGTTGGCGAGGGTACTTGCCTCGGTATTTCACCGAATATAGTATTATACCTAGCCACAGTAGTACCAAAGAATTAAAACTACAAATTGTATTTCGATAACTGCTTTACATCAGTAAGTCTTCTCAAAGCGTTGAATGGAATGGGCATACTATCCACTGGCACCGTAAGAGGAAACAGAGCTTGGCACTTGTGTCACGTCTGCTGATAATGAATTCGAAAAAAAAAAGAGGAAGGGGCTCTTATGAAATGAAATTAATCACAATTAATGGCAATATACGTTGGTTCGACTAAAAAGTTGTGTAGCTAATATCTACATGTGTAGGAGATCTTCCAATTGACTCCTGCAAACGTTGGAGTGCACAAGAAAAAAAGTTTCTGCACATTTGCAGACCGGTTCTTGTTACAATAGCCGCTTTCAATTCAACCGAATCTCAGATCATTTTCATACAAAACGACAGACCTGTTTTAATCCAGGTCTCATATGGGATCTCATCGGACCAAAGTTGAAAGCAAATTGGTTGAACATCAACTTCTGAGTTCGCAATACGCCCCCACGACGGCAAGGTATCTGTATGGTGGCTGTTTAAGTTCGCTCGTCGCAGAGCCGTGGTGTTCTTTTCGGTCTGTGAAGCCGGGCTTATCAATCGAAAGCGGCTAACGTATAGCAAAAATTTGAGTGGACTAGATGTTTCTGACATGCTGATGGAGCCTTACAAAGTAAATCCAATCAAAAAAGTGGTGTATTCTACTTTTTTTTGATGCCTTGTTACAGCTGTTGTAAATTCGTGGCTTTCATATCGTAGACATCTAAGTGTAATTGAGGCAAATCGAAAGTACAATATATGCCACTTATCAACTCGAAATAGCTCATGATCTTTTGAACGAAACTTCTTCCTTCTTCAAAAACATTGCTAGAAAGAGAGAGGACGACCATCAACTACAATGGACCGAGAGGCGTCCCCATCTCCGAGCCCGTCCGAAAGTAGTTATTATGCAACGAGCAGCATTTACAGCAGACCCTTCAAGCCAGAAACGTTACGACCAAACCGGTCACTCGATTGTATTTACTGAAAAAGGACGCTCCTTTGTCTAAATGCGCCAAATATAAAGTACACCTAATAAAAAGAGTTTTTAAGAATGATTTCCCCCTCGAAGGGGGCCCAAAAAGCGTGATTCGCCGGTTTCGACCGCTGGTACGAAGTTTGTAAAGTACACCTTTGCTGCAATATTAGCAGAAATTGTTTTCTTCATACCACACATAAAATATAAGCCTATGAACGATAGAATTAAAAATGACACAAAAAGAGCGATGATGTTCATCGGCACTTTACGCCCGTCTCATACAAGCACATTTCAATTTAAATCCATTTGTATCCAAGTTGTCTATGATCTGCTTTGAAAAATGTTGTCTTTATCGCCCCGATTCAGAAGATACTTATATCTACTTATATGTAGGCGAATGCAAGAATGTACTCATTTTCCGACCCAACGATTCAGAATACCATCAAGAGTAGTCTAGTGCATTTGCATCAGCACCTATGGTCATATAATAACCCTCTTGCCAATACTCGTATACCATTTCATTGCCAAGAATGTCCTTTTTCCTCACCAAAGGACTCAAAATGCCTTCATCAATAGTCTAGTGTAGGGGTCGACAACCAGCTCCCCTCCATAGCGTTTTGTGCGGCCCGCGAGGCAATAACGAACTGTGCACTATAAGGTAGGTTCTGCAAAACGCGAACTTGCTCCGAATGCGCACAAGTTCGCTGTTGAAGGTTTAAAAACATGCGAAGTCCATTATAGGCCCAAGAAAAAAAGATAACGCATTTGCTCATAGTTATAATATGTAACCTCAAATAGCACTTGATTGGTTACACAAGGAAATTCTGGTGTGTCTACCGGTACCTGTAGTTAACGTAAGTTCCATAAAAATGAAACCGGAATATAGAGGGCTACGCCCGCAATCCGAGGGGTTTGTAGCAAGCGCTTATTTTGGTATATAAATATCGGCTCGTTGCTCTTCTTGATACCACTCAGATGGACAAAAAAAAAACATAATTAAACTGTCTTACCCACTTACATTTTACATGCCAATTCATATTATGTGATTGTAACGAAACTTAGAACATATTGTTGCCTAAGGTGTTGGTTATCGTTGGCCATCAGTACTTTTGACCTCGAACGTGTTTAAGGCATGCAGAGGTGTGCTAACTGTAACTACAGAAATAAACTATTACTTACCTATTCTGAGAAGATATACAGATTCCATTATTTTCCATTTTATTTGCTATTCGGAACCCACCTTCCTGTAAGTTTTCATAATTCTAACAGTCTCGAGATGCCAGGGGGGGGGCAAATTACGAACTAATATTTTTTCGTCCCCCACTATTCCCCTTTCTACAAATTTCAAGAAAATGCGAAAAAATGGAATGTACTCAACATTACCTTTCCCACGACACCTCACTTGCCTATACCAGTCGATAAAAAAAAATTTTGAGCTTAATTTCGCCTCTATGTGGACCCCTCCCCCCTTCCACTCGGTAAAGTTTGCCAATTACGACGTAGCGCCCCAACTAATCTTCTTTCAAAAATGATTAATTAAATAACTGCAATTCGCACTACGAAAAACAACATGAAAGTAGTACTCACACCTACATATGAGGCCGGTAGGTGTAATTTTTGTGTGGATAGTGTCAAAATGCCTAATTTTAAATGAGTGTACTATTATTAAATGTTATGTGATTGTAATGAAACTTAAAGATATTATTGCCGATGATGTTGGTTATCATTGGCCATCAATATTTTTGACCTCAGCTGTGCTTAAGACGTGTAGGGGTATGCTAACTGCAACTATAGAAATGTACTATTATTAACCTTTTTTGTTGAGATATCAAAATTCTACGATTTTCGGTTTTCTACACTAGTAAAATGCCGCCTTTCTGCAAATTTTCAAATTTCTAAGTATAACGGTATCGAAATGCGAGGGGGGGGGGGGACAAACTCGGATCACATATTTTCCCCTCTATCTCTTTTCCCCTTTTTTCAAATTTGATGAAAATACCGGAAATGAAATGTACTCGGTGTTACCTTTCTCATGATACCCCATTTGCCTATACCAGATGAAAAAAAAATTTTGACCTTCATTTCCCCTCTATGGGGACATCCCCTTAAAGTAAGCCTATTACAACGAATCGCTTTCTCCGGCGAATTATAATAATTCTACATACTCCCACAAAATTTCATGTATGTAGCTTCAGCCGTTCGTGAGATATTTCATGGACAGACGGACAGACATTTGACCGATTTCATAAGGGTTTTGTTTTTAATACAAAACCCTAAAAAAAGAAGGAAGTTGACTCATATGCTCAGTGTTCGGTCTTTGTATGGTAGTAGGCAATAGTCAACCCAGAATCAGACCGTTTGGGCGTTGCTAAGGCGGTAGCAGATGTCATTAAAAGCACGAAACAGTGGACACGCTTGATACGAACGCAATTCGGTTCAGGATACTCCTGCAAATGTAAATGTGAAAAAGCAGAAAATGGGGATATGTGGATGTTACGAAAAAAAAAAATGGCAGACGCTATCAAAATCGCAAACCGACTCTACTCAAGTGCACAGTCTTGATTCGAATGGTATTCGATTCAGGACACCGCCACAAGTGTATGTGATAAAAGGCAAAACCCAAAAAATCAAAAGAATTCCGTTACCAACATTGCTCTGAAAATGACAATCGGATATTTGGACGTTTGAATCGACTTGTTGACTTGAGTAGGTTCAACCGCCGACGAATAAAGTTTCACTGTGTTCCTCAAAATAATTTCGACTTGTCTTTTTCAACTAAAACCTATGGAAGCGTGCTAAAGAAGAATGAATGCTTCGGCATTGCTTCGATTAAAACTGACCATCTTAGTGGATTTATCGAAAATAGCAGGAGGTTGGATCAACAGATCGGCTCCGGCTTTTTAGGATCAGGGCAATATCATAATAACTGATTTTTGAAGTGTTTGTGTTTCTTCTTTGGAACAGGCCTATTTTTCATCTAATTTAACCTAATTCACACTCACTAGACAAGAATAAAAAGAGAAATTATTATGATTCGAAAATTTTGCATTTTACTCTATTTATTTATTTATTTATTTATTTATTTCACGGACTTGTAGTCCATTACCAGAATTACAAAATAACAAAAAAATTTGAGTTGGGTGAAAGCGAGAAAAAAACAAAAAAAAAAAAAATTAATAATTCAAGTGGTAAAAAATAATTTATGTGAAATAGCCATACATATTTTTTGGCACCTAACTAAAAAATCGTAAATCGTATTTTCAATTTTTCAAAAACCCAAAATTCGGTTTTAAAGCTCTTTTAAAATCGCAACACCGTACTAGACGCTAAAAACCGTACAAAATACAATAAACAATACAAGCACCGCTGGGAAGCGTTTTACTCGTATATCGTATATTAAATGACTTTGGCTGCCGCTTACCATGTTTCCAATTTTCAGCATTTTGAACGAGTAGGCAAATTTAGTCCCGCTGTTTTGTGCACTGCCACTTGGTATCCTGAATAAAATTCCATTCGAATCAAGAATAAGAAAATTTGGCCTGGGTCCTTTTTTGACGCTGTTTGCGATGGCAGGCGGTTTAGCAAGTAAGACTATATTTCCAATTTTCAAAAGGGCTTGTGGTGTCAGCAACTGAATTTGGGTGTGCTTTCTTGCACTGATACTCCATACTTTTTTCACTGTGCGGCCCGCCCACTGTCCTAAAAAGGTTGCCGACCCCTGGTCTAGTGCATTCGCGTCAATACCCTCAGTCATGCATTTCGCTATACTATATCACTTTATTGCCAAGAATGACTTTTTTCCTCACCAAAGGACTCAAAATACCATCAGCAGTAATCATTTGATACCCATCTTGCCTTGGGACTCAAGAAGAGTAAAAATGACCCAACCATTTCAAAGCCGTTTTTCTCAAAATCGAGTTTATTGACTTTGGTTGTTCTTGCATTAAGGCACAGTAATATCAGCGTGACGAACATTTTTGACTTTTTACCAAATTTTGAAGAGCTGCTTCTCGGAAACTTCTGGACGTACTGAGCTTAATTTGGCATCAAATTTTAGAAAATTTTGTGTACTTCAGAAATTTGGAATAAAGGGGCCAAATGAAAAATTTCCCGCACAAATTGTTGTTGGCAAGCCTCGGATTTGTCTTCAGCGCCCTAAAATACATAGAGTTACACAAAAAAAAATAAAAGTGTTGCAAAACTTTCCATCTCAAAACCCCAGCCTCTTAGACTACTACTAAGTATCTTTATATTGCTCGCGAAGCTTTCATTCAATTCCTTTCATACGATTTTCGGAGAAAATCATAGAATGGAAATGAACAGGCAATCGTGTTGCAGTCATATTATGATCATTATTAGGAGATTTATCGGCGGAAGTGAAATATTTAGACAGACCTTTTGAATTCGAGACTTATTGGCAGTTTAGATGTTTAGCAAGTTTAGACAAAATTTGTGGCCAATTAGAAGTGTTGTCAGGGCAAAAGGCAGGAAATCATATTTGTGCACTGGAAAATAATAATTTAAAAACAGCAACAAACCCATCAATCGGATCGAACGGCGTAAACAGCAGCTATCAGTTTAAATGGCAAAACGATTGGACTGTACTCAACGGATTCTGTTGTTTGTGAAGGCTTTTATCAGAACAAAAGTTATAAACACATTCATATATAGAATTAAATGAGATATTATTGTATTATTTATGAAGCACAACACCACTGTAATTTCACTAAAAAACACACATGTTGGGAAAAACCCTATGGGAATTATCCGTTATGCACTCTCTAAACACACTATGTAAATGCAATATATTTGCACCTGTTGCGATCACGGTCAATTCACCTGTTTCGTCAAAGACTCGCTTACAATCTACCGGCAAACGGCCCGATATCTGGGAACTTTATGAACTTTTCTTTCATACGCGGATACGAGTTGGAGCTCCAAAATTGTGGCGAAAGTGCGCATGGAGTGTTTTTTACACTTCGCGTTTGACTATGTTCGATGGGTGGTGGGTGAATGGACAAATTTGCTTAATGCTTAGTATTACTATACTGTACTACTGATACAGTCCCCATGGGAGTAGTACAATACACTGCACGACTCCCGTGGGAACAGTAGCCTAAGCTCATTAAATGCATGTTTAACATTTCGATGAATTTTTTTCTTGATGAAATCAACAATGACGATGTTTGAAATCGTATTTCACCTAATGACAACCGGACTAAGGATTTGTTACAATCAGCTTTTGTATTGTATTTTCACATTTTGATTTGTTACAATTAACTTTCAGATTTTCATTTTTTATATCACAATACGATGGTGATGGTGCTACCCATAGCAAAGGGTAGTTTGTCATCTACGCCCTTGGTTGCTTTTTAGGGTTTTATAGTAAAAACAAAACCCTTATGAAATCGGTCAAATGTCTGTCTGTCCGTCTGTCCATGGAATATCTCACGAACGGCTGAAGCTACATACATGAAATTTTGTAGGAATGTGTAGAATTACTATAATTCGCCGGAGAAAGCGAATCGTCGTAATAGGTCAACTTTAAGGGGAGGTCCCCATAGAGGGAAATGAAGGTCGATTTTTTTTTTCGTTTGGTACAGGCAAGTGGGGTATCATAAGAAAGGTACCGTCGAGTACATTCCATTTTTGGCGTCTTCATCAAATTTGAAGAAAGGAGAAAAGAAGCAGAGGGGAAAATATGAGATCATAATTTGTCCCACCCCCCTTACCATTTCGAGACCGTTACACTTAGAAATATGAAAACATACAAGAAGATCGCTTTCAACTAGCACAGAAAACAAAAAAATTATGGAATTTTGATATATTCCCAAAATAGGTTAATAACAGTATATTTCTATGGTTACAGTTAGCACACCCCTGCATTTCTCAAACTCATCCGAGGTCGAAAATATTGATGTATCGTCGGCCATCAATATTTTCGACCTCGGATGAGTTTGAGAAATGCAGGGGTGTGCTAACTGTAACTATAGAAATCAACAACATGTGCATGTGTGTAACGGGTCTCTTGTGCTACATACTAATACTACGAGTACAACATACTTGCATATTGTTTTCCGTAGAGCGAATTGGAGTTAACCATTTTCAAAAGGGTAATGATTGATAGGAGAGGAGGGAGGAAGGGAAGGAGGGGAGGGGAAAGGTATGCTGGTCGCTGAATCTACTTTCTATAATTATTCAAACAATTTATTTTCAATATTTTTTATGCAAACTGGCAATTTGCAATATCGTCGTATGAATGGTTAAGCATCTCCAAGAGTAGGGTAGTTCATCTCCTATTGGCATGGGACACTACAAAACCCTCGGATTGCGGGCGTAGCCCTCTATTTTCCGGTTTCATTGCATTATGAATGTGTTTCGTACTTACTACCCAATGGCGTCGCTTATGCCGCGGAACTATCTTCGAGTATTAACTACTTCATGCTAACTCACGATGATATAAACATGTCGCATTAGCTGGTTTTGGTACTAATTTTAGCTCCACTTGCGATGCGGAACTGGACTGAAAAATTGGGACTAGATGATGTTGCTGTCTTCGCTAATGGCGTTGTTGGTGAGCATTGTCTTTTATATGTTATATAAATACCTCATCCTTTCTTGAAACTTTGTATTCGTTTTATTGATTGTAGCGGTATAAACGCGTTTTTATTGGTAGGCTAGTTCCTCTTGACATTTCCCAAACCAAAGTCACAAACTAATAACTGACATCTTTCATATTTAGTACTTCTCCGTATGGTCGGTATAAACACACCACGAACAAGTACTAGCACTTAAACGATTTAGTTAAATCACCTTTTACTATAGTTCCACGGCATAAACGTGGCCAATTGCCCTAACCCCTTGTGGGGCATAGCGCGCCAACTGTTTCATGTGGCCCAGTTGACGTTTCGTTGGCATTAGCATACTTACATAGCTGTGACAAGAAGGCAACGCGTGCTTGTCAGCAAGATGAACATTTGTATGAAGAGTACGGGAAGTAAAATATACATGTATGAACAATAGCTTGCTGTTAGAAGCGGTCATCGAAAGAAAAGTGAGTCTTCACTTTTATAAGGAATTGCGTTATCTTGAAATAACGGGTGATGGCGTGCGATCATGCATCATTCACTTTATGCCGGGGACACACCTATCCGATCATACGCCGATCATACAGTCGGACGAGTATATGAGAGGGAAATTATATGGGATTTCGGACGCGTTGTGGCCCGGGCTTTAGTTCACACTTTTCTGATACACGTCCAATCATGCTCCGTTCGAAACCCTATACCATTTCCTTCTCATACACTAGTTCGACTGCATGATCGAAGTATGATCGGAGTATGATCGGATAGGTGTGGCCCGGGCTTTAGGCGGGTTTTTTTAACAGCCTTGCAGAGCAGATAATCCGCTCTGCTCTGCAATCACACAATTACACTAACAATTTGATCTGAGCTGCTCTGGCTAGAAGGTTAGCGCAAGAATGCTGCTCCGTTAGCATTTTCACGTTTTGAAATGCAGGCGGCGGCGCACAGTGGGGCAGTAGTGAAAAACAAACCCTTGATCCATTTTAAGAAAAACAATTTTCCTTATAGTCGATGATGTATTTATTTTCCTATATACGTATTTCGGCAGCTACTTGCTGCCTTCTTCAGTAGAATAGATATAATTTCTTTGGGATCTTTAATTTATACTTTTTTACATAGTTGTTTTTTAGTGCAATTCCCAAACTCTTACTTTTATGGCTAGTCAATAATTTACATTTCCAGAGAAACCAAGATCGACATAAAAACACGTAACAACATGTAACACCTCCTCACGCCAGTACCAAGAAGAGGCAATTCAGTTTAATAACCCATGAATTAAACTAAACCACCCCTTCCGGGTATTAGCGTGAAGAGGTATGAGTGTGCGTTACCCAAATCGGTGTTCAATCTTGTTTCGGGGTTTTCTTTTGTAATGAAATAGCTTTCATATGGGTCTAATTTGCTGGCCTTGACCTCCTTGATTGGTTTTGCTTGTCCCATTTGGTGTCCTTCTTCGATGATGTGTCTTGCTACCAAAGATCTTATTTGGTTTTTGTTTTTGTTTTTGCGTTTCGCTACCTCCGCCTCGCTAAAGTGCTCCTTCGATCGGGTGGTGACTAGGCGTTTTGTTTGTCCTATATATGTTTTGTCGCAGTCTTGGCATGATATTCGGTAAATGCCACTTTTTTCATTATCCTTTTTCTTGTCTTTCTCTGTGTTAAGGCGCGACTTGATGGATTGAACAAAAAAGATGCCTACTATTTTAGTAATCATGGAAAAATCTACATACGACGAACAAGTATTCCAAAAATTAAAATCAGGTAATTACTACGAGCTAAGAAATAACCCCCTTGAGGGTTCGATCAAACGCGTTGAAAAAACGTTACAGGAGTGTAAACCTATCATACCTAACATCGCAAAACTCCGAATGCCGAATCCATCCTTACCACGAATCAGATGCCAGCCTAAAATACATAAAATTGGGAACGAAATGAGAGAGATCATCGCAGATACCAACTCCCCCACCTACAACATCGCGAAGTGGGTAATAGAAGAAATAAATCGGAAGGGCAACATCTACAGCGACGCATCAATAAAAAACTCCTTCGCACTCATCGAAAAGTTGAAGAACATTCACTTAGACGACGACGAAATTCTAGTGTCATATGATGCCAAGGCACTGTTCCCTAGCATCCCTGTCAAAGAAGCGATCAAAAAATTGGAAGAATGGCTGGTGGAACAAGACCCGACACCCGAAGGCAGGAAAACCGCTAGACTCCTTGCAAAACTGGCAGACTGTGGGTCCGCTATGTACACGATGTGTTAGCCATCGTTAAGGTCGAAGAAAAAGAGGCACTGTTAGCCAAAATCAACACCCTACACCCCAACATCCAGTTCACCATGGAGGAAGAGGTAAATGGGGAACTCTCATTTCTCGACTTAAAAATAATAAAACAACATAATACCATCGAATATGACATCTATAGAAAACCGACCAATACACAAAGAACCATCATAAGCACATCCAGCCACACATACCAACACAAAGTCTCGGCCTACAACTCTATGATCCATAGATTATTAACAGTACCCCTCACTGCAGCGCGGTTCAATAAGGAAAGAAACTTTATTATTGATACAGCAAAGATAAATGGGTACACAGCACGTATGATCTATGACCTCATAGAAAAGAAACGAAAGACGAAGATGCGCAACCAATATTCAACTCTCTTTGCACAGTCAAAACGTAACAAAAACACCAAACGAATGAGCATGGTATACTCGAAGGAATTTTTCAATCCTATACGCAATATCCTAGCTAAACATGAGATTGAAGTCGTGGGCTCGAGCAAACAACACTCCATCAAGTCGCGCCTTAACACAGAGAAAGACAAGAAAAAGGATAATGAAAAAAGTGGCATTTACCGAATATCATGCCAAGACTGCGACAAAACATATATAGGACAAACAAAACGCCTAGTCACCACCCGATCGAAGGAGCACTTTAGCGAGGCGGAGGTAGCGAAACGCAAAAACAAAAACAAAAACCAAATAAGATCTTTGGTAGCAAGACACATCATCGAAGAAGGACACCAAATGGGACAAGCAAAACCAATCAAGGAGGTCAAGGCCAGCAAATTAGACCCATATGAAAGCTATTTCATTACAAAAGAAAACCCCGAAACAAGATTGAACACCGATTTGGGTAACGCACACTCATACCTCTTCACGCTAATACCCGGAAGGGGTGGTTTAGTTTAATTCATGGGTTATTAAACTGAATTGCCTCTTCTTGGTACTGGCGTGAGGAGGTGTTACATGTTGTTACGTGTTTTTATGTCGATCTTGGTTTCTCTGGAAATGTAAATTATTGACTAGCCATAAAAGTAAGAGTTTGGGAATTGCACTAAAAAACAACTATGTAAAAAAGTATAAATTAAAGATCCCAAAGAAATTATATCTATTCTACTGAAGAAGGCAGCAAGTAGCTGCCGAAATACGTATATAGGAAAATAAATACATCATCGACTATAAGGAAAATTGTTTTTCTTAAAATGGAACATATCACAGTCGGTGCAAATAAGCTGCATTTAATACATAAACCCTTGATTTCAAAATATTTGAAATGATTTTATTGTTAATTTTTATCATAGTGTACATTCCAAAGCTTTTTTCTACAAAAAGATTTTAGATTTTATCTAAATTCGTTTCCAGAAAGAAGAAAATTGTTTTCAAAGTGGAGGGAACTGGTGAA
This sequence comes from Chloromyia formosa, assembly GCA_964017055.1. Classification (NCBI taxonomy): domain Eukaryota; kingdom Metazoa; phylum Arthropoda; class Insecta; order Diptera; family Stratiomyidae; genus Chloromyia; species Chloromyia formosa. Next base: position 22,431,627 of record OZ024816.1, on the reverse strand, counting down.
TAATTTTTTGAAGGGAAATTTCCTTGGAGATAATGTCCTTGAATTTGTTTAGAACCTCTTTCAATTGTTTCATCCTTGAAGGTTATGCTTTTAAGAATTCATTGACTTCAAAAAAAGGCTGACTTTATGAAATCAATTAAAAATTGCTTCGAATGAATGCTATTTAAAATCACCCCTAATTTTTTAACATTGAGTTTTGAAAACTAGCTCTACTTGCCTCCAAAGGGTTTTTTGATTGTCGAGATAGCAGTTACTCTTAGGATTAGGAATCTGCAATGGTTCCCACCCAAGATTGCCCACAGCGATTTCATTTGGTTATGATATTTTGTTCATTGGGGTTTATTGTTACGAATGCAAGTTTTGGTCATACTCGTACATGCTTTATCGAGATATTGACCTCTAAAACGTTTACAACATTTTTTAAAGAACTTCTGTTTCAAGGTAATACTTTTAGAAACTCTTAAAAACTTAAAAAAATGCGACAAATTAAAAAAAAAAAACATGCCTTATTTTATAATTGACCTTAAATCAGGCTGAATTTTTTTCTCAGGGCATTTTGACGACTAGCTCCACCCACCTCCAAAGAACTTTTGATTTTATAAGATAGTACATAATCTTAGCTTTACTTTCCGCAATCACGTAACCATATTCAACAATATTCGGTTACGGTGGGCAATTAAGCGCATTTTTGTTCCTAGCCTCGCATGCAGCTTTTGGACCAAACTCGTATTTTACGACTTTGAGAACAGATGCGCACAAAATTAAGAGCACTAGATGACAAGAAAAGTTATTGAAATGAAAGGTGTATCCCTGCGGGAAAGTCGAAAAGTATTTAAATAGTCAGAAAATTTCGCATAGAGTTAACCCGAAAGAAAATAGAACAAAACAACTAATTGATTAAACTTCGTCGAGATATTTTCATTTTTATTTTTCGAAATTAAAATTACAGTATTGGATGCATTTCGAGGCATTCACCACATCATCCTATGCAAACGTGCATTAGCAGCGCGTTTGCTATGCGGAATTTTCCAATCCATAAAGAGACAGAAATTAAAAAAGATATCGCCAATTAAATTTAATTGCAAACGTGGTTTCGTGTGAGATAAACACAAATAATGCTTAATTAACAGGGCAGACAATTAGAAAAGCAAATTTGGCGATATTCAGGTAATTAGCAGAATTATAGTTGGTTTCAATATACATATATGGAGTATATTCTGCATTTTAACTGCCACAGCCCGACCTTCACGGTTATTATGCTATCTTAGGCTCCGTCCCCACGGGCATCTTCTGATGCCCACCAAACCGTCCGTTACATATTTGGCGCAAAACGTGGGGCCAATTTCTGGTCAAGAACAGGACTAAAAAAGACCTCATCGGGTTTCTTTTTAGTCTTTCCACCGATATGCACCCCACAAGCACATTAAGGCTATTTGCTCTAAGTCTTAGGACTTATCCATCTTTACTTCACGTATTATCCTTTTAAGTAGCTGTGATTTCCTCTGGGGGGCAAAGACCTTTTCCATAGTCCTCCGCGTGGGCGCCCCCAGGTAACGGCAGTGTATCAAATCGCTGACGGCCAATGTCTTAGCGATAAGACAGTTTGGAAAAGGCAGATAGCTGTAGCCTGAATGGCTGACGAACACCTAAGCGTCTCAGGTCTAGTAGGATGGATTGACTTGCGTAGTTGGACCTGCTACATAGTTGTGTGAACTCCAGCACGTTTATTAAACCATCTGAAGCAGCTATCTCCGAGGCCATCCCCTGAATGGGGTTAAGCGACGTGCTGACAACTCGTCCTTGTAAAAACCACTCCATGTCAAGAAACCTGGAACAAAAGCCTCGGATTGGACGGATCAACAACGACGACCACGCAAACGAATAAAGGATTATTCTTTCGGATCCTGGAATGTACGCTCCCTGAACAAACCGGGGGCCGAGAAGGCCCTCCTTCAACAGGTCGAAAAGTACAAACTGAGCATTACTGCAGTCCAGGAAACAAATTGGCTTGGCAGCGAGATTAATGACAAGAAATCGCACACAATTTTTACAAGTGGCAAACCATCGGGCCGCAAGGAGTTTGGAGTAGCATTTATAGTGAACAATCACCTCAAACCGCATATTACTGACTTCAAACCCATAAATGAACGGCTGTGTGCGATTCGCATCAAGACTCGATTCTTCAATCTCTGGCTCATCAATGTGCATGCCCCCACTGAAGTTAAAGAAGACGCAGTAAAAGACGAGTTCTACGCCCGCCTTGAAACTCTCTTCGACTCACTTCCAACAAACGACGTCAAATTGCTGCTGGGAGACTTTAACGCGAAAGTCGGGAATGAAAGCTGGCATCGGGGGACCACTGGAGGCCACAGCCTCCATGAAGAATGTAACGATAACGGCCAGCGACTTATAGACTTCGCCTGCAGCAGGAATCTAGTCGTAAGCTCTACGTGCTTCCCGCATCGACGCATTCACAAGCAGACCTGGAAGTCTCCAGACGCACATACCGTCAACCAAATTGACCACGTCCTCATTTGCAGGAGATGGGCGTCTAGTGTCATGGATGTCCGCTCCTATCGAGGAGCAAACTGCGACTCAGATCATCACTTGGTGAAGACGACCTACAGATGTAGAATTTCCTCAGTGCACCAGTCAAGAATCAGCCCTCCCAAAATCTTTGCGGTTGATAAGCTCTTGAGTGATGCTACAGCGGTGGCGTATACTACCGCCCTTGAGGAAAAACTATCACCTATGCTACACAACATCAGCAACACAGGCGTCCATGGGTTCTGGGAAGAACTCAAGGGTACCATCAAGGATGTCGCAGAGAAGGTCGTGGGATATAAAGCCCGGCGAGCGCGAAATGACTGGTTCGACGAAGAATGCAAAAATTCACTTGACGCGAAAAACGAGGCCTACAGACAATGGATTCAACGAGGAACCAGAGCCAGAAGAGAAAAATATGACGAGCTACGGCGAATATCGAATAGAATAATTAGACGTATGAAACGTAAATACCTTGACGAGCAGTTGCTGAACATAAACGAAAACTTAGCTAATAGGAACACCAGACAAGCGTACAAACTAGTAAAAACAAATAAGAACGGCTACCAACCCAGGACTAGCCTTTGTAAGGACAAGGATGGAAACATCATCAGCGACACCGATGGTATTAACAAACGATGGGCCTCTTATTTTGAAGAGCTTCTAAACCGACCATCTAACAACCCCACACAGGAAGCTCTCGACGATATTGTTGATCTAGGCCCACCCATTCAACCTCCGACAGTAGAGGAAGTTGATCTCGCGTTGCGGTCACTTAAACGAAATAAAGCGCCTGGCGCTGACGAGATTCCAGCTGAACTGCTAAGATTCGGTGGAACGAGTCTAGTTGATGCCATACATCAATTACTCCTGCGAGTATGGGAGAACGAGGAGATCCCAGACGATTGGCGCAGAAGCATCATCTGTCCAATTCATAAAAAGGGAGATAAACTGCGGTGTGAGAATTACAGGGGCATCTCACTAGTTTGTACGTCCTATAAAATTTTGACGAAAATTCTGGAAAATAGAATAAAACCGTACGCAGAACGAGTCATTGGCGAATATCAAAGCGGTTTCAGACCTGGTCGCTCCACAACCGATCAGCTCTTCTCAGTCAAACTGATACTCCAGAGGTGCTGGGAATACAACGTAAACGTATACCAAATCTTTGTCGACTTCAAGCAGGCATACGACAGTATCGATCGTGGAGTACTGTACAACATCATGCTGCAATTTGGTATACCAGCAAAATTAGTGCGACTGACAAAGATGACGATGACCAACTCCGTCTCACAAGTCAGGATCCAGAATAGACTTACTGATCTATTTGAAACACGCACTGGTTTGAAACAGGGCGATGGACTGGCTCCGACGCTCTTCAACCTAGCACTGGAATACGTTATTCGGGCCATGAATTTGGACAACAGCAAGACGCTACTCATCAAGTCGACACAATTAGCAGCGTACGCCGACGACATCAACATCATGTCCCGAAGATTGGCTGACGCAGAAGAACTTCTGCATACGCTTGATACCGCTGCAAAGGAAGTTGGATTACGTATTAACGAGGGTAAAACTAAAATAATGATGCAATCGGTGACAAGGACACCTGCACAACCAAGCATCAATGTGGGGGACCTCAACATCGAGTTCGTGAACAACTTCATTTACCTGGGTTGCAACCTGTCAAGGGACGCCAACGAAACTGACGAAATCAAGCGACGGATACAGTTAGCTAATAAGACTTTTTTCTCGGTTCTCCCCATAATGAAATCGAAACATGTGCACAGAAACACGAAGCTCCGCGTGTACAAAACCATTATACGACCAGTGCTATGCTATGGCTGCGAAGCATGGACCCTAGCTCAAGCCTCCGAAAACATGCTAGACACTTTCGAACGTAAGGTTCTACGGCGAATTTTCGGGGCTGTTTGCGATCGAGATGGATGGCGCATCCGGTACAACCATGAGTTGTATGAAATGTACGATGAGCTGCAAGTCTCGAAAATCGTCAAACTACAACGACTTCAATGGGCAGGGCATGTACAAAGAATGGACGATGATCGCATGCCTAAGAGAGTAATGAATGCAGAACGAGTCGACGGAGCGAGACTGCGAGGACGACCGAGATCTCGTTGGGAGAGCTCAGTAGGTGTGGACACCGCGCAGCTGCTGGGCTCCCAAAATTGGAGGACACGGTCACGTGACCGAGATAATTGGAGGACAATGATCCAGGCGGCCAAGGCCCGACGTCGGGCTGTCGCGCCACGATGATGATGATTTCCTCTGTAGCACCCCCATCCTTCCTATAGAGTAGTTTTTACTTTTAGATTCAGTTTAACAAGGTAGTCCTGGCTTTGTGTTTGTCTTTTGTGGTTTAGTCAAGTACTTAAAGCCTCCATAAATGCTTCGAATTGCCGGCATTTGAAGCTTCTTCGGTGACCGGACGAAGCGCGGAGGACCCTAGATACCTTTTTGTTTGCCAGGATTGTCCTTCTAAGTAACTTATTGTAAAAAAAATCTTTAAACAGTTTTGCATTTTTCTATTGTTCATGTGCTCAGCAGCTTACAAAGTTTATGAGTGAATTACGGCAAGAAATGCAGTGTTGCGCCTCTGCTGGCCTCAGAATTCTTTGTAACCTCTTGATCATCTGAATAATTGGGAAATGTAGTATTTTTTTTTTCTTTGCTAATTTTTCCCCTCTACAATCGTTGTCGGCTGACTCCGGTGCCCAGCTCGCTTTTCTTTTTTTTTCTATTTCTAACAGCATACTCAGTCCTCAGCTTCTTTTTCTTGGCAGGCCTCGAAGACGAAGCTGTCCTGTAATGAACCACTTGTAATGGACCATATTATGGTCTGGTAGTGCAGCACTACCAGACCGCAGATCTATGGCAGCACCTGATGAGTGAGGGTCTGTCGGTGGTACGGAACCAGAGGCCGAGGGTCCCATTACGTCTGGACCCTGATGCGAACGGGAGGAAATCTGCGCCGTCCACCAACGATTCCATCCTTATCGCCTCATTTTTTATCATTCCCCATTTTTACCTCCCTTGTTTGTGCTGTTTTCCCTAGGCCTATGAATTTTTGTTAATACGTAAAGGACAGGGGCAATGAGCGGCGAAAAGCCCGCCCACGTCTCCCGAACTGAGCTACAGCAAGCATAGGCCGCTGCTTAGCTCGTTGAGGTGCCCATTTCTTCGCCGGATGGCATGCCCGACCTTCACGGTCAATTATGCTACCTTAACTTACTTTAACTTGCAAGAAAACTGGACTCCACAACTGATAATTGACACTTTTGCTTGAGCTAAAGTAAAGAGTACTTTTAAAATACCAAATGCATCAATGGATAAGATTAATGAGTGTGCTTCTTTCCTCTTTATTTTATTTTATAATGTTTGAGTAATTTTTTTTTTAATATTTCCAGGTTTTCAACCAAAAAAAAAGTGGCATTTATTTTAACCTTTTGGTTCTTTTTGGCTACATACTTATTTCGAATAAACATTTTACTTTTTCAATTTCAACCCTCCGGAATTGAGCCCGGAATCGCTGTAGCCCCGGGACCGGATTTCCTCTCCACGGTCCTGTACTGAGTTCATAGTTTCGATTCGACACGGTAAAAAAAGTTGAAGACAGGCTGGCTAACCTGTGATGGACTTAATAAACAAGTTGGGAGTTTAGAAAACTAACGTCAAAAAAAAATAGGTAGCACAAAATTTCTTTAACCGTGTATGTATTCCTTTACAATGCTTGTATTAAAATTCAATACAAACAAAATGTATTACAACATAATCATTTTATTGTGTTATCCACCTTTTCAATAATTTTGATTGATTTAAAAATAATTACATTTTTGCGTCAAGTTACATGCAATACCATTTTTATTAAAATTTATTTCAAAATTTTTAAGTGTGTGACCACAGAAATGTTATCCGATGTAGAGTAGCTGATGTCCCCTCGATTCATTTCTCTATTGGCATACGATAGGCAAAATTGCTATGGCATCACAAACTCTGCCTTTTTCTTTTACATATAAAAGTATGCAGCATTTTCACATACCTATAAAAGTTATAAACAATGCAGCCAACGCAGAAAAACTGAGAAACCTGAAAACACACCACTACGATATACTTGCCAAACATATTTTGGGTCCCTGTCCCTGTGGCCAATTCAATTTTTAGAAGGTAAGAGATGAACTTAAAACGTACCTGAGTCTCATCCAAAGTCCTTTTTTCAGTTTTCCATGGTTTATGTTCTAGGGTATGATATACCATTTTATAGTCTTATATGTGACATATCATCTTGTAGGAAATTTAAGTACTTTAATTCACTTTTAGAACCGAAATTATTTATAAATATATTTCGAAATATTTAAGGAAACTGAAAAAAAAATTTACCAACTTTGCTTTACACTTCCGAACCCCCTATCAACGGATACCTTGGAGCATACATTCAGAAGATTGCTTTTATTAATTTTGCAGAATTTCAAAATTACACGAATTTTATTTTCTGTTATTATATCGATGTCTACACTAAACGACCGAAATATTCGAGAAAAAAAAACGGAAAAATTCACTTCTGAACACTTTTACCCGGGGCTCTCCATTAACGGGAACTTTGGAGATTATATTCTCCACATCAATTGTGCCAAATTTCTAAACTATACGATTTTTTTCCTATTTTTCGTCCGAAGCGTGGACTACCTGTTAAGTCAAGGTTGAAGTAAATTTGTTGCATCGCCAGATCATGGTTTTTCCTTTAATGCGAATACATAAACCCGATTAGTATTTACACGAGAAGTGAATTTAAGCTACGAGCTGATACAAGAGATGCGTAAACACGACGCGCGCGTCAAATCTACGATACCCGTCCTGTGTAAATAGCAAACGGGTACATGACAGCTCGTAACTTTTTAGACGACGCGTGTTGATGTGTAAATGCGCTTCTCGTGTAAATACCTTGGACAAGCTAGCTGAATGCTAGTTTGTTTCAACTTAAGGCTGGTACTAACCTTTCACGCGAAAATGTTGCAATTATCTCTCCAACGGAAAAGTGACAGTGTAAACTTGCACACAGCACGTATCCGCGGCGCTCTACACAACACTTGAACTTCCCTTCTTACTCAAAAAACCGTTTTTCAAGTGAAATTAAGTGTAACGTAATTGTTTTCGCGTGAAAATTGCCCATAATGATGTGGAGACTTTATGCTTCGAATGAAATATGTTAGTACTGAGAGTTCAAAAATTTTTCGAGCCAACGAACATAGTTTTTGTATGAGATTTCGCGCGAAAAGTCGATCTTAGTACTATGCTTTAGGGAGAAAACTTTCTTATTTGGCATTAAAATTGAACTACGCATCCATTTAAACATTCGATGTGTATGTATGTATCCAAATTATGAGGGTGAAACATATCAACTGCAAAACAGTTTGCTGTATTTAATTTTCTCTAGCCTTTCTACCATTCTAATTTGTTACGCGACTTTTTACTTGAACAATTGAAAGCTCAGATATGAGGGTGGGTCGAAAAACAGGTTTGTATATATAGGAAACTTTTTCTAAATATATATTTCCTATGTCTGGCTTTATTTATTTAGGGTACGCATTTTTTATTGCAAAAAAAACATCATTTAAGGAATTCAATGTACATATTTTAATAATCGCGTTTCTTTATGACCAGAACAGTACAGTGCAGGACAGAAAAAGCAGCAATGAAACGATAAAGAATAAAGTGGGGATAGGGATATTGAGGAGAAATGGATCCTTGCGTCCGGGTGTGTTTTGGGTTGGTTAGCCTTCAAATATCAACTTAAATATCTAAAGAAAACTTAAATCCTAATACATATTTCCTCATTGGTTGCGTTCCTGTGATTCTAATTGAGAGTAAGGGGGTATTTTTAGTTGCTGAGAGCCCGGTTTTTAATATCATATCTATACCTATGTATTTACACTGACCTGAACAGATGTTGTGTAGTATAAGCAGTATAGTATAGTATAATTATAAATAAAGCGAAACGTCGTATTTATATAAAGAAAAGCTGGAATAGTGACCAACTACACAACATCGATAAAAATTACCAGTGACAATGACAAAATTGGAAAGTCTGAATTGACAAAATCTAATAGATATTTGAGCGAATTTGCTACAGATTAGGAGATATAAGCTCTTGATTTCCAAAAATAACGGCCAAATATCAGGAGCTTCGAATAGAAAGGGCGAATCCCAAAATTGAGGTGTTGGGAAATTGAACTCAAAGTTTTGAAAGTACATACTTCAAAATATCAACGGCGAATGTATTAATTTTAGTTTATTCCTTTTTTTCATTATTTTAGCGATTTCTAAATTTTGATAGGAACATTTGAAAATGTTGAGATTAGTGAATCTCGTGAAGAAAAAATCGCAAAACAGTGAGTAGTTCGCCCTTGCTCCACTAAGTAAATCGAACAGTGAGATTTTGACACAAAATGATATTACTCACTTGATTGAAACTATGAGAAAACTAAGGTCTTACCAGTTCAAAACGAGGTATTTACGCATTGTCTATATATATCTGATATAAAGGAGATAATAAAAAAAAATGATTTTTTGGGTTCGCCCTTTCTATTCCAAGCTCCTGATATGTAACTTTAACATTTAAGTTTCAAGTTCATCCTGGATGCGATCTTAACTAAATATTACTCCGGAAGCTGATAAAAATGCTGTTCGCCCAGAATTTGTGTGATGCTGAGGGTTGTGATTCCTTAAGCGCGGATCGAGCATAGCGAGCGGAGTCCACGCAAGACGTGAGTTGGCGTGACGCAAAATGTACTCAGATCCCCAGCCAAAAAACCTAAAAAGCATATCCATGTCAATATGATGAATCACTGGGAACATAATCTCTTTTCGGACTCTTAAGCCTGATTAAAATAATTGGGTAATTATGCAGATTAACTACTTCACCGCCGATGACCTTGAAATTTTAGTATATTGTATTCAGCATGCTGAGTAAGAATATACATGTTGGGTGCGAAACCCATATTTCACATAGTTTTCGAGCTTGGGGAAAATTGAAACGATGTATCGTAAATATGCTGCACCCATAACGAGCCAAGCGAGCGTTCATGTTTGTTCGATACTGAGGGTTGTGATCCCGATCCCTTAAGCGCGGAGCGAGTGTAACGAGTGGAGCCCACACAAAAGATTGTTGATTCACAATAGTTTTTTGTGTGGGTTCCGCTCGCTACGCTTGCTCTGCGCTTAAATGATCACAGCCCTCAGTATCGCATAAACATGAACGCTTGCTTCGCTCATTCGGGGTGCCACATTTTTACGATGCAAATTGCATCGCGATGATATAATTTTCATTGAATGAAGTAGTCTAATACAAGTGTTTCCATACATTTTCAACATTAAAAAACTATGCGAAGAAATAGTTTAGTTGAAGGGTACGAACTTCAAACGACAGTCTTTTGAGTAGCAAAAAATGCTCAGTGCTATGCCGCGCTAAGCTACACATGCATACTAAGTTGGTGTGCAGAATGAAACCAACTGTCACAAAAATTCCAATTTCACTGAAAAGTAAGTCGCACTTGCACATTGCAAGAACACACACACAGTAGAATTACCAGGGAGCAAGCATTTCCGGCAACCTTTTAGTTTCCGGGGCCCCGGCTGGGGGAATCACTTTTCACTCGGATTTTTGTCACTTTTTACTCGCGTCACTCTAAAAGTCAAGAATTTACAAAAAAAAATTTTTTTTTTATTTTTATTTTTAATTGTTGTTTTAAGTTTTAATTTTTTTTTTATTTTTAATTTTTTTTTTTCATAATTTATACTAAGTGTTTGGAATATTGGAGGCATGTTAAATTGAAATATTCGCAAATCCCCTTGCGTGGGCTCCGCTCGCTCCGCGCTTAAGGGATCGCAACCCTCAGTATCGCACAAACATGAACGCTCGCTTCGCTCGCTCTGCGTGCAACAGCGTTTTGATCAGTTTTAAACACACCAAATACTCAGTATAAATCATTAGAACAAGAAAATAAAAAAAAAATTAAAAAATTAAGATTAAAAATAAAAAAAAAAATTAAAAAAAAAATTAAAAATTAAAAAAAAAATTTTTTTTTTGCAAATTTGAGAGTCTTAGGGTGACGCGAGTGATAAGTGACAAAAAATCCGAGTGAAAAACGATTTTTTCACCCCGGGCCCCGGAGACTAAAAATACCCCGAAGAGGTGGAAAATGTGGTGCATCAGGCAATTTATTGAGGGAGTACGCGATAATACGAGTGTGTGTCTAATCGCCGCAACAGCACTAGCTGAAACACTGGCTGCTTTTCTCGCTGGTCTGTAGCTAGTAAATTCACTCGCAGTGTAATCGAGCCTTTAGATGTGTAGTGTCTAATAGCAACACCAAAGGCCATTCGAGTCTGAATATCTATCCGCACCGGAGGGTGTAAACATAACATACCCTACTGTTGAAAATCTCCATCAAATGCTGTTAAGTCATAAAATTTTCCACTGGAGAAGCGTCTCATCATGTTTTTTTTCAGATAATATCAACATGGCATACACTTTTCGATACACTTTATTAAACGTAAACCACAAAACAATACGTCACTACTGCTGTCAATATATCAATAAACACCTTGTATAAAACAGTTTGATAGCGTTTTCATTATTCATGTAATTTATATTTTGTGTACAACAAAGTAATCACTTGACTTTCACACGACATCAACACCTTTAGGCACTGACCGAACAAACTGACGAAACCTAATATGTTGCAGATGCTTTTACGAGTAGATTATGAATGTATTGACTAATAGGTAATTTTCAATTTGTATTTAGAATACGTAATGTTAGTTCGATTCGTATATTTTCACTTTTTCCACTGTGCACCTTGGATTTCAACTGGACTCCTCTCTATTTTTATCTACGAGTATAATTAATTGTTATCTGAAGAAATTAGTATTTTTTTTTTGTATGACTGCAAAAGCAGGTGTTTTTACTACATATTGAAATAAAGATCATTATTGTTTTCATCGTTAATATTAATTTGCTAAACGGAAGATTGTATACATTCCATTCCACGCTTTTTATTTCAAATTTATGTACGTATTGAAAGGAGCAGCTTTAATTGAAATTATTTAAAAGGATTCTGAAAAATGAACTGGCATAAAGCCCATTTAGAGACGGTATGAAAGGACGAGGATGCTTTTGCAAATAACTTACACTCTTATGACTTTTGACCCTTTCTTTCCTACACTTCCGGACCCCATGTTATCGGGGACTTTTAGACAAATATTCAAGAGAGTCCTTAACAATTGTGCTAAGTTTCAAAACTACACGATTTTTTTTCCTCATCAAATCTTTTCGGACTTCCTAGCATGGACTGATGTGTTAACACGCTAACATCATAATAAGTATATACATACATATTTGATAAAATGTGAATGTAGAAAATATTTTTTAATTTTTAACAACAAAACAAAGCTTTCTTTCGACATTTTAACACATAAAATCTCGTTTTTTCGTTCTGATATTTCAAAAGTTTCCTCAGCAAGCCGAAAGATCCGCCTCTAAAGCAGCATTTTATAATTTTGCACGAAAAAGCTGCCGCTGCTGCTGCTTTAATGTAATTCTCTTAAGCAAAATACGTGCATTCTAACTCGATAGAAAAGCGCCACTGCTGCTGCCGCTGCAATTTGCTTCTGCCGGCAATGTAATTTCCGCAGATAGAAATCCGAGCTTCTGAATTGAGTGCCTTTACTCAAATGTGCTGAATAGGTTCGAGTATGGTTTTATGTCTGGTGAGAATCTTTGCTTAGCTGAATTAGATTGTTCATTACGATGCTGTAACTTTTTATATACAGGGTGTCCGAAAATTAGTGATCGAACGCCATGTGATTTTGGCACTGTATTTGTCTTTCGAAAGCAAAAGGCTGTTTTTCTTAATTAAAACGGCTGTAACTGCCAGAAATTAAGAAATTAGGATGAAATAAAGTTAACGCTATTTGATAGTAAAAGGAACACATGCAAATCTGTTGTCAATAAAGCTAAATTTCAGTTCTATAGTAAAATCAGACAAAAAGTTTTCGTTGAGCGAAAAGGTAGCAAAGGCTTCTGATCACTTGTTAAAGCTGTGAAGAATAACTTCAGCTGTTCTTCCATTCCACCACTTGTACATGATGGGAAAATATATAGTGAATCACTAGAAAAGGCCAATTTGTTTGCTGAAATCTTCGGTGCAAACTCTTGGCTACTGCCCACTACGCAAAATCCACCAGATATACCCTTATGCGATTCACACCAGAAGCCGTTACATTTCCGCACTAGAGAAGTATTTAAAGTACTCTCGAAGCTCGATGTATCAAAATCGGCTGGACCTGATGGCATCTCCCCATTAGTTCTCAGACATTGCGCTCCCTCGCTAGCGAAACCTCTTCGAGAACTATTCTATTTATTCTAGTCGACAGGAGTATATCCATCAACATGGAAGGTGGCACATGTCCAATCAATCCCCAAAAAAGGTGAAGCATGTGATCCCTCTAACTATCGACCAATAGCATTGACTTCGGTCATGTCAAAAGTCTTCCAAACGCTTGTCAACAACCAACTTTTGAGCTATCTTGATTCACACCATCTCATCAGCGATCGACAATACGGTTTCCGTTCTTCGCGCTCCACCAGAGATTTAATGACATATCTCACCGAAAGATGGAATCGATGTATTCATCAATTTGGTGAAGCTAAAATCATTGCCCTCGACATTTCGAAAGCTTTTGACAGAGTTTGACATCCGGCTCTTTTAGCTAAACTCCAGGCTTTTGGCCTGGACCCAAAATTAGTTATATGGATTCAAAGTTTCCTCCACGGCCGTTCGCTTCAAGTCGTCCTTGATGGAGTAAAATCGAATTGCCATACCACCAACGCAGGGGTCCCTCAAGGTACCGTCCTATCACCAACGCTTTTTCTTCTGTTCATCAACGATCTTTTAAGTGTGACATCAAACCCAATTCACAGTTTTGCAGATGACAGCACTCTTGATTCTATTTATACTTTTAACTCTGCAGCTGACTCCTGCCAAAATGCTACATCTCTCAATCGAGACCACATGTCTGACTCACTAAATAGAGATATCTCAAAAATTATTGCATGGGGGAAAGCGAATCGAGTAGAGTTTAATGCCAACAAAACTCAATGTTGTCTTATCTCCAATAAACGACGTGCCCGATCTACCGCCCAACCCATTCTTGTCGATGGTGTCGGCATTACTGATTCACCCACATTGAACGTACTAGGTATAAACATCTCTAGTAAACTAAATCGGTCTGACCACATCTTTAACATTGCAAAAAATGCAATGAAGTGTCTGGGTTTCATGAATCGCTGTAAAAGATACTTTACTCCATCTGATTTGGCGCAAATTTATAAGGCCCACATAAGACCGCGACTTGAATATAATTCCCACATATGGGCAGGCGCAGGTCGAACTGCCCTATCCGCATTAGACAAAGTTCAACGGAAAGCTTTCAAGCTTTTTGGCGATGAATCCATAACTTCTCATATAAAGTCGCTTGAACACCGGCGAAATGTCGGTTGCTTATCACTTTTTTATCGCTACTACAACCGCCGTTGTTCTGCCGAAATATCCAGTCTTATTCCTGAGCTTGCTCTTCCTTCGCGTAACACCCGGCTAGCCTGCCGTGCCCATCCTCATTTTCTTGAACTCAGTAGTAGTCGTACCGTTAAATTCTATGATTCATTTGTATCCAGAACAACACGAATGTGGAACAACCTACCATCTTTTGTTTTCCCCTGCAGTTATGATCTGCAAAAATTTAAACGAAACGTACATCGGTACCTCATTCAAACTCAACCCATCCCAGCCCCACTACCCTAATTTCCTTCCCGCCAAGGCTGTGCTCTCGCATCAAAGGGTATCCCCTAAGCCTTAGCATAAACATAAAAAAAGAGTGCAGAATTATTTTATCTGATTTTTAAACTAAATTTTAAAAATCAGAGCTATAACTACTTTTTTTGGGGTTTTCTAGTTAGCGCAGTTTTGCAAAAATTGTGTTTTAGCGTGAGATAGACAATTAAAAAACCAGAGCATTTCTAAGAGTAGCCCGAAGCGTATATACCCTAGAATTGTGTAGACCTAGTGGTGACACCAAAACTTCAAATATCCAAAAGGCATATGCATTGAAATTGTATTGTATCGTGTATTGTATTGTATCGTGCCCACGGCAAACTTTTTAGTTCACAGAAAAACTAAATAGTTTAGTCAGAAAAATAGAACACACGGCGGTTTATGAGACCGCGCACACAGAAAACTGAACTATTTAGTAATCGCTGTGTGCGCGGTCTCATAAAACACCGTGTGTTCTATTTTTCTGACTAAACTATTGTATTTAGTTTCTCTGCGTACTAAAAAGTTTGCCGTGGGCACGAGCGCTAAGGTTCAACAAAAAATTAAAGCAGACGGAGGATACCGGCTAGTCTTTGAACTTTACTAAGCAGGTTGCAATAGGCCGCAATACGGAGGGCTTTTCACCAAACCACAATACCATGCATGAATATGGGGCGTACAACAGAAACGTAGGGCCAGTGCATAACATTTTGCTCCAGACCCCAACTCCTACCTATGGCCGTCCTACAGGAGTACAAACCAGCTGCAGCCTTATACCTCCTGGTAAAAAGAACAAGTTCGGTTTTTGCTAGGATTAACCTTTAAGCAACAAGAATAGATCCGGTTTGTAAGTAGAGAGAGAGAGAGAGAGCGCTTTAGAGCACCTCACTAAGGATGCTTGGGAACTTACCCGTGATAGTGGTAGCAACGTCATCCGCATAGGCTACCATCCTGCAACCCAGCCTCTCCAGGTCAAGAAGCAGTTAGTCAACCGCTAGATTCCAAAGATGGGGGATAGAGCGTCGCCTTGTGGAGTATTTCAACTTAGTCTTCTGTGCTCTGAAGATGAACCCAAGTTGGTATGGACAACTCCCGCTGTCAATAACAGGAGTATAAGCTCTCAGAGAGATTTTTAAGCTCGCAGAGAGTCTAGGAACGTGACAATGGTATACTCCTTGTAACAGAGATGTAGCTAACTAAGGAGTACAAAGCTGAATCTACCGACCTGTCTTTGCAATAAGTATGTTGGGATGCGGGTAAGAACTTTGGTGTAGTACCATTCCGTAAAAAAACTATCAATCAGCCTCTCAAATATGCAGATTAGATGATAGTCTGATAGATCTAAAATCCTTAGAGCTAGGGTGTGAGCTTTTACCCTTATTCGAGATAAAAGTCACATTCACTACAGTTCACATACACGGAATACAGACCAGTTCCAAACAGGCCCTAAAAGTGGTTTCGACCCAGGAGGATGTAATATCAGTTGTGTGTTGTAAATCGGCTGGAACAATGCCATCATGTCTAGATGATTTGAACGCATCGACGTGTTTCCAATAGCCCATTAAATCTTTTCAGTAGATATAATGGAAGCTCATAGTCACTCCTGGAGAAGTGACACCCAGGGAAAAGTCAGTAGTGCTGCCCGGGAGGTGGGTATCAAAGCAAAATACGAATCGTTCTCTGAACTACAGTTGGTCCCGAAACGATCATTCTTCAATAAATAGCTGCGAGTAACAGGCTTGGAACCGATCCTTGATCCTTGGTAGAAAAGTCTCCAATAACTATCATTAGCCATTCGTAGTTTCTTCTTAAATAGTTCCTTTTTATACAGGGTTACTGGTAACTCGGCGTGTTCCTTGTAACACTTTATAATATAGCGAAATGTAAAAAAAAATAAAGCTACAAATGTTCTACCGATTTTCAGTCGCTATTGAGGTATTTCAATTTAAAAAATAAAAAACACGGATTTATCTATTTGAAATAAAAATTAAAAAAAAAACTACTAAATTAATGGGTTACTACTACTTTGCCTTAACCCCTAGCGGGGCATAGCGCGTCAACTACTCCTGCGCGCCATCGTACTCTGTTCTGGGCAATGGGGCGCAACTCCCCAAAAGACTTACCCAGTACCTGACACTCCTTTGCCACAGATCGACGCCATGTGATTCGAGGACCACCTCTTGGTCGGCCTTGGTTGGAAATGGGGTTCCATTTCATGGCATGCAAAGCAATGCAGTTATCACTCTTCCGCAATGTGTGACCTATCCACTGCCATTTTCGCCTGCGTATCAATTCGTCGATTGGCATCTGACCCGTACGCCGACTTAGCTCTTCATTTGATATTGTTTCGGGCCAGAAAATTCTTAAAATTCGACGAAGACATGAGTTGACGAAAACTTGCAGCTTTCTGGTAACTCCTACGGAAACTTTCCATGTACTGCTCCCATACAAAAGTACTGATAGTACCAGGGAGCGAAACAGGCCCAGCTTGGTCTTGATGCTGAGATAACTGCCCTGCCAGATTTTGGACAGCATGCCGTATTCACGTTTAGCCTGGTTGATACGACGAGCGATGTCCTGCTCCGTACCACCATTTTCGGCAACAATGCTACCCAGGTAGACGAAGTTGTCCACCTTCTCCACAGGCTGCCCATTAATATTGATGGCAATAGGTGTCGGATTTCTTTTTCGCAACGGCGGGCTAAGAACCTTGGTCTTGTTGGTATTAATCTTCAGCCCAACCTTGCTTGCCTCCCTCTCGAGATCTAACGCCATTGCGGACAGATCCATGATTTTGTGGGAGAGTAGGCATATGTCGTCAGCGTAGTCAAGATGTTGTAGATAAGATGTCAAAGTCCATTGAATTCCTCTGTCGAGTCCGGATAGGGCTGCATGCAACACATCGCCGATCACAATGAGGAATAGGATCGGTGAGAGGATGCACCCCTGCCGAACTCCACTGCGAATCTCAAAGTCCCCCGACACCTTACCTTTATGCAGAACGCGACATTTCGCGCCGTCATAGGTTGCCTTAATAATAGCCACAAGCTTCTCAGGGATGCCTCTCCTGCGCAAGGCCGCCCATATAGAATCCCGGTTCACACTATCGAAAGCCTTTTCGAAATCGATGAAAAGCAAGTGAAGCGGAGAATCGTATTCAGCGCATTGCTCGATGATGATTCGCAAGGTGTTAATGTGATCGACACAGGAGAATCCGGATCGAAAGCCAGCCTGCTCTTCATCAATTGTGCTTTCTAAGTGGGCCTTTAGTCTTTCCAGGACGATTTTAGCTATTATCTTGGCAACGGTAGGAAGCACACAAATGCCTCTCCAATTATTACAGTCTGTGAGGCTACCCTTCTTTGGAAGTTTGATGATCAAACCTTCCTTCCACTCAGTGGGAAAGGTCTCTGTATTCCACGCTTTATCAACAAGTGGGTGCAGCAAATCGGCAGTTACGCTTGGGGCTGCTTGATAAAGTTCGGCAGGGATGACGTCAAGTCCAGCGGCCTTTCCTCGTTTTAGTGCAATAATTGCAGTGACTATTTCCTCTTTAGTCGGGGCAGTGGACCGTATACGCACATTTTGATGGTTAGCTAAATTATCTATATGAGGGGGAACTTCACCAGAGGTTACACGGTTCAAGACCGCGGCGAAGTGTTCTTTCCACCGCCTCATTTGATCTTCTTCCAAGATAAGTAGCTTTCCATCAGTATCTTTCACCGGATGTTGGCAGGAGTTACGACCACCTGTAAACTCCTTGATGACACCGTATACGGCGTTTAAGTTGTTACTTCTAGCGGCTTCTTCTGCTGACGCTAAAAGAGAATTGGCATAAACTCTTTTATCGCGTCGCACACTACGCTGAACTTCTCGAGCTTTCTGACGGTAAAGGAGTTCGATGCTGCTTCGATTGTCGTCTGAGGCTGCAGCCAAACGAACTTTCAGCTCCTTTCTTTCAACAATCCGCTGCCATGAAGCGTCGGACATCCAGGGCTTATTCCGGCAATCCGGGTTTGGGCCAAGGATGGTATTTGCGCTATCAATGTACGCATTTTTTATGGCATCCCAGTTTTCGTTTATGTCACTATCTGGGTGACTAGTTATCTCAGCCGCTTTTTGCGCAAGATGGTCATTATATTGTTGTAAGACAGCTGGATTTTTTAGTCGAGCGGTGTTGAATTTGCGGGGCCTGGATCTTTCGTCTCTGGGGCGGCGCACGGCTGCAATACGCAATCGAACATTAGCGATCATAAGATAATGGTCTCTTCCCATCCCAATATCGGCACCCTTCTTGTTTCGCACGTCCAGGAGGCAACTCTTGAATCTTTTACTAATGGCAAAATGGTCGATCTGATTTTGTGTTCTGCGCCGATCAACAGAGGACCAACTGATTTTGTGGTGGTCCTTATGCTCAAACATAGTACCACCGATGAAGAGACTGTGAAAGTTGCAGAACTCTACAAATCTTTCACCGTTGTCATTACGATCACCAAGACCGTGTCTCCCCATCACATGTCTGAGCCCATAGTTATCAGCGCCAACTTTCGCATTCAAATCACCCATAACCATTACAATGTCACCTTTAGGTGTTCTGCTCTGAACGGCGTTTAGTTCTTCGTAGAAGGAGTCTTTTGCCAAGACATTGTCGGGTTCAGTAGGGGCATAACATTGTATTATTGAGATGTTCCTCATTTTGGTCCGGAACCTGGCGGTCAAGACCCTGTCAGAGACCGGTTCCCAGGATAAGAGACAGTTTCGCGCGCGGCTCTGGTTAAAAGGAGCCCCACACCTGACTCACGGCGACTACCGGTAGCTTTACCGGAGTACAACATTACAGTGCTGCCCGTTGGAGAGATGAATTCTCCGCTGTTCCACCATCTTATCTCACTAACTCCTAAGATATTTAATTTGTACCTCAGAAATTCACTCTCTAGTTGAAGAAATCGTGCGTTCTGGGGACCTTCTGATCCATTGTCCAGGAGAGTACGCACATTCCAGAATCCAATCTTTGTCATTGTACGATAGCTAAAAGTCGTAACCGTTGAGTCAGTCCTTATCCGAGGCATAGTTGACGTTTCGTTAGCATATAAAGATTTCGGATAGTGCAAGTTGCTGGCATACACATCCTGTCCTTTGATTGTCGGTTTTAACGACAGGCCCTCAAAGGGAAAGGCCGTGGTATTTTTTTTTTCACACCCCACACCACAGGGGTACCTCAACCAAATCATCGCACCGCCATCACTGGCGGCTTGACGTTGGTTGGCAATGGTCAGTGACCACTGCCGTTCCAGGGGGCGCCCACGCGGAGGACTATGGAAGAGGAGTTTTTGCCCCCCCCAGATATTTCCCAATCATTCAAAATTTCAAAACCAAAACTAATTTAGATCTCAATTTTTAATTAAAAAAAATAAAATTATATTTTTTTACTTGATTTAAAATGTAAACGAACTATGCATTTGTTTTATTTTTTCTCTAATCGAGTAATGGTTCCCTGTACAAGTTACAGCAAGCTCCTTCAATTATTTGAAGGATTTGTATTGACATTTACTTTTTTTTTGGAAAGGTGACAAGACGGACATGTTTTTCTAATAGATTGTACGCTTTGTGTCATATAACATTTTCAAGTAATACTACTTTTTAAATCAAGTAAAAAAATTATATTTTTTTTTCTTTAAAATTTCGACTTTATTTTGTTGCATTTTGACTTTATTATAACGTGTTTCAAGGAACACGTCGAGTTACCAGTAACCCTGTATAAGGCTGTCTCCACTTCGTCAAATATTGGTGTAGTGGGAACTCGTTTCCATCATAGCCATCTGGGATAGAAAGGTCTTCCGACTGCGATGTTGTCGGGTTCAGCAAATTTTGGCAGTATTGCATCCATTTGGTTTTGATCTCAGACCCATCACGAATAATGTTGCCGTCTTGGTCCTTAGAGGGTTGTTTGCGGTTCATATCTGATTCACGCTACTATGGTAAATGCTTCTTGCACGGTTTAGGTTTTCGTCAAGTTGTGAAATTTTGTCATTGCAATATTTACGTTGCTCCGTCGATACAGTTTCTTCGCATATATTAAGCTCGAGATAATTGTTTTCGTTGGCTCAAGTGGGTCTTTCCACAAATTGCCAATGAGTTTCGGTTTTCCTTGTACATAATTGCATTCCTCGCCGAACCAGTCGTTTCTATGCCTCCTATTTTGTTGTTCAAAACATGGGCGGCTGCTTCCTGGATGTCCTCATTAATATCTTGCCACATTTGTTCGACCGTCTGGTCCAGCTCAGGGTGAAACCGTTTCTGTCGAGATGCTTTTTAAGTTCATTATAAGCCACCTTTACATCGTCGTTAAGTAACTTTTGTACGATAAGCTTAGGAGCCCTGCTTTTTTTGTGGGGCTGGTATTTGTTATTTTGCCATTGCCATTTCGTTTCCTGAAGTGCAATTATGCTGATCCATGGTGAGATGCTTGTTAAAGGATCTCTCGCAGTGCATTGATGCGATGTAGTGTTCGCACATTCCATGATCTGAAAGAATAGTCAGATTTTCGATTCCGAGTCCGTTTCCGATTAATCCGTCGAATCCGAGGTTGTACTCCAGGTTTCTGAATAAGGTTTTTTTTATCGGGGAAACGTTGTCGGCGTCTTGCCCAACCCCTCTAGGGGGGGGGACTACTATCATGCTATTTTTCTTCCCTTCTCTTCCACTGGGGCTTAAACACTGAGTATTCTTACACAGTCCCCGATCAGGGTTAACAGAACCACCACCAGAAAGCGCAAGATATATGTTGAGAATGAGAGGTGAGGAGTGTCATGTCCTTGGGATCCACCTGAAGTTCCACATCATTCCCTTTCATGGTGCGTATGTGTACTACCAAAGTTAAGGAGTCACCCGGTCAAATAATTAACAAACAATTAACAAAATAAACTTAATTGAAATTTTCGAAATTTCACAATTTTTTTTTCAATTTACCGCGCTTTTTGTTGAACAATTTATCTTCTTTGACGGACTAAATTAAAAATTTTAGGGTACAAATAAAAAAGTTTAAAAGTGTTTAGACCAAAAGATGGATGTCACAATATTGAAGTAAATATGAGTAAATATCCAAATTTTGCCGGAATCTCTTCCGGCAAAATTTGTCATGAAAGAAACATGAGGTAGTGTTCATGTTAATAAATTTATTGGTTACCAAAAATTTTAAATTGCATTCTCTTTGAAATTAGCTTCCTGATTTCAACTTACGTCAGTTGAATAGCCAAATAACTGCTAAATGCTGGAAGGTTCGAAGATGGTTATTCGAGGGAATCCTTAAGTCTAAAAGCAATCAGATGTGTTTGAGGAATTTTGGAACGACACCCCGAAGATACTTATTGTAAAACGAATTTAATTATCCTTATCTCACTTTTAATCAAACAAACACTTAAGCCATCACCTCGATCTCATTTCAACCCGAACGTGCAAGAGGAATTTCCCTAATTTGGCAAAACGTGCAAAGGTACAATCAAATCAATCGTGCGATACAGAATGACTCGAATCTTTTCCAAAACACATTTAATACTTGCTGTGTACCCCTGTTACCCATCACTATCAGTATGTATCTTCGAATCAGCTCAATGTTAAGATTTTATCCTTTCGTGCATCAGGAGAATAATTTTGGAAATTTTATTGACCCGGTAATTTCCATTTAATTGGCCAGTCGAATTTCCGACACCTACACATATAGTATGTTTGTCAGACATCTGGCTTTGGAACAATGGACAAAATGTTAAAATGGATGCGATCATTTGATGAGATTTAACCCTTTACTGAAAGTCTCTATCTTCGGGTTTGCTTAATAAAAAATAAGATAATAATAAGGCTGTAATTCTTAGGACTTCATCCTAAAGGCCGAAATACATGTTTGACGACTGGACGAGACGAACCAACGGGCGGACTAATTTTCTTTTTGGTATTACGGGGTCAGCGGCAGACGTGCATGATTTCAATAGAACTCATTTGTTTTCAATTTCATTCAACGGTAATCAATCCCCAAACAAAATTGTGCCTAATATGCAAATCAAGCAACTTTTCCATGGTTTTAAGGAAGAAGGAAGTAAGGCTAATCGGTCTATAGGATTTGGGCATATGTTCCGGCTTATTACCCCCTTTGGGTGTGCCCCCACATCGTATGCAGTTCGGGTACATACACGAAGGGCAAGTCAACAGTGACCGCCTTGCATAACTTTGTCAGAACAATCGAAAAGTCCCTCAGTAAAAAGGAATCACGATGTGTGTCAGGGGGCTTTCGATAATACCGGGTACGAGTGCATATCCAGAGCACTGGAAAATGTTGTTCACAAGATAGCGTTGGTGGTCCCTTATCGTAGACAAGCTGATTCACATGCTTAATGAGCGCGGTTATGTTATTATTGGGTACGCGGCGGACGATTTGACTATAATAGTCAGGGGCAAACTATGATCTATCACTACGGAGGTGAAGAGGTCGGCCCTTGACATAGCTCCACAGTGGTGTGTTCCTGTGGGCCTACATGTAAACCCACAGAAAACTGTCATTGAGCCGTTCGCGCGAAAGAAACATAACATTGGATCGTTAGGCGGCACGACTTTTGTTTATTCCACTGAAGTTAAGTTTCTCGGGGTTAAACTAGACTCGAAACACACCTGGAATACTCACATAGATAATGTACAATATTAAGCATAGCCACATGCATAATGTTGGCTTGCAGAAGTCTCTCCGGACGGACATGGGGGCTCACTCCAACCATAACTGAGTGGTAATAAACCATGCCGGTGCGGCCCATGCTGACATACGCAGAGCTTGTGTGGTGGCCGAAAACTCAGCAATTTTTGTATCTTACTGAAGTGCAATAAGCCTCAACGCCTTGCCAGCTTAGGCATAATTAGAGCTATGGGCAATTATCTTACTCCAGCCCAGGAGACCATTAATAAATTTACCCCGTTACATATATTCATTCAAGGATCAGCAGCTCTAAATGCTTTTAAACTTCGTTTAACTTCCGATGGACGTAGTAGAGAAAGCGGTCACATGAGCATTGTGAATCAAATTCCTAACGTGAAGATCTGCTTGAGATCAGATTACATGATCACGGAGGTTTGCTCTGGCAGAACATTTTCAGCCCACATCCCTGACCGCTCCAAATGGGGAAATGGCACAACCTGTCCAGATCCTAGATGTATTAAGTGGTTCACCGATGGGTCTAACATAGAACAGGGTGTTGGTGCAGGTCTTATGGACCCAACACCAGGATTTCGATCGCAATGGGAGTCTCGTCCAGCGTTTTTCAAGCTGAAATCCACGCCACTAAGTTCTGCGTCAGGGTAATCTTGGATGTCCCGTATCCAAGATTACCCGCTTCGCTCACATTGCTATCTACTCAGACAGCCAAGGCGTTCTCTTCAAAACTGGTGAATGAGTGGTACGAACTCCTCCAACTGTTGGCAACTAAAAACCGAGTCTCTCTGTGTTCGGTGCCAGGCCACTAGGGCATTAAGCCAAACGAGGCTGCAGATCAACTTGCTAGACAAGGATCATCCAGTCGCTTTCATGGACCTGATCCTTACTGCGGCTTTAAGCTGGCCTCGGCCAAACTTCGGATCATAGACTGGTCTTCACTATTACGTCATCAGTACTAGAATAACCTTCCAGGGCTACACCAATCAAAGGAGCTGAACGCCTTCATTCACAAGGGTATAACTCAAATGAGTAGAACCCATCTAAGACTTCTAATAGGATATTTATCTGGCCATCTATTAATCGGATAAACGCTAACCAGACATTGAGAAAATTAGACTGTGCTAAATGGCAGTTTATTGTTAAGAGGAATTTTAATCAGATACTGAGTTAGCTAGAACATCAATTGAAGAATTTAATGGCGTAAGTTCTTCAATTGACAATTGGCCTTCTGGAAATATCTCACATAACATACTAATTAGTGAAATCTACTCTTATTATTACATTTTGGTAAATTATAGAACTTGTCATCTTTAATGAGTATCGAGATTGACAAGGGGTTAATCGAAAAACACAATATCTTTATTTTCGAACATGAACTCTTCATTATGCCGGCGTTTTACGCTATTGTTTTCAATGATGGGCACTAAAATCCTATTGAATAAATTATTAAATTTCCAGAATCATTATTATCTTGAAGATTTCCCGACACACCCGAAAATGATTCACAAATTGTTGATTTGCCATGATGTCGACAATCAGTATGGACGAACGAGTGACGGAAACGATCCAGCAATCAAGGTAGGTGTCTTCCTTTCAATTCGACCCAAAATTTCGTGGGTTTCGTGTACATACTCGAATACACTTCATCATGATGAACGTTGAAGATTTTTATCGGACGGTGTTTAAATTAATGATTGATTGCATAGAATCATTCTTTTGGCGCGATGCGTGAAATTACTGTTTGTATTGGGTGTTTTGTTTTGGTTTTATACTTTGTTTAAATTTTAGTATGATTTTGTTTGAAAATAAAATTTCGATAATGCTTGTTTAGTACACACTTTCAAATCTTAGAAAACGAAGGATTCGGATATGTTGATAGATTCATACGGATAGGATAAGAAATGTTTCTTGCATTACCTCCTATTCTTAATGTTTCTTACATTACTTTTCCTATTCGTGGTGTGAATCTATCGACATATCCAAATTAATAGTAGGTAATGTACGGTACGTTTAAATTAACAATTTAAATTATTTCCAGGTCAAGGATATTTTCATAATAAGTTTACAAAAAGAAGTAGAAAAGAAAATATAAATAAATTTCCGAATCGAAAGAAAATAATCCGATTTTTATTGAAGTTATTGAGGCAAGTTATTTTCAATCACCAAACCGTCTTTTTTTCCTTAAGTCTGCGAAAAATCCCATACCAAAACCGTCAAAATCCGCCGAAGCCTGTCCCAAGCCATGGTCACGAAACGAGGAGGAAATGATAGCTGTAGCCTGACTGGCTGGATTACACATAAGCGTTTCAGGTTATTAGGGTGGCATGAATCACGTAATAAAACCTGCAAAATAATTGCATGAACTCTGGCACGTTATGAACCTCCTGAAGCAGCTATCACCGAGGCTAACCCTGAATAGGTTTTAGCGATGGACCGAAAACCCATTCTTGTAAAAACCACTCCATGTCAGAAACCTCGGATTGGATGGATCGACAACAACGACCACGCAAACGTTTAACTGATTATTTTTTCAGATCCTGGAATGTACGCTCCCTGAACAAATCGGGGGTTGAGAAGGCCCTCCTTTAACAGGTCGAGACATACAAACTGAGAATCACTGCAGTGCAGGAATTGAATTTGCTTGGTAGCGAGATCAACCAAAAGAAATATTTTAGCACACAACTTTCAAAAGCGGTAAACCATTCGGACATAAGGAGTTCGGAGTTGCGTTCATCTCGAACAATAACCTCAAAACGCACGTTATTGACTTCAAACTCATTTATGAAAAATTGAGTGTGATTCGCATTAAGACTCGATTTTTCAACCTCTGGCTCATCAACGTGCACGCACCCACTGAAGTGACGGAAGAAGCAGTGAGAAACTATTTTAGTTTTACGACTGCCTGACACCCATGGTACAAAACATCGGCAACATAGCTGTTCACGGGTTTTCGGAAGAATTAAAAAACTCTATCAAGGTGGCCGCAGAAAACGTCGTGAGACATAAAGCCCGGCGAACGGGAAATGTCTGGTTCGACGAAGAATGCCAAAAATCACTTGAAGCATTGAACGAAGTTTACAGACACTGCCTGCATTCACAAATTGGTAGATGGTAGCGCTACCAGAGCACTCCTGTTTATGTTCCAATTTTGCACTAAATCACAACAAGAAAAATTGGAACGCTCCGACAGCGCTACCATTTGTGAATGCCAGGCACCGTTCAACTAGAGCTAAAAGAGAAAAATATGGCAAGCTACGGCGACTTATAATGAACCACCTGTAATGAACCATATTATGGTCTGGTAGTGCTGCTCCCACCGGCAGATCGAAGCAGCACCTGATGAGTAGTGATCTGTTGGTGGTACGAAACCAGAGGTCGTGGGTCCCATTACACCCGGACCCAGATTCAACCGCTTGGGCGTCTGATCCGTCCGCCAACCATTCCATCCTTATCGACTATTTTTTTTTTTCATTCCCCATTTTTACCTCCCCTGTTTGTGTTGTCTTCCCCAGGCCTATGAATTTTTGTTAATACGTAAAGGATAGGGGCAACGAGCGGCAAAAACCCCGCTTACATCTCCCCAACTGAGCTACAGCAAGCATAGGCCGCTGCATAGCTCGTTGAGGGGGCTTTTTCTTCGCTAGATGGCACGGCCCGACTTTCACGGTCATTATGCTACCTTAGGCTCCGCCCCCACGGGCATCTTCGGATGACGACCAAACCGTCCATTACAGACTATCAAATAGAATAATTAGACGTAAGAATTGAAAATTCTGACGAGCAGTTGCTGAAAATTAATGATAACCTAGCTAATAGAAACACCAGACAAGCGTACATACAGACTGAGACTAGTAATTACGATTATGGATGGCTATCAACCCAGAACTAGCCTCTGTAAGCTCAAATATGGAAACATCATTAGCGACTCCGCCAGCATCAACAAACGATGGGCGTCCTGTTTTAAAGAGCTTCTGAATCTAACATCTAAGATCCCCACACAAGAAGTCAATTGCATAATTATTGATCATGGCCCCACTACACAACCTCCGAAAGTAGACGAAACTGATCTCGCTTTGCAGTTGCTCAAACCAAATATAGTAAAGCGCAGGGTACATTCGAGATTCCAGCTGAACTGCTAAAATCTGGTGGAACGGATCTACTAAATGCACTATACCAACTACTTCTGTGAATCTGGGAGGATGAGGTGATCCCAGAAGATTGGTGCACGAGCATCATCTGTCTTATCCACAAAAAGGTAGACTAATTGCCGTGTAAGAATTACAGAGGCATCTCACTAGTCTGTACGTCCTATAAAATACTGAGGAAAATTCTGGAAATTATTATAGAATAAAGCCGTACGCTAAATGAATCATTGGAGAATATCAAGGCGGTTTCAGACCTGGTCGCATTAGACCCCGTATTGGATCGTCCATGGGCGGTCTAATGGACGGGCTAATGGGCGGGCTAATGGACGGTCTAATGTGCGGTCTAATGCGCGGTCTAATAGAAGGTTTTATGAGTGGTCTAATGGACGGTATAATGCGTGGTTTAACGCGGATAGTTAGTCTAGCGTGTAAAAACATATATAGCCACGAAAATCTGTCTCTGCAAACGTCAACATTTTCAATTTTCCAGTTTAATCTGATCTTGAATCTGCAGAATCTATAAGGGCATTAGGTTACTGTTCAGCTTACAGTTAGCGTATGATATGAAAGTACCGGAAGCATTGAATAATGCATAGCTTTTCAAATCCACAAAATAAAACGCTATTTTTTCGTTTCAATGGAATTGACGTCGTTGCGGTTAGTCGGCTAGATGTTGTGTGGCTACCTTTAGAATTGACATTTCTTTCGATCAATTCCCTCAAAGCTTTGTAAAATTTGTATAATCATTGAACTCCTGTTTGACATCTCATTGTATGGGATGCGTGCGCATCAATTCCAAATATTGCCATAATTCAATATAAAGCAAGCCCTTTTTTTTCTATCTCATAAATCAGTATACTCTTGGAGGGTAACCATCAATTAGCTAACTTTTATTTTGTTTGAAAATACTCGCACGAAAATATTTTCATAGATACCCAACCACGCCCCAAATGTCTTTATATGACGAGGGTAGCAAAGCAAACGTTTTTTTTAATTGTGTATAATTTCAAAATGAAAGACCTAAAACGTCCCTTTTAAAATCCTGATTTTAAAATTAGACACAATAAAAAAAACTTTTTTTCCGGAATTAGTTCATGGAATAGATGCATATTGCCTTGCAAAAGGTTCAGTAGTTCTAATTTTTTGATATGTTATGTAGGCCCATCCCGTACTTCAGAATCCAAGCTTATGACCTCCCTTCCCTTGTGCATTCCCTGTGTCAACCCAAGAAAAGGCAGACTCAAGAGACGTATCGCAGCAAAGTTGTCCGTGTGAGCTTTTTGTCGAAAATGAGATCGAGGAACTTAGTTTTATCAGTAAAATCCAGTTTCCAGTTTGTCCTACAGTAGGGGAGGGTCGCTTTTTTAAAAGCACATTCTCCATCTTAGCATTATACACCATACGAATATCCTTTGTTACGAGAAACAATTGCTTTCTGCAATTATCCCCCATTTAAGGTCAATTCAGACACATCAGTCACGTCACAGTTCAGTCAACCTTCCGAATCCTAACCCTCGCCGTCAAGTCACTGTCAAAATTGCGGCTGTATTCACATATATCCGTAGCCGTCAGTAGTCAGTCATTTTTTGCGTGTACTCTCGAGTGTAACTCGATTTAAATATTAAACTATTTCAACTCAGAGGAAGGGAGTGTACCGTGGCAACATGCAAGAATTTAAAAATACATTTAAGTATTGGTGTTTCAATTTTCAAAACGAATTGATTGTATTTTATTTATAATAATAATCTTGTTTTTTTTGCTTACCATCTATTTTTATTTCATTTCTAATTCGCTTCCATATCCTGTTTTTATATGCTATAGCCATATATTTATTATGCGATAAACCGTACAGAACGGGGTAATTTCGAACCAACTCGATTAATTTTTCGTCGTCGCCCATGTTCACTTTCTAAACTGACGTCCGTCAAACACAAAAAATATCGTTGGGAAGAAATGTGAATTTGACTGTTCGGTGACGGAAGCGCGACTGACGGTTCGGATTCGTGACTGCGCCGGCTCAGTGTAGACAGCGCCACTTGACTTTCAAGAAACGATATTTTTTGTGACTGATACCGGACGGTTCTGACGGAACTGTGACGTGACGTGACTGATGTGTGTGAATCGACCTTAAGAAGGCATGATTGAATGGAAAGTTGATAGCAGCAAGAGCCGATAATAATGCTTTGAAATTGGAAAGCTTGTTAGGCAGAAATAGCTCCTGCTTCTGACTGCAATTGGTATTTATGATTTCTCTTAGCAGAAAAACTTCTCCTATCCAGACTTTCATCGTGAAATAATCGACGAGTAAGTCTGCGTCCACACGACCGTACAAGTGCGTTATTTTCAAAGTCCGTTGCAAAATAGAAAAAAAAATAAGTTTCAACCCAATAACTAAGTAGTTTTTTTTTTCAATTCTTATTTTAATGGGCTAAATCCGTGCTTTTCTTTTAAACTTAAAAATTCAAATAACTCAGTAACCACTGAATATTGGTAGAACATTTGTGTCTTGATTTTGTTGCATTTTGACTCTATTACAACGTGTTACAAGGAATACGTCGAGTTACCAGTAACCCTATACATATCCCCAAAATGTTGTAAACACGATAACTGTCGAATGGAAGAAGCAAACGAACCATCCAGCATCCAGTTGATAGATGTCAATAAGCAACCGGGCTATTGACATCCGGCAATATCCATCAAGCGGTTAAAAAGTTAAACCTATTTAACGTCAAAATTTTGCAAACGAAATAACTTCATAATGGAAAAAGGCAGCTAAGCGTCCAGTGGACGCTAATGAATACTAGCCTATTATTGAATTTCAGCAAACATCCGTCAAACGGTTAAAAAATTACAGATTTATAACGGCATAATTTTATAAACAAAATAAATTCATAACGGAAAAAGCTAGCTACGTGAAACTTGTCCAGTTGGTGGACGTGAAGACAAGGTAATTTCAGAAAAATCCATTAAACCGTTGAAAACTTACAACTATATAACGGTAAACGTTTCTATAGTTGAAGAAGCTCGTTGATCGGAGCTTGTTTAATTGGTGGGCATTAGTAAGGACTAGGTTCCTATCTATAATAATTTCATCAAAATTATTCAAATGTTTGTTCCTGCGGCAGCCGGTTCTACGCACTGGGGCGACCCGTTGCATTCGCAACGGTCAGCAGCTGCCAAACCCCTTCAACGCCAGACGCGTTGCTACTACAAAAACAAAAAACGGTTCGAAACTTACAGATATGTAACAGCAAAATTGTGTAAGCGAAATAACTCAATAACGGAAAGAGCTAGTTGGGCGAAGCAATTGATGGGTGCTAGTGAAGAAAAAGTTCCGGTGGAGTTCAGCAAAATCCACAGGACAGTTTAAGAGTTACAGTTATATAACAGCTAAAAGCTTTAAGCAAAATACCGAGCTGTAGCAAAAAGCTACGTAAGCTTAAGATGAAGCTGGAGGTAAATTAATATAGCAAAGACCTACATTAAAAATATTGTCTAAATATCGATATTAATGGGCTGTTAACTTTTACATCTGGTACTAACAGATGTTAAGTATCCCACCTCATATCTTCATTTTACCAGACTTTAACTCAGAAATTATTCTGAATTAGTGCACACCAAAAATCAAATCCTCTGGCTGCGCCACGTGTCTTTTTGTCTTCTCATTTCGTAGAGAGCAACTTCTTCTGGTTCCTCGTGTGAACTGCTCGTGTACGTGTATACAAAAAGCAAGTCCGTTGCGACGGGCGTACGTTGCACACCCGTGTGGTCCTGGGCTAAAGTAATAAAAGCTCAAGGCTATCTATAGTATATGAAATTGACTAGACATGACAAATTTGATTGATATTATGATTTACTTGTTATGTTAACAACCTTTCAAACTGTATGCCAAGGACGATAACATCCTTAGGATGCATTCATTCGTAAATATGTAAATTGGTTAACGTAAGAATATATTCCTATGGTTCTAGCCACAAAAAAATTATAGCTTAAACCACCCTTGCCAATGACCTTCAATCTGGAAAAAATCGTATGCATAGGAGTTGCAAAAGGACCTTTTCGAAAAACATAATGACATTATGTTCGTTCATTTTCAACTTAAATATCGCAGTATGATAATGAAGGATATGTGCAGAAGTGGGTTTATAAATTATTTATTGATAGAAAAAACTCGGGTCGCCAATCCCTGTGGAAGGATTCATGCGGTGCTGTGTTTTAAGGCGATGACATATTCCAATTATTGTGAAAATGATAAGATGAAACATCACAACGAGACGCATGACGTTATTTTTACTAGTTATAAACGCATGATGCCTATTAGAGTCAATTAAACGAATTCCTCATAGATTAGGGAAAGAAGGACAAAGATAATGAGAAATCGATGGAAAAGAAATTATGTAAAGTTACGCAAGTTGATGAAGAGGTGCATTGTGATAATCTGCTATGAAAATTGCAATCCCTACTGGGTTCATTTCCTGGGTATCTCTCAAATAAATTCCATTTTAGCAAGTTTCGTAACACAACGCGTCCAAAAACTCTTTCAGTCCCAACAGAATATCGAGAAGTCTATTAATACTCCGGGAAATAGAGTCTGAAAAGGTGACCTTACCTTGAAAAAGATTCAATAGTTCTAATTTTTTGATATGTTATATAGTTCGGTCCCATAGTTCAGAGTCCAAGTTTTTGGTATCCTGCATTCCCTGTGGCCCCCGAAAACCCAACGTATTTCGGGACATTTTCCTGTTTATTACATTTATCTTTTTTTCTAAGATACACATTAGAGAAAAACAATGTATGAAAAAGTTATAGAGTATTGAATTTTCTATAACTTTGCTGTACAAAGCTTCCCCATAAAATTATTATCTTAAGTGTTAGGAGCTGTCAAAGTTGCACATTTTTCCTTAAAATGAATCATGCAGCCAGTATGCCGGTCATTTAAGCTTAGTCGTGTAGAAATTTGTTTTGAATTTCACGTGTGTGTTGGTGTAAATTACTCGTAATTTTTTCTAGTAATTTGTCCATTGTAGAACATAGGTGGCTTCATCGTCTTATCCTCCGTGTTTTTATGGAATGGTGATGAGTGAGTCATGATGTTGCTGTTATGAAAGAAAGAGATTTTAATGACTCTTTCTTTCATAACAGCAACACCATCACTCAATTAGTACTATTCCAAAAAAAAAACACGGAGGATAAGACGATGAAGCTACTTGAAGCCACTATAAATGGAAGGACACACTTAATCAAAATAATGTTAATGTGAAGCAAGCAGTTGAAGATGCTGATATGCTTGTTGTAACATCTAAAATAAGCTTTGCTGCAGAGTATGATGCTGTGGAGATCATCGGAGAGGACGTTGATTTGCTTTTTCTCATGACTTCTTTGGCTTAAGATCTCCCCATTTACTTAAGAAACCCTGAAAGGTAGACAATTTATTTTCCAAAGCATCCAACAAGTACTCAGTGGATGCGACACCACGCCCTCCTGTTTCGATTTGGTAAACCCAAATTTGTACTTTGTTTGATAACAAACCAACACTGCATGAATTTGTAAATATATTCAGAAATCCTTGCTCTCTATGGGGGTGATACAACAATAACATTAGGCGCTTTACGATATCAGATATTCTCGAAGTCTACTACAGGTAACAAGTTAAATCTTTCAAAGCTCCCACCGACACAAAATGCAGCCATGTACTATGTACATCTTCTGTACTTATCATCAAGTTCAGACATGGCTGGGTCAAATTAAAAACCCACTGGACTCGGGATGGAGAAGGGACAGTCAGCATTACTCCTATTAAAACCACCAGAGATCCAGCTCCTCAATCAATCCAGACCTACATTTTCAGTAAGTGCAAAAGGCCTTTTTCGGAAAAAGGTAGACAGAAGCTTTGGTTGGACACCTTATTTATCGTAAACCAACATGAAGGTTGTGCGATCCATTTTTTTTAAATTTTTGTTATTTATTGAAATACATTTCCGGCAGGCTCTGCTTAGGCAGGATTGATATTCCGTGATTGCATATATCAAATTTATGCACTAATTACACTCCGGAAAGAAAACGAGATGATGGTTGTAAACACGCTGTCGTCTACCTTACTATTATGTTCCATAAAAGATTTTAGTGCGTGGGTCGTTCAAACATGATTAAGCCACATTGTCGGCTTTCAACTTGATCGGAATCGAGAGAATCTTGGCGCAGTGCCTACCTACGAGCACCATAAAAGTATCAAAACTGAGCACTGCGTGAACGATACATTTCTATCGTATATTCAACGAATACGAAACGGATGTGTGCAGGTAAATAAGTTTTCCATGCCTGCGCATACGTTATCAAAAATCCCCCGAATCGTTGCCGTATTTCAGATATTACTCGTCTATCTGGATTCCTTGCCAAATAGCCATACAATGACTTTAAGATTTTCCCTTAATCCGAGCACACCTTGGACTTGTATTTTTTTAAATGTTTCAGATTCTCAAAGTTTCCAGCAACATTGAAATCATTATTGCGATTGGTGTTGTCGACTTTGAAAATTTTCCAATAATTGGACATAGTATAGTAAATATTCTAGTAAAAAATCGTCTGTATCTTTATCTTAAGATTAAAAATTAAATAAACACCGAATAAAATAGCTTTGCAATGATAGTGTCTTCTAAGCCTGAGTATGTTTATATCACTTGTAAACAAATTAAAACTTCACCCAATACAGACTATCACGTACATACATATTTTCTAGACTTCGACATATCAAAATAAATTAAACACAAAATAACAAATAGAAAAAACTTCATTATAATAACACCTAAAATGTAAACCCCATAGATGCACACCTATGGACATGCGCCCGCTATGAAGCAGAATCTCAGATCTCAAAAGCCACATGAAAAAGATCTTCGTTCAATAGGTGTACCTTTCGTGGGTGGAATCGGTATCATATTTCCGAACAGTTCTTTCGTAGATGCCGACTCCAGAATCTTACTCTGGTTTGTAAACATGTTGCTTTCCATCACACGGTAATGTCAAATGTTGCTGCTGCGGTGTCGTATATCTCTCCACACATCCACGGTATACTTAGATACTTTTGGTTAGATACTTTTGTGGTCCAGATGAAATGTCTCCTCTATTTTGTAGCATCGCTCAAGATCACCGTGATTGCTGTTGCTGTTGATGTCTGTTGGAATTAATTGTCGTTTTCGAACATTCAGTCCATCACTGTATATTGGTGGATTCAGATGCTCGACACGGTTAGTTCAATTCGAGCTGAGATCGGGAACGGTTTAACGAAGTGAACCAGGTAAAAACATTACCGAAGGTGTGTAGCGTGTGTGGTGTGTTTTTATTTTAAAGATCGCGATTGCGTGCCTCTTCGTGAGGAGTGGGCATCCCCGGTCAAGGATTTTGAATTTATTGTGGCGCCACGGGGAAATCAGGTTACAATCGGTGCGCGCACTATTTGAATTTAAATTTTTTAAAACCGATCCACGGCTGTGCGAGCTGTAAGGATTAAGTGATCACGCGGATGGTGTTAAAGATATAGTGCATAGATGATTTGTTAATAAGATTTTCTGGTGTCTATTTAATCATATACTAAAGTGGCTCTCGTATCCGTCGTGAACGAAAATTTTAAATTATATCATCGAATTAAAGGAGTCACTCATTGGATTATCTACAGCTTGTAAGTAGCCATGTAATTAGTTATTAGCGATCTTATTTTCAATGGCATTTGATTATATCCTCGGTTCTCAACACCTGCATAATCAATTTCAAGAAAAATTACCACCACGCCGATCAACGCCAACTTGTAATAACAGTTCATATTGTATGCGATCAAATTAGGTAGTACCGCGGCATGTCTAGTTGCAATGTTGTTACTGCAGTCAGTCTACTGATTGTAAGTAAAATAGATAGTCAACTGGTTACTTAGGTTCTGATCTGGAATAAGTTCGTACGAGAAGAAGGCCTTTTGAGTTTTCCTTAGTTAGGTATTTTTTTTTTGCAAAGTCGTTTCTTGGCAGCATATTCCCTTTTACGCGTCTCGTTATAACTCCTTGTGGTCATAGTCGTCATCATCATGCGACAAAAACCAGAATTGATGGCTTCACTGATGTTGGACTTTGCATGCTGCACTCTGCACTGTTACCGCCGTTGCACGCTTCTCAACTATCGGGATTATCATCAACATGATGCTGATGATGGTAATGGTGATGGTGATGGTCATATCTTTCTGCACTAGATCCGATGCCATATGTAGATAAAAATCTTGTTTTTATCAATTTGCAGAAAGATTTTTAGATTTTTTGCAGTATATTCAAATTTGGTTTTATAAAAATGCCGCAAATATCTACTTTTTGAGTAAATTTGTAAGCGGGAATAAAGGATGTAGAATGTAATTGCATGTTAATTTTCAAAAGAGCGACCTTTAAAAAAATATATCAAACCAACAAATACATTCAACGGAATTGGTTGAAAGCTCAATTGAGCATTTTTCGGGCAATTTTATAGTTTTTCTCTAATTTAGGCTGTTTTTTTTTTGACGGTGTGCAGGAATTTACATTCATGTTTGTGAACAGTTCAGCTGCCCAGATTTACTTTTTTCCAATACATACAATCATACATTGATATCTCCATAATATTCTCATGTAATTATAAAATACATATTGAAGAAAAATCATCATCTGGAATAACTACGTATACGAAATTCTGAAATTTGACTGTGTTGTTATCAAATAAATAAAGTCTATGGAAAAAATTAATGAAATATATTTATGATATAGTATGTCTTTGAGTATTCGTTTATCTCCATTAGAGTTGAACTTAATGCTTGAAGGTCATTAGAAAAATTGACTATTGCAATTTTTTTTTTGTTAATATTTTTTATTTCCGGCGTTATTGAATGAGATGATAGGAATACATAATCTCAACAATATTTTGCAGCTTTTCAAATAAACTTTGGTTTGTGTGTTTTTGTTTAAGTTAAGTTTGTTGTATCTAAACTAAAAATATACACTGTGTCTCGCTTCTGATGGTAAATACTTTAACCAAAGCAGTACAAATGTCATTGTCATATAAAAAGCCGTAATAGCATTTTTTAAACGTTTGTAAAATGGCGAATTTCTCATTTGACCAACGTTTAAAACACGCTGTTTTAAATTTTTATGTGACAATAGTATTCGTTCGGCTTGGGAATGGTAGATAGTGCTGTTCATTTGTGGAAAATTTACATCAGAATAGATACTCTGCCTTCAACCGTTACAGAGTTATTGCATTTTTTGTAAATTGTGTCAAAAAGTTTGACTTGCCGACCAAAATCCAAATTTGCCAATCTGTCAATCATCTAATCCAGGATTTCGCGTCACTTTAGAAACTGCATAAAATTTTACATAAAATTACTTCTTCCTGACTACGAAATTCACGGTTACTTCAAAGATGCAACTATTCAAACTTTAAACAGATTCGTAGTCGATTTTTCATCGAAAATTCAAATATTAATTTTGCAAGGGTACTTTGAACTGATAAATCAGAAAATTTTACAAAAGTTGCTCCAATGTGTTGGATTTCCAACGGTATATTTCTTCGATACATTTGAATTTGAAAATTTTCGGATAATAGACATTAAAGAAAAAACCAGTCCCAAGCGTATATACCCTAGACCTGTACATACCTAGTGGTGATACCAAAAGTACCAATTGGCCAGTTTTAATTGTGTGTGTGGATCCAATGGGAATTTTCACCGTTCATTCATTCGAATGTTATATATGTGTGTTTGAACTAACACTTATAGGGAAGATTGGCGTTCATTCAGTAGGATCTTGTCCAATCTCCAAATCATTCAACTATATAGATCCTACTACAAATATTTGACCAAAATTTAAAGTGCTAGCTCCATTTTATCGAAAGTGGTCGCTTATTTAAGTTTCATTTGTAGGGGAGGTGGTCTTTTGGTCGGACCTGTGGATTTTCAAGATTAGCTAACTAGATCCAAGTTCAAACATTTGACCAAAATTTTAAGTCGCTAGCTCCATTCTATTGAAAGTTATCGCTTGTTTGAAATTTAATTTGTAGGGGAGGTAGGGGTTTCTTTGGTTGGATTTCGCCCATTTTCAGTACTAACTGGCTAGATTTTACCAACATCCGACTAAATTTTCAAGTCGCTAGGTTTATCCTGTCGAAAGTTATCGTAGTAAAAGGAATATCTAATTTTTTTGAAATTTGTAAGTGAGGTAGGCGTTCCTTTGGCGTGATTATGCCAATCTTACTAAAACTCAAGAAGCTTCTCATCGAAAGTTTACTTTTCAAAAATCAGCTTCCTACGTCAATTGGTTCAAGAGTTATAGACAAAAACCCTGAAAAGTAGGGGCTCTTTGTAAGAAAAGTACCGTTATTTTCCAACTGGTCAATCTCATTTTCACAGGAGAGTATAAAGTGAATCTTTAAAGTCATCTGCCAAAGTTAGAGCTTTTCACATTTATTCCATCGGGAGTTATAGATACATTTAATTATTTTGAATACGGGTAGGTGCTCCCTTGGCCGGATCACGCCCGTTTTCAATCCCAGCAAACTAAATCACACTACAAACATTTGACGAAAATTTCAAGCTTCTAGCTCCATTCTGTCGAATCATTCTGTAATCGTGCGAAGGGACAGACAGATAGACAGACAGACATAGCTTAATCGAATCAGGAGGTGACCCTCATCGTTTATATATTGTATATGCACTACCATACCTACAGAGGCTCCTTTACGGTGTTACGTATTTTCCTCGTGGCTTTATAAGGTCTAGAGTATAAAAAACATGGTCTGGAAATGAATTAGATTTACTTCAACCTTGATTTAACAAGAAGTCAACCTTACGAATAAAAAAAGATGAAAATCAAAATCGCGTAGTTTTGATGTCAAGAGTCCTCTGAACATATTCTCCGAAGTTCCCGTTTATAGAGGCTCAGCAAGTGTAGACTTGTAGACTGTCGGTCATATTCCTAAGCTCATCCAGACCATAGTAGACCCGAGAGCCCAGAAATTCCTGTCTCCTGCTAGCCAAGGCCGAATACATTCGTCTATTGAAATAAACGGCCTCTTCGGCGGCCTGTCCGGAATTCCGGATGGGGTATGTTCGCCTTAAGACAACCTATTTGTACGGGCGTGATCATCGTCACTGCGCGCTATCCAAACGGAGAGCTAGCCACGCTGAGAGCCTTTCATAAAAATTAACAAAATAAGAATAAAAATTCGTCCCAATTTTTAAATGTTAATTGCCTTGACCCCTCCAGGGGCATGGGTGCGTCAACATCTGTAGCATTTCTATGACTTGGTGACGTTTCGATAGCATATCTACTTTTTGGAAGGGCAGTTGCTAGCATCCACCTCCAATTTTATGATATGTTGATATGTCTTTAATGTGGAATTTTTGATCCGAAAACAAACAAAAAATTCCCTCGAAATTTATGAACTATCGCCCCAACCCTTTTTTTTTCTGGAAAGACGAAAAATCGCCCCAAATTCTGATACTGTCTAATGCGGAAATTCACTCTCGACTTTCTAGGAGGGAATTTAAATTTTTGGTAATACAATCTCACGTAAATCCATCCTGGCAAATCTCAAAGAGGATTTAGTCTTAAGGCAAGTGCTAACCTTTTCGTGCGAATATTTAATAATTATCTCTCCCACGAAAAAGTGACCATGGAAACTTTCACACAGCACCCAGTTCAATTCATTCGGTTGTAAGCCCCATTTCCTGCCAATAGCTCTCCTACAAGAGTATAAAGCGATAGTAGTCTTTTTTACCAGTTCCTGTAAATTAAGCTTCCATCCCCATTTCCTATCTAGGATAAGTCTCAAGAATTACGCCTGATCAGGGAAAACAAGTATCGTTCCATCGGAGATTCGACTGGAGGTATTCTGTACCTACTTGTGAAGATGACTTATTCCGTTTTATTCGGGCTTAAGGTCAAACGCAGTGTTTAGCCCATGGGGTTAGTAGTGAGAGGGCATTTTGTAAAATTTAAGTTAGAACGCTAGGAAATTTTCCTGATATAGCAATATCATCTGCATAAGCACATATCATGCAACCCAGCCTTTCCAGGTTCAAAAGCAGCCCATTTACAGCCAGATTACAAAGAAGAGGAGAGAGCACCACGCCATGTGGGGTACCTCTGCTTACCCGCCTACGTTCCAACGATGAGCCCAAACTAGTGTCTATCACTCTAGTCGTCAATAGAAGGCTAATAAGTTTGCAGATCGAGCATGATAGCATTGGGTTTGGCGTTGTTGAAAGCACGTTCGATGTCAAGAAAAACAACAATAGTGTACTCATTGAAGCTCAAGGATTTCACAACATAGATCACAATAAAGTGTAGGGCAGTGTCCACAGACCTTCCCTTCCAGTATGCATGCTGTGAAGCACTAAGCAGTAAGCTTCGTAAGCTTTTCTATTTAAATTAGCAGGAAAAGTTTTATCTATACACACTGAATATTATTTAATTGCAATTCCAATGCAAGTATCTTTATGGTATTTGTTCCGATCCTTTCATTTCGAGGTATTTCATTGGGATCCAAAAGGTCCATTAAGAAAACATTCATTCTTCTGTTTCGTCTTGATTTGTTTATTTTTATTATGTTAAATATTGCTATGTACTTTTTCCACTTTTTGAATTAAAGACGATCATAGACCAATTACATACATATTTCACAAATATTCTTTCTCAAATCTTCCTAAATACTTATTAAAATACTTTCCTTTGAAATCAGACCATCGTTTAATATCAGAGGCTTTCAACAACTCAGCGGTATACCCTCGACAAATTGTTAACTGGCCGAATTTATTGCACTTGACCGCTATAAGTGGTGAATAAATTAAACCAATAAAATTCCAACAATCTTATGCAAACAATTTGTCTGTTTGCATAACAATAGTTGATGACAACTAGTGACATCGTCGAACAACATGCCTATAGGTATAAAGGAAGCCCTACGTGATGAAGATTCAGAATCTGTTGGAGGCGGGTAACTGATTGCTTGATCAGTGAATGGTCAATGAATGATACCAAGGCGGTCCATCGGTTAGATGACTGTTGGATAATGCACCATATGGAAAAACTACTCAAAAATCCATGCTGCACCACCAAGCGAGCCTTTTTACTCAGCATTCAGCATTTAGCGAGTGCGATACCCACACAATTCATATAGAAGGTGAAATTATTGCAACTTTCCCGTGGAAACTACTTCCCTTCTCAACAATGTTTATGAAGCCGACATAAAAATGAATCCGAGCACAATGAAACCTTCTTTCATCATAAGCTGTATTGCAATTGCCATAAGAAACTGAGGAAGTCACTTCATCTTGATTCACCACCAAAAGACAACAATCAAAATGTCTAGTTGCACTACTCCACATTCAACATAAACAACTGCTGGCAGGCAGCGCACTAGCAACATCAATGTGCCTGCGCCAAGCAACCTAAACAACAACATCTTGAACAAATGTCTTGACGAATAAGGAGAAAATCAAAAGTCTGGATTTTACGCCCACAGTTCCTAGTCTTCGGTCTTATGATAAAAAAAAAAGAAAAAATACTCGTCGTTGATATGTTCAGGTGAGATGCATATGCACATACTATCTATAGGTATACACAGATAGCTCGATGGATACCTGGAGCGCCAACAAAACTTTGTTGCTTTTTTTCGTGTTTTTAGTTGTGCCTGTATGTTAAACTTGCATTATGTGACATTGGGATCGTAAAGACGGCTCATTAAATAGCATATATCTAATTCTATTTAATATATTTGAAAGGTATTCAAGCATTTAGATAGGTGACAAAAAGTTGAGTGTGGAGAATCATATGCATAGCTAGCCTGCATGTTAAATTCTGATTGACATAAT
Organism: Chloromyia formosa; assembly: GCA_964017055.1. NCBI lineage: Eukaryota > Metazoa > Arthropoda > Insecta > Diptera > Stratiomyidae > Chloromyia > Chloromyia formosa. The sequence continues at coordinate 22,390,485 of OZ024816.1, read as the reverse complement.
TGGCGGCCGTTAAATTGCGACTAAATCCACCTAGACCAAATTGTCAAGACTCAACTTGATTCGAGTGACCCACACAAAAATGTTGATGGCAAACTATGAATGACATTCAATTGAATACAAATTAAGAGTATTTATCACGGCCAATTGGGCTTGTACATTCGTTTTTTTTCTACAAATGTTGGGTGTATGTACCCATGAAAGTTTTAGGCCTTTCGCGGAAAGGTCGACTCGATAACGAAGCGACTACGATTCGTAGTAGGCACAATATGCTTTTCGCAGACAGGTCGGCTCAGAATCGGTGCGACTGCCAGCTTAAATCGCATTTGGAGCATACAGGGTGGGCTAAAAAAAATTAGGACTCTGAAATAATAACAATTTTTTTTTTTTATTTCAACTTTAAAACGACAAAATATATGTACATATGGGAGATGTGTTTAGACTATGTTTGAAAAATTATGTCTTTGACGTTTCGGTAGCGTATCTACTTTTTGCAAGTGCAGTTGCTAGCATGCACCTCCTATCTGTGCCGTCCGTATACAGACAGACTCGGAGCACTGTGGGAGTTCTATAAGTACCCATCCCACAGGCAGTTTTTGTTCGCGTGGAGATTTCAACTTGCGAGCTCTAGATGAGTAGTAGTATCCTAGAGCGGTGACAAACCGACCATGGTCACCGAGTGCGTGTGCTTTATTACTCTTTCTAATATCGCTGTCTGCAGAGCTCTGATTTCCGACGTGATATTTTGCTTCAATTGCTGAGTACTCTTTCTTTTAAATAGCCCCACAAAAAAATCGGAGGTTAAGTCTGGAGATCGAGGAGGCCAGTTGATTGAAGATCCCCTGAAAATTATTCTTGTGCCTGAAAGTTCTATTAACATTTCATTTGTGGATTCACCTGTGTGGCAACGGGCTCCGTCTTGCTGAAACCATGTGTTAGATCGATTCTGTACAAAAGGACGTACCTTTTACTATAAGGGCTTAACCATTCGCGTTTTCAAAGAAAACTGGACCGATGATTTCTTCTGAGGTGATACCGCTCCAAACAGTGCATTTTGTGGAATACAATTCCGGCGGGTGCAATTCTCGTGGATTTTGCGTGCTCCAAAATCTGCAGTTTTCCTTAATGACAAAATCGTTCAACAGAAAATATGCCTCATTCGACATAATGAAACGTTCTATGAATCCTTCCTCTTCCCAGCTAATTGCTGGAACCGAATGGCATAAGCTAGTCGCTGCTGATAAATCGACAGGTCTGAACTCCTGTACTAATTGTGTCTTGTACGGAAACATGGAATCCATGCAAAATGCGCCTTAAAATCGACGCTAGCTCGCACAAGCTCAGTGGCTTTTTCTGTCGTAGCCCTTGGCCTACTAGTTCGTTGACGGTCACTTACGGTACGTATCCCTGTTTTTGAAAATGGCGCGGTGGACTATACGGCGAATCGTTGTTTACGAAGGAGCTTTTCGTACTCCGAAATAACGACGATATTCAAGCTGCGTCCGAATAACCAAATTATTGTTTCGCGTATAAATTTGTACTACTGGATTCGCTGAGCAGTTTTTTATTTTGCCATTACTGGTTATTGGATGATACAATCTATGAATTCCTTTTCCCTTTTCATTTCATGTACGTGGCTCGGCTGCAATTTGCTTAATTTTTTAACTCTTTGGATACAATAAATTTTAAGTTCAGCTTTACTTCTTTTACTTTATTACTTAATACGTTACTTACAGTTATATCGTAAAAATAAATTATCTGTCTTAATGTCCTCATAAAATAGAGCTCAATACCCATTTTAAAAGTACGCTAATTACCCTGTACTTGCAACGAGTGATTTTTTTTATTTCATGGACTCAACTGCGAAAATGATTATTTTCAAAACCTCGAATGCACATACTATACATAATTCAAAGGAAGATCTTTTACCTAATGTGAACTTATCTGCGATGGGAAGTTTATTGTCTCGAAGTTTGGGAAAAATGTAATCCTAGGCTTGCTCGACGTTTTCACTCAAAACTGGTCACATGAGTTGAGCCTAGTTCGAGTCGCAGTCAAATCGATGTCGATTCTGACCAGTGTGTTCATTTACGTTGGATGTCGGGAGCACACAGGTAGCGGCATTCCTTCGATAAGGGACGCCATGCTTCGAATATAAATTGAATTGATACAAAGGCCATTTTTTAAGGCCACTTGAATTTGCCTTAGTATTAAAAACAAATATCTGTTAAATAAGTCACATTTCTAACTTTGTTGGAGAACAGTTTCTCCAAATACCAGAAACATATTTTCTTTGGTGAAAAGCACGATTGAAAAGATTAAACGAATTCTTTTTATTTGTACATGGATGTGGATGTCAATCGGTGCGGATAATCTCAAAGAGATCCAGTTTGCAACTATGTTCGATGACATTTTACGGATATATTGCAACCTAATCCTAAGCCAGTATATAGCCCATTATTGTGGATAATCCAACTAGGAAAGTTGATAACATTTTTTAAATTAGGTGTATTTATGCGGTTATATTCTTTTTTCTTTTCGTCTAACGCAAACAGATTATATTCGTTTAATCCAATGAGGATTATTGCAACTTTCGAAATCCGGTCAGCAGTTTCTTGGATATAACGACGGTAGTTCTGAATAGGTTCAGTTGGTAAATACGCATAAATATTGATACACCTGTTTGTAATGAATCAAGTGTGAAATATGTGGTTTTTGCTAATTCGTTATATTTTTTTTAACAGCGACGGTGTCAACTTCCAAAATAATGGGCTTTTTTTTGCGCTGAAAAACACTAATACTTTTTCCTTAATCCATAGTAGGGCTTAGCGCATGAACTACTCCTGCGCGCCATCGCACTCGGTTCTGGGCAATTTGTCGTATCTGCCTCACGACTTATCCAAAAACTTACTCTCTTTCGTTACATATCGGCGCCATGACTTTCTAGGACAACTTCTTGGTCAGCCTTTATTGGAAATGGGGTCCTCAATTTAAGTCCGTCAGTTATCACCCTTTCGCAATGTGTATTCTATCCACTGCCATTTTCGCTTGCGTACCAATTCGTCGATTGGCATCTGACCCGTACGCCGACTCAACTCTTCATTTGATATTGTTTCGGAGCAGAAAATCCTTAAAACTCGGCGAAGACACGAGTTAACGAAAACTTGCAGCTTTCTGGTAACCTTTATGCAGACTTTCCATGTGCTGCTCCCATACAACTGCACAGACAGTACCGGGGAGCGAAACAAGCCTAGCTTGGTATTAATATTAAGATAACTGCTTTGCCAGATTTTAGACAACATGCCGAATGCGCATTTAGCCTGGCTGATACGACGACCGATGTCCTGCTTTGTACCACCATTTTCGGCAGCAGTGCATCCTATAACACATTAGAGCACGTAAAAAATAAAAATACTTTTTATAGTTGCTATTTATCGCTTTCATGCCTGTATTGTACTATCATTTATGCGCCCTTTTATAAATATTTTCCGTTGCGCCTGAAGTTTGGGGTTCCTCTGTAGGGTAATCAATAAATTGCATTTTTGTTTTGTTTAAGAAGCATGCGCAAATGATTTCTCAGCATAACAATTGATGATGATTTGATGATTTTATGTATTTGCATACTCACAGTGTCAATTTCAGCTAGTTTGGAATTTCGTCTGTTCTTTGCACGTGTTGGCGTGTATGTGAGCGCACCATTACAGGAAATCATCATTATGGCACAACGGCCCGTCGCGTCCGTCGACGGACCTTGGCCGTCTGGATAGTTTTCCTCCAATTGTCTCAGTCAGATGGTCTCGTCCTCCAGTTCCGTAAGACCAGTAGTTGCTCTGCATCCACATCAATTGAGCCTTCCCATCGAGCTCTTGGTACTCATCTCAGCCTTGTTCCCCTCCGTGAAAAATGTTGGCCTTTATTCCAAAATTATACAATATTTCCTTGTTTTTGCGTTTAATTTCGTTGCATCAAAAAATCTCTATTTTATTGTGAGCATTTTGTTGTAACATTTTAACCAAATTTCTTGAGTTTCGTCAGGTATTGTTTCTTAAATGCAAAAAAAAAGACACTTGGAAAAAGTATATCTACCAACAAAAACTAAACAGTACATGCCTTTCAGGAGGTCGAATAGAATAGAATGAAGAAGTGCGGCTACTGACTCTAGTGGTGGGCACTTTGAACATACGAGGAGTGGTGGAGGGTCTCTCGCTATTTTTTTTGAGGGCTATAGCACAATAGTGTAGCCCTTAAAAAATATAGCGAGAGACCCTCTACCACTCTTACGAAGGCTAATATATCTTTTGCAGGAGTATTCATGATATCTGAAGAGCTTGTGGCGATACCCCGACATTCAAATCAAATTCGATATGTGATCCCATCGTCCTCCAAACAGATAAGCCCATCTTATTTAGATGATATTTAACCCAGTGATGACCGGGGAGGTATCCAACAAGTATCCTCGAGACAGCGCTACTCATGTGGGAAGTATCTCCATAGTCGGGGCTCATCTCATCAATTCGCAACCCTGAAAAGTCATCCCATTGCTGTCGTAGCCTTTCAGATCCTGTCTTTTTTCGTCAGGCTTAAACCACAATAATGTCCCGATTCATTAAAACTAAATTTTGAGCCTTGCCTGGCTTTCATCCGCTGAATTATTTCCATCAATGCCATAGTAACAGGAGTTCGAAGACAGGAATTATTTTAAACTTGAGTTTGAAAATTTTATAAATGGTTTTTACGTACTTTGGGAACACTTTATTTGAGTTGTAGTCTTTAATCCGCCATCAGTTTTCAACACTATTTTTTGTAAAAAACAATCTAATATTTGTGGACATAATTTCATATTTTAGGAAGAACTATTTAGATGCGATGTCCTCGTTAGTTTTCTGCCTGTGGTACTTTTTGGGCTATTGTGTTTATAGTAATGATAGGAGGGTGTTTTTTTAAGCATAAAATTACTGTAGCAGCTAAAGGGTTATGAAATCCAAAATAAAATTCTTAATATTTTTTACTTAAGGCGAACATGCACCATCTGGAATGGACACGCCGCCGGATAGGCCGTTTATTTCAATAGACGAATGTATTAAGTGTACAACTTTGCTTCCGCCGTTTTCTGACGGACGGCTGTGTCGGAAAACGGCGGAAGCAAAGTTGTACACGAAATACATTCGTCTATTGAAATAAACGGCCTGTCCGGCGGCCTGTCCGGCGGCCTGTCCGGAATTCCGGATGGTGTATGTTCGCCTTTAGAGTTCCACAAGAAAATGCATGGTAGAAAGAAAAGCTTGTCCGCTTTTAGTTTCTGGTAAATATTTTGAATTCCAATGGTATATTCGGCTTACATTCGCTTTAGTGGCTCTCGCCAAAATAAAGATCCTAGACTTGTTTAATGTTCTTCACTTCAATCTCAACTTCTAGATATCAAACCTGTATTAAATTAAAACCGAGTTTATGCAAACTGCGGCAGCCGCCGTGGTTTACAATTTTATATTGAATTTAAATGCATTTGGTTTGTTGAGCCGTTAGTTCCATTTCAATTCAATTGTAAATTTGTAAACCGCTGCGGCTCCCACAGCTTCTAAGCACAGCCTAAAGCCTAACACCCCTCAGTTAACATGAATCCTCAGAAAATGATTCATGAGCATATCTCAATGTCAGTGTTCACCAACAGTAGCCTTCCATTGAAATTGAAATGAGACAATTTGGGCAAATACATATCTGGAATCATTCCCTTGAAAACAGCCCACTTCCTTTGTTAGTTCTGTCTCTATGATGACACCAGATGTGGTAAATGCTTCTCTTATCTTCGACACGTGTGAAATGAATCGTAAACTAGTATTGAAATTGGTATGTCAAATGTAACTACAAATATTGGTATTATCATTCCAAGTCATCTGAACATGACATCTTCATTTACCCACACAAGTACTCTTTCGTATATTCTTAGGAAATGACCAATCTAGCATTTTCCCACGGATTCTGACCCAACATTGGTGTACTACACTACACTATAGCAATCGATTAACATTAAACGAAAAGTTCCGACAATATTTATGCAAAATTGAAAATTTACCTAAATAAATTTGCTCTACACTCATCGCGTTGCTGGTGGATCTCATCCATTCTTCATGGTCATGGAAATGTTCATTTTCCCACTGGAATTATTCTTATTGAATCTTTCGTGCGATAAGTAATATCTTTGGTGATATTAAATTGAATATGTCTAGCCAAGGTACTTTGCGGTGTGTATCTATCTTCTCGTATAGATAGTGTAAGCTGTAAGGTGATATGGATCACAATAATTTGCTTCCAAGTGATCTTACAAATGATGCCGCCGCCAATTGCATTTCTGCATAAAACGAATTGAATACCGTCACCTTGCTATTGGTACACACGATCTTTATCACAAGAAACGTATTAGCGATCTGGTCATTGTTTGTGTTCACATATGCAAATTTCCGCAGGAGACCAAAAGTAACTTTGATGCAGACGCCACAGCATTGCGTACGAGTAGGCTATTGCATTGACTTGTATGATATAATATGCAATCTTGATAAGATCGAAAAATTGAGAATTGATTAGGGGTTTATTATTTAATTTCATGGGTGGTAAACGTAGATCAAGATCTAAAGATGGATTCGATGTGATTATGGTTCATATTTTTTAGAGATCCGATAAATTTTTTAGGGAAATATTTATGTAATATAATGGACGAAGAAATAAAGACTTAAATTTCTCGATCTATACAGCTCATACTTAGATAATTAATGAATGCGGAACAATTAACGATTTACCATTCGACTGGAACTCTGAATAGAACCTCAAACGCATAGCAGTCACCTCGAATCCAACCACGCATTGCTTCTCGATTCGTCACAAAATTAACTCCTATTTGCTTCTTCGTGGTTACTTAACAATCTCTTCCTGATTTGCATTATCTATGTTTGTGTGCTAAAGTCAAACGTAACGGATGGATATAACTTCGTTGACGCTAGTTTAACTCCGATTCGCCACACGAATTTTACGCCTACATAAAAATTACGCACAGAGGAGCTTGGTTGGCTGAGTAAACAAAGTAGCAACCAGAAATTAATCATCAACGTTGTTGTAACATATGATAAAAGTCACTTATTATTTCTTCAACTATATTCAGTTGTCAGGAATCTGTATCTTAATTCGATGTAGAATGGGCTTTGTTGGATTTAAATGGGATCTGTTTCGAGTTGTCCTATGAATTGACGCTAATCATACTAATATACTTAAAAGGCCCCGGACCTATTGGGTGCGGTAAACGAAGGAAGGGGAAAAAGAAAAAAGTACCCTTTTCAATTTTTGCTCTGATATCTAAAATGGTTAGCCGTAGCTTGAAAAATTCGTACTCGTACGTTTCCCACTTCTTATGCATGGGGCAGATTATGCTCTTGCGCCAATCCTCCGGAATAACTTCTTCCTGCCAGTTGATGAATAGCGTTCAAAAGACTCGCTCCACCAGATTTAAGTAGTTCAGCTGGGATCTCGTCTGCGCCCGGTGCTTTTTTCGGTTTAAACGATTTTGTAGCAGGATTAACTTCTTCTGCTGTTGGAGACTGAGTGCTTGGTGTTTCGTCGATCATAGCATAATCGATTATTGCTTTTTTCGGGGATGCTATTTGCGGGGTTAAGAAGCTCTTCAAAATAGGACGCCTATCGTCTGTTGACATTATCGGCATCACTGATGATGTTTCCATTTTTGTACTTACAGAGGCTTGTCCTGAGTCGAAATTAATTTTTGATGTTTTTTATTAGTCTGTAGGCTTGTCTAGTGTTCTTACTAGCTAGGTTGTTATCTATATTCAGCAACTGTTCGTCAAAAAATAGTCTTTTTTTCGTCGTAATGTTTTATGGGATAATCGCCGTAGCTCGTCATATTTCTCTCTTGGCTCTTGTCGGCCGTTCGATATACTGTCTGTAGGCTTCATTCTTAGCGTCATAAGATTCCTGGCACTCTTCGTCAAACCATCCATTTCGTTCGCGCCAGGCCTTATTTATTTTATTATTTATGTCCAATAACTTTCTCAGCGACATCTTTTATTATGTTTCTCAGTTGTTCCCAACACTTGTCTACGCCTTTATCTCCGATGTCGTTCAGTAAAGGTGTTAGTTTCTCCTCCAGAGCACATGTATATTCCTGTGCCGTAGTATTGCTCAGGTTTTCAATGGCAATGATCTTCGGGGGGTTGACTTTTGAGTGGTACACTGAGGAGATTCTACATCGGTAGGTAGTTTTTACCAAGTGATGATCTGAGTCACAGTTCGCCCCTCAATGAGAACGAACGTCCATCACACTTGACGCCCATCTTTCACATATGAGGACATGATCGATCTGATTGACGGTGTGAGTGTCTCCACGTTTACTTGTGTATGTTTCGGTGCGAAAAGCATGACGACCTTACGACCAGGTTTCGACTGCAAGTAAAATTTATTAATCGTTGGCCATTGTCATTGCTCTCATCATGGAGACAGACTCATTTCTTACTTTCGCATTGAAGTCTCCCCATAATATCTTGACGTCGTTCGGAGGCAGTGAGTCAAACAGTGTCTTCAGGCGGTCAGAGAATTCATCTTTTACAGCTTCTTCTTTAACTTCGGTGGGACCATGAACGTTGATGAGCCATAGAATAAAAAATGAAGTTTTGATGCGAATCGCACACATCCTTTCGTTTATGGGTTTGAAGTCTATAACGTGCTGCTTCAGTTGTTTGTTGACGATAAATGCGACTCTAAACTCTCTATCTCCCGACGGTTTTCCACTTTGGAAAATTTTATGCGATTTCATGTCGTTAATTTCGTTACCAATCCATTTTGTTTCCTGGATTGCAGTAACGCTCAGCTTGTATTGTTCCACCTGTTCCAGTAGGGGCTTCATAGCCCCCGGTTTGTACAAGGAGCGTACATTCCAGAATCCGAAATAATAGTCCAATAAACGTTTGCGTGGTCGGCGTTGTTGTTAATTTATAAACAAAAAAAAAACACAGTTTGTTAATAATGGGTAACAAATTTCAGAAAAATCCTATCTTAAAGTAAATGTGACAAAAATCTAAGATTTAAGACTAATGTATGATTGGCTACCTTTTTGGGACGTTTTCGCTCAATTTTTTTTTTGCGCAAACTCGTTTTTTTCACTTACCGACCACTATAGATGAAACCATCAATAATTCAGCATTAGGAAAATTATTCGTGTTTCGAGCAAAAATTAAGAAAAAAATTACCGAGTCAATAGAAGAGGCATTTTTGTGACTCGGAAAATATTATAAAATAAATATGAGAGATATTACGATTTATACAGACATCCAAGCCGAAGTGAAATGCCATGAATTCAATCTGGTATCGGGTGTGTTCCAAGAAGCAACTAATCCGCAAATATTATTTTGATTTTGCAGATTTTTGCTGTTAGTCATATTAACACAAAGAGGTCAAAAAATGTATCTCTGGATTGACCACTGTCTGCTAAAGGACGACAGAAGCTTCCGAAAGAATTTTGCATTTCAATAAATGTTGACACAATGTTCCTATACTTTTGCAACCTTGATCCCTACATTTACTAATTTAACTTCCATTAAAATTGACCATGTGTTCATAGACTGATGTGACCGATAACATAATTTTGATATCGACCACCAATGTATGCTGAAAGTCAAAATCATTGGTGACAAATTAGCACAACTCAATCTCAATTTAGACATTCATTTTATAGACATACGAAATGCTTGACATATGTCGTCAAAAACTCGAATCAATTCTTAGGCAATTGAGGCCTATAAATCGCATATTGATCGGCGTATTAATTCTCATTGAAGGTTACTATATTATACGAGTACTAAAACAATTACATGTGTTTGCCTTCTCGCCCCAGGTCCAAATTAGATTTATTTCCTATTACATGCCGATATGCCTAAAAACATCTTGACATAACATAAATCTATTTAAATTGAAGATAATTGTCGTACTTCCAAATAAAGTCATGAGCCTGTAATTTTATGAATCACCGTATCAGTGTTGAATTGTGTTTATGTTGGGCCCATCAAAAATAAACAATACTTTGAAGGAGTGTTTCAAATTCATCACAATTCATCGTAATATAATCAATCGGGTATAGAGGCGCCTCATATGTTACTTTAGCGAATGATTTGTGGAAATCTCGATACGCTTAAATGGATTTGGTACTTTAAATTGAATTTTACTGTTTTTTTTACGTGTGGAATTATTGAAATTTGGATAAATCGTAAAATGTGTGAAATCTGACAAGAAAGCTTGTCGTTATTTGAATTTATAATCATTTAATCATAAATTGTAGTATTATTGTTGATTTATTCGAGTCATAAAATTTGGTGAGAAAATGACGCCTTCGATGTAAAAATCAATTGGAAGTTTTGAAATATACTCTTTAAAAAATTAACATAATTTATCTACAAAGACAACACATTTTCATTGTTTAGATCAAAGACCAGTCAGTAGTTTTGTATGCACCCTCCAAAATGTTTGGTATCTTTAGCTAAGTTTTGAAAAAATTGAGGAAATACTCAAAAATGATTTGTACAAATGACAACGAATACAAAAGAACCCCAACCCAAATCTGCGCTTGCCAGGTATTTTGACAGCCTCGTAATTACGCAGCCAATTGGATCGGAAGATGTTTCTGTTGCCTAATTCAATAGAAAGCTATTCAGATGGCTCCAAGACCGATTAGTTGCAGTTTTCTCTGATTATCCTAAATCTCTCTTTCAGTTTCACTGAATACTGACTACGGGTCTGACTACGTCAAAGACCGTGCCAGAATGTTGTCCGATGCTTTTTAGCACTTTTAATACTGGTTATTTTTTTATTGGTCACAGTGGTTTTGCTGGTAGTAGAGCGGGGCACAAACAAGGCATGCTGCAAAAATGCGTCAGAACATTATTTCCTAACGACTAGCAGGTCCCAATTCTGGATGGATACTTGATAAAACTTGGCTTTCAACAAAGCCACAGCGGCTTTTTATTGTAGACGCACTATTTTCGCTGTAAAAAAAATTCAGAGTTGCAGTGGAAGTCTTAACTGCACCATAGTTACGGAGCACACCATGATGCTTCCCATTCTCTATAATGACAACTGTGGAAGCTACGGTGACGAGGGAAAGGAGGAGTGTATTTTGATTGTTGCTTACTTAATAACAAAGCCCCCTTAAATGTGCGTGAATGAAGAGTGAAGTTACGTTATACTACAATAGTATAAGCTATAAATTGTACTTTATTTATTAACCGACATTTTAATTATCCGAAGCCACCATCGGTTAACAAAATGCTGGCTGTTTTGCGTAATTATCGAGTGAAGTGTAAGGTAACGAATACGCAATATACAATACAAACAACATGCGCGAGAATGCGCCTAGAGTTTCCACTGTACTGAATATTTTAACACAACTGTTTATTTTCCTCACACCATGTGAAACCTTTCAATACTTCTAAACATCATCTTTCAGAATATTCCTCACAACAATGGTTATAGGATTCTAACGAGGGATTGACATTGCCTAACCGACATTCCCATTAACAGGAATGAAAAGAAAGTTCCAAGAAGCTCCTTAATCATCTGCTACTCGCAGACCATTGAGCATTTGAACACTTCGGATAAGTATTGGTTTTATATTATCGACAAAACGTCCGAAAATTTACGATATTTCATGTGAGAAGGTGTCTATCCGAAACAGAAATAAAATGTAAATTCACCTACTATCTGACACATTTTATTAACTTCAGTTTCAATATAATCCACTAAAGAGACAGAATACCATTTCTCCGGAGAAAAGATCGGAAATGGATGAAAGAAGTACAAAAAAATCGACATAACATCCGACATTTCAATGGGCGCATCTTTTTCCCGAGGAAAGCTTACCAAATGGAAGAGAAGTAACTTGAAAACCCCACACGCATCTTTGTATGTTTGTTATCTTTAAGAGACATCTATAAACTTTGAGAAGAAGACAAAAAGAAGAAAGAGTTATTGTTGAAATAATCTTTTATTGAAGGGTTGAATGACAAACGGAAGATATACCTCATCCATTATTCTATGGTCATATACCATTCTTGTTAACCATCTGGAAATCTTTAGGAAAATCAATTTTAACAGCTCTAGCCACCTTGCTGTCTGAAGTTTTGTGCTGTTGCTGGTCAATAGAGGCTTTTGTTGAGGGCTAATAAAATGCATTCCTGTTGATTCGATTTTCGTTTTTTTTTTCCTTTTCTTTTTTTTTCTGAATGAAGGAAAAAACGGTTGGAACCCACGCATTTTGTTTTCTTTGGCATTTTGGTTCGGATTTGGAATTTTTATGGGTTATCGATATTTTGATTTACATGCAATTCTAGGGATATTATACACTGTAAAATCCACTCTACTTAATTGAAAATAAATTTACTTTTAAGATACTCGAACATTTTGACAGTATCGAACTGAATGCATCTGATCGCGGATGGGTGGAGTGAATAAAATGAATAATTTCTCCAGTTTGCTCATATAAATCAGAGTTCGTACTCATTTCGAGCATCTAGTGGGAGTTAATAAAAGTGAGCCTTTACTCTACTCAGTGACTGCACAGTTGAAAGAAACATCACCGCTGCCATTATTGAGTATTTACTCCGAACCGATGTGAATAAAAACAGTTATGGCTGGAGTAAACTCTGAGTAGACTCAATCAAATTTTAAGCATGGCAATATGCGTGCTCAGCCGACTTTACTCATTAATTTCTAGTTACCTTTTGGCTTTATTTAAAATAAAATAAAGGAAAAGTTGTTTCGTGAGAAGAATTCGTAATTTTTTGTCTTAATTATATGAGAAATAAATTTATTAGTCACGCCCTTTCTACAATAGGGCTACGATATTCATCTATTAATAAAAATAATGCTGAAAGTTCAAAAATTATTGATAATTGATTGATTTATTTATTCAATTTTAGTCAATATAATTTTAGTAAAAATATTTCTAATAATTTACTAGATTTAGTATTTTCCAACATAGAAGATGTTACTGTATCTCAAACAAATTATCCTATATTAGCAACTGATTATTATCATCAGCGCACACGGCAAACTTTTTAGTTCGCAGAAAAATTAAATAGTTTAATCAGAGAAATAGAACACACGGTGCTTTGTGAGACCGCGCACACAGCGATTACTAAATAATTTAGTTTGCTAGATGAATTGTAAATATTCTTCATTCTACACTGACTACAGGCATCGATTCTACATCGACTACCGTCATCGATTTTGGATCGATTCCCGTCCTCATTTTCGGTATCGCAAAAGCGGGATCTTGTATGGGATTACAACCCTCAGTATCGTAGAAATATGAAGGTTCGCGTTGCTGGCTCGGCGTGCAACAGTCTCCGCTCGCTCCACGCTTAAGGGATAACAGCCCTCAGTATCGAACACACATGAACGCTCGCATGCTTGCGCTGGGTGCGTCAGCCTCTTATTTGGGCTCCGTCCACTCCGCTTGCTCCGCGCTTAAGGGATCAGAACCCTCAATATCTGAGAAATGTTACGTTCAGAGCGTGCGTAATAAAAGCATTTATTTCTAAAAGTTGATCCCCTCAAATTATCATTGTTCATGTGAAACTTTCCCGCCAAACCAAAATCGAATTTTTGGGAAAATTTCGTGAAATATCACCTCAAATTTGGGGAGATTTTACATTGGAAAATTCACCACAATCCCATACAAAATAAGGGGTGGTGGGGGTCATTGGGGCAATAGTTTGCGGAGCCGGTATTATTGTCCCGGAACCCAAAAATCGCCCCAATTTGTTTGCTACCTAATAGTATATGCATACCATACACCTAAATTTTGATAGATTTAGTTGGCGGTTGCGGTGTCGTTTATTTACATGGAAACAGGGAGATGATGGTGTGGTTTTCTTCAAGGGCTCGCACGTGCGTGTGAGTTTCATAAGAAACATCTTTTCTTTCTTTCTTTCTTTCCCTTCTTTTTCTCCGTTTTCATGGATAATTCCCAATATGCAATTTGTTTGTTTCTATTGCATTCATTGTGGCGAAATTCAGGGAAAATACAAACATTACAAACGAGATTAATTTTAAATCTTGTTCGAAATCTAGAGTAGTCGATCTTGATGAATGTATAATAAATCTAGAGATTTACATTTGCTTAAATCTCGAGATTTATTCAAATCTGGGCGACCGGTAGCGCAGTGTGTTGAGGCATCAGTCTCATATTTGACGTTTCGTGTTCGAATCCCGTCCACGACGACGTTCGTGGCCATGGATGTGCAGGAGGTGCATGCTGGCAACCGCATTTTCCGAAACCAGTTTATGCCAACGAAACGTCAATTGGGCCACGTGGAACAGTTGACGCGCTATGCCCCACAAGGGGTTAGGGCAATAGAGTATATCCAAATCTCCTGTAGTGTGCAAGGGACATAAGACACATATTCTGTCTGGATTTTCTCCGAGTGAGATATCCCGGGGTAGATTTCCGTTCTAGGCAGTACTAATGCACGGAAATCAAGTCCCGGAAATCCTAAAGGGCATTTTGGCTATACGCAGTATGAGCTTACATCCCAGAGTGGACTTTCACTTTAGGTAGTATGAAACCAATAGAAATCCACTAGAAATCTCAAACAGGATTTCCGCTATAAGCAGTCAAAATTTTTTTCATCGTTAAAAATATTTTGCGCGATAGTAATACGTATAATGAAATTCATAGGCCTGGGGAAGACAATGCAAACAAATGGGCAGAAAAAATGGAAGGTTTAAAAAGGGGTGATATAAAGGGAATATTTGTCGGCCGGCTCAGGTACCCTCACGCACGCAGCTTGGTTCAGGTCCTAAAGGAACCTCGACCTCTTAACACTGCCATCCATGACGTCCCATGGCCGCTATATAAAAATTTGGGGCCCTCCCAAACTCCACTGTCTTCGAAAACGCTAGTCATTTTTCTCCCGTCAAAATGACTTTTTTAAAAGTCGCTAAAGTAAGTGCGTTTTATGTAATGTCATGTTTTTTGTATGCGTAACCGTCCATTTAAAAATTCAATTAGTTTTCCTTAGATACATTTATTTTGAAAAAGATCAAAATAAATATATGTACGAAAAATATTTCGAAGAAAAAAATGACGGCCACTCGTCGAAGTTGATTCAATACAACTATTGCCTCAAATTTTACAAAATTTACTACAAAAATAATAAATTTATAATTAAAAATCGCCCCAAACGTATACATAATATTTCGGGCGCTAATTTTCGTTTCGGGGCGAGAGTTCCTGGAGCATTAATCCATAGAGCTGAAGGCAATGCCATAAACCTAGTAAAATTTAGAACCTAAATCCGGTCAGGAAGATTATGTTGGCCTCCACTGCTTCTCTATAAAGTAGTCCTATTGCAAATTTTCCATATTCATATATCATGTAACATGCTTCAGCCGTTCTAGAAATAATCTCTGGACGGACAGACAAACGGACAGAGCGACGTCTTACCAATTTTATAAATTTTTTTTTCACAAAACCCTAAAACTGGCCAAGCTATATGTACTAGTGACTTAATAAAAAAAAATTACGATGTCTTCCATTAGCGTCACAAAACAAAAACTTTAAAAGAATCTTCTTAACTCCATTTATTATCTCCTACAACATGGACTTTACCTAATTAACTGCCGTAAAAGCAAAATTCTGACATATAAAACAGGCATGTAAAATGTTAACAGATTAATTTATTAGTCTAGCCGTGATAATACGACAATTTAAGTCCTTGAACACGATCTGATCAACTTTAATTGAACATAAAGTGCATATAATCCACCTATAGTTCGTGTTCATGTTCACATTCATATCACACCTTACGACAAATTAATTAATGGTCAACAATAGAACATTTTTTGTAAAGTGTAGATACAAGAATGCACAAGAGTGCATCAGATTCATTTCTTTCTTTTTTTATTTTCACTTTCATTCCTAGCAACGACCTTCTACAAGGATAAGCACTTACCGAACATACGCTGTCAGATATTGTGGAGTTTTACGAGGTAGAGTTGACTTCACCAAGACAAGATGCAGTGTCGTTCAGATTGCAAGATCCACGAGCAAAACTATCTTTTTTCAAACCGATCGTCTTATAAGTACTGTCCTACCAAGGGGATAAATGTGGACAGTAATACTTGTACTCGTTTACATAGTTTCGCTAGTAGTTGGGGAATGCAATTAAGAACCTGTCCGGTCTTTAAGGTTTCGAGCCACAGTGAATAGTTCTAGACAACATAAAAAAAAACATAAGGTCCGGTGCATCACCCAAAGTGCAAGCAACTTTTGAACAGCTACCAGTAATCCGCTGTCAGCGATATCTGTGACACGATCTGGACGCATGTGAAACACAAGTGCAAGATATTCACTCGTCCAAGCTGAAGCGAAACGATCCATGCCCGGCATCAACCTAACAAATGATCCTGAAACACTACCATGATATGATGGTCATAGTCCAGGAGTCTATCGTCTAACGTCTATCCCGGGTTGGCTATCTTGTATCTTCCCCAAGTGTGCTACTTAGTAGCGCACCTTTTGAGCCATGTATCGATGTGCGCTATTGCAAATACAAACCACAACCGTACTTTATTCCACTGGTCACTGCGGTTGGTACTCCACAAGGATCGATTTTCTGACCAGTACTATTTTTTGTTGGTTGTTGCATCAACAGGTGATACGCGATGCCATTTATCATTTCAGCCGCAACGCGTGTACATGTTGTGGATGCAATGTATCTGGCTGAAGCTGATCTTGAGCTCGCTCGGGATTATGTTTACCATTTGATAATCGTTACAAGTCATAAATAATCCGCTCGTTGAACACAGAAGGGATTTGCATAGGGGATTACGGCGATTACATCGACGCAATATGACATTTAGCGTCGACTTTCATATACTCGTATGTTGCTTTGGATGTGCAGTGTGTTTGTTTGAAGCTTAATCGGCGCTCTTGTGTTTGTTCAATGCATTTTTCATTGTGTCAGATGTGATAAAATAATGGAGTGCAATGGTGAGCAGATATGACGCTTTTTGGTGGAACCATCATTGATTAAGTACATGTTTTTTTTTTATTTAATCGAGACGAAGTAATTGTAGTCATAAGTGACAAAACACAGCTTCCATTGTGAAAGTTTGTTGAATTGATTGTTGTTTGACCCGTAGTTTTTGAATTGAGGTCTCAAGATTAAGTGCGAGAAAAAATAACTTTCGCTAGTATTGAGAATTGAAAGCGAAACGTCGATGCTTGTTTTGCCGTTGAAATGAACATAGAACGTCCCCGTTTATATAAAAACAAACATACTTGAAATATTCTATTTTTGCAAAAAAAAAGAAAAACAGCCGATTTGGTAAAACTTTATTTTAGCGGCTTCTGCTTAAAATGGCGAAAAAAAATATACTTGAAAAAGGGTTTATTGGGTCATGAAACTCACAAATAAGTAGGGGGAGTCTTGACTTTATAACGGGATCTTTGCAAAAATGCCAAAAGCCGTTATTTATTTAAAATCGTAGTTTTTTTTATACTTTTTCTTTGAAAATTGATTTATTGGGGCTTGAAGTTAACAAATAAGTCGAGGCAGCCTTGACTTTATAACAGTTGAAAAAACGGTAATAACTGTTATTCTTTGAATAACATGCTTTTTTCCTTTTCCTTGAGATCTGGCTTAATGGGACGTGAAAGGTGAAACTTACAAATAAGTCGGGGGAGCGGGGAGCTTATAACGAGATTTATACCTAAAGCGGAAATGCCCTCTGCAGCCGAACTCAAGGAATTTTCGCCTAAGGATTGGCAAATCCCCGTATGTGGCTTCAAGGTTCTTAAAACCTGAATCGGAAAAGGTTTTTGATGCCGCACTCAAAGAATTTCCGCTTTAGGAACTACAGAACCCCCGTGTTTGGCTTCTAGGTTCCTTTCGCCTCGAGCGGAAATGACCTCTGAAACTGCAGTCAAGGAATTTATGTTTTAGATACTACAAATTGTTATTACCTGTATATGGGTTCTAGGTTTCTACCACCTAAAGCGGAAATGCACTCTGATAAGATAAGATAGTTGATCTACTGACGCAGCACGAAGGCACTGCGACCATAATAGGTCTATTGTGCCGAAGACCGTCCACCTTTCGAATAAAGGACAGTATGACTTTAGCAGGAATCACCCTGAAGTCTGCAGTGGTGATAAAAACCTGCTCGAGGAGTGACATCCTAAAACGCACGATGGCGGGACATTTTTTTCAGGTGATATCTGACCGGGTGATGGCCAGATAAGTACCCCTCTAGAAGTCTTAGATGGGTTCTACTCATTGGAGTAGTACCCCTGCGCATGAATGCCGCAATAGTGCAGACCAATCTGTGATTCGTAGTTTTGCCGAGCCAAACCCAAAACCACAATAAGGCTCAGGTCCATGAAAGCGACTGGATGATCCTTGTGTAGCAAATTCATCCGCGGCCTCGATCCACTCAATGCCCTGGTGTCCTGGCACTCACACACGAATACTCGGTTTTTGGTTGCCAACAGTTGGAGGAGTTCCTAAAACTACTTTACCAGTTGTGAAAATATCTTAGAGCACTTTTATAGCTGATTGGTTGTTGGTTAGATAGCAATGTGAGCGTCGCAATGTCCCGTTTCCAAGATTATTCTGGCGCAGACTTCAATTGTGTAGATCTCAGTATGAAAAATGCTAGGCGAGACTCCCATTGCGATCGAGGTCCTGGTGTTGGGTCCAAAGACACTTGCATCAACACCCTGTTTTGTTTTAGGCCCATCGGTGAACCACTCAATACATCTGGGGTCTAGAAAGGTTATGCCATTTCCTCATTCGGAGCGGCCAGGCATGAGGGCTGAATATGTTCTGTCGAAGAAAACCTCCGTGATCACGTAATCTGATCTGCACGTCAGAATGCTCATGTGACCGCCTTCTTCACTACGTACGTCGGAAGTTTAACGAAGTTTACAAGCATTTAGAGCTGCTGATCCTTGAATGAAGATATGCAACGGAGTAAGGCCAACAATCGCCTCCTAGGCTGGCGTAGGACAATTGCGCTTACCTCTATTGATGCGTAGGCACGCAAGGCGTTGAAACTTATTACACTTCAGTAAGACAGAAAATTGCTGAGTTTTCGGTCACCACACAAGCGTTGCGTATGTCACCATGGGCCGCACCAGCATGGTTTATAATTATAACCACACAGTTACCTTTGGGGTGAGCCCCATGTCCGTCCGAAGAGACGTCTGGGAGCCTACATTTGCGTCTGGCTTTGCTAAGTATATTATCTACGTGAGTATTTCGAGACTAGTGTAATTCCGAGACATTTAACTTCAGTGGAATAATCAAAGGTCGTGCCGCCTAACGAAATTGGATCTAATGCCATATTTCGTAAAAGCGACAACAACAGTTTTCTGTCGGTTTACATGTAAGCCCACAGCAACACACCAGTTTAGAAGTATGTCAAGGCCCGACCCCACCACCTTCGTGATGGTAGAGTCGAATTTGCCCCTAACTATGATAGTTAAGTCATTCATTCAATAGTAAGATAACCGCGCTCCTTAAGCATGGAAAGCAGCTCGTCTAAGCCAAATGACCACAAAAGGGGTGACAGAACGCCACCTTGTAAACAACCCTTTACGTCATTCACGCAAATGGATGTACTGCCACTGCCTAGAGTTGCAGGACGTGACGCTCTAGTCATCGCATTTAAAAATACGAGTACAATGGAATGAAAATTGTCTAAAATGGTGAACTGAAAATGTGAGAAGGAAAATGGGATGGTACGGGAGGTAAAAAAACGGAAAAACGGAAAACGGAAAATGGAATGGCACATGTTCAGTCAGAGTGGAGTCTGGGTGATAAATAGAAAATAAAATGGTTCCTGTGAGATTCAGGTGATAAATAGAAAATCCAATGGTCCAGATGTGATACGGAACTGTGGTTCCGGTGCCGCGTCGTTCCCAATACTCGTTTAAATATTAGTAAAAAAAACACACAGTAAGATCTAACCATACATCTCCGCATCAAATCCGAGGCGTGTATCGGGTGAGTCGAGACCCATCTCAACTAACACCATACTTGTCCTTATTTGATTTTACCTCATATTTCCGCTTCTTCCGTAGTGTCTCCAGTTTTCGTTGGCGGGTTGAGGTTTTTTCTTCGGATATCTCGGGCAGGTACAACCACTGGCTTTTCTCGATAGCCTGCTCTGAAACTGCATTCTTGACCGAACACGAAATCTTCACGAAATTAGGGATTAGGCCGTGCCTAAGACATTGGTTTATAAACCTAATGGTCTGAGGAGCCTGCCTTATTTTACAGTGTAGCCTGTAATATGTCGTCGTTAGACTGGCTCGACTCGCCTCCTTAATTGATTCGATTGACAACCTATCGACTCAACTAAGTAGCTTAGTACACGAAGTCAGAAACAATATACAAGTAAGAGACATTTTTCTGTAGATGTTCCTGTATACATCTGAATAACCTTAAAGATGAGTCCGTATCACATAACAGATACACCTTCGATCTTCTGTATTCCGTAAGAGTCGCCTCTACTTAACCGATACTCATAAAGGTATACAAATTTCACCGGATCCACCTCCCAAGAGTTGATACATACACATTTCACCCTTGTAGTTATCTTCAGTTTTGAAGATCCACTTACATTGCATAGTCATCTCCACATAGAAGTCAAGCAAGAAGTCAAATAGGTTTCCAAGTAGACAATTTATCAATGGTATCTTCTTCAAGGCATCCACCCAAATATTGAGATGCTACTGCACGATGTGCCATGACCTTTTCAACGGTTTTGATTTCACATGTTTCCTTTACGGGGTTCAGTTAGATGATGATTAGAGTGTCGTGATCATCATCACCAATTGGAAAATTTCGAATTGGGAAAAATCGAAAGAATTTAATTTGAAATTTATCACCGTGATTGACAATGGGCAATTGAAGGATTGACAGATGAAGTGATTTTTAAGATTTTTTTCTGGCCATTGACACAAAAAGGTTGATTGATAATGATGATGGATGCAATCCGTAGGAATTGTATGATAATGGGCTAATTTGTTTCCAATTTAAATACATACCAGTGTGATAAGGGACAATTAGTGGAATGGTGTTAGCGACGGGGTATCTAAATTTTAAATGGATTCTTTGAGATTAAAGGATTCTGTAAAATGTACCACAAGCAGCATGGCCATGGGCCCTTTGATGAGATCCGAATGATAGAGATGAAATAAAGGCAATATTGGAGAATTCATAATGACGTACGAGTACAATTTAAATTAGAGAGCAGGAGGAAACCTATTCAGTAGATAAAAATTTTCAACTATGAAATAAAGTCCTTAGAAACTACAGGAAAAATGGAGTGAAATCGGTGGAGTTGAGATACAGTAGGACCCCTATTAATCAGCCTCGGATTAACCAGTCCTCGGATTAACCGACCTATCCCAAGGAGCTCTTTTTTTTTAATCTCTCATCGCATATTTCTTGAAAATTAGGAAAGTTCTAGTCTTGCCACTGTCCAGTTGACTTATTTACATGTCAAATGAGGGAGTTAGGAAAACGGAAACGTGTGATGGCCTTGATTGATGCACGCTTAATTGTACTAAGAAGACTTGATAGCAGAGAATGGGTTAAAAAAAATTTGTGACGAGCCTTACGTGGGCAAAAGTACCGTCAACGTACCATCCATGTGTTTAAAGATTGAGTCCGTCAAAATTCTTCTTGGTACTTCTTGATAGCGAGTACACTTAAACTCGCTGAGGATGACAATAGTCAAAATGCATCCGGGATAATTAAATTTATTGTAAAATAAATTTAAATGGTTAGCAAAGTCAAGAAGGTGTTTTAATTTTAAAATTATAAAATTCGTAGACTTTGCGGGTAAATATTTTTATCGTTTTTTAACATAAAACTGTGTAAAATTCTTGCAGCTCGGTGCAATAGTAAAAACCAGATTTGTGATATCGTCGATAAAGCTCTATGGATATGGTTTATTCGAGAACGAAAGAGAGGAACCCCCATAAGTGGCAAATTTCGATTAAAAAGGATTCGTAATTAATTTTACAGAATGCACCAGCATTTTTCTGCTAGTCAGGAGTGGCTTGATCGTTGGAAAAGTGTCATGGAATTCGTTTCGCTCACGTGAGTGGTGAAAAACTTTCAGCAAATCAATCAGTTGCTGGTGAATAATTTAAGACAACATTTATGGAAATGATCGATGGTGACGACGAAGTCCCTGAGCGGGTGTACAACATGGACGAAACTGGGGTTAATTTTAAGATGCTGCCAGATAAAACTTTTGTATGAAATCACGAAGCATTATTCGCGCCCGGTTTAAAAAAAAAAATGAACTGATCACCGTTGGTGTTTGGTCTAATGCAGCTGGGACTCGAAAAATCCTTTTTTTTTGTGATAGAGAATTCGGCCAAACAACGAGCGTACAAGAGCTCAAATATCTTATCTCTCTCAGTGTACTACAGGTCCCAAAAATCAGCATGATGAGCTCTAATTTGTTTAAAAAATGGTTCAACTCTGATTTCGTCCCAGAAGTGAAGGCACATTCATTGAAGCGTGAAAATTTACCGATGAAAGCAGTGCTTCTCGTCGACAACGCTCCAACTCACCCCCACTTGAGTGAAGTGGATGGTGTAAAAAAAACGTTTTTGCCCCAAAATGTTACCAGCTTGGTAAAACCTTTGGACCAAAGGGTGATAGAGAATTTGAAAAGACGGTACCCATGTAAGGATGAAAATTTGCCTCTCCTGGGAAACGTATGAAGAAGATAAGCATCAAGGATGTAATTTTCATCTAGCCAGTTCTTCTGAGGAAATACCTTCTACTTTTGTAAAATCGTGGCCTGGTATAGAAAATCTAGTCGAGAGTTGCAACCATCCAAAAAATTAAAAATTCGAAAATCAAGCCATTTTACAGGATCTGCAGTTGATGGAAACCAAATACAGTTTGAGGACGTGGAGGAATGGTTGACGAAAAGTGACGAAGGACCTGTAAATGACTTTTTACGGACGAGGAAATAGTTGTATCACCAGTATTGATTGATAGTTTTAGTAATTTCATTGAAAATATTATATATTATTTAATAATAGGCATGGGCCTATCACAGGAAGACGTAATATTAGTTTACCAGTAAACTTGGCTGATTGGCAAAAACACGAGCGTGCCAACATCAACAGATTATATTCCCCACGACACTAAGGCCATCTATGTGTCATGCATGTGGAAGTTCTTGAGTGTAGGATAGCCACCCAACTAAGCTATCCAGGTTAAGGTTGTTGGTGTAACAAGTGTGCTATTTTAGCCTACACCCGATAAATTCTCAAGAAAACGTACATTAAGTTTTCAAAATTTAAGTTCGTGTGAATGTCATGTTTAATTTTATCGTGTTTATTTACATATGCATATTTATAGACTTATATTTAATAAAATGAGCTGCAATAACATCTTACCTATTTTAAACCTTATGAAATTTATGTACTATGATATCGATGGTGAAGATTCACAACCTCCTATGTCAATTTTTGGAATATTTTTTTTCTCTTTTTCAAACGTGTTTTTAAACTATTTATGCATCAATTGCTCAACAGCCTATATTGGTATTTTCAGTGAAAAACCGTTAGAAGCAGCAACATCCAAACCCTCTATGCTAATGTTTTGTTTTATAACTTTTACAACCTCTTATTGTAAACTGACTCCAAAAATGCCATTTTTGACATAGGAGGTTGGCTACCTTCACCATCGCTATGTTGGTTCTTTTTGAAGAAAAATCGATTTGTTACGGAAACCTCTGGTTAATCGGCCAAACGTCTAATAAGTCAGGGTCTGGGTCCCGACCAGACCAGACGGGTTAAGAGGGGTTCTACTGTATTTAGATTCCAACTTGTATAACAGCCGCCATATACAGTCATACTGTCATACTGATCCATTTGCCGATGGATCGCCACAAAATATCTGCCGACCTCCGCTGCACACACACTGTACGATTTTCGTATGATGCGATAACGAATGACCATTAAACAAATAGGTTATGATTCACTCCCAACCCAACCTGCATTAATTTTTGTTAACTATTTGGATTTGTGTGACATTTTCTTATGCTACAAGTACATATTTAATATTTCCATTGCAGAGACATTTAAAATCATCAAAATCCCCTAAATTCATAGTTGAGTAATTTGATAATTTGACATTCACTTGCGATAATCACATACTCGTTCACCATCCAATCGATCATCAGACCGACGGATTGCAGTAAAATCGCACCAAAAAAATCGGCAGATAAAATTTGATCGTCAGATCAGTCAAATCATCAACGGTAGTCAGTCACACACACTGTGCGATCGATCTGACGATTATAATATCGTCAAATCGATCTAACGACGGATTGCATCGTATATGAGGGCTATTGGAAATACAAAAATCAAACGACGACTTCTATTGAATAGAAAACTTCATAAAGTAAAATCTCCAAATTCCTATTTATTATTGTATTATAACAAGACATGAAAAACCCAATCCGATTACTAAACGAGCTTGTCAGTAGCATTTCCCATTCCTTACATCTTCCTATGCAATTAATCATCCCTGGACTATGTAGATTTGCCATTTTTTATAAGATTTCCCACTACCCACGACGGATATTCATGCTCATTCAAACCTTTAAATTTATACGTTTACACATTTCACTTCTTAATTCTTCATTTGTAAATTTCTGGGTGTAACGAATAGATGTCTCGAAAGGTATTTGACACACTTCTATTGCCATAAACTTGCCGTATTAAAAATAGTAGCGATGACGTATCTATTGACGTTGATGGCCCTATGCAACTCAATTTAAATGTGCATTCGTCGCACGATATGAGCGGATTTATCTCACGAAAAGGCGTAAGACAAGCTGCTTTTCCATGAGAATCTTGTGTAATCCACGAAAATTCAATCCAATGAAAAATGAACCATGTCAGATTATAGGAAAAGAGGTCAATGTGGTGACTAGAATAGATTAGCTGGAAAGAAAATCCCTGTAAAGAAAATAATTGCCGAATATTAAAATAATTTTGTACTTTTATCATACTCGTATAAGGGTATTATTGTTAAGAATTTGGAGAACTTTTGACGATAATATGAGTCGATGCAATTCGAACTGCATGTTTGTATACCTATGTCTAGCATTTCAGAATCAAGTACATGCACACATTTCCATTTGAATTAAATGTTTGGGACAAATAAATAACTTCCTAGATCAAATAAATGAACTTTCCAATAAATAAATAAATTTCCTGACCAAAAAATATATTTCCTAATGAAAAGGGTAATTAAATTTCCGAGAAAATTACGTAACCTTCCGGATCAGGCAAAGAAATTTCGCTATGAAACCTTCACTTGCAGGACTTTGTTAAGTAGATTTACGCGAATTACGACAATATCGAATTTAGACAAATCGTTCCATTTCATCCAAGCAGTTATTCGTTTGGCAAAGTTCTCCAAATGAACTTTTCGCACCATCGATAGGTGATTAGGATAACTTTGGAGGTTACTTTTTTGCACTAGCGACTTCAAGTTGAAAGTTGAGTTTCAAAATTTAATAATAATTCTCATAAAGCGATCCCATTGTGGAAAAACTATCACCTATGCTACATGACATCATCAACACAGGTTTACACGGGTTCTGGAAGAACTTACAGGTACCATGAAGGAAGTCGCAGAGAAGGTCGTGGCATACAAAGCCCGTCGAGCGCGAAATGGCTGGTTTGATGTACAATAAAATGAAGAAAATCACTCGACGCAAAGAACGAAACCTACAGACAATATATCCAACGTGCAACTAGAGCCAAAAAAGAAAATTATGACGAGCTACGGCGAATATCGAATAGAATAATAAGACGTAAGAAACGGAAATACTTTGACGAGCAGTTGCTGGACATTAATGAAAACCTTGCTAATAGAAACACCTGACAAGCATATAGACTAGTAAATACAATCTCCCAAAAACTACTCTGTTGTAAAAAATTCATCGCAATCAGCCGCAAAAAGGATTGATTTGAACCTAACTCCGCCAAAGTACTCGTAGCTTTGCGCATCGCTCTAGGGTATGCATATTGAACCCTGATTAATTTAATTTATTTATTTTAACGCTGATTGGCATGGAGTTTTGTGAGCTTAAGCCCTGATGCCAAGTACTGTCTTCTCGCCCGGTTTCCTTTATAATGCTCCGTGTCTTATAAAGGACTGGAGATGCACTTCAGGTCAGAAATGATC
Source organism: Chloromyia formosa (assembly GCA_964017055.1). Taxonomy (NCBI): domain Eukaryota; kingdom Metazoa; phylum Arthropoda; class Insecta; order Diptera; family Stratiomyidae; genus Chloromyia; species Chloromyia formosa. The sequence continues at coordinate 22,364,191 of OZ024816.1, read as the reverse complement.
AATGGACAATATCCGTACTGTGTACGCAGCACAGATCAGAGCAGAACAAGAATTGCAAGCGTCACACCTAAAAAAATGCTCTGGATTGAGCCGGTTGTTAGTGTAAGGGTTATGATTGTTGTTCTGCACTGATATCCGCTGCACAAAACAAAAAAAAACGGCTAGTTTCTACTCCGTTCTTCTCTTTAACCAATTCCATTTTCGGTTTTATTGAGCAGCCTTTGTTTAATTAATTTAATTTTTCAATTAAATAAAACTATTCCATGTTCTTCAGATCTTCCTACTTATCCGTTTTTATTTTAAGCAAGCTCCCCGCTAAACAGCGTTAAAATAAATTAATTAATTTAATCAGGGTTCAATATGCATACCCTAGAGCGAGGCGCAAAGCTACGAGTACTTTGGCGGAGTTAAAATATGTTCATATCAATCCTTTTTGCGGCTGATGAGTGTTTTTTTTTTGCGGGATTTTTTTTACAACAGAGTTGATTTTGGGAGACATCACATGTTTTTGAATTTTATGGAGAAAGAACCCGGATATGAATTCCAAAACTGCTTTAGAGTGCATAAAATTTATCGTTATATACTATTGATTACCAACGTGTAGGTTTCTAATACATAGAACAACACCCGAAACAACTTGCTGCAATTAATACCAAATTTTAACTCCACAGATTCTCAACTTCCATTTTTCAGGACCTGATTTCAAAAACTGAAATTTTTTGCGTATAAAAGAGCGATGAATTCATCTGCACTTTAGTCCAGTCCCATGTAAATACATTTCACTTTCATCCATTTGCTTTTAAGTTGCACATGATTTGCTTTGAAAAGTGATACCCCAACGAACTAATAATTTAGGTGGACATCATTGAGTAAATGTACCTCTAGTATCCCTATGAGCTACCTTCGATGAACTTACGTGTTTCGGTCCTTATGTCCGTTGAATTATTTATATCCTTACATGTTCCTTAAGTCGAAACTGATCTTTTCTAGATTTGGTTTCTGTTTAATTTCATGCTTAAGAAGATGCTCTTTTCCTAAGTAAAGGACTCAGACACCATAAACAGTACTCTAGTGCATTCACATCACGATCTCCAGTCGTATGATACCCATTCTGTCTAGATATCGCTTCTTTGCAAAGAATACCATTTTTCCAGTCCAAAGGGTTCAAAATGCCTTCAACAGGAGTCTACTACATTCGTCTCATCACCTCCCCATTTGAAGATACTCATCTTGCCCACATACCGATTCCCTGTGAAGGACAACCTTTTTTCCTCCTCAAAGGACTCAAAATGCCTGCAATAATAGTCTACTGCATCTTATCTCTCTCCCCCAGACATATGATACCCATAATCCCTTGATATCACTTCTTTTCCAAGAATGTCCTTTTTCCTCTCCAAAAGACGCAAAATATGCCATCAGTCCTAACCGAAGGATTCAAAATTTCTTTTACAGAACTCCAGTGCATTGTTCTCATTACCACGATTCAGAATATTCCCATGCCTACCAGCTTTGGGCTTTAATTTCCTGATTAGGAGAGTCCCTTTGTCCTGACGCACATCTTCAGTAGCACTAAAATATAACCGTGTGGTATGTTCTTATAATAACCAAAGGAAGCTATGTACCAAATTTAGTTGAACCACGGACCGCCTGGAAGATTTTTACTTTAAAATCATCAAAAAGACTACTTTGCCTTAACCCCTAGCGGGGCATAGCGCGTCAACTACTCCTGCGCGCCATCGTACTCTGTTCTGGGCAATGGGGCGCAACTCCCCAAAAGACTTACCCAGTGCCTGACACTCCTTTGCCACAGATCGACGCCATGTGATTCGAGGACCCCCTCTTGGTCGGCCTTGGTTGGAAATGGGGTTCCATTTCATGGCATGCATAGCAATGCAGTTATCACTCTTCCGCAATGTGTGACCTATCCACTGCCATTTTCGCCTGCGTATCAATTCGTCGATTGGCATCTGACCCGTACGCCGACTTAGCTCTTCATTTGATATTGTTTCGGGCCAGAAAATTCTTAAAATTCGACGAAGACATGAGTTGACGAAAACTTGCAGCTTTCTGGTAACTCCTACGGAAACTTTCCATGTACTGCTCCCATACAAAAGCACTGATAGTACCAGGGAGTGAAACAGGCCCAGCTTGGTCTTGATGCTGAGATAACTGCTCTGCCAGATTTTGGACAGCATGCCGTATGCGCGTTTAGCCTGGTTGATACGACGAGCGATGTCCTGCTCCGTACCACCATTTTCGGCAACAATGCTACCCAGGTAGACGAAGTTGTCCACCTTCTCCACAGGCTGCCCATTAATATTGATGGCAATAGGTGTCGGATTTCTTTTTCGCAACGGCGGGCTAAGAACCTTGGTCTTGTTGGTATTAATCTTTAGCCCAACCTTGCTTGCCTCCCTCTCGAGATCTAACGCCATTGCGGACAGATCCATGATTTTGTGGGAGAGTAGGCATATGTCGTCAGCGTAGTCAAGATGTTGTAGATAAGATGTCAAAGTCCATTGAATTCCTCTGTCGAGTCCGGATAGGGCTGCATGCAACACATCGCCGATCACAATGAGGAATAGGATCGGTGAGAGGATGCACCCCTGCCGAACTCCACTGCGAATCTCAAAGTCCCCCGACACCTTACCTTTATGCAGAGCGCGACATTTCGCGCCGTCATAGGTTGCCTTAATAATAGCCACAAGCTTCTCAGGGATGCCTCTCCTGCGCAAGGCCGCCCATATAGAATCCCGGTTCACACTATCGAAAGCCTTTTCTAAATCGATTAAAAGCAAGTGAAGCGGAGAATCGTATTCAGCGCATTGCTCGATGATGATTCGCAAGGTGTTAATGTGATCGACACAGGAGAATCCGGATCGAAAGCCAGCCTGCTCTTCATCAATTGTGCTTTCTAAGTGGGCCTTTAGTCTTTCCAGGACGATTTTAGCAATTATCTTGGCAACGGCAGGAAGCACACAAATGCCTCTCCAATTATTACAGTCTGTGAGGCTACCCTTCTTTGGAAGTTTGATGATCAAACCTTCCTTCCACTCAGTGGGAAAGGTCTCTGTATTCCACGCTTTATCAACAAGTGGGTGCAGCAAATCGGCAGTTACGCTTGGCGCTGCTTGATAAAGTTCGGCAGGGATGCCGTCAAGTCCGGCGGCCTTTCCTCGTTTTAGTGCAATAATTGCAGTGACTATTTCCTCTTTAGTCGGGGCAGTGGACCGTATACGCACATTTTGATGGTTAGCTAAATTATCTATATGAGGGGGAACTTCACCAGAGGTTACACGGTTCAAGACCGCGGCGAAGTGTTCTTTCCACCGCCTCATTTGATCTTCTTCCAAGATAAGTAGCTTTCCATCACTATCTTTCACCAGATGTTGGCAGGAGTTACGACCACCTATAAACTCCTTGATGACACCGTATACGGCGTTTAAGTTGTTACTTCTAGCCGCTTCTTCTGCTGACGCTAAAAGAGAATTGGCATAAACTCTTTTATCGCGTCGCACACTACGCTGAACTTCTCGAGCTTTCTGACGGTAAAGGAGTTCGATGCTGCTTCGATTGTCGTCTGATGCTGCAGCCAAACGAACTTTCAGCTCCTTTCTTTCAACAATCCGCTGCCATGAAGCGTCGGACATCCAGGGTTTATTCCGGCAATCCGGGTTTGGGCCAAGGATGGTATTTGCGCTATCAATGTACGCATTTTTTATGGCATCCCAGTTTTCGTTTATGTCACTATCTGGGTGACTAGTTATCTCAGCCGCTTTTTGCGCAAGATGGTCATTATATTGTTGTAAGACAGCTGGATTTTTTAGTCGAGCGGTGTTGAATTTGCGGGGCCTGGATCTTTCGTCGCTGGGGCGGCGCACGGCTGCAATACGCAATCGAACATTAGCGATCATAAGATAATGGTCTCTTCCCATCCCAATATCGGCACCCTTCTTGTTTCGCACGTCCAGGAGGCAACTCTTGAATCTTTTACTAATGGCAAAATGGTCGATCTGATTTTGTGTTCTGCGCCGATCAACAGAGGACCAACTGATTTTGTGGTGGTCCTTATGCTCAAACATAGTACCACCGATGAAGAGACTGTGAAAGTTGCAGAACTCTACAAATCTTTCACCGTTGTCATTACGATCACCAAGACCGTGTCTCCCCATCACATGTCTGAGCCCATAGTTATCGGCGCCAACTTTCGCATTCAAATCACCCATAACCATTATAATGTCACCTTTAGGTGTTCTGCTCTGAACGGCGTTTAGTTCTTCGTAGAAGGAGTCTTTTGCCAAGACATTGTCGGGTTCAGTAGGGGCATAACATTGTATTATTGAGATGTTCCTCATTTTGGTCCGGAACCTGGCGGTCAAGACCCTGTCAGAGACCGGTTCCCAGGATAAGAGACAGTTTCGCGCGGCTCTGGTTAAAAGGAGCCCCACACCTGACTCACGACGACTACCGGTAGCTTTACCGGAGTACAACATTACAGTGCTGCCCGTTGGAGAGATGAATTCTCCGCTATAAGTCATTATTATGTAATATATTTCTATCAAATTTTGAGCTGATGCAATTATCTCTTCATTCCTTAGTACATCCAACTTATTGAGAAAACCAAAACGGGTATCAACTAGTTTTTATGCCTCAAACCGTGGCCGTAATGAAGATTCAAATTTATCTACGATAGGAAGGAAACTACAATATGAACTCGAAATGGAGTCAACTCAACTTCGGCTGCTTGGACACAGTCAAGAGTTGTGAAACGAACGTTTATTTTGCGATTCCACTGTGTTTACTCTCATGCACAGTGTAACCAGCTAACTCAGCAGCTTTCATCTCATATTGTGCAAAGCTATTCCGTTTTGTTAGCTTGAGTATTGAGACGGCTGTGCGCTGTGTTAACGTCCAGTATAGGCACAGAGCAAATATAATATATCTGCTCTGTGGTATAGGATTCTGCAGAGTTTCACCAGTTTCATTGACTTGTCCTAATATACCACCCCAAAATACAGTGCACAACCACGTTTCTATCTTTGAGATTTGTTGTGCAAACTTAAATCTGTTGAGCATATTTTCCTGATTCTTCTTCGTCCTTAGAAATCGCAAAAATGGCAAAAATTGTGTTTTTCATTTCTTTATAACCTCACAAAAGCGCTTTTGTAGCATCTGCTCGACATGGACAACGTATTGTTGTCGCCTTTTTGGTACCAGAATGGATTTGTCGGTTACTACCTATATCAAACAATTGATTAGAGCTTCATATCTGTCAGTCAAGGATGTAAAATGTATGTATAGTTCTTTTGAAAAGTCAAAAAAGCTGACAGAGCGCAGACACCAGCAGCAGCTTGCACTACAAGATTAAGATAATACTCAGCACGGGGTACTATACTGATAGATTATTTTCAGGTGGTACCAACGCTTAAAGACCATTGCACTTTCCGCTATTTGAAAAAGCATTTTTATAAAACTGACCACGGCGGCTGTTAATGTCCATATTATTCTGTTTCAAAAATGTACACAAGGCTTTCAAACATATCTTTGCCTTTATTGCCCTGGTTAGGCATTAATGTTAAAAATCGTTCAACAGGAGTATGTCCCTTTAAGTTACATTAAAGTAAGTTGATCAATGGCTGAGTTCCTGCGAATGGAATAGGTTTTGACATTTATCGAATTCCCCTCCATATGCTTTCCCCTCCGGTAAAATTTGTACGGACAGCTGTCATGAAAATGTTCCCCTCCGGATCTGAGAAGTATTCTGATGATTCGCAGGAACGCACCCAATGTGACCTTTGCCTGGTGTTGAATCTAACGATACAGAATAGTATTTTGACTGTTTTATTCGAGAAATAATTTTATTTAAAACCCGTTTGTCAATAAGTTGTATAACTTCCTCGTAAATCTTCGATGACAAGTAGTAGTTTGTAGGGCGACTTCCACAGTGTTCATGATTTTTTAAGTGATTGCTTAAAAAGTCGGCATACTCTCCTATAAGCTCCAGAAGTCCTAGATAATAATTATCTGTCGATAATTATTACCTTTTTTTGATGACCCAAGTTCCTTATTTTCACTTTTAAATGCTAAACCTCTTTCACTGATGAAAACTATGACGCTTATCCATCCCCTTAGAACCTGCTGCCGGTATGCTACTTCATTTTCTTCTTGTCGTGTCAGGTCGTCATCGATGCGTCCTACTAGTAAACTTGCTCAATGTAAACCAAGCTTAAGACAAAATTAAGGATCACAAAAAATCAAAAAAATGGTGTAACTTTTTTCGAGTCTAAAATTGTTTCAGAGATAACATCATTTAAAACATATTTTTCAGAAATTGCAGTTAAAGGTTTAGCAATAGCGGAGCGAGGCACATTATACCAGGAAAATAACACATAAGGTTTAAAAAAAAAAAACATTAAGAAAAAATCTTATTTTTTTTTTATTTTGTGGTTCGAGCCCCCTTGTTGTGCTGCAGCCTATGTCGCCTGTGCGTAAATCTGGCTCTGGCTTTATTTTCGAGAAGGTTCTTCTTCTTTTATTGCCTTAACCTCTCCAGGGGCATGGGCGCGTCGACATCTCTTACATAGCTATGCCATTTTAACGCTTCAATTGTATATTTCTCGGATAGTGGAGTGGCTAGCACACACCTCCTATCCAAGATGTCGGGACGGGCTGGGAGTTCTAGTGGTACCAACAGGTATAGTTTTTATTGGCACACCGAGGATTGAACCTACATTATGTTTTTTTAGATGCAGAATTGTGGCGATCGAGAACTCACCGCTACCGAGTGCGCCGAAAAATCCAAATTTTGCATAGTCTAAGTGTACTGCAGGACCATCATTATCTGTATTTCATCCTTGGTACTTCGGTATAGGGTGAAACCAGCAATATTTTTTCTGGGCAAACGGCGGATACGTTTATATGCTTCCGACAAATAAATTTCTAGAAATCAAATTCAAATGTCAAGGATTTTGAGCACCATAAATCTCCATCTAGTTCTTCTTCTTATTGAAATTCCCCCCGGAATTTGTTTTTTTTTTTTTTTAATTTCTTTATTTTTTTCTTTTTGAAAATTCTCAAACCAATAAATCGTTTTTGCATAATTCCCTCTCGAATTCTGCATATAATACACGGCCCAATAAAATTTATGTGATATTGAAATCGACAGGGCGAAGGCGAATTAAAGATTAAATCTTTCGACCTCAAGAGCTGAACGTTTGGATCGTAAAGATGAAAAATTACTTGGCGCCGACCGCTGCGCCACGCCGCTATACATCGCATTTGTTAAACATGTACTTTGATTTAATTTTTTTCTAGACTATTTTTATGGTTGTTTTCATTTACAATACAAGGCTCTCAGGTAGATATAATGGTGACCAATGATCCATGTTTATGATTTTGAAAACTTTATGCCTACTCTGGAGTAATAGAGCGTAGGTGATGAAATCCCGTATAGCACTTCAGGGATGTAAATGGAGCGTATAGTAATTTGCGACGATTGTTTCTGTGATGGCGGAATAGATCAATAGATCGAAACTGTCGGATGTGATTATCGCTCGTATGTGAAGAGTTTTTAGGTAGTGAAATACTCCAACGATAATGCAATTAGATTTGACAGATCTGTTGTTTGTGTCTATGCATATTTTTGTGGTAGGTATCCAGTTCATTTTGCCTGTTTTTAACGTTCTGTTTGAATTGACAGAAAAAGATTTTAGTTCTTATTCATTGTCAGTCAGCCTTCGTGGGGTATACTTTTTATAAGTGATAGCCTTCATTCCGCTTTTTGAACCCATTGGTTTGAAGCGTTTATATTAAAACAATGGTTTTCAAAGTGTGGGTTGGTACCTTTTAGGCGGCTTTCACAAGGGACGCACGATACACGAGATTCTAGCGGAAGGCACCAGCGGCTATCTATACTAGTGCAATTTTCAATTAACCGTCGCACACGTGAACGTGTGGACGAAACCAAACGACAGGAAGAATTGGCTTAAAGCTGATTATTTTTGTGTGGTACTGGAGAGCGAGTTTGAAGCATTTTTGACATAGACTCGCAATGAGCCACCCCACTTAATTCTTCACACAAAGTATGTTCGATGGTGTCCTCTTCTCTCTCGCATCTTCTGCATAAATTGCTGGAGGTCAATCCCAATCTTCCCGCCTAAGATGCAGTAAGGCAGTGTCCTGTAAGTAGACCTACCATCGCTCTCAGCCTATTTCTTTGAGTTTGAGTAATATCCTGCTCTTGCTCAGATCAGCTGATGGCCGCAAGATCCTGGCTACCCTACAATCCGTTCTGTTTGTCCAATCAGATTGTATTTCAGTCAATACGGTTCCATCGATTTTGTTTGTGATGGCCGCAAGTGACCGTGGCATAGGTGTGGGTGGGCTGTTCACGGCTCTCCCGAACATCTCCTTGCAATACTTAACTTATAGGAGTATGTTAAGCCTTTCTGTCGACAGCCTCTCTGCATATGTTTGTAGTTCTCGAAGTGCATCTGTATGACGCTAGAGCCAGAATGGCCGCCCTACTGTCGACACAAATCGTCGTCATCCTCGTTGAAGTTCCTTGAATGGATTCTTCCGCCATGCGTATAACATGTAATTCCGACTTTTATACGGTCGTATGGTTCACCAGTCGAAACCACTGGCACATGCCGAGGTCCGCCGAGTAGGCTCCTGAGCCTAGGTTAGGTTAGGTAAGGTGGCAGCTTAACGGCTTCTCATAAACCGCTGGGGTCCATAGTGATGCCACAGGTACTCTCAGGTACTCATCCCATGTCGTTGCTAGCCCTTACCAGAATATCGAAGGAACCTGACTCATTCGCGAAGCTCAAGAGGCTCCTCGAACTCTACCCTACGACTCCTTCAAGGTCGTTGAAGAAGTAAGCTCCTAGGCACTTAATCTTCTTCTAGCGAGTGCAGGACATTCGCATAGAAGGTGGTTTAGAGTTTCTTTCGTGTTAGATAACTGGCAATTCCTGCAGTCATCCCTAGTTATTAGCTTTAGTCTGTACGCGTGTTCCCCTATCAGGCAGTGACCCGTTAGTATATCCATCGAAGGGTATCAGGGAAATATTACATTTTCTCAACTCCACAGAATAGATCTGAGGACCAATAACGTTTTTGGTAACAACGATAAGTTCCTCTTATGAGGCGTGTTCCATCAAAACGGAGCGCATTTAGCGCTACTTGTGTTTTTCTATTGGGTAGCAAACGTCTCCTGACACTGAAAAACCCTCGTGTTGCGGGCGAAGCCCTTTACTTTTCGGCAGCATTTTTTATATACTGCTTGAGGTTAACGTCGCATTTTCTGAGAACTTTTGACTCTCCCTGAACACCACATCAATAGAAAAAGCCTTGGGGGATTAGAATAAAACTATTTTGACTGGATTGTAGACACCACGCAACGCAGCCGAGCCTTGCGAACGGCGTTAAATATTTCATTGCACTTCCCGTAAGTTCAGATATAGTCCAGTCAAATTAAAGTTTCTACTCGAAGTACTACTTTTGCCTTAACCCCTAGCGGGGCATAGCGCGTCAACTACTCCTGCGCGCCATCGTACTCTGTTCTGGGCAATGGGGCGCAACTCCCCAAAAGACTTACCCAGTACCTGACACTCCTTTGCCACAGATCGACGCCATGTGATTCGAGGACCCCCTCTTGGTCGGCCTTGGTTGGAAATGGGGTTCCATTTCATGGCATGCAAAGCAATGCAGTTATCACTCTTCCGCAATGTGTGACCTATCCACTGCCATTTTCGCCTGCGTATCAATTCGTCAATTGGCATCTGACCCGTACGCCGACTTAGCTCTTCATTTGATATTGTTTCGGGCCAGAAAATTCTTAAAATTCGACGAAGACATGAGTTGACGAAAACTTGCAGCTTTCTGGTAACTCCTACGGAAACTTTCCATGTACTGCTCCCATACAAAAGTACTGATAGTACCAGGGAGCGAAACAGGCCCAGCTTGGTCTTGATGCTGAGATAACTGCCCTGCCAGATTTTGGACAGCATGCCGTATGCACGTTTAGCCTGGTTGATACGACGAGCGATGTCCTGCTCCGTACCACCATTTTCGGCAACAATGCTACCCAGGTAGACGAAGTTGTCCACCTTCTCCACAGGCTGCCCATTAATATTGATGGCAATAGGTGTCGGATTTCTTTTTCGCAACGGCGGGCTAAGAACCTTGGTCTTGTTGGTATTAATCTTTAGCCCAACCTTGCTTGCCTCCCTCTCGAGATCTAACGCCATTGCGGACAGATCCATGATTTTGTGGGAGAGTAGGCATATGTCGTCAGCGTAGTCAAGATGTTGTAGATAAGATGTCAAAGTCCATTGAATTCCTCTGTCGAGTCCGGATAGGGCTGCATGCAACACATCGCCGATCACAATGAGGAATAGGATCGGTGAGAGGATGCACCCCTACCGAACTCCACCGCGAATCTCAAAGTCCCCCGACACCTTACCTTTATGCAGAACGCGACATTTCGCGCCGTCATAGGTTGCCTTAATAATAGCCACAAGCTTCTCAGGGATGCCTCTCCTGCGCAAGGCCGCCCATATAGAATCCCGGTTCACACTATCGAAAGCCTTTTCGAAATCGATGAAAAGCAAGTGAAGCGGAGAATCGTATTCAGCGCATTGCTCGATGATGATTCGCAAGGTGTTAATGTGATCGACACAGGAGAATCCGGATCGAAAGCCAGCCTGCTCTTCATCAATTGTGCTTTCTAAGTGGGCCTTTAGTCTTTCCAGGACGATTTTAGCTATTATCTTGGCAACGGCAGGAAGCACACAAATGCCTCTCCAATTATTACAGTCTGTGAGGCTACCCTTCTTTGGAAGTTTGATGATCAAACCTTCCTTCCACTCAGTGGGAAAGGTCTCTGTATTCCACGCTTTATCAACAAGTGGGTGCAGCAAATCGGCAGTTACGCTTGGCGCTGCTTGATAAAGTTCGGCAGGGATGCCGTCAAGTCCGGCGGCCTTTCCTCGTTTTAGTGCAATAATTGCAGTGACTATTTCCTCTTTAGTCGGGGCAGTGGACCGTATACGCACATTTTGATGGTTAGCTAAATTATCTATATGAGGGGGAACTTCACCAGAGGTTACACGGTTCAAGACCGCGGCGAAGTGTTCTTTCCACCGCCTCATTTGATCTTCTTCCAAGATAAGTAGCTTTCCATCACTATCTTTCACCGGATGTTGGCAGGAGTTACGACCACCTGTAAACTCCTTGATGACACCGTATACGGCGTTTAAGTTGTTACTTCTAGCGGCTTCTTCTGCTGACGCTAAAAGAGAATTGGCATAAACTCTTTTATCGCGTCGCACACTACGCTGAACTTCTCGAGCTTTCTGACGGTAAAGGAGTTCGATGCTGCTTCGATTGTCGTCTGAGGCTGCAGCCAAACGAACTTTCAGCTCCTTTCTTTCAACAATCCGCTGCCATGAAGCGTCGGACATCCAGGGCTTATTGCGGCAATCCGGGTTTGGGCCAAGGATGGTATTTGCGCTATCAATGTACGCATTTTTTATGGCATCCCAGTTTTCGTTTATGTCACTATCTGGGTGACTAGTTATCTCAGCCGCTTTTTGCGCAAGATGGTCATTATATTGTTGTAAGACAGCTGGATTTTTTAGTCGAGCGGTGTTGAATTTGCGGGGCCTGGATCTTTCGTCGCTGGGGCGGCGCACGGCTGCAATACGCAATCGAACATTAGCGATCATAAGATAATGGTCTCTTCCCATCCCAATATCGGCACCCTTCTTGTTTCGCACGTCCAGGAGGCAACTCTTGAATCTTTTACTAATGGCAAAATGGTCGATTTGATTTTGTGTTCTGCGCCGATCAGCAGAGGACCAACTGATTTTGTGGTGGTCCTTATGCTCAAACATAGTACCACCGATGAAGAGACTGTGAAAGTTGCAGAACTCCACAAATCTTTCACCGTTGTCATTACGATCACCAAGACCGTGTCTCCCCATCACATGTCTGAGCCCATAGTTATCAGCGCCAACTTTCGCATTCAAATCACCCATAACCATTATAATGTCACCTTTAGGTGTTCTGCTCTGAACGGCGTTTAGTTCTTCGTAGAAGGAGTCTTTTGCCAAGACATTGTCGGGTTCAGTAGGGGCATAACATTGTATTATTGAGATGTTCCTCATTTTGGTCCGGAACCTGGCGGTCAAGACCCTGTCAGAGACCGGTTCCCAGGATAAGAGACAGTTTCGCGCGGCTCTGGTTAAAAGGAGCCCCACACCTGACTCACGACGACTACCAGTAGCTTTACCGGAGTACAACATTACAGTGCTGCCCGTTGGAGAGATGAATTCTCCGCTGTTCCACCATCTTATCTCACTAACTCCTAAGATATTTAATTTGTACCTCAGAAATTCACTCTCTAATTGAAGAAATCGTGCGTTCTGGGGACCTTCTGATCCATTGTCCAGGAGAGTACGCACATTCCAGAATCCAATCTTTGTCATTGTACGATAGCTAAAAGTCGTAACCGTTGAGTCAGTCCTTATCCGAGGCATAGTTGACGTTTCGTTAGCATATAAAGATTTCGGATAGTGCAAGTTGCTGGCATACACATCCTGTCCTTTGGTTGTCGGTTTTAACGACAGGCCCTCAAAGGGAAAGGCCGTGGTATTTTTTTTTTCACACCCCACACCACAGGGGTACCTCAACCAAATCATCGCACCGCCATCACTGGCGGCTTGACGTTGGTTGGCAATGGTCAGTGACCACTGCCGTTCCAGGGGGCGCCCACGCGGAGGACTATGGAAGAGGAGTTTTTGCCCCCCTACTCGAAGTAAATACCAATGTTTTTTTTTCTATTTAAAAAAAGTGTTCGGAGGCACACAAGTCGACAAACATCTCGGAATCTCGGAAAAATAACATTAAAAACCGAGATTTTTAATATTTTTAAAACGCCTGACTCCGCTAAAAAAAACTGGAACAAAAAAAAACCATAAAGGGATTCCTAAAAAATTTATTTCCACTTTTTCGATATTTTAATTGTATTATCGGGCCGGGGGTCGTGTGCGGCAGAAACATTGAGAACTCCTGTAGTAAAATAAACAGTGCAGGCAAGATCCTATAGATATAATGTCAAGACTATTGACAGATTTCCCAATCAAAGAACATTGCACCAGGAACTAGAAATAAAATTCCAATTACTCCCTATAATCGACATGGGTAAGTTCGTTTTACATTTGAATAAATTTAAGGTACGTTTAATTCGAATGATCAATTTCTACATAAGTGTGCCTAAAAAACATAAATTTCCTACACCCGAACTTGTCCGTTTCTTTTAAATGGAATTTGCAATAACATTTTTCATGAGATCCATATATAGAGTAAAGGTCAAATATCGCTACATCTAATGACTACTATATCCAAATAAGTTGCACTGTCTCGACTATCTACTTCTGAATTCGTCCCATAAATTTATGGTGATCACCTGCTAGCCCACCATATCTTATCTTAATAAAATCATCGACCTTGACGGCGCACAGCGACTCAAAAACGCCCACATTCTTACATTTCTGAAATTAATTGCTCTTTGATCAAAGTATTTTTATTTTGTTATATTACCATCTTGTTTCATTATTTTAAATTTATTGCTCATTAGTTGTTCATTAGTTTTTCTTCTAATTACAGGAATTAGGCATAGAACGCCTACAGAGTAGCAGTCATTGGACTGGAGCGTTGTTGCCTCGATCGTCCACCTTGTCAACATAATATTACGCATGACGGAATTTTAAGACAAGAACGCCGAAAATTTAAAAAAGGCAGAAAATGAGGTGGTTTGTAGTGCTTGCCGTATTTGCGGCCGTAATTGGTCATGTGGTGCCACTGTCAATAGATCCAGGTGAATATAAGCAATTATTTTAGACGAGTTTTTTTTTTTTGGTTGTGTATACAAGTATGTGTATCGATTGTGGTTGTATAATATATTATGGTCTTTTATCCTGCATTACACTCGCCTGCGTGTCTGTCGAGTGTAGTGTAGGATAGCGAACACGTATCACACAAACAACAAGCCGCTTGTTGTTACATGCTCGTTACCCCGCACTAAGGGATACTCACATCCGCAATTGCGGATTATCCTCATAAAAATAGGCTTCCTCATCCGTATCCCTATCCTTATATTTTCATTATCAAATATCCGCATCCACAATCCTCATATTCATATGAGGACATTTATGGGGATATTTAGAGGCACCTCATTGAACCGAACTTAACGAAAAAACAAGCTAGGCTTCGGCTAGCTTGCCGAAGGTAGCATACCTTCGTTGTGACCTATGGTGCATTTACCACTTTGAAATTAGTACTAAAACTTGTTCCGATTTCATTGTTCCTATGAGAGGTATATGAAATAGTAGGCCGATTTCAACCAAATTTAAGGACGTGATATGTCTGTTAATATGATTGAATAGTATAAAATTTGGTAAAGATATCTTTAGAAATAAAAAAATTTCCTAACAAAAACTTGTTTTTGGAACGGTCGTTCCTATGACAGCTATATGATAGAGTAGCCCAATTTCAATCAATTCGACAATATAATTTGACTAAAGATATTATTTATTAATGTGAAATTTGAAAAGGATATCTTTAGAAATAAAAAAGTTTTTTTCACAAAGACGAATTTTTTAACTGGTCGTTCCTATGGCAGCTATGTGACGTAGTGGTCCGATTCCATTGGTTCCGACATATATACAGCGTGCAATAAAAATAAGGCTGTGTACAAAATTTCAGCTCGATAGCTTTAAAACTGAAGGACTAGTTTGCATAGAAACAGACGGACAGACGGACAAAGCTTAATCGACTCGTCTCGTCATACAGACCAAGAATATATATGGTTTATATGGTCGGAGATGCTTCCTTCTGTGCGTTGCAAACTTCATAACAAAGTTAATATACCCTATCACATCCGTGAAGGGTATAAACAAGCTAGCCTTCGGTCGAAGGTATGCTACCCTTCATCACCACCTATCATACCTTCGTTGTGATTTATGGTGCATTTGCTACTTTGAAATTTGTAGTAAAACTTGTTCCGATTTCACTGTTCCTTTGAGAGGTATATGAAATAGTGGGCCGATTTCAGGCAAATTTAGGGACGTGGCTTAGCAGTCAATATCATTGGATAATATGAAATTTCGTAAAGATATCTTCAGAAATCAAAAGGCTTTTCTAACAAAAACTTGCTTTTGGAACGGTCGTTCCTATGACAGCTAACTGCTAGAGTAGTCCGATTTCCACCAAATTCGAGAATGCGGTTTGACTAAAGATACTATTGATTTGAAAAAGATATCTTTAGAAATAAAAAAGTTTTTCTAACAAAAACGAATTTTTGAACCGTTCTTTCCTATAGCAGCCATTTGACGTATTTGTTCGATTCCATTGGTTCTGACATATTTACAGCGTGCAATAGGAAGAAGGCTTCGTACAAAATTTCAGCTCGATAGTTTTAAAACTGAGGGACTAGTTTGCACAGAACCCGACGGACAGATGGACAAAGCTTAATCGACTCGTCTCATCATACTGACCAAGAATATATAAAGTTTATATGGTCGGAGACGCTTCCTTCTGTGCGTTGCAAACTTCACGACAAAGTTAATATACCCTATCACATCCGTGAAGGGTATAATGAGATTTTCATGTACCAATCGAAAACCACAGTTGACTGTCGGATACTTTATCTGAAAAGCTAAACTGGATCATTTTTTATACCTCATATCTCGTTGCGTATAGGACCATTTTACCCACAACCCTTTTCCTTTCAACACCTCATTTGCACAACTGGTAGAATGCAATTATGCAAAAGCTGTTTTGTATGAAAATCAATTACAAGTTAAATGAAATCCCTCGAAAGCTCTTTAAATAAAATACAACTTACAGGAAACAATTAGTAACAAATTGCATTTTACATTACAAATTCCGTTCCTAAGCACCCTCAAAACTGTTTCTTATCTTAGCTCTTTCTGTTTGAAGAAAAAGAAAACTTGTTGAAATACTTTGATACGAAATTAGTTGAATAACCAACATCTGCGCTACATGGAGGATGGATGCATCGCTATATGTCAAGTTTAAGTTACGAAGGAATTTAATTAAAATATTCCAAGTACCACATCGCCTGGACCAATCTATTTCAAAGGATGTATACATCCATATACGAGTACATACTCGTATTAACAATTTGTCCAAAATTTTAATGGAATGCATTGAATTGAAAATAGTTTCACTGCTTGAATGTATTGTTTCACTTTACTTTAGTGCAATCATGTGTCACATGCTATAGTAATCGGATTCCAAATTAAATAATTAGACTTTGGTACGAGAGTACTATAAACGAATCTTATTAAAATCCCAGTTGCAGTTAAGATAACTCTTCTACTCGTATAATTCGAAGAATTTTGTGGGTTACACCGTTAAAAAAAACGCGGTGTAAAATAACGCCGACAGTCGGATATGACAACTTTTTTTTTATCCTTACCACGCCTTTTGTATCTGCCTGTGCAGAATTAATAATCTGATATACCTTTGGGGTGTATTTATTACATCAATGCCTTTTTCGGTATACAGCCATTTAGTTGACGAAATTAAAGGTTTTTTCATGATTTTTCGGAAATTCAAAATACCGGTAATATATGGTAAATTTGTCAAATTCTGAAAGTAGCCCCTTATCAAACGGAGCACTGCTGCAGTTGAAATCAGCCCAAGCAAATCACGATTTAGAAGAGGCACTTACGCAAAACATACTCGTATTAACATAAAGATTTAAAATTAAATGAAGCTCTCAATCTCTTCGAGCAGGATTAAAAATCCTTCTTCAATCTGACCGCGACGAAGAACGCAGCACTAGAATGACTCGAGTCATACACAAGCTGATTTTTTGCTACAGTCAAACAAACGACAGTCTTTGGATAAGTTTTTAAAAGCAGATCCGTCAAAGTCTCAGAGAAAACTTGAGCTTTAGAACGGGAAAAGGAGTTGGTGCTGGGATCTCTTGACCGAACACTAGGATCTCAGTTGCTATGGGTATTTGACACAACGTCTTCTGAGTCAAGATCCATGCCGTTGAGGCCTGCGCCAAAGAAATTCTGCACGAAAAGTTTAATGGCGCTAACATCGCTACGTTCAATGACAGTCAGGCAGCCATGAAGGCTCTTTGTTCACATAAGTTCTCATCGAAACTCGTGAAAGAGTGTTTTGATACCCGTCGGCGTCTCACAAACATAAATGGGTTCACTATATGTTAGGTACCAGGGCATCGGGGCATTCATTGCAACGAAGCTGCGGATGCACCTACTACCTAGGTAGACAAGGCTCATTGGGAAATATTTTTGGGCCTGATCCCTACTGCGGTCTGAACTGGGGCACAAACAAAGCGCTGGTGAGGGAATGGTTTACGGAATAACGGCTGCGGAATCTCCCAGGACTGCGGCAATCAAAAAACCTTATCAACCCCTACGGTCCCAAAGAAACAAGCCGCCTGGGCAGAGTGGACTTGAGGTTAATCGTTGGCTACCTCTGGGTGATATATCAGTTAAACAAAATTATTCTGTCCACTAAGACGGAATGCCGACTTTGTCTGGAAGACATTGATTACACACGAACGATGTGAAGCAGAAACAGTACTTAATGTTTTTAGTTAAGAATTATAGACAGAAAAATCCCAGCGTCAATAAGGAAAATTCTATACATAACAATTTTTTTTTTCTTTCTACTTAGAAATAGAAGAGGTTCTTTCTCTCAATTGCCCTAACCCCTTTTGGGGCATAGCGCGTCAACTGTTCCATGTGGCCCAGTTGACGTTTCGTCGGCATAAACTGGTTTCGGAGAATGCAGTTGCCAGCATGCACCTCCTGCACATCCATGGCCAAGCACGATCGTCGTCGCGGACGGGATTCGAACCCGAAACGCCGGTAGTCAAACATGAAACTGATGCACACACTGTGCTACCGGTACTCTTATTTAGTATTTTCAGTCAACTTTGTTCAGAGTGTAATAAATTTTTAATTAAAAATTTTTAATCAAAAATTTAATGTTTTTGTACCATTTGGCAAATTTAAAAATCGGTAGCGACCCTTAAATGTTAATTAAAAAATAAAAAAAAACCTGGTCTGTTTTCTAGTTGAATAGATCAGTTTTGGGGGTTGAAAGTAAAAAAAATGAAGGGTATAAAAAATTTTTTTTCTTGGTCTATTATGAATCACCCTAATGTCTATATAGGTAGAAGCTCCTTCCCTATTTGTCATAGCTAAACAATTGTATGTTCGAAGAAGTCAAGGGTCGCTTTTCGCTACTTATACCTGGAATATTGGTCAATGTTACGCGCCCCTCTCGAAGCTGTCGGTTTTTTCATAGTGTTCAGAAGAATTATTCTTCTTCCATCCTTGAGAAATGTTTAATTCATATTTTTTTTACAAAACTGACCGATTTCTTTTCTTTTCTTTTTGGGGACTTTGTGTTTTGGGATTTTGTTTTTGTCTGAGAATTTTGGTTTAAGGATTTTGCGACAGTTAATTTCGTATCCAACCAAATGCCTAGCTGTGAACTACTAACAAGTGCAAATAATTTCATTTTTCTGTGAAATGGAGCAGAGCAAAAATATGCATTTGAACTGGAGCGGTTTCAAAATTATGTAGTTGAGGGGGAAATTTGCGTCCCTCCGAATCGCTAATGTTATTGTAGGGGAAAATGAAACGAAAATCTATCAACGTTAAAAGTTTAAATTTTAACTAAAATTCCACTGGAAAAAATCTTTAAACTCCTGAATAAATCATATTTCGTGTGTATGTATTATATTTTATTTGTTAATAAAAATCAAATAAATTCGAAATTTGTTTCCGCATTATCATTATCTAGAATAAATCCATCAAAGAATTCCGTAGTTGTCACGTATATCTACAGAATCTGATCTGATCGCACATTCCAAAACCGTCCCCCACAATCGTCCACAGAAACATCAATTTCCAATTGGACAAATACACAACAAACAAATTTATTACAACACGACCGTTATAAATCTACAATTTTAACAGATCGTACCTGAAATGTGCTTCTAGTGGCTTGTACAGTGGATCTTGGCACATTCAACATGTCACATACTCTGCGTTACATCCAAACTTCTTTTTATTGTGCAATCAGAAAATTTGTCAATTTTACAAGCACTGGACACACAACTTAATAACACATTCATCGGAAAAACGATTAAAAGCATTCACGTCACTTAACAAAAGTGCCTCGAAAAACAAGATGTTTTGTCGATTTGCTTCTTTGTCCATGTTGCATCTTTGCTGTTTGTCTAGTCGACTGTGTGTATGCAACATATATCGTTTGAGCTATTTCTGTCGTCAAAATTACACTAAAAGCAAATATTTGGGCATTAAAAATGGTTCGTGAATTAATGACACACTGAAAATATACTGCCCCCATATTTAAAAAGGGAATCGAAATAGGATCGGATCCGTATGTAAATAGCAGAAAATGTAAAAGGCAACTCGAACTGATACTTCATTAAGTTTTTCGCTTGAACAACGAATAACCCATTAAGATCCCGCAGCGCAACACTGATGAGAAGGTGAAAAAATACTTTATGAGGCCAATCAACATTTTGTTTTGTGATTATTTTTTTTATTTGGGTTAATTTTTTATTTCATTTTAAGTGTGAGGTTATTCTTTGGCGCCAGTCTTCCTATTACTAGTACTTCCTTCGAAAGGGACTCAAGTTGGGCGCCAATACGGATCGACGAGGGTTAACAAGTGGCAGTGAAGGCCGGAGAGAACTGGAAATCCTGAACACTCTCGTCAATGAGCTGGTCAGCTCAGTCCTCGGCATCCACGGCCAGCCAAAGGCTAGCGCGATGCTGGCGATCACCTGGGGTGCCGACTCTAAAATTGCGCCGAAGAGAGCACCAAGAACTATGCGCAGTTTGAGAGTGAATTTGTCAATTTAGAGGTGAAGTTAATATAATTATCAATTTCGAATCTTTGACCTCATTCTCCAGTGAGAGTGGCTTATCGACGTTAATTTGTATCAAGCGAAACCGCTTGAACAAAAGTGGCGCTTAATAAGTCACTTTCACAACAGCCTTTGCCCAACTGCCCGACACCAATATCAATATCATATGGAACAAAATCCCTGAAACAAAAGTACCGCTTCCAAAGCCACCTTCACTAGAAAAAGGAAACCCAAATTCGAAATTTGCAAACAATGGATCTAGAGCCGATTCGACCAGAAAAATCTTCAGAAATCTTCATTTTCCTGGAACGATCAACGCGTGTTAACCAAAAAACCAATTTCAGAAATCATCAATAAGTAAAATGACCTGTTAATAATCATAAATCAATCGAAGATGAGTCGAAACCAAGTGGGAATGGCAAAAACATAAAAATAAAACTGATTAAAAAAAGAAATTCGACGCGGTGAGTACGTATCCTCGACACTTTTCGCATATCTTTTATTATATTGCGATATCTTGGATATTGATCACCTGCTGCTCAGTCAGATATTACCTGTGTATTCGCTACCTGCATGCATGATTCGGTAACGTTCACATAAATTTGTGGGTTTGGTGTCGTATTACACCCATCGGTAGCAGAATGAAAATCATTGAAAACGTATTACTGCGCGATAATTTCGATCGATCTTATGAATTGCATATCAGTAATGTGGTGACAAAAATAGGTGTATTAATAGAGCTTGTCATACACGAGACGCGTTGGGCGCGTGAAATTTACCATACCCATCGCGTGTTTATAGCAAAAAGGATACAAATCTTTAGACGACAGCGCGTATGGTATGGTAAGTTTTGGTCAAATGTAAAAATGAGATCGATCGATTGGAAATAGGGCGTACTTTCCAAAAAAAATACCCCTACTACCCTAAATTTTTATCCATCACTGTTAAATAAATTCATGCTGAAAACTGGGGCCAACAGTATTCGTTTGATATCAACTGTTCATCATCATCATCGTGGCCACAACAGCCCGACGTCGGGCTTTGGCCTCCTGAATAATCCGAGGCTTTTGTTCCAGGTTTTTTGAGTATTGGAGTATTTTTTACATGGATGGGTTGTCGGCCCATTGCTACACCCTATCCAGGGGAAGCCTCGGTGGCTGCTGCTTCAACTATGTTGCAGGTCTGACAACGTAATGCATTCCAACCTAATGACCTGAGACGCTTAGGTGTTACTCAGCCGTTCAGGCCACAACTATCCGATTGTCTCAACCAAATGTTTTGCTTAGCAAAACTTGGCAGGCGTGGATAGCTGTTCCTGGGAACACCCGCAGGGAGGACTATGGAAGATAACTTTTGCCCTCTTATAAAATATTGATAATAATAAAATTAATAAAAACTATTTATTAAAGAAATTATGAGCTTACGTGTATACTTTCTCTCTCATTTGTCCTAACCCCTTGTGGGGCATAGCGCGTCAATTGTTCCATGTGGCCCGGTTGACGTTTCGACAGCATTAACTGGTTTCGGAGGATGCAGCTGCCAGCATGCACCTCCTGTACATGCATGGCTACGAACGTCGTCGTGGACGGGATTCGAACCCAAAACGCCGGTAGACAAACATGAGACTGATGCCTCAACACACTGCGCTACCGGTCGCCCCGTGTATACTAATTAAGCAAATTGTCCAAAATTGACAAAAAATTGCGCAATTGTTGAAACTTAGTATAGACGTTTAAAAATATATAAAATATATTTCAGGAAACCAAAGAATCCCTAGCCACAAGGGGTGTGCCGGAGTTACTACGATTGGGGTGGACTTGATTTTCAGGTGTTCAACAGGAAGCGACAATTGAATCATATTAAAAATATTCAAAAATAAGAATCATTCATTATATTGTAATCATTGTCCGCAAGTATTATTAATTCTATGGCGCCTCTAGCTGTGAATATATAGTATTCTGTAAAATGATAAAAAAATACACATTAATTGCATAAGTGACGATTAAGTGGTTTGAAATATTAAATTACATATGCTGAATGCATGCCTATTATATTTTAAAATCGGAGTCTGTAGCATCCGCTTCCTGATCGAAATCCTTCAAATCAAACCTTCATGCTCGTGTACTGAATTTACATCTTCGGGGCCGTTTAGATTTTCGGAAATTTTCTTCATATATGCATTGAGGCATTGCACTTCCAGACAATTTTCGCAAATTTGCGAGCATCTTAGTCTTGCTTTTCTGCACCCATACCTCGAGGAACAATCAGCAGTACATTTGCAGGAGGTAAGTTGTAGTACCGACTCTGGTGCTGGCGCAAGGAGTGTTAAAATAACTTGCAACGAGCCATTGATTTCATTCCATCCCCACTGTTCCGGATTTATGTTGCTGCCAAGCCATAGTTGAATTTGATAGAATACCCGTGACGAATGCTGAGCAGCTGCCTTTGAAGTTGGTGGTAATAATTCGAGCCCTGATTTTTGTTTTTGCGGCGATTAAAGTGATATTAGCGCAGACAATACCCAGTTAAAAATTGCCTACAGAATACATACCATACTAGAAATCCTGTACGATGAGGAAGAGAAAGCCGATAAGAGCTGTTTAGGAATTGACTCTTTTTTGCCTTAAACTCCATAACTATTAATTCTAGGATGAACTGCCAAGTTCCAACAAAAAGAGTCTAAGAGTATTCCATTTTGTCGTAGGATCAATGCATTCAGTACCGGTGCGACCCGTTCACCAGCAACGACCAAGGCCTGCTAAACCAATTCTACGTCAGTCGGCGTTGCTACTTCAACAACAACTAAAAACAGAATAATTTCAGTCTATGTTGAACTTTCTACGATGAGTGCTCACCGTTTTGCTGGTTTTCTATCAAATAAGTCAGGCGGGTCTTCTTGCTTTTGCTCAATTCTCACACCTTTAATCTTTCCAGCTGAAGGCATTTGCCTACACCCTACAAACAAGAATTAGAAGACAACAGAGCTCTAGGCCTGTTCGATTATTCCAAATAATCGAATATTAAAAATAATCGATTATTTTCGATTAATCGATTATTTTGTTACATAGCGTGAAAAAAAAACTGCCTTATGCGAGCAATTTCATAAATCGAGAGATTATTACATGCAAAGCTGGATTTTCAACATTTTGTGTTTTGTTGCAGTACCAGAAATTATTGTATCATAATAAAACGAAACCGGAAAGTAGAAAGCTTCGCCTGCAATCCAAGGGGTTTGTAGTGTACGATACCAATAGGAGACGAACTGTCTTACACTAAGACCCCTGTCCAACCAATCTTGTTAAATGAGTACCCATTGGTGCAGTAAACAGCTCGTTCGAGCGTGCTGCTCATAGTTGATAATTAACCTTTGCACAAAACACACCGCCGGTGGTGTTGTAGCAAAATCGAAAGAGGTGTTGCTATTCTGGATTTTTTGCAATTTTTACATCACATTTCCAATCAGCGAGCCAAACTACCTCCTATTAAGCTTTTTTTCAGCCAAATATGCCGTGTTTAGGAAAACAGGGTCACGGTTCAGCAGTGACGTGCAGTGGAAATTTTTCATAGTCA
Source organism: Chloromyia formosa (assembly GCA_964017055.1). Lineage (NCBI taxonomy): Eukaryota > Metazoa > Arthropoda > Insecta > Diptera > Stratiomyidae > Chloromyia > Chloromyia formosa. The sequence goes on along the minus strand of OZ024816.1, from coordinate 22,340,640 downwards.
AGCAGTTGGGCGCCCTAAAGCCAATTTAGCATAAACAAAAATGGACTGTATAATAGAATATGGACAGTCACAAAAACATTTATACCAAGCGGCTTTAAGCCTTAAAGAAGAAATCAGGAAAGAAATAAATAAAATATTGGCACATATATTCGGAATACAAAAAAAAAATAAATAAATAAAATATTACTAATAAAAAAAATGATAAATATTTAAATATTATGTTAATTAAGACTAAGAAAAATTCAGGGGTATTTGAAATAAATAAATATTCTTTCGCCATTGCCATTTATTTGTATTCCAGATCTATGCGCCGTTCTTTAAGTAAAAACTCTTTAATCACATTATCAAAAAAATCGTTTTCTCTTCGCATTTGTATAAGAAGATCCTTTTCAACCGCAATTAAAGCAAGATCCGAAAGTCGTTCTTGGGATTGGCGATTTCTCAAAAATGTGTGAACGCGCTTTAGTGTTGAAAATGACCTTTCCGCATTTGCCACTGTGACTAGAATTGACGTTAATAATTTTGCTAAAATATGAACTTGCTTAAAACCGTTTGCGACATAAGGCCGTTTTTGAAAATAATCGAGAATTTTACTAGGATTCGCGTTTTTAAACTCATCTGAAGAATAAATAACTTTTAGCTCATTTTTCAACTTTATTCTGTCGAAAAATTGACCGTGATATTCAATGAGTGAGTCAAAATTTTTATCGGGAAAATTTGACTTGAATTTAGAAAAATAATTCGGTTCAAGCAACTCTAAAAATGAAAGATCTTTAAACGAATGGAATCGATCTCGAATTTGCCCGAGAATAACATCTATAATCTCCCGAAATATCCGCCGTAAATTTTGTAAAGGATCTATCGCATTTCTACATTTCTTACGTGGTGGCTGATATTCTGCTGTAACTGTCGAATAGAAATTATCAAACTTTTTAGAAAAGTCATTTTCAAGCCAATTTTCAAATTCAATAATTTTTTGGCTTGCATATGAAATGTTTACCACTTTGCTCTGAATAATATTAAATAATATATCAGTTTTCGAAAAAATTTCAGAAAAAATTAACAGATATAATTGAAAATCTGACTGAATTTTTGTAAGTATATATCGGAAAAAGTCAAGGAATCGCCATCCCAGTGTTGAGAACCATTCGAAATTGTCTCAAAAACTGTACAAATTTCATGCTTATGTTCAAATATAACGTTAATAATACGCGAATGATAATGCCAACGCGTTTTGGAAACCGATGGTAAACGACGATTTACTATATTTGCAAAAAGGTCCGACCTTTTAGTGGATGTATTAAAAAATGATGCGATTTTATTGATGTGCGCGAAAAATAATTTAATTTCCGGAATAAACTCAACTGCTTTAGACAATACTAGATTTAGTGAACGAGCGTAACATGGAACGAAAATTGCCGATTTATGTTTTTCCCGAATTAAAGTCTGAACTCCACGAATTTGAGAACTCATTACTGCTGCGCCATCGTAACATTGTGCAATTAATTTCTTATCGATATTAAAATTTTGCAATTGTTTTAAAATGTGAGAGCTTATTGCTGTAGCTGTACGATTAGCGCTTACATCCAAAAATCCGATAAATCTTTCTTCAATCTCATTTGATATTGTATATCTAAAAATCATCGTTAATTGTTCCCGACCGCTAACATCTGGCGTTTCGTCGACCATTACAGCTACAAATGGAGCCTCCTTTATTTCCAAATTGATTTTATTTCGAACCACATTAGCTATAGCGGAAACAAGATCGTTTTGGATTCTATTAGACAAACCCGAAAACGCTGCATTTGCTTTTATAGAATCTATGTGGGACTCAATTATCGGATCGTACAAACTCAAGAAATTTACGGTTTCGATAAAATTACCACGATTATTTGAAGAAGAGTCTTCATTATTTCCGCGAAAAGGAAGCTCCTGTTTTGCCAAAAAAATTACAGTATCGATTAAACGTTTCAAAATATTACGATTACGCTCAACTTTTTCATTATGCAAACTAACAGATATTGCCACCTGGTTACTAAGCATAAACTCTATACGCTGAGAACCAAAATTATCTAATTTAATTTACGACTGAAGATGTTTTTCGGAACTTGAATGCTTTGCTGCTGAGCCCGTAAAATTATTCAAATCACTAAATCCAGCTTTATTCCAAACAGATTTTTCATTCGTGAACAAAAGACACGGCCAGCAAAATAACTTATTTAATTTACAGCTTCCCGTTAACCAAATGTACTTTTCATACGTTTCGATATGGAATTTTCGCGTAATATTTTTTAATTTAAACTCTAAACTAAGATCTGGCTTCGGTCTATCCGATTCTATAATTTCTCTTTTCTTGGCAAAGGAAAGAGTTGAAAATCCCGCTTTTAGTACGAAATCCGTCGCGCAGCAATACTCCGACATAATGCGAAAAGAAAACTTACCACTTTTATCACAAATCAAATCAATTAAATCACTACAAACGGTCAAAAAAACTTCAAATCACAATTTAATCAAAATCACCCGATTGCACTGATTTCCTCTTTTAAATTGCAACGGAAAATCCATTACATAACAAAAACAAAAGCTCTACTGGAAAAATCAAATTCCCATAAACATTCCCTGCATTGGCAACATTTCATTAACAAGCATCATTGGGCTTTATCCCACACACAAAAGCAGTCGCGCCAGTGCTTGACTTGTCTCATATAAATTTGCGAACAAAACAAAAAAAAATCGTTGCCCAATGTACTACCGAAATCCAAGATTCCCATTTTCTGGAATCAACATGTCTCTAGTATTTGGATGCACACATGGTACATGCATCTAAAGATCTAGGCACATTTTCCTATTCTAAGTTTGGTGTCTATGGTGTGCAAAATGTGGGAGGTTTGAATATTATCTAAAGTAATTGAACGAATGTTTTTTAACCAAAAGAAGGCGCGGATCAGAATTTGAATGTGTAAAGGAATATTTGAATGATAATATGTATTCTTCAGCTTAAAGAAAAACATTGACTGAAATGATGATATGTGTATTGGTGTAAGCAAAGTTTATTATTGAATTGCTTATTTCGGTAAGTCAAGCAGTTTGGAATTGCTTACTACGAGTGCACGTCACTGCGGTTCAGGATATCCTTTTGTTTTTGATTTTTGGCAGTTTTAACTTTAGTTTCACAGTCAGCAATCCTCCTCCAACTATGTGTTATCAATGTCAACCTTTTGTCTCCTTTTCACTTATTTCTTGACTATATTCCACTCCATCGACAAAATGTCCTTTTATCTCCACTAAACGAATCCAAATGGCATTTACACTACTCCAGAGCATTCGCCTCTTCACCCCGATTCCTGCACTACTTCAGAGCATTCTAATTTTCCCCACAATTCCTATGACACCGATCTTGCCTATATTCCACTCCATTGCTAAGAATATCCTTTTTCCCCCCAAAGGGCTCGAAATGCAATTTACACTACTTCAGAGCTTTCGCACCTACACCACTATTCCTATGACACTCATCTTGCTTATATTCCACTCCATTGCAAAGAATGCCCTTTTCCCACCACCAGAGGACTCATAATGCAATTTACACCACTCCAGAGCAGCCGCCTCTTTACCACAATTCCTATGACACCCATCTTGCCCACATTCCACTATATACGTATTTTTTGGATTAAACGTAGTCTTTCACTTAATCGATTAGTCGTATTTTTTTTCGATTATTCGAAACAATCGATTAATCGATTATCAGAAGTTCTGCGATTACTGTACACTCTACTCTAAGCTGCCTCATTGTCGAAAAACATTTATGTACGATTGTGTTATACAAGTTAATCTTGTAATTTAATCCAAATTTTCAAATTGGTCTACTTTTTCAACAGTTCAGTATACAATACTAATAAGTATACTCACTTTATGGGAAAACAAATTCCTGGGTAACTTTTTTTGTGCAATGAATGGCAAAAGAGATAAAATGAAAAAAAAAAAACATAGAAAAACAGGAGATAAAATGATTTTTTGGAAAATGTGCGAATTTGGCAAGCATCTATATCTAAAACTATAAAATAAACGAAAAAAATAATGTGCGACACTATTATAATAGAATTTAGTGTTCTTTCATTTTTTCATATAACTTTTTATTTACTTACCACGGCCAACGGTTTTCAAGATATTTTACATATATGCAAAAAACCGAAAATGGCACCTTCTACTTTCCCCCTCCCTTCGTAGGTTCAGGGACTTTTAGTATGTTTACCTCCTAACTAGTCCAAAAAAACCCCATAGTTAATTTTTGTAGTACCGACATGTCTACTACACCCCCCAAATAAGCATTCATCTTCTGGGTTAATAGGAAAATTTCAGATACACTTTAAACAAATTATAAAAATTGAAGACTGCTTAGTCGACGGTTGACTTCCTGCCAATCATGATTACTTAGATAAAAAGTGCCAATTTGTTCCGGTAATTTTCAAGAATAATACTCGGTCTAGATACCGATTATGGCTGAACCGTACCACGATCGGCCCACGCTGTGATCTTGTCCCAGTCTTATGGATTTTTAAGCTAGAAAATAATAGCATACGAAGTACGAGTACAATGCAGAATACTTATTAGCGAGCCGTTTATAATCGAGCACTTATTAGATTTATGCTTTTGTAACGTTACCAAAAAAGGGCACGTTACACGTCCTACAACCAGCAGTTTCGACAATTCGAAAACATTGAAAATGCAAAAACAACACAAGATTGCAAAGTCAATCTCAGCGTTCAACTATGTCGGTGTGCTGTTGAAACATGAGCTGATACAAATTGTTGTTAGCAAAGTAATTAATAAATTCTATCGCCTACACTTTAATATTTATTATGTGGTAAATTTACCAGAGTACATTTATAATTTTAGGCATGTATGTACTCGTATACATATTTGAGAAATAAATGAATGATTTTCCAAGGGGAGAGTACATATTTAGTCTAAAAACCTACTATGAGATGGAAAGCTTTGTAGCACTTTCATTTTTTGTGTACCTTCATGTATTTTGGGGTGTATCATTTTTTCTTTCGCCTCATCTGCCATGTTCTGCTCTGGAGTAAAGAAATGTGATAATTAACAATTAACAATGAATTGCTCCAAACACAACCGTTTTCCACTACCGCGAACATCCCTTCAAACATTTTGACAGATCGGATGATCTGATTTTTTGTGGTCTGTGGGCAACAATAAAATACTCGTAAATAATGCAACTTGCAACTGCAAATTCTTTGCGACTAGAAAATCCGGTCACACACAACGCGTTGTAAACTGCATTGCAGATCAGTTACATCGCAAACTTATTTGCAAAGTAGTTGCGTGTATGCGGAAAGCATTATTATACAATAATATCCGTTTCGCATCCCAAAACACGCTGGTCATAGCCTCTCCGGCAGATGGGGTCGACTACGCTTTCTTTGTCGCTGAACCACCACACAGATGGAACAGAAAGAACAAAGAAAGCGTACTCGACCCTATCTGCCGGAGAGGTTATGGCCAGCGTGTTTTAGGATGCGAAAGGGATCCTGTTAGTTGATTACTTTGAAAAACGCAGAACAATAACAGGCGAATATTACTCCAAACTTCTTGACCAGCTGGATGCAAAAATTCGCGAGAAGAGGCTTGGCTTGAAGAAGAAAAGAATCATCTTTCACCAGGACAAAGCACCTGTAAACAAATGTGCGTTGGCGATGGGAAAACTGGGGGATTTTGGAAACGATTTGCTCGACCATCCCCTCTATTCTCCTGATTTGGCACCCTCATCTGTTCCATCTGTGCTTTCACCCACCGCTTCGACTGCTGTTTCGTTTCTAGCGTGTAGTGGTGGACGCAAGTCTCATCCATGTTGACAAATCGCCGCACAAAATCGGTCAGTTCCCGATTGAATCGGTACAAAGATTGCCGAGAAAATCGTTTGCGCATTTGCTTTTGATCGGCATTCAGCAAATGCGGCACCCGTCTTGCGTAGAGCTTTCGCATCTCTAATTCTTTGTGCAAGATGTTTCGCACCCTTTCTTCCGATATCCCCACACCCTCAATATCACTCACTTTCATTCACCTATTGTCCAACACGATATCATGCACTTTTTCGATGGTTTCCAGTGTGGTTGCGGTTTTTGGCCGTCCTTCACGTGGGTCGTCTTCGAGGGACGTGCGACCACGTTTAAATTCAGCTGCCCATTTTTTAGCGGTCGAAGGAGCAGAGCCCCTAAATTTTTGTTAACTTTGGATAAATTTCCTTACGGGTTAATCCATCCAAAACGAATGATGATTTATGTATATTCAAGTTTCTCCATTTTAACGAAAAACACGTAAGACGTCTACTACGAAAACTCGTGTAAACAAACTACTTGAGAGAACAAGTTGAAATTTGTCATACGAACTACTGATACATGCACCCAGGCAGCAAGCACAAATTTTTGCCGATTGTAACGGTATTTCCGTGTCAATTTACCCTCGTAAATTTGTAAACCACGGCGGCTGCCGCAGTTTGGATAAACGGAGAAAACTTTTATCTACACACAAAAAAAGTAGGGAAAGCGAGTCCCTGATTGAATTTCAGCCAGGAGCATGTGAAGGACATTCGATATATACACGCGCCGAGAAGAAAAATCCCCGGGTAATATATCTCTCAATTGTTAATGAAAACGCTCAAGTAATTTATTAAATAAATACTTTTTCAGACATAATCGCAGCGACCACACTATTAAAAACTCATTATATTCACATATATGGTAATATGGCCTTACTGGCAATTTCCATGTAACAAACTTTAACTGCGTTTTAATTATATTGAAATTTCCACCTTTAGCTATTGGTCGAATTTATGCCGTCAATATCTTGTCCACGATAATATTTCTCATTCCACCGTCAACTAAAATAAACAGTTTTATGAAATGCATTTCAATATTTCAAAAATATTTTATAAATTGATGGCGTCTAATTGGAATGGTTACTATTTCTAACGCAGTTGTCTAACTTCTTAATAGACTTGACCACTTTGCGGCGGTACGCCTTGCAGATCTGCCCCCTAACTATATTTCACATATTCGCGTGTGTATGTGGTTAAACTGATCTGCGTAGATTTCATCTCATTGGCGGGAGAATAGATGGCGCACAAATTTTCTCTTATTATGACCGTTACGCGATTTTTCCCTATTAATTTGAAATTAATATTCGCCAACGATGCGCTGATGATTGTGCACATTAATATCGAACATAAACCAGTTTTCACAATCCTATGAATAAATTTGCGAGTTTATGACTACTGGTGAAATTTGCTAAATGAGTTGAGCGAGTATCTATTTTACAAAGGTACACAAGTACACACTCGTATGTACATTATTATATGGATGTACTTTACTGTACTACCATACCATTACATATTGCAAAATTAAAGATTTTCTTATTTTCTTCAAATTTCAGTGGCTTCAACGGAACTGGAGCAATACATTAAAGATGACTTTGTAATTTCGATGCGACATATAAGGTGAGTAGCTAATAGGAGCACTTTGAAGCACACACCTGATTTACCCCTGATTTCCAATAATACTCGTATATTATATTTAGGATTATTTATTATGTAAATTATAGTCCGGATGGCGCAACGGTTAGCACGTTCGCCTTCAACGCACTGGGCCCGGTTCGATTCCGGGGATTTACGTGTCGGACTATGAGCCCACTCAGCTGTTAAATGAGTACCCATTATGGGGTAAATAGCTCGGTTGAGCGTGTTGCTGATCACATACCTCTGCACAAAAACCGTCACGATCTAGAAAATGAGATGATGCTAACTCATCTCGAGGCCGTGGTTCAAATTGGACTGTTGCGCCAGTTATTTATTGTATTTTAAATTGTTAAAGTGTAACTTCTATGTAGGACACCTCGATGGGCAGTTAATCGAAAAAGTGAATTCGGCTCCTTCGCCATATACAAGTTGCGGCGCTCGCGTCGCTACGATGGCCACATAGATTTTATCACCGGTTGGTTGACACATGGAGTGCATTATAGCTTTGGTATCATTTTCCAATCTTGGACATGAAGTGAAATCTGGGAAAAACGGGCGATGGGGCCAATGGCGTAGATAACGGAGGGGGGTTAAGTCCCCCTTCAGTTCTCACATAATCGCTTTTATGTTGTCCTTATCTCGAGTTTGAGAACGACACTGTCTAAAATCCTGACAAAATTAAATGAACTCTTAATGATTTCAATTCAAAACACACAAAAACCAAAAAAATTATAAACAGAAGTATAAAATGCGCATATTCTGAGTCGGTTCAATTTCGTTCGTGGACAATCATCTTAAAATTACTACTTTCCTCCTTGCGTCCTATTCAACTAATAGGACAAATCCATATTAGACGTTTACAGGATATTCCTCTTCGAAATGTCTCTCATTCCTAAAATTGAACCGTGTTGATTTCACGTCATTTTTCCTGTGGCGTTTTAAGTGACTCATTTTACGTTAAAGCTTTTTTTATCCTATATCATTGAAAATTAACAGTACAAAATAGCCGAAAATATTTGGCGCCCAATGTGGGGTCAGTACGATTTGACTCATTCAATAAAAACGAAATGTGCAATCGTTTTGGTGTGCGCGATGCCGTTAGTTACAAACGCCAAAAAAAAATATGTTTAGACCTTACAATTACAATAAGCTACTTCAAAGCTTTTTCAATCCTATATCAGTGAAAACTCACATATAAAAGTAGTTGAAAAATGGTCAAAGAAGCCTGACAATACTTGACCGCCAATGAGTATACTATATTTACCGCATATCGCGTCAACTACCGCTAACAGGCTTCGTTGACATTTCTTTTGCTTATTTCTAGTATACACCTCCTTCACATTTAGCCGCACCCTGCGACAAATCTTGAAAGGTTGTTGCTTATTTTTATACATACCCCATACACACAGGGGATAGAGACGATATATCGTCGGCTGGGATCGATTGTTACACTCAGTTGCAGACGTAGTCGACGATACCTCTGATGGCACGTCCAGTATTATAACAAAGGTCAGTAATTTCTACTGAACCGCAGCAAATTTTGCCTCATCTTTTCGCCGCTCCCACTGAATGACGCGATAACTACACCACCTCTACGTCGCTGTCAGTGACAGCTACTTCGAGGAAAAAGTAGACGGCGGCACGGTGTCGAAAATCTCACAATATGTAAAGCCTGACCTCAAAGGCGGCGTGGAATTTGTTAATTTCGTTTACTCTTTGGCAGGTGCCAGTCGTGTCATACAATTTAGCTGATCATATAGCGTGAGTGCCTCATGTTGGGCGCCACTCCGCATATGGACAATTTTCTCGAGGCTTGCGTCATATTGGTGGTTCGCGATTCGGTCTCGAGTAAACCGCCCTGCGAAATGGCATGCGCTAAGAATTTAGTGTGTTGGTGAACCAGCAAACTGACAACCGCACGCGTGCCACTTCGGCACTAGGAACTTTATGATCATACTCCCTTCCGTTTCGGAGGATTCCGGACACGGGGTCAGCTAACCTAAAATTGGTTTTGGTGATGTAAATTTCATGGAACTCTTTGTTCTTCAGCATCAATCGCGCAAGCAACCTAACACAAGGGGTGGTTATTGCATCTCTTATTGCGCAGTTCGACCACAAACATACTAAAATAGTCTTATAGTATAATCATGCTTTCAAATACTGGCGGATGATTGATTATCGGTGCCATCGGGACCATCAGGCTATCCTGATCTACCTTAAGACTGCCTTAAGCTACGGTAGAAGAAAGGCACGCGATTTGGTCCCGCTAGTAACAAGACACGAAAATCGCTACCTACCTGGACCGTACCTCAAGGCTACCTTAACCTACCTTAACGTTAACTCATGGCTTTTTATCCTATGTCAGTGAGAATTAACGGAGAAACATAATCGTAAAAGCTTGAAAGTATGTGGCGCGCCCAACGTGGGGTCAGTGTCATTTCATCTAGTCAATGAAACACTCAAGGGATGAGGGATTCGATTCCATTCCTGAGCACTTATTAAAAAAGGCAAAATTTTGCGCTCATGGCATATCACGTCCCTCCGCTAAATGCTATCTTCCCCACTGGAATCACTTGAATGAATTTGAAGCATTTTTAACGCTTTATCGTTGACAAAAGGACATTCTTGGGCATGAAATGAAATTTAGGAAACACGGGTATCATCTGAATCGGGATGATAAAACCAATGCACCGGACTACTGTTGAATGCATTTTGAGTCCTTTGGTCAGCATAAAAGGATGTTTTAGGCCATGAAGTGGAATTTGGACGATATGGATATCTTCCGTATGAGTGCTTTGGTGATTACCAAAACACCTTCTTTTCCAATTTTCTATTTTCTACTTCTTTGTGATATTTGAATGTTGCACTTTCGACGCACTGTAGTCTTAGCTACAGAGTTGAAAGTCAATTAGTTGATCGTCAACTTTTTTCTAGGCAAAGTCCGCAGTTCGCCCCCACCGCGGCGAGTCATCTGCTACTACAGCTACCAGTATGAATTCGCCCGTAAGTTGGCCCAGCGGCTCTTTTCAATCTGGATCTTTGTCCGAATGAAAGAAACGGTTTGAACGGACATTTTCTTAATATATACGTGAGTTTTTTTAATATGTTAATTGCCCTGACCCCTACAGCGGCACGAGCGCGTCAACATCTCTAGCATTTCTATGCCCTGTTGAATTTTCGATAGCATATCTACTTTTTCGGAAGTGCAGTTGCTATCATGCACCTCCTATCCGCGCCGTCTTCATACTGACAAGCTCGGAGCACTGTGAGAGTTCTCTTAGTACCCCAGGCAGCCTTTGATCGCGCAAAGATTTGAACTCCGAGCTCTAGATTAGTATGGTAGAGCGGTGACCGAAGGACAACGGCCACCAAACGCGATAAGGGGGTTGCGAATGATTTCATCTCAACATTGGCTCTGTAAGTCAAAGTTTCGCACCTTACGCGCCTTTTCCAAGGTTTATACGTGGTGTATACGTTCTTCGAAATTTCCAAAAGCGTTGTTTGAGTCACGATATCAAAACTACAAAACATGTCATCATAATAAAGTATGCATTGAAAGAAGAACAATAACAACATTCAAAAGACTAAATTTCTGATTTATCTTATTAAAAAACAAGAATGACATATCATTGTGTTCTTTCGAATGCGATGATTTCCAATTAAACGTAGGCGGTATCATGCGGATTTACTAGATCACCCAGACAGAAGCTACGCCTACGCATGATGACTCTTTTTTTTGTTTAATAGTTTTCCAAGTTTAGTTGCTTTTGAAATGATGACAATTTTTTTTAATGTCTTGATTTATAAGCTGACAGCTTTGATACTGGCGCACGCTTAAATTTTTATACCGAAACATTTACATTTTAAAAAATATAAAATTATGACTGGAATTTGAATTTATCTTTTTTTTTTGTAAATTTTTATTTACGGATTAATTTTTATCGGTTGGAAATTTTATTTCAACCTTCCGAATTTGGCGGTAAAAGGACTGGTTTTGGCGACTTGCAGAATCGCAGTGATAGGATATAATTTTATATTTAAGTAGATATATTTTTTATTCCATTGTAAATCACAATAACCTGGCTACACACTGTCAAACACGAGCTCCAACTCAAACACGAACGTGGTACAAGTGGACTGGCTTTCTACAAATTGGTGTGAAGTGTGTCTGTATGTGTCTTGAGCTATTCGGAGGACACTTGTACCATATTTGTATTCGAGTTAAAGTTCGCGTTTGAAAGTGTATTTCCATCCTAAGATTAGGTAAGTTGGCTGCCATGACTACCACAGCACACATGTAGCATGAGCTGGTCCGTTATGAAACCAAACATTTGGAATGGATCACCTTAAACTCGAGCTAGTGATGAAGTGATGAACCATACCAACATTCGCAATTTCCAAATCCTCTAACTCCGAGAAGAGGTGGTAGGATCCAAAAATTGACATCCTCCTTCCAACCCACGACCAAACTAATGTGCTGCCTTTTCAGGGATTTAAGGTAAGATGTGCGGATTAAATCAAGTCCAAAATGCATGACTTGTGCTACCATTAATCCATCTCCCTAGCCTTGCTAATAGCTACAGACTTTAAAGTCAGTTTATATGCCGCAATGGGCATCCAAATACTATTACGCTGATACAGTACTTCACACATGATTTCCTGTCTAGCAAGTTCATCTGTCTGGCAGTTACCGGCAAACCCACCGTGGCCTAGAATCTAGTACCAGGAGATATTTCGAAGGCAGATAGTCGCGTTTGCAGCAATCTGCTCTACAAAGACATCGAAAGAATACTCAGTTGCCCTAACCCCTTGTGGGGCATAGCGCGTCAACCCAGTTGACGTTTCGTTGGCATAAATTGGTTTCAGAGAATGCAGTTGCCAGCATGCATCTCCTGCACATCCATGGCCACGAACGTCGTCGTGGACGGGATTCGAACCTGAAACGCCGGTAGTCAAACATGAGACTGATGCCTCAACACACTGCGCTACCAGTCGCCCAAGACAATAAATCCTTGATTAAGTATTGGGCGCACAACAGATATGTAAAGATAGTAAAGAACTTCAGGTTGCAAACCCTTGCTCGTGCATATTCCTGTCTTACAGGATTATTGGGCAATCGTAGCCGGAATTCTAACACAATGGCGTCTAGGAGTAGTTGACGCGCTATGAGAAACTAGGTGTTTTGTATAGTCTATTTGACTGCATAATTGCTTCCATCGAACCTCCAATAAACAGTGGGTTGAGCACATCGGTAAACAGTTAAAATTTGGGTTTCCTATCTGGTCCGCTGAGTCCAAAATTCCAACAATTTGGAAGACTGGTTTTCGTTTTCACTACTCCAATCTGCTCTACATCGTGTGCAGAGCAGAGTAGAGCAGGATAAGCGGAAAAAACACTATAGAGCAGATTGGAGTAGTGAAAACGAAAACGGGGCATGCTTTGCTGGGAGTGTGTCTTGATTTAGTTTAGTATTTAAACGTCAACTCAAATTTCAAGAGGAAATTTAAATCCTTAGTACAGATGCAATCGGACAAATTATGTCATGTCAAATATGATTACATAAAACCAACATTTCAGGAAATGAATTTTATGTGCTTCCAAACTGTTAACTGTCCGAAAACTTCAATACCTGCGCCGCCTGCACTTCAAAACGCAACTACTTAATAGAGAAGAATTCTCGCACTAACCTTCTACCCAGAGCAGCTCAGATCAAATTGTGAGTGCAATTGTGTGGTCTCAACCTGCTCTGCATGGCTGTTAAAAAAAACGCGCCTAATGTTGATCAAATATCAGGCGTTACTCTAGGGCAAATAATTAAACAAAGTTACACAGACGAAATAAGTGGGCGTGTGTATGTGTATGTCCACAAACATCTTCCAAGAATGTTGCTACCCTCCACAAAAAAAAAACTGGTCGACAGATGAGCCATGGTTAGCAGGATATTGACATGGCCCTAACTAGACCACGCTCGTTCTAAAAAATAATCCCGCAATCTCCTATTTATTTCTCACTGTTTTTTATCATTCATTTCTTCCAGGCCACGTCGAAAATCCCACATAGCCATTGAAGCTCTATTCATGATCGATTTCCCAACAATCAAACATAAGCTGTCGTTTTTCTTGGATCGCAAGAAGCAGCGAGTAGCACTTGATATTAATATAAATTCAATAACAACATCGAAAAATTTCGAAATTCCCGAAATGAACGAAACGAGTACAATCCGCTCTTTGGCTATTCTATTCCAAAGGAACGTCATAACTTTACTCGTTGATTGCAAGGAAGCATCGCGTCTTGAGGTTGATTTCAACTTGTCGAAATTGTACCTTCAGATGGATGATCCGATCGTAAAGCTGGTAAGTTTGAATTTGGCTTAGTAAAAGCAATTACTAGGTAAAATCTTGAAATTTTAGAGTTGCCAGCATGAGCCGTTTCTTACTGACGTTGCCTTAACTAAATTGAAGAATTGTATGTGAATAAATGTCCAATCGGTTTGCCATTGCAAATTTACGAGAAGTTGTTTTTTTTTTACGATTTCAAATTTTTTTGGACTCCTATTTTTGTACACGTTGAGCATCCATTACCTTATTGTCTTGACTTCCTCAAAGGCGTTCGTCATTAAGCAACAACCCTGCAGTAAATGTCCGTGACATCAATATCTTGTATTCCATTAAAATCATTAATGCCTGTATTAATAACCTTTTAAAATTACAGTTATGTACTTATGCAAATTGCTTTTTTACATCTTTTCTACATTGCAGTTCCGCGAACGTAAATATCCACTTCATTTTGACTCAACTGTAGAGCGAGCACTTTCGCGTGCCAATTGCCAAAAGGGGTTGAGTCGACGTGGTAATCGTCGACTTCTTAAGAACAAGATCAGCGATAAAGGTGAGTTTATGCGTGTTAATATATAAATATCTGATGCAGATCATATTCGTATACATCCATAGACATAATCGAATACTCACAATCAGATCCTCTGATGAGGAAACCAAGGTAGGCAGGTGATGATGAGTTGTGGTTTTCGCACCTCTTTGACATGGTGTTAAAGATTAAATTTGTGAGGATTTTCGCTTGTCTTACTACAACTCTCGTTATGTGAATTGGTTGTAATTTTGAGTGTTTGTTTGTTGGTTTTATGTGATGAATTTTAATTGGATTTTTTACGGGTTCGTATTGCAATGTATAGTATCATATCTATACATACGAGTACATGTACATATTAATGAATGCGATTACTAATTTGCGAGCGAATGCGGATTCGGCGTTTTTGTATTTTGGACCGAAATTTGAACTTACACATGTATTAAGTACTTATATTTTGCAAGGGACCAAGGGTCACATGGTCTCGAAAGATTAAGATTTGAACCGTAGTGAGGAATCTAAAATATAAGGCGTTTTTATTCGATCGGTCACTCACGGACTCACTGAGCGATGGATTTAACATGGGCTTGAATGGTGGCTTTAACTTTCTCTGCCCGCTAGCCAGACTGGTGGCATCGACTCACTAACTCACTGTCTGAAAACTTCCATCTGAGCCCGTGTTAACTTCATCAGTTGATGTGTCTAACATCACAAAAAATAAAATCATCAACTCACTGAATTTTTATAATAATAATAATTTTTTTTAACTTACTGACTTACCAACTCATCGTGTGTAAACCTTTATTTGAGCCCTTGATAAATCTATCACTCAATAAGCCGGTGAGTTGATACTACTTTGCATTAACGCCATGCCGCCATGTTATTTCAGGACCCCCTCTTGGTCGGCCTTGGTGAGAATTGGGGTTCCATTTCATGGCATGTAAAGCAATGCAGCTATAATCCTTCCGCAATATGTAACCCGTCCACCATATACTGCCATTTTCGTCTGCGTATCAATTCAATTGGCATCTGATCCGTGCGCCGATTTAGCTCTCCATTTGATATTTTTTCGGGTCAGTGTTTCGGGTAACTTGTAATGGACGGATTGGCGGGCATCCGAGGATGCCCGTGAGGACGGAGCCTAAGGTAGCTTAATAATCGGTCGGGCTGTGCCATCTGGCGAAGATAAAGGCCCCTCAACGAGTTAAGCAGCAGTCTGTGATTGCTGTAGCTCAGCTCAGGAGATGTTGGCGGGGTTTTCGCCACTCATTGCCAATGTCTTTTACGTATAAATAAAAGTTCATAGGCCTGGGAAAGACAACACAAACAGGAGGTGAAAATGGGGCGATAAGGACGAAATGGTTGCCAGAAGGCGCAGATGCCTTCGCACTCGCATCGGTGTCCGGGTGTAATGGCACCCCCAGCCTCTGGTTTCGTACCACCGACAGATCACTACTCATCAGGGGCTGCCTTCGGGCTGCCGGTGGAAACAGCACGACCAGAATATGGTTCATTGCAAACTCTTACGAAAACTTTCCATGTACTTCTCCCATACAAAAACACATACAGTACCAGGGTCTGATGCTGATAATTGCTCTGTTAGATTTTGGAGAGCTGGTTGATACGACGAGCGATATCCTGCTCCGTACCACCATTTTTGCCAACAATGCTACCCAGGTAGACGAAGCTGTCCACCTTCTCCACAGGCTGATCATATATATTGACGGCAATAGGTGTAGGACTTATTTTCCGCAATGGCGGGCTAAGAATCTTGGTCTTGTTGGTATTAATCTTTAGCCCAGCCTTGCTTGCCTCCCTTTTAAGATCTAATGCCATTGCGGACAGATCCATGATTTTGTGGGAGAGTAGGCATATGTCGTCAGCGTAGTCAAGATTTTGTAGATAAAATTTCAAGTCCATTGGATTCCTCTGTCAAGTCTGCATAGGACTACATGCAATACATCGCCGATCACTATGAGGAATAGAACCAGAGACAGGTTGCTGAACTCTAATACGAATCTCAAAGTCTCCGACACCCTACCTTTATGCGGAACGCGTCATTTCGCGCCGTTATAAGCTGCTTTAGTAATAGCCACAATCAGGAGAGGCATCCCTGATAAGGGATGCCTCTCCTGCTCAAAGCCTTCTCGAAATCGATGAAAAGCAAGTGAAGCGGAGAATCGTACTCAGGGCATTACTCGATGATGATTCGGAAAGTGTTAATGTGATTGACACAGAAGAATCCGGATCGAAAGCCGATATGCTCTTCATTAATTGTACCTTCTAAGTAGACCTTTAGTGTTTCCAGGAAGATTTTGGCTATTATCTTTGCAACTGCAGGAAGCATACAAATGCCCCTCCAATTATTACAGTCTGTCAGGCTGCCTTTCTTGGGAAGTTTGATGATCAGACCCTCCTTCCACTCAGAGGAAAGGTCTCCACGCTTTATCAACAAGTGGGTGCAGCAAATCGGCAGTTACGCTTGGCGCTGCTTAATAAAGTTCGGCAAGGATACCGTCAACTCCGGCGGTCTTTCCTTATTTTAGTGCAATAATTACAGCGACTCTTTAGTCGGGGCCGTGGAACGTATATGCACATTTTGATGGTTAACTATACCTATATTATCTATATGAGGGGGAACTTCACCAGAGGTTACACGGTTCAAAACGGCGGTAAAGTGTTCTTTCCACCGCCTCATTTGATCTTCCTTCGAGATATGTAGCTTCCCAACACTACCCTTCACCAAATGTCGGCAGAAGTTACAACCACCTGTAAACTCCTTGATGACACCGTATACGGCGTTAAAGTTGTTACTTCTTGCGGCTTCTTCTGCTGAAGCTAGAAGAGAAATCACGTAAACTTTTTTATCGTCGCGCACACTACGCTGAATTTCTCGACATTTCTGTCGGTAAATGAGTTCGATGCTGCTTCGATTTTCGTCTAATACTGCAGCAAACGAACCTTTCAGTTCTGTTCTTTCAACAATCCGCTGCCATGATGCGTTGGACATTCAGGGCTTATTCCGGAAATCCGGGATTGTGCCAAGGATCGTATCTACGCTATCAATGTACGCAAATTTTATTTCATCTCAGTTTCCATTCATGCCACTATCTGGGTTATCTTAACTGCTTTTTGCACAAAATGGTCGCAATATTGTAGTAACACAGCTGGATTTTTAAGTCGAACGGTGTTGAATTAACGGCGCCTGGATCTTTCGTCGCTAGGACGGCGCACGGCTGCAATACGCAATCGAACATTAGCGATCATAAGATACTGGTCTCTTCATATCCCAATATCGGCACCCTTCTTATTTCTCACGTCCAGGAGCCAACTCTTGAATCTTTTCCTAATGGCAAAGTGGTCGATCTGATTTTGTGGTGGTCCTTATGCACAAACATAGTTCCACCGATGAAAAGACTGAAAGTTGCAGAACTCTACAAATATTTCACCGTTGTCGTTACGATCCCCAAGACCGTGTCTCCCCATCACATGTCTGAGCCCATATAGTTATCGGCGCCAACTTTGGTATTCAAATACCCTATAGCCATTATAATGTCAACTTTAGGTGTTCTACTCTGAACTGCGTTTAGTTGTTCGTAGAAGGAGTCTTTCGCCAAGATATCGACGGGTTCAGTGGGAGCATAGCATTGTATTATTATTTTGGTCCGGAACTTGGCGGTCATGATTCCGTCAGAGACCGGATCCCAGGATAAGGGACACTTTTATGCAGCTCTGGTTAAGAGGAGCCCTACATCTACCTCACGACCACTACCTGTAGCTCTTTCGGAGTACAATATTAAAGTGCTACCCGTTGGAGAGATAAATTTTCCGCCGTTCCACCACCTTATCTCACTAACTCCTAAGATGTTTAATTTATACTGCAGAAATTCACTCTCTTATTGAAGAAATCGTGTTTTTTGGGGACCGCTGGACTTCGGGATTTTCAAATCTATCTAGATTTTGGGTGGTGTGCATATTCTAAAGGAGAAATAGTAATCACATTTTTTATGATTAGAAAGTAGGATTTATAGTTATGAAGATTTAAGCAAAAACAACTCAAAAACAAACAGTAGTACGTACGAACGAAAATTTATGCTTCAAAACTCGAATTTGACTGGAGTAGGAGGGATCACAGGAGGCGAGAATTGGTGACCGAAACTTTATGTTTTTATTGGCCTGCCAAGCTATATTCAATAATCTAGAAAAAAAAATATCTAGAACTACCGCACTGCCGGTTCTTTTGTAAGGTAACGAACTCTCTATATTGGTCTCTATTCACTGGAAGTTATCGTCTAACCATTCAGTAATTGACATCACGTATCTAAAATATGCAATTACATTTGAAAATTGCGTTACTAAAACGTTGTTCTACCTGGTTTAGCTTTATTTTTTCGTATTATTCACAAACTCATAAAATTCCACCGGAAATGCCATACAACTTAACGTACTTTTTCCATTTAAATTCAAACTTTCTTCGTTCACGTCTAGATTTTCCCAGAAATTGGATTTAGATCACCTCTTTGCGATCAACAAGCCCAAATTGATATTTTGATTGATTTATTTGCACTATAAGAGTAATTCAGACCACAAAATGAAACATTTTTTCGTTGAGAGTGTTAGAACTTATGCCCATATTGGGGTACTCGTATAGTCACCAGAAACCCCATATCTTTTTTACACATGCGCGAACGACTTAATATTCTTGACCAAGCCTTAATGTTTTATTCATGAGCGCCATTAATAGGAACGTGTATTAGTAAATTATTTCGTAAAATGTTGTCTTATTAGCCCTTTGGGTTGTTTAGGAAGTTGATTTGATATAGAACTTATAATTAAAATGTGATGAATATCAGATAAATTATAATTAGATACATGCTGCGAGTATACTAATATTAAAATATGCGATTATTTACTTATGCCGGAATTGCCTGCGTACGAGTAATATACAAACAGAGCGAAGATATTCAGGTCTGTATATTGGAATCTTGGGACAACCCTGTTTGCAGATCTAACATTTTCCACTGTTCTCGACTGACATCCATCTCTCAGAGATATTAGTTGGTAAATATGTCACTCACCACATATGGTTCAGGTCAGATTTAAACACAAATGTAGGTTACGTCACATTGCTGAACTAACATGCTAGGGTGCTTCACGTCCTATCAAATAACTTGAGTAAAAACTGAAAAGATGGGGATGATAAAAAAGGATCTATACCTCATTTTCTTTGAAGTTACCCTATGTTAGCTAAGAGATAAATGCCCATTTTGTATCTAAAGCGACATATATTTATTTAACTTCATTCATCGGGTGGATACCTGATGAGTAATGAAGCAATGACTATAATGATTGACTTTTCTGAGGGTATATTCCTATTACCAGGTGTAAAACTTTTTTTTTCTCTGTTTGTTACATGATAATCTAGGGACGCGGGAGCTTCCCGCTTGTAAAGAAAACAAAAAGATCGAAAAAAGTGAAAATCGGAAATGCGACCAAGACTATGTTTACGCGACACAACAAGTACGGGTTTTCGGACATCTGTAGCTCGGACTCCTGGTTTTTGTGGGGATAATTTGAATTAGGTAATGTCATTATCGCGAGCCGTCTTAGAAATTGTATCTAATTTTAAGCCGATACGATGAAAATTACCTGAGATATAAGAGTTTTAAAATCGCAATTTTTTAACTTTTTCTTGTTTTCGTTGTTCTTATTGTTCTTTGACAGGGCTACAGCCTTGTACGGAGCGTATCGAGATATGCTTTCTTTTTTCATGGATTGACTCTGTTCCAAGGGTGTGCACAGGCTATCATTTGCATTGACCCATGCAGTAGGATACATCCTAAAATTTAAGATTTTTAAAATTTCTGGCTTAAGTCTCTTCAAAGATTTCAAAGACATTTACCGCGGTATGATTTCAACAAAATTTGGTGCGTACCTTCCTTGGCTTATTATAAGTACCTCACGATGATATTTTGGTCCTGCTGCATTTGTGCGTCAGGAGAAAACAGCTCTGTTAATCGTGAAATGAAACAGAAAACAAACCTGGTAGATATGGGTATCTTCTGATTTATGGGGATGAAACGAAATCAGTGGGGTACTTTTAACTGAACTTTGAGTCCTTTGGTCGGGACTGATGACATTTTGAGCCCTTGGGGCGGAAAAAAGGACATTATTGGTCTGAAAGTGACACCTAAGCAAGATGGGTGTCATATGGCTGGTGGTCTTGAGGCGAATGCATTAGACAACTTTTTATTGCATTTTGAGTCCTTTGGAGAGGAAAAAGGATATTTTTGGCAAGAAAGTGATATCTACGCAAAATGGGTACCATATGACTGGGGGTGTTGACTCGAATTCACTAGACTACAGATGATGGCATATCGAGTTCCTTGTAGAGAAAAAAGGATATTCTGGCAATTAAGTAATATGTAGGCAAGGTGGATTGCACATGACTAGGAGAAGCAAACGTACTAAGCTACTATCGATGGCAATTTTAGTTCTTTGGTCAGGAAAAGCAAGCGTCTTCTTGGGTATGAATTGAAACAGAAACCAAATGTAGCAAATATTTAATATTATTAATAATTTTAATATTTATAATACTTTCTGGATCGGGGTGAAGCTACCAATACTCTAGCATATAGAATATGAACGGACGTTAAGGACCGAAAGGCATTACGTCCTCGAATGCAAAGCACGCTAACAACTGTACCATCCGAAAAAATAAGTGCTACCGAAACGTCTACAAGGCATAGGTATGGAAGAGATGTTGGCGCGCCCATGCCCCTGGAGGGGTCAAGGCAATTAACAAATGATTTGCAAAAGTTATGTCAAAAGCGTATTTCCAGAATCATGCGTAATTGAAGAATTAGTTCTCTGAGAACAACTTTTTTTTAATTCAAATAATAGACAACTTGAAGCAAATGGATTAAAATGAAATGCGCTTGCCAGTCTCATCCTAAAGTGCCGGTGAATTCATCGCTCTTTTTGTGTCATTCGGATCCAGCCCGACACTTATTCTGATCTACTGACTTTATTTAAAGTTTAAGAAAACTGAAATTCGGCGTGGAAATGCAGAGCTATGGTTCCGACAATTCTAAACCCACAGATTGGTAAAACTTATTGAGAAAAAAATGTATAAGCAAAAAACTTTAGTTTTAGGTTCCGAAAAAGGGGAGTTGAGAATCTGTTGAGTTAACATTTGGTATTAATTGCATCAAATTGTTTCGGCTGTTGTTCTATGTATTAAAACCTCGACGTTGGTAGTCAATAGTACATAATATTGCTTATAAGAATTCTGAAGCAGTTTTCGAATTTATATTCAGGTTCTTTTTCCATAAAATGCAAAAAAAAATGTCATATGTCATAAACAACCCTGTTGTAAAAAGTTTCTCGCCTAAAAAAAACTCATCAGCCGCAAAAAGGATTGACATGAATATAATTCCGCCAAAGTATTCGTAGCTTTGCGCTTCGCTCTAGGGTATGCATATTGAACCCTGATTAAATAAGTTAATTTCTTTTAACGCTATTTGGCGAGGAACTTGTTTAAATAAAATAAAAACAAATAAGTTGGACAATCTGAAAGACATGTAATGATTTTATTGAATTGAAAGATTAAGGCCCGTTTTCTCAATGCGCTGTTAAATTGCCTGTTAGCTTACAGGGACTCATTTATCAAAAGCCTAAACCATATACAACACCCAAAATTCGATAATTCAGTTCAAAAATAAGGGGAGAAAATCCCCGCATCTAATCTTATTTTACAACAGGGTTGTTTTCGGCCCATTCTAATTCCCCATCAGAATTGCTCACAAGGAAGTCAGTCGATCATTGAACAACGATTTCCAAGACATGCTAAACTTGACATTTAATTATATAACCTTCAACTAGCCCGTAATTAAAATTTTAATTGAAATTTATTTGAATCTATGAGAGTTTCAAACGTCTCTCCGACATTTAATTACGGTTGTATTAGAACAGAGAAATCCGTTACAATGCAACACGACTTAAAGCAAGAACATTTTTGTCGATGACTATGATGCATCGCGGGAGGCGATTTCGTGGATCGTAATCGCTATGAATATCTCCCGTTCGTGTCAACATCCTTGTTTTCTTTTAAATTTTATCCCTCGTAACAAAAGGGCGCAAAAAAAGCACCTTTCGCATTTTTGAAATATATGTATATATGTAAATCTAAAGAATTCAAACCGTACATACTCGTACAGACATCTGCATAAAACAAACTAATTTTTTATAGTATTTTTCTCTTACTATATTGCATTAATAACCGATGCGCCGCTTGATCTATGCATATTTCAGAGAAGAACAAGAAACGCGATATTCGAGATTGGTATCATCAAACGAATAGCGAACGTTATCAGCATGAAGTACCTGTCGATAACACACAGGAAAGTCAAAGACGCGGCGACATTCCCATTATGCATGGCGACTGTGAAGGTAAGTAGTCTTGAAGAAATGTGGATGAAGCTGGAACATACTCGTACATACGAGTGCATACATAGTTTAAAGATACATCTTAAGCTCCCGCTAATTTTCAAGATAGAAGCCCTGTACGTGTAGAAGACATTCCATAGATCATAAAGGTATCAACGAATACCTTTAGGTTTTCTTTAGGTAAATTCATTTTCTTTTCATCTACACTAGACATACATTTATTTTTTTTACTTCATGTGTCAAAGTGTTGACAAACTTCTCTCTTTTATTGCTTTAATCTGTTTCTTAATCGCCGCTACTGCCCTATCTGTGCATCTTTGAACGTTTTGATATTAACAAGATGTGATTTTTAATTTCGAAAGCTTTGCGGTTTGTGAGTGTGTGCTTTGGATTGTAATATTTACTATGTTTTAAATTTGTTTATAGCACTTCAAGCGCATACAGACAGGTTTGTATATCTTTGAAGTATCTAATAAAAAGAAAAGAATTTCACAAGGGAGCGATTAAGACGCTGAACGGCAATCAGCTATAAATCATATTAACACATTTGATTTGAATGCACATAGGTCAGAACTTTATTTCAATATACTGACAAAATTACTTCTTTTTTGACTTCTGGAGAAATCTAGTCGGAAGAGTGTGATAAAAAATATTTGACTTGTCAGAACAGTACTCTCGCTGTATTTTTAACACTTTATTGAGATTTTCAGTCAGAGTATTTTTATTAGTGAGGGCGCATAATATCGATTTCGTTCGAATATCTAGTTGTATGTCAAAATATATGGCGAAATCGATATAGTGGTACGCGGATCACCATAAGACACCATAGACTTTTGAAATCACGAAAGTCGAACGATATACAATTTATGTTCCCAGTTTTATGTCGAGAATTTACTAGTTAGCAACTGAGACAGACATAAGTGGAAAAATCAAGTCGTCCTCCTTCCACGACCACTTAAATCGACAATAGGTCCTCCATCACTAACTTAGTAGCATTGAAAATGATTTTCCCTATTCCCATTAATTGATATCAGCCATAAATCTCCTGAACTTTATCCAGGAACCAGCAGCGTGCACGTACTCTTTTTCACAATAAATCGTCAATTCGTAATCTAATTTTCATGTTCTCTTGGATTTTATTTCATGATCGCACGGTGATTTGATGACGTTGACATTGCATTGCTGCCACCATCCTAATGAATTGAACACCGCTTGAAATGACTATGACGATACTATGATATGTCCCCGTATCGTCTCTGTGCACTCGTATCCGTATGCGCTGCATTTAATTCAAACAGACGCCCTCACACGATCCATGTCCGAATTGATGCAGATGGTGAAGTTACTTCGTGATGATGTCGCCCACCAGCGACAGGAGATCTCCAATTTGCGGAATATCATGGAAAATTGTGCCGGTTGTAAAGAGCCAGCTCCTCTACGCGAACCCGAACGATCCTGCAAGACAGCCAATCCATGCTTTCCAGGTGAGTACAATGATAGATGGAAATATTGTAGATCAGAAATAAAATTAAAAATACACATTTTTTCCCTCAAGTTAACATATTAACGAGCCAAATTGCTAAATTTTCGAATGGAATTGACAGTTTTACGAGTCAAATTAAAAAATTTCCAAATTTTATTTGATTGGGGATGTTCGTTTATTTAATTGATTAGCAACCTGGTTCGTAAATATGTTCATTTAGAGAGAAAACATGCCTTGAACCCTCCAGGGGCACGTTAACATCTCTAGCATTTCTATACCTTGTTGATATTTCAATTACATATCTAATTTTCGGAAGTGCAGTTGCTAGCATGCACCTCCTATCCGCGCCGTCTTTGTACTGACAAGCTCGGAGCACTGTGAGAGTTCTATTAGTGCTCACAGGTAGTTTTTGATCACGCCGAGATTTGATCTCCGAGCTCTAGATTAGTATCGTAGAGCGGTGACCGAACGATCACGCCCACCGAGCGCGACAAGGTATACAGGACACAATTTCGTCACCCCGCGATTCTACACAACAAAAAACATTGAAAAACACTTTTACAATTAATCTGATAGCTGATATCGACATTTTCAACCTTTTAAAAATCGAACACCCTAAACATAAGAAATCCACGGGCATTGCCTTCTGCACTGCGTGACAACGTCAATGGGTTGTAAGAGAAAATTTAAATAAAAACATCTACATATTTTCAATTTTCTTCCACAACCATCGACGTTATCACGTTGGATTTTTTAAATTCCAAATGGATGTCTTTGAGTGTTTATCATATCTTAGCTTTGTTTTTAACTATTAATTTACGACAATCGGCGCGCCTAATATATTACTTTGACTTAACCCCTATTGGGGCATAGTACATCAACTACTCTTGCGAGCCATCATGCTCGGTTCTGGCCAATGAGACGCAACTCTTACCCAGTAACTAACACTATTTCGCCACAGATCGCCGCCATTAGATTTTAGGATACCTCTTCGTCGGCTGTCATTGAGATTGGGGTCCGACATCATGGCATGTCCAGCAATGTGACCTATCCACTACCATTTCCGCCTGAGTATCAATTCGCCGATAAGCATCTGACCCGTACACTGACTCAGCTCTCCATTTCATATTGTTTCGGGGCAGAAAATTCAACAAAAACATGAGTTGAGTTGCAGATTTCTTGTAACCATTGCGGAAACTTTCCATGTGCTACTCACATACAACAGCATAGACAGTACCATTGGGAGCGAAACAAGCCCAGCTTGGTCTTAATACTGAGATAACTGCCTTGACATATTTTTGACAGCATGCCGAATGCGCATTTAGGCTAGTTGACACTATGGGCTAGTTGACACTATCCTGCTCGGTTCCACCATGTTCGCCAACAATGCTTCCTAGGTAGACAAATTGGTCCACCTTCTTCACAAGCTGTCCGTTGATACTGGATTTGGATTTATTCTTTTTTGCAATGGCGGGCTAAGAAGCCTGGTTTTGTTGTTGGTAATCCTTAGCTGAACCGTGCTCGCCTCGCTCTCAAGATCTAACGCCATTGCGTTTAGATCCATGATTTTGTGGAAGAGTAGGCATATATCGTCAGCGTAGTCAAGATATTGTAGGTAAGATGTTAAGGTCCATCGAATTCCTCTTTTTGGTTCGGATAGAGCTGCATGCAACACATCGCCAATCACTATGAGGAAAAGGATTGGTGAGTGGATGCGCCCCTGTCGGAACAAATTCTTCCGACAGTTTACCTTTATGCAAAATGCCACATTTCGCGCCCTCATAGGTTGCCTTTATAATAGTCAATACGACAATGCGTTCGTTTCGTCGGTTTTCGGTCTATTTTTATACAAAACGACACATGGGTTTTGATCCAGGTCTGCTATGGGATCTCATTGGATCAACGATGAAAGTGAATTGGTTGAACGTCAACTTTTTTCGCCTCTATACCTTTCTATACTGAGCCCGCAATTCGCCCCTACGCAGCGAAGTGTCTGTATGCAGTGGCGGATCTAGAAATCGAATATGGAGGGGGTCCGACGTTGTTTACTACCTGGAGCCGTAAGGGTACGTCCACACTTATTCAACTTTCGGTCCTTAAGAGGGATACGCGCATATGTGTTAGCATTTCTTTGGGGAGAAGCATGCAATGATAAACGTTCAAAATCTTGAATCATGGTTAGGTTAGGTGTAAGTGTTGCTGTGTTTAACACACCACACATGGACTGCAAATGCAATAGGTTTCGTTTTGCTATCTAAAGATACTCATTCCTTCCTCTTGCCAAAGCAGTGCAGGTGAAGAGAAAATAAAAAATACACTCATTCTTTTCCCTATATACGTAAACTTCTACAGTAGTTATTACAGTACATGCGAAGTCTCATGGCATGCAGTTCCGATGAATTAGTGCAACATCGCTTGTTGCACTCTGCTGGAGAACTTTTCTGCACTACAGCGGTGAAAATCACAATTTCTCTAGGTCATATCCACCCAGGTCAGAACTTCCGTAATCGTCGTAACCTTTGTCTGGAATACACTGCAATATTCAAAGAAACTGAAATAGATATTTAAATTAAGCTCATCAGAGAAAACTCTGATCCCTCACCATTTAGTTGTCTACAGCCTGAATTAAACCACTCATCAGTGCCGTATGTCAATCTTTGCATCTATTCCAGCAAGCAAGTGTTAGCCTCTGTACTTGGAGCAGTCCATTCGAAAACTACCCCAAACATGAGTAAAACATCTGCATAGAAATTTTGCCCTATCAGCAAAAACATTGGTAGTAGCCCAAATCGTTTGTTGTGAGAGGACATTCTGCAATACCTCACTAATAACCCCTGGAAATTTACCAGATGTCATGCATAAGCACAGACCTTTCAACGCGACACTTTCAAGTTTTGAAGCGTTATATTGAGAACTATGTTGTTCCAGAGAAAAAAAGCATTTCACCTTGCGAGGTATCCCTGCCCCCAAGTCTTCGTTCAGACTATGTTCCCAGACATTTTCGGGTATTTCCTCGAATATTTCAAGACCAAACTCTATATACCAAACATTTCGGAGGGGGCCCGGGCCTACTTCTGGATCCGCCGCTGTCCGTATGGTGGCTGTTTGAGTTCAAATCCGTGTCATTCTTTTTAAAACTGACCCGTCTAAGAGTGAATCGAAAGCGGTTTATACAGTCAGGGGCAATTTCTCATGGTAAAGTGTCTGAAATTTATTACAACGTGGTATAATTTCCACCCATAGAGGGAGAATTTAAAAGTGCATACAGTTAAAGAGAAACATAAACCAAGTGACAATAGGCGTGTTTTTTTGGGAATTTAGCCGGTGTAGGGTAAAATAACACACGCGTTACACCAACAACATTAACCTGGAGTAAGGTGGCTATTCTACACTCGATAACCCCTCAATAACTTCCACATGCATGACACATAGATGGCCTTAGTGTCGTGTGGAATCGAATATGCACGCTTGTGTTTTTTGCCAATCAGGCAAGTTCATTGCTAAACTAATATTACGTCTTGCTCTGATAAGGCGATGCCTATTATTAAATAATATATTTTCAATAGGATTACCAAAAATATTAATAGAAAAAAATATAAGAATTTTCTGGGGACCGAACCCGCGACCCATTTGGATAGAGCTACACTTGTGACTGTCACTGATAAAGAAAACGTTTGAATGATGTTTGTTAAGTTAGAGCGGTACGCCGAGTTTCTTAAACGTCCGCCGTAGCGTTCACTTGACATCAAGGTGAACAATTTGACGATTCGGAATTTAACCTGGATGCATCCCTAGAGCGTTTTTTTGCGCAACCAGGGCAGGGACCCTATATGGTTACACAAAAAAACGTCCCTAATGAGTGCGTTCTGGATGCAAGTTGCTTTCAAATCAATTCAATTTCAGATTGCATGAAAAACAAGAACTGAGCAAATAAATCAGAAAATTTTTCTGATTTATTTCCCCTCTTTTAGATTTACATACATGCATCTGAACTGCTGAATACTTTTGTGGAACATTTAAGATCCAGACCGCATTAAATGGTTGCGATCCCAAAACACCAAAATCAGCAACACGGTCCAGTTCCGATCCAGGCCCAAGTCCGTGAATCATCACTTGTCTCAGAGACGGCTATGATCCATCCAGACCTATCAGCTGACATTCGAATTGCATTTGTTCTCTGCGAATACTGCGACTTTCACAAATTCACAAAAAAACGTCTTTACCACAAAATTTACACACGATAGCAACTGAAAACTGGCAACCGCATAGCTAAAGAACACCACAACAACTGAAACACGCCTACAGGTATCAGCTGTGAGCTGCCAGCATAGTTTAGGTAAAATGGACCGGAAAAAATATTTTATTATGAAAAAAAATGACGTTTGCTGGATCATGTTCCAATGGATCGGAAGCGCACTGGAAAGTGTTTCTAAGAAAATCAGAAAAAAGATCCAAGAATCAGAAAAGTCGTCGAAACTCGCTCAATATTGATCGCTGCGTCGGCGCCGCGCCGGCCCGCGGTTGTTATCCAAATGGAACTGAGCCGCTAAATAGTTGACGATTGCTGCGCCGGCCGCGCTGTCGTTGATGCAAAGGATAATCTGGACGGTTTTCCGTTTAGTGATATTTAATGGAAATAAACTCAATTGCTCTAACCCCTTGTTTGGCATAGCGCGTCAACTGTTCCATGTGGCCCGGTTAACGTTTCGTTGGCATAAATTGGTTTCGGAGAATGCAGTTGCCAGCATGCACCTCCTGCACATCCATGGCCACGAACGTCGTCGTGGACGGGATTCGAACCCGACACGCCGGTCGGCAAACATGAGACTGATGCCTCAACACATTGCGCTACCGTTCGTGAATTTCCGAGCCCTTATTTATAAATTTCTTCATAATACATTTCTTCACTTTTCCATTAAAATCCTTTTTTTTTTCTCAATCACCAATTACAAGCCTTTTCCAATGAAATGTATACCATAATTTCCTTATTAAACTGTTAAGCCACCGCGAGGCTCCATAGTCAAGATTTCCTTTTATTTATAGCGTCATTGCATTAAATCGCTATGCACCGTGTTGTGATAACAACCTACTCATTTGGATAGAGAGTAGCGTGCACGCTTCGAGTGATATTCGTTCACTCAGCCGAGATGAGCATAAGCCATCATCGTCTGTGGGAACGTGTATAAGCTCAATCCGCCTTCGACTCCTTAATAAGAAGCTGAATCAGACGGAATACCTATATTTATGATATTTATTATCTTTTTGTTTTCATTTTTAATTTTTTTTTCTTTTTTTTTCTTTATCGTGCCTCCTTGATATGTCTATCAAATGTGATCAGGTGTGGAGTGCTACGATACAGGTGCTGGAATGAGATGTGGACATTGCCCTCATGGATATGTTGGTGATGGACGAACATGTAAACCAGGATACACATGTGCCGATAGACCATGTTTTGCGTAAGTATAAACAAGAAATTCATAATTTTCTAGTATAAATCATAATGCATCATTAGCCGTGTATCTTTGTGAGCCGAACATATTAATAGCAGAAGAAAAGGAACATAATTTAGGCGAAACTGGGGTAGTTCCTTGGTTCAGTATGTGTCTTGGGTTAAATTAGCCCTCAAAGCCCCAAGTCAAATTTTAAGTTCAGAATTAAATTTTGAGATATTCAGAAAATTATAAAAATTTTGATTTACACACAATGACATGTCCTATTAAACCATCACTCGTCCCGTTCATCAGCCTCCGTCAAAATTTTGACAGGTGTATTGATAATAACATCGGTCGTCTTCTAGGGACTCCTTCACAGTTCAGTCATCAATCATTAACTTAAATTTTCTTGTATCAGCTAGCTTGGTCAACAACGCAACCTTCTTCAAGATGCATGCATATAAATTCAAACATTGTGATGAAACCTACTGGAACTAGAAAAACATTTGATTAACATTTTTTCTCTTAGCATGTGCTATCGTAGTTGAAAAGCAGTGTTAAAAAAAACCTGAAAGCAAACGTCAGAATTTGAGATAGAAAGATATAGTGGGAGTATTAACACAAACAATGGTTCAAACGTTGAATAAGTTGTACGCGTGCCCAAAAACATGCTAATAGGCTTTTCATCACAACATGAAAAATTAACGATAAGTGCATTAAGATGAGATTCAATTAGATTTTGTACCGAAGGCACACACATTCAGTCTTTCGATTCTTCATTACAGAACAGAGAACACTACTGATTACTATATAATGAACATTATTGTGATGGTTAATGTACGCACAGTTATGGTCTCATGCAAAAGGGACCTCAGATTGAGATTTGTATCAATTGTCTGAAAAGCTGTGTGCTGTTCCATCATTCATTATACTATTTACCTATACATACAACACGTCGTACGAGCCGAGTCATTTCATCATATAACCTTCTTTCCATCAAACCGCAATTTACAACAAGCGCGGCTTTCTTGCCACAGATAATAATACAAAAAGAGATCTAAACCTCCCACACCCATTAAAGTTTGAACGAAAAGTGCTTCCCATAAATAATGGGATAAAAAGAATAGAAAATGAAGGAAGAAAAAAAGACTGGCTATAGTATCCGCGTTCCTCCAGGTGTGCATAATAATTTACCTTTTGTAGCATGTTGGGCATCTGGTTTACATTCGAAGGTGTCAACCATAGCCAAGCCGACAGAAAAACTGACTACACGAAATTATTACTATAGTCTTAAAATTCATAATAAATGGATTTTCAATCATGTCGCGGTGATTTTTATCACTTTTGAAGAACAAATAAATTTTACATTACGACTGGTCAAACATAAATGGTGGTGTTGGAAAAGGAGCGATATTTTTTTAGTTCTGTAGAAATTCCTGTAATTTGAAGACGGGTCAAATAACGACAGCAGTATGAGTATTTACATGAACCTAGTACCCTATTACATACGGTGTAGTGAAATGTGAATTTTCATGATGAATGATTGAAGTATTTTGGAGCGACGGGCAGCATACCCAGCAAGATATTTGTCTCCGATACCCAGTGGAATCGAAATGTCTTCGGTCCTATAGAGGTTCCATTCGTCGGTTCGTCTCCAAAGCTGGAAAAATTCAAATGTTTTCGATTGTATATCGATATAAGACATCGATTGGTCTCTGATATTTAAGTAATCGAAATATCATACATCGATTCTTGTAATCAATTTGCCTGAAATTTAAATTTATTTAAAAGTATCTTTGGCGACGTATTGTATATTCCTAGCAAGAGATGTGTCTCCTATACCCAGTGGAATCAAAAAGTCTTGGATTCTGAAGCGATTCCATACATCGATTTTTCTCCAATGCCTAAATAATAGGCACCATGAAATAAGGTTGGAAATAAGGCGTTAATGGATAATTTCGGTTGAAACCGAAAGTTGCCCTGCATAGATTCTTTCGGTTTCACACTCAATGCTTAATTTCGTTTAAAACGAAGGTGAGTATGCACTTGCCTATTTTCGCCTTACTTCGCATACCTTATTTCGGTTTGAAATTGTGCATAGCCAGAAAAAAAATGCTGGATGCAGATATGATAGGACGAAACGGCTGCAGGTACATGTACAAAGAGTGAAACGGGCGACCTAGGGCTATATGCGAGGGTTCGCAACGCCCTAGGAGCGGAGCTAGCCCAGCTCGTTCCAAACCGAAATTATCCATGCACACTGGTGCGATACTGCGGGTTGTGAATTAACAGTCGCTTGTGTGGGCTTCGTTTGCTACGCTCGCTCTGCGCTTAAGGGATCACAACCCTCAGTATCGCACAAACATGAACGCTCGCTCTGGGTACAACAGTCCCTTGTGTGAGCTCCGCTCGCTTAAGGGATCATAACCCTCAGTATCGCACATACATGGACGCTCGCTTCGGTCGCTCTCGGTACAACAATCCCATTGTGGGCTTCGCTCGCTACGCTCGCTCCGCACTTAAGAAATCACAACCCTCAGTATCGCACAAACTTAAACGCTCGCTTCACTCGCTCTGGTCACTGCATGGCTATTTTCGTTTATATCCCATGTCTTATTTCGATTTGAAACCGATGTTGCCTATGAGTAGCTTATTACGTTTATTTTCCGAAAGTATCTATTTATTTCGTATGCCTTATTTCGCTATGGCTTATTTTGGTGCCCCTAAATATTAAATGTCTTCGATTATACTGGGTGGCGCAAAAGAAACGAAGGAGTTTGAATAGTCTATAATTTGTCTTAGCCTTTATTTTTGAATCAATCGAATTTCTTTTTTTTTTCTTAGTACACTTCATAAATGGGGAATTTTGCTAATTTAAACGTGAAAAATAATAGGGCGTAAATGGTGCCCAATTTCAGATTCGCATAGTCGCGCTCTTTCTAAAACATTTTCCATGATTTTTTTCAAGATTTCAGGAGGTATCGCTCGAATTTCTTCACGAATATTATTTTTTAGTTGGTGCCTTATCCATATACACACGTTCTTTCAAATATCCCCAAAGGAAAAAAATTGGGAGCGGTTAAAACCAGCGAATGCGGCGGCCAATTAAAATCGCTGTTTCTTCAAATAGTTAGCCGAAAATGTCCTGTAACAACGACATTGTTTGCCTTGCTGTGTGCGCTGTGGCTCTATCTTGTTGCAGCCACATTATGTGTATATGAATAAGCCACAGACCATACCCCAACTAAAAAATTATATTCGAGAAGAAATTCGAGCGATACCTAATGAAATCTTGAAAAAAATCATTTAAAATGTTTTAGAAAGAGCGCGACTATGCGTAGCTGAGATTGGGCACCATTTACGCCATGTTATTTTTCACGTTTAAATTAAGGAAATTCCCCATTTATGAAGTGTGCTAAGAAAAAAAAAATAAATTCGATTGATTCAAAAATAAAGGAATTGTAGACTATACCCCTTCGTTTCTTTTGCGCCACCCAGTATATCGATCTTTGTAGTCGGATTGTCTATGGAGTGAAAGTAATCAAAATGCCTTTGAACATACATCGATATTTGTAATCAATTTGCCTGAAATTTAAATTTATTTTAAAGTATTCTTGGCGACGCATATTGTCATACCATCAACAACCAATTATGTTTGGTTTAGTTTTTTTTTCAATAAGCCAATAATATAATACAGTCCGCCGTTGAATGAAAAGTGCCGTGAAATCAATACAAAATTTTTAAACCGGTTAAAAATAAATTTTTCCGTAAAAAGTTTCGAAAGCATTTTACACGAGATTTCACGACACTTTTAGTTTCAGGACGAACTGCATACCAGGCTTAGGTATTGATTCTACACACTACCTACAGTCATCGATCCTAATTCGATCTCAATGTCGATTCTACGTTGACTGTGGTCATCAGTCCTAATCCGACCTCGGTGCCTATTCTACGTTGACTACAGTCATTCATCCCAATTCGATCCTAGAGTCGATTCCACATTGACTCCAGTCATCGAACATAATTCGACCTAAGAATTGATTCTACATCGACTACCGCCATCGATTTAGTAATCGATTCTATATTGACTGCAGCTATCGATTGCAGTCATCTATTTTGGATCGATTCCTGTCCTCATTTTTGGTAACGCAAAAGCGCCCAAGCCCACACAAATGTCTCCGACGTTTCATCGATATAGTCATTCGATTAGCAGTCAGTCTTCGATCTTGGATCGGTAAAGTTTTGATTCTTGCCTGACTGGGTAAGGAACCTACTTTGATATTTCAGATAGAAGTAATTTGAGCACACTCTTGAATTAAAAAATAGTCCACCGTTTAGAATATGTTAATACGGCAGACAAGAAATCGTGCCTTTATGACGATGAAGGATCTGGAGGTATATAGGACTAAAAAATTGATTTAGGCTACCTCCAGAGAATTATAGTACTTCTACATATTTCCACCAAATTTCATGCATGTAGCTTCGGCGGCTCGTGAGATATTTCATGGACAGACAGACAAACGGACGCATGACTGATTTCATAAGGGTTTTTTTACAAAACCCCAAAAACGGACACGAATATACCTTAGACGCTTGGGAGACTTTCGCTGTACTACAAGAGAGTCCGGCGAACCTTCTTAATACCAACGAATTAAACTTCTAAGATTTCTTGCGACTGTGTCGAATATCAGGTAATGAGAAAGGTACTTTTTATAAAATTGATAACCAGGTAAGGATTAGTAGCTAACGTACTGAGGAAGGGAGTAAGTTGCTCCAGTAATATATTATATACGAAGTAATAAAATTATTTGTAGTTAGGAAATAGCTACGTGTTTTATTATATAAAACCACTACAAGTATCGGGGAAATAGGAATAAATCCTAGTTCAGCACTATGAATTTCCGAAATTGTTACCAAAAGGGTTTCCTATGAGCTGGAAAACTTGCTTAGTTATAAGTTTCAACAGAATTTAATTCGTTAAATTCGATTGAACTTGGAAGTAAATGTTATCGTGAAAGTTGCTTCCATTCATCCAAGTTTTCTGCCACTTTTGAAAGTGATTGATTTGGTGGTTTTTTGCCTTAACCCCTTGTGGGCCATAGTGCGCTAACTACTCCTAAAAGGCATAAAGAAATTATCTTTAAAAGACATAGTTGACGTTTCGCCAGCATTTACATAACAGGTTTCGAATGATGCATGTTGCTGGCATACACATCCTGTCCATTTAGTCGCATTCTACGACAAGCCACAAAAGACAGTTGCTTATTTTTATGCACAGCACAGAGAAAATTTATGTTTTTGAATTTTCTTAGATCTTTTTTCTCTCGCTTATGTTGTTAGGGCATGTTTGACCTGATCGACTAAATAAATTAATTAATTGGGTATCCTTCCATGCCCTAAAAATTGATTTCTAATTAAGAATCCTAATATTGTTTTCAAAACACTTTCAAAAACGTAGGAACGAGTGAAATATCTGATCAATATCTCACCAACATCATCACAAAGATATTTAGTAGATTTATTACTGAATATCCTACATCTCAGCTTATGTATGTATATCCTATCGGCGAAAACCTTGTCAACATCGCTATAAATCACAAATTTATCCTTTTGCTGACAAATATGGAATGAGTCCCACGGGCAATCATGTAGGACGGTACAATCGCGAAATCTAATGGATCAACCGAGAATCCTCAGGTACGACTACTTATCTTAGCGGCGCGGCGGCGACAACAACCAGAAAACATGCCATCAAATGGCAGACTTTCAAGTCCATCTTAAAAGAAAAATCAAGTCAAGTTCGCCTACGCAAAGAAGTCATAAGCTCGTTGTGAGTTTCTGCGTTCTTAGGTGGTGCAATAGCTTTGCGTGATTTACACATGCAACATCACTCGCACTGGCCGCCGTAGTAGTGGCTAAAGATAGTAAGATCAACATACAAATCTACCAGAGTAGGTTACAGTTTATCACATAATACGACTGACTGGATAACAAAAGTGAAATAAAAAAAACAACGCGTTGACATTTTATATAAATAAAATATATAAATAACTGGCGCAACAGTCGAAATTGAACCATGGCCTCGAGATAAGTTAGCATCATCTCATTTTTTAGATCGTGACGGTCTTGTGCAGAGGTGTGTGATCAGCATTGCTCAACCGAGTTATTTACTCCATAAATGGGTACTCATTTAACAGCCGAGTGGGCTCATAGTTCGACACGTAAGTCCCCTTTTTTATCGAAAACTACCGCATTCAGTAGGAATCGAACCGGGTCCCAGTGCGTAGAAGGCGAACGTGCTAACCGTTGCGCCATACGGACTATTTTATATAAATAACCAGGAGAAAGCTGATCAATTTTAGTCCTTTAAAATAAAAACAAATCTTCGGCGCTACATTCGAAATATTTCATTAAATTTTCAGATTTTGCTCAGGACAGACTATACAATTTAATGATCATTTCATATGTTTATTTGCCATAACGACCATTGATCTTAAATCTTAATCCTTTCAATAATCAGTGAAGATAATGGAAACAGATCAACGAGCTGCTCTATCTTCGTTTCTTCGTTAGACATAGCTGATCCTTCCCTATAACCCAAAAGTGACATATCAGGAGTAGTTCAAGTAATTTCTAAACTTTTCCGCTTCTTCTGACTTCTTATCAGTTTCTGAATATACCTTACGGATCTCAGTTATCAACACTGGTCCAACTTCATCCAACTTTCTCACGGCACAAATTGTATCTCGAGGTTGATCTGTCCACCACAATCAATACAAATCGACCGTACCTTTTAGGTAAAATCCAACTCTCGACCTACACAGGTATTTTATGTTAATAAAAGACTTCAGGTTCCCAGGTCCGGATTGCATTCACTCCCTTCATACCATGTACTTGGAAGCATTCTGCGCCAGCCGCGAGATACTCTTGTCTTCTGGCGCACCACACAGTGCCCTGCTAATCTGTAGTGTTGGTGTGCAACAGACACGATCACCGCCGCCACACAAATTCAAGAAGTCGAAGGCGGAGGAAAAACCTTCGAAATTTTCGATAATCTCAAATCTGATATGATTAGACAGGACAACTCTTTTAGATTGTCCAATCTTTAAGATCCTTTCTATCTGATTAGATGAGCCGTTGACCACGCTAATCAATTGAAATTAATACTTTGATTGACCAGATGGTCATGGAATTTCTTGAATTTGTTTTTTTTTTCTCCGGTTGGTTAAAAAAATACAACCGTCTTTTGAATGATTGCTGTTCGGTGTGGACTACAAGACAGAAATGAAATAAATATTTTTAAATTATTTGGCTCTGCAATGGAGTACACAACAACAACACAGGGGAAATGATCATGTTGGAGGTTTCTGGACTCTCCATAATGGAAACGCGCAATGGTAAGGCAAGGTTCAAAGGAATACACGAGTGTAAGTGGTGAAGTTGTTTTGCCCGAGGGTTGATAGTTGAATCCGTGGGAATGGCCTATCAATTGTTTGGAGATGATGCGATAGTAGAAGAGGATATTGGTCGTTTAGGTGGATTATGTGATTGTAAAAGCGGATTTAAAAGTAATTGTGGAAGCAAATATATGCTTTTACGACCTTTGTTTAAGGTAAAATGCGGAAATCTATGGGGACCTTGCTGTATTATGGCTACTATAGAAACGATGATAATTTACATCCTAATAGAGCCAGTAACTAAAGCCGTCCTATTCAAAATGATTTTTGTACTTCTGTTACTGGAGACTGTGACATAGACTCTTTCAATAAACTCCCAAGGGCTTGAGATGTCCCAAACACAGAACCAGTACACCAATATGTTCTACTAGCATTTGAAGATACAAACACACTTTCCTTCTTGCATTGAAGGGTTCTGGCAGCTCTTGGTCGTTGTGAAACGGGTCGCTCCGGTGCGTAGAACCGGCTGCAGCAGGAACGGTCTTCAAAAGGAAAAACTTAACCGTCTCGGCGTCTAAATTCTCGGCAACCCTATTTACCACCTGGGCGAAGGAAGTCAAGATGCAGCTTGGAATCTCGATTGACAATCATCCAATTCCTACTATAAACCATCCTAAAATACTAGAAGTCACGCTGGACAGCATGGCCACATCATCACCCCATGCCTCAACCATGTGCAACAGGATAGAAATAAGATCCTCAAAGCCTTGGCCGGTAGTACCTGGGGCAAGGACAAAGAAACTACTGGTCACGCATAAAGCAGTCCGTAAATTATTGGCCAACTATGCAGCTCCTCTCCGATACGCAATTTTAATATGAGTTTTATTGATTATGTTCAATGACCTACCCGCTACCCGCGCTAGCTCACACCCCATAGGCGGGTAGCTTAAGTATGATACACTCCTAGTACCAACCAACAAATGGAGCCATGTTTCCTTCATTTTTTGTTTCCATCACCAAATATTGCCACTCGTCACCTGGGGTATAAACGTTTTTTAGCATGAAACACATCGCTAGCTTTGATTCAGTGAGATACCAAATTATAGCGCTGAATAAATTGAACCGGATGAATTAGTCAAATTACCGACGCGTTTCAAGCCAAAAGGAATTTAACGAATTTTAGCGATAGAGTTTTAGTTTCAGTCGGAAGATGTTGTGGCTTAATATTATGTCCCGCACCATTTAACGTAATAATATGCCACACCTCCCGATTTGTCGCAGGTAGGCGCAACAATAGGGTCAACACACAAACATCTATGGCCACGAACGCCGTGGATGGGACTTGAACCCGTAGCGACCATAGTCAGACATGAGACTGACACCTCTAAGCACTGAGTTGCGGATCTAATGATTGCCATTAAAGTGCAGCTCAAACTCTGCTAATATCAATAGAAATTCCTATTTTAAAGTGTTACTCTAAATCTGTAGTAAAGAGCTGTTTAAATTCAAAATTGTTTGCCTTATATTATATATTATATTACAGTGAAACCTCTCTACAACGGACAGTCACGGTGCCGACAAAATTGTCCTTTGCAGGGGGTTGTCCGTTATGGAGAGGTGGACGAAAACGTTGGTTCAAAAATGTATACACTGCTCAGAAAAAAAATGTAAGACACCCACTTTTCTTCCTACTGAAGAGAGCAGGGAAGGCAAAATTGCAGTTTTTACTACTAGTGTAGGAAGGGTGAAAAAAGCCTTCAAAAATCGTTTTTGTGAGTCACGTCTCTCACCAAAAAAAAATATCTCACGATTTTTAAAGGTGAAAAGCCACATAAATTGACTCTCACCTGTTGATTTTCGCCAAAAAACATCAATTGGCATATGAGAAAATGGAGGAGGAGGAGGTCTTCCTTCTTCAAAGGATCTAGAACAATTAACAGTAATTATGGTTTGTTAGGAGGGTGGAGAAGAGAAAACGAACGTTTTCCACCCTGTGCACTTCAACCAACATTGACATTTGACGGCAGATGAATCACGGCGTGGGAAGCAACTCCCTTGTAAACTGTTGTCGGGCGATTTGGTGCCTTGTGGTCAATATCAGTCATTTTACCGGACATCTGCAAAATAAACATCATTACCTCAGCTAGAAGCTTCAGTCGAACTCATGATCATTTTTTCCAGTAAGGGATGTGTTTTTACGATTTTTTAAGGCTTATAGCTGCATAAATTGGTCCCCACCTATTGATATTCCTTCCGACCGATCAATAAAAGACATTAGATTAGAGTTGCTGCATTTTCAAAGTTATTAAAATGTCCGTTCAGGAGAGGTAAATTTATTTTTTGTTGTCAATATTTAGGCTGTCCGCGTCCGTTGCAGAAGGGGTTTATATGCATTGGATTCCTATGCCTTACGTTCGGGACTTTTCAAAATTTTCCGTAATGGGGGTTGTCCGCTAGAGAGAGGTGTCCGCTAGCAAAGGTTTCACTGTACATATATTATAATGTGTAATTCTTAAAATGAAAATATGTAACGGACGGTTTGGTGGGCCTCCGAAGTTGCCCGTGGGGACGGAGCCTAAGATAGCATAGTGACCGTGAAGGTCGGGCCGTGCCATCTGGCGAAGAAAAAGGCTCCTCAACGAGCTGAGCAGCGGCATATGCTTGCTGTAGCTCAGTTCGGAAGACGTGGGCGGGGTTTTCGCCACTCGTTGCCCCTGTGCTTTACGTATTAACAAAAATTCATAGGCCTGGGGATAACAACACAAACAGGGGAGGTAAAAATGGGGTACCTATGATTAAAAAATGAGGCGATAAGGATGGAATGGTTGACAGACGGCGCAGATTTCCTCGCGTTCGCATCAGGGTCCAGACGTAATGGGACTCTCGGCCTCTGGTTTCGTACCATCGACAGATCCTTACTCTTCAGGTGCTGCCATAGATCTGCCGGTGGAAGCAGCATTACCATATGGTCCATTGCAGGTGGTTCATTACAATGTAATGGACGGTTTGGTGGGCCTCCGAAGATGCCCGTGTGGACGGAGCCTAAGGTAGCATAGTGACCATGAAGGTCGGGCCGTGCCATCTGGCGAAGAAAAAGGCTCCTCAACGAGCTAAGCTGCGGCCTATGCTTGCTGTAGCTCAGTTCGGGAGACGTGGGCGGGGTTTTCGCCACTCGTTGCCCCTGTCCTTTACGTATTAACAAAAATTCATAGGCCTGGGGAAGACAACACAAACAAGGGAGGTAAAAATGGGGAATAAAAAAAAATAGTCGATCAGGATGGAATAGTTGGCGGACGGATCAGACGCCCACGCGGTCGCACCTGGGTCCAGGTGTAATGCGACCCTCGGCCTCTGGTTTCGTACCACCACAGATCACTACTCATTAGGTGCTGCTACGATCTGCCGGTGGGAGCAGCACAACCAGACCATAATATGGTTCATTACAAATCCTTTAAAATGGATAAATTAGTGATAACAAACCCCGTATATCATTTCATATGCCCAGGGAAATAACTTGCGTGTATTATCAATATTTATTTTCAATTCTTGCAGTATATGTGCTTAACCGTCATAAATGCATTGCACCATTAATCTACTAATAAATGATCGAATGTTTTTTTTTACAATATGTATCACTCCATATTGTAAAAAAAAATTCCAGAAACAAATATTTCAATTTATTTATGTCTTTATATTTGTCTTCAACAGCGATGTACAATGTTATGACACTGTCGAAGGCGCCCAGTGTGGACCATGCCCGCCAGGATATGAAGGTGATGGCAGATCGTGCACCTTGAAGAACCCCTGCCATGACAGTCCGTGCCCACCAGGTAAGAGAACTCAATCACTCCAGTCATGATCAATTACATGTGAAATTTATTGCAAACACATACCATATACAAAATGTATGTACTATACTGTAGTAGTTATGATAAATTGAAATATCTTTTGTAGAAACTATTTGTTTTGCATGTTCCAATCAGATTTTTTATTATTTCATATTTGTTTTTATAAATACTCTTGTTTTTTTTCTCGATGCAAATTTGAATGGCTTGAATGTGGATATCATCTTCATTTGCAACCATATGTTAATATATTTTATATGTAATCGGTACGGTGGAGCCAACCTGTGCTGCTTTCAGCCACCAATCGCGCGACAAGTAACGTCTGTCTTGAAAAATTATATTGTACATATGCAACTGGTTAGTATATGTATCTTGTTAGTCAAGAAATTTGCATGGCCAATGCATGTGGTTTTTATTAAAAAAGAATCTTTAGAAGAAACACCCAAAATTGCGGAGAGCCAATGATCACGTTAGGAAGAAAAAAGATTTGGGGAGGTTACCAAAATTTGGATATTGGGCGGCGTATAGCAAACGAAGTGAAAGACTTAATAAAATTGTTAAATATAAATATATATTTGTAATATTGTAACTAGTGTTTCATAGTTGAATTGCAAATGTAAAATCGTACGTATACCTTATTTCCTTTCCACTGCATATATCTAGTATATGCGTTTTTCCGTGACTCTATCCAGTGTAGGTTAACGACACACTTTTTACAAACAAAATGTTACATGATCTTGCCCATTTATTTTATCAAGTTTTGGATTTAAAACAATTTGTAATCAAATTTAGCCATTTTTGCTGTACTTCAGCTTGAAGGCTTAGCAAATCATCCTTACCACTTTAATCACTTGCATTTCAATGGTTCTGGGTGTCAAGATATAACGGCGTTGAAACAAATGCATACCTACTACACAACCTGTCCATCAATGGTCTTTCTAAAGATCATCCCCTTTAATAAAAGCGCCAACTACATCCTTTCAACTTCACCTCCTTGTACTGCTGATAGGGTGTTCAGCATTCTCAGTAATGTATTTTCATCCTCCTCGACATTCCCTGTCCATCATAAACATAAACATGCCCCTAAGTTGTTATATATGCCCGCATTAAATACTTACATTCGACCATTAAAATAAATTATACCGACATCGGTTTAGATAAGAAATCAAAAGATTTCTCACTAACAGCTTTGGAATTAAATGGTCTACGCAGTAAGATACGTGCATTATGTCGCATTAACAAAAGATACCGCACGCGATCAATTTAGTTTAGACTGTGGAAGGTCCCTTGAGCCTAGCCTACGTATAGCACTGTGTCGGTAACAGGTACAGTACGGGTTACGGGTGGATGCCAATGTCAAGTATCTGTTGTTGTTGTCTACGCTGTGGACATTCACCGGGACACATACGTACTTCACACATGGCAATAATAATGACCAGCAAAAGGACCGATTCATTGTCAGACATAATAAAATGAGGGAAGGCTGTCATAGATTGTTTTCCTGGCCACCACCTTCGTTTATCTACGGATACAATGCCAGAAGTTAAAGAGATTTTTATCGTCTCGGGCAAGGCCAGTCATTTAAGAAATCAATTGACACCCAAAGTTGAAAGGGAAACATTTATTCAAACCAGTTGTTCATAGTGCGGAGGACCGTCACTTATGTGACTTAATGGTGTACTCTCTTGATAACGATCGGACAAAATACCATTCACGTGAAATATTGTTTTTCATTTTCTTTTGCGGTGATATGGTGGCGATGTGACAGATATTTTAGTAGATTCTCCAGGATAATTGATTGTTTGATGAAAACATACATTGTTACATTATATGAATTAAAAGGCCGTTTGTTTTGTTTAGGTTGATAACATAATGTTGTTATAAGAAAGTGCTTAATTATTCAAGGTAGGACATTTGCAAAAATCTTAAATGCTCTTTTACCCCATATAAAAGCACCACTTTCAACTCACATATCCTAGAAACTGGAGCGGATTTTCGAAAAAGGCCTATAGTACATTTGGGGGCTCTGCTAATACGTAATACAAAAATAACTAAAACTAGGGCGACGACAACTTTTATTTGATTTTCGCAGGTACCCACAGAAAATAACCGCTTTGAACCCGCATATCCTGGAAATATCAGCAGATTTTAAAAAATATACAATTGCGTACATTTGGGCGTTAGGTTACGTTAAAAAGGCTGCTGTGTAGAACACAGCACACATAGGCCACCAATAGGTCCGTTATGATACCTCAATGTCATAAGAGGCTAGTCGTCAAACCACCCGGATCTATCAATATAGCGATGTATTGTAGATTACCAGCACTTACGCCTTTCAAGTCATCCAGATCAAGAAAGTAAAGGGAACCTAGAGTATCCTTTCTTCTACCGGCCAGAGCAGGGCAGG
Source organism: Chloromyia formosa (assembly GCA_964017055.1). NCBI lineage: Eukaryota > Metazoa > Arthropoda > Insecta > Diptera > Stratiomyidae > Chloromyia > Chloromyia formosa. The sequence goes on along the minus strand of OZ024816.1, from coordinate 22,297,236 downwards.
TGCACAGGAAGTGAGCTATTGTCTCCTCCTCGTCTCCACAGCTTCTGCAGTGATCATTATACGGAAGCCGAAGACGCCTGGCATGCTCACCTATCAAGCAATGTCCTGTAATGATCCCCACAACCACAACCTTCCTTAGATGCCTTCTCTCCAGCATCTGCAGCCCTGAAGAGCGGCTGGGATTAAAGGCCGGCCAAATTTGCCTTGTAACATTACATGTAATATAGTTCCATTTAGCCATTCGATATTAGCACGGTTTAGTGCGTTTGTCTTGATCACCTTCTTACAAGCTGCCATCGGTATTTTGACAGGGCGAAAGCACTCTATGTCCACATTGGTGGTACCCACCCGAACCAGCTCGTCTGTCCGGCAGTTACCGCTGAAACCACTATGCCCTGGTATACAGCACAAAGTGATGTTGAAAAAGTCGCTGAGTTCCTTGAAAGCAGAGCGGCACATCACCACGGTTTTCGAAGTAGAAAGTGCAGCGTCTAGGGATTGTATCGCCGCCTGACTATCGGTATATGTAGATAGTAATAGTCCTAGCAAATACGACATTACAGCGCAACTAAGCCAAAGCTTCGGCAATTGCAGTGATCTCCGCCTGGATGACACTACAGAATGCTGGAAGACGGAGTGACAAGCCAAAATCCAGTCCCTCTGAAAAGATACCAGCGCCCACAGCTTCTTCTGCTTTCGAGCCATCCGTAAAAAAGCTTATAGCTTCCAACTCTGGGGTACTGTTTACGCCACAGTCTTGTCGAGATGGTATTAGGCTGGTATAGCCTTTGTCGAAGGAGTACACCGTTTCTTTTGGAATATCAAGATTGTCTACTAAGCCGAGTGGCCAATAGTAGTCATTTTCCACTGTCTCGTTTCCCGAAGACGGATGGCCGTGATTGCAGCCAACTGTTCGACCAAGATGTTCAAGGGAAGCAAATTAAGCATTACTCCAAGAGCAGCAGTTGGTGTGGTCTTGAGAGCACTAGTGATAGCAATACAGGATAATCTTTGAACTTACATTTGGGGGACTGTATTAAAAATACAAAAATAACCAGAACTAAACAGTTGCCGGTGTAGTCCAGACAGCCTTATCGATAAAAAGCTTTTGCTACTGAGTTCTCCCATCCTTACTTTGATGTGCATTTTATGGAAAACTTTTTTAAGACTCGCATCTCATAAAACGTTGAAGTTGTAGATATCTTGTGGATTATTTTTAATTGTGGTCACTGTTATGCTCCGTTTACATGTGAACATTGAGCCAAGCACGAAAAAATGCCATCGAAAAGTACCAATAACAAAAAGATACCTTCTGTTCTTACATGGCCAACATGAATTCACGAGCATTTGAGTCGTTTCCACGAGAGACGGGAACCCCTACAGCTTCTTTCGTTACCGATTTCAGCTCAAAAATCTGTTTAAACCCGATTTTTTTAACTTTACCGTTAAATATCTTAAGACGCGTACACGTGATTTTATGTGACATTTTACCCTTGCTTTGTTTAGAAGGTCAAAAGGAACGTGTATGCGAAAATTCAGCTTATTTTCTTAAATTCAGAGGTTTACCCATTTTCAGGTTTTATTTTCCTGGACCAAGAATAGATAACCAGTTTTTTAATTTAAAAAAAACATTTTCGAAAAGGTGCAAACTGTAAAACAAAAACTAAGTAAATAAATAATTGGCGCAACAGTCCAATTTGAACCACGGCCTCGAGATGAGTTAGCATCATCTCATTTTCTAGATCGTGACGGTTTTTGTGCAGAGGTATGTGATCAGCAATACGCTCAACCGAGTTATTTACCCCATAATGGGTACTCATTTAACAGCTGAGTGGGCTCATACTCCGACACGTAAATCTCCGGAATCAAACCGGGGCCCAGTGCGTTGAAGGCGAACGTGCTAACCGTTGCGCCATCCAACAAAAACTGCTATACAAAAAAATTGCAACGAATTGAAATACTGATTTCCAAAAAGAAAACAGTTTAGAGTTAAACAGGAGAAAACCTTTCGGAAGAGCTAACGAAACCTTTTCAAGAAATTAAATACGACCTTTGTTTCTAATACGTTTCATTTTTCATGGCTTCAAAATTATGCAAATTAACACAAAATTTCGAGGCACCAGCTTAGGTTAGGTTAAAAGGCTGCCGCGGATGACGCAGCATACATAGGCCACCAAAGGGCCCATTGTGATACCTAGCAGGATAAATACCAATCCCATTGAAATTGCTATTCATTGAACCAGCCAGAGCTGGCAATGAACCGATAAAGCCTGAGTGGGCTCATGCCACTTAGCTCCTCGCAGCCAAGGCAGGACAGGTGCATTGAAAATGGAGGGTACTCTCCTCCTCGTCAGCATCCTCGCAGCTTCTACAGAAGTCATTGTAGGGTAGGCGAAGTCTTCTTGCGTACTCCCCAATGGGACAGTGCCCAGTGATAACATTTACCACCACACCAATGTACCTCCTGTTCAGTGGCGCAACCAACCCCCCCCCCCCCCCCTCCCCGAGCAAAAAAAAAAGTCATTTAAAACATAGGCTCTAGCTTCATTCTATCGAAAATTATCGTGTGAACGGACAGCCAGACAGACATGGCTAAATCGAATCAGGAGGTGACCCTGATCATTTGTATATATACATTGCTATACCTCCGGAGCCTCCTTTAAGGTGTTACATACATATTTTCGTCGCGACAAAAACAATATACCCTATACTAAAAGTCTAGGGTATAAAAATGGAGTAGATACAAAAATCATTAAGGGAAAAACTGGCACCCGGATACCCCAGTCCTCAGTGGTTTCCTTCTAAAGGCGACCATACTCTTCAGGTGTTGCCAGAGACGGGAGGAGTCGACAACTCGACCAGGTGACTATTGAAAGTCATGCGATTCATTACAGTTGTTGAATAGTTATAAGAAATGTATAAAAAAAAATTAATGACGAATGACACAGCCATACAATACTCCGTTAATATGTCTGACCAAATCAGGCCAGATAATTTTGTATGAAAATATGAGATACATGCAAATGCGATTTTGCTGTTCACATAGTCCGCCAGACCAAGTGTAGTGTGAAACTAATTTCTCAATTGCGACTGTAGTGTGAAACTAATTTCTCAATTGCGTGTAGTGACAAACGGTCCTCACCAAACGAATTAACTTTTGCGATTCGCTGCTGAAACGTAACGAAATCGACCCATTTTTGAAACGATTCATAACGGGCGATGAAAAATGGGTTGTTTACGACAACGTCGTGCGAAAACGATCTTGCGGCAAGCGAGATGAACCTGCACAATCGACATCAAAAGCAGATATCCATCAAAAGAAGGTTATGCTGTCTGTTTGGTGGGATTTTCAAGGTGTTGTTTATTTTGAGCTGCTTCCAAGGAACCAAACTGTCAATTCAGATGTGTACTGTCGCCAGCTAGTGAAATTTTTTTTTTCTTTTTTTTTTTAAAAGATAACAGAAGATTTCACATTCTGGAAAGACCTAAAAAAAACGCTTTGCAATGTCGAAACCTACCAGATACACGTTACATTTAAGAACGAATCCGAAAATGACAATACAAAATAGATCTTCGCTTTTAAAGATGATATCCATCACAGGCCATTTTTCCTACACATTAAATAATTTTAACTAATAATCCTCCACCTTCCTTCCCATTGTATAGCCCACCCCGCCGCAAGTATAATACTACCAACGCAAAATATCCATCATTATCAAAGACAATATACATCGCGGAAATACAGCGTAACAACAGCCTAAAAGAAAATATATATTTATTCATAAATATTTTTTTTTATATGTATATCTGCATTTTTTGCTTTGGAAGAATCTATAAAACCGTAAATTTAGATATGTACTGCGTATCTATCCATGAATAATGAAAAATATATATAACTGACAAACACACTGGACGAATAATTCCATTAAAAATGTCAATGTACCATTTATAATAATAATACTATAATTAATCATAATTTTACTTATTTCTGAATAAATTGTACAAATTAAGCTACATAAATTTTAGGTAAGAGTGAAAGGCGATAACCGGATATATTGAACCGAGTCTAAATATACCAGCTGTTAAAAGTACTCCAAGTAAACCACATAATTAGGCATATTTACCATTTATGTCGATAATCGCAACATTGAATTCGTTAAATATCTCCAGACATCGCAATTTCACCTTTTCGATTCCAATAAAACTGTTTATCTTGCTATCTTGCCTCTTTATAATAAAATTAAACAACAACAAAAAATATGTAATATATCTAGATTATAACGAAACGGCCGCAATGAATGCAACGAAACGAGTTCATCAGAAAAAGAAGATTTTTTTTTTGTTCGCACAAAAACGTTGAAGATTCACATGTTTATTGGCAATATCTCACCATTTTTACACATCAGGCTACTTTGTATGTAGCGTGGTAGTCGGCGTCCTGGAGTGCGTGGTGAATTTTATTGGCATTCATTATCATTTTGCAAAAATACTATTCGCAAAAGGTGAGAGAAAAGAGCTCTTGGAGGAATGACTTTTTTCGCTTGCGTTTATCTTGACGACCGACACATATGCCATTGACGATATAATTTAGAATTTATGAGTCAGTTAAGAGTATAAGTATCTTGGGCATGACTAAAAAATTGTATCTCCTTTGAATGGCAATTTTGAGAATTACTTTAAAATGATAAGTACTCGAATCAGCGGAAACAAGGATTTAATTTATGCCAAATTATATGACGTCTTAATGGTGTGTTGATACTATATCTGATCTGTTAATACTTTAACCGGTTTCAGGGGATTGGTAAAACAGAACAAGGATAGTTTCAGATTTTTTTTTAAATTTGTGTTGTCTTATCACACTAGCTCCGAAGGTGTTTAATTTATACCGCTGAAATTCGCTTTCTAATTGAAGAAATCGTGCGTTCTTAGGACCTTCTGATCCATTTTCCAGGAGAGTACGTACATTCCAGAACAGAACCCAATCTTTGTCATTGAACGATAGCCATATCCATCCATAGCGTAACCAGTGAGTCTGTCCTTATCCGAGGCATTGTTGACATTTTGTTAGCACATATATAAATTCTCGGATGATGCATGTTGCTGGCATACACATTCTGTCCCTTGTAGTCGCCTTTTACGACATTCCGGAAGAGGCCGTGGCATTTTTCATACGCCCTACACCACAGGCTGATTTGAAATCATTATTTTTAAATAAAAATTACAAGAATCCGAAAATCTGAAAATCGAATCTGAAAAAAATTCACCGAGGTAAAGTTGCAGTCCGATCCATAACCACTCCCCTGATTCGCATCCCGATTCATGGGACATGTTTTCTCTTACAAATACCCTACTCCGCTGTCTAAAAATAAAAAAAGATAAAGTACAGTGTATCACTATAGGTATATGTATTCAATGTTCTTGCAATGTGCAAGTCTGAATTATTTTTCAGTGACATTGGAAGATGGTAGATGGTGTGGAGCACTTTGTTAACTCACTAGAGGAGTAAGTTAGGTTAGGCATAAAGGTTGCTGTATTCGCTACAGCACACATGAACCGCGATAGGGTCCGTTGTGATACCTCAGGGGCCTCCTCACTATACCGCCCTACTCATTGAACCAGCCAGTGCTGATAAGGAAACGATAGAGCTTACCAACATCAACATTTGCCAAGTCATCTTGTTCAAAGAGAAAGCGGGATCCAAGAAATACATTTCTCCTTACTGCAAGAGCAGGACAGAAACTGAGGAGATGAAAAATATACTCCTCTTCGTCCTCATCGCCGCAACTTCGACTGAAATCATTCTACGGGAGGCGAAACCTCCTTGCGTGCTCCCCTAGTATACAATGCCCAGTGATGACCCCCACCACAGTTCTGATATGTAGCCTATTCAGCGACAGTAACTTAGCTGAGTGCCTAGGATCCAATCTAAGCCACAGTGTCTTTGTTGATAGGCATGTTCTACCATTTAACCATCTTCAGTTAATTCTGTTAGCTGCTTCGGTTTCCAGAGCTAGCTTACAAACAGCCATTGGAATCGAGATTCCGAAACAACTACTCAGAGTTTCCCCTTTTATTCAACTTTGACCGATAAGATAAGATAAGATAAAATAGTCGAGCTACTGTCCCAGCAGGAAGGCACTGCGACCATAAAGATATATTGTGCCGTAGCTCATTAATCCAGAAGACCGTCCACCCTTCTAATAAAGGGCAGTAAGTCTTTAGCAGGAATTAACCTGAATTCTGCAGTGCTGATAGTAGCCTGCCCGAGGAGTGACATCCTAAAACGCGCGTTGGCGGGACATTCGCACAAGATGTGCTTGGTCGTTTCCACCACCTCCAGACAAAGACGGCATTCAGTCTCGCTTGACAGACCCATCTTGTTCAGGTGATATCTGACCAGGTGATGGCCAGATAAGTATCCCACTAGGAGTCTTAGGTGGGTTCTACTCATTTGAGTAGTAGTACCCTTTGACCGATACATCGTATCATTTGACCCTCTGTTCAACTAAATCTTGACTGCTGCTGTGTGAGTCATATAGATGATCTGATGAATTAGTGCAGCCTCACTTGTTGTGCCCTGCCTGGCGAGCTCATCTGCCTTACAGCTACCCGTGTAACCAGCATAAGTAAATATTAAAGAAGACACTCATCTTCCTAAGTGTAGAGCGACATTCCGAAACGGTCTTTGACGTAGTCAGGCCCGGTTCGAGAGACTTAATTCCATCTTGGCTGTCAGTGAAAGTTATTATATCTCTAACTGATTCTACGTCAGCCAAATCATTTCTGCCGCAATCGCCAAAGCCTCGGCCTGAGGTACACAGCAGTAAATAGGGAGATTAAAGAAAAGGCTAATGTCAAGTCCATCAAAGAACACTCCAGCTCCTACTCCCTCCTTCGTCTTGGATCCATCTGTATAGATTTCATTTGCGCTGGGTAGCGAAATTGCGTTCTCTTCCCATTAATTGCGTGATGGTGTCAGGCTGACAAATTTCTTGTCAAACATGCATTCGGGAGTGGTGCAGTCAGTCGTTGCCGGAATGTCAAAATTTTTCAGAATGGCAGCATATCAAACACCTGAGTGAGGTGTGAGTGACTGATAGTGGGTTTATTTACCCTCTCCTGTACCTATATAAAGACTGTCTATTGACCACTTAGCTCCAGAGAAGGGGAAAGAACACCCCTCCTTGCGGCGTGCCCCTGCTCACAAGTCTACGCTCAGACGACGCACCCATGCAAGTATGTATAATCCTAGATGTTAGCACCAGGTTAATAAGGTTGCTGAGGGAATCGTCCACGTGCAGACCAGAGAGTGCATCAGTGGTACTTCAGGCCTACCATTGTTGAAAGCCTCTTCGATGTTAAAGAAAGCAACCATAGTTTACTCCTTATCGTTTAAAGATTTTTCGATATAGCTCACTAGAGAATGTAGAGCGGTATCGACCGATCTACCCTTGAGGTATGCATATTGTGTGAATCTCTACCCGCATTCGGTATAGATACCACTTTTATCTCAGACCATAATTGAGGGATATACCCCAATTCTAGAGGGGTAAAAAGTGGAGACATTTGTTCCCAGCCAATTTTACTTATATGTATTTAATGTTCTTGCAATGGGCTAGTGCGAATTATTTTTCAGTGAAACTGGAATATTTGGGACACTTGGTTTCATTCTGAAGATGCAAGACATGATTAGCGCTCCTATCCGCACGAAACCACTAAGCTTGGAGAAAATAAAATGGGGAATTTAAGAATAAAATAAATGATTAACCCATTGAGGGGCTTGAATCTCAAACGACCGTGTTTCGAGTAGCAAAAAAAATGCTTAGTGTGTTGCCAAGCTAAGCTACAGACGCATACTTTGTTGGTGCGCAGAATGAAACCCAGTACCACAAAAAATTCAAATTCAACTGAAAAATAAAATATAACAATTAGGAAAATATCCATAGTTTAGTGTATTTCAAGCACCTACCCTGCAATCACATAAACTATTCATAAATTGCCATTTTGAATCCATGCTGCATTAAGGCTTCAATACACGAGACGCGTAAATTCCGTCGGGCGCGTCAAATCAACGATAGTCATCCCGTGTAAACGACAACGCGTAACTTGTTAGTTGGCGACGGGTCCCGACGGGCACTCATCCGCCGTTGATGAGTCGATGAATCCAACAAAAACACATGAACAAAGATGATTTCAGTACTCACACATATGTTTTCGAATCGTAAACGCACCTCGTGCAAATACAACGACGTGTGCATTGTTTCCGCGTCAGTAAAATTCACTTCGATACCCGTTTCTGACGTTTCGTTCGCGTAAACCCGACTTACGTGTAAACAGCAGCCGCGTTTAAGCGACTCGGGTAAAAATCATGCGATCGCGTCTACGCGTCCCGTATTTCAGAACCTTTTTTCTGGCTCTACTTTTGTTTAAAACTGATACAATGACCGCGGCGATGTCATCTGTGAACTATCAACTTCCCTAAAAATGACATTTGAGGACACATGTTTAACCGGATCCAAGATGGAGGGGAGGGGAAAGCATCTCTGCGAGAAATTAGACTTGACCAATTTCAAATATATTTTTTATTTCCCTAAACCGGTTACTATCTCGTACTGTTCCAAATTTTCAAACCGCTCGCATCATTGCCGTGCCCTATTTATCACTACATATAAATGTGTAATTATTACTTAGTGATTAGATTAAGAAAGAATTATATTTTTATGTTTTATCTTCTTCTCTCAACTCTTCTGAATATGAAAATCGAAATTTAATTTTTACTTTAAACAATCACTTTTTGCAGAACTATTTACTAGCATGTAAAAAAAATTAAAAACTTTCTAAAACGTTCTATAACTTTCGACCAGAAACGAATCAAGAAAAAGTTACAAATAAAAAACGCACTTTCGGAAAAGGAATCTAAAATTTGTTTTATTGTTTCCAAAGAGATTAATAAAAAGATAATCCGAAGTATGTACATATTCAGTAATCAACGTGCGAAATGGTATGTTATTTTATTTTATTTTTTTTATCTTCAAATGTACAGTACGTAATGGGTGAAAGGATTTCATTGTATCTATGTTTTAACGTTTCTATGTTCTTTGTTTATTCTGAGAATATTTTTCATTATTCATTCACTTTGATTTATGACTGTTGTGGTGTTGATAATGGTGGTTTTTTTATGGATGTCTTTCATCACAGCTTCTGCATACCCCCACAAGCTCACAATAAATTGTGCAATGTCTCTTCAAATATTGTCACGTCTGAAATGCATGTATTCCATGATTTTACTTAATTTTTTTAACCATGATCTACAATCATGTATAAATAATTCCGCCGAATAAGCATCCATAATATGCTTTAAGTTTACAGCCAAATAAATAAAATTATTGTCCGTACTTGGAGGCTGCACGCAAAAAATCTTCTTGATATCCATTAAAAATTTTAAATATATATTTTTTAATGTTTTATTAACAATGACCGGAAAGCCTAACATGAATTTTAAAACCTAACAATTGACTTTAACGGTTTTGTCCGATAATCCCACTCAATCTATTCTATGCCAATTCAGGAGAAAATGTTCTCTTTGTTTAAGTTCGTGAATATTAATTCTTGTCTGAAATATGTACATTAAAGTCATGCTCGACTTTCGGTGTTTTAAAAAAAAAGTATTCTGTGATGAGTTTCCAGGCAATATACGCCAAATAGTACATTATCCGAATGAAGGGGAATCCTCAAGACCTCCTGCGTATTTTCCGTGATCCACAACGTCAAAAATTATTTATTGTATTTCTTGACAAATTCGTTTAGCCAAAAATGGAGCCTCATCGAGAAGCATGATTTCCTCCCAAAGGTCATGATAATGTGAACAATGTGACAATCCTGCAAAATGTTGTTTTAGCCTAGTCGTCAAGTAATTTCCGTAAGAGTTCAGTCATTTGGTGGTTTGGGAAAACAATATGTGGTGGAGAATTTTTTTTTCTCATTTTTTTTATGTTTTTTAGGGTGTTAAACACGAATCCGGAGCTTCCCACAAAATTTCTCTGCAGAACTTGGTCAAAATCTGGGAAAAAACATCAAAGTTTCGGTCCTTTTGTTTATTGGTTTTTCGCTTATAACTTGAAAACCGTGCATCCTAACTAACTAAAAAATTACGGAAGAGCATAAAATTCTGCGTCAAATGAGCTGCCTAAACGTCAAATTTGGTCCAGTGGTCTAGCCGCAATTGACAGTCGAAAAACGTCAATTTTTCTCAACTTTGCAAAAAAAAACCCTGTTATAGTCACATTTGAGCGTCTGTAACTTGAAGACGACTACTAATACTTAAAAATGCATCAAGTATAAGCTGTAGAGCATTTTTTAATTCGGTCAAGAGAAAATCCAGAAATTCAAAATAAGTAAAGTCACGTTTTTGAACGAATGTTCCCTTATAAAACATTTTCGTACTTTTTTTTAGTAGGTGCTGGTAATTCTTCAACAATTTCATAAAGTTCAATATTAGAGTTTGTATTTACATGTTTATATATAGTAGTATTAGAATAAAAAGTGCACTACAGCTTTCGGCCTTAGTTTCTTGGAAGGTCCGGGTTGTTCGGACGATAGTCTCCGTTCCAGTGGATGGAACTCGTCTACTGAATCTTCCAGCACTTCTTCGAGGGCTTCTTCGTCGTTCATGGCTGCAGAGAGGTTAACATTCTCACACTTGCCCTCACAGCTGGCACAAAGGGGGGAGCAATGTTGACCTGCCTTTTTGCTGCTACATTGTCCTACACATGCTTTCTTGCATTTACCAGAAATGTTGCGCAGTAGGACATCTGGTGCGGCATTCCACGTGGTTGTTGCAAGCAGGAGTCCACTTTTGGTGATTTTCTACCCCAATTTTTCGGGTCTTTGGTCAAAGCCAAGCCACTTCTGGACTTGTTGGTATACCCTCATTGAATGCTGCTGAGCTGCGTTCTTAGTTGGTGCAAGTGAGGCGATGTTGAATCGCGCCTTGAAGGAGGCCTTCCCATAGGTTTTGCACCTCAGCAGATTCATTAAGGTGGCGTCTTTTCGCCCTCAGAGTGCCTTCAAGAAGGCCTCCCTCCCCTGTCGTAACTGTACTTGAACGAGCTGCCTGGGGATCTTGAAAAACTTTCATGACGGCTGCCAAATGTGAATTTCTCCTGAGGACGTTGACAAATTTGATTGTCCCCTGGTTGAACAGCGCACTGGCGGTGTCGCACCCACTCATCGCACGTAAAAATATTGTAGTATGTTTTGAGATATTATTTTCTCAATTGCGAGATGAGGCGCGTACAGGGTTTGCGGCACATTCCCTTTTGCTTGTTTGAGGAATAAACGTTTTGTACGTTTTGCGTACAAAGACTAATCAAAATTACCAAAAGATCGACGTCTTCCCCCAGCACTGTGGCGGATTCATTAGATGGGGCCAAGGAGAGAGCTGTCGTGATTATGAGGGTATCTGCGTCTTCCCCGGCTTGCTCGCAATTCATCTGGAACATTGTGAATTTCTCCATGAGCATTGAGATCAGGCTCCTTTTGTGTGAGGAGTTTGGGCAGGAAAGTGTGTTGAGCAACTGTGGGCACCATCAGCTCAGAGAGGGTTACTTCTACAGATTGTTTCTTGGTTGATTTTCTCAGATGTTCCATATGTTTCGTACTGGTCTAAGGCGGCTATTACACTATAAAAGTTCTTTTACAAATATCTTTGATGAATGATATGTTAAAAGAACTTTTATGAATGAAATTAGCCGCCTAAGAGGGCAGGTGTGCAAGCTTGTAAGAAAAGTACTTGAAACAAGCAATGTTCATGTCGCAAATCTTTTCTTCTTTGAAAATAGCTTTCATAAAAGATATTTGTAAAAGAACTTTTATAGTGTAATAGCCGCCTAAGCAACTTCGTCAGCCTAGCTGTCAAAAACTGAAACTGCGCTTGATCTATAGTTGGGCCTTACATACCTCACGTAACTTTCACAGATTTCCGCATATGTCTGCCCTTGTCAATTTCGTCAGCATAGCCATCAAAAACTGCAATTGCGGTTGACCTATAGTTGGGCCCCACATACCTTACGTAACTTTCACATTTTTCAGCATATGTGTGCCCTTGATGCCGCCACTTCACCCGATGCCACAAGAACCCTCCATCAATGACATATTTTGTGTTGACCAAGTTCCATTGTTGTTGATTCAATTCAAAAGCACTGTATAAGCTCGATTTTGTACATTTTCATTCCATTTACATTCATTCCATTAACGTCAAAAAGAGCCTAAGGGTAAGGAGACAGTTCGTATGTCAGGAATTCTAACAACTCAAGGATAGAGATATGGAAGGGAGGGGACCCGAACAAAACAATAAATGGGTAGAAATATGGGGAAAGGGTAGAAGCCCTCTACCTGACCAAAAATTGCACTTACAAAGCTTTTTCCGAGTTGTTACTCGTGGATAACTTCTGATTGAAACTGTGACTGCGGTAATCTTTGAAGAGAGAGTATAAGAGGAAGTGAAAAAGAGCGAGAGAAACGACGTAATTCGGCACAAGTGAGGAAGTAGGAAGGGGGATGAAAATTTGACATCTCTTTTGCTCTATATAGACCGGGCGGGTGTTCCGCGGCAGAGAGACAGACTGGAATGTTATAGTTCCGATTGGAAAAGTAGGAGAGGGGATGACATCTTACGTGTGTCTCTCTCTCTACTTTTTACGACTGGAATTGCTTCAAGTAGTTTAGTGTTGAGTATATGCGGATTGCTCCTCCATAGTTATTCTCTGTGGCGGTAATTCATTGTTAGAATGGTAATTAGAATGGTGACCTATTAAAAAAAAGGTCCGAAAATGTGCTTTATGGCAGCACTTGCTCAAAAAGTGCTGTTAGCTATTTCGAATTTCTGATTTTTTTCCCCAAATTATTAAGATTAGGTTCCTTCTGAACAAAATTTCATGCTCTACGACTTTTATTTCTTGAATTTTTGCGTATTAGAAGCCGTTTTCAAGTTACAAACGTTCAAATGTGACCATAACAGGTTTTTTTTTCGCAAAGTTAAGAAAAATCAACGTTTTTCCACGTTCGATTGGGGCTACACCACTCAATCAAAATTGACGTTTAGGTAGCTCATTCGCAAAATTTTATGCTCTTTAATTTATCCCTATTTATTTTTCGCTAGGATGCACAGTTTTCAAGTTATAAGCGAAAAACAAAAAAAAAAACAAGTACTCGAAGTTAGAGGTTTTTTTAGATTTTGACCATGTTTTGCGAAGAAATTTTGGTGGGAAGCTCCGGATTCGTATTCAGCACCCCGAAAAATGGAAGAAAGAAAATTTTCCACCACAATTTGTTTCTCCGAAGCCCTTCTGAGCCCTAATGACTGGATTATAAAACAAATTATGGTGTAGTTTTGTCTATTTTTTTTTCATTAAAATATGTTGGGGTGCTGATTACAAATCTGAGGTTGGCCCCCAAACATTTTTTTTTGTGCCGAATTTGAGTTATAGCAAAAAGAACACAAAAAGAGACACTTTTTTTCGGGCTTTTAAAAATACATATATACATATTTTGAAAGTGGTTATTTGTAGCGAAATCTTTCTGAGACAGTTCATTAAAAAGAATTAACACCACTTTTTCCGTAACTTCAATAGTTTTCGAGATATTTTCACTTGAAAAAGACTATTTTTCATACTTCTGATTTTTATCTTTTGTTCCCAAACCAAATAACGGAAGAAATACATATCCTATAAGGATATTGATAAGGTATGGATTTGTTGATAACTTAATCAGCTTTCATTCAGATAATTGAAATGCGCGTAGGAAATTAAGTTATATAGATAATCAAACAACAAATCGCCTTAAAAACCTACTGCGGTGAAAAAATCTGAACATCGCTTACTAAATCCTAAGATATGTGTCCCCCGAATAAATAACTAAAGACGATATATATCAAATAACATTAAATTTCCTAAAATTTAATATAAAAATCAGCTCCATACGTGTAGGTTTTTCTTAGAAATAGCTCTTCAAACATTGTATTTTTTATAAATTAGAAATTTTCATTTGCCTTAGCTTACCTAAAACAAAATATGGAGTAATTTTGATTTGCTCTTTTTCTTCTTTATGTTTTTGGGGTGCTAATTATGTATCTGAGGTTTGCCCTCGATTTTTTTTTTGGAACTTGAGTTATAGCTAAAAAAAAAATAAATATTGTGAAATTGGGCGAAAAACTTTCTGACGCAAAATGAAATATCTTGAACATTTCAATAAAAAAAGGTTCACAAAACTTTTTAAGTATCTTCCTTAGTTTTCGAAATACTTGCACTTGAAGAACACTAAAAGGGGTAAATCTCCGTTTTTCTGATGTATTTTCCAAGTGCGGGTGTCTCGAAAACTATCGAAGATACGGAAAAAGTGGCGTTAAACTTTTTTGTTGAACTGCTCAAGATCTTTCGCTTTGTTCTAGAAAATTTTTCGCTATTGTTAACCGTTTTCAAAATATTTTATAAGACCGAAAAGAAGTGTCTTTTTTGTGTGTTTTGACTACAACCCAAATTTCACTAAAAAATGTTGAGGGGTTACCTAAGATTCGTGGTCAGCACCTCAAAAAACGTAAATGGAAAAAAATTAAAACTGCACCACATTTTGTTTTAGAACATATCCTACAAGTTCTTAACGACCAGGCTATTCATAAACAATACCAATCATTTGCTAAGCGTTTACAATAAAAAAAGAGCTTGTACTAAAAAACAAAATCCGACGATTGAGTTCTGTAAAACTTAGAATTATAAATTATTTTGTCCTATGAAATATGGAATGAAATTATTTTGGCCGGCCTTATTATACGGGCTTCAGTGTGGATGGTGTCTTGACTAAATATTCAGCAATACAGCAAAAATGTAGCGCACGTCTATGTTTGTTTTAGAACATATCCTACAAGTTCTTAACGACCAGGCTATTCATAAACAATACCAATCATTTGCTAAGCGTTTACAAAAAAAAAGAGCTTGTACTAAAAAACAAGATCCGACGATTGAGTTCTGTAAAACTTAGAATTATAAATTATTTTGTCCTATGAAATATGGAATGAAATTATTTTGGCCGGCCTTATTATACGGGCTTCAGTGTGGATGGTGTCTTGACTAAATATTCAGCAATACAGCAAAAATGTAGCGCACGTCGCGATACATACAAGCGTATATTATCCGGCTTCCACGTGCTGACTAATCACTGTCAGCAACAAGTTGCTAATGCATGTGGTGTTTGTATTTGCTTAGTGGATTGTAATTTGAGCGTACACAGTAGATTGAATTGGAACATTGAATATAAATAAATATTTTGTTTTAATGCAGAAACGAATCACTTTTTGTAGGTGTTGAATGTGTTCAAATAAGTTCACCACCCTACTATCAGTGTCGCTCGTGCCCCAAAGGATTTTCAGGAAATGGAACGAATTGCAGGGATATCGACGAGGTAAGTTTATTTCAATATAAAATTCTTTAATCAAAATGTTAATATAGGATGTATAGTATATGGATATGGTGCTTGAGAGGCCGGTAACTTTGATCGTTGAAGTTAGCGAGGAGTTTTAAAATGTTCACGGAATGGCTGGTATGGCGGAACCGAGGTCACCTTTACTTGAATAGTTCATTAAGGCGGCTTTTACACTATAAAAGTTCTTTTACAAATATCTTTTATGAACGATATTTTAAAAGAACTTTTTTGAATGATATTAGTCGCCTAAGGGGGAAGGTAGGGAAGCTTGTAAGCTTGTAAAAGATATTTGTTAAAGAACTTTTATAGTCTAATAGCCATGGAGCCATGATCGATCAAATCATCAACGATTGGGGCCTGACCGCCCAGTAAAAAGCCCGGGTGCCTAAGGGTGGGTATATCGTTAGGCGAAAATTGAAAATGATAGCCCCCGCATTGGGGGTACGGGGCGACCGGTAGCGCATTGTGTTGAGGCATCAGTCTCATGTTTGACTACCGGCGTTTCGTGTTCGAATCCCGTCCACGACGATGTTCGTGGCCATGGATGTGCAGGAGGTGCATGCTGGCAACCGCATTCTCCGAAACCAGTTTATGCCGTCGAAACGTCAACTGGGCTACATGGAGCAGTTGATGCGCTATGCCCCACAATGGGTTAGGGCAATTGAGAGAGATGGGGGTACGGAATTGTACGAAGAGGGTAGTTAAAAAAAGGCCGTAAAGTGGCAAGTATTTAACCTACCAGGAGTGCCCCCCTATGTCACTAACCAAGTTAGCCCCCGTGTTTACCTATGCTAAGTTGGTCCCCTAAATACCCACCCTAAATAAAAAAAATCAGCAACATCCGGTTAATATGCCTTTTTGATTTTACGGTTGGATCATTTTCCTAGGAAATAATTTTCCAATTTGATTTCAACATTTCGATTGAATTTTTGTGTTCGCTTCTTCGGCCGGGATTCGATCTCGGGTCATTCTGCCTCAGAGTCCATCGCACTACCGTATACGCCACCAAGGCCAATGTAGAATGGCTTGCAAATAATGGTTGATATGCGAACCCCGCAAAAAGACCGAATGCCTACAATGGGTGGGTAAAGTAAGCCAGTGGCAAGTATTTTACCTACCAGGAATGCCTTCTTATATTACTAACCAAGTAGTCCCCGTAATTACCGGGGCTATCCAGCAGAAAATATGGCTGCCTACATTGTGTGGTACGGGATTGAATGAAGAGAGACAATTAAGGAAGGTCAGGGAAATTAAAAAAAGGAGTAGGAAGGATGCAAGTATTTCACACCAGCAGTTACCCGCAATGTTACTAACCAAGTAGCCCCTATTTATCGTGGCTAAAGTCGCAATTTCGAATACAATAAAATACATTTTCATTATTTCTTAAACGAACACCCATATAGTATGACGATGATAGGTCTACTGTGAAAATTTGACTTGATCGATTTGTTTTCATACAAAACTGGAGAAGTTTTAGAAAATTTCGTAGGAAGCGGTAGGACGGATGGTGAACTTAATTCGAAATACCCTGCCTGTTTATAAACCAAATGTGTAAGCCCATCTACTGGGGGGTACGATTTTTTGCTGGGTAACCAAGTAGTCCGCGTAATTAGCGGAGCTATCCAGCAGAAAATATGGCTGCCTGCCTTGGGTGGGTACATTGGTAGGCGAAAATTAAAAAACTTTCCAGCAAAAATCCGTACCCCCAGTAGATTTTCTTTTTCTTTATAAATATGAGAACGCCTATCACCGCCTCGTTTCTCAGCAGATGCTGAATCATTTTTTAAAAATCCCTCACACAGTCTGTGAACTCTATATTTTCGAATTTGCAAAATCTTAAGAAATGCTACTCGACGAACACGAATATTCTCTGTCTTGAGGCTTGTTCGCACTTGGCTTAGTAGTTTAGTCGAGTGGCGAGTAATTTAGTGAAGTACATGTCTAAACGACAAAAGTTTAGTCGAGTAGTTTAATCAGTGGCTAAACTACTCGACTGAATACTTAAACCATTCTATTCGATTTTTTTCTGGCGAGTAGTCCCCGACTTTCCCCTCCCCCCACCACGCATCACTATCCACTAAATAATACTTACATGCATTTAAAAGCAAAAAGGATTTATATCAGAAACATAACCAAAATTCGATCCCGCTCGGTGGCCGTGATCGTTCGGTCACCGCTCTACAATACTAATCTAGAGCTCGGAGCTCAAATCTCGGCGCGATCAAAAACTGCCTGTGGGTACTAATAGAACTCCCAAAGTGCTCCGAGCTTGTCAGTGTAAAGACGACGCGGATAGGAGGTTCATGCTAGCGACTGCACTTCCGAAAAATAAATATGCTATCGAAACGTCAACAAGGCATAGAAATGCTAGAGATGTTGACGCGTTCATGCCCTAGGAGGGGTCAAGGCAATTACCAACACTGTGGTCGCAGTAGAACGAAACAATAAATCCCTTATGAATATTCTAACCATTTCGATGTCGTATGTATTAAAATACTGAGATGGGTTATTGCAATTCTTTGTAGCTCAGGACTAGGCTTAAATTGATAAAATTTTCTAATTATCATAGCATTGAATCCGAACAGATGGGAAGTTACCTCGATTGCTTTGCAATGTTTTTTTCCCATTCCCGGGTTTAACGTTTTCTTTTCCTGGCCTTTAATGTTGTTGTTGCTGTAGCAATGGTCAGAATTCGATGTGTTTGTTCTGTTACATGCCAACAGTTTCGTCTTCATCCCCGGTATCGACGGATAGAAAGTTAGCTGCCTCTATTGGGTTCTCCCACAGCGCTCTTGGAGTCAAGTGAGTGGGCGCAGCTGGGCATTGAAAGATATGGTTTACGTCGTGAGGGGTTCCGTTACAAGCAGGACAGATGTTTGAGACGTCCTGGTCTATGCGAGATAGGTAGGAGTTCAGTCGCGAACACCAGCCTGACCGAAGTTGGGCGAGTGTTGTTCTCGTAACTCTCGGAAGTCTTTCCTCTTCCTGAGATATCGTTGGTGGTATGGACGAGAGCACTGGATTCGAACCTAAGCTTGCTATTGACTTGTTGACCTCTTCTCGATGTATTGCTGCGATGGCCGACCTATGTGCGTTACTATCAAATGGTTCCCTTTTGTATCTCTGGACGTCTCTTTCAAGGTCCCTCAGGTCGCGCCTGACATGTCTGGGCGGCGGCGTCTTGTCCATGAGATTGAAATTAGGGTGATTACTGCGATAGCAGCCCACAAGGAATTGCTTGGCAAGAAGCTGGTTGTGATCTCTTAAAGGCATCATCCTGGTTTCCTGATGTAGATGGTCCTGGGGTAACATCAGGAGACAGCCTGTAACAGTGCGGAGAGTGGCGTTTTGGCACATTTGAATCTTCTTCCATTGCGTGTCACAGAGATTCTGCGACCACACAGGAGCCGCATAGTTAGCCACTGATCTTCCGACTGCTTTGTACGTGACCAGTAGTGTTTCTTTGTCTTTGCCCCAGGTGCCACCGGCCAGGGCTTTGAGGATCTTATTCCTACTGCGCATCCTATCGCATACAGTTAAGGCATGGGGTGATGATGTGGCCATGCTATCTAGCGTAACTCCTAGGATTTTAGGATGGTTTATAGTAGGAATAGGATGATTCCCGATCGAGATATCAAGCTGCATCTTGACCTCCTTCGTCCAGGTGGTGAATAGTGTTGCCGAGGATTTGGGCGCTGAGACGGTCAGGTTCTTGTTTATGAAGAACGAGTTTAGTCGTTCAAGATAACCGTTGATGTTTCTGCACATAACCGCTATGTCATTCCCTGTTGCTAGAATGGAACAGTCGTCAGCGTAGGAGATAATATCGATCCCTTCAGGTGGTGCTGGGAGTCCTGAGAGGTATAGATTGAACAAGGTAGGAGATAGAACTCCTGCAAGAAGGAAAGTGTGTTTGTGTGTCACATGCCCTGGCCTTTAATCGCCCAGTTTACTGAATCTGACATGAAATTTCTTCTTTGGGTTGTTGAGTTGACATATGTATATTGAAAGGGTAGTTTGCTGAATCTGAACTAGAAATCCCTCTTTCTGAGTGTCAACAGATGCTGAAGGGATGAATTTGAACTGGAAATTCCTCCTCCAGTTCGTTGGTATCAGACTGCTCATATTAAAATTTAAGTTGATTAGCCTCATTTTCCTCCATCGCCAATGAAATGTATAACTTTCTAACGTACAATCACTGAACACAACACTTAAAACCACGAAAGTGTACGCCACCGGCTTACATTAAGAGCTGCTCGATGTCAAATTCAAAATCTTTATAGTTATTTCTAAACAATAAATAAAAATAAAGAAACAACCCTTTATCTAAGAGCGAATTATTGAGACAAGGAAATTTATGGCGGGTTTTGAATTGGCGCTTATGGTTTAAGCTATGGGCTTTGTTAAAAATGTCAGGTTTTGTAACCGAAAGAATATGTCAGCTTTTGCAAACGAACTCAACAAAATTATAGCAGAT
This sequence comes from Chloromyia formosa, assembly GCA_964017055.1. Taxonomy (NCBI): domain Eukaryota; kingdom Metazoa; phylum Arthropoda; class Insecta; order Diptera; family Stratiomyidae; genus Chloromyia; species Chloromyia formosa. Next base: position 22,277,285 of record OZ024816.1, on the reverse strand, counting down.
TTTACTACTACTTAATTGTCCTAACCCCTTGTGGGGCATAGCGCGTCAACTGTTCCATGTGTGTGTGGTTGACGTTTCGACGGCATTAACTGGTTTCGAAGAATGCAGTTGCCAGCATGCACCCCCATGGCCACGAACGTCGTCGTGGACGGGATTCGAACCCGAAACGTCGGTAGTCAAACATGAGACTGATGCCTCAACACACTGCGCTACCTGTCGCCCCTATCGTGTTTTGCAAATCGAATTTGAAGAGGCTTTTTTCGAGCTTTGGAACCCAGTTTGTTTTTCTACTTTTTGTTTTCACGGAGACGAAGCCGCTACAAGCCGACAACGTGTCCTACAAAAATTGAATCAAAACTAACCTGGCTATCTATCGAAATAATTCATTATTTTATTTTTCAGTGCGACCTCTATGAACCCTGTGACCCCAGAGTACGATGTTCGAACACGATACCTGGCTTCAAGTGTGAGCCATGTCCACCAGGTTTCAGTGGGCATCACGCCGAAGGTAAGTTCATCAATCCAAAGTATCAATACACTATACGAGTATCTATATATCCCAATAGGATACCATGCTACCCATCTGGAATCCGACTACACTCGCCAAACCTGCCGCGACATCGATGAATGTGCAACAGGTATAAGCGTATGCGGTCCCCATTCGGATTGCATAAATACTGAGGTAACATGAAGTGCAACTCAAAAAAGACTGGCATCAATATTTCAACTATTATTTACCAGGGATCTTACCACTGCGCATGTCATCGGGGATTCGAAGCAAACAGTACCTTCGGATGCTACCCAGTGGCTGGTGCTTGTCCTGATGGTACAATATGCGATCGCAATGCTGTTTGCAAACATATCGGTGGTTACAGGTTCACCTGCCAGTGCAACGTAGGGTGGGCGGGCAATGGTTTAATGTGCGCTCCTGATCGGGATCTGGACAGATGGCCCGACTACAATCTCAATTGTACAGACGTTCGATGTAAGATGGACAATTGTCCCATCGTTCCAAATTCAGGACAAGAGGACGCAGATGGTGATGGTATCGGTGATGCCTGCGATCCTGATGCTGATAATGACGGTGTTATCAATGATCCTGTAAGTTTGATGATAAAAAAAAGTGTGGAGTTTTTGCTTATGTACTTGTAATAGTCTACGCCAAGTTCATTAGGAGAAATCATTTAGTATTTAAACATATTTGTGTGTACACTGACATCATCACTGTCACGGCATCTCCTTGTAACCACGACACACGAATTTAAATAAGGGGACTTGGTTTTCGTGTTACTCAAAATAGGTTAATATGCAAAAGTGGTTTTCAATGTCCTTTTTGTGTCCATTTGTATTTTAATAACATTGCGGGTTTGGATTTTTATTTGTATTGACTAATACTGATTTTTATAGGATAATTGTCCCCTTGTATATAACCCTGATCAAGCCGATACCGATAGTGGTGGTGGTGATAAGCAAGGAGATGCTTGTGACAATTGTCCAACACTACCTAATGCTGATCAACAGGACACCGATAAGGACGGATTGGGAGATGCCTGTGACGAAGATATCGATAACGATGGAGTCTTAAATATACATGATAATTGTCCGCGGATAGCGAATTCGAATCAATTGGATTCGGACGGTGATGAAGTGGGCGACGTGTGTGACAATTGCCCGTTCATTCCGAATCCATCACAAAGTGATGCTGATAATGATTTGATTGGTGACGCCTGCGATAGTGGAATTGATCGCGATCGAGATAGTATTCAAGATAGCCAGGATAATTGCCCGAAAGTGCCGAATCCAGATCAATTGGATACCGATGGTGATGGAATGTAAGTATTGATAATAATATACTTGTGTTTTTTGTTTGTTTTGAAAACCGTTTGGATATGACTTCTGCAATTCGTCGCTTGAATTTATACGGACTTATTTGATTTTTTTCTGAACTTAGTTTTTCTAAGGAAAAGTCGTTGAACTACTATTGAAACTGGTAATCGACTCCCTGACTCATCACATTATTTTGGCCTTAGGACATACGAGTATATGTTCACTATCCAATTTCCGACATATTTCCTCACTTGTCTTCATACAAGAAAATCCATGTATATATATGTGAGTCACATCGCAACAAAAATCATGGCCTCTTCATTAAATTCCGTACCCATGGGTGGTACGGAAATGAATGAAGAGAGAAGAAGTTTTTAATTTTCGTCTACCAATATACCACCCAATGCAGCTGCCTTTTCTGCTGGATAGTCCCGGTAATTACGGGGACTACTTGGTTAGTAATATAAGGTATTTCTGGTAGGTTAAATACTTGCCACCTTGCATTATTTGCAAGCCATTCTACATTAGCCTCGGTGGCGTATACGGTAGTACTATGCACTCTGAAGCAGAGCAACCCGAGATCGAATCCCGGCGGAACAAGTAAACACACAAATTTGATTTAAATGTTGAAATCAAAATGGAAAATTACTTCTTAGGAAAATGATCGAACCGTAAAATCAAATAGACGTACTAACCGGAAGTTCCTGTTTTTTTTTTATCTAGGGTAGGTATTTCAGGGACCAACTTATAATAAGTAAGCACGGGGGTTAACTTGGTTAGTGACATAGGGGGGCACTTCTGGTAGGTTAAATACTTGCCACCATACTGGCATTTTTTAACTACCCTCTTCATACAATTCCGTACCCCCCATGCGGGGGCTATAATTTTCGCCTACCGATGTACCCACCATATATGGGCACCCGAGCTTTTTGCAAGGATATTACTCACGGACGTGGAATTAGAGGTACAACATGAGGCACATCTTCTTATGAACAGTGGGGTTTTTTTTCACATAAGATAAGAATGTTATGTTAATTTTGTAATAATTTTTATAACACGAAGATGTAAAGCAGCCCCTAGATGATCAAGCCGCTTGATCAAAATCTAGCATCAATCGATTGATTCAACGTGATTCAACGTCACCGTTTAGGGACCGTTTTGACGCTTAAGCTAAGCGTTGACGGTGAAAGTACGATGCCGCGCCCTAGCCAGTGCCGGACTTTTACAAAGAAAGTGTAAAAGAGTCTCCTTCTCCGCACTATCATTGCAATTACGACAGCACTCGTTGTAGGGAATATCAAGTCTGGCTGCGTCCTCTCCCACCCGTTGTGACCCCGACAATTCTGGCCACCTTTGGACGGGTCCTTATCAGAAGGCCATTGGTTCTTTGAGCATTAAAAGATGGCCATATTTTCCTAGAGGTGATGCACGCCCTTAGTGCACCCCATCTTTTGTTGGCTAAGTTAATGTAGGAGTATATATGTACAACCTACATTAACTTAGCAAACAAGTGGCGCATGGACAGCCAAATCGTGGGATCTGTCAAAGGCAGAGCCCAGCCGCGCCAGCTGATCGACCAGCTTATTTCCCGCTGTACTCCTGTGACCCGGAACACAGAGGAGAGTGATTCTGTTAAGGGTGGCTAGAGAGTTCAGCTCTTGACGGCAATGTTTTACTATTTTCGATGACACTGTCGCCGCCTCGTGGTCTATTATGGCGGCCTGGCTATCCGTGAAAATTGTCATATGCTTTGTGGTAAAGTCTGACCGCGCTAAACGCGGCGTTGAAACTTATTTGTAGGTCGAAGGGGAGTAAGTGTAAAATAACATTTAATGCGTCGCCTGGGCAAGACCCCAGAGTACCCGTGACTCCGATGGATGCAGTCCTCTGCACATTGCACAGCAGATCAATATTAGATTTCCTACGCACCGCTGGCCACCAGACCAGGGATTCGTATGTGAGTATCGCACAAACGCAGTGTTGTACAACCACAAGAACATTTTTGGTTGGAGTCCGCAGTTTTTGCCGCAGGTTCTCCTGCAAGCATAGTGAGCTATAAAGGCGTTCATGATGCGATGTTCGATCCGAATAATTAAGGGGACATAAACAACGTAAAGAACCTAAAGGACATAAAGGGCATACTTGACGTGAAGGATACGAAGGACATTAAGGACACAAAAGACGAAAAGTAGACAAAGGACTTGTGGTCAGCACGAAGACAACTCAGACAACTCAAATGCAACTGAAATATAATCCGGAGGCAACTCAAATGCCACTGAAAGTCACCTTAAAGGCAACTCAACTGCTCATTCCCTCTTGGATACTTATGTAGTCGTTTTTGTTTTCGTTGTATCTTGCTCGTGGGCTGAAAAAATTTAATTTTTTTTTATGATGCCTTTCAGTTTACGCTTTCCATTTCATATCTACTGCAGATCGCACAGAGTGTAAGTTTTTCATTGTAACTTTTACTATTTCAGCGGAGATGCGTGCGACGACGATGCTGATGGAGATCGTATACCTAACCATTTGGACAATTGTCCACTCGCATTTAATCCCGACCAAATGGACTTAAATCGTAAGTGCAAATTGTTATCCTTATATTCGGTAGCAATAACATTGTTCATTACTTCCTTTAAGATGATGGCGTAGGAGATATTTGCGAGGATGATTACGACATGGATAATGTACCCAACTACTTGGACAATTGCCCGAATAATTCGAAAATCTTCTCAACCGATTTCCGGACTTATCAAACCGTTGTCCTGGATCCTGAAGGAGATTCACAAATTGATCCTAACTGGGTTATTTACAATAAGGGTGCCGAGATTGTGCAAACAATGAATAGTGATCCGGGCCTGGCCGTGGGCTACGACTCATTTGGAGGCGTCGATTTTGAGGGCACCTTCTTTGTGGATACTGAGATCGACGATGATTATGTCGGATTCATATTCAGCTATCAGAATAATCACAAATTTTATGCTGTGATGTGGAAGAAAAATATCCAAACTTATTGGCAGGCGACTCCATTCCGGGCATCGGCCGAACCTGGTATTCAATTGAAATTGATCGATAGCGTTTCGGGGCCTGGACAAATGTTACGTAATAGCTTGTGGCACACGGGTGATACTAGAGATCAAGTGAAACTGCTGTGGAAAGATCCCCGTAATGTGGGCTGGAAAGAGCGAACTGCGTATAGATGGTTGCTGTTGCATCGCCCGAAGATTGGATTGATTCGATTGAGGTGAGCGACGCGTCGTTTGTTCTTCTGTCTCTGACATGATTCCGAATATCGATTTTTTTTTTCAATTTCCAGGATTTTTGAAGGAGAAAATATGGTTGCTGATTCCGGAAATATATTTGATAATACACTTAAAGGCGGTCGTCTTGGAGTGTTTTGTTTCTCACAGGAAATGATTATTTGGTCGGATCTCGTATACAGATGCAATGGTAAGTTTTGTTTATTTTATTTATTTATTCTTTATTATATTTTTACTGTAATATCTACGATTTCACTCCATTTTAACTTACAGACAATGTTCCCGAAACAATATACAATGAACTGCCACCAAAACTGCGAAAAGAGGTTCACATCGACACCCGAACTTGATCGACACGCGAGACATGAGCTTTTAAATGGGTGCTCAATAAAGTTAATTTGTAAGGAACGCTAAACAAAAACTTTCCATTTATTGACTTTTGTAGATAGTTTTTCTGTTCAATTTTTATAACATGAGATTTTGTATTTTTTATAAACTTCCTTTCTGAAATGCGTTACGAACTACGATGTAATATATTAATTTTTTAATAAGATTATTGGTATTTTAATTTCTGCGGACACGATACAGAACTAAAATCCATACCCTTTGTATAATATTTGACAACAGTTTTGCAGGATGAACTATGTATAAGAAAGAGGTAGCATTGTGCGATATAACGATATAATCGTTCACGTATAGAATAATTAATCTTTTGGCAAACCAATAGGTAGCCCAAATAATTAAAATGAAAGCGTTTTATTGAACCATTGAATCGTCATTTTCCAGTATATGAGAGGCATTCCGGAGAATGGTAGGATGGTAATAGGCCAGGCGAAGTGTCGTGAAAAGGGGCTTCATAGGCAATATGTGTCGAATTTCTTTTCGCAATGGCGGGCTAAGAACCTTGGTCGTGTTGGTATTAATCTTTAGCCCAACCTTGCTTGCCTCCGTCTCGAGATCTAAGGCCATTGTGGACAGATCCATGATTTTGTGGGAGAGTAGGCATATGTCGTCAGCGTAGTCAAGATGTTGTAGATAAGATATCAAATTTCATTGAATTCCTTTGTCTATCCCGGATAGGATTAAGCCACAAGCTTCTCAGGGATGCCCCTCCTGCACTAGGCCGCCCATAAAGAATCCCGATTCACACTATTGAAAGCCTTCTCGAAATCGATAAAAAGCAAGTGAAGCGAAGAATCGTACTCAGCGCATTGCTCGATGATGATTCGCAAGGTGTTAATGTGATCGACACAATCGGATCGAATTTTTTTACGACGTGACGTTATCCTGCACCAAACAGTGCACTTAAGGGGGTGCATCGCCGCCAGGTTTATGACCTTTGAATTTTCGGTGCTCCAAATCCTGCAATTCTGCCTATTCACAAAACCGCTGAGTCGAAAATGAGGCTCATCGGAATTAGAATTGATAGTTTTTGGTTGGTGAAATTTCAAAATAAAAAAGCATAATTTTCGCGTGCTGCACGATTGTGAATTTTTGTATGATAAATTCACTTAATTAATTCCAAAATGAAACCGGAATATAGAGGGCTACGCAACTTAATTAAAATGTCTTACCCACTTACATTTTACATGCCAATTCATATTACGTGATTGTAACGAAACTTCGAACATATTATTGCCTAAGCCCTAAGGTGTTGGTTATCGTTAGCCATCAGTACTTTTGACCTCGAAAGTGTTTAAGGCATGCAGGGGTGTGCTAACTGTAACTACAGAAATAAGCTATTATTTACCTATTCTGAGAAGATATACAGATTCCATTATTTTCCATTTTATATGCTATTCCGAACCCACCTTAATTCTAACAGTCTTGAAATGCCACGGGGGGGGGGGGGGGGGGGCAAATTACGAACTAATATTTTCTCCTCCCCCACTATTCCCCTTTCTACAAATTTCAAGAAAATGCGAAAAAATGGAATGTACTCAACATTACCTTTCTCACGACACCTCACTTGCCTACACCAGTCGATAAAAGAAAATTTGACCTTAATTTCACCTCTATTTGGACCCCTCCCCCTTCCACCCGGTAAAGTTTGCCAATTACGACGCAGCGCCCTCAACTAATCTTTACCCTTTCAAAAATGATTAATTAAATAACTGCAATTCGCACTACGAAAAACAACATGAAAGTAGTACTCACACCTATGAGGCCGGTAGGTGTAATTTTTGTGTGGATAGTGTCAAAATGCCTAACTTTAAATCAATGTACTATTATTAAATATTATGTGATTCTAATGAAACTTAAAGATATTATTGCCAATGATGTTGGTTATCATTGGCCATCAATATTTTTGACCTCAGGTGTGCCTAAGGCTTGCAGGGGTATGCTAACTGCAACTATAGAAATATACTATTATTAACCTTTTTTGATGAGATATCAAAATTCTACGATTTTCGGTTTTCTATACTAGTAAAATGCCGCTTTCCTGCAAATTTTCATGTTTCTAAGTACAACGGTATCGAAATGCGAGAGGGGGGGGGGGGCAAACTCGGATCACATATTTTCCCCTCTATCTCTTTTCCCCTTTTTTCAAATTTGATGAAAATACCGGAAATGAAATGTACTCGGTGTTACCTTTCTCATGATACCCCACTTGCCTATACCAGATGAAAAAAAATTTTTGACCTTCATTTCCCCTCTATGGGGACATCCCCTTAAAGTCAGCCTATTACAACGAATCGCTTTCTCCGGCGAATTATAATAATTCTACATACTCCCACAAAATTTCATGTATGTAGCTTTAGCCGTTAGAGAGATATTTCATGGACAGACGGACAGACGGACAGACGGACAGACATTTGACCGATTTCATAAGGGTTTTGTTTTTAATACAAAACCCTAAAAACCGACAGTACAAAGTTTATTATATATTTACGTTTCACTAGTAAACACATTCTTATTTTAGAACGTATGTAGATAGATAGATAGACATAAAAATTCGAGCTACTTTCCTAGCAGGAAGGCACTGCGACCATAAAGATCTATTGTGCCGTAGCTCATTAATCCAAAAGACCGTCCACCCTTCTAATAAAGGGCAGTAAGTCTTTAGCAGGAATCAACCTGAATTCTGCAGTGCTGATAGTAGCCTGCCCGAGGAGTGACATCCTAAAACGCGCGATGGCGGGACATTCGCACAAGATGTGCTTGGTCGTTTCCACGTCTTCCAGACAAAGACGGCATTCAGTCTCGCTTGACAGACCCATCTTGTTCAGGTGATATCTGACCAGGTGATGGCCAGATAAGTACCCTACTAGGAGTCTTAGGTGGGTTCTACTCATTTGAGTAGTACCCTTGTGACTGAAGGGCATTATCAGCTCCTTTGATTGACGAAGCCCTGGAAGGTTATCCCAGTACTGTTGACGCAATCGTGCAAACCAATCTGTGATCCGCAGTTTGGCCGAGGCCAGTCCAAAGCCACAGTAAGGCTCAGGTCCATGAAAACGACTGGATGATCCTTGTCTAGCAAGTTCATCCGCAGCCTCGTTCCCCTCAATGCCCTGGTGGCCTGGCACCCAACACAAGAAGACTCGGTTATTGGTTGCCAACAGTTGTAGGAGATTGTAGCACTCCTTCACCAGTTTTGAAGAGAACGTATGTAAATGGTTAATAAATACAAAAAGTGCAGTCGAAAAATAAAAGTAATATTTTTTTTTTTTTTTGGTTGATAGAATCAGTCTGATCTGACAAAGTAAAAAAGCTGTCATATGTTAAATTTAAATTGATGAAAGGTGAAAAAAGGGATTTAGCCAAAATAGAAAAATTCTCTCTATTCCATTAAGAGAGAATCCTTAATTGCTTTAGGTTCGCTACTCGAGCGGAGCCACGCGAGAAAATGCCACAATTAAAGATTGTCTCTAAATCGAATAGAGATAATCTCCTATTTTGGCTAAATCCAAAAGTCCCAAAAAAAAAAAAAAGAAAGAGGACTTCGTTATTTGATTGAAGGAGAGATAATTTCGCTGTTTCCGCCCATCACCCAAAAGACAAAAAACGATTTTATGGGTGAGAAGGGTCGGGACACGCACATGGAAAATAAGGGATGTCTGTGAGCTAAACAGAAAAGGGGAATAGGGAAAAGCGTTCCGTAAAAATAAGTACAGTGGGTTGCCAAATTATTAGAGACACTTCACATATGTATTTGTGTATTTTCAAGTTTAACTTATAATATTTTGAGCAGATAATTGATTTCTAGTACACGAAATAATTTATTTTTTTTCGTAAAAGTAATTTGTGCATTAATGAATACATCATTTTAATATTTAGTGATGCCGCCCTTTCTTGCAATTACAGCCTCCATGCGTCGAGGCATGCTCTCTATGCAGACTTTTGCATTTTCCTGCAGTTGGGTGTTGTGATCTCTTTTTCTCTCCCCCCATTCTCTGATAACAGTTTCAATTTACTGATGTTTGGTGGTATCACTTTTTTGGCGGTCGCCCGTTTCGTAAGCTCCCACATGTTCTCTATGGGCTTCATGTTTCATGAGATTCCCGGCCTAAGTAAAAGGGCTATATTTTTTTTAGGCCAGGAATATCGTGAACCTTCTTGCTTTGTGGCACGGAGCCGAATCGTGCATAAAAATGCAATTTTTTGTACGGATATTACGGAACTATTCTTTGAGCTGTGGGACCAATCGAGTTTCTAGGACTCGCTTGTATTGATCCTGTCCCATTGTTCCCTCCACTATGTAAAGGCGTCCCATAGCTTTGGCCGAGATAACAGACCACACCATAACACTAACGGGGTGTTCAACTCTCTCTACAAGGCAGTCTGGATGCAACTGCTCACCGGGGCGTCGTTGGACAAATGAGCTTTTTTCGGCCAAAATTTGAAAGGTCGATTCATCGGAGAAGCCTACCTGTAAAATATTACAATAATGACAAAAAAGTTATTAGCGACTATAAAAAAATAGTCTTTACTCGACTCCAGTCTGCAACATTCATATGTCGGTGTTGTTCGGTCCATTGCAGTCGCTTTTTCTTTATGGCTTCGGTGAGCCGCATTTTTTCATAGGACGACGACCGACCAGATTTGCTTCAGTCAATCGCCTTTGGAGTGTTCTCTTCGAAACTCCAATTCCCTCATTATTTATCAATGTCGTCAAACGAGTCACACTTTCTTTACAATTCTCAATGCAGTCATCTCTGGTTTTCCTATTAGTACGGGGAGTGGTGACTCTTTTCCTGCAACATTTTCCTGCACGGTTTGCGTCCGGGCGCTTGTTTTGATCCGTTTTTATTAGGGTTTTGTATTAAAAACAAAACCCTTATGAAATCGGTCAAATGTCTGTCCGTCTGTCCGTCTGTCCATGAAATATCTCTCTAACGGCTAAAGCTACATACATGAAATTTTGTGGGAGTATGTAGAATTATTATAATTCGCCGGAGAAAGCGATTCGTTGTAATAGGCTGACTTTAAGGGCATGTCCCCATAGAGGGGAAATGAAGGTCAAAATTTTTTTTTCATCTGGTATAGGCAAGTGGGGTATCATGAGAAAGGTAACACAGAGTACATTTCATTTCCGGTATTTTCATCAAATTTGAAAAAAGGGGAAAAGAGATAGAGGGGAAAATATGTGATCCGAGTTTGTCCCCCCCCCCCCCCTCGCATTTCGATACCGTTATACTTAGAAACATGAAAATTTGCAGGAAAGCGGCATTTTACTAGTATAGAAAACCGAAAATCGTAGAATTTTGATATCTCATCAAAAAAGGTTAATAATAGTACATTTCTATAGTTGCAGTTAGCATACCCCTGCAAGCCTTAGGCACACCTGAGGTCAAAAATATTGATGGCCAATGATAACCAACATCATTGGCAATAATATCTTTAAGTTTCATTAGAATCACATAATATTTAATAATAGTACATTGATTTAAAGTTAGGCATTTTGACACTATCCACACAAAAATTACACCTACCGGCCTCATAGGTGTGAGTACTACTTTCATGTTGTTTTTCGTAGTGCGAATTGCAGTTATTTAATTAATCATTTTTGAGAGGGTAAAGATTAGTTGGGGGCGCTGCGTCGTAATTGGCAAACTTTACCGGGTGGAAGGGGGAGGGGTCCAAATAGAGGTGAAATTAAGGTCAAATTTTCTTTTATCGACTGGTGTAGGCAAGTGAGGTGTCGTGAGAAAGGTAATGTTGAGTACATTCCATTTTTTCGCATTTTCTTGAAATTTGTAGAAAGGGGAATAGTGGGGGAGGAGAAAATATTAGTTCGTAATTTGCCCCCCCCCCCGTGGCATTTCAAGACTGTTAGAATTAAGGTGGGTTCGGAATAGCATATAAAATGGAAAATAATGGAATCTGTACATCTTCTCAGAATAGGTAAATAATAGCTTATTTCTGTAGTTACAGTTAGCACACCCCTGCATGCCTTAAACACTTTCGAGGTCAAAAGTACTGATGGCTAACGATAACCAACACCTTAGGGCTTAGGCAATAATATGTTCTAAGTTTCGTTACAATCACGTAATATGAATTGGCATGTAAAATGTAAGTGGGTAAGACATTTTAATTAAGTTTTTTTTTGTCTATCTAAGTGGTATCAAGAAGAGCAAGGAGCCGATATTTATATACCAAAATAAGCGCTTGCTACAAAACCCTCGGATTGCGGGCGTAGCCCTCTATATTCCGGTTTCATTTTAATTTAGTTGACGACCGACTTCGAAGCACCCGTAATAGCTGCTATGTCCCGCTAAGAATGTATGAAATGCAGCAGCAATGTCTGAATTTCTCGACATTTGCGTGGAGACGTGTCTGAAGTCTTACCCATACTAGAAAGTAACTGTTTTGAGGTTACCATGAATAACGGCTCACAAAATTCTCTCATCAAGTTTGAAAAAAGTTATTCAATACGAGACATCACTCACATTTTAACTATTGCAGAAAAGAAAAAAAATGCGAAAAAAGGATTTAAAGCTATTTTATGCGGAGTCCCCCCACAGTAATTGTCAACAAACGACAATCGCATGAGCACTTACCTTACTAATTTAATAGAAGACACAGACTTCCAGTGGTAAAACTTGGAAACAACTCGTCAAATGTATAATTAATGGTACCAGCAGCAATATTAAATAAAATAAACTTATGAAAGCTAATTTTCTTACTCAAAAAAGGATTTTTGATTGAAAAATACATTACTGTGTGTGCTGTCCCTAATAATATGGCAACTCACTGTAAGTAGTGGAGTAGGGAATAAAATTGTAAGGATGAAAAAATAATGTGTAAAATTTAGGAAAAAAGTAATCAGTACTCAATATCTCTTACAATTTCAAAAAAGTAATCATTTTATTTTGTAATTAAATACTTTTTCAAAAAAAAAGTATTTAAGTATTATTTAGTATTTTTTAAACAGTAATTAATAATGAGTACTTTCGAAAATACTAAATACTCTCAAGCTCTGGAAATTAATTATAGACCTCTCTCTTATCCAGTCGAAGGAAAAGAGGAAGAATCGACTGGCCCAGCTGACAAATCTCAATGACGTAACGAACGAGCTAAAGATATTGTCAAACTGTATGCTTAAAAATTAGGTACGCGTTTCATTTGGATTTCTAGGTTTTATGTCAGCTGTATCCTAGAGAAAGGACCTATTCCGGATAATGAGAGACGACAAATACTATGAAAACAGCCCGATTTTTTTCGATATTTTATTCTATTTTGAACCAAATAGAATGAACACATTCATTACTATGACATTAGATTGCATTTCTTTTTTTTTGCGTTACAGCTGGTAACATTATATTTTTTTGTTTTTATTTTTCATATACTCGTACATTAACAACTACAGTAAAATCAAAATGTGAAGAATATTAGTTTGGAGAAGAAGTCAGAATGTTTTCAAGTGTATCGAAATTATTACTTTCAATAATTTAGAACCAATTGCTTTGTACTAATAGAAAAAATTCATAAAACATAATTTGCCAATTATAATTAAAAATTAAAAAAATGTGTACGATTAAATAATATACTATATATGTATACTATGTTCTTAAATATATATTTATATACAAACAGCAACATTTTGGAAGTTATACAATTTCTTTTTCTTTGTGTGATATCTTATAAAATAAATAAATTCATTATTCCTTTTCATATTGTTGATCTATTTGCTTAGTATCATTACACTTTATAAACATTCCAAAAATTTAGCAAAAATGAAAATGTCTTTAAGAGCATTTTTGGTCTGCAGATGCATTCAATCGGTGGAATCAGTGTTGATCAGACTATCTGTGTGGATTATGGGTCATTGATGCAAAGAAATTATTCGATTATTCGGATTGGATGTGTTTTTTTTTTAGCTAGCACAACATTTTAGTTGTCAAGTATGTATGGTTTTCTAGAAATTTGTATATCCATTATATTTTTATGAAATACGAGCTATTGAATTTGAATACTCAATGTCATCTGTGTCCTGTGTGTGTTCGGTATTGTGTAGATCCTCACTGTAACTCATAAAAATATATTTTTTTTTTTGACTTTATCTTGGCCTATTTACTTGGTTTTGTTTTAAATTCTTTAGAGAGATAGTATTTTCATTGGATTTCTAACTGGCAAATAGTTTGTATTCAATACAAATTGATATTGTGAAATTTGAAAAATGCAATATAATTATCTGGCGATAAATTCAGTTGTTCAACATCTGCTGTTTAATATTACAATCTTATACTATTAAGTATATACACAAGTTCCAAGGAACTTAAAAAAATATATAGAAATATTTTTATTTCTTTCATCATGATATTTTTGAATTTAAAAAAAAAACAAAAGAAAAGAAGATAATAACAGTACTTCAATATGTTTTCATTATTTGTGACAGGAAGCATAATATGTAAAAATTTAATGCAAATCTCCAAAAACAAAATTTTTTTCAAATTTTTTTTTTTTTTTTGTTGTTGGTTCCACAGTTTTGCTTTTGAACTTTCTGCAATAAACATCTATTTTTGTTTTTTATTTTGCTTTCGTATAGGATCACATTTGTATTAATAATCTGAACAACAATCTTACTTATGTTTAGAATTTCCACTTACTACCATTTAAATTTTTGTATTCAATATACGTATCATTATTTTTTTGCCGTATTTGATTTACAAATTTTCTTCAATTAAAGTTTTCAATACTTGTCTCTCCAATCAGCTTTAATTTTTTGTTTTAATTTGTTAAATTTTTATATACACTCATTATTTACTGTAAAAACATCAAGAATAAAACATTAATTGTGTAACTAATCATTACAGACGAACGAACGTTATTCTTTAAAGCTACTACATGCGGAATTTACTCGTATATTTATAGTAATATTACTTTATATTTATTTACTCGCTCATTTGATTTCATGACTTCCGGCATTTAATTCGACTAGCTCATGTGGTTCGGCATGGTCCTGTAATCGAATTTCAATTATCAGATAAAATTATATTTTGAACTAGTGACATTGAATTACTAACCCGTTCTAAAGATTTTAAATCTTTCTGTGACAATTTGTTGACCAAAATTGTACCGAAAGCGTCGCACATAACGTTGATTGTTGTACGGAATCGATCCCTGGATGAATAGATCATATGGTATATTAAAATACATTAAATCGCATGGTGAAAAATTAAATTGACAAGGAAAATACATTTGGCACTCTTGAAATAACTAAATCCATCCCATATTGCAAGATAATACCATATGCATACCATACGAGAATTCACAAAGACCCGAGATTTTCCTTTAAGATTTATCTACCACAAAAGCTACCAGACTTTCCATAGATTTGAAACGATAGATGAAACAAATATCGTCTATTTTCGCAGAATTTATATAAATCTCACTGAACAATATTGGAGGAATGCTATTTTGAATTCGGCACAGAAAATTTCTCTCAAACTACTCCATTATCAGCTGATAAATCAGTAATCTCAGAAATTAAATTTAAATTTCCTTCTCCTCCGAAAATTGCATGGTATGCATGGGTTCCATTACCTCACCGTGATGCAAGCTACACCAAAACTGGTCATAGTCGGCCACAAAGGACACCGGCTACTTCGGCTCTGGACAGACCTGGCACCAGTAGCGGTTCGCGAGGTTCACCAGTGGGTAGCATGCATCGAGTCACAAGTGTGGACATATACAGAAAAATCTGCAGATGTCAAAAGTTCGCTACAAAGAACGACGCAGCGCTTATCGGCTCCGCGACAAATCGCTAAAATCCCTGTCGCAGAACGGAGCGATGAACATGAAAGCGTCCGACAAGTTTATTAGACAGAACGAGGATTTCACCTCTGCCACAAAACGGCAAAGGTCGACTGAAGTATCTCCTAAGGAGGCTAAGCGGCAGAAGACCACGGCTGCTAGCGACACAACTTTTTTTTTATGCTGAAGCAGTGAAGAGCTGGATAGAGCTGGCGGTGGTTGACTGGGCGGATTCGGATGGTAGCATCACACTAGACAACTGGAGGAAGGTCGGTGGAAGCCAAACCCTTACCTTCCATAGTGTCACGGAGGAAAATCCGGGACCAGTCCCGGTCCGTAAAGATGGTGGTTGGCACCAAGGGTGGATTAAGCTCATATCTTTCGCTGATCAGCGCTCAGCCAATCTATTCTGAATTGCCATTGGCAAGGCTGGCGAGGTCTGGTCAGAAGCTAAGCTAGCGGCAATTATGAGGACTGAAATACCTTCACGACCTAGAGCTCGCACCTGGCTACCACCGCAACTGATAGATACGGATGAAATCTTGTACCGTATACAAAAAAGCAACGCAGATCTTCCAGCCCATGACTGGAGGATCGTAAAAATTTATGAGGCTTATATGGCTTCCTGAAAATCAAAGTCCGTGTCTATAAGGTCTCGTACCAAAGCTTCTGCAGTGACCCCAATGGGGAAAGACGAGCAACCAAAAGGAATGAGTGATTCCTCCATAATGCAAACGCTCGATGTAAAGGATGCTGAGGATGACTCTCTATCGTTATAATCAGACGACACGAATATGGATGTCACGCTATATCACGGACTGTTCGCATCTGATACGGACTTATCTGCATCTGACGTTGAGGGAGATGCTAAGGCTATTGTGGTTGAGACGGTGAAACTTCCACAGTAATGGTCAGTGCAAGATAACCAGCGCCATTGTAAGTAAGGCAGCTTCGGCAGCTCTTGCGCAAAGGAGAGAAGACATTGCTCTACTACAGGAACCCTGGATTTTTCACAATACAGTGAAGGGACTGCGATCTCCTAACTATAATCTTTTTTTCACGTTAAGGATAAGGGCAAACCCCGATCCTGCATTCTTGAAAAAATTAGCCTAAATGCGTACCTGATATCGCCTTTCAGCGACCGTGACTCCGTGGTGGTCATATAAAATTAGTGTCATTATCGTTATGATTGTAACGCGCATCAGGTGTTGTGGGGTAGCTCCGACACAAATGGGGGAAGCACTTCTTGACTACTTGCTAGGCATAAACCTCCTCATCTGTAACGTTAGTTACGTACCTACTTTTATCACAAGATCTGCCTAGGAAGTGCTAGACATTACACTTGTCTCGGAAGGCTTGCTACATTTGATAGGGGAGTGGAGGGTGTCTTCTAGGAGTGCTCAGATCATCGTAACCTTCAATTTAGTCTAGATGACATACCTATACCCAACCCAGTAATTGTGAACCGTAGAAGAACTGACAGGGAATGTCTTTTGGTTTCGTTACCATCTCTACACCAGCCTTGCAGCACATATGATTTAGATAAAATGGTGGAGACCCTAACAGGGACACTAAAGAAATCGACTGTCAAATCACGCATCTCCCTGATAGTTCTCTTGTTATACCTCCAGGGAATACTGCTATAATGAATACGGTGGCATGTGATTCCAAGTCTATTCTCACGAAAGAAAAAAATTTGTGGGCAATAACCAATTTTGATCCTTTCAAATCTTCTGGCCCTAATGGTATCATTCCAGCGGACCTACAACCCATGCCGGATATAGTGTACCCTTGGGTTGCATCGATTTTCAAGGCCGTTCTTGAATTTATATTTATATATATAGGTATAAGTTCTCGTGCCCGCCCGCAGTATCTTCGACCCATCAACCTGTCATCAACTCTGCTAAAGGAGTTAGAGCGTTTGACTGATACACACCTACGGAGCGTTATTCCAACGCAGCTTCTATATATCCGCCTCCCAGCACGCCTACTGCAAGGACCATTCTGTAGGCACTGCTTTACAGTCGTGTGTTACCTATATATAGAAAAGTCCATCGCCTGCAATGAGCATATAGCTAGTTGCCTTCTTGGATATTGAAGGCGCTTTCTCAACACTGGGCGGAGTTGATTACATCTACAAGTTTGTGCACCTGATACTCACATCTCGGGTTATACCCGTATCATCTAATCTCCGCATATCATCTGTGCGCAGGCATGTAAGCAGGGGCACGCCTCATAGCGGAGTTTTCTCTCCCCTTCTGTGGAATTTAGTGGTCAAGAGGTTGCTCTTAAGCCTGGAAGGGTTGGGATGCCAAGTTACCGCTTATGCAGACGACATTGCTATTGCATTTTCAGGCAAGTTTTCCTGTGTTTTAAGCGATCTATTGCAGAAAGCCCTCGGCATCCTGACAAAATATGAGGTGGGGTCAAAGCAAATCCGCTTAAAACAGAACTCGTTCTCTTCACAAGGAGACATAAGATACCTTCATTTGAGCCACCATTGATGGACGGCACAAGGCTAATACTAGCTTATAAAGACAAATTTCTTGGTCTCATTTTAAATAAAAAATTGTGTTGGACGGATAACATTCGAGAGCGTGTGACAAAGGCTACTGTTGCACTATACTCTTGCAAGAGGGCTATAGGCCAAAAATTGGGATTGAAGCCAAAAATAGTATACTGGCTGTATATATCGGTACTGCGTCCCATTATGATGCAAGGAGTTGTCGTCTGATGGAGGGCACTTACCATAGCATCGTACATAGAGAAGGTCCAAAGATTTGCATGTGTTGGGGGCACTGTTGAATCTAATCCCTTTGGACATCTTCGCAGAGCAG
The DNA here is from genome assembly GCA_964017055.1 of Chloromyia formosa. NCBI lineage: Eukaryota > Metazoa > Arthropoda > Insecta > Diptera > Stratiomyidae > Chloromyia > Chloromyia formosa. The sequence continues at coordinate 22,259,164 of OZ024816.1, read as the reverse complement.
ATGGCTGGGGACACGTCCATTTGCCTCCGTGAAAATGGTCAGTGAACCGTATCAATCATAGGCCACTCGACTGTTTTGAACAACATTGATATCCCCGTCGGGAGGAACTACATCTCTCCGAAATACCTGTTCGTTATTGGTTTTACAAGCCTGACCTCATCGAGGAATGAGTCGCCGGAAAACGTTAGTCTGATATCTGATGCCATTAGCATTTTTACAGGCGGCTCTAAGACTGAGAGAAAAGTTGAGCTGGTGTGTACTCGGAGAATCTGCACATTGGCTTGTCGGTCCGCCTCCCAGGATATAGCAGCGTTTTCCAGGCCGAGGTCACTGCGATTACCGAGGCGGTAACCTGGCTTGCGCATAATGTCATATCTGCTAGGGATGTCATTGTCTACAAGGATAGTCAACCGGCGATTAAATCACTCGGCTCCGTCGTGGTCACGTCAAAGACAATATTGAATTGTCGCAATTCTCTTAGAGATGGGGAGATTTTTCAATACAACCCTGTACTGTATACCGGTTCATAGTGGCTTCTCTGGTAACTGCAAGGCTGCCGAACTGGCTCGGGCGGGAACGACCAATGAGACCATGGATTGCCTACGCGGTACTGGGATGCCTCCAGCAGTCTGCAAATTGGTGACTAAAGCGGTGGCATATGACAGGGCTAATACCAGATAGTCTAGTGGCACTACATATCATGCAACTAGGCAAATATGGCCAAAACGGGACCCTGGTCGCTCTCACGGGCTACTGATGCTAAGCAGAAACCATTTGAGAAACGTGGTGGGAGTTATCACTGGGCACTGCCCTATAGGGAAGCATGCTAGAAAACTTCGGCTCCCACACAGTGACTACTGTAGAAGCTGCAGAAACGGGGAGGAGGAGGAAAGTCCTTCTCACCTTTTGTGTACTTGCTCTACCCTGGCGAGACGTGGGAAAGACATCCTTGGGTCCTACTTCTTTATTGATCTGGATGATTTAAAGGATGTTAGGGTTGATAGGCTTCATCGCTTCATTGTCATTTCTGGCTGGTTTGAAAACTGAGTTAGGCTCAGGTTGCTGTATTTAAGGTATCACAACGGATCCAGTGGTGGTCTATGTGTGGTTTTGTTCAATCCTTTTGTAGTCAAGACAGCCCTATTAACCTAATCTAACCTATGGGTTCCGAGATTTGCAAATCTATCCAGATTTAGGTATGTTTTGCATTAGGCAATAGGGATTTGCGGACGGTCACGAAAGTGATATACTCGTATGTATCACCAACTTCATTTTATGTCTCAACTCAATACAGTTTATAAGACATCTTTTCACAAATAATATAAATATACTTACAACAGCCAATCGACTGCAACAATAAGGGTGATGTCTGATGATGGTAAGCCGACTGTATCCAATACCATAACCATAGTGACAAGGCCCGCTTGCGGAATGCCTGCGGCCCCAATGGATGCTGCCGTAGCCGTTATACTGTAATGACAAAATTTCAGTTCACATAATTCAACATGTATATTCCAATATTACATACCTGACAGCAACGACTGTACCAAACGAATACGAAATACCCCTAAATTGGGCTATAAATAGAGCAGCAACAGCTTCGTATAATGCAGTTCCGTCCATGTTAATCGTTGCACCGACCGGAATCACAAAACGTGTAACACGCGGATCCATTCCCATTCCATCTAAACAATTGATTGTGATTGGCATTGTGGCCGAACTTGATCCAGTTCCAAATGCGGTCGCCAGAACTTGTGTCATTTTGCCAATATATCTGTACGGCACAGTTCGCGTTGCCAAGAAGAACAATAGTGGGATAGTGCCTATAAAAAAAGGAAGGAAAAAAAAATTGTTGGATGTCCGTGATAAAGCATCGCAAAATCTCACACTCACCTAAACCATGAATCAGTAGACCCAACATTACTGTCATGAAATATAAACCTAACTGTGATACAACAACGCCTAACGACTCCATCTCAATTAGTTTCGCAGTGACGAGGAAGTAAACACCCAACGGACTTATCCTGTAAGGAAAAGTGCATAATATGAGACAATACTTAAAACTAAAGAACGGATGAGTACACAGTTTATGCATGAAAAGACAAGAATGGCAACAAATAATGTCAATCAAAGGACAGACCTACATTCAATGTTGATATATCAGACAGGTTTCGTTTTTGTGTTTTGTGGCTAACAGTACTGCTGACCTAGTTCATTGCAACATTTTTCGACTGTTTGCTACCATAAATTTTCACTGACGTAGAATAAAAGCAAGCTTTGAGGTAACCTTAAAGTAACTTAAGGTAGCCTTTAGATATCATAAGGTAAGGATTAAAAAGTTTCGGTTTTTGTGTTGACTAAAGGTACCACGCACCTAGTCGATTTGACACAAATCCTTGGCAGAGATACTGTAAAGTCCAAAAATTGCGATTCGGTCGATTGGGATCAGTTTTGAACAAGATTCGGAAATTCCGAAAGCTGAAATGTTCACTTTTAACTGGACAGTTTTTCCGGACCGTATGTGGCGGCCATTAAAGTAAAAATACTGTAGCCATTATAAATACTGCCGTCGTCAAAAAACGTTTATAACAAAAGCAATCAAAGAATTCGAGCATTAGATTTATTTTACTATAACGAACATAAAGTAAACAGACATTGGACATATTTTTTGAAATATCTTAAAATGAAATCGGAATATAGAGGGCTACGCCCGCAATCCGAGGGTTTTGTAGCAAGCGCTTATTTTGGTATATAAATATCGGCTCCTTGCTCTTCTTGATACCACTCAGATGGACAAAAAAAAACATAATTAAACTGTCTTACCCACTTACATTTTACATGCCAATTCATATTACGTGATTGTAACGAAACTTAGAACATATTATTGCCTAAGGTGTTGGTTATCGTTGGCCATCAGTACTTTTGACCTCGAACGTGTTTAAGGCATGCAGAGGTGTGCTAACTGTAACTACAGAAATAAACTATTACTTACCTATTCTGAGAAGATATACAGATTCCATTATTTTCCATTTTAAATGCTATTCGGAACCCACCTTCCTGTAAGTTTTCATAATTCTAACAGTCTCGAGATGCCAGGGGGGGGGGGGGCAAATTACGAACTAATATTTTTTCCTCCCCCACTATTCCCCTTTCTACAAATTTCAAGAAAATGCGAAAAAATGGAATGTACTCAACATTACCTTTCTCACGACACCTCACTTGCCTATACCAGTCGATAAAAAAAAATTTTGAGCTTAATTTCGCCTCTATGTGGACCGCTCCCCCCTTCCACTCGGTAAAGTTTGCCAATTACGACGTAGCGCCCCCAACTAATCTTCATCCTTTCAAAAATGATTAATTAAATAACTGCAATTCGCACTACGAAAAACAACATAAAAGTAGTACTCACACCTATGAGGCCGGTAGGTGTAATTTTTGTGTGGATAGTGTCAAAATGCCTAATTTTAAATGAGTGTACTATTATTAAATATTATGTGATTGTAATGAAACTTAAAGATATTATTGCCGATGATGTTGGTTATCATTGGCCATCAATATTTTTGACCTCGGCTGTGCTTAAGGCGTGTAGGGGTATGCTAACTGCATCTATAGAAATGTACTATTATTAACCTTTTTTGTTGAGATATCAAAGTTCTACGATTTTCGGTTTTCTACACTAGTAAAATGCCGCCTATCTGCAAATTTTCATATTTCTAAGTATAACGGTATCGAAATGCGAGGGGGGGGGACAAACTCGGATCACATATTTTCCCCTCTATCTCTTTTCCCCTTTTTTCAAATTTGATGAAAATACCGGAAATGAAATGTACTCTGTGTTACCTTTCTTATGATACACCACTTGCCTATACCAGATGAAAAAAAAATGTTGACCTTCATTTCCCCTCTATGGCGACATCCCCTTAAAGTAAACCTATTACAACGAATTGCTTTCTCCGGCGAATTATAATAATTCTACATACTCTCACAAAATTTCATGTATGTAGCTTCAGCCGTTCGTGAGATATTTCCTGGACAGACGGACAGACGGACAGACATTTGACCGATTTCATAAGGGTTTTGTTTTTAATACAAAACCCTAAAAAAACTTACCAAATAACCCATGAGGTGATGATCATCATAGCTTCACTTAGCACCACAAAGAATTCTTGAAGTGGACGTCCTTTTTCTTGCAATTTACCAATTGTAATTCCAAGAGCAATACTAAACATAACCATGCCCAATACGTTTGTCGTGGGATGATAGGTTCCCTTCATTGTGTACATGTCCAATGGTACTGTGGAATTAATTTCAAATTAGAAATAAATTATTTTTAAAACGAGAATAAAATGAAGAAATGCTAAATCAAGAAGTACACACTTACAATCATCCGACGCATTTACTGGCTTAATCAACTCAGTTCGGTACTGAAAGAGTGAAAATAAAAGTAATTTTAATACGTATGTTAAAATAAATAACAGGCTCAACAGTCCAATCTGAACCGTGGCCTCAAGATGAGTTCGCATCATCTGATTTCCTGACGTGACGGTGTGTGTTGTGCAGAGGTCTGTGATCAGCCACACGCTCAACCGAGTTATTGACCCCATAAATGGGTACTCATTTAACAGCAAAGTGGGTTCATAGTCCGACACGTAAATCCCCTTTTTTTATCGAAAACGACTGCATTCAGTCGGAATCGAACCGAATCCCAGTATGTAAAAAGCGAACGTGGTAACCGTTGCACCATCCCGACTTCTATGTACTAATACGTAGGTTAATGCGCAACGGTTAGCACGTTTGCCTTCTGTACACTATGCCCCTGGCTCGAATTCCACTGAAGGCAGTACATAGATAAAAGGGGATCTACGTGTCAAAATAGGAGATCACTCAGCTATTGAACAAGTACCGATTCGGGGTGAATAACTCGGTTGATCGTTTTGCTGAACACACACCTCTAAGTTAAGTACACATATGTTATGACCATAAAAATGAAATGAAGCTAACTTATCTCAAGGCATTGGTCTATTAATTGAAGTGTTGCGCCAGTTATTTTTTATTTTAAAACAATACTAAACTATAAACTTAAATATAAATATCTTTAATTTCGATAAATTAACTGGAACATTGTTAATTCCATGAAATGTATTTAATAATAATCATAACAGTATGGATTTCATCATCATCATCGTGGCGCAACAGCCCGACGTCGGGCCTTGGCCGCCAGGATTATTGTCCTCCAATTATCTCGGTGACGTGACCCCATTCTCCAATTTTGGAAGCCCAGTAGCTTCTCGGCGTCCGCATATACTGAGCTCTCGGTCGTCTTTGCGGTCTCGCTCCGTCGACTTGTTCTGCGTTCATTACTCTCTTTGGCATGCGATCATCTTCCATTCGCTGTACATGCCCTGCCCTTTGAAGTCGTTATAGTTTGACGATTTCCGAAACTTCCAGCTCATCGTACAGTTCATACAACTCATGGTCGTACGGGTGGGCTATCCATCTCGATCGCAAACAGCCCCGAAAATTCGCCGTAGAGCCTTACGTTCAAATGTTTCTAGAGGCTTGAGTTAGCATCCAGGCTTCGCAGCCATAGCATAGCACTGGTCGTATGATGGTTTTGTACACGCGGAGCTTCGTGTTTCTGTGCACATGCTTCGATTTCATTACGGAGAGAACCGAGAAAAAAATCTTATTAGCTAAATATATCCGTCGCTTGATTTCGTCAGTTTCGTTGGCGTCCTTTGACCAACCTAGGTATATGAAGTCGTTCACGAACTCGATGTTGAGGTCCCCCACATTGATGCTCGATTGTGATTTGGTATACGTCTACGTTGTATTCCCAGCACTTCTGGAGTATCAATTTGACCGTAAAAAGCTGATAGGTTGTGGAGCGACCAGGTCTGAAACCGGTTTGATACTCGCCAATGATTCGTTCTGGAAACGGTTTTATTCTGTTTTCCAGAATTTTTGTCAAAATTTTATAGGACGTACAAACTAGTGATATGCTCCTGTAATTCTCACACCACAGTTTATCTCCCTTTTTATGAACTGGGCAGATGATGCTTCTGCGCCAGTCGTCTGGGATCCTCCCATACTCGCAGGAGTAATTGATGTATGGCATGAACAAGACCTTTTCCACCGAATTTTAGTAGTTCAGCTGAAATCTCGTCAGCGCCCGGCACTTTATTTCGTTTTAGTAACCGCAACGCGAGATCAACTTCCTCTACTGTCGCGGGTTGTATGGGTAGACCTAGATCAACAATAGCCACTTTCAATTCATTAGTCCGGCTTCACAGACCGAAAAGAACACCGCGGCTCTATGACGAGCGGGCTTAAACAGCCACCATACAAATACTTCGCCGTTGTGGGGAAGAATTGCGGACTCAGTATTCATTTAGACGGAGGCGAAAGAAGTTGATGTTCAACCAATTTGCTTTCAACTTTACTCCGATGAGATCCCATATGAGACCTGTATTAAAACCGGTCTGTCGTTTTGTATGAAAATGATCTGAATTTCGGTTGAATCGAAAGCGGCTAATATCATCGAGAACTTCTTGTGTGGGGATGTTAGATGAAGCTCTAAGAGGCCCATCGTTTGTTAATGACATCGGTGTCACTGATGATGTTTCCATCCTTGTCCTTGCAAAGGCTAGTCCAGGGTTGGTAGCCGTTCTTAATTGTATTTACTAGTTATACGCTTGTCTGGTGTTCCTATTAACTAAGTTTTCGTTTATATTCGGCAACTGCTCGTCAAATTATTTACGTTTCTTACGTCTAATTATTCTATTCGATATTCGCCGTAGCTCGTCATATTTTTCTCTTCTGGCTCTGGTTCCTCGTTGAATCCATTGTCTGTAGGCCTCGTTTTTCACGTCAAGTGAATTTTTGCATTCTTCGTCGAACCAGTCATTTCGCGCTCGCTGGGCCTTATATCTGACGATCTTCTCTGCGACATCCCTGATGGTACCCTTGAGTTCTTCCCAGAACCCATGGACGCCTGTATTGCTTATGTTGTGTAGTATAAGCGATAGTCTTCCCTCAAGGGCGGTAGTTTACGCCACCGTCGTAGCATCGCTCAGAAGCTTATCAACTGCAAGGACTTTGAGAGGGCTGATTTTCGATTGGTGCACTGAGGAAATTCTACATCTGTAGATCGTCTTCACCAAGTGATGATCTGAGTCACAGTTTGCTCCTCGATAGGAGCGGACATCTATCACACTAGACGCCCATCTCCTGCAAATGAGGGCCGGATCCTCAATTTACAAAACGTTTCGCTAAGCAAGCCATAATTCATTTGTAGATTTTACCACACTATGTGCCGTTTTCACAATGTGTAGTTAAAGTTTATCCTTTAGATAAACGCTAAACGGCACCCACCCTCCAGTGAAAAATTTATCGGACGATAATTCCAAACAGCAGATACGGGCTGCTGAGATTTTGACAGATGGGACAAATGAGACAATTAAACTAAACACAAAGAACAGAGTTCTGGAAATACATTCGATGGACGAGGATTTGAAACCAACTCAGCCACAAATTAATGTTGAGAGACGGTACAGACGTAAAATAGGATAGAGCAGACGGCAGAATTCCGCCAAGAAAATCAGCTGACTTTCTACTGCATTAGGTGAGCTTTCTACTGCATTAGCTGAGCTTTCTACTGCATTATCATATTTTGAGCGTTGCATACGCTAGGGTTTTAATTTAGTGCCCCGGATAGCTAACTGGCAGTTTAACCAGACATTGAGAAAACGGGCCTATCAAATATTAACACTTAATTCTTGTTCACCCTATGCTAGGAAATTATTTCCGCATTTATGACTGTTATGCGAATTTCATTGCATTTAAAGCGAGTCACACAATAAATTTCACTTCATAAGATTAGCCATCTGCGGGAGATGCCTAAAGAACACTTTCAATCTCTATTTATAAAACATTCATTTTATGCAATATTCCGCTGGTTCTTATCAATCTATTCGCATTAACAGTCAAGTGTATAATTTCTTTGATTCAATCGTTGCTATTAAGCGGCTTCTCTTATTATTACTACTTTTGCAATTCAACTTAATTGAATAATTTGATAATATCACATTTTTAACTTGAATTTAGAGCTGACCCACAACAAAGTGAGTAAATAAATATGCAATATTTTCCATTAAATGCGTATAACTGCAGTGACGTTCTTGTAGACATGATAGGGGATATAAATTGACGTTGTTCATAAATTCGGCCGAGTTTAGAAGCTGCGGAAAAACCTGTACTTTACAAATTTGCATCGAATTTAAATGGAACAAACCGCTCAACAAACCGCGGTGGCAGCCGCCGCATTTAAATTCAATGTAATAAGTCTGTAAACCCCGGCGGCTGCCCCAAAGTTTCGATATATTCGACATTAGGGAGTTTAAGATTTTGACGAATACCTTCTGAAAATATCTAAACAAGTCTTTAATTAAAGATTACTATTACTTACTTGGAACATTGTAGCTTGGACTATATTCGATGGGAAAAGATTTCTGAAAAAAAAAATAATAATTAAAGAGATTAAACTTAAACTTAATTATATGGAAAGCGTTTCTCCTCCACACATGATCATTAATCATCAACAACCTCATTTGCATTCAAGAAATGAATACATTTCAAGTCAAGTATGCAGTTCGCTACATTAGATAATAACAATAAACGAAACTACTTAATAATTATTGCAATGTATTTTCGTCGTCTTCAATAAAATTGCCATAATATGTGGGCTGTGTATTTAACACACAAATTCATTGGCAACTCAATTATATAAACGATGTGTCCACGGACGACAAATAGTAACATTTTGTTTCAGTCAACAGAAGGGGTGTGAAAATGAATAAAACAAAGCCAACATTTTACAATTTTCAATCAATTGGTTAATGCTAATTGTTAATAAATAAAAAACAAAATAACATTTACTAAACATCTTAAAAGGCATTCATTGGCACGGTGTAAACAACTTGCCGGTTATCTGTGGCTAGACATACATAAACAGAAAATAGACAGGCATGTAAGTATATGGTACTTGTCTTATGTAGTTAAGGTCAGAACTAATGTAATGAGCTCATCAGAATGCAAATTGAAAATACTGTCTTTAAAGCAATCAATGTGTAGTAAAGGTATCTATCGAAAAGAGGCAGATGTGGTGGGTTGTATGCAGGGCCGGATTAAAGACGGGGCCACTGGGGCCCGTGGCCCCGAGCCCCCACCGTCCGAAATGAAAAATTGGCAATTATATCACATGGATTTCGACTCAATTTCTACTTTACCTACAAATGTGTTACAAGGACAAGGACACCCGCACAACCGAGCATCAACGTGGGGGACCTCAACATTGAGTTCGTGAACAACTTCATCTACCTGGGTTGCAACCTGTCAAGGGACGCCAACGAAACTGACGAAATCAAGCGACGGATACAGTTAGCTAATAAGACTTTTTTCTCGGTTCTCCCCATAATGAAATCGAAACATGTGCACAGAAACACGAAGCTCCGCGTGTACAAAACCATTATACGACCAGTGCTATGCTATGGCTGCGAAGCATGGACCCTAACTCAAGCCTCCGAAAACATGCTAGACACTTTTGAACGTAAGGTTCTACGGCGAATTTTCGGGGCTGTTTGCGATCGAGATGGATGGCGCATCCGGTACAACCATGAGTTGTATGAAATGTACGATGAGCTGCAAGTCTCGAAAATCGTCAAACTACAACGACTTCAATGGGCAGGGCATGTACAAAGAATGGACGATGATCGCATGCCTAAGAGAGTAATGAATGCAGAACGAGTCGACGGAGCGAGACTGCGAGGACGACCGAGATCTCGTTGGGAGAGCTCAGTAGGTGTGGACGCCGCGCAGCTGCTGGGCTCCCAAAATTGGAGGACGCGGTCACGTGACCGAGATAATTGGAGGACAATGATCCAGGCGGCCAAGGCCCGACGTCGGGCTGTCGCGCCATGATGATGATGATGATACAAATGTGTTAACGACACAAACGATGATTCTATAAATCAATCCTACGACAATGCATCTAATATCCGTATGTCTGGGAAATATCAAGGTATGCAAGCTTTGATTTCGGAGTTGAATCATCACGCCGTTTGTTGTCCCTGCTTTGGACACTCATTGAATTTGGGTGGGAAAACAGCTGTTGGCATATGCGCTGCTGCCACCGACTTTTTCACCTTTGTACAACAGCTTAAGGTTTTCTTCACTGCGTCTACCGCGCGATACGAGACTCTCAATAAAAAATTGACCAAATTAAACATCTGTACTCTTTATACTTTGAAGAGCCTGAGTGGAACTCGCTGGTCATCCGCTTCTGACGCAGTCAAAACACTTACTTATGGTTATAAAGAGATAGAAGAAGCGTGAACTGAAATAAGCACTGACGAAGAACAGAAGGCCGTCGTGAGAAAGGAAACTTTGGGACTTCTTCGTATCATTGCTCGTCTGGAAACTGCCATCTACGCAGCAATCTGGCATGACTTTCTAGGTAGATTTGACGCTACTAGCAAATATTTAGAAAGTCCTACAATGGTAAATCTTCGTCGAATCAAGAATAGATTATTTCGAAGAGTACGAAGCTAAAGGAAAAAAATTGGCTAAAACTGAAGAGTATGACTTCAAATCTAGAGCTAAAAAACCAAACGTACGACTGCAGCCTCTTGATTATGGAAAAACAAATTCTGTCCAAATGTCACCGAGGGACAAGTTCCGCATTGAATCCTTTTTACCAGTAGTAGACTCACTCATATTGGCATTATCACAACGGCTTTCAGCTTACGAAGTTCTCTACGGCGGATTTGGATTTTTAAGTGAGCTCATGACAATTACACCTGAAGAATTAAATATTAAAGCGGAAAATCTTGTTAGTTGCTGCCCAGAAGATGTGGATCTTTTGTCAATGTGGAAATAGTGCTTCGTATGTACTTATCAATGATGGTATCCAATTGTAGGGGAGAAAAATCATTTGCAAAAATGAAACTCATCAAAAACAGATAACGCACAAGTATGGGACAAGATTGCCTTAATTGTTTGATGATTTTGAGTATTGAAAGTGACATTCTTCGGAATTTATCATTTGATGATTGAATTGAATTTTCTCAGAAAAAAATCACGTAAAGTTAGTCTATCGTAAACATTATGTGACTTTGTAAGTAATATATTAATAAATACATTGCTATACCTTTGTTTAATAGTCATTCACATTTTACCATCAAGAAAAGGGTCCCCACCATTGCGTGGCCCCGGGCCCCTACAATCTTAATCTGGCACTGTGCACATCCATGGCCACGAACGTCGTCGTGGGCGGGATTCGAACCCGAAACGCCGGTAGTCAAACATGAGACTGATGCCTCAACGCACTGCGCTACCGGTCGCCCGATCGGTACTAAGTCATAGTACATTTTAATTATCGTTTTTTTTTTTCAACTGAGTGGTTGTTGTTAATTGCCTTAACTCCTCCAGGGGCATGGGCACGTCAACATCTCTAGCATTTCTATATCTTGTCGACGTTTCGATAGTAAATCTACTTTTCGGAAGTGCAGTTGCTAGCATGCACCTCCTATCCGCGCCGTCTTTATACTGACAAGCTCAGGTTCTTTTAGTACCGTCAGACAGTTTTTGATCGAGCCCAAATTTGAACTCCGAGCTTTAGATTAGTATCGTAGAGCGGTGACCGAACGACCACGGCCACCGAGCGCGATGGTACCAAAAGCAGTAAGAGGGAGCCAATATTTACATAAAAAAACGCTCACTACAAAACCCTCGAATTGAAGGCGCTGCTCTCTATATTCCGGTTTCACTTATTTCTTATTATAGATGATTGAGACGATTTGACATTTTACTGCACGTCCTGTCCTATTTCAATATACTTCATGCACTTCCCCGCAGTTACATGCACTTATGTTGAAATTCTGCTTTAATGTTCGCATATTTCAAATGTGTTACAATTTATATCAAATTCTAGTAACAGTTGGGGAGCTGGTGGCAGTTTGATTACGTTATAAGTACCAAAGCTAGAACTTTCACGGTCGTTTCTTTGAAATGCAGGGATACGAAAATGAGGAGTCTGGCAAGCCTCCAAGGGTGGATTTGGCGGCCGTAGAGGGTTAAAATTCTTATACCGTATATTTCTTATAAAATACTTATACCGTAACCATATGGGCCGTCAGCTCCCCAGCTATAATACTCGGATGTGTCAATGAATATAAATAGATGTCTATTACTTTAAGAAATTTCATACTTGAATGTTAATAAATTCCTATTAAGTGCGCTTGAATGAAGGCAATATTGACAATATAATATATGACATGCACATTGTAATCAGTTATAAACGTTGTAAGGCTAGTATGGATTAAAAAAATACATACTATGAAGCTGATAAAACTGATGCAAATGTGTTAAACTCTATTCATGTCAACTTCATCTCTAATAAATACTTGATTTGATAATCTAATTTGGCAAAATATATATAAATAGTATATTCAGTCAGGCATATACCATTTAAGTTGATTCACTACAATCTAAATTAAAATTGGACATTCAAAAAGCGCCTCTTTGCAATCCATACAATGGCCGAATAAGGTACATACGTGCAAGACAAGAAATTGCATCATGGGCATTTTATGGTGATTGCCAAGGATAGCTTTAGGAGCAGTTTTGACCGAATAGCTCACCCGAAATAAGAAAAAAAATGACGTTAATTTACGCATTACAAAAAAAAACAGAGTATGTAATTAAAAACATACTCATAGGGCGATAACTACATATATTACTTGAAGTGCTATGAAGATAGTACGTACTGTAGCACATGGCTTTAGTACGGCGCGTAAGATTCCTTGGTGGAAGGAAGAACGGGCGCGTATGAGAGCCCAGGTTAGGAGAAATTCCAATAGGGCTAAACGCTAGAAGGTTGCGCAATGCGCAGGTCCGTTGTTCAGTCACCGAACAGAAAAGAAAGCTCGTGACGTTTCAATTTTTAACAGTTGTAACAGTTGTTTCAATTTTTCATATGCGCGAACTTAAACGAGTTCTTTAATTTTACCTGCAGTTTTATTCCGATTGTACAAGTTCGCAATAAACAACCCGCTAGAGAGTCGACAACATTGAACGCATTATGAACAAGTTCGCCGAGCCGTGGATGAAACGATCATCATCACTTTTCGTTCTGTTCGTTTTGGGTAGTAGAAGCGAGAGCATGTGATTTGTGCAGTTTCGGAAAATCACCAGTTTTGTTTGTGAACCCGCTTCGTGTAATATAATATATCATACTATAAATTGTGTTGGAAAGAAGTGGTTTTAGTTTAAACACAATTTACAACATTTTTGGTGGCCCATGAGGGGAATGTTAGTGTCGTCAGACTTTTGCGTGAAAACACAGAACACAGGACACTCGGTTACACAGAAATCGGAGAAAAACTGTTAACCGTAAACGTTCTTTTGTGCGCGCATGGTGTACGGAGATTGAAAGGTTCCGTTTGAAAGACGATCTAACGGGCAGAAAAGGTAATTCGTAGCTTCGTCAAAATGTCAGACAGTTCCTTTTCCACCGAGGATTTGGTCACAATTCAAGGTGATCGAACTCAGAAACTACTCAATCTCCAGAGTAATTATAAAAAAACGCCAGCTAATCGAAAGAACAAGCCTTACTTCGAGCTGCAATTGAGACGGTTACAGGAACTGTACAACGATTTCACGTCTGCTCATCGAACCATATTATGCACTAAAACAGAAACCGAAGATTCATACTTTAAAAAAGAGTGCGCACTTAAATTCGAAGATTTGTACGTAGAAGTGTATTGTGAGATTCAAGGTGGATTCGAGGAGCGCTTTCCTAACCTAAATCCATCGTCGGTCGGCCACGAGGAGAACGCTTTGCAAACCGTGCAACAAAATATCACTTCCATTCAATTGCCTGATATTCCAAATCCCGTATTTTCGGGAAAAATTACGGACTGGCCAAGCTTTTACGATTCGTTCGCACGCTTAATTCACCAAAATCTTCGTCTGAACGCGATTCAAAAATTTCATTTTTTGAAAATCGCACTGCCGGCTGATCGCGATGAAGACATTAAAAATATGTCGTTATCGGAAGCAAATTATTCTACGGCTTGGGATATGCTAGTTAAGCGTTACAACAATCCTCGTGTATTGTTCATGAACCAGATGAACACTTTGTACGCACTACCAGTTTTAAATGAGGAACGTTCGACTAGCATAAAATCGTTGTTGACCACCACCAACATGTGCATTAACGAATTTAAGCGACTGGAAATTCCCATTGAGACTTGTGACCACTGGCTTGCTCATTTCTTAGCAACCAAGTTACCCAGAGAAACTCACCAGGCATGGGAATATCACTTGGGGAGTAAGACAAGCATTCCTTCATTCACGGATTTGGAAAACTTTCTAAATAATCGACTTGTTACCATTTTCGCGATCGAAAATCGGAATTTAACGGAACATCTGACGCCAACAAAGCCATCATCTTTTAAGTCGAATCACCCCCATAAAGATTCAAAGTCGAATAAAAACTTTAAATTTCAAGGTGCGGAAAGAAAATCTTTCCACGTCACAACTCAACCCCAAACGAAAAATGAGCAGTGCCCAGTGTGCAACGGTAGCCACATTATTCGTCGATGTCCAACTTTTCTCGACAAAGATTGCTATGAACGCAAATCGATTGTCGATCAACACAAACTATGTCTGAATTGCTTGAGCAAAACACACCTCCGCGCAAAGTGTCCCAGCTCCAAAAATTGTTTACAATGCGGACAACGACATCACACGTTGCTCCACTTCCCGATCAATTCGAACATAGCATCGTCAATTCAGCCATCGACATCGAAGACAACTGCATCCAACGGCGCTCAAGCAGCATCCAGTGCACACAACGCGGCATATAGTTTTCCGACTGTTCGAACAAATGCCGCAAAACTCGTTTCGACCCGACCTCCGAGTGTCCTCTTGGCAACAGCTCTGATACCAGTCGTTAACGTTAAGACTGGTCGAACCATTGTCTTACGTGCTTTTCTAGATCAGGGTTCTGAAGGCACACTCATCACAGAAGAGGCAGCGAACGCTTTGGGATTGCAACGTACCAAATTGCCAACCGAGGTAAAGGGTGTAGGAGGATCTACGACCAACAGCAACGGCATTGTTTGTTTTGCTCTACGATCAAAGCTCAACCCGAAGTTCGAAGCACTCATAGAAAACGCTCTCGTAATGGACGTCGTAACATCAGAACTGCCGAGCAGTAGAGTAGTGCCTTCCGAATGGCCACATATTCTTGGTCTTAAGCTTGCGGACCCATTGTACTTCAACCCCAGCAAAGTTGACCTACTCATCGGTTCCGAAATGTCGGCATCAATTTTATTGCCGGGCCTCAAAATCGGTCGTCCCGATCAACCGATAGCCCAAAACTCACATTTCGGCTGGATTCTGTTTGGCAAGACGGCGCCAACAGCGGTGACGTATGTCAACACAACATCAATCAAATCTCATCACATCACTGTATCTGCGAGACTCGAAGCACTTGTCAAAACATTCTTCGACAGTGACCAAATAAGTGAAGAACAGTGTCTTTCTGATGAGAACAAATGGTTCCTCGAGTTCTTTCACAACAATACAATTCGTCAGCCAAATGGAAGGTATATGGTCCGTTTGCCCCTCAAGTCCATTTTTGACCCGGATCAAACATTGGGACGATCGAAGCAGTTAAGTCTCAACCGATTTCATCAACTCGAAAGAAGGTTGCATAGGACCCCTGGATTAATGGAACGATATACTGAAGGTATCAATGATTATTTTGAATCCAATCAACTTTCACCAGCTCTAAATACAGAAAATCAGCATTGCGCCGTCACTGAGACCAACAAACCCACCGTTACTGCTTGTGTTTTGCCTCATCACGCTGTCTATAAGGATGATAGTCTCACCACGAAAGTACGAATTGTATTCGACGCTTCGGCAAAAACATCGAATGGGAGGTCGCTCAATGATATCCTGTGTGTCGGACCACCATTGCAAAACGAGCTGCCATCTGTTATTCTCAATTGGAGAATGCACAAATTTGCGATAATAGCAGACATCAAGGGCATGTTTCGATGCATCGACATGCATCCCAACGACACTCCATATCAGACAATTTTATGGCGAAACGACTCCAACGAGATAGCTGAGTTTTGTCTCAAGACAGTAACATTTGGCACGGCTTCAGCACCATGTACTGCCATCAGCATCATGCACAGGCTTGCTGATGACGAAAAACAGAGCTATCCACTAGCGGAGAACGTTCTAAAACAGGAAATCTACGTTGATGACGTGCAAACTGGAGGGTCAAGCATCGAAGCTACAATCGAGATTCGAGATCAAGTCATCGACGCGCTGAAGTCAGCTGGTATGGAATTAAGGAAATGGGCAAGCAACCATCCGAAGTTATTAGAATCAATTCCCATCGAACATCAATGTAGCAGTACTTCGCTGGAAATGAACAGTAACGAGACTGTTAAAACATTAGGAATGATTTGGCAGCCAAGTGCCGATGTATTTAAATTCAAAATCAATTTCGAGTAACACACCACGGTCACCAAACGTTCCGTACTTTCAACGACGGCTCGTTTATTCGACCCATTGGGATTAATTGTTCCAGTAGTCATTGCAGCAAAGATCATCTTGAAATCTATTTGGCGTTACAAGGACTCGAAAACCAATCCAACAAAACAAACACTTGATTGGGATGATAACATTCCTGATCCAATACACACCCAATGGAAGTTGTTTTTGCAACAGTTACTGGCTGTTGAAGATATTTCCATTCCCAGATGGATCGACTTTGTTCCGGATGATTTACGATCAATTGAGTTGCACGTATTCTGTGACGGCTCGCTATCAGCATATGCAGCATGCGTCTATATTCGAGTGGAGTACGCAAATAACCAGGTACATACGCATCTGCTTTGTGCTAAAAGTAAGGTAACCCCAAACAAAACGTTAACTGTTCCTTGCATCGAGCTCTGTGGAGCAGAATTGTCGTCGCGTCTAGCAAAGTGGGTAGGAGCGCAATTGCGAACACCGTTCAACAATATTCAAACGTATTTTTGGTGCGATGCGATGATCGTTTTATATTGGATAAAGGGCGATATCAATCGTTGGAAAACTTACGTCGCGAATCGAATTACTAAAATTCTCGATCGATCAGCACCCAATGATTGGCATCACGTCGATTCATTCGAAAATCCTGCGGATTGTGCAACAAGAGGACTCACACCGAACCAACTAGCAAGCTTCGAGCTATGGTGGAAGGGTCCCCCATGGTTGTCACAAACACATTCAAATTGGCCTTTGTCTAAGCCTATTAACCAACAATTTGACGAGGATAGCTTGCAGCTCAAATCCTCGCAGCTTCTCGTTCACATCACCATTCCTAACGATTCGATTATTGATCGTTACTCCTCGTTTACCCGTTTGCATAGGACTACGGCATGGATTCTTCGTTTCCAATTCAACGCGCGTAAAGAGAATAGAGAAAAAAGACGCTCTGGTTGGCTTTCCTTAAAGGAATTGCAAGAGAGTGTTTTTACATTAGTCCGAATCGTTCAGGCAGAAACATTCGGGAAAGAGATGCATTTAATCAAATCAAATGAACCGTTATCAAACAAATCGAAAATCCGCGGTCTAGCTCCATTCATCGACAACTCCCAGTATCAGCTCATGCGAGTACGAGGTAGATTGCAGCGCTCTATGTTGCCGTATCGACAGAAACATCCACTAATTTTGCCAAATAACCATAATTTCACACGCCTGTTGATTGATTACACCCACCGGAACACACTCCACGGGGGAGTACAGCTTACTCTAGCGAATTTACGTCAGCAGTATTGGATTGTAAGTGCACGCCAAACAATCAAAACTCAACTTCAGAAATGCATCAAATGTTTTCGTAACAACCCGAAAATTAGCAATCAAATGATGGGAAACCTACCTTACCATCGGGTTAATCCTCCACATCGACCATTTATTGCAACAGGAGTGGACTACACAGGCGCAATAGAGCTAAAATCATCAAAGTATCGAGGTAACACAACATACAAAGGGTATATTGTCATCTTCATATGCCTTGCAAGTAAAGCCATCCACCTGGAAGCTGTTACAGGAATGCAGACAGAACACTTCTTAATGGCTTTGCATCGATTTATAGGAAGAAGAGGTGCTTGCAGAGACATGTATAGCGACAATGGCACGAATTTTATTGGTGCCAACAATGTAATCGATTCAACACTTGCGGAGCGCGGAATACAATGGCACTTTAATCCGCCTCATTCGCCAAACTTTGGAGGAATCTGGGAGGCGAATATTAAATCTGCGAAGTATCATTTGAAGCGAATCGTCGACGGCAAACGTTTAACTTATGAAGAACTCTCGACTCTACTTGTAAGGATTGAATCTTGCCTCAACTCAAGGCCATTGTGCCCGCTTACATCGGATCCTGAAGATTTATCCGTGCTTACGCCAGGCCATTTCCTAATTGGAGATGCGTTACTAGCTCCGCCTCCAGAACTTCCGGACACCAAAGTTCAATTGACAGAGAATTACATCGCCTTACAACGCATGGTTCAACAATTTTGCAAGAAGTGGTCATCGGACTGGTTATCACACTTGCAAACGCGTCCGAAGTGGCATCAGCAGCAACCGAACATACAAGTACACGATTTGGTATTGGTGAAGGACGACAAATTACAGCCGAACGAGTGGTTGCTGGGCAAGGTTGTGGAAGTACATCCCGGAGCAGACAACTTGGTAAGGGTCGCAACTATTCGAACGAAGGATGGCCTTTTCAAACGGTGTGTATCCAAACTGAGCCGACTACCAATTAGCCCAGAGGCAGGCAATCCACAAAAGTAGCCTTGACGAGAAGTTTTGTTTAGGTATTTTCTTTTGCTCAATAAAAAAGGAAAATACCAATCCAGGTTATAATTTTTTCTTTATATAATATTCCAAAAAGTAATCCCATATTTTGTTTGCAGTATGAAATTGAGTACAATGCTGTCCAGGACAGCATTGGGGGGAGTATGTACAAGTTCGCAATAAACAACCCGCTAGAGAGTCGACAACATTGAACGCATTATGAACAAGTTCGCCGAGCCGTGGATGAAACGATCATCATCACTTTTCGTTCTGTTCGTTTTGGGTAGTAGAAGCGAGAGCATGTGATTTGTGCAGTTTCGGAAAATCACCATTTTTGTTTGTGAACCCGCTTCGTGTAATATAATATATCATACTATAAATTGTGTTGGAAAGAAGTGGTTTTAGTTTAAACACAATTTACAACACCGATTTTGATAAAAAATTTAAGATTTGGGAGGGTGGGAAATAGGCATGAATTACATGTAGACAGTGACAGTAGACAGTTATTCTTTGAAGGTTTCTTATACTTTCATCATAATTTGGAATAAAGCTGTAGGAAAATTTGCAGATTTTTTGATAGGGGCGATAGGGTTTTCTGAAATCCTATGTAGACAGTAACCTCCCCCAGCCTTGAAGGTCCAATATGTTTACAAAATTTCATCAAGGTCGGAATAAAACTATAAATGAATTTGACGGTTTCCTTTTAGGGGTGAAAACACAAATGAGGTGGTTTTCTGAAACCTATATAGACAGCAACCTTCTTCTAGCCTTGAAGATCTTATATACAACATGTGATTAAGATGGAAATGACACCGTAGATAAATTTGCGGATGTCCTCTTAGGGGTGAAAAGGGGGATTTAGGTGGTTTTCTGACATCTTATGTAGTCGGTAATCTTCCCCTATAGGGCTATAGCCTTAAAGGTCTACTATTAAAAATTCCATCAAGATCGGAATAAAACTGTAGATTAATTAGCTTATTTACTTTTAGGGGTGAAAAGAGGGAAGGGGGCGGATTTCATAAGATTAATTTATTATTTCTAGTGGGGGGGGGGGGGGGGGTGTAGCGGAACGTTCCTCTACACCCCCCATTTTGAAGTGTCAATATTTTTTTTATTTGCCGAGCACAAAACTTTTGAATGCGGCACATAACTATACAATAGTCGTTTTCACAATTTGCGTTAGTGAGGGGGGGGGGGGGGGGGGGGTGCAGGGCTACAGTTGTATATCGAGTGCACTTGAGCTCAGAGATATACCTACAGCCAGAATCATGTGAATCACGAGCGAAAAATTTACTCAACTTTGGGCGGCACCCAAACTGGTGGTTATGCTGTTAAGGGTGGTGTCCCACTTCTCTGGCTACTTGCCATAGACGAGTTACTAGCTAGGTTGAGTGATTATGGTTATAATGCAATCGGATATACCGATGATATAACTATCATAATCATAGGAAAGTTTGAATCGACCGTCACTGAGGTGATGAGCGCGGCACTCGATCTAGTGCTAGTCCTTCGCTGGTACACTGATGTTGGCCTGAGTGTCAACCCTCAAAAAACCGTCTAGCTCCTTTCACTCAAAGAAAGAATCTAAGCTTAAGCTCTTTCTGCCTTGGCAGTACGGTACTTCAGTTCTCAAATGAAGTCAAATACTTGGGCATTTTGTTCGACTGGCCGCTTAATTGGAGCAAGCACGTCGAGGCTGTTATCAATAAGGCCACTCGGATCATGTGGGATCGCAGGTCTCTATTTGGCTGTTATCAGTAAGGCCACTCGGATCATGTGGGATTGCAGGTCTCTGTTTGGCAAAACTTGCGGACTCCCCCAAAAAATGACCGAGTGGCTATATTTGATGGTCATACGACTCCGCTTCATATTTTTAAATAACAGTCTTCGGCTCTGAGCGCTTTTCGTATGCGTCTAACATATGACGGTTATGTGTTCAATCAGGGACACATTAACATTCGGGAGCGGATCCCTGACATGCAGATCTATTCGAGATCTGATTATATGAAATTTTGGGTATCCATTACCACTCGCGCGGAATGGGATAATGGCATTCTTGGCTCTGTCCCTCGGTATACCATGTGGTTTACCGACGGATCAAAAACGGAGCAGGCACCAGGATTAGAACACCAAGATCTCCATCGCAATGGGCGTCTGACCTAGCGTTTTTCAAGCTCAAATCCATGCCAGTGAGGACTGCGCCAGAGAAATTCTGCACAAAAAACTCAAGGGCGCTACCAACGCTATATGCACTGATAGTCAGACTGCCATTTAGGCTTTTTCTTCACATAAATTCCCGTCGAAACTATTGAAGGAGTGCTTTTATACTTCTCAGTCGCACTTATACCGATCGAGTTACTTCATGTTTGATACCAGGGCATCAGTGCATTCTTGGGAACGAAGCTGCCGATGAACTTGCTACACAGGGCTTTTCGGGTAAATTTATAATCGGGCCTGATCCTTTCTGTGGTCTGAGTTGGGCTCAAATCAGATCAATCAGATGAGGGAGTAGTTTGCCAATGAAAGACTGCCTCACTGGGATTGTTTTCCAGGACTGCAGAAGTCCAAAGATCTTATAAAATCCTACGGTTTCAAAGAAGCTAGCCGACTGGGTACAGCGGACCTGAGATTAATCGTGGGTTACCTCGATGCATCACTGGCTGAGATATCACCTCAACAAAATGGGCCTATCCACTGATATGGAGTGTCAGCTTTGTCTGGAGGACACAGAGTTCACTAAACATCTTCTCCGCGAATGTCCGGCGGTAGCCCGTTCCAGGTTCTTGTTTCTTGGAGACTCCATCGTGAGCTCAGCGGTCGTAAGGAATACTCCTACAAAGGACCTACTACTACCTTCATTAGGCTGGTTGAGGGTCTTTTGGATTAATTAAGGCTATGGCACAGTGGATCTCATGGTTATTGTGCTCACCCTTGGATATCTTGGCTTGCCCTTGTTAACCGAACACAGAGCGTGTTCGTGGGTCACGTGCTACGTACACCACTAGGAGTTAAGGTAAGCTAGTATAGGTTTGTTCTTACGAAGCACGTCATGTGGTGTGGTGGACTGTGAGTGTGTTGTATTTAGAGGGGTGTTTATATAATTTCCAGCTCTTTGGTATGATTCAGCTTCGGTTAAGCTGATCAGCGAAAATTTAACCACTAACAATCGAATATTGAAATATATTCATGTACGTTATAAGGTAAATACATTTGGCAGTGTAGAAGACAAAGCCCATGTGTTTTTTCTGATGTCCAAATTTACAACTTTAACAAATTGGAGGCTCCTCAATGAATATAAAGATTAATTTCAAATAAAGGTTAACAAGCGTTTAAGCGAAACCTTTTCGTAGAAGTTTACAAAGTTTAGTAAAGAACCATTGAACAATTTAAATTCCTTACTGCTCAATAAATCAAGTGCGTTTCATGCGGTCACATATCACAATCTATCCTGTAATTGATGGCTACTGTATCGTACCATATGTACTAATGTACTTTAGTTGGTGTGTATTTTCTTAAGAAAATGTTTTCCAACGGAGTCTCAAATGTCATTGCAAAAGTGCACCATGCACGGCCTAAGTCTTATTGATCTTATACTCCTCACATCAATACTAAATACTTGAACAACAATTTTAATTAAATATCAGAGAACTTTATTCATTGCGTATTAATCTTGATGAATGCTGGGAAAATTTCAATTGGAACTAATTGTGCTGCTAACATTTGATTATTTAAAGCATATTACACATTTCAAAATACTGTAGTATTATCATGAATAATACTACGAGTACAACCAGTCATATCCAGATTTGAGGAGACGCAACCTAAGACTGCTGTTGGACAATAAGATACAAGAAACAATATCTTTTAAATGTTTCGCTCAACTCCCATAAAACATATGTCACTAATACTGTGTTTCGCATTTTGCTGTTAAACGATAAACAATAACATTCACGCAAACAAAACTTATTATTCTCCGCAATATTCTTAATCAAAAGATCAACGCAGTCCCATGCGTGTTACTTGATTCCATTAGCGCACATTTCCTAACGATAATTAATATTTCATTTTCACCCACTTTTCCTTGTTTAGTGCGTAACAGAATAATTTAATTTGATCCTTCAATGGAACAGGCAACATTCTTTGCCTAGACAAGAGTCCTTTCTACCGTTCCGGGAACGTATTTTTTTATAGGAAACTTGAGAAACTTGATTTTGCTCCTCGTTGGGAAATGCTTTTAAGAAAATAATTTAATAATATCGTCGATATGAATAAATGGAGTCAGGGATCAATGGGCTGATAGCGGATAATATAGTATTGTCCTTTCGCCTGTAATGTTGAGGCGCGGGAACAGTGTGGAATGTTTAGTGAAATATTTGGTATATTGATTGGGTTTCCAAACTCCGTGAGAGATTTTAGAGGGACGATGAGGACGATTGGGCTCATGTAATACAGCAGTTTGGTATGAAAGGAATTTAAAGTTCTCTTCTAAACAGATGAATTTTAATGAGCAGTGGGGATTAGAATTAGGGGAGAGGAGGAGGGAAAATTTCTGGAGAGAAGATTATAAAATATGTACAATTTACATTTTACTAAGTTGCCGAAAATGCGTAGAGATTTCGAAGTTTTTAATGGATTCTCAACATTTAGGGATTATGTACAAGTATACATGCAGGCGTAGATCACTTCTCCATAGAGGGTAGGGTATACGCCACACGATTCCCAATGTAATTCAGAATAAAAAAAATAGCAACATTATTTTCGATTTATTAGCCCATTAGCTGCTACAAGCATTTATTTATTTATTAATTTTTTTCTCAAATAAGCTACCTCTAATTACTAAAAACCCAATAATTGGAAAGCTACGTAAACTAAAACATTCAATTGAACAATTGCAGCATATATTTTGCTCTAATGATTTTGATATATCCCGTTAAAATCATAGGAGATTTATACAGTAATCCCTCGTTAATATGAGCCCGGATAACACAAACATTCACTTTACGCGAACCGTATTTTTTGCCCCGATTAAATTGAATGGTTTCAAATTAACTATCGCCGACTAAAGCCGCTTCTAAACGATGCGTCCAACGTTAGACCCAACGTTGGATCCAACGTTTGAATCAAACGATGTGGCATTTGGATCGACAAATGTATCTTCTCAACGGCAACGGCAGTTCGATTCAAACGTTTTACGGTTTGGCCGAGTTATCAATTAATAAATTAAAATAAAATTACTTATCACGGTGATGGTGGAAGAAAGAAGAGATAGCAACTGTTGCTGCCGCCATGGTGGTATTGTCGTGTTGCTACTTTTTAATAAAAAAAAAAGAATCCGGTTTACCAAATTCGTCGTGCCTTGCAACCGAGCTTGCTTGAAATGTTTCTGCTCAACGGTTCGGCAATTGTTTCGTTCAAACGTTGGAACGTTCTAATTCATTTGATTCGGGTACGAAATTCGCCAACAGAGCAAACGTCTTCCAACGCGAACGTTCGACGCTTGACATTGGAAGTTCGTAGCTCGACATTCGGCCACAGGATGCTACGAACCATCAAGCATCTAACGTTGGAAGGTGGTCGTGTCATCGTTTAGAAGCGGCTTAACACGAATTATTCATTTAACACGAATTGCAGACTCAATTTTATAACGCCAGTATAAAAATGTCGGTTAACACGAATTTTATTGTTGACGATGGAAATGAAAAAAAAAGAAAAAGCCATAAGAAGTTTTCCTGTTTCGGGAAATTTTGTTTATGCTTTCATAATCATATGCTATCTGCGCCTCCAGATGATCGACGAATCGCAAGACTAGGATAAACTGAAGTCAGGAAAGTTTTCGTCCAGGAGGAACTACGAAAAAAATAAGATTGACAGGCGAATCTTACTTTTTTGGAGTACCTTTCACTGGACGAAAACGTGTAGTTTACCCAACGAAGAAGAGCAGGAATGAGAACACCAAAAAGAAGAGGAAGAATAAGCAATCGAGAAAATAAAAACAAGCCCAATTGATGTGAAGTCATCCGAAACAAAAGAGCTAGGTTACAATACGCTCAGCTCGTTATCTGGCTACCTGTTCAGGGAGCTACGCTTCGAGCACTACTTCGGGTTAACTGTTAGGGATAGAGAACGGGCGACCTACCATTCTCTACATCCCAGCACAATAAAATGGTTTACGGATGGCTCCAAAATATGTGGAAGCAAGGGTGTGAGCATTGTTCGCCCAGGACACTGAATTCTCATCCCTATGGGAAATTTTCTCACTGTCTTCCACGCGGAAGGTGCCGCCATCGAGGTATGTGCGCGACTGTGCGGGACTAAAGGCTATATTAATAGAAACATAGGAATCTCCGCTGATAGTCAAGAGGCATCTATCATGTCTCTGACTAGTATATCGGTTAACTTGAGGCTAGCGAAATCTTGTCAAAATATCCTCAACATTATTGAAGCCTCAAATAACCTCACACTGGATCCCTGGGCACCCTGACATTTTAAGCAATGAACTTGCCAAACATCTTTGGCCTACATTGGCCCAAATCCTTTTTGCGGCATACCAATCTGCCTTGTCAGGATTTCGGATAACACAAACCCAATTCGTGTTAAACGAATTCGGATAACACGTATTCATTTAACACGACCTGAGTATTTCTGAGTATTAATCCCCCGAAAGAGTTTGTCTTAAGGGAAGAGACTAACCTCCGCTTTTCGTGCGAAATCTCATACAAAAACTGTCAAAAATCAGGTTCACACGAAAATTTTCGCTTTTCTCGGTACTCAGTTCTCCGCAAGAAAACCCCATACACAGACAAAAGTCACACCGTTGTGGGCAACTTCCACGCGAAAGCAATTGCTTTGCATTTTATTTCGTGTGGAAGCCAGTTATTATGTGGTGATCGCTCTCTTTTGGGTGAAAAGGGGAAATAGTGTCGTTTAGAGCGCCGCGGATACATGCTGTTTGGAAGTTTCCACTGTCCAGGGGCGTGCTGGCACGCCGGGCTACCGGGATTTTCCCGGGCGCCTCGTTTTTGGGGGCGCCTTTTCTGCGAATTTCAGGAAATGTTGCCTTATTTCCGCCTTCTGGAAATGATTAATGATTTTCGGGACGGTTAGGTGCGATTCTTTAGTTACTTTTCCGGTGATTTTCACGGTCATTTCCACAGGCCTCTTTCTCGGGGAAATGTAGTAAAAAATGGTCACAAGCGCAACTGGGTATCAATCGCATACGGATTCGGGCATCCGATGACCGCCCTTTTCTTCACGCTTTTAATGCGATTTATCTCTACACGAAAGATTTATGTTTCTATTCACCAACTGGCCATGAATCGTTTCGGTATTTCAACATAACATTACTTATACGCTTTCAACCGCATTCTGAAAGTGGTAGAGTATACGATTGAAAGCCTATAAGTAATATTATGTCGAAATACCAAAACGTACATACATAAGACTGCTCATAGAATAGATTTATGTTTCTATTCATCGACTGGCCATCAATCTGCATCCGTCACTGTCTTTCTCTGATTCTTTCTCCGCCTCGCAGTGCTCACCTTCGATCATTTCCAGTAACTGAGTCTCAAGACAGGGTTTCCCAGACAAACGATGCCGTCAATTAACTTATTATACAAATTCCAGTCAATATTTAGAACTCAGTACGCCCCTGCCACTGTCACTATTTCGTGGGAGAGGTAAGTACAACATTAAAAGGTCAGTACCAGCCTTAACGAGGGATTACTGGGATTGCAATGGTAAATTTTCACTACTTGGTGAAATAAAAAAACGTAAGGTAGCTTTACGCCTTTTGACTAACAGTGCTGAGCGCCTAGTCGACTGCCCGTTTCGACTTTATTTACCAGATAAAATCACACTGATCAAACATTGGGCGCTGGATATTTTGGGGTTTTTTCGGTAATTTTTCGACAATTTTTTGCTATAAAGTGTCACTGACGCCAAACAAAATTTTAAGTTCAGAAAAAACTTTAGACTAGTTTGTTTTAACCCTTTGTTCGGCATATCGCGTCAACAACTCCATCAGTCATCTGTACTGGTTATATGTAGATGGATTCGTCTTTTTTGTGCTTTTAATAACAAATATAATCCTTAGTGAGGTCTGAGGCTGAAATTATGTTCGTGCGCACCATCCCGGACGCGTATTTAGAAAATCGTGTTCAGTACGTCCCCAAGCCAGTGACGAGATCGAGTAGGGTTTTTAGTGCCTCAATGGTCAAAAACCCGTATCCGCCTTCATCATCATCATTTAGTGACTTTAAAACCGTATCGATTTGGTCACTGACTGGGGGACGTACTGAACAAGGTTTTATTGCCATTTAAGACGACAAATGCTCCGAAAAAACGTTTCAGCCCGTCTCCTCCTCCCGGATACCTAAGTGCTAAGACCGCCTTAATAAGTCGTAGGTTTGACACGCGATGAGTAGCTAGTTCAGCTATCCAATCCATTCTAACCAATGCTCGGCCGAACAACTGATACAGGCGCCTCCTGATGGCGTTTGGGGCACCGCGCACTCCCACTCCTGCTAGGGTTAGCGTCGCATTTTGCCTAATCCGTGAAGTACAAATATGAACCTCAAAGGTGATCAAATTTCGGAAGCGTGACCTAACGTAGGACTTCAAGGTGTATCGACACTAGGTAAAATACTATTCTACAAGGAAAGGGTACATGGATGAGACAAGGGTTAAAAGATTGAAAAATTGACGGAGTCTGTAAGGCCCTGAGTGCGCGAAGCGGTCAAAAAGGGACAGACTTCAACATTAACAGTAAATTACTAGCCCCCGCTTTGGGCGCCATTTGATAACTAAATCGTATTTTGGCTATGATATTCAAGTTCACCTAAAATATATTGTATTATATTCTGAAACTGGGATCGTTATCTTCGAAAAGCTCAACAGCTACCTGAAAAACAATATCCGCACGAATCTACTTATATTCTACTTATCTTCACTTAGGCGGTAGAAATTTCTAAATAATTTAGAAAATAAATTTCTTTATCGGTTACTAACGCTAAAGGCTTATCTAAATTTAAAATTTAGGTTACCTGTCTACAGTTGTAAATAACATACCTATACATACACATGCCAATTTGTTTGGGAACATTTTTAAAGAAAAACAAAATTTAGTTAGACAACTGCTACTGAAATCAAACCAAACAAATCCAATAAATTATGAAATTGTCAGTAATATATTGCCATTATTCAATTGAAGATGAAGATAAGTGAGTATCGTAAAATTTCAAGTGTTTGTTATGTTTCACGGATTGAACTAGCATCATCGGTAATATACATATCTGTCGGAAGTACTTTAAAATAGTTTTATTTGGAGATAGTGAGACTATCATTGACATCATATTAGTGAAGGAGAATTCTTGAAACAAATTGTAAGTCTAGGCACTTCAGTTCGGCTGTTAACATAGCTGTTAATTTTATAGCAGCTTAATCGTTTTGGCATTGGTAAGTTGTTGCTAACGTCAAGAAACTATAAAGCGGCTTTCTGATTTAGTTGCTTCAGCTTCTTTTCAAATTAGAAAATTCCCAAATTGACATGCACCTATAGATTTTAATCTCGTTGAGAATGTATTTACTTAAAACTAAATTACAAAATTTTATTTAACTATGTACTTACCGCACTAAATCTAGAAGTGTATCTTGTGTCAAAACTTGCTTAGCAGTACCAGCATTTTTTGAAGGCTCTGCCAGTTGAGCACTTTCACCCGGCCGTATTGTTGTCACCAAAATTATACCCAAAATTACTGCAGACAGCGTTGTTACCATATAGTACACGCACGCCCTGGGATAAAATAAATAAAAAAAAATTAAATATTTAGTCTAATAACTCCAACTAATATTTGCATTTCGATTTGGTTTAAAAAAGAAACTATTCGCTTTTAGCATTTTTATAGTATAAAATAAACAAGTATTTAGAACAATTAAATAAGGTTAAAATTAATAAACTTTCGAATGAAACAAAAAAAATAGTTTTCGACTCAAATAAAAGAAAACCCATCGACTCGTTAAATTAAAACGGCTGATACGAATTTGGTAGGTATAATTTTTAACGTTTGTACATTGAAATGAGTTAATAATTGATTAATTAACCCATTTGAATTTATAAACGTAAAAACTCCAGCTGACTAATTCGTATTAGCCGTTTTAGTTTATCGATTCGATAAATTAAACTCCCGGTTAGCGTTAACCAGACATTGAGAAAACCGGCCTAAAAGTTGTTTTTTTTTTCAACGGCTTGTACTACTGAATCTTCGACCCGATCAACAACGAACGCTGCAGATAGACCCAATTCGGCGGCAATGTAGAATGCATAGCTGTTCAACGAGCAGTCTTTATTTTAAGTGTCTGCAAATTTGTAGCGAGCTTATCATCGACCGCCTTGTCAACTGATAGACACAATGCTTTCGCTTTGGGTTTATCGCGCACACAGATCGCATTTCGACAAATGCAACGTGTGCGCGGCCGGCGCCCGGATTGCACGAAATAAAGGAAATCCAGGGAATCTTAAAATAAAATGGCGTCGATCTGTGACAAAGGCGTTTAAGGCACTGGGTAAGCCGTTTTCCCCTGTAGTGCTGATGGGACTGACCAGTAGTTCCGCTTTGGTGCTGACTAGTTCACGGAATTGAATCCAGTTAGTTTTCCTTTGACAAAAAGTATCCGAGTGAATGTCAGATTGTCGTAGGATGTCGAATTTGATATGTCTATGATCTGAAAGGGACACCTCGTCCACCGGTGCGATATAGTGTTCGTTCGAAATGCAAATAAATAATGTACATAAATCAATTCATACCTTGTGGCGATTTTTCCTGACATACTTAAATCCAAAGCGCCAATTGCACTTGTAATTGACGACACCAACAATGGAACGATAAGACATTTTAACATACTGGAATTAAAAAAAAAGAAAATTAGATTTTGTGTGATGAATTGCTGTCTCAGAAATTATGATTTTACACTAATTTTTTTTTTTATGAAATTATCGATTTCAAAGCTTTATTGCAATTACTTTGAAAATGCGGCGTTATCGAGTTATTGGCAGTGCCGTTTTTTCAAAGCAATTCGACGATGAAACCGAATAATTTCCATACAAAAAAAAGGTTTAACGGTGGACTTTAAAAAGCCACATCACCTACAATTTATTGATTCCTTTTATCAAAATATCTTACCTTAAAAAGAGATCACCAGGATATGAAACATACATTATTTCTCGGGCTGTCCATGGTCCCGTGTTATTTTTTATCATTAATCCTGTAATTGTGCCACATACAACGCCTATAACTGTCAAAAATGTTAACAGATTTTCGCCCATAAAAGCTTTTAGTTTGCTTTTTGGACGACTCATTTTTGTGCAATTTGATTGTCTGATTTCGTGTTAAAAATACGTTGTTAGTTTTCTAATCGGTGGGCTGGAATGACAGCACAGCACTATATTATTTGAAATTCTAAATCTACGACTAGTAGAGGGCGTCAACGTTTCAAAGCATCCAGGTGGAGTTTGATATCTGGAAAGAGAAAATAATGAAAATGAAATATTAATAACATAAAATTTAATAACATATTTGTATGATTTTTTTTAAAGATGTATTTAAATCGAAAATAGGCAAGAAAGTAATAGAAGCACAAGACAGTTTTACAAAAAAAGTACTTTTGTTGTTAAAAAAAAGACAATTATTTTAATTAAAATCTTTTGTAATAGTAATCCTGATAATGTAATAATTTTTTCTTATTCTATAATCTATTCTGATTGGCAACGTAACTATCATTTTATAGTTAAGTTATCACCTGCTTCCTAAAGGAAATTGTAGTGTAATTCCGATTTTTCTTATTTATGTCTTTTGGGGTGCTGATTACGAATAAGAAGTTTGCTACCAACATTTTTTTGTGGATTTTGAACTACAGCCAAAAAACAACAACGGAAACACTTTTTTTAATATTTTAAAGCCAAGGACGCCGGAAGGTTTTTTTTTTTTTTGAAAACTAATTTTGTTCGGTTTGATTACAATCGTACCCTATTTTTACGCCATGATTATTCTGAAACAGAATTGTTCGTATTCTAATTTATTCCCTTATATCGTAATAGTTAATTTGATTAGTAGCTAATTTGGCTAAGACCTAATTTAGTTAAGGGAGGAGTTAATAAGGGAAGCTGTTATGATGCTGAAGCTGGCAGGCATTTAACCTCCTCCAAGCGTTGAGTGTATTGTCTTAAGTGCTAATCTGTATCTGTTATTTCTAGTTGTCAGCAGCAAAGTCATTAGTTGCGAAACAAATAAGCACATATTCTAATATTTAGCAGCCCAAACCAATCTTGTATACCATATTAAAAGTGACGTCGATTTCATCTATCCACTGTCGGTTTTACAAGTTGAATGACAAAACTGATCACTGATATCAAAAGAAGGTGAAGTGCTTTCCTAAGGGCCCTCCACTCCTCCGTTCTCGTCGCATTTGGTATTCTCATCGTTTTCGCAAGGAGGTTGAGCAATATCGCGTGGCTGCGCCCAAGGTGGGGAAAGTAGCGCGGAACGTCATCGCCATCAGGGGGCTCCCGTGCTAGTGGCAGGGACGGCTGAGGAAATTTCATCGATCTTTAGTTTTTTTTTGTATACTCCTCAAAACAAAATAAGGGCCACTAATAATTTTCCGATTGTTTTTTAAGGTTCTCCATACTCTCATACGTCGATTGTCATTAAAAAAAAACTTCACTTTACACTCATCCGTGAAAAGCACCTCACGCCATTCCTCCATGCCCCATTCACTTTACCGTTAACAAAACACTTGAAAACATAACGGCATTCATAAAAATTAGTTATCGAAGCAAAAATATTCGGGTGGCCCTTATTTTGTTTTGAGTAGTATATATACTGGTGAGGGACTTCCCGTTTACCGTTGGCATTCGGGCCGACGCGTGAAATCTATTTTTTTTATGGGTGGCGAGGAAGATTAACCTTCTTAAACCCTGCCCACACTACCAATAGCCGAGCTAGTATCGAGCACGCGTCATCTCAGGTCATTACTGAGGAGATTTTGACCCTTAGGTTTCACGACTGGTCTGCACGACCATGCCTCGATCTGCGACCACAATTCTGAGTGCAGCTCACGTAAAACAATTATTAACAGTGAATTGGTTTCATTCTGCATACCAACTTAGTATGAGTCTGTAGCTTAGTATCGCAAAGCACCATGCTTTTTTGTTGCTACTCGAAACATTGTCGCTTGAAGTTCGAGCCCTTCATGGGATAAATATACTTTATTCTAAGATTCCCTCTAGCTATACAATATACACAAACACCAACTTGCAGAATGAAACCAAGTCATCAATTCCAATTTTCACTGAAAAGTAATTCGCATTAGCACATAGCGTGAACCTTGAATACCTACAGTAAATTGGGTTTGGTTGCTAGGCGGATTTTACTCTTTTATTAAAGTGTGATTTTTTTGCAATCAAAGGGCTGTAGATGTACAAAATTAAGAAATTAGGATAAAATAATGTTAGAACGATCATAACAAAATACAGATTTAATTTTTAAAAGAAAATTAGCATATAATACTGAATTGCCCTAACCCCTTGTGGGGCATAGCGCGTCAACTGTTCCATATGGCCCAGCTGACGTTTTGCTTCACAAAAACTAAAACTTAATGACTATCGATAATTTTTATATGAATCACTTCAACTAAAACTATTTGATGCCACTTGCAGTTTGTTTGCAACTCAGATAAATTACAAAATACAATATCAAAATTGATAACTGATGAAATTTATCTAGAGTATGTACACTTTTCAAGAGTATGCAACTACAAAAATACACAGAGTTTTTATACTGATTTAAAAATATATGTAGAATCAATTGCCATTACTGAAAGCAATAAAAACAAACTCTTGGAGTACACAATAAAAAGTCAACTATAGTAGTAGTTTTTCACTTCATCCTTTAAGTTGTGTGGGCAAATGTTTATAAATTGCGTGGGACCAGATATTCAATAAAGTTACCAATAAATTTGAACACGATATTTACTTGTCCCCGGCACTATCACTACTAATTGCAACAATCGGTTTGCAAATTTAACAAAGTTGATTTAAAATTTTACTGATTATGAATTGCACTACAGACATTTATGATTTATCGGACCAAATAACTTCCTCGTTAACTAGTTATCTTATCAAAGACGCACTAAGCACGTTATCTTCCTTGTAAATCCATCAAATAGGTATTGGGATGGGGATCAATTTTTAAAGAGCCGACCCAACAAATTCACTCACCCTTTAAATCAAACGTTTGCAATCACTTTCACAAAACCACGAATATCATTTGTTTCCGTATATATAAAATTCGCAGTGATAAGGATGCGATACGGGAAAAATTGGATGTTGTACCCAAGACATCTACTGGATCACTAAATAATCAGCTTCGTCCAGCATCCATAATGTAACGTTTGTCATAATACCAGATAGTGCACGCAATAATCTTTTTAAACAGTTTTTTTGCTATGTTTGGTCTAGTATAATCCACTGTGTCATTTATTCAAATTAAGCTCATATTTCCAATGGCCTAGTGTTCACAATTAAAGCTGATGGGCCACAGATATCAGATTCATCTTTGGCATATTGCGGATTAAGTTTGGACCGGACATCATTTACAATGAGAGTAATGCTCAATTATTAAATGTTTATTTAACCGAATAAGCAATAAACAGTTTAAGGATAAATTAACATGCTGAGTATGGCCTTTCTATGAAGAAAATTATCTTCTCAAATGTATGGAATAATTGGTAGTTAGTTGCCCGGTAGGAGCTAGCTATAGCCAGCTACGAGTATGATTTAGCTGGGAAACGATTTAGGTGGATGCAGATTTAACTGGCACTCGACAAGTTTTTTAATCTTATTAATAATATCAAGTTGCGGGAATAAATTTCAGTATTTTTTTTACGTCTAGTTTTTGATTTAGCAAAGACAGATGGGCAGTGTATAGGTAGTTAAATTGTTTATTTATTTATCAATTAATGCATTCATTTCTTTTATTGGAAACTATTCAATACAATGGTTTATCTGAAATTCCATTTCATCCTAAAATTATCAAAAACTTATTTTTCTTTTAATGAAAAAATCCATCTTTTTACTAGGTTAGTTTATACGGGCTTCTCCAGCATACGGACACGGAGCACACATAGACCACAATGAATCCGATGTAATACCACTAACACATACTATAAGAAAGCCATTTCGGTCAGTACCCACTCCGCGAACCATCGATTAATCTGTCCGACTCTTACATAATTTAAATCATCGAATTCAGTCAAGTAGTAGGATCCCAGGATGGACTTCCTACTACCAGCAAGAGCAGAGCAGAGCAAGTGAAAAGAACACTCCTCCTGATCCTCGTCCCCATAGCTTCTTCAGTAATCATTGTGCGGCACACGAAGTCTCCTGGCATGCTCCCCAATGAGGCAATGACCAGTGATAACCCCTACAACATTACTAATACACTTCCTATCCCGCATAAGCAATCCTGAAGAACGGGCAGGGCTTAGTACTGGCCAAATCTGCCTGGCCCAATCTTGCCGCGTGACATGTTTAGCCATCAAACCATCTGATGTTAACCCTCGCACTGGACCTTGGGGCCAGTTTGCAGGTGTTTATAGGCATGACAACCCTGACCTCCCTCCATAAACAGGGTACAAGAACCATCTCCAATCAATCCAGGGATATACAGCATCCATCACATGCTGAAGGTCCACGGGATTGATACCGTCAGGTCGAGTGGACTTAAAAGGGTCGAAGCAATTAACAGCACAATATTTTTAAATACATTTTTATATTGTTTTCCTCCGATGATTTAAAAAATTTCTATGGAATGTTTATTGAATTTAATATAATGATGAAGATTAATATAATATAATCACTGATTTAGAACCAATTAAAAAATAAAACAAGTGGCTACCAAGTAGCAACAATATAATTTACTTCACTGATTTAACATTACCAGTTTATTAGCTGTACTTGTGCAATCCGTGATACTGTTTTCGGAGGCTGCTAAAACCAGAATCGCAAATATTTGTTTTTCAAAACATTAATTAGTTCGTCTGTTTTTTTATGATTAAAGTTACTTGCACTTTCGCTTTGGTTTGTTCTGTTGTTATTGTTAACAAAAAACGATCGGTTGCGAGTCCGAAGCGCATACATTCTGTCAAAAAGTACCGCGAATCAATCATTAAAAAAGTCTACCCGACAGGATTGTCAATATTCTTTTTGTCGCTAAGTTGGACCAAATGTCCTCTATAGTGTCACGGAGTTTGACAGTCATCTGTCATTTAGTTTGTTTACAGTACTCGATATTGTCAGTTGCACATCTGCTGGAGACACCAATATTTCAAATAGGCAACAGCCACTTGCATTAAAAGTGTGTTTCCTATATGGTCAGTTTGAACAGAAGTTAGCCGATGAAGCTACGGTGAAGGAGCCATTGTAGGGTAGATAGACGCAAATGAGGCAAATGAGCTTTTCTTACCACAAATTTATAGGGCATTTATGACCTTACCCGTTCCCAAAATCAACTAAAAGTCACACATACAAACATTTGACCAAAACTTCAAGTCGCTAGCTCCATTCAATGAAAAGCTACCATATATTTGGGGTAATATTTGCAAGGGATGTAGGCGTTCTTTTGGTCCGATTATATTCATTTTCAATACGTACCAACTGTATCCTTTTACAAACATTTTGTCAACATTTTTGGTCGATAGCTGCATTCTATCGTAAGTAATAGCATATTTAAATTACCATTTGTAAGGGAGGTAAGGGTTTCTTTGTTCGGATCTTATCCATTTTCAATATCAAATAAGACCTTTTGTTGTACTCATTTGATACTATTGAACGTTTTGCCTGTCCAAGCGTAAATAAAGTCTTTATTACACTTTACTTTTTTTTTGGTTTTACAGGAACGTTTGAGTCCCAACAATTTGTACTATTTTTTGGTTTTACTTTACTATTTTTTTTTTAAGTCTACCGCATTAACTAGAGTTTGCGTTCTTTATTCTTACTAATGATCTAATTGGGCAACAAATGGTACTTATGTACATAGATATGATAGATATTTAGATAAGTACCTATCTACTTTTCAAATCGAAGGTCGAAATACTATGTCGAACACTAGTGCTTACCATTTCGATTACTGGTATCTCGACGAGGCTAAAGGTGATATTACATTATCAAATAAATAATTGTCTCAAACAATATTTGTCGCACTTTGGCAATGGCCAAACATGTTTTGCAAATGGTATTACACTAAAGCATTTTGTGTTCGCCTCTTCACCCCGGTTCATATGACACCCATATTGTCCATTTTTCATTCGACTTTCGTGAATGTCCTTTTCGCTCCAAAGGACTCGAAATGCCATCTGCATTTCTTCTGGATATTCGGGTGTTCACCCCGATTCATATGACACCCATATTGACCGTATTTCGCTTCACTGCCAAAAGTATCCTTTTTCGAATATCCTTATCGGCACCGAAGGACTCGAAATTCCGTCCATAGTACTCCTAGGCATTCGCCTCCTCACCCCGGTTCATATGACACCCATATTGACCATTTTTCATTCGACTTTCGTGAATGTCCTTTTCGCTCCAAAGGACTCGAAATGCTATCTGCACTACTTTTGGATATTCGGGTGTTCACCCCGATTCATATGACACCCATATTGACCGTATTTCGCTTCACAGTCAAAAGTATCCTTTTTCGAATATCCTTATCGGCACCGAAGGACTCGAAATGCCATCCATAGTACTCCTAGGCACTCGCCTCCTCACCCCGGTTCATATGACACCCATATTGCCCATATTTCAATTGACTTTCTTGAATGTCCTTTTCGCCACCGAAGGACTCGAAATGCCATCCGCACTACTCCTGGATATTCGAGTGTCCACCCCGATTCATATGACACCCATATTGACCGTATTTTGCTTCACTGCCAAAAGTATCCTTTTTCGAATATCCTTGTCGCCACCGAAGGATCCGGAATTCCATCTACACTACTCCTGGACACTCGCCTCTTCATCCCGGTTCATATGACACCCATATTCCCCATATATCGCTTCACTGACAAAAATATCCTTTCTTGAATGTCCTTGCTGCCACCGAAGGACTCTACATCTACAGTACATTCGTCTCTTTCCATCCATTCTCCTCACGTACATATAAAAATCCTTGATTGCATAGACAACCTGCCCAACATACTAGTACTATTTTCATACAAAACCCCGACATTGAATGATGAATCAATTGCTCTCGAGCCGCAGACGCAAATCGCCCAGCCGCTGTCTAGCAAAACACAGCTTTACGATTTCCGCGTCGATAATAATTTCAATTTCTAACTGTGAGGTGTATCACACATATGCGCAGATTCTAAATCTACTAATATATATTTTCATCCGAAGTTTGGAATGTTAATTTACTGTAATTTCTATATCCCGTAACTATCAATTCAATCAAGTAATTTCGTTATTTGACTACCAAATGCCACATAAAAATCTACGATTTTTGGGTGACTATTTGACCACAAACTTTAAAATACATTTGATAACGGCTAACCATCGCGATTTGTTTGTGTTCAAATATATATTAAATTGTATTACTTGTTTGCCTATCACACTAGTGTCACACTTGTTTGGTATTTTTTTTTTTTTTTGCGATTTTTTACCAAATAAGCAAAAAACAATTTTATTTGATAATGTAATACCACCTTAATCATGTCGATTTCTGGTATATAACGAGTTTTTTACTTCTTTTATATTTTTCTGAAATAAAGTTAATATCTCACCTCAATTTGGCTAACTTAAATAAAAGCCAACACTTTTGCCTAGCCAGATCACTATCAGTTGAAGAACAATAAAAATGATTAAAATATGGGAAGTTCTGAAAGGCAAAATTTCGTTTAACATGTCGATCACTGATGCGGTTACACTATATCGCCATTCACAAACATAAATCATTAATGCGGCATCGTACTTAGTTGTGTAGGTCAAGAGATAATCACAACTTTTTATTGAATAATAAACATAGATTTTCACTGCCGCTCTATTGATAATATTATACAATATTAATCTCTCATGCGGTATTTTAAAATGATAACCTCACCGATTAAAAATTTTGCCTTTTGCTCTGAAAAAAAATCTTATCTGTACTTCCACGGATTCATAGGTTTTGTATAAAACTTATGAAAATCGAATAATCATCAAGAAAACAATAAAATTTATTTAAATACGATCATCCCAACAAAGTTAATGTCTAATGAAGAAGAGGGGAACAGGTGTTCGAAATGCGCATTTCAAAAATAAAATGGAATTTCTAAAAGGGGAAAATGCACTTCAAAATCAATTTTTTCTTTGTTTTTTTATTATTTTATTAAACAAATCTATAATATTTTCCAAAAATTAAAAATCCGACTTTGATTTTGTTGTTTATGCTGTATTTGTCGTTAAATTGACTAAATTTTGATCGTGCGTTTTTTCATGTTGGTCAAGAGTTATTATAACATCCCAAAGTCACAATTCCGAAAAAAAACCAAAGTCAAAATTGTAGTAACTATACCTACTAACTGCTAAAAAAAAAACAGGAATATATAATGAGATTAAGTGATGATAAACTTACAGCCTATTCACTAAAGTTGAAGTTGACTTCACTTGATTCGAAAAACGAGGCCTATGGACAATGGATTCAACGAGGAACCAGAGCCCAAAGAGAAAAATATGACGAGTTACGGCGAATGTCGAAAAGAATAATTAGACGTAAGAAACGTAAATACTTTGACGAGCAGTTGCTGAATATTAACGAAAATTTAGCTAATAAGAACACCTGACAAGCATACGAACTAGTAAATACAATTAAGAAATGCTATCAATCGAGAACTCGACTTTGTAAGGACAAGGATGGAAACATCATCAGCGACACCGATGGTATCAACAAACGATGGGCCTCTTATTTTGAAGAGCTTCTGAACCCACCATCTAAAGAAGCTGTCGATGATATTGTTGATCTACGCCCACCCATACAACCCCCGACAGTAGAGGAAGTTGATCTCGCGTTGCGGTCACTAAAACGAAATAAAGTGCCGGGCGCTGACGAGATTCCAGCTGAGCTGCTAAAATTCAGTGGAACGGGTCTAGTTAATGCCATACATCAATTACTCCTGCCAGTATGGGAGGACGAAGTGATCCCAGACGATGGGTGCAGAAGCATCATCTGCCCAATTCACAAAAAGGGAGATAAACTGCGGTGTGAGAATTACAGGGGCATATTACTAGCCTGTACGTCCTATAAAATTTTGACGAAAATACCGATCTATTTGAAACACGCACTGGTCTGAAAGGGCGATGGACTGGCACCGACAATACGCTATTCGGACTGTAAATATGAACAACAGCAAGACGCTACTCATCAAGTCGATACAATTAGCAGTGTACGCCGACGACATTAACATCATGTCCCAAAGATTGACCGACGCAGAAGAACCTGTGCATACGCTCGATACCGCTGCAAAAGAAGTTGGACTACGTATCAACGAGGGTAAAACTAAAATCATGATGCAATCGACGACAAGGACACCTGCACAATCGAGCATCAATGGGGGGGACCTCAACATCGAGTTCGTGAACGACTTAATATACCTGGGTTGCAACTTGTCAAGGTACGCCAACGAAACTGACGAAATTAAGCGACGGATAGAGTTAGCTAATAAGGCTTCTTTCTCGGTTCTCCCCATAATGAAATCGAAGCATGTGCACAAAAACACGAAGCTCCGCGTGTACAAAACCATTATACGACCAGTGCTATGCTA
Organism: Chloromyia formosa; assembly: GCA_964017055.1. Taxonomy (NCBI): domain Eukaryota; kingdom Metazoa; phylum Arthropoda; class Insecta; order Diptera; family Stratiomyidae; genus Chloromyia; species Chloromyia formosa. Next base: position 22,219,393 of record OZ024816.1, on the reverse strand, counting down.
TGGCTGCGAAGCATGGACCCTAACTCAAGCCTCCGGAAACATGCTAGACACATTTGACAGTAAGGTTTTGCAACGAATTTTCGGGGCTGTTTGCGATCGAGATGGATGGCGCATCCGGTACAACCATGAGTTGTAGGAACTGTACTATGAGCTGGATGTTTCGAAAATCTTCAAACTACAACGACTTCAATAGGCAGAGTATGTACAACGAATGGACGATGAACGCATGCCAAAGAGAGTAATGAATGCAGAACCAGTCGACGGAGCGAGACTGGCTAGGCGACTGAGAGCTCGTTGGGAGAGCTATATGTATGTATATGCGGACACCGAGCAACTACTGGGCTTCCAAAATTGGAAGACGCGGATACGAGACCGACATAACTGGAGGACAACGATCCAGGCGGCCAAGGCCCGACGTCGGGCTCTCGCGCCATGATGATGATGATATAAAGTTAGCTAAACAACTTCCGCAGAGCGAACCGCGAATAAACATTATTTAGCCGCTAGTTAGTTGTAGAAAAACTAATTGGTCGTTGTTAGTTTTTAAATAAAATTAGGTGTCTCGCTAAGTTGATATGAAGTTGGCAAAACAAAAAGCTGAAAAGGGTTACAATAAAAATAACAGTAAGCCAAAAATTTGCACTAATTTGCCGCTGCCGAAAGGTATATGAATTTGCCAAAAAAAAGCAATTAGCAAAAAAATAATATGATGTTTGGCCAAATTCATAGCGCCCGCGTCGGGCCTTAGCCTCCTGGATACAGCTCCTCCAACTATCTCGGATAAGCGATCGCATCCTCCAGTTCGAAAATCGTAGAAGCTCCATACAATCTGTGTCAATTGAATTCTCCCATCGTACACGTGGTCTTCCTGGCAGTTGATTTCTTTCAGATTCACACTTTAGTACGCGTTTCGGGGCTTAGTCATCGTGCATTCGTTCGATATTGCCGGCCCATTCCAGTTTCCGAAATTTGACAAATTTTCAAACAGTTCATTATAACTCATCATTGTATCGAATTCGCCATACGTCTCCTTCCTTGACTGGTCCAAATATATTCTCCAGGATTTTTACTTCGAACGTATCGATCGACTTTTCTGACACTTGTATTAAGGTCCACGTTTCGCATCCATAGAGCAGCACACGTAATAATGTTTTATAGATGCGCAGCTTTTTTAAAGCATTTTGGTTGCTTCTGTAATTCGTCGATGGAACTCATGTTTTGATAGGGCCCAAAATAGAGGTGAATAATTGAAAAGTAGGGGCTATTTTCAAGTGCTGAATTCGATGCACAAATCCTTAAATTTCACAAAAATCAGTAGGCATTTTTTTAGCCTAGAAGTTTGCAAAAGCATTGAAGAATAAATTCACTGAAATGAAAATGATATTTTATAAACATTTACCAGTACCAGTATCTCGGCTATTGCTCAATGTTCACTTCAATTATAAACCTTTCCCTGACGTTAAAAAAATAGTACCGACGAAAAGCTACATATCTACGCCACTGCAAGGACTTCGTGGGTGGGAATAGCCGAAAGATTCGTGGGTGTGGGCATACATTGATTATGAGTGCAGATTTTGACGTTTATTATTATAGCTGAACTGCGATACGTGATCACCATACATGGTGATACCTTGTATTGGATGAACTTGGGGGTGTATGTACGATACCATAGTCAATTGCTGCTCGGCATTTGCGTTGAGAGTCCAAAGAAAAGAATAGGTGATTTACGGTGCGTTCATGCTCTCGGGAAATGCAAAAATGTCTAGATCGAGATCCTATTTTCAATGTTTGGGGTAATTAACCAAAGGTTACCCCGGGAAAATCGATTTTATTACAATTTAACACCAATTAAAAAGAGGCAAATTTCGAGTGTTTTGCCTTTAAAATTCGACAAGTTTCTCAAGGTGTGTTTTGTTAGATTTATCAGAAGTCGCAAACTACACATTTGTCTTTTTATTAGTCATATTGACCATTTTTGCATCGTTTATAACACTAATAACAAAATCGATTTTTTCCCAACTAATTAGCGGCTAAAAACCTGCTTGATCAGAGCTGCAAGCAAGTTAGCGAAACGTCATATTATTTTTTTTTATTTGCTTATTGGATTTTTCGGGAAATTGATATACCATTCGGTAGTGAGAAATTAGCGGTAATTTTTTTAAGTCTTACTTTATATAGTAATCCATTTCACCTTTTGTTTTGCTAACTTCATATCAACTTCACGAAACACCTTTTATTTTTCTTTAAAGCTAAACACAACAAAGCTGTTTTTTCCACAACTAATTAGCTGCTAATGATTACTCATTCACGATTTGATCTGCGGAAGTTGTTTAGGTTGTTAAGGTCGATCGTTAAGGTCGATATTCCTTCAGGAAAAAATGGTAGAGGATCTTGTAGAATAAACTGACGGTAATCTTGTGGATAAAACTGACAACTGAAGTGAATAGTTGACGATAACTTAAAGCGCTGCCGATAAACTGCACAACTAACTGACGATAATTTGAATCGGTGACGATTATCTTCAGTTTTTTCTGTAGGAGTATCGTCAATTTTTTCCACATGTCCTCGCCAGCACTTCTGATCATCAACAACTTATCATCAACTTATCGTACAAGATTCTCGTCAGTTTTTCCTTTATAAAAATATCGCCAGTTAAAATGATAGTGAATGGGCTCATTTTGGAAAAAACAACTCACTTTTATCTCTATTTTGTTTGCATCCGATGAAATATCGACGTAGAAAGGATGTCGTTCGTAGCGATTGTAACTACTATAAAATCTTGAGTTTACTAAACTCTTCGGCAAATAGTTGTAATATATTCTGTAAATTTTCCCTATTTATGTTCATTTTCTTTAGTATGTCCTTAACTACTATGCGTACTTCATGTTACTCAAATGCGAGTATACCAACCAATATAAAAAAAGGGCAGCCATAATATTACTCCAACTCAGTTGTCCCCATAAAAACGTTAAAAAAAACTCTCCCAAAAATGGGGATAAATTCTGAACTTGGGCAAAAGATATATCATGAAGAAGAAGGTATCAATCATAAATATGCCATTTATTATGGATATCAGCAAGCACCAAAGCGTTGAATAATACTCGTATATCCGAATTTGTATCATAATTCAATTGGGCGGAACTTTCCGATAAGCATATTTGATGCAGATGAGTAGTTTCTTGGCTCCAATAGTGTCCACATAATCTACTAACATAAAATCAGTGTATTCTATTTTACTATTCAGAGATTAAGCCTATTATAGACGATGAGGGTCAACCTGGAAAATACATACATGTATTCTGCTATTATGGAACATCATTTATTAGGTATGAGTACTATATATTCGTTGTTGTAGTAAATGCTTTTTTAGACCCTTTTTGGTTTTCGATAGTTGCAAATACAAAAGACACTTCCTTAAATAAACTCTTGAGATTGGCTTACCTCACTTCCACAAAATCAGCTATGAATTTCCTGAAAATAAAATAAGGTAATCAGAATTTGAGACTAAATATGGGTTAGTTACATAATTACAATTTTTAATGCATTTTATCCATAAATATCACATTTCTAATTTTTCAATTACATACTTTATCAATACGAAACATTCCTAATTATTTGGTCGGGCGGGAAAAAATTGGTTTGCGTATCTGGTAGAATGTTTAAACATATCGGCAGTCACATTTCCTCAAACGGAGGTAACTAACAGCTGTTGTATAAACAGCCCAGCATGCTGAGAGTAACAACCTTGTAACATAAGTATAGGGTTTTTCAATAGGGACGATGCATTTTGTTTTCAATATTTCACAAATAGGAATGAAGATGGCTTCGCAAATCTTTCATATTTTGAAACGCCAGTTTATGCCATTTAATCATGGAGAGATACACGCTTCAACAACGTTTGTAAATTATTCAACTTTTTTATCAAAGTTCACGTTCTATCGCGACTATGTTGCGCGCGGTTACGCCAATTTTCGGTCGACGAAACTGTCCAACAAAACGGACTATTGAACGTTTGGTGCAAAAATTCGAAACAACTTATGGATTGCATAATGTCCCAGTACCTATGCGATAACGTAATGCTCGAAGTGATAAAAATATCCCGGCCGTTCGAAAGAGTGTGCGTGAGCAGTCAAGCATGGCGATTCCACACCAATCCTAGGCATTGAACAGCAGTGTGATCAGTTTGTGGCGAATTTTGCGGAAGGATTTGGCTCTCTGTAGTTCAGATGGCGCAACGGTTAGCACGTTCGCCTTTTACGCACTGGGCCCCGGTTCGATTCTTATTGAATGCGGTAGTTTTCCATAAAAAAAGGGGATTTACGTGTCGGGCTATGAGCCCACTCAGCTGTTAAATGAGTACCCATTTATGGGGTAAATAACTCGGTTGAGCGTGTTGCTGATCACACACCTCTGCACAAGACCGTCATTATCTAGAAAATGAGATGATGCTAACTCATCTCGAGGCCATGGCTCAAATTGGACTGTTGCGCCAGTTATTTATTTATTTATTTGGCTCTCCGCCCGTATAACATTGCGTTGACTCAAGAACTAAAGCCAATCGACCATTTTAAGCGTCGCACATTCGCTAATTGGGCTCTGGACAGGATCCAAGCTGACGACGACTTTCACAAGAAAATCATCTTTTCGGATGAACCTCACTTCTGGCTCGATGGTTTTGTCAACAAGCAAAATTGCCGCATTTGGTCGAGTAAGCAGCCTGAAGTGATGCGCGAAACACAACTTTATCCGCAAAAATTAACTGTTGGGTGCGGTTTTCATGCCCGCGGCGTTATCGGCCCATTTTTCTTTTATGATGAAAACGGCGCGCCAACAACCGTCAACGGCGATCGCTACAGGGCCATGATATCGGAGTATTTTTGGGACCAGCTCGACGCTATAGACTTGGACGATATGTGGTTCTAACAGGATGCACCAACTTACCATACAGCGTACGACACAATCGAATTATCGAAGACCAAGTTCGGCCAGTGAGTTATCTCACGCAACGGTCCTCGCGAATGGCCCTCTCGTTCGTGCGATTTAACACCTTTGGACTTTTTTCTTTCGGGTTACATTAAATCGCTGGCATAGACCAGACCAGATAAGCCAATAACGTTAGAAGAGCTGCAGACCAACATCAAACGCGAAATTCCTGGTATTTCAGCCACTTACTCTCTTCTTCAGTACAATGGTTACTAAAACTTTGGCAGAATTACAATTGGGAAGCAGATTAAGATTAATCTATTAAAAAATAGAAACACATTGGGTGGTATGCATAATAATGAGGATATACTCAAGAGTGAAGTCTATTGAGGACATTCCTGAGTCTGCTATGTTCGGTGAATCGAGTGAAAAAATTGTATGCATAAAACTACTCTCCGCTCCATAGCGAAAATTGAGTGGAATTCTGTCAACTCAGCTTTACTCCACTCGACTCACTTTATGCATACCACCCAATGGCTAAGTTCATACCACACAGCGGAATCGCAACACGCTGTAGCAACAGCATCGAAGCAGGATTGCAACACGTTGTTGTGTTCTGAACTGCACTCGCATCTAGTCATCCATCAATCCAGTTCAAAACCTTGGAACATAGAGGCATGGAATGAGCTTGTCCTGTATGTCTCCATAGAAACAGTGGCTCCAAAATCTGGGCACTAAGTCGACAATCAGCTAACTCAGTAGACTTACGAAATTCAAATATTGCCAATAATTGACGTTTGTTTATACACAATTCGACATTGTGGTCAACATTATGTCAATATCGAAACGCCAACAGAGTAATCTGATTGTCGATAATTTGACAAAAATTGACATTTGTTTATGCACAATTCTACAGAACAGTCAACATTTTTCAGTATTAAACGCCAACTGAGTAGGCTGACTGTCGACTTATTCACCAGATATAGGAGCCGGTGATAAACGGGATATGCTCATTCCATGTTCTGTATGTTCTAAGTTCAAAACTGACTACTGTCGAAAAATCGTATGAATATGACAGCGCGAGTGTCATTTCGGGATTGTCATCATATGCTGGTTCTAGCCAGCGGAGAAATTTTTGTGATGGGAAAAATGACATTTTTCACAGCATGTCCATCAAAAATTCAGTGGAGAGAGTTCATAAAACAAATTGGCAACAGTATGCCAACTGTTGTGTGATATGAACTTAGCCAATGGCTGATTTTTCGTCAGTAGTCAGTTTTTAACTGGAAATTTGACAATTGATGGATGACTAGATGCAAGTGCAGTTCAGAACACAACAACGTGTTGCAATGCTGCTTCGATACTGTTGCCACAGCATGTTGCGATTCCGCTGTGTGTTAAGAACTTAGCCAATGATCTAATTTTTATTTTTATTGTAGTTGATTCTCATCGCCATTTTTTCAGGAAGTATCGCCGTTAATCATTTTTTCACGAAGGGGATGACTCCCGTGATAAAAAAAAGCGATATTGCAGACGATAAATTTATCTTGCAAGAGGAAACGCACATCCTTATCGAGGAACATAGAAATTGTTTGCAGGGTGCTATTATAGTCAGACAGAATAAAAATCTAGAGAGGCCCCGCTAAAGTTTTTCAAGTCCTTGCAACGGGTCTGATGACGTAAATTACGATTACCGACCAGCTGGTACCAGAACAGCTCTTCAAATCCGACATATTTCATAAAAGTCCATCACAAGAAATAATTTCAAGATAAATCATTAGTAATTTAAAATCTCCCTATACGAGTAACAAATCGAGGAAATCCTGAAATACATATTCTCATCATACGTTTATTCTTCTACTTTTCGTCCTGTATTGAACGCCGCGTATTTTCTTCCGACAATTTTTTATTCCTTATCCACCTGGCGTTCGCATACATTTTTATCGTCATTTAAATCCTACTTAGAATCAAATCAATCAATCGTAAAATTACCTTTCATTTTTTCAGCTTTTAATGCAGGAGGGGCGGAATATGCTACTTTATACGCACTAAATATGCTTCAAAGTGAATGAAAGGAAGCAGAGATATCCCACTGCTATATTTGTGGGGGATTATTTTTAAAATTAAGATTTTTGAAGGAAGGAGACTGTTGTGGTCGCATTTGCATATAATGTCAGGCAAGTAAGTAGGATTTCAGCACTTCACTTTTATGTATTGTATGTAGACGGTGGCGGTGCGCATTTTTCAGATTTAAAATGCTGCTACTTTTCTTTATATGTTCTTATCTAAAAATTTATCGTGGCTTGGGGACATACTACTGGTTTCCGATATCAAGAGAATATATTACATTTCTTTTGATAAACCTGCTACTTGGCATCGCTGAAAATAATAACAGCGTCAAGTTCAAATGATGTGCAATTCGTTTGTATTGGAAATTGGTCTGATCTAAAAAAAAACCACGCCTACGTCTTTTATATATGGCACTTTAACAATGGCGACAATTTCCATAGAAATAGTGGGGCCTTCTTGTATTGCTCTACTGATAAGACCCCTTTCTTTTTTTTGCAGTAGACAGTGGCTAATGTCATTATCATACTGTCATTGCATACATACATTCGTATATATTAGGATTTTTTATATTTTTTATTCAGGTAATAGTAACTTAATTCGAAAAATTTATGACACAAAAAGAGCGATGTTCATTGGTACTTTAGCCGCGTTCCATGCAAAAACATTTTCATTTTGATCCATTTAATTTAAAAATGTCTATGATTTGCTTTGAAAAAGGTTGTCCCGAAAGAACTAATTCCTCATGTGTACATCCTTTAGTAAACATGCATTTGACTAACTTCGAGTTGTCTTCAAGAATATTATGTCTTTCAGTCCTTTACGTCCGTTATGTCCATTATATCCGAAATGTCCCTCACGTCCAGACAATTGCTATCATCGCCCCGATCCAACAATTGCCGATATTTGCTAGTTTTATTTCTGTTTCAATTCATGCGCTAGAAATTGCTGTTCTCCTGACCAAAGGACTCACAATACCATCACCAGTAGTTCAGTGCTTTCGCCTCAAGACACCCAGTCATATGAAATGCATCTTGCTTGGATATCATATTATTTGATTATTTATTAACGCAAGAATGAACAATAATTTGCACAATATGCTTTCAACGTATAAACCTCTTTCTAAGCATGAGCTTGTGTAAGGAGCATTTATTCTCTCTCTCTCTGGTTCCTGTTAACCCCTTGTGACGCATAGAGCATTAACCACGCCGACTTTCCGACTGTTCGTCGTCATCGCTTTCCGCGACTTGCCTATTGAGGCGCCCTCTCTGTTAACTGATCTTCTCCAGGTGTTAATAGATCGTCCAACACGGCGACTTCTGTTGGTTCCCTGCGGGTTCTAATCGAGGGCCTGTTGAGCAATGTTGTTCGGCCCTTTTCGAAGAGTGTGACCTATCCATTGCCACTTTCACCTTTTAATGGAAGTGTCTATCCTGTCCTGACCAGTAATAGTAATTAGGTCGTCATTAGAAATGACCTCCGGCCAGCGTATGTGTAGGATGCGCCGTAGACACTGGTTCACGAAAGTTTGCAATCTAGTTGTTGTCTTATTGGCCACCTTCCAAGTTGAACAGCCATACAGAAGCACAAATTTTACATTGGTTTCGAAGATCCGGATGGTGCGACTTGAAATGTTGTTGTTTTGCCAGAAAGGAGTCAAACTGAAAAAAGCTGCTCGAGCCTTGTTGATGCGAGACTGTACATCAGCATTCGCTCCACCATTTTCTGTAACTACGCTTCCGAGATAGCAGAAATTGACAAGTTTTTCGACTGCCTGCCCCGAAACACAAATTTCGCTTTGCCTTCCTGGATCCAAGCTCAAGTACTTAGTCTTGGCACCGTTGATTTTAAGTCCCGCATTACAGCTTTCGCAGTGCAGAGCATCAGACATATGAGCTACTTGATTCGATTTATTTGACAGAAGCCAAATATCGTCAGCATAGTCTTGGTGTTGAAAGGGTTTGAACAACTTCCATCTTATACCTTTGTTGTTCTTGAAGCGCACCGCTTAGTACCTCATTAATGGTAATTAAAAACAGTATAGGTGACAAAATGCAGACTTGTCTCCCTCCGCTATGCACCTCGGAAGGATTGGATAGCTTACCAGTGATGTGACATTGGGCTCTCTAATAGAATTCCTTGATGAACGAAATTATTTCATTTGGTATGCCTCTCCTACGTAAAGCCCTACAGATGTATTCCCGGTCAACGTTGTCAAAGACCTTCTCGAAATCGATGAACATGAGATGTAATGGGAATCTCCAGTCTGCGGATTATTCAATAATAATTCAGAGGGTGTGAATGTGATCATAAGTCCTCTCGAAAGCCGGCTTGTTCATCATTCAATGTGCGGTCAACTGTTTGTTTAATCCGGTTCAAGATTATTTTTGCCATCAGTTTGGAGACTGCTGGGAGAAGACAGATCCCACGCCATTTATTGTAATCTTTCAAGTCGCCTTTCTTCGAGATCTTAATAATGACGCCCTTCTTCAACACTTTAGGGAGAGTTTCGGTTACCCAACACTCTTGGATAAGGGGGAGAAGAATATCCGCAGTAGCATTGGCATCCGCTTTTCCACCGGAATTCCATCTATCCTGGGGGCTTTACCCGCATTCATCGATTTAATAGCCGCAGTTACCTCCAACTTAGATGGTGGGTTGGTGTCATCTCTGGCACCTTGCGGAATATCTTCTGCTACTAATGAAGATACATTCGAAAGTCCAAAGGTGTTGTTGAGGGCCCCAATGAAGTGTTCTCTCCATCTCCGCAGGTGGTGTTTTTCGGTTACCAGTAGAAACCCATCTTTATCTTCACAGGATGTTCTGTTGCAAAAGATTTGCCACTTAATGGCTTGATAAGCTTAAAAAGGATTCCACTGTCACCGCGGTAAGCCGTTTCCTCTCCCTTCTCCGCTAATGCGTTGTTGTAATTTCGCTTGTCCCCTCTTACACTTCTTTGAACGCCTTTCTGTAGTGAACGGTATTCAGCTCTGAGTTGGTCTTTGGCTGAGCCGTCAGCAGCTGAGTTAATATGTTCCTTAACTTTCTTGCATGCTGAGATTAGAGACAATGTAGAATCGCTAATGAATGGTCTCCTACCGCGCTCCAATCGTCCCACAAATGTTACGCCACACGAAATAAATGAGTCCTTAGCGACGTTCCATCATCATTATCAATTGTAGGATTCTCACAAGGTGGCGGTGAGTATTTATAATGTTACTGACAAGATTATTTCATAAACTTTACTTATATACAATAATTCAAAACTTTTCCCCAAAATTACTGTATAATTACTTTCTTTTACATTTCGTGAGTTTTATTTTAAATTCAGTTATTAAAAGGGATCTTTTTATATACAGTCGACCCCGCTTATTGTGATCGCGGAATTCGACCGAAAATTTGAAAACCAAACCAGTTTTATGACAATGCATAATAAATGTATTGTAATGTGGATAAACGCATTGCCACCTGATTTTCCATATAAAATAATTTCCAGTAAAAAAATATATTAAGGAACACTTTTCCGAATTCTTATCCCTTTAGCTGTCACAGGCATTTACATTTTTCTTGAAAACTCCCCGCCTAACACGACTAAAAATTCAATATTTCGGAAACTACCATAACCAGAACACTCAGATAAAGTGATAATCGCAGCCAATATGTTGCTATAAAATATAAAATTTGTCTGGTAAAAATCAGACAAATGCTTTAATTATAAAAAAAAAATTTTAAATTCAAATTTTTTGTTTTGCTCCAAAAAGAATTTTTTCTATCGTAAATTTTCCCACACATAATGTACTTGTCCGGTACTTAAAATAAATTTTTTATTTTGTAGTAATCAAATTTTGTTAACATCATCTTATCGTGTTTTTTAATTTCTTTAATTTTAAGTTATAGTCCCTTGGATGCTGTAAAACAGGCTTTTTGTGCGTGAAAAAGTCGAATACTACGCCGATTTTACATTGCTAAAAACGCAATAGCTCGAGAAGTATGCAAACTAAAACTCTTAAATAAACACCTAGCCCCAGCCATACCGTTACTTTTAAAATAAATTTCATAAGATTCAGAGTAAAAGTTTGTTGGTTGTACCTCCATTAAATGAAAATGTTTGTTTTAATTATATATTTTACCACTTTTCCCGAATTTTCGAATACATAATGTAAAGTTAAGAGTTTTCGAGCTATTGCATTTTTAGCAATGTAAAATCGACGTAGTATTCGACGCTGCAACGCACAAAAAAGCCTGATTTCCATCATTCAAAGGGCTATAACTTTCAGAAATTAAACCAGGCCGAAGCTTCGCTTCGGCCCGGAGTCCGAAGCGTATATACCCTAGACTTGTACAGACCTAGTGGTGATACCAAAAGTACCAATTGGGAACGACCATATGCATTGAAAGTGAGTTTCCTATACGGCCAGTTTATAGGAGAGGTTGGCACTCATTCAGAAGGACCTTGACCATTCTCAAAATCAATTAGCTAACCCATTCTACAAATATTTGTCGAATTTTTCAAGTCACTAGCTTCATTCTATCGAAAGTTAACGCTTATTTGAAGTTTCACTTGTAGGGGAGGTAGGGGTTCCTTGGGTCGGATCTTGCCCATAATTGCCACCAACCAATAAGATCCTCTTACAAACATTTAAACAAAATTTCAATTTCTAGCTTCACTCTATCGAAAGTTAAATATTCTTTTAATTACGATAACTTTCGATAGAATAACACTAGCGACTTGAAAATTTGACAAAATGTTGCTAGTAGGATCTACTTAATTGGTATTGAAAATGGGTAAGACCCGACCCAAGCAACCCTTACCTCCCCTACAAATGCAACTTCAAATAAGCGATAACTTTTGACAGAATCAAGCCAGCGACTTGAAATTTTGGTCAAATGTTTGAAGTGAGATTGGGTTAGTTGGTATTCAAAATGGGTGAGATCCGACCTAAGAAACCCCTACCTCCCCTTGAAATGAAACTTAAAATAAGCAATAACTTAAGACAAAATAATGCTAGCGACTTAAAATTTTGGTCAAATGTTTGTAATAGGATTCAGTTGGCTAATATTAAAAATACGTAAAATCCGACCAACGAAACCCCTACTTCCCCTACAAATTAAACTTCAAATAAGCGATAACTTTCGATGAAGTGAAGCTAGAAACTTTAAATTTTGTTTAAATATTTGTAGCGTGATCTTATTTGTTGGTGGCAATGATGGGCAAGATCCGACCCAAGGAACCCCTACCTCCCCTACAAGTGAAACTTCAAATAAGCGTTAACTTTCGATAGAGTGAAGCTAGCGACTTGAAAAATTCGACAAATATTTGTAGAAAGCTTTAGTTAATTGATCAAGATCGAGATCCTCCTGAATGATTGCTGCAACTTCCCCTATAAACTGGCCATATGGGAAACTCAATTTTAATGCATATGGTTGTTACCAATTGGTACTTTTGGTATCACCACTAGGTCTGTACAAGTCTAGGGTATATACGCTTCGGACTCCGGGCCGGTTTTTTTCTTAAGAATAATTTGCCCCAAAACAAAAATTTGCAAAACGAAAACCTTAAATTTAAAAATTTTTAATAATTAAAGCATTTGACTAATTTTTACTAAGCAAGTTTTATATTTTATGGCGACAAATTGGCTGCGTTAATCATTATTTGAGTGTTCTAGTTAACGTAGTTTCCGAGATATTCAACTTATTGTCATGTGAGGTGGCAGTGCATTTATCCCGCAATTTCCGGACACCCTGTATATTTGCAAACTCGTAATTATTTAGTAAACTTGAACGTAATGCTTAGAACAAATAGATACAGGGAGAACACACCTTCTTCATATCATAAATTCGGTGGTACCTAAAATATGAAAAAAAAATATTTAAGAAAAATTGGCTTCAATATGGGGTGAAGTAATTTGTTATTAAGGCTAGTACTAAGATTCTCAAAGTTCCAAACAGCATGTTTGTGACGACACGACACTTTAACTACCGCTTCTTACTCAAAAGAGAGGGATAACGACTGTGATGACCGGTTTTCACGAGAATTAAAATCCAGAGGAATTGTTTTCGCGTAGAAATCGCTGTCAACGGTGTGAACAATTTTTCTTATGTGTCCGGTTGTGTGTAAAATACATACTCGTATGTTACTTCCGACATAGCGAAATTCTTTCGTGCTGACGAAACGTTTGACAATTTTTTTATGGAATTTCGTATGACAAACTGATTTTAGTACTTCGCTTTAAACAGAAATATTTGACAACTATGTGGAATGAATAGTCGCAGAAAACGTAAATACTTTTGTAATTGTCGTCAGAACAACATCAAAAATAGAGCGAATACGTATATATGTAGGTCATTGGAAATAGGGAAATCTGTCGTCGAATCGTGCTAGTATATTGAAATAATCGAAGCAATAATTTGTTAATCTTTAATCGTGTTTGGCATATACATCCTGTTCATTTAGTCGACAAGCCAGAAAAGGTTGTACTTGATTCCTACGCCCCACGACACAGGGGGAAGACAACACAAATAAACATGGCTATGGCGGGTTTCCATCCTTGAATCACAATCAGTGATGACAGGTAAGCTGACATTCCTGAAAACCTTAAACGTATCATACACGCAGCGATCGATCGGCCGATCCATCGCCCGATATCGATATCGGCCGACGAATCGGCCTGTGTATGTGGAAATCTGGAAATTGCACCGATCGGCCGATCAATTTTTATCTGCCGACATTTTATTGCGATTGGTGTATGTGATTATCACAAACATCTTTGTTACTGCCCTGCCTTGGCTTATGGGAGAAGAAGGTTTTTGGGACTCTCCTTTTTTCCAGGACCTAGAGGGTCTCGTAACAGTTAATGCGTTTCAAATTAATCGGATTATTGCCAGCGTCGGCTGGCTGGATACTTCGATTTAAGAGTTTTAGGTAACAGAATCTTGGTGGTATCACAACGGACCATGAGTGGTCTATGTGCGCTGTGGTTAACTCACGGCAACCCTTCAATACAGACAAATCTACTGGCGGAGGCTAAAGTTCTATGGGATGATCACTCTTATGTAGTCTATACTATTTGCGCATACCGTGTGACCGTGTGATGTGCATTAGCATTACTCGTACATCCGATCAAAAGACTCTTGCCATTGGTTCTGCAGTGTTCGACGAGTCGTTATAGCTCTTTAGACGGAACCGAAAAGTCCCCGGTGAAGTATGCGTACACGACAACTATTTGCTGTAGGCAACCTCCAAGAGCCGATAAACGAAAAATTATTCAAATTTCAGTGTGCTCTAACGGCCAAACTATTCGTCTAGGACAAAAATTTATAAGACCTTTGTAGGAAATATTCTCTACATTAATTTTGTTGTAACTAATTTTCTCGAGAAAAGTATGGTCCTCGGGTTATAAGTGAAAACGTCAAAATGGGCGATATTTTAAATTTTTTGTAATAACATTTTCTAAATGATGTCGTATTTTTTAAGAGGCAAAGTTCATATTCGAATTAAGTATCATGAAACACATAAACCGATTAAGATAAAAAAAATCAGTATTTTTTTCTCCGTCAAACCACCATATAAAATTGGCGATCAAATCCGCTGGCTTCAAAGAATATCACTGTCACATTAAAATCTTCATATTTTATCACAGATATTCACTTCAGTCTTTATTGATGGTCACGCGTGTACGAATGAAAATGATTTATTTCAGAGAAAGATTTAAAACTCATGTCTTGTCAAGTGCTTTGGAATAGCTACACAATTATTTACGAGTATAACAATGTGATCATTAGGGGGTTAAATGAATTTTATTTAAGGCTTAATTTACATTGGCCGCATATACCGGATAAACCGCATGCTCTCGCGTTGCAACCATTTAATTTACTGTTCTTCGGCAATGCCGTTTGCTCTTGCGACTTATCCGGTTCACGCGGCAATGTAATTTGAGACTTAGTAGGATTTTGACTGGTTTTTTTTTTACATGGATATGTTTTATGGCTGGGGGTCATCCTAAAAATTTGTCCGTCACATCGGATGTCACGATTTTCTGGAATAACAACGGTGTTGTTATTGAAAATAGAGTGCGTTAATGCCGTGGAAGAGACACGAAGACCCAAGTGCATAACGCCCGTTTCACATTGTCCGCTTTCCCCGGACCGGCTAATTTTCATTCGATTGGACACCGGAATACATTTTTAGTGGAACTAAGAATAGCATAGCACCCATCACATTGTTCTGGTCCGGCTAAAAATTCTCCGGGTACCAGCCGAGAACTCTCTGGGTTTAT
This sequence comes from Chloromyia formosa, assembly GCA_964017055.1. Taxonomy (NCBI): domain Eukaryota; kingdom Metazoa; phylum Arthropoda; class Insecta; order Diptera; family Stratiomyidae; genus Chloromyia; species Chloromyia formosa. The sequence continues at coordinate 22,204,127 of OZ024816.1, read as the reverse complement.
TTAGACTATTCTTCCGGCGGCCGGATACCGACCGGGAGAACAGTCGTACATGTGTTTAGATTCATATTCGCCTTCATATTGTCCGGTCGTAAGCCAGGCGATTAAATACCATTTGCAGTAGTCGCGTTCTCGTGTTGATTGCATTCTTTCGAGCATTCGTTCGTTATCTCAAGTAAAATGGAAGAGATAAGAGTACATGCTGAATTTTTAATTAGCCTCGTCCAAAGCAGGCCAGTTTGTCCGGTCCGGTTTTAGCCGGATAATAAAAACATCCGGTTTCAAGCCGAATGAAATTTAACCGATCCGGAGGAAACCGAAAAATGTCAAACGGGCGAAATAGTGATAGTACACTGGATGTCCCGGATATTGAGTGAATTAGTGACACAGGTCGGTTTGCATATTGGTGAAAGTGGCACAGTGATAGGGAAAAGTGATAGGACACAGGGTGCCCCAGACTAAAGAGTGTGTGATAGTGGCACAGGGTGGTCGTTCATCACCAATAAACTGATGACGAGTAAATACACAGCATGGCTATGGCTACCGAATGTGTGGAATGTGTTTCGTCGAATGATTTCATCCAGTATAATTAACAACATATACTGGCATTTCGATAAAACTTACGTCGATATCTTCTACACACCCCGTTCCACGCGTTCGGTAGTCATAAGAGCATAAGACATATCCATGTACCGATGTGTCTGCATGCAGTGTAGATACTCGTCATCAGTTTATTGAAATGAACTACTAGGTACGATTCTCTCGCCACATCGACTATTTAACCTTCATTTTTACACATTGAACGGATCGGACTATGGTAGACCGTTTATTGTTTTTTTAAACCTACAGGGAACATAATGCATCCTTTACAGGACCGCAACAACAAACTAAGTTGAAGCTTTCTTTATATTTGGAAAAATTTTATTGTTGCACATACTACAATATAAGTATACATCTATTTATAATGTATAAGCTTGACTGTGATCCATATGCCAAATGTTTTTCCGGTCCAATGAAGATTGCGACAAAGATTATTTTTAGACTCAAAAATGCATATACATGATATTAGATTATTTTTTGTTGGTATCATTTAACAGAAAAGAGAAATGATTAATAATATGTATTTAAATACGGAAATTGTGCTAAAAATCTTGAAATTATCTAATTTGGGACTGCTCGTCTTTTTAGTTATATACTTTTACTTTAATTTTTTACCGAGTTGGCATAATTTCGGCCTTTTGGGAGGTTTTACCCGCAACAGTTGCAAGAACTAAGTTGCTGGACTTTGGCACATTTGACTGATGTTCCGCCGACGTTCGCTTGGCCGCGGGCATCTGGTTCGGTGATATTAGCGAAATTCATACCAGACAAACTGTCATTGCGGTTACCTTTAGGCTGTGCTTCACTCTGCAGGTTACCCGTGTTGAGTCCGATTTTGCCATGGCCAATACTTTTACGTGTCAGTCATCGCGAAGTAAATAGTGGAGCTGGACTGTTGCTCTTCTATAATTGACTTGAACAAGTTTCGTTGGCAAAAAGAGCATTCTAAACATGACTGGAAAACAATAGGATTGCATTGTTTTAGGCGGCTAGTGACAACTAACAGCTTCTGTTTTCTTTTTTCTTTTTTGTACACTGAAGTATGCGTGACAACATTGCACCCTTTTTGGCCAAACTGTACGAATCTACTAGCAGCTTCTGTTTTCTTTTTTTTGTACACTTAAGTATGCGTGACAACATTGTACCCTTTTTGGCCAAACTGTACGAATCTATTTAACTAACTTACTAAATAATCTGAGCCAAAAATCGTTAGGAAGTCAATTATCATCACTACTTGTACTTTGCCTTAACCCCTATTGGGGCATAGCGCATCAACTAATCCTGCGCGCCATCGTACTCGCAACTGCCCCACGACTTACCCGGTAACTCACATTCTTTCGCCACCATGAGATTTTAGGATACCCCTTCGTCAGCCGCCATAGGGGTTGGGATTGACATGTCCAGCAATACAGTTATCACCCTTCCGCAGTGTGTGACCTATCCAGTGCCATTTTCGCTTTCGTATCAACTCGTTGATTGGCATCGGACCCGTACGCCGAGTCAGCGCTTCATTTGATATTGTTTCGGGCCAGAAAATTTTTAAAATTCGACGAGGTCGAATCTGAAACTTACTGGTACGAAAACTTTCCAAGTTTTCCATGCAACAGCACAGATAATACCGGGGAGCGAAACAAGCCCAACTTGGTCTTAATACTTAGATAACTCCATTTCCTGATTTTTTACAGCATGCCGAACGCGCATTTAGCCTGGTTGAAACGACGGGCCATGTCCTGCTCTCTCCCTCTCTAATTGCCTTGGCCACTCCAGGGGCATAGGCGCGTCAACATCTGTCGCATTTCTATGGCTTGTTGACGTTATCGCATATCTACTTTTCTAAAGTGCAGTTGCTAGCATGCACCTCCTATCCGCGCTGTCTTTATACTGACAAGCTCGGAGCACTGTGAGAGTTCTATTAGTACTCACAGGCAGTTTCTGATTGCACCGAGACTTGATCTCCGACCTCTAGATTAGTATCGTAGAGCAGTGACCGAGCGATCACGGCCACCGAGCGCCATGTCCTGCTCCGTAACACAATTTTCGGCAACAATACTTTTTAGGTAGACGAATTCGTCCACCTTCTTTACAAGCCGTCCATTGATACTGATAGGAAGAGTTCGATTTCCTCTTTTTTAAGAACCATAAAATACTAAAGGGATCCCAAAATGAAAACTTGATTGTCTTTAAAATATACTTTGATAGAATCCGATAGAATCGTAATAGAAGAACAAAACCTGTTTAATTTTTCCACTTTGATCCTTCACCTGACTTCATCTCAACTAAATTGTGACTTCATGGAATTCAAACTACCCCTGAACTTCATTATTATTCATAATCAGTAAGGCTGTACTAAATTAAATATCTAATGCCATTTCCCAAACGTTTTTAAGATATTCCTCTATCGATAAAATGGGCGTAAGCTCTTTATACATTGAACAGGAATAGTAATCGTTGTTCCAGGACTTATCACCCAGAGCGACCAATGTATCTCCAAGCCACTTCAAGGCAACAGACTCATTTATATGTATAGGTATACTAAATACAATGTAGCAGCAGCCAGCAGTCCTTGTTGTTGTTTTTTGACGTTCAGATAACATTGACTTCTACTTCATCTGATAGCACGGTTCAATGAAGGAATTTACATTTCCTGGCAATATCCGAAGGACATTTATTACATTTTCTTTACACAGATGGTCGATGGACGAGGACTAGTGTTCATGCTTTACAAATCAACAAGTGGTTTTCAATGAATTTCATTTTCTATCAAAATGCGTAGCAGTGATGGTCGTATTGAGTTGAGGTATTGTATTATGGTAAATGGCAGGAGCACATAATACTAGTATCTACTATTGAAGATTTACGAGTACCTACCCTAAGTATTGAATCAAAGTAGCTACCTGTTGAGTTTTAATCATCTTTCGATGAGCTAAAGCCAGCAGATCTGAATTATGTATCTGCTCGTATTTTCAAGATTATTGGTACAGTGTCATGTTCGATATATAGTTACACACCGTAAACTTCAAATTATAAAATAAGGAAGATATGTACAAATACACAAACCAAACGTATGCCACCACACCGTCACCTAATGATGCAACTACTGCTAAACCCTGTAGAATGCAAGCGTCCTTCAAATGAATCTTAATGAACATAAAACTCAAAACTTTCACTGAAAGGTTTCGTCTGCATCACATTTTCAGTGAACGGTTTTCATTAGTGAAACGAATGACTTTTCATCTTATGCTTCATGAATAAAAATCCATACATCAGCAACCAATTTCAGAAGTGTTCAACTACTCGTATATGATAACTCTTGATGAAATGCCCTGAAAATGAAGTCGGTTGTATGAATATGCAAAATACCGATAGTGTGTGAGAAGGTCCATCATCCTGTAGAAGAATGTTGAAAATCAGTGATACTTGCAATGCTTTGAACGGCCAAGTGTAATGCCTGCAATCGTGTGTCCTATTGATTGTAAGGCGTAAAAACAAAGTACTCATCAGTTTTCCTGATTGCTGTCATTATTCAGAATATGGCTTTCTAGAATTTCACCATATAAGTGTTCGCTTGGAGGTAAAGTAGCTTTCATTTTCAACCGTATCATATGACGGATGAGGATTTAGCCATTTTTAATTATAGACGTTTCAATATGTCAAAGCTCAGTTTAAAGTTGGACAAAGTGGAAAATTATAAACAGACACTTGATGAAAACCGATGTAAGGTACTGATTTAAGCTGTTCTATTGTAATAAAGTACCAGCCGTGAGAGGACAAACAATTTACTGATCCTTTTCATCCATTTTGGAATCCCGCTTAATATTTTTTACGCATACCCGTTTTTCGTCTGTCCGAAGTCCGACCACTACAGATTAAAATTACTAAAATTCTGCCTTAGGGCACACACACTACTGTAGAAGACTTAAACAAAGTAGGAGGCAACCACAAATTTTACTTTTTTTACTTTTATTTACACCCCCTATTTCCCTGTAGTTACTACGAATTATTCGACGTCCCCTTTGCTATGACACCCCGCATGCCTATCTGCCTATTAAAACCAGCTGTCGGTCCTTTTTTATCCTTTCTGGGACCCTTCGGCCGTGCTCAGATTGACGAACGACAAGCGCGCAAGCGATTGAGCGCGTAAACATGCTTAAGAATATCGCGCGCTCACGCGCTAGCCAATCTGAACAGTTACATATGAAACAATGCATTCGATTTTTTTTAGTCACTTACGCGCTCAGTCGCACGCTTATCGCTCGGCAATCTGAACGCGGCCTTCCGTTCAATATTTTGAGGCAAACTCATTTTTTAACTCTCCGACGACTATGGATTAAACCGTATAAAATTCTGCATTAGAGGTTGTTCCAGCTTTATATTTAAGAAGAAGAAAAAGAAGCATGTATTAAAAAATCTGAATACTATTGTGAATTGGAATCCTTGTTTCTATCTCTCGTTCACTCATTCGGCAACCCCGAAAGTGTGCAGTTCGATAAAATAACATTCGAACAAATTAAATAAACTCTTTAATTCTTTTTAGGGTCATTCATAATTCCTAAGAAATGGGCTAGCTTGCGTACGTGCGCACACGAAATGCATATCAACAAAACGTTTAGCGAGTCCTTTTAGTGTAAAGGGCATATTGCCAGACCTTCTATCGTTCTCTGGATTTAGAAGGCGATCGTTAGACCCATGCTACAATAGAATATGACGCATTTGTATGGCGAAGAGAGAGCCTATACGGTAATTGGTAGACCCACCCAAGGAAAAATTCAGAGACTTGCTTATTTCATGTCTACTGGAGTCATTCACTCCTGCCCACAAGGGGCGCTACAGCTACTACTCGACTTTCACCACTGCATACACTCGTACATGGGAAAGCATAAGCAAAAGTAACAATTTGCAGACAAAAAGGCTTGCGATGTCCACACTAAGCTGAATCCAGAACAAGGAAATTCGGTCATTAAGAGCTCCATAACTAGTATGCCATAAGACCAACTGGTGAATAAACCATCCTACAACAAGCTATTCACAACTGCAATCTGGAGCAGGGAGAACTGGTTGGAGGAACATTCTCCTTCCAGGTACATACCTTCAAGTAGTTTAGTGACGGATCAAACACTGCTAATGGTGCAGGTGCTGGTATAGAGAGGCCTAAGCAGGAAATTTATATTTCTATGGGAGCGACCGGTAGCCCAGTGTGTAGAGGCGTCGTGTCTGACTAAGGACGTTACGAGTTCAAATCCCGTCCATGGCGTTCGTGGCCATGGATGTTTGTGTTGCCTTCCCCCTGTGATGCAGGGCGTAATAATAGGAAGTGCATGCTTTCAACGTGCATTGTCCGAAACTGTTTTGTGCTAACGAAACTTCAGCTAAAGCCACATGAAATAGTTGACGCGCTTATGCCCACTAGGGGTTATGCCCGGTTCACATTATTCCAGTAACCAATCCAGTCCAGTAATCCAGTCCAGCGCTGGACTGCTACTGGAATAATGTGAACCGGCACTGGACAGCAATTCATTCCAGCAATCCAGTCCAGCAATCCAGTCCAGTGACTGGATTGTCGGTCTACTTTTTGATTCCAGCTCGCCCAAAAATCATTGTTACTATAGTTACCGAATCAACAACGCACTCGCCAGACTACTGGACTGGAATCATGTAGACGATATGATCCAGTCCAGCACTGGACTGGATCGCTGGACTGGATTACTGGACTGGAATAATGTGAACCGGGCATTAAGGCAAATGAGCATATGTGCTCGGTGGGCGAAAATTCCCTTTCCTATTTATATCTGTAATAACTTTTAAAGTGAAGTGATAAAAAACTAAAAAAAAATTGTAAAATTAAGTTTAATTTATGTATTTTATTTACATCAGGCGTGGAATATTATATCCGTTAAGTGCCCACCATTAGAATTTAAGCACGCATCGGCTCTTTTCATGGTCAATCACAATCAAGCTAGTGGTTAACTGCCAGAATGCACTACAAGAAGATGGTTCCTCATACAGGGTAACGTTATACTGGGTTTCTGGTAACGTTGCCAATTCTGGGAATTAGCAGGCTGTCGAACTGGCCAGGATAGCCTCGGACACGCCCTTTTGTTGACTGTTGATTCCTCCATGTTCCCTTAGTAAATGCATCAGGAACTGGCAGTGCACTGCCACCGTTCAATGAAGCAACTCCCAGGTCTGACACAAGCCAAAATGTTCATCTCAGGTTACTCGCGTAACAGATCATACGAATTATTAAAAATGAATCGTAACAAGATCAGAAGCATTTATTACCTTCTAACTGGATATTTTTGCCTAAGAGGCCACCTTAAATCATAGTACTATAGTAGCTGTCGCTTCTTGCTAAGGCCATGATGAAACGTCACTACAGATTCTTTGTAAATGTGAAGCATTGGCACGACTATACCTGTACATCGGCTTCCCTGAAGTAGATGATATCATATTTCTTCGATTCCGTTTACCCTTGTAAGCAAATTAGCACAATCAGACTTGATCGACAGACTTAGGCCTGTTACCAGACCTAGGGCAATAACACAATAAACTGTCTGGCCTCGGTTTTAAAGGGTCTTTTTTGAACGCAGTCCTTTTCTCAATCTATCTATAAATAAAATAAATAACTGGCGCAACAATCAAATTTTGGACCAAGGCCTCGAAATGAGTTAGCATCATCTTATTTACTGGATCGTGACGGTGTGTTTTGTGTAGAGGTATGTGATCAGCAACACGCTCAATGGGCTTTTTTTCCAAATGCGTAATCATTTAACACCTGAGTTGGCTCATAGTCCACCACGTAAATCCCCCTCTTTTTTATCGAAGACTACCGCATTCAGTGCATAGAAGGCAAACGTGCTAACCGTTGCGCCATCCGGACTACCTAATCTATAAATGATATGCTAAAAAAGAAGTGCATTAAGAATGAATAGTCCAGTTCTTTTTTCGTTAATCCACGATTAAATTTTTAAACATAATCCACTTTGAAAAAAAAATATGTCCACCAATATAACAGGAACACCGTGCTAAAAAGCAAAAATTCTCATTAACCACGCATATCCTTCACTGGACTGGAATCCCTCGACTTGCTACCTCCGATGCTTACATCTCCTCTCCTAATACTCGTAGGATTTGATCTATTTTTGGAGAAAACACCAGTCGACCATCACGAAACGACTGAAACTACTCCCGTGCAACGTGTTCCAATAACTTAATTTGTTACTAATCCTGTCACTTATTCGGGATAATTGCATTCGACAGAGGAAACTCTACGCCTGCAACCCTACACTTCAGGTGTTAGGTGTTATTATATGAACTTGGCTTGGCTTGAACAGTGAAGCTGGAAGTGAGTGGAAGAGTGTGATGTGAAGTGATGGTCGAAAACAATTAGGCATGTGGTATGTGTTCCGACATGCCAACGAACAACACATCCAACAATAAGGCCCAGGATAAGAGGAAATTCTCTGGAAAATTGAATGTAAATTGAAGAATGTCGGGATTTGCAAATGATTGTGAAGGTTTGCAGGAAAATTACATTGAAATGCAATTATAAGTAGAATAAAAGGATCTTTTGTGTATGTGTATCTGATTTGCAGCAACGAGCAGATAGAGTGCGTTGTTTAACTATGCAAAATGAGATAATTTTTATCGGAAAAAGTAGATATGCTACTGAAACATCAACAAGGCATAGAAATGCTAGAGATGTTGACGCGCCCATGTCCCTGGAGGGGTCAAGGCAATTAGATAGAGAGAGTATATTTTTTTAAATAATTTGCAGCCTCCGCCGGTAGATTTGTATATATTGATTCTCTTGTGTATATCTCTTGTGTAGTCTATACTATTTGCCAATACATACAAATCTGCTAGCGGAGGCGAAAGTTCTATGGAGTGATCACTCTTGTTTCGAAATGCAAGGGGGTTGGACAAACTATGATCACATATTTTCTCCTCTCCCTCTCATCCCCTTTCTTCAAATTTGAAGAAAATATGAAAAATTAAATGTACTCGACGGTACCTTTCTTATGATACCCCACTCGCCAATACTAAACGAAACAGAATTTGACTTTCATTTCCCCTCTATGGGGACCTCCGCTTAAAGTCGACCTATTACGATGCATCGTTTTCTCTAGCGAATTATAATATTTCCATTTCCACACATTCTCACCAGATTTCATGTATGTATGTATTTCATGATAATCTATGGACAGACGGACAGACAGACATTTAACCGATTTCATAAAGGTTTTGTTTTTAATACAAAACCCTAAAAATGGTTTGCTGAAAAAGACATTCCTTTGCTGGACTGGCCAGCTTATTGCGCTGACCTCAATCCCATAGAACATTTATGGGAAATACTAACGACCAAGGTTTATGGCAAAGCAAGACAGATTTCAACGGTTTCGGAGCTTAAAAGTAAAATTCACAGCTGTTCGATTGAAATTGAACAAACAACCCTGCGATCATTGGTTGTGTTCCGGCGAACGAATCAGGATTTTACTTTCTCGAATTCTCCTCCATATGCTTTCCCCTTCCGTCAAATATGTAGAGACAACTGTCAATTTTCGGATCTGAAAATGTTCCTTTACGGATCTGAAAAGTATTCCGATCCGCAAGGGAACATTTTCAGGACAGTTGTAAGTACAAATTTTACCGGAGAGGAAAGCATATGGAGGAGAGTTCGAGAAATGTCAAAACCTGATTCATTCGCAGGACCGCAGCCATTGATAAATTCAATGTCCATACGGTTGTTTCAAGTGGCAATAAATAAAGGAAGTCCAACAAAATATTAATTTCTAATTCTTTGTAAAGTCTCTTGATTAACTGCAATGAGCACATATTTTTTGTTGGTGCGCCCAAACGCATATTTATCCTAACTAAAAGAAAAATGAATAAATTACTTTAATTTAATTAAATTAAAATGAATTAAATTGTTAGAACGTTAACTATTTTATTTAAAAATAAAACTACAATGAATAAAAAATAATACGTTTTCTTAATTCACACTTCGCCCATTTTGGCGGTATAATCTCAGCTTCCTTCTGCAGGCAGCTCGGTAATCGTATCATCGCCGAGATTAATGCGTTGTTGTTGCTTCTTCATCAGATCGATCCATGTGTGTTTCCGTCTATCTCGGGGTTTAGGTTCAGCAAATGGAACTTTCATTGATAGTGCCTTCATGACTGGGTTCTCAGGTTACAACATGGCAATACCAATCCATACGATGATCTTCGAACTTTTGAGTAATCGGTTGCTCAATAAACAAGCTGCCTCGGATGTGGGTACTTTTGATGCGATCCTTTTTGATCACACCGGCCGACATACGTAGCATTTTCATCTCGGTCGCAGTCATTTTACTTTCGTATGTCTTGTACATAGTCCAGACGCATACATGAGTGCGAGACGTACGACCGTTTAGTACAACTTCCTCTTAAGCTTTCGTGGCATCTTCTTCCAGAGTTTTCTCGCCACTTCATCCAACCGACACTAATGCGATGTTTGATGTCGTCATCGCAGGCAGCTTCCTTGTTGACCATCGAGCCCGAGTAGTTGAACCTTGTACAGGACTTCAACTGCTCTCCCTAAATGTAGATATCTGGTATCGATCTCTCTGGAACTAAGAAAGGACAGCAAAGATACTGAGTCTTTGGTATGCTAATTCTCAGTCCATGATCCTCCAGTATCTTACACCACTTGGCCAGTACAGCCTGCAAAGCAACGATGTCTTTGCTACCCAAGACAACGTCATCAGCGAAGAGAAGGGATATTTCCAGGTCGTCAGAGATGAGTGTTAATAAATAGAGCATGTATATATTACATACTTTTTAAATACAAATAAAATAAAAAAAAAAACGATTTCACTTTTGCGGATTTGTTTTTAATATAATATAAAACATTTATTATAAAATACGATTTTTAATCTACATAACGCAAATTGCAAACGCATTTGCTGCTTTCAAGTAGCCTAAGCTACCATAATTTGCATTTTGCATACTACGCCCACAATATTCGTATCACGTTTGCAATGAACCGTGTAATTGATATTCATCATTGGATTGTTATTATATACAAGTACTTGTTTTTAAATTAACTAGAAATGTAATGCATGTTACGTGAGAATTCCAAGGAGCATTATACTACTATGAACATACAATATTATTTTTAAATTGACAATTTCCCATAAATCTAGTACTGAATAATAATAGCCGATTCCTGTTATAAATAGGTGTACTTATATCAGTTGAATGGCCAGATGTATTGAGTACAAAACATACACTTTGAACGAAAATCGACATTATATTAAGTACTATATTTATTTATAAACTCTCCTCGTCTGACAGCTTCGAGTTTAAGTTGTTTGTATAACAAATATAAATAATTCATGCGCTTAGAACTTTATGTACAATATGTAAAAAATCAAGGTTAAGAATGTATTCGAATTGTCAAGAGCTATTAGATGAGCCGATTAAATAGCACTTATCTAAGCTCCTCTAATTCAAATTTGAGATATGACTTATACGGTATAGCTTCGAGACGATAATGGGCATAGATGGGACCCTTCTAACCGTCATACTCATACCTGATTGATCGTGTTGCCTATAATTCAAATGTGTTCAATAAGAACCCATTATACTCGTAATTGTATATACATTAGTGTGTCCCTTATATACTCAATTGCCCTAACCCCTTGTGGGGCATAGCGCGTCAACTGTTCCATGTGGCCCAGTTGACGTTTCGTTGGCATAAACTGGTTCCGGAGAATGCAGTTGCCAGCATACACCTCCTGCACATCCATGGCCACGAACGTCGAACCCAAAACGCCGGTAGTCAAACATGAGACACACTGCGCTACCGGTCGCCCCCGTTTTTTATTTAATTTATAATGCACACCCATTTATTTTTTTTAGTAATATTGTAGTTATACAAACTCAAATATAAAAAGACAGCTTCCTGTAATGATGGCAACCCGTGCCGACTCGACTTCGAAGTTTAATATTTAAGTTTACATACGAGCAATTTCTGATTTCTGCTGTAAATGACCGACTAGTGATTCTAATAAGAAATAAATAAATGATCAACACCGGCGTCCGACACAGAAAGATATGTATTTATTAAAGCCAACGAAACAATACAATTATTTGGGATAATTTCTATTTAAGGCAGATTCATTACAGTTAGGAAACATCTTTCTGTGCTCTTGCATACACCGCAAAAGAAATTCTGTTTGTTCTTCACTCATCTGCAGTGATTAACCCATGGAAAGCTTGCATTAGTTTAATGGCTCTTTCTGCTGTATCATTTACAGCCCTCAAACAAGAAACTTTCCTCTAAGCTTCTAAATAGATTGTACATATTTTTTTTTTTTTTTGCACAATGAAATTGTTATATTTAAAACGTTGTCATCGATATTCCTTTACGAAAACATGTTGGAATTTGTCCTCTGTAAGGACATCGAGCACTACATTTTGACACCATTAGGATTTCATGCATGGGTTCGTGTGGAACCGCCGGCTTATCATTTCATTCTTATCTTCCAATCAAGGCTTACCCTGGCGTCTCAACCCAAGAGTACTGGCTTTTCACAAGATCGGAACAATCGAAACTACAATTTCTTTTTCCTCTTTTTCATCATCATTCTTTTAATGTGTGAGAATGAGTGATGATAATCATATCATATATCCAGAATTCACATACACCTGGATTAGGTTCAATTTCAATAAACATACTCTATTCCTGTGTTTTCTGTATCGAAGCCCTGGGATTTCTGATCCTGATACTGAACGTTACTTCGATATACTTTCCACCAATGTCGATGAGCTCTTAGATAAATACCCTGCATCAGAAATCGTTTTGGCAGGCGACTTCAATGTACACAATGTACAATGGCTTAAATATTCTTCATCTACAAGCCAAGCAGGAAGACTGGCTGAGCTATTCTGTGAATCATACAACCTACACCAATTAGTAGATTCCCCAACCAGAATACCTGATATAGAAGGTCAAAACGCCAACTTATTGGACCTGTTTATAACCTCACACCCCGACAAATATTCAGTATCTGTTTCATCTCCTTTGGGAAACTCCGATCATAAATTGATATCGACCAAATTCACAACTAGGTCACTAAATGTCAATAATCTATCTTCCAACAAGAGACTATTGTGGCATTATGATAAGGCGGACTGGGTTGCATTTAATCAATTCATCAGTGAACTGAACTGGTCTGACTGCTTCTCTACGCAGAACGTCGATTATATAAGCGAGTCAATTAGTAACATCATTTGGTATGGAATGCACTGCTTTATCCCACACAGTTCTAAGAATACCAAACCAACCACCAACTCTTAGTTTAACAGAGATTGCAAAGAGGCTATAAAGAGAAAAGAAGCGGCATACCGTGCATACAAACAATGCCCCTCTGTCGAACTGAGAGAAGTTTACAATTCTACGCGTAACATCTGCAAATCAGTCATAAATAAGGCTAAATTCCAGTTTGACAGCAAAATTAGGCAGAAAGTGTTCGTTCAACGGAAAGGTAGCAAAGGTTTCTGGTCACTCGTCAAATCTGTGAAGAATAACTTCACCTCCTCTTCTATTCCACCACTGGTATATGATGGCAAAATATACAGTGAACCGCAAGACAAGGCCAACCTGTTGGCCGAAACTTTTGTTGCAAACTCTTGCCTACTACCCACTACTCAGAGTCCACCAGCCATACCCTTATGTGATTCACACCAGAGACCTTTGCATTTCCGCACTAGGGAAGTATTTAAAGTACTCTCAAAACTCGATGTATCAAAATCGGCTGGACCTGATGGCATCTCCCCCTTAGTTCTCAGACACTGCGCTTCCTCGCTAGCCAAACCTCTCCGAAAACTCTTTTACCTGTCCTACGCAACAGGAGTGTTCCCATCATCGTGGAAACTAGCTCATGTCCAACCAATCCCCAAGAAAGGAGAAGCATGTGATCCATCTAACTACCGACCAATAGCACTAACTTCGACCCTATCAAAAGTCTTCGAAACCCTGGTTAACAACCAACTAATGAGCTACCTTGACTCACATCATCTCATCAATGATCGGCAATATGGTTTCCGGTCTTCGCGCTCCACCGGCGACCTAATGACATACCTCACCGAAAGATGGAATCGCTGTATCCACCAATTTGGCGAAGCTAAAATCATTGCCCTCGACATTTCGAAAGCTTTTAATAGAGTCTGGCATCCGGCTCTTCTAGCTAAGCTCCAGGCTTTTGGTTTGGACCCAAAATTAGTTAAATGGATCGAAAGTTTCCTTCACGACCGTTCGCTTCAGGTCGTCCTTGATGGAGTTAAATCAAATTCCCATACCACCAACGCAGGGGTTCCCCAAGGTACTGTCCTTTCACCAACACTTTTCCTTCTCTTCATCAACGATCTTCTCAGCGTGACTTCCAACTCAATCCATAGCTTTGCAGACGATAGCACCCTTGACTACACTTACTCTTTCAACTCTGTAGCTGACTCTCGCCGAAATTCAACATCTATCAACAGAGATCGCATGTTTGACTCACTAAATGAAGACATTTCAAAAATTATTGCATGGGGGAAAGCGAATCGAGTAGAGTTTAACGCCTCAAAAACTCAATGTTGTCTACTTTCCAATAAGCGATGTGCTCCACCTACCGCCCAACCCATTCTTTTCGATGGGGTCAGCATTCCTGATTCGCCCATACTGAACATACTAGGTATTAACATCTCCAGTAAACTAAATTGGTCCGACCACATTTTTTGCGTTGCAAAAAACGCAATGAAGTGTCTGGGCTTTCTGAATCGCTGTAAAAGATACTTTTCACCATCTGATCTGGCTCAAATTTACAAGGCTCATATAAGACCGAGACTTGAATTTGATTCCCACATATGGGCAGGCGCAGGTAGAACCGCATTATCCGCGTTAGACAAAGTTCAACGGAAAGCCTTCAAGCTTATTGGCGAGGAGCCCATAACATCTAAAATCGAACCGTTTGAACACCGGCGAAGTGTCGGCTGTCTCTCACTCTTCTATCGCTACTACAACCGCCGTTGCTCTGATGAAATAGCCAACCTCATTCCTGAGCGTACTTTTCCTTTACGTAACACCCGACTAGCCAGTCGTGCCCATCCTCATCTTCTAGAACTCAGCAATAGTCGCACCGCCAAATTCCATGACTCGTTTGTATCTAGGACAACACGAATGTGGAACGATCTACCATCTTTTGTTTTCCCCCGCAACTATGACCTACAAAAATTTAAACGGAATGTACACCGTCACCTTATTCAAACTCAACCCATCTCCCCACTACCTTAATCCCTTACCGCCAACGCTGTGCTCTCGCTTCAAAGGGTTACCCCCTAAGCTTTGGTATAAACATAAAAAAAAAAAATTATGATATTTTCCTGACTAATTTAAGAGCCGATTATTCTCATCGTATGATCGAATTGAGAAGAGCAGGTGTTCAATTACCCGAAGCTGTAAAACACTAAGTTTCCCAGCCTCTCACCGTGGTTAAACTAGGGGTACATCTTGATTGCCGCTATAACTTTTTCTAGTCGAGCATGTTGAAGTTCTGGTAATCCTAGTAAGTGTACCTCAGCGTGGCCTGAGAACACGGTTTAGGGCACGTTCAAAATTGCACTTCATCAAGTGCGACACACTAGTGTCACAGACTATAACAAGCTGAGCTACTTGTCTCAATACTTTGTTCATGGAACTGAGGGGGAGGGTAATTGACTCTGTGTTATGTGTTCGGTGCCCCTTATAAACGTTCAGCCAAGAGCGGTAACGTTATAGCAAGTATCAGCAGCCGTTCATTGTTGAAAATAGATAGGTTCTGGACCCTCAGTGACTCTCTTAAGTAAGGTAGTGCCAACCTGCTTGAAGTGGAAAACTAGATAACAAGATAACCCTTATAATGTCCATTCGAAAAATAAAAAATAAGTGTTTGCTCACACGGGTCGTCTCGTAATCGTCACTGCCCGTATATTTCAATAATCATTTTCCTTGAGTTTGTAATACTAAGTAAACCCAAATTGATAAGTTGATAAATAGGTCATCATCATAATCTTATTAAATTTATTCAAGAATAATAGCAGCCGCTTTCGATTCATTAGCTCAACTTCACAGACCGAAAAACACCACGGCTATGCAACGAGCGAACTTAAACAGCCACCATACAGGTACTTCGCCGTAGTTGGGGGCGAATTGCGGACTCAGTATACATTTAGACGGAGGCGAAAGAAGTTAATGTTCAATTTGCTTTCAACTTTGTTCGGATGAGATCTCATATGAGACCTGGATTAAAACCGGTCTGTCATTTTGTATGATAATGATATGAGATTCGGTTTAATTGAAAGCGGCTAATAATCATTATCCAGCAGTTTTGTTTTTTTGTAAAATACTTATTTGTCTTGATAATGCCTTTGTATATGCGAAACGTCGGCAAATAAATATTTTATGAAAAGGACTCCTGGATAGTGATTATTATTCTTGAATAACTAAACCCAACCAAGTAAGAGACCACAATAAGCATGAGTCTAAAGACATATTCCCTTTAACACCAAATCATGATCCTTGTAAAGTACTTAACTGCACAGCGTCACCATTTCCACTTTAGGAATGCCTAACATCATCGTCTAGGAGTTCTCATAACTACCTACCTAGGCTGTACTCTCCGATTCAGAGTGATCTGTTGCTCTTGCTTCCATAGTCGCAACATTTACAAGGAAACACCAAGAACATCGTCAATAACAAACAACATTAAACGCATAGAATCTATGAAAATCAATAAATCTCGGTAGTATCTATACAAATACTTAGATACATGTACTATACGTGTCCTGCCCTACTAGAACATTTCGTCTGATATTTTCCATTGAAAAAAAAAGTCAATTTCATACTCGTACCTTTGCACAATTGATTCGACATGAAACCTCTAACGCCTTTTTTGTAATAAAGAGGAAGTCCATAAAATGCTAATATTCAATCACCATTATGGTGAGTTCGAAATGAAAACATCAAAGGTATTATTGTTACCGAACATTAACAATATACATGAAGGCGATCAACACCCCATCCAATATCCGTATGTACACAGCACATCCTTGCCTGTTTTACTGCCCTATATGTTATGTTCGATTTAATTGAATGAAAATCTCAATCAATTTTCCACACTTTAAGTCATGTGCAGATTTTTCTCGTGTACGAGTTTGTGGTTTGAAAATATCTCTCCATAAATGTAGATATACAATACATAGAATAGTAGGTTCATGTGTTTGTCATCAGTTTTCAATAACATTTTATCTTTTAGCCATAAGCCAGCTAATCTCTTCATAGGTCAGCCTCATTAGAAGACTCATTTGAGAGCGTTCTTTGTGGATGCTTCTACAGTAGCTTTTGCACGTAATTTTGAAGAAGAAACTGGTCATATTGTTCCAGATTACTAAATAAACATAAGTCAAACAACATACGTAGCCCAAGAAATATAGACCAACCAAGGGGAAGTAGCGTACAAAAGGTGAGATAGCTCTGAATCTTTGATATGTTGTATAGGTAGGTGGGGTAGTAAAAATATCCAAATTTGTGTCACTCTCCCCATGTGATCCCCTCGCCATCTTGGAGAAACTGGCACTTTTATTAGATTTTAGCCTATAACTCCATTCTCCATTTTAACGCAAAATATGTGTACATTTTTGTAGAGCACGAAATTTCCTACAAAATTTCATTTCAGAAGTTTTTTCTACAACCAATAGCAACGGAGCTAGTCTAATTTGAAAAACACTTTTTGTCAGTTGCTCCTTTGTTCCCAGGAAGCTGAAAATAATGTTTTTTTTTATGTATTTTATCAAACAATGGGTTAAATGTTAGTCCCAGGAGAAAAATGATTAGGATCGATTTTTTTAAACTAAATATGCTTTAATCTGAAATAAGTCAGATGTAGGTATGTACTCGTATGTTACCTAGAAAAAGGGAAAAACCATATATTTAAAAAAAAATGTTTTTTTCCTTTTGTGTGTGATTGTCTACCCCTGCCCTTCTAGACGATATAAAATCAATGAAGTCATCCACCAAGAACATCCAGCTACATATGTTAGCCCATGTGCGCTCATTCGCACCACAAGGCAATTCACTAACATTTTTTTTAGAAAGTGCTAACTAGTTTGTACAAACAGGTTTGTACACAGTTAAAAATTTCGGATTTTTTATACTCTAGATGAAATCTGAGAGTATTATAAGTTTACCACAAAGTTTGTAACGCTAAGAAATAAGGCTCGCAGAAAAAAATGAATGATACAGAAGTTCATATTATCACTCGAATATCTCAAAACCGGATGTCCGTCTGTCCGTCCGTCCGTCCGTGACCTCTCTAGCTCGAGAACGCGTTGAGCTATGAAGTTCAAATTTTGCACACGTTATTTTTGACAAAAAATGAAGGCTAAGTTCGTGAACGGGCTAAATCGCTCCACCCCTTCTACCCCCTCCCATACAAAATGACACATTTTTGAAAATTTACAATAATCAGATTTTCTCAGAAACTATAAAACATATTGCTTTGAAATTTTTAATATATCACTTTTATGATAATTGTAACCTATGTTATAAAACTTATTGTAATCTTCACCCTCCTTCTACCCCCTCCCATACAAACTGCACTATTTCATGAAATACGTTAAGCCAATTTACTCAGTACGTATACAATTTATCGGGCTGAAATTTTGTACTTAACACTTAATTAACAATATCAGTTAGATTCAAAAAAATTTATCGATTACCCTTACTCCGTCTACCCCCTCCCATACAAAATGACCAATTTTTATAATTTACAATAATCAGATTTTCTCAGAAACTATAAAACATCTTGCTTTGAAATTTTGAATATATCACTTTTATGATAATTGTAACCTACATTATAAAATTTATTGTAATCCTCACTCTCCTTCTACCCCCTCCCATACAAACTGCACTATTTCATGAAATACGTCTTAACGTCTTAACGACTTACGTCTTACGTCTTAACGATGCATCCGAGATTGCAACCAAAATTATTTATTGGCTTTAACCAGGTTCAAATTCATCTAGAGTATTGCATGATTGGGGTTTACCCCAATCGTAGTTCTTTTATGTTTTTAAACCTGATCTTGGACTACCAGCATTTTTAATAATTTTAATTCTGCAATCTAAACTCTCTCAAAGTTTACTTCTATTTTAAACCAAATTTGTAATAAATTCTAATACAATTCAAACGTTTTTGTGTTCTTTTTGTTCTGGCATTAGTTTCTAATCCAATTGTAAATAATTAAAATGTAAACCCCACAAAGTATATTATTTGAATCTCAAGTCTCAGTATAACTACTCGCAGTCAGCTCAAAATATTATGCTGCGTGGCCGAGTATTCTAGGTCGCAATTCTTCAACACGAAGTTCACAGGTTCGATACTGCGCCACGGCAAAAAAAAAAACAAGTTAAAGATTTAGCTGGCGAACCTGCGATGGGCTTAACAAAGGACTTGAAAGTTTAGAAAACTGAAAGAAAAATGAGTGAAGAAAAAACTTAAAGGGGTTAAAAAAAACACAATGAAATTTTTTTTTTCATAGATTATAATATCTGTAGATTAAATTTTAAACCAACAATTTGATTAAAAAAATAATGCCAGCAAAGTTTAATATTTACACCAGAGAAGTTTACGGAAGCAATTGTAATATTTGCATTTTATTAAAATCTGATACAGTATTTGTGTAAACCGAATTAGCATTGGTCGCGGTCCTGAAAGCCTGACTGGTTAAGGAAATGACAGTGAGCAACAGAGATGGCAAAGCATTGTGTATCCGTAAAAGAAAGAGAGACGCATTTAACTGATGCATTCACACATTCGACGCACACGAGAGAGCAGAATGACAACCAACCAATTTTCGTTAAGCGGCCCATTCACGATCAATATAATTGTGCAACATAATTGAGTAAAATATTGGACAATAAAATTAGTGAAAGTATTGCACAATAAATATCCATTCACGGTCAAATTTAACTGTGCAATTTTCTTTAAACGTTAGTTCTGGTTTAGTATCACACAGAGGGATAAGTCCTTCGTTGTGAGTAAAGTTTTAGTGAAATTAAGTTGTATTGATATTGATAGAATGGGACGTGTTAAAGGGATATCATATTTGTTGATTGGTTCTGCTCTACTTATGAGGAGGAAAATGAAAAAAACGGTTCTGGACCAAGCAATGGTTTTTGAACAGGAGTAACTACTCTGATATAAATCTTCTTCGTGAGCTAAAGGAGTCATCGCCGGACGATTATATGAACTATTTGAGAATGGATGAAAAAACGTTTAATTTACTGTTACGGAAAGTCTTACCCTTAATTACGAAGAAGGACACAAACATGAGGCAGGCAATATCTCCAAAACAGCGATTGGTAGCAACGCTTCGGTTTCTTGCAACTGGCAGAAGCTTCGAAATTTTCCATGCGAATAGCACCACAAACTTTGAGCAGAATTATTTTGAAGACATGTGAAGCTATTATAAAATGTCTTAAAGAATATATAAAAGTAAGTGCTAAACTACTGAAGATTACTAAATTAACTGCCATTGATTTAATTTTTAAACGGGTTTTACAGTTTCCAGAAAATGAAACTGAATGGAAAGCCATAGAACAGCATTGTAACTCCAGGTGGAATTTCCCAAATTGCATAGGAGCGGTGGACGGAAAACACATCGAAATACGTAAGCCAGTGGGCACGTGCTCCCGTTATTTGGATTACAAGGGCACACATAGCATAGTGTTAATGGCAGTAGTTAATGCTCAATACGAGTTCATCCTAGTGGACATAGGAACCAATGGAAGAATTTCTGATGGAGGAGTAATTAACAACACCCGTTTCTACAAGTTGCTTCAAGAGGGAAAATTAAATATTCCGGGTATTTCAAAACTCCCAAACAGTGAAAAAAGTGTCCCATTTGTTTTCGTTGGTGATGAAGCATTCCAGTTGCAGGAGAATTTTATGAAACCATACGCCCAGTGCACTTTGACTAATGAACGCCAAGTATTTAACTACAGGTTATCACGTGCTAGAAGAATAGTTGAAAACGTTTTCGGTATCATGGCAACACGGTTTGGCGTATTTCAAAAGGCAATAAATTTAGCTCCGAAAAAGGTGGAAAGTATAGTTTTAGCGTGTTGTTATTTGCATAACTTCTTGATTAAAACTAAGCCATCATACCCCATATCAAACAACGTCGATTTTGAGGCTACATCTACTGGAGAAATCGTATCGGGTTCGTGGCAAAAAGAAGGAATGCAACTTATGCCGCTACAGAGAATGCAACGTCCTTCCGCGACAAATGCAAAAGAAGTGAGGGAAATATTTACCAAATATTTCAGCGACGAAGGGAAAGCTGAATGGCAATATAAGTGCTGCTGATGGGCTCAATAATAAATATAAATCTTCAGATCTTTATTATGAGAAATTCCAACGCAAAAAAATACAGAAAAAGAAACATATATTTTCCATTTAACTTAATGTACGTTCTTACAAAAACAATAAAAAAAAAAACAAAATATATAAAATATTTTCCATTTAACTTAATCTACGTTCATACAAAAACAATAAAAAATAACAAAATATAATCCATTTACCAAAATACGAAATTTATTCGTCAGCAAAAGTTGAAACGAAAGTTTGCAGTTGGTTTTCTTTATTTTCACCAGAATTTTCCAAAGAAACAGTGGAAATTCTTCCCAAATTGTCCGTGTCATCTGTATTTCTTAAATCAATTAGATGTGGCTGACTGTCATAGTGATTGTGTATAGAAGTCGAGCTTGAATCATCCAGGACAGATGTCGAACGCGAATACTGCATATAATATTCGAGAATTAATCGAATTTACCCAGCTGTGCTTTGAGTAATACTTCATTTATAAGCCGATCTGCATATAAACGCTGTACTGGCTCCATTTTTTTTTACTTGTTGGCATATCCCTTGGCTGTTATTAAGTATTCGTCTTCTTCTTGCTCCAAGTGCTTTAAGACTAAATTAAACATATTTTTCGCCGTTTTATTGCCATCTGACTTCCTCTTTTTGGGAATCGGAATATTGTCGAACTGATGTTGAATACTTGCACTGGGATCCTCCTGCAACTGAAGCGCCACTTAATTATTCACAACTGACAAATTGAATCATCGAATTACCACATTTTCATCGTTTCCACTTTCAGCTCCATCGAAAGTTGACCGGCTGCTCTCCGGAGTCTCCTGGTCCAAAAGAAACAATAATTCATTAAAGTACCACAATGATGGTTCGTATGTTTCTTCAGCCGCTGATCCAGACCGTTTTGATTCTTTGACTTTTTTTATTTCTTTTCGGAAGTTCGTGCGCAGTGAACTTATTTTTTTTCACAACACTATCACGATTTGCGCTTGGTTCCAAACACTTGTATTTTTCTATTAATTCGCTATATGCAGAAGCTCTTTTTTCGCGATTATTATAGAAGTTATGGTTTGTGTCCCATAATATAGGTAAATCCCTGTATAGGTGAATAAATTCTAACAATACAGACTTCCTCTGTGCCATCTTGCTCTCCCAAAGATTTTATTACACTGAACATTGTGCAGTTTTTTTCATTTACTCAATTATATGTTGCAATAAAATTGCAAGATGATGAAACTATTTCATCATTCTTCAATCTCCAAAAATGCATGTGCGTATTGCGCAATATTTTCAATATTTTATTCAAGTCTACTTTCACGCAGTTATATGGCGCAATTATATTGATCGTGAATGGGCCGCTTTAGGCCTGTCTCTTAGTAATTGCACTAGAGCGAAAGAGATAGAGAGGCCGGTAGATGTATTTGTTTAGAAATCATAGGCTGGGGAAACGAACCAACAAATTTTTCCGGTATATTTCCCATCTAAAGATCCTCTCAGATAAGCGACACTCTCTCTTCAACTTACGAATATACAATACTTCACATCTCTGTTACTCACTGTCAAATTGTCTGATCCTGTAAGTTTCCCAGAACGCAGCCATTGATAATATACCCAGATTTTTAACTGTGTAGGTTATTGCGCAGCAAATTAATAACAGCCACTTTGCTATACGCCCACTCTGAATGCGAGCTAACGGATGACTCCCACTTGAACTAATGTAGAGTGCAGGGACCTACCATTTTCTTGTTAATCTAAAAAAATTAACTTTGCTACTCCATTTTTGAAAATCCAAGATCAGAAGACTGAAGTTTTCAAGACGAACTATTAATTCGGTATGGCTCGCCACCAAAATAAAGTTCTCCTCAAACCACCGCGGTACAATGATACCCATTGGTGGTATATGGTGGCTCTCAGTCCAGACGCGGTATACCGCGGTTTAGTTATAATGTAAATGGGTTTGGGAAGACCTTAATAAAGGGATCTATAATACCCGCAGGGTTTCATATTACCACCTCTTCCTCTATTCTATAGTATAGTAAACGTATTTACTCGTAAAACAAAAGTTGTTATTACCCTAATTAAACCAATTAAAATGCAGTATTTAATAAAGTCAAAAACAATTCCGCGCCTCTTCCCACCATATTTAACAATGAAGTTATACATACTATACATAATTATCTCCAGGTTCAATGTCTATACCGACCATGGACTTATTCTACTCCCATTTGAACGGGCAGTGGGTCGTGTTAATACGTGAGTATACCTTATATGGCCCATGCGACCCTGATAAATTCATTATCATTACGTCGAATAGCGACATTTTATTAGGGCAATTAATCAGTGGGTCATGTAGGGCCGACAAGGTCAGTGTCTGCAATGAGATCATTTTGAGAACTCAAAAATACCTGGGACACCCAGTTTAATCCAGATAGATTCAGCTGACAATCCAGCTAACATTTAACATACGTTGATCCTACCACAACAAACTGTGGATGAATAACGAAATCCAGTGCAATAAAAATAATCAAATCTAATAAAATGAAGGGCAACAAGTGGCCAAGGAACATGTATTGTACATGTACTCGGTGTATCTGTCCGTACAATGAATGTTTCATAAAATTGGATGCTTGATCAATGATCGCTGCGCTGATCCGGCAAATGGTTGTGTGGGATGGCAACCAGAATCCCCATGTAAATTAATATCTATATATTGTATATATACGCGTACGTACATTTTGCAATAGCAACCATTAGCAGCCAAGATTTTCCACTCATTTACATACTAACCCGTTACGACTGAATTAATGGCGGGCTACATGTATTTTAATCACCTGGAAGTGTCGGTAGAGCTTCTCTTGTTCGCGGACACGCCAGAATCTGAATACAATAATTATGGGACCAAACGCGTTTTTTTTTGTACCGTGCAAATGTCTGAGATTTAAAAAGTAACGACCAAAACTAACCATCGTTAACAAGTATGTACCAAATTTCAAGGTCGTTTGCATGTTCATCAAGCTGATATAGAGTGGTTTATAAAAGATAAACCCGTGGGTCGTGGACGTGCGAGTTGAATTCTAGATTGGATAATCGACCGCTTTAGTTTAGGCGAGGGGAAAAAGAAAGAAGAGTATCTTTCATGAAAAATGCTTGCTTGTAATTTCAATGGGCTTAAAAAGGTTTACAAGAAATTGGATTTATTTTAAAGCATATACACACAACATATTATTACGTATATATGTACACTATACATTCATATGCATACTGAAAATACACACTGTCTAGAAGCAGGTGTGATACAAACTACTAAAGATTTCGAAATTCTCATTATGCTTTATATCAAACTCCTAGAGTTAACACAATTTTTGAACCGAATAGCCAAAATGTGTTTTCTAACATTTGAAGCTGATATCGAGTCCGCAGCCTGTTCATCTCTATCAGGTGGGGTTTTCAAAATAGATAAATTGAAATAGGAGCAATAAGCCAAAAACCCACAAGCACTGCGACCATAGGGTCTATTGTGCTATAGCCCAAAAGATCTCGGATATACGAGCTTGAGCATGCTCACAAATCTTCTGCTTTAGGAAACGCCACACCCAAACTCTCCAAGTGGCGGCGAGCGAGGGCCCCACATTAGCAGAAAATTTGCTTAGAGGTGTCAGAGACAATACCCATTCTGCGCAAGTGACTCCTCAGGGTCGAGTGTCCTGAGAGGAACCCGTAGATGATTCTAGCCTGCTTCTGCCGAAGCCCAGCAATTCCAGGGTGCGCTTTCGGGAATGGCCAGGTATAAACACTTTCGATTGTCTGAGGCCAGGGAGATTTACCCAGTGTGCAGCGGTTTCAGAATGTGCCTGCTCCCTTATGTATACTAGTATTACCCTACATAAAGGAATACCACAGAAGCCAGCTCGTCGGCAATTTCGTTACCCAAAATGCCGACATGTCCAGGAACCCGTAGTAGATGGTAACCTTATTTGCAGTGCTAATTCTCTGCAAAGCTTTATTGCAGTCCCGCACTAGTTTTGATGACAAACAGAATTTGCTTAGTGTATTGACAGCAGCCTGACTATCAATAAAGATTGCAATACTTATTCCAAGGTAACCTGCCTCTAGACATAAGTTCACACATATTTCAATTACGTGGACTTCAGCTTGGAATATCGTAGGGTACTTCCCCATCGAAATAAATACTCTAAGTGAGGGTCCTACGATACCTGCACCTGTACCTTCTTTTGGAGTCATCAGTAAACCATTTGACTAGACGGAAGGGTAGAGTGCTTCATATTCCACTCGTCTCTATTCCAAATAGACGTCATGAAGACTTGACTGAAGCGGAGTTCCTTGGTTAAGTGGTCTGACGGCAAGCTTAGCTTATTATCCTCAAAATAAATGACTGAGCCGTGTTTAGCATTGTCTTGCCATAAATCGTTATTTTATAAAAAAAAAACATACCGAAGAATCGTAATAATCACGTAATATTTGATAGTAGTACATTCACTTAAATTTGGTCATTTTGATACCATCCATACAAAAAATGCACATAACATAACATACCAGTACTACGAGTACGAGTACTTACATACTTGCATATTGTATTTTCTTAGAGCTAATTTGAGTTAACCATTTTTAAAGAGTAAAGATTGTTGGGAGAGGAGTGAGAGGGAGGGAGAGGTAGGCTGGTCGCTGACTCTACTCCTATAATTATTCACACAATTTATTTTTAATATTTTTTATGCAAGCTTGCAATTTGCGATGTCGTCTTAACATAAATGGTTAAGCATCTCCATGAGTTGGACAGTTCATCTCCTATTGGCATGGGTCACTACAAAACCCTCAGACTGCGGGCGTAGCCCTCTATTTTCCGGTTTCATTTAATGATTAAGATCCATTTTACGTATTAAAGTTCAACCAAAACAGCTTAGCCAAGCTGCGGAATTCCGCTGCGTCTTGCGGGAGAGACCGCCTCGAAAGAAGTCTGTTCCGAAACACGCAGTGGTATCTTGGAGCTTCAAAAATAGGAAAACAAGGATTTTAAGCCAGTCTGTTCCGCAACAAGCAGCGGAGTTCCGCAGCTTAGAAAATGAGGCTTAACTGCTTAGCTTCTCCGCATCCTAAAGAGCTTGTATTTTGTCTCAATAGTATGTATAAAACCTGGGCTAGTTGCTCTCTTTGCTGGCCGCTCGAATCACCCAAATTGTCGGAGAAGAAATTCAAATAGAAATATGGAAAATGGATTTTGGCCTGGATATGTCGTTTGGTTGGGGATCTAAATCACGTCACGATCGTAACGTAACACTCAGATGCTCTAAGTAAAAGAATACAATGGAATGTAAATGGATTTGTCGAAGTTGGTCAATTGAAAACGAGAAACGAAAAGTGGAAAAGGCATTGGTCCGGTTGCAACCTGGGTGGAATTGGAAATGGGAAACGACGACTGGAAATAGAACGTCCGGGTTCAGTCCGGTCGCGGTCTGGGTGATACATTGGCAATGGTAAACAGGAAATCAAAATTAAATAGCTCGGTTGCTATGTTGTCGGGTCTGGGTAGTAAATTGAAAATTTGAACCGGCGCGGCATGACGAGTGGAAAATTGGAAGTCCGAGTGCAGTGCGGTTACGGTCTGGGTGGGAAATTGAAAATACGGAACAGAGAACTAAAAAGGAATGGCCCCTCTTGCGGTGTCGTCGCGGTCTGGGTGTAACATTCAAAATGGCAAACCCGAAGCGTGGATAATCTAGACCAGTGCAGACCTAGCGGTCATACCAAAACTACAAATTGGCAACGGTCATATGCATTAAAAGTTTTTTTTTCTATATGACCAGTTTGAATAGGAGTTAGCCGATGAGTCTACGATAGATGAACCTTTGTATGGAAGTAAGGCGTTTCCGAGTTAAATAAGCTCTTTTGAACACAGCTAAATATAGGTGTCATTTCAAGTAATTAGCTCCATTCCATGGAAAGTTACAACAAACACCAACTAACAACATCTTACTACCAACATTCAGCCTAATTTTCAAGACGCTAGCTTCAGTCTATAGAAAGTTATTACAGTTATAGGTATATTTAATTTTTTGACATTTGTAGCAAAGGAAGGCGATCTTTTTGGTCGGACCATGTGTATTTTATTGAAGCTGAATCAACTTCTCATTTGAAGTTGACATGCCAGAACTCAGCTTTCTACGTCAATTTATTCATGAGTTATAGACAAAAACATGAAAAGTAGGGTAATATGGGGCATTTGTCAGAAAAGAACCTTTGGTTTCCAACTGATCGATTTCATTTCTAAAAGAGAGTATAAAGTGGTTTTATCTACCAAAGTTCGAGCTTTTCAGGTTTATTGGACTGACAGTTATAGATATATTTAAATATTTTACATATGTAGGGGAGGAATGCAAATGGAACGCCATTTGTCGCATCACTCCAATTTGCAATACCATCCAATTAGATTACTAATATGTGCTACAAACATTTGATCCAAATTTCAGGTCACTAGCTTCATTCTATTGAAAGTTATCGCCTATTTGAAATATCATTTGTAGGGGAGGTAGGGGTTCCTTTGGTCGAATTTTGCCGATTTTTAATACCAACTAGATCCAACTACAAACCTTTCACCAAAATTTTAAATCGCTAACTTCATTCCATCAAAAGTTATCACGCGAACGGACAAACGACAGACAGATAGACGGACATGGCTCAATCGATTCAGGAGATGACCCCGATCCTCTTTTAAGGTGTTACAGATTTTCGGCGTGACAAAAACAATAAGATCTAGGATAAAAAACATGGAATTAAAATGGAATGGCCCGGTTGCGGTGTTATTGCTGTCTGGTGGTACATAAATTGAAAATGTAAGACGGTGAGTATCATTCACCTTTATGACCCAACTTGGCATTTACAATATGATAACTCTATTTTACATTTACAATTTGATGACCACACCGTCGATGAATACAACTTTACAACTTGAATGGACCAAATTGACAATTACAATTTGAAAAATAGACATATTCATGATCCAATATTTTTCACAAAAACAGAAAAGTTTTTGTGCCATTGAACAATATTCGGACTCTCACGTAACTTTTATTTTCTTTTTAATAATTTATCAAAATAATTGTTGTGATGGCGATTCTCTTCCCATACAACAGCTCGCTGCGCATATTTTTGCCGATGATGACACTTTCGAAAAGTAATAAGCATGTAGATTATAAGTTCGAAGACTTTCATTGCACTGGCGACGCTGCACACCCCGTATGCCACGAGTTTGAATTGCGTAATTGACACTCCAGTTCGAATAAAGTGTCCCAAAAGTACTTAAGGGGGGGGGGGGGGGGGGGGGGGGACCACATTAGGAGGTTCAAAAAAATTTTTATTGCAGAAACTGTTAGCTGAACAATCCAAGAATACGCTTCCAAAATTTCAAAGCGAAATTCGCATTCGTTTATATTATATGAGATAGAACCGAGCGTTCATCGGGTATAGTCTACAGGCTCAAGCGCACTCTAGGGGGTAGGGCGGAGCTTTATGTACTTACGTAGCCTTGTAGCGGAACCCCACTTTGGCATCTTTGTTTTCAAGTAACGGTACAGAAGGTACTAGAAGCATTAACAAGAGGGATTATTTTGGTTATAGATATTCTGTTTTTCAAACGCGTTTTTCTCAAAATGACTTTTTTCAGTTGGGATTTAAATAATTTTTTCCAACACCTGTAAAATTTCTAATTTCCATTGTTTTCACCTGCATCCAAGTTCATAGTCTTAGAAAATAAGTTCATAATGTAAAATTAAAACCTTTTTGATTTCGGATAAAATTTGGAATCGCTACGCGTCCCGCAGTTGGAGAACTCAAGTTACGGCCTTCAACGGCCTTCAACGGACATCAGGGCGTAACATTGTTATTTTCGGTTTAAATTATTCAAAAAAAATTTACAAAGGTTATTCGAAATATGAATAAAATGATGTCAAAATTTTATTGAATTCTTGTTCGAAATATGAATAAAATGATGTCAAGATTTTATTGAATTCTAGTTAATTCTTCCCACCAAAAAAAAAATCCTAAAAAATCAGTGAAAATTAGCCTCCTAATGTGGTTTCCCCCCCTTAAACGAATTATTAAGTATTCAATGGCTTCTTACAACTCTAGTTTTGAATAACTCCTCGTGTCGATCGTATAATTTTTTATATAGCCGTATGTTTTTAGATTGTATGCGTGTAAATGGCATAAAGAAATTAAAACAAAATGATGTTAACACTATTCTATCACAAAAAAAAATGAAAGTTTAATCTGTTGTTAAAAAATTTTACGCTATGTATAATATCATCCGAAGAAAGTGAAATGATAAGTGTTCGAAGAGAAAACCGAAATTTTTCATTTTTCGGAGCAATATCTAGCAAACAATTCATCTTAATTTTGCGATATAAATTTAAGACTCTAGGGTAAAGGTGTGAGTTCCTAGGCCGCGACTGAGCGACTTCCGTTTGCGACTGAGAAAAAAACTATCATAACAGAATTCGTGTGTATTTGAAAGTTTAGGGGATCGATGCACTATTTGTGTGTATCTTTTTGATCATCACCTGTGATCGACGCAGAGTGGTGTCTAGCAAAACGAACCTTAAAACTACCTGCGGTAGAGTATTTATTTCAATATTTTGCGCCTTGCACAGGTTTCCAGTTTGCGCTTTTAGTAATGTAGGGTGTCCCGCTTGGAATGGTCGATGCTTTCAGCGTAGACAGCACTCTTAGTTTGAAAAAAAAACACTGCCAAAATTGTTTCGCAGTGTTACTTTAATGTATAGTATACAAAAATTCTTTAATTACAGAATTTAATCCAGCGTTCCACTAGTGGCACACTTTATTACGAGTCTAACAAATTAAAAGCCAACGCAACGACCATTATTTTTACTTACTGGTATTTATTATTATCATTTACGAATATATTATCATTTTTTCATAATTCACTTGAAACTTGATAACGACGCAATGTGGTTGTGGTGTGCCCAAGAAATAATTAAATTTAAAACAAATACGAGTTAAAGGAAGAGTTTACTTTCTCTCAAAATATTATGATAATAAAAGGCGTATTTTTTAACAGCCATGGAGAGCAGAGCAGGTTAACACCATACAATTACACTAACAATATGATCGGACTTGATCTGGATAGAAGGTTAGTGCAGGGGCTCTACGCTGGTAAGTAGTTCTGCGTTTTGAAATGCAGGCGGCGTTACGTTTTCGGGCAGTTCACAGTGTGGGAAGCACAATGAATTCATTTTCTATCAATAAAATATGGATTTTGTGTAATTATATAGAATAGTAAACATACAAAATGAGCCAGCTGCCTAAAGGAAATTTGTCCGATTGTATCTGTATTAAGGATTTAAGTTTCCTATTGAAATTTGAGTTGACGTTTGAATGCGAACTAAACCAAGATACACTCCCAAGCAAAGACATGCCCCATTTTCTTCTTCGCTGCTTCTTGGTCTGCTCTATCCTGCTCTGTACAAATAAAACGCAGCTAAAATGTGATAACAAAGACCACAGGTCGTTGTCATCATCGCTGCAAAATTGTTCAACAATAAAAAAATTTACAAAATATTCAAGACATTATTCATACAGGGTGCGGCTGAAAGGACCACCACATTTTTAAAGGCTAGAAAAGGTAAGTATAGAAGTTAATGGTATGGTATGGTAAGAGGGGCTGCCGTAATCTCTTTACAGCACACTTAGACCAAAAGAAGGTCCCTTGTGTTGCCCTGGAATTGTTTAATTCCATCCGTCATCTGAACCATCCGGAGCTAATAGCGAGTCGCAGGAGTCGACCCACATCTGCATTAGCTAGGTTTCCTAGATCCGCAGCGACGAAAGCCAAAGCTTTCACCGGCTGCGATGCTAAAGCACACCATAGAATATGGGGGAGCACTGACATAAATGAAAAAGGTAAGCACTTATTAGAATTTTTAATCTCAACATAGTCAACACTGGTAATAAACTCACTTTTATTACCAGAAACAGAGCGGAGGTAATTGATATTACCTTGACAACCCCAGGTATGATGGGGAAGATACGACGTTGGCAAATTTCCGACCTTCGGTCACTCTCGGGTCACCAGTGGTTATGCTGGGATATCGGGGGATCTGAGACCGCTATTAAACTTTTTCGGAACCCCACAATGGGAGGTTTACTCGAGAAAAACAAAGAGACACTTTGCAGCATTGGAAGGCCTAGAACTAACGAGGCCAAGGCAAGTCAGTGAACAGGTAGGCCAGAAATCCTTGTATCGAATTTAAAAGACGCTTGCCCAGACAAGCCCATAAGGTCGTGCTATGATGGAATGATGAACTTACGAAATCCGAACGCAAGGCATGGAGTCCATTCAAAAACGCGAGGCGGTCCGGTAAGACGAAGAAATAGGGCCGATACAAAAAGAAGATAAGACGATCCAAACGTGACTCATGTAGAGACTTCTGTGAGAATATTGAGGAATGTACAGAGGCTCCCAGACTTAAAAAGATCCTTACAGTAACTCCATGTTTGCACTCCTTCCTACGTAAGGAAAATGGGGACTGGGGAGAGGATCCAAACGAGTGGCTGGGCATGCTACTGGAAGCCCACTTTCCGGAATCAGCTAACCAAGCACGCTTGGATGAACAACCGATCATAGCCCATCTGGCGTCGGAACAATTGATAACGGAGGTAACAGACGAGGTAAAACTTGAGTGGGCAATACGCACATTCAAACCCATCAAAGCCACAGAGATCGGTGAAATTTCGCCAGTTATCCTCCATAGCGCAGACAAGTCCATCATCCCAATACTGCATCACATTTATAGCGCTTGCTTACGATTTGGGACAATACCCGAACAATGGACTAAAGCACGAGTGGTCTTCATTCCGAAACCAGGCGGGTTGAATCACCATAATATGGAGGACTTCACACCAATCAGCTTAACATCTTTTCTGCTAAACACGTTAAAAAGGCTGGTGGTTTCTCACATTCAAAACTAGATGGATGTCGGGGGAATGTGTGTTAACCAGCATGCATATCTTTCGGGCAGATCAGTGGAAACGGCGCTACACAAAGTAGTCGGGACGATAGAAAAATCTTTACAACAAAAGGAATCTATGCTAGCAGCCTTGCTAGATATCGAGGGGGCTTTCAACAATGTCACTGTAAATAATAAATAACTGGCGCAACAGTCCAATTTGAACCACGGCCTCGAGATGAGTTAGCATCATCTCATTTTCTAGATCGTGACGGTTTTTTTTTTTTTTTTGTGCAGAGGTATGTGATCAGCAACATGCTCAACCGAGTTATTTACCCCATAATGGGTACTCATTTAACAGCTGAGTGGGCTCATAGTCCGACACGTAAATCCCCGGAATCGAACCGGGGCCCAGTGCGTTGAAGGCGAACGTGCTAACCGTTGCGCCATCCGGACTACAAATGTCACTGTAACTGGCATTATTAATGCTATGATCTGTTAGGGGGTGACCCAACCCTATTAACTTGGGCGTTGGATTTGCTCCGGAGCAGGAAAATCGAGGCCACCTTTTTGGGGGTTAAAAAAGAGAAGACAGATCTCACCCCCTCTCTTCTGAATCTTGACGATAAATAAAATACTACTGAGGTTAAGAGCCATCGGTTTTGAGATGGCACTTGTACTTGGTACTTGTGAGAGGTAAGTTCCCTCAAACTTTTTCGGATCTTAAGCAGTCGGCGCAGGACCAGATCCAAATCTGGGCCGAGGAAGCTGGTCTTAAGGCTAACCCGACATAAACCGAATTGATACTTTTTACCAGGAAACACAACATGCCGGAAATTGCCACACCCACCCTCAATGGAGTAGTGTTACTCCACCTTGTTGACAGTGTTAAATATTTGGGCTTAATACTAGACAGGAAACTGGGGAGATAACGTGAAGTACAGAATTGGTAAGGGCCGCGCAGCCCTCATTGCGTGTCGGTCGACTTACTCCAGTACATGGGGTCTCAGACCTCACACGGCCTATTACATATTTACATGTGTAGTGGACCTACACACACTTGTGTATAGAGTGGTCGTATGGTGGAAAGCCACCGCACCGAGAACAAACCCAATGTCAAGGAACTAACGAGATTGCAGTAACTGGTCTGCATAAGTATTACGGGTGCCCTGAGAACCACCGCAACGGCTGGGCCGGAAACGACCCTGGGGCTAATGCCCTTGGACCGGTTGTTCAGCAGAAGCGTATGCCGCACGGACATTCTTCTGTCGCCAATATGCAGGTTAAATTTTGACTCGTATTTCACATCTTCTGGGCTCAAATGACATGCTTCTGATCCTATAGTGTATTTATCAATATCGAGGATGGGTCTTTCACCAGATAAATTAAGGCGGCAGAATCACTCTACAATAGAGGCACAAAAAATGCACCTATTGTTGAACTTGCATTTTAATTTTTTGTTATATGTAAAATATATAAAAAAAAAGTATGCAAGTATGTATAAATGTAACCGAAAATAACGATTAAAGAGAATTAAAAAGAATAATCTTCTACCACAATGCATAAAATGTCAATAGCAACCGTAGTCATTATTTTAATTGTTACTTGGAAATTCATTCAACAGTTAAAAAGCAGAACAAACCAAATAACCA
The DNA here is from genome assembly GCA_964017055.1 of Chloromyia formosa. Taxonomy (NCBI): domain Eukaryota; kingdom Metazoa; phylum Arthropoda; class Insecta; order Diptera; family Stratiomyidae; genus Chloromyia; species Chloromyia formosa. The sequence goes on along the minus strand of OZ024816.1, from coordinate 22,170,462 downwards.
AACCACCCCTTCTGGCTTCGGATTCGAAATACGCATAATTCAATTATGTTTTCATGGGAATTAGCGGTATTAAAATATCATAAAACGACATAATTGTATTGTACAATAATATGACGTCTTCTTCTGAATTTTACAGATAAAAAGTGTTGTATACTGTTCCGCATTGGCAAAGATAAAATAATACGCAATACAAACAGGATGAGTTTAATTTAAATACCTTGAATTAAACTGGCGCTGTTTCCTGGAACGAATCATACAAAAGTTTTAAGTAATAATTCGCAAGGATAACGGAATGGATGGGAGTCTAATTAACAAAATATTGGCATCACACCGCATGCTGCAAATTATATTTTTCGCAAGGCTTAAAGGATCATAGTCGAAAGCGTTTATATGAAAAATGTGCTACTTAATGACTTAACCAAAATTCAGTTATCCTGTACCATACAGTAAGAACATTAGAAACACATGGAATGAGCATATATTATGACTGTAAGAGAATAGGAACGATTTCATCTAAATTGCTAATACCAACCTACGATCTCCACTCGCTTGACATGAGTTATTATAATGTCCTTGCTAAATCTGGTCCAGAGTTAATAATCAAATGTATTAAATCATTGGCATTTTACCATTTTCACATTATTGCATTATATTCTGTTAAAATCATTCCGAAACTTCTACGCTTGAGATGGCGTTTAGAAAAAGTACTATTCCTACATCTAGATGACATCCTAGATGAAAAAGGGGGTTCGCTACGCTCACCATTTTGACCATTTTGGACATTTTTTCACGGTCACAAACATAGGGAGGCGGGGGGATTAGTGTTGGACGCGCCAGTGCGTTAGCAGTATGTTAACATGTTAACGGTGCATCAACAGTGTGTTGATAGTGCATTAACACTATGTTAACAGTGCAATAACAGTAATTTAACAGTACATTAACAGTATGTTAACAATTATACCATTACATGATTTGAGTTGCGTCCTATTGTAACCTACTGGGTAAAGTGCAAAGATTGGTTGCGATTGCTTTACTGGAGCTTTAAGAACTACTCCGTCGGCTGGCTTGGACATGCTCCTCAACTTGCTTCCGGTGGACATTCTTGCCGAGCAATTGGCGGCCAAAACAGCCCTGTGTCTTCGTAATACTGGACAGTGGTGCGCGCTGAGGAGTGGGCACTCCACTATTCTGGATAATCTGGATCTTCCAGTAGTAACTGACTATACCGCTCCAAAAGTTATTTTTGGCAACAATCATATAAGCCTGATTCCCTCTAGAGATGAATGGGCGAGCAATATAATACCCGACTCCTTGGCCATCTACACATCTCCAAGACCGATGAGGGAGTAGGTGCGGGTATTTATTCGGAGGGACTATGCATTAACGTATCGGTCCGTCTTCCCGACTACTGCAGCGTCCTCCAGGCGAAGATTTCGGCAATAGCGGAAGCTCTGTCCTGGCTGGGAAGGCATATCCTTACTTTAAAGGATATTACTGTCTACACGGATAGTCAAGCGGCGATACGGTCGCTGGAATCGGTAATTTCGACATCAAAAACGGTTGTAAATTGCCGGTCGACACTCATGGAAATGAGTGGCTTTTTCAATATTACAATTTGCTGGATTCCGGGCCACAGTGGTTTCACGGGTAATCGGGGAACTGATGAGCTGGCCCGTCAAGGGGCAATCGGATCCACCGCTGTGGATCTTTACCACATTAGGATACCCATTGCAGTGTGTAAAATGGCAATTGAGTCCGTTGCGATCGGTAGAGCCAATGCTAGATGGCTTAGCGGTAGCAACGAGGATGATATGGCCCAGGATAGATCCTGATCGCTCTGCCTCACTGCTCTCATTGAACCAGAAGCATATTGGCAGGGTGGTGGGGGTCATCACAGGGCACTGTCCTATCGGCAACCATGCGAGAAGGCTTCGCCTTCCTCATTATGATTACTGTAGAAGTTGTCATGATGAGGATGAGGAGGAGAGTGTTGCTCACCTTCTTTGTTACTGTCCAGCCTTGGCATATAGGAGGAGAAGATTTTTAGGATTCTCCTTTTTCCAGGACCTAGAGGGTCTCGTTAATGTGAATGTGATTCAAATTAATCGGTTTGTTGCCAGCGTCGGCTGGCTGGATACTTAGGGTCAGAGTTTGTAGGCAACTGAATATATGGTGGTATCAAAACGGACCATAAGTGGTCTATGTGTGCTGCTGGCAACCCCTATACCTAACCTAACCTAACCTATACCATTACATTATGTTAGCAGTCTATTAGCGAAATGAAGTGTGAAACACTGAAGTCTACAGTGCATTCATAGTTTCTGTGAATCCGAATCGCTAAATTACACATTTTAGATTATGTATTTTTAAAACACAGCGACTAATACAATAATTTGCAATTCGGACCAAGTCTGTAGCCTGCGTGATGACGTAACAATTCCTGTACAAATTTTCACGTCATTCTGTGCAGCGGCTTAGAGAGTATAAGCGTTCATACGAGTACATACACATATTTATACCGCTCCGCTCCATATAAAAATAAGACAAACATTCCGATATTTCGGGGACCGGACTAAGTCTTTCAAACATCGCTCCTCTGAGTATTTCCCGTGGTTCGATTTGAACCAAATTTGGTACGTAGCTTTCTTAGAAATGAAACCAAACTTGGTAGATACATATATGTGTATCTCCTGAATTGGAGCGATGGGGCCAATGCACCGGAGGCTCCTTTGGTCAGGACAAAACAACATTTTTGAGCATGGCTTGAAACCTAGCCAATATGGGTATTTTCAGATTCGGAGTGATCAGATCAATGCACTGGAATACTATTGAAGGTATTTTTAGTCCTTTGGTCAGGAAAAAAATGACATTTTTAGCAATGAACTTATGTATATCTAGGCAAGATCATATGGCTACGGTCATGAAGCGAATGCACTAGACTAGTAGTTGATGGAATTTTGAGTCCGAAGGGACAAAAAATATTATTTCTATTTTATCGGGGATAGGCATGTGGGGTATCATATCATAAGGGGACGTCAAGTAGATTCCATTCTTGGTAACCTTTTCCAATTTCAGGTTTCAGATTTTTCAGCAACGGAGTAATTGGGCCAAATAATGCAAATTTAATGGTCGCCCATTATGTTTCCATATTTCCGTGGCCACAGATATCAAAATTTATAAAAAGCTGGTACATCATGAAGATAGAGTCGTAATATATACGGGATTTACTTGACATCTTCTAAATATAGTCACGAGAAATGTCACAAGTGGAAAACATCGATTGTTATCCCGTACATATTGGACAATGTGCTGTCTGTGCTCCACTGTCATTTGAGCATACACATGTTATTCATTCAAATTTGTAAGCAGAAAGGATCTATGGGAATTCCGATGCGCCCCCACAGGATACGTTTGAAAAATTCTAGGCATCATTAGGGCATAATTTAAGTCATTTTTAAAGTGGTGGGTATTGATGTCAGTGATGGTCACAAAACTTTAGTTGTTTGAGTGTCATCGGACAATCTACTTTCTTAATTTACGCAACAGACTACAGAGATTAAAACGAAATGAAAAAGAGCGAGAGAAATGAAGCAATTCTGCGCAAGGGTGGAAGTTGGAAGAGGAATGTGAGTTTGACATCTCATGTGTCGGCTATAGGGACCTGGCGGCTGGTGACCGGGGTAGAGAGACAAAATGAAATGTTATTGTTCACAAAGGAGAAGTATGAGAGGAGAATGTGAATTTGACATCTCATGTGCGACTATATGGCCTGCGCGGGTGCGGGGAAGAGGGCGTGTGTCTCTCTGTTACGTTTTTACGAATGGAATTACTTCAAATAGTTTAATGTTCAGTATATGCAGATTGCTCCTCCATAGATGACTTACGCATTCAGTTTTTTCCTTTAACTGTGTTAAAATGGGTGATTGTCCCATTTGTGCTAAAGTGTTGAGGAGACATTCAAAACGTGAACTGAAAGGAAAAGCATTAAAAACTCTTTTAGAATCGGCCACCATAACGGGCGATAACCGCATAGTGAAGTTAGTTAAAGATGTTCTGTCACAAGGTAATAAAATTGTATCCGCTCACGAATCCTGCGCTAAAAAATACGGCAAAATTGCTGAACGGCCAGGACAGGATAGACACTTCCATAAAAAGGCTAAAGTGGCAATGGATAGGTCGCTTCGAAAAGGGCCGGAAAACATGGCTGAACAGGCTCTCGATTGGAACACACAGGGAACCGATGCAAGTCGCCTCGTTGGACGACCTTGAAACACCTGGAGAAGATCAGTTTAGGTCGAGGGTGAGTCATTAGGTAAATCGTGGAGACAGTTGAAGGCGATGGCGGCGAACAGGACGAGGTGGAAAGTCACGCCGGCTTTAATGCCATATGCCCCACAAGAGGTTGACAGGATCCAGAGAGATTGCTGAACGCCTTCGAAGGACTGAGTCGCGTGAACATCGAAGTCATTCAAGTGGACTAAGCTTAATGAAAAAATGCTTAAGTGTCATAGCTTTTTTATATGATTGGAACGGAATAAATAAATAAATAACTGGCGCAACAGTCCAATTTGAACTATGGTCACGAGTTAGCATCATATCATTTTCTAGATCGTGACAGTATGTCTTGTGCAGAGGCGTGTGATCAGCTACACGCTCAACCGAGTTATTCACCCCATAAATGGGTACTCATTTAACAGCTGAGTGGGCTCATAGTCCGACACGTAAATTCCCTTTTTTTATCGAAAACTACCGCATTCAGTAGGAATCGAACTGGGGCCCAGTGCGTAGAAGGCGAACATGCTAACCGTTGCGCCATCCGGACTACTGTGACCACTACAGATCTTTTAACATCAACGATGTTTTTTTAAGTTGCACTAACAACCGTAGATCGCAATACGCGCCATCTGCCTCGGCGGCATATGAACCGGCTAGGTCAGCGAAATGGCGTGGGCTTAGAGTCAGTTCCAGTCAACAAGAATATCATCACATCGACACTTCATCAGCTACCCATTCTTTGTGTCGACAACATATCGACTCCCCCCACTAAAAGCTATCTACGCCACTGGTTTAACAGCTTAAGACTTAAGCTGGCAGACGACCAAAAAAATATTTTTTTCGCCAATGGCACACAACCGTAACTTTTGGAAAACAAATGTTTTTTTTTGTACATTATGTGTGTTTATCTCACACGAAACCATGTTAGCAATCAGATTTAATTGGCGATATCTTTCTTATTAACTTCTGTCTCTTTATGGATTGCAAAATTTCGCATAAAATTAACCCGAAAAATTATTAAAACAAAACAAATAATTGGTTAAATTTCATCGAGATATTTTTATTTTTTTCAAAGTTAAAATTACATTATTTTATGCATTTCGAGGCATTCAACACCTCATCCTCAGCTAACTAAACTAATGAAAAAACATGAAACAGAAAAGAAAAAAGACAATTAAATGAGTTAGAGTGAGAAGCGCTAAAAATTTATCTGGCAACAATGTAATTTTAACTTCGAAAAAAATAAAAATATCTCGACGAAATTTAATCAATTGGTTGTTTTGTTTTAATAATTTTACGGGTTAATTTTATTGGAAATTTTGCCATCCGTAAAGGGACAGAAATTATTTAGTAAAAAAAAATATCGCCAAAAAAAGTGTTACATTTTTTTCCGACTTGTATAGGTAGAATTTAGCACTAAATAGGCCCGAATTTAGTACACTTTCAATTGAGTGTGCTACTTTTGCTCTGCCAGCTTAAGAGAGGTCGGATACTTTTGTACACCCCCAAATTATAAAATCACGAATCCGCTACAATTCTTTAACACTATCATGGAAACATATTTTATCTTACACTAACTTGTAACTAATAAGGATACTGTTACACCAATGAGTGCAGACAACACCCCCCAGCGTCAATTGTAAACCCCAATTGGTATGATGTTGTCCTCCAAACAAGAGAAACAAATTCTATAGGAAAATCTCTAGTGCTGCACTTTACATATGGTACTACATATTTATACTGAACATATGAATATGTATGGGATGTGAACTAAGACCCCAGAGAGATCGTGACACCTGTATCATTAAAAAAGCAACACTTTGATAACAGTCGACAGTGTCATAATCAACGTATCAACGGAAATAACTAATCAGGCATTTCCCAATTGGATCCGACGACTGATTATATAAAAATTGTCTAGGGTGATGCTACTATGCTTATGTTTTCATGCAGTACTGATATAACATGGAGTAATATTGAGATATTCGCAATACATATTCTAAATAGCAGTAGAAATATATTAGATCTAGAATATGGTAGGGCATCGTCATGTTGCCAACATTAATGAGGAAAAAGTGTAGGTATGTATGTATGTGCATTATAATCTGGAAGTTTTATTAGTTTACCACAAGTGACAAGTTATATTTCCATAATATTCTTATTATTATCCTGGAGTTTTTTCCCCCAACAAGTATCATCGTACCTTAGTAACATCCTACAATTTTTTTTATAATATAAGCTACTGCAAATAAGTCAATTTTTAACATTAATTTAGAAATATGACATTATTCGAGGACGTTGTTAGTATATGTATAAGTACAAAAGTGTTGATAAAGACTTCTGACAGACTTTTAGTTTTCGACCCATATAAAATACTAAAAAATGACTTAGCACACATAACCAATCATTTGAGTATATTACACAATTGGTCCTTTTTCAAAAATAGTCAAAACGCCGCCATCTAGTCAATCACAAAAATTTTAAAAATTGACTGTTTCCCGCCATACTTTCAACCAAACACAATTCCGGAAACAGCTCATTTTTCCCTATTGATAATGAAGCATAATAATCATCTATTTCTATAATAATCCAATAATACACAATCGAGATACATTATATTCACACAATGACTTGAATTTAAAGCTACGGAAATTCAATTAATTTAGAACTTACCTCAACAAAAAACAGGTTAGTAATATTGGACTTGAACCTTGCCAACAATGTCGAAAACTGCAATATGTACGTAAATACTCCAATACTCAGCAAGCACTAAAATGCTGCACTTAGCATATAATACAAATATAACGTCCAATGACTTAATCCGGATGAATCTACAGGTAAATTGATCGAGAATGTCCAACTGTCGATAAAGTGTATGTTGTCCACCAACGACTGAATGCGCGGGAAATTTGAATTCGTAAAAAAAAACACCTCACTACCAAATTTGGTCACTTGAACTTATATGCACTTTCCGAGGAAAAAAAAACAAAATCAACACACATCTGTCTTCCGAAATCATCAACTGAACAATCACAATCCCATTACAGCACAGATACGATGGTAATCAATTATCGCGATAACATAACTACTATCCAATTATTACCAATATCTAAATCCAGCGTCACTTTTTTTCTATCGTAGACCACAAACAGCCGAGACGTAGTATCTTCGAACTAAGGACTAACTGAGACTGCCCTAATCTCCGTTCTAGTCGGACAAAAAGTTCCAAACGTACTGCTAAGTTATGCGAATCTTGTCAATCACGAACCTATCTCAATTCAGCATTTGTGTACTAAAAAAAAAATTTGTGCTTGTTGGCCTAACTAACGAAAAATATTGTTGAATATACGTATGTCACATAGCACCAAAAATAATCAGTTCTGGCCCGTCAGATAGATACACGATACTGAATGGCAAGCGGGTTATGGTAACACCCTAACAACATGCCCGTTCACATAACACACACAAGATCATACCCATTGTAGATACATACATATCATGCCGGCACAGCATATTCATAGAATATTTACAGTCATGTCCATAAGAATGTTTATTCCATCGACACTTTCAATTTTATTCCATTGACACTTTCAATTGATTGAATATTATAAACACTAAAAGAATCTACTTTGTTCTTACGCTGCTCATATCATTTGTCATCTACTTAATGCGTTTTCGATGTACTGTATTAATAGCCACTTTTGATTTTAGAAACAATTAACTAAGAAATTTCAATTGAGCCATCAGCATCCATCGTCCACAGAATGATATCCGAAATTTAGTATAAAGATTCAAATTTTGTTAGATTTTAAGTCAGTTGTATCTTACTACTCAGGAAATAAAGATTAGAATTTAATTTGGAATTTCATTTCTAAGTTCCCCTAATCCCATAACTGGCGCAGTCGGTAAACCAAGAGCTTGACTAGTTCACACAAAAATCCGAGTATCGAATAAAGTGTGAGTTTAAGTACTTAAAAAAAAAAGTAGTTTGCACAAAATCTTCCAAGTGTGGAAAAAGTGTACGTGTTTTAGTGCTTAAAAAGTTAAAACTAGTAACAAGCCCTGTCTAGTTAATCTAGCAGATTCTCGTGCTGAGAATTAAAATATTAAGCCATACGGACACCTGTACAGTCCTCAAACTAAGTACAAACCAAAAGTCCAGTGCAGACTTTAAATACGGCACAATCAACAACTACGTTATCAACAAACGAGCACGGATCCAGCTCCATCACCAAGTCACGGACCTAAGACTTATCAACAAACGGACAAGGTAGAAGCTCCATCACAAAATTCGAGGATCCAAGACTTCAACAGTGAAGAGGAATCGAACAATAACGAGAGGAACGAAATAATTAGAATTTCAACGTCATCAGTGTATCCTGCTCAACAGAAGAAAAAAAAAGTAACCGTGAGTAAATTTACACAAATTTAAAATGTCAACGCCGGGTGAAATAGCCGCTCAATTACGGGTTCATCCTCATAGTGATGAAAACATTAATAGATTAGAACAACACGAAATTCCGGAAGTTCCTTTAGAGCTAAATTTTCAAGAAATACTTAGTGAAACGAATAAATTAGATATATTTTCTAATGCAAAATTTGGCATATCATTGCAAAGCTTTTGTAATCGGGTTGACCAAATCCTTAAATATTGCGAGACGGAATCTCAAAAACAGTACTTGGAACAAATCGTAATAACGAAAATTCGTGGCGAACCACAAAATGTCATTGATAGATTTCCTTCAGCCAGGTGGCCTCAGATAAAGCAAATCTTATATGAGTACTTTGGCATTTCACAGCCATACCATGCGCTTATAAACGAAATGAATCATGTTCAGTACAGTACTGACATTGTAAGTGTATATAGAAAAATAAGTGCTATTCTCAATAAATTGAATACAAAGTTTCTGCAAGACCCCCAACAAGTCTCATTTTTCCAATTTCATCCTCAATATAACGAACATTTCGCATTATCTCGTTTTAAGTCTTGTATTCCTGAATATAAAACTATTTTAATCGAAATGCGTCAATGTACAACTTTGTATGAAGCATATTCGGTACTTAAGCAAATTCAAGATCTTCGTGACAGTAATCATACGAGAAGCCATAATAATCAAAATAATCAGGGAAATTCAAATAACCAAAATAATCAGTATCAAGACAATACAAATAGCCAAAATAATCAGTATCAGAACAATTCACATAACCGAAATAATCAGTATCAGAACAATACAAATAACCAAAATAATCAGTATCAGAACAACTCAAATAACCGAAATAATCAGTATCAGAATAATACAAATAACCGAAATAATTACAATCAAAGAAATCAAAATTACCAAAATCAGGGAAATTCCAATTATTCTCAAAACCAAAGAAACCAAAATTACCAAAATAACCAAGGTAGAGCTCAACAAGGTAAACAAAATAACATTTCTGAAAATGATCAAAGTATGCGTACTGCACCATTTTCTGCTCATGATGCAAGTATGCGCACAGTCCATATTACGGAAGCTGAAAATTTTCCAGCATCAGCCTCGGAACAGTTTCAAACCCAAGACTCACAAGAGAGTTACCAATAATCCCAATTACAATTAAAAATATAACAATTCGCTGTCTAATAGACACCGGATGTAATACATCCTTGATTAATCATAATATATTTCCGAAATCTCATTACCATACTTTAGAAAGTCCTATTAAATTGGCCAGTTTACATTCAGAAGAAATTATCCAAAGTGGTATATGGACTAATTTCCCTGCAGAATTCAATCTTGCGAATTCTAATATCGAGTGGAAAGCTGTAAAACTATCAAATTCTAAATTTGATGCAATACTCGGACAAAATGTCTTAGTTCCTACTGGGTCCATGATTAATAATGCAGATGGTTCTATCATAATAAATGAAATTAAAGTCCCATTTATAACAGAGGATCAAGATCCAGAAATAATATCGAGAAGCCTTCATCTCGATTTGGATCAGTTATTCCCTATTGAGAACGAATGTGTTCGTAAAATTAAAACTGACCATTTGAATCCTGAAGAGAAGAAAGAATTAATAAAAATTTTGAACGAATACAATGATTTATTCTAAAATATAAAGAAGGAGATGCACTTACATCAACTGATGTCGTTACCCATTCAATAAAGTTAACTTCGGACAAGCCTATATTCACAAAAATTTACAGGTTCCCACAAATACACCAAAAAGAGGTGGAAAAACAAATTGCAGAAATGTTGAAAAATAACATAATCCAACATTCACACTCTCCGTATAATGCACCATTGTGGATTGTACCCAAAAAGGTAGACAATTCCGGGCAAACAAAGTGGAGAATAGTTACCGATTATCGCAAATTAAACGAAGTAACTGTTAGCGATAAACATCCTATCCCAAATATCGAAGATTTGTTCGATAAATTAGGAAAAGCCAATTACTTCACAACTATTGATTTGGCGAAAGGTTTTCATCAGGTTCTAGTGAAACCGAGTGATCGAGCAAAGACTGCATTTTCGACACATAACGGACATTACGAATATATAAGAATGCCTTTCGGGCTTAAAAATGCCCCTGCGACTTTTCAGCGGATGATAAATACAGTTTTGAAGGAGTATATCAATAAAATTTGTGTTGTCTATTTAGACGATATATTGATATTTAGTACCTCTCTGGAAGAACATATTAATTCATTACATAAAATCTTTAATAAATTACGAGAATATAAATTAAAAGTCCAATCTGATAAGTGTAATTTCTTCACACATCAGACAGAGTTTTTGGGTCATATCTTAACAAAAGAAGGGATAAAACCAAACCCAGAAAAGTTACAAAAAATACAAAATTTACAAATACCCAAAACTGTTAAACAATTAAGATCATTCTTGGGTTTGACAGGGTATTATCGAAAATTTATTCGAGATTACGCTGCACTATCAGTCCCAATGACTAAATATCTTAAAAAAGACGCTAAAATAGATGCCAATAATTTTTCATATTTGGAATGTTTCTCAAAATTGAAACTACTTCTCACAAATCCGCCTGTATTAAGATATCCGGATTTCACAAAAAATTTTACTGTGACAACTGATGCATCTCAATACGCGCTAGGTGCAGTTTTATCACAAGAAAACCATCCAGTTGCATATGCTTCCCGTACAATGAATGCTCACGAAGTTAACTACTCCACAATTGAGAAGGAGTTACTAGCAATTGTTTGGGCAACAAAAACCTTTAGGCCCTATCTATTTGGTCGACGTTTTGAACTTGAAACAGATCATCGCCCCCTAATTTGGCTGGACTCTTTGAAAGAGCCCAATCAAAAATTGATACGTTGGAAGCTTCGTTTAAATGAGTACGATTTTAACATAAAATTTGTGAAAGGAAAAAATAATCAAGTTGCAGATTTTTTGTCACGTTTAAAAGATGATAACATAGGAAACAGAGAAATTCATGTTGGTGAAATTATTCCAAATGATGATGAAACATTAAAGGAAATAAGAGAACTTTGTGCAGAGCAAAAGATTCAACTTCCAAATATAATAAATATACCCGAATCACTACAGGTTCATGATGAATCTATTTCACTTACTCCACCTGAAGCGAATGATAATGTGACCATTCATTCAGAACCAGAAAATCTAAACACTTTAATACCAATACGAGATGATTATATAAACAAATACAAATATCAGCTGATATTATCCGAAAAAAATAACCCCAAACCTGTTAATAAAATTCGTTTTCAAGTTAAGGAAAAGGACTTACACCTGCATGAGTACATACCTGAATTACTCAACAAATTACCTCCAAATAAACACATAGCTATTTATTCAGATCTTAGTGATCACTGTTATAACAAACTTCAATTGAAACTTAAAGAAGTATTCAACAATAACTACAAATTTGTTAAAGTATCCCAAATGCTCAAAGATCTTCAAACCGAAGATGAAGCTATTTACCAAATTCACATGTACCATACTCGAGAAATAGGACATGGTGGCATCGAAAAAACTTTTAAGGGTATCTTAAAATACTTTTATTATCCAGATCTGAAAACTCTAGTGACACGTTACGTTAATAATTGTGATATTTGCAATAAAGCAAAACACTCTACCAATCCCATAAAAACCAAGTTTAAAATGACAGAAACACCCGACGAAATCAACCAAATTTTCCACATCGACATATTTTTTATTAATAACATTAAAGTTGCTACGTGTATGGACAAATTTTCAAAATATGCAGTTGCCATCATTATACCAGATCAGTCCAAACCAACATTGAGAGAAGCTATATTATTTTTCTTGTCTAGTTTAGGCAAACCTACCAAAATCGTCGCTGATAATGAGTTCAATAATTTCTTCATAAAAGAGCTTTGTAAAGACCATAATATTCAAGCACATTTTACGAAACCACATGCTCACACAGGAAATAGTGATATAGAAAGATTACATCAAACAATTGCTTCAAAATATAGAGCAACTTCTTCTAACGAATCCCCTAAATCTCGACTGTTTACTTCCGTATTTTTCTATAATCGTCAAATTCACTCATCAATTGATGAAGAACCATTTAAAGCTCATCATGGTCTAACAGATAAAACCAAAATTCTTAATTCAATGAAACACAAGAAAGAAAAGTCAATCAACAAACAAAATCAATCCCGTGAAGAATATGAAGAAATTAGAAATGTAGGTTATGTAAAAACACCCAATCGAACTCCAAAACATCTACCCAAATACAAAAAACAAAATTTGGAAAACGTAGCCCCAATTAATATAAAACGTCCCAAGCTTCTTGTCATTTCAGATGACACCAGTTCAGATATTCCGACAGGAAATCCTCTTGTTCCTAATATTTCCACAAAATAAATGTAACCGATTACGAGAATGTAATCACTAACTTAAAGCAAATACCAATGAAAGTAACTGAAAATACGTACAAACCCGTCTATGATGTTTATCCCGATTTAAAATATAAAGTAGAAGATATTGAAGTGAAAATAAAATTATTTAAGAAAATTGATAAAACAAACCCTATAAATACACTTCAACTAGACAATATGAAACTTAAGTTTTGCGCGAGGTATATTATACCACGTTGGGAGACTCTATAGATGGTTTTTTTTTGGTATAATGGATAGTGAGGATAGCGTAGAAATATTGGAACATCTCGAAAATATTGGTAGAAATGATAAAGAAATAACCAACAAATTCAACAAACAAGAAACAATGAAATCTTCGAACGAAATTTAGCGATAATCAAAAATCACACCGAATTAATTCAAAATCAATTTAAACAACTTGTTACATGGACTTCAAGCCATTACCCAAATTTGAAAACAAATATTATTCCTATAGTATATGTATAAAGGAATTAAAGAATCCAATTAATTGTGAACATACCTGTAAATTCATTAAAGTGAATAATCAAACGTATATCGAAGAAATAGAAATTGGAATATTACTAGTGCAAAATTACTATGGAAGCATAGCACATAATTGTAATGAGAAACAATTTCGAATAGTTGGAACCTTTGTAATCAATTCTAATAACTGTTCAGTAAAATTAAATGAAATGTTTTTCACAAATAAAATAATACATTTTTACCACAAGTTAATAATACCATTACCAATACTTTTCAATCATTCAAAAAACTAAATAAGTTTTGAAGATATCAAGATGGAAAAAGTTGAGAACATAGCAAACATAGAATTAATCGAATTCAAACTTAACCATAATACAATAATTCCCACAATGTCAACCATAACATTTGTAATAGTGATAATACTATGCATTTTTTTTATAAACTTTAAATGTAAGAATAAAATTTTCAAAGTAAATTCAATTACATCTACAGAAAAACTAGCACGAACATTTGACAAACTAGAGAAGAAACGTGTTAAATATATAAAATAAAAAGACAGAATAACTCTGAATCAGGAGCTTCAGTCTAAGGATGGGGAGGTTATGGTAACACCCTAACAACATGCCCGTTCACATAACACACACAAGATCATACCCATTGTAGATACATACATATCATGCCGGCACAGCATATTCATAGAATATTTACAGTCATGTCCATAAGAATGTTTATTCCATCGACACTTTCAATTTTATTCCATTGACACTTTCAATTGATTGAATATTATAAACACTAAAAGAATCTACTTTGTTCTTACGCTGCTCATATCATTTGTCATCTACTTAATGCGTTTTCGATGTACTGTATTAATAGCCACTTTTGATTTTAGAAACAATTAACTAAGAAATTTCAATTGAGCCATCAGCATCCATCGTCCACAGAATGATATCCGAAATTTAGTATAAAGATTCAAATTTTGTTAGATTTTAAGTCAGTTGTATCTTACTACTCAGGAAATAAAGATTAGAATTTAATTTGGAATTTCATTTCTAAGTTCCCCTAATCCCATAACTAGCGTCTGTACTGTTGAGCATCACCGCAACTCGAAAGTATCTCCATTCATTCGCGTACAGATTCATCGATATGTTGTGTAGACACAGGCGAACGAAAAGATACACAACACAAAAGGGAATTTTAGTACACTCAGGCTTTGCACCTCGTGTATTAGCACACATTTTTGCATATAGTCGCCAGACGGAAAAATCTCGTGAATGAATTGTAAGCTATCAAATCATCCCCCCCACTCCCGCATCCAAGAAAGCATCAAAATCAGACACTGTCGATACGTAAATTTGGGCTGCTCAGAAAGTTATGTTTAGCTTGAGGAAAATGGAAGTTTTGGTTAAAATTTAAGTTTGCTCGCAGGGGTAGCCAAAGAACATTCTGACGGCTTGTGTAGTAAGGATGAGTGTACTGAAGGGTTCACAGGGGGTGGTAACAGGCAGGGGCTGTTACCCTGTTTTTTAACGACTCTTGCTGAAGTCAAGCTGAATTTTATAGTGAGTAAAGTTTTCTGTCGGAACTTCGTCCTCAGTCTGGAATTAAACTGCACGAGGCGCGTGTTGTAATGGGCCGAACCTCTGGCATGAGCCGCTCAAAAGTTTTCTTGAAAATTTTTCCGGATCAGCTGAATCCTATCATTGGATGGGTTCAGAAGTTACCGAAGAGCAACGAACTGCTCGCAAGCAGTTCCGGAACTTGTCGGTTATACAGTCTGTGCCTGCTGAACGCAACTCTCGTTGTCACACACACGTCAAGGAGAAAGAAGAAGAAGAAAAGTGCGAGCGGTGAGCAGAAATATTTCTTGCTCGGTGATCAATTGATCATGATCAGTTGAGCGGAACCTGCTCAGTATCTTCCAAACCCACACATTGGCGTCAACAATAGCAGTATAATCTTCAACTTTTTTAACTTACGCAAAAGATTGTAGATGTAGTAATGAGGAACCATCGCCAGCGACACAGTAAGGTGACGGATCGGCTGCATTCAGGCAGCAATGAATTCGGAGACGATAAATGCCGTATTAAAAAGTGAGGGTGGTAGCGTAATGTTACGCTAGCACCACCATTCAAAATATTATCCTGGCAATTCGACAAGAGCAATAAATTCCGGAATAAAGCAACTAATTAGCACTCAATTATACACTATGCCTGATGTCGGTACTTAGTGGTGGGGGTCCAAGCGTAACGGACGTATTTGAATCGGTCATTTTGAAAAGGAGTTATCTCTAGTTTTTTAAATTTTACAGCAGGGGCAATAAACTATTTCGGTACCATCAATTAATAATTAGGGCAGTATAGTATAGTATAGCACAAAAAACACGTTCGCCTGTTTCGACCACTGGTGCGAAGCGCGTCTCATCAGGCGCCTTCTCAACATTTTTATTTCTGAAGTATGGTCTAAAAAGTTTTCGATTTTTTTTGTTTGTGTCTTGTGGCTAACGGTACCCTGGACCCAGTCAATTGAACATTTCGTTTTCTTTGATAAAATGAAATGCGGCAGATCACGCATTGGGCGAGGAGTAGGTCAGAGTGTGTCGAGGCGTTAGTCTGATGTCTCATCACACCGCTTTCGCGCACGCGTTCGAATCTTACTTTAGCCATGGTTCTTTCGGTTGTCTTTCCCTGTAGGGGATTTGCCACAGAATGCAGCTATCGGGCAGGAGGTGTATGCTAGCAATATGCTAATGATACGTCAACACAACCTAGTAGGAAAAGTTGACACCCTATGTCCCACTAGGGGTTAGGGTAAATATAGTATACACGTTGGGCGCCAAATGAATGTATTCAGGCTTCGTTGACCATTTTTCAACTATGTATTTTCTTCACTTAATTTTGTTTGATATATGATTGAAAAAGTCCCCTAAGGCAACCTTAAAGCCGAACATACACCATCCGGAATTCCTGTCCGGAAAAACTGATCAGGCCCGGCGTTGAGGAATTCCGCATCGTGTATAGGAAAATCGTTCCCGCCAGGCCTCCACCACACACGTTGAGCCGGCCTGTCCGGCCACGTGTTTCAGATATTAGGTGTACAACTTTGCTTCCGCCGTTTTCTGATAAACAGCTGTGTTGAAAAACGGCGGAAGCAAAGTTGTACACCTAATACATTCGTCTATTGAAATAAACTCCAGTGAAAATTCATTCTACAGTTCGCCTTGAGGCGGCCTGCCCGGCGGCCTGAAGCAGCCATACGCGATCCGCAATTCCTCAAGGCCGGGTCTGATCAGTTTTTCCGGCAGGAATTCCGGATGTTGTGTGGTGTATTCTATATTCAGGCAAACCGGAAGGCCGGGCCTGATCAGTTTTTCCCGACAGGAATTCCGGATGGTGTATGTTCAGCTTAAGATAAAATAGTTTAAAGTATGGTCTAAAAAAAATTCTGTTTATTTTTGCTTCGTGACTAACAGTACACTAACGCACACCATGTCGATTGCAGATTTCATTTCATTAAATCAAATCACACAGACCCCACATTGGACGCCAAATATTTTGGGCTATCTTCTACTGTGAATTTTTGTTTCGCTCATTAATAATGAATTAAAATTATATTAACTACAACGGGACCTTGTCATTTTCCGTTTCTCCTTATCCTTTGACAAATATTTGCGTGAAGTTAGCCCCTCCCGAATGTAATAACTGCCGGCACAACAAAATATCTCAGCGCTAAGACTGATGCTTGACTTAGTTAAAAATGGCCAACGACCATTGCCTCGCAGAGGTGCTAGAAGGATTATGGAAGAGGATTTGTTCCCCCCATTTTACTACAAACATTCGACTATTCATTAATTATTAATTTATTAATATTATTATTTAATTTCGTTAGCATATACATAAACTGATTTTAGATAACGCACGTTGCTAACACAAAGTAAACCGAAACTCCTTAAGGTCTAGATCACCCCACAATTATAAATAAACATAACTTTTCACTCCACCCAAAAATTATATTGGAAACATCTTCTGTGTATCTGTCTATTCATTCAGAACTCACAACTAGTGTGGCATCTGTAGCAAATAGATTCCACTTTGTGGATTGTACAAGTACAACTTTTCTCTACGTGTGTATAAATACAATATAAACAAGCGAAAAGACACCCCCAATCCCAAAGGCAACGCACACTCACAAATTGGGAGGGAAAAGCTCACAACAACGCAATTCGACTTGTTGGATTTTTCAAGTACTAAAAGCGTATCTATCACCCATTTCGCACGTTATTCAGGATTGGACAATAGGAATTCATGCATTCAGTGTCAGACCATCAAACACGAAACAGCCCTAACACGCACAGCACATTCGAAAAATTCAACGAATATTTTGTAAATGCTGAAATTACAAACGGAAAATAAGGCTGAGTTCAGAGAAAAATAAATATTATTATATTCAGTTTCGAAACGATTTATTCAAAATATTTTAGATTACAAAAATTATAGGTATAATATCAATCATTCAGTTATCAACCTGACCCTCACAACAGCATAACAATTTCCTAAACCTACGAACACACCCACTAAGTACTTCCTTCCGTTTCTTGAAAATTTTACTTGAACCCGTACCAAGTACCAGTGTTGAAGCCTTACTATACGACGAACTATTCACTGAGCCACATGTCGTATCGGTAGCTTCACTGGACTTAGACCCACTTGCAAATCCACTTTTTACATCCTCACTGGACACTTCAGATACACGATCGATTTGATCTAAATCTACAAAATCATCTGCCTCATTGAATTCCTCTTCGTCTGGAGGACCATCAGTGGATAGGATGTCCAGGTGGGATACATCCACGTAGCCATCTTCATCGAAATGATCCATGAAGCTTTCCTCGTTCACAACAAACGTCCCCCAATGAGTCACGTTGAGGTTTTCAAAGATAAATGTTTCGTTAATTGACTTTTCCGAATCTGATTCAAATTTCCACGAAGGTCCTGACAAAATAGTCTGCAGATCTGAGTCGGTATGAAAGATACTTTGATCAATGCTCTGTGCGGTTAAATTGCTGATACTAGCCTTAAGGCTTCGTGGGACATCGTACATTTGTAACGATTCCATTTCGGATTTTGTCGATATACACGGGAAGGATTTGATGCGGACTATGCCCGGGAATGCGTATTCCATTTCAATAAAAAGCAAAACTTTTAAGGTCCTTAAAAGTTGGATACGTGTATTTCTACCTGAATGTACGTGTGCATGGGTGATTAACTTAATGACCTGTTGATTGCCTTTTAGTGCTCAATCCGAATACCTGCGAAGGACTTTCTAATACGAAAGGAATTTACTTTTTTTTTACAAATTCAATCTAATATTATGAATTTCCGTTTAAATGAAAAATAAAACGAATTCACAAATAAATTCACGAAAGTAATAGTGGTGCATCGTTTGCAGTTCCTAATAGAGCGTAATGATCAGATGACGTCTTAAGGCTGCGCGCAAGTTGGCACACGTTCACGTGTCGCGTTCACGTGTTTTATGTCAAACGGTTTGAGTCTATGGTTTGCAACCAAATATGCGAATCTGTCAATTTGATAAATGCTCGGCTGTTGTCGTATTACCAACTTGGATTCATTATTGTGTATTAACGCCAAGAATTTAGTATGAAATGTGTATTTATGCACATCCTACTACTCCCCAGTCGTTTGTTTTACCACTCAACTCTTACCTAATTATCCATTTTAAAGCACAATAATGAACTCAATTTGTTGATACGACAATAGCCGAGCATTTGTCATATTGACAGATTCGCGTCTTTGGTTGGAAACCACAGACTCAAACCGTTTGACATATAACACGTTAACGCGACACGCGAACGTGAGCCAACATGCGCGCAGCCTAAGACTGCTCGTTTAATTTGTTTAATAAGGCTCTACTGCCGAGATTTTTCACTGCGTCGTCTTTTGGTATCAGTATTGCGTATCCAGAAATCAAAGAATGTGCTAGGCGCAGCTACTCCAGAACGCGTGCTATGTAGCAGAGAAGTTGCTACGTAGTCGCTCAAAAATTATGAATGCATGCACTCATACTACTATGGCGCGAAATGTTGCGTGCAGCATACGTTAGGTTTTGTGGGACTTTGAACATGCGGGGTGGAGATCGACAAGAGGAGGAATTCGATGGACATTAACATCTTATCTGCAACATCTTGACATAAGCCGACTCTCCCACAAAATCATGGATCTAAACGCAATGACTTTAGATCTCGAGACGGAGGCGAACAATTAGCCGTTGGGAAAAAGGAATCCTATTTCTTTTGCCAGCAAAACAAATTCGTCTACCTAGGTAAAGTCTGCAACGGACGGTTTGGTGGGCATCCAAAGATGCCCGTGGGGACGGAGCGTAAGGTTGCATGGTGACGACGTGAAAGTCGGTCAGTGCCATCTGACGAAGAAATAGGCCCCTCAATGAGCTAAGCAGCGGCCTATGCTTGATGTAGCTCAGTTCGGGAAACGTGGGCGGTGTCCCTGTCCTTAAAATTCATAGTCTTAGGGAAGGCAACACAAAAGTGGGAGGTAAAAATGGGGCGGAATGGTTGCCGGATGGCGCAAATGCGCTCGCATCGGGGTGCGGGTGTAATGGGCCCCTTGGCCTCTGGTTTCGTACCACCAAAACATCATTACTCATCAGGTGGTGTCTTCGATCTGCTGGTGGAAGCAGCACAACCAGACCAGAATATGACAACCATCCTGGGCGAGGTGTGCGTTCACATTCTCGTCCGAGTACGAGTACTTTGTCGAACCACAGTTGGAACTGTGTACGAGTACTCTGTTCTTGGCCACGACTGACGTCGAAATAGCACCTGCCGTTCCATACCTACATTGTAACTATGTTGTCTGTACATAGAAATAGAACAAGGTAAATAACGTGCACACTTGCGGAGAGGATTTAATTTGATTGATTCATTAATTTTCCTCGAAAATCGTTTGCGCTCGTTTAAGTTAAGCGAAACCACTCGCGTAAACCGCTACCAGTTTTTTCCAAACAGATTGGCTGCATTCATGGAAAAAAGTGTTGCAATTTTGGATCTCCCATTTCGTTTTTAGGATTCAATCAGCGATCCAAAGAACCTCTCTTTTGAAAAAAAAAGGTTGCCGTTCAGAAACTCCTTTAGTTTTTGACTTTTTGCAATTCTGACTTCGGATTCGCAATCAGCGACCCTAACGATCTCTTGACAGTTTCTTTCAGCAAGATTAGCCGTGTTTCCAAAGAAAGTGTTACCATTCTGGATCCACTATTTGGTTTTTTGCCATTTGTGCTCGTGCATCGCGGTGGTTCGCCTACGGAGCGAAGTCGGACAAGGCGAGGCAAGGAACAACGAGCACAGGGCGGGCAGCATTCTCGTGCCTCGCCCTTCCTCGTGCTACTTCGCGAGAATGTAAATGGGCTATTAAACGATTTGCTGAACAACAGAAACATTTTTTTAATTATGCGTTATTTAGCCAATATTAATAACTTGACTTTAGATGCTAGCAATTGCACCATCCGAAAAATTATGCTGTCGAAACGTCAACAAGGCATGGTACGAGTAATACAAGAGTTGTTAACGCGCCCATGCCGCTGGAGCACTGGAGGGGTCAAGTCAATTAACAACAACAAAATAGAATTTATCAGCAGACAAGACTCTATTCAGGCGTTTTTGATCAGAAGCGATCAATTTTCGCCATATCAACCGATTAGTTTTATTATCCGCACCGCAGAACGGAGATTTAGAGAAATAGAAATTTATCTGGCTATTGCTGGAAACAACTAACTTTTACCGGTTTATTTGAATTTCAGTTCCATACGCGATACTATTAATTAATGGATATACTCGTATGTATGTATACTATAGGTATATACTATAAGTACTGAAACTTGTTCTTCGATCGTCATTCAAATAAAGGATCGTGGGTAGAAGTTGTCTGAACTGAATCTGAATAAGACTCTGCCGAATTCTTGCATATGCTATGCCCATAATGCTACTTACTGGTGGTAGATAAATGAGGGAGCTAAGGCAGAAATCACTTAACATCAAATGCGGACAAAGTTTGAATAGGTAATTCACGTGTGCCATAAGTGGCCATCGTACACATGTTTAAAACTGCTTGAGTGCGTTGTCGTGACGATTTGCGATTGCGACTCGCGATCAATTAATTCATTGTTCAATGATGATCGTGGACCCGTTTTCCCAGGCATTAAGCTCCGCGATTGCGATTGAGACTCTGGCTGTGCAATGTAGTGTATTGGCGCCATGGTGATTGTACCTATATTTGCACGAGAATAATTGAACATGGCATCCAATGGTGTTGAAAATCTGTTTTTGTGGCAAAATATCTTTTATTGGAAAGTATCTTGTTTTGGGAAAATAGCTTGTTCTGGCAATTCCTTTGCATTTCGTGTGGATGTGAAGGATTTTTGTATGGAAATAGTACTCCTCGTATGCTGCGCAGGTTGTGGCTATGCAATCAAGGATTTTTATATGTACGTGAAGCGGATGTATGGAACGAGGGGAATGTACTGTAGATGGCATTTCGAGTCCTTCAGTGGCGAAAAGGACATTCGAAAAAGGATTGATTTGGTAATGAAGAGAAATATGAGCAACATGGGTGTCATGTGAATCGCTGCGAATGCCCAGGAGTACTGTAGATGCCATTTCGGGTTTTTCTATGGCGACAAGGACCTCGAAAAAGGATAATTTTGGCAGTGAAGCGAAATAGCGGCAATATGGGTGTCATATGAATTGGGATGAAGAAGCGAATATCCAGGAGTACTTTAGATGCAATTTTGAGTCCT
The DNA here is from genome assembly GCA_964017055.1 of Chloromyia formosa. Lineage (NCBI taxonomy): Eukaryota > Metazoa > Arthropoda > Insecta > Diptera > Stratiomyidae > Chloromyia > Chloromyia formosa. The sequence goes on along the minus strand of OZ024816.1, from coordinate 22,147,993 downwards.
TCGGTGGCGACAAGGATATTCGAAAAAGAATATTTATGGCCGTGAAGCGAAATATGGGCAACATGGGTGTCATATGAATCGTGGTGAAGAGGCGAATGCCTAGGAGTACTATGGATGGCATTTCGAGTCCTTCGGTGGCAACAAGGACATTCGCAAAAGGATATTTTTGGCAGTGAAGCGAAATACGGTCAATATGGGTGTCATATGAATCAGAGTGGACACCCGAATATCCAGGAATAGTGCAGATGGCGTTTCAAGTCCTTCGGAGCGAAAAGGACATTCTTGGAAGTCAAGTGAAAAATGGGATATGTGGGTGTCATATGAATCGGGGTGAAGAAGCAATCTCTAACAATCACCATCGCGGCAAGATAGTATACTACACTCACACTGCCTAGGGACAAATCACAGTCGCAATCGCTCATAGCTTTCGTTCGTCCAATGCAAGATCGCAGTCGCAATCGCAGAGCAGCTTCTATGAACACACCTCCATATAAAATACACACAACTAGTACAGTCGCAGTCGCGAATCGCAATCGCAAATCGCCCAGTCGCTGCCTTGGAACACACACCTTAAGGTAGCTTTAAGTTTATAAACGCTTTTGGTTTTTGCGTCTTTTGGCTATCGGTACTGAGCGCCCAGTCGACTACCCGTTCTGACTTTATTAACTAGAAAACAAGCTAGCCTTCGGCTAGCTTGCCGAAGATATGCTAGCTAGAAGATATGATCCGATTCCCTTGGTTCCGACATATTTTCAGCGTGCAATAGAAAGAAGGCTTTGTACAAAATTTCAGCTTAAAAGCTTTAAAACTGAGGGACTAGTTTACATAGAACCGGACAGACGGACAAAGCTTAATCGACTCGTCTCATCATACTGACCAAGAATATATATAGTTTATACGGTCAGAGATGCTTCCTTCTGTGCGTTGCAAACTTCATGACAAAGTTAATATATCCTATCACATCCGTGAAGGGTATAATTACATTGATCCCACATTGGGCTTCGGATATTTTGGAATTTTTTCGGTCATTTTTTCCATAATTTTATGCTATAATGCTGATACCATAAAGGGTCAAATCTTGAGGTCGACTTTAGGAACATTAGACTAGTTTGTGTTAACCCCTTGTGGGGCGTATCGCGGCAACAACTCCATCAGTCATCTGTACCGGTTATATATGGATGGATTCGCCTATCGCTATGAATAGCTAGCGCGGCTATCCAATCCATTCCTACCTATTCTCGCCCTAAAATTGATACAGAAGCCTCCTGATGGCGTTTGGGGAAACGTGCACTCCCACCCCTGCTAGGGTTAGCGGCCCATTTTGCCTGTGAAACACCAATATGAACACAAAGGTGATCAAATTTCGGCATCGCGACCTAACACAGGGGTTCAAGGTAAAATGACACTAGGGAAAATAGAAGTAGGAAATGGAACATGAATGAGATAAGGGTTAAAATATTAAAAAAATTGACGTAATCTGTAAGGCCCTGAATGTGTAAAACGGTCATCCATTGACCGTAATCAACCATAACGGTAAATTATTGGGCCCCACTTTGGGGGCCATTTGATAACTTTTGAGGATCAGTCCTAATATTTACGCTTCACGTACACATGGCCATGCATACACCGGAATTTTTTTTCTCTCTTTTAATCCTTATCCCTTCCATGTAAACTTTCCTTTCCCATACCTATCCTACAACAAACTATTTTGTCTACACCTGCTTTTGCATCGTACCCAGCAACAGTATGGACGTGGATACCCTGTGGAACTACCAGTGTCGAGAGTTTACTCTCAATATCCAACCTGGGATCCTGGATCGTTGGTTTCACCTTTCTGTAATTGGTACTGACATTCAATAGCTGTTCCTTATAACAAGTCGGATTTCCTAATGTACTCGTATATTTGCCCTGCTTATTTTGTTTAGATAGTCAAGGGAGAAAGGGAATAACGTTGGCGTTGACATTCATACACCTTGGAATATTGGAACTTCATCGACAAGGAATGAAAGTTAAATTTATTTTGTGAACAATTTTTGTTAGGCCAAGACAGTGAGCTTAACAGGTGCAGAGACTTCGAAGCGGAACTCCCTGTGTATGTCTAATATGTATTTTTAAAGACCAAGCTAAAATGTCACGAGCCATTTTCTATTAGTTGAAAAGGGCGCCGAAATTTCCTTGCCTGCGCCTTTAGTTAGACTGGACCTGGTTTTGAGGCCCTAAACTAGAATAGATTTCACACTTTGGCGCTAGTGTCAGGCCCGAAGCTACAATAAAATACATTACGCACGTTCCGGACTCGGCTTGGGCCCCTAATATTTGTTTGATTTTGTCGGCTTAGAACCTCCATTTTTTTGTGGTATTTGAACCATGTTTCTTTTTACGTTGCACCTTCCATACACAAACTACTTTCGTGTTTCATTTTGTTGGATAGCCCCAGGGGCGGACTGGACCACCGGGGAAATGCCCTTCACAAACATTTTCTTGTAACCGGCGAACTCATTTTCCTAAAGTTAAAAAACTTCTTATAAAATTATTTACATAATGTATTTCAATATGATATATGTATGTCATGACTGCGGCATTCTAGCGTTTTCAAATATTGAGTTGCTATCTGGGGCCCCAAGAATACGGAGTTCCAAAAAATATGAATCGCAAGATGTGTAGGCCATTCGATATGCGGGGTCCCCAAGATGTATGGGGCCCACCTGGAGATGTATGGGCCCTCCAAAATATATGGATATATGGGACCTCAATACGTTTTGGGCCAACTAGAGAAGTAGGGCCCCAAAATGTAATCTCAAGATATTTTAAGCCGTTCGACATATGGGCACCAAGAATGTATAGGGCTCACCTAGAGATGTATGGGGCCCCAAGATGTGAAATCCCAAGATATATGGCCCCTATTTTTGTTATTCTAATACTTTAGAACTGGGGCCCGGAATTGTTGTCCTCCGGGCCTAGATTTCCTCTCGACAATCCAGTCTCTCAGCAGGCAAGATAATGGCCAGTTTTTGGGATAACAAGGGTGTTTTGCTCGTTGACTACCCCCCTAGGAGACAGACTATCAATGGTATTGTGAAGTTTTGGCGGACTTGAGCGCTATCCAAATAAACGGCGCGGAATGTTATAAAAAGGTGTCCTTCTGCTTCACGACAAAAGACGGTTAAACTGCTTGGCCAATTCAATTGAGACGTTTTTCCTCGTCCAGCATACCCCCCAGACTTTGCTCCAAGCGATTACCACCTGTTCCCGAAGTTGAAAAAATCACCTGGGCGGACAGCACTTCAGCAATAACGACAAACTCAAGGCGAAAGTAGATCGATTTTTGAACGCTCAAACGGCAGTCATTTCTAGGCACCGGATCGACTATCAGTAACGGCCAAGGGCTGTCAATTTTTTTAAGGAGATAGCGGCGGCCGGACTAAAAAAGTTATTGCCACGGCTGCAAAAGTGTGTAGAAAAAAATGGTGATTATGAAAAATAGTCTTTGATTTGAGGAATCCGAAAATAAAAGAATTTTTAATATTACTTGTTGTTTTTTTTTTAAGAAAATAGGAAACATACTTTTTGTACGACCCTCGTATTAAAATATTACGTGTTCGTCATGTTTGCAGTTTCATTCCTTTCCTGTACATAGATCGAATGGTTACACGTAATAGCCGCCATACATTATCCGATCCGTCGTCCGATCGATCGGCCGATGGATCGCCACAAAATATCTGCCGATCTCTACTGCACACACACTGAGCGATTTTCGTGCGATGCGATAACGAATGACAATTCAAAAAGTAGGTTATGATTCACTCCCAATCCAACCTAGATTCATTTTTGTTAACTATTTGGATGTGTGTGGTATTTTCGTATACCACATATTTGATATTTCAATTGCAGTGCCATTTAAATCATTAGAATCCTTGAAATTTCATCATTTAGTAATTTGACATTCACTTGCGATAATCACATACACTACCCAATCGATCGTCACCGATCGATCGCACGAAAATCGCACTAAAATATCGGCAGATCAAAATTGATCGCCCGATCGGTGCGATTTCCACATACACACGCCAATCCGTCGGCCGATATTGATTTCGGGCGACGGATCGGCCGATCGATCGGTGTGTGTATGGCACGTTTAAAGCTTTTAAAGGATTTGAGTCTTTATGCCACGCAGGAGTTTCTCACTCGCTAAAGTCACTATTTGCATCAACATTTATCAATTACTGCGTTTATACCGCATGATTTGATATGGGATCAAGCCATGATCTTTGTTTTTTATGGATTCTGGCAGAAATTCATGAATTAATACTGTATTAAGTTTTTGCGATATAAACGCAGTCAATAAATGAATGAATATAAGTATGTGGTCGAATCATATCTCCACTGAATCACATCTAAAATTCCGCATGGATGTCCCTCTCTCCGGAATGCGTTCAATTCACTTATTTAAATAGTTTACGCTAAATTATGATCGACAGATCCGGCCTATAATTGTTATTTAGAAAAATCTTCATAACTCGTTGATTTGTTTATGGATCATGTTATTCTGTGCGTTGTTTCTATGGCACTACGAATACAATACAGCTGTGAGCAAGCTCTTGGGGACCATACTCCCAACTCCAACCAGCCTGATGATGTACATATGTACTCGTATGTAGTCTGCAGTAAAACGGACAGGTATATTGGGTGTACAATTTGCAAGCGGTGAATTAAATTGTACCAACATTTGTGATATGTAGTAATGAACCCTAATCACAGTTGAAGTGATATGAGGGCAGAAAACAGCATGAGGCGAATGAAATTGAGTAGAAATGATTCGGACTGCTGTGGTGGATGTTGATGCCACTCATGACAAGCCGCAAAGCCGAATGAGGAAATCGCCTGCCGCACTTCAATAAATACCCGGTTCCTAGGAAAATAATTGTAATTTGTGAGAAATAGAATTAAATGCGTTTTGAAATTTATGCACAGCATATGAGATGTTACAAAATTTTGAAATTTTACTAAATTTACCATAAAATCTACTTGATTTCCCATACATTCGACACTTTCCAAAATTATGGTAATGTAGATTTGTGAAGGTATTTGAAACAAATATCGTCTCAAATCGTGCTGAATTTTTCTCAATCTCCCTGAATCCGTCTCAATGTCGCTGAATTATGTTGAGGAATGCTATATTTTGTGTTCATCATCATCATCAGCGTGCCACAACAGCCCGAGCCCTAGCCAGTAGTTTTGCGTCCTCACCTACTGAGACTTTCCAACGAGCTCTCGGCCTTCCTCAATATTTTCTTAGGCATGCGGTCATCGTCCATTCGTTGTACATGTCCTGCCCATTGTAGACGTTGTAAGTTGACGATTCTCGAAACTCCCAGCTCATTGTACAGTTCGTACAGCTCATGGTTGTACCTGATGCGTCACACATTTCGGTCGCAGACTGCTCCGAAAATTCGCCCAAGGACCGTTCGTTCAAATGTGTTTATCATGATTTCGGAGGCTTGAACAAGCGTCCAGGTTTTCGCAGCCATAGCATAGCACAGGTCGTATGATGGTTTTGTATATGCGGAGCTTAGTATTTCTGTGCACATGCTTCGATTTCATTAGTGTCGGCCATCGGCCGATATCGGGCGACGGATCGGCCGATCGATCGGTGTGTGTATGGCACGTTTAAGAAAAGATTCAAATTACATCAATATTTTAGAGAACTTATATCATATCTCCTTCCTTAACTAAAACAGTTTCGATAAAGAATTACCTTCGTTGTAATTTAACCAGGGCCGTCGAGAGAAAATCCGGGCCCGGGACACACTTTTTATGGGGCCCCATAATATGACATAATAATGATGGAAGTTATTATTTTTTTCGTTTTTGAAAGAATTTGGAATGTTTAAGCAATTTATATTCAGATATATCAGCGATTTTGCTGCCTCTTAAATGCTTTGGAAGACATTTTTTAATTTTTATTGAAAAAACTATCACTTTTTCGCAAATATGATACTAGGTAAAGCTTTCTACGATAATCGTTTGTCAAGTAACGATTGATTCTCTTCTCGCGTCGGAACTCCCATCCTTTCTCTCATTTCACTCCTGAGCTTCCCTAAACACTTTTCTTACCGGTATCCAGCATTTTTCTACCCTTCTACACCTGCATCTCCTGAAGATGGATCAAAAGAAAACCCACGGTTCGCGACTTTCGCATATTCTACTTTTCATCCATCTTTGCCTATAGGATTGTAAGGCTATTTTAATATGCTAGGAAATATTTGTCGACTTTAATCGAAGTTTCAGGGTAAACCATCACTTTTTCGCAAATATATATTAATTAAGAATAATTTTGATTTCATAAATTCCTTATTGTATTTAATATATGTATAAAATGTGTTACAAGATTTTTTTATTTTAAATTTTTCTAATTTCCGGGCCCCATAAAAAACACGTGCCCGATGCGATTCGCCACTTCCGCCGCCCAACGCAATGGGAGTACGAAATAATCTCAATTTAAAACCCACTATTAGTCAAAGCCGCGAATTACTATGCGTCGCCCGGCGAACTAGGAATGCCCCCAATATTAATCAAAGATCCGAACTACTATGCGTCGCCCGGTCAACTAGGAATGTTCCCAGTATACTGAGGGTAGCAACTCCTTACGCTCGTGCAGCAAACGGAGCCCACACATAGCGAGTGAGAAATCCTCTCAGTTTAAAACCCACTATTGGTCAAAAACGCGAGTCACTATACGTCGCCCGGTCAACTAGGAATGTTTCCGATACAACCATTAGCGAAAGATTTCGAGAATTCTCAAATTATAACAACTACAAAGGTAATGGCATATACGTCGAATAAATAACAACAGAAAGTCTAAGCGGATTGAGAAAGGAAGCATCAGCGGAATAATGCTAAGAGAAAGACCGGGAGTTTGGTGGGAAGCTGAAGTGCTGGCAATAAGGGAAGCGTCTAGGATGTTGAAGCACAGCACAGGAACCACTAGACAGCCAGGCCGCGATTAAGACTCTGGAACCAATAACAATCTCATCGAAAATAGTCAAACAATGCCGCAGTGAGCTAGCTGGACTGGCGGACCTCTTCAGAGTTTCTCTTCTATGGGTTCCAGGGCATAGGAACATAGAAGGGAACGAGAGGGCCGATCAACTGGCGAGACAGGGCTCTGCACAACACGAGTCCTACGCGGTGACTGTCCACCCGCCGTTTAGTGCCGTAAAAAAGGAGATACATACACATTTCATGACACGGGCTAGTGAAAGATGGGGCGCACTGACAACGTGTAGCACGCCTAAGAAACTGTGGCCATCAATGCACGTAAATCTAATGCCCTTCTGAAGAGAACCCGTTCGGATGTCGCAAAAGTTGCAGCGGTTACGACGGGGCATTGGCCGGTGGGAGTGCATGCGGCCAGATTGGGTATACCTTACATGTTCTGCCGAAGGTGCAGGAAACTCTGATCCATTTCTTGTGCAAATGCCCGGCTCTTGCAAGAATCAGACATCAAGAGCTGGGCAGTGCTTTCTTCCAAGATATATCCGACATCTCCTCGAAGAGTATCGGGGAGATTATACGTTTTCTTAACTCCACAGGATAAATCTGACGACGAATACCTCAGAACGTTCTTGATAGCAACGGTTTATTCCTCTTATGAAGCGTGTGGCATCGAAACGGCGCACCTAGCGCTACTTGTGTTTTCTTTCCCTGCTGGGTAGTAACAGCCACTCTAACCAACCAACCAACAATCGGAGGATAAGGATACATCAGCAATTTGAATTCGAAGGGACGGGTAAAAGTGTGAGGGTGCGTGGGAGACCGAAGAAACGGTGGGATGGGAAGACCCCGTCCGTGAGAACAGCCGAAAGCTGCTTGGGATCCGAAACTAGAAGCAGCAGTGTCAAAACCAAGACGAATGCGGGTGAAGACTTGCAGAAGCTATACTCCTCAAAACAAAATAAGGGCCACTAATAATTTTCCGATTGTTTTTTGTGGTTCTTCATACTCTCATACGTCGATTGTCATTAAAAAAAACTTCACTTTACACTCATCCGTGAAAAGCACCTCACGCCATTCCTCCATGCCCCATTCACTGTTATCGTAAACAAAACACTTGAAAAATAACGGCATTCATAATGAAACCGGAATATAGAGGGCTACGCCCGCAATCCGAGGGTTTTGTAGCAAGCGCTTATTTCGGTATATAAATATCGGCTTCTTGCTCTTCTTGATACCACTCAGATGGACAAAAAAAACATAATTAAAATGTCTTACTCGCTTACATTTTACATGTCAATTCATATTACATGATTGTAACGAAACTTAGAACATATTATTGCCTAAGGTGTTGGTTATCGTTGGCCATCAGTACTTTTGACCTCGAAAGTGTTTAAGGCATGCAGAGGTGTGCTAACTGTAACTACAGAAATAAACTATTATTTACCTATCCTGAGAAGATATACAGATTCTGTTATTTTCCATTTTATATGCTATTCGGAACCCACCTTCCTGTAAGTTTTCATAATTCTAACAGTCTCGAAATGCCACGGGGGGGGGGGGGGGGATTACGAACTAATATTTTCTCCTCCCCCACTATTCACCTTTCTACAAATTTCAAGAAAATGCGAAAAAATGGAATGTACTAAACATTACCTTTCTCACGATACCTCACTTGCCTACACCAGTCGATAAAAAAAAATTTGACCTTAATTTCACCTCTATGTGGACCCCTCCCCCTTCCACCCGGTAAAGTTTGCCAATTACGAAGCAGCGCCCCCAACTAATCTTTACCCTTTCAGAAATGATTAATTAAATAACTGCAATTCGCACTACGAAAAACAACATGAAAGTAGTACTCACATCTATGAGGCCGGTAGGTGTAATTTTTGTGTGGATAGTGTCAAAATGCCTAACTTTAAATGAATGTACTATTATTAAATATTATGTGATTGTAATGAAACTTAAAGATGTTATTGCCTATGATGTTGGTTATCATTGGCCATTAATATTTTTGACCTTGGGTGAGCTTCAGGCTTGCAGGGGTATGCTAACTGCATCTATAGAAATGTACTATTATTAACCTTTTTTGATGAGATATCAAAATTCTACGATTTTTGGTTTTCTATACTAGTAAAATGCCACTTTTCTGCAAATTTTCATATTTCTAAGTATAACGGTATCGAAATGCAAGGGAGGGGGGCAAACTCGGATCACATATTTTCCCCTCTATCTCTTTTCCCCTTTTTTCAAATTTGATGAAAATACCGGAAATGAAATGTACTCGGTGTTACCTTTCTCATGATACCCCACTTGCCTATACCAGATGAAAAAAAATTTTTGACCTTCATTTCCCCTCTATGGGGATATCCCCTTAAAGTCAGCCTATTACAACGAATCGCTTTCTCTAGCGAATTATAATAATTCTACATATTCCCACAAAATTTCATGTATGTAGCTTCAGCCGTTCGTGAGATATTTCATGGACAGACGGACAGACATTTGACCGATTTCATAAGGGTTTTGTTTTTAATACAAAACCCTTAAAATTAGTTATCGAAGCAAAAATATTCGGGTGGCCCTTATTTTGTTTTGAGTAGTATATATTTCACCGGGAACACATTGGCTAATAAGTAAGTTGAACCGACCGATGACAAATATACTGACGAGGATCGCACCAAAGCAGGCCAGGAACCAAGAGGCCGTCGACATCACATTTAACCTCCAGCTGGAAACATCTTTCTTTAAGCATAATACGCTTGATAGTATTATAGTAAAACCAACAATTTTCATCGCATTTCATATATTTTAACGACATCCTCGCCACTAATATATCTCTTACATATTCATACAAATCTATTGAAAATCCGAGAAAAATGGAAACCGAACAGTAAAAAATCCCATTAATCTACATTTCTACAGCGCGTATACAAATAAAAAATTATGAGATGGCATTATGAATATCAGGTTCGAAATAATCACTTTTTTTGTCTTATACAAATAAATTTACGGCATCATTAGCGAAGCATTGAATTTGTCTTCATATCCTTTTATAAAGATCACTTACGTAAAAAAAATAGAATAGTAAAACCAAAAAAAAAAATCAAAATTTTTTTTATGAAAATGTTCATACTACTCTGAAAAGAAAATATACAACGAAATAATGACGATATTATATTTTTTTTATTAAATGTACGTTTTGTATATCTCTGTTTTTTTTTCTATAAAGCCCAATAATATGTTACTAATTTTTGTTGATTTTTTCATTGAATTTTTATTATTTTAGTGATGTTTGTTTATAATAGACAAGGTTTTTTTTAAGGGGGGTTCAAAGGGGGAGGGAGGAGAGATTCTAAAAATTAACTATTTACATTGGGTGGCCACTTAAAAAATATTTTTTTTTCTCTGTATTACATAGTAAACATTATTAAAATAATAAATTGTTTAAAAACTAGATAATAAACCAAAAGAGAATGCTTGTTAGATTGTACTATCGTGCAAGTGATCGGACAAATTCAAGCAATTTTTTGTAATTGTGGTATTACGGTGATTGGTCGTCGAAATAGTAAAATGTGCGGTTCGGGCTGATGGATCATATAATGTACCCAGCCACGTGATTGCTGCACACCGATGGCACGCCATTCTGTTTCGGTCATAAGATGGGTTTTCGGTACGCGACCGACAAGCTCTTTGGGTAGAACAACATGCCTGAAATTGGGGAAAGAATAATAATTATTAATTATTGCAAATATTTTAAAGTTATACTTATAATGACGAAGAAAATGTGAATTACTAATCAAAAAATTCCATGGATCCTGGATATTTTTAAAGTGCAAATTAGTAGTCGAATAAAAAAAAAAACAACGTGAAAAAAATTGGAATAAATAAAGACGTATTGGACGAAATTTGGAATTTGCAACGAATCTGTAATGAACCATTTTATGGTCCACTGGCAGATCTATGGCAGCACTTGAAGAGTAATGATCTGTAGGTGGTAGGAAACTAGAGGCCGAAGGTCCCATTACACCTGGATCCCGATGCCAGTGCAAGGATAAGTGAGCCGCCCGCGAAACCATTCCATCCTTATCGCCACATTTTTTTATTCCCCGTTTTTTTTCCTCCCCTGTTTGTGCCGTCTTCCGCAGGCGTAAGAATTTTTGTTAATACGTAAAGGACAGGGGCAACGAGCGGCGAAAACTCCGCCTACGTCTCCCGAACTGAGCTACAACAAGCATAGGCCGCTGCTTAGCTCGTTGAGGGGCCTTTTTCTTCGCCAGATGGCACGACCCGACCTTCACAGTCATTATGCTCCGGATTCCCACCAAACCGTCCAATACAAGTTCGTCATCGAATTTGACTTTTAAAATGACGTTTGGCTCTCGATGAATTTGGTTGCAATGTGTCCCAGAAATTTGGACGGAGCGCATTCGGAGTGCGTCCATTTTGTCTCGCGTCCAAATGGCCGCTAATGTGTGTCCACCTTTAAGATGTGAGCTCTTAGGCCGGAGCTGAACGACTTGCGTTTGCGACGGTGAAAAAAACTATCTTAACGGAGCACTATGCTTGAGTATTTGAAAGTTTAGGGGATCGTCGAATGCAGGCTGTAAGTGTACGACTGTAATTCCACATAAAATACACACGAATAGTACTTCGTTATGATAATTTTTTTCCCAGTCGCAAGGCAAGTTGCTCAGTAGCGGCCTAGGAACTCACACTTGTAAGATGACGTCTGGGTGGTGGTCACGATGGACTGGCTCCGCAGTGTGGTACCCCGAAATTTGGAATTTGGATTTATCATCATCGTGGTGCAACCCGACGTCGGGCGTTCGCCGCCTAGATCATCGTCCTCCAATAAACTGGGTGAAATGACCAATTTTGGACGTTCCTGCGGCAGCCGGTTCTACGCACCGGAGCGACCCGTTTTTACAACGGCCAAGAGCTGTCAAACCCCTTCAGTGTGTTTGTGTGTTACACGCAGTATCTGTTTTTTTTTTTGTGTTTATTGGGAGCAACACATCTCGGCGCAACTGCTCTCAATACTACTTCTCCGCGCCGGCATTGAAAACAACCCAGGTCCTTGGATTTGCTGCGTATGCGCATCCCAATGCGACGTAAGTGAGATGGAACTGTTGCGGCGAGTGATGCCACCTGAGAAACTGCTCCGGTCTAAACCATCACAGGCGCTGGAATCCTTCTTTTACTGCCAGTCATTGTAGAAACCAAGGTCCACAAGCAGCGAGCTCATCAAACAAGCCTCACCCCCCTACACCAGTGAGCACCCACATGAGCTTTCAGTCAACCCCAACGACTGTGTGTGAATAGACCCAGTAGGATTCCCCAACAAAACAACCTTACGCCTGCACCACCGACCGCCATTTTCGATACGTTCGCACTCGTTCAACTAAATTGCAACGGGCTGCAAAACAAAATTGCCGAACTCGCTTCATTCATGGACAGACACCGCATTCAAGTTGGAGCCATCCAGGAGACGAAACTAGATCCCAATTGGTCCCTTAACGCTCATGGAAATTACATCATCATAAGGAAAGATAGGCTGACCAACGCTGGAGGAGGACTTGCCTTCATCATTCACCACTCCATACAATACCGGGAAATAGATGTCACTAACAACGACATCACCATGGAAGTGCAAGCCATCGCCATAAAATCAGGCAATGTTGATATTGAAATTTCCAACATATACATTCCACCGGTATCCAGTTGTCCCCCAGGTTACCATGTAAATATCAACACTTTCCTCACTGGTCAACACCGTCTCCTGCTTGGTGATTTTAACGCTCACCATGAACTCTGGCACTCACATCTTAACAACGACGCCAGAGGTATCGTCATTGCTGAACAACTTGATGTTTCAAACTTCTGTACACTGAATGATGATACGCCCACCCGTATTGCCGGTACCTGTTCCAGCTCTCCAGACATCACGATTGCCAGTGCTAGCCTCATAAACGAGACACAATGGGAGCCGGTCCTTACATTATCATGGGACCACCTACCAATCGTGATAAGGCTTAACAAACCGAGAGATGTCATATTTGTCGAACACCGCACCTTCGTCAACCATAACAAGGCTGACTGGAATAGCTTTACCGATTATACTAGTGCTAAATTCCTCGCCCTGCCAACTCCCACCGACGTACGTAATGCCAAGTCCAATATCAGGAAAGTCCTTAACAAAGCGCCTGCGAAATTTATTCCTGCAGGACGCATTCCTAAAATTCGACCAAAGTTTCCTACCTCAGCCGCCAGATTGGCAAACGAGAGACAACATCAGGAGCACTAACCCAGACGATCCCAGAATTTACGAACTGAACTGTGAAATCCAAAGACAAGTGGCCGAACATAAGAGGTCAAAAAGGAGTTCGCATCTGAATGAATGCAACCTAACCATAGCAAACTATGATCGACAGTCCGTACCCTCTCTAATCCACAGAAACAGAAGAGAAATGTCGCCACACAGTTCGGAGAAAATTCAATCTCCAACCCTGTCCACTGTGCAAGTCGCTTCAATAGGCAGTTTATTGAAAAAAAAGCGCATAATCCGAAAGAGGATTCATGACCGAACTGCAGACAACATACCTGTCTTCACCACGGACGAAGTGGCTGCAGCAATCAGGAAAGCGAACAATTCGAAAGCCTTGGGACCTGATGGAATCTCAGTGACAATTAGAGATGGTATGCTCTTTTACATACCTGCGATTTTTTCACCGCTCTTTTAAAAAAGCAGTAGCATATTGTGATTGAAAACTGAAAAGAGCTGCGATTGGAAGAGCAGAAATAATAAGTACTGCATACTACGTATTATTTACGGTCTATCGCCAATAAAATTCTCGCCACTTCGTTTTAGCTCGCTAGGATCGCAAGGTTTTTGTTTTTATTCGTATCTCTTTTCTACGAAAACAAATTGAAAAAAAAAATTCGGGCGAAATACCACGAGCAAAAAAACCACGGGCAAAAAAAACACGGGCAAAAAAACCACACATTAAACCAATTTGAAAACACTAACAACGCTATACGCCACGAACAACAACAACAAAAACAATGCTGTACAGAAAAGAATTGAATACGAGCATTCTTGCATCATCTACGTTTCTTGATAGTGTCGGCGCCAGAGCCCGACAATCATTTCACGCGCACTACCAGCTCTAAACTCGCCGATCTGCTAACACACAGCTCGCAATGTGCTCCTGCTCAGTTTCGTTCATCGATCAGCAATCTTCCGACGATCAGTATCAGAATTTCTGATCCGATCTCTTCCGAAGAGCAATACCAGAATTTCTCATCAGCTATCTTCGAGCAGTACTGCTCGTCGGAAGAGCTGATCGGAACTTAGCGCATTGCGTTGCGAGCTGTTAGCAGGTCGGCAAGTTTAGAGCTTTGGTTGAACGTGAATTGAACGTATATTTTTCCAATTTTCTTTAGTGTTCTGAACGATCTTTCTGTTGTTATATTGATATTGAATTTCTTTAACCTTCATGTAAATAAATATACTTCTAATGAGTGAAGAGTACAGAACTTTACTTTTAATTCATATCGTTTTTTCTTTTTCAACTTCAATCATTGCCAAATTAAAAAAAAAAAGCGAGCTCTAGTCAGAGATATTTATCACTGCAATCACTATTTTCCATTCCTTTTCAATAAAATCACTGCTATTAGAAGAGCTGCTCTTTTTCACAGATATTGAAAAAGAGCAGTTTTTTGCCATCTCTAGTGACAATGCTTAAACACCTCGAAGCACCAGCTATCGAATACCTCACGGCAACATTCAACCTATCCATCACATCACTGATCGTTCCGGAACTCTGGAAGAAAGGGAGAATAGTCGCAATCCTGAAACCTGGGAAAAAAGGGACACTCGGCGAGTCATATCGTCCTATCACACTTCTATCACCAGTTGCCAAAACGCTCGAAGCACTGATCCATCCTGTTCTTGCGGCCCGCATCAAGCTTGCAAACCACCAGCACGGCTTCAGAAGGATGCATAGTACGACGACGGCCCTGGATGCCATTACAACTCGGATCCACAATGGCCTCAACCAACCTCGTCCATGTCACAGAAGAATTCTGGTGGCACTAGACCTGTCGAAAGCCTTCGACACAGTCAGCCACTCAGCACTTCTGTTCGACCTATACAATGCATCTCTTCCAACGCATATCTCAAAGTGGATTGACAACTATCTCGCGGGCAGGCAGTCCTACATCGAATTCAGGAGCAAGAAA
The DNA here is from genome assembly GCA_964017055.1 of Chloromyia formosa. NCBI lineage: Eukaryota > Metazoa > Arthropoda > Insecta > Diptera > Stratiomyidae > Chloromyia > Chloromyia formosa. The sequence continues at coordinate 22,132,759 of OZ024816.1, read as the reverse complement.
TCGAGGCTAAGATCAAACAAGGTGTGCCACAAGGAGTTTTGTCTCCCTCCTTGTTCAACCTTTACCCTTCTGGAATTCCAACTCCACCTGAAGGAATCGAAATTATCTCCTATGCAGACGACTGCTCCATCCTGGCAACGGAGAGCGACGACATCACGGAAATGTCCAAGCGATTAAATACTTACCTGGAAGAGCTTAACTCCTTCACGGGCAAGAATTTAATCGTATCCGCGCCCAATTCCTCGGCAACCTTATTCACCACCTGGACGAAGGAAGTCAAGATACGTTGACGCGTCGTCCATTGAATATTTTGTTAGGCATGCATTCATCGTCCCTTCGTTGTATATCTTCTGTCCCATGTGCGCTGATTCTCACCACAATCACTCCACTATAAGGCAATTCACTAACAAATTTTCAAGAAGGAGAGTGTTAACTAGTCCGGATGGCGCAACGGTTAGCACGTTCGCCTTCAACGCACTGGGCCCCGGTTCGATTCCGGGGATTTACGTGTCGGACTATGAGCCCACTCAGCTGTTAAATGAGTACCCATTAAGGGGTAAATAACTCGGTTGAGCGTGTTGCTGATCACATACCTCTGTACAAAAACCGTCACGATCTAGAAAATGAGATGATGCTAACTCATCTCGAGGCCGTGGTTCAAATTGGACTGTTGCGCCAGTTATTTATTTTATTTAGAGTGTTAACTAGTTTGCACAAATTTGCACTTAGCTATATGTCCTCCCTGAACGCTGGCTAAAGGCTGGTACTAACCTCTTCGTGCGAAAATGTTACACTTATCTCTCCCACGAAAAAGTGAAAACTTGCACACAGTACATTACCGAAACGCTCTACACGACACGTGAACGTCACTTCTAGTCAAAAGACCAGGTTTCATGCGAAATAAAGTGCAACGTAATTATTTTCGCGTGAAAATAATGATGTGGAGACTTTTTCCTTCAAAATAAATATGTCAGTACTGGAAGAGCAAAAATTTGTCGTGCGAACGCAACTTTTGACAGTTTTTTATGAGATTTCGCACGAAAAACTGATCTTAGTACCTAGCTTAACGGATGCGTCACACGTCGTCTTCATTGAGATGTGGGAGGTTTGTCAGCAATTTATCATACCGTTTCCGAAGTGCGTCCAACTTAAAAACCAAAAAGGATTCACACGCCCTTATAAACTTCTGTCATCCCACATCACAAAAAAAAACGGAAGTATGCCCCCCTATTAAGAGTTTCCTTTCGATGACATTGTGTTAGTGGATGTTCACACTGCGTGCGATGCTGAGCCGAGCCGAGCCGGGTCGAGCGATGCGATGTGGTGGGTGTTCACATTGCACGCCGTGCGATGCCGAGCCGAACGATGGCTTGCGATGCAAAGATGATCCGAGCGATGGCTTGCGATGCAAAGATGATCCGGGATGTTCACTGCACGCAATGATGGAGAGTAGAGACCAATTTAGTTCAAGGAATAGAATCTGTTCGACATCATGTCGTTTGTGCCTGACCCGGTAAATTTATTTCTGTTCGAAAACAGTGCTCTAAAAATGGAAGGGCGTCGCCATTAGGTGCATCCCATTAATGAAGAAAGGCCCAGTGTTGCTGAATTTCATCATCTCTTCCGCGACCTCAGACGAGAGGTTTCACAAGCGGATTGAGCAGCGGCGCACCGCTGTGTATAAACGCTAAAAGCGGCAGCCGCGGCGGCTTTAGGACGATGAATGTATAAACCACTCGACTTGCCGTTGCGGCCACCGCCGCGGTTTGGGGAGCGGCGAGATTGCATTTGAATTCAGTGTAAGAGCCGGTACACATGGACGTCCAAATGACGTGGGACGCCTCGTCACTTAAGCTCCTCCCTCTTTGATACCTATCTGCATTTCAATTCACATGATGCGATAGGACACAGCGTCACTCTGTATTATATAAGCCGGGCCACATAATAGCGAACCTGAATTTACAATTTATGTTATTTTTAGTTTTAAATAAACTGTTTTTTGGCCATAACTTCTAAAATATAAGGAATATCGCATTTTTAACACCATTTTCAGCCCCCTTACCCCCGTCCGAGCTGAGAGCTCCCTACCCACCATTTCGCTTTTTTTTCAAAATTAATTATCAATTGTAGTAGTCACGATCAACGATTAACAATGAATTAATTAGCACTTAAAAGTGATCCGCAAGCGAATGGCTTAAGAAACATCATACAAATCAGACATTGTGAACGTGTCCGTGTTCCGGGTTCGAATGTATGTGGGCCGGCTTATTAAAAATTGATATGCGGACGCGTGAAATGTCGCAGATAGGAGCAGAAACCAGCGCCAGGCGTCATTTGGACGTCCATGTGCATCGGCACTAAATATGTAAGCCGCCGGTTCTGATCTATGCCTTTATACGCAGCCGTGTCCGCTGCTCAAACCGCTTGTGAAACCACGTCTTCTAAATGGACCTTATTACGGTGGTAATAACCTTTCATTTGAGCCATACTGAATCAAAACCGGAGTCCAAAGCGTATATACCCTAGACTTGTACAGACCTAGTTGTGATACCAAAACTTCCAACTGGCAACGGCCATTGCATTAAAAGTGAATTTTCCATATAGTCAGTTTGAGCTGTGGGCGTGGATCCAATAACAAGTTTCATCGTTCATCCATTCAAATTTTGGATATTTACATTTGAACTAACGTTTATAGCGAAGGTTGTCGTTCATTCAATAGGGTCATGCCCATTCTCAAAATCAACTAACCCACCCACACTATAAATATTTGTCGCATTTTGCAAGTCGCTAGCATCATTGTATCGAAAGTTATCGCTCATTTGAAGTTTCATTTGTAGGGGACGTAGGGGTTGCTTGGGACGGAGCTTGGCCATTTCCAATACTCGTACCAACCAACTAAATCTAAATCCAAATATTTGAACCAAATTTCAAGTCGCTAGCTTCATTCTATCGAAAGTTATTGCTCATTTGAAATTTCATCTGTAGGGGTTCCTTCGGTCGGGTCTTGCCCATATTCAATACCAACCAACTATTTTAGATTATGCTACAAACATTTGACCAAAATTTCAAGTTTCTAACTTCATTCTATCGAAAGTTATCGTGCAAACGGACAGACAGACAGACAGATATGGCTAAATCGAATCAGGAGATGACCCTCATAATTTCCATGTATACACTGCCACACCGCCGCGCCTAAAAGTCTAGGGTATAAAAGCAGACATACATGCATTTTTTTCAGTGTGATCTTACATCAAATATTACTTTACAGCTCGTACTTGCACCATACTGGCTCCAAAAAGCTTCACATCGCAAAGCATCGCAAAGCCCATAAACTCCATCGCAAAGCCCATTAAATTCCATCGCAAAAAATCAGCAGCCGGTACTCGCACGAAAAAGCAAAGAAGTTTGTGAAAACATCGGGCCATCGCTCGGCTCATCATTGCATCGCGCGCAGTGTGTACACTCAAAGCGTGATTCCATTTAAAATTGAAGACTTTCCATTTTCTTGCTTTAAAAGCTTGCAATCGCATTGCATCGCTCGACCCGGCTCGGCTCGGCATCGCACGCAGTGTGAACATCCACTTAGGCGGCTTTTACACTATAAATGTTAGTTTACAAATATCTTTGACGCTCGATATTTTAAAAGAAATTTTATGAATGATATTAGCCGCCTTAGTGGATGTTCACACTGCGTGCGATGCCGAGCCGAGCCGGGTCGAGCGATGCAATGCGATTACAAGCTTTTAAAGCAAGAAAATGGAAAGTCTTCAATTTTAAATGGAATCACGCTTTGAGTGTACACACTGCGCGCGATGCAATGACGAGCCGAGCGATGGCCCGATGTTTTCACAAACTTCTTTGCTTTTTCGTGCGAGTACCGGCTGCTGATTTTTTGCGATGGAATTTAATGGGCCTTGCGATGGAGTTTATGGGCTTTGCGATGCTTTGCGATGTGAAGCTTTTTGGAGCCAGTATGGTGCAAGTACGAGCTGTAAAGTAGTATTTGATGTAAGATCACACTGAAAAAAAATGCATATATGTCTGCTTTTATACCCTAGACTTTTAGGCGCGGCGGTGTGGCAGTGTATACATGGAAATTATGAGGGTCATCTCCTGATTCGATTTAGCCATATCTGTCTGTCTGTCTGTCCGTTTGCAGGATAACTTTCGATAGAATGAAGTTAGAAACTTGAAATTTTGGTCAAATGTTTGTAGCATGATCTAGTTGGTTGGTATTGAAAATGGGCAAGATCCGACCGAAGGAACCCCTACAGATGAAATTTCAAATGAGCGATAACTTTCGATAGAATGAAGCTAGCGACTTGAAATTTGGTTAAAATATTTGGATTTAGATTTAGTTGGTTGGTATTGGAAATGGCCAAGCTCCGTCCCAAGCAACCCCTACGTCCCCTACAAATGAAACTTCAAATGAGCGATAACTTTCGATACAATGATGCTAGCGACTTGCAAAATGCGACAAATATTTATAGTGTGGGTTGGATAGTTGATTTTGAGAATGGGCATGACCCTATTGAATGAACGGCAACCTTCGCTATAAACGTTAGTTCAAATGTAAATATCCAAAATTCGAATGGATGGACGATGAAACTTTTCATTGGATCCAGCCCAACTCAAACTGATAGCTATAGCATTTTGCCGCCGCGATAGCTATCTGGGAAGACGTTGGTTTCTGCTCCTATCTGCGTCACTTCACGCGTCCGCATATCAATTTTTAATAAGCCGGCCCACATACTTTCGAACCCGGAACACGGACACGGTCACAATGTCTGATTTGTATGATGTTTCTTAAACCATTCGCTTGAGGATCACTTTTAAGTGCCAATTAATTAATTGTTAATCGTTGATCGTGACTACTACAATTGACAATTAATTTTCAAAAAAAAAAATTGGTGGGGAGGGAGCTCTCAGCTCGGACGGGGGTTTGTAAGGGGGGTGGAATGCTTTTAAAAATGCGATATTCCTTATATTTTAGAAGTTATGGCCAAAAAACAGTTTATTTAAAACTAAAAATGACATAAATTGTAAATTCAGGTTCGCTATTATGTGGCCCAGCTTATATAATACAGAGTGACGCTGTGTCCTATCGCATCATGTGAATTGAAATGCAGATAGGTATCAAAGAGGGAAGAGCTTAAGTGACGAGGCGTCCGGCGTCATTTGGACGTCCATGTGTGCCGGCTCTTACACGAATTCAAATGCAATCTCGCCGCTCCACAAACCGCGGCGGTGGCCGCAACGGCGAGTCGAGCAGTTTATACATTCATCGTCCTAAAGCCGCCGCGGCTGCCGCCTTTTGCGTTTATACACAGCGGTGCGCCGCTGCTCAATCCGCTTGTGGAACCTCTCGTCTGAGGTCGCGGAAGAGATGATGAAATTCACTAACACTGGGCCTTTCTTCATTAATGGGATGCACCCAATGGCGACGCCCTTCCATTTTTAGAGCACTGTTTTCAAACAGAAATAAATTTACTGGGTCAAGCACAAACGACATGATGTCGAACAGATTCTATTCCTTGAACTAAATTGGTCTCTACTCTCCATCATTGCGTGCAGTGAACATCCCGGATCATCTTTGCATCGCAAGCCATCGCTCGGATCATCTTTGCATCGCAAGCCATCGTTCGGCTCGGCATCGCACGGCGTGCAATGTGAACACCCACCGCATCGCATCGCTCGACCCGGCTCGGCTCGGCATCGCACGCAGTGTGAACATCCACTTAGGGAGAAGGTGTGCAAGCTTGTAAAAAAAAGTACTTGAAACAATCAACATTCATGCCGCAAATCTTTTCTTAGGCGGCTATTACACCATAAAAGTTCTTTGAAAATATCTTTTCTAAAAGATATTTGTAAAATACCGTGAACTAGAAACGGATCTGGAGAGTGTCATAAGCCCACAGAATCTGGTTGATTTGATGCTGCGATCATAACAAGATTGGGACGCAGTGAGCCGGGCGGTATGCACCATCCACAAAGAGCTCCAAAAAGAACTACAAATCGTAATGGCTGATCAGCCAGAGCCATCTCTGCGAGGTAATGCCGAAATGCAGTCCCGCAGGGGGAACGGCGGTGTTTTTGGGTTTAGTCGGGTATAAAATCCGGCATACTTGCTCAAACACAGCAGTGTCTTTGGAAGATTCCTACATCACCTCGTTTAAAAAAAAAAGGTCGGATCCGCACAATTAGATCATACGAACTTTTATAAAATATTTTACGTAGTGTAATATAGGAACTTTTGATGGTAAAATATATTTTGTGTATGTGTATCTTTCACAAAAACTTTTATAAATTATCTTTTACAAAAAACTTTTATAGTGTAAATAACCGCATTAAACGAAACTGTATTGGGTGGAGAATATTAACTGCACCCACAGACTGTCGAACACAAACATACCATGCGGTTCGGTTTTCTTCACATTTATATGAAGTGTGTGTGCCTTGAGCTATTCAGAGGACATTTGAACCTTGCCAGTCTGCGACCGAACTAAGAAGTAAAATTGTAAAAACAAAATAAAGGTCAAGTAGTCTTCTATTGGCCGCTGGCCACTAAGTGCCAGGCGCCCGAAAACACGATTGCAATGGTTTCCGGTTTCTTTCCACATAAATTGAACGGCAGCTTCGCCAAAAGCATTCCTTCTAAAATCCTCAACAGAGATCCTGCTCCCCAACTAACCTCCGGGACGTGACAGCTGCACGCCTGTCACTTGCACCGCCAAATTCATTATCAACAACGAATTCACGAACCTCGCTCCCAACTCACCTGTATTCGTAATGCTCATCGTAGTATTTATCTGAATAGTAGATATCCTTTGCAGTCATATTGGACGAGTTGTGCTCCTCTCCTTTATTTCGATAGTACTGACACCCACGAAAGATGTTCTCCAACGGACAACAGGTGTTCGAAACGATTCAAATTCCAAACGTCTTTACCGCCTGGCGTTTTCTGGATCTTACTCCGCTCTATTCCTAAAATAAAAAAAAAAGGAACCGCATCAGCATATCCGCACACTGACATTTTCGTCGAGACCACACGATGGACCAACTTACAAAAGGACTCGCGTCGCTTAGCGACTTTCTGGAATGTTGTTCGCCGACTGCTGGTCAGCCGTTGAACAGATCCTGGTGCCGCCAACTGGAAACTCACTTTAATGTTCCTTTTGTGCAAAACCGTGGATTGTTTTCACACAGCAATGCTTCACTTGGTGTTGTCGTATGTTTATCTGGTTGTGTCCACAAGAAAAAAGAACTGAACGTTGAAAATGAAAATAAATTTTGCGAAACAGAAACGCGCGACCTTCAATCTGTACGCCGGTTGCAATTCAAATACCCGGGGACAGTGTGGGTATTTCAAAAATCGTATGGCGTTTTACCGGTTCGATGTGTGTAGTGCCATATGATTATGGTGGAATCGGTTTCGCGCTGTTTGACTGTTGAGTGCGTTCAATGCAGGCAGTTGGAATTTTGAAAAGTTATTTTGTTGGGCCACCGCCATCTTTATCCTCAGGCCGGAGTGTCAAAGTAATAACGTCATGACAAGCAGTGAACCATATGTAAACAAAGTGAAAAACGCGTGCAGTCGACCTCTTGAAATCTGGTGATTTTCGTGCGTAAAAGTGATTTTAGTGTCGCGATTTTAAGTGCAATTGAAAGTAGTGCTTGTCACTGATATTTGGAAGTGAAAACAACGCAAGGTGCCGCGAACTTCCGAACAAAATGAACTGCTCGAAAGTGCGCGAGACATGAGTGTGGTTATGAAAGTGCGACACGAAAAATTTCGCATTTTTCGTTAATTTCCCGGTAATTTGGCTAGTGTGAATGGTGCAGCACTACTCTGGGACGAATCCTTGGGCCGGTGAGTTCAGCGGAAACTCCCGGAAGTGCCCCGAAAAGTGAATTCAAAGTGGTTGTCAAATGACAACAATACAGGTGTTTTCCGGCCTTTTCATCGGAATTCATAGGGTAAGTATACATTTTTTGTTGTGCTAAAATTTTAGTGGATTGATGCGCCCCAAAATGCGAATTTTGACGACGATGTTGACGAACCGGACGAAAGTTTCACCGCCAGGCATCTAGTCTTGTCAGATGCAGTGAAACTTTCGTCTGGCTCGTTAACAACGCGTTCAAGACCCGTATTTTGGGGCGCATCAATTCACTAAAATTTTAGCGCAACAAAAAACGTGTATTTACCCTATGAATACCGATGAAAAGGCCGGAAATCACCTGTAATGATGTCATTTGACAACCACTTTGAATTCACTTTTTGGAGCACTTCCGGGAGTTTCCGCTGAACTCACCGGCCCGAGGATTCGACCCAAGGTAGTGCTGCACCATTCACACTAGTCAAATTGCCGGAAAATTAACGAAAAATTCGAAATTTCCCGTGTCGCACTTTTTTAACCGCGCACTTTTCAATATAACATTTTACTCGATATTTCCCGGCACTTGACGTTTTTTTCGCTTTCGCACGGCACTGATAGCCACTTCTTTTATTTTCACTTAAAATCCCGACACTAAACTCACTTTTACGCACAAATAACGCGAAATTTTACCGGGCGACCGCGCGAGTTCACACTAGGTTGACTGCTTGTCATGTCGTTAGTGCTTTGACAATCAGCTGACACTCCGGCCTGAGAGTAAAGATGGCAGTGGTTGGGCGAAGGCGAAGGCAAAGCAGGAGAAAGATTGAATTTTAACTATATCACAGGCAATTAGATGTGTTTGACTGTAACTATATGTATGTAGCTAGTTGCTATGATCAATATATATATATATAAGCGCATACACACGCCGATCCATCGGCCGATATCGATATCGAGCAACGGATTGGCCAATCGATCGCTACGTGTATGGCAGGTTTTAGGCCGGCCGCATCTTGGACGTAGGCAGGGTAGCGCAGCGCAGCGCTCACATGGCATTGTTGTTGTAACGTTTGTCAAAATCTGATTTTACAGCAACAATGCCATGTGCGCGCTGCGCTGCCCTGCCTACGTCCAAGATGCGGCCGGCCTTGCAGCCGCCATACATTATCCGATCCGTCGCCCGATCGATCGGCCGATCCATCGGCCGATATCGATATCGGGTGACGGATCGGCCGATCGATCGGTGTGTATATGTATAGCCCTCATATACAATGCAATCCGTCGTCAGATCGATCTGACGATATTTTGATCGATTGCCGAAATTATCAAAAAAGCGGCTCCACCGCAAAAAAAAACTCCATTCTCGCTCGCCATCTCCAACCAAAGATGTAAAAAAAGAATAGGATTGGAACATAGCTCATAAATACATGTGAAAACAACGACAAAAAGTTTGTAGTTCATTGTCAATGCCTCGTAAAAAAAAGTGGGTCGCTGTAGTCAAATGTTAAAAGTTTTCCCGATTTTCAGCTCAAATGATTGAAATTTCAATTTTTCTTGTAATAGAGTGCCATTTAAATGCAATTTGTCGTGTATGTGAACCGTGTTCAAAAAAATATTCATTAGCTAAAACACCTTGAGGGCGACCGGTAGCGCAGTGTGTTGAGGCATCAGTCTCATGTTTGACTACCAGCGTTTCGGGTTCGAATCCCGTCCACGACGACGTTCGTGGCCATGGATTTGCAGGAGGTGCATGCTGGCAACTGCATTCTCCGAAACCAGTTTATGCCGTCGAAACGTCAACTGGGCCGCATGTAACAGTCGACGCGCTATGCCCCCAAGGGGTTGGGGCAATTGAGAGAGAAACACCTTTAATGAAAATTCGCAAGCAATTTCCTTCACTTCGACGCGGTCCTTTCGCTAAAAGCTAGCCTTCAATTTTTGCACTTTCTTTCGCCCTCGCCTTGACTACCGAAGCTCCACTTTCAGGAAAGATCTTGTTTTATTTTTTGTCCGTTATCCATTCCTCTCTACTTCCACTGTTCATGCCCCCCCCCCCCCCCCCCCCCCCTTTTCACCACAAGACATCACGGTCACGCACATTTTTCCACATTGCTCTACCTAAAACATATTTATGCTAAAAAAAATACAACTACAAACAAGTTCGCATAAAATAAAAACATTCCGATTTATTTATCTTCTATATCGATATCGTTTGAAATGGAACCACAGCTGAAAGATATTGTTGTGAAACTGACAACGAAAGCCCCGTTTGTAGCTGAACTCCCACTCGCGATTAACAATCTTGAAAGCGATGTCCTCGTACGGCGGTCCAGAATGAAATCTCAATATAGCGAAATCCTTGTTATCGTTGCATGGCGTCTACAGAGAAAAAAAAATAAAAAAACAATTTACCATAAAACGTAGATTAGTCATATAGTCAATCAATGTTGAATGAGTTAGCCACATGTAAAAATGTAGGATTAATTATGTCGTAAGACAAAAACATACCGAAACTCAGCCTACTTACCAAAAAGTATTGTGGCGTTGTATTCTTATCAATCAGATCCGGATAGAAAATATTAAATTTGTATCCTTGGACAATTTTCGGTGGCGGATTGTCCATATCGTAATGGGTCTGATTGTATTTATTCCATTCGAAGCCGGTGTGCACGCGATTAAAGTAGCGCGGCTTACGCGGTCGATATTTGTCAGACCAAAGGTATACCTGCGAATCGAGTTTCGTTTCGACGGAGAACTCGGCCTCGTCGTTGTTCATGCCCTTACGCGCCTCCTTGTCCATAATCATTTCTTCGCGACTGTACGAGATGCAATCGTCAGGTTCCTGTTCGAGTAGATGATTGCGTTGTATTTCCAATTTGTCCTCATCTTCCAGCGGATCGAGTGGAATGATGTCCGGGTCCTGAAATCACAAAATCGTTGAAAAGCCGACGGTGCAATTAATTGTGTGGGTACTACAATACTTACCAAATCACCTGGTTGCAGATACTTAGGACTGTAGCGTCCCTCGTCATAGAATCGGAAGCACGAGTTCAACATATCTTGGGCGTCATCTTCTGCCGTCGGTTCGTCGGGCTCGGACGGCCTGTCCTGACTTGCTTCGTCCATAGACTCCATAGGCTCCTCTTTTATTTCACCCGATTCGGCCGCTTCCATTTGTTCGCTCTTCAACAACTCCAGTTTATGTCGCAACATTTCCTGATGCTTGTCGCGCAGTCGGGCTCGGGCGTTGTGCGCCTTCAGTTGCGACAACAAACTCTCCCAATAGCCGATATCAACGCCATCGCTGTCGCCAGATATTTTCGCTTCAATCTTACTCTTGAGTGCGGACAATTCGCTGGCACTTTTCCCGCGGAAAATGTCCGTTACGTCGCGAGCGACACTCTGATGTATACCCTCTCGTCGCCCGGCCGCAGCGTGGAACTCTTGTCCCAGCTCCATTTTACGCAATTTCTGTAGTTCGTCCTGCACGATGACCGTCATATCGCCCCAGAATTCCGAGTTGTTGCCCTTCTCCAACTCAATGTACACATTGATGTCGACGAGGAGATCCTCCAAGTCCTGCAGACCGAGACCGTTTAGGAAAGTGTACGGTTCGTGCATTTGCATTTCGATGGTCTCCTCCAAGTTGGAGTTTGAGATGTACTGCGCCAACAGATCGATCGGTTTCGCTCGTCCGTCCTGAATACGAATCTTACTACGCAAACTGGCCTGCTCCAGATGAAATCGATCCTCCTGCCGTTCCCACTCCTCGAATTGGGCCGCCTCCTTGGAGCGTTGCATCAGAACCATTTCCTCCTCGCGCTTGAGACGCTCCAATTCGCGCTCCTGTCGTCGCTTTTTCACCTTTTCCAACTCAACTTTGTTTTCCAGCTGCTTTTTGCGATTCAGCACTTCGACTGCTTCGGGTGGAACGTTTTTTAAACCGTCCTTTTCCATTTTCTTCGACCAGACAAAGGTGGAGGTGAGATGAGCGTCGCCAAATGGATTGTCCTGATTTGTATAGTGTTGATATTCGGTGTCCCAGCCCATTCGCTCGCGTCGCTTGGCTTCTTTCAGCTGTTTCTCACGTAGGCGACGGGCACGTTTCTCCTCGGGCGTTTCCTTGGCTTTCGCTTCTTCTTTCTGCCGTTTACGTTCGAGGGCTTCTTTCAGGCGACTCTCTTCGAGACGTTTCAGGAGTTTAACGGATTTATCGCTGCACGTGGATGAGGCACTGGATGATCTGCAAGAGAGAGATTGATTTATAGTAAATAAATTGTGATTTATGAAATCCATTTCTGGCCACATTAGGGGCAGATAGCACAGTGCGTTGAGGTGTCAGTGTGATGTCTCATCATATCGGTTTCCGTGGGTTCCAATCCCGATGTGTTGCCTTCTCCCAGTGGCGACCGGAAGCTCAGTGCGTAGAGGCATCAGTGCCATGTCTGACTACCGGCTTTCCGGATTTGAATCCCGTCCACGACGACGTTCGTGGCCATGGATGTTTGTGTTGTCTTGTGCTTGCTAACGAAACGTCAACTAGACCTCTTAATAGTAGACGTGCTACACCCCTCAAGGAGTTAAGGTAAATTTGATGTATAATTTACGGCTGTGTAACTTAAAGTACATACCTTCGCTTCCTTTCTTTTGACTTCTTCCTTTTTTCCTTCTTGTGGCTATTGCGACTCCGGCTTCTATCCCGTGACTTATATTTGGAAGAAGATGGCTTCGAACGATCACGACCGCGGCTTCTACTTCTGCTCCTTTCTCTTCCTCGCCGGTGCCTGGATTTCCCATCATCGCTGGTTTCAGTTGAGTCGGATTCCGTATCTTCCGAAGAGGACGAGGAATCATTGTGCCTTTTTGACTTCTTGTGAAGTGATGACCTGTCAGTAAAAGACCGTCGCAAAGTTACCATTGCAGACTAATACGAGTTAATGAAATAGGCTTAATACTTTTTCGATTTCTTGGATTTTGGCATGGCTTATTAATGCGATAAATGAACGGAACTATTGTAAACGAAACAAACGATTACCAGATACAAGATACTCTTGACAACCGATTTGACAGCTCCACAATTGACACCTGGAATAGGCTGGAAGCGGTTGAAGTTTCGCATAGAATTTATTACCAGATGGACCCTGGAATCTCATTTGAATCACGGCAGGGACCGGATTCCGCAAGAGTGAATTTTTTTAGTGCGCACCGAAGAAATGCGATTGCGCAAGAGTGAGGCCCTAACCAGATTGAACGCAGAATGCAGCAGCAGCGGTAGAAGCAAGAACCACAACAGGTAGATCTGTCATCGCGACAGATCTAAGGCTGCGCGCAAGTTGGCACACGTTCGTGTGTCGCGTTCACGTGTTTTATGTCAAACGGTGTGAGTCTATGGTTTTCAACCAAAGACGAATCTGTCAATTTGGCAAATGCTCGGCTGTTGTCGTATCACCAAATTGGATTCATTATTGTGCGTTAACGCCAATAATTTAGTTTGAAATATGTGCTTAGAGCGCGTTGACACGATCAAACTACGGTTTGACAAACCACCTACTTGAACGTGTCAACCCCTTGTCAAACTGGTTTGATGTCTTATGCTTCTGTCAAATCGTAGTTGGACGGTGCTCAACTTTCCATCAAATGCTAGTTTGTCAAATCGTAGTTTGATCATGTCAACGCGCTCTTATGCACATCCTACTACTCTCCAGTCGTTTGTTTCGCCACTCAATTCTTACCTAATTATCCGTTTAAAAGCACAATAATGAACTCAGTTTGGTGATACGACAACAGCCGAGCATTTGTCAATTTGACAGATTCACATCTTTGGTTGCAAACCATAGACCCAAACCGTTTGACAGCAAACACGTGAAAGCGACACGCGAACGTGAGCCAACATGCGCGCAGCCTTACCCTTAAAGCGCGTTGACACGATCAAATTACGATTTGACAAACCACCTACTTGAACGTGTCAACCCCTTGTCAAACTGGTTTGATGTCTTGTGCTTCTGTCAAACCATAGTTGGACGGTGCTCAACTTTTCATCAAATGCTAGTTTGTCAAATCGTAGTTTGATCATGTCAACGCGCTCTTACTCTGTGCCTATTTCCTATCTGTTCAATATATATCTATGGATAGATAGAATAGTTTTCGAAGAAGTCTCGCTAATGAGGAAGCGCAAAGTCTGATGCCTGCTACAGATAGTGCACAGTGGCCCATCGCGATGGTGACTTTGATGGCCTCCATATCACACACCAAATGTCAATTCAAATATTGTCCGTCCACACAATGGTCTTCGATGGGCCATCAGGAAATTGCGTATAGTGAAAGTTGTTGCTCTGTGCGTCACGGCAGCTATAATCAAACGGATCGCGTACGACAGACGGTCGATGATAGTAGCATTGCGGTAATTGTGTAGTGGCCTGTCAACTTAAATCAGCTGTTCAAAGTTGTGTACGCGATGAGCCATCGCGTGGAGGAAAATGGCTCTCGAAGCCATTTGTGCCCATCCAATGGCCGATCGCTATTGACAGAAATGACGGTTACGCGGTATTGGCCACTGAACGCCATCCGCCCGTCCACACAATGGCGATGGCCCTGAATGGCCGGGGCTGGGACATTGTCTGTAGCAGGCATGAGAACGAAAAGGGGGATGCCATCAGGTCCAGCCGATTTTGATATATCGAGCTTTGAGAGTACTTTAAGAGCGCGTTGACATGATCAAACTACGATTTGACAAACTAGAATTTGATGAAAAGTTGAGCACCGTCCAACTACGGTTTGACAGAAGCACAAGACATCAAACCAGTTTGACAAGGGGTTGACACGTTCAAGTAGGTGGTTTGTCAAACCGTAGTTTGATCGTGTCAACGCGCTTTAAATACTTTCCTAGTGCATAAATGTAAAGGCCTCTGGTGTGAATCACATAAGGGTGTAGCTGGTGTATTTTGCGTAGTGGGCAGTAGGTAATGTTACGTTTACACTATCCCCAGATTACTTCATCTGCGGCGTAATATTACGTTTTCACTATCCCCAGATTACTTCATCTGCTGCTTAATCTGGGTGTGGTGAGTTTAAAATTGTATGTATTTGACAGTTCCAGATTACATCAGCCGGCGCAGATGAAGTAATCTGGGGATAGTGTAAACGTAATATAATCTGGGTGTGGTGAGTTTAAAATTGTATGTATTTGACAGTTCCAGATTACATCAGCCGGCGCAGATGAAGTAATCTGCGGATAGTGTAAACGTAATATAAGAGTTTGCATCGAAGATTTCAGCAAATAAATTGGCCTTATCTAGTGATTCACTATATATTTTCCCATCATGTACTAGTGGTGGAACGGAAGAAGAGCTGAAGTTATTCTTCACAGATTTAACAAGTGGCCAGAAGCCTTTGCTACCTTTTCGCTCGACGAAAACTTTTTGCCTGATTTTACTATCGAACTGAAATTTAGCCTCATTTGCAGGTGTTCCACGCAGAGTTGTAGACCTCTGTAACGGACGGTTTGGTGGGCATCCGAAGATGCCCGTGGGGACGGAGCCTAAGGTAGCATAATTGACCGTGAAGGTCGGGCCGTGCCATCTGGCGAAGAAAAAGGCCCCTCAACGAGCTAAGCAGCGGCCTATGCTTGCTGTAGCTCAGTTCGCGAGATGTGGGCGGGGGTTTCGCCGCTCGTTGCCCCTGTCCTTTACGTATTAACAAAAATTCATAGGCCTGGGGAAGACAACATAAACAGGGGAGGTAAAAATGGGGAATTAAAAAAAAAATAGTCGATGCGAATGGAATGGTTGCCGGACGGATCAGACGCCACACGGTCGCACCTGGGTCCGGGTGTAATGGGACCCTCGGCCGATGGTTTCGTACCACCAACAGATCACTACTCATCAGGTGCTGCCTCGATCTGCTGGTGGAAGCAGCACTACCAGACCATAATATGGTTCATTACAGGTGGTTCATTACACCTCTCTCAATTCAACACAGGGGCGTTATTGCCACTTCTTTTCTCGTAATAGCCTCTTTGTAATCTCTGTTAAACCAAGAGGTTGTAGTTGGTGCAGTCTCTGTTTAACCAAGAGGTGGTAGTTGGTTTGATGTTCTTAAGGTCGCCACCCATGAACGAGGACAACCACGACCAAACTTCCATCGAACCATCAAATATCAAAGAACGGTGGAAATAGGGGGAATTTTTTTTCCACACGTTCTATGAAATTTGATGGTTCGATGGAAGTTTGGTCGGGGTTGTGCTCGTTCATGGGTGGCGACCTTTAAAGCTATGCGGGATGAAGCAGTACATTCCGTATCAGATGATGTTTATAATAGATTTGCCAGTCGACGTTCTTCGTAGGGAAACAGTCGACCCAGTCCAGTTCACTGATGTATTGATTGAAAGCGGCACAATCCCCTTATTATAATGCCATGATAGTCTTTTGGTGGAAGATGGGCCTTTGGTATTCAGAGAGCAAGTAGTGAATTGGGTCGATATCGATTTGTGATTGGAACTTTCCAAAGGAGATGAAACTAATACTGAGTATATATCGGGATGTGAGGTGATAAACAAGTCCAATAGGTTGGCGTTTTGATCTTCTATATCAGGTATTCTGGTTGCGGAATCTTCCTGCTGGGCTTGTGGACGAAGAGTACTTAATCCATTTAGTACTGTGTTCATTGAAATCGCCTGCCAAGGCGATTTCTGATGAAGGGAATTTCTCTAATAAATAGTTGAACCAAGGAATGTGAATGACAATGGCCACGTTTAGACCGTGGAACTAGAAGGCGATTTAACTAAATCATTTTACTGTTAGTACTTGTTGGTGGAGTGTTTATATCGACCATACGGAGAGGTACTTGCTCGGTAACTTCTGAACCCATCCATCGGATCACTACGCCTATGTTGGGTCCAATGAAGAAGAAGACACAGGAAGTAGTCATATCGAAAAATTTGGGAACCATTCGCCCATATGTGGTTGCCACACGACCACTATTACATTTTAACAAATGGCGTAGGTGATTATATTTTTGGGGACTGGAAAAATTTGGCGCTAGTTACGAAATTTATTAGGCCGGCCGCATCTTGGAAGTAGGCAGGGTAGCGCGCACATAGCATTGTTGTTGTAACAATTGTCAAAATCTGAATTTACAACAACAATACCATATGCGCGCTGCGCTGCGCTGCCCTGCCTACGTCCAAGATACGGCCGGCCTTATTGTTGCAAGTATGAATATTGTTTAACGTTCGCAACAGACGATCGATCAAACCATTCGTGACCACCGTCGAACCACATGAACTTCATAGGACGTGCTGAATGAAATTTTCATCACTTCCACTTTTTTATAAACGTTTTTAGGGCCGATGCAGTCGCTATGGTGCTCAGTTTATTTTATATTAATATATTCGCCACAGCAATCGTACCGAACCGTTCGTCACTACACGCAATTGAGAAAGTAGTTTCACACTACAGGCGAAATCACTTGATTTGGCGGGTTGTGTGAACTGCAAAATCACATTTGTTTGGATCTCACATTTACATACAAAATTATCTGACCAGATTTGGCCCTTTCTAATTAATTGACCATTAGTAAAAACAAAACTTTCCCACTTTCTTTCAACCACACATCACACTTTAAACGCCACGCCACTGAAACAAAAGTAAATCAGCTGATAACCCACGTGGGCAACTTTTATTTTCATTTGATGGCTGATGGACCGCGAGCAAAAACATTTAGTTTCCGAAAAAGATCTTTAGGCTGCGCGCAAGTTGGCACACGTTCGTGTGTCGCGTTCACGTGTTTTATGTCAAACGGTGTGAGTCTATGGTTTTCAACCAAAGACACGAATCTGTCAATTTGGCAAATGCTCGGCTGTTGTCGTATCACCAAATTGGATTCATTATTGTGCGTTAACGCCAATAGTTTAGTATGAAATATGTGCTTATGCACATCCTACTGCTCTCCAGTCGTTTGTTTCGCCACTCAATTCTTACCTAATTATCCGTTTTAAAATACAATAATGAACTCAGTTTGGTGATACGACAACAGCCGAGCATTTATCAATTTGACAGATTCGCATCTTTGGTTGCAAACCATAGACCCAAACCGTTTGACAGCAAACACGTGAACGCGACACGCGAACATGAGCCAACATGCGCGCAGCCTTACACTATGGGAATTTGAAATACATAGAGCGAAACTACACTAAATTTTGAAAGCAATCAGGGTATTTACCTGAGAACCGACACTCAACTTTGTCGAGAATTTCATCTGTTTCGCGCAAACTACAACTGCACACCATATTTCAGTGATATTTACACGATTTTGCACATTGAATCAACTTACTGAGTACACTAAATCGACACTGAAACATTAATTTACAGTTCCGGTGGCAATTACAATTAAATTAACCGCGTTTTCACTCAAAAATCAATCAATTTTCACTGATATCACACAATTGGATTTCAATCAGCACGAAAATGACGTCTAGAATTGTCATCAAAAGTAAAAACAGCTGATGGTAGCCAAAAAAAGAAAACAACAGTTTGGTTCCCTACACATACAGCACACACATACGTTGGTCTCCATCCTCTTCTTTTGTATATCAATGGTTGGGTCTAAAGTTCCGATAAACATAGCTACTTTTTCGACCCCGTTTCTGCCAATAAACGCAACTGGTTTCACTTAAAAGAATCTGCGCTTTCATTTCAAACTTCCATTCAATATTTTATTTACTTCCAGTTTGTTTTCCAGTTCATACACCGGCCGCCATTACTTCCTCGACAAATTCCCTTCATCTGGCAACCCAATCTCGCCACACATACGCCATCTCCATCACATCGGCTGAGGAAAATTGTCAAATCTCTTTCTTTTATAGACATACGCCATTGCGGGCGTGT
Source organism: Chloromyia formosa (assembly GCA_964017055.1). Lineage (NCBI taxonomy): Eukaryota > Metazoa > Arthropoda > Insecta > Diptera > Stratiomyidae > Chloromyia > Chloromyia formosa. The sequence continues at coordinate 22,113,999 of OZ024816.1, read as the reverse complement.
TGTATTTTTAAAATCGTCGGTTGAAAATCACCCAACATCCAGAATGGTAGGTGCATTATCTCACTAAAAATCGCGTAGAACGAAAGATGGCACCGCAACGGTTTCGTGCGTTCAATTATTTTGTGTACAAAGTGCAAGATTGGCGAGAAAATCGACTTGGAATTCTGTGGAAATTTTCCCCGGTCGTGGTTCGTTCGTTTGGAACTCATTGCATTCGTGGTGAAATTTCTCACGGGCCTCCCCGCACCGACCCGCCGTGATGATTTCTAAAGAAAAGTGTCGTGACGATGTTGACGATTTGGCTGGCGTTTTTGCTAGAATGGGCTGCGGGACCTTTTCCGGGAACCTCACGGAGCTGAAATATTGTTGAAAGCGAGTGTTTCGGTGCCATTTGTATGTGTAGAAGTTTGCGCGATCGACAAAATGACGGCCTCCCTCTCAGGTGCCACAGCGGCACTCGATTGGCTTTCAAGTGTTCGGAGCATACGAGGAAGAAGGATTTCATGATGTGCTGTTTTCTTTGCAGGTCAATTTCACTGTAGACGAAATTCGTACCTTGATGGACAAAAAGCGGAATATCCGCAACATGTCCGTCATTGCTCACGTCGACCACGGAAAGTCTACCTTGACCGATTCACTGGTGAGTATTGTGACCTGCGTCCACTTGGACGTTTGTGGCGGATCGATAACGCATTTGCGGATTTCTCGTGCTTGCAGGTGTCGAAGGCTGGTATTATTGCCGGAGCCAAGGCCGGTGAAACTCGCTTTACGGACACGCGTAAGGACGAACAGGAACGATGCATCACCATCAAGTCAACGTGAGTATTGCAAGAAAAAAAACCTACCCCAAGAGTCCTTTGCCTATGTCCAACTGATGAAAGCAGATGACGAGACTGACACGGACTCGGCCGAGCAATGTTGTATTTTTCAACGGCGTTCACATGTCGAGTCTGTCGGTAGATGATTCTGGCAGCTGATGGATGCCCCAGGGCAAAGCCCTCGATCATCATTTCTCTGTAAACTAAATGTGACTTTCTCTTGCTCCTGGCAGTGCCATCTCTATGTACTTCGAGTTGGAGGACAAGGATTTGGCCTTCATCACCCATCCCGACCAGCGTGAAAAGGACGAGAAAGGTTTCTTGATCAACTTGATCGATTCGCCCGGGCACGTCGATTTCTCATCGGAAGTAACAGCCGCTTTGCGTGTAACCGATGGAGCTCTTGTCGTCGTCGATTGCGTTTCAGGTGAGTCCTAGCACACATGTTTTCCACCCCAATTGTTTGTCTTCGCAAAATGTCTGCAAATGTGCAAATATGGCGATGAATACCAAGTGGCCAGCTGTGTCTTATGGCCCGTAAATACACAGAAAACAGTTGCAACAGCGACCGCCATTCACACACGTTCATCGTCACAACCGGTTTTTTTTTTTCGTGTATCTTATCCGCTCTCTTGATGGATGGTGATAAGTGGATCAAAAACTTCAGCTAATGCTTTCGTAGCAAAATCACACGTGGCACGGTTTATCCGCTGGTCGAAAAACAGCATACCATGTTGGGAGTTTCCCGGAAAATCTCTTCGACACAAAGTGCGTCGTGACATTTCCGAAAATTGTGAAATTGCAATAGACACGCGTCATCGCGATGGTAAAAAAAATCGATAACTGCTGAGTCACGTGTCAAGGACGGATGCACTGTGCTGGAGCTATTTGCCTATTCGTCCCTGTCATGTGTGGGGGATGTGAGTGTGAACCAAGGGGTGACGAGTAGGGGGTTCTTTTGATGTATGGGAAATTCGTTAACGTCATTTTCGAGGAATCGTATGACGACAGACAGGCGGTTGAATGAATGGGAGGTCCGTCTATTATTAGCCTGGGGGGTGAGCGATGGATGACGTTGCGACCATCCAATGGGATATTTTCCGTGGGAGTGCTTTTTGCGGAGGTTGCTTTGTAGGAGGACGACAATAGATAAGATAATACGGTATGCGAGACATTGTTGAACAAAGACGTAGTGGCATCAATTTCCGGATAGTTTAATGCGTGATGGTTGTCGGGATGTAATTCAATTATGTAACAGATTCAGATAGGTCTCGAACGATAGTAGCGCCTAGTCCATGTTAAGGCCGTAATTGGTGATGACAAAGCAGATTGTGCCAGCTGATGACAAAATTGCATGCTTATCAGCGTGAAATGCGCACAATGGCGACGAACAATAGCTGCGTTTGTTTTTGTGTTAACGTGTGGTGCAGGTTATTAAAAAAAAACATTGAAATTTTTGTGACACTTGGTTTCATTCTGCACACCAACTAGTATGCGTCTGTAGCTGATCTCGGCAACGCACCGGGCACTTTTGCTGCTCAAAACACGGTCGTTTGAGCTTCAAGCCCCTCAGCGGAACAAATACTTTTTATTCTCAAATTCCCTCTAATTCCTCCCAAGCTTAGTGGTTTCGTATTCGTACGGATAGAAGCACTCATCAGGTCTTGCATCTTTGCAGCTATCCGTGTGCAAGACGACCAGGGAAGTGTGCGAATTTTGTTAGTACAAGCCGTGAAGGCGTGATTTATGCGCGATTCACGACGCCAATAGGCGTTGCTACTACAACAACAACTAAAAAGAATAAGTGTTTAATGGGGCGTTGTATGGGAGCAGTACATGGAAAGTTTCCGTAGGAGTTACCTGAAAGCTGCAAGTTTTCGTAATTTTCTGGCCCGAAACAATATCAAATGAAGAGCTAAGTCGGCGTACGGGTCAGATGCCAATCGACGAATTGATATGCAGGCGAAAATGGCAGTGGATAGGTCACACATTGCTTTGCATGCCCATGAAATGGAACCCCATTTCCTCGAATCACATGGCGTCGATCTGTGGCAAAGGAGTGTCAGGCACTGGGTAAGTCTTTTGGGGAGTTGCGCCCCCATTGCCCAGAACAGGAACAGAGTACGATGGCGCGCAGGAGTAGTTGACGCGCTATGCCCCGCTAGGGGTTAAGGCAAAGTAGTAGTAGTACTTCCGAATCAACTACCTTTCTCACATCCATGTCGGAAGGGACACGTTTTGGACTTTAGCAACTAGACTAGGCAACGGGAATGCAATCATTAGTCTCAACAGCTACGAAAACTATTTTCTGGGTTGTTGTAGCGGCGCTTCGAGCTCAGATATAGGTGTGTGATGGGGTTCTCCCATAGCGCAATAGGAGTTAAACGCGCGGGGCTGCTGGACAAACAAAGATGTGCTCAACGTCGTGTGGAGCGAGGCTACATGCTGAGCAGGAGTTTTTGACTTCACTGTCGATGCGGGATAGGTATGAATTCAGACGCGAGCACCAACAAGAGCGGAGTTGATCTCTGTTCCAGCTGATGACGTCCTTCAGTTTAAATATTTAGTTGCGTGACCGTTATTTCGGGGCGACCGGTAGCGCAGTGTGTTGAGGCATCAGTCTCATGTTTGACTACCGGCGTTTCGGGTTCGAGTCCCGTCCACGACGAAGTTCGTAGCCATGGATGTGCAGGAGGTGCATGCTGGCAACTGCATTCTCCGAAACCAGTTTATGCCAAGAAACGTCAACTGGGCCACATGGAACAGTTGACGCGCTATGCCCCACAAGGGGTTAGAGCAATAGAGAGAGTGACCTTTATTGGCAATAACGGCTGCACAACGTTTTGGCATTGAATCAACCAAGCTCTGGCATCGACTTAGCGGAATTTCGCTCCAGGACTCCTTAATCACATTCCAAGTGATTCGTTGCTGGTTGGCTTGGCAGCAGCAACTGCTTTTTTTTTTACATCAGCCCACAAATTCTCAGGTTGAGATCTGGTGATTGCACAGGCCACTCCATGACGTTCACTGAATGCTCTCTGAACCATTTCTTCGCTTTCTTGCTGGTGTGGTGTGGTTATGGACCAACACGTTTACGTTGAAATGATTGAAAAAATTATGCTACCTTATGCAGAGTACGAGATGCCTTTGCTGTGGGTCTTTCAACAAGACAACGACCCCAAGTTGTCTTCTGTTCAGTAAGACATACTGGGCTGTGGTGATAACACAAACATTGATTATTTGTGTAACTCAGTATAGACTCTAATTCCGATGTTTCACTCACGAAGCATATACTCCAATTATTCAAATTCTCTGCCAAATGAGGAATTCATGCCATGGAGCTTTTAGAACAGAGTGGAATGATTTGACTGACTCCGAATATAGGGTTAAAAAAGTGAAAAAAATGGGGCCGCCCACCCCAGGCTGGCAACTCCGTTTTCATGGAAAATAGTGGTCCGATCTGGCTGGTTCGAATTAAAGGGCATTGTGTGGTCGCTGACTTCGAATCGAGGGCAAAAAATAAAGGAAAAACCTGAATTTTTAAAAATTACGACTTTTATTGAATATGTTATTTACCAAGTTTCAGACTCTTTGCATGACTTTTTTTGAACGACTCATTGGAAAGAGTCGGAGCTTATGTGCTGGCGCAGTGAAAAGAGTCATTATGCCCATCACTAGGTGGAAGTGGCACATCGCATGCCGCTTGGAGCAATGCATTCTAAATTTGTTGTTGACGCACTATGCCCCACAAGGGATTAGGGCAATTGAGAGAGTGAGAGATACTGTCAATGTACTGTTAACATAGTGTGAATGCACTGTTAACATACTCTTAATCTAGTGTTAACATAACTGCTAATATACTGTTAATTTACTGCTAACATACTGTTAATTTACTGTTAACATACTGTCAATTCACTGTTAACGTACTGTTAATCCACTGCTAACATGCTGTCAATGCACTGTTGACATACTGTTACGCCCGTTTCACATTGTCCGGCTAAAACCGGACCGGCGATTTTTCTTAGAGGAGTTATGCTGCTCTTGAACTTCTCTAAAAAAAATCGCCGGTCCGGTTTTAGCCGGACAATGTGAAACGGGCGTTAATGCACTGTTGACATACATACGTTAATGCACCGGTAATGTACTGTTAACATAGTGTTAACCTACTGTTAATGCACTTTTAATATAATGTAAATGCACTTTTTGCATGTCGTTAATGTACTGTTAATGCGCTGTTAAGGCAATGTTAATGTACTGTTAATATTGGCTAGGTTTCACTTCATGTCCAAAAAGGTCCCTCTATCCTGGGAAAAGGAACCAAAATAATTTCAACAATAATCCAGTGCATTGGTCTGATCACCCCAATCAGAAGATACCCATATTGACGTAGTTTCATTTCATGTCCAAGAAGGTCCTTTTTTCTCGACCAAAGAACTTGAAATGCCATCAAAGGTAGTCTCATCACCCCCAGTTATATGGTACCCATCCTGCCTACATATCACTTCATCGTCAATGTCATTTCGTCCTAGCCAAAGCACTCGGAATGTCTAGTGCATTCGCCTCATGACACTCAGCCACTAACATCCAGCCAACATAATTGACATGGATATGTCTTATAGCTGGGGGTCATCCTAAAAATCTGTCCGTCACTCGAAATGTCTGTTTTTCTACTCGGGGGGCCAGAAGAGGAAACAAGCCCATTGAAAATTTTTCTTTTCTGGTTGTGCATGTCGTCTGAGTGAAGTGGTCATTGTGCATGGCTGTTGCTTGTAGATCCGCGCGGGCGGCGCGCTTGCGGGGATCCTGTGTGTACATGTTGGGATGTTGATTTGATAGCGATAAAGGTGACGTTGTGGACGGCAAGAAATAACATAGTGTACGGGTGAACGGGCGGACTTTCAATGACCTTCAATTTCCGCCAATTTGCATTCATCATTTAATAAAATAGCCCGTGTTGTACTATCTGAATCACAAGGGTCCCAGTCTCAGAAAAAGTAGGAAGTAGTCAGTTCGACTAACATTTGGACATGCGCAGACGCAATTTGAGAGAGTATACCTAGTTCCCGCCCCCCGAAGATGAGCGAGAACGGATGAAGTTCATTCGAGCCAAATCGAGTGATCCAGCGACTGTGTTTGTGCATTTGCTATGGCGGCGATTTGAGGTCTGACTGGTCCACAATGTGGGCCCCACCACACGTGCAATAAACATATAGAACAAAGTGGCGGACTTATACTAGGCGAGTTAGAATCTCTCAAGCCCCGAAATAAAGAAATATTCGTCGCAGGATGTTATAGATCCGGGCAGCTCATCGTGATATGGTGTACATTCAGAGGTCTGCAGAAGATCAAATGCCCCCCCCCCCCCCCCTTCTGCAAAAATTCCAAAATTTTTCGTGTGCATTCTCTTTGTGCGTGTGTTGGAATGTTTTGTTTACTTTTGTTAGTTTCCCTTTCTGTTTGCCGGACACAATCGCATAGAGTAGCACGACGCACGCGTTACTTGAGAAACGGATTGTGTGTGCCGGACCCGGACTGTTGATTAAAGGGGCGGGATGAGGCGGATAGTGTGGGAGCGATTTTGCAATAGATACACAAACACAATACAGGTCCGATTGGGAAAAGATGGTGGGAAGCGTGATTGCGATTAGCAGAAACTTACTCAGAGAAATGTCGATAGGCTGCAGTCTGCAAACTGTACCAAACGGCTAGATGGAACAGGGTGCACGAGAGGAGGTGAATATTGCACACACGCGATGCAAACGAAAACGAAACGATCCCGCGAGAGAAAGGAGCCCAAGCGGACAGGACAAAGCAAAGCAGAATTTATGACGAGTATCTACACTGCCACAAGATACATCGGTTCATGGATATGTCTTATGCCTAGCGAAAGCGTGGGACGTGTTTTTTCGAATGATTTCATCCAGTATAACTAAACTGGGATCTTTATAAAACTTACGTCGATATCTTTATCACAACAGGTTCCACGCAGTCGGTAGTCATAGACATATCCATGTTCCGATGTATCTGCATGCAGTGTAGATATTTTGTATCTTTTTATCCAACCATTATCGCAATTATCACACACAATAATCTTGCACAGAATGCATATCACACATTTAACTGTTTATGCATCTATGTTCATCCCCTTCCCTCCGCAATACCCCTCAAACACACCACAACACATCAATTGCATACCCCAAACCACACCCCCATTACTCCATCCTACGTATAAATTCAATGTCTCATTCTCGAACATGCTAGCGAAACTCCTTCAGAATCATGTCACTTGCCTGATCGCTTTTTTGGTCGGTCGCTTTTTTCTGTCGCTTTTTATATGAATAGCCTCCCAATATACATTTTCCTGTTAATTATCGTATCAACTAGTACCGGAAAAGCACTTTTGTCTATTGTTCCAAATGATGAAAGCAGATGACGAGACTGACACGGACTTCGCCGAACAATGTTGTATTTTTCAACGGCGTTCACATGTGGAGTCTGTCGGTAGATGATTCTGGCAGCTGATGGATATCGATACCCATAATAGACAAAGTGCCGTCACAGTCTCAATTCATGAAATTATAAAAAGTTGGAGAAACCGAACGAACAAGTGTTAGCCAAGGAGGAAGGCCTCGTCCATTGTTCGAAATGAAATAAAAAAAGAACACAAAAATCTTCTGCATTTATTTCGGGCGGCCGGTAGCTCAGTGCGTTGAGGCGTCAGTCTGATGTCTCATGCTACTGGTCAACTACAGGTTGAGAATCCCATCTACATCGTGGCCATGAATGTTTATGTTGTCTTCTCGCTGTGGTGGTGTGGGGCGTAACAATAAGCCACAAAATTTTCCACTTGTCACAGATATGGGGCTAAATGGGCAGAAGGTACATGCTAACAACATGCATCGTCCGAAACCAATCTATGCTAAAAAAAAAATAAATGAATGTTGTCAGGTCGGTCGGTAGAACTACCTTTTTTCGCTCCTTCGGCACAGTGACGTAGCTGCCCGGTCGTTCAATTTAAGCATGGCACATTGTGAAGTAGAATACCCAACCTGCCTTCCCGACATTGCACATATCCACGACCATAGACAATTATGGCCCAGTCTTTGTGCCCATCGCTACTTGGTATGATTTACATTTGCTTTCTTGCTTCTTTCTAAAATATTTGATCATCTCTCCAATCTAACGTTTTGAAACGATTCCAATTCTTCCTCTCTATTTTTTATTTAACAGGTGTGTGCGTACAAACCGAGACCGTATTGCGTCAAGCTATTGCCGAACGTATCAAGCCCATTCTGTTCATGAACAAGATGGACCGTGCCTTGTTGGAATTGCAATTGGATTCTGAAGAATTGTACCAAACTTTCCAACGTATCGTTGAAAACGTCAACGTTATCATTGCCACCTACAACGATGATGGCGGTCCAATGGGTGAAGTGCGTGTTGATCCATCCAAGGGTTCGGTCGGTTTCGGTTCGGGTTTGCATGGCTGGGCCTTCACCCTGAAACAATTCTCCGAAATGTATGCCGAGAAGTTCAAGATTGACACCGTGAAATTGATGAACCGGTAAGTGAGTGTGCCCGATTTTTTCGCATGGGAGTATCTAATTCGCTTCTAGCACATGTAGTGCCACACATAGAATTTCAGTTCGTTTCGGATTCCCATTCGATCGTACTAAATTCGGGGATTGTTTGGCAAGTGCATTGAATAGAAGTAGAGTGAAATTTTCTCGGATCTTTTGTAACGCTGTCCTGCGACCTCTATCCTTATGTCTGGTCGGGATATGCTGAAGATTGATCGGTACAATATAGAAATCCAGAAAAGCAATTATGAAAATAATTGCTGCGAAAAATTTGGGCCAATTGTGTTGATTATTTCTGTTTGCAGTTTGTGGGGAGAGAACTTCTTCAACGGCAAGACCAAGAAATGGTCTAAACAAAAGGACGCCGACAACAAACGTTCCTTCTGCATGTACATCTTGGATCCAATCTACAAAGTCTTCGATTGTGTCATGAACTACAAGAAGGAGGAGATTCCAAATTTGCTCGAGAAGATTGGCGTCACCCTCAAGCACGAAGACAAGGACAAGGATGGCAAAGCCTTGTTGAAGGTCATCATGCGTTCGTGGTTGCCGGCTGGTGAAGCTTTGCTTCAGATGATTGCCATCCATTTGCCATCGCCAGTCGTTGCGCAGAAATATCGTATGGAGATGTTGTACGAAGGTCCACTAGACGATGAGGCCGCCGTTGCCGTTAAGGCCTGCAACCCAGACGGTCCACTGATGATGTACATATCGAAAATGGTACCGACCAGCGACAAGGGACGTTTCTACGCTTTCGGTCGTGTTTTCGCCGGCAAGGTTGCCACTGGCATGAAGGCTCGTATCATGGGCCCCAACTATTTGCCCGGCAAGAAGGAAGATTTGTACGAAAAGGCCATCCAACGTACAATTTTGATGATGGGACGTTACGTCGAAGCCATCGAAGATGTACCATGCGGTAACATTTGCGGTCTGGTCGGTGTCGATCAGTTCTTGATCAAAACCGGTACCATTTCAACATTCAAGGATGCTCACAACATGAAGGTAAGAATGCGAACCTACTTCGACCCGGTTTCCTAAGTCTCGAAAGCCAATTTCAATGATGATAATTTTTCACAGACCTGTTCTGAATAATAGTGAATGATATTAGAATTTCTGATCCTTTAGCATATTCACGCTAGACTTTAGTACAACGTTGCGTAGACAATGGTGATTAATTTGCACCATCCTCTCTTTGTGCGTTCCAGGTCATGAAATTCTCCGTCTCGCCGGTCGTGCGTGTTGCCGTCGAACCCAAGAACCCAGCTGATTTGCCAAAACTCGTCGAAGGTCTTAAGCGTCTCGCCAAATCCGATCCTATGGTTCAATGTATCATTGAAGAATCTGGTGAACATATTATTGCCGGTGCCGGTGAATTGCATTTGGAAATTTGCTTGAAGGATTTGGAAGAAGATCACGCCTGTATCCCGTTGAAGAAGTCCGACCCGGTTGTATCATACAGAGAAACAGTTAGCGAGGAATCGGATCAAATGTGTCTGTCCAAGTCACCCAACAAGCACAATCGATTGTTCCTGAAGGCGTGCCCCATGCCAGACGGTTTGCCCGAAGATATTGACAGAGGCGATGTCAGCTCACGTGACGACTTCAAAGTTCGTGCACGTTACTTGGCTGAAAAGTACGATTACGATGTAACTGAAGCGCGTAAGATCTGGTGCTTCGGACCCGACGGTACCGGACCAAACTTCATCCTTGATTGCACCAAGGGTGTGCAATACTTGAACGAAATCAAGGATTCCGTCGTGGCCGGTTTCCAATGGGCCACCAAGGAAGGTGTCTTGTCTGACGAGAACATGCGTGGTAAGTGTCTGGACAGAAGCTTGATGTGTATTGATAACTAGCCCAGCTTTTCATGATGACAAAACTCGATACCGATATACCATGAGGTTTAATCACATAGCTCAACAGGACTGATGATAAAACTCGACTGGCTATCACTCGTAGTTCTGCCTTTCTTCGAATTGCACTAATCGTTTCTCTCCATTTCCCCCCGCAGGTATTCGTTTCAACATTTACGACGTCACCCTCCATGCTGACGCTATTCATCGTGGTGGCGGTCAAATCATTCCAACTGCTCGTCGTGTCTTGTACGCTTCCGTGATCACAGCCAAGCCACGTCTCATGGAGCCCGTGTACTTGTGCGAAATCCAATGTCCCGAAGTCGCCGTCGGTGGCATCTACGGTGTATTGAACAGACGTCGTGGCCATGTCTTCGAAGAAGCTCAAGTTGCCGGCACACCTATGTTCGTTGTTAAAGCTTATTTGCCCGTAAACGAGTCGTTCGGCTTCACCGCTGATTTGCGTTCCAACACTGGCGGCCAAGCCTTCCCACAATGCGTGTTCGATCATTGGCAAATCTTGCCCGGAGACCCGATGGAACTTGGTACGAAACCATACCAAATTGTACAGGATACACGTAAACGTAAGGGTCTGAAGGAGGGACTTCCAGATCTGGCCCAATACTTAGATAAATTGTAAAAAGTATGTTTCAATGTGAGAGCGGGCGCGTAGACTGGAGGGAAAAATGCAGCTGGCTGGATTATTTTTTATTTCGTGAACATCAACAGCAATGCGAGACGGCATCAATCAGTACAGCAGCAGCAACAACAGAAAACAACAAAAGATTATCTTATGTTAAAATTTTTTTATTAATAATTTCTATTCGTATATAAAAACTTTTCGTTTGTATTCGAAAACTAATAGAGATCAACATGCGATAAATACGGATAAACATTTTCTTTTTTAATTATTTATCAAAAAATTTTTTTTTTAATTTAAATCTACACGTTAACACGTGTTAGGATTATGTGATGGGCGGTGTATTACAGCATATACTCTGCTACTCCTATAAATGGACAGAGTTGACTCTGGTGAATACACAACAAATATAAACAAATTAAACTCACAATAAAAGTCTATAGCAAAAATTGTATCATGACTAGTAGTAACAAAAAGCAAAGTATACCGCATGCTGTTAAAGCGGCAAGAATAAAAAAGGAAAAGTATGAACGAGAAACGAAAAAAGGGATTTGCGCATTCATTGCTGGAAATTATGGTTTAGTTTTTTCTGGCTTAGGCGTTTTGGAAGTTCTGGGTTGGTATGCCAAAAAGAGGAATTTGCGATTTCAGGATGCCGGTAGTGTTATTTTACTAAGGAAATGGAAGTGGATTTGAAAGTTCTGTTGGTGTACTTTATTTGGTTGTAGTGTGGTGAGAAATGAAGTGTAACTACACTTGGTATCTAGTAGTCATGGTTGCCAATTCAGGAACCTACTGCGTACACCGGACAGGGAGCCTGTTCCACGAAACTTTGCAACTCCGAACTTTGCATTTTGCACTTTAATCACTGTAGCGCAACGGCCCGTCGTCGGACCTTGGACGTCTGGATAATCTGGATAGTCGGTCAAATAATGAAGATAATTGGAGGAAAATTATCCAAATGGCCAAGGTCCGACGACGGGCCGTCGCGCCACAATGATGAAAGTGCAAAATGCAAAGTTCGGAGTTGCAAATTTATTTCGTGGAATAGGCTCCAGGTCGACATACTCCGCAATCGAAAAATGATATCGAAAAATGATCAGTATCGGAGAATTAAAAAACGAATCCAGATCATGGTTCCTTTAAGTTCAGGTCGGAGCAGTTGAAAAGTAGTTCCGTCTGTCTGTATCGGAGAGAGAGAATTAAACTATTGATTAGATTAGGTGATGTGACATATACGATGTCGATACGTTATATTGTGGTGTAGGATGAAGTGGAGTAATTTTTCAATTGGAGTTTATTGATTTTGGGTGGGGTGAAGCTTTTCGCATTTTGTTGTGTTGTGGGTGGTCGTGGCCGATGATGAATTGGAGGTTTTTTTTTGGGTCGGTGATTGCGAATCTGAAGTCCAAATGGCAAAAAACCAAATGGGGGATCCAGAATGGCAACACTTTTTTTTATAAACGCGGCCAATTTTGCTGGAAAAAACTGATAGGGGGTCAATTGGCTCTGAAGTCAGAATTGTAGAAAGTACGGATGTTTCTAAGCGGCACCCTTTTTTCCTCAAAAACACGGCCAATCTTGCTGGAAAAAGCTGGTAGGGTTTTTTTTTTGGGTCGCTGATTGCAAAAAAAAAACCAAATGGGGGATTCAGAATGGCAACACTTTTTTTGTATATACATGGCCAATCTTGCTGCAAAAAGCTGATAGGGGGTTTTTGCGTAGCAGATTGCATATATGACGTCCAAATAGCAAATGGGGGATCCAGAATGGCAACACTTTTTTTTATAAACACGGCCGATCTTACTGGAAAAGAACTGGACGGGAGTTGATTGGGTCGCTGATTGCAAATCTGAAGTCACATGCGAAGTTCACCCTGTGGTGATGATCGCGTAAGAATAGCCACAGCCTTTCCCGGCTTGTCGTAGAAGGGGATAGAATGTGTATGCCAGCAACATGCATCATCCGAAACCTGTTATATGCTATCGAAACGTTAACTATACCTCTTAGGAGTAGTTGACGCGCTATGCCACATCATGACTACTGCAGGAGTTGTGAGGATGAGGAAGAGAATGTCTTGCACCTTCTATGTCGCTGTCCGGCACTGGCCATCAGGAGGAAGAAATTCCTGGGTTCCTGGTTCTACTTTGACAAGGAGGACCTCAAGGATATGAGTGTGATACAGCTCAATCGCTACATTGCCAGCACACGCTGGTTCGGAACCTAGGTTTCTTAGAGAGGTGTTTTGTTACTGGTGGTATCACAATGGATAAAAGTTGACGTTGTGGACGGCAAGAAATAACATAGTGTACGGGTGAACGGGCGGACTTTCAATGACCTTCAATTTCCGCCAATTCCCATTCATCATTTAATAAAATAGCCCGTGTTGTACTATCTGAATCACTAGGGTCCCAGAAAAAGTAGCAAGTAGTCAGTTCGACTAACATTTGGACATGCGCAGACGCAATTTGAGAGAGTGTACATAGTTCCCGCCCCCCGAAGATGAGCGAGAACGGATGAAGTTCATTCGAGCCAAATCGAGTGATCCAGCGACTGTGTTTGTGCATTTGCAATGGCGGCGATTTGAGGTCTGACTGGTCCACAATGTGGGCACCCACTACACGTGCAATAAACATATAGAACAAAATGGCGGACTTATACTAGGCGTGTTAGAATCTCTCAAGCCCCGAAATAAAGAAATATTCGTCGCAGGATGTTATATGTTATGATGTACATTCAGAGGTCTGCAGAAGATCAAATGCTGCCCCCCTTCCGCAAAAATTCCAAAATGTTTAAAATGGCTGGAATCCAAACAAATAAAATAGCGCGCGTTGTACTACATATCTGAATCAATAGGGTCCCAGAAAAAGTAGCAAGTAGTCAGCTCGACTAACATTTGGACATGCGCAGACGCAATTTGAGAGTGTGTACATTACATAGTTCCCGCCACCCCGAAGATAGAGAGCGAGAGCCATCGCGGATGAAGTTCATTCTATCCAAATCGGGTGATCCAGTGTGGTTGTGCATTTGCAATGGCGGCGATTTGAGGTCTGACTGGCCCACAATGTGGGCCCCCACCACACGTGCAATAAACATATCATAAAACAAAATGGTGGATTCGTACTGCGCGAGTTAAAATCTCCCAAGCCCCGAAATAGAGAAATATTCGTCGCAGGATGTTATAGATCCGGGCAGCTCATCGTGACATGATGTACATTCAGAGGTCTGCAGAAGATCAAATGCCCCCCCCCTTCTGCAAAAATTCCAAAATTTTTCTTGTGCATTCTCTTTGTGCGTGTGTTGGAATGTTTTGTTTACTTTTGTTAGTTTCCCTTTCTGTTTGCCGGACACAATCGCATAGAGTCGTACGACGCACGCGTTACTTGAGAAACGGATTGTATGTGCCGGACCCGGACTGTTGATTAAAGGGGCGGGATGAGGCGGATAGTGTGGGAGCGATTTTGCAATAGATACACAAACACAATACAGGTCCGATTGGGAAAAGATGGTGGGAAGCGTGATTGCGATTAGCAGAAACTTACTCAGAGAAATGTCGATAGGCTGCAGTCTGCAAACTGTACCAAACGGCTAGATGGAACAGGGTGCACGAGAGGAGGTGAATATTGCACACACGCGATGCAAACGAAAACGAAACGATCCCGCGAGAGAAAGGAGCCCAAGCGGACAGGACAAAGCAAAGCAGAATTTATGACGAGTATCTACACTGCCACAAGATACATCGGTTCATGGATATGTCTTATGCCTAGCGAAAGCGTGGGACGTGTTTTTTCGAATGATTTCATCCAGTATAACTAAACTGGGATCTTTATAAAACTTACGTCGATATCTTTATCACAACAGGTTCCACGCAGTCGGTAGTCATAGACATATCCATGTTCCGATGTATCTGCATGCAGTGTAGATACTTTGTATCTTTTTTGACTTCAGATTCGGAATCAGCGACCCAAAATTACCTTGTTGTTCGAACCAGTCCGATCGGACGAGTATTTCCCACCATCGAACCATGTCAATTTCAATAGAACGGTAAAAATTCGTACAAAATGTACGAGAAAAATTTTCACTGGCAGCTCAGCTGTCTCTGTCGGTGTCAGGTTGCGTTTTCCCGGTGTTATTTATAGTTGAGCGATTGATAAGTAAACAAATTAATTAATGTTAAAGTTGCTTGCGGTGCAATGGACATTTGTTAACTTTTGAAATATTTCATTTCACCGGTACACAGATCGGGTGAAAAGTGAAAAAATGACATAAAATAAATAAATAACTTACGCAACAGTTCAATTTTTGGACCAAGGCCTCGAGATGAGTTAGCATCATCTCATTTATTAGATGGGTGTGTTTTGCGGTGAGGTGTGTGATCAGCAACACGCTCAACCGAGTTATTTACACCAAATGGGTACTCATTTAACAGCTGAGTGGGCTCATAGTCCAACACGTAAATCGCTGCAATGAACCATATTCTGGTCTGGTTGTGCTGCTTCCACTGGCAGATCTATGGCAGCACCTGCTGAGTAAAGATCTGTCGGTGGTACGAAACCAGAGGCCGACGGTCCCATTACGCCTGGACCCCGATAGCCACAATACACTTATAGTCGCAGTGCTTGTGGCTCTTTTATTGGCCATTGACCCATCTATAATCTGGACCCCGATACGATCGCGAGAGAATCTGCGCCGTCCGCCAACCTTTCCAACCTTATCGCCCTATTTTTTTATCTTTCCCCATTTTTGCCTCCCATGTTTGTATTGTCTTCCCTAGGCATATGAATTTTTATTAATACGTAAAGGACAGGGGCAACGAAAACCCCGCCCACGTCTCTCGAACTGAGCTACAGCAAGCATAGGCCGCTGCTTCGTCCCAGTTTTTGTGCGTTCCGTGTTTAGTTTTCGTTTTCCGCGTTCAGTGTTTATTTGTTAGTAAAATTTGATTGTGATCCGAGAAAACAAACACGTGCGCGATGAAAATGTGTCGTGCAGTCAAAAGATGTATTTTTTCAAGAGTGAACTATTCCACGATCTGCGACTGATCTCCGGGGCTGCGGCTTCGACCAAATTGCTGCGAGTGTCCAGAAAGTGTGTTTTTAGAGGACTAAAATGCCGTCTGACTCCAATTGTAAACATATGTTGTGCCGGGGACCTCGTCGTGAGTAGTCACTGCCTTGGCGAAGGAATTAATGACGTACACGATCAGCTGAGCGCAGGCCTGTATGTCTGGATGGCGTTGGGCACCGCCACTGCCATCTTTACTCTCAGGCCGGAGTGTCAGCTGATTGTCAAAGCACTAACGACATGACAAGCAGTCAACGAAGTGTGAACGCGTGCGGTCGCCCGGGGAAATATCGGGATAATTGTGTGTAAAAGTGAGTTTAGTGCCGGAATTTTAAGTGTAACTAAAAGAAGTGGCTATCAGTGCCGTGTGAAAGTGAAAAAAAAACGTGAAGTGCCGGGAAATATCGAGTAAAATGGTGTATTGAAAAGTGCGAGGTTAGGAAAGTGCGACACGGGAAATTTCGCATTTTTCGTTTATTTTCCGGCAATTCGGGAAGTGTGAATGGTACAGCACTACTCTGGGACGAATCCTCGGGCCGCTGAGTTTAGCGGAAACTCCCGGAAGTGCCCCAAAAAGTGAATTTACAGTGGTTGTCAAATGACAACATTACAGGTGATTTCCGGCCTTTTCATCGGAATTCATAGGGTAAGTATGCGTTTTTTGTTATGGTAGAATTTAAGTGGATTGATGCGCCCCAAAGTGTGGATTTTGACCACGATGTTGACGAACCGGACGAAAGTTTCACTGCTAGGCATCTAGTCCTGTCAGCTGCAGTGAAACTTTCGTCTGGCTCGTCAACAACGCGTTTAAAACCCGTATTTTGGGGCGCATCAATTCACTAAAATTTTTGCACAACAAAAAACGTATAATTACCCTATGAATTCCGATGAAAAGGCCGGAAATCACCTGTAATGTTGTCATTTGACAACCACTTTGAATTCACTTTTTGGAGCACTTCCGGGAGTTTCCGCTGAACTCAGCGGCCCGAGGATTCGTCCCAGAGTAGTGCTGTACCATTCACACTTCCCGAATTGCCGGAAAATAAACGAAAAATGCGAAATTTCCCGTGTCGCACTTTCCTAACCTCGCACTTTTCAATACACCATTTTACTCGATATTTCCCGGCACTTCACGTTTTTTTTTCACTTTCACACGGCACTGATAGCCACTTCTTTTAGTTACACTTAAAATTCCGGCACTAAATTCACTTTTACACACAATTATCGCGATATTTCACCGGGCGACCGCACGCGTTCACACTTCGTTGACTGCTTGTCATGTCGTTAGTGCTTTGACAATCAGCTGACACTCCGGCCTGAGAGTAAAGATGGCAGTGCGTTGGGTCAAGGCACCGCCATCTTAACTCTCAGGCCGGAGTGTCAAAGTAATGACGTCATGACAAGCAGTGAACCATATGTAAACAAAGTGAAAAACGCGTGCAGTCGACCTCTTGAAATCTGATGATTTTCGTGCGTAAAAGTGATTTTAGTGTCCTGATTTGAAGTGCAATTGAAAGTAGTGCTTGTCACTGATATTTAGAAGTGAAAAAAACGCAAGGTGCCGCGAACTTCCGAACAAAATGAACAGCTCGAAAGTGCGCGAGTCATGAGTGTGGTTATGAAAGTGCGACACGAAAAATTTCGCATTTTTCGTTAATTTCCCGGTAATTTGGCTAGTGTGAATGGTACAGCACTACTCTGGGACGAACCCTTGGGCCGGTGAGTTCAGCGGAAACTCCCGGAAGTGCCCCAAAAAGTGAATTCAAAGTGGTTGTCAAATGACAACATTACAGGTGATTTCCGGCCTTTTCATCGGAATTCATAGGGTAATTATACGTTTTTTGTTGTGCAAAAATTTTAGTGAATTGATGCGCCCCAAAATACGGGTTTTAAACGCGTTGTTGACGAGCCAGACGGAAGTTTCACTGCAGCTGACAGGACTAGATGCCTAGCAGTGAAACTTTCGTCCGGTTCGTCAACATCGTGGTCAAAATCCACATTTTGGGGCGCTATCAATCCACTTAAATTCTACCACAACAAAAAACGCATACTTACCCTATGAATTCCGATGAAAAGGCCGGAAATCACCTGTAATGTTGTCATTTGACAACCACTTGAAATTCACTTTTTGGGGCACTTCCGGGAGTTTCCGCTAAACTCAGCGGCCCGAGGATTCGTCCCAGAGTAGTGCTGTACCATTCACACTTCCCGAATTGCCGGAAAATAAACGAAAAATGCGAAATTTCCCGTGTCGCACTTTCCTAACCTCGCACTTTTCAATACACCATTTCACTCGATATTTCCCGGCACTTCACGTTTTTTTTCACTTTCACACGGCACTGATAGCCACTTCTTTTAGTTACACTTAAAATTCCGGCACTAAATTCACTTTTACACACAATTATCGCGATATTTCACCGGGCGACCGCACGCGTTCACACTTCGTTGACTGCTTGTCATGTCGTTAGTGCTTTGACAATCAGCTGACACTCCGGCCTGAGAGTAAAGATGGCAGTGCGTTGGGTCAAGGCACCGCCATCTTAACTCTCAGGCCGGAGTGTCAAAGCAATGACGTCATGACAAGCAGTGAACCATATGTAAACAAAGTGAAGAACGCGTGCAGTCGACCTCTTGAAATTTGGCGATTTTCGTGCGTAAAAGTGATTTTAGTGTCGCGATTTTAAGTGCAGTTGAAAGTAGTGCTTGTCACTGATATTTGGAAGTGAAAAAAACCCAAGGTGCCGCGAACTTCCGACCAAAATGAGCTGCTCGAAAGTGCGCGGGACATGAGTGTGTTTATGAAAGTGCGACACGAAAAATTTCGCATTTTTCGTTAATTTTCCGGTAATTTGGCTAGTGTGAAAAATCCACACTTTGGGGCGCATCAATCCACTTAAATTCTACCACAACAAAAAACGCATACTTACCCTATGAATTCCGATGAAAAGACCGGAAATCACCTGTAATGTTGTCATTTGACAACCACTTTGAATTCACTTTTTGGGGCACTTCCGGGAGTTTCCGCTAAACTCACCGGCCCGAGGATTCGTCCCAGGGTAGTGCTGTACCATTCACACTTGCCGAATTGCCGGAAAATAAACGAAAAATGCGAAATTTCCCGTGTCGCACTTTCCTAACCTCGCACTTTTCAATACACCATTTTACTCGATATTTCCCGGCACTTCACGTTTTTTTCACTTTCACACGGCACTGATAGCCACTTCTTTTAGTTACACTTAAAATTCCGGCACTAAACTCACTTTTACACACAATTATCACGATATTTCACCGGGCGACCGCACGCGTTCACACTTCGTTGACTGCTTGTCATGTCGTTAGTGCTTTGACAATCAGCTGACACTCCAGCCTGAGAGTAAAGGCCGGTTGACACGTTCAAAGTACACTTTGGCAAAGTACGTTGACAACCTACTTTGAGGTTACTTTGAACGTGTCAACTCCCTTTCAAAGTACTTTGAAGTCTCTAGCGTCCCATCAAACAGAGTAGGATGGTGCTCAACTTTCCATCAAAGAATTGATTGTAAATCGATAAGTTCACAGAAAAAAGTTGTTGGAGCGGGAAGTATTGAGGTGTTGGTGGCTTTTATTCAATTTATCGTGGGCTGAATAATGTGTTTTGGTGTGAATTTCCTAGAAATGCTAAATCCAGCGTTTTTGGCAAGTGGCAAAGTGGTAATTCACAATGGTGGATATTCGTTCCAAAGCATACTTTGACAAAGTGTACTTTGAACATGTCAACCGGCCTTATGATTAGAACTTCCATAGCTTGTCAGTAAAAACAAGGCTATACGGACAATAGGTGTTTGCTAGCAAACTGCACCATCCGAAATTAATATTCTAACGAAACGTGTACAATGAATTGTTTAGAGATGTTGATTTGTAATAGTAACGGAATTCTCTTGCTTTGGATTGATTTTGTTGCAATCGCCGAACATACGCACTTCCGCCATTCTACCTTCATCTATTCACCGCTCGATAAGCCAAGATCCAATCCATTCCCTTCTTGCGACAAGCAATCAACTTCACACCATTCCAACACCCTGCTGTCTGCTGTCATTTAGCAACTCTCTTCTTCTTTCAGCAATTGCCTGTCCTCCTCCCACAAACAATTAGTGCGGTTGTCAATTGCTCGCTAGTTCGCTGTCGTTTCGCTCGCTGCTGTATCGTTCGTCGTTCGCTTGCTCGCCATTTTTCCCGTTTTCCAGTCGCGCACAGAACAGAAAGCGACTTTTCTCGGTCTCGTCGGTTTTCAGTTGTGCGGTGTTGTGCGTGCGTTTTATTTTTATTTGCTGTGCCGTGTCTGTTGTCCGTGCGGAGTGCGTGAAATTTCTCGATACGCGACCGACTGTGTCCGGTGAATGAATAGTGAACGTGAAGCAATGGGGTAAAAATTTCCATTTCGGTTTTTCTCATGTTTTCATTGATTGGCGTCGATTGACGTCGCGCAATGTGTGAAATTCGTGTCGGCAAGTGCACGCAACGATTACTAGTAGCTCCCGCAGTCAGCAATCAAGGCATTTCCTGTCGGTGTGAAAAAAAAACTCGGAATAGCAGCTCCACCCCGTCCGTGATGCGTTTTCAGGAAAAGTTCAATGAAAAAGTTGTCAAAAGTAACAGAGGGTGGCTAGGATGTACGCGGCACTCGGGATATTGTCTGCAAGGGCAGGCGATTTGGTTGTAAGGGTTGCAAGAACCCTTGGCCACTCCGCCACCAATCGGGGTGTGAAAGTGCACGCGAAGGGTTGGATCAGTCGTCGTCCATCGCAATGCCTGATGGCCTTAACTAGGAACAGGGGGTGTGAGCTGAAGTCGGCCACTGCTTCCTGTAATTTACACTCGAGAACACATTTTTCTGTGTCATCGATTTTGTCGAGAATTTGGGTGTTGTGTGTACGTTGCACTATCAATTAATCGATAGTCGGAGACGAATGCTCTTCTCCACGTATGACGGGCGAGGTGCCAGTCAATCACCAATTAGGGAATCGCGCAAAACATCTTCGAGGCCACCGACACCGCCGCACAACTTCTCCAAACACGGTCTGCCAATAAAATATTTATGCAGATTAGCACAGCGCTTTGCATATTTCTTTCTTTTTACGCAAATTGCGGTTGACAAGGTGTTTGGACAGCCGGTCTCTGCACTCGCAATCCCCTGGCACGGCCCCTGACCCCTGCCCGGGGTTGGCTTTTTTTTCACACAGTCCGTGGTCTATTGTGATGGTAATTCAATCGTCGTCGCACGATGTGCAGAAAGCAGCAGCAGCCAAGAAGCCCGTCCAGTGAAAGGAGGCTAAAGTTGCGTGAACAGCGCTTGGCTTTCATTTGAAATCGTTTCCACTTTTCCACATTTGTAATTCGCTAAAGACTTACAAGTCGGCGGATTCTTTACCATTCTTGGCTTGCTGCTCGATCCATTTTTGTTGTGCGCCTCTTCACTTCCCTCACTCGAGCGGTGAAGACATTTTATCGCTGGCTGTCGATTTTTCGCATTAAATGGGAAAGTTGGGTGTAAAAATCCATCGCATCGATTGCACTTTACACCGTGTGCATGTCTTTCAAGTGCTGCTCTTCGTTGACAATGGTAAACGGTGGGTGCATCCTCGCAATTAGAACCTCTCACGCCCGCCCGCCGGCGATGGGTAATACGTTTGTCCGTGTTCCAACTTGGACCGATTGTATGCAAACTATTATTAGTCGACCCACGTTCTTTGCAAATCAGCGTCTAATTAGATAATGACATGAGCGTGTGATGTCTGACAAAGATTCACCTCTAAAAAAGGTTACTCGCTATAAGCTTGTAGAAAAATGTTCTCCATTGTGTGGGCGCAACACAAAAAGAATGTTGCAAGAAGGTCGTTTTTCTATTCAATTTACCAATATGGAAGTGAATAATAAAGCGATGTTTACATTCGTTTGATGGTCTAGGATTTCACGGGCACTAGGTACATCATCTTCCAGCAATATCAGCAGTAGACATGCTACAGGACGCGCAGTATTCCCTGGCGAAACTAGCTACCTTAGCATCTACGATTAATACTTTCCAAACTGTTAATTGGGTGTCACTCAATACACTCAACCTACCGGAATTAATTAAATGTGCAAACAAGCCTTAGGCTGCAGGCAACATGCATGCCAAAGCCATCGCTACCAAAAATGAGATGTCAACCGAAAATCCCAAGAATGGGAACTAAATGAGTGAAATTATCTGGAGATTCGAAGTCGCCCACTAAAACACTTTCAAGTGGTTAACTAAACATCCATACGAAACGTCAACAACACAAGGATAAATATGTCAAAAAGATCAAGCCATCACTAATAAACCATGAGTAGGTTTTGTCGAATTAATTGAGGAAGTATCGACTCGACATAGTAATCCTTTGGTTAGTGTCTTATTTCCCCCCAACCCACTGTTCTAGGCTACTAAATTCTAATTTTTCGAAAACTATAGCGTTAGTTTCCTGAATGCGCTCAGGTAAGCCTATTTATTGTGAACGAGTTGAAGATGAGGCTACATCGAAATTCGGCGACTTGCTTGGATTGAACACTTCTACGTTTGCAGCCAAGATGACGATGGATGGGGCGACCGGTAGCGCAGTGTGTTGAGGCATCAGTCTCATGTTTGACTACCGGCGTTTCGAGTTCGAATCCCGTCCACGACAACGTTCGTGGCCATGGATGTGCAAGAGGTGCATGCTGGCAACTGCATTCTCCGAAACCAGTTTATGCCAACGAAACATCAACTGGGCCCTCTCTTTTCCTTTTTCCTCTCTTTTCCTTTTTCCTCTCTTTTCCTTTTTCCTCTCTTTTCCTTTTTCCTCTCTTTTCCTTTTTCCTCTCTTTTCCTTTTTCATCTCTTTTCCTTTTTCCTCTCTTTTCCTTTTTCCTCTCTTTTCCTTTTTCCTCTCTTTTCCTTTTCCTCTCTTTTCCTTTTTCCTCTCTTTTCCTTTTTCCTCTCTTTTCCTTTTTCCTCTCTTTTCCTTTTTCCTCTCTTTTCCCTTTTCCTCTCTTTTCCTTTTTCCTCTCTTTTCCCTTTTCCTCTCTTTTCCTTTTTCCTCTCTTTTCCTTTTTCCTCTCTTTTCCTTTTTCCTCTCTTTTCCTTTTTCCTCTCTTTTCCTCTATTTTCCTCTCTTTTCCTTTTTCCTCTCTTTTCCTCTCCTTTCCTCTCTTTTCCTTTTTCCTCTCTTTTCCTTTTCCCTCTCTTTTCCTTTTCCCTTTCTTTTCCTTTTCCCTCTCTTTTCCTTTTTCCTCTTTTCCTTTTTCCTCTTTTCCTTTTTCCTCTCTTTTCCTTTTTCTTCTCTTTTCCTTTTCCCTCTCTTTTCCTTTTTCCTCTCTTTTCCTTTTTCCTCTCTTTTCCTTTTTCCTCTCTTTTCCTTTTTCCTCTCTTTTCCTTTTTCCTCTCTTTTCCTTTTTCCTCTCTTTTCCTTTTTCTTCTCTTTTTCTTTTTCCTCTCTTTTCCTTTTTCCTCTCTTTTCCGTTTTCCTCTCTTTTCCGTTTTCCTCTCTTTTCCGTTTTCCTCTCTTTTCCTTTTTCCTCTCTTTTCCTTTTTCCTCTCTTTTCCTTTTCCCTCTCTTTTCCTTTTTCCTCTCTTTTCCTTTTTCTTCTCTTTTCCTTTTTCCTCTCTTTTCCTTTTTCCTCTCTTTTCCTTTTTCCTCTCTTTTCCTTTTTCCTCTCTTTTCCTTTTTCCTCTCTTTTCCTTTTTCCTCTCTTTTCCTTTTTCCTCTCTTTTCCTTTTTCCTCTCTTTTCCTTTTTCCTCTCTTTTCCTTTTTCCTCTCTTTTCCTTTTTCCTCTCTTTTCCTTTTTCCTCTCTTTTCCTTTTTCCTCTCTTTTCCTTTTTCCTCTCTTTTCCTTTTTCCTCTCTTTTCCTTTTACCTCTCTTTTCCTTTTTCCTCTCTTTTCCTTTTTCCTCTCTTTTCCTTTTTCCTCTCTTTTCCTTTTTCCTCTCTTTTCCTTTTTCCTCTCTTTTCCTTTTTCCTCTCTTTTCCTTTTTCCTCTCTTTTCCTTTTTCCTCTCTTTTCCTTTTTCCTCTCTTTTCCTTTTTCCTCTCTTTTCCTTTTTCCTCTCTTTTCCTTTTTCCTCTCTTTTCCTTTTTCCTCTTTTTCCTTTTTCCTCTCTTTTCCTTTTTCCTCTCTTTTCCTTTTTCCTCTCTTTTCCTTTTTCCTCTCTTTTCCTTTTTCCTCTCTTTTCCTTTTTCCTTTTTCCTCTCTTTTCCTTTTTCCTCTCTTTTCCTTTTTCCTTTTTCCTCTCTTTTCCTTTTTCCTTTTTCCTCTCTTTTCCTTTTTCCTCTCTTTTCCTTTTTCCTCTCTTTTCCTTTTTCCTCTCTTTTCCTTTTTCCTCTCTTTTCCTTTTTCCTCTCTTTTCCTTTTTCCTCTCTTTTCCTTTTTCCTCTCTTTTCCTTTTTCCTCTCTTTTCCTTTTTCCTCTCTTTTCCTTTTTCCTCTCTTTTCCTTTTTCCTCTTTTTTCCTTTTTCCTCTTTTCCTTTTTCCTCTCTTTTCCTTTTTCCTCTCTTTTCCTTTTTCCTCTCTTTTCCTTTTTCCTCTCTTTTCCTTTTTCCTCTCTTTTCCTTTTTCCTCTCTTTTCCTTTTTCCTCTCTTTTCCTTTTTCCTCTCTTTTCCTTTTTCCTCTCTTTTCCTTTTTCCTCTCTTTTCCCTTTTCCTCTCTTTTCCTTTTTCCTCTCTTTTCCTTTTTCCTCTCTTTTCCTTTTTCCTCTCTTTTCCTTTTTCCTCTCTTTTCCTTTTTGCGCTCTTTTCCTTTTTCCGCTCTTTTCCTTTTTCCGCTCTTTTCCTTTTTCCGCTCTTTTCCTTTTTCCTCTCTTTTCCTTTTTCCTCGCTTTTCTTTTTTCCTCTCTTTTCCGTTTTCCTCTTTTCCTTCTTCCTCTTTTTTCCTTTTTTCTCTTTTTTCTTTTTTCCTCTTTTTTCCTTTTTGCTCTATTTTCCTTTTCACCTCTTTTCCTTTTACACCTCTTATCCCTATCATCCCATTTCTCTTCTTTCTATAATATTTCCCTTCTTTGCATTTCCCATTCTGTTTGTTTTGTTCTCTTTGTTTAGGTTTATCTGTTTTTATTATCGCACATTGTTATCACTACAATACGTTATTTATGTACAACACATAGATTGTTTGTCTAATACAATACTACAATATAAGTTTTAATCGTATCACAATTCACTTCTGATGGCGGTCGACTCCCAGAACCGAGTGCCCTAATGACGTTCAATCCAGTTGTCAGTTGGGCAAATGGAAGTAGTTCCGAACAGCAGTGCTTCGCAAGCGATTGGGCTGCTTTTCAATATCATACATCCTCCCCCGCCGGAGCGCATCCTGAAATGCATGATCATCACTGCAACGAAAACCTTAATAACTGATTATCAATTCAATACGTATACTTTATAATTCAATTAAATGATGTGCTTATCCTTGATGTGTAGTTGTGTGTAATGTTTAGATTCCAATGTGGGTTGTTCGAATTCAGTAGTCAGAAGGGAGCAGGATCCCGATGTCTCAAATATTTTCGGCAGATTTAACTAAAAATCTGTAGTTTCTTGCGTCGGCAATAGTGCTACCTTCGTGATGGGCCTCTTGTAGATGTTTCCCTTCATTCGGACAGTAACGACTCGGACCAAAGAATCGTCTCCCGGATGGACTTCGATTATGCGTGCAAGTGGCCATTTGAATGATGGGATCTTATCTTCCTTTATGAGGCATAGGTCTCCAGGTTTCGGGTTTGGTCTTTTATGTAGCCATTTGGGTCGTTGCTGCAAACGCCGTAGATACTCATTGGTCCACTGTTTCCAAAACATCTGTGACAGCCTTTGGGTTAACTGCCATCTATCCAAACGATTCATGTTGATTTCAGTTACGTCAACTTGAGGTGGAGCCAGTAGAGAGTCACCAATCAAAAAGTGTGCTGGTGTAAGCGCGACATCATCGGTATGATCATCAGATAGAGGACATAATGGTCTCGAATTCAAACATGCTTCTATCTGGATCAAGGTAGTGCTCAATTCTTCGAATGTCAGTAAAGCGTTAGCTAAAACTCGACGAAGGTGTAATTTCACTGATTTAACACCAGCCTCCCATAATCCGCCAAAATGAGGAGAGGCTGGAGGGTTAAAGTGCCACGTCACGCCTTCGGATGTTACCTGGTCTATTAGTTCCCGGTTGATTTTAACGATTTCTTTCAACTCCTTGTCGGCACCGACGAAATTTGTGCCACAATCACTATAAACGTGGCTAGAAAGTCCTCTTCTTCCCACAAATCGTCGAAATGCTGCCAGAAACGCTGAAGTGCTCATGTCGCTTACAAGTTCAATATGAACCGCCTTGACTGCCATGCATATAAATATGGCGACATACACTTTACAGATTTTGCGACCGCGACCAATTCTGTCCCGAATGTGAAAAGGTCCGCAATAATCAACACCAGTATGTGTAAAAGGTCTGGATATTGTCACTCTCGGAGTTGGTAAATTGCCCATAAGCTGGGTCGACGTTGTTGCCTTTGCCTTGAAGCATGATACACATTTATGAATGAAGCGTCTTATTGTGTTTCTACCATCAATTAACCACATTTGTTTTCGTATCGTAGCCAACATTAGTTGAGTTTGGCCGTGAAGAGTAGCTTTATGAATTCTCTCAAGATATAACTCCGTAAACCTTCCTTGTTTTGGTAATATAATCGGATTCTGTTCATTAACGGGCAGGTTTGCATTTTTCAATCGGCCTCCGACACGTAGTATATCGTCCTCCCCTAGTTGCGGGTTAAGACTAAGAATTTTACTTTTGGAATCAAGATCAATTTTATTACGCATATTTCTTATTTCAGATGAAAAGAACTTGCTCTGAATGTATTTTATCCATAGTTCAAATGCGTTCTTCAATTCGATTGTGTTCAAATATTCGGTTTTAGGGATATTCCCTTTATGTTTTCTAAGTTTAAATCGTAAACAATATGCAGTTACTCTAATCAATTTTGTTAGTGATGAAAATTTCATCAATAATTCATCCAACACAAAGTATTGTATATGGAAACATTGAAGATTTCGTTTTTTCTTCAATTCGACGTCAGTTTCAGTATCGGTAACGAGGCAAGGCCACTGGCTTCGATCTTGTACGATCCATTCTGGTCCATTCCACCAACGTGTGGAATTTATTAGATCCTTCGGTTTCATTCCGCGAGATGCTATATCTGCTGGATTTTCTGCTGATGGTACATATAGCCATGGGGTATTTCCAACGATACTGAATACAGTCCTGGTCCGATTAGCCACAAAGTCTGTCCATCGAGTTGGATCGCTATTTAGCCAACAAATCACCGTCGTGTTGTCAGACCACAAATAAGTATCAGCTTGGGTGAAATTATGAGCATCTTTCACAAGTTTTATGAGTTTGGATAAAAGGACGGCAGCGCATAACTCCAACTTCGGAATCGTGACCTCGATAGTTGGGGTAACCTTAGTTTTTGATGCAATTAAGTGGGACGACGTCTTATCGTTGTTGCGTACGACAATGTAAACTGCTGCCGCATAGGCCGCTTTCGATGCATCAGCAAATCCATGCAGTTGTAATTGGGAGGTTTCGACAGTGTGTATCCATCTTGGTATCCGGATATCCTCAATTCGTCTTAAGGAGTGTCGATAATCAGTCCATTCGATACTCATTTTGTTTGGGATGGGTGCATCCCAGTCACAACCGTGACGCCACAGCTTTTTCAGCATTATTTTCGCTAAGATTGTAATCGGTGAGATCCAACCGAGAGGGTCGAACAACGACGCCGCGTCGGAAAGGATTGTTCGCTTAGTAGGTTGTGTGTCTCGGTCCTTTAACTTTAAACGGTACGTGAAATAATCGTTAACAGGATGCCATTGGATGCCAAGAGACTTGAATCCTTGATCTAAGTTCAAATCGATCTCAGGACTCATTTCAATATCGTCTGGATGAAGATCAGAAAGTAGACGTCGATCGTTTGACAGCCACTTCCTTAGTTTAAAACCTCCTGATTCCAATAAGGCTATGGTTTCGTTTCGTTTCTTTAGCGCTTGTTCCAGATCACTATCGCCAGATAACAGATCGTCCACATAGAAATCATTTAATACCGATTGAGATCCCAGGGGGTACTTCAATTTTTCGTTCTCCGCTAGCATGTGAAGTGTTCGCATGGCAAGGAATGGTGCGCAGGTCGTTCCAAATGTGACGGTTGCTAGGCGATACTGTTGTAACTTTTTCGCAGGATCAGATTGCCATAAAATCATTTGAAAGAAAGAGTCATCTTCGTGCATATCGATCTGGAGATACATTTTTGCGACGTCTGCTATGTATGCGTACATATGCAATCTTAATCGCATCAAAACGTCGATCAAACTATTTTGGATGGCGGGGCCAGTTAAAAGCGTATCGTTCAATGAGATACCGCTCGCCGTTTTTCTCGAAGCGTCGAAAACTACACGAAGCTTTGTGGTTGAGCTTTCTTTGCATACGGCGTGATGAGGAAGATAATTACTATTTTGGTGAGATGAGCAAGTTTGGTATTCAACAGGAAACATATATCCTGAAGCGATGTAACCTTCTAAGCATTTTGTGTATTCATGTTTAAGATTCGGATCTCTATAGAATCGTCTCTGTAATGCGGCGTAACTAGCTTCGGCGATATGTCGAGATTTACCTAAACTAGCCTTAAGTTCATCGCTTTTGAATGGCAGTCTAACCTTGAATCTACCATTTGGTTGTCGTTCGGTAGTTTCTACAAAATGTCTTTCACATCTGGAATCTTCTTCGTTATAAAGTTTTTCAAGTGGAATCTCCTCCAGTTCCCAAAATTTCTTTAGTTGCGAACTCAAGACATCAGTCTCGCTAACTTCAACATTGAAACTCCGGTAAGTAGTTTCATTCGATGTGCCTGCCTCTCCGGTTATAATCCAACCTAGTCGAGTGTTTTGGGCGATGGGGCCCGATGGCAGCTTCAAAACATCACCAATTATAATGTTCGAATACACCTCAGCTCCTAACAGCAGATCGATCTTGCCCGGCTTGTCAAAGTGTGGGTCCGCTAATCGAATAGTATTGGTCTCCTCCCTAATGTGGGTGTGTATTTGTTTAGATGGAACTAAGTTAGTTAATTTATCAAGTATGAGTGCATTGAAGCATATTTTGTTATTGTCGAGTGTGAGCAATTTTGCCTTCATACTACCATTTACAGGTTTGGGACTTGACTTATCAATTCCAGAAATGCATATGTTGCTGCTGATTCGTTGCACTCCCAGTCGTTGAAACGCTGACTCGGTGATGAGGGTTGCCTGCGAACCTTGATCCACTAGAGCCCGAAGTGTAATATTTCCATTCGGCGACTCGACTTTTACCAAGGCAGTTGCAAGTAATACTTCTCTCCTGGTTAAAGCATTAATCGAATGAACCTCCACTTGATTTTGAGGATTACTTGAATTCGGGAGTGATGCATCGTTTTTATGAAGGGTTGTATGATGATTTCTTTTACATTTAAAACATCTTCCGCTATTGGGGCAATTGGTTGCAACATGTCCGACTCGCAGACAGTTTAGACAGAGGGCCTTTTGTTTCACAAAATTCAATTTTGAGCCATGATCCAAGGCTAAAAAAGTGGGACATAGTCGCAGTACATGGTGCACATTATGCACGATATTAAGTTGGATGCTTGATACGTATGGACGCCACGATTTACACTGGTTGATTTGTGCTTGCTTCTTTCGGCTCCCACTGCTTCTAGTGCTCTGAATCTTTTTTCGATGAATGCTTTCAGGTGATCTAACGTTGGTAATTCGGTTTTCGATGAGATTTCTTGCTCCCAAATCTGTCGTGATTCAGAAGGTAATCTTTGGGCAGTTAAATAGACGATAGTTGAATGCCACAGATTCTTTACTTCCATGGCTTCGATTGATTGAGTGGCTTCCAGTGTCCTATCCAAGAGAAATTTCAACGATGTTGCAGATTCAGTTGCAGCGGATAATCCAAAAAGTTTTCGGAAGTGTGCATTTAAGAGTGCTTGCTCATTATCGTAGCGATCGCACACAATCTTCCAAGCAACTTCGTAATTGGAGTCAGCGATCGTCAAATGTTTCAATAAATTGGCGGCTTCGCCCTCTAGACTACATTTCAGGTAATGAATTTTCTCGACATTCGACAATCCTCTGCGATTGTGAATGAGTGATTTGAATAGATCACGGAAGGGTATCCAGTCTTCGTATTTTCCGTTGAATTTGGGAACTGAGATTCGTGGGAGTTTCATTTCTTCCCTATCGACGGTAGTTTCATCGGCATTTGACGTTGCCTTTGTGGAATGTTCGGTGATTGACGTATTGGTTGGACGTAAGTCATCGATTTCAGCCAGGAACTGTAAATATATATCCTCGAACTGGTTATATATTTGTTCTTTGAAATACTCCATTTCGAGTTCCTCCTCCTTGCCTTCCAGCAGCTCGAGGACCCTTTCATGATTCTTTTGGAATTTCTTCACCAAGTCATGAAGATTGCTCTCCCGCCTTTCAATGTACGACGGTGTCTTCCGACCTTTGCCATCTTTTTTAAAATTGGTCATTGATGTCTCTAGTTGCTGTAGATACAGCCTTTGCTGTAGGACTAGTTTGTTCATCGTTGCGAATATGTCGTAAGTAAGACGGGACGGGTTCCGTAGAGATACAATTTATTGATCGAATTTTAAAACCAGCGATCCATTCAATTTAAAAAGCGATTGTTTGTGTGTATGCATGCATTCAAATATGCGAATGATAGAGAGATATGCAAGCATTCAACTTTGTGTCAATTAACTATCGACAGTGTGTATACATGCATTCAATTCAAAATGTGAGAGTTGCCTAGGCTGGGCAATTGAAAGTAGTATAGGGTTTTGTGTATGCATGCATTCAATTTAAAAGACAAGCGTTAAATGGTGTGTGTGCACATGCAATGTATGCGTTCAATTTTTGTGTCAAAGTATAATGTTCAATTTTATTCCGCCATGTGAATTAAATTAGGGTTATGTTCACTAAACGTTTTTAATGTTTTAATATGTTCAATTTTGTGTTGAGAATATTATCAATTTCACATTCTACTTACGCCGACGAATCCGGCTCGACGGACCAATTATGTTTGTTTTGTTCTCTTTGTTTAGGTTTATCTGTTTTTATTATCGCACATTGTTATCACTACAATACGTTATTTATGTACAACACATAGATTGTTTGTCTAATACAATACTACAATATAAGTTTTAATCGTATCACAATTCACTTCTGATGGCGGTCGACTCCCAGAACCGAGTGCCCTAATGACGTTCAATCCAGTTGTCAGTTGGGCAAATGGAAGTAGTTCCGAACAGCAGTGCTTCGCAAGCGATTGGGCTGCTTTTCAATATCATACACCCTCCTTTCCGTTTCCCTCTTTTCTGTTGACCCCTGTAATGTTTTACGGGGGAAGAGGGGTGAGAAGTAGCCATGCAGGCCATTGGTCACCGGAGGTACCGAAAAAAATCCTCTTCAATAGACTGCCATGACCTACGCTAGCAGACCAGCCACCGGAGGTTGCGGGCGGGCTAAAAAATCGGCAGTCATTCGACTCCTCCATTCCATCCTGAAGGAAACGTACGTCGTCCGAGTTCCAGCAATGAATTAAAAATATATAGTACAAAAAATGGGTAAAAATAGATACCTAAAGTGCCGCCTGTGCGTCAAACTACCAAAACTAACAAATGTAAAATCTTTTGAAGGAATAGGGCTGTATGAGCCGAGCTAGGGGCGGCGGTTGAGGCATCAGTCCGATATCTCAGCATACCGGATAGGTACGGGTTCGAGTCCCGTCCACATCGTCGCCATGGATGTTTGTGTTGACTTCTCCCAGGGCCGGTCAAAGGCTAAGGCGAAATATTCGGTCGCCTGGGACGCGGACTTTTAAAGGACGCCGAAGAGGGTGCCAAGAGGAAAGCCAAGCTTGAGAGAACATTTTCTGAATTTAGAGCTGAATGTAATATATGTAATTCCATTTAAAAAAAAAATAACAACTGGCGCAATAGTTGAACCATGGCCTCGAGATGAGTTAGCATCATCTCATTTTCTAGACCGTGACGGTTTTGTGCAGAGGTGTGTGATCAGCTACACGCTCAACCGAGTTATTTACCCCATAAATGGGTACTCATTTAACACCTGAGTGGGCTCATAGTCCGACACGTAAATCCCCTTTCATATCGAAAACTACCGCATTCAGTAGGAATCGAACCGGGGCCCAGTGCGTAGTAGACGAACGTGGTAACCGTTGCGCCATCTGGACTACATGTAATTCCATTTAGTTATAAATAATTCACGGTTTATCCGATCGAAAGTGCGCTCTTGGACGATTCAATTTCGAACCTTAAACTCGCCACAGACGATCAAATCGAACCGTTCGTTCGCCACACATGATCGCGCACAATCACGATCCAACTTCCATCGAACCATCAATTCCATAGAACGTACGGAATTTTTTTTCCTCATTTCCACCGTTCTATGAAATTGATGGTTCGACGGAAGTTCGATCGTGGTTGTGCGATCATGTGTGGTGACCATTACAGTAGTTATGGTCTGCGTGTGATCGGATCGGAGGATCTGGCACGATACATGACCTGGGTCTGAAAACGCAGGTCGACGGAGCTACCTAATGTTTGTGAAATGGATTAACCCGATCTACATAAGTTTATTAAATTGGTCAATTAAACAAAAATTAAAAGAAAGAAAAAATGGAGTGAAGCCTTCACTAAGTGTTTGTCCCAGGGTAACACTTATTTCGAAATATTTTTCGCAAGTCACCCTCGACATTTCTGTTATATGATATTACTACTGTGCTTTAACCCCTAGTTGGGCATAGCGCATCAACCAATCCTGCGCGCCATCGTACTCTGTTCTGGGCAATGGGGTGCCACTCCCCAAACGGCTTACCCAGCGCCTTACACTCTTTTGTCACAGATCAACGCCATGTAATTTTAGGACCCCTTCTTGGTTGGCCTTGGCTGGAAATGGGTTTCCGTTTCATGGCATATAAAGCAATGCAGCTATCATCCTTCCGCAATGACCTATCCACTGCCATTTTCGCCTGCGTATCAATTCGTCGATTGGCATCTGACCCGTACGCTGATTTGGCTTTTCATTCGATATTGTTTCGGGACAGAAAATTCTTGGAATTCTATGAAGACATGAGCTGACGAAAACTGGCAGCTTTCTGGCAACTCTTATGCCCAAACCAGAATGAGCGCAGAATACAGCAGCAGCATAAGCGAAATGTCAATTTAGAAAGCATGTATTTCCCTTAAGCGACCTAGATTGAACGCAGCAGCAGCGACAGCGGCGATGGCTGATCTACCTGTTGTTGTTGCTGCTGCATTCTGCGTTCAGTCTGGTTTGCGCATTACGGAAACTTTCCATGTACTGCTACTACTACTTTCCATGTAAAGCTCGCCATAGACGATCCGGAATTCTGCTCCGGAAAAACTGATCAGTCCCGGCCTTCCAGATTGCCTGAATATGGCCTTCACCACAGACGATCCGGAACTCCTCTCCGGAAAAACTGATCAAACCTGGCCTTGAGGAATTTCGGACCGTGTATGTAGAAATTGGTCGATTGGTCCTTTCGCTAGAGATTCAGAATACTGAAAGGTAAGGCTTACTTCAAAATGGGAGATACAGGTCCCCTCCGGATCAGAATACTTCTCAGATCCGGAGGGGATCATTTCAATGACAGTTGTCCGTACAAATTTTACCAGTGAGGAAAGCATATAGAGGAGAATTCGAGAAATGTCAAAACCTGATTCGTTCGCAGGAACGCAGCCATTAACAACATGACTCCCTGTAGATAGGGCAGCTAATACATACAAAAATTTCTCACCTATACAGTGGCAAATATAACAAATGGGAGCTACAGCCTTACTTTTCAGTTAGTGGATTACTAGTCGATATATGGGGTTAGCAAAACTATAGATATACTCAAGTATTCGATTCGAATGCCTTTCGGGCTCAGGGTATTCCTGCAAGTAAAAAGAAACACAGATGGAAATTCCTCTTATAGCCCCCATATTCAATGCGATCCGTCGTCAGATCGATCTGACGATATTGTAATCGTCAGATAGATCGCACCGTGTATGTGCCTATTGTTGGCGACTTTTTTGTCAGTTCCATATAATTTTGATTGTCAAATATTTTGTGGCGATCCATCAGTCAGATCGACTTCGTAGATGCAAGCGACGTAGATGTTCGAATATCGTTTCGGTCCATAAGTCGCGGTAATAATTCAATTGCTTGTCGACACGAATTACAGCTTTGCCGATCAATTTTTGTATTTTTTTTTGCCAGTTCAAATAAACAACCAATTCTCTTCATTTATTTTAGGGAGCAACCGATATTCACATGTCAGGCACATGTATTTCATATTGACCCTAAAACAAAACGAACATGGATAACGGCCAGCATGAAAGCTGTAGCCGTTAGTTTCTTTTATGATTCCTCACGAAATTTGTATAGGATAATTAGTGTAGAAGGTAGTAAGGCGGTAATAAATTCAACTATTACTCCCAACATGACATTCACGCAAACCTCTCAAAAATTTGGTCAATGGAGTGACGTGCGCGCGAATACAGTGTATGGATTGGGATTCGCATCAGAGGCGGAATTAACAAAGGTCAGTACAGTGCGAATTCACTCTTCAATGAGCGCCAGCGTGATTGTATGTTTTTCATTTTTTCATTCAGTTTGTCGAAAAGTTCCAAGAAGTGAAGGATGCCACTAAAAATGCACTAGCCAAATCCGCAGCAAATGGTATGTTTTCTGTGCATTTTTCAATTAGGGCTTAGCTTATACGATCGGTTGTCATCCCCATTCTAGGAAGTGCAGCTGTCACGCCTGTTACATCGGCTAACACATCGCCTGTTTCATCACGAACAGCTACCATTCAGAATGACAATACAACAACTGAGCATCATGTCGAACCTCCGCCAAGTGTTGCAAACACGAATACGCAAAATGCGAATCCGGAAAGTCCGTCGCATAAGATAACGACCGTGAATAGTACGGATCCAAAGCAGCTACCAGTTCCGGGCATGGAAACTGGCGGCACGCCAGGTGTCGTTCCGAATGACCAACAGTTGAAATATGAAAATGAACGATTAAAAATGGCGTTGGCGCAGAGGTATTTTTTTTACATTTTTCTTCTTAACATGCAAGTATTTTCATTTCCAAGAAAATGAATGCATTTTCCTAACTTTCACCAGTTGTTCCAATGCTAAAAAATGGGAAATTGAATTGGCCACTCTGAAGAGCAATAACATTCGCCTAACAAGTGCATTACAGGTAAAATTCAAAATATAATTTTTAAAGTCCTAAAGATGATTTGATGTGTCCTTTGGCAGGAATCAACTGCAAATGTTGACGAATGGAAAAGACAATTGCACACTTACAAGGAGGAAAATACACGTTTGAAACGTGAAATGGATCTAATTCGACAGGGTGGTGGCGGCAACCCTGAAATTGCGGATGATTTACGTCGTGAAATTGGATTACTAAAGGGACGAATAGAGGGTTTAGAAAAGGAGCTTATGACACAAGAGATAGAACTTAAGGCAGCTAATATGAGTCTGAAGGATAAGTGCAATGATCAAAGTGTAAGTATATTTGATTTTGTGTTAATTACATTAATTGTCGCGATAAATATTTAATCGAGAGGGTTTTCTCTGATCTATTTACTAATAATCATATCGAGCCTGATTACGTTATCATCCATGACCGTCTTCGGGTGTATGTAGCAAAGATGCCTCAATTTGTTTTCGATAACACAAAGTCTATTTTGGTTAGAATAATTACATCGATTTAAAGTTATAACTTTGACGATATTCCCCCCCATTAATTTTCAACTTTCTGATAAAAGATCAATAATTTTGGCGATCAATGAAGATTTTTTAATGAACCACCTGTAATGAACCATATTATGGTCTGGTAGTGCTGCTCCCACCGGCAGATCGAGGCAGCACCTGATGAGTAGTGATCTGTTGGTGGTACGAAACCAGAGGCCGAGGGTCCCATTACACCCGGACCCAGGTGCGACCGCGTGGGCGTTTGATCCGTCCGCCAACCATTCCATCATTATCGACTATTGTTTTATTCCCCATTTTTACCTCCCCTGTTTGTGTTGTCGTCATCAGGCCTATGAATTTTTGTTAACACGTAAAGGACAGGGGCAACGAGCAGCGAAAACCCCGCCCACATCTCCCGAACTGAGCTACAGCAAGCATAGGCCGCTGCTTAGCTCGTTGAGGAGCCTTTTTCTTCGCCAGATGGCACAGCCCAACCTTCACGGTCAATTAGCTACCTTAGGCTCCGTCCCCACGGGCATCTTCGGATGCCCACCAAACCGTCCGTTACATATTCGGCGCCCAACGTGGGCCCGAACCTACGACCCTGAGATTAAGAGTCTCATGCTCTACCGACTGAGCTAGCCGGGCTAGGTTCGGGCCCCACGCTGGGCGCTACAAATATGTAACGGACGGTGTGGTGGGCATCCGATCTTCGCAGATTTCGAAAATATTACTACGAGTGAAGGATGTTCTTGTTGTAGTAGCAATTCAGAATTCTGACTCTCGGTATTGTTGTTGTTATCCTCTAAGTCCAGGTGGAGAAAAGCAGCTGCCTCAATAGGGTTTTCCCATAGCTCGATAGGTGTTAGGCGAGTGGGAGCTGCCGGACAGTTGAAGATGTGCTCAACATCATGCGGAGTGAGACCACATGCTGGACAGGAGTTCTGAATGTTGTCGTGGATGTCAGACGTGAGCACCACCCTGAGCGCAATTGAGCCAAGGTAGTCCTTGTCGCTTTAGGTAGTCGAATTTCGTCTGAAAATACGGCAGATGATTGTGCATTAACTACTCTGTTTGGTTTGAGGTCCGCTATCGAAGAAAGCACTTCTTCTCGGTGCAGTATTCATATAGCTGATTTGTAGCTGGCGTTATCGAAGGGAACTCTTTTAAATCTTTGGACTTCCCTCTCGCGGTCCCTCAAATTACGTCTAACATGACGCAGTGGCGGGGTCTTGTCCATAAGATTATGGTTAGGATGGTCAGTCCGATAACAGCCAACTAAATACTGTGAGAAAAGTGTTGCGGCTTCTTAAGGGCAGCGTTCTGGTTCTGGTTGGTGTAATTGATCAGGTGATGACATGAGGTGACAGCCAGTCACAGTCCGAAGGGCAGCATTCTGACTGGACTGGATGTTTTTCCATTGGATGTCGCTCAGGTTCTCACAAGGAACACTAGGGAGGTGTCCCCCTCCGATTTCGATGAAACTCATATATGTTGTAGAGGACTCGAAACTAAGCGACACGTATTTTTTTTTATCGGCGGATACGCAGTTTTAAGGGTGGAAACCATGGTCAGA
Organism: Chloromyia formosa; assembly: GCA_964017055.1. Classification (NCBI taxonomy): domain Eukaryota; kingdom Metazoa; phylum Arthropoda; class Insecta; order Diptera; family Stratiomyidae; genus Chloromyia; species Chloromyia formosa. The sequence continues at coordinate 22,076,618 of OZ024816.1, read as the reverse complement.
AGGTGAAAAAAACTATGATTCAGAATTTTATGAAACCAACTGCGTTGGATGGAACACCCCGTCAGCTTCAACCCCGAGAGGAACTATTATTGGATATTCTCACGATTTCTCATAAGCTATTCATTACCTCAGGAAACTCCAGTTCTGGGGAAAAACCAAAAACAGGTATTCCGCATTTTTCCATGTTCCATCCAACGCAGTTGGTTTCATAAAATTCTGAATCATATTTTTTTTTAAATGAAGTCTTTACAGGGGTAGTTTACCCCCCAAATTTCAACCCCCGGAGGAACTATCAATTGTGATTTTCATAATTCCTCACGAGCTATTTATTCCCATAATGAACATTTACGAAAATTCCCTTCTTATAGGTGGAATTGAAAAATCACCCCCAAAAGTGGTCACCTTCTGACCATGGTTTCCCCCCTTAAAACTGCGTATTCGCCGATAAACAAAATACGTGTCGCTTAGTTTCGAGTCCTCTACAACATATATGAGTTTCATCGAAATCGGAGGTGGACACCTCCCTAGTGTTCCTTGTCAGACCAGATAGGAGCCGCATAGTTGGCCACAGATCTCCCGATTGATTTATATGTCGCTAGTAGGGGTCTCCTTATCTTTCCCCCAGGAACTGCCTGCTAAAGCGTTGAGGACTTTGTTCCTGCTTCTCATCTTGCCACTAATGGTTGACGCATGGGCCGATGAAGTGGCCATGCTGTCAAGGGTGACACCGAACATTTTTGGATGATTGATGGTGGGAATATTTTGACCATCTACTGCGATATTCAGCTGCTGGTTCACTTCTTTGGTCCATGTGGTGAACAAGGTAGCGGAGCACTTCGGAGCTGATAAACTTTTTTTCGACGAAGAAGTTGTCGAGTTCGACCAGATATCCGTTTATCTGTTCGCACATTTGGGTGATATCGTTGCCGGTTGCCAGGATCGAACAGTCGTCGGCATAGCTGATGATTTAAAGTCCGTCAGGTGGTGTTGGGACTCCTGACATATATAAGTTAAACCGGGTGGGAGATAGGACTCCTCCTTGAGGGACAGCCTGTTTAATTTTTCTAAGTTTAGATTTCCCAGTGATACACTCGGCGTAGGACTGTCTGCCGACAAGTTAGTTGGCGATCCACTTAATACGAGGGCGGTTCAAATATGATCGAGACAAACGCTGTAGATGGCGCGCCTGTATGTTTTGAAGGTCGTGGCTTGAGTATGTGATAGCTGGGTCCCTTACGAATAGTGTGGCATAGTTTTCGTCGCGAACGCACGTTTCACGCGCGTGCTACGACCATGATTGAACACCAAGTGCCGACCGCCGTTGCGCAACGTATTGTCATTCGTTTTTTGGTGTGGGAAGGCGTTAAAAACACGGAAATTCTTCGGCGTTTGCGAAATCAGTTCGGTAGTGAGTGCCTGAGTAGGTCTGCTGTGTTTAAATGGGCCAAAGCGTTCAAAGATGGCCGCGAAACCGTCGAGAATGAGCCGCATGATCGTCGACCGCGAACCAGCATCACACCAGACAACATTCGCCGCGTAGAACAACTAATTTTGGAGGACCGTAGGATGAATGTTCGAAACATTTCGGCTGAAGTCGGCATTAGTATTGGTAGTGTAGAGTCTATCATCCACGAACACCTTCAATATCGCAAAATAACGGCGCGATGGGTTCCCAAACTGTTGAACTTCGAGCAGAAATTCATGCGGTTGGAAGTTTGTCGCCGCTTGCTGACGCGATACGAGGCTGAGGGGGACGGTTTTTTGACGCGAATCTTCACTACAGACGAGACATGGGTACACTATTACACTCCTGAAAGCAAGGTGTCGCCTAAAGAGTGGAGGAAGAAGGAGGAAGGGGCGCCAGTCAAAGCGAAGACAACCAGGTCCGCGGGTAAGGTTATGTGTACTGTATTCTGGGACCGGTGGGGAGTGCTGTACGTTGACTTCCTGCGCACACAACGTTCCATATCAATGCTGCATACTACTCTAACCTTCTGAAAACACACGTGAAATCCGCTTATCGCTCGAAACGGAGGAGCATTCCAGCGCGAAGTGCTATTCTTCTCCAGGATAACGCGCGCCCTCATACCGCGCGTCTCACGCTCGATACAATATCAGAATTGGGGTGGGAGGTACTAGAACACCCCTCCTACAGTCCGGATTTATCACCATGCGACTACCACATGTTTGGACCACTGAAAGAAACCCTCGGAGGTCAAAGATTCAACACCGACGACGAGGTAGAGGAGTTCGTGCGCAAATGGCTGTCCAAGTTGCCCAAGGAATTCTTCGATACCGGCATCAAAAAACGTCCGGAGAGGTGACAAAAATGTGTAACTAGTGAGGGGAATTACCTAGAAAAACTAAATTTTTGTAAATATTTTCGATAATAAATATATGTGTCAGAGCGTTTGTCTCGATCATATTTGAACCGCCCTCGTACATTGCGACGGGATCGATGTACCACAGATGTCAGAAAGAAGCAATGAGTGGCTGACAGTGTCGAACGCTTTCGACAAGTCTAACGCCACTAGAATGGCTCTTTGACATGAACGTGCTTGTTTTAGGCCATATATCGTTGTGCTTCGAGCGTCCAAAATCGTCGTGGTGCTGTACATCTTTCGGAAGCCGTGTTGGTTGGCTAGTTGAATATGCGCCGCAATAATAGGGTGGAGTAGTGCTTCCAATGTATTTGCTACAGGGATGGGCCTGTTCCAAAGAAGCGCCACAACCATTTCAAAAATCAGTCTATTATCTTATTGCCCTGATCCCAGCGAGCTGGAGCCGATTTGTTGATCCAACTTCCTCTTTTCGATAATTCGACTGCGATGGTCAGTTTTAAACGAGGCTGCATACTCGAAAATTCTTTTGAAAAGCGCAGCGAAACTTGACGCGTCGGCGATTAAACCTACTCGAGTCAACAAGTCTATTCGAACGTTCAAGCTTCCGAATCTAATTTTCAGAGCAATGTTCGCAACGGAATTTTGGTTTTGCCTAATAACACAAACATGAGTGAGTGAGTGTCCTGAATCGAATACTATTCGACTGTGACAAAGACACTTGAGTTGTGGGTCTGTTTGCGATTTTGATGACGTCTGTCATCGTTTTAATAACATCAAAATATCCCCATTTTCTACTTTTTTACATTTACACTTGCAGTACTCTTGTCGCGGTTTGTAGATCCATACTTAAAGTACATAATTCGATATTGCCTCCCGGGCCGCACAAACCGTTATGGAGGGCCGCATGCGTCTGATTTATTTTTGGCGAGAAAATGTACATATCGTTTTCAGGTTGACATATTCAAAGTTCGAGACCCCTAATTTCGTCTGCCCTGTTGTTTCAAAGCTGCCTTCAGGAGGAGGCATATTGAGTTTCCTCTGAAAATTATATGAAAAAAGTTGTAGTTGTTCCTCTTTACTGTTAACCTGTATCCCATTTAAAGTTATCTTAAGTTCTGGCACATTGAACCTGCCAGAGAGAGAGAGTTTATCTCTTTAAACATTTGGCGGCCAGGTTTTATACTCGTGAGTCGATCCATTATTCTTCTACTGCGATATGAAGTTATATTATCCGCAATTATTTTGCTCAAGAAGTTAATGTCTTGAACGATAGAATGATATTCGTCACTGACCCTGTTACCGTACCTATGATAGGAGTTTTTCAGTGACCCTGTTACCGTACCTATGATAGGAGTTTTTTAGTGTGTGTGCCTCTTTAGTTTGCCGAATTTTCAATAGGAGCACAATCTCCGAGGGTAGAGGTTCGTGCTTTCATTTGGAGGGAGTGATGCGAGTTGTGTTCTCACCGATTACCTTAGTTATGGTATCGTTAAAGCTCGTGATTAGTGAATTGATTTCATCGTTTCGCAAATTTCTTTTGCTTGGGAACACTGTTGGGCTTAGGGCTCGCCTAACGTTTTCTCCAAATGCATCCCATCCTTATGACTATGAGACAAAAAGGAGGTAGGAGGGCACTGTAAGTCTCTCCGCAGAGACACCCATTTACAAATTCAAATTATTACTCAATTGCCCTAACCCCTTGTGGGGCATAGCGCGTCAACTGTTCCATGTGGCCCAGTTGACGTTTCGTTGGCATAAATTGGTTTCGGAGAATGCAGTTGCCAGCATGCACCTCCTGCACATCCATGGCCACGAACGTCGTCGTGGACGGGATTCGAACCCGAAACGCCGGTAGTCAAACATGAGACTGGTGCCTCAACACATTGCGCTACCGGTCGCCGTCAAATTATTGCGAGCTGATGATGGTTAGACATGTCTGGGATGGTTGCACAGCTGGAAATGCACTTTGATTGGCGAGTAGAGACTCCACGGATCCGAGATTTCCAATTTGTAGTATACAATTATGAGTCAATCTGTAAGTTTGAAGCCATCCTTTCTGGATTGATGATACCCCAGACTTCTAGGACATCATCGGATACACACGAAATCGGCAACGAGGTGCGCGAGATCATTGCAGATCAGATAACAACTCTTCGATATTCAACATAGCGATGTGGCTCATTAAAGAGTCCCATGGGCTTCAGCTTCTTCTTCGTTTTTAAACTCGGTGGAACTCATAGGGAGACTAAGAGAGCGTAGAGGTCATCGGTGAAGATGAGTCCATGGTATCCTTCGACGTCCAATAACTTTTCCCAAGCATTCCCGTGAAGGATGCGATAACCAAGTACGAGGAATAGCTGTTGACGTTTGACGAATTATTTGATTGGTGAAAAAATAAATATTTATGGCATCCATCGAAGGCGTTGGGGTTGGGGCGACCGGTAGTGCAGTGTGTTGAGGCATCAGTCTCATGTTTGACTACCGGCGTTTCGGGTTCGAATCCCGTCCACGACGACGTTCGAGGCCATGGATGTGCAGGAGATGTATGCTGGAAACTGCATTCTCCGAAACCAGTTTATGCCAACGAAACGTCAACTGGGCCACATGGAACAGTTGACGCGCTATGCCCCACAAGGGGTTAGAGCAATTGAGTATCCATCCAAGAGTAAATCGCGAAGAGAGGACTTATGCCAAAGTTCTAGCTCAGTTATGTTGTTGTTGTGGTAGCGATGCTTCGAATGCTGCAGTTCTTCTAGCATTGAGGGGGTTTGGCAGCTCTTGGCCGTTGAAAAACGGGTCGTTCCGGTACGAAGAACAAGCTGCCGCAGAAACGAGCTCAGTTGTGTCAATGATATCGCTATGATCATACTTAGAAGTCACCTCAATGAGATGTTTGAGACGATAAACAACATACACCGAAACGGCGAGTTCATTATGGAGCTATGGAGGCTGAAAGCAATATGGAGATAGCATTTCTGGACTTAAAGGTAATGCGGGCCAACGGAAAGATAGAGAAACCAAAGAACATAAACGAACCATAGTGAGCACCTGTCAACATATGCCTTAGAAAAAATGTTTCATAGTATGGTCCATGGACTGTTAAACACATCGTTAAACGACGAGCGATACAACGCGGAATACATCAGAGAAATCGCGGGGATTTTGGTGTCTACTATCTGCGGAAGTCTAATACTTCATTTTCACGATGAAACTAATCAATTCTCCCTTCAATTTCAGATGAACAAGCTAGGCGAGTTGAATATGCAGTTTGCCAAACATTTGCATGAATTATTTGCTGTACAGAAAGAAATGGACAAAGTGATTCATCCACACAAGAGTACTTGAGACATGGATATATTTGGAAAAGAAAATGTAAGTAGATTTGCAACCACTACACTTGCGTTATTCGTAACACAGTTATTTTCCAAAACATTTTATACATTTCCATTGATCTACAGTTTTCAAGTTCAAATCCATCATTGGTGGCGTTATCGGCAGCTGCAGCTGCGCTACGGATTGAAACCGAAAGTACCCTATCCAATATAACATCATTACAATCTCAATCACAGTCGTTATATGACAGTGACATAAATAATCAACACTTATTAATTAGCAATCAATATAATAGTAGACAAACGATAGATGATGATAATGACCAGCATGTTGTTGTTGTACATAATAATAATACTACAAATAGTCATAGAACCCTACAAAAGAAATCATCGTCGTCACAACAGCAGCACCAGCAACAGCATCATCAAACCGCCATTACCGGGAGCGGTTCGTCAACAATGGAAAATTTCGATGGTATCCTAGCACCGCCCAATTCTCTTGTTGGTGATTTTGGTACAAATGCTGTTGCGGCTACGACAAGTTGCAACACTACTAATGTTGCTAATAGTAATAAAACTGCTACTATATTAGTATCGAAACATAAAACTAAAACTGGACTTCCTTTGTTGCTTAAGAATTCGATTAAAAACTAAGGGCGATGTGCTGTAATGAAACGTGAATGCAGTGAAACGAAACACGAGAAATAGTCACAGCATGATTTTGGACAGAAGGTTTTTTTTATATACATTTAAATGTAATGCAGGTAATGCGATAATAATGCTAACTATGCGTGTACCCTATTGAACAAATGTGAACATAACTGTTGCATTCTCGATTTGTATGATTGTGACATAGTGGTAAAATGAGCGAGAGAATGGAGTTGTTGTGATTTAATTTTAGTAGGAGAGAATGATATATAATTCAGCTAACAATAGGCGCCTTTGATCCACATACAAAACGACTGACCGGTTTCTATGATCCTGGCGGATGCCGATCTGATATAAGATTTCATTGGATTAAATGAGTTGGTGTCTTCACTCAACGTATATCTGCATACTCCGGTTTTCATATCACTTTCCAATTGAAATGTTTCATATTTTAGGCCGGTCGCACAAAGCGTCGTAGGCAGGGCAGCCCGCGCAGCGTGCATATAACATTGTTATTGTAAAATGTTATTTTGACACCTGTTACAGGAATACTGCCATGTGTGCACTGCGCGGACTGCTCTGCCTACGACGCAATGTGCGGCCGGCCTAATACTTGAAATCCATGACTTACGATTCTCCCACGATCCGGATCCATGTGAATCGAACGCACCCAATAATATTGACAAATGTATTTTGGTAGAATAAAATCCATATGATTTAATTTCGGCTCACGGGTCAGGTGTTACAATAAACCATCGTTTGTTGCGTATTCAAGTCAAATTTGATCAAGATCAATGCAGTGTGCTTAGTAAAACGTAAAACATTCCCTTCGGTTCTGCGAAGAATTAAAAAAAAGACAAATCCACCCATAGACTCCAGATCGCGGTGAGCCACTCTTGCGTATCCTCATTAAACAACATTTTTGCGGCTCACTCCCAGGAAACAGAGGAACTTCTGGAATTGGCACCGGATAAAAAATCGACACTGTGCCGGCATTTAACCGATTTCCGCTTTAAGGCTGGTGCTAATTTTTTCATGCGAAAATGTGTCACTTATCTCTCGCACGAAAAAGTGACAGTGTAAACTTGCACACACCAGATACCCGATGCGCGCTACACAACACTTGAACTTCCCTTCTCATAAGACAGTTTTTTTATTTTTGCGTGAAAATTGCTTATAATGATGTGGAGACTTTTTCTTCGAATGAAATAGGTTAGTACTGAGAGAGCGAAAATTTTTCGTGCGAATGGAACTTTTGACAGTTTTGCTATTAGATTTCGCACAAAAAGCCGACCTTATTACTATGCTTTAGGCAGTACGAGCCTACGTGTGAAACAATTTCTATGATGCATACACGCTATGTTCTTATTTCCTAAAGTGAAAGTCTACATGATTGTAAGTTCGCTTCCGCTTTAGTGCCAGTGCACACGAACAGCAAAAGTAATCGGTGCACTGCGTCACTTTCAATCGGATAGGAAGAAATACATTGAGAGTAATGCACAAACGACGCGGATAGCTATCCGTATCCGATAGCTATCGGCGTCCCTTGTCTCTGGCTCTATCTGCGTCATTTTCAATCTCCAGCGTTTAACTAGTACATAATATAGTTCAGAATATGCTGGTGCACATGTGACGCTGCGTCTGCAGACAAGTTGTGATCAAGCCCGACCACACATACTCGAACTCAAATACGAACATGGTCACAGGGACAATTTTCTTCATATTTTTGTGAAGTTTCTTGAAGCATTCGCTTTCCTCTAGCGATGTGTTAATATTTCCTTCGAATGACCCAAGACACTTCCCACAAAGTTTGAGCCCGTGTTCGACAGTGTGTGGCCGGGCTAATATAATCCGGACTGACGTTGCGTCCTATCACATCATGTGCACTGAAACGCCGATAGGTACCAAAGAGATAGGATTGAAAGTGACGAACCATCCCGGATAACTTTTGACGTTCATGTGCACCGGCTCACACGTTGCAAATATTTGTTATTTTTTTTAGGGAAATATTTGTCCAAAGGGAGTAATTTGGTAAAGCACATCGCGTGTTCACATGGCGGTAAATATTTGCTACAAAGTTGTTTTCTCCATGTTTTTCTCGTAGTTCATACTTAATTGCCCTAACCCCTCGTGGGGCATAGCGCGTCAACTGTTCCATGTGGCTCGGTTGACGTTTCGTTGGCATAAACTTGTTTCGGAGAATGCAGTTGCCAGCATGCACCTCCTGCACATCCATGGCCATGAACGTCGTCGTGGACGGGATTCGAACCCGAAACGCCGGTAGTCAAACATGAGACTAATGCCTCAACACACTGCGCTACCGGTCGCTCCCATATATTCGCATATTCGGGAGGTCTAATTTTCGATGACTTTGTCGCATAGTAACTCATATTTGCCAAAATATAACAAAAAAACGAAGATTTTCGCAAATATTTTTTCCACATATTTGCGACATGCGAACGCACCTTTATGCAGTACGGACGTAGTGAGTATATGTATCATGAAAATATTTTTAGTTGAAAACGTATTGTATGTTCGTGCTGTGTAATGAACCACCTGTAATGAACCATATTATGGTCTGGTAGTGCTGTTTCCACCGGCAGATCTATAGTAGCACCTGATGAGTAAGGATATGTCGGTGGTACGAAACCAGAGGCCGAGGGTCCCATTACGCCTGGACCCTGATGCGAACGCAAGGAAATTTGCGCCGTCCGCCAACCATTCCATCCTTATCGCCTCATTTTTTATCATTCCCCATTTTTACCTCTCCTGTTTGTGTTGTTTTCCCCAGGCTTATGAATTTTTGTTAATACGTAAAGAGCAGGGGCAACGAGCGGCGAATACCCCGCCCACGTCTCCCGAACTGAGCTACAGCAAGCATAGGGCGCTGCTTAGCTCGTTGAGTGGCCTTTTTCTTCGCCAGATGGCACAGCCCGACCTTCACGGTCAATTAAGCTATCTTATGCTCCGTCCCCACGGGCATCTTCGGATGACCACCAAATCGTCCGCTACAGCTCCCTCAAGCGGAAAGCGCTGGGGGAATCCAGGTTTTCCCATTCCAAGAGCTCTTTTAAATGGTCTTTCATTAAGGACGCTCGCTAAATATAAATAAAAAAAGTTCCACTCATTTTTTTTATTTGAAAGAAAATGTTATGGCATTAAGTATGGAATATAACGTCGTTCAAATGTTCGCGCGGCTTTGGTTGGTGGCGCATATTCGGGAGGTCCAATTTTCGATGACTTTGTCGCATAAATCTGGCTGAAACTGCTGGATGGCGTACGTTATGTTGACTTTGAGAGCATCAATTGTTTGCGGTTTATTCGAATAGACTTGCGATTTAAGATAGTCCCAAACTAAGAAGTCTAAAGGCGTTAAATCGCACGATCTCGGTGGCCAGTTCACATCGCTGCCGCGCGAGATTGACACTAGATTTTGATCAAGCGATCAAGCGATCGATTGGAAAGTGAATATTGCGTTTTATGTATCTGAGAAACTTACTACTAAATAGTCTGTAAGCAACAACTACAGGCGAATATATCCTCAAGTAAGTCACTATCACTTGTAGTCCGGATGGCGCAACGGTTAGCACGTTCGCCTTCAACGCACTGAGCCCCGGTTCGATTCCGGGGATTTACGTGTCGGACTATGAGCCCACTCAGCTGTTAAATGAGTACCCATTATGGGGTAAATAACTCGGTTGAGCGTGTTGCTGATCACATACCTCTGCACAAAAACCGTCACGATCTAGAAAATGAGATGATGCTAACTCATCTCGAGGCCGTGGTTCAAATTGGACTGTTGCGCCAGTTATTTATTTAGTTTAGTTTAGTTTGACAGTTTAGTTGTTTGCTAAAAGTCCATGGGGTTCAATGGGGAGGCGCATACTATCGATTCGATTTGTGATTGACAAAAAAATCATAAACCCTCATCGACTGACTTTTGATCAAAGCACAACACAACTATCGATCCACAACTCAAAATCCATGGTTTTGCATTGACGCGCGCACATACTCGATTAAAAGTTGTTCTGCAACGGTGCAGTCGTTTATCAGTCATCGTGCGCATATCTGAATACAATGCCGGGAATGATTATAAATTACGTTGAATCATTAATTGAATCGATCGAAAAGAGGTCGGCCTTATATTTAAAGTCTCTCAAAGATTACTCAGATGCGAATTACACAAAAAAAATATGGGATGAAGTGTGTCTTGAGAATGTATCTGGCTAGGCGGAATTGGATGCGGAAGAAAAAATAAGGAAATCTATTTTACTTAAACTGACAATAAACGCCAAATCGTTATTTAGAGACGCGTCAGATCTCTGGTTTTTGTGTTGAGTTTTGAATAAATAAAACCATCCAAAATGCCCGATTCGACGAAAATCAATGCTTTTCTCGAGTTTATCGAAATGGAAAATTTCAAATTCTACAAAGGACACGTAGTAATGGGACCTTTGAAACAATTCACGGTTATCATTGGGCCCAATGGTTCCGGTGCGTTTCCCATTTGCTTGCTATTAGAAAGATTCTGGCTATATACACGCTTTCTTTTTTATCAGGCAAATCGAATTTCATGGATGCTATAAGTTTCGTGATGGGCGAAGAAACGTCGAGTCTTCGAGTGAAGCGTTTGAACGACCTAATCCAAGGCGCCTTATACAGCAAAATAACAGCGAACACTTTTCTGTTGTACGTTGATTACGTTCATCAACGACTGTAACTGCAATAGTTACGACAACTATCGATAGTATGCGCGCAGTCCACAACTAAATAATTTAGTCGAGATAAAATCGCAACATCTACACAATTCGACTAAACTATTTGGTTGTAGAGTAATCGATAGTGTGCGCCGGCTCTTATATTTGATTGATTCAGTTGTGTCAGCGTAAACTTTATTCCAAATTTCATAGATTTTCACTAGAGATCATAGCTCAATACACTGACGTGCCCTAGCATACAATATTCATCTTACCTACAATTGGTTGATCAATAGGTTGATCATACCGGTAAGCAGTTACATTTCAAATTTGCTATCTGGCCCGTTGAGCCTAAAATTAAAAAAAAAATGGCCCTTTCCAGAAAAAGTGTACCGACCCCTGTTCTAATCGGTGGAAATAATATTTACTCGTTGCTAACCGATATATTTGAGGAGGTGCATGCTGGCAACTGCATTCTCCGAAACCAGTTTATGCCAACGAAACGTCAACTGGGCCACATGGAACAGTTGACGCGCTATGCCCCAGAAGGGGTTAGAGCAATTGAGTATAACCGATATATTCGTTGCTAAGCCATATGAACAATATTTATTCGAGAAGTGACAGTTTAATACCAATTTGCCCACAATCATAAATGGGGAGAGGACGAAGGGGCTTACACTTGTGTTTTAAACACGTACCTATGTGTCAAACGGCTGTTCGATAAAATGTTTGAATACATTTTCAGTGACGTTCACACATACTATGAAAGATGTTACAAACCAACCAATCCAGCAAACAATTTCGTATCATTTGGAAGATAAATTGCCCAGATAATACGATGGCGATTCTTCCATGCGATAAATTTATAGATTATTTGTCGCCTTTTCAATAATTAGGGGATATCCCTCAGGCGAAAGAACCGCAATACGATGGCGATTCTTCCTTACGATAAATTCATAGATTATTTATCGCTTTTTCAATAATTAGGCGATATCCCTCAGGCGAAAGAATGGCGATAGGATTTCAATTCCCCATTTTATCGCCAAGATGATATTTCGCCAATTCACAATAAATACGAAACGACGACTGTGTCATTCTCATTGTTTGTAGTCTGGATAGCGCAACAGTTAGCACTATGGACTTGCAAACATGGCAGCCTGGTTCGAATCCTACAAATATCAATTGTGAAAAAGGATGAAATATGAATTATGAGCGTCAAAGAATATGTAAGATAAAAAAAGCATGAAGATAATCTAATAAAAAAAGCGATAATAATTTTTGTTTTAGTTGAGTCTCATCGCGTCATTTTGTCAATTCGTAAATTTATCCCCGCCGCGTTTCGCTTTCTTGTTGCCAACTCGTCTCGCCAAAGTTTCTCCAGGAAGTTTCGCTTTCGGTAACTATTTTCTCCCGAAGGGGGGGACTCCCGCGATAAGATGGCGATATCCCCGTCTATAAATTTATCTTCCCAGGCGAATCGCATTCTTATCGCGGAAGATAGAAATTGTTTGCTGGGAAAGATCAGTAAGGCGTAGGCGACTTTTCTGTATTGGGGGCATTGATTTGGCTCGTGAATATGAATTAAATTATCGGCAAACATTTTTCTATCCAAAATACGCAAAGTGATAATCGCAGGTGTATAGTAATTGTGTGACTATAGTCGCTTTCTCGTATATCAACCATAAGTCATTCCTGCGACAAAGATATCTTTATTGTGTATTTTGATGTTTTCATCGTGGCTACATTAACTAGTATTGTTTTGAAGGATTTTAACAAGTCCATGACTAAATACAATACATTCTGGTCCGCGTCCAAAAGGACGCATGGTAAGACGACTTTATGTCGTGAAAAATACCGCATTCTTACCAATGCCAAATTGTTAGTTTTGGGCTTGATTTATTATGGATTGATGTTTCAAATTAAGTATTAAATTTAATCCGGTCCGAGAACTCCCCGCTATGATAAAAGGGTAGACTAATGCGAAAAATCAACCAGCGCAGATGAAGTAATATAAATCAGGTACAATCATTTTTAAATTCTTTTGGAATGGCGTAATTAGAACAAAATCGACAAAACACTAGACGAAAGAACTTCTATTTAGTCGCGAAACTGGCTATTCTACAAAAACTTTGGATCAGATGGCTTTAGAATGACGTTTGTGTCCAAATTGACACAATCGTCGCGTGACGTTTGTGTCCAAACTGACACAATCGTTGTACAAACTCAAAGAGGGAGAGAGTGAGGGGCTTCCACTTATATTTCAAACACGTATGGGCTCTGTGTGAAAATCCCCATTCCATCTTATCTTCTAGTTCTTTGGTATGTGCTATGTATGAATATTGTCATTCCATCTTTATCTTCTAGTTCTTTCTTTTGAGCTGTGAATTTTGACAATTGAGTCGTCTATATGCAAAACCTGTTAAGTGCGCCATAAAGTGAACGGAGGAAATTGCAGAAAACTTCTGGCGAGTGAGTTCCATAATGAAAGTCAATGAGGTTTTTTTAAATGTGAAAAAATGTTGCGAATTAATTGCTAGAAACTGTATAATCTCACTTAATCCGTTTTTTTATTATTAATATTTTTGTTTACACTATAACTGGTTTTGCAAGTGTAACTCAAATTTAACAGCTTTTGCTAGTTGATGCTAGTTGATGTTGGTCCATCTTGCAAACGAACTCACTTGCAAAAACCGTCAATTTCAGTCAATACTTTCAAACCTGTTTATTTCGAAATCTTCATTGCTTATTAGTAAGATTTCTCGAATATCATTGCAATTATATAGTACGAAAAAAAAACATGATTTTGGTTTTTAATACTGTATTTTTTATTAAGAAAAATCTTTTCAACAAACGTTTGTATCTTGTTCGTCTAAGAGTTCAAAACGGGAGTCAATGTCGTCTTCGTCAGCTTCTTCATCTGCGACTTCCAGGCGTTTTTGGTCTTTTATCATATTAGCAAAGAAAATCAAGTTTTCCAAATCTTGCCATTCGTCTCCGTAATGTTTTCTCAGCAAATTTTTAATGTCCCCAACCTTTTTCGATTTAAGAAGGACACCACGGGGAATAAAATTTGGTAATCTTTGGTTCTTCATATTTTTTCCCCTTTTGTTCAGGGATTGGGGAGCCCCCCCTTCAAAGTTGTAAAAAGGTTCACCTTTGACTAAGCATGAATTGCCATTTTTTGTTTTAGTGATAGTAATTTTTTTTGGCCTTTTGGAATTTAAAATGCCATGCTTCTGGATCCTTAATATTGATATCGCCATATATTTTCCACTCCCTAACAGGGCAGTGTTCCTCTCCCAATCGGATGACAGTGGCATGTTTTTTCATAATGTCGATATATACATATTTCTGGCGTTTCAATAACATCAATTTTTCGGAACTCTCTTTCTAAATTTCCAAACACTCTATCGGGAGGAATGAAAGAATGGCCGACAATAGGAAACCACATTTCAATCTCCCCAATAGTGACAGGAGCTTCGTTCAGGAACCAGTGCATCAACATGCCAATCACGGATTTGTTTTTGTTCTGCCCACCACAGCCATCGGCAAACAGACGGATCCTGGTTTTGCCTCGAAAATTTGCTTTTTGGGTTAGATTGTGATGTACAGCAGAACCTATTTGGCTAGATGCTTTGGCGAAATCAGTTTCTAGCCATACGTACGAGTATACGTTCTCTGGTGTTTGCGAAGAATGAGAATGTCCTTGGCAAACTGTAAAGTTGAATAAATACATTTGACGTAAGCTTGATCCGGGAGTTTAGGGAGCACAAGATTTTTCTGGCAGTCGTAACTAAGCGTTAAAGTACTTTCTTCTTCTTCTTCCAACTTCTTATAAAATACTTCTGCTCTTTTTTTGTGTGCTTTGAGCTCAAATCCCAGTTCTTCTTTTTCGTCCTCAGCCGTTACAGTCTCAATCCAAAGCATGAATCAGTCTGGGAACCCGCTTGATGCTTGAGTCAAGCGTTAACGATAATTAATAGAAATTTCGATTGACTTAAGTTGGAGCGTGGAAGATTGATCGTCTAGGCGCATTTTCCTTGTTTAAAAGTTACGGTTTTCCTACCTCTTTTCCTTCTCCACATACCTTTTCCAAGTTTCTGGCCGAAGTTTTTTCTTTCGAGGAGCACTGGTTTCCTCACACGTATTTTTCGGCTTTGAATTTGGAGTATTGTTCACCTCCAAAGGTTCAATGCGGCCAAATTCGTCCTCAATGGCGACTACTACAATACCACTCATTTTTAACAAACACAATGCTACTCGTAATAGTATCACAGTTCCCGGACGAATGGACGAAACACAATTTTTTAATAAGCAAAAAAATGTTGATAGCGGTTCTGGTTACTGTTACTAGAAAAATTTACAAAAAAAAATCGACAAAACACTGTCTTTGAACCCATTTAATGTAAACATGGAAGATTTTAACAGGTTCTGCATGTGTATCACACAACGGTACAATAATTCAGTCAAGATTTAGCTGGGGTTGAAGGTGGGATGTTTTTAACAGGTTTTGAAATTGAATCGACTGCAATTTTAACAGGTTTTGGCAGTGAACCGAATTTTCTTTTCGATATTTAAGCCGAATTAATGGGTTTTGCCAGTGGAAATCATGATATTTTTGTCGACGACGCTGAGATCTTTCCAACGACTATAAAAACTCAATTTTTGTAAAAATTGCACTTAACAGGTTTTGCAAGTGGGCGACTCAATTAATGGATGACTAGAGCGACTGCTATTCAAAACACAACAAGCCACTGCAAAGCTGTTTCGGTACTGTTGTCAAGCATGTTGCGATTCCGCTGTGTATTATGAACTTAGCCATTGAATCTCAGATTTATTAGGTTTCGCTGGTAATTCTCTAGACTCACTTTTTTCGGTTTCTTTTAGCCATACAAATCCTACGAGAATGCAATATAATTATGTAATTTCTTGAGCTCATCTGTCTGTTTTATGGACTGTGAAAAAAAAAAAATTAATCCTTGACTTTATCTTAAGAACTGCTAGTAGTGTATTAAAATATTGATTTTTAATTTTTTGGCATTTCACTATCGAATTATTTACTAGTAAGTATTACAAATAAATTTCATTTTCCAAAAAAAAAAGAAGAAGAAAACAAAATTACTTGATGTGACGAAAAAATAAAACTAATTAGGTAAAAATGCGGTGGTTAAATAATACTCGTAAATTAACTGAAGAAGAGAATTATTGTATGTAGCATTTTATATGTATACAAAATAAATAAAAGTACATAAATGGTTGATAAATATGATATAATGCATATATCATAAGCATAATATTATCGGCGAAGATGACGATAGTAAGGACGATAAAAAAAAAAATGTTGATAAAACGAAACATTGCCATACATGTATTTAAAATATGTTTTTCTTCTATGATATTCTGATTTTACGTCTACTGTTTCCCAATACTCACCAGACACGTATTAATGTATGTTGTTTATTTGTTTAAATATTGTACTTTTTTATTCCTTCATAACACAATCCCTTGATTAAATATATTATAAATAGTATTAATAAATTATTTATTATATTTGTACAATAATATCTCGTGTTATTTATATATAAATTCCGTTATCAAGTTTAAAATCTCAGAAAATGAGATTTTTACTCTGCAGAATATATGAGCAAATAAATGAAATAAACAAAAGAAAGAAAAAATAACAACAAAAATTATGTATTAAATATTTATAAATTAAGACAAATGAAAAGTATTAATGAAAAAAACTAAATGACAAAAGAATAAATTAATTTTAGTATGTTGTAAATATACCAATGAAATGATCAATGTTTAGTAATCTGGCATAAATAAACTGACGAAAAATAAAGTTAAAACAATAAATTTTGTTGTTTGGTTGTGTAATAATAGGCGTGTTTTTTTGTACCGCGGTGCAGGTTAATTGGGGGCTATCCGGGTTAACTTACACACATTACACAAACAACATACCCTAGTTGTTTGTGTAATGTGTGTAAGTTAACCCGGATAACCCCCAATTAACCTGCACCGCAATACAAAAAAAAAGCCTAATGAAAAAAACGTGGTTATAACAAATCGTGCAAAATCAAGTTTAGAATAAGAATAGAAAGTATGTAAAACTATACAAAAACAACTTTACCTATTCAAAGACACACCCAACGACGACGACGTTCGTGGCCATGGATGTGCAGGAGGTGCATGCTGGCAACTGCATTCTCCGAAACCAATTTATGCTGTCGAAACGTCAACTGGGCCACATGGAACAGTTAACGCGCTATGCCCCACAAGGGGTTAGAGCAACTGAGAGAGAGAGAGAAAGACACACCCAAACGGTTGATTTTTAACTCTACCACATTTGGACAAGCGCAGGTCGCACTATATTATCCGCATTATGATAATATGCGTGATCGTGTCGTTGCTTTATTTTAATGTATGTTGCTTCCAACTATTAAATTCTGCTTAATTCGGATTTTTGGTCTCTGGGGCACTTGTTAAATCATTTCACAACAAATGCAACGAAAATCGTTTCAAAAAGGTTTTCGGCGCCACACCCAGAAAAAAAAACATAACAACATGCGCGAGCTAAGGGCCAAGCTGAAGCCAACATGGCTCTGTCTAGTAGAAAATATGGAGGTAGGGTGCTAATTGCTGAGAAGTAGTGGCGTATTAAAAAACATAAATCAGAGCTAGTCTTTCTGAACTCGAGGTCTATGTGTAAACCATCTCACCGCGTTATGAAACGACGCCAAAATGAAAATACTGTCTGCATATGTGCACATGAGGGAAATCAAAAGTATGCGGTGCCCCTTTTTGCATAATTTCCACCAAAAGGGAACGATCGGCGTAGATCGATGGATCAAGAGCCAGTCTTGTCGATCGAGGGGTCGTTGGCTCGAAGCATGCCTGGAACGGCTTTTTTTTTCAGTGTGTTTATTTTATTTTAAACATTCATCATGTAATATTATAATTTACTAACTGTGAGTGTGCTCAATACGCTCAAATTCACAACATGTATTATTTAAATAAGAATAAAGTTGTTGGCATAATTTGGCCCCGATAGGTGGCACTGGAGTCGAGATATTCATGAAAATGGGTATTTTAGGTCCTATTTCGTTCAGTGTATATATTTGACATTTCAGTATTCATTATTTCAACTTGCAAATACAAATTGTTGTGCATACATTTAACCACTTTTTAAATTCAATTAGGTTAAATTTGTTGTGTGCCACTTTTTAAATTCAGTTTTGTTAAATTTAAATAGGTAAAATACTGAAATTCTACAAATTAGTGAATTTTTAATGCTACTTAAATTACACACCGCAAAACAATTGAAGCACCACTTGCAAAAGTCCAAAATTCTTCCTGCTGAATAGAGTAAGGAAGCCAAGGCGAATATTTTTGATGTAAGTGTAGGAAGAGGAAACAGTACAAAACATTTTGGAAAATTAATTTCTAAAATAACGGTATATTTGATAAAATTTTACAAACTTTTCATAAAAATCAACATCCAGCAATATTTTATAATCTCTTATTTCTTTTTTTTGAATGCTTTATCATTTTTTTATTCTGCTTCGTCGGCTGCTTAGTAGCGCGTACTGCCGCCACGAGCTGAAATAACAGCTTTAATTCGCTTAGGCGTGCTTATTATGAGACCCCCGATATCATCCTGGAGAATTTTCCACCATTCGTCCTTTAGGGCTTGTTCCAGCTCTACTAAGGTCTGAGGAAGATTTGTACGGGTCTTGACGCGTTGTCCCAGCTGGTCCCATAAATGTTCAATGGGATTGCACGCTTGCCATTCAAGAAGGTCAGCATTATTGGCCGTGAGAAACTACGTTTGCAGTATGAGGACTCCATCTTGCATCAAAATGAAATCCTGTTCACCAGCACGTGCTCTACCAGTAACGAGAAGTCTTAGCACTTCGTTGATATGTCGCTGAGTTTCAAACTGCCGTTAGCGATGACAACAAAATCGCTTTGGTAATTTAAGGAAATAGCGCCCCACACCATATTTGATCCGCCGCCAAATGTATTATAATGTGGGTTGAAGGGCATAGAGTAGGAAACGTTCGTTTCCTCTTCTCCAGACCCTAGCTGCCCATTATTTCCACACAGTCAAAATTTCCGTTCATGAGAGAAGAAAATTCCTCCCCAATGCGGCATACTCCAATTGCGGTGGTTTCTGGCAAACCGATGTGCTTTCTTGTTAATCGCGGAACTTTTACTGGATATCGGGAAAGCAGGCCACTTTTCCCCAAATGATTACGCACGGTTTTTTCGGAAAGTAGAGGGCTTCGCCCGCAATACAAGGGTTTTGTAGTGTCCGATGCCAATAGGAGACGAACTGTCCTACTTCTGGAGACGCTTAGTTATTTATGTTAAGACGTTAATTGTAAATTGCAAGCTGGCATTTAAAAAAAGAGCGAATAATTATAGTTAAAATTATCGACTTCCATTCCCCAATCAATCTTTATCCTTTAAAAAAATGGTTAATAAAATAACTACACTCTTGATTCGCCCTAATTCAACTTTAATCGATAATGAGTAAAAAACGCTACAAAAAACAACTCGTACCTACACGTAAGGCCGGTAGGTATGTATATTTTCGGTATGTACGGTGTCACAATACCCAATTGACAATGAATGTACAATATTATAATTAAATATTATGTGATTGTTACGAGATCTTATGGGATTATTGTCTATGGTGTTGGTCATCGTTGGCCATAAATATCTTTGGCCTGGGATGTGTGAGGCAGGGGTGTACCAACTGCAACAACTGTTGAAATGTACTACGGATATTATTAACCTACTTTGAGGAGATATTCAAATTCCATTTTTTTTCTATTTTCTATGCTAATGTAATGCCACTTCTCCGTAAGTTTTCATATTTCTAAGTGTAACGTTCTCGAAATGCAAGGGGGTGGGACTTTCTTCAAATTTGAAGAAAATGTCAGAAATGGAATGGACTCGATTTTACCTTTTCACGACACCCTACTTGCCTATACTAGTCGAAACAATTTTGTTTGCCTTTATTTCCTCTGTGGGAATCCAAGTTCCAGTTCGACTCACTCAAACTCCACGAGTCATAAACCAACTGCTACGACGCGACGCTTGAGCACGAAATCTCAACTGAACGGAGTTAAATTTTATTTATGTTTTGTTTTGTCACTGTTAAGTGAAGTCCAAAGGCCAAAATGATCCTAGTCCGGGCCAAGTGTGTGTGAGGTTTAACTTGATAGCTTCGCGATCTAAGTCGAATATTCGACTCGCCCAAAATCCACGCCTGCTACGACGCTTGTGAGTGAAATCTGAACTGCTGAGCGAAGTCCAATTTTGTTTTCTGTTGTAACGGTTAAATAGCGATAAAGGAATGGTTTTTGCATAGTTTCGGCCTCCAAGGTTTTTATGCAAAACTTTTGCAATCCAACTGTCGGTGCGTGAAATTAAATTGAATAAGTGAAAATTGAGTTCATCGTAGAACTTCACTTTTAAAATGACGCCTGGCTTACGACAGCTCGGCTCCGCAATGTGTGGCCTCGAAATTTGGATCGTAGTCATTGGAATCAGATCCATTTTGATCCGCCTTCAAATGGGCGCATTTGTGTGTTAAAGATACAATATCATCGACACACGTGGAGGACTATGACAATGATTAGTGTTAAAAGTACTTAAAGTACTTACTTTTACAACACTATTGATCGTTACCATAATATGATTGATATACGTAAACTGTCACGTAGTGTGTCTAGGTTATCAAATTTGAATTAAAATTAACATCAATTTTAAATAAAACAGTGTTTTGAGAACAGTTGAGAACCATGTTATTGCAAAAACAATAAGATAACTGAAAAGTAAAAATAAATAAAAACAGAAAAAAGAAGATGCATTTAATAATTAGATTGATATGAAATCCCAATACTTTTCATAGAATGTTGATAATATATGTTAATAGTTGCATATTTGCTAAAAAAATAAAAAAATAAACAAAACCTATAAAAAAGTGACAAAAAGTTAAAACGAACCAGCAAAATAAAAAAATTAATATTATAATAAGTGGCATGAAAGGCAACCAAACTCTGGAACATACTATGTCAAAAGGTATACAATATTTAAAAATAAAAATGGATAAAAATGAAAAGGCTTGTTACAAATTTCTTTTCATGTTTTCAGTTTATGAAAGGGATTCTTATCAAATTGTCTTCTACAATATAATGGTGTCTGTTTAGGCTGAAAAACGGACTTCCCAGTGCATCTTTTTATTCCAATTTTGGGGAACTCTTTCGAGCATGACAACAAACGGAGGTTGAATATTGTTTTTTTTTTTATTTTTTTTTTTAGTTTGCTGTCAATGTGGATTTTCCACCATCCAGAGATGATTTTGGGGAACATTCCCACTTCACCGGGCGAAGGGAAGTAAACTGCGGTGTGAGAGTTACAGGGGCATATCACTAGTCTGTTGTAAAATTCTGGAAAGTAGAATAAAACCCTATGCAGAACGAACCATTGGCGAATATCAAGGCGGTTTCAGACCTGGGCGCTTCTCAACCGATCAGCCCTTTACGGACAAACTGATACTTCAGCAATGCTGGCAATACAACGTAGACGTATACCAAATCTTTGTCGACTTTAAGCAGGCATACAACAGTATCGATTGTGGTGTACTGTACAACATCATGCTGCAATTTGGTATACTGGCAAAATTAGTGCGACTGACAAAGATGATAATGATCAACTCCGTCTCACAAGTCAGGATCCATAATAGACTTACTAATCTATTGTATTTGAAACACGCACTGGTCTGAAAAAGGGCGGTGGACTGGCACCGATGCTCTTCAACCTAGCACTGGAATACGCTATTCGGGCTATGAATATGGACAACAGCAATACGCTACTCCTCAAGTCGACACAATTAGTAGCGTACGCCGACGACATCAACATCACCCGAAAATTGGCCGACGCAGAAGAGCTTCTGCATACGCTCAATACCGCTGCAAAAGAAGTTGGACTACCCTCGATGATGTAAAACTAAAATAATGATGCAATCGACGACAAGGACACCTGCACAACCGAGCATCAATGTGGGGGACCTCAACATCGAGTTCGTGAACAACTTCATTTACCTGGGCTGCAACTTGTCAAGGGACGCCAACGAAACTGACGAAATCAAGCGACGGATACAGTTAGCTAATAAGACTTTTTTCTCGGTTCTCCCCATAATGAAATCGAAGCATATGCACAGAAACACGAAGCTCCGCGTGTACAAAACCATTATACGACCAGTGCTATGCTATGGCTGCGAAGCATGGACCCTAATTCAAGCCTCCGAAAACATGCTAGACACTTTTGAACGTAAGGTTCTATGGCGAATTTTCGGGGCTGTTTGCGATCGAGATGGATGGCGCATCCGGTACAACCATGAGTTGTATGAAATGTACGATGAGCTGCAAGTCTCGAAAATCGTGAAACTACAACGACTTCAATGGGCAGGGCATGTACAACGAATGGACGATGATCGCATGCCTAAGAGAGTAATGAATTCAGAACGAGTCGACGGAGCGAGACTGCGAGGACGAGGACAACCGAGATCTCGTTGGGAGAGCTCAGTAGGTGTGGACGCCGCGCAGCTGCTGGGCTTCCAAAATTGGAGGACGCGGTCACGTGGCCGAGATAATTGGAGGACAATGATCCAGGCGGTCAAGGCCCGACGTCGGGCTGTCGCGCCACGATGATGATGATGATGTATCTCTTTGCGAAAAGTTTAATGCGCTTTTTATAAGAATTGCTGTTCTTATCCAAAGAGGAAATTGTTAGTTGGTATAACCACAACCTGCGCAACATACGAGTACTATTTTCATCCACACAAATCGCAGAGGCATTGCGAGGATGAGATACTTTCCCAAAACAAGATACTTTTTAAGTGTCGAACACGAACCTAGTACAAGTGGACCGGTTTTCCTCACATCTATGTGAAGTGTGTGTGTGTGTCAGAGGACATTTGTACCAGGTTCGAGTTCGAGTTCGACAGTGTATGGTGGCACTAACAAAAGATATGTAACGGACGGTTTGGTGAGCATCAGTAGATACCCGTCGGGACGGAGCCTAAGGTAGCATGTTAACCGTGTAGGTCGGGCCTTGCCATCTGGTGAAGAAGTAGGCTCCTCAACGAGCTAAGCAGCGGCCTATGCTTGCTGTAGCTCAGTTCGGGAGACGTGGGCGGGAATTTCGCTGCTCGTTGCCCCAGTCCTTTACGTATATTAATAAAAATTCATGGGTCTGGGGAAGACAATATAAACATGGCATGGGAGGTAAAAATTGGGAATGATAAAAAAATATGGCGATAAGGGTGGAATGGTTGGCTGACGCCGCAGATTCCCTCTCGCTCGCATCGGGTTCCAGGCGTAATGGGACCCTTGGCCTCTGGTTTCGTTCCACCGATGGATCCTTACTCATCAGATGCTGCTATAGATCTGCCGGTGGAAGCAGCACTACCAGACCAGAATATGGTTCATTACAGACACTTCCCCACAAAAGCTGATTTTCAACACCATTGGGTGCCGTGCTCAAGCATCCTCGTTCAAACACACAACACTTCACGGCCATAGAGTCGCCACCATCACCATGGTGCCAATAAACTACATAGCCCAGCCACAATCGCAAACGCCAAGCTCAATACATCCCGCCTAGCAAAATAGGTCCACACGATCATCATTGAATAATTAATCGATTAGTCGCGAGCCGCAAATCGCCCAGTCGCAGCCTGGAATAAAAAGATTGTTACGTCGCAAATTGTGTGAGGTATCCCTAATTACAAAGTAATTTTTAATATCTTCACACAAAACGTGAGAGAAATGAATGAAAAAAAAATGACCGATGCTGGGTCGCGGCCCATAGATTGGGAAACCCTGTAAGACCACGACATCAAATGCTTAACAGCAATTAACTGACTGTAACCGACCCACTGAATTTTATTCGGGCGAATCAGAAAGGTCAATTGATGAAAGTCAATAGGCGTCCAGGTTCTTCTACTTGACTAAAGATCGACTTTTGAAACAGAGGTTTCCTCCACTCATTCACTCCATGACTCCCCTGAACACCCAATATATGTACCTAAAACGTTGATGTGCTCTCGTAAAAAAAAACTGATAATTAGAGTAGACATCGAACATGTTCATGCACTTGGGTTTTGAAATCAACAGCTGGACGGCCGAAGATCCACGCGGAATAGCAGTTTGATTGCATCTACTATAGCTTAGAAGTCACCGAGAGATCGCCGCTAATTGAATCACAATGTGAATAAGTTCAAGTAGTGATCGGACAATAATTTTTGTGAATATATGCAAAGTCCGGGTAACCATTGGTTGGCATCGATCTGATGAGGACTCAGATTGGATGCCTCATTCAGATCGTGACGAGTGAGATATGTACTCGTACATAGTTTGTATTCGGTGACTGATGTGATTGCATTGGATCTTTACCCCGTCGACCTGCACTGGAGTATTCAAGGGCAATCCAACAAATATTCTGACCGACAGTTCTTTCACCTGCCGAACGTCTGTTACGTACTCACCGTCTAAGTGACTTCAGTTCGCTAGTCTGTTTGTCTCCAGTCTGTAGTGTACAACTAGTGATCAATGTTATTGCCCCAAGTATAGTTGGACATAGTCTCCCAAGTGATTCGGCACTACCTGCAATTGTATTGCATCCAACGAGTCTGAAAATATCGGAATCGTATGGACTAGCACGACTTGAGCTAATTACGAGTACATCCAATCCAGAACAGAATACGAATCAGTACAACAAACAGCAGTGCAGTGCACCCTTGCACCTGAGATGCAAGCAAACTGTGGGCATCGTGTCTAATTCGCGGGTGATTCAGTCAAGTGAAATCTCAGTTCTCAGCATTCAGTGTGGTGTTCTTGCTAGCTGTTAATCGGCAGCATGATGGTGTATTTACTTAGAAAATTTGGTGGTACGGTCGCAATTTACCTGGTTGCCGTGATACTGTCAGGTAAATTTCTTAATACGGATGGCGAGGAATGCCAAACGATGGATATCCGAAACAGACCGGCCTCACTCCTAAAACTGACCAATTGCACGGTTATCAGAGGATCATTGATTTTCGTCCTAATGACCGGTTATGACTTGAATCCGCAAGATTTTGCTCCATATTCGTTTCCAAAGTTAAGGTAGGCTCAAATTGATTTAATTGCTGTTATGCTTACTGTTCTCGTTATAACGGTAAGTTGTATTATTATACGATACGTTTTCACCCGTACTCAGGGAAGTCACCGAATTTATGCTCGTCTATCAAGTGTTCAATCTCACCACGCTTAGGAATTTGTTCCCGAATTTAGTGGTCATCCGCGGTCAACAGCTATTTCTGAACTATGCTCTGGCTATTGATGATGTTCCCGACCTGACTGAAGTAATTTTTGATTTAAATCGGAGACTTGGAAAATTTTCTGTATATTTTTGATACGGATTTTTTTTTTAATAAAATCATTGATAGGACTTTTGACTACGATCTAAATGCGTGTATTTATGATAAATGCTCCATTGCCAACAGTAATACACATTTTCTTTGTTTGGTATTAGCTTCGTTCGTTTGAACGGATTTCGGTCTATTCGCATACAAAACGACAGTGCAGCTTTGATCCATGTCTCGTATGGGATCTCACCGGATCAAGTTGAAAGTGAATTGGTTGAATGTCAACTGAGTCCGCATTTCGCCCCTACGCTGCGAAGTATCTGTAGCATCATCATTATCGTGGGGAAGACGATCGATTCTTTTTAATACAGGAATAAGAGAATGAGAAGTCTGCCAAGCCTCCGAGAGTGGGTTTGGCGGCTGTAGAGGGTTAAAGTATGCAAAAAAAAACGTTAAAATTACGTATACTAAGATACTAATGTTCCAAGATAATAAAAAAAAATCTCCAGACGTTTTGGAAGGTGGAAAGTGTGTGCCAGACGGGAAAACCCGTTTACCCCAGTTGAAATGACTTTAAGACTTTCCGTACTAACTAGAAGCCTTCTATTGTACTTTGCCTTAACCCCTAGTGGGGCATAGCGCGTCAACTACTCCTGCGCGCCATCGTACTCTGTTCTGGGCAATGGGGCGCAACTCCCCAAAAGGCTTACCCAGTGCCTGACACTCCTTTGCCACAGATCGACGCCATGTGATTCGAGGACCCCCTCTTGGTCGGCCTTGGTTGGAAATGGGGTTCCATTTTATGGCATGCGAAGCAATGCAGTTATCACTCTTCCGCAATGTGTGACCTATTCACTGCCATTTTCGCCTGCGTATCAATTCGTCGATTGGCATCTGACCCGTACGCCGACTTAGCTCTTCATTTGATATTGTTTCGGGCCAGAAAATTCTTAAAATTTGACGAAGACATGAGTAGACGAAAACTTGCAGCTTTCTGGTAAGTGGTAACTCTTACGGAAACTTTCCATGTATTGCTCCCATACAAAAGCACTGATAGTACCAGGGAGCGAAACAGGCCCAGCTTGATCTCGATGCTGAGATAACTGCTCTGCCAGATTTTGGACAGCATGCCGTATGCGCGTTTAGCCTGGTTGATACGACGAGTGATGTCCTGCTCCGTACCACCATTTTCGGCAACAATGCTACCGAGGTAGACGAAGTTGTCCACCTTCTCCACAGGCTGCCCATTAATATTGATGGCAATAGGTGTCCGATTTCTTTTTCGCAACGGCGGGCTAAGAACCTTGGTCTTGTTGGTATTAATCTTTAGCCCAACCTTGCTTGCCTCCCTCTCGAGATCTAACGCCATTGCGGACAGATCCATGATTTTGTGGGAGAGTAGGCATATGTCGTCAGCGTAGTCAAGATGTTGTAGATTAGATGTCAAAGTCCACTGAATTCCTCTGTCGAGTCTGGATAGGGCTGCATGCAACACATCGCCGATCACAATGAGGAATAGGATCGGTGAGAGGATGCACCCCTGCCGAACTCCACTGCGAATCTCAAAGTCCCCCGACACCTTACCTTTATGCAGATTGCGATATTTCACGCCGTCATAGTTTGCCTTAATAATAGCCACAAGCTTCTCAGGGATGCCTCTCCTGCGCAAGGCCGCCCATATAGAATCCCGGTTCAAAGCCTCCTCGAAATCGATGAAAAGCAAGTGAAGCGGAGAATCGTATTCGGTGCATTGCTCGATGATGATTCGCAAGGTGTCAATGTGATCGACACAGGAGAATCCGGATCGAATACCTTGGAAGCCCAGTAGCTGTTCGGCGTCCACATATACTGAGCTCTCCCAACGATCCCAACGAGATCTCGGTCAACCTCGAAGTCTCGCTCCGTCGACTCGTTTTACATTTATTACTCTTTTTGGCATGCGATCATCGTCCATTCGTTGTACATGCCCTGCCCATTGAAGTCGTTGTAGTTTGACGATTATCGAAACTTCCAGCTCATCGTACAGTTCATACAACTCATGGTTGTACCGGATGCGCCATTCATCTCGATCGCAAACAGCCCCGAAAATTCGCCGTACAACCTTACGTTCAAATGTGCGTCTAGCATGTTTTCGGAGGCTTCAGTTAGGCTCCATGCTTCGCAGCTATAGCATAGCACTGGTCGTATAATGGTTTTGTACACGCGGAGCTTCACCAATTCAGAAATAGATTACTCGTTTTTGATGTATTTCGTCCAGTTTGTACGATTGGTATCACAAAGCCACGTTTGGAATGCAGGGTCTGCATTGCCTTGTAGTCTTCCAAAGAGAACTTCGCGTATCGCATGTGGTGCCTCTTCGGCTTCTGCTCGTTGTCACATACCCGGCTTTTTGCACTTTGGGCAGATGTTGGCTCCCGGCGTATTTACAACGGCGGCATTAGTTGACACAGATCTCACAATTGCCCTAACCCCTTGTGGGTCATAGCGGGTGAACTGTCCCATCTGGCCCAGTTGACGTTTCCACGGCCTAAACTGGTTTCGGAGAATGCAGTTGCCAGCATGCACCTCCTGCACATCCATGGCCACGAACGTCGTCGTGGGCGGGATTCGAACCCGAAACGCCGGTAGTTAAACATGAGACTGATGCCTCAAAACATTGCGCTACCGGTCGCCCCGTTGACACAGATACCGACATATTATTAACTTATTTAACCCAGCACTGTTGAAATATGAAGGTTCCATATGAAGGCAGAAACCGTTATCACCAGCTTTATACAACAAAGTAAAATTAAATAAAAGAAACTCCACCAAAACTTACAGCTTCTCCGAAAAAATCTATATTGAGAGTTGACACTGTTATGTCAACTCCTTTCAGCGTTTTTAACTCCAAAATAACACTCACATACCATAAAAATTACTATATAAGGTATATGTATACGATTACTGATGACGGAGTTGGGGTTGGTAAATGCTCGGAGGGACTGGGAATCAACTTATCCTACCGTCTTCCCGACTTTTGTAGTATCCTGCAGGCTGAGGTTTCGGCGATCGCGGAAGCTCTGACCTGTTTAAGGACTCATGTCGTGACTGCAAGAGACATTACTATCTATACGGACAGTCCGGCTGCGATTCGCTCGCTTGACTTTGTTCTCACCACATCGAAAACTATTCAGAAGAGTGCCGCTCGGTTCTTACTCGTATGGAGATGAGTCACTTCTTCAACATTACCCTCTGCTGGATACTGAGCCACAGTGGCTTCGCGGGCAATTGCAGGGCGGACAATCTTGCTCATGAGGGGACTACTGGTGTCGTCGATGGGGACCGCATTGACATTAAAATGCCAATTGCATCGTGTAAGGTGGCAATTAATTCCGTGGCAGTAGATAGGGCCAATACCAGATGGCTCAGCAGTAGTACTTGCCAAACGACGAGAATGATTTGGCCGAAATTTGATGCCAGCCGCTCTGCCTTATTGTTGTCATTGAACAGAAAGCACATTAGCAAGGTGATGGGGACTATCACAGGGCACTGCCCCATCGGCGAGCTCGCATGGAGGTTCCGTCTTCCTCATCATGACTACTGCAGGAGCTGTGAGGATGTAGATGAGGAAGAGAGTGTTTTACACCTTCTATGTCGATGTCCGGCACTGGCCATCAGGAGTTAGAAATTCCTGGGCTCCTGGTTTTACTATGACCTGGAAGACCTCAAGGATATGAGCGTGTTACAGCTCAATCGTTACATTGCCAGCACAGGCTGGTTCCGAACCTAGGTTTCTTCAGCGAGGTGTATTGTTACCGTTATTGGTGGTATCACAATGGACCCATGAGAGGTCTAAGTGTGCTGTGTTGTATCATGGCAGCCCCTTAACCTAACCTAACCTAACCTACCATAAAAATTGCACAACTATTGCAAAACAAATTTCACTCGGCCGGTTGTCAAATGACATATACTCGTATATGTACTATTATAGCGGAAATGCCTTTAGTGCGGGTTCAGAGTCCATTTCCGTTTTAGGGACTAAAAATCCATCGTGTGTTCACCATCGGAATAAATTATGTAGGTGAATTTTGAACAGGTGGATTTCGAATCGGTGGATCGGTGGATTTTGATTGGTAGATTTTGAACAGGTCAATTCTTACAAGAGATTCAGAAAATCGAAGTTTCGTCCGTAATTTCATTGGGAAGTCGTTAATTTAATTCGGAAATCGTTAAGTTCATTCGGAAAGTCGTGAATTGAATTCGGAAAATCCTTAATTTGATTCGGAAAGTCGTGAATTTCATTCCGAAAATAGATAATTTGATTCGGAACATCGTTAATTTGATTCGGAACATTATTATTTTGAAGGGAAAATGCTCTATGTGACCATGTCTATTAGAAAAATGTTTGGTGAAAAATATTGTCGTTCTTACCGAATAATCTTATGAATGGATACCTCAAAACTGGTAGAACATTTTCCAAGTCTCAGAAACGTATTTTGACAGAACATGAAACAGTTTTTAATTAATGATATTCATGTGCACAGGTTGGATTACAATCACTTGTGACTATACAACGAGGTCTTATCTTTATTAACAGATGTCCAAAATTGTGCCATATCAGTACGGTATGGATTTATATAATATTTTATACTGTTTCATGGTTTAATAAAATATTTTTTTATTTTTATTTGAATTGCCAGATTGATTGGTCCAGTATATCTCGTAGCAATGAAAATAGTATTAAACAAGTAGAGAATAAATCGTGTCCAACAAAGCTAGCGTGTAAAGGCTGTCGCGATGATCGATGTTGGTCGAACGATAGTTGCCAAAAATTCGAAGACGATAACTTATTGGATTTGAGTAAGTTGTAAGGTGTTGACCGTAGAGAATTCGGAAAACTAATCCAGAGAAATTATTTACGTTTTACCAAATTAAAATGTTTATACGACTCGTGTTCCTTTGTATACAGAACATATCAATTAACAATCATTACACTAACAACATTGTCCCCGATAATTCTCGACGGACAGATGGTGCAGAAAAGTTTTTCTTGTAAGCGACAATTTTACAATACTATTAAATTGTTTTACTGTTCTAGTGAAGCCATTTAAGTGTCATCCATTATGCTTGGGAGGTTGCCGAAACTCAACAGCTGCCGGATGCAACGTTTGTAAAGGATTGTCAGATCATGGAGTATGCGTTGAAAAATGTCCCAGTAATAAGTATACAAAAAACACACTTGCTATTGATTCCATACGGATCATACTCCGATAAATTTTTTTAAGTCCTTGCATTTTAGTTTTTGCTCTTTATCTGCTTAATTTTTATTCTTCAGATTAACGATTCCCGAATACTTCCGTTGCTATACGCATGAGGAATGTAAAGATTTCGGACGTATGATACATAGGAATGAGTGCCTTCGCAGTTGTCCCGCCGGATTTAGCTCAACTAATTTTGAAACCATGGTAGATTAGTCATATGCACTATAAATTCCAATTTATAAACATTAAGTGTTTTAAATTGCTTTTATAGGAAACATCCCTATACGAATGTTTTAAATGCCATGGTCCGTGTCCAAAAGTATGCGATCCCTGGTCTATACAACATTTATCCGATGCCGAACGTTTGAAGGGATGTACAGTTATCCAAGGGACACTTCAGATTCGTATAACGAATAGGATCAATGAGACGGAACTTGAACAGAATTTGTCAACGATTGAAGAAATTTATGGATTTTTGAAAATTACTGGGTATGGGTGATATACGTATTTGAAATATTTTACCAAATAAATCATTGTCTGTAAAAAGAAATGTCTACTTCTAGAACGTCGTCAATAACGTCGCTATCCTTCCTGAAAGGATTGAAGAAAATCCACGGTAATGATTTGGACTACAACAAATATGCCCTGGTCATATACTACAATCAGAATTTATTCGATCTGTGGCCAAAGAGTGTTGAAAAAGACATGGTACTAGCACGTGGTGGAATATTTATACACTCGAATTATCGACTCTGCTTCTTAAAAGTACAAGAATTGCAGAATAGTGTTGTGCATAATCGAACGTTGGATCAGATCCTACGAACCGACGAGGAACCATCCTGCAATCCAATTAAAATCAAAACAAGTTATAAGGTCAGTAGAAGAGTCTTTTTTTTGTTTTGTTTTTGAGAATAATAGCCGTGCTTCTTTGCTAACACTATAAACATTATCCCCAATAGTTCTGAATGGATAATTGGTGTAGGAATCCTGTTCTGTAATTTTTTTCTGGTTCTTATAATCGGAATTAGCTGCAAAGGCAATGCTGTTTACTTATGCTGTTTGTTTCCTTGAATGAAATGTTGATTTTATATACAGTAATCCCTTGACTTACGTCTCCCTTGTTATACGTTTTTTCGACTTACGTCGTTCATTACTTTGAGACCAAACCCTTGAAATTACGTCGTCCGTCCCTTGACTTACGTCGCCGTTTTCAGCGAAGATCTTTCCAAACACTTTACATGATATTATTGAAAATGGAGGATATTGCGCACAGGAGGTGTTTAATGTTGACGAGACAGGCCTGTATTAGAAACGCATGTCCTCAAGAAGATTTCTTTCGATTGAAGAAAAAAGAGCTTCTGGCTTTAAGGCAGAAAAATCCAGGATTACTTTGCTTCTCGGAGGGAATGCATTAGGTGATTTGAAACTGAAACTTCTTGCTGTTTATCAATCAGAAAATTCAAGAGCTTTCAAAAATGTGTACAAGGAAAATCTACCGGTTATTTGGAGGTCCAACAAAAAGGCCTGGGTTACTTCTAATATATTTTGTGATTGGTTCGATCAATATTTCTGTCCGACAACAAAGAATACAAATAAAGAAATATTTGGAAGCCAATAATCTTTCTCATAAAGCGTTACTAATCATAGATAACGCTCCAAGTCATCCCATAAATCTCAACAATTAAGGTGATTTTTTTGCCTCCTAATACGACCGCGATTCTTCAACCAATGGATCAAGGTGTTAAGGTGCATCCTTTAAGGCCTATTATTTGCGGCGTACATTTCACCAATTAATTGAAGCTATTGAGTTGGGGGACAACAGTGAAATGTCAATTAAAAAACCAGGCCGAAGCTTCGTTTCGGCCCGGAGTCCGAAGCGTATATACCCTAGACTTGTACAGACCTAGTGGTGATACCAAAAGTATCAATTGGCAACGACCATATGCATTAAAAGTGAGTTTGCTATATGGCCAGTTTATAGGGGAGGTTGGCACACATTCAGGAGGACCTTGGCCATTCTAAAAATCAATTAGCTAACCCATTCTACAAATACTTGTCGAATTTTTCAAGTCGCTAGCTTCATTCTATCGAAAGTTATTGCATATTTGAAGTCTCACTTAAAAGGGAGGTAAAGGTTTCGTTTGGTGAACCTTGCGCATTTTTAATAACAACCAACTAGATTCCAGTACAAATATTTTACCAAAATTTCAAGTCACTAGCTTAATTTTTTCGAAAGTTATCGCTTATTTGCCACCAACCAATTAGATCACCCTACAAACATTTAAAAAAAATGTCAGGTCTCTAGCTTCACTCTATCGAAAGTTATCACTTATTGGAAGTTTCATTAGTAGGAGAAGCAGGGGTTTCATTGGTCGGATTTAACGTATTTTCAGTATTAGCTAACTGGATCCTACTACAAATATTTGACCAAAATTTCAAGGCTCTAGCTTCATTCTATCGAAAGTTGTCGTGCGAACGGACAGACAGACAGACATGGCTAAATCGAATCAGGAAGTGACCCTGATCATTTATAAATATCCATTGCTATACCTCCGGAGCCTCCTTTAAGGTGTTACATATTTCCGTCGTGACAAAACAATATGCCCTATGCCTATACTAAAAGTCTAGGGTATAATAAATACATTCATATTCAAAAAATGAAAACTTATACATTTATCGCCTGAAGTTGTTTCTACCCTCGAGTTACGTCGTTTTCGACTTACGTCGCAAATTCTCGGAACCTAACTCCGACGTAAGTCGAGAGACTACTGTAATTTCATTAAATGTTCAGAGGATGGGTGATGGGCTCACCGAGCCCACAAAGATAATTGGAGTAAAAGTGTGAACCACTAGCTCCACCAACGTACAGTTCCCTGGAGGATGGGTCTCACCAATTTCTTCCGAAACACTCTTATTTGCCAGGTTTGGTTTCCATTTCACTCTATGCCCATGAAAGTCCTATTGTCCTGACCCAAATGCCTTCAGCGGTACTCCAGTGCATTGGTCTAATCACCCCGATTTCGGAAGATACCCGTATTACCTAGATTACAGTGCATGCCCAAGAAGGTACTTTTGCTCGGTTAGGTTAGTCTTAAAAGGGCTGCTCTAACACAAAGAGCACACTTAGACCATCATAGGGTCCGTTGTGATACCACCATAGATTAATCCACCGACCAAAAACCTACTTATCAAACTAGCCGTAGCTGACAACGAAACCATGTAACTGACCAACACACATCTCCTTCAGGTCATCCAAATCGGTGAAGTAGTAGGACCTTCCTATCTGCAGGCAAGGCAGGACAGGCACAGAGCAGATGAGAGGAGCTCTCCTCCTCATGCTCATCATCACAGCTTCTGAAATAGTCAATAGCCTTAATGCATGTTCTCCAATAAGGCAATGGCCAGTGATAACCCCCACAACATTCCTAATGTGCCTCCTATCCAAGAGCAGC
The DNA here is from genome assembly GCA_964017055.1 of Chloromyia formosa. Classification (NCBI taxonomy): domain Eukaryota; kingdom Metazoa; phylum Arthropoda; class Insecta; order Diptera; family Stratiomyidae; genus Chloromyia; species Chloromyia formosa. Next base: position 22,042,482 of record OZ024816.1, on the reverse strand, counting down.
AATACAGAAGAGCGGTAAGGGTTGAGTGTAGGCCATGTTTGCCTGGTTACAAAGCATATACATACTGCCAATACTCCACCTAATGTTTGCTCTGTCAGTCGTAACAGCATTTAAGGCCAGGTTAGAAGTTACTTAGACAAACTTTTGAACGAAGAATTTCCGCGAGAAGCTTTTCAAGCTGTGGTTCCAAACATCACTGATATCGCTGATTTTTCAGTGGAGGAGGTGATGAAGGCAATGATGCAGATGAAACGCGGAAAGGCAGTCGGACCGGACAAAATACCCTTGGAATTTTGTTTGAAGATGAATCATGTCGGGCTTAGATGGCTCACTGTTCTTTTCAACAAAATTAAAAGAGGGCAACCGATGCCTGACGCTTTCACGCTCCCGTTTTATAAGAACAAGGGTGACTCACGCAAGCTCAACAACTATAAGGCAAGCAAGTTAAAATCTCACACATTGCAGACTTACGAGCGAGTTGCCTGCAATGGATTGAAAGAGATTGTACGGTTGGATGACAATCAATGCGGCTTTGTGGAGGGTCGGTCCACAGTCGATGCTATTCAGTGCATGCGTGTTACGATGGAAAAGCATCGTGATGTACGGACGGACTTGCACTTTGTATTCATCGATTTAGAAAAAGCCTTCGACAGAGTTCCTCGTGTTCTGATATGGGTGGCTCTTAAGGTCCCCGAGGCATATGTAAAGATGATACAAGACATGTATGATGGGGTAACCGCTAAAGTTAGATGTACAGCTGGTGAGTCTGAAGAATTTCCGGTTAAAGTCGGAGTGTATTGAGTCCCTTGCTCTTCAACATCATCATGTTCTATTTATTAATACTCATCTCTGGCGGCCTGGAAATATCCCTTCTCTTCGCCGATGACGTTGTCCTGGGTAACAAAGGCATCGTTACTTTGCAGACTGCACTGACCAAGTGGAAGTGGTGTAAGATACTGGAGGATCATGGAATGAGGATTAGCATACCAAAGACTGAGTACCTTTGCTGTCCTTTTTCAGATCCAGAGAAACCGATACCAGATATCTACATTAAAAGAGAGCAGCTGAAGTTCTGTACAAGGTCCAAATACCTGGGCTCGATGGTCAACAAGAAAGCTACCTGCGATGACGACATCAAATACCGCATCAGTGTCGGTTGGATGAAGTGGCGAGAAAATTTCGGAGTTTGCTGTGACAAAAAGATGCCACGAAAGCTTAAGGGCAAGTTGTACAAAACGGTTGTACGTCCCGCACTGATGTATGCTTCTGAATACATGTCAGCCGGTGTGACCAAAAAGGATCGTATCAAAAGTACCTACATCCGAGCAGCTTGTTTGTTGAGCAACCGATCACTGAAAAGCTCGAAAATCGTCGTATGAATTGGTACTACCATGATTCAAGGCGTCCACCTGAGAACCCAGTCATGAAGGCAATATCAATGAATGTTCCATTTGACGGACCCAAACCCCGAGGCAGACGGAAACACACGTGGATCGATCAGATGAAAAAGCAACAACAACGCATTAATCTCGGCGATGATACGATCCAAGACCGAGCTGCCTGCAGAAGGAAGCTGAGATTATACCGTCAGAATGGGCGAAGTGCCAACACCACAAGCAGAGCAACGCCAAGCCGCAGAGTGGTATGAAATGGCAAGGAAGGAGAAGACTATTAATGGAAATATTGTCCAAAAAACTTATCGTTTTTAAATCCAACAGTTTTTAGTGTTCCCTGTAAAGTTGAATTTGTGACACACATATTGTTCTGGTTTAGCACCCCTCATTTACTGAGGATTTATTATTAAGTTTTCTCTGTATTGTTTGCTGCTATTCTGGTCTGTTATGTTCTGTTGACAAGGAAACACGCCTTATATGATATAGGATAGAAGTATTGACCTTTTTAATTGCAGGTACTTGGTGTGAATTCTGTAACAATTTACTGGAAACTGTTGGATGATATTGAAATGGATGGGGTCGAGTATATCCTCTTTTTCACGGACGTCGTCGACAACGATAAAGTGGATCGTAAAGGCAACAGAATATGTCCCGAGTAAGTAATAATTATTAAGCACGGGTTTATCTCCTACATGACTCTACTGTAAGCTAAAGCTTGGCGAACTATCCCCCAATGAATTATCAGAAAAATAATAATGATGGAAACGTGTGGGGATTGCTCATTGTGACGTACAAATTATCCCAAATTTGGGGTGGGGGAGAGTTCATCAGGCGAATTTAATCATTTTAGAGTCTTTCATCATAATGACTTTTCCCCTAAACGAAAATTTTTAAGGGTAGGTCTTTGAATTACCTTTCAATTTGGGGTGATATAATATGTCATATGCAAAAAGTCTCTCAAACGAATGCAATTTTTTATGTGGTTATACCATTATGGGGTAAATTCATTGAGGGGATATTTTGCAGAGCTGTAAACTAAATGGTATTTATTTGAATCTCTTTTATTTTATCAGAGATATCTGGACTACGCAGCTTATCCTGCCTGACGATTTAAAAGAAAAGGATAAGGATGAACCATTCGCGTACAATTTGACCAAACTCAAACCATACACACAATATGGCTTCTACTTGAAAACCTACCGCGTCAAAGACAAGGAGGATGGTCTTTCGAGCGTCGAGTCAGCCATTGAATATTTTACCACGGAAGCAACAGTGCCATCCCAGCAATCGGTGGCAACCTATTCAAAAACTCCCGACAGCCTAACGCTCGCCTGGTCTCCCCGATTGGGAGAACATGATCGTATTGACTACTACGTGATTGATCTTTTCAAACAGCCAGATAAAAAAGAGATCCTGGATTATCGTGATTATTGTGTCCATCCACTGGAAATAATAGAGACGGATGACACAAAGGATGCGAATAATGATAGATGTTGCGACGATGAAATTAGTTTTCAAGAGAAAATCGGAGCACGATTTTTATGTTTAGATGACGATGACTGCCGCAATCATAGATATTCCGATCGGTTTGTTCGCAATACGAACAAGAAAATTTCGCATACGTTTGATACGGAACATTGGCCCGTTCCGAATTCGGATACCTTTGTGAAGACCCTGGCTTTTAAAAACACTCATGAGAAATTCACAATAAAAGATTTAGAGCCTTATAGTCGCTACATTATCCACTTCTATGCATGTAACAATGTTACGAGATGTGGACAGTATGCTTTGCATAGTGATCGTACCGCTCAAGATCCTGATGGGGATCGTGTCTATCCCGAGCTGGGACTTTCGATCGAAACACAGCATGTCGAGGTGATTTTTGAAGAACCAAAAAAGCCGAACGGTGTTACCGTGGCGTACATTATCAACATTAAGGAGGCGACATGCAATAAGGACTCGTGCTCCGATACTATTTGCGTGACTCGCCGAAATCATGAATTGGCTAATTATCGATATGTATTCAATTTGGATCGCGGACAATACAAGGTACGTGTTCAATCAGTCTCATTAGCCGGTTACGGGCCTTATTCTGAATGGCTAGAATTTGATCCGGTGAAGTTCAAGTCTCGGAAAATCAGTTGGATTTGGTATGTACTGACGGTGATTGCTGCCACGGGTATTTTATATCTATTTTTCCGTTGGCGTAAAAAGGCCGAAAGAATACCAGCCAGCGCACTGATTCGTTATCGATATACAGATCGAGATGAGTTGATTTTAAATGCTGAAGAAAGTTGAAATTTTGGTCGTTTTTACTTTCATTTAATTTTTTTTTTAATTGAAATAGTGATTTTGTTTTCATATGTTAGTTCTTTTTCTAATTGTAATAGTTATTTAAAATAATGTAAAATATAGCGTTGTGTAATGTATTGAAAAGTTGCGGTTTTTCTTAATTCTTACCAAAATATGTTGGACTGCTTTTTGAGCATCAGTACTAAATGTGTAAAACAAAAAACAGGGTTGGAATATAAGAAAAATTTTAGGTCAACTTTTCATTAAAGGTGGTTCAGCTAATGAATATCTTTATTGGACACGGTTTTGCGTAATTTACACGACAAATTGCATTTAAATGGCACTCTACTACAAGAATAATTGAAATTTCAGAATGTCGGGATTAAACCGGAAAAACTTTCAATATTTGGCAATTAACGACCTATGGAATTTGCCCACTTTTTTTTTTTGTTTTCACACGTATTTATGAACTATGTTCCATTCTTTTTTTACATCTTTGATCAGTACGGTCAGTAAAATACGGCTTGGTAAAATAAAACTAAGTTAGGTTAAGTACACGGGCTACCGTTATACATTACATCACACATAGACCACCACTGAGTCCATATTCCATTGTCCTACCACCGTCATCACTTCACCTGACTCTATTTAACTATGAAACCAGCCGGTACTGACAAAATGTCTGAGCTCAATCGCGCTCATGCCATTCATCGTACCTAGTACTTTACCCTAAAATATGAAATTAAATTCACTAAAATAAGGTAAATTGAGCCAAAGGTAGCATAATGACTGGGAAGGTCGGGCTGTGCCATCTGGCGAAGAAAAAGTCCCCTCAACGAGCTAAGTAGCGACCTAGGCTTGCTGTAGCTCAGTTCGGGAGACGTGGGCGCGGCTTTCGCCGCTCTTTGCCCCTGTTCTTTACGTATTAATAAAAATTCATAGGTCTGGGGAAAACAGCATAAATCGGGGAGGCGAAAATGGGTAATAAAAAAATGGGGCGATAAGGATGGAATGGTTGGCGGAAGGCTCAGATGCCCTCGCATCTGGGTCCGGGTGTAATAGGACCTTCGGCCTCTGATTTCGTACCACCAACAGATCACTACCCATCAGGTGCTGCCTTCGATCTGTCGGTGGAAGCAACACTACCAGACCAGAATATGGTTCCGCACAGGGCGGCTTCTACTACGAGCCCTGCCACGATAGCAGAAGCGCAACACTGCATTCTTTGCAATAATTCAATCATGATTTCTGAAAACTGTTGACTATCTCGGTAATAGGAAAAAAAACCCAATAAGGTCCTTTTTAGTCTTTTTCTGTACCACAAATGTGTCCCACGTTGGGCGCCAATCTATGTAAGGTCCAAAGGTGGTTATCAAAAGGTGTTATGGGAACGGAGCCGAAAGTTTGCCGAAAGTGACCGTGAAGGTCCGGCAGCGCTAGAGGCGAATGCTCCACAACGAGCTGAGCGGCGGCACAGGCTTGTTCCAACTCAGTTCGGGAGATGTGGGCGGGGTTTTTGACCGCTCGTTGCCTCAGCCATCACACAGATAACATGCATATATCATGTGCCTTGGGGATAGACAAAAAAAAACAAAGATTGAAACTGGGTCCATGACCCAGAAAAACTAATCAAAGAAAAATGCTGGCAATGACGGATGAGGCTTTCACCTCATCTCATAACCAACCTAAAAGAAAGAAAACGCTTAGTATACGGATATAAGGAATTCACAACGTAGTCTCTATTTCAATTCAAATGTAAAAATAATAACAAGGAGATCCCAATGGAAATAAAAATGAAAACTAAGATCCAAAGATAGAAATAAATCAAGAATTTAATATTATTATTATGGAAAAAAGAATTGAATTTTCGGCAAAAAAAACGTCAACTTAAAGAACGCACGAAAATCAATATACAAAAAAAAAAAAATAAAACAAACTTCGTTAAATTAAAGGAAAATTATCTAAATTATCTAATTAGTAAATACATAGCAAAACGAGTACACTTACCCCGGATCCTGGATGGCCACCGCAGAAACCGAAGCAGCTGAAACTCATATGAAAACAAACGAAACAAGGAAAAAAAACGGAAAGAAATTTGGGGATCGAATTAAATTGCAAACCGAAAATAATATAAGAAAAAAAAATCACAAGGCGGTAACGGTATAAATTAAAAGTTGTCAACTGAAAGTTATAGGGCAGCAAACCGAAGAGTCGAGAAATCTGCACGGCTATCAAAACAAAACGATGCAAGGGATGATTTCGCTGTTACAATTGATTGTTCTCTGCAAACAAGTAACTTCGGGTGCCTGCTCTAACCATAACGGAACGGCGCTAGTAAGACGTTCCTCAAGAAAGTTGGCAGTTAGTGCGGGATTTTTTTCCTAATCAAACTTTTTTGGGCTTCCTAGCCTGGACTATAAGTTCAAAAATCAAATTTGTGTTTTATTGTGAATGAACCCGGGTAACATCAACCAGTGACGTGCAGTGGAAATTTTTCATAGTCAAGCAGTTGGGCGTCCTAAAGCCAATTTAGCATAAACAAAAATGGACTGTATAATAGAATATGGACAGTCACAAAAACATTTATACCAAGCGGCTTTAAGCCTTAAAGAAGAAATCAGGAAAGATATAAATAAAATATTGGCACATATATTCGGAATACAAAAAAAAAAAAAATAAATAAAATATTACTAATAAATAAAATGATAAATAAATATTATGTTAATTAAGACTAAGAAAAATTCAGGGGTATTTGAAATAAATAAATATTCTTTCGCCATTGCCATTTATTTGTATTCCAAATCTATGCGCCGTTCTTTAAGTAAAAACTCTTTAATCACATTATCAAAAAAATCGTTTTCTCTTCGCATTTGTATAAGAAGATCCTTTTCAACCGCAATTAAAGCAAGATCCGAAAGTCGTTCTTGGGATTGGCGATTTCTCAAAAATGTGTGAACGCGCTTTAGTGTTGAAAATGACCTTTCGGCAGTTGCCACTGTAACTGGAATTGACGTTAATAATTTTGCTAAAATATGAACTTGCTTAAAACCGTTTGCGACATAAGGCCGTTTTTGAAAATAATCGAGAATTTTGCTAGGATTCGCGTTTTTAAACTCATCTGAAGAATAAATAACTTTTAGCTCATTTTTCAACTTTATTCTGTCGAAAAATTGACCGTGATATTCAATAAGTGAGTCGAAATTTTTATCGGGAAAATTTGACTTGAATATAGAAAAATAATTCGGTTCAAGCAACTCTAAAAATGAAAGATCTTTAAACGAATGAAATCGATCTCGAATTTGCCCGAGAATAACATCTATAATCTCCCGAAATATCCGCCGTAAATTTTGTAAAGGATCTATCGCATTTCTACATTTCTTACGTGGTGGCTGATATTCTGCTGTAACTGTCGAATAGAAATTATCAAACTTTTTAGAAAAGTCATTTTCAAGCCAATTTTCAAATTCAATAATTTTTTGGCTTGCATATGAAATGTTTACCACTTTGCTCTGAATAATATTAAATAATATATCAGTTTTCGAAAAAATTTCAGAAAAAATTAACAGATATAATTGAAAATCTGACTCTGCGAATTTTTGTAAGTATATATCGGAAAAAGTCAAGGAATCGCCATCCCAGTGTTGAGAACCATTCGAAATTGTCTCAAACACTGTACAAATTTCATGCTTATGTTCAAATATAACGTTAATAATACGCGAATGATAATGCCAACGCGTTTTGGAAACCGATGGTAAACGACGATTTACTATATTTGCAAAAAGGTCCGACCTTTTAGTGGATGTATTAAAAAATGATGCGATTTTATTGATGTGCGCGAAAAATAATTTAATTTCCGGAATAAACTCAACTGCTTTAGACAATACTAGATTTAGTGAATGAGCGTAACATGGAACGAAAATTGCCGATTTATGTTTTTCCCGAATTAAAGTCTGAACTCCACGAATTTGAGAACTCATTACTGCTGCGCCATGGTAACATTGTGCAATTAATTTCTTATCGATATTAAAATTTTGCAATTGTTTTAAAATGTGAGAGCTTATTGCTGTAGCTGTACGATTAGCGCTTACATCCAAAAATCCGATAAATCTTTCTTCAATCTCATTTGATATTGTATATCTAAAAATCATCGTTAATTGTTCCCGACCGCTAACATCTGGCGTTTCGTCGACCATTACAGCTACAAATGGAGCCTCCTTTATTTCCAAATTGATTTTATTTCGAACCACATTAGCTATAGCGGAAACAAGATCGTTTTGGATTCTATTAGACAAACCCGAAAACGCTGCATTTGCTTTTATAGAATCTATGTGGGACTCAATTATCGGATAGTACAAACTCAAGAAATTTACGGTTTCGATAAAATTACCACGATTATTTGAAGAAGAGTCTTCATTATTTCCGCGAAAAGGAAGCTCCTGTTTTGCCAAAAAAAATACAGTATCGATTAAACGTTTCAAAATATTACGATTACGCTCAACTTTTTCATTATGCAAACTAACAGATATTGCCACCTGGTTACTAAGCATAAACTCTATACGCTGAGAACCAAAATTATCTAATTTAATTAACGACTGAAGATGTTTTTCGGAACTTGAATGCTTTGCTGCTGAGCCCGTAAAATTATTCAAATCACTAAATCCAGCTTTATTCCAAACAGATTTTTCATTCGTGAACAAAAGACACGGCCAGCAAAATAACTTATTTAATTTACAGCTTCCCGTTAACCAAATGTACTTTTCATACGTTTCGATATGGAATTTTCGCGTAATATTTTTTAATTTAAACTCTAAACTAAGATCTGGCTTCGGTCTATCCGATTCTATAATTTCTCTTTTCTTGGCAAAGGAAAGAGTTGAAAATCCCGCTTTTAGTACGAAATCCGTCGCGCAGCAATACTCCGACATAATGCGAAAAGAAAACTTACCACTTTTATCACAAATCAAATCAATTAAATCACTACAAACGGTCAAAAAAACTTCAAATCACAATTTAATCTAAATCACCCGATTGCACTGATTTCCTCTTTTAAATTGCAACGGAAAATCCATTACATAACAAAAACAGAAGCTCTACTGGAAAAATCAAATTCCCATAAACATTCCCTGCATTGGCAACATTTCATTAACAAGCATCATTGGGCTTTATCCCACACACAAAAGCAGTCGCGCCAGTGCTTGACTTGTCTCATATAAATTTGCGAACAAAACAAAAAAAAATCGTTGCCCAATGTACTACCGAAATCCAAGATTCCCATTTTCTGGAATCAACATGTCTCTAGTATTTGGATGCACACATGGTACATGCATCTAAAGATCTAGGCACATTTTCTTATTCTAAGTTTTGTGTCTATGGTGTGCAAAATGTGTGAGGTTTGAATATTATCTAAAGTAATTGAACGAATGTTTTTTAACCAAAAGAAGGCGCGGATCAGAATTTGAATGTGTAAAGGAATATTTGAATGATAATATGTATTCTTCAGCTTAAAGAAAAACATTGACTGAAATGATGATATGTGTATTGGTGTAAGCAAAGTTTATTATTGAATTGCTTATTTCGGTAAGTCAAGCAGTTTGGAATTGCTTACTACGAGTGCACGTCACTGACATCAACCTACCCTTATTTTCTAATTTCAGGCAGTTGCTACAGTCCTTTAAATGCAATAAATCACAGTTAAAAATAAGTACCAAACACGTCTATTAACAAAAACTAAGGGGGTAAAACTACGTGACTTGAAAGCAGGATTTGAACATTTTTTAAGTGGTTTTCATGTGCTTTGGGAACTCAATATTACAATAATTGGCTGTGTTTAATTTCGCTAAAAGATATCCAATTAATTTTAAGTATAAGGGGACTGCATCCTTCCTTATAAAATAATCCTTGACACCATTCTAGCATATGTTTTGCACTCATCGTATCCTTGTCCAACGCCCTTTTTTATGAATCAAAACTTGAGTTTTCCACAAAACGCCTCACCCTGCCCACTGTGCCTACGCCACAAATTGAAAGTAATAAAATTCGATTTAAAAAAATTATATTTCACCAAAAGCCGTAAGCTTCATTTCATTATAAATCTTATCGTACTAGTCATCTTAAGCGTAATTATTTATTCACAGAAAAAAAAAGTTATCTAATAGCCATAAAAAAAATCCAAACTAGATAAACGTAACGTAACACTCGTGAATATAATACGGTACATATACATACAGTGCCAACAACATCAGTAATGGTGTTCGTTATTCGATTGGAGTGTTATCATGTATCCAATCTGCAAAATGTGCTATTGAAATGTATACGCTGGGAATACGAACTCCTCCACAATTGTCCGACCCGAAGGACATTATTCCAATCTACAAGAAACAGAAATGATTTCAGTGAGTCCCAAGACGAAAAGCACTCCGAACAGTATAGGCAATCAATATACAGATACTAACTTGTGAGTACATTCCATCTTGCATTATAAATAAAGGTGCTCCACCGAATCCTTGACAGACATCCTTACCTTCGCCACCTGCGCACATCCATTGACCATCTGCAAATGAAGAAGGGTAACATACCGTAGAGAATATTCAAATAAACATGTCTCCTTAAACTGATATGAAGTGTGCTTTCAGCTAAATGTAATAAGGTTTAAGAAAGCGTCGAAGGATTTGCATGTTTTGAATCCTTCTTACATTCAGAAGGCCAGTTTTTTTTTGTGCCAATTTGTTATACGTACCGACTGAATTGGGTGAGTCCAAGGCTCCAGTGCTTCCATAGACCCGCAAACACATATCCCATGCCGTTAAGGGTATATCCATGTATTGCATTTCAGATGAACGTTTGCTTGAAGTGGACACTTTTCCCCAGCCAGCTATTGTGGCTCGTTTGCCAATCACTAAATCGCTTCGTGATGTCATAAGGCAAATTGGCTGGCAGGCCACTGCAAAGAACGATAAGAAGTCATTTTGTGTGGATAATGCCGATTTAAAGAAATTGGAATCTGGAGAGGACGTAGGTTGCTTTATTCGGGCATTTATTTCAATACTTAGTACATTGAATACATTGATTAGAGGAGGAAAGTAAAAATTAAAGACAGATATCTACAACATTTTTTTCTTTTGAGTCAAGCCGTTGTATTGCTTTTAGCAACATTCATTTCGCTTTTGCCTAGTGGCATAAGTACCGGTGTTCGGTGTATTCCATGCAACACGGCCATGGGTGCCCTCGAGGCAGGGCCAAGCAGCAGAAGTTGAAGAGCAGAAGAAAAAACTGCCAAAAATTATTTTTTTCTTCATGATCGTAAACAGCAAAAATGCAAATAATAAGGATGAATGTAACATACAACAACTCCGCCGAAGCCTGTCCCAAGCCATGGTTGTGAAAGGAGGAGGGAAGGATAACTGTAGCTTTAATAGCTGAGTTACACCTAAGATTTTCAGGTCAGTATGTTAATTCCCTTGACCCTTCCAGGGGCATGGGTGCGTCAACATCTCTAGCATTTCTATGCCTTGTTGACGTTTCGGAAGCGCAGTTGCTAGCATGCACCTCATATCCGCGCCGTCTTTATACTGACAAGCTCGGAGCACTATGAGAGTTCTATTAGCACTCACGGGCAGTTTTTGATCACACTGAAATTTGAACTCCGAGCTCTAGATTAGTATCGTAGACCGGTGACCGAACAACCACGGTCACCGAGTGCGATTTCAGGTCAGTAGGGTCTCATGAATTCCGTAGTCAGACCTGCGACATAGTTTGTGAACTCTGGCACGTTATGAACCACCTGAAGCAGCTATCACCGGAGCCCCCCTGGATAGGGTTTAGCGATAGGCCGATATCCCAACCTTGTAAAAACTACTCCATGTCAAGAAACCTGGAACAAAAGCCTCGGATTGGACGGATCAGCAACGACCACCACGCAAACGGATTATTCTTTCGGATCCTGCAATGTACGCTCCCTGAACAACCCAAGAGCGGTGGTGCCAAAGCTGGAGCTTAACCCAAACCTTCGAAAATATGCTAAAGACATTCGAACGGAAAGTCCTTCGGCGAATTTTCGGAGTAGTTTACGACCGAGATGGATGGCGCATCCGGTACAACCATGAGTTGTATGAACTGTACGATGAGCTGGATGTTTCGAAAATCGTGAAACTACAACGTCCTCAATGGGCAGGGCATGAAAAACGAATGAACGATGGTCGCATGCCTATATAAGTAATGAACGGACGACTAGTCGACGGAGCGAGACTGCGACGAAAACCGAGAGCTCAGTGTATGCTGACGTCAAGCTTCCAAGATTGGAGGACTCAGTCACGTGACCGAGACAATTAGTCAGTTGCCCTAACCCCTTGTGGGGCATAGCGCGTCAACTGTTCCATGTGGCCCAGTTGACGTTTCATTGACATAAACTGGTTTCGGAGAATGCAGTTGCCAGCATGCACCTCCTGCACATCCATGGCCACGAGCATCGTCGTGGACGGGATTCGAACCCGAAACGCCGGTAATCAAACATGAGACTGATGCCTCAACACACTGCGCTACCGGTCGCCCTTTGTAACTAACTAACCCATACTACAAATATTTGACCAAAATGTCAAGTCACTTGCTTCATTTAATAGAACATTATCGTATATATGGGATAACATTTGCAGGGAGGTAAGGGTTCCTTTGGTCCGATCATGAACATTTTCAATACCAACTAACAAAATTCTAAAACAAATATTTGTTTAAAGTAGCTTCATTCTATCGGAAGTTACAGTAGTTATAGTTACAATATATTTCGTGTTTTTTTTTAACATTTGTATGGCAGGTAGGCCTTCCTTTGGTTGGATCTCGCCCATTTTCAATACCAGTCAACTAAATCCTACTACAAACATTCGACCGAATTTCAAGTCGCTAGCTTCATCCTATCGGAAGTTATCCTGCGAACGGACAGACGGACAGATAGTCAGACAGACGAACGTACGGACAGACAGACTAACATGGATAAATCGATTCAGGAAGTGACCTTGACCATTTCCATATGTATTGCTATGCCTACGGAGGATCCTTTAAGGTATTACATATTTTCGTTGTGACAAAGACAATATACCCTATACCTTAGAAGGTCTAGGCAGGGTATAGAGATTATCGCATCTGATTTGATTTTAAGAGCATATCACAACCACGGCACAATAAACCTATCATCTATGGTTGGAGTGTTTTCTATTTAGAACAGTTCCATCAGAGTTCGAGAGTAACCTATTTTATAAATTATATGTATAGGCGGAGACGACTAACGATACAAGAGTACTTTTGAAAAGCCGACCAATTCCTATTAGACATCAAACATATAATATAAAAACCAAAATTCTCTGGTTATTTAGATAAATCTCAAGAAAAGAAATATTCAATTGTCGCAACTTGACTATCGTTGTAGGTACTAACCATTTCTCTACTTTGATTAGAAAATGAGTTACGTTACACAATCTAAACTACAAGTAGGAAGAGCCTATAGGTAAAATTTCATTGATTTTAAATTGTGGTAACAGCAATGCATTTCTTTTTCTTACAATAGACTATCAAAGCCCTGATCAACCCTTCCATAATGTTCAATGAAAAATGGAAAACCAAATGTCATCAAAAAGAACACAGAATAATTGAGCAATTGACAAACAAGTACCAAGTGCACTCATATCCGCCAAAGATGCAAACTTGCATTAAAATTTTCGTAATTACCACTTGAAAACCATAAACGCGATTATGCCAAATTCGATGCAGAGTTTAATTGAGTCCAATCGTCTTTTTTCGCTTATATCACTAAGGCCCATATAGGTACTGGTAGGTATAATTGTACTTTAGAACTTTAACGCAACGCAGCATTATGAATACTTTGCACTGTATTCGAACCATTTCATTGTGACCTACAATCAATAGTAATTTTATTTTGTATAAATACGCCAAACAAGGTGTAAATTGACATCAGTCTCATCGCTGCAGTTACAGTATCAATTACAACGTAATTTAACTTCCTCTATCACCATGAAGTATTTCATCTGTTTCCTATTGTTCGGAGCCGTCCTCATCCAGGCCCACGCTCAACAACATGAAGCCCAAACGGAAATCGCTGGTGAAGCTGAGGCCAGAGAGATTGATCCAGTCAAGGAGGAGTATCTGGCTCGATTCCGGAAATCACCAAACTTCCCGAAAGCAAAGAGTTATGGCGCTCCATCTTATTCTGCGCCAGCTGCTCCAACTTATGCTGCTCCAGCACCTTCGTATGCAGCCCCAGCCCCGTCATATGCAGCTCCAGCTCCAGCCTACTCCGCTCCACTAACATACAACGTTCCCGGCCCATCCATTCCATGCTCGAAGGCTGTTGTCCTGAGCTGTGCTCCAACCGTTCAGGCTGCCCCATGCTCAGCACCACCAGCATCGTACGGTGGCGGTTACTAAGGGCCAAAAAGGATTTGTTTAAATAGGCGATGACATAAAAACATAAAAATTGTAAATTTTTTATAAGCTTTTTATAATGATTGAAATAAAACGAATTTAAGCAGCAATTATGTTTTTATTAATTTTTTATCTGTTTTGTATAGTATTGCGTTATATGATTGAATTTGATAGTAAAACGCGAATCATTTTCTCATGGAATTTTTCAGAAGGTGTTTGAATATTTTCGTATGATCCCACAGATTTTCGAATTTGAAAGTGTTGTTAAATTATTACGAGTACACTGTACTCTAGTAACAGTAACCTTTTTGAAATTTTGCAAAATATGTGTATATAATCGAGTCCGAGCCAGGGATACCCTAGACCGAGCGTGTCGAACTCGGATGCTAGTGCGGGCCATAGAAAAAATCTTTAAGTTCATGCGGGCCACAGAAAAGTAAAAATCTTTCAAATTCACTTCTTATGGTCGCCACACACTACAATCATTTTGGTAGCGAGCAAGCATCGAGTGGAAATGAGGATATCCTTTTTTTTGCACGTTCTATTGATTTTGACGTGGTTCGATGGTGGCTCGCGACCAAAGTGGTTGTCGTGTGTGTCGAGTTTTGAGATTTACACTTTCTCTGGACATTATTTATACGATGAAGCTCTGCCTAAACTCGATTTGTTCAAGTTGCATGTCAGAAAACGCATTTAATCTTCAGCTGTCAACTCCTGCTCCCACAGAACTACTATTATTTGCCCTAACGCCTAGTGGCGCATAGCGCGTTAACTACTCTCATATGCCTTATTTGACTGTTCGTTATAGCATAAACTGGTTTCGACTGATGCATGCTTGTTAACATGCATTTCCTTCCCACAGAACTAAAATAGCTTGCATTTGAATTCTTGAACTTATTCACACCTGGATGTTATTTTTTTTAAGTTTAAAGTTTAAACCGGATAAATGTTTAGTAAAGAAAGATAAATCTTGTAACCATATTTTATCAGAAAGTAAGCTGGTGTCATGATTTTTAATTTTTAAAAACTTGGTCAGCTTTAGCAGTGGCTGAAGCACAACTTGCCAGTGCCCAATTAGCGCGTAAGTCCCATTTTGTAGCCACAAATCTTATGAAACATAAAGATGGGTCTCTACTTACTGGTAACCGAAGAACACCAACTGCGGTGAAGGAGAGAAAACTTCATTGAGGTCCTCAACAACAGCTTCGGACCTTGGAATGCATCTTCATTAGTAGCAGAAGATATTCCGCAAATAGCCAGAGTTGATTCCAGGCCACCATCTAAACTGCAAGTAACTGCGGCTATTAAATCGATGGAAGCGGGTAAAGAACCAGGGATTTATGGAATTCTGGTGGAACTTTTTAATGCGGATGCCAATGCTGCTGCGGATATCCTTCTACCCTTATCCAAGAGTGTTGGAAAACCGAAACTCTCCCTAAAGAGTGGAAGAAGGCCGTCATTATTAAGATCCCGAAGAAAGGCAACCTGAAGAAATGCATAATAATTGGCGTGGGATCTGTCTTCTACCAGCAGTCTCCAAACAGATGGCAACAATAATCTTGAACCGGATCAAACAAACAGTTGACCGCATATTGAATGATGAACAGCGAGCGTTCATGTTTGTGCGATACTGAGGGATGTGATCCTCTAAGCGCGGAGCGAGCGTAGCTAGCGAAGCCCACACAAGCGACTGTTAATTCACAATCCGCAGTATCGCACAAGTGTGCATGGATAATTTCGGTTTGGAAAGAGCTAGGCTAGTTCCGCTCCTACGGCGTTGCGAACCCCCGCATGTAGCCCTAGGTCGGCCACTTCACTCTTTGTACATGTACCTGCATCCGTTTCGTCCTAGAATATCTGCATCCAGCATTTTTTTTGGCTATGCACAATTTCAAACCGAAATAAGGTATGTAATGATAATGAACCACGAGTAACGAACCATATTATGGTCTGGTAGTGCTGCTCCCACCAGCAGATCGAAGCAGCACCTGATAAGTAGTGATCTGTTGGTGGTACGAAACCAGAGGCCGAGGGTCCCATTACACCCGGACCCAGGTGCGACCGTGTGGGCGTCTGATCCGTCCGTCAGCCATTCCATCCTTATCGACTATTTTTTTTTTATTCCCCATTTTTACCTCCCCTGTTTGTGTTGTCTTCCCCAGGCCTATGAATTTTTGTTAATACGTAAAGGACAGGGGCAACGATCAGCGAAAACCCCGCCCACATCTCCCGAACTGAGCTACAGCAAGCATAGGCCGCTGCTTAGCTCGTTGAGGGGCCTTTTTCTTCGCCAGATGGCACGGCCCGACCTTCACGGTCATTATGCTACCTAAGGCTCCGTCCCCACGGGCATCTTCGGATGCCCACCAGGCCGTCCGTTACAGGTATGCGAAGGAAAGCCATGTACATACTCACCTTCGTTTTAAACGAAATTAAGCAATGAATGTGAAACCGAAAGAATCTATGCACGGCTACTTTCGGTTTCAACCGAAATTATCCATTAATGCCTTATTTCCAAATGGCTTATTTCATGGTGCCGCTATTTTCGGTTAACCTCGCATACGTTATTTCGATATAAAACCAAAATTGTGCATGAACCCAAAAAAACACGCTTCGCCTGAAGGATATCATACCTTCGTTTTGACTTATGGTGCATTTGCCACTTTGAAATTAATAGTAAAACTTGTTCCGATTTCACTGTTCCTATGAGAGGTATATGAAATAGTGAGCCAATTTCAGCCAAATTTAAGGACGTGATTTGGCAGTCAATATGATGGAATAATATGATATATGTTAATAAAAGAAAAAAAGATATCTTTAGAAATAAAAAAGTTTTCCTAACAAAAACCTGCTTCTGGAACGGTCGTTCCTATGACAGCTATATGATAGAGTAGTTTCAATTTCAAATAAATTCGGAAATATCATTTGACTGGAGATTCTATTGATTAGTGTGAAATTTAAAAAAGATATCTTTAGAAATAAACAAGTTTTTCTCACAAAGACTAATTTTTGGACCAGTCGTTCCTATGGCAGCTATATGATGTAGCAGCCCGATTCCGTTGGTTTCGATATATTTACGGCGTACAATAGAAAGAAGGCTTTGTGCAAAATTTCAGCTCGATAGCTTTAAAACTGAGGGATTAGTTTCCATAGAACCAGACAGACGGACACACAGACAGACGGACACACAGACAGACGGACAAAGCTTAATCGACTTGTCTCCTCATACTGACCAAGAATATATATAGTTTATGATGGTCGGAGATACTTCCTTCTGTGCGTGGCAAAGTTCATGACAAAGTTAATACGAGTATACCCTATCACATCCGTGAAGGGTATAAAAACAGTGGATGCAGATATGCTAGGAGGAAAAGGATGATGTTATATATAGAGCGGGTTCAGGGAGGAATCTAGGGATATATACTGAAGTTTTAACCAATTAGGTGCGGAGCGAGCGCAGCTCATTCCAAACCGAAATTGTCCATGCACACATTGTGCGATACTGAGGGTTGTGAATGAACAGTCCCCTGTGTGGCCTCCGCTCGCTACGGTCGCTCCGCGCTTAAAGGATCAGAACCATTAGTATCAAACAAACATAAACGTTCGACTCGCTTGCTCCGGGTGCAACAGTCTCGTGTGTAGGCTCCGCTAGCTACGCCCGCTCCGCGCTTAAGGACGACAACCCTCAGTTTCGCACAAACTTGAACGCTCGATACGGATGCAACAGTCTCTTGGGCGGGTTCCACACGCTACGCTCATAACCCTTTCGCAAAAAAATAGACGCTCGCTTCGCTCGCACAGGGTACAAGGGCGGCAACCCCCACTATGGACAATGCATGGCTAACTTGGTTTTTTTTCCCCTGCCTTATTTCGATTTGAAACCGATATTGTCCTTGCATGGCTTATTTCGCTTATTTTCCGATGGACATTTTCGGTTCAAACCGTAAGTATCTATATTTCTATTATTTCGGATGACCATATTCGCTATGTCTAATTTCGGTGACCCCTCTGCCACGATTAAAGACAGACTGTCCCTTTTGGTGTCAATTTTCCCCAAATGAACAACAATCTATCATTAAAGTATTTACCATCTGAAGCGGAACACACTGTAGCACCAAGACTTTGCGTCTTTGCCTCAAACTTAAGACTAGTAAGCATTGCAACTCTTGAATAGATTCTTCTGCGCCTCGACTCATTGAAAGTTGCAGAAAATACATACATACAAAATTCACGGCGACAATGAGTCGAGGCAGGCGAATTTCTGGTGAAATACAAAAGAATCTATACAAAGAATCGCAGTTCGTACTAGGCGTTAGTACTACGAACTTAATCCCTTTCCGGATAAATAAAAAATGTGATTATGACGAATTTGATGTAAAGTTTAATTGAGTCCAATCTTTTGTTTTGCTTATATCGCTTAGGCCCATATACTAATAGGTGTGAATGTACTTTAGAATTTAAACGCAACGCAGCAATATGCATACTTTGCACTACATTCGGAACATTTCATTATGACCCAGAATCAATCATAACTCAATTTTGTATAAATAAGCCAAACCAGGTGTAAATTGATATCAGTCTCATCGCTGCAGTTACAGTATCAATTACAACGTAATTTAACTTCCTGTATCACCATGAAGTATTTCATCTGTTTCCTATTGTTCGGAGCCGTCCTCATCCAGGCCCACACTCAACAACATGAAGCCGAAAAGGAAATAGCTGCTGAAGCCGAGGCCAAAGAGGAGGAGTATCTGGCTCGATTCCGGAAATCACCAAACTTCCCGAAAGCAAAGAGTTATGGCGCTCCATCTTATTCTGCGCCAGCTGCTCCAGCCTATGCTGCTCCAGCACCTTCGTATGCAGCCCCAGCCCCGTCATATGCAGCTCCAGCTCCAGCCTATTCCGCTCCACTAACATACAACGTTCCCGGCCCATCTATTCCATGCTCGAAGGCTGTTATCCTGAGCTGTGCTCCAACCGTTCAGTCTGCCCCATGCTCAGCACCACCAGCATCGTACGGTGGCGGCTACTAAGGATCAAAAAGGATTTGTTTGAATAGGCGAACATAAAAATTGTAAAAATTTTTATAAGCTTTCTTTTAATGATTGAAATAAATTGAATTTAGGTAGCAATTACGTTTTTATTCATTTCTTTTTATCTGTTTTGGATAGGATTGCCGTTCATGATTCAATCTGATAGTAAAACGCGAATCATTGTCTTGTGGAATTGTTCAGAAAGTGGTTGAATATGTTTGTGTGATCCCATAGATTTTCGAATTTGAAACTGTTCTTAAATTATTACGAATACACGATGCTCCAAAACAAGTATGTATAACCCCTACATCAGGTTAATGAGTATGCAGAGGGAATCATTAACGTGTACACTAGAGAGAGCATCCCTGATAGGTCCAGGTTTGACATTGTTGAAGGCCCCCTCGATATCAAGGAAAATAACCATGGTATGTGTTTCTTATTTCCTAAAGATTTTCCAATATAGCTCAGAATAGAGTGCAGGGCTGTATCGACGGACGTACCCTTAAGGTAAGCATGTTGGGAGGTAGATAGAAGGGTCGACGAAATACTACCACGTAAGTGAATGTCCATAAGCCTTTCCATCGACTTTAGAAGAACCAATGATGGGCTGATTGATCTGAGATCATTTAGACGTACGTGTGATGTTCTACCCGCATTCGGGATGAAAAATCACTTCCACTTCAGTCCGTAATTTAGGAATATGGGCCAGTTCCAAGCAGGCCCTGAAAATGGTCTCAGTCCATGGAGATAGAGTATCCGATGAATGCTAGAGATTAGTCGGGATTATCCCGTCTGGACCAGCAGATTTATAAGGTTCAAAGCTAGAAATAGCCTAGATGATCTTTTCCCTAGATATGATACTACTATAGCGTTACATAAAGTGTTGCCAACACCCGGCGAATATATATTCGCCACAAAAGGTGAGCTAACGGGGAAGCTTGTATCAAGCAATACCCCAATAGTTTCCTTGCTGGAGGACCCCACGAGCCGTTCTGCTTCAGTAGATAGCAAGGTGTGGATGAAATGGTAGAGATTTAACGAAGTCTGGGTGCCTCGCCCGTCTCCTCAATACGTTCACGGAAAAGCTTCCATGAGTTTCGTTTCGCCTTTCTCAGTTCCTAGTTATATGAGCCTAAGAAACAACCTTCGAAGATTTTGCCTTGTTGAAAGACTTTCGCCATCTGGCTCTAGAGGGTCAATGTCAAACGCGAATGTGCCCTCCAGGTCGTCTATGTCGGAGGAAAGGGACACCGCGCCTTCATCTGATGTGTGCATTTCAGGAATAGTCATCGGCTGGGACCCCATTTCTTTCGCTGGGATCTAGACCCCATCCATGGGTGTTTCTGATGGAACTTCATTCCGCCCCTTACTTCAGCTCTTCTTATACACCTTAAGATTGGTTTTTGAAAAACCATAACAACACCCTTGGTTTTGCAGAGTTGAGCCAGAAACTCAGTGTTCAACACAAAAATAGCACAGCGGGAGTCTTTTACCGGCTCTTTAAAATTGACAACTCTCGAATTTTGTGTATTTAGATTCTAGTTGCACTCCTGTATGAGATACAAAATCTCCTTTACGTCCTCGAGTTCGGCTGGAAGAGAGGTACGGGCACTTCGTCGAGTGGGGATCTTATCTCACTTAACGACCTCGAGTTTAACTAAGGAAAGGATGATGTTATGTATAGAGCAAGTTAAGCGAGCGACCTAGGGCTACATACTGATGGTTTCAATCCCCTAGGTGCGGAGCGAGCGCAGCTCGTTCCAAATCAAAATTGTCTATGCACACATTGTGCGATACTGATTGTGTGAATCAACAGTCCCTTGTGTGGGATCCGCTCGCTATAGTCGCTCCGCGCTTAAGGAATCAGAACACTCAGTATTGCACAAATATGAACGCTTGTTTCGCTCGCTCTGGGAGCAACAGTCTCGTGAGTGGGCTTCGCTCGCTACGCCCGTTCCGTGCTTAAAGGACCTCTGCCCTCAGTTTCGTACAAACATGAACGCTCGCTCTGGGTTCAGTAGTCTCTAGTGTGGGTCCGCTCGCTACGATCGCTTCGCGGTTAAGGGATCAGAACCTTCAGTATCGCACAAACATGAACGCACGCTTCGTCCGCTCTGGGTGGAAAGTTTCTTATGTGAACTCCGCTCGCTACTCTCGTTTTGAGCTTAAGGGATTACAACCATCGCTTCGCTCGCTGTGGGTGCAATGGGGACAACACATATTGTCCATGCATAGCTTATTTCATCATCTGTAATTGTTAAAGGCAGGGTGTCCTTTTTGGTGGCAATTTTCCTCCAATGAATGGTACTATCTTCCATTACAGTATTTAACATCTGAAGTTTTTGCTACAAACTCATTGTATTACAATTAGTAGGTTAGGTTGATACTCTTGAATAGATTCTTTTGCGTTTCGCCAAAATTTCGCCTGCCTCAACGCATTAAAAGATGCAGCAAATACATTTTTTTGCTTATATCGCTTTTAGGCTCAAATACTCGTAGGTATGAATGTACTTTAGAACTTAAACGCAACGCAGCAATATACATACTTTGCACTACATTCGGAACATTTCATTATGACCCAGAATCAATCATAACTCAATTTTGTATAAATAAGCCAAACCAGGTGTAAATTGATATCAGTCTCATCGCTGCAGTTACAGTATCAATTACAACGTAATTTAACTTCCTGTATCACCATGAAGTATTTCATCTGTTTCCTATTGTTCGGAGCCGTCCTCATCCAGGCCCACGCTCAACAACATGAAGCCGAAAAGGAAATAGCTGCTGAAGCCGAGGCCAAAGAGGAGGAGTATCTGGCTCGATTCCGGAAATCACCAAACTTCCCGAAAGCAAAGAGTTATGGCGCTCCATCGTATTCTGCGCCAGCTGCTCCAGCCTATGCTGCTCCAGCACCTTCGTATGCAGCCCCAGCCCCGTCATATGCAGCTCCAGCTCCAGCCTATTCCGCTCCACTAACATACAACGTTCCCGGCCCATCTATTCCATGCTCGAAGGCTGTAATCCTGAGCTGTGCTCCAACCGTTCAGTCTGCCCCATGCTCAGCACCACCAGCATCGTACGGTGGCGGCTACTAAGGATCAAAAAGGACTTGTTTGAATAGGCGAACATAAAAATTGTAAAAAATTTTATAAGCTTTCTTTTAATGATTGAAATACAATAAATTGAATTTAGGTAGCAATTACGTTTTTATTCATTTGTTTTTATCTGTTTTGGATAGGATTGCCGTTCATGATTCAATCTTATAGTAAAACGCGAATGATTGTCTTATGGAATTGTTCAGAAAGTGGTTGAATATACATATTTGTGTGATCCCATAGATTTTCGAATTTGAAAGTGTTCTTAAATTATTACGAGTACACGGTGCTCGGGATGAAAAATCACTTCCACTTCAGTCCATAATTTAGGAATATAGGCCGGTTTCAAGCAGGCCCTGAAAATGGTCTCAGTCCATAGAGATAGAGTATCCGATGAATGCTGGAGATTAGTCGGGATTATCCCGTCTGGACCAGCAGATTTATAAGCTTCAAAGCTAGAAATAGCCTAGATGATCTTTTCCCTAGATATGATACTACCAGCGTTGCATAAAGTGTTGCAGCCGGCCAATATATATTCGCCACAAAAGGTGAGCTAACGGGGAAGTGTGTATCAAGCAATACCCCAATAGTTTCCTTGCTGGAGGACCCCACGAGCCGTTCTGCTTCAGTGGATAGCAAGGTGTGGATGAATTGGTAGAGATTTAACGAAGTCTGGGTGCCTCGCCCGTCTCCTCAATACGTTCACGGAAAAGCTTCCATGAGTTTCGTTTCGCCTTTCTCAGCTCCCAGTTATATGAGCCTAAGAGCCTTCTTGTACTATAAGTGGCTCAGTCAGAAACACCCTTCGAAGATTTTGCCTTGTTGAAAGACTTTCTGCAAGAGACCCTGAGTTCGGTGATCGAGGCATTCCACCAAACAGGTTTTTTCTTATCTTTTTGTCCACTGACAGGACACGATCTAGTCGACGTTTTGTCTCTTATCTGTTTTTTGTGACAAAAGTCGGTCCATTAGAAACGTTGCACAGGAGGAGGTTAGATTCGATTATAAATTCAAAGAGCAGCTTCCCTCGTGCATTCGTATCGGAAGTGCCCCACTTTCGATTCGACGCAAATGCACATCATGTGGTCATGATGCGCATTTGTGTCGCATTCAAATATGAGACAGGTCTTCAGTCTCTTGGATCCAGCAGCAGCGTTTCTTAAATAATCAGAAAAAAAAGCTCGTACATAATCATAAGCTAGGTACGCAGAAACCACCCAATAGCGCGTTACCCTAAATTCTAGACTGATTACCACAAAGCCCGTGTCACTGTGATCTGATATTAAAAAAGAGTTAAAAGTGTTCTTACTCAGGATACACGAACGGGGTCTGCCCTGGTCTCTAGCATAGTTAGGAGAACGCAACCCTCTTACTATATCGTCAACGATCCATGGAGCTTGCACCAAAACAATATCTTCTCCACTGTGTACCAGTCGGAAAAGAAGCGCCACAGAAGCTGCTTTTGAATGGTGTAATTTTATTTGTACAAAAACTTACCACTATTGTGATGTCGTTTTCATTACAGTGACGTTGGATTAACAGTCGTCATCTGGTTCTAGAGGGTCAATGTCAAACGCGGATGTGCCCTCCAGGGCGTCTATGTCGGAGGAAAGAGACACCGCGCCTTCATCTGATGTGTGCATTTCAGGAATAGTCATCGGCTGGGACCCCATTTCTTTCGCTGGGATCTAGACGCCATCCATAGGTGTTTCTGATGGAGCTTCATTCCGCCCCTTACTTCAGCCCTTCCTATACACCTTAAGATTGGTTTCTGAAAAGCCATAGTTAACAACACCCTTGGTTTTGCAGAGTTGAGCCAGAAACTCAGTGTTCAACTCAAAAATAGCACAGCGGGAGTCTTTTACCGGCTCTTTAAAATTGACAACTCTCCAATTTTGTGTATTTAGATTCTAGTTGCACTCCTGTATGAGATACAAAATCTCCTTTACGTCCTCGAGTTCGGCTGGAAGAAAGGTACGGGCACATGGTCGAGTGGGGATCTTATCTCACTTAACGACCTCGAGTTTAACTAAGGAAAGGATGATGTTATGTATAGAGCAAGTTAAGCGAGCGACCTAGGGCTACATACTGATCAATCAGTCTCAATCTCAATCAATCCCTTAGGTGCGGAGCGAGCGCAGCTCGTTCCAAATCGAAATTGTCTATGCACACATTGTGCGATACTGAGTGTGTGAATCAACTGTACCTTGTGTGGGCTCCGCTCGCTATAGTCGCTCCGCGCTTAAGGAATCAGAACACTCAGTATTGCACAAATATGAACGCTTGCTTCGCTCGCTCTGGGAGCAACAGTCTCGTGAGTGGGCTCCGCTCGCTACGCCCGCTCCGTGCTTAAAGGACCTCTACTCTCAGTTTCGTACAAACATGAACGCTCGCTCTGGGTTCAGTAGTCTCTAATGTGGGTCCGCTCGCTACGATCGCTTCGCGGTTAAGGGATGAGAACCTTCAGTATCGCACAAATAAGAACGCACGCTTCGTCCGCTCTGGGTGGAAAGTTTCTTATGTGAACTCCGCTCGCTACTCTCGCTCTGCGCTTAAGGGATTACAACCATCGCTTCGCTCGCTCTGGGTGCGATGGGGACAACCCATACAGTTGCCAATTCAGCATTTCTACTGTGGATACTCCATGGCTATTTTTTTTTTCGTATGCCTTATTGAGATTTGAAACCAGTATTGTCCATACATAGCTTATTTCATCATCTGTAACTGTTAAAGGCAGGGTGTCCTTTTTGGTGGCAATTTTCCTCCAATGAATGGTACTATCTTCCATTAAAGTATTTAACATCTGAAGTTTTTGCTACAAACTCATATTACAATTAGTAGGTTAGGTTGATACCCTTGAATAGATTCTTTTGCGTTTCGCCAAAATTTCGCCTGCCTCGACGCATTAAAAGATGCAGCAAATACATATTTTTTTTTTGCTTATATCGCTTTTAGGCTCAAATACTCGTAGGTATGAATGTACTTTAGAACTTAAACGCAACGCAGCAATATGCATACTTTGCACTACATTCGGAACATTTCATTATGACCCAGAATCAATCATAACTCAATTTTGTATAAATAAGCCGAACCAGGTGTAAATTGATATCAGTCTCATCGCTGCAGTTATAGTATCAATTACAACGTAATTTAACTTCCGCTATCATCATGAAGTATTTCATCTGTTTCCTATTGTTCGGAGCCGTCCTCATCCAGGCCCACGCTCAACAACATGAAGCCGAAAAGGAAATAGCTGCTGAAGCCGAGGCCAAAGAGGAGGAGTATCTGGCTCGATTCAGGAAATCACCAAACTTCCCGAAAGCAAAGAGTTATGGAGCTCCATCTTATTCTGCGCCAGCTGCTCCAGCCTATGCTGCTCCAGCACCTTCGTATGCAGCCCCAGCCCCGTCATATGCAGCTCCGGCTCCAGCCTACTCCGCTCCACTAACATACAACGTTCCCGGCCCATCCATTCCATGCTCGAAGGCTGTTATCGTGAGCTGTGCTCCAACCGTTCAGTCTGCCCCATGCTCAGCACCACCAGCATCGTACGGTGGCAGCTACTAAGGATCAAAAAGGACTTGTTCGATATAAAACATTGTTAAAAATATGTATAAGCTCTTTTGTAATAATTGAAATAAAATGAATTTAGGCAGAAATTACGTTTTTATTAATTTTTTTTTTGCCAGTTTTGTATAGGATGCGGTTCATGATTCAATCTGATAGTAAAACGTGAATCATTTTCTCATGGAATGTTTCAGAAGGTGTGTTTGAATCCATAGATTTTCGAACTTGAAAGTGTTGCTAAATTATTATGAGTACACCAACGATTGGTTTCTAACCGACGCGACGTGCAAAATATACTCTAGAAAGGGTAAGCCTTTTGCAATTTCGCAAAATACTTATGTATGTGTGTCTAAACGAGTCCGAAGCGGAGATACCCTTGACCTAGGTTTGTTTGAAACTACAAATTGGCAACGGTCATATGCGTAAAAGTGGGTTCAGCGTGAAACTTATTTAGTTAGCATATGAAGCAATGATGAAGCAACATTTGTAAGCGTCAGAATGAAATAAAGGTCTTTGAAATCTGCATGCCAAAAATCTGCTCTCGATTTGATTTTGTTCAAAAGTTGGGGCACTTTGTATGAAAAGAAAAAATAATTTCTTTTTTTTACAACTGATCGATCTCATTGTTATAGGAGAAGTTAATACGACTTCAAGGAGTCATGTGACTATACGGCTGTAAGGAGCCACATGACCCAAGGAGAGGTTAATACTTTCATCAATTTGGAAATTATATATGTATGTATATTAGAACTAACATTTATAGGGAAGGTAGGCGTTCATTTGGTAGGATCTTGCCCTTTCTTAAAATCAACTAACTAACCTCTACGGCACCACGAGATTACCGATTTGGAAATTAGCCATGCATGAACACTTTCGTTTCACACTCAATGTTAAATTTTTTGAAAACGAATGCGAGTTTATGACTATTAACGCTTTCCTTCGGATACATTATTTCGATTTGAAATCAAAACAGTGCATGGACAAACAAAATGCTAGGAGGCATTTTCCTTCAAATTAGCGATTTTCCGAATCAAATTTACGTATTTCCGAAATCAATTAACGTCTTTTGAAATGAAATTAACGACCTTCTGAATCTGATTAACGATTTTACGAATGAATTTAATGATTTTACGAATCGAATTAACGATTTTCCGAATGAAATCAATGACTTTTCGGATGAAATAAAGAATTAAACTTTGCCATGATCGGGCCTGTTTTCGTCGAAGATGTAGATTGTAGCCACACTCATAGATGAATAACATTTGCATTTTTGCATGTACCTTGGTATCTTGCCGAAATATCGATGGCATGTTCCTTTCGCAGTTGAATTGTTTACGAAGCGTTCGACCTCCAACGAAGGTTACTTTAGTGTTATGGCTGGCTTTCTTAATCCGCTATCTATTGTCGAAATACGAACCGTTACTCCATTTCGTGCAAGCTTTTGTTTAATTTCTCGGAGTGTTATTTCAGGGTTATATAGTATTCAATGCATTCTTCGATTTGTCTTAGCACATCCTCAGTAAATTTTACTCGTCGACAACCACCGCGGCTTTTTTGTACTAACGTGCACTTATTATACCCTTCACGGATGTGATATTAACTTTGTCATGAAGTTTGCAACGCACAGAAGGAAGCATCTCCGACCATATAAACTATATATATTCTTGGTCAGTATGATGAGACGAATCGATTAAGCTTTGTCCGTCTGTCCGTCTGTTTCTATGCAAACTAGTCCCTTAGTTTTAAAGCTATCGAGCTGAAATTTTGCACAAAGCCTTCTTTCTATTGCACGCTATATATATGTCGGAACCAACGGAATCGGAACACTACGTCATATAGCTGCCATAGGAACGACCGGTCCAAAAATTCGTCTTTGTGATAAAAACTTTTTTATTTCTAAAAATATCGTTTTCAAACTTCACACTAATCAATAGTATCTATAGCGAAAACATATTCCCGAATTTGGTTGAAATCGGACTACTCTATCATATAGCTGTCATAGGAACGACCATTCCAAAAGCAGGTTTTTATCAGAGAAACTTTTTTATTTCTGAAGATATCTTTATGAAATTGCATATTATTCAATCATATTGACTGCTAAGATATTGTACATTCCTAAATTTGGTTGAAATCGGCCCACTATTTCATATATCTCTTATAGAAACAGTGAAATCGGAACAAGTTTTACTACTAATTTCAAAGTGGCAAATGTACCACAAAACACAATGAAGGTATGATACGCGAAGCGTGAAGGGTATCACACCTTCGGCAAGCTACCCGAAGGCTGGCTTGTTCTTTTTATATGATTTAATAAAGGATTGCGCGGTGCTGCTGTTTATTTTTGCAGCAGATGCGCCTTCTTTTATAGTAGCTCCATTTTCAAACATGCTAATTAGCAGCTCCTTTTGCTCCTTGCTATTCTTAGTATAACGTCCACGTTCTCGACATTGACGTCGTACTCTTTATGTCGATGTGGTGGAACACCGTACCGCTTATGTCCTCCTGAACCCGAAGGCAAGTAACGACGTGAATGACCTGAACACTCCGGCGTAGTTTGATATCGAGCTTCCTTGAGAGCTCGGCATGTAGGTGCCCAATTAAAAAAAAAAACACATCTAAATAAAAAAAATTTGCTTTGAACCCTACTGTCTGAAAAAAGAAACAGACCTGATCCTGAACTGCAGTTGAAATCCACATTATTTTCACTCATTATTTTGTTCACAACTTTAACAAATACACTACCACTAAATTGTTATTTTCAAGCAAGTGATTCTTACCACAGTTCTCAACATTATGTCCATCAAAAACTCAGTGAAGAGAGTTCATAAAACAAATTGGCAACAGTATGCCAACTGTTGTGTGATATGAACTTAGCGAATAACAATATCGGCGAGCTAAGCTACAGATGCATACTAAGTTGGTGTGCAGAATGAAACCAAGTGTCACAAAAAATTCAAATTTCCACTGAAATAATTCGCACTCGCACATTGCAAGAACATTGAATACATAAAATATAGGCGTGTTAGTAATAATAAATAAATAAATAAATTAGTGTATTGCAGCCCATTGGGTTGAGAGGGGGTTGGTTTGAGAATTTAGTTAGGTGTCTTCAAAAATACCAGTACAGGGATCGGTTTAATGAATAATAGCCCTCATATACGATGCAATCCGTTGTCAGATCGATCTGACGATATTCTGATCGTCAGATCGATGGCACAATGTATGTGACTATCGTTGACGATTTTTTGACAGTTCCATATAATTTCGATCGTCAGATATTTTGTGGCGATCCGTCGTCAGATCGATCTGACGATGGATCGCACCGTATATGGCGGGTCTAAGAATCTAATAATTTTTTTTCGCGGCTGTGGTTTTCCAATGCTTTGATACTTTGATTTGTATAGAAAATGCAGAGTTTCATTATTGAATTCGATTCATAAAGTCGTTAATTTTATTCGGAAAATCGTCAATTTCATTCAGAAAATCGTTGATTTCATTTATAAAGTCGTTATTTTCATCAGAATAATCGATTATTTGATTCGGAAAGTCGTTATTTTCATTTGGAAGTCGTAAAGTTTATTCGGAAAATCGTTATTTCGATTCGAAAAGTCGTTAATTTAATTCGAAAACTCATTAATTTCATTCCACAAATCGTCAATTTGAAGGAATAATGCCCCCTCCCACCAAATTGTCTATAGATTTGAGCGATATTGGTGGTTGTAAATCAGCCCCACTCGCTACAGTCGCTCTGCGACCCTCAGTATCGCACAAACATGAATGCCCGCTTCGCTCGTTTTGAGTGCAACAGTCTCGTTTGTGGGCTACGCGTTTAAGGGATCACAACCCCCAGTGTCGCACAAACATGAACGCTTGATCTGGGTGCAAGAGCGGCTAGCCACACAATTGTCAATTTGGCATTTCTATTGTACTATGGATACTGCATGGCTATTTTCGCATGACATATCGGCTAATTTCCCTGCCCCCTATGCAACGGTTAAAGACAGAGTGTCCTTTTTGGTGTCCATTTTCCGCAAATGAACGGTATTATCTACCATTAAACCATTTACCATCTGACACACTGTATAGCACCAAGTGTTTGCCTCAAACTTATATTACCACTAGTCATCTCGCCTGCCTTGACTCATTGAAAGATGCAGAAAATATACAAAATTCACGGCGACAATGAGTCGAGGCAGGCGAATTTCTGGTGAGATTGAGATACAACAGAATCTATGTATTTAAAGAATCGCAGTTCGTACTAGGCGTTAGACGATCAACCTTATCCTTTTCCGGATAAAAAAAAAAACAATAAATGTGATTATCATGAATCCGATGTAGAGTTTTACTGAGTCCAATCTTTTTTTTTTTGCTTATTTCGCTTAGCTCATACACTCACAGGTATGAATGTACTTTAGAACTTAAATGCAACGCAGCATAATGAATAATTTGCACTTTATTCGGAACATTTCATTGTGACCCACAATCAATAATAATTCTATTTTGTATAAATACGCCGAACAAGGTGTAAATTGATATCAGTCTCATCGCTGCAGTTACAGTATCAATTACAACGTAATTTAACTTCCGCTATCATCATGAAGTATTTCGTCTGTTTCCTATTGTTTGGAGCCGCCCTCATCCAGGCCCACGCTCAACAACATGAAGCCCAAACGGAAATCGCTGGTGAAGCTGAGGCCAGAGAGATTGATCCAGCCAGGGAGGAGTATCTGGCTCGATTCCGGAAATCACCAAACTTCCCGAAAGCAAAGAGTTATGGCGCTCCATCTTATTCTGCGCCAGCTGCTCCAGCCTATGCTGCTCCAGCACCTTCGTATGCAGCCCCAGCCCCGTCATATGCAGCTCCAGCTCCAGCCTATTCCGCTCCACTAACATACAACGTTCCCGGCCCATCCATCCCATGCTCGAAGGCTGTTGTCCTGAGCTGTGCTCCAACTGTTCAGGCTGCCCCATGCTCAGCACCACCAGCATCGTACGGTGGCGGCTACTAAGGATCAAAAAGGACTTGTTTGATGTAAAAACATTGTAAAAAAATTTTATAAGCTTTTTTATAATGATTGAAATAAAATGAATTTCGGCAGCAGTTACGTTTTTGCTCATTTTTGTTCTGCTTTGTATAGGATTGCAGTGTATGATTCAATCTGATAGTAAAACGCGAATCATTTTCTCATGGAATTGTTCAGAAGGTGTTTGAATATTTTTGTTTGATCCCATAGATTTTCGAATGTGAAAGTGTTGTTAGTACGAGTACACTTAGGATTGGTTTCTAATCAATGTGTAAAATGTACGCGAAGGAAAAGTATTTTTTTCGGAAATTCGCAGAATAACACTATATATAAAAAATGCACATCAGTCAGTTAATCCCATTAAAAATCGAATTAATATTTTGAAACCCAATTTCAGTAAAGGAAAACAAAATGATGATTTCGAAGTGGAATTTGAATTTACTACTTCTTTGCCTTAATCCCTAGTAGGTCAACTGCGCAAGTAGGCATAGTTGACGTTTCGTTAGCCTCTAAGAATTCGGGTGATGCAAGTTGCTGGCATACACATTCTGTCCTTTTTATTCGCCTTCTACGACACGCCGGGAAAGGCCGTGGCATTATTCTTACGCCCCCCACCACAGGGGGATAATCTAAATATGTACACCATTGTGTCACCTTGCTCTTAATCAGCGCGTTTCGCCAGTCAAATTTGAAGTATTTTCCAAGTAGAAACACATTGCTTATTCTTATTCTTTTTTATCAACCAATAGTTGGGGAGATGGTGGCCGATTGGTTGAATTATAAGTACCAAAGCAAAAACTCTTAAACGTGCCATACACAGACCGATCGATCGGCCGATCCGTCGCCCGAAATCGATATCGGCCAATGGATCGGCCTGTGTATGTGGAAATCGCACCGATCGGCCGATCAATTTTGATCTGCCGATATTTTTGTGCGATTTTCGTGCGATCGGTGACGATCGATTGGATAGTGTATGTGATTATCGCAAGTGAATGTCAAACTTTGAATATATAGCCATGGAATGAGCTTGTCCTGTATGTCTCCATAGAAACAGTGGCTCCAAAATCTGGGTACTAAGTCGACAGTCAGCTAACTCAGTAGACTTACGAAATTCAAATATTGACAATAATTGACGTTTGTTTATGCACAATTCGACATTGTGGTCAACATTATGTCAATATCGAAACGCCAACTGAGTAGGCTGATTGTCGATAATTTGACAAAAATTGACATTTGTTTATGCCCAATTCTACAGAACAGTCAACATTTGTCAGTATTAAACGCCAACTGAGTAGGCTGACTGTCGACTTATTCACCAGATTTTGGAGCCGGTGATAAACGGGATATGCTCATTCCATGTACTGTATGTTCTAAGATGTCAAATTACCAAATTATTAAATTATGAAATTTCAAGGATTCTTATGATTTAAATGGCACTGCAATTGAAATATCAAATATGTGGTATACGAAAATACCACACACATCCAAATAGTTACCAAAAATTAATCTAGGTTGGATTGGGAGTGAATCATAACCTTTTTTTTTTAATTTTCATTCGTTATCGCATCGCACGAAAATCGTACAGTGTGTGTGCAGTGGAGATCGGCAGATATTTTGTGGCGATCCATCGGCCGATCGATCGGACGACGGATCGGATAATGTATGGCGGCTATTACGATCGTTTCTTTGCAATGCAGGAATACGAAAACTAGAAGTCTGGCAAGCCTCCGAGGGTGGGTTTGACGACCACAGAGTAACCTTCTGTGGCCGCCACGTGCAAAAAAAAACCGTAAAATCACGTCATTTTACCAAGTTTGCCACTTTTTACTGTGAAAAATTGTCAAACTACAACGACTTCAGTGGGACAGTCCACGATGATCGCATGCAAAAGAGAGTAATGAATGCAGAACGAGTCGACGGAGCGAGACTGCGAGGACGACCGAAAGCTCGTTGGGAGAGCTCGGTATATGCGGACGCCGCGCAACTACTGGGCTTCCAAGAGGACGCGGTCACGTGACCGATATAATTGGAGGACAACAGTCCAGGCGGCCAAGGCCCGACGTCGGGCTGTCGAACCACGATGATGGTGATGACAGTAGAGAATACTAATTATCGAGGATATTTTTCATTTTCTATTTTTGTTGTACTAAAACGAAATAAAGCGCCGGGCGCTGACGAGATCCCAGCTGAACTACTAAGATTCGGTGGAACGAGTCTAGTTGATGCCATACATCAATTACTCCTGCGAGTATGGGAGAACGAGGAGATCCCAGACGATTGGCGCAGAAGCATCATCTGTCCAATTCATAAAAAGGGAGATAAACTGCGGTGTGAGAATTACAGGGGCATCTCACTAGTTTGTACGTCCTATAAAATTTTGACGAAAATTCTGGAAAATAGAATAAAACCGTACAACGTAAACGTATACCAAATCTTTGTCGACTTCAAGCAGGCATACGACAGTATCGATCGTGGAGTACTGTACAACATCATGCTGCAATTTGGTATACCAGCAAAATTAGTGCGACTGACAAAGATGACGATGACCAACTCCGTCTCACAAGTCAGGATCCAGAATAGACTTACTGATCTATTTGAAACACGCACTGGTTTGAAACAGGGCGATGGACTGGCACCGACGCTCTTCAACCTAGCACTGGAATACGTTATTCGGGCCATGAATATGGACAACAGCAAGACGCTACTCATCAAGTCGACACAATTAGCAGCGTACGCCGACGACATCAACATCATGTCCCGAAGATTGGCTGACGCAGAAGAACTTCTGCATACGCTCGATACCGCTGCAAAGGAAGTTGGATTACGTATTAACGAGGGTAAAACTAAAATAATGATGCAATCGGTGACAAGGACACCTGCACAACCGAGCATCAACGTGGGGGACCTCAACATCGAGTTTGTGAACAACTTCATCTACCTGGGTTGCAACCTGTCAAGGGACGCCAACGAAACTGACGAAATCAAGCGACGGATACAGTTAGCTAATAAGACTTTTTTCTCGGTTCTCCCCATAATGAAATCGAAACATGTGCACAGAAACACGAAGCTCCGCGTGTACAAAACCATTATACGACCAGTGCTATGCTATGGCTGCGAAGCATGGACCCTAACTCAAGCCTCCGAAAACATGCTAGACACTTTTGAACGTAAGGTTCTACGGCGAATTTTCGGGGCTGTTTGCGATCGAGATGGATGGCGCATCCGGTACAACCATGAGTTGTATGAAATGTACGATGAGCTGCAAGTCTCGAAAATCGTCAAACTACAACGACTTCAATGGGCAGGGCATGTACAAAGAATGGACGATGATCGCATGCCTAAGAGAGTAATGAATGCAGAACGAGTCGACGGAGCGAGACTGCGAGGACGACCGAGATCTCGTTGGGAGAGCTCAGTAGGTGTGGACGCCGCGCAGCTGCTGGGCTCCCAAAATTGGAGGACGCGGTCACGTGACCGAGATAATTGGAGGACAATGATCCAGGCGGCCAAGGCCCGACGTTGGGCTGACGCGCCACGATGATGGTGATGATGATTTTTGTTGTGGGGTTCAGAGAAGATTCTACCGTAAGTGCTCGTAAATATGAAGTGGACTTTCGGTAGGTTTTCGGAAACTACAAAAAAAGCACCTTATTAGTTTTTTTTCTAATATTTTGAAAACAGTTAACCGCAGCGTACAACATTCTAAAAAAAAATTAAAGATCACCCAGAAACTCTTAAAAACACTATATTAATCTTTTTCGTGTCTCAAATAGCTTTCGAGATAATCACTAGAAAACAAAAAACAACATTTTTTTTTGGTTTTTTGAAAATATTACGAAAACGGTTAATCATAGCAAAAAAGTTTCTGTGGCCAGATGAAAGATCAGAGAAAATTCATAAAATATTTGGAAAACGGTTTACAGTATAGAAAAACGTGATAAGACCCGCCATAGACTGTGCGATCCGTCGTCAGGTCGATCTGACGATGAATCGCCACAAAATATCTAACTATCAAAACTATATGTACATAACTGCCAAAAATCGCCAACGATTGGCACATACACGAAGCGATCGATCTGATGATCACAATATCGTCAGATCGATCTGACGAGGGCTATAAGACAAAATTAAAGTTTTATGTAAAATACAATACTTGAGACGCCAATAAACGAAACATTGCATAAGTCTTACCTGAGTAATTTAGCGGAGTCTTCAATACCAAAAGTGCTATATCGTGATGATATTGACCGGTCTTGTAGTCTGGATGAACCACAACATGGCTAATGGCATGATTAATAGAACGAGGTGCACAAAAACCGGTGTTTGCACAATCTGGATCGTTCGCGGTATCATATTCGCCTACACGCACCGATGACCTTGTTTTGAAATTTAATATGTTAGCAACTTTTCACACATTTACTGAATATTCTAAACCATTATTAAATTGAAAATATAAAATACTTACAAACGGTGACCATCGGCTTTCGCCAGAGCACAATGAGCGGCGGTCAGTATAACGCGTCTTGAAATAATTGATCCGGCGCAGGGATAAGCGATGCTTCCAGTGTTGGTGTCTTTAAAATACCAGCAATCAATAACAATCTATTATCCGTTCTAGGAATGACCAGGTACTCACTTTTGAATCCAATTCGAGCAATAAAGGGAAACGAACCCAGACCACGATAGAACTGTCCCTGCACCAGACTTTTTCCGCAAACCTGATTGCGTTCCAAGGGACTAGTCGGACAACATACATGTGGCACATCGTCATTGGTCCCACAAAAGATTGTTCGATCTCCGAAGTAGCAACTCCTCGCGATGCTGACAAACATCGACGAACATTCGGAAAGGGGAACGCATTGACTAACGCCGGAGCATGTTTGCGGATAGGTTCGTTGTTGTGGCGAAAATCCACTCGCAGCTGCCACGTGATCCGATGGGGCTTCCACGGAATCCATTGTTATGAAATCTGTAGATGCACAATGATAAGGTCCGATGTAAAATCTACAATATATGAACCTTAAACTACTTAATTAATTTTGTTGCCCTATACCGAAGCTATTCTCAATAACACATACATATGTAGAAAAAATCATCGAGGGGGAGCGAATTTCGGCGTGAGATATGGCCGTGGCCAATTTAGTTTTACCCAAACTATATGCATAATATATATGATTTCATCATCATCATCGTGGCGCGACAGCCCGACGTCGGGCCTTGGCCGCCTGGATCGTTGTCCTCCAATTGTCTCGGTCACGTGACCGCGTCCTCCAATCTAGGAAGCCCAATAGTTGCGCGGCGTCCACATATACTGAGCTCTCCCAACGATCCCAACGAGATCTCGGTCGTACTCGCAGTCTCGCTCCGTCGACTCGTTTTGCGTTCATTACTGTCTTTGGCGATCATCGTCCATTCGTTGTACACTCCCTGCCCATTGAAGTCGTTGTAGTTTGACGATTTTCGAAACTCCCAGCTCATCGCACAGTTCATACAACTCAGTTCATAGTTCATACAACATATGGTGATTTAACGTACTATATTGTAGTCCAGCCTCTGTGGTTTGATTATTACCATAGATATACATTGAACAGACTGGTAATAGTACTATCCCCACTCTGTACTTCTGGTTACAAACAAATTTGCGCATGCGTACTGCTACCCATTTGCACGCGGTCGCTACATGTTCGGTAAATGTCGTGACGCCATCGGCCACTCATCCACAATTTTGGCATTTACGAAGCACTTGGACCCTCGCTCTTCGAGCCCCTCGGCCATATGTTAATGCGTGTTGTGCCTGTTGCACTGCGCAGACGCGAATATGTCAACAATAACTCGATATTCAAATGTTTACCCCAACTCTGTGCCTATTTCCTATCTGTGCA
The DNA here is from genome assembly GCA_964017055.1 of Chloromyia formosa. Lineage (NCBI taxonomy): Eukaryota > Metazoa > Arthropoda > Insecta > Diptera > Stratiomyidae > Chloromyia > Chloromyia formosa. Next base: position 22,005,767 of record OZ024816.1, on the reverse strand, counting down.
ATGTACAATATATCTTTGATTATTACAGATGTTATCGTAATATTTATTCTGACAATTGGACTATAGTACAAGGTACCTTTATATGGGAAACAGGCGTTATTTTGAACTGCGCGAGTTATTTTTGCAAAATATAAAATAGTAAAGGCCTTATCTAAAGGATGCATGCCGAACATCAGCTCTCTATGTGAATTACAACCATATGGACGACAGCATCCTGCGACATCTCTAGCAAGCGAAATGCAGGAGAGGAAATGCTTTCAGTGATGTTTCAAAAGTGGCTAGCAGAGAGGATCTCAGGTATCCTAAGTCTTTCCGCCTCACAAATCTTGCACGTGTATTTCAAGCGGAAGTACAAGCCTGTTTGACGCTGAAACGCAGCACAGTAGTCGCAAGAAGCATGGCAATTTTCATGGTGGGCCAAGGCTCTAGAGAAGGCGACAATGCCATCAGAAATAGTAAATCAATGCCCACTCCAGCTGGACCAGGCCGAACTGTATGACCGGCCTCCCCGGTCTCAGGAACAAAACAGCGCCGATTAACTTGTGACGCAGTGTTTCACCATTGACAGACTTAGGCGGTAATAGATCACGTGCCATTTTGGAGCTACATATCAAGAGATAATTTCACCAACACTACATGAAATTGACAAACGATATATAGTGACGACGTATGAACGCTGACGCGAGCACTTCAACTTGTATGTGGCGAAGAAACCCAATTAATTTTGTTCGCTTCGCTGCCCATCGAGGTGTCGCGTCGTCGCTATAAATTTTACACTTTTAAGGTCGATTTACACACGACCGTGACGCCACAGTGCCGAGACCGGCCCGTGATTCTACTGACGAGGTCGAAAAAATTCTTTATTACAGATTTTTTTATTTTTAGATTTTACGGCCGTGTTTTTTTCACACGTGTATTTTTCCAAGATTCCAATACTACAGCACTGATGAAACACTGAGCACAATTCACACCTAACAGTGACGGCACAGTACCGTGACCCGAACGTGAACTCACAATAATTTCCATTTACATTACGGTAGGGTTACGGTGAGTGCACTGTTTGCATTTCACGGTCAAGCGTCGGGCAGATGTGAATAGGCCCCTTCAAAATTCGTAGAAGAATATTATCATCATCGTCGGTGGAATCACGCATTGGTGGATCTAGAAAGCGATTTTGGAGGGGGCTGGACTTTGTTTATTACCTGAAGAGCTAAGGATATGTCCACACTTATTCAACTTTCGGTTCTCATGAGGTACGCTCATTCGGTTGCTACTAGGAACACATTACCCGACATTAGCCAAGTAAGTAGTAGTAGTATCCAGTTCAGTGAAGAAGTGGGACCTGAGAAATATATTCCTCCTTCTTGCCGCAGCAGGATAGGTATAGAGATGAAAAATTCACTCCTCCTTGTCATCGTCATCGTATTTTCTACAGCATTCTTTACAGTGGATGCAAAGACTCATGACGTGCTCCCCAACTATGCAGTGATGACCCCCACAGTAACTCTGATGTGTTGTGACAAAAAGGTTAGCGGTGCGGCTAGAATCCATTCTGGGCCATAATGCCAAGATTTTCTTCAAAGGTATGCTTTTCCATTTATCCATCTAGAGTTGGTGCTTCTAAACAACTTGCTTTAAACTTTGGAGTTAGTTTGGAAGCTTGGACAGGTTTATAAATATTTCAACGAATTTGTGCAGCATCACTTGTTGTACCCCCTGGCAATGAGTCCAGTTTTGGCCAGAGCAGTCCACCAGACAATAACCCAAACATAAGTACCTAAAAATTTTGACTTGTCATCAAAAACTAGGCCCGTCCCATGCCGCACATGAGGCTCTGCTGGAGGTACTCCCTTGTGGAGAGAACAAGCTCTCTTTTGTTTGAATTAAACTCTACCTCACAGTTATCAGCCCAAATGATTTTGAGGGGGGAAACACATTGGGAGGCTGATTTCTAAGGATTTTTCTTTGGGTGGGAAGAATTAATTCGAATTCAGTCAAATTTTGACACCATTTTACTCATATGTATTTCGAATAACTTATGTGAAGTTTCTTAAATAATTTAAGTTAAAAATAACAAAGTTATGCACTGATTTCCGCCGAAACTAGAGCTCTCCAATTGCAGGACTTGTAGCCATTCCAATTTTTATCCGAAATCAAAAAGGTTTTAGTTTCACATTATAAACTTATTTTCTAAGCATATGAACCTCAATGCAGGTGAAAATAATAGAAATTAAAACTTTGACAGGAGTTGAAAAATTTTTTTAATTTTCATCATTTTTTTCACTAATTATGCGAAAAAAAAAACACCCTTGAAAATATGATATCATCCCAAACGCTGGTCTATATTCTTTGTCATTTTATAAAGAATCATATTTTCAATTTTCATAATGATCGGTTCATTACTTTTTGAGTTAGAAGTTCCGCAAATGTGAAAAAAGTCATTTTGAGAAAAACGCTTTTGGAAAACAGAATATAACCGAAATATTCCCTTTTGTTGATGCTTCCAGCACCGTCAATACCGTTATTTGAAAACAAAGATGCAAAAGTGGGGTTCTGCTACAAGGCTACGTAAGCATGTACATAAAGCGACAACCTGAGGTAGTGCTCCGCCCTTCCCCCTAGAATGCGCTCGAGCCTGTAGACTATACCCCATGAGCTCTCGATTCTATGCTCATAAAATTTAGACAAATATGAATTTCGCTTTGAAAATTTGGCAGCGTATTCTTGGATTGATTGGATTTTTGAAACCCACTAACGTGGTTAGCATGAAGCATGTAGCTCATCATCATGACAATATGCATCGCGCCAAATCGCCACCGAAATTGTTTGTTGTGAGAGGGCATTCTACAACACCTCACTTAGCCGGCTATTACACTATAAAAGTTCTTTTACAAATATATTTGACGAACGATATTTCAAAAGAACTTTTATGAATGATATTAGCCGCTAAAGGGGGAAGGTGTGCAAGCATATTAGAAAAGTAGTTGAAACAAGCAACGTCGTAAATCTTTTCTTAGGCGGCTAATACACTATAAAAGTTCTTTGAAAATAGCTTTCATAAAAGATATTTGTAAAAGAACTTTTATAGTGTAATAGCCGCCTAAGAACAGTGAATCTAACAATTAGCAATACCTAAAATATGTTATCCGTATAAGCACACCTTGCAGCCCAACTCTTTTAAGTTTTTAAGCAATCTGCGTACTTGGGAATCCACCCTTGTCAGGTGTCTCTTGTTTTCGCTGTTATTTTTACAAATAACTCTCGCGTATTTTCTCAAATATTCCAAGATCAAGTTCAATATACCGAACATTTTGAAGGGGGCCTGGGCCTCCATGGCCCCCTTTAGATCCGCCACTGGAATCACGGGCCGGTCACGGCACTGTGCCATCACTGTTGTGCGTGAATCGAATTCAAGTGTGAATATAAATCACTGTAAGTTCACTGCCGGTTAGTCATGGTTGCCAATTCGCGAACCTACTCTTTTTAACCTACTCCGTATACCGAACTAGGTCGACCTAGGTCCGCAATCGAAAAATGATCAGGTCGAAAAATGATCAGTTTCGGAGCAAGAAAACGAACCTAGATCATTTGATTCTTTTAAGTTCAGGTCGGATTCGGAGCAGTTTAAAAATGAACAGTGAATAGGTTTGATAATAGATCCGTCTGTCGGAATCGGAGTATGATCAGATCAGATCGTTTAAGTATGGGGAATAGAAAAGTAGATGAAGAACAGATGGTGTGACATATGTATATACGATTGATGTCGCTATTGCTACGCTATATTGTAGTGTAGAATGGAGTTGGAGTGGAATAAATGTTCAATTGGATTTTATTTATGTTAGGTAGAGTGAAGCCTTTCGTCTTTTGTTGTGTTGTGAGTGTTGAGTGACCCGTGGGCGATCGGTATGGTGGATAAGAATATGGTACTGGATTGGGTGCATTCACATTCGTACTTATACTTACTTATATGTATTATTTGTCTAACTAAAAATAGGTGTTGCGTTGCGTTACGATGCAATTGATACAAGATGATAGGATATGGGATTGGGAGGGGCTATACTAGTGTGAACGCTAAAAAGAAACTAGAAACTAACTTCAAGAAACTAGGTCCGTTGCCGGACTCGGAGTAGGTCGACCTGATCCGCAAGATGAGCAGGTCATATCATGACTACTACCGGTGGAATCACGGGCCGGTTACGTCACTGTGCCGTCACTGTTGAGTGTGAATCGTGCTTAATAAGACCTTTTAATCGAAGTAATGAAATTTTTTTTTTCTATTTTTCAATTGCTGTTCAGGAAGCATTATACCATAAATCCTCAAAAATTAGAATTGAAAATCCGGGATGAAAACGCCAGCAAACTGCATCACCAAAAAGCCGTTTTATGCCAATGTCAACTAGGTCAAGGAGTTAATAATAGTAAGCCTAGCAAAAATTTTTCTGAGACAAAATGAAATGAAAGTAAGAAATTTGGGTTTGTTCTAAGAAACCAATATTTCGACGACTTATCGGAAATTAAGCTAATTTAATTATCAATAAATTCATTGCTTTTAATTTTTTTTTCTGGGGATTAGAACGACTTCGAGAACGAGCGCTCTCGTCGTCAGGCTAGCTGAAGCTGTGAAACTCTCCTGGATGTCCATAGGCAAAAGTACCATAGCCAAAAGCATCAATTTAGTGAAACATACTCTCAATCACTAGACACCACTCGTTTCATAGTCCGCAAATGTGAAATTACCAAAAATTCCTTCTTCACTTTTAACGTCACTAAAACACATAACTGCCATCACCACTAGCACCAGTAGTCCAGAATATCCTCTGAAAAATCTCAATTTCAGCCGATACATATTGAACTGCCCGTTTCTTGAATAATATTATATAAAAAATAAAAAATAAAGTCAATCCCGATGCTATTCTGGCGAATTCAAATTTCAAACTAATGATAGTTTGCGTTACAATTTCAAAGATGACTGATTGCGTACCCAACTCTCGATGATGTTTTAATGATATGTGTTGATTTACATTCATATAAAATGTTGGTTACAGGCCATCATGCAATTTTTTTCAGTATACTTCCGGTCAGTACATTTGAGTATGATAAATAAGAAAAATACAATATTGTTGTTACTATACTTACAATACTATACGGATAGTACGTATTTACGTATGAAAATCGAGAACATTATAAAAATTAGCAGCATACACTATGGCTATGATACGGAAGGTAAACATACATATGTACCTAATTGCATTGGAAAACCCAATTCTAGGTCGGTGCTTCAAAGTATGTACATACATGTACCTAGACCGAAATCAATAAAAACCGTATGACACATATAGATTTATATCAAATTAGCCGGCTTATTGATAAAAATCGTTTAGGGTTCATTTTTCATAAAAGTGGGTGCGTTTACTACTGTTGGACTCTCACGATTTCAGAAGCAGTGTTGTCGGTAGTGGCTTATATGCTTCTAAAACAATATCAGTGAATCCACTAGATCTTTCGCAAAAAGGGAGTCATAGAAGTTACCAAAAACCTACTAAAATTAAATTTATTATTTCCATGATGCCAAATATTAACCAGCCCCATTCCAAATCTCGGTTTTATCTTGATATACATACCTTGAGGTTAAGATTAAGGATTCGGTAAGAGGTTTGCCGCTAGTGCAGCTCGCATTAGGCCTCCAATTAGGGCCTATTCGACAACCTCCGCTAGCTAATTAGAGCTACTAGGTGACCATTCCGTTAAATTGAATCATCTGATTCAACGAGACGGCAGAGGTGAGGCGTTTCCAATTTAGAGCTGGATACTCACACGTGGTATATTCGATGGTGTCCTCTTTCTTTTCACATCTTCTGCATAAGTTGCTACTCGCGAAAAAGCAGTCCGACAATGGTGTAGAACGCTGATTATGCTCCCATCATGATATTCCCTCTCCATCTCTCTTATGAATTAATTATTAGTGAAGGTGGTGTCCCTTCCATTGTGAGCAGACCTACCATCGCTCTAGCCTATTTTTTTGGTTTGAGCAGTATCCTGCTCTTGCTCAGATCGGGTGGTGGCCACAAGGTTCTGGCTACCCTACAATCCGTTCTGTTTGTCCACTCGGATTGTAGTTCGGTCTATATGGTTTCATCTATTTTATTTTTGATGTCCACAAGTGACCGTGGCATAGGTGCCGGTGGGTTATTCTCAGCTCTCGAACCTCTCCATGCTAGTTTATCAGCTTTCTCGTTGCCTACTACACTACTGTTACCGGGCACCCACTTAATCCTTATAGGGGTATGCTTAACCTTTCTGTCGACACACTCTCTTGATCGGTTTACAGTTCTCGAGGAACATCTGTATGACGGTAGAGCCAAAATGGCCGCCCTTCTGTCGACGCGAGTCGTCGTCCTCCTCGTTGAAGTCCATTGAATAGACTCTGCCGCCATGCGTATACTATGTAAAATAATTCTAACTGGAATCTGTACTTTTATAATGGACACACCGGTGTCCAGTGTCCAAAATCCAAATTTTCCCCGGTTAATGTATGGATTTGACGGAGAAATTTAAGATTCGACTGGGGACAATTTGGATTTTGGACGCAATCGTGTGTCCACCTTAACGAACGAAATGAACAAATCATTTAAAAATTGGGAAAAACGGATCAACACAGCAACACGGCTTAATAGTGCATTTTTGGATTGAATGTTGATCCATAGTATCATACATAGTTCGTATCTGATCCTGATCAATTGATCTTAACTTCCGCGTTTGAATTGAAATAGAGTGGAATGGACAAATTATGAAATATATGTAGTAGGCAATTTGTCATTTCACCTTCGTTTTCAATTTGTATACACACGATCTAGTGCTAGTCAACGCATATAGTATATCATTCTGTGTATTTTACAAGTACAATTATCTTACCATACTCAGTAGGCATTATTGTACAATTATTTTAGCCATTATTATCTAATTTTAATAATAAAATAATAATAATAAAATCAACATAAGTACAACAAAGTAAGAGATGTAAGTTATACGGCAACGCTTTAAAGGCGTCCAAACTCGATGAGTACCGCATCGGCCGAATGTCGCGTAGTGTGGACAGGATCATTGAGAGGATGCGGCGGAAGAAAGGGACAATGGAATTCATAAAATGGCACATGTAATGCAAGAGGGCCACAAGTAAAAAATGTTAAATTTTACACAACAGCAATTTGAAGCTTATGATTTGTGATAAATATATCAATATACAATAATTAAGGTAGAATTTCGCGTTTAAATGAGTTAGTTGACTGAAATAAAAGATTCAAAATGCGATTGGTAAACTTATTGCAGATTATTATCAACTACAGGCGCGTCCTTTTGCAATTCTTAACCTGTATAGTTTAGTGAAACAACACGCAATACAACAACAATGCTACCCTATATACATAGGTTAACGCTTAACCTGATAATTTATCGAGGGCCATTCCTGACCTGGATAGCACACAAGTAAAGCTTTTATTTAGGGCGCATCTACCGGTTACTAGAAGAAGTTCGTTCACTCGACGATGTTCCACTGTGTTTTCACCTGAGTCACCTCAATCAAATTCAATGGGATTGTACATTTTTTCCAATTGAAAAAGTGATTTTTGTCGAAATACTAGGAAATTACTCGGAATCAATTAGTTTCTTCTATCACAGTTGCATTTGATAGGTTCAATGCGTGCTCTTGATGTAATATACTGAAGTTTGTTTTTAATATTTTTCAAAGACCGGAATTATCCCACCACTTAAAATCCAAACTTTATTTGAGATAAAATCCGTTTCGTGTCAAATACATGCTTTTACCATGTATAGGTCAGATACATGTTTTTTTTTTGCACAAAAGCTCGGGGTAATTACGCTTGACCTGGATAGCTGCAAAAGAACGCGCCTTATGTATTGTAAAATTTAAGACGTGGCTGAATCATTAGTTCAATGAGCTCTTATGTGGCCATAGCGTTCTATGTTGAAGACTGACATTTTGTAGCCAAAGTAAACAATATAAATTTTTTGGAATATTTAATAAATCCGGGTACAAAATAAGATACAAACAAAGAATAAGAGGAATTCAAGTTTCATTCGAAATAAAAAAATCTTTAATCGCCATCGGTGTCAGTGTCAGCAGAACTTGTTATAACAACATTCGAACTTTGAAGATTTTTGAAAAATTCGTGGTGGACAATAGGAATTTTGTTTAATCTACAAAGTTGTAATGAACCATATTCTGGTCTGGTAGTGCTGCTTCCACCGGCAGATCTATGGCAGCACCTGATGAGTAAGGATCTGTCGGTGGTACGAAACCAGGGGCAGAGGGTCCCATTACGCCTGGACCCTGATGCAAACGCGAGGAAATCTGCACCGTCACCTCACCTCATTTTTTATCATTCCCCATTTTTACCTCCCCTGTTTGTGTTGTTTGCCCCAGGCCTATGAATTTGTGTTAATACTTAAAGGACAGGGGCAACGAGCGGCGAAAACCCCGCCCACGTCTCCCGAACTGAGCTACAGCAAGCATAGGCCGCTCCTTAGCTCGTTGAAAAGCCTTTTTCTTCGCCAGATGGTACAGCCCGACCTTCACGGTCAATTATGCTACCTTAGGCTCCGTCCCCACGGGCATCTTCGGATACCCACCATTACAAAGTTCAAGCAGATACTTGTGTTTGGAAACAGTTGTTACTGGAAGAGTTTGATATGCCTTTTTTAATGCAGGTGTAGATTTTGGTTAACCGATCTGCCTTCTGAGAATGTCTATGCATTTATACTCCTCTTCGTATATATTCTTGTAATAAAGATTATTTAGAGAATTATACTGACATGCCAAATCTTAATATCATTCCATAAAGGTCTCGATAGACATTCTTATGAGAATGATATCATGAGACTGATTTCGTTCTCGAGAGTTAATTATTATGGAAATTTTCCGTTCCCATGCATTCTCTTGGGAATTATTTTCGTCATCATGTAGATAGATGGGGATAGATTGGGGCGACCGGTAGCGCAGTGTGTTGAGGCATCAGTCTCATGTTTGACTACCGGCGTTTCGGGTTCGAATCCCGTCCACGACAACGTTCGTGGCCATGGATGTGCAGGAGGTGCATGCTGGCAACTGCATTCCCTGAATCCAATTTCTGCCAACGAAACGTCAACTGGGCCACATGGAACAGTTGACGCGCTATGCCCCACAAGGGGTTAGGGCAATTGAGTAGATAGATAGCGTTGGAGTACTCTCATCATCGTAACCATTATTCTCACGAACTGTTCGTGAGAATAATCCTTCTCACGGGCGGTTTTGTTTTTGTTCGCTGGAAAAAAATTAAGTAGAGCACTTTTTTTTTGTTTTTTAATCTGTAGCGGTTGAAAACTGATTTTGCAAAAAAATTAATCAAAAGGGTTCAAAAAGGATTAAAAAAAGGAGATCAAAGTTTATTTCATCGTCTATAGGCATGTTGGGTGTTATATTAAAGTGCTAATGCACTTTCCATTCCTCATTCCTGGCATTTTTTTCCCGATTCGCAGTAGCTACGACAGATTGAACGGCGAAATAGGACAAATAAATAAAAAAAATTAAACCGAAAAATAGAGGGCTACGCCCGCAATTCGAGGGTTTTGTAGTGTCCCATGCCATTAGGAGATGAACTGAACTACTCTTGACGAGAGGACGACAACAATGTTTTTTGGCTTTCTCTATGGATACATTTACATATATGTATTTATATACGTATGGATAGTATTTGGACGAGAGTACAGTCCAAATCATGCTGTATGCTGGATTGAGGGTTTGTCCGAGCAATTTCCGGATCGGACTCTCAGCCAAATTTGGAACGTAGTTTCCTTGGGTGACCTTAAGCCTATGGTGACAACTTTTTGGATTAATATATGATCGCACCGAAATATTTCACTTTCATAAGAACTTGTGGAGAATTCGTAAATTCAAAAGTACTCGTATTAACTTTCTAAAAAGCTTAATAATTTTTATTTAAATTAAAATACATTTTATTCTTGTTTTATGTTGTGTACGTTATTAATGAACGAATTTGTCAGTTTCATCGGTTCAATGGGATCTCACATTTCTCAACTTCTCTACAAGGTCAAATCCTTTAATTTGTTCCCTAGCGGACTTTGCATCATTGCCATCATTGATATAGTTTTTACCATTTGTACCGGAGTTGGATGACCTTAAATTCGTTTTGCCGATTTGTATTTTTTTACCATTTTCATTTTAATTACTTTGCATTATTTTTTTATAAAAGACATTAAACATATATAACAGGTATGGTAATTAAAGTAATTAATTGCTAAACGATCAAAATTGTTAGTTCGACAGGAGGGCGTTAATCTGTATTCTATAGTGACAGACAGAATTCGCATAAAATCCCATATTCCGAACCAACATTTGCCGTTATTTGCAAAAAATAACACCATTAATAGTAATTATTTTCCAAAACTGCAATTCGATCTGATTTAAATACTCCACTATTATATCTTAATGTGTCTAATCTCATTTTAACTACAATTTTTGAATTCTCATCTCTTCATCTACACCTATACACAATAAAATCAATACACGCACACATTTAAGTAAACATTTTATGAATTCAATTTTGGTAATAGCAAATATGGATTACGCTTTACCGCGTTTACTTCCACCATCTAATATAAAAAGAAAAAAATCGAATCACAGACAATAATTAACATGTTGGACCAACTGTGACCGCGTAATTTTTGTTTAAACCAGCACTTACCAAATATTTGAAACTAGGGGACAAACGGTCAACCATATCATTAATGATTTGTTTGTATAAAAAACAATTTATACGTTCAATTACCCCCAAAGTTTAATGGTCACGGAGACGAGTTCTGTCGAATTTTTAATATTTCAGGCAGAATTAAATAGAAAATAAATATACATTGCAGTTGATTTATTTGATTTTAGGTTTTACAAGAAAAAAGAATATGAAATGACAATTAGGCCTTGACTGTGATTTTGGTTAAAGTCCGTTGCATAATGAGTAACCTTATAATATAAGTTGCTATTTATATAAGTCGGAAGTGTCGCTGAAGGCTAGTGATGGGCACAGTGTCTCTTTTGACATTGGTATGTCTTATGGCTGGCGCTTAAAGTAAGTATTACTAGAGGTGGAACTTCATACGAGGAGCCCAGTTTCAAAACTTTCCAATTACAGTTTTAGTAATTTTGCGGAAATCGAAATAAATAAATATACGAGTTTTACATTATTTGCCAAATTCATAAAACAAAGCGGAATTGCTGTGCTGTGCCAGCAGTATCGAAGCAGCTCTGCCGCAGGTTGTTGTGTTATGAACAACAGTCGCATCTAGTCATCCATCACTTGTCCAATTTCATAGTTCAAAATTGACTACTGACAAAAAACCGTATGGATATGACAATGCGGGAGTCATTTCTGAATTATCATCATATGCTGGTCCTAGCTAGCGTAGAAATTTTTGTTGTTCATAACACACAACCGTTGACATACTGTTGCCAATTTGGTTTATGCACTCTCTCCACTGAGTTTTTGATGGACACAACATGCTGTGAAAAATGTCATTTTTTCCATCACAAAAATTTCTCCGCTGGCTATGACCAGCATATGATGACAATACTGAAATGACACACGCGCTGTCATATTCATATGATTTTTCATCAGTAGTCAGTTTTGAACTGGAAATTTGATAATTGATGGATGATACTACTCAGTTGCCCTAACCCCTTGTGGGGCATAGCGCGTCAACTGTTCCATGTAGCCCAGTTGACGTTTCGTTGGCATAAATTGGTTTCAGAGAATGCAGTTGCCAGCATGCACCTCCTGCACATCCATGGCCACGAACGTCGTCGTGGACGGGATTCGAACCCGAAACGCCGGTAGTCAAACATGAGACTGATGCCTCAACACACTGCGCTACCGGTCGCCCCAGTATGTGAAAAGTACTGGAGTATTGCTACAGTGCGAACCAAAATTGTGAATAAGGAACTTTTGCAACCATACTTCAAAATAACAAAGTGTTGATGAAATAGCTTTCAAAAAAACGTAGTTTTGCAATTATCATGAATTTTATTCGTGTGCAAAGTATCGCAAAAAATAATCAGATTTTTAAAAAACAAGAAAACGAGACCCGAGTCCGAAGCGTATATACCCTAGTCCTGCGTAGACCTAGTTTCGATACCGAAACTACGAATAGATTAAGGCCATATTGCATTAAAAGTGTGTTTTCTACATGGTCAGTTTGAACAGAAGTTAGCCGATGAGGCTACAATGATCGAACCTTTGTTGAGAAGGTAGACGTCATTTTGTAGCGAGTGAACTCTTTTTACAACAACTTTATATGGGAGATAGCCAATCATTTAGTTGCATCTTATCCATTCTCAAACTACAAGTATAAATAGCTTACTAACTAACTTCTTATCTGATTATTATCACATGTTGAAAAATCAGATATCTACGTCAATTTGTTGACGTTGAGTTAAAAACAAAAACATGAAAAGTAGGTTAATCCGGGACATTTTGTAGGCGAGTACTTTTGGTTTCCAATTGATCGATCCGATTTTTACAAGGGAGTTCAGTACAATTATCTACCAAAGTTAAGTTTTTATAGTTTATTTTATCGGAAGTTATAGATATTAGGTTGGTGCAGATGAAATGTCGGATTCAGTAGTAAATTTTTGAACAGCTGTAACTTTTTATAAAGATAATTTTAATAATCGAAATAGGTACCAGCGGATGCCAAACACTTTTCCCAACGAGATATTAGCACATTTATTCCTGTTTCGTAGTAGTCCGAGTTTCTGGTTCGAAGAAACTCCATTTTTGACAGCTGCTTCATTGTTAAACTGTTTTCCTTTCAAAAAGTGTTTCAAATGTTTAAAGAAATGGTAATCTGTTGGCGAGAGGTCTGGTGAATATGGCGGGTGAAGAAGAGTCTCATAGCGCAACTCGTTCAATTTATGGCTCATTGTTCTCGATACATGAGGTAGTGCGTTGTCATCAAGCAGTATAACTCCATCCCTGTTGACTAGCCTAGGTCGTTGAACTGCCAACTTCTGATACATTTCGTCCAGTTAAGCGCAGTATTTCTCAGTAATGATGGCAGCTATATGACGTAGTGGTCCGATTCCATTAGTTCCGACATATTTCCAGCCTGCAATAGAAAGAAGGCTCCGTACAAAATTTCAGTTTGATAGCTTTAAAACTGAGGGACTAGTTTGCATAGAACCAGACGGACATACGGACAAAGCTTAATCGACTCATTTCATCATACATATAATAATATATATAATATATATAATTTATATGGTCGGAGATGCTTCCTTCTGTGCGTTGCAAACTTCATGACAAAGTTAATATACCCTATCACATCCGTGAAGGGTATAAAAAGCTAATTAGAGAGTTTGGAAACTGGGCTCCTCATACGATTTAAGCAAAAGCGCTGTGCTAATTGAGACGCAAATAATTCAAATGAAAGTCGTCGTTAGAGGAATTGGGACGAAAACACCTGAAAAAGCTCTTTCAATGACAACTGCTTGTTATTCAGCATTACCCCTTCCTGTACTGATGGAATCTAACACACATGCAACTAATAGGCAGGCACTCTTAAATCGTATGGAGCCCCACTTTTTGTTAACAATCTCTATTCTTGGCTCTGGTTCATCCTACAAATTTGTCCGTCACGTCGGATGTCACGATTTTCATTAAGCCAGCAGAAATGGAAACAAGTCAATTTGAAAATGTTCCCCAGTACCATCAATATGGTGGCTGATTGGTGTACAAATATATAGGTAGAGCATTTCAATCCATGCTCGCAGAATTGTAAGCCATTCAAGTTTAATTTAAACGAGTGTAAGGAATGAGTAAAGTAATCCCATTCGCAGTCAATTTGAAACGCATGATGTTTAAGCTTCTTCTCAAATTATGCAAACAAATTCCATTTTGACGTCTTCCTTGTAACCATTTGTCGAAAGCAGCCGGCTAGTGCGTGCAAGCAAAGGCTTTCAAATTTCATTAGGCGGCTTTCACAGGGAACGTACGATACACGAGATTCTAGCAGAAAGCACCAGTGGCCCCCCTCCAAAACGTGAACCTTTAGTACACCCCAACCAGTTTGGGGCATCGGCGCGCCAATATCTCTAGCATTTCTATGCCTTGTTGACGTTTCGGCAGCATATCTACTTTCCGGGAGTGCAGTTGCAAGCATGCACCTCCTATCCGCGCCGTCTTTATACTGCCAAGCTGAGAGCACTGTGAGAGTTCTATTAGTACTCACAGGCAGTTTTTGATCGCGCCGAGATTTGAACTCCGAGCCCCAGATTAGTATCGTAGAGCGGCGACTGAACGACCACGGCCACTAAGTGCGATAACCAGTTTCAACCTTATCATTTATTTAAAATGATTGATAATAGTGAACTTCCCTTTCGCAGTATTTTAAATGAAATAAAACACAATTTTAATCAAAAAATGTTCAATTTTTATATATTTTCGTTTTTGGTTTTGTTCTTTTTGAGTTCAGTTGTTTTTTATAAATTCTTTTTACATAGAATATTTTATTTTTCCTTTTTATATTCTTATTATACTTTATCTCATTCTTGTAAACGATACCTTTTTATTTTCTCAAACCACTGCTCAGTTTTATATTTAAATACAATATTTTGAAGATCATCTTATCTAAAAATCGCATTCTCTTTTTAATATAAGTTTATTTCTTTCATTCCATCTCCTTTCAATTACAATAGCTTGTTATGCTTAAATCACAATTAACACATTAAGTTTTCTGTAAGTCTATTAGTATTTTTTAGATTTTTGTTTCTTTTTTCGATTTTTTTTTATGCATTTTTTGTTTTTGTGTTTTATTACATCATTCTTGTGGGCGCATGTTTTATTTTCTTTATTGAATGAATTCATTCGCAATTTAATACTTTGGTAGTTAGTTTGTGTTTTAAATTAAAAAGCAAAACAGAAATAGTCTGTAATATAGGATTGCATATAAATGTAATAAAAGAAGAGTTGCTGCTGCAATAGATTTTTTTGTTTTAACTTTTCAAGTGCCTATTTACATTTTTGGGTATTATTTTTGTGTCCTTTTAAGGGAACATGAGCACTTGGAAAATAAAAAAAAAATCGATGTTTCGTTTTTCTTGTGATTTAAATAAAATAGTTTAATATTTTTTGAACATTTTCATCCATCCGATAATTCTAGGTTGCGTATAACTTGTTTATTTAAGAAGAAAACAAGTAAGAAAAAGAATGACGGAGTATGAAGTAGCTTGACTATGACGCGCCCTCCTGTAAAGTTGAATGTTTTCACGTTCTTCAACACTCAATGTACCTTTTCTCAAAAACGGCTAAACAATAATAATAAATAACTGGCGCAACAGTCCAATTTGAACCACGGCCTCGAGATGAGTTAGCATCATCTCATTTTCTAGATCGTGACGGTTTTTGTGCAGAGGTATGTGATCAGCAACACGCTCAAACGAGTTATTTACCCCATAATGGGTACTCATTTAACAGCTGAGTGGGCTCATAGTCCGACACGTAAATCCCCGGAATCGAACCGGGGCCCAATGCGTTGAAGGCGAACGTGCTAACCGTTGCGCCATCCGGACTACAAAAATGGCTAAACGGATCGAGTTAATTTTTTTTTATTTGTAAATATAATATCTATAATTTGATCGAAGACAAATTAAAAATATTTACTGGTCTCTGAGTAATCTGTGTTTAAAAATATAAAAAAAGACGATTTTTGTTCTTCACTTAAAAAAAAAATAAATATTGTACGGTTAAAATCTTCGACCAAATGTCGTCAATAAGACAAAACAGTAGAAAACAAATTGGCCAAAAATATTAAGTGGGGGCAGAGAAAAGGGATGTTGAAGTTGTGTAGTTTTCAATGGGGGCAACCTTTTAGTTTCCGGGGCCCCGGCTGGGGAAATCACTTTTCACTCGGATTTTTGTCACTTTTCACTCGCGTCACTTTAAAAGTCAAGAATTTGCAAAACAAAAATTAACTTTTTTTTTAATTTTTGTTTTAAGTTTTCATAGTTTATACTGAAAGTTTGGTATATTGGAGGCATGGAAAATTGAAATATTCGCAAATCCCCGCTACGAATTGGGTACTTTCTGAACAAGATTTCAGGCTCTACAACTTTTACTTCTTGCATTTTTACGTATTAGTAGCCGTTTTCAGGTTACAGACGTTCAAATGTGACCATAACAGGATTTTTTCGCAAAATTGAGAAAAATCGACGTCTTTCGACTATCGATTGGGGCTACACCAATTGACCGAATTTGATGTTTAGGTAGCTCATTCGACGAATTTTATGTTCTTCAATTTAACAGAAGCCTTTTTCTAGCTAGGATCCACGGTTTTCAGGTTATAATCAAAAACCCAAAAAAAGTACCGACATTTTGAGGTTTTTTGAGATTTTGACCATGTTCCGCAAAAAAAAATTTGGTGGGTAGCTCCGGATTCGTGTTCAGCACTCCAAAAAACATAAAAAATGAAAGAAAAAAATTCTCCACCTCAATTTATTTCCCCGAATCCCTTCTGAGCTCCTAATACTACTTTGCCCTTTCAGAAATGGTTAACTCTAATTCGCTCTACGAAAAACAATAAACAATATTCAAGTACACTGCTCGTCACCAGAATAGGTTCAATGTTTGTACAAAAGTAAAATAGCTCTACCTCTGTAACTAACCGGACGATTTCAATGAAATAAATTTTTATCGGTAGCCCAAGATGTTGTTAATGAAGTAAAATAATTTGGGATTTAAAGCACACATTATAATTTATTTATATTTTTTTTCTAAAAAACATAACAAAAAGTTAATTTTTTTGGTCACCATAATAGGTTCAAACACAAAATAGTATAAAAATTCGTATCTAAAGCAAAAATTCAAGCTTACATTGGTTGTAACATAAAAGTGATTAGTTTTAAAATATTTTAATAGTGCGTACTGCGTCCTTGGCTCAAAATGATTTCGTAAATCCGGTCTGGTAATGAAGCATAATAATTTCCAATATCTCGAAGGGAGATTTGAGCCCACGCCCTTTTAATTGCTCCCTTAAGGGTCCCAGTATCTTCGTACTGTCTCCTAGTCATCGAGTTATCCGAATAATGGAATTGAGCCCCAGAACATTTTCGCGCATTATTTTTTTACAACTTTCGAAGATAATTATCTCAGAAAAAATGCCTCGCCGAGTTGGTTTCTATTTTCGGCAATGAAGCACCACACCAGTCGACTATTTCTCGTTGGTATGCAGAGTTCAAACGTAGACGGGTGAGTCTTATCGACGATCCAAGGGCAGGTGCACTAAAATGGGCGCCACCCAAGAAATCGTCGATGCTCTGCGCAAGCTCATCACAGAAGATCGACATGTGACATATTGTGAGATTGAGGCATCATTGGGGATTTCAAAGACCCGAATTCAACAAATTTTGGACAAAGAATTGTGTTTAAAAAAAAGAATTGTCCCGTTGGAAATTGCATCTATCAATCGAAGAACAGAAAACAGCTCGTGTCAATTGGTGTCAAAAAACTCTAGACCGCTTCAACACAGGAAACTCTAACAACGTGTACAGCATCATCAGTGGTGATGAATCGTGGATTTACTCTTATCAACCCGAAAATAAACGCCAGTCGTCTGTTTGGGTGTTCCAAAATGAAGAAAAACCGACAAAAGTCATCCGTTCTCGAAGTGTCTCCAAAAAGATGGTCGCTAAATTTGTCTCAAATGCTGGTCATGTAACAACAATCCCTCTGCAAGATCAACGAACAGCTACTGCCGATTGGTACACAACCATTCGTTTGCCAGAAGTCATCGCTGAGCTTCTAAAAACCAACCGCGAACGACGAATCATCCCCCACCAAGCCAATGCAAGTTCGCACACGGCTCGCAAGACAATTGAATTTTTAAAGCAACAAAACGTCGAATTGTTACAGTCCCCACCTAAGCCCCCACCGATTTCTTTACCTTTCCGAACATTAAGAACAGACTGCATGGTTTAAGGTTCCAATCGCCTGAAGAAGCAGTTGACGCCTTCAAAAACGCAATTTTGACTGTACCAACAAACGAGTGAAATAACTGCTACCAGAGTTGGTTCGGGCGCATGTAAAAGTGCATTATTCTTCGTCGAAAATACTTCGAGAAACAATAAAGTCTTTAAAAACTATGTATTGTTTCATTGCAGCCCTATATGCAAAACTTAAAAGACAACCTACGAACAACGCATCGCTTTCTCAGGTGAATTATAATAATTGTCCTCATTCCCACAAAATTGCATGTATGTGTAGCTTCATCCATTCGTGAGATATTCTCTGGAGAGACACATAAAAAAACACACATATGAAAACTACGAAATAAAAAAAATAGAGTGAAGCGTTTTACAAAAGAAAAAGTCGCTCCACTCCACATTGAAAAAAAAACAACCGCTCCATCCCGGCTTTTAAGGCCACTCCACTCCGAGTCCCTGATGCCAAACTCATAACAGCAAGACTAGCAAATATATTCTGAGAATAAGAGTGAGCAAAGACTGACTCATATCATAATTCGCATTGGATCACATAAAGGAGCTTTTACGAAATTTACATAGTGTCATGTTCTTCCTTTTCACAATCCCAAAACATAAACACAGTTAAAATAAACAAAACAAACAGGAAAAAATCTTTATAAAATTGCTCATTTATTTTTAAAACATTTTTTTCTCTATATACGTAGTTTCAATTTTCCAACTATTTCTTTTTGCTAACTTAACATTATGCGTAATTACAAATTAGACGAAATTATATTTAAGCAATATATATTACAAAATTATACTAAATACTTTATAGTGACGAAGAAGTCTTCAAGGAATTTAATCGAATGCAATCGTCAAAAATAATCGAACACGAAAGAATCAATATAGAACCATGAAAATATAAATACATAATTGAAAATTGGTTATACAAATAATGTAAAATGTAAATTACAAACATAGAAGACAGGATCAATAGTCTGGTTTTGGCAGGACAAACTTAGTAAACTTAATGCATACATTTTACAAAATAGTCGGTGTCTTTAACTTTAGCATTTATACAATTTCCATGTTTGAGATTCTGTTTTTAATTTTACCGTTTCTATTTAGATTTCCTTTCTGATTTGAATCAAAGCAAAGCTTCAAGGTAATCTTCTTATTTTTCTCTTTTGTTTTTGATTTTTGAGTATCTTTTTGTCTTTTTGTTTTTATGTTTCTTCTTTGAGCACATATTATGTTACCACTCAATATAATAATTAAAAATATATACGTTTTTTAGTATTTATTGACTATTATACATTAAAATATTTATTAAGATCAAAAAGATGAGATAATTACATTTAGATGTATATATTTATATAAAAAAAAAATTTACAATACATTTAAAAGCAATGGTTTTCGCTTATTGTAAGTTTTATAACTCATGTACTCATATCTTGTCGAGTTTCTTCGAAGTTATCTTGGTTTCATTTTTGTTTTAGCACATTCAGTATGCTTGTGTAAAATATTGGATTGGTTTGGAATATGTCCACAAAAAAAAAATGATTTTGATTTTTTTTCTAGCCAATAAGCGGACTGGAATCTACTAAAGAAAGAACAAATCCCATGGCATCCGCAGAATAATATTATATGTTTTAGAATTGTATCTGACTCGTAAATTTCAAAATGGAAGATTCAGCTAAATTAAAGGGGATATTAAAATTTTCAATTTTAATTAATTTTGTGTTTTAATAAATGGTCTAATTCGTCCTTTAGTTAGCGGTAGTAACTTCTCCTTGAGTATCTTGAGTCCTTCTGTCTGGTTTGAATAAGATTGACATGCGTACAAACCCTGATACGCCTTCGAAAAGAAATTGTTTAAAAGCCACTTAAATTTTGCTAACAGTACGAAGTAATTTATTGTATATCCAATAGCAATGCACACTAGTCTGATCCTTGGTTGCGACTCCAATGCGCATCAGGACGTCTGGGGCAGTACCAACACTAGTGAGAGAAGCGAACTGCTTCTCGAGTATATTCTGGGGACGCACCTTCAGTAAAAAATCGAAAAATTGGCGATATTTTTAGTTTCCGGGGACCGGGAATTTTTGTCATTTATCACTCGCGTCACCCTAAGACTCTCAAATTGGCAAAAAAAAAAAATTTTTTTTTAATTTTAACCCTACATTTTTATATCTCTTTCCTTATTTTCTTGTTTTAATGATTTATACTGTTTGGTGTGTTGAAAACTAATCAAAATGCTGTTGCACGCAGAGCGAGCACCCTCGGAAACCTCATGGTAGGGAGAATGTAGACGGCCGACGCGACATAAAAAAACCCCAAGTCCAAGAGCACCTAAGCCGGCTGGCATAATTTTTTTCCTTTGCGTCTCATTTTCATTCTATACTCCTCAAAACAAAATAAGGGCCACTAATTATTTTCTGATTATTTTTTCGTGGAACAGGAAAATGGGGCTCTGGTTATTTAAATTTAATAAAATAATGTATATTTCATTAAATTTAACGCAATTAAACAAAAAATTACTTGATTTCTGACTGTTTTGGTTTTTACCATTTTTAGGGCTGTTTAAACCTAACAATAATATTAAATTGTAAACTTAACGCACCAGCTGGGTTGATTCTTTTTGTTTGGTTAATATCGGGTATGTCCTTCTCTTTGCGGATTCTCGGAGCCTAAATGGCGAATGTTCCCTTCTGGGATCTCCCCCGGCACCTCTTAAGTAACTGAATCAGCTGTTACTGGTTGTGAACATCTTCTTCAGCTGGACAAGACTTATTAATTGATCCCAAACGTGTTCAATTGGATTCAAATGAGGATTGTTTGCAGGCCACGCAATGACCTGAATATTGGCCTCCTCCAGGACAGAGACGATCGCCCGGGCTGTGTGCAGTCGTGCATTATCCTGCATGAGGGTGAAACCGTTCACCGCTCGTTGTGAAAATGGGATGACATATGACCTGACAATCCGTTCGATGTAACTCTGTTGTCACAGTACCCTCATTCAGAAAAACAGTCAGTATTACGTTGTAAGCTGATCCCGCTATCGCATTGGAATCATCATACCTGTCATGTCCGTGAATGGAAGGATCAGAAAATCTTACACTGCTTGTTCTCCATACTCCCATACGTCGATCATCACTAAAAAACTTCACTTTATACTCATCCGTGAAAAGCCCCTTACGCCATTCCTCCATGTCCCATTCAAGAAGTTGACGTGCAATTCTTAAACGATTTACACCATTAGTCCCGGTCAGTTTTGTTCTGATTACAGGCCTCCGTGAACGTTGCCGGTTTTCGTGCAAACGATTCCTTATGGTCTGGTTGCTGACAAGAGTACCAGTTGTCCGGCGTAATCGGTTATGTAATGTGCGCGCAATCACAGCCCGATCACGTCGCGCACTAAATCGGACATACCGGTCTTCCCGGGCGGTCGTAGCACGAACTCTTCCCGAGCCACAACGCCGGGATACACTCCCGGTCTCCTAATACCGGTTCCAGAGGTTATGGATAGCCCCTCGCAAATAACCCAACTGTAAAGCCACTGAACGTTGCGACTGACCAGCTTCCATCATCGTTCCGGCTGTGACAGCAGAATCATTGTCCAAATGGCGACGAATTCTTGGCATTTCAAAGTTGGATAATACAATTACAACGTTAAAGTTCCAAAAACAACCGTAGCAGTCAAGGGACTTGTATCAAACTAATTCGAAATCAAAATCAAAAATAAACAAAATTACCTACTTTATGATTTGTGAGATAAAAAAAGTGTTTAAGACTAATATCGCCTAATATTTTACTGTTATCGTTAACAAAACACTTGAGAACACATTCATATAATTAGACATCTGACTGACAATCGGCAAAAAATGCTCCCAAAGTGAAAATATTCGGGTGGCCCTTATTTTGTTTTGAGTAGCATACTTTGATTATGATTTCCCATCGGGGTGTGATATTAGTAATATGCGAGAAAAGGGACAATGACTCAGGCCCAATTCGCCCGAACCGGGCTATTGCAGCAAACACAGATTATTCTATTTCTCAAAAATTATATGAACTCAGATCGTTTCAGATTAATAAATAGCTTAATGTTCTTGTTTTCCGAATCATCCTCAACCTCGCATACAATTCATAGTCTATTAAGACTATATTATCGTGCTCGGTGGTCGTTCGGTCACCGCTCTACGATACTAATCTAGAGCTCGGAAATCAAATCTCAGCGCGATCAAAAACTGCCTGTGAGCACTAATAGAACTCTCACAGTGCTCCGAGCTTGTCAGTATAAAGACGGCGCGGATAGGAGGTGCGTGCTAGCACTACACTTCCGAAAAGTAGATATGCTATCGAAACATAAACAAGGCATAGAAATGCTAGAGATGATGATGCGCCCATGCCCCTGGAGGGGTCAAGGCAATTAATAGGAAGGTAGATGGGCTGCTGTGACAAAACACAGCTCACTTAGACCTCAAATAGGTCCGTTGTGATACCACTAACACACATCCTCTCTCAATATTTCTGATAGTTAGAACCATCCAGAGCCAACAATAAAACTCTGGAGTTTTCCAACATCCGCACTTTCTAGCTCTTCCAAGTCAGTGAAGAAGTAGGATCCAAGTAACGACCTCCTTCTCACTGCAAAAGCTGGACAGGAGCAGAGAAGGTGGAAACTACTTTCCTCCTCGTTCACGTCCCCACAGCTCCTGCAAAAGTCATTGTAGGGAAACCGAAGTCTCCTGGCATGTTCCCCAATGAGACAATGCCCAGTGATGACACCCACCACCGAGCTAATATGCCTTCTGTTTAGCGACAGTAAATTTTCAGATCGGGTAGCGTCCAGTATGGGCCAAGGCAATTAATAAGACTATACAGAATAGTGGTCAAATGGGCTGCTTCTGAAACTGGAAGAAACTGGGTGTCATGTGGCTGCCTACGCAGACGATGTTGTCGTTGCTAGTTCCAGTAAGTTTCCAGGAGTCCTAAGTGAGGTACTCCAGAATGCCTTATGTATTCTAACTGAATGGCCAGGCAACTGCGGCGTCGGGGTAAACGCCGACAAAACCGAACTTGTGCTCTTTACCAGAAAGCGCATAATTCCCCGTCGAACCTCCCCTTTGGTCTTTGCTGAAAAAGCAAAGTTCCTTGCACTTATCTTCGACAAGAAGTTAACATGGAAACAGAATATACTAGAACGGGTGAAAAAGGCAACTGTTGCGCTTTACTTGTGTAGAAGGGCCATAGGTAGAAACTGGGGCCTCCAGCCGAAAGTGGTGTACTGGTTATATATTGCAGTGGTACGGCCTATCTTATTATACGGCATATGCGTATGGTGGACGGCACGCAGAGTTTCGTCCTATTGTAACCTACTGGGGAAAGTGCAAAGACTTGCTGCGATTGCCGCTACAGGGGCGTTGAGAACTACTCCGTCGGCTGGCTTGGACATGCTGCTTAACTTGCTTCCGGTGGATATTTTTGGCGAACAACTGACGGCCAAAACAGATATTGGACAGTGGTGCGCGCTGAGGAGCGGGCACTCCGCTATTCTGGGTAGTCCTGATCTTCCAGCAGTAACCGACTATACCGTTCCTAAAGTTACCTTTGCCAGCAACCACATTAGCCAGATTCCCTCTAGAGATCAATGGGCGGGCAGAACCCCTATTACATCTGACTCCTTGACCATCTACACAGATGGCTCCAAGACCGATGAAGGAGTGGGTGCGGGCATTTATTCGAAGGGACTAAAAATTGACGTATCGGTCCATCTTCCCGACTACTGCAGCGTCTTCCGGAGATTTCAGCAATCGCGGAAGCTCAGTCCTGGCTGGGAAGACATATCGTTACTTTTAAGGACATTACTATCTACACAGACAGTCAAGCGGCGATACGGTCGCTTGAATCGGTTAGTTCTACATCAAAAACGGTTGTAAATTGTCGCTCGACACTAATGGAAATGAGCAGCTTCTTCGATATGACTGTCTGTTGGTATCCGGGCCACAGTGGTTTCACAGGCAATTGCAAGGCTGATGAGCTGGCCCGTCAAGGGGCAATCGGATCCACTGATACGTATCTTAACTACGTTAGCACACCCATAGCAGTGTGTCAAATGGCAATCGAGTCCGCTGCGATCGGCAGGGCCAATGCTAGATGGCTCGACGGTAGTACTTGCCAAACCGCCAAGATGATATGGCCTAGGATAGATCCAAATCGCTCTGCCTCACTCCTCTCATTAAACAGGAAACATATTGGCAGGGTGGTGGGGGTCATCACAGGGCACTGTCCTATCGGCGAGCATGCGAGGAGGCTTCGACTTCCTCATCACGACTACTGCAGAAGTTGTCATGATGTGGATGAGGAGGAGAGTGTTGCTCACCTTCTTTATTACTGTCCAGCCTTGGCTTATAGGAGGAGAAGGTTTTTGGGACTCTCCTTTTTCCAGGACTCTCATAAGAGTTAATGCGTTTCAAATTAATCGGTTTATTGCCAGCGTCGGCTGGCTGGATACTTCGGTTTAAGTGTTTTAGGTAACTGAATTTTGGTGGTATCACAACGGACCATGAGTGGTCTATGCACTTTCCAATTACTTTTACTCATAAAACTTTCAGGAATATGGGCCGTTAGGTGCAAAAGTGGTGTATGGGCGACCTTTATTCGGATGATTAGGTTTTTTTTTCGTTTCACTGAAACCGAGTCTAACTAAATAAATACATTTCAGTGGTAATCATTCATAATTAGACGAAATATTTAATTAGAAAGTTGCAGAAAAAAATATATTTACACAACTTTTGCACAAACGGCACATAAATTATTTGGAAGCCAAACATGCAGTATCAAAAAAAAATCTAATAAATGCAATAACTTGACCTATCCAAACCTATCCAAAATAAAAGGTAACACAGCATACCTATACCTAGTAAAACTGATAATCAGTTCAAAATAATATTTCATTTTTTTGTCTCTTTTTTTTTTGCTTTTATCACATTCATGCAATTCATTTTGCATTTTATTTTATTAATTAAAAATAATCATTCCTTACAGTTTCCTAAATTCATTACTTGTGTTTTATTTCCATTCATTGCAGTTTACGCTATACTCAAAGTTTTTAAGTGTGGACCTTTTTAGGACACATACTCGTACTTGTATCTATGTATTTTATTATTTTAATTATGTTATTTTCTTCTATACATCGCATTGGCTTGGTTCTATTTCTCTGCACTGTATTTCTACTTGTCTTGGAATTTTCCGCTTGGCCTTTCATTCAAAGGGGGAAAAAGTGGTCACATTATTGTTCAATTTAAATACATACACATTTATATTAATTACAAAAATAGGACGAAAGGAAGTATGCATGAGTGTATATATGTATATGTATAATAATATATATATAATTATCATATCCTAAATTGTATAATACATTAATTCGAATTTTTTATTCTATTTTTAATTTTTTTTCCCTTATTTTTGTAATTTTCCATCCGCTATCCGCTTACGTGCTTCACTTGTCCTCTCACTCTGCCTTGTTTTCACGTCATTAATACAATACAATGGGATACAGGCTAATAATATTTATATGTAAAAAACAAAAACAGTTTGGAGAGATAATTTCAAAGAATATTTTGCAATTGGTTGCTGTTTTGTTTCGTGCCGTTTCGTGTTTGTATCGACATTTAGCGATAAGTTGCATAAAACTTTCTTTGATTTCATTTGTATATTTTATATATATCTTACTAATATCGTTTATTATTTTCGGTATATCTAACATTTGAAACGTCAATATCAGCACTTTATAGTTGCATTTATCGTCATAGTCGTATTGGCGGCAATAGCTGTTGTGGTTCACAGGTTTCCTTAACTCTGGCCATTGTTCGTGTTGTTGTTTTGGTTGCTGTTGTCGTCAAACTTTACTATTCGGAACACGTTGTTGTTGTTGATGTAGCTGATGCTGAGGCGGTACCATGACATCATAAGCACCTCGTCCTGTATACGCTTCCGCATACAATTCAGGATTATTTAATGAGCTTGGCCGACTACTATAATTTGGTGGTGGCGCGACGGCTATGGGTTAGTGGAGAAAGGGTAGAGAATATTTTTCGGTTTTAGGATTTTATAGAAGAGTTTTCAATTTGAAATTTTGATAATCGCCGGGTTATAAATTTAATAGAATACATGCAGTGATGTGCGAATAATAATACAACAGTGCAGAAGTGTTGGTTAGCAGAATGAAGTAAACATGATCCACATGACTATTGAAGGATTTTAATGTTAAATTCAGGCTAAATAATTAAAATCCAATAAAAATATTTACAAAAGTAAAAAAAAATGAACTAAATTATAAACAAATATGCCGCAATTGTACAAACAGGAAGGAGTTGAGCCAAAAATCGTTATGTTACATTTTTTAAATTAAAAAAATTATAACAATAAATAAAATTATACCCACTTACACAAAGTAACTCATATATCCATGAAAACACAAGTTGTGCAGCAACGAAATTCATCTAAACACATAATAATATATATCTTGTAAACTTTAAGGCCACATGAAAAAAATATCCCTACTAGTTCCATGGGCCAAAGCCTGAGAAAACGACCATGGGTTGATCAAGCTTCTGCTTACTCACTGTACAAACAGGCAGTACCGTACGAGGGGGGCATAGCGCGTCAACCACTTCTGCACCCCATCGTACTCTATTCGGGGCAATGGGGCACAACTCCCCAAAAGACTTATCCAGCTCCTCACACTCCTTTGCCACAGATCGACGCCATGTGACCTCTCTTGGTCGGCCTTGGTTGGAAATGGGGTTACATTTCATGGCATGTAAATCCTTCCGCCCTGTTTGACCTATCACCTGCGTATCAATTCGTCGATTAGCATCTGGCCCGTACGTCGACTTAGCTCTTCATTTGATATTGTTTCGGGCCAGAAAATTCTTAGAATTCGAAGAAGACACGAGTTGATGAAAACTTGCAGCTTTCTGGTAACTCAGGGGCTTTCCATGTACTGCTCCCATACGAAAGCACAGACAGTACCAGGTAGCAAAACAGGCCCAGTTTGGTCTTGATGCTGAGATAACTGCTCTGCCAGATTTTGGACAGCATGCCATATGCACATTTTGCCTGGTTGATACGACGAGCGAAGTCCTGCTCCGTACCACTATTTTCAGCAACCATGTTTCGGCTACCTTCTCCATATTGTATTGTAGATAAGATGTCCAGATAAGTTGTAATGAACCACCTGTAACGAACTATATTATGGTCTGGTAGTGATGCTCCCACCAGCAGATCGAAGCAGCACCTGATGTGTAGGGATCTGTTGGTGGTACGAAACCAGAGGCCGAGGGTCCCATTACACCCGGACCCAGTGCGACCGTGTGGGCGTCTGATCCGTCCGTCAACCATTCCATCCTTATCGACTATTTTTTTTTATTCCCCATTTACCTCCCCTGTTTGTGTTGTCTTCCCCAGGCCTATGAATTTTTGTTAATACGTAAAGGACAGGGGCAACGAGCGGCGAAAACCCCGCCCATGTCTCCAGAACTGAGCTACAGCAAGCATAGGCCGTTGCTTACCTCGTTGAGGGGCCTTTTTCTTCGCCAGATGGCACGGCCCGGCCTTCACGGTAATATGCTACCTTAGGCTCCGTCCCCACAGGCATCTTCGGATACCCACCAAACCGTCCGTTACAAAGTCCATTGAATTCCTCTGTCTAGTCCAGTCCAGATAGGGCCGATCACTATGAGGAATAGGATCGGTTAGAGAATGCACCCCTGGCGACCTCCACTACGAATCTCAAAGTCCCCCGACACCTTACTTTTATGCAGAACGCGACATTTCGCGCCGTCATAGGTTCCCTTAATAATAGCCACAAGCTTCTCAGGGATGCCTCTCCTGTGCAAAGCCGCCCATATAGAATCTCGGTTCACACTATCGAAAGCCTTCTCGAAATCAATGAAAATCAAGTGAAGCGGAGAACCGTACTCAGCGCATTGCTCGATGTTGATTCATAAGATGTTAATGTGATCGACACAGGAAGCCAGCCTGCTCTTCATCAATTGTGCTTTCTAAGCGAGCCTTTAGTCTATCCAGGACGATTTTAGCCATTTTATTGGCAACGGCAGGAAGCACACAAATGCCTCTCCAATTATTACAAGTCTATAAGGATACCGTTCTGCCAGAATGATAAATCTTCCTTCGGCTCAGTGATAAAGTCTCCGTATTCCACGCTTTATCCACAAATCGGTGCAGCAACTCGGCAGTTACGCTTGGCGCAATTCGGAAGCAGGAGAACAAGCTTTATTTTTTCAATCTGTCAACTGGAGGGTGGAATGAACAATTGTCCACAAGTGTAATTATGCATTTGTTTTGTTTCACAAGTTCACTGTCCCAATTGTTTGAGTGTCTTCTCGACGATAGTCGAATTCATCCAAGCCATTTGATTCAAATCGTAGTCAATGGGCAGATTTTTAACACAACATCGTGGCATTTTACTTTTGACAATCAATATTAACGTCTTTTTAATGGAACCGGTTATGTTTGGCTGCAACGGGAACTGTTAATCGGTATTTGGACAGCTTTCCGCCAACAGCTGCTGACAAATTTTTCCGTACAATATTGTTGCGTGATCGGAAACGGTCAATCCAGGAAGAGGTGCACTTGAACGATTCCTGCATTTTCAATATCAGCATGTGTGGAAGAACGGACAAATTTCAATTTCTCCCACTGGGCCATAGTTATTCGTGGTGTTTCATCATTCCAGATATCGTGGAGCGGGCCGTATGCTTACGGAATCGCCTGAGTCGACTCGACAAATTATTTCGAACTGCTACTCAATTGTAAACTGTTGATGCGACATTTTCTTGGATAAATACTACAGAACACAACTGGTATAAAGACGGAACTAAACTTACACTGCGAAGAGTCAAAGTTGAGTGGACCAATGTAGCTGAAAACCTAAATTTGCAACCGTGAAGGCCCCTTTGACAAAGGAAGATCAGGCCTGGCTTTGGGAAATCAAATTCGATACATAAAATCGTTGGTCACCAACACATTGTTGGCATAGGAAAATCCCATGATATACAGATGAAGCTGATTGCGCCAGCCTGGGATTTACCAAATGTGTTTCGGGTAATAAGAAAATTAAGTTGTATAATCAGAGATAAGATATGATATAAACTCTATTAAAGTGGTCTCATGGTAAGTCAAGGATAGTAAAAAAGATACAAGTTGAAACATATACACGTGTTAGGAATGGAAAATAAAAAGCATGTACAGCCTAAGGAGAACATCTGCAATAATAAAATGAACGAACGCGCCTAGTGAAGATTTTGGTTCATTTTGGTGAAAAAGAATTTGAATTGTATGCTGCAACCGATTGAAGCGGTCTCTATCCCAATTACTCTTATAAAATTTGCTCGCTCTAACCAATGTGTTCGTTATAAATTTTTATATGTGAATTCCATTGGACCGACCATTTCTGTTCGTTACATCTGATTTTACTTTAGATCCGGTGTCGTTATAAATGGTTTCGACTGCATTTGTTAATATAACATTCACTTAATGCCCGGTTCACATTATTCCAGTCCAGTAATCCAGTCC
Source organism: Chloromyia formosa (assembly GCA_964017055.1). Taxonomy (NCBI): domain Eukaryota; kingdom Metazoa; phylum Arthropoda; class Insecta; order Diptera; family Stratiomyidae; genus Chloromyia; species Chloromyia formosa. The sequence continues at coordinate 21,976,141 of OZ024816.1, read as the reverse complement.
AGTGCTGGACTGGATCATATCGTCTACATGATTCCAGTCCAGTAGTCCGGCGAGTGTGTTGTTGATTCGGTAACTATAGTGACAATGAATTCTGTACGAGCTGGAATGAAAAAAGTAGACCGACAATCCAGTCACTGGACTGGATTACTGGACTGGATTGCTGGATTGGATTGCTGTCCAGTGCCGGTTCACATTATTCCAGTAGCAATCCAGCGCTGGACTGGATTACTGGACTGGATTGGCTACTGGAATAATGTGAACCGGGCATTATACCTTCCTATTTATTGTATATACAAATTTATACCTCTCGACCACATAAAATTAAACCCAATACCTCTTTATATATTCATATGTACAAAGTTTTTGTTTATTTTAATATAATTATTAATAAAAGTTATATTTAAAGACCAAAAACAATAACAAAACCCCACGACAAAATACCAGTGACAAATATTAAAAAAGTGCAATGATTGAAATAAAATTTGATAAATTTATTACACATAAGAATTAAATGAGAACTATGTATATAAAAATGATTAATGGTAATTAGTTAATATATGAGTTTATTTAACCACTTAATATTGTATTATTCCAAAACATAAGATGAAAAGAAATTAAATTTTACTACACACACATATTTGAAAATCGAATGCCCATTTTGTTAGTTGAACAACAGTACACTCCCTTCATCACAAAAATCATGTTAAATTGTGTAAAATTTGAACAAGTAAAACTGTTCTAATTGTAAACCTCTTAACAAAATTTAAATTTTTGATCGAATAAACGATGAGTTCTACAAGCCAGAAAAAAAAAACAGAACAAAAATGTTTTGACGTTGATCATTAAGAGCATAAGTGTGTATTCTCCTTTCGACAGTCAATGGTTGGTCTTATTCCAATAACAAAAAGCCAACGAAAGTCACGCTTTTGAGGGAAAATAGATTCCAAAAGAAGCAAATGATTTAAAAAACATTATTCTGCTGTCTTTTCCAATAGTTAACCTGTTGGTTTCAAGCCTACATTCCAGAATTTTTAAATTGTGCTCATAACTCATAAGCATAACATTAAACTACATTAGCATCACTTACAAATGAACGAATAATATTACGTGCGTGTAATACATCCGCAACATTATACAAAATCGCGAAACATTGCAACGAAAAATTAATTAATAACCGTAAAAATCAAATTACGAAAAAAATGTAGCAAACGAAATTATTTCAATATAAAAAAAGGAACTTCATTAACTGAAAAATAAAAAACATATTGATTCAAAATCATGAGCAGAGATTTAAATTTGAAGTCTTTATCACGTCACGTCTTAACGGGCTTATAGAACACACCTTTCGGTGGATAGTGTTGACCTCTCCCATCACCATACCCATTATGTGGTCCCGCTGATCGCGAACTACTCGCCGGTCGTCCTGAATTTCCACCGTTGCGTGGTCGTCGTCCGTCACGACCACCACCGCCGCCACCTCTATCGGGATTTCGCCGATCCCAATCTTGTCCGCCAGCTGTTCGTGAACGTTCATGACCTGGCGGCGGTATACTACGAGGACCAGCACCTCGATTGTGTGGATGATTGCGCTGTAATGAAATGCGGAAAGTTTAACTGTTATTTACATCAAGCGGACAGATTATTAAAAAAAGAAAAAGAAATTGTTTTTTTAATAGAAAATTAGATATGCCCTTATATCCTTAAGCTCTTTTAGTCCGTCACGTTCGTTATGCCCATTACATATACAGGAATACCCCGATTTACGACAGGGTTAGGTTCCAGAAAAAAGCGACTTAAGTCGAAACGACTTAAATCGAATCAAATTTGGCTATGTATGAAAACGTACCAAAAGCGAAAAATCAAAACACAAAATTTTATTACATATGCATATTATTATGTTTATCAATACAGTTTTATATATGGTTACCAGTATGTTAATAGAAATACACGTAGACATAAACTTGAATTTGTGAGTGACTCTTAAAAAGTAGGCTTAAATATCATCTGAACTGGCAAGGGAAGGCAGTAATGACGTCGTTGCCTGCGGGGTGATCCTTGGAAAATAAGCATTTATATTCCGTTGGACTGCACATCGCTTTTTTTCAGTGTATAGCTCTTTGTATGGAAATGCGGCATTGTCTATGTTCTTAATAAATCTTTCGTTTCTTTCCTTATCTGGGTCCAAGCTGAAAATGGACTTCGCTTTATTTAGATATTCCAACCCTTCAGCCAAATTTTGCAACGTTAAAGAAGGAGTATCAGGAGAAGACTTCTCTGCCTCTCCGACTTCCGCTTCAGCATCACTTTCTATAGGACTTTGGAGAATATGTATAAGTTCCTCGGCGGACATTTCCCCATCGTGACATTCCAGTAACTCCACCAAATTATTGTTGTCTACTTCCGTGAATCCGATTCGATGAGCCAATCCCAAAATTTCTGATTGAATGCCGGGCAAATTCGGGTGCTCCATTTGTATATTGACGCATTCAGGCCACAGTTTTTTCCAGGCTGCATTCATATTTGATGTTTTCACCTCCTTCCAAGACTCTTGAATGTTCTCGACCGCTTTCATTATATTGAAACTACGCCAAAAATTTCGGATTGATGATTTGTTGACTTCATCTCTTTGTGCTTGATCTAGTTGGCTTATAAGTTGCTGAAACGTCCTACGTAAGTAATAAGCTTTAAAGGAAGCTATTACCCCCTGGTCCATAGGTTGCAATAATGAAGTGGTGTTTGGAAGCAAAAATATCACTTTGATGTTCTCGTTCAAGTCGTCCAAGTTCACTGGATGCGAAGGTGCATTGTCCACAATGAGTAGTGCCTTGTGCGACAAGTTGTTTTTAAGACAATAGTCTCTCACCGCCGGGCAAAAGTAGTTTTTGAACCAGTCATCAAAAATTACGGAAGTCATCCACGACTTCTTATTTGAGCGCCAAATCACCGGTAATTTTTCTTTAGAAATGTTCTTCATTGCTCTTGGGTTTTCTGAGGAATATATAAGCAGCGGTTTCAATTTAAAGTTCCCAGATGCATTTCCTCCAAGCAGCAGTGTAAGACGATCCTTTGACACTTTAAATCCAGGTGCAGTAGTTTCCTCTACAAATAAGAATGTTCGAGATGGCATTCGTTTCCAGAAAAGGCCTCTCTCGTCTACGTTGAAAACCTATGATAACAAAACAATTAGTTTTAAATAATCCACCAAAACATCAATTAATATGTATCCATGCCTGTTGTGCAACGTATCCACCATCGGAAATAACTTTTGCTAAAGTAGGCAAAAATTTTTCGGCAGCATCTTCATCTGCACTGGCAGATTCCCCCGTTAATTTAATATTGTGCAGTCCGCTTCGTTTTTTGAACCTATCGAACCAACCGCGGCTTGCGTTAAAGGACTCATTTTCCGATCCTCCACCATTTCGGTTTGCCAAAAAAGCGAATAAAGCCTTAGCTTTTTCTTGAATCAACAGTGTACTGATAGGCACGTTTTTTTGATTTAAATCTTCTATCCAAAGATTTAATAATTTTTCCATTTCCTCCATATTAGCACTTCGCGATTTTGTAATAATAGCACATGATTTAGAAAAGCCCGCTTGTGCACTTGCTCGAATTTTTTGGGCATTCTTTATAATCGAATGCACAGTTGTGCGTTGTAAGTTTAAATTTCGTCCAACCGACGTAACCTTTTCACCGGCGTCTATTCGTCTAAGAACTTCCAATTTCTTCTCTAATGTCAGTGCTTTCCTAGCTTTTTTTGTTTTTATGCCACTAAGATCTTGACCTCCACGTATTGCACTCATTTCAATTGATTTTAAACTCGTTTACAATGTACACACACACGACGATTGATTTATCGTAACTAAAATCGAAACAATAACATACGCTGAAGACAAACTACTCGTAAGCACGACAAAAACTAACTTCTAATATTCCAGGAATTCCCTTTTCTCCCCCCTCCCTTTTCTCAATCCGTACCCTGTGTAGAGATATGATCGGAAGGCGAGCAAATATAGCAAAATATTTGTCAGGAAAATGAAAACACTTCTGACAAGTAACACTGTTTTTTACTACATACTGGGTCTATGACTAAAGGGGTGATATTTATATCACAGTTACAAGGTAAAGGGCGGAAAAACCTAGTGCCATCTTATACTCTGCTGTAAACATTGTTCTTAAATCCTATCATATTAGCTACGAGTATGTTGCGTTGTAACTAGGCCCCTCAAATACGAACTGTTTTTTTTCTGATCCGGTGGAGTGACGTAAGTGCGAAGCAAAGTTGTCGTAAATCGAGTCGTGAGGTGGGAATTACTGAACGACTTAAGTGCGAATCGACTTAAATCAAAGCGACTTAAATCGGGGTATTCCTGTATCCTTTATACCAACTAAGTCCTTTGCGTTCTTTAAGTCCTTCAAGACTGTTATGACCTTTATGTACAATATATCATGTCCTTTATGTCATTTATATCCTTTATGTCATTAATATCCTTGATGACCCTTACGTCCTTTTCGTCTAATACATCCTTTACGTCGTTTGTGTCCTTTACGTCTTTTATGTCTTTTACGGGACGATTCCATTTTTCGCTTCTCATTCGCAATTATCGACTCCGACTATCCATTTTCCATTCTATACAGGGTGTCCTGTTTCAGATGGTAAATACTTTAATGGTAGGCAGTACCGTTATTTGAGGGAAATTGACACCAAAATGGTGAAGACAAAAACAATTGTATTTTAAATAAAAGTATAATGGATTACCGGCAACATGAAAGGGAATGATGTGCAACTTGATGGTGGATCCGCAAGGACATGCCACCTCTCATCCTCAACATCTATCCTTCGCTTTCTAGTGGTGGTGCTGTTAACCCTGATCCGAGGGAAACCCCAGTGGAAGAGGATAGTAGTCTGCTTCTCCTACAGGGGACGCTGACAACGTATCCCCGGAAAAAAATGTTGTTGGGAAACCTGCAACACTCTCGGACTGGACGGATTAAATGAAAGCGGACTCGAATCGGAAATCGGACTATTTTCCGGATCCTGGCATGTGCGAACACTATCGCACCAGTGCACTGCGAGAGTTCTTTCAAGAAGCATCTCGCTATAATATCAACATACTCGCACATCAAGAAACGAAATGGTTCGGTAACGAGATAAATGATTACGGATCGCACACAATCTTTACCAGTGGCAGACCAGAAGGAAACGACAGGTAATTTGGGATCGCTGGTAAGCTGGTAGTCGCGCTCGGTGGCCGTGATCGTTCGGTCACCGCTCTACGATACTAATCTAGAGCTCGGAGATTATATCTCGGCGCGATCAAAAACTGCTTGTGAGTACTAATAGAACACAGTGCTCCGAGCTTGTCAGTATAAAGACGGCGCGGATAGGAGGTGCATGCTAGCAACTGCACTTCCGAAAAGTAGATATGCTATCGAAACGTCAACAAGGCATAGAAATACTAGAGATGTTGACGCGCGCTTGCCCCTGGAGGGGTCAAGGCAATTAGAGAGAGAGAGAGAGAGTTGTAAGCTGGTAACGGATTTTCAAACCCATTAATGAAATACTCTGTGCGATTCGCATAGATCGAAATTTTTTGTTTGGCTAATTAAATCCCAACGGAGGAGAAAGAAGATGCCATTAAAGAAGACTTTTACGATTTGCTAGACGATTTTTTGATGGCCTACCCTTTAACGATTTCAAACTTCTCGGAGACGTTAAGGCCAAAGTCGACAATGAACCGTGTCATAGGGGCACAACAGGAGGACACAGCCTCCATGATGAAACAAACGACAACGGCTAAAGACTACATAATTGATTTCGCCAGCAGTAAAAACTTAGTCATAAGCTCCAGAGGCCTCCCGCATCGTAATACTACGTAATATACATAAAATAACATGGACGTCACCAGGTGGTATAACATCGAATCAAATTGACCACTTCCTCCTTGAGAAAAGGGCTGCTTTCAGCATTTTGAATGTGAGAACCCCACGTGGAGCCAATTGCGACTCGGACCATTTTCTTGCCCGAGCTAAATATCGGTATCATATATCAAATATCACAAAAAGGAGCAGGACTCCTAAGTTTGACGACAAAAGTTACGTAACAACATCGTAAAGGTGGCTTATTTTACGCATCTTGAAAAACATCTCGACGAAAGGGCCCGTCCTGAGCCAGAGCAAACGATCGAAAAAATGTGACAAGATATTAAGGAGAGCATCCTGAAAACAGCCGCTTATGTTTTGGGACACCAACAGCGGAGGTATAAAAATGTCTATTTCGATGAGGAATGCCAGGATGCGATTACCAAGAAAAACGAAGCTTATAGACTATTTGTGGAAAGACCAACACGAGCCAGAGAAGACAATTATCGCGGGCTTAACTGATATGCGAAGAAACTGAGTCAAAGAAAACAACGTGAATGTTCCAACGACAAATCTCATAACTAAGAAGAAATGACGTGCAACCAGCATTTAGTACCGTGAATCAGATGAGACAAGGATGTAAACCGCAAACAACCATCTGAAAGGACCCAGATGGCAACATTATTAGTGACGGGTCTGAGATCAAAACAAGATGAGTTCAATACTTGCAAAATTTTCTGAACTCACCAACAACACAGTCAGAATCCAGACGACCCTGATAGAGGACGGATAGCCACTATACCAACATTTGACGAAGTGGAGATAGCCGTAGATACATTAAAGCCAAAGCATCTGGAATTGACGAAATTCCCGCAGAGCTTCTGAAGAAAGGCAGGACCGCCCTGATCAGTCGAATCCATAAATTAATAGTTAAGATATGGATAACTGAAAAAGTACCTGACGACTGGCGGAAGAGCATATTATGTCCAGTTCACAAAAGAGTGACTGTCTGAAATGCATATACAGACAACATTATCGGCGAGTACCAAGGTGGCTTCAAAATCGGTCGGTCTGCCACGGATCAAATTTTCTCAGTAAAACAAGTACTCGGACTGCTGGGAATAAGACATTGACGTCTTCCAACTGTTTATGGATTTCCGTCAAACCTACGATAGAATTGATCGTAACGTCTTGCATAAGATACTACTCGAGTTTGAAGCCCCGCCGAAATTGATCCGGTTAATAAGAGCCACTATGGAGAACACCGAATGCCAGGTACGGATACAAAACGAGCTGACACATAGCTTCCGAACGGAGTCAGGCCTGAAATAGGAAGATAGGCTTGCACCCATGCTCTTCAACCTGGCTCTAGAGTAAGTCGTCATAAAAGTGAACGAGGTAAACACGAGAAGCTCGCTACTAACAAAATCAGCACAGTTAGTAGCATACGCAGACGATGTCGACATCATGGCTAGATCACTACAGCGTGCTAAGAAAGTATTTCAAGAGCGCAAGTCGGCAGTTTCAGAAGTCGGATTAAAAGTCAATGAATCGAAAACCAAATGTATGACCCAATCTCGAAGAACGGCGCCTAACAGGCAAAACATTACAATGGGCGAGTACAACTTCGAACAAGTGAACGGATTTGTTTAGTTGAAGGCCCTACTATCAAAGGACGGCAACAAACAAGATGAGATCCAGCGACGAATCACAACAGCTACCAAAACGTTTTACGCAGTCCTGCCCATAATGAAGTCGAAACTAGTCCTCAAAAACAACAAGCTGCGCATCTATAAAGCGTTAATATGACCTGTGCTGCTCTATGGATGCGAACCGTAGCCTCTAACACAAGCGTCAGAAAAGTCGATCAATACGTCCTAAAGAAAAATCCTGCAGAAGATATTTGCACCAGTCAAGGAAGGAGACGTGTGGGGAATCCGATACAACCATGAGTTGTATGAACTGTCTGACGATCTATAAAATCGGGAAACTGGAATGAGCTGGCTACGTCGAGCGAATGCACGATGGCAGAGTCCCGAAACGTGTACTAAATTGTAAATCCGAAGGAAACCGACCGCAAGAAAGACCTCTTGTACGATACTCAATTGCCCTAACCCCTTGTGGGGCATAGCGCGTCAACTGTTCTATGTGGCCCAGTTGACGTTTCGTTGGCATAAACTGGTTTCGGAGAATGCAGTTTCCAGCATGCACCTCCTGCACATCCATGGCCACGAACGTCGTCGTGGACGGGATTCGAACCCGAAACGCCGGTAGTCAAATATGCGACTGATGCCTCAACACACTGCGCTACCGGTCGCCCCAATTAATACAAATTGTATGAAGCTTTGTAATGGACGGTTTGGTGGGCATCCGAAGATGCCCATGGGACGGAGCCTAAGGTAGCATACTGACCGTGAAGGTCAGGCTATGCCATCTGGCGAAGAAAAAGGCCCATCAATGACCTAAGCCGCTCGATGCCCCTGTCGTTTATCTATAAAACAAACATGGGAGTCAAAAATGGAGAATAAGAAAAAAATGATCGCATGATTGAAAGCCCCGACGCGCCGATGATGCTGATAATTGTGATAATAGTCAAGAAGTCGTCAATCGAATCAACTCTATCTTTAGTCGTTACAGAGTTATAGCCTTTTTTGTAAATTGTGTCAAAAAACTAGACTTGCCGAACAAAATCAAAATTTACGACTCAGTCAATTATTTAAACCGAGATTTGACCTCACTTTCGGAAACTACAATACATAAAATTTAAAATAATAAAAAAAAAACAACTTCTTTCCCGGCTGCGAAAATCACCGTTACATCAAAGAAACAACTATTCAAACTGTTCAGCGTCATCTCGTTGTCAGATCGTGACGAGACGCAAAACTTGATCGATCGTAAACTTAAGCGATCCTAATCGGGATTCATCATCCTCCAGTAGCCATAAATATAGTAAAATGAATAAATTTACAAACTAATACTCACCATTCGTCGCAATGTTGTCATTGGACCGCGTAGCGTATCACTTAAACGGATGGCAGCACGTTTCTTTGGATTTGAACTTGGTGTATGTACAGCACAACATTTTATAAAGATTCCCATAAAAATAATAAAACCAATTCCAATCAAGACGACAGCATACCAATTTTCTGTAACCCATTGAGCTAATGTCGATAGGGTTTCTCTATTCAAAAGTAGATTTTTGAGTCGAACCAGTGGACCTTCGGCATCAACGGCCCGACACTTAAGAAATACATCACAATAGCCCTGAAAATTATCACAGGGTGAGCCCGGCCTAAGGCTAATACCGCCCTCCGGTAAATTATATAGGTGAGCAAATTCACTTGTACTTCGACAAGTTGTCGTATCTGTTCCATTCTGGCATGCCAAATCGCATAATTTGCGCTTATCAATATGCGGTATTGTTTGCGACGTTAGGAAACATTCACTCATATTCCATAGCAGACATATAGATCCTGAACAGTCGCCCTTAATGCATAATTGTGTGCCGTTGTTACATTTCGTCTTATCATCTCTGGGTTTCGGTTCCGGACATTCGGGTGTCGTCCCATTGCATGTACTACTCCACGAACATTCCGTTTCCTCCTTGCAACGCATATGATAGTGCGATGGGACGAAAGTGCATGAATCACTCAAACAGCAAGGACCCTGGCTAGGACTGCATTGAGTGCGAGCACGTCGTGTACAGCCCGTAGCGGACGAGTTCAAACTTAAATCATATTCACTAATTATGCGTGGATAACAGCATTTATCTTTGCATTCGTCCTCGTTAAATCCACAGTCACACTCCTCGCCGCTCTCGACAATTTTATTGCCGCAGAAAGCACCTTCCGAAGCCTTGAAACAATCACGTTTCGTGTTGCCGACTAGAGCATCGAGCACGTTCGATATATTTCGAATTGAGCATTGTGAAAATTTACTATTATTTGGCCGATCGCCGGACGTAGCGCTAGCAAACATTATGAAGTTGCCACTCACGCCACCTGGACGGCAATCTTGAGGATAATCGTGCTGAAATAAAATAAAAGGAAATTGTTAATTAGTGAAAGTTCAGTTAATTAAAAAATATATATTTTCGACTAGAGTTATTTATCAAAGTTCCACACAGGAAGGGTTGGAAAAAATCTATAATGGGCGTAGTTCAATTCAATTTATACTTTGCTGACATACGAGTATGTGTTAATTTGACCGGATTCATTAATAATAATTTTTAATCAAAAGATTCATCCTCCCTTTTCTGTTCCGAAACTACTTGAATTGGTTATGACGCTAACAGATTCCTTGCTTTAATGTCACATCCTGAGAATATTGGCCAATATGTCGGGAGCTGTTCGTCTATCTAAAGCTTCAAGGCATCGAGGTAGAAAATATATGGATCAGAAGGTCCCCAGAACGCACGATTTCATCAATTAGAGAGTGAATTTCTGATGTACAAATTAAACATCTTAGCAGTTAGTGAGATAAGATGGTGGAACAGCGGAGAATTTATCTCTCCAACGGGCAGCACTGTAATGTTGTACTCCGGTAAAGCTACCGGTAGTCGTCGTGAGTCAGGTGTGGGGCTCCTTTTAACCAGAGCCGTACGAAACTGTCTCATATCCTGGGAGCCTGTCTCTGACAGAATCTTGACCGCCAGGTTCCGGACCAAAATAAGGAACATCTCAATAATACAATGTTATGTCCCTACTGAACCCGACAATGTCTTGGCAAACGACTCCTTCTACAAAGAACTAAACGCCGTTCAGAGCAGAACACCTGAAGGTGGCATTATAATGGTTATGGGTGATTTGAATGCGAAAGTTGGCGCTGATAACTATGGGCTCAGACATGTGATGGGGAGACACGGTCCTGGTGATCGTAATGACAATGTTAAAAGATTTGTAGAGTTCTGCAACTTTCAGTGTCTTCATCGGTGGTTCTATGTTTGAGCATAAGGACCACCACAAAATTAGTTGGTCCCCTCTGTTGATCGGCGCGGAACACAAAATCAGGTCGACCATTTTGCCATTAGTAAAAGATTCAAGAGTTGCCTCCTGGACGTGCGAAACAAGAAGGGGGCCGATATTGGGATAGGAAGAGACCATTATCTTATGATCGCTAACGTTCGATTGCGTATAGCAGTCGTGCGCCGCCCTAGCGACGAAACATCCAGGGGTCGCAAATTCAACACCGCTCGATTAAAAAATCCAGCTGTCTTGCAACAATATTAAAACCATCTTGCGCAAAAATCAGCTGAGGTAACTAGTCACCCAGATAGTGACATAAATGAAAACTGGGATGCCATAAAAATGGGTACATTGATAGCGCAGATACCATCCTTGGAACAACCACGGATTGTCGGAATAAGCCTTGGATGTCCGACGCTTCATGGCAGCGGATTGTTGAAAGAAAGGAGCTGAAGGTTGTTTGGCTGCAGCATCAGACGACAATCGAAGCAGCATCGAACTCCTTTACCGTCAGAAAGCTCGAGAAGTTCAGCGTAGTGTGCGACGCGTTCCTGCGGCAGCCGGTCCTTCGTACCGGAACGACCTGTTTTTCAACGGCCAAGAGCTGCCAAACCCCCTCGATGCAAGAAGAACTGCAGCATTCGAAGCATCACTACCACAACAACAACAACGCGATAAAAGAGTTTATGCGAATTCTCTTTTAGCCTCAGCAGAAGAAGCCGCAAGAAGCAACAACTTAAACGCCGTATACGGTGTCATCAAGGAGTTTACAGGTGGCCGTAACTTCTGCCAACATCCGGTGAAGGATAGTGATGCAAAGCTACTTATCTTGGAAGAAGATCAAATGAGGCGGTGGAAAGAACACTTCGCCGCGGTCTTGAGCCGCGGAACCTCTGGTGAAGTTCTCGCTCATATACACAAGAGCGTATACTTTGTAACTTTTTAATGCACCATTTCTCAAAGAGTGGTGGGGGACTTTTAGTTACCTGCATTCTTCCTCTTTTTCGCATTGTATAAATTTGGTCATTCTAAGTTCAAGTAGGAGAGTGATAAGACGTCAAGTGAAATGAGTGCGATTTACAAAAAACGATTCGAAGCTGTGTCATCCGAAAGGACCAAAAATGACACCTGCATCGGCCGAAAAGTACCTGAAAATTTCGACACAGTTTGTGAATAAGTGAATAAAGCGTTTTAAAGAAACTGGAAATGTAGACGATCTACCTGGTAGGGGTAAAACCCGAAGCACTTCAAGGCCATCATTGATATTTTTAAGAAAAATCCGTCCGTTACTACCTTAGTGCAAGCAAAGGAAATGTTATCGAAGAAGAATATTTACGTGTCCTTGAATACGATTCGGCGAAGATTACAAGAGGAAAACATCAAAACCAGGTATGCCTTGATGAAACCATTACTTACCGAAAACCAGAAGCGAAGACGTGTAGAGTGGGCTAAGGAAAACATCGATCGTGATTGGAACAATGTGATCTTTACGGATGAATCAAGTTTTGCTGTAAATACGTTCAGGAGACGAGTGTGGGCACAAAAAGGAGAAGCTGTCGTGAACCGAACCGTTAAACACCCTGTGAAGGTCCATGTTTATGGATGCTTTTCTGCACGCGGTTTCGGAAAATTAATAACGTTTACCGGAATTCTTACTGCTGAAAGGATGATTATTTTGTACAAGAAAGGATTATTGAAGTCTGCTAGGATGCTATATGGCAACGACAACACCGATTGGTTTCTACAAGAAGATAACGATCCGAAACATAGAAGACGCTGGAAAGAAGAAAATAACATTCAAGTACTTGATTGGCCTTCGCAATCGCCAGATGCCAATCCTATTGAAAATGTTTGGGGATTAATGAAGCAGAAGCTTCAAGGAAAGCAAATAAAAGGAGCAGCACATTTAAGGCGAACGCTACAAAAAACTACGCGGAAAAATTGGCCGAAAGTTGTCACCGAAGATGCCAGTCAATAATCAATAGTGACGGCGATTGGACCATGTATTAAATATAATTGCGAAAATGTATTTTGTATTTACTTTCAATAAAAAATAAAATTTCTTACTTGTAACATTTTGTTTTTATTTTGTGAGGTATACGGTCTTGTGGAAATGACTGTAGATAATTTAACTTACCATCAAAATGTGCGTATACGGTCCACTGCCCCGACTAAAGAGGAAATAGTCACTGCAATTATTGCACTAAAACGAGGAAAGGCCGCCGGACTCGACGGTATCCCTGCCGAACTTTATCAAGCAGCGCCAAGCGTAACTGCCGATTTGCTGCACCCACTTGTTGATAAAGCGTGGAATACAGAGACCTTTCCCACTGAGTGGAAGGAAGGTTTGATCTTCAAACTTCCGAAAAAGGGTAGCCTCACAGACTGTAATATTTGGAGAGGCATTTGTGTGCTCCCTGCCGTTGACAAGATAATAGCTAAAATCGTCCTCGAAAGACTGAAGGCTAACTTAGAAAGCACAATTGATGAAGAGCAGGCTGGTTTTCGATCCGGATTCTCCTGTGTCGATCACATTAACACCTTGCGAATCATCATCGAGCAACGCGCTGAATACGATTCTCCGCTTCACTTGCTTTTCTTCGATTTCGAAAAGGCTTTCGATAGTGTGAACCGGGATTCTATATGGGCGGCCTTGCGCAGGAGAGGCATCCCTGAGAAGCTTGTGGCTATTATTAAGGCAACCTATGACGGCGCGAAATGTCGCATTCTGCATAAAGGTAAGGTGTCGGGGGACTTTTGAGATTCCCAATGGAATTCGGCAGGGGTGCATCCTCTCACCGATCCTATTCCTCATTGTGATCGGCGATGTGTTGCATGCAGCCCTATCCGGACTCGACAGAGGAATTCAATGGACTTTGACATCTTATCTACAACATCTTGACTACGCTGACGACATATGCCTACTTTCCCACAAAATCATGGATCTGTCCGCAATGGCGTTAGATCTCGAGAGGGAGGCAAACAAGGTTGGGCTAAAGATTAATACCAACAAGACCAAGGTTGCAAAAAAGAAATCCGACACCTATTGCCATCAATATTAATGGGCAGCCTGTGGAGAAGGTGGACAACTTCGTCTACCTGGGTAGCATTGTTGCTGAAAATGGTGGTACGGAGCAGGACATCGCTCGTCGTTTCAACCAGGCTAAATGCGCTGTCAAAAATCTGGCAGAGCAGTTGTCTCAACATCAAGACCAAGCTGGGCCTGTTTCGCTCCCTGGTACTGTCAGTGCTTTTGTATGGGAGCAGTACATGGAAAGTTTCCATAAGAGTTACCAGAAAGCTGCAAGTTTTCGTCAACTCATGTCTTCGCCGAATTCTAAGAATTTTCTGGTCCGAAGCAATATCGAATGAAGAGCTTAGTCGGCGTACGAGTCAGATACCAATCGACGAATGGCAGTTGATAGGTCACACATTGCGGAAGGACGATAACTGCATTGCCTTACATGCCATGAAATGGAATCGCATTTCCAACCAAGACCGACCAAGAGGGAGCCCTAAAATCACATGCCATCGATCTATGGCGAAAGAATGTAAGTCGTTCGGGGAATGCCCTATTGCCCAGAATAGAGTACGATGGCGTGCAGGAGTGGATGATGCACTAGGCCCCACTAGGAGTAGTACAGAGGTCGACCAGGTGACGAGTCGAGTAATGAGCACGAACCTACAGATATACCTGATCGGGACACTGGTATAAAAAGTACTGGCAATTGTCGCTGGATGTCGCTTTAAATTAAGACAGAATTTATGAATGTCCACTGGTCTCTGCAGCAGCTCCCTGGTTTAATCACCGACATAATCTACGAGTCAGAATTTACTGACTGATGTATCAAATAATCTGTGAATGTTACTTATGTAAGACTACGAATTTTTAGAAATTAAAGAGAGGAATTTTTATACTTACAGGTGATCCAAAATTGTGACCAATCTCATGAGCAAGCGTCAATTGTGATACTTTCGGTGGGACGCGACTATTATAATTCACAAATGTAATGATTCCCGTGTTGAGTGAACGTTTCGTACTTTGATACTGTCCTCCAACCGTCTCGGTGTAGGTTTTGTATTTCTCACAAATACCACCCGAGGCGCCAGATGCAGAAGCTACCCAGGCTAGTCCAAGCGTTCCTCCCGTGAAATCACTAGAAATACAGAAAAACACAAAACAAAAGGACACGTATGAGTATTATTTGGAGTAAACATCACGAAGCCCATTAGACAAACGTTCAAGAGTTCAGAGCACATTGCCAAAACGTATCATGTATGCTGGACGCTCTATTGCATTGACGGAAGAGTCTGCCAAGATGTAACCAACTTGGCATACGAGAAAGCCAAGCTATAGAATATAAAAAAAAAGGATGGGGAAATCAATATAGACTTACCGATAAGTAAAAACGTAAGCTAAGCAAAAATCGCCATGATCCTCTAGCGAATGTAAATTTAGGAAATTCGACACGTCCATGTGTTCGTTGCAGAATGCATTATGAGGTCCATTATACGAAGTCTTGCACGCTGAATCGTCATCGATTTTTATTCGTTGCACCTGTTTTTTGGTTAGTAGAACGGCAGAACGTGCAGAGACACCGAACGACACAAGGATGTTGCAACCGAAGCCGTGAAGAAAGGCAAATAGAATTGTTGGAAAAGATTATTGACGTATTGTTCGGACACTAGGTGAATATTAAATTTACCTCAAAACGAATATTTCGATGCTCGATGCGACCATCAAATTTCGTATTACGATAGATGTAATTAACGGCCGTTACATGATGTGCTATAAGAGAGAGAATTTCTTCGCGAGTCTTATCATCGATTTCGTTACGTTTACTGCCCCGGTCATTCTGTGAATATGAAAGGATTAGAAAATTGAAATAGGATTGTACTCGTACGTTCATACTGAGTTGGCAAATCAAATGTTGCACGTTCTACGGGAAAGCTTTTGAGACTATAATTATAAGACAGGTTCTATTGTATGATACTGACTAGTTTACTACTAATCGCCTTTGCGCCGAATAATCCACTTGTAATCTCCTTGTGATGCACAAACTGTGTTAACACAGATGGATAGATAGAGGGTGGATCGGGTTGAAAACACAAGCACTGCGACGTTGGGTTTATTATGCTATTGTCCCTTGTCCCGAGAAGTTGGGTTAGGTCATATTGACTGATCTGGGTAGGTCTACGAGTAATAGAGGAGGTACCCTCGGCCAAAGGGGACGCCGAAGCACTCGGCGCGTCGGTAGGCAAGACCTTCGCACTCGCAAATAACTTCTATCTGATACAATACGCATGGTTCTAGAATGACCCTCAGACGCGAGTGTCCCGTTAAAATTCCACAAATTATTCTAACTCTGTTCTTGCTCAAAAGAAGCAATTCCAGGGAATGAATCCGTGAGTAGCCCGAGGCGAATAGTTTAAGCTCTCTCAGGCCCGGTACAAATGGGGGGCAAAAACCCTCTTCTAAAGTCGCCTGGCGCCTCCTAGAACGGCAGTGGTCGCTGACTATTGCTAACCAGGTCAAGCCGCCAGCAATGCGATGCGATGATTTGGTTGAGGTAAACATTCCCCCTGTGGTGGGGGGCGTAAGGGATATGAATGCTCAAGTTGCCGCTGATAACTATGGACTCAGGCATGTGATGAGAAGACACAATCTTGGGGATCGTAATGCCAACGGTGAAAGATTTGGAGAGTTTTGAAACTTTCACAGTCTCTTCATCGGTGGGACTATGTTTGAGTATAAGCACCACCACAAAATCAGTTGGTTCTCTGTTGATCGGCGCAAGATACGAAATTAGATCGACCACTTTGCCATTAGTAAAAGATGCAAGAGTTGCGTCCTGGATGTGCGAGATAAGAAAGGTGCCGATATTGGGATGGGAAGATACTCGTACCATTATCTTATGATCGCTAATGTTCGATTGCGGATTGCAGCCGTGCGCCGTCCCAGCGACGAAAGGTCCAGGTGCGACAGCGCTCGAAGGCATTACGAACCATCGTCCTAATGAACTATCGCCCTAAAAAAATGTCACATCGACCAAAATTTTGATATGGGATTGGGGTCTTAGACATGACATATCGCTCCAAATTAGGGGCGATATTTCATAAGATTCCCCCGAAAATTCAGAATTGGTATAGGATAAAATTTCATCATGACACAAGACCCCAAATTGAATAAATTTGTTAAAAAAAATGTCACATCGCCCAAAATTTTTGTATGGGATTGGGGTCTAAGGCGGCTATTACACTGTAAAAGTTCTTTTACAAATATCGTTGACGCACGATATTTTAAAAGAACTTTTATGAATGATATTAGCCGCCTAAGAGGGAAGGAGTGCAAGCTTGTAAGAAAAGTACTTGAAACAAGCAACATTCATGTCGCAAATCTTTCCTCAGGCGGTTAATACACTATAAAAGTCTTTTAAAAATGTCTTCTATAAAAGATATTTGTAAAAGAACTTTTATAGTGTAATAGTCGCCTTAGACATATGACATGATTTTCAAAAAGAACTTTTCAATGATACGTGAGTATTGAGTTCCTAATTTAGGATGCAAAGACGCTATGCCCGCACTGCCTAAAGTGGAAATTCTTTCTAAATCGATGTCTGCTTTAGGAATACGAACCTACCTACGTTATCCGCAAATAAGTAAATTTTCGCTTTAGGTAATACGAACGATAATCATGTATAATCATGGAGCACCATTTTGGGGTGAAATTTCATAATTTTTTGGGGGGATAATTCATATGAAATATCGCTTCAAATTTGGGGGAATATGTCATCTTTTTTTGGGGTGAAAATTCGTCTTTTTTGGAGTGTTCTGTCATCTTTGGGAGGGGGGGGGGGGGCAATAGTTCATTAAGCCGATAATTTATAGCACCCGGCTCGACTAATAAATCCATCTAATTCTACAACAATACGAATATAATGATAGCTGAGATAATTAGTCACCGGAAAGTCACATAAATGAAAACTGGGATGCCATTAAAAATGCGTACATTGACAGCGCAGATACCATCCTTTGCACAAACCCGGATTGCCGGAATAAGCCCTGGATGTTCGACGCTTCATGGCAGCGGATTGTCGAAAGAAAATAGCTGAAGGTTTGTTTGGCTATAGCATCAGACGACAATCCAAGCAGGATCGAACTTCTTTACTGTCAGAAAACTCGAGAAGTTCAGCGCAGTGTGCGACGCGATAAAAGTGTTTATGCGAATTCTTTTCCAGCCTCAGCAGAAGAACTCGCAAAAAGTAACAATTTAAACGCCGCATACGGTATCATCAAGGAGTTTACAGGTGCTCGTAACTCCTGACAACATCCGATGAAGGATAGTGATGGAAAGCTACTTATTTTGGAGGAAGATCAAACGAAGCGAAAGAACAATGCGCCACGGTCTTGAACCGTGTAACATCTGGTGAAGTTTCTCCTAATATAGATATGTAATTTATTTAGCTAACCACCAATACAATCCACTGCCCTGACTAAAGATGAAATGGTCACTGCAATTATTGCACAAAAACGAGGAAAGGCCGTCAGACTCAACGATATAAAGGCTAACTTAGAAAGAACAATTGTTGAAAAGCAGACTGGCTTTCCATCCGGATTCTCCTGTGTCGATCACATTAACACCTTGCGAATTATCATCAAATAATGTGCTGAGTACGATTCTCCGCTTCAATTGCTTTTCATGGATTTCGACAAGGCTTTTGATAGTTTGAACCGGGATTCTATATGGGTGGCTTTGCGCAGGAGAGGCATCCCTGAGAAACTTATGGCTATTAATAAGGCAACCGATGACAGCGCGAAATGGCATAAAAGTAAGGTGTCGGAGGATTTTGAGATTCGCAGTGGACTTCGGCAGGGGTGCATTCTCTCACCGATCCTATCCCCCGTAGTGATCAACGATGTGTCGCACCCACTGGACTGGACAGAGGGATTTAATAGACTTTAACATCTTATCTATAATATAACATCTCGACTACGCTGACGACATATGACAACTCTCCCGCAAAATCATGGATTTGTCCGCAATGGCAATAGATCTTGAAAGGGAAGCAAGCAACGTTGGGCTAAAGATTAATAATTAACAAGACCAAGATTCTTAGCCAGATATTGCGAAAAAGAAATCCTACACCTATTGCCATCAATATTAATGGGAAGCCTGTGGCGAAGGTGGACAACTTCATCTACCTGGTTAGCATTGTTACCGTAAATGGTGGTACGGAGCATTACATCGCTCGTTGTGTCAACCAGGCTAAATGCGCATACGGTATGCTGTCCACAACCAGGCAGAGTAGTTATTTCAGCATCAAGACCAAGCTGGGCCTGTTTCGCTCCCTGGTACTGTCTGTGCTTTTGTATGGGAGCAGTATATGGTAAGTTTCCCTAAGAGTTACCAGAAAGCTGCAAGTCTTCGTCATGTCATGTCCTTGTCGAATTCTAAAAATTTTCTGGCCCGAAACATCGAATGAAGAACAAAGTCGGTGTACAGGCCAAATGTAATCGACGAATTGATACGAAGGCGAAAATGGCAAAGGATAGGTCGAACATAGATGGATGATAACTGCATTGCTTTACATGCCATGTGGAACCCCATTTCCAACAAAGGCCGACCAAGAGGGGGTCCTAAAATCACATGGCGTCGATCTGTGGCAAAAGAGTGTAAAGCGCTGGGTAAGTCGTTCGGGGAATGCCCCATTGCCCAGAATAGAGTACGATGGCGTGCAGGATTGGATGACGCACTAGGCCCCACTAGAGGTTAACGGAAAGTAGTACCTCCCCAACAGATTATTGGTATAAGAGATGGATCGAAAGAATACAAAAATTACGGCAACGTAATTTTATGCCTCTTACCAATTTATTATCCGAAACGGTCGAAAAGGACACACCCTTTCTGCAGCAACAGACTTTCATTTTGTCTCTGCACACTTGTAGAAAGTATACAAAGGACAAAAGAAAAATCATTAAAAAACTAATCCTTATAAAAAATCGCATTTGAATATTTATACTTTTCTGCAGACTACACAAAATGGATTGTCTAGCGCCAATTAACTGTAAATCATTTACAAAACCGCTGAACCTTTTGAAATTTCTCGAGGGCATAGCCAGACGATGCAATAATACGCACAATTCCCTGAAAAAAAAAAACAAAACTAAATGACTCTCATCCCGACTCGACCCTCATCATCTTCAGCTACACCCGAAAATGCCACGAAAGAAAAATGTGTTTTTCTTTTTATACTCTTTACATCAACCCGAAGACATTACACTGTATCCTTTCGTGGCTGTGGCAGACGGGATCCAATTATGCAAATCGCGGACACTCCAATCAAATTGAGTGACTTTTGCGCACAATTTGCACTCTTGACTTCACTTCAATTGCTTTCCAACTAATTCCCAGTATAGTAGTCTAAGTCTAAGGACTTGTTGGGCCGACTGTATTGTATATCAAGTCTGAGTCACTGCTTCATATTTTATGCATTTCCTTTTTCTGGCGGTGGAGGTAGAAGTGGAACCAATGGTTGCAGTTGAAGTGCTTGTTGCAGGAAGCTGTTGAAAATTTACTGGCTGTTTGGCAACAGTTTGGCATGAAAAACTTCTAAAATTCCGGCGGATTCGCTAGTACGAGATGAGTACGTTGTCGTAATCGAGTTGTAGCCAAGGTCTAGTTCACTGACATAGAGAGTAAGATACCATAGCCACCATAGCATGAAGGCATCCATTTTTTCGGAAGGAAGGCGGATGGTCTATGAATTTCATATTTGTAGACTTATTCCCAAAACTGTCTCCGATTGCAGTCAGCACTTCTGCTATCTATGGGCATCGGTCGTTTTAGAGTATGTTCATGGTTTTGTGCAGAGAAAAGGAAGTGATGAGGCAAAACCCATTGCGAAGTTGGATCTGTTCCAATTCAATTTCGAGGAGAAGTATATTAGAGTTGGTTTTGTGTCTCTCGAGATTACAAGAGACTTGGATATGTTTTAGGTTTATATTTTATAGAAAAAAAAATTCGGTTTAATACCCTTAACTAGTAAGATTTTTGATCACCAAATTGACTGGAAGAGCCACAGGCACATAAAATTCATACTTTTAATTAAAAATTCAGGCAAAAATCTGTGAAGTCACTCTGAATTCATTCAACTGTTCAAAATCTCTGCTTTCGGCTGGAATTTATTATCACTAAGAATTTGAGATCGATGCCAGACTATCACTCATCCAACCTCATCCGAAAACCCGTTCATGCGGCAAAATGAATCTACCGATTAATTGAAGTGCACTACACATACGAGTACATGACGAGTTCATCTGAACACTTTGAAAATTCTTTCGCTCCCTCCAAAAAGGATCCGTTTCTTTTGCGAGCAGGCAAAAACGACTCCCGAAAGCTATCCAAATAAACACATGCAACGAACCAGAAAGCGTTCCCGTTATACTCACATCCACTATTCCATCCTTTATATGTCGCCAAATTAATGGATCCGTTTGTATATACAGGGAGCAGGTATTCTTTTTGTTATCCTCTCGTGGACGTGGCGCTGACGCCCGACGTACTCGAGCATGAGACTCTCGATGCCAATCTTCATCAAGAAATCCTGCCCGTCCTTCACCCCGACGAGCCTCGTCTTGTTCGCCCCGAACTGACGACGATGACGATGATGTTGAATTCTCATGAAAATTTGCCTCCTTTGTGTATTTCTCATGAGGATGGACAAATTCCATGTCGATTGATGTACCAACGCCAGGAGGAGCAGCTCCTTGATATTTCTTCGGAGGATGATTTTTGTGTTGTTTCGTTTTGGCGTCGTCCTTGCTCATTGGTTTCGGTAGCACCTCGGGCATGTCTGATTCCTCGACCGCGGAATTTTGTATGTTATGCATCCATTGTGAAACCTCGTCGGTAATACCGCATCCGGCAACATGTCCTGCGAAAAGAGAAAAGAAAGCAAATGAAAGAAAAATGTAAATGACGTGTTGAGCCAGGGAATTCTGGGGGGATTTAAAGGAATGCTATTACTGATGAAGAACCAAAAATTAGGTTTAATCCTGAATGTTAAGGATTACTTCATAACAGAGGAATATTCGAATATTGTCTTTTATGAGAGACATTAAGAAGGGTTTTCTTGTTCTGATAAGTTATCCGATAAGCTTTTTAATTACAAATTTAAAATAAATCGTTTCATAGGAAGTTAATAGTAGGGAGGAGTGCTTTGATATATTATCAACATTTGTAGTGAACATCCAAACTTAAATTCCATAGTTAGGAGGAGTCTCCTGGACTAACGACTTCTGAGGATGACGCATTGTCGCTATCATCCGACCAGATGATGCTGGGTGATGTCACGGCTTCATCCAGTCCGTATGACTCTCTTAACTCCGACCTGGATGAGGAAATCATCGTTACAGTAATGGAGGCGCAAAACGCAACCCAGTAATGCTGAGTCTACTGCAAACTAATTTACACCATTCTAAAGCGGCCTTGGCTACTCTATTACTCCGCCTGGCACGAACGGTAAAGAAAACTTATAGCGCTTCCCTGGTTGTCAACGACACAGTTGTAGTCAACGCGCACCAGAGGCGAGCGAACTTCGTATGCGCGCCTTCTGTTAGAATCTCGTGTGTCATACGTTCCGTGTGAAAGCTGCCAGAGGGTGTTGGTTGTCGATATTGGATAGCATCAGCTTATCTACGAGGGCAAGGTGAAAAGTTTTCGGCCTGGCACAGAAATACCGTTGCAATCAGCAAAAATGTATGTTTCCTGCTTGGGTGCATGTGTCATTAGTTCGTATGACAACATTCAACTTGTTCTCTCGAGTAGTTTGTTTGCACAAATTTGCAGTAGATGTCTTACGTGTTTCTCGTTTGAAGTGGAGAAACTTGAATATCGTGTGGTCATAAAATTCTTCGTTTTGGATGTCCAAGTTAAACGATTAGCTGAATTGTTCAGGAAGTGCACGAGTAGCTGAAGACCCGTAGCATTTACTCCTCAGCGATTTACGGAAAAACGTGGTGAACTGCAGGAGCAACTGGGAGGTGTACTGAGCCCAGGAAATTTTGTGGAACATAGGCTTCGATCGTATAGAAATTGGGAGGCCATGTGTCGCATCCTGTGCCACATCCATAAAGAGATCCGGAAGAGTCGCAGACATGCGCGTATTACTGACAACTAGTTAGTCAACTCCACTTCGCGAAGTAATACTTAAAATTAGATCCGTAGGGCATTCAGGAACGATAGAGATTATATTTTTTTTTACTCTTGTAGTTCAACAATGGTTTCTGGTCCACTACAAGTGTCATACGGACAACGTCGACCGTAGTTCTTCGACAAGCGAATCTTTATCCTGTCCCAAACTAAAGGAAATAAGACTGCGTAGTTGTAAGTTAAACTATACACTGGATAAGGCGAAAAAATACGAACTTCATAGGTAGGATACTAACATTTCTTTGACTCTGCGCTTAGAGCAAAGGGAGCGGATGAAACGACGGCACTATGGATAAAAAGGATGCTATCATCCAGAAAGGTCATTACAGAGGTAGGAGACTGCACTTTAACAGCAAACGTCACTCGAGGATGCCCGCAAGGAGGGGTACTATCTCCTCTCTTGTGGTGCATCGTAGTAGACAGCTTACTGTGGAAGCTTACAAAGATGGGATATTCAACTCAGGGATATACCGATGACCTGGTCATAACTGTTAGAGGAAAGTTTGAAGAAGTCCTAACGGAAATTCTTCATCGGCATTAAACACAGTACAAAAATGGTGCAATGACAACGGCCTTCGAGTCAATCCGACTAAGGCAGTTGTTGTCCCCTTTTCGAAGAAAAGAAATCCCAGACAAATGAGATGTCCTACAATGTACAACTCTCCAGTGCTCCTGGCGGATTCCGCCAAATACCTCGGTGTTACTCTAGACAGGAAATTACTCTGGTCGGAACACCTACAGACAATATCGGACAAAGCCATTAAGGCCCTATGGGTTTGTAGGCAGTTTGCGGGTAAGACTTGGGGAACAAGCCCTCGCATAATCCTTTGGATCTATAAGGCGATTGTCAGACCAATTGTTGAATATGGAGCTATTGTTTGGTGGAAAAAATCAACCACCAAAGATGGCAAAACCAAACTGGGTAGGATTTAGAGACTAGCATGTCTCGCAGCTGCCCGACTGTAGCTCTTGAAGCGCTACTCGACCTTCCGCCGCTTCACATTCACATAAAGGCGGAGGCAAAAATAGCAGTAGCAAGACTAAAAGCTTCCCAGAATTTCCTCAAACTAAACCCTGAGCAGACTAACTGGGTAAATGAGGACCACGTACTTAGTATACCATCAGATCATTTGGCTAGGGAGCTTTGCTTTAAACTTCCATTCTCAACCGAAATATGAAGCAGAGAGGATTGGAATCTGAAGCTCGACACCCTCCCCTCAAACGTTGTTACGTGGTACACAGATAGATCTAAAACCGAAGATGGTACAGGGGCGGGCGTCGTAGGTTCGTCTCACAAGATATCCATTCCAATGGGAAAGTACGCCACGGTATTTCAGGCGGAAGTTCACGCAATCGAGACTTGTGCGAACACATGCTTAGCAGCTGGATACCAAGGCAGGAATATTGCAATCTTCACTGACAGCCAGGCAGCCATCAAAGCACTAAGTAACTTCTCCGTCTCGTCGAAAGTGGTGCTTAGTGGTCGTGAAGCCTTGCAGAGATTAGGCTCCGTAAATAAGGTTACCATTTACTGGGTCCCCGGACACGCCGGTATCCCAGGAAACGAAACAGCGGACGAGTTGGCCAGGGCAGCATCTGCAACCCCACTCGTCGGTCCGGAGCCATACTGTGGAATTCCCTTGTGTAGTGTAAGACGGCACATCAGGGTATGGGAACACTCAGTAACCATCGCGCACTGGGACAATACCCCTGGTCTTAGACAGGCCAAGCTGTTTATAGCTGGCCACTCACGCAACCGTACCCACGAACTACTGAGACTACGCAGAAACCGGGTTAGAATTATTTGTGGGCTCCTTACGGGTCACTTTACCCTGAGGGGTCATCTGCATAGAATAGGAATTGTCTCTGACCCAAGCTGTCGCTTCTTTGAGAGCGAAGATGAGACTTCCCAGCACATTCTCTGTGATTGTGATGCACTTCATCTCCGCCGCTTGAAGTGCTTCGGCGATACATTCCCTGAAGCGGAAACGATTGCCTCACTAACACTCGAACAGCTGAGCAGATTTGTTGGGATGATTGGTCTCGAGAATTAGTCAGATCACTAATCTGCATAGACTCCAGGGTGTAGCACAATAGACTTCTGGGTCGCAGTGCTTGTTGGCCCTCTGGGCTAACTGCCCTCCATCTAATCTAATCTAATCTAACATTTTTGGTATCGAAAGTGTGGACCTCCTCCGAAACGAAATCTTAGCTACGTCACTGGCACAGTGTCATCCCTTAAACTAACAACAAGTTGAACGGCAGAATCTTGCACTATATAACATAACTGAAAGCAAGAGCTAACAATGAAGCAATGAAGCATAACTTCGATACGACTTTTTTCGATAAGGATTTTTTTAATCGTCCACGCTCATAAATGCCGAATTGAATAAAGTAAATAAACGTAGTGCACTAGCACAAACAGCCATACTTAATAACCTCATACTCATCATTTAGAGACATTATTCATTAGTCCGGGTATAATTGGAGTTCTACTGAAAATATAAAAATAGTGGTTGAGCGTTTGTGAAAACAACAACCTTTCAATTTTGTTTGAATTCACCAAGTCAAAGGGGTTATCACGGTTTTCAGTTTGACGGTAGAAAGGGCATTAAAAAAACAAGTGAAAGCTTTATGCCTGTTTATGACGATCAACATGTATCAAAAATATCCTTCTGAAGCGAATATTCTGTTCTTTTCCAGGAATTCAGATTCACCGACTTGAATCTCTTTGTTTCAAAAGATTTAACTCTAACAAAAATATATAAAGCTTGCGGCAGAACAAGATTTTGTATCTGATCCTTTGAATAAGTTGAATGTTGTCAAATATCCTGCTCATGTTCGGAAGAACTTGCTTGAGGATGCCATTTTAGAGAAATAACAAGAATCCAAATGAGATTTTCTTGCTGTTGTGTTCATCTAAATGGAAAGTGAATCGTGTTCATGTTTGCTAGCATGAAACCACACTCGTCTGTCGTCTCAACTCTTGCGCTGCACATTTCTCGGCACAGTCCGGGCATATAGCAAAGCGACCAAAACACATCACTTATTCCTCGGTTGAGTAAATCGAAATAAATAGTTTTTTTTTTCTCTCTAATAGTATGTACATATATATCTAGGATCAGGGTGGCATATGAAAGAGCCATAGCATTTTCCCTCATACGTATGCGTATACACATTAATGTGGCGCCGATGAAGGCTCTTGCTCAACTTTCAGGACACGAACCTCTACAAACGATAAAGCAGAAGGAGGTGAGGAATCAAAATGAAACAACTCACTCCTCCCCACGCGTCTGTGTTAAATCTGACATTCATCTTCGTGCTATGCTCCTGATGAGTTTTTACGGGCGAATATCAGATTTTATGGCAAACCATAAAAAGTTACCAAACATAACATATATACGACTGACTAACACTGAGGATTTGTTCTTGCTGCTCCTGCTCCATTGCCAAGTTTTTGTTTGGCTGCATGATTTTTGGTTTCATTATACGTATCCTGTGTCCTGTATGTATGTCTGGTTCGGATGGTGGAGTGTGGAGTGTGTGTGCGCTGTTCTTCGATGATTGTTGAGGTAAAACTTATCAAAGAGGCCTGCGAAATGGCAGCAGGTGAACTGAACATTACATGAAATTTTTATGAATTCACCGCTACAAGGATTGCTTGTTTTTTTTTTTTTGTAGAATATTCTAGTGTAGATATTCGTGTGGGGGTAATTTTTAATTGTAGTATGACATTGACACTTTGGGGGTATGGATGCAACTTGAAAGGTTGTCATTAATAGGCTTCTTTTTCATATGTAAACTTTAATTTAACTCTTTGATTTAAAAAGAAAAAAATGTTTTGCAAAACTGTGAAATAAATAAGCGTACATATTATAAATAGGTATCATTGTAGTACCGCGGCAGCTTGATGGGTAGAGCGTCGGTTTACCAAACGAGTGTTGTATGTTAATTGACTCCAGGGACAAAGAGGTCGTAGGTTCGATTCCTGTCACGAGCATATTTGAGTAGTTGATTTTCTCGCCGGCCTTTGGTCTGCTTAACAGCGAATGAGTACATTAATTTCCTTAAAAGATAATGGAGTAAAGGCGGGACGAGCATGATACTGACCATTGACCATCATGCTGTAAAAACGGCCTCGGCAATGAAGTGCTACAACTACACTTTTTTCGTGCCACATGTTCCGCTTCGGAACGCAAAGGGGAATATTTTTTTTAGAACATTCCTGTTTCGGGAAAATTAGGAGAATTCTCTCCATTTGATTAGAGAGAACTTTCACAAAACCCAACAAATTTCCATAAACCATCGTTAAGCATTTGAGCAGTCAATGCTCATTTGATGACGTAACTGGAAACTCCTCGAAACTACCACTATCATCAACATTAATATGGTCTCCAGCACTTATGATCTTTCGTGACTTCTCACTAAGTTACGGTACTTCGTTGATAAGGTTGTCGATATCGTCTTCCTTAGAGACTCATCGTCAATCTAATCATTGACCTAGACAGAACATCTAATAAAACAATGGACTTTGCCACCATCAACTTTACCTAACGCATCCAGTACAGGGAAGAAATGGAATCCAAGAAATGTTTTCCTCCTTCTATGCAGAGCTGGACAGGAGCCGGGAAAATAAAAAATATACTTCTCTTTGTCCTCACCACCGTAGCCTCTACGTAACGCAACGGCTTTGTTGAAAATTATGTTTTACAATTTATTCATCTAGAGTTGGTCCTGCTAATTGTTTTAAGCTCTAGAGATAGTTTGGAAGCAGCGATAGTTATGTAAATAATCCGACGAATTAGTGCCGCATCGCCTGTTGTACCCTGTCTGGCGAGCTGGTCTGCTCTACAGTTACTAGCGAAGCAGCAGTGAACCAAAATCCAACATAAAAAAAAACCTGAAAAACGCACGTATTTATTGAATTTTCGCTAAGATTTTCGACGCAATCGGACCCGGATTTAATTAGTCTCGCTGTCGGTGAAAATTAGTACATACATATCTCTAGCTCATATCACGTCACATCCAAAAGCTCTAGATCTGAGATTCCGCAATCGCCCTAACATTGGACTAGGAAATATTTCAGTATTCAAAGAGACCAAAATAGATATTTACGAGTAGGTTAAGTCCATCAGAGAAAATTCCGACCCCTAATGCTTTATCCGTCTTGGAGTCATCTGCATAGATTCCTAATTAGGCAACAGAAGCGCGCTCTCTCAAAAATGACAAAATGTTGTCAAGCACATATTTGGTTGAGGTGTAGTCAGTCGTTGCCGGAATACTCGGGTTTTACAAATACCAGCATGTCCTGAGGTGAACCACTGATCAGTGTCATAAAGGCGAATAGTCTTAGGTTCGTCCCATGCAGCACAGGAGGCGCGAGTGGAAGCATCACTTCTAAAGAGAACAAGCCCTATTTTGTACGGATTAAATTTTACCCCATAGTTATCAACCCAAATGGAATGTTCTGAGACGGCATTCTACAACACCTTACTAGGAACATCCAGAAATTAATCAGATGTGGCAATAGCAATGTCATACGTATAAGCAGATACTTTGCAGCCCGACAACTTGCAGGTTTAAAATCAGTCTGACAACAACTAAGTTCCAGAGAAAGCGGAATTTGTATTCGCTGCCATTTTTATAAATCTTTTTGAGTATTTCCTCGAATATTCCAAAACCAAGCCCAATATATCAAACATTTTGGAGGGAGCCCGTGCCCCCGTGGCCATAACTTCCGGCCAAATTTTCCTCCAGCAAGCATTCAGGGTCGAAGGTTTAATTTCCTTGATGCACTGGGAAAAGATATGCATGCAGTTGTATATAAAGAACTCATTCCAGAATTCAGGCAGTGTTTTATTTGGATTCGATTCAATTTTGTTTAAAATTTATTCAAATGCTCGACGGATATATTTTAGTACACTTTGAAAGCGGCTATATAATTCGTTGGTCCAGCGGTTGGATAAGTAAAGTAGTATTCGGTGATAAGTAAATAATTTTTACGTTTGGATAGGTCAATTTCTTTGAATGTCGCATTGTCGACAATTAGAAGGATTTTGAACCTCATCTTTTCTGCATAATTCTTCGGGTAGGAAACATTTGAAAAACGAATCATCAAATAAGCTTAAGGTCTTCCAAGCCTTTGGGCTGGCCCGCCAACAAACCGGGAGATTGGATTTATTCATATTTTTCATAGTAGGAGGATTAAGGGAGCGGTTGATGAAGAAAGGTTTTGCGAAATAATCGCCTGATTGATTGGAACAGAAAAGGATCCACTGGCTGTTTTTCACTTTTTGCAACGTACATGCGTTTTGGAATCTTTTTCCAATTTAAACGAAATTCATCAGCATGAAACACTTGGTCCGCAGTGCAATCGCCTTCGTTTATTATTTTGAGTTCTTCAAGAAACTTTTGAGCTGTTTGGATATCTGCGGATGCTGATTCTTCGTGAATTGTAAATTTTTTTTAATGTAAACCGTCCTTTAAAATTTTCAAACCATATCTTGCTGGCAGAAACTCGTGATCAGATTGATTTCGGAGATTTTCTTGAGCATCTTTAACATGAGAATACATATTTAAAGCTTTTTGTTTGATAAGTTAAAATCCAGAGGAATTCTTTTCTGGGTACAATCTCCAACTGCAACTCGTCCAGCACTATACGTTGATCCTACGATTACGTTTTCCCTGATGTTCGTTTCGTTTTGTATGATTGTTCTGGCAGTCGATTCGTTTAAATTCAAGCTGTTTGCAATAGGCCCGTTAGTGTCACCATACAATGTCGAACTCGATCTCGTACATGGTACAAGTGGACCGGTTTTCTTCACGTTTATGTGAAGTGTGTGTGTGCCTTGAGCTATTCAGAGGACTGTAATGAGCAAGCTGGTTCACCAGATGGTGCTTTGGGGACGGAACCGGAAGTTTGCCGAGAGGACCGTGAAGGTCCGGCGACGCTAAAAGCGAATTCTCCTCAACGAGCTGAGCGGCGGCACATGCTTGTTCCAGCTCAGTTCGGGAGATGTGCGCGGAGTTCTTGCCCGCTCGTTGCCCCAGCCATTATAATGATAACATATATCATGTGCCTTGGGGGTAGACGATCACGACGAAGGATAAAACTGAGTCCCACGACTCAGGAAAACCAGAAAAAAAAAGTGTAGCATGAGCCGGGGCGCCAAATATGTAACGGACGGTCTGGTGGGCATCCTAAGATGCCCGTGGAGGCGGAGCCTAAGGTAGCATATGACCGTGAAGGTCGGACCGTGCCATCTGGTGAAGAAAAAGGCCCCTCAACGAGCTAAGCAGCGGCCTATGCTTGCTGTAGCTCAGTTCGGGAGATGTGGGCGGGGTTTTCGCCGCTCGTTGACCCTTTTCTTTACGTATTAACAAAAATTCATAGGCCTGGGGAAGACAACACAAACAGAGGAGGTAAAAATGGGGAATGAAAAAAAAATAGTCGATGGTTGGCGGACGGATCAGACGCCCAAGCGGTCGAATCTGGGTCCGGGTGTAATGGGACCCTCGGCCTCTGGTTTCGTACCACCAACAGACCACTACTCATCAGGTGCTGCTTCGATCTGCTGGTGAGAGCAGCACTACCAGACCATAATATGGTTCATTAGAGGTGGTTCATTACAGGACATTTATACCAAAAGTTCGTGTTCAAGTTCGACAGTGTATGCTGACACTTATCCAAACGGTCTAAGATCTTTATTTTCTCTTCTAACGAAATACATTTTCGTTTTACTGCCGTCTTCTTCTGTAAACTAGCCATTTAAACTCACATAAATTTTTGTGTGTGAGTTCATCCTACAACTAGTTCAGAAAACTGAGACTTTGATGGCTTTTTTTGGCGTAATCCGTGTTGTCTAAGAGTCAGAAAACGAGTTTGTGCCAAAGATATTGAGCGGAAGGGTCCGAAAAGGACGAGAAAATTGGTCACTTTTGTTTAGGCATATTTCGATCCTTCATTATAGTTATGTACTTCTTCTTAGAAAAAAAAATGCCAAAAATGAAATCCACTCTATTTCATCTTAGTATCACCATACACTGTCAAACTCGAGCACGAACCTAGTACAAGTGGACCGGTTTTCTTCACACCTACATATGTGAAGTGTATGTGTGTGTCAGAGGACATTTGTAGCAGGTTCGTGCTCGAGTTCGAGTTCGACAGTGGTGACACTTAGATAGCACCACGGATAGGCATATGCGATGAAAAAATGTTGATCCTCTTTCTTCTTCCTTTTATTTTTCGGCGGATAATTATTCCGACTTAGAATGCTTTTCTGTATTTTAACTGGAAAATACTAAATTCGCTTACCATTGAATACACCATATATCTTGAATGTATTATTTATTACACTTATACATATATGTATGTCATATAACATACGAGAATATACAGGTACATAAACTTCAAAAACATGGAGCCAAGTACATCACCCAGCAGCACAGCAAATCATGAATACAGGGAATTTCCCAAAGCAATAATTTTTGCTAGAACAGGATGTCATCATATGGCGCGTTAGGGGGTGCATGCTAGCAACTGCCCTTCCGAAGAGTAGATATATGATATCGAAACGTTAACAAGGCATAGAAATACTAAGAATGTTGATGCGCCCATGCCCCTGGAGGGGTCAAGGCAATTAACAAATACCGCGTTATATGAGGGTTTACTGTACACTAACGAAACGTCAGCTACATCATGCACACTATGTCCCACAAAGAGTTATTATACTATTCCTAAATTGTCTCTGAATGCGGCTAAATCCGCAGGTGTGTGCCAGCAACATGCATCGAACGGCACAAGTTATATGCTAACCAAGCATCAACTAAGCCTCCTATCCCACTAGAGGTTAGGGCAAGTAGTAAATATAAGCGACAGCGACACATAACTGGCAACATAATTACCCACGTAAAGATAAAACTGCATTTTCACTTAAAACTACTCCAGTTTACACTTACTATGGTCACATCATTTACAATTTTATACTCCATTTCATATGATATCCCTGAGCCTTTGGTACATAGAAAAAAATCGCCTTGAACGGACCGAACACCATACAACCGAGGAAAATGGCTGCAAGATTACGTGTGGGTGGCAATAAAAAATAATATACGACTTTCGACATAAAACAGTTTAACAACATGCTGTTCTGTCTACTAAAGGTCCTTAAGTAGATTTAGGGGACTGAGTTAAGGAAATTTCGCCACAAGTAATCTTGGCTGTTTCTTGTTCGGTCTGGCGTGTATCCGAATCCGAACACCAACTTACATTTTTTCTTTCCTAATTAAACATCCTTAATGGCGCCCAAATGGACACGGTATTGGTTGTTTGTTATGCTATGTCCTGTCAGAATCACAGGAAGTGGTGTGTGTGTGTGTGCGATTCTGTCTTTCCTGTGACCACAATCGAATGCCGCCGGACGTAATGCGACCACATGAACTTACCACCCCAAAATCCTATTTCCAATCCCCAAAAAGGTTCCACTCGGAAACTTTCCACACAAAACCACATTAACCGAATGATGGTGGTGGTTAAAGTTGAAATATGTTTTTGTGGTTCTATTCAGCTTGGGTGGGAAAGTGTGGCGTGGGTATTTGAGAGGATGAGGTTAATGTCGTTGATTGGTTTGTAGCATATTTCGTTGCTATCTCTGGGAAAGATTCCTTAAAATAATGATAATATACTTTTTAGAATTAAATACTGTGTTTTATTACCATTAAATCGAGTAAATATTATTTTATCCTATTTGTTCATTTCAGTTAGCTACACTCTTTCTTAACTTAAATGGAACAAAATAGACTTACAGAGAAAAACGTCGAAACAAAAAATTAAAAAATAAAAACCTTTCAGGTGACACAAGGGATTGTTTATAACTTGATGTAAGCAATTTTTAGACATTTTATTGTACAATCGATTTTCAAGTACTTTGAGCACACTTTATGTAAATTGGAGTCCTCAATTTCGGGGGCGACCGGTAGCGCAGTGTGTTGAGGCATCAGTCACATGTTTAACTACCGGCGTTTCGGGTTCGATTCCCGTCCACGACGACGTTCGTGGCCATGGATGTGCAGGAGGTGCATGCTGGCAACCGCATTCTCCGAAACCAGTTTATACCAACGAAACGTCAACTGGGCCACATGGAACAGTTGACGCGCTATGTCCCACAAGGGGTTAGGGCAACTGAGTAGTATTGTTGCACACTATTTATTGATACGAACAATAGCACATTATTGATTGATATGAATGAATTTAATACATTGAATGAACGAACTATGTACTAAATGTATATACGACTTGAATAAGCAGTCCGATCCCTTATACTAGGAACCAGTAGACTGAGAGACAGTTATAGCAACATGTACAGACGATTTTTATACCCTTGACTTTATAAGTATAGGGTATATTGTTTTTGTCACGACGAAAATATGTAACACCTTAAAGGAGGCTCCGGAGATATAGCAATGAATAAACATATAGTAAATGATCAGCGTCAGCTTCTGAATCGATTTAGCCATGTCTGTCTGTCTGTCCGTTCGCACGATAACTTCCGATAGAATGAAGCTAGAGCCTTGAAATTTTGGCCAAATGTTGGCAGTATCAACCAGTTGGTTGGCATTGAAAATGGGCATGATCAGGACAAGGGAACGCCTACCTCCCCTACATATGTAAAATAATTAAATGTATCTATAACTCCCGATTAAATAAACGTTAAAAGCTCTAGCTTTGGTAGATTACTCTTGTACTCTTCTGGAAAAACAAAATAGGTCAGTTGAAAACTAACGGTAATTTTCTTACAAAGAGCCGCGTACTACCCTACTTTTCACGTTTTTTGTCTATAACTCTTGAACCAATTGACGTAAACACCTGATTTTTGACATGTAACCCTGAGGTGAGAAGCTGCTTGAGTTTTAGTAAGTTGAGCATAATCAGATCAAAGGAACGCCTACCTCCCCTACAAATGTCAAAAAATTAAATATTCCTTTAATCATGGTAACTTTCGATAGAATGACACTAGTGAGTTGAAATTTCGGTCAAATGTTTGAAGTGACAATTAGTTAGTTGGTATTCAAGATGGACCAGATCCGACGGCGACCCTACAAATGAAACATAAGAGTTCACCCTACGATGGACCCTACCTCCTCTACAAATGAAACATAAAATAAGAGATAACTTCTGATAAAATGAAGCTAGTGACTTGGAATTTTGGTCAAATGTTTGTAGTAGGATTCAGTTGGCTGATATTGAAAATACGTAAAATCCGACGAACGAAACCCTTACTTCCCCTACAAATGAAACTAGGATCTGGTTGGTTGTTACTGAAACTGCATAAGATCCGACAAAGGATACCTCTACCTCCCCTACATGTCTCACACATGTGAGCGATAACTTTCGATAGAATGAAGCTAATGATTTAAAAAATTCGACAAATACTACCTAGTCTAGTCATAAATATTGTTACAAGGTTTGGCAACCCTGCAGAAAGGAACCGTTATGCTGCATTTCTTAAAAATTGAGCTAATCGCTATAGTACGCTTGTGCTTGATGCATTTGTCATCATTTGAGTTTAATTTTTAGTGTAGTGAACATGGATTGGGTTGACAAAGAAAATAGAATTGCTGTGATTGCACTTCATAAAGTAGGAATGCAACCAAGTGATATTTTTAAGACTCTGCATACCCTTGGTATAAGCCGAATGTTTGTATATCGGGCTATTGAAAGACTTAATGATACGTCTGGAGTAACTGACCGTGAAAGAAGTGGCCGTCCGCGAACTACTCGAACACCTCAAGCGGTTAAAGCCGTGCGCGAGAGAATTCGCCGTAATCCTCTTCGGAAACAAAAAATTTTATCGCGTGAGATGAAAATACCCCAAAGAACAATTTCACGTATCATCAAAAGTGACTTGGGGTTGGGTGCTTATCGTAGATCTACCGGGAATTTACTAACAGATTCGTTAAAAAAAATAGAGCGGAAAAATCAAAACGATTATTTTGCCGGTACGCAAACCAAGAACACCGTAAAATTTTGTTTACGGACGAAAAAATTTTTACTGTCGAAGAAACATTTAATAAACAAAACGATAGGGTTTATGCTCGCAGTGCCAGAGAAGCTTCTCAAGTTGCCCAAAAGGTTCAAAGAGGTCATCATCCAGCCTCAGTAATGGTTTGGTGGGGTGTTAGCTACAACGGGGTGACAAAGTTGCATTTTTGTGAGAAGGGCGTCAAAACGTCTGCCAAAATTTATCAAGAAAGTGTCCTTGAAAGTGTAGTGAAACCTCTCAACACGTCATTATTCAAAAATCAGCCTTGGAGTTTCCAGCAAGATTCTGCACCAGGTCATAAGGCGAAGTCAACCCAAAAATGGCTTGAAGAAAATGTTCCAGATTTTATTAAAGCTGAAGATTGGCCTTCCTCTAGCCCAGACCTGAATCCGCTGGATTACGAATTATGGTCTGTCTTAGAGCAAATGATGTGCTCTAAAAGACATTCTAATATCGAATCCTTAAAGAAGTCTCTTACATATGCAGTCGCCAACTTTCCGATTGAAGTCGTGCGTGCTTCCATAGATAAGTGGCCAGCTCGATTAAAGGCTTGTGTAAAGGCAAAAGGCGATCACTTCGAATAACTTGTTGCAATTTCCGTTGTTGACAATGCATTTAATAAATAAACAATGATTTCTTAACATATAACACCTCTTTTATTGAACAGTGCTTCAAAAAGTTTGTAACAGTATTTATGGCTAGTCTAGGTATATTTGTAGTGTGGGTTAGTTAGTTGATTTTGAGAATTGCCAAGATCCTTCTGAATGATCGCCAACGTCCCCTATAAACTGGCCATTTAGGAAACTCACTTTTAATGCATATGGTCGTTCCCAGTTGGTACTTTTGGTATAATCACAAGTCTAGAGTCTGATTTTTATTATCTGGCTGGAATTTCCTATCAAAAATCATGAACCTATGTTCTTTCTTTGCCTTTCTGCGTCACATTTTCATGCATCGTCGATGCCATAATTGCGACAATCGAAAAGCCAATGAGTCGTTTTTAAGTAAGTCAAATGGAAAGGAAAAAGTTTGTCGGGCAGGCTGTCGTTAATTCTGCTGTTGAGGGCGAATCTTTTGCCCAAATATGGATTATGACATAAATAAACCACTATCTGGTTACAATGCCCACCATTTGGTTCAGTAACCCCACTTCAAATTCATTCAATCAAAATAATAAGTTGTGGTTCTACAACCGCTTGGATAATTTTATTGGCGATTGGGTACCCAATCCAAACCAAACGGTATCCACGAATACATTAAATCGAAAATTTGAAATACACATTTATTCCAACCACGATGACCACTGTTTTACATTTCAGCATGGCAAGCACATTTGAAATGTTCAGTTTCAAAATGCATAATTAAAAGTGCATAGCTATCATCAACGGAACAATAAACCAAATTGACATAATCATATCAAACTCATACATAGACAACATTCCAAAAAATCCCTATCCGATATTTCTACAATTAAACATAAGCAAATGGATATTATGTACATAATCTACATAAAACCGCCATACTCGCCACATACCTAATTCGCAGTTAATTACGTTAATCAAATACCGTCCACATTCTAAATTAGAATTCAAATTAAGCTTTCACGCAGCGCTCAAAACTATGGTGGCATTGTCATCATACTATATGCCATGTTCCATGTAATCCTGTTTGCATCCTATTAGGTTAATTCACTGCAACACACTACAGCAATTTGCAAAGTCTGTGCCCAGGCAAACAAAACAGGCTCATGCATTTATGCACAAGTAGTGATGGAAATGAAATGTACACCAAAACCGAACAAATACCCTTGAAATCCTAGTGAACATTTTATAAAATGAGTTATAATTCCAATGTGAATTTTTGGTCACGTATTGTTGGCATAAAGTATTTGAATAAATTACAATTAATAAACAGAAGAAAAAAATAATCTGAAAATTCATGGTAATTGATCAAAGCAACAAAAAAAAATAACAGGCGCGACAGTCGAATTTGAACCAAGGCATCGTTTCCCAGATCGTGACGGTGTCTTTTGTGCAGAAATTTGTGATCAGCAATACGTTTAACCGAGTTATTTACCCTACATGGGTACTCATTTAACGGCTGAGTGGCCTCATAGTCCGACACGTACATCGCGTTTTTTATCGAAGACTACTGCATTCAGTATGAATCGAACCGGGAACCAGTACATAGAAGGCAAACGTGCTAGCCCCATCCGGATTACTATGCTAAAGCAACTATACTTACTATTAATAAAATAATCGATGGTTTCTTTAAACTCACATGCCTGGCCTTAGGGATTGCCTAAAAAGCCCTTCGCCCTTCTGAATAAACTATAGAAGCCTTGTTTTCGGGTGTACGACACCTTAATAATCTCCTCTAAAATTTCACGGGTCGTGGTTTCTGAAGAACGCGGTCTCATCCGAACTGAATCGTTGGCGACACACGGAACATACTCAGATCTGCCTGCACAATCCACGAATACTCATCTTTTGACCTGTCCCATATACTCGTCTTCATACAATGGACGGGCATATAATCCGAAGCATGCTGCGATGTGGATCTCAACTAAATTTGGTATGTAGCTGGCTGACCCTTAAAACATCACGATGAAGACTTTTGAATTTACTTATCTAACTTATCTAACGGTACTTTTTGTGTTTTAAGTAAGAAACTTTGTCGCATAAGTCTTTTTTGAGAAAGTTTGTACCTGTCCTCTGGGCATTTCCCGTGGTCCGATTGGTGGGCCTCAGAACAGAGGGTCCTTCTTGAGCACGAAGAAAAACGGACACAAAATCTAGCTAATATAGGTATTTCCTGAATCGCAGTGATGAGACCAATACGCTGGAATAATGTTAAAGGAATTTTGAGTACTTTGTTCAGGACAAAAGGACATGCATCGTCCAAAACCAGTTATATCACATACATATACATCAAGGAGTAGTCGACGCACTTATGCCCCACTAGGTGTTGGGGCAAATAGTATAGAAATATAAGATTTAATAAAGAGCGAACATGAGACAACATTTAACCCACACTGATACACATGCACACTACCTATGGCACCAAACGACACGCAACTAATGGGCTATGCACGTTTCTCCATTCGGCTCGAATTTTGTTTTCGGCTCTCAAGTGTTGTTCATCGGCCATAATCGTCCCCATATAATACTACATGTGATGTGACTCTACGCAATTGACAGTCAAGAGCAAACCACATAATAGTGGAAGGTATAGAATAGGATAACACCAGTCCGAAGCGTACATACCCTAGACCTGTACAAATTGGTAACGACCATATTCAGTGAAAGTGACTTTGTCATATGGTCAGTTTGAACTACGCGTGTAGATCCAATGAGAAGTTTCATCGTTCATCCATTCGGAGGGGGAGGTAGGTGTTCCTTTGGTCGGATCTTGCCCATGTTCAGCACCAACTAACTAGATCTTACTATCTAGCTTTATCCTGTCAGAAGTTGTCGTAGTTAAAGTATTTAATTTTTTGACATTTGTAGGGGAGGTAGGTGTTCCTTTGGCCTGATTATGCCCATCTTACTAAAACTCAAACAGCTTCTCATCTGAAATTTACGTACCAAAAATCAGCTCCGCCAATTGATTCAAGAGTTATAGACAAAAACCCTGAAACGTAGGGTAATGCGGAGATCTTTGTAAAAAAAACACCGTTATTTTCCAACTGATCAATCTCATTTTTACAGGTGAGTACAAAATGGCCCTTCCGGGTCATCTGCCAAAGTTAGAGCTTTTCACGTTTATTCAATCGAGAGTTATACTACTACTACTACTTTGCCTTAACCCCTAGCGGGGAATAGCGCGTCAACTACTCCTGCGCGACATCGTACTCTGTTCTCGGCAATGGGGCGCAACTCCCCAAAAGACTTACCCAGTACCTGACACTCCTTTGCCACAGATCGACGCCATGTGATTCGAGGACCCCCTCTTGGTCGGCCTTGGTTGGAAATGGGG
This sequence comes from Chloromyia formosa, assembly GCA_964017055.1. Lineage (NCBI taxonomy): Eukaryota > Metazoa > Arthropoda > Insecta > Diptera > Stratiomyidae > Chloromyia > Chloromyia formosa. The sequence goes on along the minus strand of OZ024816.1, from coordinate 21,937,088 downwards.
TTCCATTTCATGGCATGCAAAGCAATGCAGTTATCACTCTTCCGCAATGTGTGACCTATCCACTGCCATTTTCGCCTGCGTATCAATTCGTCGATTGGCATCTGACCCGTACGCCGACTTAGCTCTTCATTTGATATTGTTTCGGGCCAGAAAATTCTTAAAATTCGACGAAGACATGAGTTGACGAAAACTTGCAGCTTTCTGGTAACTCCTACGGAAACTTTCCATGTACTGCTCCCATACAAAAGCACTGATAGTACCAGGGAGCGAAACAGGCCCAGCTTGGTCTTGATGCTGAGATAACTGCCCTGCCAGATTTTGGACAGCATGCCGTATGCGCGTTTAGCCTGGTTGATAGATACGACGAGCGATGTCCTGCTCCGTACCACCATTTTCGGCAACAATGCTACCCAGGTAGACGAAGTTGTCCACCTTCTCCACAGGCTGCCCATTAATATTGATGGCAATAGGTGTCGGATTTCTTTTTCGCAACGGCGGGCTAAGAACCTTGGTCTTGTTGGTATTAATCTTTAGCCCAACCTTGTTTGCCTCCCTCTCGAGATCTAACGCCATTGCGGACAGATCCATGATTTTGTGGGAGAGTAGGCATATGTCGTCAGCGTAGTCAAGATGTTGTAGATAAGATGTCAAAGTCCATTGAATTCCTCTGTCGAGTCCGGATAGGGCTGCATGCAACACATCGCCGATCACAATGAGGAATAGGATCGGTGAGAGTATGCAACCCTGCCGAACTCCACTGCGAATCTCAAAGTCCCCCGACACCTTACCTTTATGCAGAACGCGACATTTCGCGCCGTCATAGGTTGCCTTAATAATAGCCACAAGCTTCTCAGGGATGCCTCTCCTGCGCAAGGCCGCCCATATAGAATCCCGGTTCACACTATCGAAAGCCTTTTCGAAATCGATGAAAAGCAAGTGAAGCGGAGAATCGTATTCAGCGCATTGCTCGATGATGATTCGCAAGGTGTTAATGTGATCGACACAGGAGAATCCGGATCGAAAGCCAGCCTGCTCTTCATCAATTGTGCTTTCTAAGTGGGCCTTTAGTCTTTCCAGGACGATTCTAGCTATTATCTTGGCAACGGCAGGAAGCACACAAATGCCTCTCCAATTATTACAGTCTGTGAGGCTACCCTTCTTTGGAAGTTTGATGATCAAACCTTCCTTCCACTCAGTGGGAAAGGTCTCTGTATTCCACGCTTTATCAACAAGTGGGTGCAGCAAATCGGCCGTTACGCTTGGCGCTGCTTGATAAAGTTCGGCAGGGATGCCGTCAAGTCCGGCGGCCTTTCCTCGTTTTAGTGCAATAATTGCAGTGACTATTTCCTCTTTAGTCGGGGCAGTGGACCGTATACGCACATTTTGATGGTTAGCTAAATTATCTATATGAGGGGGAACTTCACCAGAGGTTACACGGTTCAAGACCGCGGCGAAGTGTTCTTTCCACCGCCTCATTTGATCTTCTTCCAAGATAAGTAGCTTTCCATCACTATCTTTCACCGGATGTTGGCAGGAGTTACGACCACCTGTAAACTCCTTGATGACACCGTATACGGCGTTTAAGTTGTTACTTCTAGCGGCTTCTTCTGCTGACGCTAAAAGAGAATTGGCATAAACTCGAGCTTTCTGACGGTAAAGGAGTTCGATGCTGCTTCGATTGTCGTCTGATGCTGCAGCCAAACGAACTTTCAGCTCCTTTCTTTCAACAATCCGCTGCCATGAAGCGTCGGACATCCAGGGCTTATTCCGGCAATCCGGGTTTGGGCCAAGGATGGTATTTGCGATACATTTAATTATTTTACATATGTAGGGGAGGCACGCGCTCCCTTGGCTGGATCACGTCCATTTTAATACTACAATAAAATTTTAATACTACAATAAAAATTGGGGAAAGATCTGGACATAATTTTAATCCCTTCTGTAGATATTGAATACATGGAAACTGAATTTGCACGGTCGCAGGAGGTGACCTTAACTTCTGGTGGGCGAAAATTTGAGCCCTTTTTTCAATACAATCCTTTTAACTTCTAAACGGTGCCTCGGACCGAAAAAAAAGGCAGAAGTAAATTAAAGAGCATTGAATTCTACGTCCAATGCACTGCTCAAAGCTGAAATTCGGTTCAATGGTATAGTCAAAATCAATAGTCAAAAAACGAAAATTTTCGAGGCTTCGGAGAAAAACTACACTTTGTCGCTTTTCACAGATCTTTGAAATGAATGCTCTAAATGGAAAAACTTATATGCACGAGTTGAAGATAATTTGATTTCAAGTCTAACGTGGCCAATATTTTTGAATTCGGTCCATTTCTTGGGTAGTTATGAGCGAAAATGACTGTTCAACGATTTCAGCCTCAATAGCCCTCATTTCTCACACATAAATTTGATATCTCAATTTGATTTATTGTGGCCATGAATCCAATTTATGTTCAATTTAAGACTATAGATTCGACATTAATATCATTTATGTAGAACATGCTGTTTTTCACGCCCCTAACCCTTGCGGTCTAAGTGTGCTGTGATCTATCATGACAGCCCCTGCACCTAACCTACCTTAACACTTAATTTCGGTATAAAATTGAAGATTTGTTTAAAGAGATTCGAAATGGAGGTGTAGACACCTTATTTTGAGGGACAAATATTTTATGAATATAAAACTCTAATTCGGTCTTAATTGACACGCGAGTACTGGACTAGGTAGCGAGGATGCAAATGGATTCACATTCTGCCACGAATGCTGACCGAGTTTTCAGGCTCCCCTGGAGCATAATTATATCCATGATAAAAAATCTCTCAATAAAGTCACATTCATGTCAAAGGACAAAAAAAAAGTTCAATCTGTAAAATTTCCATTCCTTTTAGAATTAAAAAAAAAATCCTTGACCACGAACCACGACCATGTTGCGATTTCACTCGCCGCGGTTGGGTGATATCGCGATTACATTGACCTCGACACATTATTCAAATTTCGCTAATTCACCATCATATCCCATCCGCCACAATTTTGTGCAGAAACACAGAAGAATGCAATATGTAATTGGATTGAATGTACAAACACATCATACACGTATAGGTATATGTTAATGTGAAATATAACAGCGGATTGGTCAGCAATGTGAAAATTTGCATAGTTACAAACCCTGAAATTAGATTTTTTCGGGGAATATGCAAATGATCCGAATTTTATGCTCCAATGAATTGAGTGATTACTATTATAATCAGGTGGTTGGTATTTTTAGGACTTGACAAGGCCGTTGTGAGATAAGGGTGAAGAGTGTGCAACATAATTGAGAGCTTAATTAAATCTTTTTTTTTTAATATTGGACAGCAGAGCTACAGTATTATTACAACAAAATGGCAATAACTTGTTATAGAAGCTGCAGTATAGCGAAGAAACGCATCAAATCTTTTATGTGTCCTAATCTCAGTACAGCGGATCTCACCATTGTAAAAGTGGAAATAGCAAATAGAAGAGCTGTTTATATTTGCTCCGTCTACATCGCACAGCACCTTAGAACATAGAGGCTCTATATTCAAAGCATAGCACCCAACAATGAGCTACTCCTGCTAAACAAGGTGATGGTAGCAAAAAACCTAGCTTGCTGGTAGGAGGAGATGCCAACGCCAGACATACCTTGTGGGAAAGTTCTACGAAAAGCGAAAGAGGTGAGTCGATTCACGAATACATTCTTGCGAGAAACCCTACAGTCGGAAATAGTGGTAATACACCAACATTTACCTTCCCAAGAGCAGTTTTCAGGGATGGGAAGAGGTTCTAGACATCACCCTGACTACCAACAATGACAACTTCAAAGTTTTAAGTCAGGAGTCTTTCTCGGAGCACAGCTGGATTCTTTTTGGGGCGGATTTCGGGATTGGTCAACCAAGTTCGTTCAGGAATCCTAGGAGAGCCGATTGGAAGAAATTCAGATAGGTAATCTCCACTAAATTGTGGAGATCTAATATTACCAACTTCAGTGTGGAGACAATGCAGTACTTGCGGTCCGAAATTAAAACTTTTGAGAATTGCATGGACTCAGGGCACAAGATCTCGTGCCCTCCTAAATGTCGCAACAAAACCCTGCTATCATTGTGGAATGAAGACCGGTCTTTGGAAATTTACAATATTCAATATCTGCTATAAACACAAGTACTGTTAACCATATAAAGACTGTCTTAACATCTACAAAAAAGCCGTTAAAACTGTCGAGAGAAACGTCAGAAGACTCCAACCTCCTTACAATGATTTTTGTAGGAGTTGTGATGACGAGGATGAGGAGGAAAGTACTTCCCATCTTCTTTGTACCTGTCCTGCTTTAGCAGAATGGAGGAATGAGATTCTTGGGTTTTTCTGAAGGATATAGATGTCAACAAGCTATAATATTTCGTTTCATTGTGAGTTCCGGCTGGTCCAATGATTAAACTTTGTCTATGCAGGTTGTTAAATACCTGGGGTATTTTTTTGTTTACACTGCTTTAGGAAGAAAATATCCATTTTTAACTTTTTTAATTTTTGTACAAGTTGTTGGGTTTTTCCGCAAAGTCCATTAGTTTTAAAATAATAATTATTTAAACCACCTTCATGACTTTGCTTTTGCATAAAAAGCAAAGTTAAACATAACATAAATTGGAATCATGGGCACAATAAATCAAATTTTGGTTTCAAAGTTATATGTGAGAAATGAGGGCTAATTAGGCTGAAATCGTTGAACAGGCATGTTTGCTCATAACTAGAAATGGGCCAAAAAAAATTCAAAAATATTGGCCACGTTAGACTTTAAATCAAATTATCTTCAACTCGTGCATATATGTAAGTTTTTCCATTTAGAGCATCCATTTCAAAGATCTGTGCAATGCGATAAAGTGTAATTTTTCTCCGAAGCCTCGCAAATGGTCGTTTTTAGGGTTTTGTAGTAAAAACAAAACCCTTATCAAATCGGTCATGCGTCTGCCTGTCTGTCTGTCCATGAAATATCTCACGAACCATAAAAAGCAAAGTCATAAAGGTGGTTTAAATAATTATTATTTTAAAATTCATGGACTTTGCGGATTAAAAGCTTTTAACCTTTTTTGTAACATAAAACGTAAACCTGGGGTATTACCTATTATGAATTAGACTAAAACAAGTCATAAATTCGAATAAAAAAATTATGAATTTGTCTAAAAAAAATTGTGAATTTGACTTGACTTTGATTTTGAATTGAAAAAAAAACATAATGTGAAATTGACTTAAAAAAAAAAAATATCAATTAACTTGAAAGTATTGAGTTTGATTTGAAAAAGTATGAATTTGCTCCGAAAATGGCGAATATTGTATGTTAAAAAAACGCTGTCTTTAGTCAAAATTATCTAGACTGAATGCTATTCATTTATCGAGTAAGCAAATCAAATATAATCACCATTACCAAAGAAAAATCATATAGCAAACTATCTACTGAATTGCGGTTTAACGTTTAAAGCATACAAACTTTATTGATCCTGCATTGCCTTAGCACCCAATTCAAATGCTCCAATTTGCAAAATGTTAACTATACCGTACAAATCTAAATAGTTACTTTCAAATAACCATTTAATCCTTACAATACCCATTTCGCCATCATCGTTTCTTGCATCATTTCCATTTCCGATTCCGGAAAACTATACTTCAATGGAAGAGTCCTGTCCACCGGTGTAATAGCGAACGCAGTCGTCTTTGTACAGTAGTCCTATGCTTTAACATTCAATCCTTTTCATTCGTTTCTCGCTTGAAGGATCAAGGGAAAGAATACAGAAAGGCATGGCATAGTAAGAATGAACAAAACGACGAGAAAACGAATAAGGATTTTCGGCTGATATGCAAACAAAATCCTCTTCTGTGAATTATTTATGGAGTTTATGTTTTCCACCCGCCGCGCCCCCGCCGTCCATTCTGCTAGTATACGAACAAAATACCCCTATAACGGAGACTCGGATGGCCCGTGGAAGTAATGTGGCGTAAGAGGGCGGCGGGTTAACGTCAAAGAGCATGTAAAGGTTGCATGAGCAATAGGTCGGGTAAAGAATACATGAATTGGCCTAGGCAAGGCAGTGTTTGGTGTACGGTACGTCGAATCTCGTGTACAAGCAGAGTTCCGAGTGGCGAGACGAGAACCCAATGAATGAAATATCCCTTTTACTACTGCATATTACATTCGTTCAGGTACAGATCTGCTAGCTGTACACTTATCTGTCCCTTTCTCAGCATTGAATCACGAATAGAGGAGCTAAGGATCTTTTTCTTCATTTTATTTAATTTCTTTTAACCGGCAGGGCAATTCCAAAATGGGTTATTTTATTGAGATTTTTTTTATAGTATCTGGGCTTTTGTCAAGAAGTGGAAACAATATGAGAAAGCTACTGGGCAAGAGATTTTATAAGGAAAGTGCATGGCGTACACCGAATACTTAGATACGCTTCGCTGGTAGAAAAACACTACTAAAGTCCACTAAAACCTACAATTTCCAGGAAATTAATTTCATTGTAACAACCAATGAACGATGTTCGCATGCCTAAAAGAGTAATGAATGGACGACGAGTCGGCGGAGCGAAACTGCCAGGAAGACAGAAAGCTCGTTGGGGGAGCTCAGTATATGTTGACGCCGAGCAACTACTGGGCTTCCAAGATTGCCAGGGCCCGAAGTGAGGCTGTTGCGCCACGATGATGATGATGATGAAATAGCGCCTCCGCGAACTATCCTCCAATCGATAGTGACAGTAACAGAAGCCGTCACATTTGGGGAGAGAAGGATTCATCATCGCGACATATTACCCCAAAAAACACCGACAAGCCCCCTAAAACTTAGAGGAGGGTAGTTATTTCGCATAGATTATCCCCCAATATTGTACTTCGATACAACATATACGAGTATATCCGTACTGCCTAAGCCAATAATGTACCCTATGAGGGGTTCAAAGTGGGTTTCCGCTTAAGGCAATACCAACAAAACGTGTATGGATCATTACAATAGTTTGTCACTGAAAAGCGTAGGTTTGTACCGCACTTACCTAACTTGAGTTGAGGCTCAGATTGAATTTCCGCTTAACGCACTACGAACGCACCGTGAATGTATCATAAACAATAGTTTCTCGCTGAAAACGTGGGTTCATACTGCCTATAAAGAAAATCGATTTGAAGGTTTGACCACCGAGGTTTCCGCTTTAGGCAGTATGAACGTCATGAATGCATCGTAACAATTGTTGCACTCTGAAAAAACGTATGTTCGTACTGCCCATAGTACAAAGTTCACTAAGCGTGGTCTCAGCTTTAGGCAGCACGTACAAAACGGTTGTTAGTTGTAGTACGTTTGAAATACAAGACCCAACTATCATTGAAAACATTAACTTTTGGACCGAGTCCGAGGCGTGTATACCCTAGACCTGTATAGACCTAGTGGGTGATATTAAAACTACCAATTGGCAACAACCATATGCATTAAAAGTGTGTTTCCTATATGATCACTTTGAACTCTGTGTTCTATGTTCATCCAATCGGTTGTTATATATATTCGAACTAACATTTATAGGGGAAGAAGGCGCTAATTCCGTAGAATCTTGCCCATTCTCAAAATCAACTAATTATTCCACACTGCAAACATTTGTCCAAATTTCCAAGTCGCCAGCTTCATTCTATCGAAAGTTATCGTGCGAACGGACAGACGTACAGACATACGGACAGATAGACAGACAGACAAACGGACGAACAGACAGAAGAGAATCTTGCGGATTGCCTCCCTCTATTTGTGGGGTGTTCATTTAAAAAGAAGTCTCTAATATCTGTTATCTTTTTTGGAGGATAACTCAATATGATTATAATTGGCAGAGTCGTAGAATATATCCAATCACATGAAATATTAAATCAATATTCCAAAACCCTATAAACACAGCATTAAAAAAAAACAAAGCCAATTCGAAACCAAAGTCCGGAAAAGGATGCAAATACCAAAACACTCAACCATGTGTTTATTTCACGTTCCAATGCTATCAAATTACAATTTCAAAAAAGCATCGAACAAAGAGAGTGGAAAACGAAATAGAGAAAGGGATTTTCACTTTTTTTGCCAAAACTGACAGTTTGGGATATTTATGTGTCTGGTTCGGGTGAAAAACGAAATGTGAAAAGTTCTATCTCATGACCTGAATAGGAGTATATGCGGGTTATGGGGAGCTGCTTTATCCAATAATTTTATTTTCTATTTCTATTCTCCCTTGACTCTTCCTTCTCCCCCTTCCATCACCCCTCCTTCTTCTTATATTTTCCCAAGTTGTCAAGTATGTACTTTCTTTTGGATAGAAACTTTGCTGTTCTCCACAGAATAGATATGAAAAGTCTCAGTCGTCTATTTTTCCCAATTTGTATCCTTTTTGGTTTTCCTATGAATTTTTCAAGTTCACTATATCAGTACATTCTCCCCATTGGATATGTCCAGGGAGGATGAAAAAGATGATAATAGACGGAAGGTATAGGGATAAAGAATATCGAGTTGTCTTGAGAACGAACCGATTGGATTTCCACAATTCGACGTCTTGCTTTTGTATAAGATTTCCACTTTCGATATTGCGAATTTAGAAAGAAGATTTATTGAATGTAAAATAGATAAAGATAAAGAGATGAAAGATGGGATTGGGAGTTAATTTTTATTTCATATATATTTTTTTTTTGCGATTCGCATTTTTCTTTGTTTGGAAATTCGAGGGGAATTGTTTGTTGAAAAATTGCCGACAAAATTATATTTGACATTTGTTTTGTAGTAGTTATATAAAATTGAATTAATTTTTATCAATTGTGGGTGTTTTCAAATGTTTGGTGCTAAATGTGAACGTGTGCGACTGTAGTTATGAATGAGAGAGCTGTATAATTCATTTGCACCAAGTTGTCAATCTTGAAGTTTGGTATCAAATGCATGAACCAAATTTTAATACATTGCCTACATTTAGGAGAAGATTTTTGTTTAATAATTGTATTCCGGGGGATAGCCGAAGCAGACCACTAATGTTTGGATCCCTTTTCGCCCCCTTCCGGTCATCAGTGATTTCCAGATGTTGACTGATAATTGTCGATCTCTCTCTTCATCACTGAGTCCCGTGTTATTGCTAGCATTTCTTTAAGGCTGAGTTCACTCATGGCTTGCAAACTTATCGTGTGCTTGCCTGTGATCCTCAACCTCGTGCTTGTTAGTGCTGGACATTCGCAGACAATGTGTGCTGCTGCCTCTGCCTCCTCCAGACATAGTCTGCAAACGTCATCGTCCTCGATTTTCATCTTGACCAGATGAACCTTAAAATTGCCATGCCCTGTAAACAACTGAAAACCTTTTTCGCTTCCCTGCCTAAACGGCTGATCATTGCATTCCGAGCTTGTTTGTAAGTGACTAACTCCTGCCACCTTCGTTTACGCATGGAGTTCATCCACTTCCAAACCATCGCTCCAATCATGCCGTTCCCCAAAGAAACTCTAGGTTCTGGTCCAATGAAAGTTGCCGCAGATCCCTGTTTTGCTAGAGCATCCGCCTCCTCATTTCCTGTTGTACCTATGTGTCCTTTTAACCACCTAAGTTTCACCTCATTTTCTAAGGCACACGTGCTGATCTTTCGGACACACTCTAGTACCAATTTGGAGTTTATGTCCGTCTGCTGCAAGCGTCTGATCACTGATTGGTTGTACTGGACGTACAATAAGGATTTTCTTCCCCCGCACTTGACCTTCCAGGAGGTGGTCCAACGCATGCAACAAGCCAAGCATCCCTGCCTGGTATACGGACACATACTCTCCTAGACTAAACGCACAGGCAAGGTTTAACTCTTCAGAGTAAACCCCCCCCCCCCCCCCCCCCATTCCCGTCCATTGAAAAGCCCTCAGTAAAAATACTGATGTAATTGTACATAAACTCATTGTGTATGTTTCCATCCGCAATGTGAGTCTTGTGTAGTCTTTCAAGTACTCTACGTCTGCTCATGCATTCTACCGGCATTAGAGTCTCCCTGACCTCATCATGTACAATGTGTAGGATGCTCTTATGACCGCTACTACAATAGTTCCAAAGTGATGATACATGGCATTCCTTTCCATGCGTATTGCCGAAATCGCCGCCAATTTCTTTATAAATAAGTCCAGCGGCGGCAGTCCTAGCAATGCCTCCATTGCTCGCGTTGGTGTGGTGCGCATTACACCAAATATGCTTACGCAAGCTATCCTCTGTACCCCATCTAGCTTTCACTTTGTGGTTTTCTCCATGGCTTTTAGCCACCATACCACTGATGCGTAGGCTAGAATGGGCTTTACCATTATTGTGTAAATCCAGTGTGCCGCTTTAAGTAAAATTCTCCACCTACAAGCACACACTCTCTTACATTGATGCAAAATCCTTTTCGCTTTTTGGATCTTCTCATCAACGTGAACATTTAGATTCGCATCTAAGGTAACCCCTAGCCTAGATGCTTCACTTACTTGGAAACTTAATTTCCGAACCAAAAAGCGAAGGAGTTATCTATGTCTTTCCTCTTACCGAGTAAAAATCATAGTGTTTGATTTACTAGCGTTTATGGTCAACTCTTGCTCATTATATTGTACCATTCTTCGGTTACTCTGAGAGCCTGTCCCATGCAACCTAGAATTGTGCCCAAGAACTTACCAGTAACCGTAACAGCCAAGTCATCTGCGTATCTTACAGTGTGTACGACCATCGAGTCCAGATTCCAGAGAAGACTGTCTACGGTGATGTTCCTCAGTAGAGGCGAAAGAACACCTCCTTGTGGGCATCCGCGGACTATCTTACCCCGTATTCTGGCACATCCACTGCTAAGATTTATCGCCCTGCTTAAGCATAGATTCGATCCACTTAATTATAATAGAATCAACCCCCCGCTCAGTTAGGGGGTTCCTTAATTTGGTAAAGGAAATTTTATCATAAGCACCCTCTATCTCCATAAAAGCAGACATAGCGATCCTACCATTATTAATCTCTCTCTCTGCAACTCTAACAAGTTCGTGTAGAGCGGTTTCCGTAGATCTGCCTGCTCTACATATAAGCATGTTGGCACCTACTCAGAGGACTATACATTAGCGTGGTGTTCTCCGGGTAGTCCACCAACACCCTTTCCATTGTTTTCAAGAGGAATGATGTAAGGCTAACCGGCCTGAAAGAATTTGCCTCCCCCAATGCCTTCGGGCATTGAAAGCCTGTTGAAAGACAGGCGACGAATATGTTCCGAATCCTATAGTGGAGTGCTCATGCCCCACTGTAATAGTGCCGGGAATATTGCGTCCCTTCCAGCCGTTTTAAATGGTGCAAATAAGTTTACAGCACTTTTGACACCATTTAGAGTTACGAGTATTATCCTCTAAGCTTCTTGACGACTCCCCCACCAGCCTCTTTGTTAGTTTGGGCCAATGGTTGGTTTAACTTGAAACTTCCAGGAAAATGTATCGCCATCAGCGACTGCAACGTTTCTTTCACTGTTTCTGTCATGGTAGCATCAACTTTGCGTATCAGCCCCATCTTCGAAGCAGTGTCTTTCGATATCATCTTCTGTAATCTGCATACTTCCGACATATCTTTCATGCTAGAGCGAGTTCCCTCCACGTATTTCGTTTCTGAAGACGTAAGATTCTTTTCAGCTCTCTGTTTTTATCCTTGTATAGTTCCCAAGAGTGAGAGTCTCTCTTCCTTATGTAACGAATAAAGGCTTTCCTTGTCTCTCTTTTCATAGACTCCAGTTCCCTACTCCACCATGGTGTTGGGTCCTTTTCATCCACTACTGTGGTAGCGTGATTTTTGTTTACTTTTCCGTTGAAGTAATTAATACAGGACTGGCAGGCAACTGTATCATTCTTCCTTGTGGATTTCCCAGCCCTCTTCATCAGCAGAAATTGAGAGTAATCTCTCGATTTCGACTATGTATAATGGAAACAAATACTCGTACATTTCAACTTAAATGTTTTCCCTATAAGAACCCTCTCAACTAATGACCGTGTCAAGATGTTTCCAACGGCATTAATTCTTCTCAAAAAAGTCCAATCCGCCTCAGGAAGCAACTAGCATTACTTTCGAAACATTGTATACTTCAAGTATTCTCTATTCAAAGCGCTCCAGATTCTCCAAATAAATTGTACACATATTTTATACATTTGTTTTTCTGGGCATGCACCATTTGACAGCTTCAAGGCAAATTTGCTGCATAACAAGCTTCGTTGGCCTCTTCCATCCGCTGCTTAAGCCCGAAAAGAGGACGTTTCGCGTTCGTGTACTTGAGATACATATTCACATGGCGTATGTAGTACTTTCAATTGAATCTTGAAAATTTCGAAATACGTATTTTATTCCCCAAGAACAAAGAAAATTCGTAGCAACTATAGAGAACGTAAAGAACTAAGTCAAGTTTGTGAAAATTGTAACATACTCGTAATGAGACTACACCCGATTCGGAAAATGCTCAAGGAGGATCTTTACTCTTTAGGGGAGGAAAAAAAAAGATGCAAAAGAATGCAGCAAAAGACTTTGGAAGCATTATACATTTCTTTTTTCTGCAAGGTGTGTGTTCTCATGCTTTTCACTTAATGTTCACTTTCAGATATTGTTCAGTCACGCGAACATAAGAAGCTTAAAGGTACATCAGCAGCTAGCGTATTATCTTCTTTGAGACTCTGGAAAAGTTTCAAGCGAAATCTAGTTCAGGGCTAAGAACAAATTTCTTGATTTCATATATGTACATATATACGTAATCAAGATGACTACACCTACTTATGAGACAGGGGTGGTACGAGCTGTACTCATTGCCATTGGTGTTTAGTTAGTGCCGTTTGTGTCCTTGGTTCTCCTTTGATGTGCCATATCTCATGTGAATCAGTACAACGAATTTATGCGAATAAAATTTGAATACAAAGACGTTCATATTTGTATTTAAGTATTATCTATTTATATTTTCAGCAGATAAATGTGTGGTGGATGAAAACACTTCCAAGGATTGAAATACTTTTGAAGTTTGAATATATGGTGATTTAGAATAACCAGTGCCGCGGTAGCATGATCTCGATGGGTAGAGCGTCGATGCCAGTTTAGCTACCAAACCTGCCATCATGTCTGAACGGCAGGTTTGATATTTGGCCTGGCATTACGCTTAAAAATCCTTAAATAAGATTCTGTCTCCATTCAACCCGCCTCGGTGCAGAGTTCGAATAGTCACTGTCTTAGTGACCATAGTCACCATACACTGTCGAACTCGAACACGAACCTAGTACAAGTGGACCGGTTTTCTTCACACCTATGTGAAGTGTATGTGTGTGTCAGAGGACATTTGTACCAGGTTCGTGTTCGAGTTCGACAGTGTATGGTGACACTTACTTGATAGCAAGCCTCTCTATCATCAAGCTACCGCGGCTAACTATCCCCAAAGCGGATTCGAAATGCGAATGTGGGTAGAGCTTCTTGAAAGTGGAGCCCCAGAAATATCCAGTGATAAATTTTAAGGAACTATATTCGCGATTTCGGAGATTAGTTTCGAACATGTGCACGTGTCGCAGGCTTTTGCCGAAATACATATGTCATTCCGTGAAATTGGCCGGGGAAGCCGTAAAAAACGAATGCCCGCTTTAGGAGCTACACAAACGTTCCGACCACCTAATGCCTGGCATTGCGTTGCGCGGAACGAAATGCAATGAAAAGTGCACCATCGAAATCTATTTCGCTCCAGGGAAATATATTCCGGAGTCCGACACCAGTCGTCAATGTAATACTAATAGGCCAGCTGTTTGGTAGACGTCACAAACATACATATGTCGACGTTGACACTAAACATTTGGTTCATTACACGACATTAGACATTTGAACTACGTTACATAAAATAAAAATATAGTTTTCCGCCAAAACATTACATCTAGGATTCGCAATCAGACACAGAGTTTGCCAAATATCGAAACGTCAAACTTTCCGCTCTTATTCGTAGTGTATTGTAGCTTGCAAGGTTGCAAAAGTCAATTCGCAGCAAAACAAAAGAATGTCATCTAATTCCGCTTATGAACACAATACCATAGAGCGCATGGGCGCATCACCATCTCTAGCATCTCCAATGAAGAAGAAGACACAGGAAGTAGTCATATCGAAAAATTTGGGAACCATTCGCCTATATGTGGTTGTCACACGACAACTATTACATTTTAACAAATGGCGTAGGTGATTATATTTTTGGGGACTGGAAAAATTTGGTGCGAGTTACGAAATTTATTAGGCCGGCCGCATCTTGGACGTAGGCAGGGCAGCGCGCACATAGCATTGTTGTTGTAACAATTGTCAAAATCGGAATTTACAACAACAATACCATGTGCGCGCTGCGCTGCGCTGCCCTGCCCTGCCTACGTCCAAGATGCGGCCGGCCTTATTGTTGCAAGTATGAATATTGTTTAACGTTCGCAACAGACGATCGATCAAACCTCCATCGAACCACATGAACTTCATAGGACGTGCTGAATGAAATTTTCATCACTTCCACTTTTTTATAAATGTTTTTAGGGCAGATGCAGTCGCTATGGTGCTCAGTTTATTTTATATTAATAAATTCGCTACAGAAATTGTACCGAACCGTTCGTCACTACACGCAATTGAGAAAGTAGTTTCACACTACAGGCGAAATCACTTGATTTGGCGGGTTATGTGAACAGCAAAATCACATTTGTATGGATCTCACATTTTCATACAAAATTATCTGACCAGATTTGGCCCTTTCTAATTAATTGACCATTAGTAAAAACAAAACTTTCCCACTTTCTTTCACCCACACATCACACTTTAAACGCTACCACTGAAACAAAAGTAAATCAGCTGATAACCCACGTGGGCAGCTTTTATTTTCATTTGATGGCTGATGGACCGCGAGCAAAAACATTTAGTTTCCGAAAAAGATCTTTACACTATAGAAATTTGAAATACATAGAGCGAAACTACACTAAATTTTGAAAGCAATCAGGGTATTTACCTGAGAACCGACACTCAACTTTGTCGAGAATTTCATCTGTTTCGCGCAAACTACAACTGCACACAATATTTCAGTGATATTTACAAGATTTTGCACATTGAATCAACTTACTGAGTACACTAAATCGACACTGAAACATTAATTTACAGTTCCGGTGGCAATTACAATTAAACTAACCGCGTTTTCACTCAAAAATCAATAAATTTTCACTGATATCACACAATTGGATTTCAATCAGCACGAAAATGTGTGCGTTCAGAAGGAACTGAGCAACTTCCGCTCAGCGAACATGTTCAGAACGAGCGGGTTCAGAAGTGACTGAGCAACTTCTGCTCGGGTGAGCATGATCAAATTTCACCGAGCAAGAAATATTTCTGCTCACTGATCAGTGCTCAGGTTCTTCTTCTTCTTTTCAACCTCACGCTCATGTTGCAAGTTTCCGAGTTTTGACAGTTATCAAATTGGTTGTTGTGTTTTCGCCGTTTTCGGCTTCTAGTTCTTTGGTTTTCGGGTGCTTTTGAACTTGTTTTCTCGTTGTTCGTGATTTTTGTAATGGACAGCGTGGGATTCATGTATTTTCCACTTTTCGGCACTTGACGTCTAAAATTATCATCGTCAGCTTTCAGCTGGTCGATTGGTCAGCTGGTGAAGTAGCGTTCAGCAGGTGCAGACTGCAAACCGAGCAGCTCCGGAGCTGCTCGCGAGCAGTTGCGGAGCTGCTCGCGAGCGGTTTCTGCTCTTTTGCCACCTTCTGAACGCACTCAATGACGTCTAGAATTGTCATCAAAAGTAAAAACAGCTGATGGTAGCCAAAAAAAGAAAACAACAGTTTGGTTCCCAACACATACAGCACACACATACGTTGGTCTCCATCCTCTTCTTTTGTATATCAATGAGCATCTCTATGCCTTGTTGACGTTTCGATGGGATATCTACTTTTCGGACGTGAAGTTGCTAGCATGCGGCATCATTAGTTCGATCATATGAAATCTGTCCGCGACGTGTAATCTAGACATTTCTTTCATTTCATTCATTATCGAACTGTCTCGAGGTGGCGAGAACGTTTTTGCCACCGGTGCCGTGAGCTGGTGTGCGTGTGATAGAGGTTGTGTCAGCGGGGCTGACTGTTAAGAACGGACGGGAACGATAGTGAACTGGTACGCGAGTGACAGTGTCAGCGGAGGCTGTCGACCTACAAAAGTTTTTTTTTGCTGTTTCGAGTGCAGAGCAATCGGGCTGTAAGTGTACACTACACGGGGCTGCTGTGTCTGCGGAGATTATCCGTCAACGATCACGTCTGCGCTGACATCTAGTATCCGGTGAGTCCGTTCCTGTCTTTTCCTTTCTGTCAATAATTAATGAGCCCGAGGAGTGCACCCGCCATTGCTGGACTGCGAATGCACCTGTTTTGGCTACTCGTACACCGACGGGTCCCAAAGGAGGGACCAGTCAGCGTGAAGCTCCATTGGGAAATTCTTCATATAGCATTGCTTCCAGTGCTAGAACTTAGGACGAACCTGGTTCTAGCCGACAAATGCGTACATTTGGAAGTACGGCACACAGTGCCAGGACTTTGGCCCTAGCAGAGAAGTGCGATCATCGAGTACGGCTACACCAAACGCCATGGCTGCGGAAAAACCTGGCCCGAGCAATGCAGTGAATAACATCCACTCTCATCAGATCGTCGCTTCTGGTGATTCCTCTGGCACGAAAGCGAATTCCTGTGGTGCGTCGACTTCCACCAGGGCAATGGGCAATCTCGGCCCGCATTTCTAATGCGGTAGCGTCAACATCCACTAGGGCTTTGGTCGAGCCTGGCTCGAGTAGGGGCACATCAGCGATTCCGGGGGGAGGAGCCAACACCTGATTCCGTCGCAAGCCCGTTTTCGGGACAGGAGGAATGCTTTTCGTGTTCGAGATTTTCTATCAAGCATTGAAGAGGAACACCGCACCGAAAAGCAGGACGGGGCGCTGCAGCTTATCGCCGGGATTCGTGAAGAACCCGCTATCGCAAAGAGGCAGACGTCCGTCGAGGAACCTACTGATGTTCCTAAAAGGCAAAAAACCTCTGCTCATAGTCCCAGAGACTCAGTTCCCTCCTATGCAGATGCGGTGAGGCACCGGACTGAACTTTCGGTACTTAATCAAAATAGAACCGATGGGCATATCTCGCTGAACAAATGGAAGTTGATCGAGGGTAAACCATATGCTTCCGAGGTGTAAAGGAGGCCAATTCGTTGCCACTCCCAGTATGCAAGGACGGGGGTTGGTTAGAGGGCCGTGTTAAAATTGTGAAGTTTGCGCACGACCTATTCAGGTACGCCTTGAATATAGTGCGGGGGAAATCTGGCTGGGCACTAAATTGGAAGCTGTGGCGAGGGATCAGATCCCGTCACGACCCAGAGCCCACCTAAACTGTACCGACATTCCAAACCTGACACTTAATCTTCAATCGACTCCCGAACTGTAATACGATATCGCCATTAATTAGTTAATCCTTCAAATGTTCCCCCTTATATATTATAAGCACGTAAATCGTAGTCCTAATTAGCTACACAAGTGCTTCAGCAACTTACATCCTCTCTTCGTTCATACTGAAAACCTCACGTTCTCAACAACCAAATCAAAACCAAAGCCTTCCAACAATCTCAAGATCCAATATAGCTCTCCTTACCTCCTTACACATTGCATCCTCTCAATCTCGTTTAGATATCCTTCTTTTTTTTTTCTTTTAAAGGGACATCATAATAATAAACGAGTACATGGATGCATTGAAGCTAGTTAATGCATTCCCACCGGATAGGGGATACCAATGCAATGAAACATCCCACTACATAGCGGAGGAGCGGTTCGTATGGAAGCATTCAAACAAAAGGAGTGAAGCAACAAGTTCCTATTTAGAGCCTTCACTATACATACGAGTATATGTTGGACGAGTTTTATGTGTTTACATTATGGCTTTCCGTTGTTTTCCTTGTGTTTTCTGTTACACTTTTCACTCCCTTAGTTTTTAACATATTCTTCGCTACTGCACTGTATCCGCCTTATTTTTTGTTTTTGTCAGTAGTCCTTTTGCGAAAAACGTAAACATACTTATATGGATTCGATGATGCGGAAAACTTGTAACAATGAAAGCATTATGTGATACAATAAGTGCATGCATCAAGAATGTCGATAAAGACGATGCCCGCAGAGACATGGGAAAAATAATGGTATTAGACCAAATGGAATTTCCCACAGGAAATGTAAAAAACGTAAATCTTAACCCTTTTATAAAGAACCGATTGATCCATTTCACAATGTGTCGCACTACTAGCAGGATGCGTTGCGTGGACATGTTTTGAAAATGTGTTTCTCTGATGAAGATGCTATAGGGCGAAGTTTGAATGATCAACGAGCCGCTAAGTTCGCCAAGTTCAGAAAACATCATCATCAATAAACAACAGTCTTCGATTCTTTCGGGTTTGTCTCCTGTACTGATCTACAGTCCTTAAGCAGACAGAATTTACATGGTAGTATACGAGGGTTTTCACACCGAGTAGACTGCGATCTAAAAGCCTTGTTGATAAGATCTGTCAATCTGTCAAACCAACAAACAGTTGTCTGTGAGATACTACAGAAATGTGCCATGATGGACCACAGCACTACTCAAAATATATTACACTGCTGCTTACACTAAATGAGTTCTATGGAATTTCGTTGAAAATTAGTTTTTTTTTCGATTCCCACTGAAATCTTCTTTTTTTTTTCATTTCAATAAAGGCTCAAGCAATGCCGATACATTTTATGGCAAAGTGTACAATGTACAAGTCTGCAATAATTAACAAGTGAAAATGTGTTATGAGGAGGAGAGGAAAACAAAAACCGGCTTTTTCAGCAAAGACGCAAAAGTCAGGCAATTTGTGTTCTTCCTTAATGCTCGCTTTTGTGAATCCATAAAAAAATACACATTTGCTTTTCGTTTAAGGGTTAACAAATGAACTTATGTGCCCTTTTAGTTGCCAACCTGTAAGGTATAACACACTTTAGTTACTTGTAAGTATCCTGTTCATAGTTTTCCTTGAAGTTCCTGTCACTTCATTCAGTCAATCTAATCAAAGAAAGACATGTACTGTCAGTCAATATGTACTTCTAAAGGACAGGATGAAAAGATCATGGGAAAAAATTTTCCAATGGATGGATTGAAAGACATTACGGAAATGAAAAATGCATGCTTGAGTTCATTTTATAGATGATGATGTATGGATTAATTTGAAAATGTTTGTTGAGATAGTTTTTTAAAGCCTGAAATTTTCGAAAGAGATATGTAACGAAGACTGTACAATTAGCACAGATCTTTAAATCTATGAGCTTAGATGCGCCTTAGTATCATGCAGACGACACTTGAAGTTAACTTACACCTTCACTAAACAGGGGCTTTCTTTTCCTAGAGGTTTGATTTGACGGATCGGATCGGACCTGAATCGGTACAGCACATGAGCTAGGTCCGAAAATCTAGGTCGGCGGACCTACCCCATGTTTGGGAAATGGATTGGGTTAAGCTGATTCACATTTGCAATGTGGCCAATCTTTATTTTAGAAAAACATTTTGTATTGTTTGCGCTCGTTTGGATTTCTTTCAGGATAATATAAAAAAAAAAAATAATATTGACCGTGTTTTAAAAAAAAGTTGTCGTTCAAATTGCCGTTTAGGATCTCCTTTTGTTTTTGATTTTGGCCAATTCTGACTTCAGATTCACTATCAGCGACCTAAACGACCCAATCCTAGTTTTTTTTTTAGCAATATTGGCCGTGTTTATAAAAAAGTGTTGCCACTTTTCACTCGGATCTTATATCACTTTTCGCTCGCATCACCCTAAAACTCTAAAATTTAAAAAAAAATTTTTTTTTTTAAGCGAGCGTTCATGTTTGTGCGACATTGAAAATTGCGATCCCTTAGGCTGTATTCACATAGCGAGCCGAGTGATGCCGAACCGAGCCGGGCGATTCGATGTGATGGGTGTTCACATTGCACGCCGTGCGATGCCGAGCCGAGCGATGGTTTGCGATTTGATGCCGAGCAGAGCGATGGCTTGCGTTGCGATGAAGGCCATGGATGCTCACTGCATGCAATGGTGGAAGGTAGAGGCCAAATTAGTTCAAGGAAGACAATTTTTTAATTTTTAATTTTGTCTTAGAACGTTTTTAGGTACGGTTAACCGTTTTCGAAATATTATCAAAAAAAAAATGTTATTGTTCGTGGTTTTAGTCGAAGGTTATCTGGAAAATAATTACGGTGACCAATTGGACTAACGGCATATTCAGTTGTGTTCAAAGAGGAGTTACTCGCGTAAGTCTTTTGAAAGACCACTCCTCCAGGCATTTCCCGTGGTCCGAATTGAACAAGAATTTGTACGTAGCTTCCTTGACCACACGGTGATATTTTGGTCCTGCTGCAGGTGAGCGTCAGGACAAAAGGAACTCTCTTGACAATAAAATGAAACAGAGACCAGACCTGGTAGACATGGGTATCTCCAGATTCGCGATGATGAGACCGAGACCAATGCAGTAATACGACGGTATTTTGAGTCCTTTGGCCAGGACTGATGCCATTTTGAGTCCTTTAGTGACAAAAGGACATTCATGGCAATGAAATTATATCTAGGCAAGATGAGTATCATATGACTGGGGGTGTTGAGGCGAATGCACTAGACTACTGCTAAGGTTATTTTGAGTCCTTTGTTAAGGGAAAAATTCTTGACAATGAAGTGATATCTATACAAGATATGTAGGTATTATGATTGGGATTCATTAGGCGAATGCACTAGACTACTGTTGAAGGCATTTTGAGTCCTCTGGCCAGGAAAAAGGGCATTCATGTATCCGCCTGGTAGATATGTGTATCTCCTGAGTAGGGGCGCTAAGGACAACATTTCTCAAAGCAAATCATAGATGACTTGAAAGCAAATGGATCAAAATTAAAATGAATTTGCATGGGACGGTCCTAAAGTGCAGATTAACATCATCGCTGTTTCTGTGTCATTATGAATTTTGCTGTTATCTTTCATTTGATTTCTTTTGTGTTTTCTTGTCATTATCTCGAAAACTATTACAGATACGAAAAAAATTGGAACATTTTTTAAGAATTTCATGGTGATCTTTCATTTTGTCTCAGAATGTTTATTACTAGGGATAGTCGTTTTCAAATCATGAAGAGAACAAAAAAGGTAATTTTTGGCAGTTTTTTTTCGAGATTCTGCCGAAAGTTCAGTTCGTATTCACTAGCACTTTCCGTATCATCTTCCTTGATCCCTACCTCGTTTTTTTTTCGTACAGAGCAGAGTAGAGCAGGATAAGCGGCAAAAAAAAAACGCCGTAGAGCAGTTAGAGTAGAAAAGACGAAAACGGAGCATGTCTTTGCTGGGAATGCGTCATGGTTACCCAAATTTCAAGAGTGAACTTAAATCCTTAGTACAGATACAACTGCACAAATTTCCTTTAGGCCGTAAAATCATTTTGTAAGTTTACTACTCCATATAATTACACAAAACGAGCATTTTATTACCAAGAAATGAATTTAATGTGCTTCCCAAACTGTAACGGCTCGAAAACTTCGACACTGCGCCACCTGCATTTCAAAACGTAGACTACTTAACAGAGTAGAATTTTTGCACTAATCTTCTATCCAGAGCAGCTCAGATCAAATTGTTAGTGTAATTGTGTGGAATTAACCTGCTCTGCTCTGCCATGGCTGTTAAAAAGAACGCATCTAATATCTTGGAACATTGGTATCTTTCGTCAACTTTCAACTTGTTAAAATGACGTAATTTTAACGTTTTTTTCGCGAACTGAGCCGCTAAACTCACCCTCGGAGGCTTACCAGACTTCTGATTCTCTTATTCCTGCATTACAAAGAACCGATCGTCAAAGTGTTAGCCTTGTTACTTAACATAACAGAATCCGTTGCTAGCTCCCCAACTACAATATCAACATTCAAGCTTATTTTCAGGTCTTAATGAAATTCACAGTTTTGTGGAAAATGTGCAATTTGCTACGCTTCTCGTAGTCGCGATATTGAAATATTTATCGATTTCCACAGTCGCTTCACCTCCCAGTAACCTGTTAGGCCACCCTTTTAAACTTCCCAAAAATTATAAATTATTCTGTTTATTTCTCACACCCCTGCTCGGCTTGTTGATTCGTTGCCAAGCTAGGCGTTCCTATCGGATTCTTTACGTCGTGGCCATCATTATTGTGTTCTGACTCTGGAGCAAGTTCAAAACGGATTACGAGTCACTTGTGCTGTGCCTTCCTGCAAATGAAAGTTTAATAGTTTTAGCAAATAATGTCCCTTTCCGGTCGTAGCCCCTCCGAGTAATCCTAAGCTTGCTCACGATTCATGGCAAATGAACATTGCATACTCGTGGACTT
Source organism: Chloromyia formosa (assembly GCA_964017055.1). Lineage (NCBI taxonomy): Eukaryota > Metazoa > Arthropoda > Insecta > Diptera > Stratiomyidae > Chloromyia > Chloromyia formosa. The sequence goes on along the minus strand of OZ024816.1, from coordinate 21,914,678 downwards.
TCAAAACTGCAACTCCCCGCAGTCCTCTTTAGCCCACGACCCTGTACATATATAACATATATCAAGGTTCGCCCACAATCCTGTTCTGGGATGGCTATGTTTGCATTGATTTTACATAAAATGGACGGCTATGTGGCTCTTGTTCGGGTAGGACGACGAAACTCTGTCTCCCTCTCTCATGAACCCATCATATTCCAATAGATGTCATTCCGAAGCCCATAGGCTTCGAATGGCTGAAGTTGCACACTCATGAACAGATTTTATCAAGATAGACAGATACACATCAATCGGCTGCAATGTTAATTTCAGCTAAAGGATTGCAAATGGTATAGGCACTACATACATATATAAAGTGGTGCAGGACATTATCAGGCGGAAACGTAAATAGGTTACTCATTAATGAATGGCGTGTTGAATCGTCTGGATCTGGTAGACGTTATTCAGCTGTGAACTGTGAGTTGGAATAAACAAAGCGGTGTATGCATTAAGTGCATCAATTTGAATTGATTGGGAACTGAAGTACCTACTCGAAGAAGTAAGAAAAAAAACTAGAACAAAAGACGATAAGGGTACATTGCATTTGCGTTTGGCACGTGTTACTGGAATTGTAACACAAGCATGTGCAGAAAAAATCGCACTTATGCGTATTCCGTGAACACACATATAGAACTTTTCTCTCCAGGCTGTAAACACATCCATGTTACCAAAAAACAGAACCAGCGGCACTTGTCAGATATACGAATTTTTCCGTGTTTATACTGATTTTTCAACCTGTCTCAGAAGCATACGGAATTTATGGGGTTACACGGAATTATACGGATTTTATACGGATTTAACAAAAAAAAAACCTGCTCGATCAACAAGACCAAGATCCGCATCAAATTTCAGTTCAGTGCAGTGTGCAGTGTGATCGGTCAGCTCTATGTCTTTCCTGTCTAACCGCCTTGCTCTTCTCTTCCGGCTTACTTGAAATTATGTGAAAAGCAGTTGATGCGCTTGGTAGCCGTATAGTCTCGGCCACTGCTTTACAATGCTTCATCTAGAGAGACAGAGGTTCAATCCTCGGAGCGTTAATAAAAACTACCTGTGGGTACTACTAGAATTCTCACAGCGCTCCGAGCTCATTAGTATAAAGGTGACGCGGATAGGAGGTGCATGCTAGCAACTGTACCATCCGAAAAATATGCTATCGAAACGTCAACAAGGCATATTAATGCAAGAGATGTTGACGCGCACATGCCCCTGGAGGGGTCAAGGCAATTAACATATTCACAAGTTCAAGATGGTGGAGCACGTGCTAGTGTAGTACAAGTACATAATTAATTTGAAATTTGTTGTGCAGTGCGCACTTTTTTTTAGTTGTTAAACGTAGTGTATGATAGGTTAGGTTGGATCGCATTCTAACATAAATCGCTTAGGTCCATAGCTATACCACGTACTTCCGTTCCGATACGCATTGCATTCCGATGTTAGTCCTTACCAAGAGATCTTTGTTGAGCTCGAAGGATCCTGACTCATTAGCGAAGCTCCAAAGGCCAAACTGAGACCCGCAAGCCCTTACTCCAGAATATTTCCGTAATTCTGAAGTTGTTAGTATTACGCCTGTTTGTGTAGGCCAGCCCATACAGCCTATCGTCTAGTTTCTTCTTGCATGTCTATATTGACATCGGTGGCTCCTTAGCTGTCCCCCAGTAGCTAGTTCATCCGCAATTTCGTTACCTATAACACCGCAGTGGCCCGGCAATCACCGGAATTACACTGTCTTTTCGGTCCCCAATGTTTGGAGGGCTGTCAGACAGTCATACTCTGTTTTGTCTTTCACTTAATGGAAACGGATTGTAGCGTCTTTATAGATGCAACTGCTTCGGCTACTTTGCGAACTTCAAGCACTCCCGCGTGGAGTATCCAACGTTCACCAACTCCAGCTTCCATTTTGGACCTGCCCGTAAATACTGCGATGGCCTTTCTCTGATGTGCCCTGTCTCGCTGAGCTGCCTCATTCCTTATATATACATAGGTCAACCGGGGTAAACCTGACCCCGATTGAAGTTGAGAATGTTCAGAGATAGCGAAGATGCTGTCCTCAACGCACCGGTGATCACCAAGCAACATAGTCTGTGTACTTTCTACATTTTCGGTACATGAATAAAGAATGATTTAAGCAACCACATTAAAAATATAATTTGCTGGACTATGGAACGGGAAATTGTGGGTTCAAATACCGATCAGTGAAAAACAAATTTAAACTTCTTTCACTCTCCCTGTCATTCTTTCTATATATGTGATTACAGATAAACAATTTATCGAATACAAATGCGATGGAAAAAAAATTACAGAAGGCGAAAATACAGCGATAAAAAATACGCGACAGTGAGACTCGAACCCGAAACACTGAGTATTAATTTTTTTCTTGCCGAGTTTATATCTTTCTTATATTGTCCTTATGTCTTTCTTATATCCTTCTTATATCGTTCTTATATATTTCTTATATTATTCTTTAAGCGACATTTAAGCTCAAGCATTACTCTTCTCTAGATATTAAAGAAGTAATTAAGAAAGTTTGTGGCTTGCTGGGTCTACTATCCAGGATCATCCCTATGTATGTTGCATGGATTGACAAAGCTAACTCCGTGTAACCCATATTTGGCAAGTTAAATTTCTGAATTTTAGTTCTCCATGTTAAAAGAACCAATTCAGTTTTTTTTTTTTAATTTGTACTCAATCTTTTGCTGCTTGTCCACATCAGTAACTTGCTGAGAGACATAGCTGCAAGACCTCTTCTTTGCTGCAGTTTTAGCACGGATTTGATATTCATAAAACCCAAGTCCACAGCTCAGCTACTTAAGATTATGCATTGTTCTGCGCATAAGGTCATTTGTGATTGTGACCAGTTATTCGAGAAGGAATTTTTTGTGTGTATATTTCTGCAACTGTCACTCTGCACAAAAATTGCTGTAGGAACGAAGTAAAGTAGTCAATCTTTTGTATTTGACTTATGACTCAAATCAGATAGGACACAGTAGGATATCTCTCGTATGCACGACTACAAGTTTAGCAGGGTTTTTCTACAACCTAGGCAGGTCAAACTTGTTTTACCCAACATTCTCTTCTCAGGTAATTGAAGCTATGGTAGGTGCCTGGTGGACCGAGAACGTACAACGGGTTTTATTTTGAATCAGCCAACAAAACGCTACGTACAGGGAAATATAAATGGTAAAATGATCTATATAAACAAAACACTCCCGGTTACATATATTGCAAAGTCTCTGAGCTATATAATATACCTTGGTTCCTTTTCTTGTTATCGAAGTGGGCTTCAACAACGTCATATCGGCAGCTACCACGAATGCGCCGCTGTCGAGTCCGGGTTTATACGACTCACTCTGCGAGCTTTCTAGCTTCATGTTTATAACTATTGTATTTGCACCAATCTTGGTTCATCGACCGGACGTAGACAGGTGTGTCTACTGCATCCTGTGACTCCTTCATTGGAACTAGGCGCTCAACAGGCTGCACTCAGACCTAGAGGGGATGCGGACGACATTGTCATTGATATCTCGGGCAAGTCTCCCGCGATTCTTAGTGAAATTATGCAGAATTTTTTCTAATAATCCAAGTAATCCAACTTGTCCTGTTCAGCAGGACACCCACTCTACCTTCAATCGTACCGCCATCATGGTGAGGAGGCTAGTCGTTAGTGACAAAGCCAAGTTTCTGAAACTTATCCTGAATAAGAAGTAATCCTGGAGGGCGAATATGCTCGAGTAGGAAGGCTATACGCCTGAAGTGAAGGCTGTGACCATAATGTGGTAGACAGCACTCAATATAGCGTCATACAGGACGCTATTGTAAAATGCTCAAAGATTAACTTTTATTGCCATCATTGGTGCTCTCAAGACCACACAAACAGCTGCACTTAGTTTACTGCTAAATTTGCTCCCTCTCGACACCTTAGCTGAACAATTGGGTGCAATTACGGCTATCCGCTTTCGTGATATACTCGTAGATCAGTGGGCAGAGTCTTCCTTTGAATCGCAAAGCGTTGAACTTATGGGGTGTTCTAGCACGACGGCTTTTTTAACCTACCCTAAATAAATAACGATTGAAATTGTTGGTGTGGGGTTTTTTTACAGAGGGACCTTCTGTTCATTTTATTTTAATTGTTTTTTATTTTTTTCAAGTATATTTTACTTACCTTCTCGCACATCCTTGTATGGATCCTCCACATGCTTCTCATTATAAATCACCGAATGGAATTCATCTTCATCATGGGTTCGATTTGGAAAATAATGTTTGGCATTTTCCACGTAATAAGCATCCCGTTCGGTTACAATTTTACCCTCAAACACACCATTTATTATAGAACCGAAAACATAACTATTTCGATCACCTATCACGTCACCTTCGTAAATGTGTGATGTGTCAAATGGAACTGGACCATCTGTGCTATGGACCTGTAACGAAAAAAAAGTGGAAAGGCAATGTAATTTTTGACAAAATCAACTTTTTTATACGAGTATTTAATGATTACGAGGGGAACAGAGGCCCAAGGTTCGATGTCGGGCTGTCGAGTCACGATGATGATTATGAAAGAGAAATTCTAATTTGACAGACAGTAAGAGTCCATCGTGTATGCATTATAACAATAACTCAGTACAGAAAAGGCAAGGTTCGTACTGCCGTCGAAGATACTAACCTCTGTTTTTCGTGCGAAATCTCATACAACTCCTCTCTCAATTGCCCTAACCCCTTGTTCCATGTGGCCCAGTTGACGTTTCTCGGCATAAACTGGTTTCGGAGAATGCAGTTGCCAGTATGCACCTCCTGCTCATCCATGGCCACGAACGTCGTCGTGGACGGGATTCGAGCCCGAAACGCCGGTAGTCAAACATGAGACTGATGCCTCAACACACTGCGCTACCGGTCGCCCCAAATCTCATACAAAAACTGTCAAAAATCCGGTTTGTACGAAAATTTTCGCCTTTTTCGGTACTCGGTTCTACGCACGAAAATCCCATACACAGACAAAAGTCTCCACACTATTGTGGGTAATTTCCACGCGAAAACAATTACTTTGCACTTTATTTCGTATGGAAACCGGTCATTCATTACAGTGGTGATCGCTCTCTTTTGAGTGAGAAGGGGAAATTCAAAGTTCGTGTAGAGCACCGCGTTTATTTTGTGTGGAAGTTTCCACAGTCACTTTTTCGTGGGAGAGATAAGTGCGACATTGGCGCATGAAAAGGTTAGTATGTACTAAACTTTAAGTGAAAATCCATTCTATCGCACCCCCATCATTTCTTTGATTTTCCCTTTAGGCAGCATGAACCGTTTATTGGTAAGCTCTTACATCGGAAGCCTACTCTGGGCCAACTTGGATTAAATGCTTTAGGCAGTACGACCCTACTGTACTCGTGTTATAGTATAATGTACATATGTACGCAATACACCACTGACAATGAACCTTTTTCATACAAAAATTTGTGAATTTAATGGATTTTCTAATTGTGGAGAGTGATATGTAGATTTTTATTTGTGTAGTTGTCATCGTGAGTAACCCATTTAAAAGGGGGAATTAGCTTCACAGTCCAAAAAAATGCACCTTCAAATTTCTCCTTACATCTTTCAAAGAAACAATTATTTTACTCACCTCTAACTTATCACTAAATGTATTTAAATCACGTTTTAACCTAAGATGGAAATCTCTTCCGTGTGCCTTAAATTTTAAATGTACGTGATGATCTTTGGTTACTGATCGCTTAGCCCTACTGTGACTAGCGTGCAGATGTCTATCGTCATAGCTAAGTTTCTCGAAGTGCGATATGTATTGATTGAGCCGCTGGAATCCTGCAATGAAACAAAGAAAAAAACAGTAAGTAAAAATGTATCTAACAGTGAACAAAATAAAAAAAAAATTAAATGGAAACAAGTTTCAAGTGTTTCAAGGTATTTGGTTTTTCTTAATACCACATTCATGTACATGGTATGAATTGTAGTAAACAAGTATGTACTCGTATCATTGAAGCGTCATATATGGATTCTAGAATTCTTATTTATCTATTTCATGAACTATTCAACATATGCAAGACTGTTAAACTACTAACGAGCCATTGCAAAAAGCTCTACGAAAAGAGGTTTCATGGTATGTCAGTATGTATACCATTTGAATTTGTAGTGATATAAACGAATACTGTTTGCGTTTTCATCCGAAACACTTGCCGCTTTTTTAAAACGTGTATTTTTTATGAACTATACGTATTTATTCCCGAGAATATTTTTTACATGTGTAAGCAAAAAATGCAAATATCTGTCAATTTGTAACAGCTTTGTTACAAGCCTTTGTTGAGGACCGTAGCCTTTCGGACACCTAAATGTCAAAACCTCCTTATCAAGTGACAGTGTTGACGTGGTCTGGATAGTAATGGTTGGGTGGAAGGCGTCACTTTCTGCCTTGCTTGAATTCAAAATCAGATAATCACGCCCGAGTTACAAACCGATATATGACTCGAAATTAAAAAATAAGATGGTCACCGATGGTCACTGATCCGAAAAGCTTACATTCAATCCAGGTTATAAATGAGAAGTCTCGACTTCCCAAATAAGAAAAACGGGTTTTACCGGAACTCTTCAGCACCGACGATTTTTACGATTTTTGCTCCAACTAAAGTTTCGATAAAAAATAATCGAAATTGAAATACGATAATTATAATCCAACAGCTGATTTTTTTAATGGGTTTATCTACAGTGGTCCTAAGAGTCTGAAAACAAGTTCGCAGCAGAAGACGGGAGTATTTTTTCGTCAGTTATTTATGGTCATGTGGGGAGTTATACATCAAAGAACATGTCCAGTACATTTCATTTCTGGTGTCTTTATCTTAATAGAAGTCCTGACAACGGAGTAAGCGTGGGATTGGAACGATTTTCGGCCAAACTACTCAACCGATTTCAGTATAAAACACTAAATCTCAAGATTTGCATAATTATGAGTAGACGATGCGACGTCATTCAGATTCTTGAAATTAATCTTGGTTTGCTTTAAGATCATGATTAAAATTAAAAAGCGAAGAAACATTCGCTCAAATCTTTGCTTCCACTGTCTTCCCATTTCTCATAATTCGATGTACAGTCGAGAACGAATAAATGCAAAACGCTTAAGTGCAAAAACCGCATTAGTGCAATATGTATAAAAGCCCGGTGACTTTTAACCTATAGAAAGATAAGGTTCGAAAGTCCACCACCAAGCCTTCGCTTAATCGTTTATCCAAAACAAAATCCCAACACCTCGCAATCGGATAAAAGTTTCTCCGAAACAAAACCCAACAACATGTCTCCAGTTGAAGTTGATCCAAAACAAAAACTCAAGATGCGTTCCATTCTTTTTGACTTGGTAATTTAACGAACGTATGAGAAAACGAAAATATTTATCGTTCAGTTTACCGCTTGAATAAGCTCATGTCCCTGTTAGTTATCGGGCAGTTTAACGTAACATTGAGAAAACGGGCCTTATTCTACAAACGTTTGAATTCTTTGCGATAACATAAGGGGTATATAGAAGATAGCTATGATTTTATAACGGGAATGGTACCACCCTTGAGTCCGGATGATAAATTGAATTGAAATCGTAAATAGAATGATTCGAGTACAGTCCGGGTCTAGTCCGTTAAATTTAATCTACAAAGATTTTCTTCAGGTTTGTACATTTGTAGCCAAACCACTCACAACCGATTCTAGTAAAAAAGTCAATTTAAAATAAAGTAATTTGTCAAATGTTATTTGTAACACAACATACAAGAAGTACGTAAGACATCAGTAGAAAAAGAATGTTACACAGGAGGAGATGACAGGGAATTGGCGCCACTGCTTCTCGCATTGGATGAGATAAGCTAGACGGGCAGCATAAGACGAGGAGAGGCAAAGATGCTTTGAACGCAAATATTTTTTTTTTCGTAAAATACACAAATGACTTAAAAATCGTAGTTTCATTAAAGCTTGGCAGTTTACCTACTGCACATATGGGAGAAGCCGAAAGAGCGCTGGTCTTATATGTACTTGTTCACCGGTTTGAACAAAACAAGACTGTACAAACAGCCATAATCGCAGCGGGATTCGAACCCGCGAACCGGCCGGTTAAAACGAATAAGGAATTCCACACTGTTGAGAAAGAGCGGAACGTAACACGCATTTTAAAACGTTAGTTTCCAACATAACGGTAGATTTGGCTATAACTAAAAATGAAAAAGACATTTCCTTTTTGTCGTTATGTCCGATATCTTTGTTAGTATATAGGGCTGTGACATGACTAGAGGGAGGGCATAGATTCCGAGAAGGGAGCCATCGGCTTGAACCGAGACATTGTGTCATCGGAACAGTTTGGAAAGGTTCCAGGAGACAGGACAATCTACAAGAAGACAAGATCAGGGCCGACCAAGAAGCAACATCTTGCAGCGAGGACCGATTTATACGCTTAAACGCTCTCAGAAATCGTCGAAACATGGCATCTACCAAACTAAGAGACCTCAGATACCCCACAGGAACCGTTATTTTCAAACAAACCGTTCGTAGTCGTTTGAGGGAAAAGTGGCCGGCTTTTCACGTATCCGGTAAAAGTACAGTAATTAACAAGAAAGCACCAAATTGCCCGACATCGGTTTGCCAGGAGCCCTATACCATGTGCCCTTCAACCCAAATCACCTTTGGCGGTGGATTCATTATCGTGTGGGGCGCTTTTTCCCTAAATGACTAAAGCGATTTACTTGCGATCGCTAATGGCAATGTACAGCTCAGCGATATATCAACGAAGTGCTAAGCCGACTTCGGGCTGTCGCGCCACGATGATGACTTTGCAATTTCCCAGGCCACGTACGAGATTATCTAAAGAAACATCTAAAGCTCGGGAAGTTGACTTCAGCTGCATTTTTTTGTTTGCACAGAGCAGAGTAGGATAAGTGACACAAAAACGCTATAAAGTAGCGAATACGAAAACGGGATATGAATTTGGTAGGAGTCTGTCTTGGTTTAGTTAGGCATTCAAACTCAACTCAAATTTCAAGAGGAAACTTAAATCCTGAGTACTAATACAATCGGACAAATTTCCTTTAGGCAGCAAAATCATTTTGTATGTTTATTATTCCATAATAATTAAACCAAACGAACATTTTATTGACAGGAAATGAATTTTATGTGCATCCCAAACTGTAAACTGTTCGAAAACTTCGACATCTGCGCCGCCTGCATTTCAAAACGCAAACTCTCTCAATTGCCCTAACCCCTTGTGGGACATAGCGCGTCAACTGTTCCATGTGGTCCAGTTGACGTTTCGTCGGCATAAACTGGTTTCGAAGAATGCTCCTCCTGCACATCCATGGCCATGAACGTCGTCATGGACGGGATTCGAACCCGATACGCCGGTAGTTAAACATGAGACTGATGCCTCAACACACTGCGCTATCGGTCGGCCTGCAGACTAATTAACAGAGTAGAATTCTTACACTAACATTCTATTCAAACCCAGAGCAGCCCAGATCAAATTTTTAGTGGAATTGTCTGGTCTTAACTTGCTCTGCTCCGCATGGCTATTAAAAAAAGCACCCTTCAATAACTACACAAAGTCATAACGAAGAATAGCATATGCCAACGACATATCCTCAAGCGGCTATTATACAGTCAAACAATTTGACGCGTTTGACATACACTTTTTTCTTTTCAACTCAAAGGTAGTTGCTAGAATACAACAAAAATTAATGTTATTACATATTGTCGAACTTTCAATCAAAAAATGATTGCGTTACACTGTTAGTCAAATATTTAATTGTATAGTGGCCGCTTTAGCAATGTTGTTGCTAACATGCACACTAGAATTCAAGCTTTTACTAGGGCTAATGAACAATGAAGGTCCTACGCCATCTTGATTATTCCTGTTGTATATAAATGAACATGCAAATTATATGCACCAGATGTACGAGACCATACCAGAAATCTATGGTCTCGTCAATCTGGTCTGGCGTGTGATCGAGGTACATACATACTTTCATTCAATAATAGATTAGATACACTTTCCAACATGGACAGTCATGTAACGCGATGAACTGCAAAAATGGTATCATTTATAGAGAAGACCAAAGAAACCTTCATGGACATGTTCCCATTTTATTTTAAGTGCAACTTACAAACATACTGGTATTCTGATACAAATCTTTTCTTGAGGGCATCTCCACTCTCAAGCAAGAAAGATTCGCCTGCTATCTGACATGTATAGTACATATGTACTGACAGTGCACTCCAAATTGGAAAACGATTGAACAAGATTACCGAATGCAAGATAGAAGTAACCTAACCTAATGTAGAAGTAGCAACATTGCGTTCATGGCGAGGAGCATTTTAGTTGGAGAAGTGTATCCAGGTCACAAACAATGTATACAATTAACGTTTAATATAGAATACCAGTTGGAACATACTCTTAAACATTTCCAAGATGAAATTATAGTTATGCTAGCTTCTGGCCTATCTTCGTGCAGTTTATTATGTGCTGAACAGAAAATATCGTATGATAAATGGTTTATATTGAATGGGAACAGATTTTGCAAGGAATGACTTAATTCTGATGTGATGAAAGGCAATTACTGTTCGGCTACAGTTGCGGCTAAGTCGTTCGTAAACTGACCTCAAGGCTGAAATATCTATTGAAACTTCCCTGCCTTATTGCTTTTATCTGGTTTGTAAATGTGGTAATAACAATTTGATATAATGCATTTGAGTATTATATAAGATAGATAAGGATAGGGGCAGTGAGCCAAAAACCCACAAGCAATGCGACCATAGGGTCTATTGTGCTACAGCTCTCGCAAAAACGGCTATTGAGATCAGTGAGAATACCCATTCTGTGCAAGAGACTCCTCAGGGTCGAGTGCCCTGAGAGGAGCCCACATATGATTCTAACCCTGCTTCTGCCAAAGCCCAGCAATTTCAGGATGCGCTTTCGGGAATGACCTGAAATAAACAATTTCGATTGTCTCAGGCCAGGGAGATTTACCCAATGTGCAGCGGTTTCTAAATATTCCTGCTCCCTTACGTATAGTTTTAGCCTTCATAAGGGAATACCACAGAAAGGTTCGATCCGGTCCGGTGAACGCGCTTGCAGAAGCCTTCCTAGCCAGCTCGTCGGCAATTTCGTTACCCAAACTTCCGGCAAGTCCTGGGGCCCAGTAGATGGGGACTTAATTCGAAGTACTAATTCTCTGAAAAGCTTCATATTAGTCTACCACCAGTTTTGATGAAAAACAGAATTTGCTGAGGGCCTTGGAAGCAGCCTGACTATCAGTGAAGATTGCAATACGTCTTCCACGGTAATCTGTTTCTAGACAAAGGATGCAACACATCTCAATTGCGTGAACTTCAGCTTGGAATACTTTAGGGTAGGTACTTCCCCATCGGAAAAGATACTCCAAGGGTCTTACGATACCCGCAATCGTACCTTCTTCGCTTTTGAAGCCATCAGTAAACCATTTGACAGTGCTAGACGGAAGGGAAGAGGGCTTCATATTCCAATCGTCCCTATTCCAAATAGACGTAAAGAGTTGATCGAAACTTTACTTGGTATAGTTGATGGACCACTCTACAATACTAATAGTAGCAGATTTGCCTGCGTTTTAATATTAACATGTGTTGTAATACGAGGGCTGTCTTTTAAGTCTTGCATATAGGAACATTGAGGTTGCCACGAATCAAATGTCACTACTAAATATTAACCTACATCCTTTGTTAACCTAAATCCAAAGTGTTAGTGCGATACGTATAGTGTTACAGCTACAGTGAATTGTCAAAATCGTCGAGTTATCCAAATAATGGAATTGAACCGAGAACATTTTCGCTCAATAATTTTTTACAACTTTCGAAGACAATTATCTCAAAAAGAATGCCTCGCCAAGCTGGTTTCTGTTTTCGCCAATGAAGCACCACACCAGTCGATTATTTTTCTTTGGTATCCAGAATTCAAACGTGGACGGGTGAGTCTTAGCGATGATCCAAGGGCAGGTGCACCAAAAACGGCAGTCACCCAAGAAAACGTCGATGCTATGCGCAAGCTCATCATGAATGATCGTCATGTGACTTATCGCGAGATTGAGGCATCATTGGGGAATTCAAAGACCCCAATTCAACAAATTTTGCATGAAGAACTGTATGTAAAAAAAATAGTTTCTCGATGGATTCTGCATCTATTGACCAAAGTACAGAAAGCAGCTCATGTCAATTGGTGTCAGAAAGCTCTAGACCGCTTCAACACAGGAAATTCTAACAACGTGTACAGCATCGCTAGTGGTGATGAACCGTGGATTTACTGTTATGAACCGGAACGCCAGTCGTCTGTTTGGGTATTCCAAAATGAAGAAAAGCTAACAAAAGTCATCCGCTCTCGAAGTGTCTCCAAAAAGATGGTCGCGACATTTGTCTCAAAAGCAGGTCATGTAGCAACAATTCCTCTGCAAGATCAAAGAACAGTTACTGCCGATTGGTATATGTACAACCATTTGTTTGCCAGAAGTCACCGCTGAGCTTCGAAAAACTAACTACGAATCATCCTCCACCAAGACAATGCAAGTTCGCACACAGCTCGCAAGACAATTGAATTTTTAAAGCAACAAAACGTCGAATTGTTAGACCATCCTCCGTACAGTCCCGACCTAAGCCCCAACGATTTCCTTACATTTCCGAAAATTAAGAACAAACTGCGCGGTCAAAGGTTCCAGTCGCCAGAAAAAGCAGTTTAAGCCTTCAAAAACGCAATTTTGACTGTACCAACAAACGAGTTCAATAGCTGCCCCCAGAGTCGGTTCGAACGGCTTCAAAAGTCGATTAATTTTCGTGGGAAATACTATACTTCGAAAGACAATAAACTCTTTAAAAACTATATATTGTTTCAATTCAGCCCTATATGCAAAACTTAAGAGACAACCCTCGTAGTAGCAGATTCACCTGTGTTTTAATATTAACATGTGTTGTAATATTCTATTAAAACCTTTTCGTCCAAGACTCTCGAAAAAAAATTAAGATCTCTTTACCCTGATATGGTAAACGGTTTAAAAGTCGAACATTAACGGTTAACTTGTACCATTTCACTTTTTCATACACTTAGAATTCCACAAAGTACTGGAAGCAATATAGTAGGAAGCAATACATTCACAAATAAACGAGAACGTTTCACGTTCAAATGTTTTTTTTACCCTTCCTATAAAATATGTAAACCTTACAGAGCATCCCATCGTGATGTATTCGAGACTCTCAAAGCAAAAACGTAACATCATTCCATCAGCAAAATGAATTCATACAAAAAATGCAAGCAATTCAAATACTAGGATACTCCATGAGATAATATCAGAGATCCTTTACGATTCAACTTCATCTGTAGTGAAATCTTCGCTGTTGTTTTTTCATTCCTTTCGATTTTCTTTTTTCATCATTTTTAAATTCTCTGTTTTCATAGCAGAGCACTGTCGTTGCTCCTTGTACATTTCGTTAAAGTGCTTCCATATTCGTCCACAAGAGTGCAGTGCTAGCGAATCCAGGGACACAATTCAAAAAGTTCTCTTGCCAACCCCATACCATCGTCATCGACATCCTGATTTTCCACGAGCCCTTCAATTTTTCATTCGTATTTGATTTCGACGTTTATTCCTTGTTGAGCGCTCCTTTTTTGTTTCGCCGTGCTGTTTTCCAATTTCGTTTTATATTTTACGAGTTACGGCTCAGAGTATCGCCATCGTCGCGACCATTGCTCCGCCGTCACCTCTTCGTTACTTACCTCCATGGAGTTCGACGAAAATAAAGGATGACGGCCAGAATGATTGCATAGAAAATGCATCCAAACCAGAACCATAGTACACGCTTGTTGTATATACGCTGATCTCGCATGGCAGACAGAAGTGGTAGGGAGTCAACAGGACTATAATACGACTAGGCCAGGTTTTTTGTAATCTATCCAGATACACAAGCCGTCGTCGTGGCCCCAAGTCCTCCCACAGCACACGATGCTATAGTTGTAATCCATTTTCTATTTGGTTTTAGATTCGATTCAGCCTGAAAGAGTGCATAGTACTATACTGCCGTTATGGCCTAGAGGTGAAGCAACAACAAGAGTTGCAGCAACGAAACTCATGAAAAACGGAAGCGGAGACAGAAAAACAAAACACTGAGCAAATAATTCAGGAAATAAAATGGAAACTCCTATTTCGCGCACAGGAATGGATAGTAAACGGTAAGCAGGAAAATCCATAATGAACTTAGAGAGTAAAAAAAAAATATTTTATATGGCAAGGGTTGGATTTTTTTTTAGATATCCTGAGGCTATTCTGGTTTGTTTTAAACTATTCAAGATGGTTTTCCACCTCATTTTAAATGTATGGGTGAAGTTGGTCTATGGAGAGAAGGAAATGAGTTTTAAATGCTTATTCCGTCGTTTTTAAAAGTAATTTCATATCGAATGCAGTGAGTGTAGCATCAGCATATCGGTATTGAATTGAAAATAGTTCAACAGGGGAAGCGGATGTAGTGACGGTTGAGTTATGTTTGATAATTTAATTTTAGTTAAAGGCTATAAAGCGGGAGACTAGCTCAGCTCATTGCGTTGAGGCATCATACGATGGCTCTTCCTAACGGCCCGTAGGTTCAATTCCCGCTGTGACCATAGTTGCTGGAAAGGTCTTCAGTGTAAAGCGGAAGAATTGTCGAATGGTAGCGACATGTATCATTCAAAACCGATTATATGCTAATGAAATGTCCTCCTAGGAGTAGTTGACGCGAGATCATAAAGCGATCGAAAAATTGGAAAGCGCCTGGGCTTGACAAGGTGCAGAATTTGTGGTACAAACGTTTCCCGAGTATATGTGGTCAGCTTGCATGTCAAATAATTCGGCTAGTCAACCAGCCTGAGGTATTTCCGCCTTTTCTCACAGCAGGAATAGCTTACTTACTACCCAAACGGTAAACAGTAGATAATCCTGCTGAAACAAAGCCGATAACGTGTTTGCCGACCCTATACAAATATATAACAGCCGTTATTAGTCGCAGGCTCTACACACACCTCGAGGAAAACAACATCCTTGCTGAGGAGCAGAAGAGCAGCCGAGTCGGATTTAGGGGATACAAAGAACAACTCGCGATCGACTGGGTTGTAATAGGACAAGCTACGTGCAAGCGGAGAAATCTGTTTTCCTGCTACATCGATTACGCCAAAGATTTTGACAGCATCCCCCACACTTGACTAATCGAAGTCCTTCGCATATATCAAGTGGATCCTCCACTAATAACTTTTTTGTCAAAAGTGACGGAAGGATGGCAAACAACATTTTCGGTGCCATCAACCGAAGGCAATATGCTCTCGCAGCCAATACACATTCGCAGAGGCATATTCCAAGGGGACTCTTTGAGTCCTCTCTGGTTTTGCATGGCATCACTTTCATCACTTTTCAATTCGACTAAGCGGTGTAGCTTTTCCATCGAGCATGGTTTATGGTCAAACTTCCAGTTCACTCACTTGATGTATCTCGATGACATTAAACTATACTCGGGAAGCGATAAAGATCTTAAAAGCCTGCTGCGGATCACAGAAAACTTCAGTCGTTACATTCGAATGGATTTCGGATTGGACAAATGCCAAATCCGTGCCATTCGTAAAGGCGTTCACAAACCGCATCCCTGCTTCACCTTGAACGATATCCACATAGGTGCAATGTCGAAGGCAAACTTTTAAAAAGTACCTAGGAATTCTGCGAGGGGCGCATGCCCGCATTGTTGACTTGAGAGAAGAACTGCTGGTGGAGTTTATACGCAGGTTGAAACTGGTACTTAAAACGAACTTGTTCGGAAGAAACAAAATAGGCGCGATAAAGTGAAGGAATGGCATAGACACTTCACTCACCTATTCATTCGAGATAGTGCCATGGACTGCCACGGATCTGGAGGCAATATAAACGCGTGTAATAATGACCAAATTCCAAATGTTACACCCAAAATCGGCAGTGGAGCGAATGTGTTTACCTCGCTATATCGGAGATAGGGGTTTGGTCAACATTGCCGGCCAACACCATAGGCAAGTCAACTCGCTTCGCGCTTATTTATTACTATGTATTACTATGCCATTCAGGATGGCGTGGTCCCCAACCGTGCACATCTTAAACTTATATGCAAACAACGGGTGGATGATGACCGATGCAGAATGTGTGGTTCAATGCTGGAAACACTAGACCATCTCATCTCTGGCTGTTCTGCAATGGCACCGGCGGAGTACACGCAAAGACATAATGCGGTATGCAAGGTAATCCGTCAACACCTGGCATACAAGCACGAGTTGATCAGTGGAACACTTGAACACTCTTAATGCTAACGCCCAACTTACTAGAGGAGTCTCGACAACGACTTGAAGTCATCATCCTAGTTTAATAAGAAATGTGATCGTCTTGGGTGCTACAATAGAAAAGACACAGACTAATACTTAAAACATCATTCGTGCAGTGAATTTTAGGAGTAAAAGGCCTGAAGCACACATGCAATTTTTGATTGCTCAATCATTGAGTTGCATTTCTGTGTTCTAACGGCTTATATGAGAGTCGGTACATATGCAATTGCTTCCATATGTGAGCTAACAGACGTGCAATTGCCAATAGTGATTGCGCAGCTAAGTAATTGCACATGGGCGGCTAGCCTAGATTCATCTATCTAGTTATTATAAAAAGTACATTATCCAGCCGCTGGTTTAAAAAAGAGGCAAATATTTTTTACAGTATACAAATAGTGAACAAAACGAATCCTCATTTTCCCCCATAACCCAACACTGCGTAAATAATAGTTTTGTTTTATAAAACTGGCCCTCCACTACCAGGAATCCATTAGCTCTTTTCGTTTGTCCTTTTCAACGGGAAAATTTCATATGCACGAGTTTGACACCCACATGCCTACATACAGACTGAGTACAAAACTTCTCTTGTCTTTTTGGACTATACACGAATACATTGCATTTCCAATTTTATCTGCTCTACTTTTTGCGTCCAGTCGTTTTATTGTTCAACGGAGTTGCAAGCATTTCGTAGGGAGTCTTCTTGACACATATCCACTTTCAATACTATTATTTGTCCAAGTCCTTACTGTTCTAAAACGTTTCCATGCTTGGAGGTGCTTTCAGTTTGCGTCTTTTTTTATTCCTTGTTCATGTGTTCACATTCACATGTGCTGTTGCTCCGTTCATGTTTTGGGTAATGCCCCATTTACTTAGTCCTTTCTTATGCTTTCGTGCTACTATCTATATCAGAAGTGTTTCGTTTTGAAATCTTTGAAGACGATAGCGACTACTATGGAACGGATGGCATAGGAAGTCAGTGGATGAAGAGGCAAGACTCAAGAAGATTGTTAATTACCAACTACTCGTATCTGTAAAAAAAATTCCTGGCAGCAAAAAACTATGCAGTGGAATGAGGCCACTGGAGATTTTGCAATTTGACTTGAGGAAATTGGCTCCTTGTTCACAAATTGAAGCAAACGCGCATGCATGTGCCGTTATATTTGACGGGGCTGGGCTACTCAGGCGAGTAATTTTACTAGAGATTAACATATGGGAATTACAGTTACAAGTAATTTTTCATGGAAATTACACTTGAAATGGTAATTCACACTCCAACAATCATATGACGAAAGAAAATGCCTTTGCTCCTTAAAAAAGATTAAAAAATAAACGAAAAGTGCTTATGGCACAGCCTTCTACGAATTTTCTTCATGTTCTTTTGAGTAATTTCTCAAGAGAACTTCCCCACGCTTAGATCTCTAAAAAAAACGTCCTTTGCCATAGTGACGACTATTGTCGACTACCATTTTCCATACGCAAAAAAAAAATGAAATTGTAGAAAAAATCACCATGAGAAAAGTGGGCATTTTTGGTAGAAATAAAATCACTTGGCATGACAAATGCGATTCAAAGTATGCTAAGAAAGTTGTTAGAAAGTATGTCAAGTGGTGGAATTAATGTTCAGACATGCTAAGTTTGTGAAAAGGACACATATTGGTGTGTCTTGCATATACATATGTATGCAGAAATGCTAAGAAGATTATTGTATTCACTCACAATATTTTCCCAAGTTTTTAGACGTGCTCTTTGAAGTATTGAAATTGCGCAACTTAAAGCGATTAAGGCCCGTTTTCTCAATGTCCAGTTAAAATTTAAACTCGAGATAAAATTTGTTGTTGTTGTTGTTTTCCCCTGTAAAATTTGACAGATGGGTTTATTTTAATCAGACATTGAGAAAACGGGCCTTAATTAATAGCGATTGAAACCGATCTGACAAAATTTTTACAATGAACTGAAGAAGAACATAGCCCCTTCCACATTCTAAGTTCGCAGATCAGCGGTCGGTCGATCTGTTCAGGTCCGCCATAAACATGGCGAAGGGAGATTTAACCAGGCGCGAAACTGGATTTTGTGACTAAAGATGAGATCCCTTCGCGACGTCGTCGTGGACGGGATTCAAACCCGAAACGCCGGTAGTCAAACACGAGACTGATGCCTCAACACGAAGTCCCTGGCTCCTCCTGCCAGTACGAATGGAGTCATCAAACTCGGTTTTCTAAATATCAAACTACGTGTTTATAGGAACGATCTCAAAAAGCAGGTAAGCTAGCATCCTGACAGCCTCCAGGACAGCAGAGGTAGACACGGATGAGGATTGTGTGTCTCTCGGCTCAGACTTAGCTGCTTTGGATGATACCTCGCAGCCTTCACTCGTGCATTACCTCATACACCTATGGTTCTAAGGCTTCGTTTACACGAAAACGTTGAGCAAGACACAGAACATTGAAAAAATGCATTGAAAAGCACCACCAACAAGATAGAAATGTATCTTTTTGTTCTTGGTGCTTTTCAATGTAATTTTCCAAGTGGTGTATTTAAAAAAGATGAATGAGCTCATTATCAAGGCCTGGATGAAAGCCAACAGGCAGGACCATTGTTCCAGCCGCGTGACTAATGTTACTTACGTACTTTCCGTGTATATGTGTGAGACCACACATGACCATCATGGAGGAGGTGTATGCTGGCAACTGCATTCTCCGAAACCAGTTTATGCTAACGAAACGCTTGGGCCAAACGGATTAGTTGACGCGCTGACCTTATGGGGGGTTAGAGCAATTGAGTACACATGACCAACTACGACCTGCTACATGAGTGGCACTGAGGAATTCAACATGACGTAGCTGATGAAATACTTGATGGGAGTCACTGACGAATTCATCAAGTCGTAGCTGGTGAAATACATGAGTATCATTGACCAATTCATCAAGCAGTAGCTGATGAAATACTGGATGAGTATCGTTGACGAATTCACCGAACTGTAGCCGAGGAAATACTTGATGAAAGTCATTGACGAGATTATCAGGCTATAGCTGATCAGTATCACTGACCAATTCCTCGAGCTAGAGCTAATGAAATGCTTGATAAAGGTCATAGGAAATTCATCAGGCCGTCAGCAGAAAAGTCGCCACGGTAAAAAAGTGTTTGTGACAGAGCTTGAACCCGCGACTTAACGAATATGAGATCAACTCTCTACCCACTGAGCTAGCACAGCTCTTTCCTTGTGAAGATAATTGAGCAAATATTATTGATAAGTATTTCGATGAAAAATGGAAAAAAAGTCATCAGCGAATTAGCTTCCTTCGCTACTTCTTCAGAAAAAAAATGTCGACTGGTGAACGATGGTTTGCAGGGAGATATGCTGTGCGATCAACCACGACCAAGCGACTAACGACGAGACTTGCTGTGCAACCAGCTAGTGATCAAGCACGCATGGCCGTGCGGCTTATCGCGCAGCTGGTCGCATACCCGGTCTCTTTGGTTCTGTCTGGTCGCACAGCACATCTCGTGACTAATTAATCTCATGTGTAAAAACCACTGAAAACATTCGTTTTGTTATTCAAAGGGTATTCTCCGAAGAGGTTCATTAAATTCACCCCGAATCAAAATTACTATATTCATGCAAACTGGGTCACTGAGACCTGCGATGAATCTTACGAAATGCAATTTATTTTATTCCCATTATTATGCCCTTGCAAAGTATAATCGGTGCACCCTACAAAAGGAATCTTCTGCCTCATTAAATTCTTGCTCATTCAATGTATCTTCTGCTTCAATCCAGCCGGTTTTTCCCATACATCATCTGAAGTCCATGTGAATCCAGCTGCCCGCAGCAGTATTTTGTCATCAATTCAGTATGAACTTTAAATCCAATTTAATTTTACCTTCTCAATGCCCGGATAAATCATACAAGATGAAATAAAAAAAAACTCCTGGCCCCCGCCTATAAATGAATGTTTCGTTTCACCAGTTCACTTCCCCAGGCGAGACGTGAAGGATTATTTCATCATTTCTTTAAAGAGTGCAAACAAGCAGGAAAGACGTCGAGAGCATTTGAAAGACACTATGCCTGCACCACATCGGAAAAACAAGCCACAAACATCCAATGGTTCTTTGATCAGATTTTCTGCCCATACTCATTGAAAATTACATCGAATGAATGAATAATCCGTATAACGATTGCAAGTTGGGCGTTATACAGTCAGACTTCCCTAACGAACTCCTTATGTCACGAAGTCAGCATGACGGACCAAGTCTCAACCCTTATCGCAACCAAGTCTGAATGGGGCCGAGCGACCGACGCAACGTGACGTAGGAGTTTCGTAATGATCCATCGCAGGCTATAATGCAGTTGGCAGGGTTGCAAGAGAAAGGGGGTTCAGAGAAGTGCGGGGAAGGAAGGCATACCCTACGTACAGTTACAGTGTAACAAACCCGGAGAGTTTGGTTTTGTGAATGACTTTTCAAATCCATAATTGGATTTAAAAACAGAAGCAGACGAAGAAAACGGCAGATTAACAGGGGGCGCGCGAATTATGAACGTTTAATAATGCGGTTGGAAAGGGTTGCAAAAGATTACAGTGCGGTTGTGACATGAATGCGACTCGACAAAGATTAGCAACGCTTGAGTAGTTCTACATCTACTCGAAAAGTGCTATCGCACAATGGAGCCTAATTTTATTGGGAATTTAGTATGTGGAGGCAGGAAGCCGATAATCATTTTCAGAGGACAAAATTGGATTTCAGAGACAGAGTAGATGATATATAGATGAGGTAGACCTTTTTTTACATGGACTGTTGTTTTTGACATAGACACCTAATCTGTAAAAGCTTCTTAAGCCACATTCACTATTACCACTGCATTCACAGCAAAAAAAAAGGTTTACCTAGTAGACATGGGTAGCTATAGCATCGGCTATTTTTATCAATCATATTTGCCTTAAGGGGATATACCAGTGTGACACTTTCAAAAATCGATTTTTTGTTTTTTGTCTTTTTCAACAGTTCATACTTTCAAGAATATCCTGTACAAATTTTAAGGCCGTATCTCTAATACTCCCCGAATGGCAGCCTCCAAAAGAGCAACCGCTCACAGGTATAAAGTGCTCCATTTGCCTGGAGGCGGAGTTCTGGCGTGTTGTTACCTGAATCTGTCGGCATCATAAACGGTACATAATTAAAAGGGGGCACTATTTGCTAGAAATATATCTATAGGGCCAATTGAAAACAGCGTTGCCATTTAAAAGGTATTCTGGAATCGTTCAACGCAGTTCGTTAGTTAAATCTTTAAGGCGTTTTTCTCGAAATGAGATTTATCAAATTTGCTGTCATTGTAACTCAAAGAGCAATGATCCGATTGACTTGAAACTTGTACTGAGTACTATTGAATATATTTACTCTACAATGACGTAGGATATTTTTGATTGGATGAAAATGCTGTCTAAAATTTGGTAGAGCAATTATCTCAGCATCAAGACCAAGCTGGGCCTGTTTCGCTCCCTGGTACTGTCAGTGCTTTTGTATGGGAGCAGTACATGGAAAGTTTCCGTAGGAGTTACCAGAAAGAAGTTTTCGTCAACTCATGTCTTCGTCGGATTTTAAGAATTTTCTGGCCCGAAACAATATCAAATGAAGAGCTAAGTCGGCATACGGGTCAGATACCAATTGACGAATTGATAAGCAGGCGGAAATGGCAGTGAATAGGTCACACATTGCGGAAGAGTGATAACTGCATTGATTTGCATGCCATGAAATGGAACCCCATTTCCAACCAAGGTCGACCAAGAGGGGGTCCTCGAATCACATGGCGTCGGTCTGTGGCAAAGGAGTGTCAGGCTCTGGGTAAGTTTTTTGGGGAGTTGCGCCCCATTGCCCAGAACAGAGTACGATGGCGCGCAGGCGTAGTTGACGCGCTATGCCCCGCTAGGGGCTAAGGCAAATTAGTATAGGTCGCTTGGATCCCAATACTTGTCTATGAAAAATTATGTAATATAGGTCAAATACAGCCAAATATGTTCTTAATTTTCCGAAACACTTAATTGAGTACTATTCTTCCAAAAAATTCCCGAAAATCACCCAAATTTTCAACGTTCACACTGGTACAGCCCCTTAGCGGGTTACGATTAAAATTGGACCCTGGTGCAAAAAAAAAGATTTGTTTGTATTGAATTTCTTGTGTATCTCTCTTGTGTAGTCTATACTATTTGTGAATACATACAAATCTACTGGCGGAGGGGAAAGTTCTATGGAGTGATCACTCTTGTGCAGTCTATACTATTTGATGATTATTATGCCGCCAGAATGGGCGAAGTGCCAACACCACAGGCAGAGCAATGCGACGCCGCAGAGTGGTATGAAAGGGCAAGGAAGAAGAAGAAGTAATGACAACTTCCTATTACGTTTCACTGTATGGGTAGCATACTTGTTAGTTGATTACGTACTATGGAACCAGCACATGCAACTACAAGGCACTGCGTTAATTTAAATGAAGTGCGGTATCTTAGTAATGTCTAATCTTTGCAAAAACTGCCTGTGGGTACTAATAGAACTCCCACTGCGCTCCGAGCTTGTCAGTATAAAGACGGCGCGGATAGGAAGTGCACGCTAGAAATTGCACGTAGATATGCTATCAAAATGTCGACAAGGCAAATAAATGCAAGAAATGTGGACGCGCCCCTGCCCCTGGAGAATTCAAGGCAATTAACATATTTCACATGTACTCCTGACTTGCATACAAAATACAGATTACACTTCGTTGAAGACGAACCACATCAAAGACGTCCAAGAACATTAACTGACGAACAGAACGTCGGAATTGGTGCTCCAAAATCGTCGATTGACAACTAGAGAGCTTGCTGATTTCATTGGCATTTCAAATGGATCAGTCAACACCATTTCGAAGGAAGTTTTGTGCCCCAAAAAAGCCAAATTTCGTTTGGTTCCAAAAACCCTCAATTTTTTGGAAAAACAGCGTCGCATAGATGTGTGTGAAACAATGCTTTCCGACTATCAGGACAAAATAAAACGCATTATTACGGGCGATGAAACTTGGATTTATGCTTCCGACCCCAAAACAACCGATCAATCAAGTGAATATCGTGCCAAAGGTGAGCCAAGACCGAAAAAATTGCGCCAAAGTCGTTCAAAATTTAGGGTCATGTTGACGGTTTTCTTAGATTATTATGGTGTTGTGCATTACGAGTTCCTTCCACCGGGTCAAATTGTCAACAAGGAATAGTATTTCAGTGTTATGCGTCGTTTGCGTGAAGCTCAACAGGCCGGATTTGTGGAAAGAAAACTCTTGGTTTTCGCACAATGACAACGCAACATCTCACTCTGCACTCGTTATTCGTGACCATTTTGTCAAAAATTCCACCCATATTGTTCCGCAACTGCCGTGTTCGCCTGACTTAGCTCCATGTGACTTCTGGCTATTCAGTAAAATGAAAAGGCCGCTCCGGGGACACCGTTTTGACACGATAGAAGAGATTCAAGCCGAATCGAAGAAGGTGCTGAAGGCCATACCGAAGCAGGACTTTTCAAATTGTTTTGATTAGTGGAAAATTCGCTGGCATTGCACCCGAGGGGGATTACTTCGAAGGCGATGAAATAGATTTTTAAGAATAAATAAGGATTTCAAAAATTATAACAAAATTCCGGGATATATTTGTACACAGTAGTACAATTCTAGCACTAGGTTTTCCCCACACAAAAGTTACAACTAGAGGTAAATATCTCCAAAACGGTTATGAGTTCGCGGAAAAGGACTTCAGATTCGTTCATTTCAGACCAAATTTGATTGAAATCCATCATTATTTGGCGCCTCAGATATTGAAGTTGTCCCGAGAGAACTATTATACTATACGTACTATGGAACCAACACATATGCAACTACTAGACATTGCGTTAATTTGCGTGAAGTGCGGTATCGTCTAATCTTTGCAAAAACTGCCATATAATTCTTTTTGTATTTAGCTTTTTTTTGCCACCTAAATGTACTGTTAATTCGTTCAACTCTTTGACTCGAAAACAACCGAAAAAGGCGATAGATTAAAACGAAATTCACTCCCACCACTTGATATGATTAGAAACAAAAACATTGAGTGAGGTTAACAACCTACCAAATACCAAAAGAGAATTCAACATAGAACTGACATGGCTCGGTCATCTTGAAATGGTCCGTACCGTAAATCATCCTACTCACTACCATTTTCCTTTTGTTTGACTCTGAAATTAGCGCTGTTGATACTCGTATAAATGCAAATTTACATTCAAGTGTTTTGCGTGTAACATCTGTTTGTTCAAGCCAAATAAGACTAAAGTGGCATTAGTAGAAAAACGGGGACGGGCGATGATGCTCTCTTCCATCTTAGCTTCGAAATAAAGATACGGATAGAAGCAGATACCAAGTACATACTTACTCCATCCACAAATTCAAGGCCATTGTCACCATTATTGCAAGACGTTTCACACCATCTCCCATGTAAAAATGTTTACCGAAATATTGTAAATCAACCCAGAGAGATGTGAATCTAACGACCGTAATGTACGTGTTACGACAATGAAGATAAAAAGATGACGTGAAGGTTTTTTTTTAAATATATTGAATATGAGGTAAAATGTTGTACAATTGACTTTTTTGTTAACATTAACATTATTCTGCCGATTTTCGTGAACTTATGATACATTTTTTGAGCTTATTGATCTCGAATGTACTGTTTTTTTATCATGGATATGTTTACGCTACAGGGACAAATTTGAGAGCTGAGGCACTATTCAATATCCAAATCGATTTCGCGTTATAATCATCGCCCTCGCTTCCCTCCTCTTGCTGTATGAATGAGCTTCATATGGACTTCTGCCATTTAGTTCATAATGTTAAAGCAATGACGTCATGACAAGCAGTCAACCATATGCAAACGAAATAATGAACGCATGTGGTGGACTTCGTGAAATTTGAAATTTTCGTGCGTAAAAGTGAGTTTAGTGTCGGGATCTGAAGTGCAATTAAAAATAGTGGTTGTCAGTGACGTGTGGAAATAAACAAAAAAGTAAGGTGCAGTGAACTACCGACCAAAATGGACTTTTCAAATGTGCATAAGTGTGGTTTTGGAAATGCGAAACGGAATTCTTCGCATTTTTCGCTAATTTATCGACAATCTCGGTAAACAGGTTTATGTGAATAGTGCAGCACTATCCTAGGATTAATCCTCGGGCCGGTGAATTTAGCGGACACGCCAGAAAGTGTCCCAACATTTCCGGGCACTTCACTCCACTAAAATTTTAGCTAAAATTTCAGTCCCATCTCACAAAAATTAATGCTGCTGCAGATAACATCATCATCAGGCCACAATAAATAAATATATATGTACGTATTACAGACACTTGTGAGCTCAAGAGCCGTATGCACTTGATGTACGTAATTAGTGCCTCTATCTACCATGTGGGTCAAGAATACTTCGCTGGCCGCCCAATAACGAACAGAAAAAAAGACAGAACCTTCACTTCTCCCACCGTACATATTTGCATACCGATACCTGACAGAATCTACAGCTGCGCATCTATGTATCTCTTTCTCGTATCTTACTGACCCACTGCTTTGTGATTAACACCGAGAGTACTCATGCAACAGAGAGAGATGTACGGGTCTGCCGAAATTGTTATGAAACTTTCTATAGAATAGGGAAACGATATGCAATGAAAGGAGTCCACGACCCAGAACAATTTAATCATAGATCTCTTCTATGGCGCTATCCTTTTGTATTCACCGCAAAGCGACTACTACTATTATATAGAGGGTCTGATTCGGAAAATTTCAGAAGCTCTTTAGTTCTCCAGGGCTATTTGCTCATTCCTCCTCAGCAGACAATGGATCAAAAGAACGAATTTTTAATTAAAGCCACATCTTCTCATTTATCTTTTGTCGGGAAATGTATGGCGGAGAGGGGGTCCACATGCAAAGAGATGCTAGATGAAAGGAAACTTGTCAGGAAACAGATAATTCCATGACCACCATACCATCACCTTCATCATGGTATCATGACCACCATCGTAATCAGCCTGATTATCTGAACTGACCGGTGCTATTGTTCGCTCCAATGCACTTGAATTGAAGCTACACTGCATGGTTCAGGGTATTGATGCCCTGCCCATGCAAAGGTGTGCTGTAATGGACATACTCGTATATGTACATATATGTCCCTCGGGCAGTCAGCCAACTTTGTATAAGGTGCATACCAAATACACCTTATTTTCCATCCAATGACGAGTCAACCGGTAGATGCTCATTTGAGCCTTCGGTCCAGACATAGTGACACGGCGCAGTGGGCTCTGATATACAAATTAATTTTCGAAAAATAATCGCTTCGCTGGCCATTACCTTGCAAATTATCCAAAATGATGAACATCCTGTTCAGATATCTTTTAATTTTTATCTGTATGTTGTTCGTTGGCCAGAACACCCCGGAATTGGTTTGTAGGTGGAAGTTTGCTGCATAAGCGGTTTTTCCAGTGGATGGCACATTTCTATGGGGTCTATGTAATATGACCGGTTCGGTTACCCACAAACCATTTTCCATGAACATAAGCACATTAGAGATTTTCCACGATTATCGACTTTTCTACTATAGGAGGGTGATGGCTTCAAATGAATGTGACTCAGCTGTGGGCACGATTTGATCTGCTTAAATCACGGAAAATGTCTTTTTTGGGTATATGTTTATCACATTATTCCAGCTCGCCTTTGTGAAAACTATTGGGAAAAGACAGATTGGACGTCTATATGGAATTCGGAGCTAGTAGTGCACACTATTGACCAAAGATATACGATACTTAGAAGTTCTAAATAACAAAATTATAACTTCCAATCAGTCGTTCGAGCCAAGAAATTGGTAAATGTGTCCACTGAAAGGTATAGTTAAGATTTATTTTGCTTAGAGCGACTTAGCGACGAACGATCAAGCAACCATCGCGGAGCACTATTTGTGTGTATATTTTTGATCATCGCCTGCGATCGACGCAGAGTCATGACCTTTTGTCACGTTTGCAAATAAAGAACTTTAGGCGATATTCAGATTAGCTACATTTTCAGCTCCGACGCAGCCACGCACAATAGCCAAGCATAGTCGATCGTATCGCATGCTGAACGATGAGTGTGAATTGACATTTGATGCTGTGTATCTCGACTGAAATTTCAAAACAGTCGTGCAGCGCGGTGTCGTGTGTGTAAATTTCGCCTTAGGAGTGCGAAATCGAGGTGCTAATAAGAGTGTACTTACATTAAGTTGTGAATAAAAACAATCCAAATGAATCAAAACGAAAACCACTTTACCTGAAAAGGAAAAGAAAAAAGAGAATTTAAAATATTTCAGTGCTGGGAGTGCATTCTTCAAATATAAATGTCAGAAAATAGATAACGTCTGGTGAAATCCAAACCAAGCTAAATCAACAATAGTTAGGAGAGCCTATTTAAATCCAAGCATCGAACTGAAAAGGCCATATCTCCAAAAAAAACCTTAAACCCTGACATTCAGGGTAGACCCAGCTTACAGTGGATTTATGATTTAGACACCACCTAAGGTTACCATAGTGACCGTGAAGGTCGGACAGCGTCATCATCACGGCAACAAAAGACCACGAAATGAGCCAATCAGTGGCCTGGTTCGCCGCTGGTTGTCCCTGTCCTTAAATATTACCAAATTTCACAGGCTTAGAATTGGGCAAGCACCACAAGGGTTTATTTAAAAAAAAAGGGAAAAATGGACCTCAATTCAGAAAAAAATATCTCCTCCCTGAAAGGGACGAGGGGTTGAGGAAGTGGAAGGAAAAAACCAATGGCTCGATCTTATTTTCTTCAAAATACATTTTTACCCTTCATTATCATTTTTCCTGGAGTTCAGTTACTTGAATCGGGCAAAGTTGCTCGTAGAGGGAAAGCTCAATAAGTTTTTGAGCTACTACTTTATCTTATCCTGTTTTGTATTATACTATACTTATACTATAAGCAAATACATAACTGTAAATTACAACTTCACTCTGCATCACCTCACCAATCTGTGTCTCAACATTCGCCTCGGCTGGGCACTTTATTCTGATTCCAAAGTGCAAATCACACAACAACGGACCTATTAAGTGCGCTCATGAACGTCCGTTGCAACGATGCGTAAATGCATCGTATGTGATGCGTAATTTGTATGTGTCGGTTAGTTATCTAAGTACAGTCGAAACTCGATAATTCGAACTTGAAGAGAAAGTTTTACTTCGAAATCTCGAGATATCAAAATTTTGAGATATCGAGTTGTTTTCAAAATAAATTCGAGATACCGAGTCTATTCGACTTGTTGAAAACTGAGATTGCTCCAAAGAACGATAAGTTAACCACGTCAAATTTAAACGCTAAGATAAGTTACGTTAGGTTTGGGGGTTACCAGCCGGAGCTAGTCCCGAAACTAACCAATTGACCAACCTCCACCTCTGCTAGTTCCCCAGATGATTGAAAAAGTATTCACTGAGAGCTGGCCTTCTCCTGCTTACTATAGCGCCCTGCATTTACAGAGCAGATGAAAATTAGTTTCCTGCAAAAACCATTGTATGTGAGCCGATGGTGTGTTCAGCGCCCAGTACCTATACCCGCTACCGACTGGATCTTTTTCTCGACAAGGACAGCAGTTCTGTGGTGCAACTGATATCCCATCTGGGCCAAATAAGCTTGGTTGGTGAATTGCCTTGACCCCTCCAGGAGCGTCAACATCTCTAGCATTTTCTATGCCTTGTTGACGTTTCGGTAGCATATCTACTTTTCGGAAGTACAGTTGCTAGTAAGCACCCCGTCTTTATGACGATAAGCTTGGAGCCCTGTGGGGATTCTATTAGCGCCCACAGGCAGCTTTTGATCCTGAACTCCGAGCACTAGATGTAGTATCGTAGAGCGGTGACCGAACGAACACGGCCACCGAGCGCGAAAAGTAATATGTATATATAAATAAGCATAGCTATAAAACATGTATCGCCAACGGTCATCCTTAAGTTGGCCAAGCCAAACCTACAAACCCAATATAGCATAGTACAATGTAAAACAAGGCACGTACTGCGATCACCTATGGTTTTTGACTTGCACCAACCTGATTAGAGGGATTTAATCGCAGCCTGACTGCCCACGAAAGTCACTGTCTCTTTCGTTGTTCTGATGTGAAGTCCCAACCAAGCCATAGCCTCTTTCATCGCGTAGATTGCTGCGTGAAAAACTCTGACCGATGTCAAGAATGATGTTAACATTGGCTATCAACACAGGACTAGCTTCTGTAAGGGCAAGGATGGAAACATCATCAGCGACACCGATAGCATCACCAAATGATGGGCGTCAAATTTTGAAGAGCTTCTTAATCTTGCATCTAATGTACAAGGCATACAAGCCCTAATCGATGAGGTGATCATGGCCCTAATACACAACCCCCGACAGTTGAAATTGATCTCTCCTTGCAGTCACTCAAACTAAATAAAGTGCGTCCCGTGGGGACGGAGCCTAAGGTAGCATAATTGACCGTTAAAGTCGGGCCGTGCCATCTGGCGAAGAAAAAGGCTCCTCAACGAGCTAAGCAGCGCGGCCTATGCTTGCTGTAGCTCAGTTCGGAAGACGTGGGCGGGGTTTTCGCCGCTCGTTGACCCTGGCCTTTACGTATTAACAAAAATTCATAGGCCTGGGGAAAGGCAACACAAACAGGGGAGGTGAAAATGGGGAATAAAAAAAAAATAGTCGATAAGGATGGAATGGTTGGCGGACGGATCAGACGCCCACGCGGTCGCACCTGCGTCCGGGTGTAATGGGACCCTCGGCCTCTGGTTTCGTACCACCAGATCACTACTCATCAGGTGCTGCTTCGATCTCCCACTGGGAGCAGCACTACCACACTAGAATATGGTTCATTACACGTTTTTCAAAATTATGGCAATTCAACTAAAGCGCCACCTTATGACAGCCGACCCGAAGTTACTTAGACCAACTCTCTAACACGAGTCTACATGCCAATCAGACGCATTTTTGTAATGTGATGAAGTATGTATCATCCTTTGACGTAGCACGATCGGCAGGGTTTGTTCAGACGACATATTGTGTTCTGTTACGTTGGAGTATCTTTTGTTATACTACGGGCTTACAGGACAGTAGACGAGACGTATCAATGCTCGTTATTAGCCTAGTTAAACTCAAATGAATGTTAAGTCATGATTGAGCGCTTTAATTATTATTCGGAAACTTACTTGCAGTATCATCACTGATACCAACAACCAGCTGTCTGAAAGATAGTACAGAAACCCGCCATGATAGATTATATGTAAAACTACTTTAAATTTATTCCTTGATGACTAGAAATATGCTATTGATTTCCTTTTACTCGTCTCTATAAATGTACCATACATGCAATGCAACGCCGATTCATTTCATGACAAAGTGTGTACAGTCCAATTTAAAAGTGAAAAGAAGATGAAAGGAAGAAACAAATGAATAGAACAGGATACCGTTATCATTTTCCATGAACTACAGTCCGATTGCAATACTAAAATAATGAGGAAACTATCCTTGAATGGAATTAAACGAAAATAAGTTATGAATCATTAAAAAATAAACTGAATGAGAATTCAAGAGCGCTATTACTTGATAATAATGACTTCACCATGCATATGAAATTTAAAAAAAATTATTAATTTAGTCATTACATTCTAGTTAATGGTATGAAAAAAATACATTCATTTATGATTTGAGAAATAAAAATGGACGTTGAAGTGAAGGACACATCGGAGTGAAGGGCGAAATTAACAAAAAAAAAAATGTTTAAAATTGCATTGCAGTACAATGCATGCATACCCTTATCGTAAACTGTTACATAATTTGAATTTTGTTTCGTTTGTTTCAACATTAAGAGTTCAACAAAAACAACCATACACATTTTATTATACATTACTTACAACCACATAACTATTATTTCGTCTTTCACCCGCAATAAAAACCCGAGCGAAAATTCAATAAACCAATTACATGAACGTTCAACGTTATATAACAAATAAAGGTCCACAGCAAAGTGTAAACTCATTCCACTCTTACTTTACTACCTCAGGCGAATCCTTATGGTTGTCGGCTCCCGCCTCGGTTGCCCCAAATAAACTTCCTTCCCATCATTGACCATTACCAACTTGGGTGGTAACATATTCTATGTATGTACTTTCACTCAGTCGCCCTTATTCTACGAAGAATCCTCCAGGCGAATTATATGGACACTTTGGAGAAAAGGCCTTTTAATAAAAAATTCCCCTGAAGCAAATTTTGTGTCAAATATGTGCAGGACTATATAAAAGTACAGAATATTTAGCTCACAACTATGCTCACATGCAACCATGAAACGGATAAGTACACAAGTATCTATAAAAGTTAGATAATTTGAAGGAAAATGTCATATGGGAAAATCGAAGTAAAATTGAGGTCTGGGACACAGTCGTGTTGTAGTCGGACAACCCTTTAGTCACCCAGTCTTATGAGATAAACGCATATAGTACGTTGCCTTGGCCTGCAAATTCCCAGCACTGGTTCGTATACGAATATATTTATGTATGTACTTTCCTATGCACATAATGCTCAGAGTTTTCTAAAATATTTTGGTTGGAGAGTCTGTGACCTATAAAATTGTTGGAAAAATAGCCACACAAGGACTATAAAGTTCTGTTTTTTTAAATATTCAGTAGCAGATTATTTTAGTGGGAGCCGGTGAGCAAGGAAAGGAGCATAGTGTGGATGAAATTAAGTTAAATTGATTGAAGAGATATAATAAAACAACTGATTTGAAATTTTCGTGGGGTATTCATACAATAGTTATGTCTAGTTGGTTTCTGTCGCTAATAAGCGTGATCTTACCAAAGCCACGCCTTCCTTCCAGGACTTCCTTGACGGTACCTTTAAGTTCTTCCCAGAACCCGTGAACACCTGTATTGCCTATGTCGTGTAACATAGGTGATAGTTACTCCTCAGGGGTGACTGTGTATGGCTGCGCTGTAGCATCGCTCAAGAGTTTGTCAACCGTAAAGATTTTAGGAGGGCCGATTCTCGATTGTTGCATTGAAGAAATTTTACACCCGTGGGTTGTCTTCCCCAACTCTGAATCGCAGTCTGCTCTTCGATAGGGTCAGACATCCAATACACTGGACGCCCAACTTTTGCAAATGAGGACGTGGTCAATTTCATTGACGGTACGTGCCTCTGGAGATTTCCAAGTCTGTTTGTGAATGCGGCGATGCGGAAAACATGTGGAGTTTACGATGATAAGATTCCCTGCAGACGAAGTCGATTAATCGTTGATCGTTATCATTGCATTCCTCATGGAGGCAATGTCCTTCAGTGGATCCCCGATGCCAACTTTCGCATTCAAATCTCCCAGCAGTATTTTGACGTTTTTTGTTTGGAAGTGAGTCGAACAGTGTCTCCAGGCGGGTATAAATTTCGTCTTTCACTGCATCTTCCTTAACTTCAGTCGGGGCGTACACGTTGATGAGCCAGAGGTTGAAAAAACCAGTTCCCTCCTCCTTTCACAACCATGGCTTTGGACAGGCTTCGGAGGAGAACGAAATGACATAATGTAACGAATATATTCAATTTAAAAAGGTCTGAGAGATTGGCGGCTGGCTCAGGAAAACATTTTGAAAGATAGCTCTCCCCCATCCTTCTTCAAATATTTTTGGCTACGATATACTAATCTGCATGATAAACTACGAAAAGTAGATGAGAGATATAATTACAAGTTCCTAATAAAAAAACGCTAGATATCATTTCATGGTTATAGTATGTACAAGCGTTTCCTATCATATTCATTAGGGCGATTTATATACACTTGCGAGCAAAAATAATGAATCAAACCGAAAGCACGTGTATTTGTGTGCATATTTTGAAAAGTACATTATGTATCCCTGCAAATCGTATATCACTTGAAAACTTGAAATCTTAGCTTTAAATTAATACCATTTTTAATATTTGAAAATCAAATTTAAAAGAGTGGGGCTTGAAATCAAAAAGTAGGAAAAAATGGGGATTTTAGAAAATGGAGTTTGGTCAGGTTTTTGTTAAATAAAACAAAATTTTTTGAAAAAATAACAAAATTACTTATTTATTAATATCTGGTATTACCACCTCTAATCTAATCATAGCTTGTAATCGATTTTTAATTGACATTATTAATTTTTTAATGGTATCTTAAGGAATTTCGCTCCATTTCGATTTTTAATTGACATTATTAATTTTTTAATGGTATCTTAAGGAATTTCGCTCCATTCCTCTATTAAGGCCTTCTTCAATTCGTCGATAGTCGAAGGCGCGGGATCTCTGTGTCGGACTCTTCTTTTGAGCTCGTCCCACAAGTGCTCAATGGGATTTAAGTCTGGACTGCGTGCAGGCCAGTCAATTGTCGCAATATTAGCTTCGTTCAGAAACTGCTGTGCTTGACGCAAAGTGTGACATCGTGCATTGACGTGCATTAAAAGTTTTCTTCCGACCCGCGAGTTAATATTTGTTTTTTTATGAAAAATTTACAATATATAAAAAAATATATAAATACATAGTTTATTGTGTGTAAGATTCTGCTACAACACTCGCGAGCGCAGACCAAACAGAGTTGTCAGACCGCTAGACGTGTTTTTTCACGCAGGCTGTCTAAATATCTCGCATTTAGGTGAAACATCCCTCACCACAGAGATCACCGTTATTTGGGATTACAGTCTTAAAGCCTGCCATAGACGATCCGGAATTTCTCTCCGGAAAAACTGATCAGACCTGGCCTTGAGGAATTCCAGATCGTGTACGTCGAAATTTGGCCGATGCAGGTGTCCTCAAGGCGGTTTCAAGGCGGCCGGATGCACAACTGAAAAATCGATATGGAAAAATCGACTAGCTTCAATTTTTGGAGGAGTTTATTTCAAATATACAAATCTGAAACTTGCCTATGGCAAGTAGAAAATAAAAATTATTATAAAGTAAAAAGAGAAGCCACCTTTTA
This sequence comes from Chloromyia formosa, assembly GCA_964017055.1. Lineage (NCBI taxonomy): Eukaryota > Metazoa > Arthropoda > Insecta > Diptera > Stratiomyidae > Chloromyia > Chloromyia formosa. The sequence goes on along the minus strand of OZ024816.1, from coordinate 21,880,268 downwards.
GGCCAATAAATTTAAAATTGTAATAGGAACCAAATCGGAAAGACTTGGATGTAATTTTAAGACCTCCTTCTATATGAAATCTGAGTCGGTCGCAGAAGGTGAGCTTGGCAAGCAAAAATCTGAGAAATTTTGTGCCCTTTTTTTAATATTTTCCTTGTAGCTCCTAAACGTTGCCTCGGATCGAAATTTTTTATGGGATAACAATTAAAGAGCATCGAATTCTGTGTCCAATGGACTGCTCAAACTCGAAATTCAGTTCAATAGTATAGTGAAATTTGATAGTGGAAAAACGAAAATTTTTTAGGCTAAGGAGAAAAATTACACTTTCTCACTTGTCAAGCTCACAGATACAAGGAAAACATTAAAAAAAGGACTCAAATTTCTCTGATTTTCGCATGCCAAAAGTTAAGCTCACCTTCAGCGACCGTGAAAACTCAGTTTCGATGTATTTAAGATCTATATAATGTGCTAAAATTACATCCAGATCTTTCCATTTTGGTTCTTATTTTTTACTTGCCATAGGTAAGTTTCAGATTTACACATAGATTGAAATAAACTTCTCCAAAAATTTTATCTGGTCAGTTTTTCTGGATCGATTTTCAGTTGAGCATCCGGCCAATTTCGGCATACACGACTCGGAATTCCTTCGGGCCGCTTTGAGGCCGCCTGAACCGACCAATTTCGACATACACGATCCGGAATTCCTTATGGTCAGGCCTGATCAGTTTTTCTGGAGAGGACTTCCGGATTGTCTATAGTGGCTTTAAAACAATAATGGAGATCAATTTACTGTCCACTAGAACCTCATGCACTTGGACAAGGGCGGTTGTGAGAGTGACTTTTCAAGCGCCACTTTTGTCCGAGCGGTGCTTAGTACTAATTGTGCATTAAAGTAAAGTTGTCGCCAATAGATGCTGCGTATGGAACAACATGGCCACGTCGGTAATATACGTATGCTACCGTTTCTGTGATACAGCATTGCGCAAATCGCTAATCTGGACGCCTGTATACCCGACCTCTTCTGTCACTGCCATGTAGACACACTCTGGTCTCGTCGGTGAACAATACGGACCGCCATTGCTCGAGGGTCCAATTTAAGTGATTCCTGACAAACGTGAGTCGCGCTTGTCGGTGATGTGGGGTCAATTTTGGGCCTGTGGCGGGCCGTCTTGGAGTCAGACTCGCTTCGCTTAGTCGTCTCCTCAATGTCTACTCGCTTACAGCTACTTCGCGAACGTCCCTCAGATTCTGCTGCACGTCAACTCCAGTGAGATGCCGATTTCGCAGCATACTTGTCACAATAAAACGATCGTCTCTATCGGAAGTGCACCTAGAGCGGCCGGTTCGGGGTCACTGATTGTAGCTACCTTCCTATCGAAACCTGTTATACACTCTTGACACAGTAGACTGACTCATTCCGAGAGACTGTTCTCTGAGTAAGCCCTTCCGCTAATAGGGCGACAACTTGAGCCGCTTGCTTAGGCGTGGTACTCATGAATGACAAAATTGTGACTTTTATTGCGTTAAAGTTATTCAATCAAAACCTTCCAGATTCAATTGACCATTGAAAACTCTTTGCAGATGCATTTATAGGGTTAGTTTGCCTTGTAATAACCCATTCATAAATATTCAATTTTCCGAGTTTTTAGCTCCAGGTAGCGTTCATTCATAAAACACTCATTAAATGGTGATAAAAAAAAAGGTATCATTGTAAAGCTGAGATCTCAAACTTTCAAATGACATCCGATTTGTAGGGATACATTACGTACTTTTCAAAATATACATACAAATACACGTGCTTTCGGTTTGATTCATTATTTTTGCTCGCAAGTGTATTTTCGCTCATTCACTCTCGGTACAATTTCGACGAATGCCTTCCCATCATTTTTTTGTTTTATTTCGACGAAGGGCTACGAGTATGACATCTGTCTTTCTAGAGCTACACTCTCATCTTCTGAACAATTTTCCACGATGCTTTTTCATTCCTTTGGATTCTTTTCATAATTCATCTTCGTTTCTTTTCTTTTTGTCTACTTTTTTAACGTAACATTTTAATGGAAAGTCTTCATCGAAAAAAAAAAATCGTCATTTCATTTTCATTCAAAACAAACATAGTACAAACCACTACTCGTAATGAATTTCCAAGCAGTTTTACGGACTTCAAGAGGACTTTGCACTTTGATAGGAAAGCGTAGTGTAGAGTAGACCAAGTTTTTGCAATATTTATTGCCAAATTTCACGGTGATGATAGTGAAAAGGGTGGTGAATAGTTGAGGAAATTTGTGTGGTTTGGAAGAGGTTGTGTAGCGTAGCGTTGTATTCAGAAATAGGGTTAAATTATACGCAAATGTTCTAGCACACAAGCATAATTATCGGAAATTTTGCTTCCCAATTTCTAGGGTAACCAGATGCTTATGTCGAAATATGAAGAGAAAGTTGCACAACAAACTTAAAAAAATAACGGTCTATGCTAACCAGCAAAAAAGAGCAGGTAAAGCCTTCCAACTAGTTGACAGCGAGAATTATTTATAACTTGAGTTGACCCATTGAGCATTTTATAATTGGGTTTTGGGTACTTGGGGAACACTTCATTTAAATCGAATAGCCTAATTTCGTCACACAAAAAATCCTTATAGTGTACATCAGGGGTCGGTAAACTTCGGCCCGCGGGCCAAATCACGTCTTTAGTTTTCTTCCGACCCGCGAGTTAATATTTGTTTTTTTATGAAAAATTTACAATATATAAAAAAATATATAAATACATAGTTTATTGTGTGTAAGATTCTGCTACAACACTCGCGAGCGCAGACCAAACAGAGTTGTCAGACCGCTAGACGTGTTTTTTCACGCAGGCTGTCTAAATATCTCGCATTTAGGTGAAACATCCCTCACCACAGAGATCACCGTTATTTGGGATTACAGTCTTAAAGCCTGCCATAGACGATCCGGAATTTCTCTCCGGAAAAACTGATCAGACCTGGCCTTGAGGAATTCCAGATCGTGTACGTCGAAATTTGGCCGATGCAGGTGTCCTCAAGGCGGTTTCAAGGCGGCCGGATGCACAACTGAAAAATCGATATGGAAAAATCGACTAGCTTCAATTTTTGGAGGAGTTTATTTCAAATATACAAATCTGAAACTTGCCTATGGCAAGTAGAAAATAAAAATTATTATAAAGTAAAAAGAGAAGCCACCTTTTAGGCCAGTAAATTTAAAATTGTAATAGGAACTAAATCGGAAAGACTTGGATGTAATTTTAAGACCTCCTTCTACATGAAATCTGAGTCGGTCGCAGAAGGTGTGCTTGGCAAGCGAAAATCTGAGAAATTTTGCGCCCTTTTTTTAATATTTTCCTTGTAGCTCCTAAACGTTGCCTTGGATCGAAAATTTTTTATGGGATAACAATTAAAGAGCATCGAATTCTGTGTCCAATGGACTGCTCAAACTCGAAATTCAGTTCAATAGTATAGTGAAATTTGATAGTGGAAAAACGAAAATTTTTTAGGCTAAGGAGAAAAATTACACTTTCTCACTTGTCAAGCTCACAGATACAAGGAAAAAATTTAAAAAAGGACTCAAATTTCTCTGATTTTCGCATGCCAAAAGTTAAGCTCACCTTCTGCGACCGTGAAAACTCAGTTTCGATGTATTTAAGATCTATATAATGTGCTAAAATTACATCCAGATCTTTCCAATTTTATTCTTATTTTTTACTTGCCATAGGTAAGTGTCAGATTTACACATAGATTGAAATAAACTTCTCCAAAAATTTTATCTGGTCAGTTTTTCTGGATCGATTTTCAGTTGTGCATCCGGCCAATTTCGGCATACACGACTCGGAATTCCTTCGGGCCGCTTTGAGGCCGCCTGAACCGACCAATTTCGACATACACGATCCGGAATTCCTTATGGCCAGGCCTGATCAGTTTTTCTGGAGAGGACTTCCGGATTGTCTATAGTGGCTTTAAAACAATAATAGAGATCAATTTACTGTCCACTAGAACCTCATGCACTTGGACAAGGGCGGTTGCGAGAGTGACTTTTCAAGCGCCACTTTTGTCCGAGCGGTGCTTAGTACTAATTATATTATAGTAGTTAAGTCTCTCCAACTGGAAAATGAAACCGAAGATTAGAAATCAAATCACATTCGATCAGATAAATCGCGAAATATTTAGAACTAAATTGAACTAAATACATTGTAGTCCGTATGGCGCAACGGTTAGCACGTTCGCCATCTACGCACTGGGCCCCGGTTCGATTCCTACTGGGTGCGGTAGTTTTCGATATACGTGTCGGACTATGAATCCACTCAGCCGTTAAATGAGTACCCATTTATGGAGTAAATAACTCGGTTGAGCGTGTTGCTGATCACACACCTCTGCACAATACCGTCACGATCTAGAAAATGAAATGGTGCTAACTCATCTCGAGGCGCAGCAGCAGCAGTCCAATTTTGAACCATGTCAAAATTGGACTGCTGCGCCAGTTATTTATTTATTTTATTTTTAAATTGAACTATATATATTAGATTGAGCTGCAAATTGACAAAATTCACTCTCAAACTTAGTTTTCCTCTTGGCACCTTCTGGGCAACCATCCACTTTGCCTTAGATTTTGACCGACCCTATTCAAAAGGTTGTTGCCCATCCTATGTCTCTTTTTTTCCCGGCATCACGAATGTATGTAAGTCGACGACTTTTTGTATGCGCGTTGAAAATTTTACAGTTTCTCCTCAAAATTATATCATGTGAACTATGATCATATGGCAGATTGCTGTGATTATTGTCATCAATAGCCCCTAGATCACGAAATGTCCCATAAAATGAGGTTAAATCCCTCTGTCCCACGTATTGGCCAAAAATCCCTCACCGTGGGATGAGTCCCACGATCTGGCAACTATGGACAAAATTCTCACCTAAGGCCGTTTCCTCACTGGTCTGTACGGCAGTGGTGCGGGATCGGCATACCCGGTATACGCGATACCGAAAGCTTACCGCCGAGCACCTTTATTTCAATGAGTATTTCCTGATTGGCTCGGTATTCGCGGATGCGGGGAGGGACCGACCCAATCAGGAAACACTCATTGAAATAAAGGCGCTCGGTAAGCTTTCGGTACCGCGTATGCCGAGCATGCCGATCCCGCATCGCTACCGTACCGACAAGTGAGGAAACGGTCTAATGGTGACGGACCCTGCCACATATATCTGCAATGGGAGTTTGCTTGGTGACTAAAGACCGCCCGCAGCGTGTGGATACGGTAAGTATTTTCTTGGTATTCGTCGATTAATTGTTAATTAATACTACCTGATGAACCACTCCATGACCCGATCAACCGGAAAATTTACATGTTCGGTGCTAGTTGCTCGATATTTCACAAGTACTCTGTATTTGGCAAATGTTCGGTACTCGACGAGTCGGATTGACATTGATGTGGTAGCATTATAAGGCCGTTTCCTCAATTGTCGGTGCGGTAGCGATGCGAGATCGGCATGCTCGGTATACGCGGTACCGAAAGCTTACCGAGCGCCTTTATTTCAATGTTTCAATGTGTTTCCTGATTGGCTCGGTATTCGGAGATGCGGGGAGGGACAGACAGACGGACGTTTTACCGATTTTATAAGGGTTTTGTTTTTACTACAAAGCTAAAAATATAAATTCTGCTTTTGGGTCAAAAACAGGACATTTCTTTCATATATACAGAGACAGACGAATAAAATCGGAACATGTCCCCGTAAACGGGGAAGTTGTGCCACCCTACAACTTATTGTCCTCTATAATTCACAAACAGACGAGTAAAATCTGAACATGTTGTGCCACCCTACAACTTATTGTCCTCTAGAATTCGCAACAAATTAATTAGGTACAAAGATAGGACTAAAACGTGTAAATGGCTTCAAGCTCAATTCAAAAATTGTATGATCGAATGATTTTATATTGTTTTCAATTTTAAACACTTAGAAAATATTGCTCAAAAAAATGAAACAAATATTTTCTTTTCCTTGCGCTATTTACCTTAACATGACAAATTTAAATATTATTACAACAACGACCAAAGAGTCCCAATAACTTTACTAATATAGGAAAACACAGAAGCCTTCTTTTGTAGGCTTCCATTTCAACGTGGCCCTTGACAATTTCCCCATAATCTGCAATGCAGCCTTTTGTCATCTATTCTCAACTCTTCGTCATAGCCACATTCCCTTACGAACCTTTTCACTAACTTTCTCCGGTAAATATTCCACTCGGTCTTCATTTTAAACTTTTGCCTTGAGTCCATTCTTTCGGAAAAAAAAATCGCTGCCTATACTGCTCTCTCTCACCCTCACTATATGAAAGTTCTTACGAGGTTGATAGTCATATTGCGGGAAAACTCGAAGGGAAATAAAATTATTATACTTTTTCCAAATACTTCTCAACTCTTTTCCTTTATTCTTTAAGGGACCGAAGTTGATAAAATGCCAGAGTTTCTGGCATATTCCACAGTGGAGGAGATTTTGTTGGTTTCTAGTTTTTTTTTCGTCGATGAAAATGAATCTGCACAGTTGAAAATCATAAAAGTGAGTGGTGCACCTAAGAATGAAAAGAATAGAAGCGAAATCAAGAGAATGACTGCGGAGGGGGTCGAAGAACAGCACCAGGTAAGGAATCTGAAAGTCTGCTATTTCTCTCAACATCATCAAGAGCATCATCATCATCGTCGCCGTTTACGTCATCATCATTCGAGGGGTGGTATCCGGAATGTAATGTGAACTTTCCGACCAAGGATATGAAAAAAGGTTCACTAAATATTTAAATGCATCAAGTCGAGTGCACCCTTTTTTCCATTCTTGGTCAGAGAGGATTTTGTGTGAAATAATTGTTGGTGGTAAGGTACCGATCCTGAGAATCACCATTCCTTGATGCTCTGGCTTCAATTCAGGTTTGGGATGACCAATGGTTGGGCTCAATCAAAGAGTACACTTTAAAAGGGAACTCTTTCAAAACCGCATTTGCTGAAAAGAATCAAGTTTACAACCATCCACCAAGGCACAAACCCTCTATGACGATTTATCGTATACCTATACCTTGCTATCTCTCCGCTTGTCCACTTTCACCAAAATTTTTCTTTTAACGTACACCGAGGGTACATTATTACCTTCATGCTAGAGCTCTGACATTCGCTAGGATTTATACCAGCCCGTCTTTTGCTTCGCCAAGTTCATTTCGCCCATTAGGTAACTCGAATGAAAAGTTGGAAAAGTTATTTTCCTCTTTTAGAACGAATATAAACCGAGTGATGAAAGTTGGAAGTCTAAATTGAAAATAAATGCGTTTGACGGCAATTTTTTAAAAGTTTTTCTTTTTTTTTTATATATTTATTTTTAATAGAGAAACTCAACTAGTGTAGAATTAGTTTCTTTCTTATATTGCATGGAAAAAGTATTTACAAATTCGATAGTACGAGGGTGGGCCAATTATAAACAGGACTGATTATTTCAAAATATCCATAGAGGTCGACTACCTTGGTGGGGCGACGGCCTGGTATGCGGGTGAGCCAAAGAGGATTGATATTCTACAAAAGCGATCACTCCATAGAACTTTCCCCTCTACCAGTAGATTTGTATGTATTGACAAATAGTATAAACTACACAGTATAGATACGCAAGAGAATCAATACGTATAAATCTACCGGCGGAGGCTAAAGTTGTATGGAGTGAGCTTTCCTGTGTAGTCTATACAATTTGTCAATACATACAAATCTTCTGGCAGAGCCGAAAGTTCTATGGAGTGATCGCTCTTGTATTTTAGAATATCAATTCTCTTTGGCCAAGCTCAGAGACAAGTCTGCGTAGCACCTCGGCGTAGTGGCCGTTGGAAACTAATTGCTAAGGCCGAGATATGGGGCCGGTTGTGTGTACTATCACAGTACGGGAATACCGTCGTTCTGTGGTACGAAAGCAACCGTCACACTCCATGCCAGGCCAACTCCTTTCTTCTATGGTTTTGGCAAGACTGGGACTCGTAGGACTCGAACGGAGTGTCAGATATGTCCTGAATCCCCGGGGCGTTATGCGACCGTGCCCATCAGGCGAAGATGACCAGGGACTCAAATGGTCATCACTTATCATCATCACTAAAGGAGCTAGTCGTGTAAAAGGTTTCCTCGACCTCCCTAGCAGAACCTATGAGACTCTCCGCATAGGTGACACGGAGACTAGGTGAAAGGCTGAAGCTGGTGACTGAGGTGAAAGTCCATCTCCGGGGTTCCGGATCCAACACTTCACTTTGCTCCTTCCTTAAATCTAGCGAGCCGCGCACTACAGAGTAGGGACATGTTAGACTAGGGGAGAAACTTTGATTACTCTACATCAAGGGTAGCAGGTGCAGCGTAGCGTGAAAGTCTAGGGAACTTTCGGGAGGTTGCGAGGGAGTTTGGTTCGCTGCCCAAAGAGGAGAAAGGACGGCCGGGCGGCCGCGTTACGAAGTTCCTATAGGTGCGGAGAGTAGCGAGAGGCGAAATGCTGACAATTGCCGTGGCTGTAGTCCGAGAACGGGAAACCCAATTCTGAATCAAAAAAAAAAAATAGTAATGGATCCAATTCAAGACGGAAAAAAAACCAAACTTCCCCTTCCAAAGGAGTTCTAAAATCCCGCGGCCATCGGTACAGGCCAAATGAACGACAGTTCGCTGATCCAGTAGGTGAACGAGAGCTCGACTCTGATTTTTACTGTCAGTCCAATGGACGTAGCGGTTCCATCTAGCAGTGCTGTGAACCAGATGGACAGTTGCGGAGCCTCAAACTGCCGAAAGGGAAGCGGCGGCTAGACCCACTAAAGGCCAGAAACGGAGCAAACAACGCATTAGACAGAGTAAGGCGAAGAGTGCAGCCAAGGAAGCGGTGAAATCGGACTCTAAGGGGAAATCCGCGAAAGCTTCGATGAAACCAATCCCGGCGCCAGCTATCAAGCGCCTATGATCGAAGAAAAAATCCTCCACAGGCAGTAAGACGACCAAAAAGCGGCGACAGGAGACAGCCACCCGATGTTTTAGGGATGTGGTCGCGATTCACCTCAAGCTGACAGTCCTCAAACGCATCTCCGAAGAACAACTAGAGTTCGCCATGTCCCCGGAGGCGGGATCGCCCCGCTTTGAAGGCAGCCACATTTGTGTGACTTTGTATCAGGTACTTACAGCTTTTAAGAGCTAGCAGAGATGACAAGTGTCGTCTCGTTGAATCAGCTGATTCAACTTAGCGAAGTGGTCACCTGGGCAGCCCTAATTAGCCAGCGGAGGTGGCAAATGGGTCCAACCTAGCCTAACCTCGGTGGGGTTGATTTTCAGGTAGCCTAGGCGATTGGGGAGGGGGTAAAACCATCCCGAGGACTTTTGCGAAGAGCGAAGAAAGAAGTGCACGTTTCTGTGGAGCAGCGAATTATTATTAAGTTTCTGGGCAAGGAAGAGGTGAAACCATCCGAAATTTAAAAAAAATTGCAGGCACAGCACTATGCAAGCAGAACACCCTCTCGAGAACACTTGTGTTTGAATGACATAAGGAATTCTCTGAAGGAGGAGAAGGAATCGAAAGTCAATGCCACAAAAGATGCCCATGCACGAGCGTGACTGTCGACAACGTTGAGGCTGTGATTAATTTTGATCACAGTGGAGTGAAGTGTAGTTTAGTAAATATAGTGCTTGCAGTTTGGGTGAGAGCAGTAAGTAGTTATTAGTTTGTATTTATAGTGCAGTAGTGTTTATATTAGACGAACATAGTGCTGTTCCTGAGTGTTTGTGAAGTTGTATTATGATTCATGGCGTATACGTGCATGCTAGTAACTGCATTCTCCGAAACTAGTTTATGCCAACGAAACGTCAACTGGGCCACTTGGAACAGTTGATGCGCTATGCCCCACAAGGAGTGAGGGCAATTGAGTAGTAGTATGGCGTAGACGCAGAATCCCTTGGTGCACTATTTCTTTTATCATCCATCTCCGTGTAAAATAAAAGGACAGAACCAATATACTATATAGAGCTCTTTACAGCAAAAGAAAATGGAGGGAGCGGATAGGATGAAACCTCCCTGTGGAGCTACCTCGTTTTGCAGAAAACTCTTGATTACTTTACGAATACCATTCGAGAATGCAGATATCTATTGTAAATAATCGCCATCAACATCAACAAATTTCGAAACTTCCATTAGCAACAATTCTCTCGATTTGCAAACAAATGTGACAAAAACCTTAAATTTGTGGTAATCATGAAAACCACTTGGCTAATGGTTCGCCAACAAAAAAAAAGACATTGTCACATTATCACAACTGGCATATTTCAAAGATAACATTCGTCACGTTGACTTGCAAAACGGTTGAGGGAACAACCCCTAACACCTTTGTAGAGGGCTGGTATGTTATTTTTGCTCCCATGACAATTAAAATAATGGTCGACGGTCGGCTGATATTTGCGTGCCTAGTAATCTTAATTTATTTTTCTTTTTTTCTTTTTGCTGGAACATACGAACGGACAAGGTAGGAACATTATTTTCATTTCATTATACGTGCAATGTACAAAATTGAAGGCGTACTAGTATTTTGTCGTGTGCAATGGGAATGTTCACAAAATACAACTGAAATTCCAAGCGGTAAAGGGGTTATAACCCGAGGGATCAAGGTACATATTAGTAAAAGTAGCGTGACTGTTAGTGATAACCGATAGAATACGGTAGAACAAAGCAGTTTGTCAATTGTTTAGTTATCATATCCCACCGGGAGGTCAATGGTCTTGTTCAAAAAAATTAATGAAATTGAACTTCATAGGGACAATAAGAATTGAGTTTTTATTTTTAAATATCTTTGAGTAAAAGAGAAATTATACTATACGATTTGCTCTAACCCCTACTGAGGCATAAGCGCATCAACTACTCCTAAGCGGCTTAGTTGACGTTTCGTTTCTGGTTTCGGACGGTCCATATTTATAGCATACACCTGCTGCTCATTTAGCCGTAGTCAGCGAAAAGTCGGGGATGGCATTGGCTTATTTTTACGCCCCACCCTACAGGGGGAAGACAACGGAAAAAGAACATAGAACCCGCGAAGCCGGTGAGACATCCGTCTGATGCCTCAACGCACTGAGCTACCGTAATTTCTCTGAGTATGTATTTACGAAAAAAAAGTGAACCTTCATTGTCGAAATATTAAATCCTTCATTTAATCCGTAGCCACGAAAAGAAAAAACGTAACCACGAAAAAAAAATCCAAAGTTTTTGGCGAATGAGTTAATCAAGTTTATTGCAACTTTTAATTAGAGCCATGCTATCGGAGTGACCTCTCGTCATCTAACAACCCGTCGATTTAGATGACCAAGCCCCGATCACAACCTTTCTTCGGTACATACTACATATTAGCATTATCACTATGATTTCTCCTCTGGTCGAGCTCCTCCCTTCCAATCCCCTCCGAAGCCGAAGGGAGGAGAAGGCTTTGTCTTCCTTTACCCTCCCTTCGGCTTCCTTCCCCCTCTACTTTTTCACCCCCAACCAACAAAGCATAATTTCGTCATCACCACCTATTGTGTTTACTGTGAAGGTCCGACGGCGTCATTGGGCGAGTTGAACTTCGGCGAACTTTTTACTTCCCTTCCCCTCCCATCGCCTTCCTTTCCCTTCTATTCTATTATTTTAATATTAGCTCGCGCAGGAAATTTGCACAAAATGTGATCTCAACGTCTTCCAGACAGACGACTTTCCGTCTCGTTAGACAACCCTATCTCGTTTAGATGGTACATATCTCACCCAATGGTAAACCGAGAGGTAGCCTAATAATAGCCTCAGGTCGGTCCTACTCATGTGGGTAATATCCGTATCTCCATACTTAAAGGGTCTAATACTCAATTGCCCTATCCCCTTGTGGGGAATAGCGCGTCAACTGTTCCATGTGGCCCAGTTGACGTTTCCCTTTCATAAACTGGTTTCGGAGAGTGCAGTTACCAGCATGCACCTCCTGTACATCCATGGCCACGAACGTCGTCGTGGACGGGAGGGTCTAATAAACTCGGCTTGAAAAACGGTGGGTCAGGAGCCCATTGCGATTGAAATCGTGGTGTTGGGTCCAAAGATGCCATCACTTCCTCCTTGTTCAATCTTAGACCCATTGGTGTACCACATGATACACCCAGGGTCTCCACAGGGGCATCCATTTTCCCATTCCGTTCGGTCTGGGATGAAGGCTAAGAATTTATTGCCGAAGCACAACTCCGTGGTCAAATAATCTGATCTCAGGCAGATCCGCATGTTTCAGAATGCTCATGTGACCAATGTCACTGCCGCATACATCAGAAACTAGATGTACCCTAAGAGCATCGAGCGAAGCTATTTCCTTAATGCAGATGTGAAGCGGAGTTAAAACAACGAGCGCCTCTAGAACAGGCGTAGGGCAAGTACCTATTGCCCGTTTAGACAGGCAAGGCGTTGTAATTTATTGAGTTTTAGAATGGCTGAGCTTTGTTGTGCCTTATGTCACCATACCAACACAGCATATGTCGTTGTGGGCCGCACCAACGAGCAATACAGCCACTCGACCATCTTTGGAGTCAGACCCAAAGGCCGTTCAAGCCCACATTATACGTGTGGCTTTGTTAATAACATTTTCGATGTGAGTATTCCAGTTCAGCCGCCAATCTTATGTGACGCCAACACATTTAAAGCCACAATGACGGTTTTATGTGGATTAATACCTAATCCTTTTTCATAGCACCAGTGCAAGACCACATCAACAGCACCCCTTCACTTCAGAGACGGTGTATTCGAAGGATATAGATATAGGAAGGATAGTGTTGCTACTATAAAGAAAAGAACAGCCACCTAAACCGGCCATTCCATAGTCGAACAATTTGACGCGTTTGACATAAAAACATGTTGATATCAAATTGTTTGCTATGGTACTACTTTGACTTAACCCCTAATGGAGCATAGCGCATCAAATACTCGTGCGCGCAATTGTGAAAATGTAAAAACATACAAAAACCCTGTACGGATTTTTAACTTTACATTACTAACCCCATTTGGCTACATTTAAATATCCCCCCCCCCCCCCCTCCCACACATTCCCGTCTTCCGAACTCCTAAAACTAAGTGTGGTGCTCATATTGTACTGGTTTGAAAGATAATAAAAACAATCTGATTTGTTTTTCTATTTGAATACAATCAACAAATCCTACTCGCAACTTTGCAGCCTGTATGAGAGGAACACCTCACTACCTGCCACAGTAGCTGTATGCAAACAGCCTGATGCCAGTGCCTCCGAGATTTATGCGGCAGGCGAGAAGTTCATGGTGGAAATATGCTCACAGATTCACTGGACGACCTCCGCTACCAACTTTTGACATGGATATGTGTTATAGCTGGGGGTCATCCTAAAAATCTGTCCGTCACACGAAATGTCTGTTTTTCTACTCGGGGGTCAGAAGAGGAAACAAGCCCATTGAAAATTTTTCCGAGTTATATGAATGTAGTGGCCGATCCTCAGTCAATCCGAGTCAGTTATCAAAGGGAACTCACGAAAATCGAAAAACTTCGCATCATGAACTGACTAAACAACCAGGCACCCATAAAACAAGTCAACATCATTCAACTGCCATCCCCTCGTGATTCAAATCTGCTCACAACACCAGCCACATCCAGACAACCTGTCTCCCTCACTCGTGCACAGCGCTATCGCTCCTCCTTTACAGCAATCTTTTTGTTTTCATCAATTAGTCACTAACCTGACTCAGTAAGAAAATCGTTGGGGTAGGTCGGGAAATAGCTCCAACTTCACACACACACACACATACACACACACTCGTATGCAGGCAATGGGGAGACGGTTGAGTCGAAGAAGTTCAATGGATGGGCGTTGCTTCGTCATCGGCGACAGTGCGAAAGAGATGCTTGCTCCACGGACCTTGGACTACACTTCCGCGGCGGATCCACCCCTTTCTTGTGATGGCCAATCCCATCCTGAAATCAGTGTCACCAAGGTCACCAATGTGTTTTTCCCGTGGATGTAAGGAACTTACGACCGTACTTATATCGCGCATACCGCGTACTATCACGATCGATGATATATCAACTAAGAGTGCACAATTCTGATTTAGTGAGGAGAATAGTGCAGATGATGCAGTTTGTGCAGCGCGGATAACGTAAACGTTAATGCAATAAAATTGTGTTGTCGCGCTTACCGTCTTTAGACTTAGACAAGTAAAATACTAAGTATCTAATAGTAAGTGTGTTTAGGTAGACCCACTGCCATCTTTACTCTCAGGCCGGAGTGTCAGCTGATTGTCAAAGCACTAACGACATGACAAGCAGTCAACGAAGTGTGAACGCGTGCGGTCGCCCGGTGAAATATCGGGATAATTGTGTGTAAAAGTGAGTTTAGTGCCGGAATTTTAAGTGTAACTAAAAGAAGTGGCTATCAGTGCCGTGTGAAAGTGAAAAAAAACGTGAAGTGCCGGGAAATATCGAGTAAAATAGTGTATTGAAAAGTGCGAGGTTAGGAAAGTGCGACACGGGAAATTTCGCATTTTTCGTTTATTTTCCGGCAATTCGGGAAGTGTGAATGGTACAGCACTACTCTTGGACGAATCCTCGGGTCGGTGAGTTTAGCGGAAACTCCCGGAAGTGCCCCAAAAAGTGAATTTAAAGTGGTTGTCAAATGACAACATTACAGGTGATTTCCGGCCTTTTCATCGGAATTCATAGGGTAAGTATGCGTTTTTTGTTATGGTAGAATTTAAGTGGATTGATGCGCCCCAAAGTGTGGATTTTGACCACGATGTTGACGAACCGGACGAAAGTTTCACTGCTAGGCATCTAGTCCTGTCAGCTGCAGTGAAACTTTCGTCTGGCTCGTCAACAACGTGTTTAAAACCCGTATTTTGGGGCGCATCAATTCACTAAAATTTTTGCACAACAAAAAACGTATAATTACCCTATGAATTCCGATGAAAAGGCCGGAAATCACCTGTAATGTTGTCATTTGACAACCACTTTGAATTCACTTTTTGGGGCACTTCCGGGAGTTTCCGCTGAACTCACCGGCCCAAGGATTCGTCCGAGAGTAGTGCTGTACCATTCACACTAGCCAAATTACCGGGAAACTAACGAAAAATGCGAAATTTTTCGTGTCGCACTTTCATAACCACACTCATGTCTCGCGCACTTTCGAGCAGTTCATTTTGTTCGGAAGTTCGCGGCACCTTGCGTTTTTTTCACTTCCAAATATCAGTGACAAGCACTACTTTCAATTGCACTTAAAATCGCGACACTAAAATCACTTTTACGCACGAAAATCACCAGATTTCAAGAGGTCGACTGCACGCGTTTTTCACTTTGTTTACATATGGCTCACTGCTTGTCATGACGTCATTACTTTGACACTCCGGCCTGAGGATAAAGATGGCGGTGGTAGACCGCGGCTTGACGCGATCGATCGCGGATTGACGTACTAACGAAGCACAGGCGCATATAAATATGTAGAGTGTATGATCGCTTGATCCACACACGGGGCAACGGTTGGGTTAATTTGTATTCTCCTGTACACTATGCGGGACGGTATGTCTTGAAAATGATACAAAGTATTTACACTGCGAGGGTAAAACTAAAATAATAATGCAATCGGTGATAAGGACACCTGCACAACCAAGCATCAATGTGGGGGACCTCAACATCGAGTTCGTGAACAACTTCATTTACCTGGGTTGCAACTTGTCAAGGGACGCCAACGAAACTGACGAAATCAAGCGACGGATACAGTTAGCTAATAAGACTTTTTTCTCGGTTCTCCCCATAATTTAATCGAAGCATGTGCACAGAAACACGAAGCTCCGCGTGTACAAAACCATTATACGACCAGTGCTATGCTATGGCTGCGAAGCATGGACCCTAACTCAAGCCTCCGAAAACATGCTAGACACTTTCGAACGTAAGGTTCTACGGCGAATTTTCGGGGCTGTTTGCGATCGAGATGGATGGCGCATCCGGTACAACCATGAGTTGTATGAATTGTACGATGAGCTGCAAGTCTCGAAAATCGTCAAACTACAACGACTTCAATGGGCAGGGCATGTACAAAGAATGGACGATGATCGCATGCCTAAGAGAGTAATGAATGCAGAACGAGTCGACGGAGCGAGACTCCGAGGACGACCGAGATCTCGTTGGGAGAGCTCAGTAGGTGTGGACGCCGCGCAGCTGCTGGGCTCCCAAAATTGGAGGACGCGGTCACGTGACCGAGATAATTGGAGGACAATGATCCAGGCGGCCAAGGCCCGACGTCGGGCTGTCGCGCCACGATGATGATGATCTACACTGCATGCAGATACATCGGTACATCTTATGCCTACCGAAAGCGTGGGACGTGTTTTGTCGAATGAATTCATCCAGTATAACTATACTGGGATCTTTATAAAACTTACATCGATATCTTCAACACAACAGGTTCCACGCAGTCGGTAGCCAAAGACATATCCATGTTCCGATGTATCTGCATGCAGTGTAGATACTTTGTATCATTTTTATAAAATCTGCCGCCACACCAATGTTTCAACTTGCCAGACTGCCGCCTACAAGAGGTGCAGTCACCTACCATTCTTTCAAATTAAAACGTGGCTGGGGAACAATAACACACCGTCAGCTTGGGGGTATACGCAATCAAGACAAGGGGTGGTTCCTCTTAAAACCATTCAAAATGCGGCCCGGACTCCATCCTGGGTATTATTTCATGCAAATGTAAGGGTGTGATACTGCAGGTTCTGCAGCTGTAAAAAAAAGCAGAACTACGATGGTTCACACTTCGCAAAAACTGCTTAGGGCACGCATGCGTAAATTCGGCAGAGACTGACCTGCAGGAGGAAGAAGTTGAGGACGCAATTTTCGAAAGAGAAGAAGAGGACGCATAGAATCACAAAACGGGTAAAGAATGGAGGAATGGAAGGGGGTCGTCATCGTTCGGTCACCGCTCTACGATACTAATCTAGAGCTCGGAGATCAAATCTCGGCGCCAAATCTCTCGGCCTTTTTGTTCTATGATGCAAGATAAAAAGGTTTCAAAACAACAACTGAAAAAAGTGCCAATATTTTGCGGTGCTTTGGTCGCCACTAAGTTAGCACAACCAAATTTTGTTCGATAAATTGGATGTGACACCTCTACCCAACCAACAACATCCCCAAGTTGTATTAAAATCGCAATTCTTGTACGGGATCCCCCTTTTTTAGTACTTGTCGACTGAAACAAAGGTGCTTGAACGAAAAAAGAATCCACATTATCCTATGAGGTCCCTACGCTGTGCCGTTTTCAAATATTATAGACCTCCTTATGGAAATTGTTATTATGTCTCCCTGTTTTTTGCATTAGAATTCAAATATTTCTCCAAACAAGTGGAGGAAAATCAAAACTACCAAACTTTCAATTCACCAAAGAATAGCACATTTCAGCCCGTAAAAACTTATAAACGACTAAAACTTTCCAAATCGTCGACTACAACATTTCCGTGAATACTCTCATAATTTGCAAACTAATGAAAACTTACTGTAACAGCAATAATTATCATACATGAAGCGAAAACTTTTAGCCTATTAATATTGTCGAGGCTGAAAAAAAAGTCAGAGAAGTAGTCGAAGAACATTCGGCGAAATAAAAGAATTCAACTGAAAACGAAGGTATGATACCCTTCACGCGAAGCGTCTGTTTTCTATCAATTCGATCCATTCTGCATTAATCACTTTGAAATTAACAGTAAAACTTGTTCCGATTCCACCGTTCCTATGAGAGGTATATGAAATAGTGGGCCGATTTCAACCAAATTTAGGAATGTTGTTTGGCGGTAAATATGATCGAGTAATGTGAAATTTTGTAAAGATATCTTTAGAAATAGAAAAGCTTTTCTAACAAAAACTTACTTTTGAAATAGTCGTTCCTATGAAAGCTATATGAAATAATAGTCCAATGTCAACCAATTTCGGGAATGTAATTTGGTAGTATAAATACCATTGAAAACTATAGAATTTCGTTACGATATCTTCAGAAACAAAAAAGTTTTTCGCACTAACACAGACTTTTGAACCGGTCGTTCCTATGGCAGCTATAGGACGCAGTGATCCGATTCCATTCGCTCCGACGTACATATTGCGTGTAATAGAAAGAAGGTTTTGTACAAAATTTCAGCTTTAAAACTGAGAGACTAGTTTGCAAAGAAACAGACGGACAGACAGACGGAGAAAGCTTACTCGACTCATCTCGTCGTACAATAGCTTATATGGTCGGAAATGCTTCCTTCTGCGCGTTTCAAACTTCATGACAAAGTTAATATACCCTATGACATTCGTGAAGAGTATAAAAATCGCCTTTTCTTAAAAAAAAAAAAAAACAACTTTGAATTTTGCATTCTAAAGCCCTGAAGAAGTACTGTCTGATTACAACTGACTGGTTCGAGTTACTCTACGGACTTTTCCAAATCCCTTTCCGATGCAAAATTTCTTTCATATCTTCTTTCGGTAGTAATCTTTTATGAAAGAGAAAAGTTCGTAAAATGTGGAGATCCCGACAGAGTGTAACACAATGAAGTACACTGTAAAAAGGGGGGAAAGAAGCTTTTGTTGGCTGAAAAATTCCCGGATCGTTAAATTTAATTGTTTTGGAGAGTTTTCTTTTGTTGTTATGGTCCCAACGGAGGAATGGAAAATATTACGAAAATTTTTGACAAACAATTAATTTATTGTATGATATCGGATTTTTCTTTTGTCCGAACATATCTTGTTCGAGCAATTAATTTACAAAAGGCCTAAAAGTTTAGTTCGGTTTCAAATCGCAAAAGTTTACTCTAGAGGATGATATCCACATTCAGTGTAGGGTAGGACATCTCGGATCATATCCCAGAAGTTCACTTCGCTCTTTCTCAGAGCTCTTTACAACGTTTACTGACATACTTTAAATTTTAATCAAAAAAGGTTTACACCAAACTAACTTGAAATTCCTCAAGAGGCTAATTTTCGGCGAACCATATGTACATGTGTGGCTAGTGTCGTCAGATTTATCCCAACACCGCTCTCAATTTGCATTCAAAACACACAGAATATTTCATATCTTCTTTCAGTACCCGTAAATTGCTAAATTCAAGTCGCAAAAGAGATTATCCCCGAAATAAATGTGTATGTCATCGCATAAATCTAAGCTACTTAGTGTCCCTGTATCTGAAATAGTCCCCGAAGAGAAAATCCAGACGAATCATACACACACTAATATACATTTAGAGCGCTGGGGTCATTGTTCGAAAAACCATCCGGCAAATTCAAAATGAATTCCATTAGTCAAATGCCAAACAATAACAACTTTTTTCGGAAAGAAAAAACCGAAACCCTTCCGTTGTTAGAGGTCCCTTTTTCTTGGAATTTAAAATCCCCATAAGAAATCGTCTCTGTCCGTACTTTGTGTTTTACCCTAAAGTTTTCCAAGTTTTTAAACGGGCAAACTTTCCGATTTCAATACGTAGTATTGTTTGTACTCGTATAGTATGTATGAAGAACGTATGAACGCCGAAATAAAAATGAAGTATATTTACTTGACTTGCAAACTTTTCTCATTCGCTTTGGATAATTTTCATATTAAGACGTAAATTAGTATCCTTGGAGATTTTCGCTTTTGACTGGCAATGGTCGAAGTTGGATATGGTTCTATTTTGGCGGTCCATTCATATATGTACATATAATATAGTTTCAGACTTTCTATTGGACAAGTGCTGAAATTGGATTTTCTGATGGCTTTAAGAAGCCAATCTATTTCATGGTTCAAAGTTTTTAGTGCGACCATATTTTGTTTCCTTGGAGGACAATATTTAAAAATTAGTTCTAGGAATTATATTATACGATTTGTTGGATGCTGAGTTAGCGACTGAAGTTCACTGTAGTTCATATTTAAATGTTGAACCCGTCCGTGGTTCAGGAATTTGTGTGGTAGGAAGCTAGGGAGATTCCATCTGATAAGCTGTTTTATTTCTCGTTGCTCTGGAGAATATGTACACGTATACATACATATGTATGTACATATACATATACAGTCACTACCCCGACTTACGTAAGTACAATATTTCGTTCGAAGGGCATTTACGTAAGTCGAAAGAAATTTTTACATAAGTCCACGTTCGTTCAACTAATATGCATATTTGGTTTGATATCGTGGCACAAACTTTACTAATAGCTGGAAGACGTATTTCACGACAAACCGACTGGCTTAAATATATGCTGAGGTGCTACAGGAAAACTCTTACCACAAATCTACTTCCGGATGCATTTTTTTAAGACATTTTCAGATTATAATATCTGTTTTCAATTTCTTTCAAGTCCATATCAGCTTCATTTCATTTATCGAGAGTGGATTTGCTTCCAGACTATCATATCAGTTTCCAATCCGTTTCATATTTACCTATGTAGGATTTGATTAATTTTCCGTGGGGTTTGTTTACGAATAACGATCAATTCAGTATATTGCGCACCTTCAAAATGTACTTAGGTTTTTGTCGATTTGGAAAAGTGAACATGCAATTGTGTAATTGATAATACATGAAAACTGTCTCACCGCAATTGCCTTAACTAATATAGAGACATTTCTTAATGCAATCCCACAGATAAGTATGAAGTAAATTCCTCGCAAACCGTACGAAGATATAAAATAAAACGGATAGAAAACTGGTATGAAGCGTTTGTTCGTTATCGACTGTGCATAACATTTGATTACTATCATTCGAATCCAATTCTTCACCTATTTTTGCCCAACGTTTTCTTTGGATATCCCTCGAATGACATCTTTTATCTCTTTATCACAGAGAGAAATAAGTATGCACAGCACTCATCAATTTTCCCGCCTCCTCTATTGAACAAAAAACATTTTCTTTTAATTTGACACTCGTGCCGCGTAGCGCACGTAGACGCTCCTAGCCGGTTCGCTCAAACACGCTTGTAGTGGATACTACTCAATTGCCCTAACCCCTTGTGGGGTATAGCGCGTCAACTGTTCCATGTGGCAAAGTTAACGTTTCGTTGGCATAAACTAGTTTCGGAGAATGCAGTTGCCAGCATGCACCTCCTTGTAGTGGAGGTCAACTTTGGATCTGGCGCGCATTGTCGCTTGTGTCGCAGGAGCGCATTGCCGCTCAAATATGTTTACAGTGGACGGCCTCACTAAGCACGGTCCTCCACTGGAAGCGTATTTGAGCGGTAATGGCCTCCCACGACACAAGCGTGAACAAACGCCGCACGACATAAGCGGCTGCGAACGACAGGGATCGTCCATTGTAGGCGTCTTCGTGCCTCAGTTTGCTTATCTATCTCTTACATTGCACACAAAATCGATTGGCAAAATGTTTCTTTCGAATTCATTCCTCGAAGCAACACGCGGCTACGAGCGGCAAGTCCAAAATTTATTGGATCTGGCGTTCGAGTCGCGTAGCGCACGTAGACGCCCGTAGCCGCTTCGCTCATCTGGCGTGCATTGTCCCTTGTGTCGCGGGAGCGCGTTGCCGTTCAAATACATTTCCAGCGGGAGGCCTCACTGAATCTGAATACAGGACAGCAATTTCCTGTTCAGATTTCAGCATTTTAAAGTTCGTCTATTTGAGAATGAAAATAATCGATGCCCTTTAATTTAAAGTCCCCAACTAAAATATGTTACAATCTTGTCAAAGGTGAAACTTTGTTTTAAACGGGCAATTTTATGGCAAATAAAGTTAGACTGGACAACTCCTGAGCGCTTCCTTCATTTCACCATTCCAAACTTTTACCACATGAAGGGATAAAATGACGACAACTCCACTCTTTCCTTTAATCTCATGCATACTCGTACTAAACATTTGAATTCATGCGCTTAATCCAATCTTTCATTTCCGCTAGATTATCTTTCACGTCAAATAAAAATGCACACATATGTGAGCCGCAAAAAGAAAAAACTGAAAAAGAGTTTGCCAATGGTCCAAGGCCTCTTATGCTCCTTCACGCTTGGTCATACGGATATCTATTCATTCCTATTCTATTCTTTCATGTTGGAATCTTCTTTCGAAATGTGAAAGTGGTCCATGGAATGCCGAAAAGCCGCATCCGTATTTTTGGCATATTAGATTCTATAAAAATTCCACACTCTATCATTTTATGTGAAGATTTCTATTATAGTCGCCGGGCCGCACCGCATTTACACAGCATATCCTTTTACAGTGCTCTCTGTCTCTCCGCAGATCCCACAAATCTTCCACATTTCATAGAATAATTCCGCCAGAAAAAAAAAAGAAGAATAGAAAGATATATTCTATTTGCCACAATGGTTTGGGTGATGTTAACCGAGTTCTGGAAAAAATGGCACGAACGGTGTAGGATTTGCAGTGTAAGGGATGCAGGCCATCATGAATTTTTCCCAGCGTTACTTTGAAAAAAAAAAGAAGAGTGTGTAGGGCACCTATAGGAACTTTACTGAAATGAAAATATTTGAAAGCATTACAACATTAAATAATTCTGAATGTAATTTACATTTGATGTTCCTTTTGACGCTTTGGTTTTGATTTTTTTTAAAGAGCTACTAAGCTGAAGATACTTTTTTCGCTGGGACTATGCTATTCATGCTCAGTTTGTAAGGTGGAGAAGACCGCAGAAAATCAACATTATACATTGAGTGAAGGAAATAATAAAGGATTTGTGATGTTAAAAAACTATACAATTACTTTTTATGCAGGACATCAAGGACAGAATTAGATGGTGTTACACTTTGTATTCGCGATATTACGGCCATTCGACCAACCCTTGCGAAGGGTCATGAGGAAATTTTTTTTAACGACATTTTTCTAAACAACCACAAATGTTCACTCTTTATGCGGTTAGCAATTCGGAAATCGCCACCCATGGAAAACCTCACCTAAAAGTCCAATTGGATTTCGTCTTTTTCGTGGGACTTCGTGGTGGCAAACGTTCAAACGACAATTATCGGAGCAAACTTCATTCCGAAGTTTGAACTGTTGATTGACCTCAAACACAAGAGATTAATCGACACACCATAGGGCGTATAATTCCTGCGGCCGTCTTCGGGATATCCACAGTCAACCCAAACAACTTCAAAAAACTCGAACATGACTTCAACGACATCGAAACGACATGTGGAACACTTCATCGAGACTACTGGACGCCCAGTAGACCAACGTCCACGGCGACAAACTGGGTTTCTGGGTGAAATCGACTATTTCAGATGTTGCATCCCATATGCCGCACAACACGAAGCATTATTGAACGACTTCTTAGTGTCACCATACACTGTCGAACCTATGTGAAGTGTATGTGTGTGTCAGAGTAAATTTGTACCAGGTTCGTGCTCGAGTTCGACAGTATATGGTGACACTTATTTAATAGTTAAAAAAACGATAACCGCCCGCCGCCCGGTACCTTGGGCTCCTCAAGCAGAGGCGGACTTCGAATAGTGCAAACGCGACATAGCAGCTGCAGTCTTACTCGCCCACCCGGATCACAAGGCGCAACTATCACTGATAACAGACGGAACGAACTTCGCAATAGGAGCTTTCCTTCGGGGACGACCGGTAGCGTAGTGTGTTGAGGCATCATCATGTTTGACTACCGGCGTTTCGGGTTCGAATCCCGTCCACGACGACGTTCGTGGCCATGGATGAAGAGAAAACATAGCGCATACGATCGGGAACTACTCGCTATTTATGCCGCTATTAAATTTTTTAAATACATCTTAGAGGGTCGACACTTCGTTATCAAGATCGATTTCAAACTCTTGGTCTATACCTTTAAACCAGGGATTCGGAGCGGAGCGGAGCGCCGGAGCGGGCATGAAAAGCCGGAGCGAAGGAGCGAGCGTGGAGCGGTTTTAACAAAGAGGAGCGGAGCGGAGCGGAGTGGAGCGATTTTTTTTTGTGAAATCGCTCCGCTCCGATTTTTTTTCATTTTCGTTTGTATGGCAGAGCCCTAGAATTTAAGCACTCTAAATTTTGTTTGTACGACATTATATAAAGAAATTTAATGTGCATTACATTAGAAAAAAATTGAAAACTGATGGGTACAGGTACAGGACCGTTTCCATATAGCGCGGTTTTCATCACACTTCGTCCGTTCGTCTTATCAAGTAACGTATAGTAAATCGGAGATTAAATTGAGGATTGGGTGCAAAATTTTATACGAGGGGACTAAATCTCCGAAAATTGATTCGATGTAATCGAGAATGTTAATTAACTTCCACTGTAGCTGCTACAGTGTCAGTTAATGCGTCTCTCGCATAATGCATTTGTTTGTCAACGCACGACACGCGAGTTTCAACGAGAAATTAATGACCACTTGGTTTATGGGGGAAATCATTAGAGAGATCTTCGATTCTTGAAAGCACTTATATCTAGCTCTAGGGTGTTTATTTGGGATAAACACATGCAATTAGGTTAAGACCACACAATTACACTAACAATTTGATCTGAGCTGCTCTCGATAGAAAGTTAGTCCAGGACTTCCACTCTGTTAAATAGTTCCACATTTGAAATGTAGACGGCGCAGGAGGTGAAAGTTTTCGACGAGTTAGTTTGGGAAGCACTTATAGTTCATTTTAAGTCAATAAAATGTTCGTTTTGTGTAATTATTTGGAATAGTAAACATATAAAATAATTTTGATGCCTAAAGGAAATTATCCGGTTGTATCTGCACCAAGGATTTAACTTTCCTCTTGAAATTTGAGTTAATATTTGAATTTTAACTAAACCAAGACACGCTCCCAAGCAGACATGCCTCGTTTTTGTCTCCGCTACCCAAACTTGCTTTCGATCGTTTTTTTCACCGCTTAACCTGCTCCACTCTGCTCTGTACGAAAAAAAACGCAGCTGATATGTCTAGAAGGGAACACTTTCGCGGAACATTCGTTTCTGGCCAACATTCGTTTTTTGGTTTGCTGGGATAATACTGATTTTTTTTTATATGAATGGAACGCACCCTACTCTAGTTCTAAAACTATAGATACCTCACTCGAAACTTTCTCGAAATTTTCATTTGTCCGGAGCGGGGAGCGGAGTGGAGCGAAACTATTTACCCGGAGCGGAGCGGTTCCCTGTATTGTGGAGCGGGAGCGGAGCGGAGCGGAAAAATCGCATCGCTCCGAATCCCTGCTTTAAACAAAACTTGGATAAAGCTTTGCACAGACAACTGCGACATCTGGATTACATCTCACAGTTCACGACAGAGATTGTATACATTTCTGGATCGCAAAACCTTGTTGCCGACGTATTGTCACGGATCAATGCAATCAACATGCCATTCACCATCGATGCCCAACAACTAGCAGACGCTCAACAAGAAGACAACGAACTTCGGGAACTTCTTAATAGGAACAGCAGCTCACTTCAACTACAACCGCTAACAATTGGCTCTTCAAAAGTTTTCTGCGACATTTCGACTGGTCACATACGACCATACATACCAATTGAGCTGCGTCAACTAGCCTTTGCTGCGGTTCACGGACTTGCTCACTTGCCGGTCGACGATCATTGCCAGCTTTTGTCTTTGATTAGTTTTCCTGGGTTGTAGGACCCAGTTTCAACCTCTGTTGTGATTGTCTACACTCAATGGGGTAACGAGCGGGCAAAACCCCGCCCATATCTCCCGAACTGAGCGGGAACAAGCATGTGCCGCCGCGCCGCCCAGCTCGTTGTGGAGCATTCGTTTTACGACAATGAAATTGTATGTCAAATTGTTTGACCGCCTAATACTACGCCTTATCCAGCCTAAAGTACTCATTTCCAAAAAAAATCTGTACATACCTCTTTCAACTCGTCGAATCTCTTTTCCGTAGCCTGTAATGAAAGAAGAAAACATTGTCAAAAAAATTCTATGATAATAAACATTAGCATATGATAAGGCTTATTCTTATTTAATACTTATTGCAAGAATTTTTCACAATTTATGGTATTGTCAATTGCGAGTATCATCGTGCCGCTACAGCCTAACGTCGGGCCTTGGCCGTCTGAAGCACATAGATACGACTATGCAATGTATAAACAAATAATATGAAAATGTATAAAGCATGAGTGTAGCATACCTTACGTAGGCATAACAAAGATATATGCTCTATGAATTACTCATTAACCCTAACCCCTAGTCGGGCATAAGCCCGTCAACGCTACTGCCAAGCGGCTTAGTTGACGTGGCCCGATGGAGCATACATTCCAGGATCCGAAAGAATAGTCCGTTAGTCGTTTGCGTGGTCGTCGTTGTTGATCCGTCCAATCCGAGGCTTTTGTTCCAGGTATCTTGACGTGGAGTGGTTTTTACAAGAACGAGTTGTCAGCACATCGCTTAACGCCATTCAGGGGATGATGGCCTAGGAGATACATAGCTGCTTCAGATGGTTTAATAAACGTGCTGGAGTTCACACAACTATGTTGTAAGCCCAACAACGCAAATCATTCCATCCTACTAAATCTGAGACACTGAGGTGTGTTGGTCAGCCATTCAGGCTACAGAAATCTATCTTTCCGAACTGTCTTATCGTTAAGACTTGGCCGTCAGTGGTTTGACACACTGCCGTTACCAGGGGGCGCCCACGAGGGGGACTATGGAAAAGGAGCTTTGACTTTGGTTGAAATTTACTTTAGCTAAGCTGTCTGTTCATACTTCTAAATATAAGTGTTGTGTTCTGGTTAGAAAAAAAAAAATAGTTTTCTTTTTTTGGAAATAATTTGATTAGATACTGTACTCTTTGCTACGCTCTGGATTCCCCATTGTGGCAAAAAAAAATCTTTATATATTTTTAATTGTACAAATAATATATATAAAGGTACATATAAAGTTTAATGGAATTTGAATTGATTGCCTATAGTCTAAGAGCCAGCGACGCGGTCGGTACGTTCTTCAACGAATTTCGGTCTGTCTTTGTGTGCCAACATTTATATGAATGGCTTGAATGAAAAAAAAATCCGAATCAAGTTTCTGCCCTTGATTGAAGACAGATGACGTAAGACATCGAAGATGGCGAAGTATTCAAATTTTAAACATTTTAATTTTAATGTCAATCGTCAAGCTATTTCGGTGATAACTCTGTAGGAATGTCCTCAACCGAATCGAGCCCGAACTACCTTTCTGAACTTAAATGAGATCCATGTATTCGTACTGTTGATGACATCAGGGGTCGAAGCTGCCAAATTTTTTCAATTTTTAAAAATGTCACCGGAGAATGTTCATCAAGATATTTTGTTATACCCTTTTGTGTTTACACTTGTAGGAATGCCTTGAACCGAAAGAAGATCGAACCAAGATTCTGCACATGACTGGGATCAATATATTCGCACTTTTTATAGTCCACTAGAATCATTAGTTCCGTTCACGTTTCGATTAACGTCCTACTATGCCCTGAAGGGATGACACTTGCTCTTTGCGCCATAGAACAAAAACTTTAGTAATCTTACATCTTCAATTATTAATATGTACACATCACCGACTAAAAGTCACCGGCAACTTTAAGCCAAACATGTGTGGGCGCTCTCATCGACTATGCTAAAATTCAACTGCATATTCATATTTTTATTTCATCGCTCAATTTTCTTCCATCCCAGCATTTTCTTTTTGTCTACTTTTATCATATTATTACTTCGAAGAAAATAATAAAGTCTAGAGTAGAGCATGATAATAGAACGAAAGAAAAAGAACTTGCAATATGACACTTTCCCATCGGGTAAGAATGTATGCCACAAATGTTCCATGAACGACGCCGATAAATTGCCTCCTCTGTCCGACATCGGATACAAGATGACAGCGCGTATATACACATATACTCGTAACTACGCCAAGGACCGACCCGATGTCACCCTTCAATAAGTTTTTCCAATGGGTTCCTTATCAGCCAAGATAATACGCACATAAGAAGAAGTAAGAAAGCCATGGAAACATTGAGAAGAAAGGCAACTCAATGCAACATGAAAATCGTTTATAAAATTGGTAAACATTTTGCTCCTCATTTTACTGTTCCCTTGTCATTCTAGCGGCTCCAACAAGTTTCTCCCTATTTTTCGCGTCTATACCGCGTCTACTTTCTGTCTCAAGTCTTAAAGTCTTTCGGGAGGAAAAAAAACTCATACGAGTATGCAAACATAATTTTTCAAATCCGATTTTTTTTTTTGCGTAAAGGACTCACTCCGGCATGATATAATCTCGCCTGCGGCGGAGGAGACAGGATATTGACGGAGCTTTTGGGTGTCCTCCACCACACCCAGCGAAATTGTCATTTAGTGTGCTCATATTTTTCTATTTATTCTGTTCAGGTTACCATCACATTTCACCATAAGGGAATATTGAAAAATTAGATTATATTGGATAAAGGCGCAGGACACAAACATGCGGAGAGAGACTCACTCCTGTCTGTGTCTGTAAAAATACAGCCACCGTCACACCACCTGTGACTGTACTAAGCTGTCAGCTTGAGGGAGGGCAGAAATATTCATAACGAAAAAGTCGGTCTCATAATTTGATTGGAAAAACGTTTTATCGTGAACGGAAAAACAAATTTTGGCTTTTTTTTGTTGTCGCTGGGTTTTTCATTGACATAAAAAGATAAAGACAGTGGAGCCCTTCATTTCGGTTATTGATTTCTATGGGAAATTGATAGTCAATCTATTTGATGTTTTGTCGAAAAAAAAAACAAGAGCACATAACTATGATTGTATTGAAGTGCAATTAGTTGATGGATACTAAAAAATTGTATTTTTGCCTGTAAGGTATGAGCGATAAATTCGCTACCTACCTATGAATACAAGTTTTTTTTTGTGAATGATATTGTGTTAATAAAGTATCCATGGCGTCATTATCGTCATCAATGTCATTGATTTCGCCATTAACAGTTTTCAATGGATCTTTGCCTTTTTCAACGATTATTTTTCTGCAGAAAATTTCTTTCAATATTAATGAATTGAGTTTAAGCGAGAAAGGTCTTACTCATCGCCTCCTTATATCACGGAAATCACTGTGGTCCTGAGTCTTTCCAACCCTCTGCATTGCCCGTACCGCTCCACGAGTCCTTTTATTTTCATCTGCACAATTGTTTGACGAAAAACACATCACCAAACCGAACATTTTTAATTGTAGGAGAAATTGAACGAATCTGTATTTATTTTTTCGAAAAACCATTATTTTCGGAAGTTTTGTTTTGCCACTTATATACGAGGTTAAGCTTTGAAAATTTTGTATCTTCAATTTAATCGTAAGGTCATCTTCCCCGGCACACACATTACAAAGACGAAAATTTCTCAAAAATTCTAAAATAACAAATTCAGTGAAACTGTTTTGATTCAATACTCTGAATCACGTAACTTTTTTAAAAACTCTTCTTTAATAATATTTCGATCCCTACTAATCCGTTAATGTCAATTCCTTTGCGTGCATAAAAAGATTTTTGAATAAAATGCTTCCGTCGACCTTAAGCATCTTAGCGCTCTATTCAACTAATAGGAAATAGCTCGTTGCATTTTAGCATAGTCCACTTTGAAATGTCTGTAGTTCTTAAAGTCGAGCCTTATTTCACAGTCCTCTTTATTTTTGAATACCAATACTACAGAAATAGGCGAATAAATCTACATAAAACCGGTACAGGTTTCTAATAGAGTTGTAGACGCGCTTTTCCCCACAAGGCAAATTAAGGCGATTTTTCACGTTAACGATAGTTTATAGTGGAAAATAGTCGAAAATTACAAAAAAAAAAGTCCGAAAAATTTGGCGCCCTACATGGGGTCGGTGTGTTTTGATCAATGAAATCAAAATGAGCAATCGGATAGGCGTGTGGTACGAAGATTCAAAAACTTAAACTTTTTCGACCTTACCGTAACGCTACTTTTATACCATCTTAATTTATCTTAAGACTACCTCAAGGTTTCCTGTAGGTTTTTTATTCTACATCAGAGTAGGATATAATATATACGAGTTTACTTATTAGAAAATAGTCGGAAAACGGTCAAAAAGCCTGAAAATTGTTGGCGCCCAATGTGGGGTCAGTGTTAATTTTATCTAGTTAATGAAATTGGAAAAAATATTGACGACTAGGCACCAGATACCGTTCGTATTCGTAACAATACTAAAAAACGGAACGGAACGAAAAACGGATACTTAATAACTTTTAGATTAGATTCCACGCCCCTACATAATAAGACCCTATTCAAATGCACGTCTGTAATATGGTGCAGAGAGAGAGAGAGAGAAAGATCTGCATATATTTTCATATTTTTATTCAAATTGAAAATATTTCGGAAGAGGTTCGAACCCCCTGGCTGATGAGAACGAAGTTCTCACATTTACATTTAACCAAGAGAATTGCTTTTGATGGGCGCGTTCTGGAAAGTACAGGCTCTGCTCTACTAAATGGCAATGAGTAACAGAGATGTAAAGTGTTACGCATCCGCAAGTGGAATAGAGCATGTCGCTGAATCTGACCGGATCCTTAGGAGGAAAAGTAACCGGAAAAAATTTCTGATTCGTTTCCCCGGACCATGATTTCTAATCAAATACATCTCTACATACGATGTGAAAAAGAAATGAGAGACAGGCCTCTCTGCCTCTTTCGATTTGGTTTAATTAATAAGAGACGGCGATAACGAAAATAGATAGGTTGTCATTCTGTTCTCGGGATTCGTATGAGATGCTTCGGCATGGTTAAGATAATGCGTCTTTTGAAATATGGTTTGGCGGTAATAATGAAAAATATGAAATTTGGTTAGTAGTTAGTAGTCCGGATGGCGCAACGGTTAGTACGTTCGCCTTCAACGCACTGGGCCCCGGTTCGATTCCGGGGATTTACGTGTCGGACTATGAGCCCACTCAGTTGTTAAATGAGTACCCATTATGGGGTAAATAACTCGGTTGAGCGTGTTGCTGATCACATACCTCTGCACAAAAACCATCACGATCTAGAAAATGAGGTGATGCTCACTCATCTCGAGGCCGTGGTTCAAATTGGACTGTTGCGCCAGTTATTTATTCTTTTTTATTTATGAAATTTGGTAAAGATATGTTTAGAAAGAAAAAAGTTTTTCTAACAAAAACATGTTTTTGGAACGGTCGTTCCTATGACAGTTATACGATAGAGTAGTCTAATTTTAACCAAATTCGGGAATATGATTTGGCGGTAGATACTATTGAATACAGATAGCTTTAGAAATAAAAATATATTTCTCACACAAAGACCGACTTTTGGACCGATCGTTCCTATGGCAGCTATTCCGTTGGTTTCGACATATATACAGCGTGCAATAGAAAAAACGCTTTGTGCAAACTGAGAGACTAGTTTGCATAGTACCAGACGGACAGACGGATGAAGCTTAATCGATTTCTTCTATGCGTTGCAAACTTCATGACAAAGTTAATATACCCTATCACATTTGTGAAGGGTATACTTATTCGATACAAAATCAAAGATCATGAACAGCTCAACAAAAAAGAGTAGCACTACTTTTTCCATATCTTTAGTGGTTTTCGAGATATTCTTACTTGAAAACTACATCAGATAGCCTTTTTCAAGTGCGAATATCTCGAGAACTATTGTTCAATCATGCCAAACCAAATTCCTGAACTTCGTTGAAATTGGATTATTCTATCAAATAGCTGTCATAGGAACGACCGACCCAAAAAAGATTTTGTTAGAAAAACTTTTTTAATTCTAAAGATATCTTTACAAAATCTCATATTTGTCAATAATATTCACCGCCAATCCACATTCCTACACTTTATTAGAAATCGGCCCACTATTTCAAATATCTCCCATAAGAACAGTGGAATCGGAACAAGTTTTACTGCAAATGCAGAGTGGTTAAAAATTACTGCAACACAATCCACTGAAGGCATGATGAGGCTAGGTTGTTACACCTTATGTCCGTTATATCCTTTATGCCCTTTATATTCTTTTTGTCCGTTATATTCTTTGTCCGTTATGTCCTTTATGCTTCTCTTGTCTTCTATGTCTGTCATCCAAGCTTCGTACTATATTTGGTTGAGATCGTACAAACGCACATTTGCTCATCCATACATACTATATAAATATATGGGATGGACCAAAAATACTTAAATCCTGATCTAATTTCATCCCGTATCGACCAAAAACCTTTCGACCTGCTTTTTACTCAATTTGCAACGTATACATTTTCGCCATGATTCCGGAAAGGGATATTATTTGTTCTGCCTGCAGAATATTTTCGTAGCTTTCCCATTGGTGAGTTTGTTGCATCCCTTCAATGGCTACGATGAAAAACCAGACCACTTTCCAATGGTACATATTTATAAATGAATATCCGTTCGGCAAATAATTACGGAGTAATACATATAAGCACTGAATACGTCCGTTGTGATTAATTAATCGTATTCTGAATCGGATTGAACGAACTCGACTGAATAAAAAGGTGAAATTTTCATGATTTTCAATTATTATTGAACCGACAATTTTGTTGCACAATACTTTTCACTTTTAATTTATAGACGCAACTTGTTGAAACGTCGCCGCTGATAATTATTTTAATATGAAGAGCGGATGTTTATGAATTTTTAAATTTTTAATAGAACTATTGAATTGAATATTAATGGTAAAAACTTGAAAAAATAAGAAAATAAATTTAAAATTTCAACCTGTTGCCTGAAGCAAATTTAATTATATTGTATAATTAATTATTTGAGTGTGAGCACAATAAAACCACGTTTAATTGCTATCGAGTTAGCCAAGTCAACAAATAGTATTTCCAGGTCAAGTCTATAATACATTTCGTAGACAAATAAACAAATTTTCATCGACAAAAAAATTGCCGAATGACGAAAATAAATTTCTAAAAGAAATAAAAAAAATTTCCGAATCAAGTAAATAGTTTCCCAGATCAAATAAACAAATTTCCGGGTAAAATAAATAAACTTTCCGTGAGAAATAAATAACTTTCCGAATCAAATAAATAAATTTCCGGATCAAATAAATAAATTTTTATTGTTTTACAAGGAGGTTTCCTATTAAAATAGATAAATTCCAAAACGATAAATGGATAATCAGTTTCCAAGTCTGTTTCTGTAGTAGTTGTAGTCCGGATGGCGCAACGGTTAGCATGTTCGCCTTCTACGCACTGGGCCCCGGTTCGATTCCTACTGAATGCGGTAGCGCTTTTCGATAACAAAAAAGGGGATTTACGTGTCGGACTATGAGTCCACTCAGCTGGGGTAATTATTTATGGGGTAAATAACTCGGTTGAGCATGTTGCTGATCACACACCTCTGCACAAGACCGTCACGAGCTAGAAACTGAGATGATGGCAACTCATCTCGAGGCCATGGTTCAAAGTGGATTGTTGCGCCAGTTATTTATTTATTTTAAGTCATTTTTTTACTTCAATAGTAAATCTACCTGTTTCATATGAAAATTGGAAATTATTTTTTATTTTATTATCCAAAAATTTATTTAGTTTATCCCGGGAATTTATTCATTGGATCGGAAATAGATTTTATTCGGAAATTCATCTATTTGCTTCGGGAATTTAATTATGTCACACCTAAATTTATTTATTTGTTCTAGAAATTCGTTTTAAGTTAAAATTTCATTATTTGTCTAGGAAATCAATGTATGTACTCGCTCCTCCTATATATCGCACCACAAATTCTGCCAGTTAGCTATCCGAGACACCTTAACCTTAGCGTATGCAACACTCAAAATATGATAATCCGGTCGAAAGACCAACTAATGCAGTAGAAAAATCCGCTGATCTTCTTGGTAGTATTATTTTATATTGGTTAAATTTGTACTGTATTTGTAATACTACTACTATATCGATGGGCGAAAGTTGCTTTGTTGCTTTACTCCCTAAGGCCAAAGACTACAGTGTATAATATCCGGTAGATTGGTACTGCCTAAAACGGAAATCCGCTCTGAGCCTGCCCTCAAGTGGATTTCCGCTTTAGGTGGTACTCTACTGATGACATGTATGGTCATTTAGTAGACAAAATTTGATAACATCAAATCCATGTTTAGTTTTTCAAAATTTAATTTGTCCTGACAACTTTATGTTACTTATCTAATTTTTTCAAATCAATTTAATTTACTTTCCCACGAAAACAACTTCTATCTAGTGCTATACTTGAAAGGTCACTCAACCAAGAATTTGATATCTTTGTTGCTTCGGTTCTTGCGCGTCAGTTTTATTCTTTTATTTCCGTACATGCAAGACTTCCCATATCATTCACAAGAATTGTGTGTCTGGTGTACTCGTATGTGTGTGAAGTGAACAAAATGAAAAATCATCGGCTTGAACCGAATACCATACACACAAGTGGAAGAGGCAGCACAACTTAACCTAAATTCTGTAAAGTGACACTTTTTGCATTATTATTTCCTCATTTCTCATGTTGCCGCCGTCACACTCACATACACCACCGCTCTTATTGTTCCGCCCTATACAATTTTACCTATAAGAAAAGTCGATCTAAGGACAGAAATCTTATATTGTACAAAGTGAAAGAACTGAGGAGCAAAAGAAAAAAAAACAGTAAAGAAAATCCCCAGGAAAAATATTTTATAAGAAAAGAATCAAAAAATAACACACAGCAAATAACTACATCCAGATCCAGAGTAGAAGTAGAAGACGAAGAAAATTTTCGAGCTAGCATAAATGTTGAAATAAGACTGAAAGATCTCCTGCTTCCATTCCCAAAGAGTGGGCTTTATAGACGATGGTGGGCTACATTTAGCTGGTGGCACCTCCGTGTATAGAATTCCTTTCATTTCATTGCCTTGAATAAATACCGCCACTGTTGCCACTAACGAGTGGATCAAGTGGGAAAAAGGAGAAAAGGCGACAAGAGTTCATAGCAGCATGTCGAGTTGATGATAGTAGAGAGTTGGAAAGGAGGCGAACAAAAAAAATATACGACTCAAAGGCCGAGGATTTTATTCTGTGTATCACATTTGTATCATACGAGTCATATGCCGGCTACAGGGAGGTCGGTCGTTTGAACCATCTGTTGCTCGAGTTTAAAAGTGGTTGGATATTCTAGAAATTTGGCAAAGACTTTTTCGCACTCAAAACAATATGCTAATTAACAACTGCCTGGGCACGAAATTTAAATGGATAAGGCGTTAATAAGTTTCCTGGCCTGAAAATTTTAAGAGGTTTTGAAGATGACCTGCTGCAAGCCGTGGTAGAGAGGTTCACTCACTTAGACCTGGAATGAGTATGTACATGGTTTTTGTATCTATTCAAAAAAAACCAATGCATCGAGAACTTTCCGAGATAGGACTAGTAAATATTCTCCTCATTCAGAAATAGTGCTTACTTTCCTAGGCCAGACGGGCGCCTGACTTCGTACTTGCAACACTGAGTACGTGGGGTTGTGAAGCCGTAAAGCAGTGTAGGAATCGGTTCTCTTTCTTTCCACAAAATCCGCGCCTATATAAGAATAGGAGCCTGGGGTGACCCCAAAACTGTGTCCGTATAAGAATATAGGAATCACCACCTGGGACGGACAGTATCCTTTCCGCATCATTGGCACCTATAGGACAAGTCCAATAGGAATCAATCGAAAACTTTCCAACCTATATAGCCCACTTTCATAGTTACGTTATACGGTGGCACCACTCCCCGAGGTGACTACCATAAGGACGTAATCTAGCGAGGCCATCATATAGTCACCCAACTTCATAATTCGGTACATGGGGCCGTCACTCCCCATAGGAATCAGCGCCAAGGTACCTTTACCCCTTGCCGATGAGGGAAGTTAAGACACCTCTCAAAACCTCCTTGCGTAGCATCAGGTCCGTGGGGACGCTACACTCAAAACGTTTTACAGCCTTGATAAGACGTCCCCTGCGGGGAATTCAGGGAGTCAACAAACTTTTTCTGGAAGTGTCAGATTTTCCTCAGGTGCCGCGGGTCAGGTAATAAAATGTAACTGGTGATGTCAGTCCACAGACTGTTCCTGATGTTGGACATGTTTGCATAGGTCCTACTGTATAGTATTGAAGGGATTTGCAATTTTCTGCACAAGTGTATTGTATACTAGTGATGTCTAACACAGTAACGAGTCGTTCTTTTTGAACGACTCAACAGAATGAGCGAAACATTCGGCACAATGACATAGCATCCGAGTTGTTCAATGTAAGAATGGCACACTGTAAAAAGAATACCTAAACTAGACCCCGCATAAACACTACTCAAAGCATAGAAAATTCACGCTCCTTAAAAATTTCTGATTACATATATGCACTATATTACTTTCATATTCATTCACATCTATGGAAACTAAAACCACCATTATCTACCAAACCAGTCACATCTAAATCCATTCATAATCATCTCTGTGCAGTGTGCAATGCGCGCATTGTGTATACTCCCAAACACAACAACCCATGCTGATGCTGACCGCCAGCAAATCAAAAATCATTCGCTTACGTAGCACCGCACATCCAAGTTTCCCAAATACAGAAACAAGCCCAACATTCTAAAACAAAAGTAATTGTCTTGTATCATCATCTCAAGCTGAACTTTAGATGAATCGATACCAAACCAACAACCAAACAATTTCCTCTGTATACTGTGGCACAAAATGAGTTATTTGCAATGTGAGTTGTGAGTTTTTAACTCAAACAGCACAATTCTACCTATATATTTCATTCACTCTGTGCTGTGAGGCATACTGGCCTGTGGCGATGAGTAACATAAACATTGATTATTTGTGTAATTCAGTATATAGTCAGATGTTTCACTCACTAAGCGCATACTCCAATTACTCACATTCTCTGCCAAATGAGGAATTCATGGCATGGAGCTTTTAGAACAGACCCAGATAAGATTTTGGTATTAATCCTGGAGTATCATTAAGTCTTCAAAAATTGCCCCTCTTTGATTCCACATTGGAGATTTATTGATACCTAGGACGAAGCGAGAAGCGAAATCGGTGAAAAGTGCAAGAAATTGCATTTCACTGCAATGCATTTAATATACTCAATTGCCCTAACCCCTTGTGGGGCATAAAGCGTCAACTGTTCCATGTGGCCCAGTTGACGTTTCGTTGGCATAATCTGGTTTCGGAGAATGCAGTTGCCAGCATACACCTCCTGCACATCCACGGCCACGAACGTCGTCGTGGACGGGATTCGAACCCGAAACGCCGGTAGTCAAACATGAGACTGATGCCTCAACACACTGCGCTACCGGTCGCCCCCAATATTAAACGATTGACATGAAACTTAGTATAAATATTGTCTACAATACCGTTTATTATATGAGTATGGAAACAAGCAAGCTAGTTGATAATAGTATGTACTTTGCATTTCCCATAATTACGGCTTTTATTGAATACGTTCCCCGAGTCTTTGAATTTGTTCGACTCTTTTTGAACGGCTCAGTGGAACGAGTTAGAGTGTATTTGCTGGCACAGTAGAAAGAGTCAATATGCCCATCACTAGTTTGCGTCGCACCGATTTTGGAGAAAAAAAACTATGATACCCATTTACGAATCACAGTCGTGCAGAGTTGGAGTCGAAATTGAGCCGACCCGTGAGCGGAGTGCCCTAGCCTTGTTCGCAGCACTCGAAACTTTAGCTTTAGTTTCTTTTTCACATTACAAAAGCACGCATTTGTAGCCTTCCTTTCTCCTCGTTTCTTATCTGACCATAACAATTATGTATTGTACAAGAAAAGCCTCGCCATAAAAAAAAACTTAGTAAAACACAACACCTTCGACAATATGCCTACTAATATCTGGGTCATAATAACGCACGAAGTACGCTAAATACTGTAATTACTCAAAAGATACTTTGTTAGCAAGTCAGTGCTACAATAATGATTCAGTGTAGTATGCGGAAGATTTAGCGCAAATTTTACGGCATAAGACACATGCACACGAGAAAACGCAAGCATCAAAATGAGAAAAATTAACAACAATAACCAAACAACAATTTTTGTTGTATCGTACCACTTTTCTCCAAACACTTTTACTGCCCATCGGTTTTAGTTTCATGCAGCATAACATACATACATACTACAATATATACTTGGCGTCTTGGTTTATCTTATTATTGTGGAACAAGATTCCACCATAAAGTACAATACATACTTTGTATCTTTACCTCCAGATAAATTCCACTGATTGGCTTTGTGACTGCATCGACGTCTCCTGAGAAATTTTATCTGATAGTTCAATTTTCTTTTCAATTTCGTAAAGTCTAATTGCTATGGGGGGAATCAATAATTTTATTCTGAACGATTTTTGTTGGTTAATGGATTTTCTTGGTTGTTATATGGAAATTATGGAAATTTCGAATTAAACGATTTTTATTAAGAACATTCGTCTGGGAGACTTTCGCTTACGAACTTACCGGGAATTTCTCTTTTGTTAGGCTATCGATCAAATTTGGCTGGCTAATCGGCTTAGTTGCTATTGGTTTTGATTTTAAGAGGAAATCAATCAATGCTTGAGGGTAAATAAGCTGCGGAGATTTTTGCATTCACAATACATAACTTCATTCATTTCATGTGAAATGATGAAACTATTGAAAAGAACCGTTCGATTCTGGGATGATAGTGTGAAGTTGTTGTTGTTGTAGCAATGCAGAAGTTAAGTGTGAGTGTGTGTCATAAAATTAGCGCGTCCGAATCAGTTTCTTCCGTAGGAAGGAACGCAGTCACTTCAACGGGGTTCTCCTAAAGCGCTATAGGTGTTAGGTGCTGCAGGACAATCGAAGATGTATTCAACGTCGTGGGGAGAACTGTTGCATGTCGGACAAGTTTTTTGGATACTGTGGTCGATTTGGGACAAGTACGATTTGAGACGTGAGCACCAACCTGAACGGAGCTGTGCGAGCATGGTCCTGGTCGCTCCATGCAGGTTTCGTTCTTCCAGTGAAATGCCTGGTGCTTGAGCGTCAAACACATTGTTGTTGTTAAGGTCCACTATCGCCGTATGTACTTCCTCCCTGTGAAGCATAGCGATGGCAAGTTTACAACTGGCGTTATCGAAGGGTACCCACTTAAATCGTTGGACTTCCCTTTCAAGGTCTCTGATGTATCGTGGCGGTGGAGTTCTGTCCATGCGATCAAAGCTCTCTTCGAAAGCATCCGACTATAGTAGATACTGCTTTGACAGCAGCATATTGTGGTTTCTTAAGGGCAGTGTTTTGGTATTTTGGCATTTTGAAGAGTCTGAATGTGTTTCCAGATTGTGTCACTTAGATTTAGCGTCCACACTGGTGCCGTATAGTTAGCTACAGATCTTCCGATCACTTTGTAGGTGGTTAGTAGGATCTCTTTGTGTTCACCCCCGGAACTTCCTGCTGTTCCTGCTTCTCATCTTGTTAGCTACTGTTGACATGTGGGTTGATGATGTTGCCACGCTGTCCAGAGTAACGCCGAGGATTGGGTGGTTAGTGGTGGGTATTAAGAGACCATCTACTGAAATGTTTAGCTGAATCTTTATTTCTTAAGTCCAGAATGTGAATAGTGTTGCGGTGGAATTTGGAACTGATAAGTTCAAGTTCTTGCTGACGAAGAAGGTGTTAAGATCGTGAAGATAGTCATTGATCCTCGCACACATTTGGGTAATGTTGTTCCCTGTTGCTAGGATAGTACAGTCGTCGGCATAGCCCACAGTTTGGAATTCAAGCGAAGTAAAGATTAAACAAGGTCGGTGACTAGACTCGTCCTTGAGGAACATCTTGTTTAAGCCTTCTGAGCTTTGCCTTGCTTCCTCTGAGTTCTGTGAAAGATTGTCGACCAGCAAGGTATTGTAATTAGCGATTCAATTTCACAATTGTTAACGTGTTCCATATTTCGGGAACGATGGACGATGAAACAAAGAGGTTGAAGGCTGCCGTAATGTAGTCAATTGTAGGCATTTCAAGGTGCTTCAGCATGACCATCGATATACCATCTGGTTCTAGAGCTTTGGAGTTTTTGGCATTTTGGAACATTCCTGTTTCGCAAAAATTATGAGGATTCTCTCTATTCGATTAGAGAGAACTTTCACAAAACTCGAGAAATTTCCGCTTTGGGTTCTAGGTTGTTACCACCTAAAGTGGAAATGAACTACCTAATGCGCAATT
Organism: Chloromyia formosa; assembly: GCA_964017055.1. Classification (NCBI taxonomy): domain Eukaryota; kingdom Metazoa; phylum Arthropoda; class Insecta; order Diptera; family Stratiomyidae; genus Chloromyia; species Chloromyia formosa. The sequence goes on along the minus strand of OZ024816.1, from coordinate 21,840,191 downwards.
AAGGAAATTTAAAAATTCTCCCTAAATGCGATAGAGAGAATTCTCCTAATATTCGCGAAAGAAGAATGTTCCGACATTTTTTATGGCTGAAGCCATTTCGTTGGAAGAGATTTGAAGCGCATGGTCGTTGGTATGGTTGCGAATGGTTCTGCATATTGAATGAATTTTCTAATAAATAGGGTAGCGCATTGTACAGAGTTATGAGTTGTAGTATCACCAAATTGAATCACTACCAGCCCTATTTGCTTTGTTGGGTTTGTAAGGTCTCTCAGAGTGGACCATGACTTGCCAACTCCAGTTGTTAGATTGCAATTAGTGGAGTGCTCATTCCACTTTTGTGTCCTATGTTCCGCAACAAGGTGTTGAATTTCTAGGTTCAGATTTTTGGTCCTGGGGTCGTCAGTGCTGCGAATTTTATCGCATTCATCCGCCAATTTTGCTGGTGTATTAGGCCGTACTGTTGTAATACTTCCAGCCGGGATAAATCTAGCTGCTGCCTTCACAATGATACGTCTTACGCCTCAGCTACTCGAACATCGGAAGGTGTAGCTAACGCTAGAAAAGCCGCGTTCGTATATTCTTTGTAGGATGGATGGTTTGTCAAGCTTGAGTATTATTGGCAGATAGTCAGATAAAAGTGTGAGAGTCGGTTCCCATTGGGCAATGTTGATGAGGCCCGCACTTGCAATCAATATATCGGGGGAACTGGAACAGGTTCCTGTCAAGCGAGTGGGAATGCTGTCGTTCAGAGGACAGAAATCAGATGCATCCACTTGTTGCGCTATGACAACTTATCTGGCGTCGCCATATCGTCTTGATATGGCATAGATCGATGAATGAGGATGGCAAGACCACCCTCAGCATTGGTTAGCTTGTCTTTCCGTAAGATGTTAAAGTTGCCATAGGAGTTGAGGGACGAGTTGTGATTCAGTTTTGTCTCCTGCATAGCGCCAATTAGGATGCGATGTGATACTATTTTACGCTGCAACTCGTTGATATTAAGCTGAACAATCGATAAGCTGTTGAAGTTAGCAACGAGTGGAGCAGGGGTCAGATTATGTTGACTCGGAATAAGTCGTGCGGGATTGTTGCTCGCAGGTGTAACCGGAAACAGCTGGGAGCTTGATTGCGCAATCGCCGAAACTGAAGGTGGATTATTTGAGGTAAATGTTTGTTGTCCTCTATTTGTGCATCTGTAAATGTTGAATTTCACTGTTTATGGTGACTTAAATCGGAGCAGGTCTTAAGATGGCACCACTCGTCGAAACAGTTACATCTAACTGAGGTTGCATTTGGGTGCAGGGTTCTGTTGCAGACATAGCAAACCATGGACCAGGATTGAGTACGATGTCGGCGCAGATTGACAGCAGTTGCGCCGAGACGTGAAGCTCCCAAATTCCGTAAAAAACGGATATGTTGAAAATTGTAAAAACGGGTCCGTTCCGGTACATAGAATTGGCTGCCGCAGGAACGGATGATAGTGTGATAGGAAAATGCACTTCGTAGTTGTCTCTATAAAACTGGGAACGATACGAAAGGACGATTTTGCGATTCACTTTATTGATTTTCATTTTATTCGAATACTATAAGCTTGTAGTGCCTTCCAGTTAACTAGTTGTTAGTATAAAGGCACCACTTATATTCAAATTTCACGTAGTCGATTCATACAATTTATTGATTTCTAATGTATCGAACGGTTGAGGCGACGATAGCTCAGTGCATTGAGCCGTCAGTCGGATATCTCGCGCCGGGGTCGAGTCCTGCTACAGCCATGGATGTTTGTGTTGTCTCCCCCCTGTGGAGTGGGGCGTAAGAGTCATAACCTCTCCCGATTTGTTGCAGTTGCAGATATGCGGTAAATGGGCAGAAGGTGCTTACTCGCAACATCCACCGTCCGAAAACAGAACGAAATCCCCCACTAGGGGTTAGGGAAAATAAATATTTAGTTAGTTATTTTATGATGATTCTGGTAAATGTGTTTTTAACATACACTCAAAGCTTTCGTGTTTGATGCTGCTTTCATTACATGGAGCCGTATATTATATTCTAATTAATGACCGGATCTAGCAACCAATAAATATTTTAAGTAAACCTAATAAATCCAAACCAAATTAAGAATTCCAATTGTTTTATTTATGATTAGAATAGACATACTTGTTCAATGATCCCATTGTGCTTGTTAGAAATATGCACTTGTAAAACTGCGTCTATCAAAACAGCGATGAAAAATTCATCCTAACTTTTCCCTCCCCTAATAGAAAAATTTCCGTCACCAATTTCCTGACCGGAGTTTCGTCGATAACGATGTATACGATAGCTTCAATTTCCTTCAAAGTTACTACGTCTTTTTCAGTATCAGACGTCCACATGCTGTAAGTCACACACACATTTCAATTTGCCAAGAAGATTGACTTTATTCGTTACGAAAAAAAGAATATCCTTCCTTTCAATGGCCGCAGATCAAAAAGCAAAGGACTGAGTTTGATGCCGATCCAGTAAGTGACAGAGACTAAAATGTTTTACATTCGTGAATGAAAAAGAAAAAGAGAGAGAGAGATTTGCTGTATCTGACTCGAATCTTGTTAACCTTTAGAGGGGAAATTAATTAAAAAAGAATTAGACTTGGTGTCCCTAGATCATGATCCCTAAACAAAATTTTCTCTATTTATGATCTCTGTGTCCCTTTCCATTATAAGAACAATTAGTAAGGTCAGAATGATAACCAGTTCACTATCGCTAAATAAAAGTAAACTGGTTGTAATTCAGCTTTCGAGATCATAAATGGTTTAACATGATTCGGGTTTAGATACTACGACTGTCTCTCAATTACGGATGCACAACATTTTACATCTCTGTCACTGGATCGGTACCGAACTCAATCTTGCTTTTAAGAACGTGACCATTGTGATTGATGTAAAGCGGAGGAACGTTGAATTGACTTCCGTCGGTTGTCCTCTTATTTCCGAGCTTGATTTTTGACAAATACGAAGCGAATTCCGAATGATGATTCATTCATTGTTGCCGTGATTGTCATTCAGCTTCAGCTAGCCTATTAGCAGACGACGGAGGGCTGCAACTCCCGACAACATTGTTATGCACGGTGAATCCAATTTTCAATTCTCCAGCATTGCTGGCGACGTATTGACGTATTGATTGCCAATGCGTTTCTTCCAATGACTTCCTCGCCCTATTCTTCCTCTTCGTGATTCTTTGTTTCCCTGCAAACAACGGAAGGTCTCGTCTATTTTCAGTTTCACTGGTTGTGTAAATGCTTCCACTACTTGTTTCATAGGCGTTCCATATTCCGCCCCTCCTTATCTCAAGCGTCCATTTAATCAGGGAAAGCCACACTTTTTCCAACGATGTAGAAAATTCATTCGGGGTCCTGTCTGTTTCATTTTTTTTTTCATTGTTCGTCGAGAGCGTAGAAATCTCCTGTCGTCGTTGTCGTCTTGCGTCAAAACACGGCGAAAATGTTCAATCAGCAATTCAATGTGTAAACATTGCCGACGATAAGATGGCCTGTTAAAAAAGGGACGGGAAATCGATTGACGAGGACCCCGTTGAAAAAGGATGTGGAGAAAGCGATAGCGAAAAATTACTTGAACGGTCTATGGCACTTGATTTCAATCAATCATTTGGAAAACCGCAACCTTGTACGCAATGTGACATGAGAGACATTAGATAAGATGGATAGATACTCGTATGTACTATGTACTACTACATTCATTTTCGAAATTAAATGTGCGTTTCAACCTTAGCTCCTACAACAAGCTGTCAAGTTTGGGGAGACTTGTGTCCGTTAATTTAAAGGTTGTGCAATCAATCTCCTGATAGAGAATTAAGATAATTTATCCTGCCGAAGAGTGCGAGATAATTAAAAATTTTCAGATACGAGCATGCACAGGATAAGCTAAAACTCAAGTTAATTTTATTTAACTTTCAACACAATACCCAAAGTACACAGATGAGAGATATGATTCCATTAGGTAACAGGTAGCTAGGTCACCCTTAAGATGACAGCCATTTTTATCGTCGCAAAGACGAGCTCTTTCTACAGGTTACAAACGATGTACAACAATATCCGGATATGTTCGAAAACTGCGAACGTCCTTTTGGGCTAAATAAACTTGACCTGCTTTTTATCCAATTTTATAATATTGGAGAACAAAATTTAAAAAAAAAAGTTGAGAGGGTTCAAGGAGAAGCCATCAATCCGATGCAAATGGGGTATGCAAATATGCGCATAAAAATGCGTTTACATAAAATTGAAGGACATGCCTGGGAAAAATCAAGTTTACCTTGATGAAAGAGGAGAAGAGGTTGAGCAAGAGAAAAGGCAAAAAGGTTGACTTCGATGTTTTGAAGGGAGGTCCTCCAATTTTGTTTATACGGTCATGCGGAAATTATGGTTGGCTAATTTTTGGCCCGTCCCATATTTATAATATTGACGGACGGAATTTTGCTGTATGTTCGTTTCTCCGGGCTCTGCCTGAGGTCGATCACGATCACAATTTACCAAGTTTGGAAGCGACAAAGAACGAAGCGACCAAACGACGCAGTGAGTTAAAAAAAATACAGGACTTTTTACATTCCTCAGTAGTTCGTTGACATCTATACTATTTGTCAATACATACAAATCTACTGGCTGAGGCGAAAATTCTATGGAGTGATCACTCTTGCGCAGTCTATACTATTTGCTATTACTAGCTCGATGCACTGTTTGGTGGCATTATTCATTTTTCGGTAAAATATTAGGTTGGTGCAGATGAAATGTCGGATTCAGTAGTACATTTTTGAACAGCTGTAACTTTTTATAAAGATTATTTTATTAATCGAAATAGGTATGTACTTTTCGCAACGAGATACAAGCGTATTTATTTCTGTTTCGTAGAAGCCCGAGTTTCGGGTTCGAAGAAACTCCTCGAAGGCATTTTTAACAGCTGCTTCATTGTTAAACTGTTCTCCTGTCAAAAAGTGATCCAAATGTTTAAAGAAATGGTAATCTGTTGGTGAGAGGTCTGGTGAACATGGCGAATGAGGAAGAGTCTCATAGCGCAAGTCGTTCAATTTGTGGATCGTTGTTCTCGATACATGAGGGCGTCCGTTGTCATGAAGCAGTATAACTCCATCCCTGTTGACTAACCTAGGTCGTTGAACTGTCGATTTCTGATGTATTTCGTTCAGTTGAGCGAAGTATATCTCAGCATTGATGGTTTCGCCAGATTGCAGGAACGAATAGTGGATAAATTCAGCTACAGACCACCAAACAGTCACCATTATTATCTTTGGATGCAGGCTTGGTTTCGGCATGTGTCTTGGAGCCTCATCGGCATCTAGCCATTGGGCCGATCGGCGACGATTATCGTATAGTATCCACTTTTCATCGCAGGTCACAATCCGGTTCAAGAACGGTTCGTTTCTGTTGCGGGAGAGAAGAGAACTAGAAATCTGCATTCGATACGACATGTTTTGCTCGGTAAGAGGATGCGGAGCCCACTTGTCAATCTTTTTCGCTATTCCAAGTTGTTGCAAGTGGTGGTAAACTGTTGAATGGTGCACACGCCCAACTTCTCCGCAAGATCACTTATGATTTGACGGGGGTCAGACTCCACTAATGCACGCAGCTCGTCGTTATCGATTGATGGTCCGGCTCATTTCGAAGGTTCATATTTCCGGATTGAAATTTTTCGAACCACCGCTGAGTAGTTCGTTCGTTAACCGTATCAGGTCCAAATGCCCTGTTGATATTCCTCGTTGCTTCCGTTGCGTTGTGCTCTAGATTAAATTCATAAAGGAAAAGGAGCCGTTTTTGACTCGCTTCCATGTTCTTTTTTTTACCGATCACCATGAAGTGCAAAACCGAAATGACTCCATAAGCCAAGGTAGAAGTATTTATACTTTAATATGTTATATCACTATCGCCGTCTGGTTACAGTTTGATACATAAAAATCGCAGCCAACTTCATGTCATTGCAAAATCCAACATTTAATCTAACTAACCTAATACTTACTACTACTTACTTACTACTACATATACAACTTTGATAGCGCGTAACTCCTAAGACAATAGATTTACAGAAACACCTTTTATACAAAAGTTATATAATTATTAAATTTTTCTCTAAGATATATTATTAAAAAGATATGGACAATAAGCTTAAAAATGGCCAGAAATTCACTGGTTTTGTGATGCCATAGGGATTGCACAAGAAGATAAAAAACTTGGGTTTTGAACTACGGTACCGATCTATACAACATATCAAAAAATGAGTACTGAAACTTTGGCAAGGTAAGATCACCTATTCAGACTCTATTCCCCGGACTATTACCTATATCTTCGAACTTGACAATTCTAACGAATCACATCATCTCTACATCTAACTACTCGTAACATTATAAGCTGTAATAAAATTAACTTGAATTCCCTCCGGTAGATAATTTGCAAATCAAATGACAAACCGTAAACAACTCAATTTGCATTTCGCCTTTCTGGGAAAATCTTTTTTGATTTAATCGGATCAGTGTTTAATGCATTTATATCTTGATAACTATGTATATAATATACAATACATTAGCTTTACCCCATAGAGCGCCAGGAAGACAGTCGTCGTTCAATAACCCGGGACTAAAGATAGACTGCTGCATCATTGCTGCCACAAAATATACGAGTATTTGAGTCTTCAAGATAAATTGCATGTGGGAAGCCCCAGTAGCTGTTGATATACCATTGAACTCCCGGCGACATTTCATTTCATCCCGCTTGTTGGTCTTGTTTTCGTCGATGTTGTTCATGATTCTTAGATGTTCATCTAGCATCTAGTGCATCTCTTCGCCTAATCTATGAATAAAGATTCATATCTTTCGTCATTATATTATATATATCGTGTAGTGTAGATCAAAACCCCATCATTTGCACCAATCATGTACATAGTACGAGTATGTAGATTACGGAATAGATATTCGTAATATAATTATCTCATGAAATCAAATTTTCTGTAAGGAAAAGTTTCGTTTTCCCCATGTATAATTTTGAAGAAAATTCTACTCAGGTAGAGCTTGTCGCTAGGGATGGAAACCTGGTTTGAGAAAATTGGCAAGTGCTTAGTATCTTGCGTGTATTATGATTATGTAGGAGTAAATAGAAAGAAAATGGCCATTTTCCATAGAATATGATAGATAATGATTTCGGAATAAAGAGACTATTATCAGAAATACTTTCTTTATTTTCCTCGTGTAATTTTTTGTGTAACATGATTTTTTTTTTGTATAAAAATAAGGAACAATGACCTTAGCCCTTAGTTGTAGTCCGGATGGCGTATCGGTTAGCGCGTTAGCCTTCTGTTGACCCCTGGTACGATTCTCTCCCCGAAGGCAGTAGTCTTTTCGATAATAGGGAATTTATAAATAAGTGTAGGACTATCAGCCCACTCAGCTGTTAAAAGGGTGTTGCTGATTCCACACGTCTATGTACACCGTCAGGATCTAGTAAATGATGCTAACTAATCTAGAGGCCTTGGTCCTAATTGGGCTGTTGCACCAGTTATTTGTTTTATTTATTTAATGTCCTTAGTCAAATGAGAATAAATACATGTAAGCAGTTTTCCATGTATGTGATATTAGAATATCAGATAAGCCGTAGATATTATCATTCATATTCTGTACAATGTTAAAAATCCCCTGATAAGTTTCGTAAGCAATTGTTTCGGTGGCAGATATCCCGTCATTTCACAATACAAGGTATCCATTAGGTCAGGAAATGAGTAAAGTCTTATAAAGAGACAGTGTCGTCCTAATAGCAACCTAATTGAACATTTTAGTTTGTTTTGTCCATTTCTGGTTTGATACTACTCAACTGCCCTAACTCCTTGTGGGCCATAGCGCGTCAACTGTTCCATATGGTCCAGTTGACGTTTTGTTGGTATAAACTAATTTCGGAGAATGCAGTTGCCAGCATGCACCTCCTGCTCCCCAATTTAGCCGCCTACCTAAGACAAGTCGGGAGATGCTTTGGCTTATTATTACGCCGCGCACCACAGAGGTAGACAACACAAACATCCATGACCACGAACATTGATATACCTAGTCTAGCCATAATTACTGTTACAAACTTTTTGAAGCACTGTTCAATAAAAGAGGTGTTATATGTTAAGAAATCATTGTTTATTTATTAAATGCATTGTCAACAACGGAAATTGCAACAAGTTATTCGAAGTGATTGCCTTTTGCCTTGACACAAGCCTTTAATCGAGCTGGCCACTTATCTATGGAAGCACGCACGACTTCAATCGGAAAGTTGGCGACTGCATGTGTAAGAGACTTCTTTAAGGATTCGATATTAGAATGTCTTTTAGAGCACGTCATTTGCTCTAAGACAGACCATAATTCGTAATCCAGCGGATTCAGGTCTGGGCTAGAGGAAGGCTAATCTTCAGCTTTAATAAAATCTGGAACATTTTCTTCAAGCCATTTTTGGGTTGACTTCGCCTTATGACCTGGTGCAGAATCTTGCTGGAAACTTCAAGGCTGATTTTTGAATAATGACGTGTTGAGAGGTTTCACTACACTTTCAAGGACACTTTCTTGATAAATTTTGGCAGACGTTTTGACGCCCTTCTCGCAAAAATGCAACTTTGTCACCCCGTTGTAGCTAATACTCCACCAAACCATTACTGAGGCTGGATGATGACCTCTTTGATCCTTTTGGGCAACTTGAGAAGCTTCTCTGGCACTGCGAGCATAAACCCTATCGTTTTGTTTATTAAATGTTTCTTCGACAGTAAAATTTTTTTCGTCCGTAAACAAAATTTTACGGTGTTCTTGGTTTGCGTGTCGGCAAAGTAATCGTTTTGATTTTTCCACTCTATTTTTTTTAACGAATCTGTTAGTAAATGCCCGGTAGATCTACGATAAGCACCCAACCCCAAGTCACTTTTGATGATACGTGAAATTGTTCTTTGGGGTATTTTCATCTCACGCGATAAAATTTTTTGTTTCCGAAAAGGATTACGGCGAATTCTCTCGCGCACGGCTTTAACCGCTTGAGGTGTTCGAGTAGTTCGCGGACGGCCACTTCTATCACGGTCACTTACTCCAGACGTATCATTAAATTTTTCAATAGCCCGATATAAAATACAAACATTCGGCTCATACCAAGGGTATGCAGAGTCTTAAAAATATCACTTGGTTGCATTCCTACTTTATTAAGTGCAATCACAGCAATTCTATTTTCTTTGTCACCCCAATCCATGTCCACTACACTAAAAATTAAACTCAAATGATGACAAATGCATCAAGCACAAGCGTACTATGGCGATTAGCTCAATTTTTAAGAAATGCAATATAACGGTTCCTTTCTGCAGGGTTGCCAAACCTTGTAACAATATTTATGGCTAGACTAGGTACAAAAGAAGAGGATGGAGACCAACGTATGTGTGCGCTGTATGTGTAGGGAACCAAACTGTTGTTTTCTTTTTTGGCTACCGTCAGCTGTTTCTACTTTTGATGACAATTCTAGACGTCATTTTCGTGCTGATTGAAATCCAATTGTGTAATATCAGTGAAAATTGATTGATTTTTGAGTGAAAACGCGGTTAGTTTAATTGTAATTGCCACCGGAACTGTAAATTAATGTTTCAGTGTCGATTTAGTGTACTCAGTAAGTTGATTCAATGTGCAAAATCTTGTAAATATCACTGAAATATGGTGTGCAGTTGTAGTTTGCGCGAAACAGATGAAATTCTCGACAAAGTTGAGTGTCGGTTCTCAGGTAAATACCCTGATTGCTTTCAAAATTTAGTGTAGTTTCGCTCTATGTATTTCAAATTTCTATAGTGTAAAGATCTTTTTCGGAAACTAAATGTTTTTGCTCGCGGTCCATCAGCTATCAAATGAAAATAACAGCTGCCCACGTGGGTTATCAGCTGATTTACTTTTGTTTCAGTGGCGTAGCGTTTAAAGTGTGATGTGTGGGTGAAAGAAAGTGGGAAAGTTTTGTTTTTACTAATGGTCAATTAATTAGAAAGGGCCAAATCTGGTTAAATAATTATGTATGAAAATTTGAGATCCATACAAATGTGATTTTGCTGTTCACATAACCCGCCAAATCAAGTAATTTCGCCTGTAGTGTGAAACTACTTTCTCAATTGCGTGTAGTGACGAACGGTTCGGTACGATCTCTGTGGCGAATATATTAATATAAAATAAACTGAGCACCATAGCGACTGCATCTGCCCTAAAAACGTTTATAAAAAAGTGGAAGTGATGAAAATTTCATTCAGCACGTCCTATGAAGTTCATGTGGTTCGATGGCGGTTTGATTGATCGTCTCTTCCGAACGTTAAACAATATTCATACTTGCAACAATAAGGCCGGCCGCATCTTGGACGTAGGCAGGGCAGCGCAACGCGCACATGGCATTGTTGTTGTAAATTCAGATTTTGACAATTGTTACAACAACAATGCTATGTGCGCGCTGCCCTGCCTACGTACAAGATGCGGCCGGCATAATAAATTTCGTAACTCGTACCAAATTTTTCCAGTTCCCAAAAATATGATCACCTACGCCATTTGTCAAAATGTAATAGTGGTCGTGTGACAACCACATATAGGCGAATGGTTCCCAAATTTTTCGATATGACTACTTCCTGTGTCTTCTTCTTCATTGACCACGAATGTCGTCGTGGCCGGGATTCGAACCCAAAACAGCGGTAGTCTGTCATGAGACTGGTGCCTCTACGCACTGAGCTTCCGGTCGCCCAAGTCCATGACTTATTGTAATGCTGAATTCTAGTTCGTCTTCTCATATTTGTAGTTCGTACAATGACAGACTCATCAAGAAACAAATTTTTCAGACTGTGGAATATTCGTAATCTATATTCGAAGAAAGGTTCGAAAATTATGGTGAAGGCCACAACAAAACATATTTAGCCTATATTTTGGTTTTTTAATTAAAACAAATGCGACAATGTAACGGAAAGTGGAAGTAATTTTAGAGGCGAGAAAAAAGGCTTAATTACCACAGACGATTTGGTGCCCCAGATGCTTTGATATGAACAACATTGGCCTTCTAAACACGAAACCCTGAGGTTCTCATGGAGAGATATTACAATAATTACTATTAAAGTTTGCTATTTGCGCTGCAATTTTATGATTTATAGAAACCTTCAAAGATAAATAACTGTCTGTCTGCTTTCCAAATAGTTAGCTAAATTTGCCAAAAATAGCAAAATTAATTGTTAATCTACTAATTAGCTGTTAATTCAGTTAAGTAACAATTGTCAAATTAGCAGTTCACCAAATTAGCAGATGTATCAACAGACTCTGAACACTCTGCTTTTGGAAAACTGCTAAATTGACAAACTGTCGGCTTACAGACAGTTTGTCATTTTAGCAGTTTCTAAATTAACAGGTGCAAGGTATCTATTGGAAATCAACAATTACAAGCCTATGCACAGCAATGTACTATAGTTCAAAACGTTTTAACACTAAAGTGTTGACATAAGTACATTCTTGGGCATGAAGTTAACTTTGGGAAATATGGATGTCATGTGAGTCGTGGTGATGCGGCCAATGCACTGTAGTCAGCAGAGTAAGAGCACATTATCGGAAATGAAGTGAAATCCAGGAAACACGGGTATCGTCTGAATGGGACAATTTATTGGAGTGTTTTTGAAGGTGTTTTTAACCCAATGATGCTGACATTCACATTCTTGAACATAAGGTGACGCCGTGTAAATCGGGGTGATGAAGCCTAGTGATGGGTAACACAGTAACGAGTCGCTCTTTTTGATCGCCTCAACAGAATGAGCGAAAGATTCGGCACAACGACATAGCCTCCGAGCCGTTCAATTTAAGACTGACACACTGTAAAATAAATACTCAAATTAATTTAAATATTACGTAACGCTTGGAGACTCAACGATCATTCAAAATTTCTGATAACATATATGTATGTATGTATTACATTCATATTCATTCACACCCCATCCTAATATCTATCTGAAACTAAAACCATCATTATCTATCTACCAAACCAATCCCACCCATCTAAATATTCCCATCCATTCATAATCGTCTCTATGCAGTATGCAATGCACGCATTGTGTATACACTTATAAATATACAAACAACAACCCATGCTGACTGCAAGCAAATCAAAAATCATATGCTTACGTCGCACCGCACATCCAATTTTCCCCAAATACATACAGAAAACAAACCCAACATTCTAAAACAAAGTAGTCGTCTTGTATCATATCATTATCATCACCTCAAGTTCAACTTGAGATGAAAACGATACCAAACCAACAAACAACCAGACAATTTCCTCTGTATACTGTGGACGCAATGAGAAGTTTCTTAAATTTGAGTTTGAGTTTTTAGCACAATTTGTGCTGTTTTAAAACAGCACACTCAGCACACTCAGCACACAGCACACGCTACCACTTCTGTATTTCATTCGCTCTGTACTTTGAGCCATACTGGGCTGTGTCTTGAGTAAAAAACACATTGATTATTTGGGTAATTCAGTACAGAATAGACCCAGATATTTCACTCATAAGCACATATTCCAATCATCACATTCATTTGATTTGAGTCTTTTGACATGGATATTTCTTATAGCTGGGGGTCATCCTAAAAATCTGCCCGTCACACGAAATGTCTGTTTTTCTACTCGGGGGTCAGAAGAGGAAACAAGCCCATTGAAAATTTTTCCGAGTTCTATGAATGTAGTGGCCGATCCTCAGTCAATCCGAGTCAGTCATCAAAGGGAACTCACGAAAATCGAAAAACTTCGCATCATGAACTGACTAAACAACCAGGCACCCATAAAACAAGTCAACATCATTCAACTGCCATCCCCTCGTGATTCAAATCTGCTCATAACCCCAGCCACATCGAGACAACCTGTCTCCCTCACTCGTGCACAGCGCTATGGCTCCTCCTTCACAAAAATCTTTTTGTTTTCATCAATTAGTCACTAACCTGACTCAGTAAGAAAATCGTTGGGGTAGGTCGAGAAATAGCTTCAACTTCACACACACGCACGCTTACGACCGTACTTGTATCGCGCATACCGCGTACTATCACGATCGATGATATATCAACTAACAGTGCACAATTCTGATTTATATTATTTTACGTTTACACTATCCCTAGATTACTTCATCTGCTGCTTAATCTGGGTGTGGTGAGTTTAAAATTGTATGTATTTGACAGTTACAGATTAAATCAACCGGCACAGATGAAGTAATCTGGGGATAGTGTAAACGTAATATTAGTGAGGAGAATAGTGCAAATGATGCAGTTTGTGCAGCGCGGATAACGTAAACGTTAATGCAATAAAATTGTGTTGTCGCGCTTACCGTCTTTAGACTTAGACGAGTACTATCTAAGTATCTAATAGTAAGTGTGTTTAGCTAGACCGCGGCTTGACGCGATCGATCGCGGATTGACGTACTAACGAAGCACAGGCGCATATAAATATGTAGAGTGTATGATCGCTTGATCCACACACGGGGCAACGGTTGGGTTAATTTGTATTCTCCTGTACACTATGCGGGACGGTATATCTTGAAAATGATACAAAGTATCTACACTGCATGCAGATACATCGGTACATCTTATGCCTACCGAAAGCGTGGGACGTGTTTTGTCGAATGAATTCATCCAGTATAACTATACTGGGATCTTTATAAAACTTACGTCGATATCTTCAACACAACAGGTTCCACGCAGTCGGTAGCCAAAGACATATCCATGTTCCGATGTATCTGCATGCAGTGTAGATACTTTGTATCATTTTTCAGCCAGAGAAGAGAGAGAAATAAGGAAATGAAATTGCTAGAGAGAAACGAAGCAATTTTTTGGCAGCATTATTTTGGCCTGGTTCTTCTACTATATGGATCGGGCGGGTGTTCCGGGGAAATGAGATGGAATTGGGGAATGTGAGTTTGGCAGACGGAATGAGGTGGAATTGCTTCAGGGAATTTAGTGTACATAGATTGTGATTAACCTTCCTTATCTCTCTCTTCTCTGTGCATATCCACAGGCTTTATGAAAATGAAAACATTATGAAAAATTTTGAGAAAGCAACAGTCTAGTTCAGAAATGTTAGCCCAGCCGCTGGAGATGTTCATGTTGTTGTTGTTCATGATTGAGGAAGTAAAGGTTAGTGGCTGCATATGCACATATGAATTTTGATTTGTTTTTTTTTCGACTATAAGGCTTGTAAGGAGTCTTTTCAAAAAAGAAAATGAATACTTTCCACTTCTGGCATTTTTTTCAATTTGCTGTAACTAAGACGCAGCGAGGGGAGAAATGCTTGTATTTAACTACAAAACATTTAATATCGTTATATATTAAACGATTGATTTGGAACTTGGTATAACTTAACTATTGTCTACAATATCGTTTATTACATGAGTATGGAAATTTTCTACAAGCAAGTTAATAATAATATATAGCATTAATTTCTATAACTTCGGTTATTTGTCACCTACGCTTCCTTGTTCGAACCTGGGAATTTCACAGCAAGCTAGTTGTATAAATATTTCCTCTGAAATCAGTCATACATCCGCATCCGAAAATTTCTGTAAGGAGTTATCTGCAATGGAAATTTGGGGCGATTTTGACGAAAGAATGTCGAAAATCACATCCGTGTCTAACCCCATTACTGTCGGGATTGCAGAATTAGACAAATATTTGCAGGAGCCATATGTCAATTTGTTGCCGAAAATGGTGGTACGGAGCAGGACATCGCTCGTCGTATCAACCAGGCTAAACGTGCATACGGCATGCTGTCCAAAATCTGGCAGGGCAGTTATCTCAGCATCAAGACCAAACTGGGCCTGTTTCGCTCCCTGGTACTATCAGTACTTTTGTATGGGAGCAGTACATGGAAAGTTTCCGTAGGAGTTACCAGAAAGCTGCAAGTTTTCGTCAACTCATGTCTTCGTCGAATTTTAAGAATTTTCTGGCCCGAAACAATATCAAATGAAGAGCTAAGTCGGCGTACGGGTCAGATGCCAATCGACGAATTGATACGCAGGCGAAAATGGCAGTGGATAGGTCACACATTGCGGAAGAGTGATAACTGCATTGCTTTGCATGCCATGAAATGGAACCCCATTTCCAACCAAGGCCGACCAAGAGGGGGTCCTCGAATCACATGGCGTCGATCTGTGGCAAAGGAGTGTCAGGTACTGGGTAAGTCTTTTGGGGAGTTGCGCCCCATTGCCCAGAACAGAGTACGATGGCGCGCAGGAGTAGTTGACGCGCTATGCCCCGCTAGGGGTTAAGGCAAAGTAGTATATGTCAAATGAAGCAGCGATCCATTGTTGTGGTGAAAAGAGCGGAAATTGCTTTATCCACGCCTTTTTAAAATTATGAAGAAAGGATTATGTGTCATGGCTACATCGGTGCCGTGTGAAAGGATTTTCTCAAAATCAGGACAGATTATTTCGGAGAGAAGGAACAGAATAACATCAAATAAAGTTTGACAGATTATATTTTTGAATTCCAATCTTTAGCTATAAGTTTTATTTAACGTTATTTCCATATACACTTTAATTATAAAAAACTAGAAATAAATTGATGTAATATAAAATACATGCATTTCACATAATTACGGGTTTTATTGAATATGTTCCCCAAGTCTATGGATTTGTTCGACTCTTTTTGAACGACTCTTTTTGAACGACTCAGTGGAAAGAGTTAGAGTGTATGTGCTGGCACAGTAGAAAGAGTCAATATGCCCATCACTAGAAGCCTTTCCACTGCAGTGTTGTTGAAGGCGTTTTAACCATATTGTGTTACTATGAGCGCATTTTTGGACATAGAGTGAAGTGAAATCTAGGTATCATTTGAATCGGTCTGATGAGGCGAATGGCCCGAAGTACTTTTGAAAGCATTTTGAGTTCTTCAGGGAGAAAAAGGACCTTCTTGACAATGGAAGTATGTGCCACCATCTTCATGGTTTAGGGGGAGAAGTCGAGAAGCAAAATCTTTCAACTGCATTCTCCGAAATT
Source organism: Chloromyia formosa (assembly GCA_964017055.1). Classification (NCBI taxonomy): domain Eukaryota; kingdom Metazoa; phylum Arthropoda; class Insecta; order Diptera; family Stratiomyidae; genus Chloromyia; species Chloromyia formosa. The sequence goes on along the minus strand of OZ024816.1, from coordinate 21,824,160 downwards.
AGTTTATGCCAACGAAACGTCAACTGGGTCATATGAGTAATTTCCTTGTCAATTAGGGCCTTTTCAATCGTTTTTACAAGACTGTCGAAGGCAACCGCTGTAGAGTTGCCTTTCGTGTATGCGAACTGAGTTCTGTGCAAAGGAAACGTACATTTCATTGTTTGCCTTATGTGCATATCCAAAAATCTTTCGATGGTTTTTTAGAAAAACGATGTAAGGCTAATTAGCCTGTAGGATTTCGGTAGTTCTTCCTTAAGGTGTTTAAGGCCGTTTCCTCACTTGTCGGTACGGTAGCGATGCAGAATCGGCCTGCTCGGTATACGCGGTACGGAAAACTTACCGAGCGCCTATATTACAATGAGTGTTTCCTGATTGGCTCGGTCAGTCTCCGCATCCGCAAATACCGAGCCAATCAAGAAACACTCATTGAAATATAGGCGCCCGGTAATTTTCCGTACCGCGTATACCGAGCATGTCGATTCCGCACCGCTACCGTACCGACAAGTGAGTCCTAAGGGCATCAAGTTTCAGGCGCGCTGAAAATCACTGTATGAATTGACTTCCAGGTTTTTCACAGCAAAATGAAAACTTAAAATTTAATCTCTGTTTTTAACTTTTCGAAATATTTTTTTTCTGCTTTCACATCAAAAGTCATTGTCAAATTTAAAGGTGGCGGATGAAATAAACTGAGTACGACGAGTACATCAATGGGTAAAAAAACTTGAATTTTTTAAACTTTCCATCTGTTATTCTCGACTTTTTATTTTCCAATTAAAAATTCTACTAGATTTCAATCCGGAATCGCTATACCCCCGGGCTCGGATTTTCTCTCCACGGCCCTGCCAACAAGAAAAGATTTGTTCATAAATTTTGAAAAATAAACGAAGAGCATGTATGTATGTTAAGAAAAAATATTTATATCATGATCTAATATAAATAAAACAATTAAAATTTTATGGCGTTAATATTTTCCAGAGACCAACATACGTCTACTGTACGACTTTACCAGCTTCCTAAGCATTAACATAATTTCTGTATATACTTTGCATAGTCAATGCGGTAAATGTTTTATCTATCTGCTGATGAGATAAATCTTTTGCGCGCCGCATCTTAGAAAAAAAAAAGTGCTCTAGAATATTCTATTTGAGTTGTCAAACAAAAAAAAACTTCTCAAATGATAAATATGTACATACTTTACAAACAAATTTATTTAATACTCTTAGAACAATGAAAGGATGATTGAAAAATTTGTTTGACGAATGGAAGAAGAGAATTTTGTTATCTGGATACAAAATTGTTTGTGGTGTACCAGTTTGTGCTTCTTCCCGCATAAATTGGAGAGTCAGCATAAATAATTGAGTGTAGGCAAAAAAACAGCAACAACAAATTGAATAAAAATAAAATGTATTCGTCATCATAATAATGATTAGATCCAAATATATTGTACATATAATTTATTTGGAAGATTTAAGATGAGACACTTGCTTAATGGTGGCAGTGATGTGCCATGTACGAGTTAATAAAAATTTAAAAATAAAACAAAATGATTTTCATTATTGTTTTTGAATATATTTTCTGATATGTTTTGGTTGGCATGGAATGTGCATCGTTTGTGAAATTTATGGGGAAAATATAATATTATTTTGAGTTTTGAGAACATTTTATATTTGTTGATTTAAATTTTCTGAAGTCCAATCACGATGGACTTTAACATCGCCGTGAACTCGTATATTCGGTCTTTTGAATGAATTTCCCCTAAAAGGCACAATCACATAAATGACAATACTTGATACATTTGTTTCAAATGACACAAAAAGAGCGATGATGTTCATTGGCACCTTAGACCAGTCCCAACTCATCCTTTTTTCCTCGCCGAAGGACTCAAAATGCCATCAGCAGTAGTCTAGTCTCTAGTGCATTCGCCTCATCGATTCATTGTCAAGAATGTCCTTTTTCACCACCAAAGGATCAAAATGACTTCAACAGTAGTCTAGTTAATACGCTTCAGCAAAAAGTGTCGTATGATACCCATCTTGTCTAGATATCAGTTTAATGTCATGAAGGTCCTTTGGTCAGCACGATCAAAATATCACCATGTGTTATGTAAGGAACCTAAGGAACTTCTTCGGGTGGTAATTTCCTCGTTGAAATTGAATATCACTAAAACAGCGCGGTTCTTCCATTACGAGATATTTTTTATTACTCAATTGAATACAATATTGTTTCGAGAGTTACTTGCTCTCTTCTTCAGTCCTTTGGCACTGACTAATCTAAAGTTTCGCAACCCTTTCTTATATAACTCATTAGTTACATTGTTAGCTTAACATATGTCACTTAAAGTACATGGATTGAATGTCCAACCTGGCTAACTTTCGTTAGACAGGTAGAACATACACTGCACTTATCACAAACTTTCAAATTATTTGTTACACTTTCAAACTGCGTACCGATTTCATGCAAAGGGTCATGGTTACACGACTCAACTCTTTTACAATAATTTTAATTTTTTCCATTTTTCTCCGTTAAAATACAACCATAAAACCGTAGATAAAAACTTGGAATTCCACTGAACAAATTTAATTGCATGAATTTCTCATTGTTCGGTTAATTGTTTTATTGATATCTGTTTTCGTTTGTTAAACAATAGCTCGATATTATGAAATTTCAAGAAAATGCATTACACAATGTGTACAGCTCATTTTCGTGTATAACTTTGGAATAAAACAAATAAAATGGTGAAAATTGGTTTGCAAGAAATCATAAGGCCGCATTTAGGAGCCGCGGTTTCACAAGTGGTTCGAGCAGCGGCGAATCGCTCTCTATAAAGGTAAAAAGCGGCAGCCGCCACGGTTTACAAATACATGGTTTTAATCTCTTGCCGCGGCGGTTTGTTGGTTTACTATTAATTTTAAGAATGAAAAAACATTCATTTGGATTGTAAAAGATAACGTAGGAATAAAGAAAATAGTTCATTGAAAATCGAACTGTCTCGATTTTCATGCATGTTTTTCAATTTCCACTTCAAAAGGAAGTGTTTATGCCCCTTTCTGTTTATGGGACCGAGTAAATATCTTTGGTTTAGGCTATGGGTCAGCACATGAAGAATCGAGATCGTATTCTCATTCGAGTGTAAACCTTCCAGTTGTGCTTGTGCTAGTTATTGTGACATTTTTGTGTTGGACGATTTTATTTTTAACGTTGCAGGTTTAGAAGGTGAGTTATCACTGGGATTTTGTGTTTAATTAGTTATAGTGCATGTTAATGGTGCCTGGTGTTTTTGTGCCGTTTGTGCTTTTGGCATGTGATTGCCCTAGTGAGGCCATTACACCTGTGATGAGTGTTTGGTTGTTAGTTGATACCACTGCCCAGGGCAGATGGCTTCACCTGGGAAAGGACCGGTGAACCATCCTGAGTATGCGTGGTTTAGTGATTTAGTAGATACCAGTTCTCAGGGCAGATGATTTCACCTGGGGAAGTACCGGTGAGCCATCCTGAGTATGCTTGGTTAGTTAGCGATAGCACTACTCAGGGCAAGATGACTTCATCTGTGAAAGTTCCGGTGAGTCATCCTGAGCTAGTGTCCCCGGTGATGATAGTTCCACTTGTGATGGGTCGGTTTATCATCCTGGGATGGTTCAGAGGGGACGGTTCCACCCGGACGGGTTGTGGTGTCCAGGTCTGAATGGCCAGTATGGATTCTAACGAGATCGGTCCACCCGAGATGGGTTGTGTAATTCTCCTAGAATGTGTTCATGGGCAGTGTCCACCCATGGATTTGAGTAATATACTCCGTAACGAACCATATTGGTGAGGTGTCTTCACCTCAAAACCCATAGTTTACATATTTACTTAATTCAGTTAGCATGAAGCTTTACGTAGTTCGCCTGTAGTAGTTGTTGTGGACTAGTTTAGCACATTTTCTCATCTATTTGAAAAATAATCTTTGCAGATAGATGATTCGAACAGGGTTGTGGTCGTGTACGCGCGTAAGTAGTCACGTCATTTAATTTCTTATGTTACAGGATATAGGTAAGGTTAAAAAGGGCTGCTTTATGGAATAAAAAGCACACATAGACTATACCACTGGATCCGTTGTGATACCCCTATATTCATAGCAATATGAGACCAACACACCACAGCTCCTGTAGAAATCACTATGTGGAAGACGAAGTCTGGCTGGCATGCTCCCCAATTAGGCAGTGTCCAGTTAAAACTCCAATGACAGTTCTTAGATGATTTCCGTTTAACATTAGCAACCCAGAGGATCGTTTGGGATCCAGTTAGGGCCACATCTGCCTAGCCACGTGGGAAGTATTGCCATTGCTCCACCTGATGCTATCATATGCCGCATCTTTAATAGCCAGTTTACAAGCAGCTAGAGACATGCTGGTACTACGCAACAATCCGCTGGTCTCATCGTTTGAACTCGTCCGAGTTAGTTCGTCGGCCCTGCAGTTTCCAACATAGCCACTATGGTCCGGCACCCAGCACAGGAAAATGTTAAAGAGTCCAAAACAGAGCTAAGCGATTTGATCGCCGGTTGGCTATCCGTGTAGATCACAACGTTCCTAACATTCATAACGTTTTGCGCTAGAAAAGATTAAACGGGCGATCACCAGCTTTGACCCTTTCTAGTCTGCTGGCCCCGATGGTATCATTCCGGCGAATCTATTTTACAACACATACATGACATTGCGTACCCTTGCTTGGCATCGATTTTCAAAGCCTGTCTGGAACTCATATATGTACATTCCTCTCCTATGGAGGGAAGTTAAAATGGTCTTTATCCCGAAAGCGGCTAAAAGTTCTCAAACACATCCGAAGGATCTTCGACTCATCAGCCTATCATCGACTCTGCTAAACTATTGGAGCGTTTGATCGACACACACTTACGGAGCATTTTTCCAACGAATCTTCTATCCGTGTCCCAACATGCCAATTGGAAGGACCGATTTGTGAATACTGCTTTACACTCTCTGGTAAGCTGCATTGAAACATCCCTCCCCTGTAAGGAGTATACGCTGGTTGCCTTCATGGATATTGAAGGCACTTTCAACAACGTTAAGCCTGTGGCTATCACTGATGCGCTCTTAACGGTTTGCGAAGATGACGCACTCTGTAGGTTTGTGTACCTGATGCTTACATCTCGGGTGATCTCAACTAGTCTCGGTATATCATCTGTACGCAGGCACGTAAATAGAGGCACTCTTCAAGGCGGTGTTCTCTCTCCCCTTCTGTGGAACTTGGCGGTCAACAGGTTGCTCTGAAGCCTGCAGAAGTTGGGTTGCCTTGTTACTGCTTATGCGGACGATATTGTCATTGCAATTTCAGGCAAAGTCCCCTGTGTCCTGAGCGATATAATGCAGAATGCCCTCGGCATCCTAACGAAATGGGCTGGTGGGGTTGGGGTCAGAGCAAATCCGCAGAAAATGGAACTCATTCTCGTCACTAAAAGATATAGTATACCTGTATTTGTACCACCACTGATGGAGGGCACAGGACTTATACTCGCTGATAAAGCCAAATTTCTGGAACTTATCTTGGATAGAAAATTATGCTGGAAGGCAAACATTCAAAAACGTGTGAGTAAGGCAACTGTTGCACTGTACTCTTGCAGGAGAGCCATAGGCAAAAAATGGGAATTGCAACCGAAGGTGGTCTACTGGCTATACACATCGGTGCTGCGGCCCATAATGATGAATGGGATTGTTGTCTGGTGGACAGCACTTAGCATTGCATCGTACAGAGCTCTGTTGGCGAAGGTCCAAAGAACAGCATGTGTTGCCATCACGGGAGCCCTAAGCACCACCCCGACTGCCGCCTTGAGCGCACTGTTAGTCTTGATTCCTTTGGATATCTTCGCAGAACAAATAGCGGCGAACACTGCCATCCGCCTCCGCGAAACCGGTCAGTGGACCGCGACAGCCACAGGCCACTCAACTGTTTTGAACCACACTGATATTCCCGTTGTGACGGACTATACCTCACCGAAATACCTTTTCGACAAGGGCTTTACTAGCCTCCCATCGAGAAATGCGTGGCCAGAGAACGCTAATTTGGCATCTGATACCATCAGCATTTTCCATGACGGCTCTACGACTGAGGGAGGGGTTGGGGCTGGTGTATATTCGGAGAAACTGCGTATTGGCTTGTCGCTCCACCTGCCAGAACACAGAAGCGTTTTTCAGGCGGAAGTTTGTGCAATCTCCGAGGCGGTAACCTGGCTTGCGCGTAATGTCATATCTGCAGTCAGCCTGCAAACTGGTAACTAAAGCGTTGGCATACGATAGGGTTAACACCAGATGGTGCAATGGCAGTACGTGTCATGCAACGAGGCAAATATGGCCGAAAATGGACCCCGGCCGCTCTCGCAGGCTATTGCTGCTGATCAAAAACCATTTGAGAAACGTGGTGGGACTTATCACTGGGCCCTGCATTATTGGGGAGCATGCTAGGAGACTTCGGTTCCCACACAATGATTACTGTAGGAGCTGTGGGGACGAGGAAGAAAATCCCTTTCAGCTTATGTGTGCTGGTGAGACGCAGGAAGGATATCCTTGGGTCCTACTTCTTTACTGATCTGGATGAATTAAAGGATGTTAGGGTTGATCGGCTTCATCGCTTCATTGTCAGCTTTGGCTGCTGTAATGACTGAGGTAGGCTCGGGTTGCTGTACTTAGGGGTATCACAACGGGCCCAGTGGGATCTAAGTGTGCTTTGATTATTGTTTGGTTGATGCAGCCCATTTAACCTAAGCTAGCCTAAGACCAAGCCTGGCCTGTTTTGCTACCTGGTACTGTTTGTGCTCTTGTATGGGAGCAGCTCCTGAAAAGTTTTCATAAGAGTTACCAGGAAGCTGCAAATCTTCGTTGGATTTTATGAGTTTTCTGACTCGAAACCATATCAAATGAAGAGCTAAGTCGGCGTAAGGGTCAGATGTCAACCGACGAATTGATACGCAGACGAAAATGGTAGCCTATCCGCTAATCCAAGTGTCACACATTGCGGAAGGAAGAAGACTGCATTGCTGGACATGCTATGAAATGGAAACTCATTTCCAATCAAGGGCGTTTTGTGGCAAAAGAGTCTGAGTCTCTGGGTTGCCGCTATATGCCTTTATACACAACGGTACGCCGCTGCTCAAACCGCTTGTAAGCCGCGTCTTCTAAACACTGCCTAAAACTTATACTCAAGGTACTTCAAGCAATCAAAGTGTTGCAAATAGATAATAAACACATGAAGTTTAACGTACGAAACATTCTGCATGTTTCTCTCATTAAATCAATTCAATTCTGTCTGTACATGGTTTGCCAGAACGCAATATTGTCGAGTTTCCCCGCATGTATTTTAAGTCAACCTGTAAATGCTAGTGCCGAGCAAAGTCTTGAAAATGAAACTGAGCTATGTCATTACTTGGTGTTTTGTCTTTCATTTTCTGCAACTCAGATTCCATTTCGGAGGTGATTTATACGCGCTCCCCTTGTGGTACCAGAGAGCATTTTGATGCCTTCTTGTCAGCACTGTTGCTGTTGTGTAGTGTAGAGTCAATTTTCAAGTAGAATGCACCTCTTAATTAAATCAATTTCACTTGTTAAATGAGTTAGACTTGTTGTGAGTGATATGATTCGCTTCGTTCATTTCCAATTTGATGGTTAGAGAGAAAAGTGAAATAAATGGCTTCCATGCATATTGCTGTATATGTACAGTAAATGGCTTGTGCATATAAATAGCTATTGCAAATTGAAATTGTTTTGTCATGAACCATAAAGGGGTTTATAAACGGTCATATCAGTTTTGCTATCTGTTAATCTATCACTTTTGCTATTCGTTCTCCGTCAATTTTGCTATCAGTCGAGCTATCGGTTGAGCTTACCGTTCTGCTATCCGTTCTTTATCAGTTTTTGTATCAGGGTTAGTATCAGCTTTTAACCCAGCTTTTGTATCACTTTTGAAACCAGTTTATGCTGTCGAAACGTCAACTGGACCACATGGAACAGTTAACGCGCTATGTCCCACAAGGGGTTAGGGCAATTGAGTAAATTTTTGTAGTAGAATATAGTTGGTCTCTGTTGCAAATGGGGAAGATCCGACCAAAGGAACTCCTCATTCAAATGATACTTCAAATAGGCGATTACTTTCGATGGAGTCAAACTAGAGACTGAAATTTTGGTCAAATGTTTGTAGTGTTAGTTGACTTTGACGCTTAAATAAAAAAGACCCCTACATCCCCTACAAAGGTTTCATTATCGTAGCCTCATTCGCTCACTCCTGTTCAAACTTACCATATAAAAAACACACTTTTAATACATATGGATGGCCGCTGCCGATTGGTAGTTTTGGTATCATCATTATGGGTAGGGTATACTCGCATATCTACGCTGCGGACTCCGAATGAAGTAAAGCTTTTATTATTGTTATTTAATGTCTCCTTTTAAGTATGGTAATTGCATCTCTAATTCCGATCTTATCTAATCTATAATTTTATCAACAGTATCTTTTCAAAAAAATACAGTTGGAAAAATTACAACAGTGTTTCCGGGTAGATACTAGTTCTAAATTCCAATTTAAACCCATGCGCATACAGAACCCATACAAAAAAAGTCATGGAATACTTCGCACTCGCAAGCAAGTCTTCTATTCTCCTAGATACATCAGCTGGGGATATAGCTCAGTGGTAGAGCATTCGACTGCAGATCGAGAGGTCCCCGGTTCAAACCCGGGTGTCCCCTGAAGAATTACTTCTTCTTTTTAATTCGAAATGATATTCAAAAAATTCTGACCAGAGTCAGTGTCTTTCTTATCATAGAAACACTCAACCTTGACTGATAGGTGATAGCTTTTATCAAAGATGACAGAAATAATGTACCACTAATTGGTAGAATTAGATAAACTCAGTCATATCAAGACTGAAAGTTTTTTCTTTGTATTGTGTTACATATTTTGAGTACATTTCCGAACAAGACACGCACTTAAAACAAACAGTATGAAAGTTATGTCGAACACGAATAAGTAGTTAGGGTAATTAAAAATAAGAAAAAACGAGCCGTATAGTCTGTGGAGCTATAAATAGTAAATGCAGAATGTGTTAAGCATTTTGCATTTACCACTTTGAAATTAGCAGTAAAACTTGTTCCGTTTCCACTGTTCCTATGAGAGGGATATGAAATAGTTGGCCAAATATAGGAATATGGTTTGGCGGTAAATTTGATATATTAATGTTTGGTAAAGATATCTTTAGAAATAACAAAGTTTTACTGATAAAAACTCACTTTTGGACCGGTCGTTCCTATGACAGCTATATGATACAGTGGTCCAATTTCAACAAATTTTGGAAATATAGTTTCAAAATAGATAACATAGAAAAATATGAAGTTTGCTTAGGATATCTTTAGAAACAAAAAAGTTTTTCTCACAAACACAGAGTTTTGGACCGGTCGTTTGTATAACGGCTATATGACAAAGTGGTCCGATTCCATTGATTCCGACATGTATGCAGCGTGCAATAGAAAAAAGGTTTTGTGCAAAATTTCAGCTCGATAGCTTTAAAACTGACAGACTACGAAAAATTGGAAGGCAGACAATTAGGGTGTTGGTAAAGTGGTGTCAGACAACATCAAAAGTAGCAAAAAATTTAGAGAAGACAAGTCATTTGCTAAGACTTGACTTCAGTACTATTTGAATAGGGATCCACCCACAAGTCTGCAAAAAGGCACACACAAATTCCGTTGCAAAGACCGTGGCAGATAAGTTTAAAATTTTGAAATTTGTATGAAAAAGATGGATTACGACATAAAAATCGCACATAACTCGTATTCGACCCTTTTCTTGATCCGAATGGCATTTTTTTCCGAACACATCCCTAAGTGTCAGCACAAAAAAAAACTCAAATTCCGTTTCTAACATCGCGGCCGCCGTGGTCAAAATGTTGAAAATAGGAAATTCGAACGTTATTTAAAGTTTGCATTAATAACCCTGGAATACGTCGTCAAAATCGCGAATAACTCCATCTTTTTCATATGAACAATTCTGATTCAAATGTCATTCTCGACTCAGGACACTAATCCAAGTGTCAACGCAAAAAAAGTGGACACAAATTCCGTTGCTAACACCGCGGCAGACAAGCTTAAAATGTTGAGATTTGTATGAAAAATTTGAAATGTCATATTCATCATCATCGTGGCGCGACAGCCCGACGTCGGGCCTTGGCCACCTGGATCGTTGTCTTCCAATTATCTCGGTCACGTGACCGCGTCCTCCAATTTTAGAAACCCAGTAGCTGCGCGGCGTCGGCATATACTTAGCTCTCTCAACAAGCTCTCGGCCGTGTGCACAGTCTCACTCCGTCGACTCTTTCTGAGTTCAATACTCTCTTTGGCATGCGATTATCGTCCATTCGTTGTACATGCCCTGCCCATTGAAGTTGTTGTAGTTTGACGATTTTCGAACTTCCAGCTCATCGTACAGTTCATACAACTCACGGTTGTACCGGAAGCGCCATCCATCTCGATCGCAAACATCCACGAAAATTCGCCGCAGAACCCTACGTTCAAATGTGTCTAGCATGTTTCCGGAGGCTTGAGTTAGGGTCCATGCAGCCATAGCATAGCACTGGTCGTATATTGGTGTTGTACACGACGAGCTTCGATTTCATTATGAGGAGAACCGAGAAAAACGTCTTATTAGCTAACTGTACCCGTCGCTTGATTTCGACAGTTTAGTTGGCGTCCCTTGACAAGTTGCAGCCCAGGTATATGAAGTCGCTCACGAACTCGATCTTGAGATCCCCCACATTGATGCTCGATTGTGCAGGTTCCTTGTCGTCAATTGCATCATTATTTTAGTTTTACCCTCGTTGATACGTAGTCCAACTTCTTTAGCAGCGGTATCGAGCGTATGCAGAAGTTGTTCTGCGTCGGCCAATCTTCGGGACATGATGTCATATTGCAATCGTAAAAAACGTAAATAACTCAATCCTATTCGAATGTACAATCTTGATGCAAACGATATTTTTTTTCAGCACACTCGCTTAAGTGTCAGTACAAAAAGCCAAACTGAAGTTCCAGTGCTAACACCTCGGCAAACCAGCATATTCTACAGCTTCGTAGCATCCACATTTCAAAATTTCGATATTTTACGCTAGTCTCTGCCATCCAATTTTTCGTTATGAGTGGACCAGTAACTACTACCATGCAAAAGACGAACCATTTGCAAATGACTTGACTTGTCACGATTTTTACCACTTAAGCGACAAATTTTCTACCTATTAGCAACACGCTCCGGATGGCAGACAAACTTTTTCTTGTATAATGTATATCCTATCAACAACTATTCGATGATATCTATCCGAACTGTTAGCAAATGACTTTGCTTTTTTGGTCGTTGGCTCTAGATCTATCTACCCTTTTTAATTCCAAGTCTTCAATTATATAATCAGCATTAATTCGCTGTTTTCCTCAACACGTATATTTTTCTGATAACGATCGGGCCCTAGTCGATCTAACTCACATTCAAGGTCTGTTTTCGTGTGCACATTCAAATTACCACATTCAACTCACACACTTTTTTCCATGAACATTTTTAAAAGAATAATAGCCAAAGCCACCATCACCGCCAATTTGCTGACCGGGCTACATCATACACCTCTAGAAAACCGGTCACCGGTGCTACGTCGGGCGGTTTCCTAGGGAAAAAAAAGAAATCTTTTAAAGATATAATAAATTTTTGAGACACACCAATGGTCCTCGCGCACTTTTCTGCGGAAACTGGCCACATATTCGCAAATTACTTATATGCTATGTATCTGAAAATAAAACCGGTTTTGGAGTACTCCATTCACTGTATAGATAGAGAGATACATGATACAATAGTAGCGCTGCGCGATGACTCCACTTTGTATGTTGAATTGGGAACGATGATGGTTGCCGATGGTGACTCACATCCGATTGAATAATATAATTTGATGCGGCAGCGAGATTTCTCAGCTTATTCTTAAGTAGATCATTCACTTTCAGTTTGACTGACGATATTTCCTGCAGAAAAATTCAATGGTAATATTGTAGTATATACTGACGATAATCACGAGCAGGGATATAAAGGATATTTACATCCTTTTCCGCAATTGCGGATTATCCTGGTAAAAATAGACATCCTCATCCGTATCCCTATCCTCATTTTTCTCATTGTCAAAAATTCTTATTCTCATCCGCAATCGTCATGCTCGTATGAGGATATTTATGAGGGTATTCAGATGCAGTTCATTGAATTGAATCACCAAAAAATATACAACTCGTGCTAAGATATGCTAGAGAGACAGAGAGAGACACGCACAGAGAGAGACACGGACAGACAGAGACAGAGAGAGAGACACGGACAGACAGAGACAGAGAGAGAGAGACGGACAGACAGAGACAGAGAGAGAGAGACGGACAGACAGAGACAGAGAGAGAGAGACGGACAGAGAGAGATGGAGAGAAGGACAGAGAGAGAGAGAGAGACGGACAGAGAGAGAGGGAGAGACGGACTGAGAGAGAGAGAGACGGACAGAGAGAAAGAGAGACGGACAGAGAGAGAGAGAGAGAGACGGACAAAGAGAGAGAGACGGACAGAGAGAGAGAGAGACGGACAGAGAGAGAGAGAGAGACGGACAGAGAGAGAGAGACGGACAGAGAGAGAGAGAGAGAGACGGACAGAGAGAGAGAGAGACGGACAGAGAGAGAGAGAGACGGACAGAGAGAGAGAGACGGACAGAGAGAGAGAGAGACGGACAGAGAGAGAGAGAGAGACGGACAGAGAGAGAGAGAGAGACGGACAGAGAGAGAGAGAGACGGACAGAGAGAGAGAGAGACGGACAGAGAGAGAGAGACGGACAGAGAGAGAGACGGACAGAGAGAGAGACGGACAGAAAGAAAGAGAGACGGATAGAGAGAGAGAGAGACGGACAGAGAGAGAGAGACGGACAGAGAGAGAGAGACGGACAGAGAGAGAGAGAGAGAGAAATAAGAGTTTAATAAACAAACGCGGTATCGGCTGATTCGTCGTCGTATCGTTTCAAATCTGGTAGATTTGATATGCTGTTAATGATCTACGGTGGACTCATTCTTGTATAAATTTGAATATCCACTGTACTCTACAGTGGATATTTAAAGTGAAACAAGTAGTAGATTGGACTTTGCTCTTTACCGATTTTAAGTCTCGAAACGCGGGAACTGCTTTTAGACTAATCATACTAGACAGTCTCTGCATGATGAGGTGGAAATAATTTTCCTTTCGATGAAAGTCATATCAGCGTGTCGGGAAAATCCCCCGAACGATATATAAAAAGTGTCACTCATTACCTTATCAGCAAATTATGCAATTTAATTAAAAAGTCTAATTTGACTACGCTATTCTGATGTTTTCAGGTATTTTCTTGACATAAATTTTATATGTATTGACTTAAGGGGGGAAACCACATTGGGAGGCTCATTTTCACTTATTTTTTTGGGTGGGAAGAATTAATTAGAATTCAATCAAATTTTGACATCATTTTATTCATATTACAACTTTTGTGATTTTATTTTAAATAATTAATGCCAAAAAAAAGCAAAGTTACGCACTGATGTCCGCTAAAGGCCGTAACTAGAGTTCTCCAATTGCGGGACGTGTAGCGATTCCAATTTTTATCCGAAATCAAAAAGGTTTTAATTTTACATTATTAACCTTATTTCATAAGAATATGAACCTCAATGCAGGTGAAAATAATGAAAATTAAAAATTTTACATGTGTTGGAAAAAACTATTTAAATTTTCACCATTTCATTAATTATGCAAAAAAAAAACCATCCTTAAAAATATGATATCATCCCAAATGTTGGTTAATATTCTTCGTAATTTTAAATATAAAGAATCATAAAATACTTTCAATTTTCATATTTTACTTTCATTACTTTTTGCGTTAGACTTCCCGCAAATGTGAAAAAAGTCATTTTGAGGAAAACGCGTTTGAAAAAGAGAATATAACTGAAATAATCCCTTGTATTGATGCTTCTAGTACCTTCTATACGACTACCTGAGGTAGTGCTCCGCCCTAGCCCCTAGAGTGCGCTCGAGCCTGCAGACTATACCCGATGATCGCTCGGTTCGAACTATTCTCATAAAATCTAACCGAATGCGAATTTCGCTTCGAAATTTTGGCAGCGTATTCGTGGATTGTTAAGCTAACAATTTATACAATAAAAAATATTGGATTCTTTGAACCTCTTAATGTGGTTTCCCCCCTTAAGAATATGAAACCCAAAACAAGTTTTATGGCATATTATGAAGAAACAGACGGTGATAATATAAAGTGTGTAATAGATCAAGGAAAGACCCTGGCACAACGGCGGGCGGTAAAAAATCACACATTCTGGTCAATACGCCGACTTTGTTAAAAATGATGAAACCAACGCCGGAAAGCGCAAAACGGCGGAATCCCAAGTAAGTTTGACCCTATTGCAACAAGCCAAGAAACATATGACATTGCGGCATTTCAAAAAAACGAAGCATACGACAAACTTACGTGTGAAATTATTGCTTTACATACTCGTAATTTGCCATTCAATTCTGTTGAAGGGATAGGGTTTCGCTACAATTTATCAGGTCGTCAATTTTCTACGACGAATACGACCGACGAAATTTATGCTAAGGCCGTAAATGCCAATTTAATTTCACTTGATACGAAGCATGCCCAGAAGAGTATAAATATTTCTATTTTATATATTTGCTGGCCTTCTCAGGTGTTGTGTGGTAATTCAATCCATCGAGTAGCTCTTTTCGGGGCGAACTTCTTAAGTTCATAGTGGTGGACGCCGATTTAGTTAGTTTAGTTATTGTATTTTCCACATAGAAATCGTCCTCCGCAACTTCGCGCATGAAATCGCCATCGTCGAAGCTGATTTTTGTTATCCTCATTCGCCATTCTCCGAATAGAGGACTTCCTGCAAATACTACAAAGCCGCCACTGGACCGTCCTCCTTCAAATGCTTTGCTAGATTCTCTCCTGATCAACATCGTCCTGCAGGGATTCCTGCAAGCAATCTCTGCAAAATTAAGTGGTTCTCAGGTTCTCACAGCCAACTAGTGAATTTCTTTAAAACTCCATATTCTTCGTCACTTTCGCACAAGATGTCGTCAAAGTTTTTCATGTCGCGTCGGTTGAATTCGCCAATTTCCGAGGAGAAAGCAAGACAGCTTAGCAAAGGAAATCACCGCGTTATGTTATGACAATCTGACAACTTTCATGAGGTCTGCCAATCATGGCGATTACGTACACCAAAATTTTAGAACGACTATCGTTTGAGTCTGCATATTTGTAGACTCGTAGTCCGGAAAGCGCAGCGGTTAGCACGTTCGCCTTCTACGCACTGGGCCCCGGTTCGATTCCTACTGAATATGGTAGTTTTCGATGAAAAGGGGGATTTACGTGTCATAAGACATACCGTCACGATCTAGAAAACGAGATGATGCTAACTCATCTCGAGGCCATGGTTCAAGTTGGATTGTTGCGCCAGTTATTTATTTATTTATATTTGGAGACTCAGGTTTTTTTTGACTGGAATCAAATATTATGCATATGAAAGTGAGTGAATTGTCATATGCGATGTTTTTTTAAACGTCAGGCTAATTATACCCTAGTTTTCACTCAAGATGGCGGCAGCTGGTGAGTAGAGTGGAGTTTTTTCATATGTTAATGTTATGCATACCAAATTGAGCGAAATTTTGTCCACTCAACTTTCCTCCACTCCACTCGACTCACTTTACGCATACCACCCAATGTACACGCGCGTTTTAACGCCGCCGCAAAATTTTATGAAACACAAAACTTTGCTGCGGTTCAAGCGATGACAGATTCCGTTTCCATTTGTTCTATGGATGATCGCGAATTTTGACAATACATAGCGCAAAGCGTAGTGATAGTTTACGCCAGTACTTCACAAAATACCGCTGTCGCGCTCATTAGATTTTGCAAGCAGCGTTCCCTGACGCAAAATTTCAGCGTAAAATCGTGAAGCTATCACTATAATTTGATAGTGATTGTAAATGCGCTGGGAGCTTTAACATCAGTTTTCCCTGTAGGAATATCATCAGTTAAACTGATAGTGAATGGACTCCTTAAAACCAAACCGGCCATTTAGATGCTTATTCATATGTTTATCAACTACTTAATCCATGCAATTTATGTCTTTGTTATAATATATGCAACGATAGTAATTGTTTTTTTTTTCCTTATTGCAAATCGTGAGAGATTGCGATAATCGCGGACAATTAGTAACAATGCGAAGGGAGACAATGCAAGCAAAATTCACGTCGATCCAAGGTGGCGAACTTGTCAAAACGTGAATGCTTGATGTGAGCAATGAGTTCTGCGGAAAATAGGTGAAAAAACAAGTGTGGGTCTTGGAGTCTACTACGCCCCATGAAAACTGGATTTACTAAATACGAGTAGGTACACGTTAGTGAACAAAGAATTGTATTGTATATAGAATAGTCAGTTTAAAAAAAAATGTGGTAGTACGCGTGCTATTTTCTAGATTGTTGGTCTGACCTGTTATTCTGATGACCTAGCCAGTCTTGCAAATAAACATAAGTTGTCGAGTGTATCAGTACCTGTTCCCTTCTCTCCGGGCCGCTTTATCTTGTGGCAAAATAAAAGTATGTATGCTTTAAAGCTAGATGCTGAGTGATTGTATACATAACGTATGTTGTTTCCATGCAATGGTGGGTTTATGTTTTAAGAAGAACGTCGGTATTGATATTGATTTTTTTTAACGTGGATTTGTTTTTGATCCGAGGTTATAGGAAGGAATAGTAGATAGGGAAGTCTTCATCACACAGAATCCATACGTGTTTTGCCCACTTTTTGTCATCTCCCATCTTCCTCTATCAGCTAGCTTGCTCTCGACTGTAAATTTAATCGAATGTGGACATAGATTAGGTAGATGGGCTGCTGTGACAAATCACAGCTCACATAGACCTCAAATATGTAGGTCCATTGTGATACCACTAGCACATTCTCTGTCAATTTTTCTGATAGTTACATACAATCACCCAGATCCAACAATAAAACGCTGGAGTTTTCCAGCATCCGCGCTTTCTAGCTCCTTCAAGTCAGTGAAAAAGTAGGATCCAAATAACAACGTTTTTCTACCTGCCAAACCCGGACAGGAGCAGGGAAGGTGGAAGCTACTTTCCTCTTCGTTTACATTCCCACAGCTCCTGCAAAAGTCATTGTAAGGAAGCCGAAGTCTCATGGCATGATCCCCAATGAGACAACGCCCAGTGATAACACCCACCACCGAGCTAATATGCCTTCTATGTATTTAGCGACAGTAGATTTTCAGATTGGGTAACGTCCAGTATGGGCCACAGCGACCTAATTGTACGGCGGGTATTGCCATCAATCCATGTTGCATTGGCTTTGTTAATCGCCTCAGATTTGACAATCAGTTTGCAAGAAGCAATAGGCGGATAGATATCACCATATTGTTTGCAGCTCCCCATTCAAACAACCCAGTCTGGCAAGCTCATCAACCTGACAGTTAGCTTCCAAGTCACTGTGGCCAGGGACCCAGCACAGGACAATTTTAAGTTCTGCCGAACAGATGTTTGGGAGTGGAATTGACAGTTTTGTTAGGAATATCTAAACTATTTAAAATCGATGAGTGGTCGAGGGCAAACGAGATACACAGTCCGGTTTCACGAAGGCGTATGGCAGTGATTACAGCAGTTTGTTTGCCCATGGTGTCCAGAGGGAGCAGGTTGAGCAGCACGTTCAAGGCTGCAGACGAAGTTGACTTCAATGCTCCGCTAATAAGGACGCAGACTAGTCTTCGGACCTTATTAAGCAGGCTGCAATATGGAGGGCTTTCCACCAAACCACAATACCATGAATAAGTATGGGACGTACAGCAGAAACGTAAAGCCAGTGCACAACATTTAGTTGCAGACCCCAGCTCCTACCTATGGCTCTCCTGCAGGAGTACATAGCAATAGTAGCCTTTTTCACTCGTTCCTGGATAGTGGGTTTCCAATCTAACCTTTTGCCGAAAATGAGCCCAGAAATAAATAGACTACGAGACAAGCGATTTGCCCATAACTTTCTGTCTATTGTTGAGAACAAACGTTAGCTCGCATCCAATAGTACACAACAGAAGGTTTGTATCAATGATAAAATCGAAGAGTAACTCTCCCCAATCGTTTGTATTAGGACTGTCCCAGATGGCATGATGGGCATTTGAGTTGCAGCCCAAAACAAGACCAATTTTCGATGTATTAGCATTGGCTATCGTTTCTCTTAGGTTTTCCTAAGGGGCAGGAGGGACATAAGGCATATACCTAGTCTAGCCATAAATACTGTTACAAACTTTTTGAAGCACTGTTCAATAAAAGAGGTGTTACATGTTAAGAAATCATTGTTTATTTATTAAATGCATTGTCAACAACGGAAATTGCAACAAGTTCTTCGAAGTGATTGCCTTTTGCCTTTACACAAGCCTTTAATCGAGCTGGCCACTTATCTATGGAAGCACGCACGACTTCAATCGGAAAGTTGGCGACTGCATGTGTAAGAGACTTCTTTAAGGATTCGATATTAGAATGTCTTTTAGAGCACGTCATTTGCTCTAAGACAGACCATAATTCGTAATCCAGCGGATTCAGGTCTGGGCTAGAGGAAGGCCAATCTTCAGCTTTAATAAAATCTGGAACATTTTCTTCAAGCCATTTTTGGGTTGACTTCGCCTTATGACCTGGTGCAGAATCTTGCTGGAAACTTCAAGGCTGATTTTTGAATAATGACGTGTTGAGAGGTTTCACTACACTTTCAAGGACACTTTCTTGATAAATTTTGGCAGACGTTTTGACGCCCTTCTCACAAAAATGCAACCTTGTCACCCCGTTGTAGCTAACACCCCACTAAACCATTACTGAGGCTGGATGATGACCTCTTTGAACCTTTTGGGCAACTTGAGAAGCTTCTCTGGCACTGCGAGCATAAACCCTATCGTTTTGTTTATTAAATGTTTCTTGTAAAAAATTTTTCGTCCGTAAACAAAATTTTACAGTGTTCTTGGTTTGCGTACCGGCAAAGTAATCGTTTTGATTTTTCCACTCTATTTTTTTTAACGAATCTGTTAGTAAATGCCCGGTAGATCTACGATAAGCACCCAACCCCAAGTCACTTTTGATGATACGTGAAATTGTTCTTTGGGGTATTTTCATCTCACGCGATAAAATTTTTTGTTTCCGAAGAGGATTACGGCGAATTCTCTCGCGCACGGCTTTAACCGCTTGAGGTGTTCGAGTAGTTCGCGGACGGCCACTTCTTTCACGGTTACTTACTCCAGACGTATCATTAAATCTTTCAATAGCCCGATATACAAACATTCGGCTTATACCAAGGGTATGCAGAGTCTTAAAAATATCACTTAGTTGCATTCCTACTTTATGAAGTGCAATCACAGCAATTCTATTTTCTTTGTCACCCCAATCCATGTTCACTACACTAAAAATTAAACTCAAATGATGACAAATGCATCAAGCACAAGCGTACTATACCGATTAGCTCAATTTTTAAGAAATGCAATATAACGGTTCCTTTCTGCAGGGTTGCCAAACCTTGTGACAATATTTATGGCTAGACTAGGTACACCGATATAATCCAATAGAGCCTGGTCTTAACTTCTAAACTAATTACCACAGAGTCCTCGTCGCTGAACTCTGCAAGAAATGCTTTTAGAGCTTTTTTCACAAGAATGCAGGAGCGGTGTCTACCCTGGCCGGCAACAAAGAAAATGGTGTAATTTGGAGACTCTAGGCCGCTCACAAACTCGCGAACGACCCAGGGCTCCTGTACTAAATCAATATCTTCATCAGTTCTCGCCAGGCGAAGAAGAAGAGCAGCCGAGGCCGCCTTATACAATGTGGACGTAGAATTGCAGAACTTTAATTTCGTGTTTGTAGAAATTTCACGCACTTTTGGGTGTAAATTATTTGTCTTAAGATAGATTTGTTTTTATTCTCGGCTGGGTAATAATTTGTTAGCAAAGCTGATGCGAGATTCAAATCCTACCCCGAACATACTCGAATTACATATTTTCCTTTCTCCCCATCGGTTTTCAACCAACTCGGCTATCGAATTAATCCATTAATTCGGAATATTTGAATCCGAAGTATAGGCATGTTCATGACATGCCCATTTGCCAACGGATTCCATCTATTCAGCCTAAAAGCATATCCTTGATTCCACCTTTCTCTGTATAACGGTGAAATTATTCTTGTGTTACGCTGAAATTTGGTGAAATATTCTTTGATTAAAATTCAATTGACGCTCATTTCATCTTTACCAGGAAGAAGATAAATTTATCAGAAAATTTCTGAGTGAAATACGTAGTATTTATCTTAATGCTGACTTTCTGTAACCAAGTTTATCTTTTATTTGTATAAAACAAAAGCAAACTGAAAAGCGTCTTATAAAATATTCTCTTTTGTGCGTCGGTCAATATTTAAACCATAATTGTATATAATTGTGTTGTTTGCTAAACAAAAGATTAGGTTGTATAATCAGTCAGAGAAAATTAGCAGCATTGTTCAATTGTGGTTTTGTGGTAAAAAAAAACGTTTTTTTTCAATAGCATGATTTTTACCACGTTCGTGGGTGACATCATTTTGTAATAAATTAGTAACAATATAATACAAATGAGGATTCAGTAATATAACTATTACATCATGAAGCGGTACCCTTTCTCAAAGTCCTGCCTAGCGAACACTCGAACAGAATCAACCTTCTAAAAAGACAGGATGGTTCTTTCAATTCTTTTTCAAATCCATTTTCCGGGTTTAGTGCAAGCTGAACGCTTAATGTTTAAAATACCGGAAGACCATCGGACACCGGTAAGGCAACTAACAAGTCTCTCCGTCATCTTTGATAAACAAAAGGTCAAATGGGCTGCGGTGTCCTTTTATCCTTTCAAGACACCTAGAGCAGAGGATACTTTCTCTGCCTTACTGCAGAACAGGCTGTATGTCACTATCTCTTCACTACTCGTTCTCTTCCGAGTCAGTTACACCTTATACAGCAGATATGAAAAGTATTGAACGTCGTTTCCACTCCGTAAATCTCTTTGGAAGAACTTGGAGGATCACCCCAATAATGACCGAATACTACTACATATTAGTCCTAACGTTTGATTGAAGATTTCTCCTCCCTAGGTGAGTACGTTCAGTTCTTTGATTATGAGTTCCAGGGTGTGCTGCGCTGGTTTTGCTAACCAAAACCTAACAACTGCCTACCTAGGTTAGGTCAAAGGGCTGCCATGAATAACCACAGCACACATAGACCATATCTGGGTCCGTTGTGATACCCAACGGGATGTGTTGTCCCGACACACTTTAAGCCTCAAACCAGCCTGAGCTCACAACAAAACGTTGGAATTGGCAAACATCAATGTCCTGCGAGTCCCCTAGCTCGGCGAAGTAGGAGGCTCCAAGAATTGACCTCCTCATACGTCGCAGGCCCGGACATTCACAGAGAAAGTGGGATGTAGTCTCTTCCCCTTCATCCCCACAGTTTCTACAGTAGTCGTTATACGGAAGCCGAAGCCTCCTGGCCTGCTCCTCTTTTGGACAATGTCCACTGATGACGCCCACAACCGCACCAATGTGATGCCATTTCAGCAACAGTAGTTTAACAGAACTGCTCATGTCTAGCCTTGGCCATATCAGCTTTGTTCTATAACAAGTACTGCCACTAAGCCATCTCATGTTAGTCCTACTAATCGCACCCTGCATTATGGGATGCAGAGAGTACATACGGTTTCTTTCGTTGTGAGTTGCCAACGAAACCACTATGACCTGGAATCCAATCCAAAACAATATCGAAGAAATCACCCATCTGCATGAGAGATTAACGGCACTCCAGCACCATCCTTGAGGTGATAAGTACGGATTCCAGGGCTTTAGTCACGGCTTGACTTTGTTAAAATAAGAATGTTCCTAACAGATACCACATGACGACCACGCCCCAGCCAGACCAGGACTTTCCAAATAGCTACCAATTCCGATTGTAGAACGCTACAGTAGTAAGGTAGTCGTACCAGCTCCTAAATCACTGTCGGTCTTAGACCTATCTGTGTGGATGTGTATCATATCTGTTGTCGGAAGACAGTTCTCATTCCATTCTGTTTGTGATGGGATAAAACTTTTTTATAACACTTTTGACTGCAGGCCCCACCTATCAGTTAAAGGTGGCCTTCCCGATACGTCATGTAAGACGTAACATGAGGGACCGCGAGCGGGAGATCCAAAGATTTAAAAGAGTTCTCTTCGATAACGCCAGCTACAAGTCGGCCATCACAACACTGCATAGTGAAGAAATGTTTTCCTCAATTGCGGGCATGAAAACAAACACGATACTAAATGCACAACTACCTGCTATATCTTCAGACGAATTACAATTTCCTAGAGAAACCAGGACTCCACTCACCGAACTTCGTTCTGCCTGGTGCTCACGTCTGAACTCGTACCTATCCCGAATTGACAACGACATACAGAACTCCTGTCCAGCTTGTGGCCTCACTCCACACGATGTTGAGCACATCTTTAATTGTCCTGCAACTCCCACGCGACCATCTCCTACTGCGCTATGGGATAATCCCATTGAGGCAGCTGCGTTTCTACACCTGGACACAGAAAAAACACGGACAACCAAACTTTGTGACACACACACTCATCGGATATCAATGCGTCGCTACAACAACAACAACCACCACCATCCAACTCTTGTTGATTGCCCTGGAAGAGTTGGTAATACCTGCAGAAAGGTTTTCCGGTACGTAACTCAGTTAGTTCACCTTCTATTTAGAATTACTATACTTAACAATTCATTGGATGTTCCTCAACACTAAATTAGAGATAGCGATGACCAGAGAAGGAATGATCCGACGGAGCAAGACTGCGAGGAAGACCAAGAGCTTGTTGAGAGAGCTCAGTATATGCTGACGCCGAGCAACTACTGGGCTTCTAAGATTGGAGGACGCGGTCACGTGACCGAGATAATTCCAGGACAACTATCCAGGCGGTCAGAGCCCGACGTCGGGCTGTTGCGCCACGATGATGATGGTGATGAATCTTGGCGCAAACATCGCGAATCCAGCGAAAAATCCAGCTCGCAAACCGCACCCTTTGCGCGGTTCTCCCCCTACTGAAGACCAGCTTTATCCACAGAAAAGCGAAGCCCCAAGTCCACAAAACTATAATCCGACCGGTACTCGTATACGTATTATGACATGGTTGTGAGACTTGAACCCTCATTCAGGCATCTCGAAACATGATAGACGCCTTCGAAAGAAGGACGAATCTTTGGAGCGACGCGCGATGGAGACCAATGGCGAAGAAAGTACAACAACGAGCTGCACGAGTTATTTGACGAATAAGAGGCCTCTATATTTGTGAAAATTCGTAACCTGTAGTGGGCAGGTCATCTGCAAAGAATGAACGAACACCGAATTCCCAAAAAGGCCTTTGCTGGTATCGGCAAAGGTGTGAGAGCGCGTGGAAGACCTAAGAAGCACTGGGAGGACTCAGTGCGAGACGACAGTAGGAAGTTGCTCGGCGTGCGGGATTGGAAACAGCTATGTGAGGACCGAGACCATTGGAGGCGACGACTTTCGGAAGCCATATCCCAGCGGGGACGACATGGCTTTTAAGAAGAAGAAGAAGAAGAAGAAGAAGAAGAAGAAGAAGAAGAAGAGTATGTGAACCGAACAAACTTTGCCATGTCGATTCTTACCGCATTTTTATAGAAAACAGGAGCTTACTAACATGGCATCTAGTGAGCAATCTATTGTTTGATAACTAATTCCAGGGAATGGATTTTCGACACAATGCATAAATTAATCAAAATTACAAAGGACAAAGGAGTAAGGACTGGTCTTAAATTAGCATTCTATGCATAACAACGCCATGTCCATATGGGTCTCCCATTTCCAACATTATTCGACGACTGATTGCTTTCAGTCATCATCTTCATAACAAACTGAAATACGTGGTCCAATCAATCCAATACGCGCCTAATCTGCATAAAGTGCGTGCGGCCGGCATGGCACACCCTCATGAATACTAATCGTAATCACACATGTCTGCGCCGATTACAACTGGTGCTTCTTTTCAACTCTTTCCAATTGGTCTCGGAAAACAAGACGTATAACAAACTACAATATCATATCACAAGAGAAGTGACTGACCCCGAGTAGACATTCAGAGCCTATTCGAATAAATTTAATGATAAGTTGCGAAGTGTTTTCAAGTGTGTGGTGTTTATATAGCTGCGGATGCGGTTCGATGAACAAGCGATTTGTATAGAAGAGAATATCTCACACATGTGAGCTCGAGGAGTGAGCTTGAATATGCCTATTATTAATTCTATCTATAGAAGCTATGCCGATACTTTAGTCCTTCTTTTTTTCCTACTTTCTTTCGTCCTCCGTGCTATGCAACAAAATCCGCTGCTCTCAACACTCAACACTACATCAACTTGTTAAACTCTCTCAATATATTCGTTAATTCTTAATCAACTAACCGGAAATTCGAAAGGTCTTCATACTCGTGTAGAAATACTTAGCGTATACATGAGTACGTACGTACTGGCGTACACATTGGGTTCAACTCAATGAACAGACGAGAAAACTCGTTTTAAAGAGTTTCTGGGTTTTTTGTGTTCAGGCCAGGGTCCTTGTTATTACATGCCGGGGCTAATTGAGCAATGCAAGTCGAACAACATTAGGCAGCGAAACGCAGCTGTGCTTCAACTTAAGAAGCAAGTGAATCTGATGTAGTGAGGAGTGAGGCTACGAAGCTTCTGATGGATGATGGTTGATGCCACTCACTAATGACCTTAAAAATGGATTTTGTTTGAACAAAAAGAAAAGTTTGTATTTAGTTCTACCAACTGAACTCTTCTACACCCAGTCAGTAATTTGAGTTTGTCTATTGGGCGTAAAATTTTGCAGAATGTGATTTTCAAGTGTCATTGTGCAACCATCCGTTGGCCGCACTTGAAGCAGCATCGAGTTTGGATAAAAATATGGAGAAAATTAACTTGACCCATTGCTGGCGGTTCAACTATCGGATATTGAGATCAGGAGTTTCTACTTGGGAGAAACGGATCATAAGCTCCAAGCCTATTCACTATCAGTTTAACTGTCTCTATATTACTACAGGAAAAACGGACGAGAGTTTTTTTTGTTTTGACTTCTTCTTCTTCTTCCTCCTGTGATTCAGATAAGGCTTTTTTCCTGATGCCACCGCTGTATTACAGAAGTCCACAGGTGGGGCTCCTTTCCAGGATCGATGGCTAATCCCTAAGGATTGTATTGCCAGTTTTGACGAACTGACGATAATCTTGTTAAGCAGCGTTCTCACGGTGCGACTTTTGTTGAATCACAAAAGCTCTACGACAAATGTCGAATGCGACAAAAACAGATTTTGTTCTCAAATTTCAACCAAAGGCGTTCAACAACACGTTTCAACAAAAGTCGTTAGTTTACGCACTACTGAAAATGACAGTTGCACCGCCCGTCAAATGCAAATGAAAAGGATATAATGGTGCCGAAACTATTTTTAAATGTCGGCACAATCACTTTCAAAGAGAACACGTGAAATAAAAGAAAATAAAAATTTAAAATTGCACCACCGGCCACCATATGCAAAACAAACACGGACTCAATACTTTGTTGTTCGACTGAAAAGTTTTTTTCAACACTGTTTAAAGTGCTGTTCCCACGAGGTGATTCGTTAGATTTTTATTGCGCGACTTCTGTTGTTCAACAAAAGTCGCTCCGTGAGAACGCTACTTAAGAGAAACTAACAAAAAATCTGTAGGAATAACTAACGATACTCTGAAGCGCTAACGAGAATCTTCCGAGCAAAAAGCATGGCTAACCAAGTAGGGTAGGTCACTGGTTAACCAAAACATGAAAATCATAGCCCCCGCATGGGTGTTACGAAATGTTAAGGATATGGTACCCAGCAATAAACCGTACCCCCCGGTAACGCGTACCACCCAAAATAGCTATGCTAAATAGCCGTCCTGGCATAACCACCATTTTAACTGAGCCCATAGTATTTCCAAGAGATCCATGGCGCGGGGTTGGTTGAATACCGTAGTAGCCTACGTTAGTAACATTGGGGGGCACCGTTGGTTGGCAAAATACCTGTGACATTGATGCATTTTTTATTACCCTCGCCTTAACATTTCGTACCACCCATGCGCGGGTTACGATTTTGATGTTTTGGTTAACCAGGTCCCTACCCTACTTAGTTAGCCACACTTTTTGCTGGGTAATTAAAAAATTAATCAATGTCACAGGTATTTTGCCAACCAACGGTGCCCCCCAATGTCACTAACGTAGGCTACTACCGTATTTATCTTTCTCCCTTTAATACCCACCAAAAGTAAAAAAAAATCAGCAACAGCACGTTAATATGCCTATTTGATTTTACGGTTGGCTAATTTTACTGATAATTTTTTTTTACAACTTTTTCAATATTTAAATAAAATGTTTGAGTTTGCATATCCGGCCGGGATTCGAACTCGTGTCGTTTTGCTTCAGAACCTATCGCGCTACCATATACGCCATCGAGACTAATATAGAATAAGCAACACCGTCTCAGCATAAAAAGTAGTTAACTAAGTTGGGTACGTACCTGGGTTAACCAAATCATGAACATCGTAGCCCCCGAATAGCTATCTACGTTGAGTACGTACCTAGGTTACCTAAATCATGAAAATTGTAGCCCCAGTTCCATGGTCATAGCTCAAATTTTATAGATCTCTATGTCCGAGTAAAAGACCTTTTCCATAGTCCTCCGCGTGGGCGCCCCCTGGTAACGGCAGTGTATCAATTCGCTGACGGCCAATGTCTTAGCGATAAGACAGTTTGGAAAAGGCAGATAGCTGTAGCCTGAATGGCTGACGAACACCTAAGCGTCTCAGGTCTAGTAGGATGGAATGACTTGCGTAGTTGGACCTGCTACATAGTTGTGTGGGCTCCAGCACGTTTATTAAACCATCTGAAGCAGCTATCTCCGAGGCCATCCCCTGAATGGGGTTAAGCGACGTGCTGACAACTCGTCCTTGTAAAAACCACTCCATGTCAAGAAACCTGGAACAAAAGCCTCGGATTGGACGGATCAACAACGACGACCACGCAAACGAATAAAGGATTATTCTTTCGGATCCTGGAATGTACGCTCCCTGAACAAACCGGAGGCCGAGAAGGCCCTCCTTCAACAGGTCGAAAAGTACAAACTGAGCATTACTGCAGTCCAGGAAACAAATTGGCTTGGCAGCGAGATTAATGACAAGAAATCGCACACAATTTTTACAAGTGGCAAACCATCGGGCCGCAAGGAGTTTGGAGTAGCATTTATAGTGAACAATCACCTCAAACCGCATATTACTGACTTCAAACCCATAAATGAACGGCTGTGTGCGATTCGCATCAAGACTCGATTCTTCAATCTCTGGCTCATCAATGTGCATGCCCCCACTGAAGTTAAAGAAGACGCAGTAAAAGACGAGTTCTACGCCCGCCTTGAAACTTTCTTCGACTCACTTCCAACAAACGACGACAAATTGCTGCTGGGAGACTTTAACGCGAAAGTCGGGAATGAAAGTTGGCATCGGGGGACCTCTGGAGGCCACAGTCTCCATGAAGAATGTAACGATAACGGCCAGCGGCTTATCGACTTCGCCTGCAGCAGGAATCTAGTCGTAAGCTCTACGTGTTTCCCGCATCGACGCATTCACAAGCAGACCTGGAAGTCTCCAGACGCACATACCGTCAACCAAATTGACCACGTCCTCATTTGCAGGAGATGGGCGTCTAGTGTCATGGATGTCCGCTCCTATCGAGGAGCAAACTGCGACTCAGACCATCACTTGGTGAAGACGACCTACAGATGTAGAATTTCCTCAGTGCACCAGTCAAGAATCAGCCCTCCCAAAATCTTTGCGGTTGATAAGCTCTTGAGTGATGCTACAGCGGTGGCGTATACTACCGCCCTTGAGGAAAAACTATCACCTATGCTACACAACATCAGCAACACAGGCGTCCATGGGTTCTGGGAAGAACTCAAGGGTACCATCAAGGATGTCGCAGAGAAGGTCGTGGGATATAAAGCCCGGCGAGCGCGAAATGACTGGTTCGACGAAGAATGCAAAAATTCACTTGACGCGAAAAACGAGGCCTACAGACAATGGATTCAACGAGGAACCAGAGCCAGAAGAGAAAAATATGACGAGCTACGGCGAATATCGAATAGAATAATTAGACGTAAGAAACGTAAATACTTTGACGAGCAGTTGCTGAACATAAACGAAAACTTAGCTAATAGGAACACCAGACAAGCGTACAAACTAGTAAATACAATTAAGAACGGCTACCAACCCAGGACTAGCCTTTGTAAGGACAAGGATGGAAACATCATCAGCGACACCGATGGTATTAACAAACGATGGGCCTCTTATTTTGAAGAGCTTCTAAACCGACCATCTAACATCCCCACACAGGAAGCTCTCGACGATATTGTTGATCTAGGCCCACCCATTCAACCCCCGACAGTAGAGGAAGTTGATCTCGCGTTGCGGTCACTAAAACGAAATAAAGCGCCGGGCGCTGACGAGATTCCAGCTGAACTGCTAAGATTCGGTGGAACGAGTCTAGTTGATGCCATACATCAATTACTCCTGCGAGTATGGGAGAACGAGGAGATCCCAGACGATTGGCGCAGAAGCATCATCTGTCCAATCCATAAAAAGGGAGATAAACTGCGGTGTGAGAATTACAGGGGCATCTCACTAGTTTGTACGTCCTATAAAATTTTGACGAAAATTCTGGAAAATAGAATAAAACCGTACGCAGAACGAGTCATTGGCGAATATCAAAGCGGTTTCAGACCTGGTCGCTCCACAACCGATCAGCTCTTCTCAGTTAAACTGATACTCCAGAGGTGCTGGGAATACAACGTAAACGTATACCAAATCTTTGTCGACTTCAAGCAGGCATACGACAGTATCGATCGTGGAGTACTGTACAACATCATGCTGCAATTTGGTATACCAGCAAAATTAGTGCGACTGACAAAGATGACGATGACCAACTCCGTCTCACAAGTCAGGATCCAGAATAGACTTACTGATCTATTTGAAACACGCACTGGTTTGAAACAGGGCGATGGACTGGCACCGACGCTCTTCAACCTAGCACTGGAATACGTTATTCGGGCCATGAATATGGACAACAGCAAGACGCTACTCATCAAGTCGACACAATTAGCAGCGTACGCCGACGACATCAACATCATGTCCCGAAGATTGGCTGACGCAGAAGAACTTCTGCATACGCTCGATACCGCTGCAAAGGAAGATGGATTACGTATTAACGAGGGTAAAACTAAAATAATGATGCAATCGGTGACAAGGACACCTGCACAACCAAGCATCAATGTGGGGGACCTCAACATCGAGTTCGTGAACAACTTCATTTACCTGGGTTGCAACTTGTCAAGGGACGCCAACGAAACTGACGAAATCAAGCGACGGATACAGTTAGCTAATAAGACTTTTTTCTCGGTTCTCCCCATAATGAAATCGAAGCATGGGCACAGAAACACGAAGCTCCGCGTGTACAAAACCATTATACGACCAGTGCTATGCTATGGCTGCGAAGCATGGACCCTAACTCAAGCCTCCGAAAACATGCTAGACACTTTTGAACGGCGAATTTTCGGGGCTGTTTGCGATCGAGATGGATGGCGCATCCGGTACAACCATGAGTTGTATGAAATGTACGATGAGCTGCAAGTCTCGAAAATCGTCAAACTACAACGACTTCAATGGGCAGGGCATGTACAAAGAATGGACGATGATCGCATGCCTAAGAGAGTAATGAATGCAGAACGAGTCGACGGAGCGAGACTGCGAGGACGACCGAGATCTCGTTGGGAGAGTTCAGTAGGTGTGTACGCCGCGCAGCTGCTGGGCTCCCAAAATTGGAGGACGCGGTCACGTGACCGAGATAATTGGAGGATATTGATCCAGGCGGCCAAGGCCCGACGTCGGGCTGTCGCGCCACGATGATGATGATGTCCGAGTAAAAATGGTGGATACGGCAGGATGGCTATTTAGCATAGCTAATTTGGGTAGTACGCGTTACCGGGTGGTAAGGTTTTTTGCTGGGTTATTAATAACTGACGATAATCTCATGTCCTGACGATTGTCTTCATTTTCTCCTCTAGAAGTGTCGTAATACATATATCGCGGCGTTTTAAATTACCGTCAGCCATTCCTACAAGATTCACTTCCGTTTTTTCCTAAGAGAATATCATCAGTTGAACTGATAGTGAATGGGCCCTGTAGCGAGAAATAGATTTCCTACTATCCTAATATTAACATCTATATTCGCTATTACACCATCCTAATCCTACCGTAATGAGACCAAAATACAATCCTGAATTATCTACTCGTCAGCGGAAGCTCGAGCATTATAGCAAATTGGAACAATTTGGAAAAAAAATATTTACTTGGTTCTGTTCGTTAATTTGGCAACTATTTCTGGTTCAACAAACATGTGTATAGTTAGACTAATTTGACATGGATGTTGCTACGCATGAAATATTCTCATTGGACCAAAAATATTTATAAATGAAAGGGGAGAGCTATGCAACGACCACCCCTTTTCGAGAGTACGATATTACTAATTCAGAAGAAAGCAATGATTCTGCACCCACTCACTCATTTCTAATGGCTACCAATTTAATAGACGATCAATTAGGTCAATTGAGATTGATAATAGTGATAGGGAATCATCAAATTTGCTTGGTGTATGTTTAACCGACCGAATTTTACATTAAGGAAACTGAATGTTGTTTGTGCTTTATTAAGTGATCATAGTGGAAACGGGCTCGTATTCTGGGTAGAGTATTGGTAGGGCATATAGCGAAATGATAATGTCGTTAATTGTCTTGACCGCTCCAGGGGCATGGGCGCGTCAACATCTCTAGCATTTCTATGCCTTGTTCATGTTTCGATAGTTTGTTTACTTTTCGGACGTGAAGTTGCTAGCATGCACCTCCTAACCGACTTAGCTCGTCATTTGATATGTTTCGGGCCAGAAAAATCATAGAATTCGACGAAGACATGAGTTGACGAAAACTTACAGCTTTCTAGTCACTTTTAGAGCCCGCGCACACGGCAAACTTTTTAGTTCGCAGAAAAACTGAATAGTTCAGTCAGGTGGTTTATGAGTCCGCGCACACAGCGATAACTAAATAGTTTAGTCTGCTGTGTGCGCGGTCTCATAAACCGCCATCTGTTCTATTTTTCTGACTAAACTGCTCCCATAAAAAAGCACAGACGGTACCAGGGAGCGAAACAGGTCCAGCTTAGTCTTGATGCTGAGATAACTGCTCTGCAAGGTTTTGAACAGCATGCCATATGCGCAATTAGTCTGGATGATACGACAAGCGATGTCCTGCTCCGTCCAACCATTTTCATTAACAATGCTACCCAAGTAGACGAAGTTGTCCACCATCTCCACAGGCTGTTGACGGCAATAGGTGTCGGATTACTTTTACGCAAAGGCGAGCTAAGAACCTTGGTCTTGTTGGTATTAATATTTAGTCCAACCTTCCTTGCCTTCCTCTCAAAATCTAACGTCTTTGTGGACAGATCCATGATTTTATGGGAGAGTAGGCATATGTCGTCCAAATCAAATAAATAAATTTCCAAATTAAATATATAATTTTCCGAGTTAAATAACTCAATTCCTAAATAAAAAAAAAAGTATTTTCCAAATGAAATAAACAAATCTCCAAGTCTAGCGACAACTTTCGCCCATCTCTCCGGCAAATTTTCGGATTCCATCTCCGAAAAAGGAGGCGTCTTTCGAATGGAGCCAATCATGGATCGGCTCCATTTTTCGAATTCCTCGTACGAACGAAAATTCTGATAAGCCAGGCTGTGTGCCATGGAACGAAACAGATGGTAGTGGGAAGAAGCGATGTCTGGGGAGTACGACGGTGGGGCAAGATTTCCCATTTCAGGGTTTCCACGTATGTCTTGACCACTTTTGCGACGTGTGGCCGAGCATTGTCATGCTGCAGGACGACTTTGTCGTGTCTCTCTTGGTACTGTGGTCGTTTTTCCTTTAATGCTCGACTTAAACGCATCAATTGCGTTCGGTACCGATCTCCTGTGATAGTTTCATTCGGTTTCAGTAGCTCGTAGTATATCGCACCGAACTGGTCCCACCAAACGAAAAGCATAACCTTGGCGCCGTGAATATTCGGTTTTACGTCGACGTTGAGGCATGTCCGGGCATTCCCCATGACTTTCTGCGCTGGGGATTATCGTAACGGACCCATTTTTCGTCGCCGGTTACGATGCGATGTAGAAATCCCTTCCGATTCTGCCTTTGAAGCAGTTGTTCGCATGCAAATGCCGTTCAATATCTTTCGATTTTAACTAGTACGGAACCCAATTTCCTTGTTTCTGAATCATGCCCATGATCTTGAGGCGTTTCGAGATGGCTTGCTGAGTCACTCCCAGTGATACAGCTAATTCTTCTTTCGTTTCGCACGAATCTTCATCGAGCAGTGCTTCCAATTCTTCGTCTTTGAATTTTTTTTCTCTCCAACCACCATGCTTGTCCGCGACATTGAAATCGCCACTATTAAAACATTGAAACCGCTCACGATATGTTCTGTCACGCAGAGCAACCTCACCGTAAGTATCTGAGAGCATTCGATGAGCCTCAGCTGCAGTTTTGTTCAAATGGAAGCAGAAGATCAAAACTTCCCGCAAATGACGAAAACTTGGCTCGAAAATAGACATTTTGAGTCGCGAATCTTATTAAAAATGCGAACAACTTTTACTAATGCGGGGATGTCGACACGTTCACAGACGTCCAAACTCACTTTGTGACACTTTTGAAGTACTTATTTTGACCAGCCCTCACCGATACAGCCGTCTGTCGGAAAACGGCGGAAGCAAAGTTGTACACCTAATATTTCCAGAATCGGCCGCCGACTTTGAACATATAATTTTGTGATTCATTGTACATACAGTTACATTTTGATTTGCCTTTGTGCATACTTTTCTCTTAAATCTTCCAAGTACACACACACATAAGAGACTATTGTGAACCAACAGTCTTTTGTATGCGCTCCGCTCGCTACCCGCTTAAGGGATCGCGACCCTCAGCATCGCACAAAAATGAGTGCTCGCTTCGCTCGCTCTGGGTTCAACAGCCTCTAGTATGTACTACGCTCTTAAGGAATCCTAATCCTCAGGAAATACACCTAGAAAGCTCGTTCTCCAGTAAAAATTTCGAATTAGTCCATATTACTATTACGTCAATGGACGAGAGCGACATAATGGCTGCATTCATAAAACGCCATCGCTGAGTCAGCAGGATGCGCACGGTGGCCGTGATCGTTCGGGCACCGCTCTACGATACTAATCTAGAGCTCGGAGATCAAATCTCGGCGCGATCAAAAGACTGCCTGTGAGTACTAATAAGACTCTCACAGTGCTCCGAGCTTGTCAGTATAAAGACGGCGCGGATAGGAGGTGCATGCTAGCAACTGCACTTCTGAAAAGTAGATAAATGCTATTGAAACGTCAACAAGGCATAGAAATGCCATACCCCTCCAGGGGCATGGGCGTGTGAACATCTCTAATGTTCACACGCCCATGCCCCTGGAGAGGTCAAGGCAGTGAGAAACGATCAGTCTCTCCCTGGATTCTGTCAACCCCTTGTGGGGCATAGGGCATTAACCACGCCGACTTTCCACCTCGTCCTGTTCGCCGCCATCGCCTTCAACTGTCTCCACGATTTGCCTAATGACTTACCCTTGACCTCAACTGATCTCCTCCAGGTGTTTCTAGGTCGTCCAACGCGGCGACTTGCATCGGTTCCCTGTGGGTTCCAATCGAGGGTCTGTTTAGCAATGTTTTCCGGCCCCTTTCGGAGTGTGTAACCTATCCATTGCCACTTTCACCTTTTTATAGAGGTGCCTATCCTGTACTGGCCAGTAATAAACAGGAGGTCGTCGTTAGAAATGACCTCCGGCCAGCGTCTGTGCAGGATGCGCCGTAGACACTGGTTCACGAAAGTTTGCAATCTAGTTGTTATCGCCCTGGTCACCTTCCAAGTTGAACAGCCATAAAGAAGCACAGATTTTATATTGGTTTCGAAGATTCTGAGTTTGGTACGTCTGGAGATGTTGTTGTCTTGCCAGAAAGGAGTTAAACTGAAAAAAGCTGCCCGAGCCTTATTGTTGCGAGACTGTACATCAGCATCCGCTCCACCATCTGCTGTAACTACGCTTCCGAGGTAGCAAAAGTTGTCCACTTTTTCCACCGTCTGCCCCGAAACACAAATTTCGCTCTGTCTTCCTGGATCCAAGCTCAAGTACTTAGTTTTGGCAGCATTGATTTTAAGCCCCACATTGTCACTTTCGCGGTGCAGGGCATCCGTCATTTGAACTAGATGATCCGATATATTTGAGAGAAGACAAATATCGTCAGCGTAATCCAGATGTTGAAGGTATTCAAACAGGTTCCATCTGATACCTTCGCTCTGGTGTTCACGAAGCGCACTACAGAGTACGTCGTTAATGGCAATCAAAAACAATATAGGTGACAAAATGCAGCCTTGTCTCACTCCGCTATATACCTCGAAGGGATCTGAAAGCTTACCCTTGTGTAAGACGTGACATTGGGCTCCGCTATAGGACTCCTTGATGATGGATATGATTTTATCTGGTATACCTCTCCTATGTAAAGCCTTCCAGATGTATTCCCGGTCAACGCTGTCAAACGCCTTCTCGAAATCGATGAACATGAGATGTAATGGGGATCTCCACTCTGCGGATTGTTCAATAATAATTCGGAGGGTGTTGATGTGGTCGCTACATGAAAAGCCCTCGCGAAAACCAGCCTGTTCATCGTTCACGATTAGTGCTGCATGGTAATTTGCCGTAGAAACGCTTACGCTGAGCTAAGCGCTGACACTAAGCGCTTTCAAGTTTAGTCAGCATAATTTTTTTCGCTTTTCTGGTTCACTGCAATATTTGACATTTGCGACAACTGTCAAACTTCGATTCTAACCTCGGTTGTGTTGAGTATGGTCGATGGTGGTTTTTTTAACGTAATTGTTAAACCTTATTGTGGGAAAGAAAGTTGTTACCATATCT
The DNA here is from genome assembly GCA_964017055.1 of Chloromyia formosa. NCBI lineage: Eukaryota > Metazoa > Arthropoda > Insecta > Diptera > Stratiomyidae > Chloromyia > Chloromyia formosa. Next base: position 21,788,886 of record OZ024816.1, on the reverse strand, counting down.
TGTGTCACCTGGGACTCATCAATGCAAGAAATTTAAAGTTTTTTGTCAAATGCCAAACTGAACATGGCATTTGACAAATGAGACAGACGGTAATTCATTAGCGCGGCTTCACATACCGAAAAGAACGCCACGGCTCTGCGACGAACAAACTTAAATAGCCAACATACAGATATTTCGCTGTTGTGGGGCGAATTGCGGACTCAGTATATATTTAAACGGGGCGAAAGAAGTTGATGTTCAACAAATTTGCTTTCAACTTTGCTCCCATGAGATCGGGATGAAAACCGGTCTGTCGTTTTGTATGAAAATGGTCTGAGATTCGGTTGAATCGAAAGCGAGTAGTATCTTTCAATTGCCAATCTTAGCCTTATTGTCTGTAGCAGCAGCAGGCATTAGAAGGTAGTAGCTCTCAATAGACGAAGCAGCCTGCTTTCTTCTTGGACCATCGAAGATTCTAGGGGGATTCACGCTCCCTGTCGTAAATATCGTAAACGTATTCATCGTAAACTTGTCATCCCCATAGAAAAATGACAGAAGTTTACAACTTTACGACAGATACGACGCTTACGACGTGAGCATGAATTCCCCTTCTATCTTATTAAAAAATGAACCCAATTCAGAATAAAGCGAACCCCTTCTTGGTGCTTTTTTCACATTTTTTTTTAGAGGAAACTACCAACTTCCGCGACAATTTTAGCGGAACAAACACATCAAGTTTGCGATTGGAGTCTCCACATTGTGGCATGAGTCATGGCGTTTTGTGAACAAGAACGTGTTCGTCTCGTCTTTGTCACAAAACAACCAATGACTGTCACCCAACTCTCTACGGCATGCATAGTCAAATTGGATTGATGATAAATTGAGCGTTCGTCGAAAACTGCCATCAATTTGACCGATGGCAATGTCAGCCAGGCCAGATCACAAAATCCATAAAACAGTGTCCATCGTCTGAATCACAGGACAGGCCACCATCACCACATCCAACTTGACCGCTAATTAGCCGGAAAGTTACATGTCTGTCCAACGGGGTCATAAAACCCAACATTTCGGCGAAGGACAATTTTATTGGACCCAACGACTAAAAAACAAGACGTTTACTTACCATTTACGATGAAGAGCGCCGCTATCGTAATTGAAATCACGACTAATCCACATTTTGATGACATTTTCCTATAATCCTGCGAGTGAGCGTGATCGGAGGAGGTTGAGCAGGAGCAACACTCCAGATGGGAACGTCTACACGTTCTCGTTACTGTTTGCGTTCGGCACAAAGGACTCCACGACGACGATGTTGTTCCGAGTGCTGGCACCTTGCAAAGAACAAACCGAGCGGAAATTGCCACTTGATAAGAGACGACGACGCATTCACGGGGCGGGAATTGCACAAACACGAGTAATTTCACAGGATTTGCACCACAACGAGAGGCCGGAGAATTTGCTCAGACACAGACCAAAGACGCGCAGCTTTATCCTTCGGGAGCGCAGCGAATTCAAATTACAGCACCATTTGGGTAATCGGAGGAACCAAGCAAAATCAAATCACAAACAAAAACGGAAAAGGACAAACACGAAATGAAAACAAAGAATCTCCCACGGCAAGGAAAAAACTAAGGATCTACGAGCGCAATATGAAAATAGACCGCCACCGTCCAGTTGACATTTCCTCACACACACCACCTACACATGCACAACAAGAACGGAAAAAGGACGACGGCACTTCACCATCTATCGCGGCCAGCAACAATCTCGCGACATTTTCCAGGGAAATTTCCGGAAATCGTCGTGTTACTCACAAGACGATGACATCAATCCGTCCCCAGCACGCGACTTTTTTGTTTATTGTAAGATCACACAAACGCGGAGCGGAAAACCATCATGCACCGCGCGACCAGAAAATAAACAAAAATCTTGGCAGCCAGTAAACTTTTTTATTGACAGCTAAACTTCCAGCAGCAATTCATCGGAGCGGCGGAGGTGGTGGTGCTGTACCAACAGGCCAGTTCATCGACTCCTACACATTCACACGACGCATTGAATCACTCGCTCTCGGCAAGCTTAACATATGTTGACTGGAAGCTGCTCCTGATGCACAATTCCAGTCCTTTGTCCTAGAGCTGGACGAGTGTTTGTGTCGCCTTGACAGAAAAGTCCAATCACTCAAGGGATAATACCTGCTGGCTGCAGATATTTAAAGGCTGCTATCAAACGCTCATGTGCCCCCGATCGGCAAGGACGTATTGAAATGTAAAAAACTGTAAACACGAGCAATCAGGCGAATATAATAAACATCTCACACGTACACCGCCACAGCCTTCCAGTCACCGACTCGACACTCGGTCGACTTCGTCAAGTCCAAAGTGAATTTCTCATATCGCGACAGAGGCAAAAAACAAACACAACCGCGCAACCAACACAATTGCAACCTTTATTGATTCACTCTTCAGGGACGAAATCTTTTTCAATAAAATTTCGCCGTGATTTTCACTGGCAATTTCGTCTTCGCGGTCCGCTCAACGATCCGCACGCACCTCCAGCACACACTTCAAGCGATTTCGCATAAAACACGGTCCGGAACGGCTCCGTTTGGCGAGGCGGCAACACAAAACGACCACCGTGAGACTCCGATCTACGGCACTCGGGAACCTTTTGGATCTATGCAAATCTATTGATGGGAACTGCAAGTCAAAGAATCGGAGTTCAGAAATGCTTCGAACGGGAGAATTATCCAACTAGGTTTTTATTTACGGCACGACGCGCAACATGTTACCGACCCACTGTCCCAACAAGAAACGTCCACCGCACACAATTGAGCAACTGTCGAGCTCCGCGAAGCAACTGAAGAACTGGTTTGTTTTCATTTCGTCTGTACAGTGCTTTGGCTGGAACGAGAGAGCTGGATTGATACGAGTCGGGTGTCCGAGAAAGAGAGGGAAGAGTGGATTTGGTCTAATGAATTGATGATTGACAGTTTGGTCACGGGTGTTTTGCATTTGGCTGTTGGCAGAACCGGAGTCGATTGGACGTTTCTTTGGTCAATGATTGCTGGGAGCATTTGAATATTTAAAAAAAATATCAAGATGTGTTCTTGACCACGGAGAAGACACAGTAAATTCATTTATATCGCGGAGCTATCTTCGAGGTTCAACTAAATCGATCTAACTCGTGACGATGTAAACGTGTCGGTTTAGTTAGTTTGGGTACTTAAGCTCCACTTGCGAAGCGGAACTGGACTGAAAAATTGGGACTAGAAGGTATTGCTGTCATCGCTAAATTGGCGTTGTTTGTGATAATTCCATTTTATATGTTATTTATATAAATAGCTAATACTTTTCGGAAACTCTGCATTCGCTTTATTTTTTGATTGTAGCGGTATAAACGCGCCTTTATTACGGTCGTCACACATGATCGCGTAGATCGAGCTTCCATCGAACCATCAAATATCATAGAACGGCGGAAATTAAGATTTTTTTTTCTTTTGAGTTTGATGTGGTTCGATACATGCTCGCAACCAAAATCGTTGTCGTGTGTGGCGAGCTTTAGGAGGTCACTGCCTACTGGCATTTTCCAAACCAAAGTCACAAACCAGCAACTGACATCTTTCATAATTAGTACCTCTCCGTATGATCGGTATAACACGCCACGAACAAGTACTAACACTGAAACGATTTAGTTATCGCCTTTTATATTACGTTTACACTATCCCCAGATTACTTCATCTGTAGCGTAATCAGGGTGTGGTGAGTTTAATATTACGTTTACACTATCCGCAGATTACTTCATCTGCGCCAGCTGAGATAATCTGCGACTGTCAAATACATACAATTTTGAACTCACCACACCCAGATTACGCTGCAGATGAAGTAATCTGGGGATAGTGTAAACGTAATATAAAATTGTATCTATTTGACAGTCGCAGATTATCTCAGCTGGCGCAGATGAAGTAATCTGCGGATAGTGTAAACGTAATATTAGTTCCACGAAATAAACGTGGTCGTATATATGGTCGATATAAACGTGGCCAGTGACTCAACTTTATGATCATGCAAGTGCAACAAAACTCTTCCAAACGAATAAGATTTTAACCAACGTACTGTAATGTTTCCTCTGACTGAAGTCGGGTTCGTTAGATATTCTTGTGCTGAATAATGAAACCACTTCGATTGAAAAACACACACTTTATTTACAAAACGAACTACACATGCGCCACATATACAATCCAATCCGCCGTCAGATCGATCTGACGATATTTTGATCGTCAGATCGATTGCACAGTGTATGTGACTATCGTTGACAATTTCACCGATCTGACGATCAAATTTTATCTGCCGATTTTTTGGTGCGATTTTACTGCAATCCGTCGGTCTGACGATCGATTAGATGGTGTATGTGATTATCGCAAGTAAATATTAAATTTTCAAATTATTCAACTTTGAATTTGGAGGATTCTGATGATTTTAAATGGCTCTGCAATGGAAATATCAAATATGTAGCATGTGAAAATGCCACACAAATCCAAATAGTTAACAAAAATTAATACAGGTTGGATTGGGAGTGAACCATAACCTATTTTTTGAATTGTCATTCGTTATCGCATCGCACGAAAATCGTACAGTGTATGTGCAGCGGAGATCGTCAAATATTTTGTGTGCGATCCATCGTCAGATCGATCTGACGACGGATTGCATCGTATATGGGGGCTATAAGATATGCCAGATTATGGTGCACCTTTCACAAGAGTATGTAGGTAGTTCGGAAGACTTATTGGTATTTTTCTTTTTGCAGCCGATGTCGCCAGCTCAGACGACGTTGCAAGTGTGCCCACACCCATAGGAAGTCGTTCCGGCGAACGCCGTCAATGCGTCATCCGTGTTTGCTAGAAAAATCGCTGGTCGCAGTCGTAGCCAGCGGAAAAATTTTTGTGATGGAGAAAATGGCATTTTTCACAACATGTTGTGTCCATCAAAAACTCAGTGGAGAGAATTCATAAAGTAAATTGGCAACAGTATGCTAACCGTTGTGTGTTATGAACTTAAACATATGTAAATATATAACTCAAAATGACTTCCGATACTCAGGTTTTACGATGTATTTTTATACTATAGCCTCGAACTAGATGTTATCCTTTTTGCAAAGCTCGTAACCGTTTTCGAGTTATTCTCGCCTAATCATTCCAATCTTCGAAATATTATTTTAAATCGTTCATTGTTACTTTTTACATAATATCGGATCCTAAAAGTTTTAAAATAATTATTATGATGTACCCCAGTAGGTTTGTACTACCTAAAGCGAGAATTCGACCCATATATGTATATCAAAGAAGCTTATCGCACTATGTTTCCATACAAAACTTCAACTTTCAAGAAAATGCATAAAAAAGTTCCAATTCGTTCGTTTTAAGCTATGGAATTCATTAAATGCCATCATCAAATTTTGGCACCTCAAATATTTTATTTATTTAATTAATTGAACCACCCACCACACCCCAACTCAAAAAGCAAGTCCACTTCTACGAGTTATAGAAAAAATTGCAAGAGAAACGGAAACTTAACACCTACATGCTCTTCGTATCACCTTAAAAAGTCTTCACACAAAGTGCTTAAGAAGCTGCGATTTTGGCAGCTTCTTTTCAAGATATACGAGTGCATCATAGCGGCACGACAAGTGTAGAAGATTTTACTCAATGTCGTCGCGTCGGGCTGCGTCAAAATGCGCGATCCTCAATAGGCACCATAGAAGCTGTGATTTCTGTTCCCAGTCGCGGGTGTAACCGATTACACACGTCATGTTTACCTGATTCTGAAGTAAGCACTACTAGTTCTAACTTTGGTTACTCCAATGTTAAATTCTAGATTACTTTAACATGGTGATGGCCTAGGCGGTAGGCATATGCCTCCTGGCAGCATTACACAGAACGACTTACTGTAGCCATTCCATGGAATACATATTTCCAGCAGTTACAAAAAATTGGTTCTTATACTGCTTATCTAGAACGAATTTTTGTAATCATTCAGTGCATCCCATGCTTTCATGAATTATAGTTCACTGCTTTCAGCACTAGTACATAAAAATTAATTACAAAATTGAGCAACGTAATGAATTACAAAATCGAGTCAAGTTATGATTCACAACTACCGGTTTAAAGAGATGGGTTGTAAGAAATATTAAATCCTTGAAGAATACATCAAACAACTACTGAAAATCTTCAGAATCAATAACTTAAAAAATTTCTTGTGGGAAAATTGCGGAAACCAAACCTTTAAATAGAAATTCATGAATAGCCACCGAAATAAAACAATCGATTTGCGACTTAAATTTAGTTTTGTATTTTATAAGAAAAAATATATTAAACAGTATTTACATTATTTTTGTTATTGATATAAAATACATAAATAAAAATTAAGTTTAGCTTACTACATAGAAGCTCATCAATATTCTGAATTGATTTGAATGACTTTTTTCCGTGTGTGCCGTCGTAATTATAATTCAAAACAATTTCTTTTCCGAAAATTTCTTTTAGGTTTTTTCTTATTCCTCCCGCTAAAAGCTTCTTCACTGCTGGAATCTGTAAAACAATAATTAAACTTCAAATATCTTTTTGACTCAGAAATTTATCCGGATGAAAAAGTTTTTTCGCAATAAGAAAAAATTGTTAGAAAAGTTATTACCCGTGGAGCTATTTTAATGTCCTAAATAATTTAGTAAGAAAAGATTTTGGTAACTTACTTTGAATAAAATCCTTTTTTTTTCGTAAAATTTCACTATTTGTTTACGTTGACTGACTAATCACTTCACTGTTCACTGTGCGACTGATCATTTCCTACGTGAAATTGCCACATAAAATCAAAATGTTGGGGTTCCCCTAATTCGTTCATATTCAACAACCAAGACGCATTCCAGCTAACGCAATATCTCAGATTTCGACCACTAGTTACGTGTCACATTACTTTTGTTTAAAAATAATGCAAAGGGTAATGAGTTTGAAAATAACAAAATTTCGTTCAAGCTCAAATGCATTACTGTTCGCATTATTTTCAAACAAAAGTAATGCAAAACTTAACTAGTAGTAGAAATCTGAAAGTTGCCATTAACTGGAATGCATCTCGGTGAAATATGCATTGGTGCGGAACTAGTTCTGGATGTAAGGACTCCTAAAATCGCGACTGGGTTGCTTCCATTGATTCTAGGCGGACGAAAATGTGTCGCCCATATTCTCTTCGCTTTGTTATCATGAATAGAAGTAAAAGAGTATGGGATAAAATGAAATGAAGAGAAACGTATTATTTGTACATATAGGAAATAGGAAGTCGAATCGCACAGGAAATACGTATGAAAATAATGTATTTTATGAAGAATGTAATTGATGAGTAAGTAATGATGATCAAAATCATATGGATGAAATAATTAAGTGTATTTTAGGGAATCTATATACATACATATATTGTATAATGTTTGGCTATGTGGATTTGAATGAACTATTTGGTGAAATTAACAAGGGAAGCACTGCTTCCTTTGCTTCCAATGAGGAACCGCCCCTGGTTTGATCCATAAAGATTCAAATAAGGAAATTCACAATTGCATTGAAAACATGAAAAAAAAAAAACATTCTCTGTTGGCTTTCTTTTTTATTAAATTCTGCGGAATGCACATGAATACAATAATTTGTAAAGAGCTGAATATATTTATTATGTATGTATATAATTTTTGTTTTGTTTTATGTATATATGGCAATTTGATCCATATAAAATTCGTTGATTAAGCTTGGTATTAACATAATTTCTTTTTTTCATCGTTTCATTATTTTTATTATTATATATCATGCATGGTTCCAAAGTTTTGTGAATATTGTTCCTTTTTCTTGAATTTATTGTTTTCTCTATATTTTCATTTTAATTTGTAGTTTTTTAATAATCCGCTAAACAAATTCATTTAAATATTCACATTTAATATTTCCTTTGTAATACAGACGTACTCGTATTATGATTGCCGATTCGAGTGGATAGCAACTGTCGACTTTGTGTTAACCGCATAGTACGAAAAGTCGATTCAAATCGGTAATTATAGTACGGATGCAACACTTGTACATAATTAGCAAAAATTAAAGAAAACAAGAAAAATAAATTAAATTACAATAATTGTCATCGACTAAAAGGAAAAGTCTTAGTTATTTGTTGAAATAGTAAATAATAATAGTTCGGATGTCCCCTGCCATCAGATGGAACTGTTGATGCGCTTTTCCTCACAAGGGGTTAGGGCAATTGAGTACAGTCTTTTCGAAAAAAGGGGACTTAATTGTCGAACTAAGAGCCCACATTCAACAATTAAATGTATAATTATTATATAAATATACCGTCATGATGGTGAAAATGATGCGATGCTAACTCATCAGTACGTAGACCGATTTGGTAAAAATCGATGGATTAGCCCAGTCAAAATAAAGTTTGTTCTCGAACCAATTCCCAAAGGTTTCGTTATGTTTTCTTATATTTTTAATATGGTGTTAGCGAAACTTTTACTACAAGTATTCAAAAATACGAAGTTAGCAAAATCGACAGAATCTCGGAAAAGTCACTAGAAAAAGGTGACGATACTTTTCTTTTATATTTTGAACACGGCTAGCTCCAGGCTCTAACCTGGTTGGGAAGTCATGTGATTACTGCCAAGGACATCACTATTTTTACGGACAGCCAAGCTGTCTCACTACATCCAAAACAATTGTGAACTGTCGCACAGCCCTCACTTTAATGGGCGTTTTTTTTTCAACATTACGCTTTGTTGGATACCCGGTCACAGTGGCTTTGCAGGCAACTGCAGAGCGATTGAGCTTGCGCGTGAGGGGATAACCGGTAATGTGGCTGGAATTCGGGACAGTATTAAAATGCCATTTGCGGTATGTAAAATGGTAACTAAGTCAGTCGCTATTGATAGGGCCAACATAAGATGGCTCAGTGGTTACTCATGCCAAACGACAAGAGCGATTTAGCCTAGACTTGATCCGAGACGCTCTGCCGTACTGCTATCATTAAGCAGATCACACATCAGCAGGGCGGTGGGAGTCATCACAGGACACTGCCCTATTGGGGCACTAGCCTGGAGGCTGCGCCTTCCGCACCATGATTACCGCAGAAGCTGTGAGGACGTAGATGAGGGGGAGAGCGTTAGTCACCTTCTGTGTCACTGCAGAGCTTTGGCGGGCAGGAGGAGATTTTTTTGGTTCCTAGTTCTTTTACGACTTGGAAGACCTCAACAAAACTCAATCGTTTTATTGCTAGCACCGGCTGGTTTTAAAACCTAGTTTTTAGGGTAAGGTATAGAGAGTTTCTGGAGGTACCACAACTAGAGATGGCAAAAACCTGCTCTTTTTCAATCGCAGTGATAACTGCGATTGCTCTTTTTCAATATCTGTGAAAAAGAGCAGCTCTCCTAATAGCAGTGATTTTATTGAAAAGGAATTTAAAATAGTGATTGCTAACAGCTCGCAACGCAAAGCGCTAAGTTCCGATCAGCTCTTCCGACGAGCAGTACTGCTCGAAGATAGCTGATGAGAAATTCTGGTATTGAGATCGGATCAGAAATTCTGATACTGATCGTCGGAAGATTGCTGATCGATGAACGAAACTGAGCAGGAGCACATTGCGAGCTGTGTGTTAGCAGATCGGCGAGTTTAGAGCTGGTAGTGCGCGCGAAATGATTGTCGGGCTTTGGCGCCGACACTATCAAGAAACGTAGATGATGCAAGAATGCTCGCATTCAATTCATTTCTGTACAGCATTGTTTTTGTTGTTGTTGTTCGTGGCGTATAGCACACATTAAACCAATAGTGTTTTCACATTGGTTTAATGTGTGGTTTTTTTCCCGTGTTTTTTTGCCCGTGGTTTTTTTGCTCGTGGTATTTCGTCCGAATTTTTTTTTTCAATTTGTTTTCGTAGAAAAGAGATACGAATAAAAACAAAAACCTTGCGTTGCGATTCTAGCGAGCTAAAACGAAGTGGCGAGAATTGTATTGGCGATAGACCGTAAATAATACGTAGTATGCAGTACTCATTATTTCTGCTCTTATAATCGCAGCTCTTTTCAGTTTTCAATCACAATATGCTACTGCTTTTTTAAAAGAGCGGTGAAAAAATCGCAGGTATGAAAAGAGCATACCATCTCTAACCACAACGGACCCAATTTGCGGTCTAAGTGTGCTGTGGTCTATCATGGAACCTGCACCTAACCTAACTGCAGTGAAAAACTTTATGAGACAAGATGAAAGATCACAAAAAAAATTTATAAAAAATGTTATCACCTATTTTTCTGAATCTAAAATAGTTTTCTAAAAAATTTCACTTGGAAAAGACTAGTTTTTCTGTTTATATTTTTGACTTCTGTTTCCACAAAGTGAACAATTTTCATTTTTGTGGTGCGTTTTGCCAAATATCGGAAAAAATCGTAGTTCAGTCCAAATTGAGTTTTAAATTAGTACATTTTACATTACATATTAGTTTTTCGATTATTTTACATCAAATTTTGATTTTAAAAAGGTTGCCTTGAATTCGAAAACTACTTTTGATCGATATTGATGAGATTAGTCACCATATCAAGCCCATATAGAGAGCTATCGAGTGGCTTGAACTTTCACAAAAATCGTTGACTGAATTCTGGAATTCTAGAAATTAATTAAAATCCAAATATTATTCAGTGCTGAAAAATTAATGTTACATTGCTTTATGCCCAGCAGTGTCAAATATTCCATCAAGATTTGAATTATTATGTAGCAAAGAGGAAAGTTAAGAGAGTCGGGCTACTGACCCAGCTGGTGGGCACTCTGCGACATGAGAGAGGTCTATTGTGCCATAGCCTATAAAGCAGTATGGTTTTCGCAGGAATCAACTTGAAATCTGCAGAGCTGATAGTAGCCTACCCGAGGAGCGACATCCTATAGACTCTCTCTCTCTTTAAACAGCATTCTGTCTTGCTGGACAAACCCATCTTGTTTAGATATCTGAGAAGGTGATAGCTTGATAAGTACCCCACTGAGTTGATGAGTTCTACTTATGAGAGTATTAGTTGTTAATTGCCTGGACCCCTCCAAGGGCATGGGTGCGTCAACATCTCTAGCATTTCTATGTCTTGTTGACGTTTCGATAACATATCAACTTTTCGGAAGTGCAGTTGCTAGCATATGCACCTCCTATCCACGCCGTCTTTCTACTGACAAGCTCGGAGCACTGTGGAAGTTATATGTATTAGTACCCACAGGCAGTTTTCGATCGCGCCGAGGTTTGAACTCCGAGCTCTAGATTAGTATCGTAGAGCGGTGACCGAACGATCACGACCATCGAGGGCGACAGGACAGTATTACCACCCTTATATGTTAAGGGCATTAACAGCTCTTTCGATTGATGCAGCCCTTGAAGTTTATTCGTAGTATTGATGCGGTAATAATACTGACCAGCATCTGATTTGCAGTTTTGCCAAGTCCAGTCCCAACCCACAATGAGGCTCTGGTCCATAGAAGCAATTGAATGATCCTTCTCTGGAGGTCTGGCATCTAGCACAATAAAACTCGGTTTTTAGTTGCCAACAGTTGGAGGATTTCGTAACTCTAATATTACGTTTACACTATCCTCAGATTACTTCATCTGCGCCGGCTGACTTCATCTGCAACTGTCATATGCATACAATTTTAAACTCACCACACCCAGATTACGCTGCAGATGAAGTAATCAGGGGATAGTGTAAACGTAATATTACCCACCAGTCTCAAATATGATAAATTTTAAACGAAAAGAGCGCCTTTATAGCTGCTTGGAAATCGATGAGTAGATAGCAATGTGTCTGCCGTCAAGTCCCTATTCCAAGATCACCCTGGCGCAGACGCAGACCTCAATGGAATGCATCTCAGCTTCAAAACGCTGGTCGAGATTCCCATTGCGATCGAAATCGGTGTTCGGTAGCAGAATCTCCCGATATCCTTCGAATTTTTCTTCTCTCAGTAGAAATCGAAGCCCGGGAAAAGCGTTCCGTTAGTGTCACCATACACTGTCGAACTCGAACTCGAGCACGAACCTGGTACAAATGTCCTCTGACACACACATACACTTCACATAGGTGTGAAGAAAACCGGTCCACTTGTACTAGGTTCGTGCTTGAGTTAGAGTTCGACAGTATATGGTGACATAGATTTTTCCCACAATTTTTGAGATCAACATCAAAAGTATTTCTCCCCCGATGAATTCTACCACTTGGTTACGCAATATTGCGTCTTTAGTGTTTTTTCTTTCATCGCGTCTGCGACGTGTATTTGAGTAAGAAAGCGAGTACAGTGGCTAGCCAAAACACATGCCCACGCGCAGTGTCGATGAAATTAAATTCCTTTCGTTCGTTCGACTGAACGTAATCTGGGCAACACACGTTACGTCTGTGTCTAGGAAGAAATAATTATTATTTCAGATGAAATAGAATTTAGCGAACCCCAATCCCCATTCCATTTCTTCTTATTCCTTGGACATTCCATCAAAACCTGACTACGACTGAGGTAAGTACGTAGTTTTCTATAGTAGGTAGGTAGGTAGATGGGCTGCTGGGACAAAACACAGCTCACTTAGACCTCAAATAGGTCCGTTGTGATACCACTAACACACATCCTCTCTCAATATTTTTGATAGTTAGAACCATCCAGGGCCAACAATAAAACTCTGGAGTTTTCCAACATCCGCGCTTTCTAGCTCTTCCAAGTCAGTGAAGAAGTAGGATCCAAGTAACAACCTCCTTCTAACTGCAAAAGCTGGACAGGAGCAGAGAAGGTGGAAACTACTTTCCTCATCGTTCACGTCCCCACAGCTCCTGCAAAAGTCAGTGTAGGGAAACCGAAGTCTCCTGGCATGTTCCCCAATGAGACAATGCCCAGTGTATAGTAAAAATATTTAAAAATTTTCGATTTACATAGGTGCCGGTCAAAGGCGAGGGCGCCGAAAAGGATGCCGAAATGGACGCCGAAAAGGGTGCCGAAAAAAAAGGAACGAAAAGGGCACCGACGAGGACGCCGAAAAGGCCGAGTTTACAAGCAGCGGACCACCTGCAGTTTGCAAATTTACATGAAATTTCAAAGCAATCTCGCCGTTTAACAAGCTACGGCGGCAGCCTCCACGGGAGCCTTCGCGGGAACCGCCGTAGGAGCCTCCGCGGGAACTGCTGCGGTTGAGCGGTGAGATTGCATTAAAATTCAATGTAAATTTGTAAACCGGGGCGGCACCCGCAGATTGGATAAACGCGGCCGAAAGCCAAGCTCCGAACCTCTTTCGATTCACTGGATCTCTGACATTTTTTTTTTCGAATGTTTTGATGTTGGAAGGCATAGGTATGGCAACTTATGCGGTAATTCCCGTGTTCTGTTGGGGTCGGGAACACATCAGATACACTTCTGATGGCTAGCGGGATTTACTGGCCTCAACGGGGCTCAGTCCGCCAAGTCCTATTGATTTCCGGCAGAATAGTCCAAGGTACTGGTGGCAACATTTCAACATAGCGAAGCACAAATGTGGCATGCTAGTTCCCACCACTGGCAAAATTCGCCCCAAGGGGGATACAAGCTTCGGGCTATCGATGAGCACGAACGGCGTCGAAGTATCTTTATTGATGAGCCGCCATACGAAAAACTCCGAAGAAGTTCGCCCGAAAAAAGGACAACCGCTGCTTCCGAGCAGGACCTGCAGTCCCCACGCTTGAATGCCGCTAATTACGACCTTATCATCGGAATAAATCCTGGCATCAAAAATTACATCGGCGCATGCTCTTTTCGAAGTGGTGTAAGAGAAAATGATGGCCGGCAGGAAAAGTGGCTGATTCCCAGAGCAACATTCAAGCAGGGAATGTGCGGGGAACGTGCTCGGCGGAGAAAACGACACACCTACATTGGCAAATTCGAACATCAACTCTTCGAAGAGTGAAAGCGGCAAGAGCCTGCATCGCCAAAGTGTGGTGGCGATTATCACAAGTTTGCCAAAGGGCTACAGAAAATTTTAATCAAATGCCAGAGAAAGTACGAACGACGTTGCATGGCTCGGCTGAAATGGGATGGATACATTCGGAGAAGGCGCGCGGTCGATGTTCTAGTTGCGCAAATGCTGCGCCGAAGTCCAAAGAAGAGAATTTTGATTTGTTTGGGCGACGGCTATTTAGAGCAAGGAAAAACCTACGGACATAACAAAATAACTGCGTTCAAAGAACTGGAAACGGCAGTCAAGCGCCACCCCTACAAACCCAAAGTCGTCATAACAGACGAATACATGACGTCAAAAACATGTAATAAGTGCCTGAAACATCCCATGGAAAACCCGACACTATCCGCACACAATGCAGCAATCGAATTAGCCAACATCCCTACTTGATATGCCGGAACACGGACTGTCACAATCGTAATGCCGCTCAAAATATAGTTTTCGCGAGCTTGGGCATTCGGGACTATAGACGAAACGACAAACAAGGGAAGTCCAATAGAGTGGAAGTCGCCCGGTTGATGACTTTCTTCCAATCAATGAATATTGCAAATAGCAAAGTGCAGACCATTGATGCACTAAAGTCAGTACACGAGCGACTCGCTTCTCCTAGACTTTGGCGCACCTAATAAGGTCAATATTTTATTTTATATTTTGTAAAGGCACATTTATAACCGAATTTCTCTCTAATTGTACACAGCATCTCGTTTCCCAGTCCTTGAATTCTCGACCGCACACAAGTTAATCATTTCCTGCCGAACAACAACACTGAATATTGGATAAGCCGGATAGCAATAATGGTAAGTGTAAGATATGCCAGATTATGGTGCACCTTTCACAAGACTATGTAGGTAGTTCGGAAGACTTATTGATATTTTTTTGTTTTGCAGTCGATGTCGCCAGCTCAGACGACGTTCCTAGTGTGCCCACACTCATAGGAAGTCGTTCCGGCGAACGCCGTCAATGCATCATCCGTGTTTGCTACAACAAACGCGGGGCGTAGATCCGATCGCTCGGCGCCGCCTTGTTCTGGACTATTTTTATTCCAGTGCGCGTAAACCATAGAGAATACCTATGGAGGAGCAATCCGCATATACTCAACACTAAACTATTTGAAGCAATTCCAGTCGTGAAAAGTAAACAGAGAAACACACGCCCTCCACTGCGCAACACCCGCGCAGTCTATATAAAAGCACAGGAAGCACGTAAGATGTCATCTCCTCTCCTACTTTTCCAATTGGAACAATAACATTCCAGTCTGTCTCTCTGCCGCGGAACACCCGCCCGGTCCAAATAGAGCAAAAGATATGTCAAATTTCCATCCCCCTTCCTACTTCCTCACTTGTGCCGAATTGCTTCGTTTCTCTCGCTCTTTTTCATTTCCTCATATACTCTCTTTTCAAAGGCGTAAACACTTTGTGTTTACATTCCTGCACAGAGGTTTTTCCAAACTTAGTGGGCTGAATTCCATGAAATTGGGATGAGCACAGAAAGAAAAATAAACACAAAAATAATGATTTAAAAGATATATATTAGAAAGTAGAGAAACGGAATGCCAATCGATGATACGACATGCAGAAGGATAAAATACATTTGTGCTGAGAAAAGGTAAACAACATTTCAAAATTCGTTGAAAGCCAAGACTTGAGATAATCTCACAAAAATATACGATAAATCAATACAATTTTACAAAGCAACGAAATACGCTTTGTAAATCAATAAATTTAATATTATTAAACTAAATCTTCTTCTTACCGTATAAATAGGAAATATATAAAATAAAATCTCTAAATACCTATCAATACATGTACAACGCCGTATACACTCATGGTCAGCTCAAAGCATTTTCTATTTTTTCCCAAAATATATATATATATATATTCATGTACTCGTATATCTGTCATTTAGTATAAATACGATTTGAAATTGCAATTTATACGCATATTTTTAATAATATATTGTGTTAAATTATTTGCTTTGTCTTGTGTTGTTTCCCTTACATATCATGTTGACACATTTGTGTAATATCTATAGCATAAAATGATTAGTTACGTAGATACTTAGAAAACATCAACAAAACTTTTCCTTACACATAATATATATTACCTAAAACAATTCTCATGTTTTCAATAATGCTTCGCATAGTTTTCAATCAGAACAAAGATATATTTTAATTTCCTCTACACCAATATAATAAACTACGATTTAATCAGATTACAAGAAAAAATTGGACTTCTTTTCGGTTGATTTTTTCTTTGATGCAATACTATTGATACGGACACAATAATAATCATACTATTTTATGTTAAGTTAAAGAAAATCAATGATACAATTTCTATTTGCAGGAATTAAGTTATTAAGTTAGATTACAACATTCAAAATGTACTTACAACAAATAAGAAAATATTTATAGAGATGTCTTCTTTTTTTATAAACGAAAATATTTTAGTTGAAAACAGTTTGCAAATGAATAATTAAAAAAATCACGCTATCTTTGTATTGGGTTTTCATCATCAATAGATTTAATTGTGTTTTAAAATATTTTTTTTTTTTAATTTTATAACTTAGGAATCGATACTGTTAAAATGTCCATTTTCGCAATTATTGGCTATGGGTTTTGATGATTTGTACGTATATAGCGTCTGAAGCGGTACATGAAGTAGCTCCACAATTTGTGTAAAGTTGATTTCTGCAAAAAGAGACGAAATAAAAAGAAATACAAAAAGGAAACAAAAACAAGTTAAATACGACTAACATGGGAGCTGGTGGGGTAAGTCAACAAGAAGCTGAGAGGATAATAACTCCAAATGGAGTCAAAAGTGCTATAAACTCTTTTGCTCCATTTAAAACGGCTGGAATGGACGGAATATTCCCGGCACTATTACAGTGGGGCATGAGCGCTCTACTAGATAGGATCCGGAATATATTCGTCGCCTGTCTTTCAGCAGGCTACATCCCGACGGCATGGAGGGAGGCTAAAGTGGTCTTCCTGCCTAAACCGGGAAAGAAAGACTACACAGAGGCAAAGTCCTTCAGGCCGGTTAGCCTTACATCATTCCTGCTGAAAACAATGGAAAAGGTGTTGGTGGACTACCTGGAGAACACCACGCTAATGTATAGTCCTCTGAGTAGGTGCCAACATGCTTATAGAGCAGGCAGATCTACGGAAACCGCTCTACATGAACTTGTTAGAGTTGCAGAGAGAGAGATTATCAATGGCGGGATCGCTATGTCTACTTTTATGGATATAGAGGGTGCTTTTGATAAAATCTCCTTTACCATACTAAGGAACGCCCTGATTGAGCGGGGGGTTGATTACATTATAATTAAGTGGATCGACTCTATGCTTAAGCAGAGGGCGGTAAATCTTAGCAGTGGATGTGACAGAATACGGGGTAAGGTAGTCCGAGGATGCCCACAAGGAGGTGTTCTTTCGCCTCTACTGTGGAACATCACCGTGGACAGTCTTCTCTGGAAGCTGGACTCGATGGGCGTACACACTGTAGGATACGCCGATGACTTGGCACTCACGGTCAGTGGAAAGTTCATGGACACAATTCTAGGTTGCATGGGACAAGCTCTCAAAGTAACCGAAGAATGGTGTAATGAGCAAGAGCTAACCATAAACGCTAGTAAATCAAACACTATGATTTTTGCTCGTAAGAGGAAAGACATAGAGATAACTCCCTTACGGCTTTTTGGTTCGGAAATCAAGGTGTCCAAGGAAGTGAAGCATCTAGGAGTTACCATAGATGCGAAACTAACTTGGAATGTTCACGTTGATGAAAAGATCCAAAAAGCGAAAAGGATTTTGCGTCAATGTAAGAGAGTGTGTGCTCGTAGGTGGGGAATTTCACCTAAAGCGACACACTGGATTTACACAATGATGGTAAGACCTATTCTAGCCTACGCATCAGTGGTATGGTGGCCAAAAGCCATGCAGAATACCACAAAGCAGAAGCTAGATGGGGTACAAAGGATAGCTTGCGTAAGCATATGTGGTGCAATGCGCACCACACCAACGCGAGCAATGGAGGCATTGCTGGGACTGCCGCCGTTGGACTTATTTATAAAGAAAACGGCGGCGCTTTCGGCAATACGCATGGAACTAGCAGCGGTCATAAGAGCATCCTAGACATTATTCATGATGAGGTCAGGGAGACTCTAATGCCGGTAGAAGGCATGAGTAGACGTAGGGTAGTTGAAAGACTACACAAGACTCACATTGCAGATGGAAACATACATAATGAGTGTATGTACAATGACATCAGCATTTTTACCGATGGCTCTTTAATGGACGGTAAAGCGGGGGCGGGGGTTTACTCTGAAGAGCTAAACCTAGCATGTGCGCTTAGTCTAGGAGAGTATGTGTCCGTATACCAGGCAGAGATGCTTGGCTTGTTGCATGCGTTGGACCACTTGCTTGAAGGTCAGGTGCGGGGGAAGAAAATCCTTATTGCACTGGACAACCAATCGGTGATCAGACGCATGCAGCAGACGAACATAAACTCTAAACTGATACTAGAGTGTGTCCGGAAGCTCAACACGTGTGCCTCAGAAAATGAGGTTACGCTGATGTGGGTAAAAGGACACATAGGTACAACAGGAAATGAGGCGGCGGATGCCCTAGCAAAACAGGGATCTGCGGCAACTTTCATTGGCCCAGAACCCAGAGTTGCTCTGGGGAACGGCATGATTGGAGCGAAGGTTGGGAAGTGGATGGACTCCATGCATCAACAAAGATGGCAGGAGCTTGTCACTTGCAAACAAGCTCGGAATGCAATGACCAGCCCTTTAGGCAGGGAAGCGAGAAAGGTACTTAGTTATAAACGGAGTACCCTAAGCTGGATAACTGCCTTGGTCACAGGGCATGGTAATTTTAAGGCTCATCTGGCCAAGATAAAAATCGGGGAAGATGACGTTTGCAGGCTATGCCTGGAGGAGGCCGAGACGGCAGCACACATTGTGTGCGAATGTCCAGCACTGGCTAGCACGAGGTTGAGGATCACAGGCAGGCACACGATAAGTGTAGAAGCCATGAGTGAACTCAGCTTCAAACAAATGCTAGCAATAACACGGGACTCAGTGATGAAGAAAGAGGTCGACAATTATCAGTCGACATCTGGAAGTCACTGATGACCGGGAGGGGGCGAAAAGGGACCCAAACGTTAGTGGTCTGCTTCGGCTATCCCCCAGAGTATATAATATATATAAATACGATGTTTGATGCGTTCTAATTATAAAATTGTCAATAAATATTTTTCTCGATGATGATGTCAAGTGGATTATTGACAATTTGTCGGCTCACAGTTGAAAGGAGAAGTCCTCGGGTGATAAGTTGCCGCGCGCATATGGTCGACAACTACGGTTCCGTGTCCGTGCGGCTCTTAAGCCTTTCCCGGCTCTGACTATTGAACTTTTTTTTTTTGCCCAAGTGGTTGTCGGCTCACAGTTATGAGAGGAAGCGCAACAATGCAAGTGTGTGTGTGACACCTTGGAAGTGTCGAAAACAAGTGGAAAGTAAGTGAAGTGTCGTTACAAGCTGAAGAAGAGGGTATAACGTTTTTTAGTTGTATAATGTTTTCAGCTGTAAGCAGTGCGATAAATACACGTGTGCTCTACGGCCGTTTTGAGTTTGCAGAGCTGGTTCCGCCAGGTTTTTTTCGACCGCTCGCTACTCCATGGTTGGTAATAGTCCGCGGCCCAGGAAAGCTTGTTCCGACAAGGAATCCAAGGACGGGGCTAAGGGTGGGAAACCTCCGTGAACTAAAATACCCACCAGCATCGTCGGAGATCAATCCGTCGCCGAGGCGGAGTAGCCCTGAGCCAGGCTCGAGTCAACCCCTTGGCGAGTACCCAGCACGATGCCCCGGCTCTAGTTAAACCTGGCCCAGTGGCGCGGCACATGTATCTCTAGCGGGTAGTGCTAAGAACACCGGATCGAGTGCCTCACGTGACGACCCCCGGCTTTGGTTAAACCTGGTCCCAGTGGCGTTCCTCGTGCATGTCGGCCAACGGCAAGCGAGCTACAGACTGAGAATCAAATTGCATCGATGGCGGTGGAGAAATCTGCGGTGGCGAAACAGAGACAGGTCGAAGGAAAACTCGCCTGTTGTCACCAAAAAGAAGAAAAGAACGACTGCTGTATCAATTGCAGCAGGCTGTTGGCAAAATCTTATCTGTGCCATCAGCGCTGACTAAACTTGGTCGGGCGGGGAGCGGTATCTCCCTTATAAACATACCCTAAATCCAAGGTGGAACAGCATACGCCGAGGGATGCATGGTCAAGAGGTTGCTTGGCCGCTAGTATGCGAACTCTGGATACCTGTCGACCTCCAGTTTTAAACCAGACTTCTGACGGCAGACCGGGTGATGTCGTCGGTGACTGTTTTTCCCGGATATTCATGGGATTCTATGAATAATAAAAAATAAAAATAAAACAAACCAGAGTGTGATGCAACTCCAAATGCATCAAACACAGTTTCCTCTGAGCTGCCTACTAGCTCACTGCTCGACGGAGCCTCCAGGCCCGTTGTTGAGACTGTCGATGGACTGGCCGTTAAGCGATACAGTCCCTCTGAGTCGTCCTTGGACTTCTTTAGCCCGAGGAACCTCAGCGGCTCTCACCGAAAGGAGCGTCAACAAAAGGGGGACGGAGGCAACAGTTCCCGACAGGGCAAGCAAAAGTGCCTTGTCCAACGCTCGCTATCCTCGCAGGACCATGAGCGCCATTAAGGTGCTTCAAGCGAACCTGCACCACGCAATAGGAGCATTGGCCACTGTGTGCAGGTTATTCGCCGATAAACAGGCCACCATTGCGCTTATTCAAGAGCCATGGGTGGCCCGTGGCCGAATTTGCGGTCTAAACACAACAACTGGTAAGTTGATATATGACAGGTTAGCGGGTTGTCCGCGTGCGGCGCTTCTGATCGACAAATGCGTCAACTACTTGCCACTAACCAATTTTATTTCTAGAGATCTAGCTGCAGCATTGGTGGAGGTATCCACGCTCAACGGTCGTCAGAAAGTGGTAGTTGCGTCTGCCTACTTCCCATCTGACAATGTTGAGATTCCACCACTCGAGGTCCAGCAGCTCGTTGACTTCTGTCGACGTACAAACCGGCATTATGTGATCGGTTGCGATGCAAACGCACACCACACGGTGTGGGGTAGCAGCGACATCAACGACAGAGGTAAGCGCCTTCTTGACTATCTTATGTGTAAACATGTGAATGTCCTGAACAGGGGGTGCAAACATACCTTTGTCACTGCGGCAAGGGCAGAGGTACTCGACATCACCCTTGCTAGCGGTTTCTTCTCCAGGTTCATTGCGAACTGGCACGTGTCGGACGAAGTGTCTCTTTCAGATCATAGACACATCAGATTTGACATCCTAGGACAATCCGACATTCGCTCGGATACTTTTTGTCCAAGGAAAACTAACTGGATTAAATTCCGTGAACTAGTTAGCTCCAAAGCGGAACTACTGGTCAGCCCCATAAGCACTACAGGGGAAATTGAGATTGCAGCTGAGGAGCTCAATGAAATTTTAACTTCCTCCTACAGAGATAGTACCGTTTCACGTTCGGTGGAGTCGGGGCGTAAAGTACCCTGGTGGAACGAGGAATTGGCCCGCAAGCGATCTAAAGTTAGGAGGATGTTCAACAAAGCCAAGCGCTTCAATAGGTGGGATGAGTACAGAACTGCTCTCACCGAGTACAACAAACTCATTAGGCATTCCAAACGAGAATGCTGGAAAAGACATTGTGAAAGCATTCAGTCGCTACCGGAAGCGGCGCGCCTTCACAAAGCCCTTTCCAAAGACTCAGCTAACGGCGTCGGCCTTCTATTGAGACCAGACGGTTCGTATACTGAAGGTCCAGAAGAAACATTAAAGTTGCTTCTTCAGACCCATTTCCCTGGGTCCGTACTGTCTGATGGTGACCCCTGCCCAACTGCGAGGCCCCAACGGGTTCCCGTAAGCCGGGCTCGCAGTTTATCGGGGGTCATCTTTGACATGGACAAAGTAAAATGGGCGATAGAATCCTTTGAGCCATTTAAAGCTCCCGGTGTAGACGGCATCTTTCCCGCTCTGTTACAAAACAGCTTGGAGATCATAATAACTCCGCTAATCGAACTTTTTGGGGCAAGTTACACCCAACGGTACATACCACAACCTTGGAGGAAAGTTAATGTGGTCTTCATACCCAAAGCGGGCAATAAGCCGGAACATATGCCCAAATCCTATAGACCGATTAGCCTTACTTCCTTCTTCCTTAAAACCATGGAAAAGTTGCTTGATTTGCATATCAGGCACAAGATGGAACTGTCAATCCCCCTACATCGTATGCAATTCGCGTACACGAAGGGTAAGTCAACAGTAACCGCCTTGCATAGCCTTGTCAGTACAATCGAAAAGTCCCTCAGTGAAAAGGAAATCGCGTTGTGCGCGTTTCTTGACATTGAGGGGGCTTTCGATAATACTGGCTACGAGTGCATTTCCAGAGCACTGGAACTCAGGGACATCCCGCCCGCTACCATTGCATGGATAGACGCCATGCTCCGTGGACGGGATATTTACTCAACTCTAGGCAGTACATCCATTTGCGTGAATGCCGTAAAGGGTTGTCCACAAGGTGGCGTTCTGTCACCCCTTTTGTGGTCCCTTGTCGTAGACGAACTGATTTCCATGCTTAATGAGCGCGGTTATCTCGCTATCGGATACGCGGATGATTTAACTATCATAGTCAGGGGCAAATTCGAATCTACCATCACTGAGGTGATGAGGTCGGCCCTTGACATAGTTCTACGCTGGTGTGTGGCTGTGGGCTTACATGTAAACCCACAGAAAACTGTCGTTGTGCCGTTCACACGAAAACGAAATATAACTTTGGATCCAATTTCGTTAGGCGGCACGACCTTAGATTATTCCACTGAAGTTAAATGCCTCGGGGTAACTCTAGACTCGAAACTCACCTGGAATACTCACATAGATAATGTACTTGGAAAAGCCACACGCACAATGTGGGCTTGCAGAAGTTTCTTTGGACGGACATGGGGGCTCACCCCAAAGATAATTGAGTGGTTATACACCATGCTGGTGCGCCCTATGGTGACCTACGCAGCGCTTGTGTGGTGGCCGAAAACTCAGCAATCTTCTGTCTTACTGAAGTGCAATAAGCTTCAACGCCTTGTCTGCCTTGGCATCACTGGAGCTATGCGCACTTGTCCTACGCCAGCCCTGGAGGCGATTATTGGACTTACTCCGTTGCATATATTCATTCAAGAATCAGCAGCTCTAAATGCTCTTAGACTTCGTCTAACTTCCGACGTGCGTAGTGAAGAAAGCGGTCACATGAGCATTCTGAATCTAATTCCTGACGTGCAGATCTGCTTGAGATCAGATTACATGATCACGGAAGTTTGCTTCGGCAGAAAATATTCAGTCCTCATCCCTAACCGCTCTGAATGGGTAAATGGCACACCCTGTCCAGACCCTAGATGTATCAAGTGGTTCACCGATGGGTCTAAAACAGAACAGGGTGTTGGTGCAGGTGTCTTTGGACCCAACACCAGGATTTCGATCGCAATGGGAATCTCGCCCAGCGTTTTTCAAGCTGAGATCCACGCCATTGAGGTCTGCGCCAGGGTAATCTTGGAAACTGGACTTCGCGGCGCTCACATTGCTATCTACTCAGACAGCCAAGCAGCTATAAAAGCGCTCTCCTCATATAAGGTCTCTTCAAAACTGGTGAAGGAGTGTTACAATCTCCTTCAACTGTTGGCAACCAATAACCGAGTCTTCTTGTGTTGGGTGCCTGGCCACCAGGGCATTGAGGGGAACGAGGCTGCGGATGAACTTGCTAGACAAGGATCATCCAGTCGTTTTCATGGACCTGAGCCTTACTGTGGCTTTGGACTGGCCTCGGCTAAACTGCGGATCACAGATTGGTTTGCACGATTGCGTCAACAGTACTAGAATAACCTTCCAGGGCTTCGTCAATCAAAGGAGCTGATAATGCCGTTCAGTCACAAGGGTACTACTCGAATGAGTAGAACCCACTTAAGACTCCTAGTGGGGTACTTATCTGGCCATCACTTGGTCAGATATCACCTGAACAAGATGGGTCTGTCAAGTGAGACTGAATGCCGTCTTTGTCTGGAGGACGTGGAAACGACCAAGCACATTTTGTGCGAATGTCCCGCCATCGCGCGTTTTAGGATGTCACTCCTCGGGCAGCTACTATCAGCACTGCAGAATTCAGGTTGATTCCTGCTAAAGACTTACTGCCCTTTATTAGAAGGGTGGACGGTCTTTTGGATTAATGAGCTACGGCACAATAGATCTTTATGGTCGCAGTGCCTTCCTGCTGGGAAAGTAACTCGAATCTTTATATCTATCTATCTATCTATCAATTGTAATTGTAATGGGTTATTGCGGAAAATTGCAGAATTATCGGACTTCATGGATAGACACCGCGTCATGATTGGAGCTATACAGGAGATGAAGCTTAACACCAATTCGTCCCTAAACTCCTATGACAATTACAACATCATTGGAAAGGGTAGAGTGTCCAATGCTGCTGGTGGAATTCCATTTCTAATTCACCAATCAGTACCATATCGTGAAATCGACGTGACAGTCGCCGACAACATTTTGGAGGCACAGGACATTGCCATTCAGTCGGGAAATATCGATATTCAAATCTACAACGTTTTTATTCCACCTGTATCCAGTTGTCCCTCGGGATACAGTATCAATGGGTGCGTTTTCAAAACTACACAGTGTCGACACTGTTGCGCGACTCTTTCACTCACGAGTGCACAACATTTTACATCTCTGTCACACATGCAACAGTGGCGACACTGTTTTGCTTTGAAAACGCACCTATTATCGCACCACTGCTACCTGGCCAATATCATCTCCTACTTGGTGACTTTAACGTGACATCACGAGTTGTGGCACTCTCACCTCGACAACGATGCCAGAGTGGTTAATATAGCCGAACAACTTGACGCATCGGACTTCTGTCCACTTAAAGACGGCACGCCCACTCCTATGGCTGGAACATGTTCCAGCTCGCCCGATATTTCAATTGCCAGCGCTGGACTTATCAATGATGCACAATGGGAACCAGTCCTACCAATCCTAATAAAATTGCACAAACTATCTAGCATTCAGTTTGCTGATAACCGCACGTTCATTAACCACAATAAAGCGGATTGGGATGGCTTCAAATCCTACACCAACACGGCCTTCGCTGCCTTACTAATTTCAACTGACGTGCGAAATGTAAGGCACATACTCCAGAAAGCGATTACGAAGTTCATCCCAGCAGGCCGAGTACCCAAAATTTGGTCAAATTTCCCTACTTCAGCAGCTAGATTGGCAGATGATAGAGACCGCATTCGGAGCACTAGCCCGGACGATCCAAGGATCAAGGAGTTAAACCTTGACATCTTCAAACAGATAGCAGATCACAGGAGTAGGAAATGGAACTCTCACCTTGAAAATTGCAACTTAACAACAGGTGTCAATCTTTGATCGACGGTTAGGGCCCTTACAAACCTAACCAAACACAAAAGGCATGTTGCAATCTAGTTCGGCAACATTACGGTTACCAACCCAACAAAATGCGCCAACAACTTTATCAAACAGTTTATCGAACACCCGCATTCTGATAGACTTAAGCGCATCATTACTAGGAGCATTCGTAACAGTCCAGTTTACCAGGCACTTCAATTTTCATCTAAAGAAGTTGTCACATCAATAAAAAGAGCGAAGAGTTCCAAAGCCCTTGGGCCAGACGGTATATCGATGGTCATGCTCAATCTTGACACACGAGTAATTGATTACATAACGACTACGATCAACCTCTCCATCTCATCGTCTATCGTTCCCGAATTTTGGAAGAAAGGAAACCAGGAAAGAAACCAACAATGGGGGTATCATACCGTCCCATCACACTTTTGTCTCCTGTAGCCAAGACCCTAGAAGCGCTGCTCCACCCTATAATTGCGACTCACACTTAACTAGCCGACCACCAACATGGCTTTAGAAGGATGCACAGCACCACGACGGCTTTGGATTACTGGGGCGACCGGTAGCGCAGTGTGTTGAGGCATCAGTCTAATGTTTGACTACCGTCGTTTCGGGTTCGAATCCCGTCCACGACGACGTTCGTGGCCATGGATGTGCAGGAGGTGCATACTGGCAACTGCATTCTCCGAAACCAGTTTATGCCAACGAAACGTCAACTGGGCCACAGGGAACAATTGACGCGCTATACCCCACAATGGGTTAGGGCAATTGAGTAGTATATCAAAAATACACAATGGCCTCAACCAAGCAACGCACAACGCACAAGCATGCGCTTCTGCGGATGAACCGGTCCAAGGGCATAAGCCCCAGGATCATTTCTAGCCCAGCCGTTGGGGTGGCTCTCAGGGCACCCGTGCAGACCAGTCGCTGCAATCTCGCTAGTTCCCTGACATTGGTTTGGTTCTCGGTGGCTTTCCACCGACCGCTCCATTCCATACACAAGTGAAGGTATCACTACAATGTATATATGTATGTAATAGGCCCTGTCTGTCATGTACTGGAGTAGGTCGACCGACACGCAAAGAGGGCTGCGCGGGCCTTACCAATTCTGTATTTCACATTATCTCCCCAGGGCGATTTCGTGTCTAGTATTATGTCATCGGCATATGCCCCCACCTCAAAACCGCTGGCTTTTAACCTCTCTAGAAGTTTGTTGACTGTCAGGATCTAGAAGAGAGGGGATATCTCTCCTTGCGGTGTACCTGTTCTATCTTCTCTTTTTTTACCCCAAAAAGGTGGCTTTGATTTCCTATTCTTGAGTAAATCCGACGCCCAAGTCGTTGGGGTTGGGTCAACCCCGTAACGGATCATATCACAGTGACATGAAAGCCCCCTCGGTATCTAGGAAGGCTGCTAGCGTAAATTCATTTTGCTGTAAGGATTTTCCCGACATTCGCCAGTTTTGAATGTGAGAAACCAGGCTGGTGGTTTGTTTTAGCAGAAAAGATGTTAAGTTGATTAGTCTGAAGTCCTTCACATTACGTTTATTCAACCTGCCTGGTTTCGGAATAGTAGGGCTATGGGCAAATGCGAGAAAACTTCAAAATACGAGTGTGTATAAAATCAAAATAAAAACTAGGCCACTCGGCAACCACTCTAGAAAGTTCGGCCCCACGTTGGGCGCTGATCTGTGTAATTAATACACCATTAATTTCAGTCCAATTGTTTCCCATATACTCCTAGAATCAAATGTCACTAAGACAAAAACCTGAGTTCAATAAACTTTATAGTTACACGTGCGCCTAAAGTTTATCAATTTTTAACGAGTTTTGGATATAGCATTATCCATATATTATTAGCAGGTACGGAACATAATATAAGCACCCGAAGATACCAAAGGGGGCGAAGCCTGAAGTTTGCCCAAGTGACGTTAAAGGTCTGACGAAGCTAGATGTGAATGCTATAAAAAAAGCTGAACGTTGAAACGCTATTGTTGCAGCTCAGGTTCAGATGTAGACGTGGTTTCCCCACTCGTTGCCCCAGCCATTATTCGATGAAAAGATATAAAAAAATATTAGGCGCGTTCTTTTGCGTATCTATCGGATCTAGTGAAGGTCAATGGTTACCCTACACTCGATAGATACGCCAAAGAACGCGCCGGTATATTCCTATTTCACCAGGCGTGGTTCGCGCCTTAGCTAACAGGGGGTTTACCGTTGTGGGATATACAGCAAGCGTTCTAGGGCGGTATACTGAGGGTTGCAACCCTTTAAGCCGCTGCGGTCGTGAAGCGATCGGAGCCCGCGCAAGAGGAGGGAGAAATCCACTCAAATTAAAACCCACAATTAGTCAAAGAGGAGAACCACTATGCTTCGCCCGGTCAAATAGGAATGTTCCAACGCACCTATTGCAATTTACAATCTACAAATTCAATGAAACTACTCTTAATATGCATCTTACTTACCATTTTCCGGTGTTATAAATCCATGTCGTATTAGAAAATCAATAACTACAGGACAACTGGTTGTCTTAAATTCCGGTGCAAATGCTCGTTCCAAACACTCACCGGCCGGCAATAATTCAAACTTTTGAACCTCACCGTCAGCATTCTTCGGCTCAAAATCCACCGGCAGCTCAAGATCAAAAACAAATTCCGTATTGGGAAACAAACCCTGCTCGTTCTCGAAGAAAAACGATACACAACCGGCCGATGTGAGGTTCTTGATTAAATGCTCCGGAATTGAAGCTTCCTCGCCCGCTTCCTTAATGGCTGTCTCCTTAATACCATAGCCCACAGACAATCCGCCACCGACCATATTATCCCATTTCCCGGGCCACGTCTCCTTCGTGTCGGATCGTTGTTGTAGCCAGAGACAGAGACCGCGAGTGGGATGCCGCACGTAACCGTTTATATCGATTCCATATTTACGCACGCCAAACAGACATGTTGCCGAACGATCCATTTTCAATAGGCTATTGTGACCGGACTTGACATCGTAGTACTGTAAAGAAATGCGGAGTTGAAGTAAAATATTTTAGGTGAAAGAATAGGCAGTGTATTACTTCATTTCGCCATCCATATAAGGCTGAGAAAATTCCTTCGGATTTTAGTTCCAGCAAGATTTTATCCACCTTTTCCGATCTTTCCGTGTAGTCACGAAAGGCTGGATTCAATTCCACTATACCCTGCAATGGAGGACGGTGTAAAATGTTCCATAAAAGAGAAAAATGCAAATGGAAGATGAATTTTACGAACCGGCTTGCAAGTTTCACCATCGCGAATGCAAAATACTTCGGGGAATCGAAGAAGTTGCTTGTAGACTTCTGGTTTTATGAGACCCACTTGTTGACCATCTACGACAAATGGTCGTATCTCGTTACGACCAAAGCCTGCAAAAAAAATTGAACCACTTAAGTTATCGAAATTTGGCATAGTTGTGTCTGATATGTTAACCGGAAAACTCAAAAATCAATTTATACACACTTTCCTTCTTGCATTGAAGGCGTTTGGCAGCTCTTGACCGTTGTAATACGGGTCGCTGCCACAGGAACGTATTGAGCACCCGACAGACTTTAGCGCATAATCCTTAGGAAAATCACAACTGAACCGTCGACCACATGCCTGTTTTCACCTCGGACGAAGCAGTGGAGGTGCATGCTGGCAACGCGCATCGCCCAAAACTGGTTTATGTCAACGAAACGTCAGCTAACCTACATGGAATAGTTGACGCGATATACTACTTTGCCTTAACCCCTAGCGGGGCATAGCGCGTCAACTACTCCTGCGCGCCATCGTACTCTGTTCTGGGCAATGGGGCGCAACTCCCCAAAAGACTTACCCAGTACCTGACACTCCTTTGCCACAGATCGACGCCATGTGATTCGAGGACCCCCTCTTGGTCGGCCTTGGTTGGAAATGGGGTTCCATTTCATGGCATGCAAAGCAATGCAGTTATCACTCTTCCGCAATGTGTGACCTATCCACTGCCATTTTCGCCTGCGTATCAATTCGTCGATTGGCATCTGACCCGTACGAAGACTTAGCTCTTCATTTGATATTGTTTCGGGCCAGAAAATTCTTAAAATTCGACGAAGACATGAGTTGACGAAAACTTGCAGCTTTCTGGTAACTCCTACGGAAACTTTCCATGTACTGCTCCCATACATCGGGGCAGTGGACCGTATACGCACATTTTGATGGTTAGCTAAATTATCTATATGAGGGGGAACTTCACCAGAGGTTACACGGTTCAAGACCGCGGCGAAGTGTTCTTTCCATCGCCTCATTTGATCTTCTTCCAAGATAAGTAGCTTTCCATCACTATCTTTCACCGGATGTTGGCAGGAGTTACGACCACCTGTAAACTCCTTGATGACACCGTATACGGCGTTTAAGTTGTTACTTCTAGCGGCTTCTTCTGCTGACGCTAAAAGAGAATTGGCATAAACTCTTTTATCGCGTCGCACACTACGCTGAACTTCTCGAGCTTTCTGACGGTAAAGGAGTTCGATGCTGCTTCGATTGTCGTCTGCTGCTGCAGCCAAACGAACTTTCAGCTCCTTTCTTTCAACAATCCGCTGCCATGAAGCGTCGGACATCCAGGGCTTATTCCGGCAATCCGGGTTTGGGCCAAGGATGGTATTTGCGCTATCAATGTACGCATTTTTTATGGCATCCCAGTTTTCGTTTATGTCACTACTTGGGTGACTAGTTATCTCAGCCGCTTTTTGCGCAAGATGGTCATTATATTGTTGTAAGACAGCTGGATTTTTTAGTCGAGCGGTGTTGAATTTGCGGGGCCTGGATCTTTCGTCGCTGGGGCGGCGCACGGCTGCAATACGCAATCGAACATTAGCGATCATAAGATAATGGTCTCTTCCCATCCCAATATCGGCACCCTTCTTGTTTCGCACGTCCAGGAGGCAACTCTTGAATCCTTTACTAATGGCAAAATGGTCGATCTGATTTTGTGTTCTGCGCCGATCAACAGAGGACCAACTGATTTTGTGGTGGTCCTTATGCTCAAACATAGTACCACCGATGAAGAGACTGTGAAAGTTGCAGAACTCTACAAATCTTTCACCGTTGTCATTATGATCACCAAGACCGTGTCTCCCCATCACATGTCTGAGCCCATAGTTATCAGCGCCAACTTTCGCATTCAAATCACCCATAACCATTATAATGTCACCTTTAGGTGTTCTGCTCTGAACGGTGTTTAGTTCTTCGTAGAAGGAGTCTTTTGCCAAGACATTGTCGGGTTCAGTAGGGGCATAACATTGTATAATTGAGATGTTCCTCATTTTGGTCCGGAACCTGGCGGTCAAGACCCTGTCAGAGACCGGTTCCCAGGATAAGAGACAGTTTCGCGCGGCTCTGGTTAAAAGGAGCCCCACACCTGACTCACGGCGACTACCGGTAGCTTTACCGGAGTACAACATTACAGTGCTGCCCGTTGGAGAGATAAATTCTCCGCTGTTCCACCATCTTATCTCACTAACTCCTAAGATATTTAATTTGTACCTCAGAAATTCACTCTCTAATTGAAGAAATCGTGCGTTCTGGGGACCTTCTGATCCATTGTCCAGGAGAGTACGCACATTCCAGAATCCAATCTTTGTCATTGTACGATAGCTAAAAGTCGTAACCGTTGAGTCAGTCCTTATCCGAGGCATAGTTGACGTTTCGTTAGCATATAAAGATTTCGGATAGTGCAAGTTGCTGGCATACACATCCTGTCCTTTGATTGTCGGTTTTAACGACAGGCCCTCAAAGGGAAAGGCCGTTGTATTTTTTTTTTTTCACACCCCACACCACAGGGTACCTCAACCAAATCATCGCACCGCCATCACTGGCGACTTGACGTTGGTTGGCAATGGTCTGTGACCACTGCCGTTCCAGGGGGCGCCCACGCAGAGGACTATGGAAGAGGAGTTTTTGCCCCCCACGCGATATGCCCCATTAAGATGTTAGGGCAAATGAGTATGAGTAATCAGGAAAGTGAAAAACTCTAAAGTCTTGGGACCTGATGGCATCTTAAAGGTTATGCTCAAACACCTTTATATACCAGTCATCGATTGATTCATCATTCTTCGCCAACCATTTTTGAATGCTGGAAAAAGGGAAAGTGATCCCGATTCGGAAGCCATGGAAACAAGCGACACTCGACAAATAGCATCGTTCCATTACGCCATTATCACCAGTTACCAAAACGGTAGAAGCACTAATCCACCCTATTCTTATGACCCATATTCAGTTAGATGATCACCACGGCTTATCGTACAACCATGTTGGTGAAACTTGACTTGTCGAAAGCCTTCGATACAGTCAACTATTAATCGCTTCTATCCGATTTAAACTGCTCATCGCTTCCAACGCAATTTGTTAAATGGATCGCCAATTATCGCTGACAGGCAATCCTACACAGAATTCAGGTACAGCTAGTCGAAACTCAGGAAGATTAAATACGGTGTTCCACAAGGGAGAGTCTTATCTCCCACCTTGTTTAATCTCTATTTATCAGGACTACCGACACAACCTGCAGGAATGATTATTATTTATTCTTAACAACTTGGATATGCGCTTATGCGTGAATACTGTCGAAATTTCATCAAAAATTCGCACTCGTGTCGTGTAATGCACAATATATATAGCGTAATAAGCATTGCACTCAGGGACGTATTCCGATTCGGAATGCGAACCTGGCTTGGTCGAGCTGCTTCCCCCCATGGATTAAGGCAGCTGCGGATGAGTATAGTCTATGCAAGCGATAGGGTGAATTGTGTGGTAGTGGATAGCAAATTTGAGTCATTTTTCGACTTAGACCCGCAATGACGCATTCTACTTTATTCTTATCAAATTATGTATGCTGACGACTGTTCAATTCTGGCAACAGAGAACAACATTACTCATATGTGCGAGCCGATTAACGATTACCTCGAAAAACACTAACTCGTTCTTTGTAAACAAGGACTTGACCGTATCAGCATCCAAATCTTCGGCAACCTTGTTCACCATCTGGACGAAGGAAGTTAAAATACAGCTTGAGATCTCTATAGGTAACCAACGTATTAAAATACAAATAATTCTGAAATTCTCGTAGTCGCCCTGGACAGCATGGCCCCTTCATCAGCCTATGCTCAACTAAATGCGATAGGATGCGTGGTAGGAATAAAATCCTTAAAGCCCTGGCCGGAAGTACCGGTAGGATAGGTTAAAAGGGTTGCTTAACCACACATAGGCCGTCACTGGATCCGTTGTGATACCCCTAGACTCAAAAGACTAAGACCAACTCAATCTTGAAACTAGTCAGAGCTTATAATTAGGCGATTAAGCCGACCAACGACCTGGGGTAAAGATAAAGAAACTTTACTGGTCACATAAACGCAGTCGAAAGATTATTGGCCAACTATGCTGCTCCTGTGTGGCCAGTTCCGATCCAGACCCAGGTCCGTGGATCATCCTGGATCATAAGTTGTCTCAGAAACGGCTACATCGGCTGTCAGATGTTCGAATTGAATGTGTTCTTTACGAATACTGCTACTTCCACAAATTCACAAAAAAAAAAATGTCTACCACACAATTTACACGCAACAGCGATCAAAAACTGACAACCGCATAGCTAAAGACAACCACAACACCTGAAAACACGTCCGCAGTTATCAGCTATGAACTGCTAGTATAGTTTGGGTAACATGGACCACTAATGGACCGGAAAGAAATTATGATCCGAAAAATGACGTTACCTGGAACATGTTCGATTGGACAGCATTTCTAAGAAAATCAGAAAATATCCGTCATAGAAACTCGCCCAATCATCTGTGTGTTGTGTGTAGAAGCCAACAACAACTTTGACTAGCTGATTTAAATTGACAGACGCGCGATAGACCATAACTACTTGCCTTAACCCCTCCCTAGTGGAGCATAGCGCGTCAACTACTCCTGCGCGCCATCGTACTCTGTTCTGGGCGATGGGGCGCAACTCCCCAAAAGACTTACCCAACGCCCTACACTCTTTTGCCACAGTTTGACGCCATGTGATTACAGGACCCCGTCTTGGTCGGCCTTGGTTGGCAATGACGTTCCATTTCATGGCATTTATCACTCTTTCGCAATGTG
The DNA here is from genome assembly GCA_964017055.1 of Chloromyia formosa. Lineage (NCBI taxonomy): Eukaryota > Metazoa > Arthropoda > Insecta > Diptera > Stratiomyidae > Chloromyia > Chloromyia formosa. The sequence continues at coordinate 21,755,246 of OZ024816.1, read as the reverse complement.
TGCGAAAATGGCCGTGGATAGGGGTAATTTTCGCCTGCGTATCAATTCGCTTTTCCTGAAAGTATCCAATTTGCATATTATCACTGGATGATTATCTACAAAATCAGAATTTGTATACCGCTTCGCCATTCAGCAAAAATCTCTACTGAAAGTCAGTAGATAAGCTATTGAAAGAAACACTCTTCTGCCGGCCCTATTCTGACCTGGTAGTGCTGCTTCCACCGGCAGATCGAAGGCAGCACCTAGTGAGTAGTGATCTGTCGGTCGTAAGAAACCAGAGGCCTAATGCCCGTACCACATTATGCGGGACTCGCCGAGCCAAGTGGATAACACATTGTGAACACCCAAGCACCGTGCGTCTCTCCCGTCCAGCGATTCATTGGGTGAACAAAATGTTCCATGAGCTCGGCATTCGTTGCATTGGATGAAATTCGTTCACCCGTAGGTGCTTGGGTGGTGGTAGGTGCCCACCAAACCGTTCGTTACAAGTTCTTTAGGTTAATCCAGGTGAACTTTTTTTTTGTTAATTGCCTTAACCCCTCCAAGGACATGGGCGAGTCAACATCTCTTGCAGTTCAATGCCTTGTTGACGTTTCGATAGCATATCTACTTTACGGACGTGCAGTTGCTAGCATGCACCTCCTATCCGCGCCGACTTTAAGCTTCTGATACACGAGGCGCTCCACGTCCCGTGTAAACAGCAAACGGATACACGACAGCTCGTAACATTTTAGACGACCACGGCTACCGAAGCATAAATACGCTTACCCGACTTACGTGTAACGGTAATCGCGTTTACGCTACATAAGCTTTATACTCACAGGCAGTGTTTGTTCTCGCCGAGGATAGAAGCTCCATTCTCCAGATCGTAGAGCGATGACCGAAAAAACACGCCTACCGAGCGCGTCCTGGTGAACGCATTGTTATAGTTACGTGGTGTTAACACCTGAATTAACTTAGACCCGAATACAAAAGAACATGCAAAATAATGGCGTCTTCCCGACAAAAAAATACATCGATGTTTAAAAGTCGGGCTAATTTGCGAAGCTCAAACGAACTTAGTTTTTCACCTTATCAGTGCATTATGTTATGCATAAGCAATTTAACTAACGTTTTCCCTAGATAACGCTTGCGACCTAACACTTTGTTGATGAATAAAAAAAAAATGGAAAAGATAAAAAACTCAACTTCATAAATTCATGCATACGTAAAAATGGTTTTGAAACGTTCCGCGTGAGGGATTTAGTACAAAGTTTAAAGAATATTGAATTAACTATCAGGCGGCTATCGTGCTGATAACAAGCGGCAAGTCAACTATTTGTACATGCTTGTATACATATGCTATCAGTAGTGTACTCATGGTCCCATGGGAGCTCTTTAGCTATTATTAATTTCAATGGTTGGATAAAATAATATTGAGGAAAATAGAAATCTTTCGTATGGAAGTTTGGCATTTATTTTGATAAGAATAAAAAAAGGGGGTATTGTTGCTTTTCAGTGGTCACGAATTGGTCTACGCGAACAGACTTAAAGATCTGTGTTCCTCGGGCCGACTAATGCGACCGTAGCTCATCGATGATAGTCCTGCGGCGAAAGTTCATCGATGATCGTGCACGGGGTGTGTTCCTCGAAGCGATGATCGAGCACAAGCAATAATAACATCATCACATAGACGGAATATACGACAGCGACTTGCCAGCCATGTACAACGCAAGTACCTCCCAAGAAGCCGACCCCGCGCATACACAAACAATCGGCAAACCGTACATTTTTCTTTTCATGCACAAAGTCCACCTCAGTCAGCTAACCTGCACAACAGCGATTGCGACCTATTTGGCATGTACAACTCGGGTAATTTCGACCCTGCGCATGTAGAACCAACAATATTACCACCAGTGATGGGCACAATGACTCTTTCCACATAACCTCTGACTCTTTCAATTGAGTCGTTCAAAATGAGTCATTCAAAGAGTTAGAAACTTGGTTAATAACATTTTCAATAAAAGTCGAAGATTTAAAGAAATTCAATCATTCTCCTTTATTTTTAACTGCCGATTCGTAGTCGGTGACCTCCAATGTCCTTAGATTGAGCCAGTCGCACCGGACCACTATTTCCCATGAAAACGGGGTTGCCAATCTGTGATGGGCAACCCCAATATTCCTTCCAGAGTCACTTCTACAGTCGACCCCGCCAATGGTCCTCTGAAATTGTTCGGAAGGCCTATGGATGCTACCACCGGCACTGAGAGTTATACGAACAAACCTTCAATCAGCCGGAGCAACATTGTTCCGCCGAGGAGCTAGTAGAGGCAGAAAATTCAATGGGAGCGACAAGTCTCGATAGAGCAAGCCTTGTGAACTGCCTTTGGATGGGCAATATGAGTGCCATTAGGGAGTTTCAAGCTATACACTATTTGCCTTAAACTATTGTGGGGCATAGCGCGAAAACTACGACGTCTTGCTAGCACATATAAGGTTTCGGATGATGCATGTTGGCGTGCACATGCTGTCCATTTAGTCGCCTTCTACGAAGACAAGTCGGGAAAGGCTGGGGGTTATTCGTATGGCTCACATCCTCCAAGCTAACCTGCACCACCGCCAGTAGCCTATGCAGATGTCACCAATATCCAGTTGTTGTTGTGGTAGCGATGCTTCGAATACTACAGTTCTTCTTGCATCGAGGGGGTTTGGCAGTTCTTGGCCGTTGAAAAACGGGTCATTCCGGTACGAAGAACCGACCAATATACATACAGTCAACGTTTCTTTCGCAGTCACCGGTGACATTGACCAACATCCAGTCAACGTCACCGGTGACTGCACAAGAAACGTTGCCTTTGATCAAACAGTGAAGGAAGTTGATTAACACATCAACAAAGAAAAAAACTGAAGTGCTCGCCCAATCCCGTGAAAAAAAGATCAAATCCCGCGGAGGTGAAACTAGACGACACGTTATCGAAAGGGTGGACACACTCCCATGGCAGCCGGTTCTACGCACCGGAGCGACGGATTCAGTAACGGCCAAGGGCTGCCAAGGCCCTTCAACGCCAGTAGGCGTTGCTACAATAACAACAAAAGCAACAAAGGGTGGACAACTTCATTTGCATTGGGACGAACATAGCAGAGAATGGGGATGGAACTCCCTAAAGCAAACATCGGATATAACTTGCAAATCGAAGCTTCTACTCGATTCTCCCTAAATTAAAATCAAGCTGCATACACAGGAAGGCTAAGCTGAAAGTCTACAAAACAATAATTAGGACTGTGTTGTGCCACGGATGTGAGACATAGACTCTCACCCAAACCTCAGAGAAGCTGATCAACACATTCGAAAGGTGGGTTTTCCGGTAAATCATTGGAGCTGTTCGTGATGGCAACCAATGGCGAAGAACGTAGAATAGCGACTTGTACGGTATCTACAACGAATCAGAAGTCTCCAAGTTCGTTAGAGTACGAAGGTTACAATGGGCTGAACATGTGGTTAGGAATGGGTGAACAACGAATACCCAAAAAGGTGTTTATAGGAGTAGGTAAAGATGGAAGACCTTCCGGTAGACCGAAGAAGCGATGGGCGGACTCCGTTGACAACGAGAGCAACAAGAGCCCACCTCTCGATAAACACAAACGCATGATACGCAGAAGTATCCGAAACTAGGCTGCTCAATCGCCTCCATTTAATTCAGATGAAGTTATTGCAGGCATAAAAAAAGCAAAGAATTCCCAAGCCCGGAGTGACCCATTCATCAGCAACGGTCGAGCTGCTACGCCCCCCTCATACAACAAAAATAGAGGTCGGTAACGTGTTAACAAGTGTCCTTCCTTAACAAAGAGTGCAAGTTCACTTTTGCTAGCGGAGTCTTGACGGAAGTAGTTACGAACTGGAGAGTAAAGTGACAAATTCTGACACCATGCATATCAGATTTCCCATCTCTGAAAAGGAAACAAGGACAGAGAGGAAAACAAGGGCAGAGAGGAAAACAAAGGCAGAGAGGAAAACAAGGACAGAGAGGAAAACAAGGACAAAGAGGAAAACAAGGACACACAGGAAAACAAGGACAAAAAGGAAAACAAGGACAGAGAGGAAAACAAGGACAGAGAGGAAAAAAAAGAACAGAGGCAAACAGGAACAGAAAAGAAAACAGGGGCAGAAAAGAAAACAGGGGCAGAAAAGAAAACAGGGGCAGAAAAGAAAACAGAGGCAGAAAAGAAAACAGGGGCAGAAAAGAAAACAGGGGCAGAAAAGAAAACAGGGGCAGAAAAGAAAACAGGGGCAGAAAAGAAAACAGGGGCAGAAAAGAAAACAGGGGCAGAAACGAAAACAGGGAGAGGAAGGAAAACAGGAGCAGGAAGGGAAACAAGGACAGAGAGGAAAACAAGGACAGAGAGGAAAACAAGGACAGAGAGGAAAACAAGGACAGAGAGGAAAACAAGGACAAAGAGGAAAACAAAGAGAAGACAGACAAGAAAACAAGAATAGAAAGGAAAACAAGGACAGAGGAAAACAAGGACAGAGGAAAACAAGGACAGAGGAAAACAAGGACAGTGAAGAAAACAAGGACAGAGGAAAACAAGGACAAAGAGGGAAACAAGAACAAAGAGGAAAACAAGGACAAAGAGGAAAACAAGGACAAAGAGGAAAACAAGAACTGGGAGGAAAACAGGGACAAGTGCATTAAAACCAATTATAAAATGGTCAATGGTTGCTTGTAATCAACCCAAGTTGTTGATTGGTGTATTTGTGGCTGTATCAACGTAGGCTGATAAAAAAAATATTTCAACATTTGCCATCTTTATTTCGTTTACTCTTTACTGTCGCCGAAACTCAAGAAAAGTTGTGACTCACAAATTCCAACAATCTGTAACCTTGGACCAACATCAGTAAATGCAATTCACTGGTGGTCTCTTTGCTATCGCATAGAATCCAGTTGTGGTGGGTACATTCCCCCAAACTCGTTGCCTGTGCACCGTTTTTTTATATACTTTTGGAGTGTCCATAGCTGATAACAACTTTGTTTGCTTTGCTCACAGTTTCGGTTAACAATCCCCGGATTAACCAAGCGCTTATCAAGCAGATAGCGCAACTGGAACATGGAACATTGAACATGAGTCCTCCGGACCGATTGTGTGCCCATTCACCACTTCAACTGCCCTTGACCGCCACTACTTTATCGTGACGAATCGCGTCAAGCCGTTGGCTTCTCATTAGCATCCGTGCTACCTACCATTTCTAACAAAGAAAAAACGTCGCAAATGTGCTGAACAGGCACACACACGATATGTGGCCAGAAATAGTTTCTTGCTTGTTACGCTCGTCATCTCGAGGACGAATATTTGACCTTCGTCACTGTCGCACCGAAATGCACATCAAACATTTATGAAAATTGCGGAACGGGCAAGAGAGGCATTTGGCTCCGGCTCCCCATTAGCAAGCACTCTCGACACTTTGTCTAGGCGGGTGGTGGGGCTCGCTCCTCCAGATCTGGCATTACAAGCCAATTCAACTTCTATGTACAAGAGACTCAAATTTGTTATGCAAATAGCGCCTCCGAATATTTCTGTTCAGGTGTTAGGAAACAAACCACTTGCGCCACGCGCCCACAAGTCATGGTCGCAAGACTGCTGCTGGTCCGGCCGGTTCGGGGTGCAGTTTAGGACGCCCACCACACAGCTGACATGTTGCCAAGTGTCAAACCGCCAGCCGCGTCTGCAGTTCACTTCTTTGTTGACAAGCGCTTATCAAATTGACCGACCACGACGGAGAGGATGGCCGCGATCATGAAAACAGCAGCTGCCAGTCGATCAACTCCCACCGAAACGACATTCCGATTGGGAAACGGCTTTTTTTTTATTCAAGTGGCGCCCGAGCCGAGAAACTCTCGAGCATCAGAGCCGCGCGTCCACTTTGTCTTCACTAGTCACCACACCAGTCGCAGCGAGAAATATCGAGTTTTCGATGCTGCTGGGTGCATTGTTTACACTTTGTTAGGGCGCGGGGGAGACAGGGAGGGTCGCGTTGGAGCCACCTTCGGCACTGAGGACCATATGGAACGGTTCGTGGTCAACTCTTTGTACATAAAGTTCTCCGTTTCGAGGACACACTCTTGGCAGACGGATCGATACGCCGACAGGCCCGGCTATATTTGCCGGAAATCACGGCACCATGTCGCCCCGCCATGGTCCCGCAATGTCCGGAACTGGGTCGATACGATTCACGGTCGCTTTTTTACTTACCTGTTAGGTAGAAACTGTTGAATTTTTGCGCGAGCTTAAGTAGTCTTGACATCTTCACATCACTTGACGCCATTGCAGCGCGACGACGCTCGTTAACTTTTGTGTGTGCACGAAACTGACAGCGGCGAACGACCGAATTATATTTATTTGGAATACCGCCCGCGACCCTTCGCCGATGAAGCACAAATGACAGTTGTCAAGCTTTTGTTTCGCCAACGAGCTTTTCGAAACGGCCCGCTGAGTCCGTGTGAGTTCACAGTGGGAGATAAAGACGAACTGACAGTAGTGAGTGAGTGAATTCAAACTTTTCAAATTGCATTTCCTCCCACCTGCACCCTGCACTGCAGCGGCAATGTTCGTTCTCTGGCGAATGACTTGTTTTTGGTGAAAGCTAAATTTGAGGTCGGCCTTGATTTGTCAAATGTGAAAGAAAAAAATAGAATATACGAGTTTTGTTCAAAAATAACGGAACTTTTCTAATTACGTACGTTGGATCGCCGTAGCGACGGGCGGTTCGTTGCACTCGCTGCTGGTCAATCTTTCGTGTAACTGAATGTTTACAGGTTCTTTATATCCCGTTTATATAGTTTCCGAGCAATTGCTACTTCAAGTGCGACATGTCTCAGGTACGCGGCGAATTTGCTCAAATGACTTTTTAACGGCGCCCTTTCAAAACATTTTAATTTTAAAAACGAAAATAAAAGTTCAGGTAAAGCGTTGAAGTCCGTGTCCGTATGCACTGCGATTCTATAAATGGATTCTTGTGCGTCTCGTCAGAATCCCATGTGCCTCGACTCGTTGTCGCCGTGAACTTTGTATTTTCTGCATCTTTCAGAATCGAGGCAGAGTCGGCCTGTCGTAGAAACCGACAAACAAGGGACAGGATGTGTATGCCAGTAACTATCACTACGTTTAGACCGCGGGACTATCTTCGAGATCTAACTAAATCGATCTAACTCTCGACGATATAAACGTATCGATTTAGTTAGTTTTGGACTTGGCTTATCTCTACTTGCGATGCGGAACTGGACTAAAAAAATTAGGACTATGTCGCTGTCATCGCTAATGTTGACTCGGTGGTTGACGTTTCCTTTGTTGTCGTTTTTTTTGTTCGGCGTTTGCTTTGTTTGCAATTTCAAGAAAGTAGTGCGTGATCACGGGCAGGCAAAAGTTTTTTTCTGTCGTAAAATTTATATCTGTAAAATGTATGTCCTGTCAACGGAGAAAGAAGAAGAAGAGGTATCTCTCTCCGTATGGTCGGTATAAACACTCCACCAACAAGTACTAACACTAAAATGATTTAGTTAAATCGCCTTTTAGTTCCACGGTCTAAACGTGGCCTGTGCTGTCAACGGAGAAAGAAGAAGAAGAGGTATCTCTCCGTATGGTCGGTATAAACACTCCACCAACAAGTTCTAACGCTAAAATGATTTAGTTAAATCACCTTTTAGTTCCACGGTCTAAACGTGGCCTATGCCTCGGATAAGGACTGACTCAACGGTTACGACTTTTGGCTATCGTACAATGAAAAAGATTGGATTCTGGAATGTGCGTACTCTCCTGGACAATGGATCAGAAGGTATCCCAGAGAGAGTGAATTTCTGAGGTATATCATGGAGTTAAGCCCTAACCAGATTGAACGCATAATGCAGCAGCAGCGGCAGAAGCAACAAGAACAACAGGTAGATCTGTCGCGATGACACAGCGGCGAAGACAGATCTACCTGTTGTTGTTGTTGCTTCTGCCACTGCTGCTGCTTTCTGCGTTCAATCCGGTTAGGGCCTTAGTGAGATAAGATGGTGGAACAGCGGAGAATTTATCTCTCCAACGGGTAGCACTGTAATGTTGTACTCCGGTAGAGCTACCGCTAGTCGTCGTGAGTCAGGTGTGGGGCTCTTTTTAACCAGAGCCGCACGTAACTGTTTGTTATCCTGGGATCATGACCGCCAGGTTCCGGACTAAAATGAGAAACATAATAATACAATGCTATGCTCCAGCTAAACCCGACAGTGTCTTGACGAAAGACTTCTTCTACGAAGAACTAAACGCCGTTCAGAGCACAACACCTAATGGTGACATTATAATAGTTATGGGTGATTTGAATCCGAAAGTTGGCGGTGATAACTATGGGCTCAGACATGTGATGGGGAGACACGGTCTTGGTGATCGTAACGACAACGGTGAAAGATTTGTAGAGTTCTGAAACTTTTACAGTCTCTTCATCGGTGGTACTATGTTTGAGCCTAAGGACCACCACAAAATCAGTTGGTCCTCTGTTGATCGGCACAGAACACAAAGTCAGATCGACCACTTTGCCATTAGTAAAAGATTCAAGAGTTGCCTCCTGGACGTGCGAAATAAGAAGGGTGCCGATATTGGGAAGGGAAGAGACCATTATCTTATGATCGCTAATGTTCGATTGCGCAATTGTAGCTGTGCGCCGTCCTAGCGACCAAGGTTCTTGGCCCACCATTGCGAAAAATAAATCCTACACATATTGCCATCGACATTAATGGGCAGCCTGTGGAGAAGGTGGACAACTTCGTCTACCTGGATAGCATTGTTGCCGAAATCGGTGGTACGCAGCAGGACATTGCTCGTCGTACTAACCAGGCTAAATGCGCATACGGCATGCTTTCTAAAATCTGGTAGAGCAGTTATCTCAGCATCAAGACCAAGCTGAGCCTGTTTCGCTAACTGGCACTGTCTGTGCTTTTAAATAGGACCAGTACATGGAAAGTTTCCGTAAGTGCATTTTCATACAAAGAGCCGCAGGGCTCTCGCTCGCGAGTGGGACCGAGGCACGTAAAACTGAATTGCATGGAGTACACTGGAGCTTTCACGCGGGAAGCACGAGCCTTTACGTCGCGCGAGTGAGAGCCGGTTGAGCTCGTGCATTTCGAGCCGTCGCGTCGCGTCTCTTGATCAAAATGCAAAGCAAGGAGCGCCAGCATTCACAGGGGGAGAGCGACAATGCGTTCAGTCGAAAAATACGCGTTGCACACGTGCTGTGACTACTTTTTTACCGTCGATGTCGTCTTCGATGATAAACACGTCAATGTTCTAGAGCGCATTGGGTCCATCCTAGTGGGAAGCGGGGACTGAGGAGCGGCAGCCATTGCCGCTCTTTCCGTGTGAATGCCGGCACTCCTTGCTGTGCATTTAGACCAAGAGACGCGACAAGACGTCTCGTGATGCACCAGCTGTACCGGCTCTCACTCGCGCGACGTAAAGGCTCCTGCTCCCAATGTGAAAGCTCCATTGTACTCTTTGCATTTCAGTCTTACGCGCCTCGCTCCCAATCGCAAGCGAGAGCCGTGCGGCTCATCGTGTGAAAGGGCACTAAGAGTTTCCAGAAAACTGGAAGTTTTCATCAAGTCTTCGTCGAATTGTAAGAATTTTCGGGCCCGAAACATCAAATGAAGAGCTTAGTCGGCGTACGGGTCAGATGCCAATCGACGAATTGATACGAAGGCGAAAATGGCAAAGGATTGGTCGAACATAGATGGATGATAACTGCATTGCTTTACATGCCATGAAATGGAACCCCATTTCCAACCAAGGCCGACCAAGTGGGGGTCCTAAAATCACATGTCATCGATCTGTGGCAAAATATTGTAAGGCGCTGGGTAAGTCGTTTGGCGAGTTGCGCCCCATTGCCCAGAACAGAGTACGATGGCGTGCAGGAGTGGTTGACACGCTATGTAGTAGTAGTAATTATCTGCTCAGCGTAGGGTTTTATTCTCGTCAGTACTTTTGTTACCATAAAATAGTACAAAAATCAAAATGCATAAAAAACATTTCTCCACTATTTTTTTTTATTTGCGTCCTGCTGTTACCTACAACAATTTGTAACCATTCAAACATTTCTCCACCTCTTACAAAACTGAATAATTTTGGAAGCATCTCTACTGCGCTACTTATAAATATGACTTATATCCCAAATTTTTCGCCGAATCATTTTTCGCTAAATTATATAAACAGTAGGCTGCGGCGAGACCGAGACCGATTCCGCCTCCCAATGCACATTTCTTCAGTCCGGCTAAAAAGAAAAAATGTCAATACTTTGGCCGGAACTTGACGAATGGCGCATTTACCTGTCGATTTGTACAGAAGGCCCGTGCTCGTGCTGGCTATCACAGTGTTCAGATCGTCGTCTTCGCCCCGCGTCCATTGCAGGATCACTCCGAACGCCGAGTACATGACAGCAAGTGTTCCCAATGTGTTGGCTGTGGCCGATCCCTGCTTCATGACATGATTCAGCAGTCTGGAAGGAAGGAAATGCGCCGTGAATTAGTAAAAACTCCTCGCCCGAAACACACCTTCGTGCCGTGTCTACTTACTGTGTCCTTCGCAATTTGCCTGTCTGATTTGCGGCCGCTGTCGATCGCATGCCATTGTACAGACCGGCCATTCCACCGATTCCCGCTCCAATCATCACCGACGAGCCGATCTGTGAAAAGGCCAACTCGAAACGGCCGCGTTGTTTGGATGCACCCTCCGGGAAGATGAACTCCGGCTGGGCCTGTTGCAAGAAACGCGGGTCATAGTTCAAATACGGCGAGAGTGGTGTGATCTTTTGTGATTGCGGCACGCCGGGTGTGGGGGCTGCAAGGAAACGAAGAGAAGATTTCACGAAAGATTAGCGACAGCAAGCAAACGTACAGCACAACGAATCGATCGCACAATCAGTTGGCAAGTTGCGTAATTGACGAGACTTACCGGGTGGCGCACCAAGTGAGAGTGGCTTACTGAAAAAATCGTCCGACATTTTGTGTGTGGTGAAATTATTATTTATTGATCGCTTCGGATTGTTCCAATGGTTAAACAGAACTACACGTGAGGTGGAGAACTCGCGCACATGAAGGCAATTCGTATGACAGACACTGTCAAAGTTCTCTGGAATGACATACGGTTGTGCGATTCTCGTGATGTTTCTTATCAGTTGTGGACTGCGTTCGGTCTACGTAATAGATGCGTAGATTTGGGGGCAAATTTCAATTTAAAACACAGGGTCTCCGCGTGCGGAAAATATGCAATTCCGGGCATATGATGATGTTTTTCGATTTGTGAACCTTCAACTGTTGCAGGCACTACAAGCATAGAGGAACTAGCTACAAGTTCCGTTTTGTAGTTGCAGGCCTCACATTATGAGAAACGCAATAGGCATGTCCACACTTATTCGACTTTCGGTCGTTATAGCCCCCATATACGATCCAATCCGTCGTCAGATCGATCTGACGATATTTTGATCGTCAGATCGATTGCACATTGTATGTGACTATCGTTGACGATTTCACCGATCTGGCGATCAAATTTTATCTGCCGATTTTTTGGTGCGATTTGCAATCCGTCGGTCTGACGATCGATTGGATGGTGTATGTGATTATCGCAAGTAAATATTAAATTTTCAAATTATTCAACTTTGAATTTGGAGGATTCTGATGATTTTAAATGGCTCTGCAATGGAAATATCAAATATATATGTAGCATGTGAAAATGCCACACAAATCCAAATAGTTAACAAAAATTAATACAGGTTGGATTGGGAGTGAACCATAACCTATTTTTTGAATTGTCATTCGTTATCGCATCGCACGAAAATCGTACAGTGTATGTGCAGCCGAGATCGTCAGATATTTTGTGGCGATCCATCGTCAGATCGATCTGACGACGGATTGCATCGTATATGGGGGCTATACGAGGAATTCATCTGTTGAAAGTACAGTAATCCCTTGACTTACGTCTCCCTTGATATACGTTTTTTCGACTTACGTCGTTCACTTTGAGATCAAACCCTTGAAATTACGTCGTCCGTCCCTTGACTTACGTCGCCGTTTTCAGCGAAGATCTTTCCAAGCACTTTACATGATATTATTGAAAATGGAGGATATTGCGCACAGGAGGTGTTTAATGTTGACGAGACAGGCCTGTATTAGAAACGCATGTCCTCAAGAACATTTCTTTCGATTGAAGAAAAAAGAGCTCCTGGCTTTAAGGCAGAAAAATCCAGGATTACTTTGCTTCTCGGAGGGAATGCATTAGGTGATTTGAAACTGAAACCTCTTGCTGTTTATCAATCAGAAAATTCAAGAGCTTTCAAAAATGTGTACAAGGAAAATCTACCGGTTATTTGGAGGTCCAACAAAAAGGCCTGGGTTACTTCTAATATATTTTGTGATTGGTTCGATCAATATTTCTGTCCGACAATAAAGAATATAAATAAAGAAATATTTGGAAGCCAATAATCTTTCTCATAAAGCGTTACTAATCATAGATAACGCTCCAAGTCATCCCATAAATCTCAACAATGATGCCATTAAGGTGATTTTTTTGCCTCCTAATACGACCGCGATTCTTCAACCAATGGATCAAGGTGTTAATGCATCCTTTAAGGCCTATTATTTGCGGTGTACATTTCACCAATTAATTGAAGCTATTGAGTTGGGGGACAACAGTGAAATGTCAATTAAAAAACCAGGCCGAAGCTTCGTTTCGGCCCGGAGTCCGAAGCGTATATACCCTAGACTTGTACAGACCTAGTGGTGATACCAAAAGTATCAACTGGCAACGACCATATGCATTAAAAGTGAGTTTCCTATATGGCCAGTTTATACGGGATGTTGGCACACATTCAGGAGGACCTTGGCCATTCTAAAAATCAATTAGCTAACCCATTCTACAAATACTTGTCGAATTTTTCAAGTCGCTAGCTTCATTCTATCGAAAGTTATTGCATATTTGAAGTCTCACTTAAAGGGGAGGTAAAGGTTTCGTTTGGTGAACCTTGCGCATTTTTAATAACAACCAACTCGATTCCAGTACAAATATTTTACCAAAATTTCAAGTCACTAGCTTAATTTTTTCGAAAGTTATCGCTTATTTGCCACCAACCAATCAGATCACCCTACAAACATTTAAAAAAAAATGTCAGGTCTTTAGCTTCACTCTATCGAAAGTTATCACTTATTGTAAGTTTCATTTGTAGGGGAAACAGGGGTTTCATTGGTCGGATTTAACGTATTTTCAGTATTAGCCAACTGGATCCTACTACAAATATTTGACCAAAATTTCAAGTCGCTAGCTTTATTTTGTCGAAGTTATCGCTTATTTAAAATTTTATTTCTAGGGGATGAAGGGGTGCCTTAGGTCGGATCGAACCCATCTTTAATGCCAACTAACTTAATCTCACTTCAAACATTTGACCAAAATTTCAAGTCGCTGGCTTCATTCTATCAACAGTTATCGCTTATTTGAATTTTCATTTGTAGGGGAGGTAGGGGTTCCTTGGCTCGGATCTTGCCCATTTTCAATGCCAACAAACTTAATTTTACTACCAACGTTCTGCCAAATTTTCAACTCACTAGTGTTATTTCTATCGAAAGCTATCGTAATTAAAGTAATATTTAATTTTTTTAATTTCGTAGGGGAGGTAGGCGTTCCTTTGATCTGATTATGCCCAACTTACTGTAAGAAAATTACCGTTAGTTTTTAACTGATCGATTTTATTTTTCCAGGGGAGTATAGGATTACCCTCACGAGCAATCTACCAAAGCTAGAACTTTTCATGTTTATTTAATCGGGAGTTATAAATACATTTATTTATTTTACATATGTAGAGGAGGTAGGCGTTCTCTTGGCCTGATCATGCCCATTTTCAATACCAACCAATCATCGGATCATACTTCCAATATTTGACCAAAATTTCAAGGCTCTAGCTTCATTCTATCGAAAGTTATCGTGCGAACGGACAGACAGACAGACAGACAGACGGACAGACAGACAGACATGGCTAAATCGAATCAGGAAGTGACCCTGATCATTTATAAATATACATTGCTATACCTCCGGAGCCTCCTTTAAGGTGTTACATATTTCCGTCGTGACAAAACAATATACCCTATGCCTATACTAAAAGTCTAGGGTATAATAAATACATTCATATTCAAAAAATGAAAGCTTACACATTTATCGCCTGAAGTTGTTTCTACCCTCGAGTTGAGTCGTTTTCGACTTACGTCGCAAATTCTCGGAACCTAACTCCGACGTAAGTCGAGGGACTACCGTATGGATGAATGGTTTATGCCCGAACCAGAATGAACGCAGAATGCAGCAGCAGCGGTAGCGAAATATCAAAGTAGAAAGCATACATTTCCCATACGCGACCTAGATTGAACGCAGCGGCAGCGACAGCGGCGAAAGCAGATCTGCATGTTGTTGTAGTTACTGCTGCCGCTGCTTTCTGCATTCATTCTGGTTGCAGCATTAAACGTGCGGGATATTTTTAGTTTCCGGGGCCCGGGGTGAAAGAATCGTTTTTCACTCGGATTTTTTGTCACTTATCACTCGTGTCACCTTGACTCTCAAATTTGCAAAAAAAAAAAAATTAATTATTTTTTTTTTAATTTTAATCTTAATTTTTTTATTTATTTTTCCTTATTTTCTTGTTCTAATGATTTATAGTGAGTGTTTGGTGTGTTAAAAACTGATCAAAACGCTGTTGCACGCAGAGCGAGCGAAGCGAGCGTTCATGTTTGGATACTAATTCCTCCATGTGCGATCCCTTAAGGTCGCCACTCATGAACGAGCACAACCACGACCAAACAAATATCATAGAACGGTGGAAATATGGGGAATTTTTTTCCACACGCTCTATGAAATTGATGGTTCGATGGAAGTTTGGTCGTGGTTGTGCTCGTCCATGGGTGGCGACCTTTAACAGGATTCCGACGCCTGCCATTCGAGGTGACGTATCGTCTTCATTTGCAGAGTAGAGCAGTACTGTTTGGGAGCCTTTTGATAAAGTCGATCCCGATCCAGGCCATCTTCTTTCGCTCAGTCCTAGTATGATGTTACATGCGATCATTTCCCGTTCGACTTCAGTGAGCCTCGCACTGTTGCACTCGCCCCACATCGTTCGAACGTTCCAAAAACCCATGGTTCAAGAATGGAAGGTTACGCAAAGAAGTGTGCAACTTTTTCACTCTCTCTGCGCATTACGTCACAGTTTCACTTTTTGAAAGCTTTCAATGAATTTGATATGAAATGACATACATTTTAAAAGAGAATTCGCTCACAAATCTTCAGCTTTAATCCGATTTTCATGAAATTTTGAAAATTGGACCTCCAATGCAAGGGGAGGTTAATGTCTACATAAAATTTCAAAAAACCACCCTCATCCCCCTTCCTGCTCTTAAAAGGAAATCTGCGAATTTATCTACAGTTTTATTCCAATCTTGATGAAATTTTGCATATGGGACATTTAAGGCAAGGGGAAGGTGACTGCTTACATTCGATTTTGGGAAACCACCCCCAACCCCGCAACCCTCTTTTCATCCTTAAAAGTAAATCTGCAAGTGTATCTACGGGTTTATTTCGATCTTGATGAACTTTGTAAATGAAACCTTCAAGACTAGGGGAAGGTGACTGTCTACATAGGTTTTTACAAACCGTCCGTACCCCTCTTTTCACCCTTTAAAGGAAATCTGCGAATTTATCTAGAGTTTTCTTCTGACCTTGATGAAATGTTGTGTGTTAGACCTCAAGGCTAGGTCAAAGTGGCTGCCTACATAGGATTTTGGAAAACTCCTCCTTCGCACCCCTAAAAGGAAATTTGCAATTTCATTTTCGGGTGAGAAGGGGTACTTTTTTAAATCTTTTGTACATTAACATTCACCTCCCCCTAGCCTTGAAAGATACAAAATTTCATCAAGATCGGAATAAAACTGTAGATAAATTCATAGATTTACTTTTAGGGAAGGGGAATGTGGGTATTTTTTTTTAAATCTTAAGTGAATATTAATCATCCCCTAATCTTGGAGGTCCAAAATACAAAATTTCGTCAAGATAAGAATAAAACAGTATACAAAAATGTAAATTTCTTTAAGGCGGGCTGGAAAGCGGGATAGGGGTGGATTTTCAAAATACCCTACAAAGAGTAACCGTCTCCTTGCTGTGGAAGCTCTAAATTAAAAATTTCATCAAAATCAATATAAAACTGTAGATTTGAAAGAAATTTTTCTTTTAAAAACGATGAAATCTCGTACAAAATGCACGCGCGCATATTAAAAAATGAAATTGTGACGTCATGAGCTTTTTCTCTTATTCGGTGGCTGAATAACGGACCTGCGCGTTGCGTAACCTTCTATTCTTGAATCATGCCAAAAACCGATCGTGGTCCGTTGTTTGTAGCCAAAAGTCGTTGCCGGTGAATCAGTCTGTGGGATCCGAGGCTCGTTTAATGTTTGGGGTGTAAATTTATTTCAGGTACGCAGGTTACAAGCCCACATACCCAATCTTAGGGGAAGGGTTGCTTCCTTAGGTATCCTAAGAGTCGCCGGGAGCTATTTTTTATATAGCGCAGAAGTAGCTTTAGTGGGCATGGAGATACCTGTGGGGACGAAGCCTAAAGGTCGCCACCCATTGACGAGCACAACCACGACCAAACTTCCATCGAACCATCAAATATCATAGAACGGTGGAAATAGGGGGAATTTTTTTTCCACACGTCCTATGAAATTGATGGTTCGATGGAAGTTTGGTCGTGGTTGTGCTCGTCAATGGGTGGCCACCTCAAGGTTGCATGATGACCGTGAATGTCGGGCCGTGCCATCTGGCGAAGGAAAAAGTCTCTCAACGAGCTATGTTGCGGCCTAT
Source organism: Chloromyia formosa (assembly GCA_964017055.1). NCBI lineage: Eukaryota > Metazoa > Arthropoda > Insecta > Diptera > Stratiomyidae > Chloromyia > Chloromyia formosa. The sequence continues at coordinate 21,738,362 of OZ024816.1, read as the reverse complement.
GCTTGCTGTAGCTCAGTTCGGGAGATGTGGGCGGGGGTTTCGCCGCTCGTTGCCTCTGTCATAGGCCTGGGGAAGACAACACAAACAGGGGAGGTAAAAGTAGGAAATAAAAAAAAGTAGTCGATAAGGATGGAATGGTTGGCGGACGGATCAGACGCCCACGCGGTCGCACCTGGGTCCGGGTGTAATGCGACCCTCGGCCTCTGGTTTCGTACCACCAACAGATCACTACTCATCAGGTGCTGCTTCGATCTGCCGGTGGAAGCAGCACTACCAGGCCATAATATGGTTCATTACAAGCTCTCCAATGGTGTTTTTAATTGCGCGTTCTTTTGATGATCTTTCTGCTGGGTGTGACATATTGGTGCTCTCACAACTATGTTGCAACTCCACCGTTCGCCTATTTCCTGAGACGCATTGGTGTTATTGGCCATTCAGGATGATCATCGTTATGTGCCTCTACCAAATGCTTTGCAGTGCAAAACTCGGTTGGCTTGGTTAGCCATTCCAGAGGGCACCCACGAGGAGGACTATGGAAGAGGTCCTTTGCCTCCCAAATCATTCCAACTATTAGAACAAGACAAATAATTTTATTCGCACAGAGTATACTTATCGCCATCTAAAATACATTGATTCGACTTTATTTGACAGCAGTGTAATGATTCGTGGATATTGGTGATGTTACGTCATTCGGTAAGTTGCAACATTGGTAATTTGTTGACCGAATTATAGTCACAGCCGAACAAATTCCAACGCCGGCATACCCAAATGAGGCGACGAGTGTCCACCCTGAGTGCTGACGTATAACCTGTGGATTATGCGAAACAACTCGCAGGAAGGCCAGTGCATATTATATTCATGCTATCACTCAGAAAACAAACTTGACACCGCTGGACTCCTACGTCATAACAATATGTAATATTACAAGCCTCCCTGCGAGTTGTTTCGCATAATCCACAGCATTAGAGGGCGCAATATTTTGTTAGGAGCCTTAGTTTCCTTGCAAACGACACAGGAGGTGACATGCTTATGGACATCCACAGCCATTTTAGGCCAATAGAAATGGACTTTCAGACGTTTTAGCAGATGTCATCTTCATTCCACACACTTGAATGGAATCGTAAACGTCGTGTTTGTCGTAAAACGTGCCATACACACACCGATCGATCGGCCGATCCGTCGCCCGATATCGATATCGGCCGACGGATCGGCCTGTGTATGTGTAAATCGCACCGATCGGCCGGTCAATTTTGATCTGCCGATATTTTAGTGCGATTTTCGTGCGATCCATCGGTGACGATTGATTGGATGGTGTATAAGATTATCGCAAGTGAATGTCAAATTACCAAATTATTAAATATGAAATTTGAAGGATTCTAATGATTTGCATGGCACTGCAATTGAAATATAAAATATGTGGTATATGAAAATACCACACACATCCAAATAGTTAGCAATAATTAATCTAGGTTGGATTGGGAGTGAATCATAACCTATTTTTTGAATTGTCATTCGTTATCGCATCGCACGAAAATCGTACAGTGTGTGTGCAGTGGAGATCGGCAGATATTTTGTGGAGACCCATCGGCTGATCGATCGGACGACGGATCGGATAATGTATGGCCGCTATAAAGCTGTGAACTTCTGTTATTTTACTGTGCAGATGACAAAAGTTTACCACGAAAACGACGTTTACGATATTTACTACAGGTAGCGTGAATCCCCCTATTATTTCATGATGCCCGGGGAACCCCGTACTACACGAAGTCCATGCACACACTTAGAGAGAAAAAAAAAACATTTTCATACACCACCTCAGATATGTACATACCCAAGTGCTTGCTCACGAGTACTTGGTGAGTGTTTTTCTTATCATTTCGGAGAAAAGCGAGTTTTGTTCAAGTTTTTTTATAATGTCCCCATCATACAATACATTGCCTGGTTGAATTATTAGTACATGAAAGTCGAAGCATTAGCTGGATTTAGAAGAAACTGAGCAAGTGATTATGATCAAATGATCATCGAATATTTCTGCTCACCGCTCACGCTCTTCTTCTTGACTTTCATATAAAGAGTATGTGACAACAAGAGTGGCGTTCAGCAAGCGCAGTCTGCACAGCCGACTAGTTGTGGAACTGCTCGTGAGCGGTTCCGATCACTCTTCTTCCCCTTCACAATTTTATATTGAGATTTTATATACTTTTTTTTTAAATTCCCCGTTCATTTCACCGTGAAAAAAAAATTCGTCGTGGAATATACGGAGAATTTAAAAAAAGTATAGGAAATCTCAATATAAAATTGTGAAAATATGTATGTATATTCACAATGTAGTTTATCGGATTGTCCATTTATTCCAATATAATCCCCGTATGAAAAAAATAATTTTCACAGATATTTTCAAGGAAAATCTTCTTTAATTTTCACGTTCACGATGAAGTGTTCAGAGCCCTTTAGATCAGTTTTTCGTGCGAAATCTCATTCAAAAACAGTCAAAAGTTTTGTTCACTGACAAGTTGCAACCCAGGTATATGAAGTCGTTCACGAACTCGATGTTGAGGTCCCCCTTATTGATGCTCCATTGTGCAGGTGTCCTTGTCGTCGATTGCATCATTATTTTAGTTTTACCCTCGTACCTAGCCCAACTTCTTTTGTAGCGGTGTCGTGCGTATGCAGAAGTTCTTCTTCGGTCAATCGTGGGGACATGATTTGATGTCGTCGGCGTAGGCTGTTAATTGTGTCGACTTGATGAGTAGCGTCTTGCTGTTGTCCATGTTCATGGCCCGAATAGCGTATTCCAGTGTTAAGGCTGGTATTCAGATCGCGTGAAATGGAAAAATTGACAGCAGCACTTTTCATCGGCGAAATGGCTCGTGGAAAAAAGTGCGTGGAACATATCATTTTTTCACTTTTCACCCGATCTGTGTACCGGTGAAATGAAATGTTAGCACCGCAAGAAACATTTACACCGATTACTTCGTTAACTAATCTAGCGCTCAACTATAAATAACACCGGGAAAACACAACACAACCTGAATGACACCGACAGAGACAGCTGAGCTGCCCGTGAAAATTTTTCTCGTACATTTGGCACGAGAAAAAATTTCATCTTCGTGAAATCCACAAACTTGACTTTTCACTTCAAGGTAGTACACAGATCGCGTGGAATGAAATATAGGTTCCACACAATTTCACGTCTGTTTTCATCGGGGAAAAATTGTGCGATTTTGTATGGGATTTCACGGCACTTTTCATTCCACGCGATCTGAGTACCGTCCTTGATGAGGTTGAAGAGCGTCGGTGCGAGTCCATCGCCCTGTTTCAGTCCAGTGCGTGTTTCAAATATATCAGTAGTCTATTATGGATCCTGACCTGTGAGACGGAGTTGGTCATCGTCATCTTTGTCAGTCGCACTAATTTTGCCGGTATACCAAATTGCAGCAGTTGTACAGTACTCCACGATCAATACTGTCGAATGCCTGCTTAAAGTCGACAAAGATTTGGTATACGTCTCGTCTACGTTGTATTCCCAGCACTTCTGGAGTATCAGTTTGACCGTAAAGAGCTGAGCGGTTGTGGAGCGACCAGGTCTGAAACCGCTATGATTCGTTCTGCGTACAGTTTTATTCTATTTTCGAGAATTTTCGTTAAAGTTTTATAAGACGTACAGACTAGTGATATGCCCCTGTAATTCTCACACCGCAGTTAATCTCCCTTTTTTTGTGGATTGGACAGATGATGCTTCTGCGCCAATTGTCTGGGACCACCTCGTCTTCCCAAGCTCTTCAAAATAAGAGGCCCATCGTTTGTTAATGCCATCGGTGTCGCTGATGATGTTTCCATCCTTTATCTTACAGAGATAAGTTCTGGGTTGATAGCCGTTCTTAATTGTATTTACTAATTTGTACTGGTCTGGTGTTCCTATTAGCTATAAGTTTTCGTTAATATTCAGTAACAGCTCGTCAAAGTATTTACGATTCTTACGTCTAGTTATTCTATTCGATATTCGCCGTAGCTCGTCATATTTTTCTCTTTTGGCTCTGGTTGCTCGTTGAATCCATTGTCTATAGGCCTCGTTTTTCGCGTCAAGTAAATTTTTGCATTCTTCATCGAACCAGTCATTTCGCGCTCGCCGGGCTTTATATCCTACGACCTCTGCGACCTCTTTGACGGTACCCTTGAGTTCTTCCCCGAACCCATGGACGCATGTGTTGCTGATGTTGTGTAGCATAAGGTAATAGTTTTTCCTCAAGGGCGGCGGTATATGCCACCGCCGTAGTATCGCTCAGAAGCTTATCAACTGCAACGATTTTGGGAGAGCTGGATTTCGATTGGTACACTGAGGAAATTCTACATCTGTAGGTCGTCTTCACTAAGTGATGATCTGAGTCGCAGTTTGCTCCTCGATAGGAGCGGATATCTATCACACTAGACGCCCATCTCTTGCAAATGAGCTTACGACCAGATTCCTACTGCAGGCGAAGTCGATAAGTCGCTGGCCGTTGTTGTTAGATTTTTTGTGGAGACTGTGGCCTCCAGTGGTCCCCCGGTGTCAACTTTCATTTCCGACTTTCGCCTTAAAGCCTCTCAGCAGCAGTTTGACGTCGTTTTTTGGAAGTGAGCTCTCAAGGCGGGCGTAGAATTCGTCTCTTACTGCGTCTTCCTTAACTTCAGTGGGGGAGTGCACATTAGTGAGCCAGAGGTTGGAGAATCGAGTCTTAATTCGAATCGCACACAGCCGTTCATTTATGGGTTTAAAGTCAGTAATGTGCGGCTTGAAGTGATTCTTCACTATAAATGCTAGTCCAAACTCCTTGTGGCCCGATGGTTTGCCACTTCTAAAAATTGTGTGCGATTTCTTGTCATTGATCTCGCTGCCAAGCCAATTTGTTTCCTGGACTGCAGTAATGATCAGTTTGTACTTTTCGACCTGTTGAAGGAGGGCCATTTCCGGCTCCGGTTTGTTCAGGGAGCGTACATTTCAGGGTCCGAAAGAATAATCCGTTAGTCGTTTGCGTGGTCGTCGTTGTTGATCCGTCCAGTCTGAGGCTTTTGTTCCAGGTTTCTTTACGTGGAGTGATTTTTACAAGGACGAGTTGTCAGCACATCGCTCAACCCCATTCAGGGGGTGGCCTCGGAGATAGCTGCTTCAGATGGTTTAATGAACGTGCTGTAGTTCACACAACTACATATGTTGCAGGTCCAACTACACAAATCATTCCATCCTACTAAACCTGAGACGCTTAGGTGTTGGTCAGCCATTTAGGCAACAGCTACATATTTGCCTTTTTCCAGACTGTCATATCGCTAAGACTTGGCCGTCAACGGTTTGACACACTGCCGTTACCAGGGCGCGTCCACGTGGAGGACTATGGGAAAGGTCTTTTGCCCCCACATCATTATGAGCAATTTTTACGCGAAAGCAATTACTTTGCACTTTATTTCGATTGAAACCCGGTCTTTTGAGTAGAAAGGTAGTTCACGTGTCGTGTAGAGCGCCGCGATAATGTGCTGTGTGCAAGTCTACACTGTCACTTTTTCGTGGGAGAGACATGTGCAACATTTTCGAACGAAGAGGCTAGTACCAAAAGTACCACTAATTGTAAGAAGTAAGAAATAATTTGGATAGTTTCGTGTTTTGCAAGATTATGGTATCCGAACAGTGTATACAGCTCAGTGTACTTATCGTTCTTATCTCAAGAAACGTATTCGCTTCATATACACATTTTATTTATAGAGCACGCTTATTTCTATTTGATTATTGCAATTCAGTCTTTATTTAACTTTGCTGGGAGTCAATACTTTGTTCGCGGATATGAAATGAACGTTGCTTGGCTCTTTTTATCAAGTTTACTCTTAAATGTATCCGCCTCGTGTGCATCTGCTGTTCCAACCATAATCTGGTGGACTCCAATAACAAATCAATACAACAATATGAAAATATGTGGATCTCGAAAGTGCTTCTTCACGGATCGACGAGATACAGTGAATAATTCTGAAACCAAGGTGACGTATGAATAAAAAACAAGCTAGCCTTTAGCTAGCTTGCCGAAAGTTGGTTCCGACATATTTCCAGGGTGTAATAGAAAGAAGGCTTTGTACAAAATTTCAGCTCGATAGTGAATAATTTCATTTATTATATTCGAATATACCAGTGAATAACAATCAACTTATCGATAGCTTTAAAACTGAGGGACTAGTTTACATAGAACCGGACGGACAGACGGACAAAGCTTAATCGACTCGTCTCATCATACTGACCAAGAATATATATAGTTTATATGGTCGGAGATGCTTCCTTCTCTGCGTTGCAAACTTCATGACAAAGTTAATAGTTATACCCTATCACATCCGTGAAGGGTATAAAAAGTAAATTAAATTTTGGGCGGAGATCTTTTCAGTTTGGTTATCGTATTCGAGTAACTAGTGCTTATACTCGTAATTGGGTTGTGTCACTGAATTCAGATTCTAAAATCTAAGTTTACTTACTTCGGTACTTCCCCTATATCTAAAATTAGGCGAGAAACATGTTGCGAGCGATTGGCACTGACGGCAGAGTTTTAACTATAAGCACGGCCGCACGTTGCATCGTAGGCAGGGCAGCCCGCGCAGCGTGCACATGGCATTGTTGTTGTAACTGGTGTCAAAATCACATTTATCAACAACAATGCCATGTGCCTACGTCGCAAGATGCGGCCGGCCTAATTGTAATAAAATACCGTCATCTTGCATTTCAGTTTCTGCGACATTTCTAGCTCACCGGGTGATGCGTATAGTGGTTCGCGTCTTTCACCAGTAGTGGGTTTCAATTTGGGACTATTTTGCACTCTCCTTCCGTGGGCGCCGCTGCTGCCATCTAAATATACAGGCACTGCCATCTAAAGATACAGCCCGGCTATCAGCTGATCGCTGGCGAAGACCACTGCCTAACGTCTGATGCCTGCTACAGACAATGATCCATCGCGATGGTGAGCTTGAAGGCCGCCACCACACACCAAATGTCAATTCAAATATTATCCGTCCACACAATGGTCTTCGATGGACCATCAAGAAATTGCGCATAGTGGGTGGGCCATTTAAATTGAAAGCTGTCGCTCTGTGTGTCACGGCAGTTATATTTAAACGGATCGCAGACGACGGTGATAGTAGCATTGCGAGAATTGTGTAATAGCCTGTCAACTTAAATCATCTGTTCGTACTCGATGGGCCATCACGTGGAGGAAAATGGCTCTCGAACCCATTTGTGGCCACCCCATGGCCCATCGCTTTTAACAGTAATGACGGCTACGCGCCATTGACCACTGAACGCCATCCGCCCGTCCATACAATGGTGATGGCTTCAAATAGCCGGGGATGGTCCATTGTCTGTAGCAGGGTTGACACAATTCCAATTGTAAACATCGTGACGGGGACAATGTAGTGAGTGTGTAGTACTACTGCATTACCACTACCTAACTTTGTACTCGTATTCTCAATGAGGTGGCAACGAAGGCAGCTTTCCAATGTGTGCAGGCGAGATGCATTCTACAGCTTGGCCTGCATATTAAGATGGCAGATATAACTAGTATAAGACGCGTTTTTTTAAAAGCCATGCAGAGTAGAGCAGGTTAACACCACGCAATTACACTAACAACTTTATCTGAGCTGCTCCGGATAAAGGGTTAGTGCAAGGATGCTGCTCTGCTAGTACTTCCACGTTTGAAATGTAGACGGCGCAGATGCCGAAGTTTTCGGGCAGTTTACAGTTTGGGAAGCACTCGAAATTCATTTACTGTCAATAAAATGTTCGTTTTTTGTAAACATATGGATAAGTAAACATACAAAATGATTTTTCTGTCTAAAAGAAATTGGTCCGAATGTATATGTACTAAAGATTTAAGTTTCCTGTTGAAATTGCTAAACTAAACCAACACACACTCCCAGTAAAGACATGCTCTGTTTTCGTATTCGCTACTCTGATCTGGGGGTTCTTTTTGCCGCTTATCCTGCTCTACTCGGTACAACAAAAAAACGGTACCTAATTGTTTTTGGCATTTATTGTAGTATATACATTTTGGCTAGCAAAAAATATTGTTATCTGAATATTTTCAACACTTTTTCTTGTTCTTTAATATTAACAGGTCATCCTATTTTACGGATCTAATCTCGAATATTACGATTTGCCGCTACCTCGTCAGAAACATCACATTTGGGGCCTATTGCATGAGGAATCACCAAAGAATGTTCCGTACTTGCAGAATAAGGAAGTTTTGAAATATTTCAACTATACGTCAACATTTAGTCGCTACAGTGATCTACCGCTGACATTAGAATATTTGAAAAGTTTAGATTCGTTGACAACTACAAAATATTTTTTATCTGTTGAACGAAAGAATGAAATCAAGACGGAACAAAATTTGGCATCTATCGTTTATTTACAATCACATTGCGATGCACCGTCGGGAAGAGACGAGTACATAAAGGAGTTGATGAAATTTGTCAAAATAGATTCCTACGGACAATGTTTGAACAACAAAAAGCTGCCAAAATCGTAAGTATTAAGAGGGTGAGTTTCATGACGATGACTTATATGCATGTAACTCAACTAGGGAAAGTAGTTCACTCAATTACTAATTCAGTTAAATTTGAAGCATTTTTGGATTTCCATAACTTCAAATTATTAAATTTGGTCTCTGTTGTTGTAGTTACATACATGCGTCGACCGCTTTTTGCCGTTCCGCTTTTCGCCGCTTTCCAATTCCTGCAATATTCACCCATTCCATTCATTTTATCAACTGTTTCGATAACTATTCTCTATCTTATATCCTCTATTCCTGTATGTACAAGTGCGTAATTAAAAAGTGTAGTATTCACAAGTAAGTTTTTGTTAATTTTTGTTTTCTGGATTTGTTTAATCATTTGTGTTGTTAACCTTTCATACTCTTGAAAAAATGATATAAACGTGTATTTTATGTTTCAAGGCAGTCAAAATCCATTCACAAGCTGAAAAAAGTTACGTTCCGCTTTTCGCCATTGCTCCAATCCCTAATAGCCCCAATATACGATGCAATCCATCGTCAGATCAATCTGACGATGGATCGCCACAAAATATCTGACGATCTCCGCTGCACACACACTGTACGATTTTCGTGCGATGCGATAACGAATGACAATTCAAAAAATAGGTTATGGTTCACTCCCAATCCAACCTGTATTAATTTTTGTTAACTATTTGGATTTGTGTGGCATTTTCACATGCTACATATTAGATATTTCCATGCAGAGCCATTTAAAATCATTAGAATCCTTCAAATTCAAAGTTGAATAATTTGAAAATTTAACATTTACTTGTGATAATCACATACACCATCCAATCGATCGTCAGACCGACGGATTGCAGTAAAATCGCACCAAAAAATCGGCAGATAAAATTTGATCGTCAGATCGGTGAAATCGTCAACGATAGTCACATACACTGTGCAATCGATCTGACGATCAAAATACCATCAGATCGATCTGACGACGGATTGGATCGTATATGGGAGCTATAACATGGCGAATAAGCGGGGGACGCCTATATATAGAAAACGATTTAAAGATAAAGATTAATTTTTTTTATGTGTTATTTGGAAAGGGATGGACGTTAGAATCAAGTGCACTTAACTATGAAAATCACTGACTTAACCTAAATTTATCCAACGACGTTTGCTCACATAACGGTTCCGGGCAAATAGTACAGACTCCACAAGAGTGATCACTCCATAGAATATACGCCTCTGCCAGTAGATTTGTATGTATTGGCAAATAGATATAGACTACACAAGAGTGCTGACTCCATACAACTTAGCCTCCGCCGGTAGATTTGTATGTATCGATTCTCTTGTGTATCTCTCTTGTGTAGTCTATAAGGAGGAATACCCCATCGGAGAACTCCAAAAAGAGTTCTCTCTGTTTCTACCACCATAAATTCGGCTCTTCTGCTCATCATTGCCAACAGCCGTATTCTTGGCGATCGACGTCGGACAACCAACAAAAAAAATAGACACTGTCCCTGGTGGTGGACAGCGTGTCACATCGAAACCGCCTACACATTTTTGATTCAGCCACCGGTTTAAATTTCCGCATCGATACTTTCAATTTCTCCATCCATACTGGGGTAGGCGTATCGGTGATTCCCCGTACACCCACGATCATTGCGTGAATGCAGCCCGAAATCGTAGAAACTTTATGCTGCAAAGCGCTTGTTCGAGAAATTTTAAAACTACATTTCGGTCTTCGCTGCACTTTCAACTGGCAGTTTTATACAGCCGAAGTCTCTCGTCCAATTATTGGTGCGGATTTTCTAAAGCACTTCGGTTTTCTGGTGGACTTTTAAAACCGCCTCATCGTTCATCCGGAAACACATTGCACATCCAAAGATTCCTCAGTGCTGTCACCTATATTTAGGCGTTTCAACGGTGTGAAGTTCAGACTGTTTCCACGATTTCGTCGAGTAGTTTCCTAGCATCACCATTCCAATAGCACTTACAGATCCTCGTAGCTACTTTAGTCATTTCATCGAGACCTCAGGACCCCCCGTACCCGAAAAACCTAGGCGTCTTTCTCCTAAGAAGCTGGCAATTGCGAAAGTAAAGTTTGAGTTCATGATGAAAAAAGGGTACTGCCGCCCCTCCAAAAGTTTGTATGGAAGCCTTCTGCATCTATTCCTAAGTAGAATGGCGCCTGCAGACCAGGCGGAGACTAGCGGAGGCTAACCGCTGCTGCCAAGCTTGACCGATACCCTACACCCCATATTCAGGACATCACCGGACGGGACTCGCTGGAAAAACTACATATTTTATCGAAAATTGACCTCTTTCGCGCATTTCATGAAATTCGAATTGCCGAGTCCGACATCCCGCAGATTGCTGTTGTCACACCTTTCGGGCTCTTCAAATTTACAGTCAAGACCTTTGGGCTACCAAACACCGCTCAATTCTTTCAGAGATTCATGAATGAGGTGCTGCGTGGATTGAACTTTTGTGTGTGTTATATTGACGACATTCTGGTTGCTTCTGGAGGTCCTGAGGAGAATATTCAACAACTGCGTTTTGTTTTTTTAGCGGTTACAACAACGGCGTAGTTTTTAACGTCAATAAATGCATTTTTGGCGCCGATGAGGTCGAGTACCTTGGACATAAAATCACTAAACATGGAATTTCTCCATCAGTCTCCTGTGTTGAAGCAATTTGAAACTTTAAACGTCCTACTACCGTAAGGAACTGCGATGGTTCTTGGGAACGTTAAATTTCTATCGGCGATTAATTCCCAATGCCGCTGACCGCCATCCACTAGGCTCCCTTGAACGATCTACTGTGTCACGCCAACAACAAAATCATCGAATGGACTGTTGATGCTGATTAACCATTTTGATTGCACAAGCAACACTCTTGGTTTATTTTCAACCTGGCTCACCATTAGCCCTCGTTACGGACGCTTCATGTGTCGAGATTGAAGCCGTGCTAGAGCAGAAGAAACATGGACGTTGGTTGCCTCTAGCTTACTGCCAACGGAAGCTATCGAAAACCGAACAACGTTATAGCTTTTATGACCGTGAGTTGTTCGCTATCTATCGCGGTATTTGGCACTTTCGTCATATTTTGGAAGGAATGGACTTCGGGATAAAAACTGATCTATTCCTTTGATCAAAGATCCGACAAGGCGTCGCATACGCAGCGTAGATAACTGTCATTTATCTCGCAGCTCTCAACCCGAGTTCTACACATCTCAGGCGAGTCAAAAACCGTCGCGGATTTATTATCGAGAATCGAATCGGTATCGCTACCATCAAATATCGATTCGCAACTTTTTTTTCTCAGACTGGTGAGGAATCGGGATGACAATGAAGACTAAAGGGACTGCTCATTCAGCTTTTCTTTATGTAGAGAGGCCTTCAATAACACATTGTTCACTGCATGCAGTGAATTGTGCGAGGGTTCACGAGCAAGAGTTGTATGCCTTCTCTTATGGTGCTCTTGACGTAGGGCTTCTCGGATCAGGGCTATGTCGATGACTTGGTGGTATTAGTTAAAAGAAAACTCGAGAAGGTTCTACCAGACATCCTTGAATCAGCTCTATACGTTGTACAAGAATGGTGTAATGACAATGGACTTCCGAGTGAACTCATCTAAGAAGAAATCACATGACACACATGACCGCACCGAACCACGATCGAACTTCCATCGAACCATCAAATATCATATAGCCGCCATACATTATCCGATCCGTCGGCCGATGGATCGCCACAAAATGTCAGTTGATCAAAAATTATACGGAACTGTCAAAAAAACCGTCAATGATAAGCACATACACAGGCCGATCCATCGGCCGATATCGATGTCGGGCGACGGATCGGCCGATCGATCGGTGTGTAATGAACCACCTGTAATGAACCATATTATGGTCTGGTAGTGCTGTTCCCACCAGCAGATCGAAGCAGCACCTGATGAGTAGTGATCTGTTGGTCGTACGAAACCAGAGGCCGAGGGTCCCATTACACCCGGACCCAGGTGCGACCGCGTGGGCGTCTGATCCGTCTGCCAACCATTCCATCCTTAACGACTATTTTTTTTTATTCCCCATTTTTACCTCCCCTGTTTGTGTTGTCTTCCCCAGGCCTATGAGTTTTTGTTAATACGTAAAGGACAGGGGCTATGAGCGGCGAAAACCCCGCCCAAATCTCCCGAACTGAGCTACAGCAAGCATAGGCCGTTGCTTAGCTCGTTGAGGGGCCTTTTTCTTCGCCAGATGGCACGGACCTTCACGGTCATTATGCTACCTTAGGCTCCGTCCCCACAGGCATCTTCGGATGCTCACCAGACCTTCCGTTACAGGTGTGTGTATGGCACGTTATAGAACGGTGGAAACGATGAGATTTTTTTTCTATTGAGTTTGACGTGGTTCGATGCATGCTCGCGACCAAAATGGCTGTCGTGTGTGGCGATCTTTAGACAGATGCCCCTAAATGTATAACTCTCTCTTACCCATAGGAAATCACCGGTCCCTTGGCAATCAATGAATATTGCTAAATCAAAGCACAGTCAAAGAGGACAATAATATCGAAGATTATATGAAGCTGTCAAGAACTACATCAATTGGGCTCCTTTACTAGGCTATTGCTATTCTGAGTCCCTGACATCAATGGCAATGAATAGGCGGCGTACTGGCCAGAACAGCTTCGGCTATCAAGAAAATTATAAGATGTTAGGCATGCAGTGAAGCTACTGCCAATTGGGATAACCACCCAAGGTTGAGGCAAAGCTAAGCTATTCATCTCAGGTTACTCGCATAGCAGATCGATTGACCTGCTAAGGATGAACCGGAATAGGGTCAGCACCATCTGTGGTCTGTTAACTGGAAACTTATGCCCACGAGACCACCTAAGAATCATGGAAATTGTATCGTACTAGAGCTTTCGTTTCTACGGATAACATAACGAGACGTCTCGACTCTTAATTTATGCAAATGTGAAGCTTTGGGCCGGCGATGCAGAGATTGATTTAGAGTCGCCTTTCCGGAGGCTGACGACATTGCCTCGGTTTTGCCGTATCTCCGCAGCCAATTTATCAGCTCGATCAAGCTTGAGAGACAGGTTTAGGCCTGGTAAGAGATTAAAGGCTATATTAAAATAGGCCTCTCGGCCTCAGTGTTCTGAACACTCCGAAGTCCAACGCCCACTTAACAATTTAATCTAACCTATTCTAATGTGAACATAACCTAAAAAAAATATCATGATCAAATAGCACATTACCACATTAACATAAACATGTTCATCGTTAAGCACTTAAAGTTCGTTAAACAATTTGGCTTTAATAGTAATAATAATAATTTAAAAAATATTTGCAGGCTCACGGATGATTATTTGCAGACCATTGAATCCGATGAACTGTTAAATTTTCTCGGCGCCTATAAATTTCAGATAGCCTTCGAGAATGCCGTCTGTAACGATTATATAACAGAGAAATTTTGGCGCCCATTGATTTCAGGATCAATACCAATTTACTTTGGCTCGCAGTTAATAGAGGTAGGGCAGTATTATAATTTCTTGATTTTTCGAATTTCTATTTTAACGATATTGAAACGCAAATCGGAATTTCGGTAAAAAGATAATTCAACGTTCAATAGGGGTTTTACACATGCCGTAAATTGGCTCTTGTTCGCGTATTTTGTATCAAGGGATTACGTCTTTTATTTATGCCAAGGCGGAACTGTGCCTGCTTGATGGATCATCAGTTTATCGATAATTTGAAACATTGCTAGTTGACCAGCCAGGCGACCTAACGTGGTTTCCGTGTTTCACCAATAATGGGGTTTTGTGATGATTTCGCACTCCTCTTGCGTGGGCCTTGCTCACGACGCGAACTTCGCGCCTTAAGGAGTTGCCACCCTCAGTATTAAACCCTAGAATGCTCGCTTCGCTGGCGTAGTGTATACGGCGGTAAAACTACTATTAGCCAAGGCGCGAATTACGATGTGTCGCCCGTTGAAATAGGAATATACCGATCATTTTTAAGGTTATCATATCAAGAAGTTGTGTCGATTGTGTTATACCAGTTTTCACAATTTCTGATTAAAGTTTATATTATAGATAAACACTTAACGACACCCATCCTCCAGTTAAAAATTGATCGGACAAAAATTCCAAATAAGTGATACGGGCTGCTGAGATTTTGACAGCTAAAACTGTTTACGTTTGCATATTCAAATGAGACTTAATTGTCTCATTTGGTAATAAAGAACAGAATTCTGGAAATTCATTCGACGAAAGAGGATTTGAAACCAACTCGGCCGCAAATTAATGCTGAGAGACGGTACAGACGTGGAATAGAATAGAACAGGCGGCAAACGTAAATACTTTGACGAGCATTTGCTGAATATTAACAAAAACTTAGCTAATAGGAACACCAGACAAGCGTACAAATTAGTAAATACAATTAAGAACGGCTATCAACCCAGGACTAGCCTTTGTAAGGAGAAGGATAGAAACATCACCAGCGACACCGATGGCATCAACAAACGATGGGCTTCTTATATTGAAGAGCTTGTAAACCTACCATCTAACATCCCCACACAAGAAGCTTTCGACGACATTGTTGATCTAGGCCCATCCAAACAAACCCCCGACAGTAGAAGAAGTTGATCTCGCGTTGCGGTCACTAAAACGAGAAAAAGTGCCGGGCGCTGACGAGATTCCAGCTGAACTCTTAAAATTCGGCGGAACAGGTCTAGCTAGTGCCATACATCAATTACTCCTGCGAGTATGGGAGGACGAGGTGACCCCAGACGAAACGACGTCAACGAAACTGACGAAATCAAGCGACGGATATAGTTAGTTAGTTAGCTCCCCCATAATGAAATAGAAGCATGTGCGCAGAAACACGAAGCTCCGCGTGTACAAAACCATTATACGACCAGTGCCATGCTGTGGCTGCGAAGCATGGACCCTAACTTAGGCCTCCGGAAACATGTTAGCCACATTTGAACGTAAGGTTCTGCCTGCATCGAATTTTCGAGGCCGTTTGCGATCGAGATGGATGCATCCGGTATAACCGTGAGTTGTATGAACTGTACAATGAGCTGGAAGTTTCGAAAATTGTCAAACTACAACGTCTTTAATGGGCAGGGCATGCACAACGAATGGACGATGATCGCATGCCAAAGAGAGTAGTCAATGGAGAACGAATCGACGGAGCGAGACTGCGAAGCCGACCGAGAGCTCAGTATATGCCGACACCGAGCAGCTTCCAAAATTGGAGGACGCTCTCACGTGACCGAAATAATTGCATTACTCGCAATGAATTTCGAATATTTCAACCTACGAATTCACCATCATGCCTAGTACTAACCTTTTCTTTTCGTGCGAAATTTCATACAAATACTGTAACAGGACGAAGCTTTTGACAGTATTTGTATGAAATTTCGGTTAAAAAGAAAAGGTTAATATTAGGCATAAGAACTGACTTCATACACCGACGAGATCCAATATGAGAGCTTAATCTCGCTGGATTTAAGACCAGTGAGTCGTTTTGCACTGGAATTGATCCAATACCGGGTGAAACGAATGCCTCTAATTAGAAAATAAAAATAATTTATTGGTAAACTGATTCTTCTCCTTAAAACTCGGCCTGTATTAGTATAACGTTTTCAGTATTTCTACTCTTTCTCCACAGGACTGGCTGCCAAACAACAAATCTGTGATCCTGATCAAGGACTTTCCCAGTCCCAGCGCTCTTGCTGAGTTCATACAGCGATTGGATACGAACGACCACGACTATAACGAATATTTAAGTCACAAAATATTGGGCAGTCGCGGTATCACCAATCGTCTCTTATTGGATAAGACCAATGAATGGACCCGACGACGGAGTGGCGAAAGCATTTTCAGTGATTTCGAGTGCTTTGTTTGTGAAGAACTGCACAAGGACAATGCTGCCAAGTCCAGATATGCTGATCAGAAACATTATGAGTGTGGCGATCAGTTGGTCTTACCTCCAATGATGTTCGACGCAAAAGATTTCGATTGGAATAGCATAATGGAAAGTGGAAGAATAACAGCTAGGGTTTTGGACAATCTATTGATGGCGAACAAACAAATAACTACCGCGGAGTTTAAAAAAATGTTTGATGTAGAAGCCGAAAAAGTATATGGCCGTTTTATAGCGTTGATGGAGTATACTGAAATGGAAACAAAAGTTGAGCGCTGTAATGATGGGCTTTCGTACTTTTCCCTGATTGTGGTTGGTTTTGTATTTTGTATAATTTTTGTTTTGTCATTTCGTAAATTATTTCGAAGACTATTCAGATCTCACCGTGCTTTATTATCGTTCAATAAATCGTTATAAGGATACTCTGTTTACTATTGTTTTTAATTACCGTTCCTTTTAACTAATGTTACCAAAAAAAAAAGCTTTTGTTGAAAATGTATCTCTCAAGTGTTTGGCTTAGAAAGGTTTTACTGTATCTACCAAAAATATTCATTTCTAAATAAAAGAAACGAGCACGCGTCAGTTTCTGTCCGCTACAAACTCCAGATTGCTGAGAAGGCTTCTCTTGTCTATCGAACTTTTTAAATTCCCGCGACATTGCGAAAGTGAACCTCAAGCTTAAATTACAGTGATAACTTCAAGATTTTTTTTGGTTGGATAGAGCTAATATGTATACGCGCGCGTTTTCATGCAGCCGCACTTAAACCGATGACAGATTCCATTTGCGTTTTTCTATGGACGATCGGGGATTGTGACAATATAGTAGTGTACGTATAAAAAAAACACTTGTAGTGTGCAGTTGACTGAGACCCAAAAAAACCTCCTTCCTCTCTCACGGCTTTAAAAAAAAAACTCCCCCGGCCGTACATTGTGTCGTAGGCAGGGTAGCGCGCACATGGCATTGTTGTTGTGACAAGTGTCAAATTCATATTTTACAACAACAATACCATGTGCGCGCTGCGCGGGTTGCCCTACTACTACTTTAAACCCTAGTGGGCAGTGGCGCAAAGCCGGGGGGGGGGGGGGGGGGGCTAAGCTAAAGTCTCTCCCAGGGACAAAGAAATGTATATACGAGTATATAAAACAAATTTTGTAGGTCAGATATTTTTTTGCACCTTAATGTTTTTTGTCAACATAAAAACATATTGACTAGGAATCCCCTTTTAATATAACAACTCACTTTTTTCGCTATTATGGATTGACATCTCGTATCTCCTAAAGTATGTTATTCTTAAGTACCTACACTAAATTGGCTTAAATTTAATAGCCAAATGAACGTTTAGAACTACTTGATTAATGGCTTTAAAAAATTGCGGAATGAACATTTTCGACACACTGATGAAGACAAACTGCGTTATTTCGGGTTTCCAACGTCAACGTTTTTGTTGGCAAACCTCGGATTCGTATTCAGCACCTTTCCATCTATGCCTGTTTTTCATCCCCGCGTTCTTAGACAAGTTGGTCATGTCGTTATTTTGAGTTTTGTTAATAGAACAGTTAGTGATAAAGATAAATTAAGAATTGTTTGGGTTTCAAAAGTTAGGCTACTTTCACAGTCCAGTCGGTGAGTCCGTAATGCTTTTACCATAGTCCCGAGCTCACCTGTACTTTTAGTTAAATCAGAGCTTCCACGTAGAGGAGCTCATGAGTCGCTCACCTGCTTGTGGACTCATCGGCTCACCAGTACATTATTTTTTGCTAGAATTTGAATTGACGGCGAGCATCCAAAGTTCGGTCCAAAGGCGTTGAAATCGTAAAAAATGGGTGCATCCTTTGGTGATAGATAAGAAACAAATTTTAAGTGTATAATTTTTACATTTTATTGAGTTCCAAGTGAAGTCCAGACTGAAATCATCCATCAATATACTAGCGTGAATGGAAAGCTGTTGCGAAAAAAGATTTCATTATGTTTCCTGCTGGACTCGTCGACTCATGAATTTAATATGGACTCAAATAGAGATTTTCAGTTAGTGCGTCGATGAGCTCTAACCACAGTCAGATTATGTGAAAGCCTTCATTTAATCCATGAGCTGATTAGCCAGTGAGTCGATGTGCTGATAAGCTTGTGAGCGGCCGATCGTCTGAAATCAGCCTAACGCATATTTTTCAATTTTACGTTATTGGAAAGTAGACGGGCAAATTAAATTCTCGGTTGGTCAGCATATTATTTAGTATTAATATAGTATCCGTTGAGGACGCGCTCGGTAGCCATGTTCGGTTGGTCACCGCTTTATGATTTAGAGAATGGAGATTCGATATTAATTTAAAAGAAGAAAAGAAAAAGTTTCCCTTATACTGTAGATTATTTATTTTGTAAAGCGCAAACACGTGTTTCGGGAACAACTTGTGCCCTTCTTCAGTGCCTGATTTATACTAAATTCTTACACGGCTAAACATACATTATATTATTCTTATTTTATATTATTTTCAACTATGTATTTCATTATTCAAGTTGTTCCCGAAACACGTGTTTGCGCTTTACAAAATAAATAATCTACAGTATAAGGGAAACTTTTTCTTTTCTTCTTTTAAATTAATATTGACCGACTGTAGAAAACAAAGGAACTAATACGAAACTATTTATTGGAGATTCGATATTCGGCGCGAACAAAAACTGTCAGTATGTACTAATAGAACTCCCACTGCACTCCGATCTTGTCAGTGGCTGGGCAATAAGGCGCAACTCCCAAACGACTTACCCAGCGCCTTACATTCCTTTACCAGAGATCGACGCCATGTAACCATTTTCGACTGCATATCAATTCGTTGATTGGCATTTGACCGGTACGTCTACTTAGCTCTTCATTTGATATTGTTTCGGACCAGAAAATTCTTTGAATTCGACAAAGACATGAATTGACGAAACTTGCTGCTTTCTGGTAACTCTTACAGAAACTTTCCATGTGCTGCCCCCATAAAAAAATGCACTGACAATACCAGGGAGCGAAACAACTTGATTTTAATGCTGAGATAACTGCTCTGTCAGATTTTGGTCAGCATGCCGGATGCGCGTTTAGCCTGGTTGATACGACGAGCGATGTCCTGCTGCGTGCTTTTTCGGAATGGCGGGCTAAGAACCTTAGTCTTGTTGGTATTAAGTTTTAGCCCTACCTTGCTTGCCTCCTTCTCGAGATCTAATGCCATTGCGGACAGATCCATGATTTTGTGGGAGAGTAGGCATATGTCGTCATCGTAGTCAAGATGTTGTAGATAAGATACTGGGGCTGCAAAACATCACCGATTACTATGAGGAATAGGATCGGTGAGAATATGTACCCCTGCTGAACTCCACTGCGAATTTCAAAGTCCCCCGACACCTTACCTTTATGCAGAACGCAACCTTTCGCGCCGTCATAGGTTGCCTTTACAATAGCCATAAGCTTCTCAGGGATGCCACTCCTGCGCAAGGCCGCCCATATAGATTCCCGATTGACATCATCGAAAGCCTTCTCGAAATCGATGAAAAGCAAGTGAAGCGGAGAATCGTACTCACCGCATTGCTCGATGATGATTCGCAAGGTGTTAATCGATCGGATCGGATCGAAGGCGAGGCTGCTATTCATCAATTGAGCCCTGCCTACGATGCAATGTGCGGCCGACCTTACATCCGCTCCCTATTTTATCTCAAACGACAATGCCCGCGTTCTGTGACGTTTTCTGACAAAACGTCCACTGCGCGAAACAAAATGGGGGCCGTCAAAAAAGGTTACATTCGTTTCGCCCACATAGTCGTTCTAATCTGACACACATCTAACATTGCTGAATTTTAAAAATAAGCCACAAGCACATTTGTTCTGAATTGTGTCAAAATAAATATTCTTGGGAAATCCATTGTACTCAATTGCCCTCTAACCCCATGTGGGGCAGCGCTTCAACTGTTCCATGCGGCCCAGTTGACGTTTCGTTGGCATAAAATGGATTCAAAATCCATTGTGACACATGCAGAAAAGATGTGTGCGAAATTTGGTTCATTAAAAATACCATGTACACGCTAATTCGGGACATAAGGGAGGGAACAAAAGGAAATCATGCCGAAGTGTAAAATGCCCTATATACAAAAAGTAGTCGGGAAAATTCTCCCCATTTCCCTATTTTCTCGCACGTTTCTATGAAAGGGAAATAGTTCGGTTCGGTAGTGAGTGTGGACCTTTAAGGTACCGACTGAAAAAATTCTACCATGTTTGTCAATGGATTAAAATGACTGGGTCACCTATTTCCAATATTAATAATTTCAAATCTGGTTAAATTGCTGATGCTAATTGCTGTTATTATTTGATCTTTTGCAATTCTACAAAAATTAAAGTGAGGAAAAAGTACAACAGTTTTAGAAAATCATTCACAGTTTATCTATGTCATTATAGTATAATTATATTTTTTATTTATATATATATATATTTGTTTTCCAGTTGTCCTTGTTTAGATAGTTTGCTACGCCCGACGATTTAAACGTTGACTAAAAACTTTCGATTGATTCTTTATTGCTATGCACCTTCTAAGCTCTGCTCAATTGTACAAAAAAAAACTGCTATTGTTGAATCTCCGAAATAATTAAGTTTTTATATACGAGTAGTTCGGGTGATTTTTGTATGGCACTGATTGGTAACGAGGGAGTGATATAAAAAATAAGCAGGCGAATTGGTTTTTCGTTGTGCAATCGAATATAATGATCACTACCCATGTTAAAATGACTGAAAAAGGGTTGAGTGACCAAAAACAAATGCGGATATTGTAATTTCCTTTGAGCTCTGATGGGTGTTGATCGTTTGAACATAATTATAATTATTGATGTAACCAAATCGCAGTCGTTGCAATCTGAGAAAAGTTGATATGTGTTGTTTGATTACTGTTGTTAGTTTGTCGATCTTTGCTATAATTTAGATTAATGTTTAAGAATTATTTTGAATTAGAAACAATTTACTCTTAACTTAACTCTTAACTTGATGACGACTTTCTAGTGGGTTGAAGCGAATTCCCACGGAATCTCGACCAATGATTTTGAATTGCACTTCGTCAATTCGAAATCATAGGTCGAGATTGCATTTTTTGCAATTATTTTATGTATACGAGTACATACAAGGAATGAAGGTTATCAGTCGAAAACGAGAACCATGCCAGAAGGAGAAAATGAGCAATGTCCATTAGCTGGATACCATTAGGCGTCATAGTGTGCATCTGTCACAGCGTGTATAAACAACAACCAATCTTCCTAAAATTGATTCACTTAGAATTAACTGAAGAAAAAACCACTAACAAATAACTTTATGACAAGGAATAGAAAAAAAAAATATTTTTTTTTTCATATTTTCACTTTTTAATTTCAAAAAATTAGTTTAATTAATAATAATTAATAATGAAACCGGAATATAGATGGCTACGCCCGCAATTCCAGGGTTTTGTAGCACGCGCTTATTTTGGTATCTAAATATTGGCTCCCTGCTCTTCTTGGTACCATTCAGCTGAATAAAAGCACCATAATTAAATGTCTTACCCATGATATAGTATCTTACATGCCAATTCAAAAAAAGACTCCATCTGTCACCTCTCAAAGTAATAGTTTTAATACGAGAAGCTGTAGATAGATATGTACGTATACGAGATAAACTGTCCTACTCTTCGAGATGCTTAACCATTCATGTTAAGACGACATTGCTAATTGCAAACTTGTGTAACGGCTTCGAAATTCAGGGCGGCTTGGGACAAATTACGGTCTAATATTTTTTCCTCCTCCGCTGTTCCTCTTTCTACAAATCTCAAGAAAATGCCAAAAATGGAATGTACTCAACATTACCTTTCTCACGACACCCCACTTGGCTATACCAGTGGGTTAAAAAAAATTGACCTTAATTTCGCCTCTATGTGGACCCCCCCCCTTAAAGTTGGCCAATTACAACACAACGCTTTCTCCAGGAAATTATAGCATTTCTACACATTCTCGCCAAATTATGTATGTAGCCTTCAGCCGTTCGTTGTAGTTCGGATGGCTCAACGGTTAGCACGTTCGCCTTCAACGCACTGGGCCCCGGTTCGATTCCGGGGATTTACGTGTCGGACTATGAGCCCACTCAGCTGTTAAATGAGTACCCATTATGGGGTAAATAACTCGGTTGAGCGTGTTGCTGATCACATACCTCTGCACAAAAACTCATCTCGAGGCCGTGGTTCAAATTGGACTGTTGCGCCAGTTATTTTTTATTTATTCAGCCGTTCGTAAGATATTCTATGAACAGACAGATATTTGACCGATTTCGTAAGATTTAAGACACAAAACCCTAAAAAAATAAATTGTGTGAATAATTCACCCTTCCAAAGTTGGTTCATTAAATAACTGCAATTCGCACTACGAAAAACAACATTTTGATGAGATTTAAAGATTCTATTATTTTTAGTTTTCTATGCTAGTGAAATGCCACTTTTCTGTAAATTTTCATATTTCTAAATGCAAGGGGGAGCGGACCCTTTATAACGGACGGTTTGGTGGGCATCCGAAGAAGCCCATGGGGACGGAGCCTGAGGATGCATGGTGACCGTGAAGGTCGGGCTGTGCCATCTGGCGAAGAAAAAGGCTCCTCAACGAGCTAAGCAGCGGCCTATGCTTGCTGTAGCTCAGTTAGGGAGATGTGGCCGGGGTTTTCGCTGTTCGTTGCCCCTGTCCTTTATGTATTAACAAAAATTCATAGGCCTGGGGAAGACAACACAAACAGGGGAGGTAAAAATGGGGAATAAATATAAAAAAAAAAAATAAAAATAGTCGATAAGGATGGAATGGTTGGCGGGCGGATCAGACGCCCACGCGGTCGCATCTGGGTCCGGGTGTAATGGCACCCTCGGCCTCTGGTTTCGTACCACCAACGAATCACTACTCATCAGGTGCTGCTCCGATCTGCCGGTGGGAGCAGCACTACCAGACATAATAATATAACATCGGTCGATCGATCTTGCAGCGGGTCTCATAGTGTATGGGGCTATTAACCGAGTAGTCGATCCTGAACGTTTTTTTTGCACCTTCACCTGAATTAACTCACTCTGGAGTACAAAAAACGTGCCTTATGTGTCAAGTTCAATTTCATATTTATTTTAGTAGTTACGTATATGTTTTTCTAATGTCTTAGCATTCTCGATTGAAAGTCCATGCAGCTCAGATGCCGATACAGCTATTGGTTGCACTTATTCCTAGAAAGATAAAATAAAAACAGAAATTTTGAATAGGATCCGTAAGATGATATCACATCGCATTGAAACGCTACGATTGAATCGTGATCAATCAAACAGGTGATACATATTCATAAAGAACCCCAACAGACACCACCTTAAATTACAATAGAATAAATAATTACAATCCCAAACGGAAAAGACTTCTCTTTTTCTGTAATTAGCAATATAAATCATTCACTAAAACCGTGATATGTACCAGTATGACGTACAAGTGGTTATATTTCCATAACCGCTGTCTTCAAGAAGACATGAAATTCTCATTTTGCATTATTACAAATTGCAAAAGAATTCCTGCTGCATCTGGACACAGCTGAAATCAATAATGCAATCACGCGTGCGAGTACTTTATATAGCACTTAGTTGACATAGTTATATTGTTACGGATACCAGTACAGGGCACGATTCATGCATATCTTATGAGGACTACTGACGCATGATTTCCTTTTAGACTATTGCTTCTTGACGTCATGCGATTTCAACTTGAAACTGTCTTTCAATGAAATTAGATGAACGTTTTGATCCTTATAAAAGGTATGTTTAATTTATTCATAAAGTTTTTTTTTGAGTGAACCTGGGGTTTTCCAATATTTGCTAATTTCGATTATGAAGTGAGCTCAAAGCAATTGAACTCTCTTTGGTTGTTCAGTGGCGATGGCCTAAGTTTTTAGATTAGTATACGAGTAAATGTAATATGTATTTACAGTTTGATCACCTCATTCTTTGTCTTGAACCAAAACTAGCCACCTTCCTAATGGATGGATGTTCGGTCGTGACTGTTCGCGGTCGTGTGTGGCGACCATAAGCCATTCACTTGTAACCAAATTTGGTGCATCTTTCGTAGGCAACCCTAAACACCCTTGGTTACAGATTTTTTTATCATTATTTTTATTGATATCTGGGCAAGTGCAATTTCTGGTAAAATTTTCCACGTAAATTCAAATTTCTCATTTGGATCAACCGTTTCCGATTTATAGCCGTTTAAAAATGGGTCACTGGGGATTTTTACAGAAGATGGGAAAAATTGGTGTCCTTTAACTGCCGATTTTGGCAATACCACTCAACCGAATCGGATGTTTATGGATGCAATCGACGCAGAATTTAATGCTCTTCGTTAATACATCAGGAGGTTTGTTACAAAAATGGCTCGTTTACAAGTTATCGTAAAAAAAAAAACGAAAAAAAAAAACGGAAAATTTCGCGATTTTTCGCTTCCCTCCTCTAGCTTTCCGTTTATTCAGTGCGCTAAAATTCGATGTTCCTTAAGTTTTCGCAAAGCAAGTTCCTCGCTTAGTTTTTGCGCTCGGGGCGGACTGCGGACCAAAGTTGCAAAATTATCGCTTCTTCCCGCTAGTCAGTGATTCCCAACCGGAGGGGCATGCCTCCTAGGGGAGGGCTGTAAAAAAGAGGAGAGGAGGCGTGGACACAATATTAGTTGTGCTTTTTTTAATGATAAAGCCATTCTTGCCATTTTCCAAGGTAATACGAATTTTCTGGGCTTGGCGTAAAATTCTAGAAAATATGTAGAGTAAAACCGTACGCAGAACGAATCATTGGCGAATATTAAGGCGGTCTCAGACCTGTTCGCTAAACAACCGATCAGCTCTTTACGGTCAAACTGATACTCCAGAAGTGCTGGGAATACAACGTAGGCATATACCAAATATTTGTCGACTTCAAGCAGGCATACGGCAATAATCGATCGTGGAGTACTGTAAAATATCATGCTGCAATTTGGAATACCAGCCAAATTAGTCCGACTGCCAAAGATGACGATGACTAACTCCGTCTCACAGGTCAGGATCCATAAAAGATTTACTGATCTATTTGAAACACGCACTGGTCTGAAGCAGGGCGATGGACTGATGCCGATGCTCTTCAACCTACACTGGAATACGCTATTCGGGCTATAAATATAGATAACAATAAGACGCTACTCATCAAATCGACACAATTAGGAGTGTACTCCGAAGACATGAACATCATGACCCAAAGATTGGCCGACGCAGAAGACCTTTTGCAAACGCTTGACACGCTGTAAAAGAAGTTGGACTACGTATCAACGAGGGTAAAACTAAAATAATGATGCAATCGATTACAAGGACGCCAGCATAATCGAGTATTAATGTGGGGGACCTCAACATCGAGTTCGTGAACGAATTTATACACCTGGATTGGATTGCAACTTGTCAAAGGACGCCAACGAAACTGACGAAATCAAGCGATGGATACAGTTATGAAATATGGATGTCATGCATATGATTCTTCTAACATCCGATTTTTATATTAGGCGTGTTCTTTTGTGTATCTATCAGGTGTAGTGTAAGGTAATAAACACGCATTACACAAACAACAAGCGACTTGTGGTTTGTGTAATGCGTGTTCGTTACCCTACCCTACACTGGATAGATAAGCAAAAGAACGCGGCTATTGATATATTATATGTATTTCGGAATAAGCAAGCATCCGAAACGCAGGAATTTCACGAGGATGTTATGAAACTACGGTTGTAATGTATTTTATATTTAAGTTTATATTGTTGTTGTTTATATCTTATTAAAAAAAACATTTAAATTTTGTTACAAATTACAATACAAATTGTTTTTTTTTTTTAATTTTTCATTTACCTTTAACATAGGGGGAAAAATAATCTTCGGAAGACGCGAGTTTCTCAGAAGAGTCAACGTATTTTGACTATGCCAAAATGCTTAATTTTAAAGTTCTATGTTTTTTTAATCAAATATGCTGGAATTAATACGAAACTTGACGAATATATTGTCTGCGACGGTATTTATCAGTTTACATTTACATTTTTTCCTAGTTTTAGTGGTGTACACAGGGGTCCCTAAACGAAACTACACTGAAAAAATGCATATTTCACCATTCCACATCACCAAACTTGCTCCAATTAAAAAAAATACCGAAAATTGAAAGTATTTAACTTTCCGTTTGATATGATGCCCAACAGGCCTATCTTTCTTCCAAAAAATGTGAGCCTCACTTCACTTCTACGGGGACCCCCCTTTTAAACCTGTTTTATCACAACGATTCGCTCTCTCCAGTATGTCGTTATCAGTCTAAATGTTCCTACCAAATTTCATGTATATTGGCGTTCGTTGCCTGAACTATTAAAAGTTTTAGATAGTTTCTGTATCACTTTAAACATACATGAATATGTAATGATGACTCGCACCTGCTGAGAAGTCCAGGTCTACCATTTCTCAGTACATTATAATAACTAATGTGCGTCTAATTTACTGAGGAGGATATCCGCCCCACGTTGGGCGCCATATTGCTGATAACATAAGCTTCCGCGCAAACATTTCAACTATTCTTTTTGATAGTGTATCTTTATCTTTGAAAAATTTATTACTTTAAGGTAGATCAGAAAAATTTGCTTTTCTTTTTCTAAATTCTAATTACTTACTTCAGCAGCCAGCTTAAATGACTAGCCACTTATTTCTGTGTGCTTGTGTGTTGGTACACTAGTTATTATTTATGTCTGTAAGACTGAATTATTTTCAGATAAAAACAACCAAATGATGGCAGTTGGTTCGTTAAAAGATCAATTATTCAACCAAAAAGGCGATAATGATAATTTGCCCTATCTGAAGATAAAGTAGAGTCAGGTGACTTTTCGTTGGCACTGGATTCAAGTATTCGTCTATCTTTTGCCAGCTATTGTAAATACATAAATAAGTGAAGAAGTCGGCGATGTGCCTGCAAAGTGCTTTTTTTTGTATCTGATGAAGACGTTCACATTAAAAGTGAGTACCTACATACTTGAAATCTAAATGTAATGTTGACATCAACGGCGGACGAATATCTAAGCACAATATGTGCATACATATAAGATCGGTTGCGTAGGCTGTAGGGTATGTTGAGTGGTCGCTTAATCTTTACAAGAAAAATGCAATAGGTCAGGATTTTCCATGAATCACATTTCGTAGATCATATCCATAGAACGCTGAAAATTGAATCCAGATTGTCACCATTCCGGCTTTTGGGGATTCCGCGATTAGCTTCATATCCATACGTACGATACGTACATACATAATATTCGTGGAAGCAGACCTGAGATGCCCCAGGAAAGAAATAATCAAATCTTGGTTAGTAGCTCGCGATCAGTCCAACTGATACCAGTTAGGAGTGATAACGTACTCGTACGTTCCGTGGGTAGGTTCGGTATAGTGGTTATACGGAGTGTAGCCATACTAACTACTACGACAGTTGGTTGCACTGCTTAATATTGTAATTAGTAGAGATTACCGCAAATTTCGAAATAATCCCGGGTTTATGTTGGGTTTGAAGATTGTCAAGGCTATAATTCAGTGTTGGTAGTGCAGTGCAATGCGTTGGCTGATAGACTTTACGAGTATACTTTATTTAAACAAATGGTGAAGTTCAGTTAATATTTGAAAATATTTATTTTTTATTTTGTGAAAATCTATTTGTTTTTCCGTGTGTGGTGTTCAATGTGCAGTGTAATTTCAGCACACATTTGGATATTGCGTCTTTTTTTCTGTTGTATTTGAATGTAAGTTTTAGAAATTGTTTATTTTTTAATTGAATTTTTTTTTTAAATCATGTTCCCACAAATAACCTTTTTCTGGATCACCGGACATCACCTGGTATAGGGCACTTTGTATAGTGCAAAATAGAAGAAAAATTAAAAATATTAAATATACTGAGATACGCCCGTAACTCCGTATAATCGTAAAATGGGAAAGAGATTACAAAGATAAAAATTCACTAATTGAATTCCACAAGAAACAATTCCGCATTTTATCTGTGAATGTTTCCTTTGTGTGTTCTATGTATCCAGTGATATTTGGAGTTTGACAATTCGAAACTTCGATTTTAAATGACGTGGAATACATTTTTAAATTTTACTGCCGGGGCAAGGCAAAAATATACAAAACCCCCTTCGAATGTACCTGGGCATGTGAAAATTCTAAGCAATATCTTGATAACGTTACTACTCCCTTAGACATTTTCCCTGAACAGACGGCTCCATGTACGGCTGTCTGTCTTCGCGAGACAGGTCAGTGGAACACATTAAACGCTGGGAACTCGACGGTTCTGAGTAATCGTGATATGTGACGATGGATTAAAATATACCTAAATATTTGTTTGGTAGAACTTCACAATCTTGATACGAGTGCAATAGAACGATGATCTTCCTTCAACTCCGAACTCGATGCACTGCTACACGAATGGTTCCACGACTGATTCCATGACTGATTCTGGCGTAGGAGCTGGCGTTCATACCAACGGGCCTCTTTTGAATCTATCGGCTCAACTTCCTTCCCACTGTAGTATTCTCCAGGCGGAACTCGTAGCGAGTCGGTTAGTTTTGACCTGGTTGGGACGCCATGTCATAACCACGAAGAGGGCCGTCTCAACCGAACCTTTCATTCATTCCGTACCGATTGAAAACAAAAAAATAGTTTTTGCTTCGGAATCAACTTGCACCTCGCCGTGGGGGAAAAAAATGGGATCCTGTAGCAACAAACTTGCAAAATATCTTTAAGATGGTGGCTTTGTGGATGTAAAATGAACAAGATAGGTTCACCGAACTAATGTTTTTTTTGGAGAAGTTGACCCTCAAAGGGTGAAAACTGTACGGATACTAGATGCTTTGAAATTTCTGAAACATGTTCAAGATTCGGTCCCAAACCTCACTATCGCAAATCAAACTGGAAATTACTTTTTACGCTTTACGATGAAACACGATCGTTTGAATGCATTTGGCAATAATATCAATAGAAAGTGTGACTACTAGAAAATTGGACATGGAAAATATAATTCACGAGTTAGCTTCTTCTTCAATAGATTGTTTATACGGAGGGTCTAACAAAAGTTCTCCTAGTTGGTGATTTTCCGTTAGTATTTCAGAAATTTGATTTGTCATTCTTAATGGATTTCGACGGCATTTGTAGCCAATATAAATACTCAACGATTGCCAAATTGCCTATGAAGTGGATGCACCATCCCAGTGAATTTTTCCAAGTGGTATACGCCTTTCAGAACACTTTTCTGTGGAGGATGAGTCTTGCGAAGGTCAACCAAAATCTGCAACCGACAACAGACATGTTACTCTCGTGAAGTCACAAAATGACGCAGATCCAAGACTAACATAATTGATTGCAGATGATTTAGGCTTGAATGGCTGTATCATGAATCTTGAAATGACCACTTGGGATCGAAATTTAACTGACACTCAAAAAGATTCAAAAGTGCGCTTTGCCACATATTTTCTTAAAACATTTAAAAAATGGAAATATGGCATTTTCCATAAAATTGTAACAGATCACGAATCTTAGATTTATAAGGAAGACCCGGTAAACCAAACAGAGTTCTATGGTATAGAGCTCAAAATGTTCCAAGTCATCCATTCAGGCAAGGCAGGAAAAATCAGCAACAAAAGTAATGATTAATAGTTTGATTTCCGATGCTTGTAGTTCTGTTCAAATTAATGAAAAACAGTAGCTCTCCTAACTACAATAAATTTTATTCATGTATATATGTACATGTATTTCAGTACTTTGCTACTTTGCAAAGTACTGAGGAAGGAAGTGAGTTGTTTCCGAAATACATGTATATACATGAATACAATTTATTGTAGTTAGGAGAGCTACTGTTTTTCATTAAAAGTAATGATGCCGATTCACTTCACCAGTGCAAAAATTGTAACTGATATTCCCTTGGAAACTGGTTAGACGGTAACTTCTAGCTGGTATATGGAAACTTACTTACTAGAAGTTTTCAAAAATTCACTAGACAAAAAAGAATGAAACCGGAAAATAAAGGGCTATGTCCTCACAATTCGAGGGTTTTGTAGTGTCCCACGTCAATAGGAGATGAACTGTCCTACACCTGGCTACTCTTGGAGATTCATGTTAAGACGACATTGCAAATGCAAGCTTGCATAAAAATATTAAAAATAAATTGTTTGAATAATTATAGAAAGTAAAGTCAGCGATCAGCCTACCTCCCACCCCGTTCGTTTTCAACTGATCGATTTAATTTTTCCAGGAAAGTATAAGATTACTCTCACGAGCAATCTACCAAATATAGAGCTTTTCATATTTCTTGCAAACTTCATGACAAAGTTAATATACCCTATCACATTCGTGAAGGGTATAAAAATCTAAGATGTTCAATTATGTGCTGTACGTCAATTAAACGCAATCTGATTCCTGACAAACATCAAGTTTAAAATAAAAAAAAAAATAAATGATACCTTTTACGCTTCGCGTGAAGAGTATCATACCTTCGATTTGATTTTTGGTGCATTTGCTACTTTGAAATTAGTAGTTAAAGTTGTTTCGATTTCACTGTTCCTATGAGAGGAATATGAAATAGTGGGCCGATTTCAATCAAATTTAGGACTGCGATTAAGCAGTGAATATTATTGATTAATATGAAATTCGGTAAAGATATCTTCAGAAAAAAAAAAGTTTTTTTTTTTTTTCAACAAAAGCTTTCTTTTGGAACGGTCGTTTCTATGGCAGCTATATGATACAGTAGTCCAATTTAAACTTAAATCGGTAAGGTGATTTTGTAAAAGATACTATTGAATAATTCGAGATTTGAGAAAGATTCATATAGAAATAAAAAAGTTCTTCTCACAATGACCAACTTTTGGACCAGTCGTTCCTATGACAGCTATATGACGTATTGATCCAATCCCACCTGTTCCGATATATTTGCAGCGTGCCATAAAAAACAGGCTTTGTGCAATATCAGAACGATATCTTTAGAAATAAAAAAGTTTTTCTCACAAAGATCGACTTTTGGGACAGTCGTTCCTATGACAGCCATATGACGTAGTGGTCCGATTCCAATGATTCCAACATAGAAACATGCAATAGAAAGAAGAGTTTGTGCAAAATTTCAGCTCGATAGCTTTAAAACTGAGGGACTAGTTTGAATAGAACCAGACGGACAGACGGACAAAGCTTAATCGACCCGTCTCGTCATACTGACCAAGAATAGGTATACATATATAGTTTATATGGTCGGAGATGCTTCCTTCTGTGCGTTGCAAACTTCATGACAAAGTTAATATACCCTATCACATCCGTGAAGGGTATAAAAAATACTCTCAGCAGCACTTCTCAAATCGAGGTGTTCTCTGATGGTCATTGCTACCGATACAAATTACAACCTGTCCTCCACTCTCGAATTTTATCCGAATATGCACGATAGCATAAGCACGTCGATAGAGAACACTGCTCGTATGTTTAAATTGTTTCCAGCATTCATGGATCAAAATACAATATAATTATATTTATTTTCATTAATCATATAATTTAATGTAAATAAAGGTCACCGGATTATTTCGGTGAAGAACCGAAAAAGATATTTTTAGCGATATGAATATGTGATCATATCCAAATCACCAGTTTAAAACCAGTACTTACAAGTTGTGTGATTTAATTATTAAAAACGTTGTTGCTCATAAACATATGTGTCATCTTAAGGTAAATTATTCAGTTAAATATAAACTAAACTTTCGGAAAGAGACTTATCGTCAATGTGGTCGGTTTCAAATAACGTCTGACAAATTGGATTACTACAATAAATTGCTATCTACATATTTTTCCGTAGCTACCCAGTCGGACAAGAATCGATACTGGACCGGTCCTGGATCGATGACTGTCTACTAAGGAATCGATGACTTTATCGGAGACACGTCGGAGATATTTGTATGGGCATGGCCGCTTTTGCGATACCCAAAATGAGGACAGGAATCGATCCGGAATCGATGACGGTAGTCGATGGAGAATCTATGACTGGAGTCGACGTAGAATCGATACTGGGGTCGAATTGGGATCGATGACTGTAGTCAACGTGGAATCGAATCCGGATCGATGACTGGAATCGATTCCGGACCGATGACTGTAGCCAACGAGGAATCGACACAGATCGAATTCGGATCGATGGCTGTATAAATGGGTTGAATCTAGCCTGATATACAATTCGTCCAGAAACTAAAAGTGTCGTGATTGATTTTACGGCACTTTTAATTTAACGGCGGATTGTATTCATGGCTTACAAAACATACATATTCCTTTATTCCATATTTCATATATGACAAGATACGCCGCCAAATGCCAGATACTTTCAAATGAATTCAAATTTCAGGCTAACTCGATACATAATTGAAAACATTTGAATTTTTCCAGCTTCGGAGACAAACCGATGAATGGAACCGGTAAGGAATCGAAGACTTTGCGATTCCACTGGGATCGGAGACAAATGTCCGACTGGGTATCTATCTGATAAATTGTAAATTAAAAAAGTACTTTCCAAATTTTAATAATGTGGGTACTTCTGACGATTTTTGTCATTTAATTCTTTAATTTTTCTCGGGAAATCTGTCGTTTATAAGGTAAATATCTTTTCAACGAAAGATGACTGATACTAGTCTCGTATCTATAATCGAGTCTTCAGACTCGAGTTGAGAGTAGTGGGTCACTGCTAATCCAAGTTTATTTTTTACTATGGATGAGCCCACTACCACCACTTTATTTGGCATTAAGGCGATTCCATACCCATTCCATTGATTCCCTAGTTGCTTCCGCACGATGGATCATCCTGTTATAGCTTTGTGTGAAATATGAAATGCAGTACGCAGCAACAGAATCAAAAACCGCAAACAGGTATAACTGCTCACTGGTGATTAAATTGTTGTTAAAGACGTAGAAACTACAGAGTATAAATGTTTTTTTTTGTTGTCGTGCAATTTTCGTAAATCATAAAATCCAAGCATCTTTTACTCGTACTTGGGTGTGTTCATCTATCGTTTAGATTAATTTTTATTTATTTAATTTCCGCCGTAATTGGTACAGCTACAACACTTCAGCTAGCCAAGTGTATATTACTGTAGTGCTTCTATGCCTGCTAATTGAAGTAGCAGCTAATTTGGAAAGCTGTTAAACTGGCAAGCCGTTAATACCACTGCAAGCAGTGACTTTGAGAGTGA
This sequence comes from Chloromyia formosa, assembly GCA_964017055.1. Lineage (NCBI taxonomy): Eukaryota > Metazoa > Arthropoda > Insecta > Diptera > Stratiomyidae > Chloromyia > Chloromyia formosa. The sequence continues at coordinate 21,704,660 of OZ024816.1, read as the reverse complement.
CAGATAAAGTCAGGAAGCACGTATATCCCTTATGCAAATTTCATTGAGAACAGTGCAAGTGTCTCAGACTTCTAAAATTGAGGAAACTTTTCAAATGTTTCAAGGGCTCTACACCTCATCGTGAACGTGAAAATGAAAAAAGTTTTCTTGGAAAATATCTGTGAAAATGATTTTTTACATACGGGTATTATATTGGAGTAAACGGAGAATTCGACAAACTACATTTTGAATATATTTTCACAAATTTTCATTGCGATTTGTAATGAACCATATTCTGGTCTGGTTGTGCTGCTTCCACCGGCAGATCTATGGCAGCACTTGATGAGTAACGATTTGTCGGTGGTATAAAACCAGAGGCCGAGGGTCCCATTACATCTGGACCCCAATGCGAGCGCGAGGGCAATCGAGCCATCCGCCAACCATTCCATCCTTTTCGCTTCATTTTTTTTATTCCCAATTTTTACCTCCCTTTTTCGTGTTATCTTCCCCGGCCTATGAATTTTGGTTAATGCGTAAAGGACAGGGGCAACGAGCGGCGAAAACCCCGCCCACATCTCCCGAACTGAGCTACAGCAAGCATAGGCCGCCGCTAGCTCGTTGAGGGGCCCATTTCTTCGCAGATAGCACTGCCCGACCTTCACGGTCATAATGCAACCTTAGGCTTCGTCCCCACGGGCACCTCCGGATGCCCACCAGACTGTCCGTAACAGATTTCATATACAAAACTTTTTTTAAATTCCCCGTACATTCCACGATGTTTTTTTTTCACGGTGAAATGTACGGGGAATTTAAATAAAATAAATAAAATAAAATAAATAAATAACTGGCGCAACAGTCCAATTTGAACCACGGCCTCGAGATGAGTTAGCATCATCTCATTTTTTAGATCGTGACGGTTTTTGTGCAGAGGTATGTGATCAGCAACACGCTCAACCGAGTTATTTACCCCATAATGGGTACTCATTTAACAGCTGAGTGGGCTCATAGTCCGACACGTAAATCCCCGGAATCGAACCGGGGCCCAGTGCGTTGAAGGCGAACGTGCTAACCGTTGCGCCATCCGGACTACTGGAATTCAAATAAAGTATATGAAATCTCAATATACATATGCAAAATTGCGAAAATATATTCAAAATGTAGTTTATCGGACTCTCCATTCAATATAATCGCCATACCTAAAAAGTCATTTCATAGATATTTTCCAAGAAAACGTTTTTTTCATTTTCTCGTTTACGGTGAAGTGTATAGAGCCATTTAGCAAGAAAAATGGTACATAATTCTATAAAGTTATTGTGATAAAAAAAATATGAGAAGTCCATCTTGACGTGTTCGTTTGGTCACCGCTCTACGATCTAGATTCTAGAGAATGGAGGTACGACCTTCAGTGCAAAAAAAAACTTGTGGGTACTACTAATAGAACTTCTACTGCGCTCCGAGCTTGTCAGTATAAAAACGGCGCGGATAGGAGGTGCGTGCTAGCAACTGCACGTCCGAAAAGTAGATATGCTATCGAAACGTCAACAAGGCATATAAATGCAAGAAATGTTGATGCGCCTATGCCTCTGGAGGGGTCAAGGCAATTAACACCAACAAACACATTTTTCGACAAATAACACGAACAAATTATACCTAAGTTGTATGGTTGACGGAAGGGAAGGTCATATGGCATTTGTTATTTGCGCTAACGTAAAGCGAAAATATGTGCGCTAACACAGTTAGGGTGGTGCGTTTGCTGCTAAACTTGATAATTTGGAAAGCTGGTAATTTGACGAGTTGTCAATCAACGATCGGTTCTATGCGTAGCAGGAGGGTAGGTTCGATTCCTACCATGAACATACTCGAACATTTTCTTTTCTCACCGACTCCGATTCGACTTAGTTGTGAATGGATACAATTATTTGATACAAATTAATGGTGTAAAGGCCGGAGGTACGAGATACTGATCATGTCACTTTCCAGTTACCATCTTCCCGTAAAGATGGCCTTGTAAATGTACTTTAATCGGATTGTTGACTGTGCTGCCAGAAAAGCATTAGCAGCAATTTGCTAATTTTAAAGTGATTAGCTACTGAAAAATAACAGATATGTTAATAGTAGCCCATCCCTACCACGTCCTAGAACTATTTTATCTAGTTAGTATTAAACTGTGAAAATTAAGTCACAATTTATTTAAAAGTGGTATTTTCAGGGATATGATACGAAGTTATCCAAATATAAAGTGGATGGATGGTTTTTTTGTCGACTGCTTTATCTCGAGAAGAAGTAATAAGTGGTTGTTGCTGTTATTTACGAGTATATGTCATTCGTGACTCTTTCAGCTTATTCCAAATTCTAGGAGCGTTACATTTAATGTGTCATGCGCTTAACTAACATCAGTCGGGCACCGGTTGAGTGTCAAAGTGCAATGGACTCCTGATGTCAATTTAGTTTTTCATCGTTTTAGATCGTATTCCCGAGACTAAAATTATGGAACATATTTGGAAAAATATCTACGATATGTTTACTAATTAATTTGATATTAAAAATAAAATTAAAACACGATAATTTCTAATTTTTCATAACAAATAAGCCATTCAGCGATGCAAGTGACATCTTTTAGCAAATCTGTCCATTGCAGGCTTATTAACCCGTAGAGCTCTCCAGATTAGTTCAAGTTAACGTATTGTTGTAAATGCGTGCTGTTAACCCGGATTAACCTAGACTGGAGTACAAAAGCACGCGCCTAGTATTGCAAATTAATTGGCAACCTTCACCTAAATAGTATTTACCGAATCTTTAACGCAATAAAATTCGCAAATTGTGTATCTATTGTACATATGTAATAGCCAGTATTTTCTTGTGGTCATAAGCAAATTAAATAAGTACACTTCAGCTAGCTTGATTAAAATAAATATATTTGAACAATCGCAATTTGCTTACATAAATCCATAAAAGCACAATTATTATTTCATTTTAAATAGAGCACGTATATATTATGTGATTCCCTGAAGTTCAGGGGCATTCATATTTATCCTTAAATATGTACAAGTAAATAGGATTAATTTTTATACCCTTCACGGATGTGATAGGGTATATTAACTTTGTCAGGAAGTTTGCAACGCGGAGAAGGAAGCATCTCCGACCATATAAACTATATATATATATTCTTGGTCAGTATGATGAGACGAGTCGATTAAGCTTTGTCCGTCTGTCTGTCTGGTTCTATGCAAACTAGTCCCTCTGTTTTAAAGCTATCGGGCTGAAATTTTGTACAAAGCCTTTTACCCATTGTACGCTGTAAATATGTCGGAATCAACGGAATTGGACCACTACGTCATATAGCTGCCATAGGAACGACCGGGCCAAAAATTCGTTTTTGAGAGAAAAACTTTTTTATTTCTGAAGATATCTTTTTTAGATTTCACACTAATAAATAATATTTTTAGCCAAATCAATTTCCCGAATTTGGTTGAGATCGGATTACTCTATCATATAGCTGTCATAGGAACGGCCGTTCCAAAAGCAAGTTTTTGTTAGAAAAACTTTTTTATTTCTAAAGATATCTTTATGAAATTTCATATTATTCAATCATATTGACTGCTTATTCTAATTCCTAAATTTGGTTGAAATCGGCCCACTATTTCATATACCTCTCATAGGAACATTCAAATCGGAACAAGTTTTACTTCTAATTTCGAAGTAACAAATAAATAAGTCACAACGGAGGTATGATACCCTTCGGCAAGTTAGCCGAAGGCTAGCTTGTTGATTATTTAGGACCGTTTTATCAATGTCCGATTAAATTCTTTGTTAACTAACAGGAACACAAATTAATCGAAGCTATAAACAGCCCGATAAGCATTTCCGTTTCTCATACGTCTCATACAAATTACCAAGCCATAAAGTGTGGAACTTATCTCAAACCCCAACTGAGACAAAATCAGTTGATTTTCTTGGCGGAGTTCTATCGTCCACGAATCTATTTTGTATTAGTACGGCCTCTCAGCATATTCATTTGCAGCTGAGTTTGTTGCAAATTCTCTTCTATCGAATGGATTTTCAGGAACTCTGTTCTTTATGGCCACTTTTATTGCTTCATTTGAATTTGCAAAAGTGAAAATCTCAGCATAAGGTGTTGGGTTTTTGTTTAGGATAAATTTTCAACCGGAAACCAAGAGTTGGGTTTTGTTTTGGATAAAAGATTAATCGAAGGCTAGGGGACGGTTAGCGTTTATCCGATTAATAACGTTAAACAGATATTGAGAAAACCAAATTGTGCTAAATGGCAGTTTATTCTTAAGATAAATTTTAATCGGACATTGAGCAACCGGCCCTTAATGTATTAACATATTTAACAAATCGTATTGCATGACAAGCGTTCCTAAAGTATTTACCGCATGATTGCATTAATGGGTATTTCCAAGAGCGCGCGCTGGCCGTGAGTTCTCGATCGCCTTTCTACGATTCCACTCCAGGGAAACATGGGTTCAATCCTCGGTGTCTTAAACAAAAACTGCCTGTGGGTACTACTAGAATACCCACAGCGCTCCGAACTTGTCAATAAAATACGGCTCGGATAGAAGATACATGCTAGCAACTGCACCATCCGAAAAATATGCGATCGAAACATCAACAAGGCATAGCTATGCCCATTTTTCGTCGCCGGTTACGATGCGATGTTGAAATCCCTTCCGATTCTGCCTTTGAAGCAGTTGGTCGCATGCAAATAATCGCCGTTCGGTTTTCACTCGTACGGAACCCAATTCCCTTGCTTCTGAATCATGCTCATGGCCTTGAGGCGTTTCAAGATGGCTTGCTGAGTCACTCCCAGTAATTCAGCTAAATCTTCTTCCGTTGGGACGAATCTTCATCGAGCGGTGCTTCCAATTCGTGGTATTTGAAAAAAAATTTTCTCCCACCACCATGCTTGTCCTCGACATTGAAATCGCCACTTTTAAAACGTTGAAACCACTCACGACATATTCTATCACTCAGAGCAACCTCACCGTAAGTATCTGAGAGCATTTGATGAGCCTCAGCTGCAGTTTTTTTTTTTTCAAATGGGAGCAGAAGATCAAAACTTTCCGCAAATGATGAAAACTTGGCTCGAAAACAGACATTTTGAATCGCGAATCTTATTAAAAATGCGAACAACTTTTACTAATGCGGTGATGTCGATACGTTCACAGACGTCCAAACTCACTTTGTGACACTTGTAATGAACCACCTGCAATGGACCATATGGTAGTGCTGCTTCCACCGGCAGATCTATGGCAGCACCTGATGAGTAAGGATCTGTCGGTGGTACGAAACCAGAGGCCGAGGGTCCCATTACACCTGAACCCCAATACGAGCGCGAGGGCAGGCGAGCCATCTGCCAACCATTTCATCCTTATCGCCTCATTTTTTTTTATTCCCCATTTTTACCTTCCTTGTTTGTGTTGTTTTCCTCGGCCTATCAATTTTTGTTAATACGTAAAGGACAGGGGCAACGTGCGGCGAAAACCCCGCCCACGTCTCCCGAACTGAGTTACAGCAAGCATAGGCCGCTGCTTAGCTCGTTGAGGAGCCTTTTTCTTCGCCAGATGGCACAGCCCGACCTTCATGGTTAATTGAGCTACCTTAGGCTCCGTCCCCACGGGCATCTTCGGATGCCCACCAAACAGTCCGTTACACACTTTTGAACTACGTAGTTTGAACAGCCCTCACCGATGCACCCGTCTGTTGGAAAACGGCGGAAGCAAAGTTGTACACCTAATATGTCACAAATAATTGAGATTAGTGTTGAATTGTGAGCAATTAAAACAGCTAGCTTATCATAATTTTGTTTACAATGTAAATGATCTAATTCCTATTCCGTCAAGTTGTCAATTCGTATTAATAAAAGTTGTAGTGAGATTTTCATTTTTTTTTTCATCACGTGTAGGCATGTGGGGTGTCATATCAAAAAGAACATCGAGTACATTCATTTTTGGAATATTTTTCTATAATTCGGAATAACACAAACGTTGTGGAGGTCGACAATTTTTTCGACAAATAGCTTCAAATTTAAATGAATATATTGTAAAATATTATATAGTAGAGATATGTACTACACTGCCAACAAACATAATTCCGAATATAGTCTAATATTACAATACTTTTCAATCAATCGATCCTATTTGGTTTTATCTTTTGACCTATTCAATACATATAAATGGCGAACAAGTATCTCATTTCATTCATCTGAGAGATATTCCCTATGCACGTATTGATTGCCAAGAAAAGATTCAATAGACGTCAACATTCCACAATTCACAGAATATGAAGGTTAATTGTAGTGTAATTGAAAATTATGGGTATAATATCTTTTATCCACCATCATCTTATGCGGATGCATAATGGTCAGCCCATGTGAGGCAAACTTGATGGCATTAGTACCATTGTTATGCTGTCGCTGATCCAGGCTCTGCTATTCGCATAATTGTTCCATCATTACTATTTAAAATTCAAAAGCTTAATAACTACACACAATGACGTGAATTTAAATGAAAACCCATATCATATACGAGTATATTGTGATTGTTCATAAATAAATGTATAAAAAATGTACACAAAACTGTCTCATAAGTATATGTATAGTATTGTACCAAGATAACGAAATAGCTAAAAATATTTGTTAATTACTTTAAATTTCAGGTGTTTGTCTGCTGCACATTTTATCGTTTGGAGATTCTTTTTTGATACCAGCGGCTCAGCGCGGTACTGTGATCAGCCCTAAGTTAAACAATTTTTTTTATTTGACATCATCATGAAGCATCAGTTGAGAAGACTGTTTTTATATTTTCTTGCCAGTATTACATATGTTATTGCAGCGAATCTTGGCAAAGGTGAGTAAACTTATATTTGTAAATATTGTTATTTTTTTTTGTATGAAATGCTTTGTCTGGATTTTATTTATAATCCTGTATTTGCTATTGTTTGTGATTACTTACTGGATCAAGAACAGTGGCGGCCCGAGCCCCCTCCAAAATGTTTGGTATATAGAGCTTGGTAGTGGAATATTCGAGTAAATACAATACTTTAAAATAATTCTCAAAAATGACAGCGAATACAATAGATACCCAACAAGGGTGGGATTCATTGCGCTACGCGTTCTTCTTCGATTTTGCTTAATGATGCGCATGTTGGTTATGTTGGCACACTTGTCTGGGAGCACCATCTGAACGTAGACTTGTGAGCAGGGATACCGCACAAGGGGCTCCTTCCGTTTCTCTGACTCTATTGTGAATTTACTGCTTCAAACCCTGAAACTATCGGGATGTAAAGTGTGTGTGTGCTCTTGCGGATGACATGGCTTTTTCATAACTGGTAAATTTCCCGGTGTTCTTACTGAAATATCGCATATTGCTCTCTCACAACAAAGGCTACTCTGAACAGAACAGAGTTTCTCTTTGTAAGTATGAGATACTTTAAGTCAAGCATACTATGCTTCATGGAACGAGCCTAGTTTTAGTTGATACGGCGAAATTTCTATGTGGCTGTATTACTCGTATGTGGGTTAGTTGTATGATACGCTGTTCCGAGTACACAGGTTAAACGTAGCTTACTGATGAAAGTTCAAAAATGGGCCTGCGTTGCTTTTTGTTGCGCTCTAGGACTACTCCATCTGCTGACTTCATCATTCTGTTTAGCTTATACTTCTTGTTATTGAGGAGGTTAGAGTTTACTCTGAGAACCACAACCTAAACCTCTCCTTTAGTCTCCGTGAATACTGCTATGTTTTTCATGCGATTACAGAAGAACGATTTCAGCGGCCAAGGTCCGACAACGGGCTCTAGCGCCACAATGTAATGATTTCAGCGATTAGCAGGACCAACCCTAGATGGATAAATGGTAAAACACACCTTTCAATAAAGTCGTGGCTCAGATTGGAGTCTAGTTGCATTGCTAAGCTATTGTCACTGAAAAGGCAAAACATCAGAGCAGCTGTGAGAGTCCTCACTAAGAAATGTATAATTAAAAGCAGCCAGTGGTGGATGCAGTCCAATTTTAAATTGAAGTTTCTGATACATATTACACCGTATGTGTGGCGCTTTATGTAGGGTTTTCCTATTGAAGATATGGATCTCAACGACACGTGGTTCCAATAAGACGGCGACGTATTCTCTAATACATCCCGATTAGTGCAAAATGTCTTTTAGAATATTTTTTAAAATGAAATCTCCGAAACATATTTTAATATTTGGGGCAACAGTTAGAGCCATAGTTGTATCAAAGTCATGCTAATTATTAAAAAAAAATTCTGTAACGTGTTTTAAGTCCTATGAAAAATTTGCATAATTCGACTGTTAAACCCATTAAAATAAACCTCAAATATGAATTGATTCACAGTATAATCATTAATGAAAAATATTTTGATGAAAGGTCAAATATGCATTTTATGTGAATCTGAGTTTTACATATTTCTCCAATTATGTATGTATCGAGAAATTAGCTTCATTAGCAAATTTGATTATTGATGTCTGTATTAGCTAATAGCAAATAGTATAGTTTCCATATCATTTACATCATCAGGTCAAATACGAGTAGTGTAGAATATTAGTTTTGTGAAAAAACAATACCATTTTCAAATTTGCCTTAATGTCAATGAAGCATAGCGCGTTAACTACTCATACGCGCCATCGTATTCGATTCTGGACAATAGGACGTACGAGGGTAAGGTGAAAAGTTCTCAGTCTGACACTGAAATACCGTTACAATCAGCAAAAAATTATGTTTCCTGCCTGGATGCACCTGTCATTAGTTCGTATGACAAGTTTCAACTCGTTCTCTTAAGTATTTTGTTTACACGAATTTTTGCAGTAGGCGTCTTACGTGTTTTTTGTTCAAAATGAAGAAATTTGAATATCGTGCGGTCATAAAATTCTTCGTTTTCAATGGATGAATCCCTAGGAAATTCATCCAAAGTTAACAAAAAATTACGGAGACTCTGCTCCTTCGATGTCAACCGTTAAAAAATGGGCAGCTGAATTTAGACGTGGTCGCATGTACCTCGAAGACCCACGTGAAGTACGGCCAAAAACCGCAACCACACCGGAAACCATCGAAAAAGTGCATGATATCGTGGTATGTCCATTGGACTGAGAGTAATCATCAGAGTGGAGCTCCCGTTCACCTCCAGGGTCAGTAACCTCTCGTTCATCTAGCCTTATATCGGTGACCGCGTGATTTTAGAACTTCTTTGGAAAGGGTTTTTTGGGTGACTTCCTGCCATACACCGGTTTGTGAGATACCCCAGGATTTCTTGTTTTCCAATATCCGATGTTTGTTCTCGCTGTCTGGAAGTTTGGATTTTTTTTTTATTGTTCGTCTTGAATTGGATCCATGACTATTATTTTTTGGATTCAGGATTGGGTTTCCCGTTTTTGGACCATAGCTTTGCCAATTGTTGGCATTTCGCCTCCCGCACCTATAGGAACATAGTAACGCTCCGGCCGTCCTTTCCGTTCTCTTTGAACCGCAAAACAGACTCCCTCGCAACCTCCCAAAAGTTCCGTAGACTTTCACGCACCTGCTACCCTTGATGCAGCAATCAAGTTTTCTCACCTAGTCTAAGAGGTCGTTATTCTGTATACCGCGGTTCACTAGATTCAAGGAAGGAGCCAAGTGAAGTGTTGTATCCGGCATTCTAACTAACCGTTCACAGTAACTTCGGAGCATCCTGTACGGTATGTGATAGACTGGACGCTGCAAATACCGCTTATTTTATTTTGATTTTCTGCAGGCATCGCCTTGGATCAGACTTTTTAATTCGCGAAACGTTCTCCAGTAATTGGTAGCTTTTTCCAAATTCTGTAAAATCTTATTGTCAAGCCCCAGCCGTAGTCCAAAACTGTTCACATATTTTGCTCCCAATTTACATTGTATGTAATTACTTTAAATTGGGAAATGAACTCCCCTTGCATTTGTCAATATACGTCTGACTACCGTTAAACAAAGAAAAGAAAACCTTGAATATGTGTAGTGTCAAAACGGCAATTCATCGATAAAACGTTTACTTTAACAACAAAATACAGTAGACTCGCGAAAACGTGAACTATTAAAAACCACGACTGTTCGCCTTTACGGGGGTTCATGTTATACGAACATATTAAAATATTAATCAAACTTACATTTTTCGAGCCATTTATTCAATGTTATTATGTGATCCTGATCGTGAACTTTTGGCTTTCCCAATTACGAGCAGTTTGACTTTGTGCGATCCACTTGCGTTCGTGCAGGCCAAAAATGTTATTCTCTGCTTTTCGGATTTCCGCCCAGGGGCGTTCTTCTCAAGTGACGACACATAGGTTTTGTCGGGTAACAGCTTCCAAAACAATGCCGATTCGTCCGCATTATAAACCTGGTCCTTGATTAAATTTAATTCCTCCTTTTTTGCTTGTAGGTTTTTTTTTTGAATGGAGCTACAAGCTCTGGTTGTGACGACAGCTTTTCTCCGGTTACTTTTATAAAACGGACTCCATATTGCAATTTAAACCTTTGGAGCCAACCGGCACTTGGGTTGAACCCTCCTTGATTTTCGTTAAGCTTGGAATGCAATTCTTTTGCCTTTTGTTTAATCATAACACCATTGACGGGGTAATTTTTTTCAGGTTGTTCAAGGAACCAACGATATGAGGCCTTTTCCATTCTAGGAAGTTCAGTCTCTCTAAGGGTTTTTCGCTTAACAGGACCAGAAAACTTGTCACTAACGCATTTTAAATTTTTTTCGCGTTTTTTATTGATGCTGCAAATTGTAGATTTTGCCACGCCATATTTTCGTGCTAAATTAGTTACACTGAATCCACGTCGATAAGCTTCAATAACATCCGCTTTTTGTTTTAACGTTAACACCACTGGTTTTTTCGACATTTTTAACGAAAGACTAACAATTCACAAGAACAAATTACACATGTGGACGAAATTCAAAAAGAACTTGCGACAAATTACAAACAGTAACTTTTTCTGGAAGAAAAATGCTGCAAAAATGCATAAAGCGGTTATTTTAACGGTAATTTTTCAAGAAATATGTGTTCATGTTTTAGTGCTTTCAAGCATTGTTCACGTTTTAGAGTAGTCAATATTAAGAAAAAAAATGTTCACGTAACCGGGTGTTCATGTTAGACGCAGTTTTTGTTTTCGCGAGTCTACTGTATCTACGAATAATAAAGAGAAACGAGATAAGGTTGGCAATAAAATCTGTATGATATGAAACATTTTTGTTAAAGATAAATACGAGATTTCGTAGCTTTGGTTAGACATTACTGCGAATTCATTACACACATCCGATGCATGAGCAATATTCGAAAAGTAGGTTTATAGGTGAATAAAAAAATATTTTTATTCGAGTACGTGATATCTATAAAATGTACATAATTACATACATAGTACAAAGACGATAGATTTTTTGAGGTTACAATTCAAATTATATTTTAAAAAAAAAACGGAAGAAAAAAACCTCTCTAAAAAAGAAGAGGAAGCTCACTTTAAAACCTATAGAAGTTTTCTCTGGTTGGGAAAAATATTGGTGCCTCATGGACCAGTAAAATGAAGTCTTTGGGCTTTGTAGGAAATATTAGGGAAAGATCCGGAAATAATTTTTTAATCCGTTCTGTAAATCTTAAATACATGGAAACTGCACGGTCTCAGAAAGTGAGCTTAACTTTTGGCAGGTGAAAATCCGAGAAATTTGCGCCCTGTTTTTAATATTTTCCTTATAACTTCAAAACGGTGCTTGCGATCGAAAAAAAGATTCTAAGGTCAAATTAAAGAGCGTTGAATTCTACGTCTAATGCACTGCCCAAAGTCGAAATTCGGTTCAGCAGTATAGTAAAAGTCGATAGTAGGAAAACGATATTTTTTTTTTAAACTTAGAAGAAAAATCGCACTTGATTACATTTTTTTCAGCGTTGATCGGGAATACATCTGTAGGGCTTTACGTAGGAAAAGCATACCAGATAACATGCATCATTCAGGAGTCCTACCAGGGAGCCCAATGTCACGTCTTACACAAGGGTAAGCTCCTCTCGAGGTGCATAGTGGAGTGAGACAAGGTTGCATTTTGTCGCTTATACTGTTTTTAATTGCCATTAATGATGTACTAAGCGGGGCGCTTCAAGAACACCAGAACAAAGGTATAACTTGTTAAAATACCTTCAACACCTAGACTATGCTGACGATATTTGTCTTCTATCAAATAAATCGGATTAAGTAGCTCAAATGTATGTTATTTCGTAGCATGGTAGTGATATAGTACAAGTATAACTGTAAGGGCGGCCGCATATTGGATCACGTTCGAGTATTTTGTGCCAGACGGGTTGAATCCTTGCAAAGATGCGACTCTGTCAATTCGACAAATACTCAGGCATTATCGCATCGTATAATATGTGTGGGCTTCCACTGAAAGCGTATTCGAGCAACAACGCGCTCCCGCGACACAAGCGTCAACAAGCGGCAGTGCACGCAAGATCCAAAGTTTAGAGTTTTCACGAACATGCTTCCACTACAAGCGTATTTGAGCGAACCGGCTACGAGCGTCTACGTGCCACCCCCCCGCGACTAGAGCGTCAGATCCAAAAAATGGATGTGGATTTGCGGGGTATGCTTGGTTGCGAAGTTCTCGCGTTTTACATGTCGGGGTGCTGATAGCGATAAAGGTCGACGTTGTGCACGGCAAGAAAGAAAGTTTTTTCCCGATTGATTTTGTATGCGATGGAAGTGAGGCGCGAATTCGCCTGCAATGGACGATCCCTGTCTCTCGTAGCCGCTTATTTCGCGCGCCGCTTGTTGACGCTTGTGTCGCGGGAGCACACTGTCGCTCAAATACGCTTCCAGTGGAGGACCGCGCTAAGGTGAGAAATGAGCGACAAAACGGACGAATGAACAGCAGTAAGTAGTATAGGTACCAGCAAATATTTCTAACTAATTTATCTGTTTTCAAGCACAACAATTAAACAATTTGTTTATGGAATTATACCCGAGTATTTTTTAATCTGATAGAGTTGCACTCAAACGCGATTTAGTATGCGCGCAGTCTAAAGCATGTATCAAACCACGTCGAAGTTAATAGAAAAAATCTCCTCATTTCCACTGTTCTATTGATTTTGACCTGGTTCGATGCATGCTCGCAAGCAAAATGCTTGTCGCGTATGTCGAGCTGAAGAGAGGTGAAAGTCTCTTTTTCGAGTGAGAAGATTATTTCGTTTGAACCCATTTTTAGGGTTTTGTAGTAAAAACAAAACCCTTATGAAATCGGTCATGCGTCCGTCTGTCCGTCTGTCCGTCTGTCTGTCCGTCTGTCCATGAAGTATCTCATGAACCGCTGAAGCTACCTATATGAAATTTTGTGAGAATATGTAGAATTATTATAATTCGCCGGAGAAAGCGATTCGTTGTAATTGGCTGACTTTAAGGGGAGGTCCCCATAGAGGGGAAATGAAGGTCAAATTTTTTTTTCTTCTGGTATAGGCAAGTGGGGTATCATGAGAAAGGTACCGTCGAGTACATTCCATTTTTGGTATTTTCATCAAATTTTAAAAAAGGGGAAAAGAGGTAGAGGGGAAAATATGTGACCCGAGTTTGTCCCCCCCCCCTTGCATTTCGAGACCGTTATACTTAGAAATATGAAAATTTGCAGGAAAGCGGCATTTCACTAGCATAGAAAACCAAAAATCGTAGAATTTTGAAAACTCGTCAAAAAAGGTTAATAATAGTATATTTATATAGTTGCAGTTAGCACACCCTGCACCCTTTAAACGCATCACAGGTCAAAAATATTGATGGCCAATGATAGCCAACACTATAGGCAATAATGTCTCGAAGTTTCATTGCAATCACGTAATATTTAATAATAGTACATTCATTTAAAGTTAGACATTTTGACACTATCCACACAAAAAATACACCTAACGGCCTCATAGGTGTGAGTACTACTTTCATGTTGTTTTTCGTAGTGCGAATTGCAGTTATTTAATTAACCATTTTTGAAAGGGTAAAGATTGGTTGGGGGCGCTGACTAAAACAACTTTAGCGGGTGTAGGGGGGGGGGGGGGGCGTCGGTGTCCACATACAGGCGAAATTAAGGTCAATTTATCGACTGGTATAGGCAAGTCTAGTTGATGCCATACATCAATTACTCCTGCGAGTATGGGAAAACGAGGAGATCCCAGACGATTCGCGCCGAAGCATCATCTGTCCAATTCATAAAAAGGGAGATAAACTGCGGTGTGAGAATTACAGGGGCATCTCACTAGTTTGTACGTCCTATAAAATTTTGACGAAAATTCTGGAAAATAGAATAAAACCGTACGCAGAACGAGTCATTGGCGAATATCAAAGCGGTTTCAGACCTGGTCGCTCCACAACCGATCAGCTCTTCTCAGTCAAACTGATACTCCAGAGGTGCTGGGAATACAACGTAAACGTATACCAAATCTTTGTCGACTTCAAGCAGGCATACGACAGTATCGATCGTGGAGTACTGTACAACATCATGCTGCAATTTGGTATACCAGCAAAATTAGTGCGACTGACAAAGATGACGATGACCAACTCCGTCTCACAAGTCAGGATCCAGAATAGACTTACTGATCTATTTGAAACACGCACTGGTTTGAAACAGGGCGATGGACTGGCTCCGACGCTCTTCAACCTAGCACTGGAATACGTTATTCGGGCCATGAATTTGGACAACAGCAAGACGCTACTCATCAAGTCGACACAATTAGCAGCGTACGCCGACGACATCAACATCATGTCCCGAAGATTGGCTGACGCAGAAGAACTTCAGCATACGCTTGATACCGCTGCAAAGGAAGTTGGATTACGTATTAACGAGGGTAAAACTAAAATAATGATGCAATCGGTGACAAGGACACCTGCACAACCAAGCATCAATGTGGGGGACCTCAACATCGAGTTCGTGAACAACTTCATTTACCTGGGTTGCAACTTGTCAAGGGACGCCAACGAAACTGACGAAATCAAGCGACGGATACAGTTAGCTAATAAGACTTTTTTCTCGGTTCTCCCCATAATGAAATCGAAACATGTGCACAGAAACACGAAGCTCCGCGTGTACAAAACCATTATACGACCAGTGCTATGCTATGGCTGCGAAGCATGGACCCTAGCTCAAGCCTCCGAAAACATGCTAGACACTTTCGAACGTAAGGTTCTACGGCGAATTTTCGGGGCTGTTTGCGATCGAGATGGATGGCGCATCCGGTACAACCATGAGTTGTATGAAATGTACGATGAGCTGCAAGTCTCGAAAATCGTCAAACTACAACGACTTCAATGGGCAGGGCATGTACAAAGAATGGACGATGATCGCATGCCTAAGAGAGTAATGAATGCAGAACGAGTCGACGGAGCGAGACTGCGAGGACGACCGAGATCTTCTTGGGAGAGCTCAGTAGGTGTGGACGCCGCGCAGCTGCTGGGCTCCCAAAATTGGAGGACGCGGTCACGTGACCGAGATAATTGGAGGACAATGATCCAGGCGGCCAAGGCCCGACGTCGGGCTGTCGCGCCACGATGATGATAGGCAAGTGAGGTGTCGTGAGAAAGGTAATGTTGAGTACATTCCATTTTTTCGCATTTTCTTGAAATTTGTAGAAAGGGGAGCATTGGGAGAGGAGAAAATATTAGTTCGTAATTTGTCCCCCTCCCCTTGAAGTTCGAGACCGTTATACTTAGAATTATGAAAACTTACAGGAAGGTGGGTTCCGGAAAAAATTGGAAAATAATGGAGTCTGTCTTCTCAGAATAGGTCAATTATAGTTTATTAGTTTATATAGTTACAGTTAGCACACCCCTGCATGCCTTAAACACGTTCGAGGTCAAAAGTACTGGCGAAAAGGGACCCAAACGTTAGTGGTCTGCTTCGGCTATCCCCCAGAGTATATAAAAATAACCACATCCTTAATTTAAAAAATAAAGAAACTTAAACAAATCACAGATTCGAATTTTGTTCCCTCTACTTCCAGATGCTCTTTCGAATAAATGTTCGATACAGCTGAACGGTACGACAATTGAATTAGGTTTAGGACATATTCTCAGTACGGATGATCCATGCGTCAAATATGTATGCAGATTTGACGAAAATGACAAAGTCAGTCCGGAAGAAGTAACCGAGCAATGCAGGAACCGATGTCGAAAGGTAAAACAAATTTTCCATCACTCAATAATATTAGGTTCACACTAACGATTTGATCTGGCATATTACTCGTACTTGATCTGATACGTCTCATATTTGCATATATCAGATTAAGTTATCTGGTCAGATCAAACGGTCTGATCGCTGGTGTGAACCTAAGTCGAAACCCAACATTCACGCTGACTTACTTTACCCTATGATTATCTACTTACTTTTCAGGGATATGAAATTCAAAGTGTTCCCGGAAGATGCTGTGGACTGTGTGTCAAAACTAAATGTGTATACGTAGATAAATTGTATAGTGTGGGCGACACGTGGCGCAACGCGGATCGTTGTATGCTGTTTGAATGTATTCTGGAAAACGGGTCACCAGTTATATCAACTTTTAAAAAAACCTGCCCTGAACTACCAGATTGCTTGCCGCAAGATATTTACACAAAAGATTGTTGTCAGTATTGTAAGGAGGTGAAGTCGTCAACTTTAAATCCGCGACCTATGCAATCGGAACGGTCTATAGAATCGTACTATGAGCATCCGTGCAAAAGGCCCTGTGTAGCTGGTGCTGCACCAATGGTTTGCTCCTATAATTTCCAAGTGGAATGGTACGATACGTTGAGCAAGGCTTGTTACAATTGTCCATTAAATGGCACAGACTGCTCCAGACCACATTGCATCACCGGCGATGGAGTTCGAAAGAGTGTCCTGGTTGTAAATCGTAGCCTCCCGGGACCAGCAATAGAAGTATGCCTGAACGATACTATCGTTGTGGATGTTAAAAATTTGCTACTAAGCGACAGTACTACTCTCCATTGGCACGGGTTTCATCAACGACAGAATCCCTATATGGATGGTGTTCCGAATTTGACCCAGTGCCCTATCATCCCGTATACCACGTTTCGGTATACATTTGAAGCTGACATATCGGGAACACATTTTTGGCATTCGCATGTGGGTTTGCAACGAGGCGATGGATGTTATGGAGCCTTGATCATTCGCCAACCTGAAGATCCCCATGCGAAGCTTTACGACTACGATTTGTCCGAACATGTGATTATAACACAAGACTGGATCCATACGAATGGTATTACAATGTTCACGAATCATCATCACTCGATCGGTGACAATAAGCCGGTGGATATTTTGGTGAACGGAAAAGGAAGATACCTCAATCCGAATAGGGTTATAGTTGATCCGGTGGATGATAATCGAGCAGAGGGAGATGCCGAACAAACTACTTATGGAGAAAATGATATTCTACGTCAAGAATCGATAATGAGAATGACCGCAGAGTTCCTCAGTGATAATGTCGAAAGGATAGAAGATCGACTCCAAAAGGTTCCGTTCGAGGTGTTCAATGTCACGAAAGGCTATAGATATCGATTCAGAACTATCAATGCAGGGTTTCTTAACTGCCCTATTCAAATATCGGTTGATAATCACTCGTTGCTGGTCGTTCAATCCGACGGCTTCAACATTGAACCCATTGAAGTGAAATCCTTCGTTGCGTATGCAGGCGAACGTTTCGATTTTGTACTTAATGCCGATCAGGAAGTGGGGAATTATTGGATGCGATTTAAAGGTCTAATGGATTGTGACGAGAGATTTGAGAATGTTCGGCAAGTTGCCGTAGTGCGGTACTCCGGTGCACCCGAGATGGAACCCACCGCTTCGACTGACTATGACTATCCTATCGATGGTTTGGAATTAAATTCATTGAACAAAGGACCCGGCCATGTTGATTCTCTAACTATAGCCGAAGCAAGTGCCTTGGACGAAAACGATGACTGGTTGAAACAAGAAGAAGCCGATTACAAATTTTACGTATACTACGATTTCTACAAAACGGACAATAGCATGTTCTATCATCCACCGTATTATGGAACGGCAAATGATGGTCGCTTAACATACACTCCTCAACTAAATCACATAACTCTAAAGATTCCGCCGCTACCAATATTGCCAGCGAGGGATGAAATCAACGATTCAATATTTTGTAATGAAACCAGTTTGATTGAAAAGGGAATTAACTGTCGAAAGGAGTTTTGCGAATGTCACCATGTCTTACAGGTATCGCTGAATTCGATTGTTGAGATCGTGCTGGTGGATGAGGGTCACACCTTCGATGCAAATCATCCTTTTCATTTGCATGGATTTGCTTTTCGTGTGCTTGGAATGGATCGAATTGGACCTGAAGTGACTATTGAAAAGGTAATTATTTTCTTTACACCGTTACTGTATTAGTTAAATAAAGAGCAGAGACAGGATTTCGTTAACTATCCTCCAATGAATTCCAACCATTTTTAGGATGATTGTTCATCACATATACAAAAAAAAAAAAATAACTTAAAAATAAAATGCTGAATTTCGCTCCGAAGAAACAATGAAATTCTCAAATTTGGGGAAAATATTGCACATGAATTATTCTCCCCAAAATTATTTGTAAGAATAATCTTAAAATTGTAGGTAATAGTTCCCCCGAAATTACTTGTGAAAAATGCCCCCAAAATTGTACTTCTTGAAGTTTGACAGGGAGAGAAGACAAAGGTCTTTTGGGAGAGTTCCGTGACACACTCCTCTAAAAAAATTACAAACCACATCCTAAAAAATACGAATTTGACTCCGTAAATTAATGAGAAATTTCCCCAAAATTGTGGGGGTATTTCATGGTAATAATCCCCCCAAAGTAATGTGTGGACAATTCCTACAAAATTGTACTTAATGAAATTTGGCAGGGAGAGGAGACAAAAGAGCTTTACAAGGCGTTCCGTGACATATCCTTAAAAAATAATAATAATAGTAATAATTTTGCCCCGGAGGACTCTTTGAGTCATCTCTGGTTCTGCATGGCGCTAAACCACCTTTCATCACTTTTGAATTCGGCTAATGGTGCGGCTTTTCCATCAAGCACGGCTTGTTGTCAAAATTCCAGCTCACCCACTTTATGTATCTTCAAACTATACTTGGGAAGCGATAAAGATCTTAAAAGTCTGCTGCGGATCACAGAAAATTTCAGTCGTGACATTCTAATGGGTTTCGGATTGGACGAATGCGGATCCGTGCCAGCCAAATACGTCCGAGCCATGCAACTTGGTGCTTGCATCCGTTGCGGGTAAAATCTGGCCAATAGGGCCGAGATTGTGCCAACTCGGTAAAAAAAAAATTTTGCCTCAGAAAAAAATGAAAAATCCCATAAATGTCTCTCATGAATAATTTTTCAATAAATAATTTGTGGGAAATTCTCCCAAAATGGTACGTCATGGTTCATGGAAAATGTATACATTGAATTATCCCCCAAATTTTGGCGGGATATTTCACAAGAATGGATTCTCCCGAAATTTCACAGGGGGAGAAGGTAAAAAGGAGCTCTATGGCATGTACCCAAAAAATGACAAATCACCCGAAGAAAAAAGAAGTTTAGACGCAAAAAATAATAACAAATCCTTCAAATTTTAAAGGGGATATTTCACATGAAAAATTTCCACTCTACGCTTAGGGGGTTGGGAGCTTCAATTGGTTTCCCTAGAACGCTCGCTATGTTCATTCTACATATAACAGCGCTGAGACCTCCTTGCATATTATTATCAAAGAATTTTCTCGCTCACTCCCATGTAACTAATACTAATCGCCTTAACCCCTCCAGTGGAGAATGGGCGCGTCAACCACTCTAGCAATGCCTTGTTGACGTTTCGTTTTGAATTGTGAAGTTGCTGGCATACACATTCTATCCGTATAGTCGTCTTTTACAGACAAGCTTCAAATGCTTTGGGAATTCTAATAGCACCTACACTTTTTTTTTTTATCGTATGACCTTGCCGGGAAAATGAACCCCTGAACTCTAGATTCAAGCGTGTTAGAGTGGTGCCCGATTTTGAGAATATCGCCCAAATTTGGAAAGATTTGTCTTTTGTCCCATGCAGTCATTTAATTTTGGGCAGAAAATTAATTAATGCGATTGGTAGGTCGCACTACGATGGCTAAAACTGTAGTTCGGGGGTTCATTTCCCTAACGCATTAATAAAGAAAGAAAAACTACCTTTGGGTACTATTAGGAGTGTGGTAGCGATAGTGTTCGAAGCTTGGCAGGAAAGGACGGCTATATGGATAGGAGGTGTATGCTAGCAGCTGCACCAACCGAAATTTATATGCTAACGAAACGTCAAACAGGCATTGCTAGAGATGTTAACGCGTCCGTTCATATTGTAGTGGTTGAGGCAAACACTACAAGTGGTAGACAAACAATTGGAGGGATAGTTTGCGAAGCCGCAGAGACAATACAATTGTCAGAAGAAATTTCCGTATTTTCATTTGCTTTCGTTTATTTTTCAATTATGTACTCGTATTTGGAGGTTGGTGCGATTCCTTTTTATCTTGGATATCTACCAACATGACTTGAAGCTCTGCTTGAATTATGTATAATTAATTTCAAATTTTCATTAATAATTTCAGATTAAGGACCTCGATAATCGCGGTCAACTTCAACGAAATTTTCGACGACCACCAATAAAGGATACAGTAACAGTTCCCGATGGCGGTTATACGATAATACGATTCAAAGCTGACAATCCAGGCTATTGGCTGTTCCACTGTCACATTGAATTTCATGCTGAACTGGGAATGGCGCTAATTTTGAAAGTCGGCGAACACTCACAGATGGTACCTGTTCCGAAAAATTTTCCGAAATGTTCGAATTATATGCCTGAAAATGCTAAGAATGGATCATCAATGCATTTCGCTTACGTAGTGTACTTAGTACTTTTACGATATTTAATTGTGATATTTTAATAGGAATAAAATTAAGAAAGTATTTATATATATTTAACGGAATGTTTCTGATATTACATTGATTTGATTTTTGGTATTACATTGGGTGTCTCTAAATTACACAGTGTTCGCATTCGGTTCCGCAACCGCTCGGTTGTTAACACACTTTATGTGAAAGTCAAGGAAAAAAAAAGAAGTGCGTGAGCGGTGAGCAGAAATATTTCTTGCCCGGTGATCATTTGATCATGTTCAGCTGAGTAGTTGGGACGCTAAGCGACATACATGGACGCCACCTTGCAAAATATGATACTTTCATTTTAAGAGATGGAGCCATCTTGAAACCCGCGGCAGAGCAGCTGTGTAGGTGAAAAACCGGAAAACCCTTTTTCCAATATTCTCCTCATAACTTCTAAACGGCGCCTCGGACCGAAAAACTTAATTGGATTTAAATTAGAGAGCGTCAAATTCTACATCCAATGTATTGCTCAAAGTTGAAATTCGGTTTAGCACTATAGTCAAAATCGATAGTCGAAAAACGTCACCTTTGGAGGCTTTGGAGGAAAATCATATTATATCGCTTTTCAAGCTCATATATCTCTGAAATCGATGCTACAAATGGTAAAACTGATTTGACAAAAGTTGAAGACATTTCTATTTCACTGCGACCATAAAAGATCTATTGTGCCGTAGCCTATTAATCCAAAAGGCCGTCCACCTTTCTAATAAAGAGCAGTAAATCTTTAGCAGGAATCAAACTGAAGTCTGCAGTGCTGATAGTAGCCTGCCCGAGGAGTGACATCCTAAAACATTCAAACCTAAATCCTAAAAACATTCCAAACCAATCTGTGATCCGCAGCTTGGCCGAAGGCAGCCCAAAGTCACAGTAAGGCTCAGGTCCATGAAAACGACTGGATGATCCTTATCTAGCAAGTTCATCCGCAGCCTTGTTCCCCTCAATGCCCTGGTGGCCTGGCACCCAACACAAGAAGACTCGGTTTTTGGTTGCCAACAGTTGGAGTTCGTAACACTTCTTCACCAGTTTTGAAGAGACCTTATATGAGGAGAGCGCTCTTATAGCTGCTTGGCTGTCTGAGTAGATAGCAATGTGAGCGCCAGGAAGTCCAGTTTCCAAGATTACCCCGGCGCAGACATCAATGGGGTGGATCTCAGCTTGAAAAACGATGGGTGAGACTCCCATTGCCATCGAAATCCTGGTGTTGGGTTCAAAGACACCTGCACAAACACCCTGTTCTGTTTTAGACCCATCGGTGAGCCACTTGATACATCTAGGGTCTGGACAGGGTGTGCCATTTACTCATTCAGAACGGTCAGGGATGAGGGCTGAAAATTTTCTACCGAAGCAAACCTCTGTGATCATGTAATCTGATCTCAAGCAGATCTGCACGTCAGGAATTTGATTCAGAATGCTCATGTGACCGCTTTCTTCACTACGCACGTCGGAAGTTAAACGAAGTCTGAGAGCATTTAGAGCTGCTGATTCTTGAATGAATAAATGCAACGGAGTAAGTCCAATAAACACAAAGAAACACTAACTGTGTGCCAGCTGAATATTCATCACAGCAAAGCGGCATCAGCGATGATGACGAGATGCTTTGATGAAGAGAAACTGGACATAGCTTTGATACAGGAACCCTGGATTTTACAAAACAAAATTAGGGGTTTGTCACAACAAACCGCAAATCTGTACCATGCACAGGTGGACGGTAAAATAAGGACATGCATCCTGGTGCGTCATGGAATACGTGCAGTACAAATGATGCATCTCTGCTCGCCTGATCTTACGGTAGTAATGATCGGCAGTGGTGCAGGATCATTCCTAATTGCATCAGCATATCTCCCTTATGATGCACCAGAGCCACCTCCATCAGAGGAAGTAGAAAATCTGGTAAGGTATTGTAAAGAAAGAGATATGGCCCTGATCATAGGCTGTGATGCCAATGCGCACAACACTGTGTGGGGCAGCACAGATGACAATCCCAGAGGACAGCAGCTGCTAGAATTTGTGGAAAAGTACAATCTGCTGGTAGCAAACAAGGGGGTCGCTCCCACCTTCGTGGATGCACGAAGGGCTGAAGTGATCGACATTACCCTAAGCTCTGTTAATATGCTTGACAGAGTTCAGAATTGGAGAGTGGTGGACAGGCTAACCATGTCTGATCACAGGGCTATCCAGTTTGAAATTCTGTATGGCAGAAAGCGGAGTAGCGAACGCAAACGTATAAGAGTGCCAAAAAATACTGATCGTGTTAAGTACGAGACATATTTATTGGAACAAGTCGAGGATATTCAAGACGGAATACCTCGGAATACGGTCGAGATAGAGCGAACAGTGGAACAACTGAACTCCGCTATTAATCGCGCCTTCGAACACGCTTGTCCCTCCGCAGTAGTGGACGAAAAGGACCCAACACCATGGTGGAGTAGGGAACTGGAGTCTATGAAAAAAGAGACAAGGAAAGCCTTTAACCGTTACATGAGGGAGAGAGACTCTCACTCTTGGGAACTATACAAGGATAAAAAGAGGTAGCTGAAAAGAACCTTACGTCTTCGGAAACGAAATACGTGGAGGGAATTCTGCTCTAGCATGAAGGATACGTCGGAAGTATGCAGATTACAGAAGATGATATCGAAAGACACTGCTTCGAAAATGGGGCTGATACGCAAAGTTGATGGTTCCATGACAGAAACAGTGGAAGAAACGTTGCAGGCCCTGATGGAGGTACATTTTCCTGGAAGTTTCAAGTCAGACCAACCATGGCCTCAAAGTAACATGGGAGCTGGTGGGGTAAGTCAACAAGAAGCTGAGAGGATAATAACTCCAAATGGAGTCAAAAGTGCTATAAACTCTTTTGCTCCATTTAAAACGGCTGGAATGGACGGAATATTCCCGGCACTATTACAGTGGGACATGAGCGCTCTACTAGATAGGATCCGGAATATATTCGTCGCCTGTCTTTCAGCAGGCTACATCCCGAAGGCATGGAGGGAGGCTAAAGTGGTCTTCCTGCCTAAACCGGGAAAGAAAGACTATACAGAGGCAAAGTCCTTCAGGCCGGTTAGCCTTACATCATTCCTGTTGAAAACAATGGAAAAGGTGTTGGTGGACTACCTGGAGAACACCACGCTAATGTATAGTCCTCTGAGTAGGTGCCAACATGCTTATAGAGCAGGCAGATCTACGGAAACCGCTCTACATGAGCTTGTTAGAGTTGCAGAGAGAGAGATTAACAATGGCGGGATCGCTATGTCTACTTTTATGGATATAGAGGGTGCTTTTGATAAAATCTCCTTTACCAAACTAAGGAACGCCCTGTTTGAGCGGGGGGTTGATTACATTATAATTAAGTGGATCGACTCTATGCTTAAGCAGAGGGCGGTAAATCTTAGCAGTGGATGTGACAGAATACGGGGTAAGGTAGTCCGAGGATGCCCACAAGGAGGTGTTCTTTCTCCTCTACTGTGGAACATCACCGTGGACAGTCTTCTCTGGAAACTGGACTCGATGGGCGTACACACTGTAGGATACGCCGATGACTTGGCACTCACGGTCAGTGGAAAGTTCATGGACACAATTCTAGGTTGCATGGGACAAGCTCTCAAAGTAACCGAAGAATGGTGTAATGAGCAAGAGCTAACCATAAACGCTAGTAAATCAAACACTATGATTTTTACTCGTAAGAGGAAAGACATAGAGATAACTCCCTTACGGCTTTTTGGTTCGGAAATCAAGGTGTCCAAGGAAGTGAAGCATCTAGGAGTTACCTTAGATGCGAAACTAACTTGGAATGTTCACGTTGATGAAAAGATCCAAAAAGCGAAAAGGATTTTGCATCAGTGTAAGAGAGTGTGTGCTCGTAGGTGGGGAATTTCACCTAAAGCGACACACTGGATTTACACAATGATGGTAAGACCTATTCTAGCCTACGCATCAGTGGTATGGTGGCCAAAAGCCATGCAGAATACCACAAAGCAGAAGCTAGATGGGGTACAAAGGATAGCTTGCGTAAGCATATGTGGTGCAATGCGCACCACACCAACGCGAGCAATGGAGGCATTGCTGGGACTGCCGCCATTGGACTTATTTATAAAGAAAACGGCGGCGCTTTCGGCAATACGCATGGAAAGGGATGCCATGTGGCATCGCTTTGGAACTAGCAGCGGTCATAAGAGCATCCTAGACATTATTCATGATGAGGTCAGGGAGACTCTAATGCCGGTAGAAGGCATGAGTAGACGTAGGGTAGTTGAAAGACTACACAAGACTCACATTGCAGATGGAAACATACATAATGAGTGTATGTACAATGACATCAGCATTTTTACTGATGGCTCTTTAATGGACGGTAAAGCGGGGGCGGGGGTTTACTCTGAAGAGCTAAACCTAGCATGTGCGCTTAGTCTAGGAGAGTATGTGTCCGTATACCAGGCAGAAATGCTTGGCTTGTTGCATGCGTTGGACCACTTGCTTGAAGGTCAGGTGCGGGGGAAGAAAATCCTTATTGCACTGGACAACCAATCGGTGATCAGACGCATGCAGCAGACGAACATAAACTCTAAACTGGTACTAGAGTGTGTCCGGAAGCTCAACACGTATGCCTCAGAAAATGAGGTTACGCTGATGTGGGTAAAAAGACACATAGGTACAACAGGAAATGAGGCGGCGGATGCCCTAGCAAAACAGGGATCTGCGGCAACTTTCATTGGCCCAGAACCCAGAGTTGCTCTGGGGAACGGCATGATTGGAGCGAAGGTTGGGAAGTGGATGGACTCCATGCATCAACAAAGATGGCAGGAGCTAGTCACTTGCAAACAAGCTCGGAATGCAATAACCAGCCCTTTAGGCAGGGAAGCGAGAAAGGTACTTAGTTATAAACGGAGTACCCTAAGCTGGATAACTGCCTTGGTCACAGGGCATGGTAATTTTAAGGCTCATCTGGCCAAGATGAAAATCGGGGAAGATGACGCTTGCAGGCTATGCCTGGAGGAGGCCGAGACGGCAGCACACATTGTGTGCGAATGTCCAGCACTGGCTAGCACGAGGTTGAGGATCACAGGCAGGCACACGATAAGTGTAGAAGCCATGAGTGAACTCAGCTTCAAACAAATGCTAGCAATAACACGGGACTCAGTGATGAAGAAAGAGGTCGACAATTATCAGTCGACATCTGGAAGCCACTGATGACCGGGAGGGGGCGAAAAGGGACCCAAACGTAAGTGGTCTGCTTCGGCTATCCCCCATAGTATATAATAATAGACTATGCTGACGATATTTGTCTTCTATCAAATAAATCGGATCAAGTAGCTCAAATGTATGTTATTCCGTAGCATGGTAGTGATATAGTACGAGTATAACTGTAAGGGCGGCCGCATATTGGATCACGTTCGAGTATTTTGTGCCAGACGGGTTGAATCCTTGCAAAGATGCGACTCTCTCGACAAATACTCAGGTATTATCGCATCGTATAATATGTGCGGCCTTCCATTGGAAGCGTATTCGAGCAGCAACGCGCTCCCGCGACACAAGCGACAACAAGCGGCAGTGCACGCCAGATCCAAAGTTTAGAGTTTTTACGAACATGCTTCCACTACAAGCGCATTTGAGCGAACCGGCTACGAGCGTCTACGTGCCATCCCCCGCGACTCGAGCGTCAGATCCAAAAAATGGATGTGGATTCGCGGGGTATGCTTGGTTGCGAAGTTCTCACGTTTTACATGTCGGGGTGCTGATGGCGATAAAGGTCGACGTTGTGCACGGCAAGAGAGAAAGTTTTTTCCCGATTGATTTTGTATGCGATGGAAGAGTTAGTTAAGCAAACTGAGGCGCGAATTCGCTTGCAATGGACGATCCCTGTCTCTCGTAGCCGCTTGTTGACGCTTGTGTCGCGGGAGCGCGCTGCCACTCAAATACGCTTCCAGTGGAGGACCGCGCTAAGGTGGGAAATGAGCGACAAAACGGGCGAATGAACAGCATTAAGTAGTATACCAGCAAATATTTCTAACTAATTTATCTGTTTTCAAGCACAACAATCAACACAATTTGTTTATGGAATTATACCCGAGTATTTGTCAATCTGATAGAGTTGTGTCTTGCCTGACCGGAGCAAGCGTCAAAGCAAAGACATAACCCATAGACAAAAAACACTCAAACGCGATTTAGTATGCGCGCAGTCTAAAGCATGTATCAAACCACGTCGAAGTTAATAGAAAAAATCTCCTCATTTCCACTGTTCTATTGATTTTGACCTGGTTCGATGCATGCTCGCGAGCAAAATGCTTGTCGCGTATGTCGAGCTGAAGAGAGGTGAAAGTCTCTTTTTCGTGTGAGAAGATTATTTCGTCTGAACCCATTTTTTTATAATTTCTATTATTTTAACCACATCCTTAATTTAAAAAATAAAGAAACTTAAACAAATCACAGATTCGAATTTTATTCCCTCTACTTCCAGATGATCTTTCGAATAAATGTTCAATACAGCTGAACGGTACGACAATTGAATTAGGTCTAGGACATATTCTCAGTACGGATGATCCATGCGTCAAATACGTATGCAGATTTGACGAAAATGACAAAGTCAGTCCGGAAGAAGTAACCGAGCAATGCAGGAACCGATGTCGAAAGGTAAAACAAATTTTCCATCACTCAATAATATTAGGTTCACACAAACCATTTGATCTGGCATATTACTCGTACTTGAAGTGATCTGGTCAGATCAAACGGTCTGATCGCTGGTGTGAACCTAAGTCGAAACCCAACATTCACATTCATTCATTGATTTACTTTACCCTATGATTATCTACTTACTTTTCAGGGATATGAAATTCAAAGTGTTCCCGGAAGATGCTGTGGATTGTGTGTCAAAACTAAATGTGTATACGTAGATAAATTGTATAGTGTGGGCGACACGTGGCGCAACGAGGATCGTTGTATGCTGTTTGAATGTATTCTGGAAAACGGGTCACCAGTTATATCAACTTTTAAAAAAACCTGTCCTGAACTACCAGATTGCTTGCCGCAAGATATTTACACAAAAGATTGTTGTCAGTATTGTAAGGAGGTGAAGTCGTCAACTTTAAATCCGCGACCTATGCAATCGGAACGGTCTATAGAATCGTACTATGAGCATCCGTGCAAAAGGCCCTGTGTAGCCGGTGCTGCACCAATGGTTTGCTCCTATAATTTCCAAGTGGAATGGTACGATACGTTGAGCAAAGCTTGTTACAATTGTCCATTAAATGGCACAGACTGCTCCAGACCACATTGCATCACCGGCGATGGAGTTCGAAAGAGTGTCCTGGTTGTAAATCGTAGCCTCCCGGGACCAGCAATAGAAGTATGCCTGAACGATACTATCGTTGTGGATGTTAAAAATTTACTACTGAGCGACAGTACTACTCTCCATTGGCACGGGTTTCATCAACGACAGAATCCCTATATGGATGGTGTTCCGAATTTGACCCAATGTCCTATCATCCCGTATACCACGTTTCGGTATACATTTGAAGCTGACATATCGGGAACACATTTTTGGCATTCGCATGTGGGTTTGCAACGAGGCGACGGATGTTATGGAGCCTTGATCATTCGCCAACCTGAAGATCCCCATGCGAAGCTTTACGACTACGATTTGTCCGAACATGTGATTATAACACAAGACTGGATCCATACGAATGGTATTACAATGTTCACGAATCATCATCACTCGATCGGTGACAATAAGCCGGTGGATATTTTGGTGAACGGAAAAGGAAGATACCTCAATCCGAATAGGGTTATAGTTGATCCGGTGGATGATAATCGGGCGGAGGGAGATGCCGAACAGACTACTTATGGAGAAAATGATATTCTACGTCAAGAATCGATAATGAGAATGACCGCAGAGTTCCTCAGTGATAATGTCGAAAGGATAGAAGATCGACTTCAAAAGGTTCCGTTCGAGGTGTTCAATGTCACGAAAGGCTATAGATATCGATTCAGAACTATCAATGCAGGGTTTCTTAACTGCCCTATTCAAATATCGGTTGATAATCACTCGTTGCTGGTCATTCAATCCGACGGCTTCAACATTGAACCTATTGAAGTGAAATCCTTCGTTGCGTATGCAGGCGAACGTTTCGATTTTGTACTTAATGCCGATCAGGAAGTGGGGAATTATTGGATGCGATTTAAAGGTCTAATGGATTGTGACGAGAGATTTGAGAATGTTCGGCAAGTTGCCGTAGTGCGGTACTCCGGTGCACCCGAGGTGGAACCCACCGCTTCGACTGGCTATGACTATCCTATCGATGGTTTGGAATTAAATTCATTGAACAAAGGACCCGGCCATGTTGATTCTCTAACTATAGCCGAAGCAAGTGCCTTGGACGAAAACGATGACTGGTTGAAACAAGAAGAAGCCGATTACAAATTTTACGTATACTACGATTTCTACAAAACGGACAATAGCATGTTCTATCATCCACCGTACTATGGAACGGCAAATGATGGTCGCTTAACATATACTCCTCAACTAAATCACATAACTCTAAAGATTCCGCCGCTACCGATATTGCCAGCGAGGGATGAAATCAACGATTCAATATTTTGTAATGAGACCAGTTTGATTGAAAAGGGAATTGACTGTCGAAAGGAGTTTTGCGAATGTCACCATGTCTTACAGGTATCGCTGAATTCGATTGTTGAGATCGTGCTGGTGGATGAGGGTCACACCTTCGATGCAAATCATCCTTTTCATTTGCATGGATTTGCTTTTCGTGTGCTTGGAATGGATCGAATTGGACCTGAAGTGACTATTGAAAAGGTAATTATTTTCTTTACACCGTTACTGTATTAGTTAAATAAAGAGCAGAGACAGGGCTCCATGAACTATTCCCCAATTAATTCCAAGCATTTTTGGGATGATTGTTCATCGTGACATATTCAAAAAAAGTACAAATCACTTAAAAAGAATGCAAAATTTTGCTCCGAAGAAACACATAAATTATTCCCCCCAAAATTATTTGTAAAAATAACCTTAAAATTGTAGGTAATAGTCCCCCGACCCAAATTACTTGTGAAAAATGCCCCCAAAATTGTAATATACTTTTTGAAGTTTGACAGGTAGAGAAGACAAAGGTCTTTTGAGAGAGCTCCGTGACAAACTCCTCTAAAAAAAATTACAAATCACACCCTAAAAAATACGAATTTTACTCCGGAAATTAATGAAAAATTTCGCACAAATTGTGGGGGTATTTAACGGTAATAATTCCCCCAAAAAATTTTTTGCAAAATTGTACTTGTAATGCAAGACAAAAGAGCTTTAGAAGGTGTTCCGTGACATATCCTTAAAAAAAAATAATAATAATAATTTTGCCCCGGAGGACTCTTTGAGTCCTCTCTGGTTCTGCATGGCGCTAAACCACCATTCATCACTTTTGAATTCGGCTAATGGGCTTTTCCATCATGCACGGTTTGTTGTCAAAATTCCAGCTCACCCACATTATGTATCTTTAAATTATACTTGGGAAGCGATAAACGATAAAGATCTTAAAAGTCTGCTGCTGATCACAGAAAATTTCAGTCGTGACATTCGAATGGGTTTCGGATTGGACAAATGCCTATCCGTGCCAGCCAAATACGTCCGAGCCCTGCAACTTGGTGCTTGCACCCGTTGCGGGTAAAAACTGGCCAATAGGGCCAAGATTGTGCCAACTCGGTAAAAAAAAATAATTTTGCCACAGAAAAAAATGAAAAATCCCATAAATGTTGAGGGGATGTCTCTCATGAGTAATTTTTCAATAAATAATTCGTGGAAAATTCTCCCAAAATGGTACGTCATGGTTCATGGAATATGTACATTGAATTATCCCCCAAATTTTGGCGGGATATTTCACAAGAATGGATTCTCCCGAAATTTCACAGGGGGGGAAGGTAAAAAGGAGCTCTATGGCATATACCCAAAAAATGACAAATCACCCGAAAAAAAAAGAAGTTTAGACGTAAAAAATAATAACAAATCCTCCAAATTTTAAAGAGGATATTTCACATGAAAAATTTCCACTTTACGCTTAGGGGGTTGGGAGCTTCAATTGGTTTCCCTAGAACGCTCGCTATGCTCATTCTACATATAACAGCGCTGAGACCTCCTAGCATATTATTATCAAAGAATTTTCTCGCTCACTCCCATGTAACTAATACTAATCGCCTTAACCCCTCCAGTGGAGAATGGGCGCGTCAACCACTCTAGCAATGCCTTGTTGACGTTTCGTTTTGAATTGTGAAGTTGCTGGTATACACATTCTATCCGTATAGTCGTCTTTTACAGACAAGCTTCAAATGCTTTGGGAATTCTAATAGCACCTACACTTTTTTTTTTATCGTATGAACTTGCCGGGAAAATGAACCCCTGAACTCTAGATTCAAGCGTGTTAGAGTGGTGCCCGATTTTGAGAATATCGCCCAAATTTGGAAAGATTTGTCTTTTGTCCCATGCAGTCATTTAATTTTGGGCAGAAAATTAATTAATGCGATTGGTAGGTCACACTACGATGGCTAAAACTGTAGTTCGGGGGTTCATTTCCCTAGCGCATTAATAAAGAAAGAAAAACTACCTTTGGGTACTATTAGGAGTGTGGAAGCTACAGTGTTCCAAGCTTGACAGGAAAGGACGGCTATATGGATAAGAGGTGTATGCTAGCAGCTGCACCAACCGAAATTTATATGCTAACGAAACGTCAACCAGGCATTGCTAGAGATGTTGACGCACCCGTCCACATTGTAGTGGTTGAGGCAAACACTACAAGTGGTAGACAATCAATTGGAGGGATAGTTTGCGAAGCCGCAGAGACAATACAAATGTCAGAAGAAATTTCCGTATTTTCATTTGTTTTCGTTTATTTTTCAATTTTGTACTCGTATTTGGAGGTTGGTGCGATTTTTTTTATCTTGGATATCTACCAACATGAATTGAAGCTCTGCTTGAATTATGTATAATTAATTTCAAATTTTCATTAATAATTTCAGATTAAGGACCTCGATAATCGCGGTCAACTTCAACGAAATTTTCGACGACCACCAATAAAGGATACAGTAACAGTTCCCGATGGCGGTTATACGATAATACGATTCAAAGCTGACAATCCAGGCTATTGGCTGTTCCACTGTCACATTGAATTTCATGCTGAACTGGGAATGGCGCTAATTTTGAAAGTCGGCGAACACTCACAGATGGTACCTGTTCCGAAAAATTTTCCGAAATGTTCGAATTATATGCCTGAAAATGCTAAGAATGGATCATCAATGCATTTCGCTTACGTAGTGTACTTAGTACTTTTACGATATTTAATTGTGATATTTTAATAGGAATAAAATTAAGAAAGTATTTATATATATTTAACGGAATGTTTCTGATATTACATTGATTTGATTTTTGGTATTACATTGGGTGTCTCTAAATTACACAGTGTTCGCATTCGGTTCCGCAACCGCTCGGTTGTTAACACACTTTATGTGAAAGTCAAGGAAAAAAAAAGAAGTGCGTGAGCGGTGAGCAGAAATATTTCTTGCCCGGTGATCATTTGATCATGTTCAGCTGAGTAGTTGGGACGCTAAGCGACATACATGGACGCCACCTTGCAAAATATGATACTTTCATTTTAAGAGATGGAGCCATCTTGAAACCCGCGGCAGAGCAGCTGTGTAGGTGAAAAACCGGAAAACCCTTTTTCGAATATTCTCCTCATAACTTCTAAACGGCGCCTCGGACCGAAAAACTTAATTGGATTTAAATTAGAGAGCGTCAAATTCTACATCCAATGCATTGCTCAAAGTTGAAATTCGGTTTAGCACTATAGTCAAAATCGATAGTCGAAAAACGTCACCTTTTGAGGCTTTGGAGGAAAATCACATTACATCGCTTTTCAAGCTCATATATCTCTGAAATCGATGCTACAAATGGTAAAACTGATTTGACAAAAGTTGAAGACATTTCTATTTCACTGCGACCATAAAAGATCTATTGTGCCGTTGCCCATTAATCCAAAAGGCCGTCCACCTTTCTAATAAAGAGCAGTAAATCTTTAGCAGGAATCAACCTGAAGTCTGCAGTGCTGATAGTAGCCTGCCCGAGGAGTGACATCCTAAAACATCCAAACCTAAATCCTAAAAACATTCCAAACCAATCTGTGATCCGCAGCTTGGCCGAAGGCAGCCCAAAGTCACAGTAAGGCTCAGGTCCATGAAAACGACTGGATGATCCTTATCTAGCAAGTTCATCCGCAGCCTTGTTCCCCTCAATGCCCTGGTGGCCTGGCACCCAACACAAGAAGACTCGGTTTTTGGTTGCCAACAGTTGGAGTTCGTAACACTTCTTCACCAGTTTTGAAGAGACCTTATATGAAGAGAGCGCTCTTATAGCTGCTTGGCTGTCTGAGTAGATAGCAATGTGAGCGCCAGGAAGTCCAGTTTCCAAGATTACCCCGGTGCAGACATCAATGGCGCGGATCTCAGCTTGAAAAACGATGGGTGAGACTCCCATTGCGATCGAAATCCTGGTGTTGGGTTCAAAGACACTTGTACAAACACCCTGTTCTGTTTTAGACCCAACGGTGAGCCACTTAATACATCTAGGGTCTGGACAGGGTGTGCCATTTAACCATTCAGAACGGTCAGGGATAAGGGCTGAAAATTTTCTACCGAAGCAAACCTCTGTGATCATGTAATCTGATCTCAAGCAGATCTGCACATCAGGAATTTGATTCAGAATGCTCATGTGACCGCTTTCTTCACTACGCACATCGGAAGTTAAACGAAGTCTGAGAGCATTTAGAGCTGCTGATTCTTGAATGAATAAATGCAACGGAGTAAGTCCAATAATCACCTCCAGGGCTGGCGTGGGACAAGTGCGCATAGCTCCAGTGATGCCAAGGCAGGCAAGGCGTTGAAGCTTATTGCACTTCAGTAAGACAGAAGATTGCTGACTTTTCGGCCACCACACAAGCGCTGCATAGGTCATCATGAGCCGCACCAGCATGGTGTATAACCACTCAATTATCTTTGGGGTGAGCCCCCATGTCCGTCCGAAGAAACTTCTGCAAGCCCACATTGTGCGTGTGGCTTTACCAAGTACATTATCTATGTGAGTATTCCAGGTGAGTTTCGAGTCTAGAGTTACCCCGAGACATTTAACTTCAGTGGAATAATCTAAGGTCGTGCCGCCTGATGAAATTGGATCCAATGTTATATTTCGTTTTCGTGTGAACGGCACAACGACAGTTTTCTGTGGATTTACATGTAAGCCCACAGCAACACACCAGTGTAGAACTATGTCGAGGGCCGACATCATCACCTCCGTGATGGTAGATTCAAATTTGCCCCTGACTATGATAGTTAAATCATCCGCGTACCCGATAGTAAGATAAACGCGTTGATTAAGCATGGAAATCAGCTCGTCTACGACAAGGGACCACAAAAGGGGTGACAGAACGCCACCTTGCGGGCAACCCTTTACGGCATTCACGCAAATGGATGTACTGCCTATGTAGAGTTGAGTGAATATCCCGTCCACGAAGCATGGCATCTATCCATGCAATGGTGGCGGGCGGGATGTCCCCGAGTTCCAGTGCTCTGGAAATGCACTCGTAGCCTGTAATATGGAAAGCCCCCTCAATGTCAAGAAACGCACACAACGTGATTTTCTTATCACTGAGGGACTTTTCGATTGTACTGATAAGGTTATGCAAGGCGGTCACTGTTGACTTGCTCTTCGTGTACGCATGTAACTCCCTACCCCATGTGTATTTTATGGTTTTACGGTGGCTGGTCTAAGACTAGGCTGCTTTAACTCCAAGCCCACGACCTCCGCTGGTCTAGCTGGGACCGGTGCCACCGAGCCAAAAGCATCGGTGTCGGTGATACTAACTATAATTATTCATACACTCTCTTTTTTTAAATGCAAGTTTGCAATTTCTTTTTAACATATATGGTTAAGCACCTCCAGGAGTAGGACTGTTCATCTGCTATTGCATCGGACACTACAAGACCCTCGTATTGCGGACGAAGCCCTCTATTTCCGGCTTAATTACTCATTATTATGGAAAACAGTCTTAGGGGGTTAAGTACAACCACCAATATATTCATTTTAAATATTTTATTAATTTTCATACATCGTATGTCAGTCCATTTTTATTTTTTAGTAACATATGATTGTGTACTCAAAAATATCAATGCTGACTTAAACATTCTACAAATTTCCAAATGAAACAATTTTCAGTAAAAAAAAATCATATTAGATATATGCAGAAACTACAAGTGATAATATACAGGGTCAAATAATAATAAAAAAAAAAACAATAAAATTAAAACTTAGATAGCAGCCTAAAATACATACATATATAATTTTCGTATAACTATAACGTTTTTCATTATTTTAACGTTTAATATCATTCGTACGTATGGACATTTTTTCTCTTTTTATGCATATAAGTATAAACGTCATAATATTATTAGTATAGTCACAAAAACCTGACTATAATGTAGCCACCTTTACATAAAAAAATAATAAACGAAATAACATCATGTTATCTTCACTAACAGGGCACGTACATAATATTTTCTTACATAACTTAATATTAAATAAATGTAATATGTATAATTAATAGCGAAGAAATATATATATTTATATAAATATTATATTTTGGATAGTTATCGTAATTTTTTATAGATTTTTCTTTTGTCTTCTTTTCCTATAAAATATATGTATACGATTTCTAATAATGATATGAACAATTAAATTTTATAAATATGTAAAATATATTGTTTTTTTTTGTCAAAATATATTTCGGAACAAAAAGTAAATTTATTTTAAAATAAAAATCTTTAAGTACCAATTTGGGTTGGAATTAAAAATTATAAAAAAACAAACAAAGTTGCAATCCGGTAATGTTCAACATCTACTGTTCAGAAAAGTTTCGTAATAAAACGTTATTACACATATGCAAAATGCTGTAATACTTGCATTACTACATTGTATCATTTACTTTTGTTACGAAACTTGTCCAAATTAGTTGTTTGTAGTCTAAATAAAAATATTTTCTGCCTCTTTTCAAATACCCAATCAACGATATACTCGTAGTTTTAATTTTGTATTTGGATCTGTGCTGCCTTATCAAAATAATGTTACAAAAAAAATCGTTTGAGTGTTCGGAAATGAAAAGATGTTTTAGATTAAGTAGCAACTCTGATAACAAATTTAATAATTTCAGATAAGAAGTTTAGACTAAAATATAAGCAACTAAAACGAACACAAAACGGAAATAATAATAATAATACAAGTAGTACAAGTGAAGTAAATGTACGGTACGTTTAAATTGGCTATACTCGTTTGTTTGTTGTTTTGTTTAATTAATTACAAAAAATTGGTTTAAAAATGTCTAGCTTTTTTTTTAGCTACGCTGAGTATTTCTAGAAACAGTGGCTGTTGTTCAATACATTTATTACATAAGTATATTGAATGTAAAAATGTAAGTAGGCAGTACAATGAGATACTATATTGAATGGTGTCATTTTGTTGTATTACAGAAAATACATTTAAGTTGTTTTATTGATTTATATGACGGAAAAAAATCGTGTATATGGATACAATGACCAGAATAATTTTGTAGTAGGTATATTCTTTAAACATTGGTTATTCTATCGTTAAGTGGATGAAGTAAGTTTACTACTACTACTGTTTTCTTTTGAAATCTATATAATTATCTATTGTCCTTCACTGTCGCTGTCATCTTTCTCTGGAATTAAACAACAAAAAACAGGGAAATTATTTTATGAGCTAAACATTAGAACTCAGTTGATTGCATAACTATTTTTAATGGGGTAGGGATAAAATATTTTCACTAATTCTATTAAAGTTCATAGCACAAGATCTGTGTATTTTTTTTAGGTAAAAATTGTCGTCGATTCACATTGTAATTATCTTATTTACAAGTATAATTTTTATTTATATACATAATTAAAATGCTTTTGTTTCCTTAAAGTCGACGATTTGTCTTTATTTTCCCGTATACGTATTTCGGCAGCTACTTGCTGCCTTCTTCAGCGGAGTGAACATAAATTCCCTAGGATTCTTATTATATTTTATAATACATGTGATTATCATTTCCTTACATTTTATTTTTTTTTTATTTTTTACAATAGGTACTATTACGTTAGTTTAATTGCCTCATGAAAACCCACGGAACAAGAAAATTCAAAACGAGTGATGATTACTCTAATTACCTGTTACCTGGTTTAAACGAAAAAAGGTATGAGTGTGCATTTCCCAAATCAGTGTTTAGTCGGTTTTCCCGACTCTCCTTTTCGATGAAGTAACTCTCGTACGGGTCGAGTTTGCTGGGTTTTACTTCTTTTACGACGGTTACCTGTTCCATTTTGTGCCCCTTTTCTACAATGTGACGTGCGACCGAGGACCTAATGTGTTGTCTCTTACCCCGTTTCGCTAACTCGGCTTCCTTAAGGTGTTCTTTTACTCGGGTGTCAACCAACCGCTTCGTTTGACCAATGTATGTGCAGGGGCAATCTTCGCATTTCATCCTGTATATTCCGCTCTTTTCACTCTGCTTCTTCGGATCTTTTTCTGTACCCAATAGAGCTTTTACCGTGTGGTGTCTGCTAGATCCAACGACTTCGATGTCTAGTTTGGCCAAAATGCGGCGACAAACTAGACATCGAAGTCGTTGGATCTAGCAGACACCACACGGTAAAAGCTCTATTGGGTACAGAAAAAGATCCGAAGAAGCAGAGTGAAAAGAGCGGAATATACAGGATGAAATGCGAAGATTGCCCCTGCACATACATTGGTCAAACGAAGCGGTTGGTTGACACCCGAGTAAAAGAACACCTTAAGGAAGCCGAGTTAGCGAAACGGGGTAAGAGACAACACATTAGGTCCTCGGTCGCACGTCACATTGTAGAAAAGGGGCACAAAATGGAACAGGTAACCGTCGTAAAAGAAGTAAAACCCAGCAAACTCGACCCGTACGAGAGTTACTTCATCGAAAAGGAGAGTCGGGAAAACCGACTAAACACTGATTTGGGAAATGCACACTCATACCTTTTTTCGTTAATACCAGGTAACAGGTAATTAGAGTAATCATCACTCGATTTGAATTTTCTTGTTCCATGGGTTTTCATGAGGCAATTAAACTAACGTAATAGTACCTATTGTAAAAAATAAAAAAAATAAAAATGTAAGGAAATGATAATCACATGTATTATATAATAAGAATCCTAGGGAATTTATGTTCACTCCGCTGAAGAAGGCAGCAAGTAGCTGCCGAAATACGTATACGGGAAAATAAAGACAAATCGTCGACTTTAAGGAAACAAAAGCATTTTAATTATGTATATTAATGTAGTCGACGCAAACGGACCGAACCCAACACATACAATTTTTATTTGTTATTTCGTCCAACGATTTTGGAAATTTTATTAGGAGCAGATATAGAATAACGAGCGGTCTTAAAATAAGGAGCATATTGGAAATGTCTTTCAAAGCATACCATCGTTTTTGGGTAGTCAAGGGGCCCATTGTCACTAAATGCTAGAAAATCCGGAACATTACTGCTTCGCAAAAATTATAAGATATCTCTCTATTCGATTAGAGAGGACTTTCACAAAACTCGAAAGATTTCCGCTTTAGAACCTGCAAATCCCCCCACATGGGTTCTAGGTTCTTACCACCTAAAGTGGAAATGAACTACCTAAAGTGGAAATCCCGCCATTAACGAATTTTAAAAATTCTCCCTAAATGCAATAGAGAGAATTCTGCTAATATTCGCGAAACAAGAATGTTCCGAAAATCCATATGTGGCAAGTATATTTAGCGCACTTAACGGCGGCCAGTCGCAGATGTCGAAATTAGTTGTCAGGCGAGCCATAGACGTTTTGGTATACCAAAGAGGTATACGATATACCTAGCGTGAGCAACTTTTCCCGAGCGAATATCTGTACACAACTATTTTTTCAGACCAAATTTCGGGAACATTCCTGTTTCGGAAAAATTAGGAGAATTCTCTTTATTTGATTAGAGAGAACTTTCACAAAACCCAAAAAATTTCCGCTTTAGAACCTACAAATCCCCCCGCGTGGGTTCTAGGTTCTTACCACCTAAAGCGGAAATAGACTACCTCTAGCGGAAATGCAGCAATGAAGGAATTTTAAGAATTCTCTCTAAATTGAATAGAGAGAATTCTCCTAATATTCGCGAAACAGGAATGTTCCAAATTTCGATATTTGACCACATTTTCTGAGCTAATATACACAATAATAAAGAGGCATATTTTCAATGAAAAATCAAATGCACCTTCTACTCTTATATTTTATATTTACATGTAAGGTAGCATATTTAAAACGCGGGCATTTTATGTAAAAAAAAATACAAGACTACTGAAATAATAAAAAATAGAAATAGTGTGCTTTGTGACAGTAAAAAATTCAGAAGATTTTTCTCAACTTTGGTTTATGTTTCTTGGGGTGCTGAGTCCGAATTTATCCCTTAAATGGCTCCTATACTTATTTGCCGTAACCCCTTGTCTGGCACAGCGCGTCAATTGTTCCATATGACCCACCTGACGTTTCGTTGGCATAAACTAGTTTCAGCGAATGCAGTTGCCAGCATGCACCTCCTTAACGGCCCCTATACGCTCAATACGTTCGCGCAATATTCGCTTGCGTAAACTATTATTTAGTCAGTGTCTATGGGCAATATTGCGTAAAAATGGAGCTGATATTGTGCTTGTTTGAAATATGTTGCACAATATTGCCCATTTTAGTGTTGTTTCAAGACACTCAATGAAGAAGCAAATTTGACACCGGGAATTTAGATGAGAATAAGGGGGTTTGCTAATTGTTTTGTACGTAGAAAATGTATTGTTTTTTTTTTTAGAAAATGTGTTTTTTTTTTTACATTTGCGATTTGTATGGCTGCGAAATGTAGAATTTTGATGAAGGATTGAAGGATTTTCATATGTACGTGATTGAAATGTATGAAAATAGGGGATTGCACTAGACTGTTGATGGCATTTTGAGTCCTTTGGTGAGCAAAAATGGACATTTTTGGCAATGAAATCGAATATGGGCATGATGGGGGTCATGTGAATCGGGGTGACGAGACGAATGCTCTGGTATACTTCCGATGGCACTTTGAATTCTTTGGTCAGTAAAAAGGATATTCTTGGCAATGATGTGAAATATTGGCAATGTTGGTGTTAACGGGGTGACGAGGCGAATGCTCTGGCGCATTTTTAAAGGCATTTTAAGTCCTTTGGTTAGGCAAAAAGGACATTCCTGAAAATGAAATGAAATATAGCCAGGAGTCCGAAGCGTATATACCATAGACCTGAACACACCTAGCGGTGATACCAAAAGCACCAATTGGTAACGATCATATGCATTACAAGTGAGTTTCCTATATGGTCAGTTTGAACTGTGTATGTGGATCCAATGAGAACTTTCATCGCTCATCCATTCGGAAGTTATAAGTTATATAACAATAATAGGAGAGGTTGGCGCTCACTTAGTAGGATTTTTCCCAATTTCAAAATCAACCAACTAGATCCTACTAAAACATTTTACGAAAATTTCACGTCACTAGCTTTATTTCATTGAAAGTTATCTCTCATTTTAAGTTTCATTTGTAGGGAAGGTAGGGGTTCATTTGATCGGATCTTATGCATTTTCAACAGTAGCTAACTAGATCCAAGTTCAAACATTTGACCAAAATTTCAAGTCGTTAGCTTCGTTGTGTTGATAGTTATCGCTTATTTAAAGTTTAGTTTGTAGAGGAGGTAGGGGTTTCTTCGGTCGGATCAATTCCATTTTCAGTAAAAACTAACTAGGTCTTACTATCAACATCCAGAGAAATTTCCAACTCGCTAGCTTTAATCTGTCGAAAGTTATCGTAGTTAAAGGAACATTTCATTAACTTTACATTAGTAGGGGAGGTATGTGTTTTTTTGGCCTCATTATGACAATCTTACTAAAACTTAAGCCGCTTTTCATCTGAAGTTTACGTACCAGAAATCAGCTTCCTACATCAATTGTTTCAAGAGTTATAGACAAAAACCCCGAAAAGTTGGGTAATGCGGGGCTCTTTGGAAGAAAAGTACCGTTATTTTCCAACTGATCAATCTCTTTTTACAGAAGAGTACAATATGACACTTTCGAGTCATCTACCAAAGTTGGAGCTTTTCGCGTTTATTCGATCGGGAGTTATAGACACATTTAATTATTTCGAAAATGCAAGGGAGGCAGGCGCCAACTTGGCCGGATCACACCCATTTCCAATATCAACCATCAAGATCAAACTACGAACATTCGACGAAAATTTCAAGCTTCTAGCTTTATTTTGTCATCGAAAGTTATCGTGTGAACGGACAGATAGACAGACAGACGGCCGGTTAGGCAGGGCTAAATCGAATCAGGACTTTTATTGGACCAGAACCCAGAGTTGCTCTGGGGAACGGTATGATTGAAGCGAAAGTTTGGAAGTGGAAGATTGCAGGAGTTAGTCACTTGCAAACAAGCTCGGAATGCAATGACCAGCCCTTTAGGCAGGGAAGCGAAAAAGGTACTCACTTATAAACGGAGTACCCTAAGCTGAATAACTGCCTTGGTTACAGAGCATGGTAATTTCAAGTCTCATCTGGCCAAGATGAAAGATGACGTTTGCAGACTATGTCTGGAGAAGGCAAACACGGCAGCGCACATTGTGTGCGAATGTCCAGCACTGGCTAGCACGAGGTCGAGGATCACAGGCAAGCACACGATAAGTGTGAAAGCCATGAGTGAACTCGGTCTTAAAGAAATGCTAGCAATAACACGTGATTCAGTGATGAAGAGAGAGATCGACAATTATCAGTCGACATCTGGAAATCAGTGACGACCAAGAGGGGGCGAAAAGGGACCCAAAACATTAGTGGTCTGCTTCGGATATTCCCCGGAATACAATTATTATTATACCTACGGAGGCTCGTTTAAGGTGTTACATATTTTCGTCGTGACAAAAACAAAATAGCCCATACGTTATAAGGTCTAGGGTATAATCAATATGGGTATCATATGGCTGGGGTGTTGAGGCAAATGCTCTCGAATACTTTTGATAACATTTTGAGTCCTTTGGTCAGTGAAAGGAATATTCTTGGCAACGCTATGAAATATAGGGAATACAGAACAACACGACCGTCGGCGGCGAGCTCAAAATTCTAGGCTAAACTGCACCACGAGAGAAAATAGACTCACATCACATATACAAATGATCAAGGTCCCCCCTGAATCGGTTAATCTATGTCTGTCTGTGTGTGTGTCAATGAAGCTGTATTGCTACTTGAAATTATACTCAAATGTTTGCAGCAAGATCTAGTTGGTTGATATTGAAAATGGGCAAGATCCAATGGGATACCTACCTCCAATACTGCTAATATATGTAAGATAATTAATGCATCTATGACACCTGATCGAATAATGCAAAAATGAGAACGATCAATTGTAAAATAATAGTACATTGTATAAAGAATTCAAACACAGAAAAAAATATTGTTCATAACATTTATGAACATCGTTCATAGAGCCTATTTTCATTGTGGATATGAACAATTCATTGTCGCAATGAAATTTTCGACCTCTCCTACATATGATTTGATGAACCGTTCATAAAAACAATGAATTCGAATGCATAAAGCTAGCTTTTTGTTTCTTTTCTTGCTTCGACTGTCGTCATTGATTCTATGAATCGTTCATAGAGATCCCAAAATGTAAATTTTTATGAACGACGTTTCATTGAGTCAATAAACAAGTTAGTAAAAAATGACGGATTTTTTTCATAAATACAATAAACGTTTTCATTGCATTTACGTTCTTTTTGTTCAATGAAATGCCTGTAAGAGTAGTCTAGTGCATTCGCCTCTTCATCCCCAGTCATAAGATACCCATTTTGCCTAGATATCACGTCGTTTTCAAAAATTTCCTTTTCTTATGACTAAGGTACTCAAAATGCCCTCAAAAGTACTCCAGTGCATAAGTCTCCCCATCCCAATTCATACGGTACCCATATTGCCTTAACTGCTAAGAATGTACTTTTCTCCTGTCTAAATAACTCAAAATGCCATCAACAATAATCTACCTATATAGTATCCCCCATTTTTTTGCCATTTGGAATTCAATTCGCACTCAGCGACCTAACGAACCCCCTGCCATTTGTATGTATTGACAAATAGTACACAAGAAAGCTCACTCCATACAACTTTAGCCTCCGCCGGTAGATTTGTATGTATGTATTGAATCGCTTGTTTATCTTTCTTGTGTAAGTCTACTATACTATTTGTCAATACATACAAATCTACTGGCGGAGGGGAAAATTCTATGGGGTGATCACTCTTATGCAGTCTATACTGTTTGCCAATGGCTTAGAGTACGGCTCAAGGCATTTTAAGTTCTTTGGGCAGGACAAAAGGGCCCACTTGGGCATGATGCGAAACCTCGCCAATATGAGTATCTTCTGATTCGGAGTGATGAGACAATTGCACTGGAGTATTCTCGAAGGCACTTGAATATTTTGCTCAAGGCAACAGAGCCTTTTAATTGGCATGAGATGGAAATAAATAAATAATAAATAATTTCTCTTTACCTATTTTTTCTCTTGAAAATTAAGAATATATTTTTTTTTTATTTTCAACTATGGTTATATAGGAATAATTGGTAACCCTAATAAAAATATTCAAAATAAGTAGACAAACCTGTGTAATAAAACTAGACCAAACCAATAAACCAGGAAATAAAAGCGTCATGCGTGGTTGATATGACAATCCCACAACCGTGTTATGAGGCATTGGTTTTTTTTTATTTATTTTCTTTTTTTTTATATTTAAATTGCTAGGGAATAGCTCAAGTGGTCTTTATACATAAGTTAAATTGAACAACAAAAGAGAATAAGCGCGGCAATGTATTTCGCAATCAAATATAAATTGTTTTTGGATTTTGTACAAAAAGGAAATATTGTAGTATGTTGTGTTCTACTGGTATGTTGCAATGTGTTGTAAACAAAGAAAACTAATTGTACAATACGTTTCATATTTTTTCCCACAAACTTAATAGACTTTGTGTAACCAGATAAGAATATAAGTGGCGCAATATATAGTCGACAAAGCACTATTGCTATTTTAAAATATGAAATTAATATTGGTAATTACCAGTTTAAATCCAT
Organism: Chloromyia formosa; assembly: GCA_964017055.1. NCBI lineage: Eukaryota > Metazoa > Arthropoda > Insecta > Diptera > Stratiomyidae > Chloromyia > Chloromyia formosa. Next base: position 21,660,488 of record OZ024816.1, on the reverse strand, counting down.
TATAACTTTTTTTTATTTATGTATTTCCTTAAAATTGATGTTCCTAAGGGTCTCCTATAAGTTTGATGAATTCTCATTAGCGTTATGTGTTATTAGTTTTTGAAGAGGCATTTTTTTTTTACTTTTTTAAGGAGAAAATTTATAAATAATGACTTTTGTTTTAATTTTGACACGCTTGATGCTTTAATTTCCTGGACTGAGACTCAGTTAAAAGGCGGAATACTTTTTTTTTTATTTAATTTAATTATTCTAATGATTCGACAATGTATATAGAGGATCGTTTACCGGGGAGATACGTAGCTCAGTGCGTTGAGGCGCCAGTCTGATGTCTCATCATATCGGTTTTTGTGAGTTCAAGTCCCGTCATTGACAGGTATGGTGATATAAGCTTCCCCCTGGGGTGTGGGGCGTATGCATAAGCCACAGTCATTCTCGACTTGTCAGAGAATTCCACTATATGGGCAGGGGGTATATGCTAGCAACATGCATTGTCCGAAACCAGTTATATGCTAACAAAATGTCTACTAACCGGTTAGGGGTAGTTGACGCGTTTATGCCCCGCTAGGGTAAGTTAGGTCGCAGGGTTGCTGAAACCTCACACTTAGACCAGAAACATAGGTCCATTGTGATAACCTAGGAGAACCAAAACAGCATATTAAAACTAACCAGAGCCACTGACGGATCGAAGGAGTTGTCCACCTCTGCCAACTCCACAAGGTGGTTATAAAAGTATTTACCAAGAGTTGACCTCCTCGCATGTTGGCCGGTAAGGCAGTGTCCAGTAACGGGGCCGACCACAAAGCTGATCTGGGACTTATACAGTCGTTTAGCAGTTCGGTTGATATTCTGCCTCGGCCAGATTAGCTTGGCATTATAATAAGTAGCGCCATCAGTCCATCTAAGGTGGGATTCTCTGACTGAAGCTGATTATATTCTGGATTCAACTAAGGAAATCGTTGTAGCGATATCGCGATATCCCGAGCATTTTCAAGAGTGTGGATGAAAGACTAATGGGTCCCAGGTCTTTGGGTCCCACATGTGAGCTCTTCCCTGATTTGGGAATAAATAAATAAATAGCCATGTTCGTGGAATGTTAACAACGTCCAAACATGCCTTGAAGATTGTCTAGGTTGTCTAGGTAAGCCCACGGAACTACAATATCTACCGTGTGTTGCAAGTCCGCAGGTATAATGCCATCCGGTCCGGCGAACTTATAGGGTTCAAAGCTTGAAATAGCTCACGAAACTTTCTCAATAGAGATGATAGATCCGTAGAAGCGAGGGGTCAAGATCCACTCCCGTACAGAGAGAGAGAGCTATCGGGGAAATGAGTGTCTAAAGAATTTCCAAGGTCTCTTCACTGGAGGCTGTCCAGGATCCGTTTTGCTTCCGTAAATAACTGGGCATAGAAGGGTTAGTCGACAGAATTTTTCGAAGTCTGGAGGCCTCGGTGGATCCCTCTATTTGCTCACAGAAAGATTTCCATGAGAAACGTTTAGATTTCCGGGTCTGTTTTTTTTGTAAACACCGAGAAGCTTTTTGTAAGAGGCCCGTACCGACTCCTCCCTGGAAGATTTTGCTTTATTAAATTGCTTCCCATAAGCAGTTCCCTTAGCGACCACACCGGTTGGTTTTTTATTTCCTATAGGTCTATTGACCAGGCAAGACTTGAGTGTAGCATGAGAAAACGCATCTGTAAGAATAGGCACCATATTATCCAACTCTTGCTTATTACAGGGCTGATGAAGAAGAGATGGAAGACTTTGTTGAAAGATCTTACGGTACTTCTCCCAGTTTGTCGTACGTCTGTTCACAATGACAGGCCTTGTGACAGGAAGACTCTTAAGGCTCAACTCAATATAGCGATGGTCAGAGACGGAGTGTTCCGAAGACACTCTCCAGTTTCTCACATGATTTATAAAATCTTCTGAGACAAGTGAGATATCAAGAACCTCCAGTCTGTTTCTGTAATAAAGATCGGTTTGCGCCCCACGTTTCAAAGTAACAGGTTTGTACCGATAAAATAAATTCTCGAAGAGTGCCTCCCCACGGGTATTCGTGTCGGAGCTCCCCCACACTGTACGGTGGGCATTGGCATCGCAGCCAAGGATGAAACATGTTTCTTTCATTTTAGCCGTTGCGATTGCACCCCGTAAGCATTCGGTCGGGAAAATCCCAACTTGATCATAGGGAAGTTAGTGATGTTATCCAGCACAGCTTATCCTCTCCTTCTTACGACAACTGAGTCATTGTCGCTACAGGCATTAACAAGAATTATACGTGTTTTAGTCATTATGCAAGATCTCGGTTTACCCTGATCCTTGATATTAAAAACAGCATAGCTACGAGCTCTAACGCGATTAGCGATTTCAGAATTATGACTATGTCCTCCGCTCTGCTGGACAAGCGGAGTAAGAGTGCGGCTGAGGCCGCTTTAGAGTGATGTAAATCGATTTGGAGGAAATTGAACATTACTGAGGGGTTTTCGCCTCGACTACAGTTGCGTCAATATCCTCGTCTATTGCAATTCGCTTGTCGGGCCGTAGCTCTTGCGGTATTTCTTCCAGATAGCTACGGAGCCTGGTCGCATTGAGTCGCGTCCTGAAGCGGATCTTAGAAGGATTTAGGGTAAATACTAATCGTGTAAAATTATTTACCCTTTATATAAAAAGGTCTTGTTGTCAGGTGGTATAGTCTTGCAATCAAACAGTGAGGGTTTACATCAATGCGAAAAAAAATGTATGCCACCGCCGCTCAGTTCCCAGAGAAACCTAAAAATTGATCGAAACGGTCGATCTGACCAAACCGAATGGATGTAACCGACTCCAGAAGCCAGGATTTTGTTCTACGTAATGTAAGCGTTTGTTATTTTGATAAGACCGGGAGAACTCCTCCCCACTCCCTTCATTCCTAATATCCTCCATAAACATATTTAGCAGATTCCTGATCAACGATAAAAAAATTAAACGAGTAATGAAAATTGTAATTTCAGCAATTACAATCATAATAAAAGTTCCACCTCTTAACTCAGTCATGAAAAAAAAACTTAATTTCAACCAATTATTCTTGAAAATATCCATAAAAAATTAAAAATCTTCCATTCACTCACCTTTCTTTCCCGTGTACGCATGTCGCTTTAATCGATCGTATAAGTCTTCTTTTGTACCATAGAGCGAAGCATTAGATCTCGCTAATGTGCTCATCTTACCACCATGGAGACCTAAAACGAATCCAAGTATATGTCAGTCAGCTTTTCACGTTTCTATCACTATTCAACTACACATACCCTCCTTCATGTAACCCTCGTTATAAAAGTTTGGCATCTCCCAGCCATCCTCTTCGTCGTCATAGTAGTGAGCGTACGTACTATGATGTGAGGGTGCTATCGATTCAGCATACGGCGTGTGTGCACCGTAGTAGAAGTTAACCTGCGATCCGGTCTGATCAACAGCCGGCGTCAACATTTTCTTAGGATCCTTACGTTTATTCGCTCGCACGCAAATCATCCAAATCAACAGGACAATCACAATGATGAAAATGACGGCACCAGCAATACCGCCAGCAATATAAGCGAATTCCGATCGTTCGGCACAATGAGGTCCTGTGAAGGAACCAACGCAGCGACACGATGGCACTCCTTTGCGATCCTTGACACATGTACCGGAGTTCTCGCAGTAGCCGTCGCACACGTCGATACAATGCATGCCGGTACCGTTGAAACCTGGCTTGCATTCACATTTGAAGTCCAGTGTTTCGGGAACCTGGAAGCAGTATGCGTTAGGATCGCAATGAGCCTGTCCTTCGGTAATCGTTTCGCATGGGTTTGTGCATTCAGCTTTGGAGGTCTAAAAATTAAAAAAAAAGAGAGGGTTGAAGAACGTCTCGATGATAAATAGATTTAACACTATAACTTACGGCTCCTGTATTATTAGTGCTATGATTAGGTGGGCATATGATGCATGATGTTTGTTGGGTCTCCGGTTGATAGTATCCCTTGCGACACTCCACACACATATTCAGTGTTCCATTGAGATAAGTACCAGGACTGCAAACAGGCAGTGAACATTCCTCCACGGATGACGCTCCAACCTTTGGTGTTGTACGTCCCAAAGGACATGACTGACATGCCGGTTGAACACCCTGGGCTCGGTACGTGCCACGCGGACATGGTTCGCATCGACCATCAACTCCCAGCTGCATGCCCGATTGGCATTCGTCGCGACACTCCGATCGTGAGGTAGCTTCGGCTGTTCGCGTTGTCTGACCCAATCCGCATAGATCGCACGAGAACGATCCTTCGCGTGATTGATAGAAACCATGACCACATGGTCGGCACAGTCCAGTGTCGGGATCCAAGAACTTACCAGCTGGGCAACGTTCTTTACAATCGGCTGCCGATCTGGCACCCGGTCCGGCCGTAACTCCCGGTCGTCCGGCAATCGTTGGGCATTTCGAGCATTGTAATTGACCGGTTTCTGATTGATAACTGCCGCGTGGACAAGCATTGCATGTCTTATTGCTGGTATCGTAGTACGTACCAATAGCGCATGGCACACAATCGGGAACCATGACCACTTGACCCACTGGACAAGCGTATTCCGAGGCGAGGAGCAAGGAAGCTGGATCGGCAACAGTATTGGGCAAAATGTCCTCGACGGCGAACTGATCTTCTTCCAAGATGAGTTTCTCCAGAAGTGCTTTGACATTGGATCTCTCACCGGTTGATGAGTGCAGAACAGGATCGCTAAAATAGTTTTAAGGGTTAAAAATATGTGGATTGGGACAAATAAGGCGTGCTGTAAATTGCTGTACAGTATAGCTAGCTGGTATTAGAGAAGCGTGTAAGATGATCATGTATCGTGCAAAAAAAAAGTTGTGGGTTAGTAGCCGAGGAAAGAATTAGATTCTTTATGTACAAGATTTAGCCTGGACTGTCAGACTATTATTTTGAAAAACCCGCTCATGCTCCGAATGTTCCTTCTCCAGAAAAAACGACTTGCCCGAAGCCCCGCAAGAATTCAAATTAAGCATAGGTTCATAGGTATAGCTGAGAAACCTACTTGACCGCTGGGAATGAGATCTCCAAAGTATAAGTATCACCAGCCTGTTGTCTACTCTGGCGTCCTTGACGTCCTCCCGTTGATTCTTCATCGGAAGCAGCATCTCTACAAATTTTCAGGTTTTTGGTTGTTTTCATGGATCATTGAATACAAGTAAAACTTTAAAGTTACCGTAATCTATCTTAACATATACTGAGAATTTAGAGAGATCGGAAAAATTTGCTAAAATTCCTAGAGTTACAATAATTTTGTTGTAGGTGTGCGAAAATAAATACTGTGCTGAAATCAATTTTAAAATTTTCATGCGCACACACAGATTTTATGTTTGTTCATGTTTGAAGAATGCGATCAATACGGAAAACAGTGCTCAAGTGTCCCAAAATTTCAAAATTTCTGCAAAAAAAAACCCTAATAAACCCTCTATTCACTTACTTTTCGACTGGAATTAAAGCATCGACGACATAGGTTCCGCCGTCATCATTTGACTGTCGCTTGACTCGGTTATTTTGACCACCTCGATAGTGATCGCATTTTACATCAATCTGGATGTCCTTGCATTCCCTGCGGAGAGAAAATTTAATACGGGCTTAATCCTGGGTTCCAGATAAGTTGAAGTTTCCCGGAATTTACCTTGATCCTTCAACGGAATATGAGCAGAAGTTCCAATCTCGGTTCAGGGAGTTGACTGCACTGGTGACACGTTGCCTCAATACACCCTGACCAGCCTGGTTGCAAAGAACATCGGATGGGAAGAGCATCTTGATGCGGAATACGCGTTGCGCCGGTTTTGATGCTGAAAAAGAAAAGCCGACAATTTTCAGCAAACTTTCGAAGGTCAACCAAATTTTAAAGGCACTACTTACGTGAGCAAGATGGATACACAATCGGTTGCGTGGGATCAGCCGTTGGTCGCCAGAATCCTTCAGCACCACATGTATAAAATTCGGGAACTTGTTCGGAGAATCGCAGTCCCGGGTTGCATGAAATCTCGCATACCTTGAATTGTCCACCGGCACCCCAGTCCTTACACACCTGGTTTCCGCCAATCGGGTCGGCCAGCGGTGGGCAGAATTCAGCTGTAAATTAAGGGGTTTTACCGAAAATCTTCCCAGAATCAAAAAAACCTATATTACCTAGCAACGAAACCTTGAAGGTGCAACTGGCCGTATTGCCTGCGGCATCGTAAGCAATATAGGTGATGTCGTACATTCCCCAAAGCAGTGTTTGTCCAGGTCGGTGACCGTTGCGTTCAACAATCTTCGTCACGCCCACATTATCGCTAAAGTGAGGTTCATCCCAGTAGACAACTGCTGAACCATTTCTAGCAATAACCCACAAGTCGCCAGGACAATGTTTCACTTGTGGTGGTTCCTTGTCCACTTCCAATTGCTGGCAGTTGGATCCCGAATATCCGGCCGGGCATTTACGTTGTCCACAACTCGACGGTACTGACCGTTCAACTCCGCCTGATGTTTCTTCGTATCCGGCCCAATTCAAAATTAGTCCGCTGTAAAGCACTGGTTCGCTTCGGCAGTCTCTGACTTGTTTTTGAATTTCCGATGTTACATCGAGAGCACGTCCCCAAATTTGAGCCTTGGTGATCTTTCCTTGGAATCCAGCCTCAGCATAAGTGGTAGTCGATTGTTGGGTATTCTCATCGGGTTGGGGTCGCCCCAGAACAGTCCAAGCATAAGCCGGAATGCTGCGTCCACCACCGTATTCAGCCTTGCTAGCAATCAGGCCTTCAGTAATAAGTTGAAGTTGTCCTAGCGATCCGTCCCATACGATGGCGATATGGTGCCACTGTCCATCATTGACAGTAGTGTATTCGCGGAATGAGAGGAAAGCATCCTGTAAGTCGGGGAACAGTGAAACCTGAACTCCACTCGAATGGGCTTGCATCAAGAGACGACGATTGTTGGCAACATGTGCCGAGTCGACTCCGTACAGTGAGAAGAATATTCCCGAATCGTCCTTTTGGGCAAATTGTACCCACATGGCGATAGTGAGACTCTTGGCCGATTTCGTGAAGAATGGAACGACTTGAGCGGCTGTCGAACGAGTTGGATCGCTGAAATAGAGATCATAGTCCACTTGGATTGCTGCATGGAGAAAAGGAAAACAGGATTAGTTTTTAAGCTCTCGATTACAGTGCACTCGAAACTTACTCTTCCTACAATCGTCTCCAGTCAAATTAAATGGACATTGACAATAGAAACCATTGGTCAAGTCCACGCATGTAGCTCCTGGCGGGCAAGAGTTATCCTTGCAATCAACAATATCTTCTTCGCAGTTCTTTCCAGTGTAGCCCTCCGGACAGATGCATGTGTATCCGGCACCATTGTCCTTACAAGTAGCGCCATTCTTGCAAAGGTTCGCCTCACAAGCATCAAACTCATATTGGCATCCGATTCCAGAATAGTCCTCGGGACACGAGCAATTCAGACCGGAGCCAAAGTCCTGGCATTTTCCACCATGCATACATGGGTTACCAATGCATCGTTCAGGCGCCGTCTCGCACTGTTTGCCGTCCGTACCACTTGGACATACGCAGAAGAAGTCGGTGAACAGGTCAATACATTTGGCATCATTCTGACATGGTTTTTCGATGGAACAAGTTGTGATTTGGTTCTGGCAACGATCACCTGTCCATCCCTCCTGACATGTACATTCGAATCCAGCAATCCGATCCTTACAGACAGCAAAGTTCAAGCATGGTGCGCTTGCGCAATCGTCAATATCTGTTTCGCATTTCTTGCCGGTGAATCCTTCGCGGCACATACACTCATATTTGTTGTCCAAATCGACACACCGTTCGGTTCCAACAGGGCTGCAAGGATCGCTCAGGCACTCATCGATTTCAGCTTCGCATTGGAGGCCAACGTAGCCTGGTCGACATTTGCATACAAAACCGTCCAGTTGATCGACACACGACGCTCCATTTTGGCATGGGTTAGATTCGCAATCGTCGATAGTGTGCTGACAATCCTTGCCCGTGTAGCCTGGTTCACACGTACAGGTGTATCCGTCGACCAAATCAATGCACGTGCCATTGTTTTCACACGGGTTGGGAGCGCAATCATCGATGTTGATATCGCACGCTTCACCAGTCCATCCCGGGTGGCAAACGCATTCGTGATCGAAGAGTCGATCAACACAGGTTCCGTGTTTGCAGGGTTCCGAAAGACACAAATCGATCTTTTCATGACATCGTTTTCCGGTGAATCCTGTAAAAGGGGATAACATTTGATTAGTCACTCATTCAGACATTGTACACTGGACGGTGGTCAAGAAAAACAACTTCTCTGACCTAAGCTTGAAAAAGGTAAAACTGTTGGTATTTTGCATGGAGCAATACAACAGGACATCTGGAAGGTCTACTCGTATAAAGTTTTCAGTACATAATTCTGAGAGTTGTAATATCTTTTAGGAGAAGAAACAATAATTATTTTTACATTCCGATTGCTTTATCTTGATCTGTTGTCTTAAGAGGAGCCAGTGATCCTTTACAAAAATATTAAATTCGAAAAGCCCATAATATTGAAAATCCTTTAATCCTCTCGACGGACTCCAGATGTCCAAAAAATACAAGGATATAATAGTTTCGTGGATATTTGACCTCCTGGAGCTTAGGTTCGAGTATATAGATTCCTGATTCTCAAACTTACCTGGTGGACAGGCACATGTAAAGTCATTGATGAGATCCGTACACTTGGCGCCCAACAGACAGGGATTCTCGCCACAATCGTCAATATTCTTCTCACAATGGACGCCCTCCCATCCAGGCAGACAGTCGCACTTGTAGCGTCCCTGTTGCAAGGCCAAACAACTAGCTCCGTTTGTGCAAGGGTTGCCGTTGGCCGTACATGGGTCAATGGTGATATCGCAATCGACTCCAGTGTATCCGCTGCGACACAAGCATGTGAAATTATTGTAACCAGGTTCATCCTTACACATAGCCCTGGCCGGGCAAGTGTCGTTACTACAGTCGCTTCTCTCCTCCTGGCAATTGATGCCCGAGTATCCTGATGGGCATTCGCATCTATATCCCTGTGGAAGATCCGTACAAATACCGCCGTTGAAGCATGGTTGCGACGCGCACTCATCAATATCAATTTCGCATCGTCGTCCTGAGAATCCGGCCGGGCAGAAACATTGGATGCCATGACCCATGGGTACGCAGAGACCACCATGCTGGCATGCATTTTCTCCGCAAACCACAGGTTTACACTCTTCACGTCCGGTCGCACCAGGACCGTCGGTTTTCATATTTGTTGGGCACTCGTTACAAGTCTTCGAACCGGCCGCACTCTGGAATGAGTTCTGTGGACATGGCGAACATGGAGCCAATCCTGTGGAAGAATAGAATCCAGCTGCGCATTTTTCCCGACAACGATCCCTTCCTGGTGCCGAAGGCTGATATGTGAATGTATTGGCTGGACATGCCTGGCAGTCCTTAAAACCATCGGTGGGTGGGGGTCCGGTGAACGAATTTCTGGGACATTCCAGGCAAGGTACCAGACCGGTTGGTGAATATGTACCATAACCGCAAACTGGAACACAGTCATGCATTGCCTTGGATCCTTCCTCTTTCGTGAATGTTCCAGGGGGACAACGCAAACATGAGCCTTGACGATCTCGATTCTGGTAGAATCCTCGAGGACAGTATGTGCACACTGACTGTCCGATGCCGGCATAGGTTCCTGCCGGGCAGTGAAGACATCTGGGCACATCGTTCGTATCCATGTTCAGGACCTCGCCCACGCTACATGTGAAACCACGACTGATAGAGCTCTTCAGCGCACGGAGTGGTGGACACTGGTTACCAATGCTGGAGACGTTCAAAAGTGGTTCAATAACTGCACTAGCATATGGAACGCTTAAATCGAAGACAAGGTTCATCGTAGAGCCACAAAGGTCGTAAAGTTGTGGTTGACGGATTGCAGGAATGATGACCAGGACAAAGTCCATTTTCACTACATTCTCTTCCATTAGAGTTGGAACGGCTTTGATGAAGGACACGTTCATGTTTACATTCACAGCCGAACAACGTTGGGACAAGAGAGCGTTCAGGTTGTCATAGTATTGGCCGAACAGATCCTGATATTGTCCCAAGCACGATGAGGCAACAGCTCCATTTGCACGATAGACAATGGTGGCGGTAACGTGATAGTCAGCCTGTTGGGTATTTTCAGAAACACAGTCAGGAACAACAGATGTGGGTCGCCACAATCGGGACGTTTCGCAGGAGAAGGTCTTCGTGGGATCGCCATCGGTGAATCTGTATCCAGGTTTGCAAGTGGCTATACAGTCAACACCTCTATCATTCGGTAGACAGTTAATAGCTCCATTCACGGGGGGCTGCAGTTCCCAGTCTACACAAGGAGTGGCCTGTACGGATACTTGGAAGTGACACATAGCTCGATTGTTGAATTTGTCGGTGGCCACAACGGTAACGTTCTCGAAACCACCAATCGGAATAGTAGATTTATCAGGGATGAAGGTCACTTTCACGTCTCCAGAATCGTCTGATAATTTCACGCGTTTTCGGGTCTCATTAAAGTTCACCGTGTAGCTATCCAGCTTGTCGACCAGCTCAATGACGTAGCTCTGAGGACAGCTCAGTTGTGGAGGGGTAACATCTGGTACTGTAATGTTGATCTCACAAATGGCAACATTACCATCGTAATCGAAAGCTACGTATTTAACCACAGTATCCTGGAAGATATATGATGGGGTCCTGAAACTTTGTGGTTTCACTTCCAGTCTTGCAATGGATCCTGAGTTATCAATGGCTGTTGGTTCAGTAAAGTTCACTGGTAAAACGGCTCCGTTGGCATCCCGACGAACAACAATTGGTTGTTGTGGACAATTCTGGAATACTGGTGGTTCATTGTCGACGCACGGTGAGAATCCGTAGTCATAGCCCAGCAGAGGATCGACTTCAGGCTCTTCGCATCCCATCAATTCAAACTTCAAACAGGCATTGTCCATGTAGCTGACAATACCCAGGATCACGAAGCGGGCTTGAACATACTTGGGCAGAGTAATCATGGCCAGTTCTCCGTAGTTTCCAGGATCGCGCATGGTCAAGTTAAAGTTGGGGAAGTAGACGACGTAGTTTTCGTTATCGGATTGTTTGTAAAAGAATCGAATTTCAGTGGGTCGTCCAACAATGTCATTGGTAACAACGCCTTTCACTAGGATTGCTTTCACACGGTACACCTTGCCCAAATCGACACTGACGTAGGTGAAGGCCTCCTGTTTGCCACACCATCCAGTCACGGAATTCAACCTGATGTTTCGGGCTTCATAGTTGGGACGTTCCGAAGTGGCATTGATTGCTGAATCTGGGATTTTTCCTGAACTTATTCCCAGTGGCTTAATGACCTTACATTCAGGCTCACGAATACATGTGATTGGTCGTGGATTGATGAGAATATATCCGGGTCGGGCGCAGGAGAACAAAACCTCTGAACCTTGTTCGTAGCTTCGTGCGACTTGGACACCATCATTTGGACGACCAGGATCCTCGCACACTGGACCCTCACAACGCAAATCTCCAAAATCCCAGATTCCATTGCCCTGGCAACGGACTACATTGTCGTGTTTGGAAGTCTGTCCAGCGAGTTTGAATGTGTTCTGGCATCCGAAGAAGAATGAGCTCTGGAATTTAGTGTCAACATATTGTCCATACTCGGCACCAGGAGTTGGCATAGGCAAGCCGCAGTCAGATCTGGGACAAGCCGGTTGCGATCCAGAGAGCCAATAGTCTGGAAGACCTGGCTTTGGATCGTAAACGCACTGCCTGAAACTGGAGGTGGCGGTATTTCTTAATCGTCGTCCTGGCGATCCGCATACAAGCGTAACATTGTCACGGAATGGAACCAAAACACTTTCTGGATCCGGACGCAAAACTGTCAGATTGTCCTTTTTGTTATCGGGAAGAGACACGCATTTGGCGTATTGACATTCTGGAACCGTGGCGTTCCACTGACCGTTGGACATACACACCAACGATGAACTTCCTTGAATGACGTAGCCAAAGTTACAGTTGAAATTAACGACATCTCCGAAGTGATGTTGAGCCTTGCTGGTCAGCAGTTTTCCATTCTCTGGGGCGGCTAGTGGTGGGCACATAACCGGGACACACGATTTGTTGATTTGATGGGTGTCTCCATCGCGATCGCCCGTTTCCGTCTTCTCAATGTAGTATCCGGCTGTACCGTTGCCATTGTACAATTGATATCCCGTGTTACAGGAACAACTGAAACTTCCGGGCGAATTGATACATTTTTGATCGCATCCGCCGTTCTCCTTCGAACATTCGTTAATATCAACACAATCCAATCGTGTACATCCCATCGCTTCAATTCTCATACATGGAGCGCCCACGTAATCCTGAATCTTGAAACGAACATATCGTGCCTCGATGGGGAGCGGCAGATTCAAAATCGATAGGGTGGGTTCCAGAATTCTGAATTCGACTGCTGTGCCATCGGGATTGGCATAATCCTTGAAAACGTCCGTCAAACTGTCCGTGTACTGCAATCTAACAGCCGACGTGAAAGCGATGTTTCCATCGAATCGTTGCACGGACATTGTGCGGAAACCACGAATGATGGTGGGTGCCTTGAAATCAATGAGTATCCAATTTGATCCTGGTTCGATTGAGTTGCCACACCATCCGACCGAGTTGAGTCGAATCATTCCTGACTCGTAGCCCTCCTCGCTGACTGATGTTAGAATACTTTCATCGGGAATTCCTCCGTTGGCCAGACCCAAATCTCCGACTGGTCGACATTCTGTGGTCGGTGCGAATCCTTTTTTGCACATACAATAGAATGATCCGGCCGTGTTCATGCATTCAGTGGACGCGAGATCGCATTGAGTTGAGGTGCATTCGTTGATATCTGAAATAGGAAAGAGTGGTGTTGATTTCAGTTGGGATGTTGAAATGAAGCTTTCTTTGAGCTGAAGAAAGTATTCTGCTAATGAATTTTGTTCTCAGAACAAAATTGTGATAATTTGACCCATTTTTGGGTGTAATTGTTCATGTGAACTTATTTTATTTATTATGCTTGTACTGCCTAAAGCCGAAATTCACTTTGGGTACGATTCTCAAATAGATTTTCGGTTTAAGAAGTGTCTACATCATTACACTGAACAGCGGACTTAAAGAAAGACTTTTCAATATTTAAATTTGAAGTAGACGTTTATATGAACAATTACCTCAAAAATTAGCAACATGTCGTCACTTTTCCTTTTTTTTTGAATACGAGTAGAAATTAATTAATGGATATTTTCCGAAATCCTATTATTTCTTACCTTCGCACTTTGGTGGCTTTTCAAAATCCTGATCAGCCGCACATTTGATGATGTTGCTACCGGTCAGCTTATAACCCTTGTAGCACTGAACTCGAGCCTCATCTCCGAAGAAATACTTTCTGGCCGCATCGACAACAAACCCATTGGGAATCGTTGGGAAGGTATGACAACGTTTTCTCGAACACTTGGGCACATCGCCGCTCCACGTTCCATTCGACATACAAATCAATACGGGCAATCCGGTACGTTCGTAGCCTGGTGTACATTCAAATTTAACGATCGTTCCGTAGCTTCGTCCACCACCATTCAGCAGAGTCACATTGGCATTGGGTACTTCAGCCAGGGGCAAACATTGTGATGCCAGACAGGCGGGCTTACGTTCCCAATGACCATCCGGCAAACAGGAGATTTTCTCTATTGGCTGTCCGGACGGGAAGGCAAATCCGGCATAGCATTGATACATGGCGATACCACGATATGTCACGTTGGATGATCCAATGGAGAAACCATTATCGATTTGTGGAACCGGTCCACAATATACCTCTGAAAGATTAGGAACATAAGTCAGTCACATGTCGGAGGAAGTGATCATCCTTGAACCCACCTTGACACTTTGGTATATAGTCGACACTCCAGGCACCACCCTTCAGACATTCTGTGGTTATCTTATTTTTACCGGTAGCAAACTCCTGACCAATAGGACATGTGAAAGTTACAACTGTTCCGAAAGCTGTATCGCGACTGGAAGCTAGAGCTCCAACTCCTGGCTTCAAGTCAGGACAATCGGCTGAGAATGTAGCTGACCATCTGCAATAAGTTGAATTAGCCAACAGATAGTCAAGTCTATGTGACAATACTTACCCAGCGCTATTATGCAAGGCATCTGTAGCGAACTTGATCAACATTTCCCCAGAAGAGCCGGTCAAGGTGAGCTTTGGAGCCGTAGTTCCGGTGAATCCATTACCCGAATGAAGTCGCAATCCCGATGTCGAGGATCCATCAAATACTTGAACGAGATCACTTTTGTGAACGTCGAATTTATCGAATTTCAAAGAGAGTGGAGATCCAAGACTGTTACGAATGACAAAGAAGCACTCCTGGTTGCTGGGGTAGTTCTCCAGACCAAATGCCGGAGAGGTTACAGTTCCATTTGTAGCAATGATAGTCGCCTTGCATCCTTGCGAGTAGCGTAAACTGAAACCTTTACCCGAATCTCCCAGGCTAGATTTGAAGTACAGATAAAGTTTGCTACCCGTGGATATGACCACTTTGTCGTTATCCTTGGCAGCTCCGGTGAGTCGAGCGATTGGTCGGGACATCGGACTGTTTCCATCTCGGATAAGTATGTAGTCACGTCCAGCGTTCAAGTCCAAATCTTGGATTTCCAGAGAAATAATTCGTCCAGGCTGTGCAGTAATAATGTAGAGACATTCCAACCCACCAGGGTATTGTCTCGGATATGCTGGACTAGTGAGTACTTGTCCTTGACTAGTAGCTTGCAAAGTTCCTCCACAGGTCTTTGGTTCAGTCTTCCACGTGGCTCGGAAACCTTTACGTTCAACACTTCCGTCCGACGTGAACTTGACAATCATGAAATTCGAAGCGGTCACAAATGGACTATTGGCCAGATCTTCCTTTCCGGACAACGTAGCCAACGACACCGACTTATCCTCAGTCCGTCCTCCAACCAAAATTTGAACAGTATCAAACGTTTTTTCGGTATCAAACTCCTGGAACTGTAGAATGATGTTGCTTCCCTGAGGACCTTCCAAAGTCCACTTGCACTTGCTCAGAGCACCATATTTATGCGGATAGTTGGGCGATTCAATAACATCCCCACCACTTTGCATGTGATAATGACAAGCACTAGGACAATCCAACTCGTCGGAACCGTCTCCGCAGTCATCGTTTCCGTCGCACTTGAACGCCTCGTTGATGCACAGTCCATTGGCACAGTGCACTGAATTTTGTGGACATGCCGGTGCCCGGCACATGAACGGAAGTAAACTTTCGCACGTATCCAGTTCCCAGGATTGGCGCTGTTTCATCACCGACACGGCCACACATTCTCCAGCCTTAGCATCGGGTTGATTCAGCGACCAGAATCCCGAGTATTGGGAGACCAACGTTCCGGCTGCTGATTCCAATGTATTTGTTCGTAGATCATCGAGTGATGTCAAACCCAACCAGTATTTTTCCGCAGCTCTTCGATTCGGATCACTGGATCTGGTTATCGAGAGTGTGATATTGTTTTCGGCATACGAGTCGACAGCCACTAGTTCAGCGCCATACCTGGAAGAGGGAGAAGAAGAAAGTAGGTTAGAGATGGTTAGGGGAGTATAGAAGTGTGTATAATTGAGCCCAGCACCGAGGCCAAGCGGTCTATTGTGCTATAGCCCCAGGTTACCATGATTAAGGAGCAAACTTTTTGTAATGTATTCTGGCAGCTACACACTAGCTTGGACGAGACAGATCAGTTGCTTAGCACCAGTATGGTTGCCTGGCTGTCAGTAAATATATCCATATTCTTGCTATGGAATAAGACAGAGCTCCACACACGACTCGATGGCATGTACTTCTGCCTGGAATACTGTGGCGAACCTACCCATAGGTACAGAAATAGCCTGGCTAGGGCCTACTATTCCGGCACCTGTGCAATTAGGCGTCTTTGATCCATCCGGAACTACTTGATGTATCTGGAAGAAGAGTGGAATGTCCCTCCAACCAGTTTTCTCCGCTCCAGATTGTTGTGTCGAAAAGCTTGTTGCTGGATGCTTCTTTCACTAGATGGTCCGATGGCATACTGGTTATGCAGTTCTCACTGAGCCAATTTTCCTGTTCCGGATTCAGCTTAGTGAGGGCATCGCAAGCCTTCAATCTGAGGATCGTCAACTTTGCTTGTGCTATGACATATACATGCATGCCAACTTGCCCCTAACCAAGATCACCAGATCATCGGCGTATCCTTGCGTGGAGCACCCCCGTGATGTAAGTTCTAAAAGCAAACTGTCCACCACTATACACCACAGGAGTGGCGAGAAGACATTATCTTTAGCCTCCATTTCCGATACAATCTCACTCACCAGGTGTTGTAGAGCAGTCTCGGTGAACTTTCTCAATTGGCAGGCAAACTGTCTATCGTGTAGTGGATTCCTCTTGAGGAGAGTTTGACGTATATGCTCGTCAAGGTTCTTTCCCATCGCTTTCATAATGAACAACGTTAAACTGATTGGCCTGTAGGATTAAGGGTCATCCGTTGGGCGATTGCCTAACTTAGGATGAAGACTACCTTCGCTGGTCTCTAGGCAACAGGAATGTATCCCGGTGTGAAGCTACCGCTGAAAATATTCATATATATTCAAATATTTTTAGGATGACCCCCAGCCATAAGACATATCCATGTCAAAAACAGCTTTGGAATCAACTGGAGCTGATCTAAATCATGCAAAAAACACCGGCGAAAATACCACGAAAAACACCACGTTAGTGTTTAATCCATTTGGTAGACTTTTTCTCGATGTGTCTTGGGTATTTGTATTAAATCTAGCCACCAAATACTTGATCCCATTTTATGGGCACTAGCACCGATGGGATAATAAGAGTGAGAAAACACGCCTTTTACCGATAGGGGCAACATTATCCAATCCTTTCGCCACTTTCACACCCGTAGGAAAGCGGAGTCCTACGGGTGCCGGCATTATCGAACGATTCACTATCGAACTGAACGGTTCAGAACCATTACCGAACCAATTAGGCGATTTTTTCCACAAGTTACCATGAAAGTAACGCAATTCGAACTGTTCGGTTCGATAATGAGTACCGTAAAGCTCGACACACATGGCGAATCACATGGTTCGCGACCACCATTGAACCACGTCAAAATCAATAGAACAGTGCAAATGGGGATATTATTTTTTCCGCACGTTCTATTGATTTTGAAGTGGTTCGATGGTGGTCGTGAACCATTTGGTTCGCCATATCTGTCGATCTTAAGAGAGCTCACAAATAAGTGCAGGCTGGTTTACAATTATTAAAGAATGGCCTTAGTGATTTCCACTTGATCATATTTATGTTCATATTTTTGTGTTAAATCCCAACATTTTCATTCCAAGTCCACTTTCTGCTACTAAAAAGTGCCCCTGAGCCCTGGTTGCCTTATTGCTACCTCCGTAAACCACACTTAACATTATTATTTTAAAACATATCCGGTATAAGTAAAAACATGTTCTCATTATCGTTAAAGTATGAAAAGTTCGAAAATCGCGGTAGATATCGTGAGTAAGGTCAATTGACTTTATTGAAACCGTGACACAAAGCAGTACCTCCAGTACCTCTAAATAAACCTCATAATCATACACTAAAGTTAAAAGCCCGTACGATATTTTAACTCCAAACACATAGCTTTTTTTTTGATAATTCCTTCTTGTTGGATATCTAGACGCATACAATAACGTATCTTAACGTTTCTCCATGCTGGGTACTTTTCACAATGCAAGTTTCGTTGTTTAGTTGTACAACTGGTTTCGATGAGGTCGACTACTAAAGTACCAGTATCCAAGACAGTTACTTTTCATATAGTTGTACTATGCGTATCTTGCCATTGGATAAGTAAGACTGCATTCAGTATCTTTTGCGAAAATTACCAGAATGGTGAATTTAATTTGCCATAGGTTGTCTTGTCGTATACGCCTATAGATACGAGTACATTCGTTTCAGGCTTATTCATAGCGAGGGGGTTACGCATTGGCTTCAATGACTTTAGTAGGGAAGCTACACAAAAGGTATTACATATTGGATTTTCTTAGTACAAACGTCCGAACCTGATGATGTATAGACTAGACATTGACTAATCGAGTGGTGAAATTTGCTAATTTTGTTTGAGTCAAAAGTGAAAAGGTCACACTGTCAATTACTGGAGAGATCTGTGGCAGGTATCAAAATTGCAGAAGTAGGAATTCCGAAATGACATCAGATAAAAGATAAAACTTTGAATAGAGTTGTATGCTTTATACGAAATCAAAGTACAATAATTAGCCATATTCCTAGTTATTGAATTGTTAACTTATTGTAAAAAATCAAATCTATCTACCATAGGCAAGTTGATTGATAAGAAAAGTTAGCAGGACCAATTAATGGGCAGTTCTGGCCAAAAGTTTCAGAAATATGTAGGGGTAGGTCCCACGAACAATATAAAATAATGTCCCATCGGTTTCAGGTGCCGCGGGGGTCAATGAGGGGCTTCAAAGGTACCCTTTTTAAGTTTTTCGCTTACATATCGGAAACGGTGCGTACTCAATTGCCCTAACCCCTTGTGGGGTATAGCGCGTCAACTGTTCCATGTGGCTCAGTTGGCGTTTCGTTGGCATAAACTGGTTTCGGAGAATGCAGTTGCCAGCATGCACCTCCTGCACATCCATGGCCACGACCGTCGTTGTGGACGGGATTCGAACCGGAACCGCCGGTAGTCAAACATGAGACTGATGCCTCAACACACTGCGCTACCGGTCGCCCCAAAAGGGAACGGTGCGTGGAACATAAAGTTTTGTACAGCAAATTGAAGGAGAGTTAAATTCCCTACATGGGGCAAAAGGATGGCTTAAATGACGACGATGATCTAGAAGAGGAACAATTTGTTGTATTTGTTGTATTTGAAGGTGCAACAGTGGCCTGATAACGATCGGAATACGAATGTGCAGTGGACACCACTTAATCGGGACACATCAGACGATATCCTTTGTGCCCATATTACCAATTTTACCCGCTAAACCGAACAAACACATGACAGGCACGTCTCTTAGAGACTTTCTTATATGTTCCCATTCACCAGTCTGTCCCTTTTAACCGGTGTCCAAAACAAGTGGTTTCTTTTCTATGGTACATACTACGTAGACAATAGTCAATACCAGCATATAAGCTTATATAGAGAGAGTTATAGCCCTTGAAGATGAAAAAGCCAAATTAGCAGTTTTCTAGAGGAATTTCGAAGTAACTTTCCCGATAACTTTCGGCCAGTGTAAGTTAAATATAGTATATATTTATGTTTAAAGGAAATTAGATGCTCTACAACTTAATCTAAACGATTTTTGTGTAAAACAAAAGGCTGAGGAGCAGGAAGGGAAAGCTTGACGAAAAACGTGTGGCAAACAAATTTTTTTCGAAAATTATCCATTTTTCAAGTGGATAACTTCGAAAATTGTTGGAGATAGGAATAAACCTTGTTATACTATTTTGTAGGGAATTTAACTCTCTTTCATTTTCCGCACCACCAACAACTTAAAAAGGGTATCTTTGAACTATCCCCTCCCCCACATTCGCGGCACCTGAAATCGATGGGACTTTATTTTACGTTGTTTGTGAGACCTACCCCTACACATTTCAGAAACTTTTGGAATTACATGATTTATTGCGCCTATTTTGGCTTTTTCGGTCTATTTCGCCTGGTGCACTATGTAGGGGCGCGAAATGTCCTGAATAACTAAACATTAAGATAAATTTGAAAAGTCTTAAGGTAGCCTTAAGGTGAGGTGTGACGTGGTTTCGGTTTTGGTGCCATGCGACTAACGGCATCTAGTCGATCGCCCACTTCGGCTTTATTAACTAAATAAAATCACACTGACCCCAAATTGGGCGCCAAATATTTTCGGTATATTCTTTGACCATTTTTCGACTATTTTGTACAGTGAATAACGGTGACGTAGAAAAGCCTAAATGTACTTTTACGGTAGCTAAAGAAACCTAAAGACAGCCTTAGGTAAAGTTTGAAACTGTACCAGGCGGCTATTCGTTTCCCATTTCGGTTTTATGAAGTAGATGACCCCACATTGTATATTTTCGGGACTTTTTTCGATAATTTCTCGACAATTTTCTACTGCAAATTTTCATTGTTGTAGGGTGAAATTAAAATCATTAAGCCGACCATACACCATCCGGAATTCCCGTCCGGAAAAACTGATCAGGCCTGGCCTTCCGGTTTGCTTGAATATTGAATACACCATACACCATCCGGAACTCCTGCCGGAAAAACTGATCAGGTCCGGCCTTGAGGAATTCCGGATCGTGCTGGCTGCTCCAGGCCGCCTTGAGGCCGCCGGACAGGCCTTTCAGGCGGCCGGATCCATAATTGAAATCGATCTGCGCTATCAGTCAATGCATTTTTTATGGCATCCCAGTTTTTAATTGTGTCATTAGTTGGGTGATTAATTATCTCAGCTGTTTTTTGCGTAAGATGTTCTTAATATTGTTGTAAGACAGCTGGATTTTTTAGTCGAGCGGTGTTGAATTTGCGGCGCCTGGACGGGGCATGCAATACGCAATCGAACCTTAGCGATCATAAGATAATGGGTTTTGATAAAGAAGTGTTAAGATGATTCATAAAAATGCGAAGACTTTCTACCATAACGGTAAATGTAAAAATGTCCCAATCAAGGGATACAAATGTATTTCTATTTTAAGAATAGATGATAGATGTAAGATAAAATGTAACTGATATGGGCATAGGAACCTGATACAGTCTTTGAAACGGTACCAAACCAATCATCCAAACTAGTTAATGAAAACAAGAGCCAATTAATTCGATTCATTACAAAAATCATATATTCCACTTCTGACTCGATATCTGCAACTATCTTCAAGTATCTTCAAATAACAAATTATCTCTGCTTTCATTTAAAAATATCTCCCCACTTTGATCAAACAGACTCATGCATATCGCTGTTTTGCATCTTCGATACCATGTCATACATATAAGGTTCTATGACCACTTTTTGACAAAACAGTGTAACCTGTTTCCCATTTTTTTGCATAAACAGGAAAAATAGAAGTTGAAAAAAAAAAAAACGGTTGGGTAGTAATAGTGTTCCACTTTCCATACAACAGTAAGAACCTTAACTGCAACTTCTGCAGCAGATTTAATCCAATTATTTATCAAGAAAACGAGTAATTACGAGCATGCAAATTGGCCTCGATCGAGTTGATACTCTGCACATTGCTGACTTCCATTTATTTTTATAATGTACTCGTATAATCGACCATTACCTGTGTGTGGACGACAGAGCAGCGCAAAAGAAGTGTTGAAGCTGGAGAAATGATTTCCAGATCTACAAACGCTTGCACGGAATGTTTGAATGAAGAATGTAGTTGGAATACCTGTAACTATAAGTTGGTGGTTAGGATTGCCATATCCCTATGCATGATCGCAGTCAAATAATTGTATGCGTGTAAGCACATAGTGAAGAATTGTGGTTATAATATTCCGTTGCTATATACGAGTAATTTGCATACCATTACAGATCTGTTTTATATGAGCTGCCTCCACACAGCCTATACGGGCAACTAATAGTAGTAGTCGCAGTCGATTAGTCATATGTGTGGTTACCATATCCAGATACTGTCGTACATTGAGATATAGTTACCGCAATATCACAAAAAAAACCGCAACTACACCGTTAGAATAATGAGACAAGTTATGCAAAAAAAAGGAAAGAATTCATTTCATAATTGCTTCAAGCTGGTCGCATTCTATTGATCTACATACGAGTATGTATAGGTATAGTATATCTCTCTATCTTTAGCCGCAGGCCTTTTTCTTGGTATTGTTTTACTTTTGTAGCCATTGTATTGAGTGGAGAGTTAGTTTCGTTTTCCGTATATTAAACTGGACCGACCTATCAGACAACTACAGCATTGACAAGCTGTCTGTCGTCAGTCTTTTTGAAAGTGAAGTGCTTTTTTGAGCACATTAAGAGCGAAAAAAGAGAAGGAAAAAAACTAAATGACTACAAGTAACTAGGGTCAGGTCACAACCTGGTTGGATAATGTCATTCTAGTTCTTGGCTTGATATAGGTATTTAGGTCATAAATGATGGACCAGATTTTTGTCTCACATGACTGGTCTATGAGAACCTATACAAACAAATCTTGACAACTAGACCTCAGAACTACTCTGGAAACAATAATGACACTGAACTTTAGAAAATTATTAGACAAAAACATTTAAAATGGATCAAAACATTAATATATTTAGGCGTCCAATATGGGACT
This sequence comes from Chloromyia formosa, assembly GCA_964017055.1. Classification (NCBI taxonomy): domain Eukaryota; kingdom Metazoa; phylum Arthropoda; class Insecta; order Diptera; family Stratiomyidae; genus Chloromyia; species Chloromyia formosa. The sequence goes on along the minus strand of OZ024816.1, from coordinate 21,638,062 downwards.
TCATATACTCCACTCTTATTTACATGATGAAAATGTTTGTCCATTTCGCCTGATTGTTTTACTGTATGTGGGCTGAATATTAAATGTCTAAACCAAAATCCCTAAAAACAAAATCCTCAAATACAAAATCCCTATTATTTTATAAATATAAAAACTAATTAAACACCGCGAATTGGGTTTGCAAACTAAATTCGCGGTGGTTAATTAGTTTTTATATTAATAAAATAATAATTAAACGGAGTCCGTAGTTACAAAATCTCCAAAGTCAAAGTCACCAAACCGAAAATTCCCAAATACAAGATCCCAAATATAAAATCCGCAAATACAAAATCCCCAAAATAGCAAATCTTTGAACACAAAATTTCTAAATGCTCAAATCGCCATTTAAGGTGTTATCTTAAGCTTGTCACACGTTATCGAGCCGAAAAAATGTTATAATAATTGGAACGAACCACGTCACTGACGTGTTACAAAAATTTTTTCTCATTCCCAGCGTTCCTAGAAAATTACGTGGTGCGGTGGTGGTTTCGATTGTATGTGGCAACCTTTAGAACGCGCGGCGTGCATAAATAAAAATAAAGAATTAAATTGAAAGCCCCTAGAATATATAACGGTATTATTTAATCTTGTGTGCTTGTACTTTGTAAGTTGAAATGTGGCAAAACTGTTACAAAACCCTTAATAACAGGGATTTTTGTCACGCGGATAAGTTGATATAATCGATTTGCAATCAACCCATGGTTGCGAGTGGCATAGGTGCCAACTATGGGGGAGCTAGGCACTTTTTGTCCCGTTATCCAAATAGGGGGGGGGGGGGGGGGGGGGGGGTCCAACTCCAACTTTATCAGCCATCGATCCCCTGCGCCCCAGGCTATGCGAATCCGTGTGAAGTTAGCCCGAACCATAATGGTCATATGAGGTATTAAAACTCGTCGTTCAATTTAGTTATGATTCCTCAAGATCCTGTTAAAACTTAGTGGATGTTTTGTGCTAACTACACCGAGCCAAAAATGATCCCGGTTCGAACCAAAACCTGTAGTGTGTGGGGTTCAATTTGATGGCTCCGTGATCTAAGTTGAATATTTTACTTGCCTGAAATCCGTGAACCCGAAAGCCACGACGCTTGTTTACGATACGATAGTCGACATTATTGAAATTGCTGGAGAGATTAATCGATGTCTATCTACGAAATATCATATCGGCACGATCCTTATCTACGGCAAAGCATGCATATTGGATCGACAGATCAGTAAATACGGGGCTCTGCACTTCTTGACTGGTTTCATTGAGAAATCCCTGGAGCAAAAGGACTACACGATGGTTCTTTTTCTAAATATTGAGGTCGATTTCAACAATATAAAACCTAGTGCAATCGTTGAGGAACTCTTGAGCCTGCACGATGATGGGTCGCTTTGCGCAAATATCAATACGTTGTTAATATGAAGACTTATTCATGCAACCATAAGTACATCGACGGCATCCTGGTTTGTTTGTAGGGGAACTCCCCAAGGGGGAATCTGGAATCTGACGGTCAACAGACTCTAGTGGATCTGGAGAAGATTGCGTGTGAAGTTATTGCTTATGCGGACGGCATCGCCGTCAAGGGAAGGTTTCCTGACACCCCTAGCGGTGTGTTCCATTCTAATGGAGTGGGCTAGTCAGTGCGGCCTTAAAGCCAACCCGGATAAAACGAATCTTGTGTTGTTCACTATAGAAGGCGCACGACTCCACCAATCGAACCTTCTACCCTGGATGGAATACGACTGGTTTTCACTGATAAATCCAAACTTATAGGTCTCATATTGGACAGGAAGTTCCAGTGGAAACTTAACATTCAAGAACAACTAAAGAAGGTTACTATTGCGCTCTACTCGTGCAGAAGGGCCATAGGTAAGAACTGGGGTCTTCAGCCGAAAGCGGTATATTGGATATACACAGCTGTCATGCGCCCCATATTATTGTATCTGTGTATTGGTAGACGGTACTTACTGTAGTAGCCTACTATGGTCTGCTGGAGAAGGTGCGAAGGTTAGCCACGATGGCCATACCGGGGGCATTTAAAACCACCCCGTCAGCCGGACTTGATATTATACGCTTGCTTGCTTCCGCTGGACATTCATGGAAAACAACAGCTAACACAGCTCTGCGCCTTCGTGAAGCGGGACAGTGGCGTGCGATGAGTTAGGGGCACTCCACTATGCTGAACGACCTGAATCTCCCTACGAAAACGGACTACACTCCTCCAAAATACAATTTTGGTAAAAACTTCACCACTTTGATTCCCCCGATGGGAGATACTATATACCCTTGACTTCGGAACTCATGGCCATCCATACAGATGGCTCTAAGATCGACGAAGGAGTCAGGGTTGGCATATTTTCCTAAGGGCTGAGAATTACCCTATCAGTCCGTCTTCCTGATTTCTGCAGTATCCTACAGGCGGAAACTTTGGCGATTTCACTAGCTTTGTCCTGTTTAAGCAGTCGGGTTATCACTACAAGGGGCATGGTTATTTGCACGGATAGTCAGGTGGCTATTCGCTTAGTCGAATCCGTCTTGATGACATCAAATCCATTAAGAACTGCTGCTCAGCTCTGGAAGAGATGGGTGGCTTCTTTAATGTCACCCTTTGTTGGATTCCGAGCCATAGTGGTTTTTAGGGAAACTGCGCGGTGAATGACCCCAAAGGGGCAGAACTGCGATGTTTGACGAAAGACTGAAGGACATCAGAATGTCTTTTGCTATGTGCAAATCGGCGATTAAGACCGCTGCTGTTGACAAGGCCAACACAAGATGGCTCAACGGCATGACATGCAATACAACAAGGAAGATTTGGCCGACACTGGATCCCGGTCGCTCTGAAACACTACTTTCGCTGAAGAGGAGGCACATTGGCAGAGCGAATTGAGTTATTACAGGGCGCTGCGCAATCGGGATACATGCAAGGAGGCTCAGCATTCCCCATCATGACCTCTGTAGGAGTTGTGGAGATGAAGAGGAGGAAAGCATCTTCTCTGTCATTGCTCGGCCTTGGCTGGTAGGAGAAGCAAATTTATCGGTTCTGGGGTCTTCCACGATTTGGATGACACTAAGAAAGGCGAATATACTTTCGGCTAAACCGCTACTTTAACAGGACAGGCTGGTTCGATATGTAGGTGTCTAATGGAGATAGTTTCTTTCTTGGTGGTACCACAATAGACCCTTTGGAGGTCTTATTGTGATGTGCGTGGCGCGCCAGCTCCTAAACTTAACCTAACCTAACCCAATAGAACTTAATGATACAATACACTTAAACTCCTCGCGTGATGTCCGGCTAAAAGCTGACTTTTCTAAGCACCCAAGAAGAAATATCTTCAAAATCATCATCGTGGCGCGACAGCCCGACGTCGGGCCTTGGCCGCCTGGATCATTGTCCTCCAATTATCTCGGTCACGTGACCGCGTCCTCCAATTTTGGGAGCCCAGCAGCTGCGCGGCGTCCACACCTACTGAACTCTCCCAACGAGATCTCGGTCGTCCTCGCAGTCTCGCTCCGTCGACTCGTTCAGCATTCATTACTCTCTTAGGCATGCGATCATCGTCCATTCTTTGTACATGCCCTGCCCATTGAAGTCGTTGTAGTTTGACGATTTTCGAGACTTGCAGCTCATCGTACATTTCATACAACTCATGGTTGTACCGGATGCGCCATCCATCTCGATCGCAAACAGCCCCGAAAATTCGCCGTAGAACCTTACGTTCAAAAGTGTCTAGCATGTTTTCGGAGGCTTGAGTTAGGGTCCATGCTTCGCAGCCATAGCATAGCACTGGTCGTATAATGGTTTTGTACACGCGGAGCTTCGTGTTTCTGTGCACATGCTTCGATTTCATTATGGGGAGAACCGAGAAAAAAGTCTTATTACCTAACTGTATCCGTCGCTTGATTTCGTCAGTTTCGTTGGCGTCCCTTGACAGGTTGCAACCCAGGTAGATGAAGTTGTTCACGAACTCGATGTTGAGGTCCCCCACGTTGATGCTCGGTTGTGCAGGTGTCCTTGTCACCGATTGCATCATTATTTTAGTTTTACCCTCGTTAATACGTAATCCAACTTCCTTTGCAGCGGTATCGAGCGTATGCAGAAGTTCTTCTGCGTCAGCCAATCTTCGGGACATGATGTTGATGTCGTCGGCGTACGCTGCTAATTGTGTCGACTTGATGAGTAGCGTCTTGCTGTTGTCCATATTCATGGCCCGAATAACGTATTCCAGTGCTAGGTTGAAGAGCGTCGGTGCCAGTCCATCGCCCTGTTTCAAACCAGTGCGTGTTTCAAATAGATCAGTAAGTCTATTCTGGATCCTGACTTGTGAGACGGAGTTGGTCATCGTCATCTTTGTCAGTCGCACTAATTTTGCTGGTATACCAAATTGCAGCATGATGTTGTACAGTACTCCACGATCGATACTGTCGTATGCCTGCTTGAAGTCGACAAAGATTTGGTACACGTTTACGTTGTATTCCCAGCACCTCTGGAGTATCAGTTTGACTGAGAAGAGCTGATCGGTTGTGGAGCGACCAGGTCTGAAACCGCTTTGATATTCGCCAATGACTCGTTCTGCGTACGGTTTTATTCTATTTTCCAGAATTTTCGTCAAAATTTTATAGGACGTACAAACTAGTGATATGCCCCTGTAATTCTCACACCGCAGTTTATCTCCCTTTTTATGAATTGGACAGATGATGCTTCTGCGCCAATCGTCTGGGATCTCCTCGTTCTCCCATATTCGCAGGAGTAATTGATGTATGGCATCAACTAGACTCGTTCCACCGAATCTTAGCAGTTCAGCTGGAATCTCGTCAGCGCCCGGCGCTTTATTTCGTTTTAGTGACCGCAACGCGAGATCAACTTCCTCTACTATCGGGGGTTGAATGGGTGGACCTAGATCAACAATATCGTCGAGAGCTTCCTGTGTGGGGATGTTAGATGGTCGGTTTAGAAGCTCTTCAAAATAAGAGGCCCATCGTTTGTTAATACCATCGGTGTCGCTGATGATGTTTCCATCCTTGTCCTTACAAAGGCTAGTCCTGGGTTGGTAGCCGTTCTTAATTGTATTTACTAGTTTGTACGCTTGTCTGGTTTTCCTATTAGCTAAGTTTTCGTTTATGTTCAGCAACTGCTCGTCAAAGTATTTACGTTTCTTACGTCTAATTATTCTATTCGATATTCGCCGTAGCTCGTCATAGTTTTCTCTTCTCGCTCTGGTTCCTCGTTGAATCCATTGTCTGTAGGCCTCGTTTTTCGCGTCAAGTGAATTTTTGCATTCTTCGTCGAACCAGTCATTTCGCGCTCGCCGGGCTTTATATCCCACGACCTTCTCTGCGACATCCTTGATGGTACCCTTGAGTTCTTCCCAGAACCCATGGACGCCTGTGTTGCTGATGTTGTGTAGCATAGGTGATAGTTTTTCCTCAAGGGCGGTAGTATACGCCACCGCTGTAGCATCACTCAAGAGCTTATCAACCGCAAAGATTTTGGGAGGGCTGATTCTTGACTGGTGCACTGAGGAAATTCTACATCTGTAGGTCGTCTTCACCAAGTGATGATCTGAGTCGCAGTTTGCTCCTCGATAGGAGCGGACATCCATGACACTAGACGCCCATCTCCTGCAAATGAGGACGTGGTCAATTTGGTTGACGGTATGTGCGTCTGGAGACTTCCAGGTCTGCTTGTGAATGCGTCGATGCGGGAAACACGTAGAGCTTACGACTAGATTCCTGCTGCAGGCGAAGTCGATAAGTCGCTGGCCGTTATCGTTACATTCTTCATGGAGGCTGTGGCCTCCAGAGGTCCCCCGATGCCAACTTTCATTCCCGACTTTCGTGTTAAAGTCTCCCAGCAGCAATTTGACGTCGTTTGTTGGAAGTGAGTCGAAGAAAGTTTCAAGGCGGGCGTAGAACTCGTCTTTTACTGCGTCTTCTTTAACTTCAGTGGGGGCATGCACATTGATGAGCCAGAGATTGAAGAATCGAGTCTTGATGCGAATCGCACACAGCCGTTCATTTATGGGTTTGAAGTCAGTAATATGCGGTTTGAGGTGATTGTTCACTATAAATGCTACTCCAAACTCCTTGCGGCCCGATGGTTTGCCACTTGTAAAAATTGTGTGCGATTTCTTGTCATTAATCTCGCTGCCAAGCCAATTTGTTTCCTGGACTGCAGTAATGCTCAGTTTGTACTTTTCGACCTGTTGAAGGAGGGCCTTCTCGGCCCCCGGTTTGTTCAGGGAGCGTACATTCCAGGATCCGAAAGAATAATCCTTTATTCGTTTGCGTGGTCGTCGTTGTTGATCCGTCCAATCCGAGGCTTTTGTTCCAGGTTTCTTGACATGGAGTGGTTTTTACAAGGACGAGTTGTCAGCACGTCGCTTAACCCCATTCAGGGGATGGCCTCGGAGATAGCTGCTTCAGATGGTTTAATAAACGTGCTGGGGCCCACACAACTATGTAGCAGGTCCAACTACGCAAGTCATTCCATCCTACTAGACCTGAGACGCTTAGGTGTTCGTCAGCCATTCAGGCTACAGCTATCTGCCTTTTCCAAACTGTCTTATCGCTAAGACATTGGCCGTCAGCGAATTGATACACTGCCGTTACCAGGGGGCGCCCACGCGGAGGACTATGGAGAAGGTCTTTGCCCCCCATCTTCAAAATGATCTGCAAAATTAATCGACGTCTCCTATGAGTACATACTGATGGTTTAATTTTATTAGACAAATACATATCCTCCATTTCATTTTCTTTTACTTCCAGCAACCTTCTTCGTATTTCGGAATTCTCTGCCCAGAAATAAATACCAAAGACTTACCAAAAACAAATTTTGCATTTCATTATTCATCGACCACAGCGTGTCCCAGTTCTTGAATATTTTACGCTTTGATCTCGATTTCACCGGCATGGCATCATTCCATTCAGTGGAGTCAATGGAATTTCGTGGGTCAGATTTTTCGTGTTGTTCTTTCAACGTGAGACAGGTGTGTACGACATGACGCCATCGACGACTCTTCAGTCTCGGAAAGCAACGAATGAAAAGCATAAGATACTATTGAAATGCAAAGAACTTGACATACCACAGATGCCTGTCCCAGGTTTTAACCTACCACCAAAATACTCGTCTATAGTGCAATGTAACACGAACCAGGTCTCATATTTTCTTCGTCATCTTTGACATTGATACGTATCAAGTGAAGACGCAATCTTCCATCTTGTTTGTATGGCCCGACGAGCAAAGCGTTCTTGAAAGTTGTTAATGCCTAGCCGTAGCTTGTTGACATAAAGAAAAAGAAGTTAAGGTTACTATCAGATGATGAAGATGATGATGGCAAATATTGTGATGTACTGTTATACAAGTACATACTTGGGCTGGCAAACTTGATGGCTTATTTTCCGTCTCGCGACCCTCGGAATAAAAGAAACGTTTTTAAGCGGAACGGAGAAATGTCGCCAACACCTAGTTGGTGTAATCATAGGCCATGTTCATTTCACCCGGTCTCAGATCCATAGTGAATCGAAGGCCACAGATCTGCGACGAGCAGCTCAAATACAGATATACTGCAAAAATAGGACGAATTTTCGACTCCTATATCAGTAGATAGGGGCGGATTGCCGAGATCAACATATTTCTCGTTCAACGAATTCACTCTCAACTTTGATCCGACCTCATAGGACACCAGCATCAAAGACCCGTTAATCGTTTTGTATGGGAATGGTTCTAAGATTGAATGAAACGAACGCACCTATTATCAGCAGCTTAGCTAAATAAACTGAAATGCTGTGTTGATGTCTTGATGAAAATGTAAGCATTTCAATTTAGCTTAGTTAGAAAAGAAGTTGCTTTCGATGATGATCTGCAGGTTAGCGGGCCAAATTTGATCTTGTTGTGATTAAATTGAAATTACAAGTTGGCAAAGGTTAAAGAGATAGTGAAAGTGTAACATCATTGGAGATTATGTATTTCTAAGGCACATTCGATTGCCGAATTGACAAACGGGTCTAGTATAACTTATAGGTGTCCTCTAGGACCTTGAAATAATGTAGCCTTCCTTTTGTAAACCTCCTCTCTGATAGTTGAATTCAGTATAATTACCCTTATTCAGACGCTTCTGATGCCCATCCGGCGGAAGTCAAAATTCATTTGAATTAAAACAATAAAATTGTCCTTCTTGGTCTTGAAGAAATCCTTCATCGTTTCAGCGATATTACTGTCACGGTTAAGCTCTCCTCTTCGAAAAAGTAAAGTCATATACTATACATAAACGGAGCCCAGTGCGGCATATAGTAGTGATAGGCGCGACAAGCCCAGTTTTCAGCCATTTGATGAAATCCTGACGGTTGACTAGCGTTTCTCTTGTGGCCAAGCAGAGTCGGCGATAATCGGGTTTGTGACTGCACGCTTAGGTTCTCCGAAATTAGCTCTCTCACTTCTTCATGTGGTACACTCGACATATTAGCCCGGAGGATTGTTTTTTTAAGCAATTGTTCGTCTTCGACGCCGTCAATGTTTACATCATTTCCCAGTCAATGAAGATGGGCGGCGAGCAATATTCGCATGCTAGAAAGGCAGGCTTCAATTCGCTCTTCGAATGCGATTGATGGGTTTGATACGTTAAATTCGAGTTAGTGGTTCGAAAGCTGTCTGACCATGTGTGGAGGAGGTATGTTGGATGGGTCACAGGACCCAAGGGTGGGTAAAGACGGTCAGGGTCCAAAAGACTTGAAACGCGCGTTATAGGGCACCTCAGCAGATTTACGCCATTTTGTTGTTAAGGATCCATTTTTAGGTTTACCCTTCACGAATGTGACAGGGTATATTAACTTTGTCATGAAGTTTGCAACGCACAGAAGGAAACATCTCCGACCTAAAGTATCTATGTATATTATTTTTGACAGTTACCGTAGTCGTAAAAATCGCGTTAGGTCGCAAAAAAATTACACCGTTCTGACTTATTGGGATGTTGTTAGTATATATACCAATTAGTATTATTTTACATAGGGGGGAGGTGAGGAGAGGCGTTCTATTGGCGTGATCATCATGCCCATTTTCAATACCAACCAACTAGATCATACTTCCAACATTTGACCAAAATTTCAAAGCTCTAGCTTAATTCTGCCGAAAGTTATCGTGCGAACGGACAAACAGATGGACATACAGACATGGCTAAATCGAATCAGGAGGTGACCCTGATCATTTATTTTATATATTTTATATACATTGCTATACCTCCGGAGCCTCCTTTAAGGTGTTACATATTTTCGTCGTGACAAAAAAATTTACCCTATACTAAAAGTCAAGGGTGTAAATATTGGATCTTAGAAACAGCTGGACGTGCTGGTGAATGGGAACAACAGATCATACAGCGTATTTCGTGTATATGTAACTTGGTTGCTGCGGAGTGCAGGTACCATATTCACTGCCACCATAAATTATTCTCCACGGCGCGACTAAGTGGAAGTAAAAGAGGGCGTCCTGTCCAATCTCAGCTTCTAGAGGGTATGGAGCATATCTATGCATACCTCGCAGAAACCAGAGAGGAGTGCCAATTTTCCCTGAGTGACCTCATCACAGTTAACTTCACAGGTGACTACAAACCTGGTATCAGAACTGTCGAAGCTTATCTAAAAAAGCGACATAAGGAAAAAATCTGGTTTACTAAGGTTGGTCCTAATCTCAGCCCAATCTAGAGTTTCAGAAGAAACAGAAAATTCCAATTCTGTACGATAATTGGTACGATGAAAGGCAGAGGGATCGTGCTGCAGCGCGACTCAGAGTTGTGATAGCCACAGCACAGACAATCTCGGAAGACATTTGTTCTTAAACGTTTAACACCACTGACTATCTCCCAGCAGATGGCTTCTTGAAAGACGCAGATGAATGTATGCCTGATACTCTGAAACTGTTTCTTGAAACAATTATGCTTAAAAACAGACGCGTCTCCCTCAATTAATGCTCAAGGTATCACGGCTGCAGTGAGGTCCAAATCTTTCCTATCCTCAATTCAGATAAGCTTTGGTACTTACTTATACCGGAAATTTGGGTCTAAGTACCTTGTGAAAATCTGTCACACGATGGGATTTTCAGGTACATACAATCTACAATACATCTTCACAGCTCCTGTAGAAGTCGTGATGAGGAATCCGGAGCCTCCAGCCGAGATCCCCGATTGAGCAGTGCCCCGTGATAACCCTGTCAATGTGGTTTCTGTTCAGCGACAACAGTGTGGCAGAGCGATTGGGATCAAATATCGGCCAAGTCATCCTCGGTATTTGGCATGTGTTGCCACTGAGCTGAGCCATCTTATATTAGCCCTGTTCACAACAGCGGTCTTAATCACCAATTTGCACATGCTAAGTGGTATTTTAATGTCCCTGCGTATTTCGTCGATCACCTCAGTTGTACGCTCCCAGACCAGTTCAACCGCTTTGCAGTTACCCACAAAACCACTATGGCTTCGGATCCAAAGGATATTGAACCCATCTCTGCAAGGGTTGAGCGGCAGGTATCAATGGTTTTAGATGTCGCCAAGATGAATTCGAGTGAGCGCCGCCTGACTGTCTGTGTTAATAGTGATGTCCCTGACAGTAATGACATGACTTCCCAGCCAAGACAGGACTTCCAATGTCGCCGAAACCTCCGCCTGTAGGACATAATAGTCGGGAAGACGAAGTGTGAGGCTAATCCCCAGTCCTTCCGAGCAAATGCCCACCCCGACCCCCTTGCCGGTTTTAGAGCTCCAGGGCGCATCTCCAAGATTCTTGATATACTTAATAAATAGTTAAAACAATATGAATTGATGACCGTTGTTGGCATTTTTTTATTTCCAGTTACATATGTGCATAAATCTAAATATTGTTTACTTCACATAAAGAGAAGGATCTGTTTGTGTTGCAACCTTTACCTTATACTTTTACGAGTTTATGCTGGAGGTATCAATTTCGCATGTTAATCAATTTTCGTCCACATAACTAATTTAGACTTTAAACTTCAAGAAGAACCGCCGTAACGTAGGGAATGCCGAAATAATCAAATGATAAAAATAAAAAAAAAAAAATGAATTGTTACAGCAGCTAGAAATGAATGAATGCACCACTAATAGATTAATACGTAATCAATGATGATGGGTCACTTCATAATAGCCATTTCATCATTTTTCTATTTCTCATAATCTCAGATGTTAGATACTACAAGTAATTGCCCTTTGATTGCCAGTTTTTTCTTGCACAAAATATTCTCCATTTGGGTTAAATCACGTCTTTTTTCGTCGCTTCACAAATCCAACTCTATGTAAGAGTATAGTCAGATGGACCTGTCCACGGGAGGTTAGTGAACTGAATGTAGGAACAATTTACATACATTAAATGTATTATTACGAGCTTCAGGGTATGTACCCATGATACAAGGAATGGTATGCACCAGAGTACCCGCATATCTACTACCAACATAGATACGTGTATTGTGATATGTGAGTAGATTTCGAAAATTAGGTGATCACGTGCTAAGCATGCTAATCGGTTTCAATTTAGCCAGAAAAAATATATTGAGATCATACAATCGTATAATATGTACTTACGGTATGGAAGAAAGCTAAGTATTTATTTTTATTTTTACAAAGCACAGTCACATAGTCGGAATGGGTCCCGTTTATAACCAATTTACGACGGCCATGTTGAGCGGATGGATTTTTTTTGGAAATTCAATGGTGCGATGATAACTTATTTGGCAGTACTGTACTCATTTGCCCTAACCCCTAGTGGGGCATAGCGCGTCAATTGTTCCATGTGGTTTAGCTGAAGTTTCGTTGGCATAATCCAGTTTCGGACGATTTTAGCGTAAAGCAGTGAAAAGGTGATAGTGTGTCATATAATTCAATAGGGATGGTTTCAACAGAGCATGGGAACACTTAGTATTTTCGAAAGTACTCAGTATTAATTACTGTTTCAAAAATACTAAATACTACCTAAATATTTGATTACTTTTTTGAAATTGGAAGAGATGAGATGAGTACTAATTACTTTTTTTCTTAAATTTTACTCATTATTTTCATCCATTCAATGTTTTATTAGTCTATTCCCTCTTCTCTATTTCCCCTTTCGTGTTTAGCTCATAGTAATCTCTCATTTTCCATGCGCGTGCCCCGACCCTTCTCACCCATAAAATCGTTTTCCGCCTTTTCGGTGATGGGCGGAAACAGCAAACTTATCTCTCCTTCAATCTAGCAACGAGGTCCTCTTTCTTTTTTTCACCTTTTAACAATTTAAATTTAACACATGACAGAATTTTTATTTTGTCAATCCAGGCTAATTTTATCAACAAAAAAAAAATGTATCTTTTAAATTTTGTATTTATTAACCCTTTACGTTGTAAAATAAGAATGTTTTTACCAGCAAAACGTAAGTTTGAAATAAATTATGTACACATAATAGTACGATAAGATGTTATTCTGTTCTTAACTAAATATGGTATGTAGGTTCCTTGTGTCACCCTGAGTAAAAATTAGGGACCGTAATTTGTGTATTCTACTTTACTTAAACTAGAGTTACTCGCCTAAGTCTTTTTAAAGACTGCTTCCCCAGGCATTTCCCGCTGCCCGATTTCAACCAAATTTTGTACACAGTTTCCTTGGCTTATTATAAGTATGTACCATACAATGATATTGTGGTCCTCCTGCGTGCGTGCGTCCGAAAATAAGGACTCTTTTTATTATGAAATGAAAAAGAAACCAAACCTTGTAGATATGGGTATCTCCTGATTTGGAGTGATGACGATGAGACCAATGCACTCGAGTACAGTTGAAGGCATTTTGAATTCTTTGGTCAGGACTGATACCATTACTTTGGTGTGGAAAAAAGGACATTCTTAATAGAGAATAGAGAATATTTTTTGGCGGTATGCGGCGATTAAGAGAGCAACTTCGTCGAAAAAGGCCATCAAAAGGCATCACGACAACGCACCATCACATAAGGCTATCATTGTGAAGGAATTTCTGACCAAAAACTCAACAAATACCATTGAACACCACATGACACGGTTCCATCCGACTTTTTTCTCTTCCTGAAACTGAAATTGCAACTTCGAGGCACCCGCTTTCAGTCGATAGAAGACATAAAACAGAATTCGCTGCAAGAACTGAAGTCGATTCCAAAAAATGCGTTTGAAAAATGTTTTGATGATTGGGTTACTCGTTGGCATAAGTGTATCATTTCAGAAGAGGCCTATTTTGGATGGAATGAAGCTAGCGACTTGAAAAACTCGACAAATATTTGTAGTGTGTGTTAGTTAGTTGATTTTGAGAATGATCAAGATCCTTCTGAATAATTGCCAATCTCCCTTATAAACTGGCCATATAGGAAACTCACTTTTAATGCATATGGCCGTTGCCAACTTGTACTTTTGGTATCACCACTAGTTCTATAAAAGTCTAAGGTATATACGCTCTCCAGCGAAGCTTCGGTCTGGTTTTATTTGCGGTGGGTATGTAGGGAACTAACTTAGCATAGGTAAACACGGGGGCTACTTCGATAGTTACGCTCTTCATACAATTCCATACCGCCCATGCGGGGGCAGGAGGTGCATGCTGGCAACTGCATTCTCCGAAATCAGTTTATGCCAACGAAAAGTCAACTGGGCCACATGAAACAGTTGACGCGCTATGCCCCACAAGGGGTTAGGGCAATTGAGTATGCAGGGGCTATAATTTTCAATTTTCGCCTACCGATATACCCACCCTATATAGTTACCCAGTCTTTTTGATGGGTCATCACAAGAAAAGGGCAGGCCTTCAATTTCAACGCAGTGTGCGTGCAGTGACGGATGAATGGCGTACGATTAGTAAAATGCAATCAATAATCACTTCGTAATTTGATGCGAGTACGAGCGATTTCATGCGAGTAGATGTAGTAGCTGCTGTTGCAATTTCGCGCTGTAATTTAATTGTCTTTGGGATTTCATGCGATTTGATGCGAGTGCGAGTAGCACTTTGTGATTGAGTGCGTGGACAATTCGTAATTGCATCCATCATCGTATTGCATCGCAACGCTACTTAAAAAAAACATCATAGCGTCACATGACATCGCATAGCAGGCAATGTGAACACCGCCAATAGTCGGCGATAAAACTGTATATGTCATAGTGGGGCAATATCAATTAAACCATATTGAAATATAAGTGCTATAATACTATAATGTTGTTTTCTCAATTATTGAATTGTGACAATAAATTTCAATCTTTGCTCAAGTGTCTAGCTTCATCGAAATGCAATCAAAACATTTGTACAGTAGATAGTCAGATAGTACCTATTCGCAAGCTATAACGACGTTGATAATTATTTTTTTTTTATTTACAAAGCGAATAGAATAAGTATTCCTTCAATCAAAGTATCAAGTCGGCTTGTACAAATAATTAATATACGTAATTTCCAATGGGGGATAAACAAAAAATGCGAACACAGACACTAAATTGCACAGTGGAAAATTACAAAAGGAACTTAAAATTGAAAATCACATTTTCCCCGATGATTGTTGATTGGACAATTTCCTATCGTGCATAATAGCAATCAAAATCATGTTTCATGTCAAAGTGCGATTGATTAGCCCGATTGTCTTAATTATTTCAGTAGCGCGAAAATGTTCGTACAAGAGTAAGTAGCTATTCTAATCAAGGCACATGTACACATGTTTTGATGTGTATTTTTTTTTTGTGCTGTAAATTTTTTTAATTATCGTACAAAACATGCATGATACTAACCTTCTGCAGAGTTCGGCTGCTTTTTCCCATGAGTGTTTTATATTAAAATATTTATAACAATTTAATCCTTTGAGCTCCCAACCTGAAACAAAACAAGAAAAAATTGATGTAATATGGTTTCAATCTAATGTTTGTATTTGAATATCAATTTTTAATAAATAAACAATTAACCTAAAAATCTAAGATTTTTAAATACAATAGAAAACTCTGAAGAAAAGATGTTTTCTGAACCTTAATATTTTTGGGGTGCTGATACGGAAGTCTCTGCAAACTATCCCCCAAATGAACTTTCGCTCCAATAAAATGATAAAAAATGGCACATTTTCGGGGAGATAGTTCATCATGAATTATTCCCCCAATATAAAATGAAAAATCACAAAAAAAAATTAATTTTCACCAAAAAAAAATTGTAATTCCCCCAAATTTGGGGGGATAGTTCACATGAAAAAAGACCCCTAAATCGATTGAACAATGCCCTCAAAATTGTACTTCATAAAATATATTGATATTTAATATTGAAATTGGGCTTTGTAGGATAGTTCCATTAATGTAATAACGTCAAGTGGAATAATGTCAGCTGACGTTGCATCCAGAGCGAGCGGAGCAAGTGTTCATGTTTGTGCGATACTGAGGGTTGTGATCCCTAAAGCGCGCCGCGAACGTAGCGACCGGAGTCCACACATGACACTATTCCGCAATATACATAATTATCACTAAAAGGGACTATTCTGGACTATAATTATTCATAGTGCATGATCCTAGTACTCGCAAATACAGAGACTATTGTTAATCAACAGTCTCTTGTGTAGGGTCTGCTCGCTCCGCGCTTAAGGGGTCACAGCCCTCAGTATCGCACAAACATGAACGCTCGCTCTGAGTACAACAGCCATGCAAGTAATTAGTTTTTTTTTTACAAACAAAAGTGAAATAAGGTGAGATTGAAATTATTTCAGTTGACGGTATTACACTCCACCCACTTTCATATCGAAACGACGACGTTCGTGGCCATGGATGTGCAGGAGGTGCATGCTGGCAACTGCATTCTCTGAAACCAATTTATGCCAACGAAACGTCAACTGGGCCACATGGAACAGTTGACGCGCTATGCCCCACAAGGGGTTAGGGCAATTGAGTATATAAACTTTCACTTAATTAATTTGTCGCGACTAGAAAGCATGTTAATTTTATTTTATATCAAATAAATAATTTTATAAAGCACGTAGAACGTAAAATATCCCGGGCTGCACTGAAATGATGTACAAAGAAACAGCATAACTGCTAATTTTATTTTATTTTCTTTGCAAATGATACCTTAGCCAAAGTTGCGCATATAAATTGAGTACTATTCAGGGAATACAAAAAAAACCTGCAATACCAGAGTCCAGTAGACATTGAGCCTAACTACAATGGTCATAATACGATGCCTTAAGAAGCTGATGATTCTGTCAAAACTTAATGGATCTTTCGTGATCTTTAAAAAAATTCATTAAGACTTGACAGCATCGTAACGAAATCGAACGAGTAATCTTAAGATGTCATATGTCCATTGAAGTTAGGCTCATTATAATATCAACGATAATGACCTCGATGGTTAATTTACCATGTAATAATGGCTAACCTAGAAATATTTTCTCAGATTATGGTTTTTCTTTTCATCAGATGCACATTATAATATTTTTGTATGATGTTTTGAACTTTTGAAGATCGTTGCCATTTTATTTATGACCCCACCGTGTGTGCTAGGTATCTATCTCAAAAAAAAGTGAAGAAAATGTGAGAAATAAAGAAATAAAATGTGGTATTAGCCCCTTTCTTTTTGCTGGATCAAAAGCTCATTCCCATACAAGACGACTGATTGTCGATGATCCAGGTATTGGGCCACATCTGAATCAAAGTTGAAAGTCAATTGGTTGAAGGTCAACTTATTTCGCCCCTATACCTTTGTATACTAAGTCCGCGATTCGCCCTCCACGCGGCGAATCATCTGTATGGTGGCTGTTTGAGTTCGCTCGCCGTATGATCCGTGAAGTTCTTTTCATTCATGATCTTTGTGCGAATGAAACGAATGGGCCTATTATCTCGTGTTGAAGAGAAAAGAAATGAAACTTAAATTCCAACCAGACAGACGTCAGAAAATAATAGAAATGTTTTTTTGGCACCTAGCTTATAGCTACCTTAATTTGAAACGTCACAAACAATAATCTAGCTTTGGCGCGAATGTACTGTAATGTACTCGTAACTAATTTGTAATTACTATGGCAGTACCAGTTCGGACTGAAATAGAGTCATTCACGCCGATTTTAATGACCTCCAAAAATTACTTCTCCGTCTTAATGAAGTCGCTAACATTTTTTGTCCAAATATCATAATATTGTGCATAGGCAGATACAAGATACATTGTTTTTGTTGATCTTCAACCATAATGCGAAGATATGCTATTGTACTCTTGCAATTTGCAAAACAAAACTTAGATTTACAATTTTTGCACTTGGTTGAAACTGTAGCTAAACTTTCATTGATTACATTCATGTTAATTTTTCATATATGTACATACTAGTTTGTTGAAGATGCTTTGAGTTTCTACATATATTTTTCACCCTGGCAATAGTGCAAATAATTCTACACAATGCACGCAATTTTATCGTGTATTGAATTGTATACAAAACAAAAGTATTAAAAAGATACTCGAATTAATAGGAAAGTTTTTTTTTCACTACAGTTATTGGCAAAATGAATTGAAAAGCCATCAAGAAATAATTTATCGAGCTGGTAGAAAAGAAATGAATTAATAGACAGATACATGAAAATGGTCTGTATGGCATTTATTTCAATTTCAAAACACGTAAATTTTATGTTTTCTATTCGAGTGGACTATTTGCATGATAATGGAAACATGCAAACAGACAGACATATCTCACGAAATCATTGAACTTGAGGACTGAGTTCACAATGCACATTGAAATATTTATGAATTCCAGAGCGATAGAAGTGTATATATCCAGGATCATTTTAAAGGGGGATTTATACAGGTGATATCAGTTTTAGTTGCAATTCTCCCATCACATGAGGTATCAGTTGAGCAAACACTATCAGATGAGCTATCCGTTCTTCTGCATGGGTCGGATCAGATGGAGAACGAATGGTAGAATAGATGGCTTAACGAATAGCTAGACTGATAGCTCAACTCATAGCTCAACTGACAGACCGACTGATTGATGGAATAGCGGCTAAACTGATAGGTCAACTAATAACTTATCCGATACATCAACTGACAGCTTGAAATCGATTGTTAGCGCAACTGATAGATAAACTATAAGCCAACTGTTAGACCTACATACTAATAGCTTAAATATTGTAGTAGCTCAACTGATAGGTAGATTGATACCACAACTGATAGATCAATATAACTCAACTAATAGCTCAACTGATAAATTGACTGATAAATCGACTGATAGCTCGTTTGATAGCACAAATTACAGTCTTACAGCTCAACTGATAGTTCAAATTTTAGCTCAGAGGGTAGCGCAACTGATATGTCAACTAATAGTTGAACTAATAGTTCAGCTGATAACTCAACTGATAGTTCAACTGTTAGCTCAACTGATAGCTCAACTGCTAGGAGCATTGATATTAGGATATGGTGTTACGACCGTCTAAAAACTCCTTAAGAGTTTTTAGCGACATGTGTATAATTTTTAAGGTACGAAAAAAGTTCACACACTGCTTTTAAATCGAAACTGTCGCGGAATAATAATGAGATGGATATCTATTCAAGTTGATGTGGAATTGTTGTTTTGACTTTTAGTACCATACTCTTACGTAAATTATTAGTTCTATAAAAATGATGCAGGGTGTCCTCATTCGAAACATTTATACTTTAGCTATCGACATCAAACGTACTCGTAAATTCATGCATTCAAATTTTGAGCAAGTATCACTTGTTCCGTCTCTCATTCCGTTGAGGTTACTCCAAATTATAAGTTCGTCATTATTGAACAGCATTGTTTTTAGAGAACCCTCCCATAACACGCGCTCTGTTACAATTTTTTAATCCTCCTACTGCTGAACTTTCTACGTTCAGGAATTCTCCTCTTCTTAGAATCATGCGCAACTATGATAGATTGGAGCTTGGTCCTTTACCCACTTCTTTCTTTGCTTTCAAACGTATCTTACTCCTTCAACTAAGTTCATTTGAGTAACTTTTGCCCTTCTTTCGTATTCTATCTTAATTTTACTATTTTTTTTTTTATTTAATAATCGTCTGAATTTCCTTTTCATATCTTTTTACTTTTCTGAATTATCTCTAAGTTTCCATTTTCTAGTTTAATTTTTCATTGTCTGTGTTGCTTTACATTACTGTTTTATTGGGAATTGTTAATTTCTGTTCAGTAATAAATTAAATAAATAAATAGATAAATCGATATGATAAGATATAAATTATAAGAAATGGAATGTACTCAATGTTCGCTCTGTTTGCTTTTTTTCATCACGTACATAATATTGCATTCAGAGAGTACTATATATAGTACCTTTTATCCTCCAAGTTAACATATTTACGATTACGAACCAACTAGTTATATTTTCGAATAAAATTGGCATTTGCACGTATCAAACTAATAAATTTCCAAATCAAGGACATAAGCTTATTTTTGAATCGAATACAGTGGCGTAGAAAGGGATCAATCCCCCTACCCGGGGATCTCGAATTTGAGAAAACAACTAAAATTCAGACATAATTAAACGAACTCCCAAATGCTCGTGAATATTCATATGGACACAAAGTTTTACTTCGAGCGGAGCCGATATGTCCGGTAAAGATATCCACCAGACAATTACGCTGTGCTCAGGTATGCGACGAATAATCGACATATAGAGCCAGTAAGCGATTTTTGGTGTGTTTTTGTGTCTATGGTTTTCCCACAGCAGTATAAGGCTGTAGTGACTTTGCTTACACGCTTCATGATGTTAGGCTCAGCTTCTCATCTTCTATCTAATCTTTGAAGGCCAATCTCACTCCGTCGCTCCGTTGACGTACTCGGTAGCCATATGGTCACGTTCACCGCTCTACGATGCTACATCTAGAGAGACGGAGGCTCAATTCTCGGCGCGTTAATAAAAACTGCCTATGGATACTACTAGAACTCCCAGAGCGTTCTGAGCTTATCATTATAAAGACGGCGCGGATAGGAGGTGCATGCTAGCAACTCCATGTCCAAATATCTACTTTTTGGACATGCTGTTGCTATCGAAACGTCGACAAGACATAGAAATGCTACAGATGTTGACGCACCCATATCCCTGGAGGGGTCAAGGCATATAACAAATGGAGGACTTTCGTGCAATATTATTGTATTCTTCAGCATGACCTGAAAAAATAATTTGACAAAAATTTCTTTTTCCTTCTCGACAGCGCTCGCTATGAGTTAAAAAATCAAATGAATTAGGCTATTGATTTTTTTATCTTTTTGACTCATGAAAGAAGATTTTTTTTTTACAGCAAGGCGCACTAAAAAAGTTTCAATCCCATGGGAAATGGAAAAAGTCATTACTACATATTTGGGAAATAATGATATATTTTTGTAAGTACTTTACGATTGAAACAGTAAAGTTATCGTTAAGTTTTCCACCTCGGCGGAGAACCGAATGTCCTTGAAATCTTAAGAAAAATTTGGAGCATATATTCGCATTAATTGTGCCAAAATTCAAAACTACACGATTTTTTTTCCTATTTTTCATTCGTAGCGATGGCTACCTTTTAAGTCAAGATTGATGTAAATTTGTTTCATCTCCAGACCATGTTTTTTCCCTTTAATGAGTATTATTCGAAAATTTTCAAATCCAATTGTATCAAAGAAATATACCGTTGCAAAAGCCAACATATTGAAGCAACTTTTGTCAAATTCGCAGATTTGTCAGTTCAAAGTACCGTTATAAAATTTTTATTTGAATTTTCGATGAAAAATCGATTTTGAAATTTCTTTAAAGTTTGAATAAGTTTGATATTTGAAGTAACGATGAATTTTGCAACCGTTTTATATGAAATTTCATGAACAATAGTTTTAAAAAGCGAGGTAAAATGTCGGATTAAATAATTGCGGTTGATAAGCTCTTGAGCTCTTGAGTGATGCTACAGCGGTGGCGTATACTACCGCCCTTGAGGAAAAACTATCACCTATGCTACACAACATCAGCAACACAGGCGTCCATGGGT
The DNA here is from genome assembly GCA_964017055.1 of Chloromyia formosa. Classification (NCBI taxonomy): domain Eukaryota; kingdom Metazoa; phylum Arthropoda; class Insecta; order Diptera; family Stratiomyidae; genus Chloromyia; species Chloromyia formosa. The sequence goes on along the minus strand of OZ024816.1, from coordinate 21,617,078 downwards.
TCTGGGAAGAACTCAAGGGTACCATCAAGGATGTCGCAGAGAAGGTCGTGAGATATAAAGCCCGGCGAGCGCGAAATGACTGGTTCGACGAAGAATGCAAAAATTCACTTGACGCGAAAAACGAGGCCTACAGACAATGGATTCAACGAGGAACCAGAGCCAGAAGAGAAAAATATGACGAGCTACGGCGAATATCGAATAGAATAATTAGACGTAAGAAACGTAAATACTTTGACGAGCAGTTGCTGAACATAAACGAAAACTTAGCTAATAGGAACACCAGACAAGCGTACAAACTAAACAAATACAATTAAGAATGGCTACCAACCCAGGACTAGCCTTTGTAAGGACAAGGATGGAAACATCATCAGCGACACCGATGGTATTAACAAACGATGGGCCTCTTATTTTGAAGAGCTTCTAAACCGACCATCTAACATCCCCACACAGGAAGCTCTCGACGATATTGTTGATCTAGGCCCACCCATTCAACCCCCGACAGTAGAGGAAGTTGATCTCGCGTTGCGGTCACTAAAACGAAATAAAGCGCCGGGCGCTGACGAGATTCCAGCTGAACTGCTAAGATTCGGTGGGACGAGTCTAGTTGATGCCATACATCAATTACTCCTGCGAGTATGGGAGAACGAGGAGATCCCAGACGATTGGCGCAGAAGCATCATCTGTCCAATTCATAAAAAGGGAGATAAACTGCGGTGTGAGAATTACAGGGGCATCTCACTAGTTTGTACGTCCTATAAAATTTTGACGAAAATTCTGGAAAATAGGATAAAACCGTACGCAGAACGAGTTATTGGCGAATATCAAAGCGGTTTCAGACCTGGTCGCTCCACAACCGATCAGCTCTTCTCAGTCAAACTGATACTCCAGAGGTGCTGGGAATACAACGTAAACGTATACCAAATCTTTGTCGACTTCAAGCAGGCATACGACAGTATCGATCGTGGAGTACTGTACAACATCATGCTGCAATTTGGTATACCAGCAAAATTAGTGCGATTGACAAAGATGACGATGACCAACTCCGTCTCACAAGTCAGGATCCAGAATAGACTTACTGATCTATTTGAAACACGCACTGGTTTGAAACAGGGCGATGGACTGGCACCGACGCTCTTCAACCTAGCACTGGAATACGTTATTCGGGCCATGAATTTGGACAACAGCAAGACGCTACTCATCAAGTCGACACAATTAGCAGCGTACGCCGACGACATCAACATCATGTCCCGAAGATTGGCTGACGCAGAAGAACTTCTGCATACGCTCGATACCGCTGCAAAGGAAGTTGGATTACGTATTAACGAGGGTAAAACTAAAATAATGATGCAATCGGTGACAAGGACACCTGCACAACCGAGCATCAATGTGGGGGACCTCAACATCGAGTTCGTGAACAACTTCATTTACCTGGGTTGCAACCTGTCAAGGGACGCCAACGAAACTGACGAAATCAAGCGACGGATACAGTTAGCTAATAAGACTTTTTTCTCGGTTCTCCCCATAATGAAATCGAAACATGTGCACAGAAACACGAAGCTCCGCGTGTACAAAACCATTATACGACCAGTGCTGTGCTATGGCTGCGAAGCATGGACCCTAACTCAAGCCTCCGAAAACATGCTAGACACTTTCGAACGTAAGGTTCTACGGCGAATTTTCGGGGCTGTTTGCGATCGAGATGGATGGCGCATCCGGTACAACCATGAGTTGTATGAAATGTACGATGAGCTGCAAGTCTCGAAAATCGTCAAACTACAACGACTTCAATGGGCAGGGCATGTACAAAGAATGGACGATGATCGCATGCCTAAGAGAGTAATGAATGCAGAACGAGTCGACGGAGCGAGACTGCGAGGACGACCGAGATCTCGTTGGGAGAGCTAAGTAGGTGTGGACGCCGCGCAGCTGCTGGGCTCCCAAAATTGGAGGACGCGGTCACGTGACCGAGATAATTGGAGGACAATGATCCAGGCGGCCAAGGCCCGACGTCGGGCTGTCGCGCCACGATGATGATGAAATAATTGGGAGAGTGGCAAATTTTCATTTTGTTCCGCTAGTCAATCTTTTAGGCACAAGATGCAAAAAATGCTATAACTCTGTCAGTGTTGAAGACAGAGTGTCCATTTTGGTATCAATTTTCCACAAATGAATGTCACTTTCTACAACTAAAGAGTTTACTATCTGAACCTGGACACCTTGTATAGATAGACTGGGGTAAATAGAGTCGAACAAATATTTCGAGATCTTACGATTAGTGTAGAAAGGACGTAATTAACATTTTGATCAAAGTCAAGTTATTCGCTTATTCTGACAAATCACTCAAAAATTTCAATTTATTTATTTGAGATCCGTTATTTTTTGTCATAGCATATTAAAATTATTAAGAAGGGCGCGCTTCAAGGGTGATCTAAGCAAAAAATTTGACTTAAAAAATGTTAGAGACACCCTCTCTACATTAAGACGGCGACTTGAAAGTGTTGTAGTCTTGGAAAACCCCAAACGGAATTTGCTCTACTATCGCCGATAACAAAATCATTATGGCAATTATTATATATTTCATACGGCTCTATCAAAAATCGCCCCAGGTACAATCGTTTCAAATCGAAAAGTAAAAACCGTCGCAAATTCGTAAAAAAAAGTTTGGAACGATTTTTTATTTTCGTTTTGGGGCGCTAATTCATAGAGCTTTATATCAGATATACCAACAAACCATTTCACTTGTAGCCATTACACAAAAAAAAATTTAATTTCTCATAAACATGCTGTAATAAGGAGAATGAAAAGTGGTTTTATAAACGAACAACAAGGAAAACTCTGAATTCAACCGATAAAACCTATACTAGGCGTAAGCATGCACAGTTTTTTAATTTTTCCTATAGAAAATCATCATCTTTAAGACCCGCGACATAAAGTGCATCAAATGTGCGATAAAGAAAACAGTGCAACGATCAAAATGGATTTATATGTGATGATTAAGATAGACAGGTATGCCAAGAGATACATAAAAGCCTACTAATGACTGACTACATTGAGTTAAAAAAAAAGTAAAAAGTCGTTTCAAGACGTAGTTGTGTTGTCGATGAAATTCTTAAGGAAAATTTCATTTCGTGAAAGTATTGTATTGTGGATATTGCACGTTTCCACATTTCTCCACGTCAATAACAAGGCGTTGATGAAAGAAATCAACCAGAAGACGTGCGTAGATATGCAGTGCACAACAAACATGTTGGGTGGTTCCATCAATATGCATATACAAAAATACTATGTTGCGAATTTGCCGACGATGAGTAATTATCGAACAGGATATTGCTCAATATGTTGATTAAAGGTGGTACAAGATGATGGGTCGCTATTGTTTGTTGTTAACTACATTAAGAAAGATACAACACAGTGTGGTGTAAGGTGAACACTACACACCTACCCATCATCAAAAGCCTACTCGGATATCGTGCAATTTGCCTTGATTTTTCTTTTCTTCTTTGTTATAAATCAATGGATTAGCTTCAAATCAGTCGACGATTAACATATTGTTCAATAGAACTTGACGTTTTCTTTTCGGTCCATGGTCAATCGAAATTGAGATTGGCGTTGGATATATGAGCGAATATTATGCTTCCACAACAAAATTTGTGATCATACGTAATATGTATACAAATTACCTTAACCCCCTGTGGGCATAGTGAGTCACTTCTCACTCCTACGAAAACGAAGGCATCCTTGACATTTCGTATATAACAAAAAACGTGTGATACTGGCATTAACTACGAAATTGGTTGCATAGGAACCACTTCGGATCAGAACATCATTCCGGCAAAATCTACCGATTAAAATAAACTATGGATAATTCCGAACTTTTCTAAAACCTTCTGAATCCGGACGTAGTTCAGTTCGTAATGGAGGATAAAAGTAATTCGGGGTAATCACTCCTTAGCCAATGGCATTTTATGATTTCAAGATTAACTGAGGTTTTGTTAGTAATACAGTCACCACCAGCCCTGGTTACCTACTTAATTTTTTTTTACCGTGGATATGTTTCTGGGATGGGGATCCATTTCAAAATTTGCTGAACTGTTTTGAGAAAACAATTGACCCCTATGGCGCATTTATGAATACTTTCCAGATTTTTAACGTGTTTTTATTGTTTGGTCTGGAACGCTGTAGATATTAAAAAAAAATTGCTCTCAATTATGAGTATATAATTCATTTGACGTTAGTGTTAGTATGTCGCACTCGATGGCCGTGATCGTGCAGTCACCGCTCTACGATACTAATCTAGAGCTCGGAGATCAAATCTCGGCGCGATCAAAAATTGTCTGTGAGTACTAATAGAACTCTCACAGTGCTCCGAGCTTGTCAATATAAAGACGGCGCGGATAGGAGGTGCATGCTAGCAACTGCACTTCCGAAAAGTAGATATGCTATTGAAACGTCAACAAGGCATAGAAATGCTAGAGCTGTTGACGCACCCATCCCCCTGAAGGGGTCTAGGCAATTAAAGAGAGAGAGAGACGTTAGTGTAAAGGAAGGTCAGTAACGGAATTTTATTATTTGTGTAAATATTTAAATTCGAAATACCAACATGAAATTGAATATAGGCGGCAGATTTTCTTTTATTTAGGCTAAAAAATATATCCATGCCTCCAGTTTTCTTAATTTTATTTAGTTCTTAGGGGGCTGGGTGGAAGTTCCCGGCTAAGGACCTTGTTTGTCGTGCCGACTTATTGAAACTCCCGTGTCTTGTCGACATATTGAATAATTGAGCTAAATTGCACTATCCAATGAAAATCAATTGTTCAATGAAAATTGTTTCACACTACGTACTGTTGTCATTGCTATCTTTTTTCCCTACGTTAATTATGCCTATTATTCTATTGCAAATTTATGCATTTTTTTCCTCGTGCTTAAGGTGACTTATGTTGCGTAAAGTGATTTTGGATTTGTTGTTTTTCTTTGAATAGTGTATACTGTTGACATAGTCGCGAGGATTTTTCCCACGCATTAACCATAGACGTACGAGTACCTATACCTACCTATGTGTACTAACTAATAGTTATTGCTGTTCTGTCTTTTGATGTTGAATAATTCACATGAACTCTAATGCGGTTGATTTTGAGAAATAATGTGGATATAATTATTATTTAGGTCCTGAGAAATGTGTAACATATTACATTACATTTGCAGTAATTCAATTGACATGCTAAGTTATTGTTTTTATAGGTTGTTAGTGTGAGTGATTTTGCAACTTTTAAAGGGAGTTTTAAATGTAACATCATTCCACCTATCAAACCTGCGGTCAGACCTGCAACAATATCAAACTTGCCGTCGAGTCTGCTATCAGAAAACGAATAGGTGGTTTGGTAGCATAATCCAGATCAAAGCATGCACCTACTCCGACTTTTAAATTCCGAGAAAGCATGAACTGGGGAAATACCTGCCATTCGATTTGCTACAGATCAGACTACATGACTACGGAGTTCTGCTTTGGTAGAACATTTTCAGTCCTCATCCCTAGCCGCACGGAATGAGATAAAGGCAATCTTCGCCCAAAGTATACCGATGAATATAAAACGAGATAGGGAGTTGGTCTCAATCGCCATGGGCGTCTGGCCCAGAATATTACAAGCCGAGTTCCACACAAATGAGAACTGCGTCAGGAAAATTCTAGACAAGAAGATCCGTGGCGCTACCATCGTTATCTGCACAGACAGTCGGGCAGCCTTAAGGCTGTTTCCTCAAATAACTTCTCATCGACGTTTGTTAGGGAATGTTTTGATACACTTCAATATTTTGCTAACACTAATCGGCTTACTCTATGTTGGATATGAAGGCATCGGAACATTGATGGCAACAAAACTGCGGAGGAACTCGTTAGACAGGGACCATTTATCATTATCTACTTCCGATTTAGTTGGGCTATAGCAAGGTCACTGATTTGAGAATGGACTGCTGACGAAAGGCTGCGACACAGGAATAATCTTCCTAAGCTGCTCCTGTAGATCTTATTAATCCCTACGGTCTTAAAAACTGGCCACTTGGGCCGGGTTGCCAGTTTGGGAAATTTTGTTCTCGAAATGGGAAAATTTCAAGCCCGAAAAATAGTTTATGGAGATTTTTTCGGAAACAAAATCCTCACGCATCAAGTGTCACGTATTGGGGCGAACGGTAGGTCAGTGCGTTAGTCTCATGTCTGACTACGGTTGTTACGGGTTCAACTCCCGTCCACGGTGTTCATGGCCATGGATGTTGGTGTTGTCTTCCCTGTGTAGTGCGGGGCAACATCTCCCGATTTGACGCAGGTAGGAGGCTAAATGAGGAGATGAGGTTAATCCTGGCAATGTGCATTGCCCGAAACTGGTTTATACCAACGAAACATAAGTTAAACCACATGGAATAGTTGGTACGCTATGTCCCAATAAGGGGTAAGGGCAAATTAGTGACCCGTATTACATTGCTACAAATTCCAAAAACCGCTGTAAGAATCAAGTTTGACGGCGATTGGCAATTCCATTATTTCACGTTCTGCATTAAATTCAAAATCCATGGATGCATATTGTTTTTTAAAATAATAATTATTTAAATCACCTTTATGACTTTGCAAATTGGTCGATCAGATTTTGTGTTCTGCGCTGATCAACAGAGGACCAACTGATTTTGTGGTGGTCCTTATGCTCAAACATAGTACCACCGATGAGGGGAGTGTGAAAGTTACAGAAATTCACAAATCTTTCACCGTTCTCGTAACAATCCCCAAGAGCGTGTCTCCCCATCACATGTCTGAGCCCATAGTCATCAGCGTCAACTTTTGCATTAAAATCGTCCATAATCATTATAATGGCGCCTTTATGTGTTCCGCTCTGGACAGTGTTTAGTTGATCGTAGAAGGAGTCTTTCGCCAAGACATTATCGGGTTCAGTTGAAGACATTCTATCACATTGTATTATTCTGATATTCCTCGTTTTGGTCTGGAACCTGGCGGTCTTGATTCTGTCCGTTTATCGTTTTTCTAACATAAAACATGCATATTGTTTTATGTATCCGCCGTAGTCTTAGGAGATTCCGTTTTTTGACAACCAACTTCGTCCTTACAATACACTAAAATTAAGGAATTGCCATAGAAAATATGCTTACAGTGGATTTCATACTGCTATTGTTCACTTTTGAAGAATGCACGAAACCGCATACCCAAAAATCCTTCAAAGGCACAGGATGCACAGAAGACCATTCGTAAGAGCAGCAGTGAGCTGCAAGGGATCCGAATCTAGCAGCAGCAGTGTTAAAACTGAGATAATTGACGACGAAGATTTGCAGAAGCCATATCTCATACATCCTATTTTATTACAAAGTGTAATTAACATTATTTCGTAGGGCATTGTTTATCAACCTTTTTAGTATCGCGACCCCCCTAAACAACAAAATCAATCAAATGACACCTTCGGGTAAATATATCAATAAACAGTGTGGCATATATGTGGCAAAATTAATTAAATAATAATATGAAAATTTTGAGAAAATCGATTTGTAGGCAGATGCAAGGTAGTTGCGTACATTGCAGTAATGTGGTTGTCGTCAGAACACATTTTACCATAGCAAAATTGTTGTGATATCGCTGCCTTGCGTCTATTCTGCGAGGGAAGGCCCAACTAGATTGAACACTGTGAAAAGCATACAACTTTTGATTGTTGCTGCCGATACTATTGCTTTCTGCGTTCTATATGGCTGGGTCTTAACGCATTGGGGCAGTGAGTAGCACTAGTAAAAGTTCGGTGGCAGGGACTTGGAGCAATTTTTGTATTGACTTTCGATTTTGAAGTGATTTATGCTGCGCTCCAGCTTTGGCTTCTTATAGAACTCCTTGCCCTTTACCTACATATGCTTCGATTGATTTTCGTTGCATGATGCCCAATGCATTTTGTCTTTTACTTTAACTTACGAAAACAAACGGAACGTTTTTTTTTCTTTCCAATTAATCAGTATTCAAATTCAATTATTAAAAAAAGATAACAGAATGGATAAATTCGTAACAAAATGAAATACACCGTCTACATCCGGTGAATCAATGAAGAAGAAGACCAGGTTATACAACGATACTTACTTAAAATTTCGATTTATGCCACTCGATCACAAGCCACAATGTGTTGTGTGTTACCAAGTACTATCCGCAGAAAGCATGAAACCATCCGAATTAGCCCGTCATCTCGAAACCAAACATCCATCCTTCCTTACAGAGAAAGCCATTAGAATACTTAGAGCGTCAAGCACAGGTTTTAAAAAATCAGCAAATTGACATTTATTGACAATTAATAAAACAGGTCATAGCGAGAAAGCAGAACTTCATGCCTCTTACTTGGTATCATTAAGAGTGGCCAGGAAGTCGAAATCTCACACGATTGCGGAAAATCTAATTTTACCAGCTGCCATTGATATGGTAAATTTGATGATAGGTCCGGAAGAAGCAAAAAAAATTAAAAATGGTTCCTCTGTCAAATGATATAATATCCAGACGCATAAATGAGGCTACCATTGATGTCTAGCGTCAAATAATTGATAAGGTTTCAGAAGTCAACAGATGTATCGAAATTGGCTCAATTTTTATGTTTCGTCCGATACGAATGCAAGGGGGCAATTGAAGAAAATATGCTATTTTGCGAATCGACCCCTGGTCAGGTCACCGGCGAATTTATGGATGCAATTCAACAAGAAAGCCTGGACTGGACTAAATGCATTGCGGCATGTACTGACGGTGCCAAAGCGATAACTGGCAAAAACAATGGTTTGATAGTTAAGTCGAAAGGCATTATGCTGCAAATGAAATGGACGCATTGATTCCTTCACAGACAATCGCTCGCCACCAAAAAAAATGTCCGATAGTTTCAAAAATGTCCTATCTGAAGCTGTGAAAATGGTTAATTTTATAAAAAGCCGGCCGTTGCAAACTAGGTTGCTTTCTATTGTACATTGAACGAAGAAATGGGTTCCAAAAAGGATTCACTTCTTTTCCATTCAGAAGTCGGATGGTTGTCGCGAGGAAAAGTTCTATCGAGGCTTTTCGAATCGCGTGAGGAGCTGAAAATCTTTTTTGCAGACAAAAATACCTCGTTTTCAGAGTTTCTACAAAATAAAGAAATTTTATTACAATCGGCTTATTTAAGCGATATATTCTCCCACTTGAATATCTTGAATACTACTTTACAAGGTCGCAACAAAAATATCTTACTAATGACGGATAAAGTGAATGCTTTCATTAAAAAGCTTGATATTTGAATAGCTCACCTGGAAAAACGTAATTTTGAGGCATTCCTTGCAACGTCTGAATTTATTGACATAAATATGAATTTGGATAATGCAATCATTGGTCGCGTATTACACAACATGAAAACGCATTTACACGAACTGAAAATTCAATTAAGGGAATATTTTCCAAATAACGGGAATAATTTTTCAAAATGACGGGTCCTCAACCTATTTGATGAAAACGTTGTGGTAGCTGCCCAATTTTGAAATCCACAATCAACTTATTGAATTATCAGCTGACAAAACACTACAACTAGAATTGGTATCACAAGATTTGGCTGGCACAAGGCACGACGGAAACTTAACAACAGAAGCTTTAAAAACATTAATTCCTTTTGGGGGGCAAAAACTCCTCTTCCATAGTCCTCCGCGTGGGCGCCCCCTAGAACGGCAGTGGTCACTGACCACTGCCAACCAACGTCAAGCCGCCAGTGATGGCGGTGCGATGATTTGGTTGAGGTACCCCTGTGGTGTGGGGTGTGAAAAAAATACCACGGCCTTTCCCTTTGAGGGCCTGTCGTTAAAACCGACAATCAAAGGACAGGATGTGTATGCCAGCAACTTGCACTATCCGAAATCTTTATATGCTAACGAAACGTCAACTATGCCTCGGATAAGGACTGACTCAACGGTTACGACTTTTAGCTATCGTACAATGACAAAGATTGGATTCTGGAATGTGCGTACTCTCCTGGACAATGGATCAGAAGGTCCCCAGAACGCACGATTTCTTCAATTAGAGAGTGAATTTCTGAGGTACAAATTAAATATCTTAGGAGTTAGTGAGATAAGATGGTGGAACAGCGGAGAATTCATCTCTCCAACGGGCAGCACTGTAATGTTGTACTCGGGTAAAGCTACCGGTAGTCGTCGTGAGTCAAGTGTGGGGCTCCTTTTAACCAGAGCCGCGCGAAACTGTCTCTTATCCTGGGAACCGGTCTCTGACAGGGTCTTGACCGCCAGGTTCCGGACGAAAATGAGGAACATCTCAATAATACAATGTTATGCCCCTACTGAACCCGACAATGTCTTGGCAAAAGACTCCTTCTACGAACAACTAAACGCCGTTCAGAGCAGAACACCTAAAGGTGACATTATAATGGTCATGGGTGATTTGAATGCGAAAGTTGGCGCTGATAACTATGGGCTCAGACATGTGATGGGGAGACACGGTCTTGGTGATCGTAATGACAACGGTGAAAGATTTGTAGAGTTCTGCAACTTTCACAGTCTCTTCATCGGTGGTACTATGTTTGAGCATAAGGACCACGACAAAATCAGTTGGTCCTCTGTTGATCGGCGCAGAACACAAAATCAGATCGACCATTTTGCCATTAGTAAAAGATTCAAGAGTTGCCTCCTGGACGTGCGAAACAAGAAGGGTGCCGATATTGGGATGGGAAGAGACCATTATCTTATGATCGCTAATGTTCGATTGCGTATTGCAGCCGTGCGCCGCCCCAGCGACGAAAGATCCAGGCCCCGCAAATTCAACACCGCTCGACTAAAAAATCCAGCTGTCTTACAACAATATAATAACCATCTTGCGCAAAAAGCGGCCGAGGTAACTAGTCACCCAGATAGTGACATAAACGAAACCTGGGATGCCATAAAAAATGCGTACATTGATAGCGCAAATACCATCCTTGGCCCAAACCCGGATAGCCGGAATAAGACCTGGATGTCCGACGCTTCATGGCAGCGGATTGTTGAAAGAAAGGAGCTGAAAGTTCGTTTGGCTGCAGCATCAGACGACTATCGAAGCAGCATCGAACTCCTTTACCGTCAGAAAGCTCGAGAAGTTCAGCGTAGTGTGCGACGCGATAAAAGAGTTTATGCCAATTCTCTTTTAGCGTCAGCAGAAGAAGCCGCTAGAAGTAACAACTTAAACGCCGTATACGGAGTCATCAAGGAGTTTACAGGTTGTCGTAACTCCTGCCAACATCCGGTGAAAGATAGTGATGGAAAGCTACTTATCTTGGAAGAAGATCAAATGAGGCGATGGAAAGAACACTTCGCCGCGGTCTTGAACCGTGTAACCTCTGGTGAAGTTCCCCCTCATATAGATAATTTAGCTAACCATCAAAATGTGCGTATACGGTCCACTGCCCCGACTAAAGAGGAAATAGTCACTGCAATTATTGCACTAAAACGAGGAAAGGCCGCCGGACTTGACGGCATCCCTGCCGAACTTTATCAAGCAGCGCCAAGCGTAACTGCCGATTTGCTGCACCCACTTGTTGATAAAGCGTGGAATACAGAGACCTTTCCCACTGAGTGGAAGGAAGGTTTGATCATCAAACTTCCAAAGAAGGGTAGCCTCACAGACTGTAATAATTGGAGAGGCATTTGTGTGCTTCCTGCCGTTGCCAAGATAATAGCTAAAATCGTCCTGGAAAGACTAAAGGCCCACTTAGAAAGCACAATTGATGAAGAGCAGGCTGGCTTTCGATCCGGATTCTCCTGTGTCGATCACATTAACACCTTGCGAATCATCATCGAGCAATGCGCTGAATACGATTCTCCGCTTCACTTGCTTTTCATCGATTTCGAAAAGGCTTTCGATAGTGTGAACCGGGATTCTATATGGGCGGCCTTGCGCAGGAGAGGCATCCCTGAGAAGCTTGTGGCTATTATTAAGGCAACCTATGACGGCGCGAAATGTCGCGTTCTGCATAAAGGTAAGGTGTCGGGGGACTTTGAGATTCGCAGTGGAGTTCCGCAGGGTTGCATCCTCTCACCGATCCTATTCCTCATTGTGATCGGCGATGTGTTGCATGCAGCCCTATCCGGACTCGACAGAGGAATTCAATGGACTTTGACATCTTATCTACAACATCTTGACTACGCTGACGACATATGCCTACTCTCCCACAAAATCATGGATCTGTTCGCAATGGCGTTGGATATCGAGAGGGAGGCAAGCAAGGTTGGGCTAAAGATTAATACCAACAAGACCAAGGTTCTTAGCCCGCCGTTGCGAAAAAGAAATCCGACACCTATTGCCATCAATATTAATGGGCAGCCTGTGGAGAAGGTGGACAACTTCGTCTACCTGGGTAGCATTGTTGCCGAAAATGGTGGTACGGAGCAGGACATCGCTCGTCGTATCAACCAGGCTAAACGCGCATACGGCATGCTGTCCAAAATCTGGCAGAGCAGTTATCTCAGCATCAAGACCAAGCTGGGCCTGTTTCGCTCCCTGGTACTATCAGTGCTTTTGTATGGGAGCAGTACATGGAAAGTTTCCGTAGGAGTTACCAGAAAGCTGCAAGTTTTCGTCAACTCATGTCTTCGTCGAATTTTAAGAATTTTCTGGCCCTAAACAATATCAAATGAAGAGCTAAGTCGGCGTACGGGTCAGATGCCAATCGACGAATTGATACGCAGGCGAAAATGGCAGTGGATAGGTCACACATTGCGGAAGAGTGATAACTGCATTGCTATGCATGCCATGAAATGGAACCCCATTTCCAATCAAGGCCGACCAAGAGGGGGTCCTCGAATCACATGGCGTCGATCTGTGGCAAAGGAGTGTCAGGTACTGGGTAAGTCTTTTGGGGAGTTGCGCCCCATTGCCCAGAACAGAGTACGATGGCGCGCAGGAGTAGTTGACGCGCTATGCCCCGCTAGGGGTTAAGACAAAGTAGTACATCTTACTTATCCGAAAAAGGCTTTGCATCTATGGTGGCTTTGAAAACTATACAAAAATAGGCTATTATCACTTAAAAATAACAAACCACGGATCGACATACATACTTCTAAATGAAAGGCAAGGCCAACCGTCGTATTAATCCTTAATTTTGTTATTATAACTTGAAATTTATTTATTTTTGTAACCAAATACTTGAATTTGTGATTTAATTTGTGCTTCAATTAAAGGAATAAAAATAATAATATATTTTGCGTTTGTTATTTTTTGGACAGACCGCGACCTCCCTCACACTTAACCTCGATCCCCAGGTTGAGATACAATGTCCCAGGGAATACCTCCCCACAATGGCAGAGCCAGAAAGTGGAAAGCTATCAGGACATATCTTTCCCACTTCTAGTCAATGGCGTACGAGCCACTCTGGGAGCCAGATGTGGAGCGCCCGCAATATTCAAGTGACGCTGAGCTCATCTGAATATGAAAATGATTATGTTGAAATTGTTGACACGTAGAAAACTCTAGGCATCCCATGGATGGCCTAAAGTTTTCTAAGTATGTATATTTATGTACTCTTTTTCACCAAAATCGAAATTCTAATTTTTTTTTTACATTTACCTTATATCAAACCCGATCAGTTGGCCAGTACGCGTGCATACATAGTTTGTCCAAACTATAGCAAAGTAAACTTTTTCTATCATCCAGACCATGGTCATAAAGAAATTACTGTACATCATACATTAACCGACAAAGCGCAGTAGGCACCGTAGAAAATGAATATTTTCTATCTAACGTACTCATCAAAGATGATCCGGTCTTAATAATAATAATAAAATATACAAACAACATTCTCTCGTTTGCGCTATACGGCTCTAAGCATGGAATGAAGAATGAAATTAGAAGAAATCTAACGTTTTTTTTTTATTTCTTATTTTTTCATTTTCTTCGTCTTGTTTTTCTTCATCACTCACTCGCTAATTTATATATTTTCTTTCAGATATTTCTAGAGAGCTAGCCATTTGTACTTGTATGCAAGTTTTCTCCAGTGCGTAACTAACGATAAACATATATCTGTTGCTATATCGGGATACGTACTATCGTATGTACGTAAGTTGTTTGGCACAAAGGCCAACTACTTTACTTATTAATAGTAGTGGTATCGGTTAATCGATGAATATATTGTAGATAGAAAGATAGAAGATTGGCCAACTGTAGAGTAGGGTAGTAATATATAGTAGTCGTACACGCAAATATGATACGTGTAGGTAAGACAGAGCACTAGTCCAACGGAATTAAATCGAATGTAGGCCAAATATGGAAGAGGTGGATGGAAACTTATTGACATGCGGTTGATGGAAATTTTGTGCTTCCGGACACCATATTTGAATAGGCATATAATGCTCTTGTCACAATTTTAAAAGGTTTGTCTGCTGGATGCCTCCAGGTTTCAGATTTTAATAGTAGTCCGCTTGAAAGAATCTTTAAGTGGTTTTTAGATATCATACTAGTTCAGCTATCAGTCCACTTACCATCAGTCCAGCTACATGTCATATCAGACTTGCCATCAAACCTGCTTCAATTTGAACTATTAGACCAAACCAATCTCAAAACTTATGGAAAATGGATAGCTCGACTGAAGTTTGAGGGCAGGTCTAATCAATGATCTCATCTGATTCGGCACAACGTCTAAAAGCACAATCATATTTCAAAACACGCATTTGCAACGATGAGCACTTGCGTAACACAACTGTCAATTATCATTGACTACCTAATCACCGACCGTACGTCCGAATGAAGACATAATCTCTCAATCTTTTCAAATTGCACAAAACCCCAATTTCGGCTATTCAGCTAATAAAAAGACACGTAAAAAATGCAGCTTTTTAAATACTCCCAAATAAGAAAATAAAACGAGTCAAATTATGTCGACGTCCAGTCAAAAGACAATCAAACCGATAAATCTAAAGAATGCAACCAGATCGCATCTTCTTTTTATATGCTCGGTTATTGTGATGCCATTGATGCCTTAAATTTTGTTTAAAGATATTCTGTTCGCTTCTTCTAGATGTGGATATAACGTACACAAATAATTGAGGTGTATATTTCGAGAAGCATATGTGAATCGGTGAACATATAACGATTGCAAAGACAAGAAAACCGT
Source organism: Chloromyia formosa (assembly GCA_964017055.1). NCBI lineage: Eukaryota > Metazoa > Arthropoda > Insecta > Diptera > Stratiomyidae > Chloromyia > Chloromyia formosa. The sequence continues at coordinate 21,601,956 of OZ024816.1, read as the reverse complement.
TGGTTAATGTTAGTAACGGTAATCGCGTATATATAATATCTTTTTACAGTACGCACATATTTCACATACATGTATGAATTTATATTGGCTTCTAAATAGATTATTATATGTTACGACGATTCGGCGAAGAAGCTAGAAATAGTCTCGTTTCAACACGTTGAGCAATAAGGAGAAGCTGACCAAAATATTACATTGCAATACCAAGTACCTATACTTAAATCATAAAAGGCCGTTCTTCTTTGCTTACAGAACAGATCAATTGACCCATGTTGTACTAACCAAACTTGATACATTGCTATTTTGCAAATATGTATAGAGAGAACTCTTTCTACTCGTAAATTGTATCCAGGCTAGAAATGTCAAGGATAGATGGGTTTGTCTAGGATCTATCCTAGACAAATCCATCAAATTGGGTCGCCATCATTGTACTCAAAGAGCGTGGAACAAGCGTTCACTTGCTGGCGATACTGAGGGTTTTTTAAACCAAAGACGAACACTTAACCTAGGAAACACTCCCTTTTCGCTTAAATTCTACCTTCGCCTATTCGTTCTATTCAGCTACATGCTGCTATTCTGTTCTATTCCGTTCACAAATTATTAACCGTGCTAATATGTATAAAGATTGACGGTATAAACTCTTCGTATTCTCTTGCGAACTAAATAGGATGTCGTGTATGATGTATAAAATTGATTGTGCAAAAATGATGATGAATGTAGAACATGTTCTCGACATTTATTACTTTCATGATACTAACCGCGTGATTATCATAATTTCTTTATGTATCTTTTGCATGTAGAAAGTTAGAATCATTGTGCCGAGTGTGTTTATGTTCTTTTTCTTCTTTCTAGAACATGTGGCTATGTGGCTTGTTGCGCAGACCCGTCGTGAATAGATACTTACGATTAGTTGCAAAGCGAGAATGTACTCGTACATGATATAGTAATTTTCATAATTTGTATTGCCTTCCGCAACATATAAACAAGTCAGTTGATTGTTTAACAACACTATCTATTAACTGTTCATATGATTGAAATATTATTATCTTCTTCATCTTTAGGTATAAGCACAATGAAGATACTTGAAACAATTGTGTCATAGACACTGCGGTTTTAAACTGAACCTTAGCGGTTGTGAATTGTAAGTGTATATTGCAAGCTCTTTTGAAATGTAAAGTTTTGTATTGTAAGTTTTTCGAAAAATCCACGGCAAGGGTCAACGCATATCTCTTCCGGACTTTCAAAATTAAAACATGGCGGCGATGGGGTAAATAAAAACGAAAGATTTAAGGCAGAAACTTGGATTTGCAAATTTTACTGATGAACTCTTTGAGGTATATTTTTTTATTTAGATAGAAAAAATAATCCTAAGATAGCCGAGCCGTTTGATGGTTGGAACTGGTTTTTATACAAGACAACATAAACATTCAACACAATGCAAATACAAAATCGCGCTCGGTGACCGTGGTCGTTCGGTCACCGCTCTACGATACTAATCTAGAGCTCAGAGTTCAAATCTCGGCGCGATCAAAAACTGCCTATGACTACTAAGAGAACTCTCACAGTTCTACGAGCTTGTCAGTATAAAGACGGCATATTACAGGTTTCGGATGATGGATGATGCTGGTATGGCATACCCATGCCTGACTGTACCCCACACCACAGGGCATCTGCAGAATACAAATTTCAACAAGAAGCAACCGATGTGGCAATTACTGGAAATACTGAAGCAATTTTAAGTTTTTTCTGCTTCTTTTTTTTAAGTATTATTTTTTTCTTTTTTCGAAGTAAAATATCGATTATTCCACAAATGCTCAATTATCGGCCCATTATATTGAAAGTGAAGTTTCTATTTTCTCTAAACACATGCAAACAAAATATTTCACAAATTGTGAATCAATTCATAGTGGGATACATTAACTAACCATCTTTAATTTCTTCTTCTGCACAAGATGGTTTTGTTTTAATCTTTTGTATATGTTCAATGAAAGAAGTTGATTAATGTGTTACCATAAGGGCAACTATCAAACCAAAAAATTAAACGATTATGTGCGTACTTCAAACAATCAGGAAATTAAAGAAAAATTTGAATCACTTTTATTATAATAACAAAAAAAGAGAATAAACCTCATTTAACAATCAAACTTACAAGCTTGACTACGAGTATATCGAATTTGAGGTCACTTGAATAATCTGGTGTGATAAAATTAGCACTACAGTAAAAATTTCTCGCATTAGTCATTGCATACTAATAGATGGTTCAAGCACTTCTTTGGTCAGGTTGAGTCAATAAAATATCTACATCACGTCATAATATCTTTATATAGTTTGAAATGTATCTGCGTACTCTTAAACGATTAATGCATGGGGCGGATATTTATGTATACGTTTATGCATATTGGGTTTGTGAGGCGCTGAAGAATTTCTACTTCTACACTGCTCCACAAAAAAAAAGAAACGCACCCACTATTTTTCCTATTGAAGACAACAAGGAAGGAAAATGGCAGGTTCTATTACTAGGGCAGGTAAAATGAAAAACTTACTTAAAAAAATGTAATACAGAAACCGACAGCTGGTGCGAGTACTGCATGGCACTCCTCTGTTAAGTTCACAAACCTACATTGGTCATATTTGAAAAGGCGTAGCCTAATACCTTCCCGAAGATCCTCTTCTAGCTTAACAATAGCAAACATCTAAAAAATAAACAGCACACAACACCCTTAAAGGTAAATTTTTGGTCAACACTAAAAAGGCGAATCTTAATTTTTTTGTAATAAAATTGACTTAAATTTAGCGTTACATTGCAACTTTACTTTTCAAAATGTTTGTTCATTTCACTCTGCTACACTAGTAGCAAAAACTTTAATTATCCTTAATTGCTCACTTCAGCAAAATAGTGGGTGCGTCACTTTTTCTGATTAGCAGTGTATATTTATAGCTGTTCCAGATATTGAAACAATAAACATTTTTATTGAATTGAAAGACGATCTTTAGGTAGTTGACTTTTGGAAAGTCATTCTGGGGTATTTCCCGGAAGAATAATTTTTTGATTATGTTTAAATGCGAAATCGGAAAGTTTCGAAAATGAGGAAGTGGTCAAAATATAGAGGTTTAAAAAAAAGTGCAAATACTTGAATACTATAAAAGAGAACGTTTTTATGATGTAATTTCAGTAGAAAACCATATTAAAATCAGATTACTTCGTTTCGTATATTACTTTTGAATAATTCACAAGGGCTTCCATTTGACGATAACACTCTAAGAGTGAGGTTAAGTTGGAGCTTCGACAAACGATAAGAGCAGCGCTGATGGAAATCGATTCGTGCTTTTACATGGAACTGTTATGTTGGAGTTGCACGATAAACGTTTAGAGCGTCGCTGAGAGCAGTTGGAAAAAAAGGCAGCAAATGCGTTGTTCTACCACAAATGGTTCCATGTATCACTCTCAACGCCGCTCTTATCGTTTTTCGAAGGTCCAACATAGACGGACCCTTAGGCGTTCCGCACATAGGTCGGTTCAACTTCGACTCCAACTATGATTCGTAATCGACACGATATTTAATTATTCGCACTACACTCGGATCGGAGTCAGTGCAACATCATCTCGAGACTCATTGCGCTTTAGGGCTTCCCTACATGTACTTGGGCATGATACACAAACACCGATCCATCATGGTACAGAAATCATCACCAAGCTATCAATATTCAATCGAAATCATCGCAATGATTATCCCGAGGAACACATAACTCTCACTTCGAAAGCCAAATCCACAATATCATACAAAGAATGCGTTTAACACATTTAAATTTTGCATTTGTCCCTTACATACTCTCTCTCTCTCTCAATTGCCCTACCCCCTTGTTGGGCATAGCGCGTCAACTGTTCCATGTAGCCCAGTTGACGTTTCGACGCCATAAACTGGTTTCGGAGAATGCAATTGCCAGCATGCACATCCTGAACATCCATGGCCTCGAACGTCGTCGTGGACGGGATTCGAACCCGAAACGCCGGTAGTCAAACATGAGACCGATGCCTCAAACACTGCGCTACCAGTCGCCCGCATTTGTCCCCTACATACGAACACACCTGATTTTCCTAAGTTCCGTTTTATGTGGATTCAGTCGGTTCTCAACCTCACCAGCCCAGTTCGTCAGAAAAGAGAGGGTATTCTGCATTATATCGCTTAGGATCGCTAGGCAATAAGCAGATAAAAACACAAGATTAAAAAAGGAAGAAAATTCCCAAATTTAAGTCGTTGTAAGGTAGGAGAAGCCCCAGCAAGGGGCCTCCGCCGACTTCGACTCGAACTCTGCTCCGCATCGGAGTTCTATCGAAATCCAATGTAAATGAATTTAAAGCCACATACAGGTCGACTCGACCCCAACTCAAATGTTCGCAATAGAAATGTCGACCGACTTGAACTACTACTGAACTGTCCTAACCCCTTATGAGGCATAGTGTATCAACTGTTCCATGTAACTCAGTTGACGTTTCGTTGACATAAACTAATTTTGGAGAATGCAGTTGCCAGCATGCATCTCCTCCTCCCCTATTTAGCCGCTTGCCTGCGACAAGTCGGGAGATGCTGTGGCTTATTATTACGCCCCGCATCACAGGCGGAAGACAAGCGGGATTCGAACCCGAAATGCTGATAATCAGAAATAAGTCTGATGCCTCTAAGCACTGAGCTACCGGTCGCCAACCAACCGAGTTGGATATAATTGCGAATTGTCCGGCGCTGGCAAGTATGAGAAGTTCAACTCTCGGTGACTACTTTTTCGATCATCTGGGGTAATTATCAAAGGTGGATGTGGGTCAACTCCTCCGTTTTGGCACCGGCTCTGGATGGTTTTAATATTAAAGCTAGGCTAGAATTGCAATCACATCGGCCCTACATTTTTGTTGTGAGTTGCGGTGATGCGGCGGCCCTCTAACCTAACGCAACCCTACGAGCTTCTGATGCTGAGCAGAAGGGATTTAATGAATATGGTTGGACTTATGGGCACTGTTTTATCGGGAAGCATGCTAGACGATTTCGGCTCCCACACAATAATTACGGTAGGAACTGCAGGTACGAAGAGGAGGAGAAAAGTTCTTCTCTCCGGCTGAACGTAGGAAAGACATCCTTGGGTTGTCCTTTTTAACCTACCTGTACGATCTAAAGGTCGGTCGGTTTTGGTGGAGGTCCTTGTGTGCTTCGTTTTTCCTTTTCAAGGCTGCCCATCTAACCTAATCTAACCAAGGCACGTGATGTAATCATCATAGAAGTGGTGGCCTAACTTTTTCAGTAAGTTTAGCTACTTTCAGTTCTACGTCGATTCCTTTGGATATGCCATTCGCAATATATTAAGTAAAAAAACAGTGTCTTAGTCCTTATTAAACTTCTATAAGTTTTTGGTTCGCGGCAATAAAAAACCTAAAGCCCCATACTACGGCATTATAAGACAGAAAACGCCAAAGACCTATTATCAAAAAGAACCTCACAAATAGCTCTCGTGTGTATGTACATTATTGCGATATGTGGAAGTGACAAGATATATAATCGCAATTTTTCCATTTTTACCGATTACATAGAAATGCACGTAGTCGCCTCCATTAAAATGATAGTGCGACCAAGTTAACGAAATTACTTGAACCATGACGACAGTCAGGTGAATCAGACCTCGGTCTTGGCCGGAAGAAATGTATGCAGAAGTTAATTCCGTTAACTTGTGGTGGTCATGTTCATGGTTACTGTTACCGGTCGGGGCTTCTTTTACGATGAAGAATGGTGAAGAAATCATTGAATGAGTCCGACACTCAACATACGAACCGGTCACAGACAGCACATATGGGCTTGCATGCGCAATTAACCACAACACCACCATATTTTCTTTGGGTTTTGTTTAATTTAATTATACTGGTTAGTCATTCATTCAGCCATTCAACACTTTATCATAGGTAATCCTTTCTTTTATTCATTGACTTCCGTCTTCGATTCCGAATAGTCATCTCCGAAACGAGTAACGACCTTTCAAATAGAAGGAAGTTGCATTGATTTGATGGTGGCATCTTAATGAAAGATCCGTTCCTCCATGCATTCACTTAAAGTGGTAATGGCCATTAAAGGTGACACCATTTATTTAAATTACCACAATAAAAATATCAAATTTTTAGATTCCCTTGGTCGGTATTGTTTCATATTGATGAAAGCAAAATTCGCCCAAATTTGCATTTAAATCATTTTAAAAGTTATATAAGATAGGCCTGGTCGTTAGAAAGAAGCCAATTAATAGTATTGTGATAAGAAAACTCGGATCTTATGCAATTCAATAGTCTAAAGATACATTGAGTAGCAAAAAATCGAACTTGTAATATTCAAATGATAGGAAACTATCTCCAATAAACTTGTACGAGTATTGCCTGAAAAAAAAACCCAGCATCTGTTCCGAATTCCGGAATGGCATTCAGTTTAATCAATTTATGGGCATAATTGTTGTATCTGTTGTAGGCATCTCGGTGAAAGTTACTAGGTTAGTTGTTATTTGGATTTTATGTAACCGTATAGCATAGGTAGGCTAATGATAGTGATTTTATGAGATATCTACCGATACCGAAATCTAGTTGATGGAACACTGATATGTTAGACATACACCAAAAGTTGAAAAAAAAAATTAAATTTGCATAGTAGATATTATAGGTATATTTTATTTGAAATTAAATGCCAGGTTGTTGCTGATTCTCGCTTTGTGATGCGGATCTCGGTCTAATTAACTAGCTGATATATCTAAGTATAACATGACCATAGATAGTACAGTCAAAGAAATTGGATAATTAATTTTTTTTTAAGTTAAAGTCAACCACTGTTGGACAAATATCATTTTTGAAGTATTTTTAATTCAAACGTACATACAGGACACTTCGCTACTGTTAACTGATTTTTTTTTTTGCGTGATGGCTCTTTTCATTCTCAAACAAAAGTTTAGACTATATGAATAGTAGGTTAGGTTAGGTTAAAAAGGGCTGCTTTTAGAAACGAAAAGCACACGTAGACTCAGCAACCTGAGACCAACTCAATCATCAAACCAGCCAGAGCTTACAATGTATCGATGAAGCCGACCGACACTAACCTCTTTCAGGTCATCCAGATCGGTGAAAAAGAAGGAGCCAAGAAGGTCTTTCCTAAAACTCGCAAGAGCGAGACAGTGCCTGTCTATCTCGGGAACGTGAGCCGTACTTTCCTCCTCCTCCTCGTCCACACAGCTTCTGCAGAAATCATTATATCAAAGACGAAGTCTCCTGGCATGTTCCCCAATTAGGCAGTGTCCATTTAAACTTCTATGATAGATGATTTCTATTTAGCATTAGCAACCCAGACGATCGTTCGGGATCCAGATTGGGTCACATCTGTCTAGCCACGTGATCAGGTATTGCCATTGCCCCACCCCCAGGTAGCCCTATCATATGCAGCATCTTTAATAGCCAGTTTACAATCAGCCAGAGGCATGCTAGTACTACGCAACAACCCGCTGATCTCATTGATCGAGCCCGAGCGAGCTAGTTCATCGGCCCTGCAGTGACCAACATAGTCACTATGGCCTGGCACCCAGCACAGGGAAATGTTGAAGAGTCTTCCCATCTCTAAAGGAGTTGCGACAATCCAATACTGCCTTCGACTTTATAAAGACAGAGCTAAGCGATTTCATCGCTGGTTGACTATCCGTGTGGATTACAACTTTCCTAACAGATATAACGTTTGTGCCAAACAGGCTAAAGCTTCATATATGGCTGTAATTTCTGCCTGAAAAAACGCTACTAAAGTCCGGGAGACGGAACGATAAGCTAATACAGCTAATATAATACGAATAGTACATGTCGACTAAAATCAACCCCCAAATAAAAAAAAATGTTCAATCATGGAAATTCGGTTTTAAGTTCTTTATGGTAGAAGAAATAAATTTCCGATTGCTCTCCAAGTTTTGTAGAGGGTTTATGAGGGGTGGGGAGGGTGGAATATTGAAAAACTGAAAATGAACGAAAAAAGTCGAGTGGGATGTCATTTTCTAGATACAGTGGTGGAAATTGGTAAAGGTTAACTGCTAGGTTCTCAATAAACGTATCTATTTCCGTTACTTAGCAAACATATTCAACTCGAAACGACCTTATAGTAAATATTCAACAACACTGGTATAACGGTATTTGCCATTTGACATTTCCATTGTATTTATTCATCAGTTCGATCGGTCTCTTTTAACTATTGTGTTTGCGTTTGGGGACAATCAAGAGCCGGAAATTTGAATAGGTTAACTTAGTTAGAGGGTTTTATGCAAATGGGCGTCAGTGTTCTGATGAATTAAAATGGCTATCACATCCGAAGGGCGAAAAATTGATCAAGCTATCCTGAAAAACCTTGTTCAATTGACGCCAAATCAAATTTATGCTGCATATCTCGCTTGTATTTCATGGATTTGTATAAAATCGATGTATTCATTCTGAGTGCAACTGACTCAACTGGAAACTGGCAAATAATAACATTTTAAAGATGCCGGGCCAGGCTCTACCCATCAACTTATCACTGGGACAAATTAGTTAGGTAATTTCCTGAAACGGGACTTCCGCCATCGAAAACTTAGTGCCTTTCTTCTGAGGCACTTTTGCTGTTCAATCTTTGATTCTAAACCAACATCAATTAACTGATATGCGTTCATTGAAAATCTAATAACTTTTGCTGAAAAAAAAAACGAAAGACTTAAGCCAGTAACTTCATTTTATGCACTCAGTGCAAACTAGTTGTTATTTTCATACTCATTACGATTAACCAGTCTGACCGTTAAAATTCTGATAAATAGTTCCTCATTATAGGATACAATAGAAGATGAAATTAGTTAAAATGAATATTATTTTAATTAATTCAAATCCCATGATTTCCTCATATGTACTTACGCACATGGAAAATCGGGAGGAGCATTCAAACCGTGCATTTCCTCTACTGAACAAATTATGTAATCAACTTGATTACAGTCTCCATAACTTAATTTTTTCCGATTATTTTTCTTTTTTTCAGATTTCGCGCAAAAATTATGAACGATGATAGTGCCGCGAGAATGATGATTGCAACGCAACTTTAAATTCAGCACTTTCTAACCATTAGGCAATCGAAAGTTTTTCTTCATTTTTTCTTTCGGCACTTGGATGTGTTCGCTGATTTATGGGAACATCACATCGTCATCACCATTATTGTTTGCAGATCACAGTACATATACAGTTCTTTCAATTTCTATCGAGACGTGCGAGGAGTAGTTTTTTTTTTTGTGGCATTTAGGCGTAATACTCGAGTGTACATCAAGGATGGCTGTAAATCGTTTGTTCAAATTACATTCCGACAGAATACCGTTTTGTACGGTGTTAATGAGTTTTAAGATAGTTCAAGAAATTAATACCACGTTTTGTTGATCGACCTTTCTAGTATAATGTGCGCTATAGTGCTGATGCAAAACTGATTATTTTTACGCTTTCCATTTCGTTACCTCGCAGCCAAACTCGACTGAGACTGTCATTAAACACCGAAATCTTCTTCTCTAATTGCCGCTAAGATCTTAGATAAAGTATCTAACAATTCACATTCAATCGTAGTAAACAAAACAATACGGGTATGCTTTTTCTGTGTATTTGCCGAAAAGATGCTAATTCAAATGAAATTAAGTTCATTGCACCCGAATTGGGTACGTTGGAAATTATTGGAGCAAAAATTCGAAAACCACTTACCATTTGGACACGAGAATAAATCCTGAACGGAAAAATAGACGAAAAAGAATAGAAAGTTAATTAAAATCAAATTTTCTCTATTGTTGGAATAAAATTGGCATCGTAAAAACAGACGACGACAGGGTGGCGCGTTGATAATTACCTCGGCTATAATTGCATGAAAACAGAATGCGGACAGCCAAATAAGAATGGCCGCCGATAACCTCCCCATGGTGTCACCTGGACGATGTCACCTCGCGTTCGTCACCTGAAATTGAAGAAATTGAAATTTTTTTCGTTAGTCAGTGAAATTTTTTTGTTTTGCTCTGACGAGTACAGTAAATGTTGTTTACCTCTTTGTTCTGGGCTGTGTTTTCGTGATAATTGGGGGAAAAGAATGAGCTAGTGCTAACGAGAAAGTGAAAATAACAAGAATGAAAATTGACGATCTCCATGCAAGGTTAAATTCCAAGTGGGACCGATGAGTACCATTGTTGACAAAGCAGACGTTAAAAGATACACTCTTACTCTTTGCGATGAATGGCGATGAAAGAAGTTGGTTTTGGGGTCGAATCTTTGAGTGAAACAGAAAATAATAATGATGCGGAATGCAGCAAAATAAATTTTATTTTGAAGTCACATATAGTACATCGCGAGGACTTGATGGTATTATTTAGGATTATAAAAAATATGCACAATTAACTTCATTAACTAAACATATCCGTAATCGTATCTCAAGTCTCAGTTTGAGTTCATTGTCTCTCAAATGTACTTCAATGGAAGAAGAAGAACAGTTGGCCTGTCGAAAAATTTGTGATATTTGTGTATCCACTATAATCATAATATACATATATACGTACACCATCCCTTACCTTAATTTCCTTCCGCCAAGCTATGCTTGCATCAAAGGGTCATCACCTGAAGCCTTGATAAACACATAAAAAACAACATCTATACAATTTTTGCGTGTGTTAAATTGAATACATGATTCCCTGAAGTTTCCCTTAACGAGCATCTTCTTTTAGCGACAAAAAAATTGGATTCGGAAGTATCCGCTAACGGAAGATTCCACTGCATATACTTCTGTTTTCTTATCCGATCGGCGCCACCAGATCGGAAAAAATCACTCAGAAGTATGTTTTCTATTTACATAGTTCATTGAATGCAGTGCTTTTCTTGTGGACCAGCCCGCAAAGCTTTTATTTGTAATTTTACTATTTAACCCAAGAGACAGGGAGTTTTTACCTTGCAAAAGAAGCGGTAATTCTGAATTTTCCACAGAAAATGAAATAAAATAAATAATAATATGTCGTATAGGTGTGTGGAGTAGTAAAAGATCCAAGTTTGTGTCACTCTTCTCCCTGTGATCCCCCTTCATCTTGGAAAAATTGGCACTTTTATACGTTTTTCGCCTATAACTCTGTTTGAGATAAATCAGATGCCCATAAGTATGATAGTTACGTAGAAAAAATAGATGGGTTTTTCCTTTTTCCTTTTATTAGGTAACATTCACACCTTTTCTTAAATTAAAGCTTATTTAGCTCAAAAAAAATCGATCCTAAACATTTTCCTCGCAGGACTAATATTTAACCCGTTAAGAGTATCTTCCCATGAAAACAGGGTTGCCATTCTGGAGTGGACAACCACAATTTTCTTCTTTTTTGGCTTCAGATTCGGAATCAGCAACCCAAAATTATGTAGTTCGAGCCAGCCGGATGGTACGAGTATTTTCCCATAAAAACAAGGTTGCCATTCTGGTGTGGGCAACATAAATAATTAAACAAATCATAAATCAACGTTTCCATCCTCACCTGAAACATACTCGCACAATGTGAAAGTGAAATCGGAGACTGGGTCTCATATAGTTGCGCACGAGTGACTCACAGCGCGGCACCGGGTCCGTCACACCGCGAGTTCCTCGCGCGAGATTAATTTCGGGTGAGGAACACGTTCACACTACGTGCAATTTTCCCTCGCAATCCAGTTACGCGAGTGATTTTGCTAAATCTAAACGCACCATTAGGTAACCATTTGAAACGTTTGAGTGAAATCTACCCTCAAGATACATAGACGAAGCCCTTAATGCTCGCTCCGCTCGCTCAAACAGCGGAATCAAATCAAATTATTGTATTTTGTCAGCATGTTAATTTTGCGGTGAATTAGTGTAACCACCACTCGGACTAGGATCGAAGAGTTTTATAAGAAGGAAGAAGAATAAATGACTTTTCTATCTTAATTATAACCTACACCATAGAATATCATACAGGGTATCAAAAAAAAAAGTCTTTGCCGCCTGACTAAAGAGTTAGCCCTTTCGTCCTTGCCTCGCTCCACAACATTCAAAAGTTACTACTATCCACGCATCCTCAAACCTCCACAACGACCCAGCTCCAAAGTCATCTTCGTGGATTTATATTAATCCATAACAACACTCATAGTTAATACCGGACGATGTCGCAGTTGCGCCGAATTGCAATCGACACGGGTCGTGTATACTTGCACACGGCGGGGCTCTACACTACACTTGAAACCATCTCCGCATCTCACTCAAAGTAGAGTGACCAATTTCCGCACGAAATAAAATGAAAAGTAATTATTTTCGCGTGGAAATTGCCTACAACAGTTTGGAGACTTTTGTGTATGTATGAGATTTTCGGGCGAAGAACTGAGTACTAAGAAGAGCGAAAATTTTCGTGCGAACCCGATTTTTGTCAGTTTTTGCATGAGATTTTGCATAAAAAACGGAGGTTAGTACCTTCCTTAAAGCGGAAATCGTCTTTGAGATTTGCAAGAGTGGATCATGGTATCATACTAATTAAAACGAAGATATACTCCGGAAAATTCCACTTTGAGAAGTCGCAAACCGAATTTTCGCTAGGGGCAGCAAAGTTTTTCTAAAAATGGTTTTGAGGCGATAGTTCATGAAGTTTGAGACAATCGTTCGTCCGTTTTTAGGTTAAAAATTATCATCACAAAATTTGGGGCGATTCTTCATTTTCATTTTGTAAATTAAAGTAATAATTAAATTATGTTGGGCGCGTGTAAATTTAAATAAGCCAATAATCTATAATCACAATACAGTCACAGTCACAATCCATTTTCCATGTTAACTTCATTCATCTAGGTACAGCTGCCATGTATCATTATTTGGGGCATGGCTTAGCCAAACCCAACGCTGGATAGAGGATCAAAAACGTAACTATTTACCTACATTTTCGAAAAAAAATCGGAATATCTGTACTATCAATACCACCCAGAGTAAAAAAATAAATGAAATTTGGGAACAAAATGAATTGCAAATACATAAAATAATACGAAATATTCATTATTGTCTTCATTACAATTTTCTGCTTGCATGCTTTATGTATTCACTAGGTGATACAGTTACGGTTGAACGAATTTGCAAATTGAGAAATCCAACAACAGTACCAACAACATAAAAGAAAAATGTCTCGCGAAAATAAGTTATGCAAAGGCAACAGATTACATCACCATCAAATCAAAGCAAGGAAAGAGTAAGTGCCCGGGGCACGACCAAGCAGAAGGTGGCGAAGATAGCCAATACTTGCAACAAATATGTTAAAATTTAAATTTGAATAAGTACTCTGTAATAAGTAGTGGACAAAAGATGATTGATGCGCTCATGAATAGGTGAAAAGGTTGCGGTAAGTCCATTGATATGGGAAATGATAATTTATTAGAGTATTGAGAGACCCTTTAGGAAACGGGCAAGAAAATATCAGATGACAGGTGAAATCTTTAGTTGTTGTATATCATTGATTGATAATATGTATATCATATGATGTCTTGTAAAAAGCGGCTCTACTACGATACAATAGGACAAAAGTCAACTTGTTTGGAATTTTTTTAATGAATGCGATAGTAATACTGACAATGTATAACATATTTACGTAAATTCAACTTGAAGTTAACCCTCAATATAGTTCATTCAAATAAATGCCAAGTGGAATGCGCTCGAAACAATGTAGCTTAGAAACATGTAAGTTTTGATTGATCCAAGTGATCTAAAACCAAACATTATACCCTTCGGATATAGAAGTTTTTTTTCGTTGTTTTTTCTTTTTTTGTCATATTCAATAATTTTTGCTCCTTTGCGCCATGAATGGTGTAAATCGATCTAAAGTTATGGTGACAGTAAGATAAAAAATTAATGTTTGTATTTTAGTGGCATATTCACAACTGAATTAAGAATTTTAAAACTTCAAGTAGAGCACTCAAAACAAAAGACTTAGGCGAGTAACTTGAAAAAACCAACCAAAATCGATTTAGACTGCCAGACTTTTATTGAAAACTTTGAAATTATCGAAATTTTATAATGAATAACATTTTAAATTTTTAAATGCCCCTATGGGTTAGACATGTTAAAACAAGCTGGACCGGTTTTTCTCCCTAGTACTGTCTGTGCTGTTGTATGGGAGTAGCACATAAAAAACACATGTTACTAGCAAGCTGCAAGTTTTCATCAACTGTTGTCTTCGTCTTTCAAGAATTTTCTGTCCCGAAACAATATCCAATTAATACCTGAGTCGCGTACGGATCAAATTATGCCTATCGAAGAATTAATACGCAGCATTAATCGCAGTGGATAGGTCACACATTGCGGAAGGCCATTCCCAATGAAGGCCGAATAAGGGAGCGTCCGAAAAACTCATGACGCCGATCAGTGACCCATAAGAGTACGTTGCTGGATCAGTCGTGGGGACAGATGCACCCCATTGCCCAGAACCGAGTTCAATGGCGCGCAGGAGTAGTTAACTCGTTCTGCCCAACTAGGGGTTAAGGGAAATTAGTATGGGTGCGAGGTCACCTATGCGTGTGGAGTTTTTATAGCTTAAAACGTTCCAGCCTTATCCAAAAGGTGACTAGATGGATAGAATTTCAATGCCAGTAAATTGGACCATCCAAAAAATGTTGGATATGCCAACGAAATGACAACAAGACATGTGGGAGATTTGGCATACCAGAATGGGTTAAGACAATTAGTATATCTGATCTACAATATATGATATAACTTATAAAATCTTGAATTGTAAAAAGTAAAGGCACCAAAATTAGATTTAACTAACAATAAAAAATCGAATGTTCGTAAATTGTATTTATGCGGAATACACCCTGGTAAACTGTCAATCAATATATCCGATGCGAAAGAATTTTATTAATTAATTAACTGACGATTATAACCATATAAAAACAACTTTCATTTTCACAGGCAACTCGCGTAGTTAATGATTGCAAATATTCGAACAAGTATTCTACTAATACGAAAGTAAAACCAACCGGAAAAAGATACAAATCTCCGTGTGTATGAGGTTGATTTAATTATCTTCTTAAATTTGTTTTTCTAAAATGGTCCGGGATCAATACCCCTTAGCCGTAGCAATTTTTTTTATGATTGATGCAAATGAAATGATTTGAACATTAAGGCAGAAAAACACGTTAAGAATAAAAAAAATAACTTCATTATAAACGCACCAATTAATCTGCTTATCATGTTGCGTAAATGATACAGAAAACATGCGAGAGCTTCTTTTGTATCGGCCGTGCTTTATTCGCTCCGTGTATAAGATATACTGAAAATTATCGAAATCTCCCTAATAATGATTGATGAATGATTCTTCGTAATTTGGATGATTTAAAAAAAAAGAGTTCGTTTTAGAGCCACAACATGATGTTAAACTATTTCCTTTTTCTTTTTCAATATCACGATAAAAAGTTTTCGCACTCTTTCTTTTCGTATTGCACATAATGAATTTTTTGGTTCAGACAAAATTATTATAATGATTATAGATTGCTGCAATCCCGCATAATTTATGTTTGTGTGAAAATAACTTTGGAATTTGAATGATTCGTGGGCGACATTAAGAAACTTTTCGTCTTTGTGCATTAGGATATACATATTATAATAAAAGCCATATTAAAGATTTATTTATTTAATTTATAGTATAATCAAAATTTTCCAATTTCAACTAACCGGTTGGCAGTATTTCCCTTTTAAAAAAGTGATTGTAGAAGATTTAAAGGTATCTATCGGCAGTTCAACGATTAGTTTATCTAAATTCGGTCAATTGATCCGAAATTTGACTCGAAAGACGAATAATTCTTCTAAGGCTGGATTTCTGATGACCTAAAGGAAATCTAAAAAAAGAGTTTGCGTCAAAAACAAATTTGGGGAAAGCGTGCATTTGTCTATGACCTTTAATTGACACCCAACATGCCTATTGCCGATGAAAAAAATTACACAGCTCTTTTTCCCTCTTTTCCCCTTTTCCTTTTCGGACGCTGCAGTCCAAATTTTTTTTGACACAAACTCGTTTTCTGACATTTAGGCGTCTACAGATTACGTCATCAAAAATTCAGCATCTTCGGAATTTTTCGTGTTTCAAACCCCTGTATACCGAATTAATCTATGATCTGTTGGAGCACTCTAGGTCCTAGGTTACTGACTGAATGACGGTAGAATATCGACTAACTACAATGATACACTTAAAAAGGGGAAATAGTATAGCTCCCTACGGGCAACCAAGCGTGACATTTGCTGTGATAATGGAGTCTCCTACTCCTTCCCATTATCGGCTCCTTTTGCTATGAGTGAGCTTTCAATGGAGTCAAAGGAAGTGTTGCCAAATGTCTTTCAAGGTCAATGTATGTGCTGTTCTCCTCCTGGCAAAAGAATAGTGTGATTATCTGGTGTAGAGGGCGAAAACCCTACCTTTCCATAGCCACTTCGGATAACTGAAGCTTTGCTCAGATGGACACCGCATTTCTGATGGTAAATAGTTTAATAATAGACAGAAGTGTTCATTGGTGGAAAATTAGTTATAGCATTTTTCGTAAATCATATCAAAAACCTGGACTTGCAGAACAAAATCGAAATTTGCCACTATCTCAATCATTTGATCCGAGATTTGACTTCACTTTCTGAAACTACATAAAATTTCATATAAAACAACATTTTCTGGTTGCGAATACCACCGTTACTTCAAAGAAACAGCTGTTCAAACCTTAACGAATTTTCAAAATCGATTTTCCATAAACTCAAAATATAATTTTCCAACGATACTTTGAACTGAAAAATCTGCCAATTTGACAAAAGTTTTCCCAATTTGTTGGGTTTCCAATGGTGTATTTGTTTGCTACATTTGGGTTTGAAAATTTTCGAATAATACGCATTAAAGAAAGAAAAGATGGTCTGGAGATGAAAGAAATTTACTTCAACTCCATAGGAAAAAATCGTATAATTTTGAAATTCGGCACAATTTGTGTGGAGAGTCCATAGTCCAATGTCCCCGTTGATAAAGGGTCCGGAAGATAAGTCGAGAAATGTTTTGGCTTATTATTACGTCCCGCACCATAGGGGAAGACGACACAAACATTCATGGCCACGAACACGGTGGGCGGGACTTGAACCCATAACGACCATAGTTAGACAAGACTGACGCCTCTACGCACTAAGCTACCGGTCGTCCCTTTGTATTTGCTACAAAGTTGTTTTATCCATGTTTTTCTCGTAGTTGTCATGGACTCATATTTGCCAAAATATAACAGAAAACAAATTAATTGCGTAAGTACTTGTGGTTCGCACATACAACAAGAGAGTATTTTAAATGTTCTCTAATTGCCTTGACCCCTCCAGGGGCATGGGCGCGTCAACATCTCTAGCATTTCAATGCCTTGTTAATGTTTCAATAGCATATCCACTTTTCGGAAGTGCAGCTGCTAGCATGCACCTCCTATCCGCACCGTCTTTATACTGATAAGCTTGGAGCAATGTGAGAGTTCTGATAGTACCCACAGGAAATTTTGGTTACGCCGAGATTTGAACTGCGAGCTCTAGATTAGTATCGTAAAGCGGTGACCGAACGGCCATGGCTACCCAGCGCGAGATAGAGAGAGTGCGGTATAAATGTATGTAAATAAATGTGGTTTCAATTAAATGTTGAGACACATGTGTGCAGTGGATAAGTCAAGCGGCGCTTGACTCGCTTCTATGAAATGCACATGACATTAAAACACTAAAAAAACCCAAATATTCAAGGAAACCCGACAAAAATTACCTTTAAACCCCTTTATCCTACAGTTTCGGACCCTCTATCAAATGGGACTTGTAACCATATATTCAGAGGACTATCCACATTAATTGTGCTGAATTTCCGTAGCGGCTACCTGTTAAGTCAAGGTCAGTCTTGCCAGATCCGCCATAACATATCCTGCGAGAGAGCGCTCACTTCCCGCTAAAAATCCAGGAAAATTTAAAAATGCTAAAAATCATGGAGAATACCTTTTTAAGGGGTAATTTTACCGAACATCTGGACACTTCAACCATTTATGAGACATAATACGCCCTCATAATATAAAATACTATAAATCAGTTAGCATACAGTTTTTTTGAATGTTCCTCAGAATTGTGCTATTTGGAAGATAAATCGCCCAGATGATAAGATCCATTCGAAATATTTACTACTTTTTCATTGCTTATTCATATAATAAAAGCAAATTCATATAATAATACTCTTACGAAAGCAAAATGTATATACGTAAAATAAATAATTGGATGTTTTAATGCATACAAATTTAGAACTCAGTTAGCTAATAAAATTATTATTGTGGCACATTTGTCTAATTTATTAAAACGGAAACAACTGGATGCTAAATTAACAATTGAACGATATAATGCGACTAAACATCTCTTTCTGTTTCCTCTTCGCTTCTTTCGACAGTCAATTTAATATTTCTTTCGAGCAAAATCTCAATTAGTGGACTCTCATAATTGACATCATATCTTTTACTCACGCTAAAGTCAATCAGACACTCTCTCGTTCGACTAACGTAAGACGCAAAAGTAAATTATTTGGCCGGGTCGACTGTCGTGAAAGGCCTGATAAATTATGAACGTCGAAGAGTCTCTAATAGAATTCTCACAGTGCTCCGAGCTTGCCAGTATAAAGATGGCCCCAATAGGAGATGTATGCTAGCAGCTGCACTTCCGAAAAGTAGATAGGCTATCGAAACGTCAAGAAGGCATAGAAATGCTAGAGATGTTGACGCGCTCATGCCCCTGGAGGGGTCCAGGCACTTAACCAAAGAGTCTCTAAGATAAAAAAGAAAAGACAAAAACAATACTACAATATAATTTTTATTTTTATTGTAGCTGACTCTCATCGCCAAAAATTTTTCTGCAAGTATCGCCTACGTTAACCATTATCTCTCGAAGGGGATGACTTCCCCGATAAAAAGCGATATTGCAGACGCAGCATTTCGCGGGAAAACCACTCATCTGGCAGCACTGATTAAGGTTGTAGTAAATTCGTTTCATCTCATCTTCAGATAATGGTTTTTTCCTTTAATGCGTATTATTCGAAAATTTTCAAATGCAAATGTACTAACACATTGGAGCAACTTTTGTCAAATTTGCAGATTTGTCCGTTCAAATTACCGTTATAAAATTATCATTTGAATTTTTGATGAAAAATCGATTTTGAAATTCCATTAGAGTCTGAACAGTTGAATCTTTGAAGTAGCGGTGAATTTCGCAATCGGGACAACCGTTTTATATGAAATTTTAAATAGTTTCATAAAGAGAGGTCAAATCTCGGATTAAATGTTTGAGAGAGTGGAGTGAGATATTTTGATTTTGTTCCGCAAATCAAGCTTTTTGACACAATTTACTAAAAACGCTATAACTATGTAATGGCTAAAGCCAGAGTGTACACTTTGTAGCCAATTTTCCACAAATAAACGTTATTTTCTACTACTAAAATATTCACTATCTTAAGCAAGACACCCGGTGTGCTAAAGCTGTGTTTTGTATCGTGATTAAAGCTTTAATCAAAAGTGAGAATATTACCTCAACAACTCAAGATGACTAGGTACCACCACATCTCTAATACAAAACATCCTAAATCAACTAACTGGCATTTTTCCAAATTTAAAACTTGCTCAAATTCATTACCATGGGAAAATTCCATTTAGGTAAAACAATGCATGTACTCGTATATGAATAAAATTTAAGATAAAATTTAAATTTCCCAAGACCTTGAGACTCATCATCTTTTCTCAGAGAGATTTATATGCAATTCACAACAATAATAATTATATTGTTACAAACACTTTACAGCGTCCAGCAAAAACGAACTTATTCGTGAACATATTTATGTATATATACTGTGTAACAAACAATTATACCGGCAAATCAAACAACAAAAACAAAATAAAAATTTTGCAGCTTCTAATTAATTGAGGTGAGTCTTTTTTTTCGTCTACACTAACCACTACACAGTGGCAGTACAGAATACAGTCGGCAATGTTATATTGACCTCGACCGTGAGTTTAGTGTTACACCCCTCCGGTGTACAGAATTGTTAATATGCGCGACTACTTATAAGCTTCCATTTGAACACTTGTTGTAATGTAGTATAATTACAAAAGTTTAAATTACAATTACTGTCATTTAAATGGCGCTTGGAAAACTAAAGCGATTTTACGGCATATGAACGTATCTTTTTTCATAATAAACCGTTAGGTGGGTCTGTGGATGTTTGAATTATCGATGGCATGTGATATGTGCGGAAATAAATATATTAACCCAGAGAGCGATTCGAAGATTGATTGATATATTGATTGATATATTGCGGTTTATATTGAAAAAATATTTTCAAACAAAATCCTTTTTCAGCCGTATTCTTTCGGTTACCGCTCTACGATCTAGAGCAGGGGTCGCCAAACTAATGTCCGGGGCGAAATCTGGCCCGCCTCTGGTTCTCATTCAGCCCGCGAGTTAATTTTATTTTTGACATGAAAAAATTACATATATAGAAAAATAGTTGAAAACGAGGTTTTTCGTCAAAAGGTTATCTTATTTGTGCAACGAGGTGAAAACGAGGTTTTTCGTCAAAAGGTTATCTTATTTGTGCAAAATTTGCACGACATCTATAACGGTGCTCCTAATACTCGTGAATGCTGACCAAATGCTCGCATGGTGGACTTAACAAAATTACTGGGCAATGGGCATTTGCTTGATGATAGCCCCGCGGCTGCAGGCGCAGTGAGTGGGTACGATAAGTTTTATCAGTTTTCGCCGATTAATTGTTAATGATAAATATGTATTATTTCCATCCGATGACTCGATGTGCGGGAAAATTCTAATATCGGTTTAAGTTATTTGATATTTAACAAGTGCTCGGCATTTGGCAAGCATTTGCTTGGTATTCGTCACCAATGATGTGGTAGCACCATGGAAGAGGGAGCTGTTGCTGGAGTCTCTGAACTGCTACCACGATATTAATCTCTGGCCCAATGTATTTCAATTCATGTCATTGAGTGCCATGTCGACAGTAACGGAACTTCGTCTCTGCTTGAATGACATCGTTCTTACTAAACACCATCCGCGCAAATGCGCAGCAGTTGGTTTACAGAGTTATCAGATAAGTGAGTCAACAAACATTATTGATACTACCCAATTACTGCTGTTTTTTCGAGTAGTCTATACTGAGTTTCATGTGACAGAAAAGTTAGCTTCCATGAAAAGTCTGCATTAAATAACATCTTCAAGGAAAACGATAAACTTAGCTTAACTTTATTTCTTTCTCGTGGACTTATTAAACCGCATTCAGTTTCGCCAATTTTTTGCACGCTTGGCCTGTCATACAACAGTTCAAAGGCGCAACAATAAAAACTAAGTAGTGGAAAAACGGTGCTCATATCTAAAACATCCTCTCATTAAATTGTACCACCGGAAATTGGCATTTGAAACACAAATTGATTAAATACCATTCTCTAAATATCACTGCGGATAAATTTTCAGAATTTAAACTATTGTTGCAATAGTATTCTTCGGATATTACTATTGTATAATGCGATATCTAGGTTAGGTAACTGCCACATCATATATTGACCATGAGCTGGTCCGTTGTGAAAACAACAAACATTTGGGATACATCATCATCAAGAAAGATGGAAGCAACATTTCTCCTCGTTCACGTCTGCACACACTTTCTACAGAAATCTTTGTAGGGAACACGAAGTCTCCTGGCATAATCTCTAATAAGACGCACAATTGTGCTGTCTTTTCAGGGATATAAGATGAGACGAGCGCCAGGAAAACAGTACAGGTCGGGTAGACGGAACGACAAGCGTATTTCCAGTTAATCAGAGTAAACTTACCCCCCGTTCGTCTTGAAGCCATCCGATATAGAACTGCAGAGTGGCCAGTGGCTCACCAGAACCAGTGACTCCATTCTCGAAGGATGGCCGCGTTTGTATCAATCTTCTCCCCACAAAATGTCGAGAGGAAGCAGCAACATACCCAAGCCAGCAGATGGAGAGGTTCTCAGGGCTCCAGTAATTCCACCGGCTAGTCATTAGACTTTGCTCATAAAGCCTACTGCGGCACAAAACCTAAGGACCTTTCTACCAGACAATAATTCGATGCGTGAGTATTGGGCGCACAATAGATACATAAAGCTAATAAAGGACTTTGGGTTGTAGGCCCCATCTTCTGCCTATTGCTTTCTTATTGGATTACAGGGCAATTGTAATCCGAAACTTAACACCATGGCGCCTAGGAGCAGTTGACGCGCTACGCCAAACTAGGTATTAATGCAAACTATTTTGACTGTGTAATTGAGGTGCTTCCGTCAAACCTTCAATTAGCAGTGGATCGTGGGTTGACTACACCGGTGAACAATTACAATTTTCTCTCCTATTCGGGCCGCTGAGCCTGAAATTCCAACGATCGAACAAAACATAGACATGCTAAAAAAGCTAACGCACCCATGCCCCTGGAGGGGTCAAGGTAACTAAAAAAAACAACTCCACTTTAACTCCCCAAAATTGGGTATAAAAAAGTAATAAAAAACACAAATGCAGCGAAAATAGCTGATATATTTTGGACTGAATTGGAAAACATGATTTCAAAAATCTTTAAATTTTTTAATCGTCGTACTTTCTTCTCATGTAGAGTCCGAATACCATTGGAACTGCTAGTGCATAGTGCTCCAGGTAAATATGTATATTTTTAGATAATCACCATCATTATCATCGTGGCGCTACGCCTGGAATTTTACGATAATATCAACGGTTGTTTTAGAAGTCAATGCCTCTGCCACTGATATTATAAATCCACTAAATGCACTCCATTAAAAGTGACGCTGAACTGTTTTAAATTACTTAAACTTTCAAACCATCAAAAATATATTTATTGAATTCAATAATTTTTTTCAACGCCGAGCCGCCCCATTTTCCAACAAACATGTGCCTTTTTCAAAGTCGAATCTATAATTATCGCGAAACAGACTTTGTACGGAATTGCAAAATATCTCTTACATTCATGTACGCATCTGAAAAAGTACCAAGCTGTTTTTTTTTTGATAAATTAATTTTACATCAACTATATTTTCTTATATTTTCTTACATCAGATATCAGCTATGGATGTTTTATTTTTCCTTAATATGTTTAGTGGTGACGAGCCAAATTTTCAGACAAATATGAAGTGCTAAACTTTAATTGTTCGGTATTAAATGAAAATATGTACTTAAAATAGTTCAAAAGGTACAAGTTTATATTTGAATAAATAAAAATACAGAACTAAAGAAATTCAAAATCTTCGCATCAATATCATACTTGTATAACGGAAGCAATTAAATTTCAATCGAATCTTTATCTTCCCAGCTCGCGCCGGGCCCACAACATCTGCAGCCCCTATAGAGCCGTTCAACATCTTAAGGCTCCAAGACATGAAGGGAAGAAGGAACTGTCCTGATTCGATGGTTGCCCGCTTTATTATACATAATTTTGTTGGCCTTGGCGCCATATGTTGCAGATTGGCAGATGCAGCCACTCTCCCTGCACGGGACTTTGTCGTTTTGAATCTAAGGGAGTTTGGTGTGCCTACGCACCTATTAGGATTTCTCGTTTGTTTTTGATTTATTGCGAGTTTGATAGAGTTTTTGGTTTTGTTAACGGGCAGACGTGTGTTTTGGTTTTGTACGCTTATGAAGGAGGCAAATAACTACCACTTTCGCCCACCCCCTACTCCTGACAGCAGAGCTGCTATGCAAGCGCACGTCACGGGCAATCATTTGAGAGTGGTTTTTAGACACTTGGTATGCGCAGGCCTTGATGGCCACTCGTCTCCCTCGTCCCCCGGCCACTATTACTACAAACTGCACCCAACGTGGGGCTCAAACCCAAGGTCAATTATACATATAACAAATATCAAACTGAAAATAAATTACACTCTCGCCTCTCGATGTAGGCCTGATCGATACTGGAGCCAGCATGTCATCAGATTTTGCCCGAAAGTTTATACAGGAGAACAAACACCCATGGATACGTTTTCGGATGTTTCTTTCTACTGCAGATGATACTCCACATACTAGGCTTGGTTAGGCCACAGGCTCTGTAACATTTCGAGGAAAACCCAATACCATGACTTTCCTCATTATTCCCTCGTTAAGCCAAAACTTGTATCTGGGAGTGGACTTTGTTCGGACGCTCCACCTGGCGTCGGACTAATTTTCTCCTGTGAATCCAGTAATTAGTCCTAGTGTCAATGAGTTGCCAGGGGTAGACAACCAACGGCATTTTTTGACACCCGAACAAGACGCGACCCTTAGTGCCATCATCTCTAACTTTCCTTCCTATTCCAAGAATGGCGAACAACCCTGATAAAGCACAACCCACTCAGAGGATCTTTAGATGGGAAATACACCGGAAAAATTTGTTGGTTCGTTTCCCCAGCCCATGATTTATAAACAAATACATCTACCGGACTCTCTGTCTCTTTCGCTCTAGTGCAATTACTAAGAAACAGGCGAAACGAAAATTGGTCGGTTGTCATTCTGCTCTCTCGTGTGCGTCGAATGTGTGAATGTATCAGTTAAATGCGTCTCTCTTTCACTTACGGATATACAATGCTTTGCCATCTCTGTTGCTCACTGTCATTTCCTTAACCGGTCAGGCTTCCAGGACCGCGACCATTGATATGTATATTTTATATATTTACATACGGAGAAAGTAGCAATAACATCTTTTTTTTTATGAATTTTTCGTGTGTATGGATTAGACGTGCTACGAACTTCGTACTTCGAGCCGTCTGTGGTACGCTTCATACCAGTTTAGCGGCCACACTGTTCATCTAATCGGAGAAGTTTTAATGTTAGTTACCACGTGAAAAAAAAATCAGATACCAAATATCATAAATAGTCATAATAACAGTCCTAAACAACTACTTTTTTCTCACACCGCCCATCGAAGTTATTACATAAATACCTGCGGTCGCGTAGAAGACACAGCCCATCTGTTTCTTTAAATAATAATAACGCTCATACCTGCAATAAAAAATAAAAACAGATTAGTTAGAAAATGTTTAATTAATTAATTTGAAAATTATAAATTAAATCATTAATAATATTTTCCTTAGTTCCAAAGGATTATATATAGGTAGAAATGTCCATTATTCATGTCACCCAAAACTCAAGGTTCAGTTCGTGGGAAATCTACACGTGACCAACACATTTAAAATTTCAGGACAGCTCAGTGCGTTGAGATTTCAGTCTCATATCTCACCAGCTTCGTGGGTACGAATCCAACCATGGCCAATGTTTGTGATGTCTTCCCCCTGTGGTGTGGGGCGTAAGAGTAAGCCACAACCTTTCCCGACTTGTCGTAGGTATGCAGCAGGATGTGTATGCTAGCAACATACTACTTTGCCTTAACCCCTAGTGGAGCATAGCGCATCAACTACTCCGAAAATAATTTATGCTAACGAAACGTCGACTACGCCACGCATAGGAATCATTGGCGCGCGTTGCTTTACTAGGGGTTATGGCAAATAGTACTCAATTGCCCTAACCCCTTGTGGAGCATAGCGCGTCAACTGTCCCATGTGGCCCAGTTGACGTTTCGTTGGCATAAATTGGTTTCAGAGAATGCAGTTGAAATGGCAAATAGTATAGCAATAGTATAGCACATTTTAACAGTGATTGACCATATTACTAATCTCTATTTTTACAGGCGACTAACACATTTCAACTGCGATTGATCAAATGATCACTGGAGAAAAAAAAGCATGGGCTTATTAGTTTACGACGAATATACTTATAAGGACGGTAATAGCGAAAAGCAAAACTCCGATTTAAGAAATTTCACCATGGAGATGACTAATGTATTGAACTATGCATGGACTTAATGAAGAATTTTTCAATGTTAGTTTTTACTTCAATGCACAACACCAGCGAAGATCATTTTTGCATATAGACCGTGTAACTCTTTTCGAGCCTTGGTGAGGTCGGAGGCTAAGGATTTGATCGTACAGAATAAATCTTATCAAAAAGGGCTATTCTTAGAGCCCCTTGATTCTTGCAAAAATTCGATCAAATTGACCGCGATTAGTAAGGCTAACTCAAGATGGTCAAATAACACCACATGTCGAGTAGCGAAATTAGTGGCCTGGGTCGTTCCATGAGATTGATGCCGCTGAATAGGAGTCATATATGTGCGGTCATAATTGGACACTGTGTAATCGGGGACCATGCAAGAAGGCTTCGGCTTCCTTTTAATGATTTCTGTAGGAGCTGTGGCGATGAGGATGAGAGTACTTCTTATCTGCTCTATGAGTGTCCGGCTTTGGCATATTTGAGGATGACAACGCTTGGGCACCGACCTTTACCGACTTGGGGGACCTGGCGACTGCGACTGGATATTGGTCAGCTAAATCGATTTTTATTCTTGGCTCTCGTTGGTTTAATGGGTAGGCTGGACAAGAGTGAGGTATCGCGATGAACCCACTCGTGGTCTATGTGTGTTGTAGAGTTACCATGACAGCCCGCAAACCTAACCTAACCTAACCTAACCTAACCTAGGGTAGCCGGGTATGAACTGATAAAATATTTCTGCATAGTCCGGATTTTCTTTATCTCCCTGTTTTTATTGAAGATTTATGCTTTCCTCTCAATTTAATTCAACTAGTAATTAAATTGATTACTTTAAAATAATAATGATTTATGCTTGTAAGCATAGTCTCCTTCCGTGTTCCTTATTTGCCAACCCTCGTGATCATTCCAATATATGTAGAAAAGAAACCATAGCCTTCATACAGGTTATGTGACTTAAATTATAAAATATTACAACATTGTATCGACTTTTAGGATACACCTGTACACCAGTCTGTTAAAAGTCGGACACGATTAAGAAAACAACGCGCAACCATCATCATCAGTATCACCATATCGCAGTAACCACAAATACCTCCAACTACATTGTCGTCGTTGCTATCGTCATATCTTTGGAATGCAAAAATCTTTTCACCTCGTCTGCTTCACGTATGAATCAAAGGCAAGCCAAGAGTTGTAATGGCGAATCAAACGAGTCCAAAACTCGTTTTTCTTAACAACATGTTCGGTTGGTACGGTCTTGCGACCATAACTCGAGGAAAAGACCTTTTCGTGAAAAAGCTCACTTTTAAATGTCAGACAATCAAACGAAACGACAAGACCTGAATTGGATTGAGTGAATCTACGACTACGGCGAAGCAAAGATGCGTCGTTTAGGTTACGCTGCGCTGCTGGTTTGAATTCAAGGCTTTCGGCTGAGCCGAGAGAGGCCAACATGTGTAATTCGTACGTGCGGCTGAAAGTGTACAAGTTGAAGATTCGCCATTACCTTTTTGGCGGGCTCCGATAATTCCATGGACTTTTCTCGTTTGCAATTTTTCAGTGATCAGCATTTTTCCTCTCATTCCATTCAATTTGTGTTTTCACTGAAGAGGTCTTATTAGATTTTTATTTCGCTTGTATCGAGGGCAATAGAAGATCAGCATGCATAATCGCAATAATCGGCAAAATTTCAAGTACAAATTGAACGAAACAATATTTACTTGCTCCGAAACTCTCAATATTTGGTCACAGGGCTACAGCAGGTTCATTAACACTTTCCCGATGAATATGTTGAAGGTATGCATTGTAATATGCCTGTGTCCAAGAGTTTCGGTTTTTTTTTTGTGTATGGTTTAACTTTCACCATTTTGTTTGAATTATCGCACCTGAACAGTAAACATGAGACACAATATTGTGTAAATATTTACCCCGAAGATATACGTATTCTTTGCGATCATATTTACTTTCATTTCATTCATACGGTGACTATTTGGTTGAGAGTTTGTCGCGATAGTAATGACCCAAATAGCAGTAGCACACAATTGTTAGTTTTCTCTTTAGAAGATTCAAAAGAACGGAAGGGTGTCACTATATCAGACGAATTTAATGCTTTTTACTCGCATATTAGCCCGCCATACACTGTTGAACATGAGCTCGAACACGAACATGGTACAAGTGGATAATTCCTGATGATCATGGAAGGAAAGGTTAAGAGCAACAAAAATGAGTCACGAAATAAAACTGCATTTTATTATAATTTTGTAATCCAACGAAAATTGGCTGATACTAAATTTGTATCCATGTTCGAGTCTTGAGAATCGAGTTGACTCGAACATTAATACAAGTTTAGTATCAGCAATTTTTCGTTGGAATATAATTGGCACCCTTGGCGTTTATATGAAGCGAAATACTCTACGCATGGGCCCATTCCGATTATGGGTCGGAATGTTAGTGCATCTGGCTGTCCTGCTTGTCCAATGGGTCAAAGCAGCACCTGATGATGAGTATGATGTGAACAAATATTGTCTGACCGAAGCTAGAGTGGGATAGCGTTTGCCCTGAATAAAATGGTGGTTCGTTGGTTCAAGTGGCTCTGCTGTCAGTTTTTAGTATGGACTGCTACAGAGGCTTACTAAACGTAGCTTGCTGGGAAAGGCGCAACGTTCAGTTTAACCTGCTACTTTTTGACATTTTTGGTGAATAGACGGCCACATAACCCAAGTGTCACCATACACTGTCGAGCTCGAACTCGAGCACGAACCTAGTTGAAGTGGACCGGTTTTCTTCACACCTATGTGAAGTGTATGTGTGTGTCAGAGGAAATTTGTACCAGGTTCGTGCTCGAGATCGAGTTCGACAGTATATGGTGACACTTAAGCTCTGGACATGCTGCTATTCCAAACAACCCAAATATTCCCGCAACGACTGACTACACCTTAATCAAAGTTGTGCTTCACAAGCACTTTGTCATTCCGATAAAAAAAAACGCTGTTAGTGGGAAGACAACATGCTTCTGTTGACTAATTCAATAGAAATCTATGCAGATAGCTATTGTACAAGACAAATGAAGGATTAGAGATGAGAGTTTTATGCGATGAATTTAACTTAAGTCTCCTACTGCAATTTTCTCCAGACCAATGTTACTGCGTTTTTTCAGCCATTTTTAAGGTTGGATTCTGGATCACATTAGTTTTGCTGGTAACTGTGTTGTTTATTGCCTCGACCCCTGCAGGGGCATGGGCGCGTCAGCAACTCTAGTATTTCTATGCCTTGTTGACGTTTCGATAACATATCTATTTTTCGGAAGTGCAGTTGCTAGCATGCATCTTTGCTGATAACTGTAGAGCAGGCAAATTCGTTAGTTAGGGTACAACAAGCGATCCTGCTCAAATTCGCCGGAACATTTAAACACTAATCGCTAATCTAAAGTTTGAAGCAGTTAAAAGGAACAATTTCAGAAGGTTGAATGGTAAAACATACGT
This sequence comes from Chloromyia formosa, assembly GCA_964017055.1. Classification (NCBI taxonomy): domain Eukaryota; kingdom Metazoa; phylum Arthropoda; class Insecta; order Diptera; family Stratiomyidae; genus Chloromyia; species Chloromyia formosa. The sequence goes on along the minus strand of OZ024816.1, from coordinate 21,572,580 downwards.
TTCCATAAAGCTGTTGGGGCGACCGGTGGAGCAGTGTGTTGAGGCATCAGTCTCATGTTTGACTACCGGCGTTTCGAGTTCGAATCCCGTCTACGACGACGATGTTCGTGGCCATGGATGTGCAGGAGGTGCAAGCTGGCAACTGCATTTTCCGAAACCTGTTTATGCCAACGAAACGTCAACTGGACCACATGGAACAGTTGACGCGCTATGCCCTACAAAGGGTTAGAATGACGAGGAAAAGAAGGCGCGTTTTTATCTTCTCCACTCATGTCCTACTCCAGTAAGAAGGTAAAAAACATTTCGACTTCTTCACTAAAGTTTAAACTAAAGTTTATAACTAAGCTAACTGGTTTTGTACATTTATCATTGCATGCTTCACTCCAATGAGTCCAATGTGTCCGCGCTTTCGATAGACGAATGCCTCTTTAAAACCGAAAGTTTAATAAATGTGGACATGCCCTTAGCTCTTTAGGCAAACAAACAAAGTCGGGCCCCCTCCGAACTCGATTTCTAGATCCGCCACTGGCACCAACAGATGCCCTTCACATCCTCTAATATGGCACACTATTAGAAAAAAGACGTCCATTGCACAACACAATTGATTTTTATCAGTTTAAAGCTTCATCTCCATACGAACACATCATAGTTAACAATAATCGATATTATCATATTAGCAATGCATTAAAAAAAGATTGTTATACGTTTTTTTCCTCTAGATTACCCCTATATGACTTCATTCCACAACGGCGAGTCATCAGCAGCATAAACAACAACACTCTCATCAGTATCGTCATCATTTGCCGTCGTGTGTCTATCCACTATCCGATGATTATCGTATCGAATCCCTTCTCGATTATGTCCAGATGATTGGCAATATCTTTAGATGCTTCTTCTTCTTCATCCCATTGAAATTGTTCAACTGAATGGTTTTCACATTTGACTAGAGACCCCCACGGTATGCCCGCAAGGAATTGCAAACAAAACATACTCGTATATGTTGCAATTAAACATGAATCGTGTATTTGTAATGAATCTATATGGATTTTTGCGCAAGCAGTTATTTTTACAAGAAGATGCTACAACTTCGAATCGGTCGTCTGTAACAGCGAATAACGCATCTGAACATCGACTACACATGGCGACGGCGGCGGCGCTGAAACTATTCTCGTTCGAAGGCCCAAGAAATGAAAAAATCGATTAAAAATTTAATTATGATTTCATGTTTGTTCACCATCATCGAAAATTTTCATTCATAAACAATCAAAATTGTATTTTCACACGGTACCAATGGGTAGAAAGTGTTCGAATAAAACGAAATATTTAAGCGAGTAACTCGATTTTTTTATATTCTGGGATGTGAAAAATTTCCTCTTTCCGTTCTTTTTGCGAGTTTTCGGTATAGAGATAGGTGGACAGGCGCGTTCGTTTCATCCGGTTTCAGATACATAACCATACAAAACGACTGACCGGTTGATATTGAATTCCTAGGCTATTCGCCCCGCCCCTTGCTGTTTGTATATGAGTCAACAATTCACCGCCTATTCGTGTGTTAACTGCCCGAAGTCCGAACTATCTCGTCGCAGATCCGGTGGCCTTCGATTCACTCTGGATGTGAGACGGGGTGAAGCAAACACGTCTACCATCGCATTTTACGTAAATGAGCAATCTCGCTTGCGATTTTGTTAAATTTCATTAATTTGGTTAAACATCTCGATCAGAAGTGGATGGTTACACACCACGACATCTCATTCGCTGATCTCTTTAACTAATAAGCTGAAATCCAGTTATGATTTACTTTTATCATGCATCAAAATGCAAGTAGTTCCGAAAACCCAGATAAACTGGGAAAGTTGCAGTCTTGTATTCTGCAAGTCAGTTAAATTCAAATATATGCGCATTCATATGAGCCACTACACTCGAATGTAAGTTGGTGGGTCGGTCTAAGAAGAAAAAAAAAGCGCTAAAGAAAGAAATAATTCCGTCTTTGCGTCGCGTCGTCGTCGTGTATAAAAGTGCATATGGTGCTGCATAACATGTTTCGTTTTTCCTTTACTTTTACGCCCATAGGTGAAGAACCAGCTTTCTGGTGAATTTCTTTCGTATCTGTTTAACTGGTTTCCATATGTTGCACTGGAGCATTTTCCGCAATACTGTTTTGGACAATTCCACTACTGACCGTTCGGAAAACTTGATATACTTATGTGAGCATGAACATGTTTGTGGATAGAGTGTTAACATGTTTGGTATCAGTAAGTTTAAAAAGGAATATATTAACGCTAATCCTGAATAAAGAAAGGATCAATGGCTGCAAATCAAACCAGCTAGTTCTCGTTCCAAACATACTTACTGCACCATTATACAACTTTACACATTTATTGTCCAGTTCCCATTAACTGGGCCACATGGAACAGTTGATGCGCTATGCCCCACAAGGGGTTGGGGCAATTGAGTATAAGTTTCAGAAGCACACACTTTTTTGGTATGCAATGCAAACAATCGGTATTTAACAGCGTCAGATACAAACAAGAGCATATGCACTTCCTGGCGATAATTGAATCTGCGAACGTATGTAAGTACTATCCACCGCGCATGGGTACTTTCTAATGCGAAAAAAATCTGTAGAAGAAAATTATTGGAAAAACACTTGCACATGTAGGCACTAGGCACGCGCCCTACTTTATCGGACAGTGTTAATCGGATGATTGTTTTTTTTTCGGATTTTCATGCTACTAGATTTTATTTTTCATTTGTTTTTAGTAGTGCATACAATTTTTTTTTCTGAAACCAAACTACCAATGTTTCTTTCGTCAGATTTTCAAAATGAAAAATATCCGAACCATGTAGGGCATGTAAGCACGAATCGGAAATTCGGTCAGTGGCACTTCGATACGCTAATCCATCTATATTACATGATAGATTTACAAGTGGAGCAGTATGCAAAAATTCTTCATGAATTGGGGAAATTCAGAGAGCTTGGATATTTGAAAGTGCTATGGAATTTTATTAACATTAGTCTACGTCTAGCACTAAATCGCTGAAAGCATGACGAGACTTCAGAACAAGAATCTGTTATTTGATTTTAATTTTCGGCAATAATTCACATCTCTAATGGAAACACTTTTTTTATCTTTACGATACTAGAAATTAATCATGAGGCAATCAGTTCTAGCCATCACTTGTTTCCGCTACATTTTTGAATTGGGCTAAATAATTGAACATGTCAGTGAAAATCCAATTTGAAATAATGGGTACGAGGTGTGCCAGAAATATCAGATGATTTGATTGAAAAGATGTTCATGCTCATTTGCACCTGAGCAAATGGTGTAGTAGTAAATCGAACATGCTCATTTTGAACCGCCAATCAATCGCTTTTGAAGCCCGACATCGACTCGAACCTTGCTCGACTGTGACTCGTAATAGACACTATATTATTTTGCCCGCACACAGGTCTACCCTGAATCGGAGTGACTGCAACTTAAAATCGAGGTATATTTCTGTTTCACCGGGCGAAGCAGCGTCGTTCGCGCCTTGGCTAATAGGAGTTTTACTGCTATAGCGTATAGAGCGAGCGTTCTAGTGCGGCATACTGCAACCACTTAAGCTGCGAAGTTCGCGTAGCCAGCGAAGCCCACACAAGTGGAGTGCGAAATTATGTTAATTAAAAACCCACTAGTGGTCAAAGACGCGAGCCACTAAGCGTCGCCCGGTTAACTAGGGATATTCCAAAATCCATCCCGCTTTTTATAACCTTCACGGATGTGATAGGGTATACTAACTTTGTCATGAAGTTTGCAACGCCCAGAAGAAAGCATCTCCGACCATATAAACTACATATATTTCTTGGTCAGTGTGATGAGACGAATCGATTAAGCTTTGTCCGTCTGTCAGTCTGGTTCTATGCGAACTAGTCCCTCAGTTTTAAAGCAATCGAGCTGAAATTTTGTACAAAGCCTTCTATTTATTGCATTTTATTATTATCGTAGCCCGGATGGCGCAACGGTTAGCACGTTCGCCTTCTACGCACTAGGCACCGGTTCGATTCCTACTGAATGCGGTAGTTTTCGATTAAAAAAAAGGGGATTTACGTGTCGGACTATGAGCCCACTCAGCTGTTAAATGAATGCCCATTTATGGGGTAAATAGCTCGGTTGAGCGTGTTGCTAATCACACACCTCTGCACAAGACGTACCGTCACGATCTAGAAAATGAGATGATGCGGGCGACCGGTAGCGCAGTGTGTTGAGGCATCAGTCTCATGTTTGACTACCGGCGTTTCGGGTTCGAATCCCGTCCACGTCGACATTCGAGGCCATGGATGTGCAGGAGATGCATGCTGGCAGCTGCAGTCTCCGAAACCAGTGTATGCCAACGAAACGTCGACTGGGTCACATGGAACAGTTGACGCGCTATGCACCACAAGGGGTTAGTGCAATTGAGTACTAGTAACTCATCTCGAGGTCCAAATTGGACTGTCGCGCCAGATATTTATTTTATTATTTATTTTATTGCACGCAGTATACCACTACGTCATATACATAGCTGCCATAGGAACGAACGGCCCAACAATTTGTCTTTGTGAGAAAAACTTTTTTATTTCGAAAGATATCTTGCTCAAATTTCACACTAATCAATAGTATCTCTAGTCAAATCACATTCCCGAATTTTTTTGAAATTAGGCTACTATATCATATAGCTGTCATAGGAACGACCGTTCCAAAAGCAAGTTTTTGTTATAAAAACTTTTTTATTTCTTTCTTATTATTTTTACCAAATCTCATATCATTCAATCATATTGACTGCTGAACCACGTTCCTAAATTTGGATAAAATCGGTCCACAATGAAATCGGAACAAGTTTTACTACTAACTTCAAAGTGGCAAATGCACCAAAGTCACAACGCTTTACGTGAACGGAATCATACCTTGTTTCATTTTTTATTTGCATTTCTGGCCCTCTATTCGTAAACACACATTATTTTTTTTCAATTACTTTACGCATTTTAACCGACTCCCTCGAGATTTCAATTGCAAAAATTTGACATGTGACGAGCAGAGCCAAGCCGACGTGTGTCGGCTTCCCCTTATTTAAATTGTTCGAATCCAAGTCGAGGTAGACCGATCAATGAGCGGAGTGTAGGCGTTAGACCTATATAGGCAAGTTTTATTTTCATCAGCTATAGGCATGTTGGGTGCGGTGTCAAAGGATACGGAGTACTTTCCAGTGCTAATATTTTTTTAAATTCGAAGTAGTCGCAACGGGGTAAAGGACGAAATAAGCAAATAATATCGACTGAATTCGCTCTGGATAGCCTTGTTCGTGACATTGTGGCAATGACAGCAAAAGCATTCTTTTGGTATCCCAATAGACCTATCAGTTGGTTTAAGTGTGCGGGTAAGCCCTCTAGCCCAACCTAACAGACAGAGTCAAAAAATCTTTTCATTTCATTGTTAGTCCAGGATACTTATCCCAATGGAAAATTTTCCAACAGTATTTCAGGCGGAAGTTCACGCCAAACGTCAAACCATTGGCTGTATCAGCAGAAGCAGCATCGGCCCAAATCGTTTCTGGGGATTATCAGTTTGCCACGTCAAGGAACTAATCAATGAGCGAGACGCAGATGCCTGACTGTGGGAAACTTTAGCTGGTCTGAGGCATTCTAAATTAGTCATTGGGAACTATTCTAGATGTACTCAGTTTGAATATCAGGATTGTTTTTTTTTTCTATACGTGGAGCAGGAATAGGGTTAGAATTGTCTGTGGGCTGTTCCCAGGCCACTTGCGTATTCGAGAACAACTTGAAATTATGCGCATCGATTCGAATGCCAGCTACCCGTTTTTGTGAGACTGGCAATGAAACATTACAACACATCCTCTGCGAATGTGAAGCTCTTGCCCGCCATCAAACTGAATGTTTCGGAATGTCCTCCCTATTTGCAGGAAACACAGTGTACGCTCCCTTAAAAGTGGGCAAATTATAAAATTCCGAAAAATTTTTGCATGTTTTCAAACAAATTAGGCTCCTTTAGTCGGGGTTCAGCGCCTTCCTGCGTCCATGATCAACTACCAGGATCTGTTTCCTATCGGGTATGTTGACCCCGAAGTTTATATTGAAACCTACTTGTGGTTTCATCGCGCTCGGTGGCCGTGGTCGTTCGGTCACCGCTCTACGATACTAATCTAGAGCTTGGAGTTCAAATCTCGGCGCGATCAGAAACTGCTTGTGGGTACTAATAGAACTCTCACAGTGCTCCGAGCTTGTCAGTATAAAGACGCCGCGGATAGAAGGTGCATGCTAGTAACCGCACTTTCGAAAAATAGATATGCTATTGAAAAGTCAACAAGGCATAGGAATGCTAAAGGTGTTGATGCGCCCATGCCCCTGGAGGGTTCAAGGCAATTAGCATATGGTGTTTCTTTGAAGTGCCCTGCCTCTCTGAGCCTAAGGGCACATTTAGCCGCCTCATTCCTTAGATGTAGGTCAATCGGAGACAGGTTTAGAAGGGTGTTCAGAGAGAGAGAGAGAGAGAGCGAAGATACTATTCTTAATGCACCAGTGATCCCCAGGTAACATAGTCTCTGTACCCTCTTCATTTTTAGGGTTTTGTAGTAAAACAAAACCCTTATGAAATCGGTCATGCGTCCGTCTGTCTGTCTGTCTGTCTGTCCATGGAATATCTCATGAACCGCTGAGGCTACATGTATGAAATTTAGTGAAAATATGTAGAAGTACTATGATTCTCTGGAGGAAGTGATGCATCGTAATAGGTCAACTTTGAGGGGGGGTCCCCATAGAGGGGAAATGAAGGACGAATTTTTTTTGTCATTTGGTATAGGCAAGTGGGGTATCGTAAGAAAGGTATCGTCGAGTACATTCCATTTCTGGAATTTTTTTCAAATTTGAAGAAAGGGGAAAAGAGGGAGAGGGGAAAATATGTGATCCGAGTTTGTCCCCCCCCCCCCTTGCATTTCGAAACCGTTATACTTAGAGATATGAAAATTTGCAGAAAAGCGGCATTTTAGAAACATAGAAAACTATAAATAATAGAATTCCAAAATCTCATCAAAAAAGGTTAATAATAGTACATTTCTATTTTTTCAGTTAGCACACCCCTGCACCCCTTAAGCACACCCGAGGTCAAAAATATTGATGGCCAATGATAACCAACACCATAGGCAATAATGCCTCTACGTTTCATTACAACCATGTAATATTTATTTTAGCAATAGTACATTCACTTAAAGTTAGGTATTTTTACACTATTCATACAAAAAATACACCTACCGGCTTCAAAGGTGCGAGTACTACTTGCATGTTGTTTTTCGTAGTGCGAATCGCAGTTATTATTACATATTATTGTTAATCACATTTATGAAAGGGTAAAGATTGGTAGGGGGCGATGTGTGGGAATTGGCCAACTGTAACGGGCGGGGGAGGGGAGGGTGAGGGGCAAAATTAAGGTCAAATTTTGTTAATCGACTGGTATAGGCAAGTGGGGTGTTGTGAGAAAGGTAATATTGAGATAACTTTACTTATACATTTGTATTTGAAAAAAGGGGAACAATGAGGGAGGATAAATTATTAGATCGTAATTTGCCCCCCCCCCCCCCCCCCTTGCATTTCCAGACCGTTACATGTAGAAAAATGAAAACTTCCAGGAAGGTGGGTTCCGAACAGTACATAAAACGGGAAATAATGGAATTTGTATATCTCCTCAAAATAGGTTAATAATAGTTTATTTCCATAGTTACAGTTAGCGCATCCCTGCATCCCTTAAACACGTCTGAGATCAAAAGTACCGATGGCCAAGGATAACCAACACCATAAGCAATAATATGTTCTAAGTTGCATTACAATCACGTAATATGATTGGGCATATAAGATACTATATTATGGGTCAGACATTTTATTTTTTTTTTATCCATCTAAGTGGTACCAAAAAGAGCAAGGAGCCGATACTTACATACCAAAATAAGTACTTGCTACAAAACCCTCGGATTGCGGGCGTAGCCCTCTATATTCCGGTTTCATTTGTATGTTGTTTTTCGTGCTTTTCGCCAGACCACAGCTGCGTATGTTAGAATCGGTCTTACGACAGCTGTATGTAACCAGTGAGTGATTCTCGGCTTGAGGCCCCACCTTTTACCGAGCAAGCTTTTGCAGGTGTAAAGGCGATGTTGGCCTTCCTGATTCGTTCCTCGGCGCTACGACCCCAGTTAAGTCTACTATCCAGGATTATCTCCAAGTACTTTGCATCGGTTGACAAAGCTAACTCGGTGTCACCCATCCTTGGCAGGATATATTCCTGTATTCTGGTTCTCGTTGTGAATAGCACTAGCTCAATCTTCTGAGGATTTGCACTTAGACCTCTTCAGTCCGCCCACCGTAGTAACTTACTGAGAGCCATAGTTGTAAGTTCTGATAGTGTGCCCGTGTGCTTGCCTGATACGAGTATCATGAAATCGTCTCCATAGGCAACCGCACATTCAGTACGCGTACCTATAGGTGCCGCGATAGTACTCCTCCTCCTCATCGTACCCTTAGTCGCTTTAGCACTTCCCCCTTAGCCTGTTCGAGAGTAGTGCTTCGATCCATTTCATTAGAGTTTCATTCACCTCAGCAAGTTCCAGGGCCTCCATAATAGTCTCCATGTTGACAGCCCTTGCTATGCCTAGGAATATACCGAAAGTGGATTCTTTGCATTGAAGGGATGTTTCAATCGTGGAGATCACTTCATCTAGAGCAATTTCTACCGATTTCTCTTTCATCGTCCAGACGCTTAGTCTGCACCTGAATAGTCCCGGGATGTTGCTTCTTCTCGCTCCACCATTTTCTGTTTCCGGCGGTGTTATGAGTGTGTGATGGTCCTCACAACCAGGCAAGTGTGAGTTTAGAAGTTTACCTAGTGTTTCTGTGAGTAGTACTCGGGTAATATTAAGTCGGTTATCTCAGGTGCGCTACATCCACTGCCGAGAAATACCAGAAAGCGGCACCTGATGAGTTGATGCTTCATATCAGGAGATGAAACCGCTGATTTTTTTTTCTCATTTTGGAAATAATATATAGTACTCATAAGATTTTCGTACGCCTTAACCGGAACCGATAGCAGTTCTTCAAAACTTTTCATTTTTTTCTCCTGAATTGAAATTGGAAAATTGAAGACAAAAAACAGTACGTAAAAAGACTGACGAGATACTTGGTATTTCCTCCATGTATGGGATAAATCTTTAACAAGGACACGTCAAATCTAAAAATATCATAACTGGAAAATCAAAGATTTTACTTCCCAACAGTTAACCTACCCTACCACTTCCTACTAACGTACAAATATCCCCGAAATCCCACAAACATCAACAAGGTTGAAATCGAAATTTTCTGCTCATAAAGATACAGTTAATACTCAACCACCTACTCCAAAAACCACCAAAAATAGGTTTTATCTTGAAAGAACCCAAAAACACAGTCAAAGTAGATCTAGACCAAGTGGCTAGCTCCATATACAACCGACATTAGTGACAAAAAAAAAGAAAAAGAAAGAATGTCAACCTACTTCGAATGATATACGACAGACATGACATAATATTAGTAGCAGAATACGCTTTGGACTACTATACCGAAATTGTCTGAAATGGTCATGTAACATTTATCAAGTTAAGAAGTTAAGTGGGCGAATGTACAATGTCTGCAATTTGCCTGGCGTTTAACTTTCCTCCGAGTATGTAGACACAGCGCGAATACAAGTTGCCAACTCTACAATGGACAATTATTATAATATATAAGTCTGATAAATTATCATATAGTGTTAGCTCTTTAATGTCTTGGGAAATATCTAATACAGATACAGATACTTACTGTACTTACAAAATGCATGATGAAAAACACTAACACTTGAGTGCGGAATTTGGATACTCCAAGGTGTTCAATTGTTAATTAGACAGTTAGGCAAGATCTACTTACTCCAGAGTATGTTCAGTCTAAGTAACTAAGTTAGTATCCAACAAGTACCCCACATGTCAGACACAAGCATAAAAACGTCGTTCAAATGACATGAAATAGCAGCCTTGAATTAGATGCAAATGCATGAAAAACTTGATTTTTTTGCCTATGTCTTTTTTAGCAATCCACTGAGCTACTATAGGCATTAGTTCAAGGCAAATGATTATTCTCGGAGAAATCGGAATGACAGTAGATTGCAGTCGACGGGGTGCATAGAAAGCCACGCCCGTCAAAAACAATCACATGAATTTTGAAGGACGTCATGCTCTCAAATAGTCAATAATTTGATAAGCTCAGATTAAATCGGAACTAATTGACTTAGCTGCTTATCCAGATCTATTATAGAAAATAATGAATCAGAATGGTAATCAGTTCCCATCCGACTCTGTGTGACATATAATCGTATCTTCTCAAAAGCAGTTAGCCCACAAAACAAAAAGCAAGATTTTATTACTGTCATGTTCCTAATTCTTCCATAACCCGAACAACTTTGAACGGTTACATAAAACTCGGTCAGTCAGCTATCGAATCCAAAATCAAAGAAGAAATTTAAATATTCATGAATTATACAGCGAATCAAAAACAAAACATTTATGACAGTGACTATCCTCAGAGACACAGCCCAACGAAATGATCAAAACTTCGATGTATCTTCGATGTTAGTAGATACATTTTTATTCATGACCCAGAATGTTGGGTCCATCTCTCGTTTAATAGAATGCCTTGAGAAGTTCATTTTTAAAACGGAAAATTAAGTTAACATCAGAATTATAAAAAAATCCGAAAATTTAAATATTGAGTATCCAGATTTTGCAACATTTTCTGAGTCCGCAATCCGGTTTCTACTATTTATCCACAGATGGGATCAGTTCGCAGAATTTTAGTAAGACACTTCAGAGAGAAAGTAAAAGTTACTCATCTTTGAGGATACACGTACATTAAACAAAAATATGAATCACGCCAAATTGAATTGCAACTTGTCATTGACAGGTTGATAAAAAAAATAGATTCAATAAATTTTGCCTTTATAAGCGTTCATTTCAATAGGATCTGATTCGATTTCACCCTACAAAATGACTGACTGGTCTTTAATCCCCACAGATCCACGTATGATATATGGGATCTCGAATCAGTGGGAGTGGGTGTCATTCCTAAATGAATACTTGCGTGTTCATATCACTTTCCAATTGAAATGCTTCATGTATGATACATGAAATTCATGGCATTCGATTCACACACGATCTGGATACAAATGAATCGCACGCACCTTTTGATTCAAAATTGATTGAAGGTGAAACGACGACACCCACAATTTTTTAAGAGTAATTATAATTTTGAATTGAAAGGTGACGGAAATTAATTTGCCCATTGCAATCAATTTATATAGCCGTTGACATTGATGATGAATTCACTTTGGCCAACGTCCTGTTCAAATAGAGTAATGACAACCTATTGCAGTAAACTGACCGGATCAAAAACAATCGCGTCAACCAGAAGATATAAAAATCCAAATGTCCACCTACTGTCCAATCTGAAAATAAGATTTTTTGGCTTTATATAATACGACGGAAACGAGTTATGTCTCTCAAGATGCTTAGATAATAAAAAAAGTCAATTCGAACAAATACCACGATATCTGTTGTGTAAAATTTGCAGCATAATTTTAATGTTTGCGCGAGAAACCAGGTTCAACCATAAATTACGATTAGCTCAAAGTATGATTTGAAAAATCAAAGCATTTTCAAATTGAATTGAATGGAAAGAAATTAAATAAAGGGAAAAAGGGAATTCGAGAGCAAAAAAAAATATTTGTCTCATGAGGGGCGCGAACCTCGATCGACAGTGGCAACATGACGCGTTTCCAAACTAAGCTAAAGACACATACTAGTCAAGACAACCAAACTTCAAATTTTCACTGAAACGCTAAAATAAAATAAATAGCTGGCGCAACAGTTCAATTTGAACCATGGCCTCGAGATGAGATAACATCATCTCATTTTCTAGATCGTGACTGTTTTTGTGCAGAGTGTGATCAGCAACACGCTCAACCGAGTTATTTACCCCATAAATGGGTACTCATTTAACAGCTGAGTAGGCTCATAGTCCGGCACGTAAATCCCCTTTTTTTTATCGATAACTACCGCAGTCAGTAGGAATCGAACCGGGGCCCAGTGCGTTGAAGGCAAACGTGCTAACCGCTGCGCCATCCGGACTACACTGAAACACTATTCAGCGAAAAGTATGTGTAATCACATACAAAAATCTAAATGTTGCATGAATGCACTATTTCGTAGACCAGCTGTGCAAGACATTGAACTGTCATCGGAGGGGGAGCCGTCATTTTCGTTCGTGCTAGATGTGCAGTTGTTCCCAAAAAGACGGCCCGGTGCATTCGTGGCGTTTGTTTTATTTAACTTACAGGACGGGCAATTTACGCGAGGTAAGATAAAAGTCGATCATTGGTGACTGCTGGCTAAGGTTTCCGCTAAATTTACCCGGGGCTTATTATTCCTTCTTAGTGGTAGTTGACAAAGAGTCAAGCGGGAGAGTGCTGTTTAAGAAGGAGGCGAGCGAGTGGATCAAAGGAAAGTGCAACGGATCCACCAGGTTCAGGGATTGCTGGGAAGCAGATCAACGCGGGAGAAACCGACATCAAACGTGATTGCGTGTGCGGGATGTCCCCGTAATTCTGGCCGCTAACTCGAAATAAAGCGGGGACAAAGGTGTGATTGTAATCGCGCGGCCCTAACCTCAAAGTCCTCGGCAGCGCACTTTTGTGTGCGTTTCTTTTGCGAACGATTACCTCAGCTAGTATAATATTTTCCTTTCGGGCCGTCCTCATCCAGGCAAGTGACTTGGTGGAGTGGTCACTGAAACAGCTGCCCAAGAGCAGGAGCTTGTTGGACAACATTCTTGATACGCTCGGCATTCAACAGCACTCGCTTGGAGTTCGGTATGTTCCGCTGGCGAAGTTCGCCAATGTTTCGAGCGCACACACCGAGTTGGGAAAATCTTGAATTGGTGAAGAATTTCATAGATTGGGCAACGGCGAACAGATCCGTTTTGCAACGCAGGGGCGACCGGTAGAGCAATATGTTGAGGCATCAGTCTCATGTTTGACTCCCGGCGTTTTGGGTTCGAATCCCGTCCACGACGACGTTCGTAGCCATGGATGTGCTGGAGGTGCATGCTGGCAACTGCATTCTCCGAAACAAATTTATGTCGACGAAACGTCAACTGGGCCACATGGAACAGTTGACGCGCCATGCCCCACAAGGGGTTGGGGCGATTGAGTAAATCTTCACAAACTACATAATTCAATCAAATCTGTCACTTGCTGAGGAGATTTCGGCACTGAGGTGTCGGGCTCGGTCTGGACGACCCAGGCCTCAACCTTCGTTCTCATTTGAGACTCGCTCAACAACGACAAAAGTTACACATTGTTGGTTCAAATCACTATCTGGTTGACTACTTATCTCAGCTGCTTTTTGCGCATGACAGTCGTTATACCGTTGTGCGACAGCTGGATTTTTGGATTTTGGAGTCAGGCGGTGTTGAATTTGCGGCGACTGAATCTTTCATCACTAGGCAGTCCTTATGTTCAAACGTGGTACAACCGATGAAGAAACGGTGGAAGTTGCTGAACTCAAATCTTTCACCGTTTTCGCTTCGATCACCAAGACATATCTCCCCATCACGTGCCTAAGACCATTGTTATCAGCACTCACTTTCGTTTTCAAATCTCCCAGAACTACTACAATGTCACTTATGGGTGTTCTGCTTTGGATGGCGTTAAGTTGTTCGTAAATGGAATGTTTCGCCACCGCATTGCCGGGTTCAATTGGAGCGTACCATTGTATAATTGCGATGTTTCTCATGTTGGTCCGGAACGTGGCGGTCATGATTCTGTTATAGACCGGACCCCAGGATAAGAGACAGCTTCGTCCGGCACTGGATAAAAGGAGTCCTAAACTTGCTTCATCACCACTACCGGTAGCTTTACCGGACTAAAACATTACAGTGCTACTCATTAGAGAGATGAATTCTCCACTATTCCACCATCTTATCTCCCTTCCCTAAGATCATTTATACCGCTGAATTTCGCTCTCTAAGTCGGGCGTTCTGGCGACCTTTTGATCCAATGTCCAGGAGAGTACGCAAATTCCAGGAACCAATCTTTGTACTTGAACTATAGACATCCGAGTCATAGTTGATGTTTCGTTATTATACGAGTATAAAAGATTTTAGAAGATGCAAGTTGCTGGCATAAACATCCTGTCTTTTTTAGTCGGCTTCTGCGACATGCCGGGGAAAGCCGTGGCATTATTCTTACGCCCCACACCACTTTAAACGTACCATACACGCAGCGATCGATCGGCCGATCAGTCGCCCGATATCGGCCGATAAATCGGCCTGTGCATGCGCTCACCGTTGACGATTTTTTGACAGTTCCATATAATTTATATCAGCTGATATTTTGTGGCGATCCATCAGCCGATCGATCGGGCGACGGATTGGTCCGTGTATGTTGGGTATTAGCCATACCGAAATCATTTCGGTATGGCTGCGACAAAAATAAAATGAAAAGAACAAATTTTAAAGTATTATAAAGAACTTCCAAACTGTGCAGTTATATACTATATAAGATAAAAAGGGATAATTAGTGGTTAGCAATGTTATCTTAAGGCAAAAAATTTATGAAATCTGATATCCGGGTAATAATTATCCCCCCTGTGGTTAAACACATAATAATTTACTTATCTCTAAATTGCACCAATACATTCATTTCAGCAATTTATTAGTTGAAAGTGAATGAAAAAACCTGGTGAGTAAGAAACGAGTTTCAGCAACTTAGTATAAGATTGTGTTTTTAGCAAAATGACTAATATCTTATAATGGGACAAAATACTATTTTTGTGTTTATTCTATGTAATAGCTTAACACACTCTCAGCATTAACCGGTCTTTGATCCAGGTATCGTATGCGATCTCATCGGATTAAAGTTGAAAGTGAATTGAGTTGAGTGTCAATATTTTTTGCGACAATATGCGCCCTTATCTATTTGTATATGTGTCGAAAATTCGCCCCATTTTCGCAGCCTATCTGTATGTGAACTATTTGAATTCGCTCGTCGCACGTCAGTTGCGTTCAATCATCTTTCAAGAAAAAAAAACTTTAACTGGCGTTTCAAATTTCATTATGACTAATAGTGTGTTGATTATTGCCTAGCCATGGCACTGTATCCACCCATTGAACAATATTTGGGTTCTCTATATTGTTAAAAGGAATCCGTATTAACCTCATAAATAATCTACATTCTTTCCTGCCTGGAAAATTGATTGATGGTTTCCTCATAAAATCGTACGTAGGATTTTATCAGGTAGACAGAGGAATTCTCAGGATGTGATGTATTTTATCGATAACTTCAAAGACATTCTCCGGTGTTGTTGCTGCTTCTTACCCCTTACCATTGTGTAGGAGTGAACCATTCTTTGAGCCTTTGGAAATGATCGTGTCTGATACAAAAACGTTCGAAATTCCATTAAGGATTATATCGGGAGCGGAATACCACCGTGGTCAGTGGGTTACGGGGAATATGTAGCCATTTGGCGTATTAAGAAACCCCGTGGGAGGAGTAGTTCCAAATTGTGTTTATTGTCAGCGTTCCTGAGATCACACTGATTTCGATGAAAATCTTAAGCATCCGTGAGTGTGAGAGAGAGTTGCGGTGTCTGGTCCCGAGTAAGGTCGACTTTTAGAGAGGAAATTGATAAGTAAAAAATATATGGTTCGTTTCCCCTGATCAAGATGTCTAATGGTCGACATGATTCAGGATTAGATATCATAACTGACTCTTTCTTATTCACGGATATACAATATTTTACATATCTGACACACTGGATCGGAAATAATTTCACAAAATACACACAATTAACTTATTCCAAGAACATAACTACCTCTGGTGCACACCTAAATTTTCATCAGATTTAAGTTTTCAGAAACCACGAAAAGGATTAAGAAATTTTTCAACTAAATTTCTGGGAAATTTCAGACCTATAACTGTATTAATTGTGTAAATCCAGTCAAGCACAGAAATTCCGATCAGATCAAAGTGAGAAGTTAATAAACGGGGAAACCGGTTAATCTCATGCAACCAATCGAAGTCAAGTCTAGATTTAACGATTTCTTTTCAAGCATCAAGAACCACACATGTTGTGGTATGAGTTCAAGATAGATACTTGCAACATTTTTTATCTCGCGAAATAAATGGAGTTTTTTAAACGTCGCTTTTATCTAAAAATTCAAGCTAGTGTGCGGTTGAATGTTTAAAAATTGACTGGCTTTTATATTTTGGCTTTTTTTTCTATACTTTTGGGCTTTTGAAGTTATTAATTTATTAAAATCTAGTCGAAGTACCCGGGTCCTTCGTCTAGTTACTATAGTATATGCCCGAATCCCTAGCGGGCACAGCGCGTCAACTATTCCTATGTGGCTTAGTTGACGTTTCGTTAGTATAAACTGTTTCGGAAGATGCATGTTGCTAGCATGTACCTTATGCCCGTTTAGCCGCATACCTGCCACAAGTCGGGAAAGCGCAAACATCCATGGCCACGAGGATGACGACGATGTGGACGGGACTCGAACCCGTAACTGACCTATAGCATGAGACATCAGACTGACGCCTCAACGCACTGAGCTACCGGACGCCGCTCTCTCGACGCAATACGTGTACTTAAACATCTAGATTACTTTTTTTTGTAGATTGTCATTGATAAGTTGATCAAGTTTGGTCGAAATCAGCGCAGGCACATTTTTTCTCGCTTATTTGGACCAATCACTCCGCTGTGGTTACGCTCTTAAAACAGACGAGCAACTGTTTCTCAGACTGGCACTGCTAGCTAACTGCCCCAAAAAAAGAACGAAGTACGTCGGAAATGTTTCGTCGAAAACGAACTAAGTGAGCCTGGAAAAGAAGCAAATCTAGGAGAGGGCATCCTAGAATAATTGGTCTTTTATTTCCTTTACGTCCATTATGTCGTTTACATCATATAACATCCCTTATGCCGACAGCAATGGTGACTCCACCCCAATTCCGAAAAAAACATTTACTAGGTTTGATTTCCGTTTCCCTTCATACCGAAGAAGGTCTTGTTGGCCTGATGTGCAGCACCGTCCCAATACAGAAAGCTACATATCATTGGGCGTTGCTGAAAATAACCCTAAGAAGCTACATACCTAATTTATGAGGCATGTCCAGAAAGTAAGAGTGCTGTTGAGCTCTATCGCAGTAGAAATTTTTCTCTATAGTTGGTAACACTTAGGGTAGTGGGGATTTCTCTGAACACAACCAGCACCGGCGACCCTCGTTAATATCAAAACTCGCCTCGTAGTGTCGGTTCATGTGAAATATGTCAATGAAAAATCCCGCCAAGTGCGAGGTACGCGCTGTCATAAGATCATTCTCGAGGAAGGAAAAACACCGACTGAAATTTTTGCACGGATCAAAACTATTCATGAACCGAACGAACGTGTTTAAGTGGTATCGTGAGTTTAATGAAGGAAGAACGAATATTCATGACGAGCAAAGGAGTGGAAGGCCATCAATTGTGACCGATGAGCTGGTGCAAGAAATTGAGGAAACTGTTCGTGAAGGCCACCAATTGACAGTGGATGAAATATCTACGATGTTTTCACATATCTCGACATCTCTCTTACAAGAAATAATTTTGGAAACACTGAGATTCCGAAAATTGGTCGCAAGATGAGTCCCAAAACAACTGACAGAGCAGCACAAAGCGAATCGGGTCGCTAGCACTCGCGAGTTCCTTCAGTGATTTGAACTAGAAGGTGAGGATTTTATGCGCCCCATTGTGACTGGTGGTAAAACATGGGTGGCTCGTTACACACCTAGACAAAAAGACAGTCCTCACAGTGGCGGTACACTGGTTCCCCATCTGCCAAAAAAACTCAAAAGCTCAATTTCGGACAAAAAAAAATCATGACATCCGTGTTTTGGGACCGAAAAGGGATAATTTTGATCAAAATTTTGGCTCAGGGGGAGACGATTAATGCAGCACGATACTGTGAGACCCTAAAAAAACCAAGAGAGCCATTCAAAAACAAACGGAGGGAAATGTTGACGAAAGGAGTGTGTTTGTCGCACAATCACACCCCTCCTCCCACACATGGTCAACACCACTTGGGGACATTTTTAGCCATCCTGCATACTCCCCTGATTTGGCGCCTCCAGATTTTCATCTTTTCCCCTTGCTGAAGACTCACATGGGTGGAAAACAATTTTGAACCGATGGAAACAATTACCTGTGGATACTATGTAATGAACCGCCTTTAAAGAACCATATTCTGGTAGTGCAGCTGCCATCGGCAGATCGAAGGCAGCACCTGATGAGTAGCGATCTGTCGGTGGTACGAAACCAGAGGTCGAGGGTCCCATTACACCCAGATGCCGATGCGAGCGCGAGGGCTTCTGCGCCGTCCGCCAACCATTCCATCCTTTCTCCCCATTTTTTTGTTATTCCCTATTTTCGCCTCCCATGTTTCTGTTGTTTTCTCCAGAACTATGAATTTTTATTAATATGTAAAGGACAGGACCAACGAGCGGCGAAAACCCCGACCACGTCTCCCAAGCTGAGCGACAGCAAGCATAGGGAGCAGCTTAGCTCATTAAGGAGCCTTTTTATTCGCCACATGGCACGGCTCAATCTTAACGGTCATTATGCTACCTTAGGCTCCACCCCCACGGATATTTTTGGGTGCCCACCAACCCGTCCATTACAACTATTAGAACAGCGGTTCAAGCTTATCAGTAAAAAACGGATCGGATAGGAGGTGTATGCTAGCAACTTCAACATCCGGAATTTAAATGCTACCAAAACGTCGACAAGGCATTGCTATGCTAAAGATGTTGACGCTTTTATGCCCCATGGGGTTAAGGCATTAACATAGATAACTAAACTACCTATTAAGCAACGCGCTCGGTAGCCGTGAAGTCTGGGTCTCCACACTACGGTTCTGCATCTAGAGAAACAAACGTCCAATCCCCGGCGCGCCAATAAAAACAACCTGTGGGTCCTTCAAAAACTCCCAGATCGTTCCGAGCTTGTCAGTTAAAGACGGCTCGGATAGCAGGTGCATGCTTGGAACCGCACCATCCGGAAATATGCTAACGAAGCGTCAGTAAGAGATGTTGACGCACCCATGCCCCTGGAGGCGTCAAGGCAATCAACAACATGCCGGGTGACAATTAGGCCAACAGAAAAAAAAATTATGAATTACGGAGAATGGTCAAATTCGAGGTGAGGGGAGCAGTAAATAATACACCTTTTCCTAAAAAATAATAATAATCACTAATACTGCGAGAGCAGTAATTTACCGCCTCAATCATAAAAATAAGCGCAACATTTTCAAGGTGGTCTACGAAAATGATAAAGAGGGGTACTAGGGGGTTAGGAGGTACTAACGCGCAAATTTAAGACGTGCCGTTTAGCAAAAGGACACGGAAACAGGACAATACATTTCCGCACAGCGCCCATTTGCGTTACGGAATGGGCCGCGTCCGAATGAAAGTAAGAAGGAAGAACATCATTGAACTGACATATGACGAGTTACACAAGCCTTATTTTGACTGGGATGGCCTATAGCTTAAAGAACTAAGCCAAACCAAAGGAAATTCGACTACTGAAATTCTATATTCAGATCGGGAAGAATGTCATCCGTTCTCAAGCTTCTCAAAACTCATATAACCAAAAAATCTAATAACGTAGGACCGCTTAACTTTGAAACCTTCGACGCCCTTCCATTTCCTTACTTTGATTTGATCCGATTATAGAAAATGGGAAAACGTGTTTGTGAGATATAAACTACTCTAATGACACGCTGTTAACGACTGTACTTTTCAAGATTAAATTACAAAGTAGACTTTCGATTTGCTTTTTACTCACCTAATACGATTTATGACCAAAGCGGTAGCAATGGTTTCAAAAATAAATAATCCAATTTGCTATTGTGCACGAAATATATCCAAAATTGCAGTCATACGCACTATTTGATTTTTCACACTTTCGTTGGGAACACTTTTATAACTTTTATTCTAGATTATCCGCACTTCGTCAAAGATATACGAAGTTACCGTTAAAACGAACACTCTACTTCTTATTGCAAATATTTACTATACATCACGAAGCAGCTTTAAAAAATAAGAAATGCATAGAAGATTACTTTTAAATGAAACGTGTTTGCCATAGATAATGTGCTACTATTAACAAAACAAAAGATTTAAGCCAGTAACTCGGCAGACTTTTCCCTAAATTGAATTGCTTTTCAAGAGCGATCGTTTTCAAAAATTGGTGGTATGAACCCAAGATAATTATGTAATTATCTGCAAACGAATGGTTACGTTTATTAGTAACTACATTAAGGTTATGATCATAAACCGCCTTTCTTCAGCAAGTGGAACGTGAGCGCATCATAAAAGTTCTATGGTTTCGTTCGACATCAGACTGAGAAGGGCCATAGAAAGAAAAAGAAGATGATCTGCAGCACACAAGCGAATATCAATCAAGCGGATTTTAAGATGAAATAAAAATATATGACCAATGAAATTTGAGTACGAGTACTATTTTAAATACGGAATTGGTTGCAAAAACAGGCAAAAATTAATTTGTTAAGAAGAAAGCTCAAGTTATTATGGCTGCAAACACGATTTCATCCAGTACAGAAAAAAAAAGACAACAACACTTTTTATAGAATCTCATAAAATCCAGTTTTCATGTATTTTCCATCACGTTTCTCTACTGTTCACGAAAGTTCATTATTCTTTGATATCTTTATTCTCATTTAATTGGCATAAACAGCAAATGCAACTTAATCGCGGAATTGAAAGAAGGTCAGACACTTTTACACGCCACACATATCAGTTAGTTTTATAATTTTTTTCCATTTCACATTGCTTGTCTCGTGTGGAAAGTAACTTTTCGATTTTCACGTGGTTCGATTAGATGTTTTAAAACTTCTCCGCATTCAGATTGCAGGCTGGGAAAATCCTTCGAATCGATTCACAACTATCGAAAAATCCAAACAATATCTTATGCACTAAAGGATTTTTCCTTTGAAATTATGCAAAACTGAACCAATGAAAATTAAAGAAAAACAATAATATCTAATAATTGCACTATTCTGTACCATACTACTCGAAGGCCAAACACTCACTAAAGACTAGCAAAAACCATGGTTAAAACTCGGCGTATTCAGCGGTTAAAGATCTCGAATCGAAAAGTTACCGACTACGGCGAAGAACGGACAGGTAAGAGAGCGTGTGGTACCGCGCTAAGAAACACAGGTACGGGTAGATATAAGATACAAGTTGTCTCTAGGTGCGCAATTTTGTACTTCCGTTGGTTCAGGTTTGGCCGCCGTGTAAACAACTTTTCGGGTCAACTACTCAAGCTAATTGTATAAGGTGGAATGCAGCGCTGGTGGCATTCTTTTTTTGTCGTTTTTTTACTGTTTTCGCGAGATTAGAGTTTAGGAACATATCCGGAAAAAATATGTACGATACGTTTACCAATAAATTTGATATCAAAAATAAAAATAAATTCTTCAGGGCTGAAGATGTCTAGTTATACGAAACGACGGAGAACAAATAAAGATTGGCTGCGTTTTGGCAAACTTGATAGGATCGGACAATTTTCAGTGAATAATAGAGATGTGAAGTATTGTATATCCGTAAGTTGAAGAGAGAGTGTTGCTTATCTGACAAGATTTTAAGAGGGCAAATAGACCCGAAGAAGTCTGATTCATTTCCCCAGCCCATGATTTCTATACAAATACATCTGCCAGCTCCTCTCTAACTTTCGCTCTAGTGTAATTTAATTACTAAGAGAAAGGGATAACGAAAATTGGTTGCTTGTCATTCTGCTCTAGGGATTCGTATGTAGATGCTTCGGCATGAGTCCTGTGCGTCGAATGTATAAATGTATGAGTCGAATGTGCCTCGCTTTCACTTACGGATACACAAGGCTTTGCCATCTCTATTGCTCACCGTCATTTACTTAACCAGTGGTAAAAAATCAGGTTTTCAGAACGCTGACCATTATTATTAAACTGGAAACAGAGTGACCTCATATCACCACCATATACCATCCAGTGAGAAATCGTACCAAGCAAGCATTCTCCATAATAAATTCCCCATTTTAGCGATGCAAGCGATATTTGGTGACATATCCATCCCGATCAAGTTTACTGTCCCGTTAATTTTTTCAGGCTTATACAGGTTAACGCATTGTTATAATTGCGTATTGTAAACATTTCCCACACTAGACTAGAGTATAAAAAACCCACCTAATATCTTAACTTTTCCCTCCACGAACACACACCCAACTGAAGTTATTAGAGAGCGACCGTTGTGCAAGGTATTTACAACAACAAAAACAAAAACGCCTTAGTCGAATGGGCTGGTCGGTTTTGCAAAGAAAATGGGTAGACTAGTAAGTTTCTTAAGTTTTAAGATTCAGGTGTCGTGAACGGCGTGAGAGAGCGTGTGTTGTGTCACCGCAAGAGAGAAGTTGATATCGCTAACCGGTGAAGGCAGGGGTTTATAACAGATTCCCAGTGTCCCATCAGATGCACCTGTACTATTGTACAAAATGCAATGGATTAAATAACCACAGAAAATTAATTTTGTTTAACGAAAGACTGAAGCGAGTAAATTTTTTAATTTAAATAAATAACTGGCGCAACAGTCCAATTTGAACCACGGCCTCGAGATGAGTTAGCATCATCTCATTTTCTAGATCGTGACGGTTTTTGTGCAGAGGTATGTGATCAGCAACACGCTCAACCGAATTATTTACCCCATAATGGGTACTCATTTAACAACTGAGTGGGCTCATAGTCCGACACATAAATCCCCGGAATCGAACCGGGGCCCAGTGCGTTGAAGGCGAACGTGCTATCCATCCATCCGGACTACAAATTTTTTAATTTGCAACAAAAAAAAAACGAAAGTTTTAAGGCCTTATTCAGTGTCAAGTCTAACATTTTCCTTAAAAAATAATCTAAGCTCATGTATACATGTGCACTGTTTCTGAGTATAGGCCAAACTTAAACTTAGCTAAGATTTGAGAGAGTGAGAGATTTTAATTTTAATCTTAATATTTGTATTAGGCGAAATTCACACACACGACACCGCGCTGCACGACTGCTTGAAATTTCAGTCGAGAAACACAGCATCAAATGGGCGGATTCGCACTCATCGCTCAGCATGCGATACGATCGACTATGCTTGGCTATTGTGCGTGGCTGCGTCGGAGCTGAAAATGTAGCTAATCTGAATATCGCCTAAATCTTTCTTGTTGCAAAGTTAGAAAAATATGAAGAAAATTTTGCAAAATTGTAAGACAACATTGGAGCAATTTTTAAATTTTCTCATTTCTGTTGACTGAAGCTTATGATGAGATAATTATGTGGGGCGCTTATCCGAGAGGTCGACCGCGAGAATCGGACTCCATATCATTGAGGACATTAGTTATGTTGACTTTGAAGGCTTCAATCGTCTGCGGCTTATTCAAATACATAGATATGTAATTTGCGAGGCTAAGGTGAAAAGTTATCGGCCTGACAATGAAAGACTGCGATTTTTAGTTACAAAATCCTTCCCAGAAACAAATTTCTTCAAGTTTGAGAACAGATGGAAGTCTGAGGGAGCCAAATTAGGAGAATAAGAGGGATGGTCCAGCAAATCGTACCCCAAATCCCGCAGTTTTCCCATCGCCAACGCACACTTGTGTACAGGTGCGTTGTCCTGGTGAAAGATGATTTTTTCTCCTTCAAGCCAGGCCTCTTCTCGCGAATCTTGGCATCCAGCTAGTCAAGTAGAGTAATATTCGCCTGTTATTGTTCTGTCTTTTTCAAGGTAATCAATTAACAGGATCCCTTTCGCATCCCAAAACACGCTGGCCATGACATTTCCGGCAGACGCGATCGAATTCGCTTTCTTTGGCGCTTAACCATCGGCTTCCACCCACTGCTTCGACAGCTGTTTCGTTTCGGGCGTGTAGTGGTGAACTTATTTTAAGTCAATTCATGGTGACAAATCGCCGCACAAAATCGGTCGGATCTCGATTGAATCGGTGCAAAGATTACTGCGAAAATCATTTGCGGATTTGCTTTTGATCGGCATTCAGCAAATGCGGCACCCATCTTACGCAGAGCTTTCGCATCTCTAGTTCTTTGTGGAACATGTTTCGCACCCTTTCTTCCGATATCCCCACAGCCTCCGCAATATCACTCACTTTCATTCGGCTATCGTCCAACACGATATCATGCACTTTTTCGATGATTTTCGGTGTGGTTGCGTTTTTTTGACAGTCATTCACGTGAGTCGTTTTCGAGGGACGTGCAACCACGTTGACATTCAGCAACCCATTTTTTAACGGTTGACATCGAAGGATCAACTTTTGTTAACTTCGGATGAATTTCCTCCAAAACGAAGATTTTTATGACCGCACGATATTCAAGTTTCTCCATTTTAACGAAAAATACGTAAGACGTCTACTGCAAAAATTCGTGTAAACAAACTACTTGAGGGAAAAAGTTGAATCTTATCATACGAACTAACGACACGTGCTCCCAGGCCGGAAACATAAATTTTTGCTGGTTGTAACGGTATTTCTGTGTTAGGCCGAGAACTTTTCACCTTATCCTCGTAACCTTGCCCCACAAGAAATAGTTTAATGGCGTTAAATCACAAGATCTTGGTGACCAGTTTACATCGCCGAAAAGCGAGATAGGCGTACAATTGAATCTAAAGGAACCGCATTATTCAGACGCAGCTTCATAAGTTTCTTTTCGCTGCCAGATAAGTTACAATAATCCGCGATAGTACTCGTAATTTTCACATTTTAAGAACTTAGTGCGAAAATCGGATGACGAGTCTTAATCTAGGGTGTCCTAAAAAAGCGGGGCCGTCATGTAGCGGTGGCTGACATGAAAATATTGCCTTGCTTTATAGTAAACAAGACTAAATAACGGACAGCACACATTCTTCGAAATGTAGTTTCTACATTTTCGGTGCGAATTACGCAGCGTCTCAGTTCAGCATCAGAGTGTCGATCGCAAAATTTATTGCCTAAGCCATCGAAAGGGGCCGGTAACTTAGCGCGTTGAGGCGTCAGTCTGATGTATGGACGGCTTCGAATCCCACCGATGTATGTGCTGTCTTTCCCCTGTTATGTGGAGCGTAAGACTCAGATATCTTTAAAATATCATTCGGAATCTTATTGTTTATTGGGATCCCAGTAGACAATAAGATTCCGAATGATATTTTAAAGGGATTTTCTACTAGATTTCAAATCATTGCAAATGATATCTTATGATGGCAAAAGATAAAAATTTCGTATTAAATGTCCAATCAGAATGATATGTTATTAGTGGTTAAAATAAGATAAGAGGAATTTATCGTCATGTATTCTTTAAAAAGACATCCAAAAGATATATTTTCAAGGATAATTTGAAGGTCAAATAATAAACTAACAAAATTGTATTCAAATTTTTAATTGGGTATTTGTTTCAACTGGACGCACTCCTCCTTCCTCTCTTAGTCTCATATCCAAATCCTCATTTTTATTATGTAAATAAACCGACTGACATCAGTAGGTTTCGAACTGAGACCCAGTGATTAGTAGGTCAAAATATGATACAAACCGTTGCGCTATCCACACTATATACTATACTACCCTACATGAGTGAAATAATTGCTAATTTATTTTGATCGGATAGTCCTATAAAAATGTATCTTATTTCTATCCTGAAAAAAGATAATTTTTAGAGAATGATACTTTGATACCCCTGCCAGCTCGATTGCTCTCCGACTCCCGTGCATACATCTCCGATTACCACGTATCATACTCAACAACTTCGTACAGCGAAATTATGTTGTCTCAGCCGCTTTAACTATAGTCATGATGAGATTCTTATTGAAATCTCACCTCAATTGGCTTTGGTCGCGCGGAATAAGAAAGCGTCGACCGAACGGAGATACGAGAGTGGACTACACAAAATGCATTTTCTCGAAGACTTCAAAAACCGGTTTGAATACCAAAAATTGCGTGCCACCACCGTCGTCGGGCCGCCTAACGCCGACATAGTCCATCGACCATTCTTGTATAGTAACCATCTATAGGACCATATAAGTAAGCAAAACGGAATAACAGTAGGTGAAAAGGTATCGCGCTAGTAAGTACCACACTTGAACACAGTACGTAGATATACGTATCTATTTACCTACGGTTACATGTTCTATTTAGATGGGCTGTCGATTTATGCACGAATGTCAATAGTAAGCATATAAATAATTCCGATTCAAAGTTATTATACTCAGTGAGGCATAAGAACGTTTAGAATAGATAAATAATAAAATGGAGAACCAATCTAACACCATCTAGCGTATCCGTAAATTTATTCTTGAGGAGGTTTACTCATTCCCAAGAATTGTACAGGTGTTACGGTACGACCCGGTCTTGAAACGACCTGTTAACCAGTAAATTTGTTTGGGCCGCCACATTTGCCACAGTGCGTGCGAATGGTGCGAGAATGACTTTGGTATGGAATTTTTCTGTTAGATTGCAGTCCGAGTTATAACAGGTTGTCATAAACGACAGGTATGCATATGAACATTTGAATAGCGACGAATGGAATGTTGTAAAATTAATTGGAGATATTGCGGGTATCGGTAACAAGGTTACGCCCATGCTGAATGGGCCTGAAAATGATACACTGTTAGCAGATAGTTTCCTCATGGAGAACGTACAGAAGTGTGAAAAGGACTATTAGTGCTCTTTGCTGCTTTGAACGTAATTTATGACGGTTATTTTTTTTTATTATGTTGGTTTATAAATGGGTGATAGTCGACTAAGATCACATTTAGGGTATGGTAAACAGGCTACTTAAATTGTAAAAGATTGTCAATGGCTGCAGTCCTACGACCGGATCAGGATTTTCCCTCCGGTAAAATCTTTACGGACAACTGATAATTTTTTGGATCTGAATACTTTTCAGACCCGGAGGGGAATATTTTCAAATCCAAAAATTGACAGTAGTCTGTACATATTTTACCGGAGGGGAAAGCAAATGGATAAGAAGTCTGTTCCTGCTATGTCTTTCCGCTAGTAACGAAAGCCTATAACGTCTACATTTACGGTTCATTAGTACTGGATAAATACCATGGGGTCGTAGCAGTGGTACATAAACTCTGTTCTATTTTGAGCCGAGCTTATGCTTCCAGTGCTACTGACTGACTACTCTTATAATGTTAAATGAATTCATAACTTTCCCACCAGCTAGATGTCGCAAGCTTAAGTAGTCTTAAAAATTACATAGTCAATTTTCATTAAAACAGCGCGTTTCCATAACGAGATCTTTATTTTTCCTTTTCGAATACAATTGTTTCGAGAGACACTTGCTCTCTTCCTCAGTTCGTGGTGCTGACTACTCAACGATGGCTAAACTACATCCTTAAATACTAATACTATTATGATCCTACCTTACACAACTTTTTAAAAACTAATTAAGAGCAATAAATCCTTACACGACCTTACATCACTAATTAGGGCTGTATCCTAATACATTTTATCTAATTTACCTAACCTAACATTTCATATTTTTTATTTTGGGAAATTTCCTTTAGGTTTTCCCTGATTAACGACCTTTAATAATTTAGATGGGCAATTTCCATCATCGTGGTTCAACAAACGTCTTTTCGGTATCCTACTGATCTCGAGACTTTCCGCTGCGTCGAGTTTGTAGGGTTGTCGGACTGCTCGTAATATTTCGACGTCGTCAAAAACGATCGAGTGTCCCGATTCGACCAAATGCCTCGCAACCATAGACTTAACATGTCGTATGGGATTCTTTCGTCCTAGTTCCGCGTCTTTCTTGTGCTCCTCGAATCTCGTAGTGATTAGGCGTCGGGTTTGTCCTATGTATACCATCTCACAGTCCTTACAATTGATCTTGTAGATTCCGCTTCTCTCTGTTTTTCTCAGGTGGTCCTTCGCACTACCTAGACGTGCTTTAAGCTGGTGCATTCTGCTGGTTCCTACTGCTTTGCCAACACCTGCCTGATACGACCGAACATCGGTGAGAAAGTTATCCCTGCTCTGCGCTCTTTTGTAGCGTCTACCTGTGAACCAAGTGTAGACAGACTTGCTCGATCGCTCTGGGTTCGCTTCTTCCGGATCAGGTTGTCAATGAGCTTAGGGCTATATCCGTTGATACTCGCAGTTTCTTTAATGTAGTCGAGTTCGACTTGGTATCGGGCGGCGTTCAGCGGTGTACTTACTAGTCTGTGCACCATACTATGGTACGCTGCCACCTTATGTTGCCATGTGTGTTGTGAGGTGCTCACGATGGTGCGTTGCGTGCTCGTCGGTTTCCGGTATATGTCGAATTGTATTTTATCGTCTTCTCGCATGATCTTCAGGTCCAGAAAAGGCAAAACGTTATTCTCCTCGACTTCCATGGTGAAGTTGATGTTCTTGTGGATTTTGTTGATGTCCTCTAATAGGCTGCTCGCCTGGTTCCTAGGTGCGATCGTGATAATGTCATCGACGTATCTAGCCCAAAATCGTGGCATTAGCCCTCGTTTCGCTAATTCTTCCTCGATCGACGCCATGAATATCTCGCTCAATAGGGGTGACAAAGGGTTCCCCATTGCTGTGCCTGCTGTTGTTTTGAAAAAATGCTCTCTGAAGGTGAAATATGTTTCACTCATACAGAGGGCCGCTAGCTTGGTGTATTGCCTCGTCTTTAGTCGCCATTCCGGTGTAGTGTCGTCGAACTTCGTCAACCATTCCTCGAATTTAAGCAATGCTTCCTTCACTGGAATACTCGGAAAAAGAGCTTGGACGTCGAAAGATATGATCACCTCGTCCTCACTGATGGATTCCACACTTTTTAAGCGCTCGATGAGGTCCCCTGAATTTTTTATAGCGTATGGGCTATAAAAACTACCCAGCTTCTGACACTCCTTTATGAGCCACTTAGCTATGTTGAAGGTCGGGGAGTTAGTATCCGCTATAATTTCCCGTACCTCGTTGCCGGGTTTGTGTATCTTCGGCTGAACTCTTATACGAGGTAGAGATGGATTCGGCATACGTAATGCCGCAAAATTCTGTACCACTACCGTGCATTCTTTTAACGTTTTCTCCACTCGTTTTACAGAATTCGGTAGCGGATCTGCTCGGAGCTGAAAGAAGTTCCCCGTTTGGAGCTTAGCGTAGACCAACTCGTCGTATTTCGTCTTGTCCATAATGACGATTGTGTTTCCCTTATCTGCCTTCAAGTAATAAACGTCTTTCTTCCTCAGGGACGAAATTACGGCTGCTTCTCCACTATGTCTGCTCTCACTGTGGTTCCCTTGGAAGGAACGGACTATCGTCGCGACTTCTCGTCTAGCATCCTCCTTGTCATCTGTGGGGAGGTGGCGGATGGCTCCTTCTACATCGATAATTGTGTCGTCCATGGGTAATTTGCTTCTGGCCGCGTAGTTGAATCCTTTATTGAGCAGCTCTAATTCATCTTTGGAAAAAACCACGCTTGATTTGTTGACAACGAAATTCTCGACCAAGTGCACCTGTGTTTTCTCGACTTCACTCGTGGAACGCAAATGCCGCAGTTTCTTCTCCAAGTTATCCCTCTTCTTGTTCTTCTCGCAGTCGTACGCCGTTTGTATTTTATGGAAGGTGCTATAGATAGGTTGACCTTCAATGGCTAGCATATCAGCCAACAACAGATGATTGCTATACGTCCTTAGGGTGATCGCATCCAAGTGTGTATAATGATTTTTGATGCTTTCCTTGATCATGGAGGTTTCGACCTGTTTTTTGTAATTCGCCGCTCTTTTCATTCCTGACTTGATATAAACTTTATGAGACTTAGGCACTACGTTGTACTTAAGACACTTCTTAAGGAATTTGATATCTTCACTTATATGTGCCATCTTTTTCTTGAGTTTGAGTAGCCTGTTGTTGTTGTTGTATGGTCGACACCATATTATCATCTAGATTCTAGATTGTTACACAAATAAAGACAATGTCCTCCTTCCATACAGACGACCAGTTATACAATACAATTGAATATTTGCCCAGTTCCTAATAGACAACGATGTTCCAAATTGATTTGTGCAATATATTCAATTCACGTTTCAAATTGAACGGTTTTATCTTCAAGTATGGAACCAATTTCTACCCGTTGTTGACTTTAGACACACAGTTTAAGATGAGAGCATACCCAACACAAACGATAAAAACGTAATGCTTACTTGTTACTCAAAAAAATTCGATGACGGAAGATGTTTTCGGTTGGAGAGGACTTACGCATATTTGAATTGAACAAAATAAAATAAATAATTTATTCGTAGCTGTGTGTAGAATTTTGGAATTACCAACACAATATTCAAATTTAAAATTTGATGCATTTACTCGTACCGGAGTGATGATATAAAAGGAAATCAGGTTTGTCGCTTAAATCTTTCGCTTTTTTTTATTTGTTTGTCATGCTTGTGGTGTGAGGTAAGAGCAGATTTTCAGGTATATTCACTGCTTTTTTTTGTATTTTGTACAATATTCAAAGAAATGTGAGAAGTAAAATGTCAATTCAAATGACGAATAGTATTCGAGTACAACGGCTCGCCTAAAGTTTCGAATGGAAGTCAAAGGTTTCTGGTGCGCTTTATCAACTTCAAAACTTCTTTCCTTGAGTTTCTTCCCAAAGTAATGATCAGATCGAATTGATGATTATGAAGTTTTTTTCTGAAAGGGTGTAATGAACCATATTCTGATCGTGCTACTTCCACCGACAGATCTGTCGAGGGTCCCATTACACCCGGACCCCAAAGAGACCGCGAAGGCATCTGAGCTGTCCGCCAACCATTCCATACATATCGTCCTATGTTTCTGTTGTCTATCCCAGACTTGTGCATTCCTTTCAATATGTACGGACAGGGGCAACGAGCGGCGAAAACCCCGCCCACGTCTCCCGAGCTGAGCTACAGCCAGCACGCTGCTTAGCTCGTTGAAGGGCCTATTTCTTCGCCAGACAGAACTGCCCGACCCTCATGGTCATATGGCAACCTTAGGCTCCGTCCCTGAGGGCATCCTTGGATGCAAGGGTTTTTGAAATAATGTCTTTTCTTGCTTATTCGAGAGTTGTGTGTCTTTTGATTGTTGACATGATGTTAATGTCATCTGCAAACCCCACTATTTGGACAGCTGACATTAACAGTGCCTTTGACTGGTAACATTTGTATTACATATTCAAGGAAAAGGTTGAAGAGCTTGGAGGCCACTCCATCACCCTGCTTCAGTCCGATTCGTGTTTCAAACGATTCGGTCAAGTTGTATGTCGTATGCCTGTCTGACGCATCCACAAAAAGGGAGATAAATTGCGGTGTGAGAACTACAAAGGCAGCTCACTAGTCTGCACGTCCTACAATATGGCGAATATCATGGCGGTTTCAAACCTGACCGATCTACCATCAGCGTCTCACGGTCAAGCAAATCCTGGAAAAGTGCTGGGAATACAATGTTGACATGTTCCAAATCTTTGTTGATTTTAAACAAGCATACGACAGTATCGTGTAACGGACGGTTTGGTGGGCATCCGAAGATGCCCGTGGGGACGGAGCCTAAGGTTGCATGGTGACCATAAAGGTCGGGCAGTGCCATCAGGCGTTGAAATAGGCCCCTCAACGAGCTAAGCAGCGGCTTAAGCTTGCTGTAGCTCAGTTCGGGAGATGTGGTGGGGGTTTTCGCTGCTCGTTTCCCCTATCCTTTAAGTATTAACAACAATTCATGGGCCAGGGGAGAACAACACAAACAGGGCAAGAAAAAATGGGAAATAATAAAAACAAATTGAGCGATAAGTTTGAAATGGTCGGCATACGCCTCCGAAGCCCTCGCACTTGCGTCGGAGTCCGGGTATAATGGACCCTAGGCCTCTGGTTTCGTATCACCGACGGATCATTACTCGTAAAATGCTGCCTTTGATCTGCCGGTGAAAGCAGCACAACCAGACCAGAACATAGTTCATTACAATCGATCGTGGAACTCTGTACAACATCATGCTGCAATTTGGTGTACTAGTAAAATTAGTACCATTAACAAAGATGACGAACTTCGACTCACAGAGTCCAAAACAGGCTGACTGATTTCTTTGAAACACGTCCTCGACTGAAGAAAGGCGATGGACTGGCTCCGACGCTCTTCAACCTGGCACTTGAAGGACCGCAGCGGAACACAGCTCTTCGAGTCGACTCAGTTGATAGCGTGCGCTGACGACATCAACATCATATCCCGAAACCCGCCAGGCGCAGAAAAACTTCAAAATATCTTAACACTGCTGCAAAATACGCATTAACCAGGACAAAACAAAAGTAATGATGAGAACAAGGACGCCAGAACAACCGAACATCAACATCGGGGACCTCAGCATCGAATTCGTAGACGACTTCATATACCTGGGTAGTAGTCTGTCAAAGGATACCAATGAAAGTGACGAAATCAATCGACGGGTACAGCTAGTAAATAAGACTTTCTTCTCGGTCCTCCTAATAATGAAATCGAAGCATGTGCACAGAAATACTTATAAAACCATCATACCTGTGCTATGCTATGGTTGCGAAACGTGGACCGTTACTTAAGCCTCCAAAAACATGATAAACGCATTTGAACGCAAGGTCATGCGACGAATTTTCGGAGCAGTTTGCGATCGAAATGGATTGCGCATCCGGTACAACCATGAGCTATGAGAACTTTACGATGAGCTGGAAGTTTCGAGAATCGTCAAACTACAACGTCTACAATGGGCGGGATATGTAAAACGAATGGACGATGAACGCATGTGTAAGAAAATATTCAATGGACGACGCGTCGTCGGAGCAATGCTGCGGGGAAGACCGAGAGCTCGTTGGAAAGACTCAGTAGTTGAAGACACCGAAAAACTGCTGGGCGTCCAAAACTGGAGGACGCGGTCACTTCACCGAGATAATTGGAGGACGATGATCCACGCGATCAGGTCCCGAAATTGGGCTGTTGCGCCACAATGATGATGATGAGTAAAAAAAAAGTTAACATCACAATTCTCTAATTAGATATATAGTATATTACAGTGAGTATTACTTTTTTTCCTTGGAATGCCTTAAGAAAAATACCGATAATTGAGATTTTTATCGCTCTTCTTATTATTACACCTTACCTCAAACCAATGACTGAATGATACTAGTACTACTAAGCAACATCTTGATTACAGATGGAAAATGTTAGCTTTTCGCTTGATATAAAATTATTAATTGTTTATTTCAACAGATATTCCCAACAATAAACTTAAAACATAGATAACAATAATAATTCATAATTCACAAAATATGATAGCCAGCAATCACAGTATCTTCTGCACGAATAGTGGTTTAATACCTGTATCTATTAGTGCTATGTAGTGCCGAATACACTATCTATTACTGGGACTATCATCGTGAAAAAAAAGGAATAAGATAGAAAAGAAAACAACGAATATCCGAAGCCAAATTCAACTTAGACTGATAGCCATGCGTAGCCATAGTGTCTTACTTTTTTTTTACTTTCCATAATGGTAAAATATTTGCACTAGAGCATTGAAGTGATCCGATAAATACCCGCCTCGTACGTACTTAACTATCGAACTTACTTAGAATAATTAGATAACCGTAAGTAATGACCGGATTCCTCTATATGAAACATAATACTCTCCTACTTCGAAGTAAAGAACAGCAGAAGTTATTTGTTTAGATTCAGTTGTTTCATTATTATTTTTTAGTTTAGATGATTTTTGTGTGTGTGCGTTCCTTTGAGGATGTGTACATGAAATCGACCGTCCATACCAACAAAGTTCCCAATACATCAAGCTTAATACTCGTAAAGATAGTATACGGTACAAAATCCGAGGCAATTACAGTGCCACCCCGTATACCAACAAACAGTTGATTAGGAGGTAATTTAGCCAAATGTACAAAAAAATACCGCACTATTTTATTTCATTTATCGCAGCTTAGTTAAAAGATTTTTTATACCCTTCACGGATGTGGTAGGGTATATTAACTTTGTCATGAAGTTTGCAACGCACAGAAAGACGCATCTCCGACCATATAAACTATTTACATATATTCTTGGTCGGTATGACGAGACGAATCGATTAAGCTTTGTCCGTCTGTCTGTCTGGTTCTATGTAAACTAGTCCCTCAGTTTTAAAGCTATCGAGCTGAAATTTTGTACAAAGCCTTCTTTTTATTGCACACTGTAAATATGTCGGAACCAATGAAATCGGACCTGCCATAGGAACGACCGGATCAAAAATTCG
This sequence comes from Chloromyia formosa, assembly GCA_964017055.1. Classification (NCBI taxonomy): domain Eukaryota; kingdom Metazoa; phylum Arthropoda; class Insecta; order Diptera; family Stratiomyidae; genus Chloromyia; species Chloromyia formosa. Next base: position 21,538,175 of record OZ024816.1, on the reverse strand, counting down.
TTTTTGTGAGAAAAACTTTTTTATCTCTAAAGGTATCTTTTTCAAATTTCACAGTAATCAATAGTATCTTTAGGCAAATCACATTCCCGAAATTGGTTCAAATGGGACTAGTCTATCACATACTCGTAGCTGTCATAGGAACGACCACTCCATAAGCAAGTTTTTGTTAATATAGAAAAACTTTTTTATTTCTAAAGATATCTTTACATATTATTTAATCATCATCATCATCATCGTGGCGCGACAGCCCGACGTCGGGCCTTGGCCGCCTGGATCATTGTCCTCCAATTATCTCGGTCACGTGACCGCGTCCTCCAATTTTGGGAGCCCAGCAGCTGCGCGGCGTCCACACCTACTGAGCTCTCCCAACGAGATCTCGGTCGTCCTCGCAGTCTCGCTCCGTCGACTCGTTCTGCATTCATTACTCTCTTAGGCATGCGATCATCGTCCATTCTTTGTACATGCCCTGCCCATTGAAGTCGTTGTAGTTTGACGATTTTCGAGACTTGCAGCTCATCGTACATTTCATACAACTCATGGTTGTACCGGATGCGCCAACCATCTCGATCGCAAACAGCCCCGAAAATTCGCCGTAGAACCTTACGTTCGAAAGTGTCTAGCATGTTTTCGGAGGCTTGAGTTAGGGTCCATGCTTCGCAGCCATAGCATAGCACTGGTCGTATAATGGTTTTGTACACGCGGAGCTTCGTGTTTCTGTGCACATGTTTCGATTTCATTATGGGGAGAACCGAGAAAAAAGTCTTATTAGCTAACTGTATCCGTCGCTTGATTTCGTCAGTTTCGTTGGCGTCCCTTGACAGGTTGCAACCCAGGTAGATGAAGTTGTTCACGAACTCAATGTTGAGGTCCCCCACGTTGATGCTCGGTTGTGCGGGTGTCCTTGTCACCGATTGCATCATTATTTTAGTTTTACCCTCGTTAATACGTAATCCAACTTCCTTTGCAGCGGTATCGAGCGTATGCAGAAGTTCTTCTGCGTCAGCCAATCTTCGGGACATGATGTTGATGTCGTCGGCGTACGCTGCTAATTGTGTCGACTTGATGAGTAGCGTCTTGCTGTTGTCCATATTCATGGCCCGAATAACGTATTCCAGTGCTAGGTTGAAGAGCGTCGGTGCCAGTCCATCGCCCTGTTTCAAACCAGTGCGTGTTTCAAATAGATCAGTAAGTCTATTCTGGATCCTGACTTGTGAGACGGAGTTGGTCATCGTCATCTTTGTCAGTCGCACTAATTTTGCTGGTATACCAAATTGTAGCATGATGTTGTACAGTACTCCACGATCGATACTGTCGTATGCCTGCTTGAAGTCGACAAAGATTTGGTATACGTTTACGTTGTATTCCCAGCACCTCTGGAGTATCAGTTTGACTGAGAAGAGCTGATCGGTTGTGGAGCGACCAGGTCTGAAACCGCTTTGATATTCGCCAATGACTCGTTCTGCGTACGGTTTTATTCTATTTTCCAGAATTTTCGTCAAAATTTTATAGGACGTACAAACTAGTGAGATGCCCCTGTAATTCTCACACCGCAATTTATCTCCCTTTTTATGGATTGGACAGATGATGCTTCTGCGCCAATCGTCTGGGATCTCCTCGTTCTCCCATACTCGCAGGAGCAATTGATGTATGGCATCAACTAGACTCGTTCCACCGAATCTTAGCAGTTCAGCTGGGATCTCGTCAGCGCCCGGCGCTTTATTTCGTTTTAGTGACCGCAACGCGAGATCAACTTCCTCTACTGTCGGGGGTTGAATGGGTGGGCCTAGATCAACAATATCATCGAGAGCTTCCTGTGTGGGGATGTTAGATGGTCGGTTTAGAAGCTCTTCAAAATAAGAGGCCCATCGTTTGTTAATACCATCGGTGTCGCTGATGATGTTTCCATCCTTGTCCTTACAAAGGCTAGTCCTGGGTTGGTAGCCGTTCTTAATTGTATTTACTAGTTTGTACGCTTGTCTGGTGTTCCTATTAGCTAAGTTTTCGTTTATGTTCAGCAACTGCTCGTCAAAGTATTTACGTTTCTTACGTCTAATTATTCTATTCGATATTCGCCGTAGCTCGTCATATTTTTCTCTTCTGGCTCTGGTTCCTCGTTGAATCCATTGTCTGTAGGCCTCGTTTTTCGCGTCAAGTGAATTTTTGCATTCTTCGTCGAACCAGTCATTTCGCGCTCGCCGGGCTTTATATCCCACGACCTTCTCTGCGACATCCTTGATGGTACCCTTGAGTTCTTCCCAGAACCCATGGACGCCTGTGTTGCTGATGTTGTGTAGCATAGGTGATAGTTTTTCCTCAAGGGCGGTAGTATACGCCACCGCTGTAGCATCACTCAAGAGCTTATCAACCGCAAAGATTTTGGGAGGGCTGATTCTTGACTGGTGCACTGAGGAAATTCTACATCTGTAGGTCGTCTTCACCAAGTGATGATCTGAGTCGCAGTTTGCTCCTCGATAGGAGCGGACATCCATGACACTAGACGCCCATCTCCTGCAAATGAGGACGTGGTCAATTTGGTTGACGGTATGTGCGTCTGGAGACTTCCAGGTCTGCTTGTGAATGCGTCGATGCGGGAAACACGTAGAGCTTACGACTAGATTCCTGCTGCAGGCGAAGTCGATAAGTCGCTGGCCGTTATCGTTACATTCTTCATGGAGGCTGTGGCCTCCAGAGGTCCCCCGATGCCAACTTTCATTCCCGACTTTCGCGTTAAAGTCTTCCAGCAGCAATTTGACGTCGTTTGTTGGAAGTGAGTCGAAGAGAGTTTCAAGGCGGGCGTAGAACTCGTCTTTTACTGCGTCTTCTTTAACTTCAGTGGGGGCATGCACATTGATGAGCCAGAGATTGAAGAATCGAGTCTTGATGCGAATCGCACACAGCCGTTCATTTATGGGTTTGAAGTCAGTAATATGCGGTTTGAGGTGATTGTCCACTATAAATGCTACTCCAAACTCCTTGCGGCCCGATGGTTTGCCACTTGTAAAAATTGTGTACGATTTCTTGTCATTAATCTCGCTGCCAAGCCAATTTGTTTCCTGGACTGCAGCAATGCTCAGTTTGTACTTTTCGACCTGTTGAAGGAGGGCCTTCTCGGCCCCCGGTTTGTTCAGGGAGCGTACATTCCAGGATCCGAAAGAATAATCCTTTATTCGTTTGCGTGGTCGTCGTTGTTGATCCGTCCAATCCGAGGCTTTTGTTCCAGGTTTCTTGACATGGAGTGGTTTTTACAAGGACGAGTTGTCAGCATACTGACTGCCAAACCACGTTCCTAAATTTGGTTGAAATCGGCCTACTATTTCATATACCTCTCATAGGAACAGTGAAATCGGAACAAGTTTTACTACTAATTTCAAAGTGGCAAATGCACCAAAAGTCACAACGAAGGTATGATACCCGCAAAGCGTGAAGGGTATCATACCTTCGGCAAGCTAGCCGAAAGCTAGCTTGTTTTTTAATGTCTTTATGGATTTTTTTCCCTTACGTGCTTCGTCGAATGGAATTTAAAGATCGACATTTAGTATCGAACCGAACTGTTTTGTGGTTTAGCCAAACTAGTGACGTGGTTTGGTCGAACCAAAAAATGTTTCGGTTCGAAAGTGAATGTTTATCTTAACGAATAAGAAAATTGGTGGATAATGCGCATAACAACGATCTTTAAATTGATAATAATGACTTGACGAAATTAAAAACTGTTCACATTTGATTGACGTTTGAACTCCGATTGTCGAAATCTAAAACTCCAATATTACAGACATTTACAAATTTCAATGACATGTATTGCCTTATAGAAGGTGTTATAGAAGGCATTATATGTGCTAATGCATTGGTTCTCAAAGTTTGGGTCGGCTATTTCCGGGGGGTCGTGAAGACGTTTTCAAAAATTCAAAACGAAAAATTCGAAAAATAGTTTTATGGATTATAATAAAAAAAAAGACACCTGGCGCAGTGAAGCTTGAAGAACTAATTTTTGATATGGGCTAATTCGGGATCATTTATGAGTTTATGTACAATATAATTAAGATATGGGTGGGATATTTAACTGCAGTTGTTAGTACCAAGTTTTTCTGATGATGAAACTTTTTAACTGTTCGATCGAATTTACTATATGAATTAATCTCCGGTTTCATTTTAAGCTTGATCAACTAAATGCCTTTCGTGTAGGTAAATTTTTGCTTATTACTTTTTGCTGTTATATTACTGTAACCTTTCGACTGTACCGTGGATTTTCCTGAAACTCCACCGGAAGCTATTCCTCACTAGCTTTCACCAATTGGACAATTTTCGCTCAACTAGCTTTTCCCGTTATAAATTAATTGTGTTCTCAAAATTTTGCTGTTATATAGCGGTAACTCTGGAACTGACTCATTGATATTGCTGAAATTAAGTAGGAGCCCTTTCCTGACGATCGCCCACCAATTAGAAAAGTTTCACTCAGCTAGCTCTTTGCGTTAAAGAGTTATTTTGCTTAGAAAATATTGTCGAACCGAGGGGGTCGCATGCAATATTTTGTACTCTCTCAAGGGTTTCGCGACACGGCGAAAAAAATAAAAACCCCTGTGGTAATACAATACTTACTACACTACTGCCCGATATGCTTATTTTCCAATTACAATCGTCTGATTGTAATAAACTTTCTTCAAGTGTAATTACCTTCTTTTTAACTATTTGAGGTATCTTCGACCGCAAATTGGAATATGAGCTCTTCATTTAAATAGCACTTTGGTGCGACCCGTTATGTTGTGTTATGTTACCTTCCATACACCTGCCGTCCCATAATAATAATTTAATGAAATTTTGTGAAGAATTTGGCATCGTGTAATGACAATTTTCCGTACACGTATCAACAATAGTAGGACATGTACGAATAGCGCATGAATTCGTCATTTGTTTACAATTTATACATACTCGTATAGGTAGGTGCATTAAGGCGGCATTATTTTGCATTAATTAAAAGGTCATAGTCGCACTAGGTTCTAATGTGCCCTACGTAACTGGCCCGGTCATTATTACACCATCAAATTGGGTTGGACGGAACTGATGACCCATTTATGATGCGGAAGCGTAGCACAATTGCGTACTGACTTCATAATCTCCCGAGGTAATGTATGGGGTAATGACCACTTCATTGCGTTCTTAGGGAATGTTCGGATCGAAGCAAATTTCTTAATTTGCGCGAGTGTACTGTTAGGTACAAGGCAATTTAAAAGTTGAAATAATGAAGACATTGTAATTGAGAATAGAGTAGGTAAAAGAGTCCCATTAGTTTTCTAGTTTCGAATGTTATCGAGAAAACGAATATGTACTATACATGGTGTCCGGAAATGTGATTCGCCAAACTATTTCCAGCAAAAAATATTAAGGAACATTTTTTGGAATTCTTAATCCTTTAGATGCTACATGCATTTTAATTTTTTGTAAAAATCGCAAATCTAACATTACTAAAAACACAATATATAGAAAACTACGCTAGCAAGAACACTCAAATGAAAAGTTAATTAAGTTAATTTATTTGTCAGGAATCAGACAAACGGTTTAATTGTTATTAATTTGTAAAGTCAACATTTTTGTTTTGCTCCGATTTTTTCTTCATCACTTTGAATTTTCCCATGTTTTGAATTTCGCAACGTTAGTGTTAATCGAGTTTGGAGATAACTCCGCTTTCACGGCATATAAAGATTGTGACGTACCAACATCAGCCCAGAGCAATTTGGTGGCACGGTGGTACTGGCAAGGTAACTTATAAAGTTTTTAAACTGTTTTTATTATTATTATTTTATTAACTTTGCCATAGGGGGTAAAATGCCTTTTCCATAGTCCTCCTCGTGGGCTCCCCCTGGTAACGGCAGTACGTCAAACCACTGACGACCAAGTCTTAGCGATAAGACAGTTTGAATAAAGGCAGATAGCTGTAGCCTGAATGGCTGACCAACAGCTAAGCGTCTCAGGTTTAGTAGGATGGAATGATCCGTGTAGTTGGACCTGCAACATAGTTGTGCATGCATGCTTATTAAACTATCTGAAGCAGCTATTTCTGAGGCCGCCAAACGATGTGCTGACAACTCGTCCTTGTAAAAATCACTCCACGTGAAGAAACCTGGAACAAAAGCCTCGTATTGGACGGATCAATAACGACGACCACGCAAACGACTAACGGATTATTCTTTCGGATCCTGGATTGTACGCTCCCTTAATAACCTGAGGGCCGATAAGGCCCTCCTTCAACAGGTCGAAAAGTACAAACTGAGCATTACTGCATTCCAGGAAACAAATTGGCTTGGCAGCGCGATCAATGACAAGATATCGCACACAATTTTTAGAAGCGGATTTTAAGGAGTTTGCAGTAGCATTTATAGTGAACAATCACCTCAAGGCGCACATTACTGACTTCAAACCCATAAATGAACGGTTGTGTGCGATTCGACTCGATTCTTCAATCTTTGGCTCATCAATGTGCACGCCCCACTGAAGTTGAAGAAGCCGCAATAAAAGACGAGTTCACCGCCCGCCTTGAGACTCTCTTCGACTCACTTCCAACAAACGACGTCAAACTCTGCTGCTGGCAGACTTTAACGCGAAAGTCGGAAATGAAAGTTGGCACCGGAGGACCACTCGAGGTCACAGTCTCCATGAAAATGTAACGACAACGAGTTGTCGACTTCACCTGCAGCAGGAATTTGGTCATAAGATCTACGTGTTTCCCACATCGACGCATTCACAAGCAGACCCAACAATCTCCAGACGCACATACTATACCCGCAATCAAATTGATCACGTCCTTATTTGTAAGAGATGGGCGTCTAGTGTAATACTAGAGATGTCCGCTCCTACCGAGGAGCAAACTGCGACTTAGACCTGATTCCCTCTAAGAATGAGTGCGTTCAGAAGGTGGCAAAAGAGCAGAAACCGCTCGCGAGCAGCTCCGCAACTGCTCGCGAGCGGCTCCGGAGCTGCTCGGTTTGGAGTCTGCACCTGCTGAACGCTACTTCACCAGCTGACAAATCGACCAGCTGAAAGCTGACGATGACAATTTTAGACGTCAAGTGCCGAAAAGTGGAAAATACATGAATCCCACGCTGTCCATTACAAAAATCACGAACAACGAGAAAACAAATTCAAAACCACCCGAAAACCAAAGAACTAGAAGCCGAAAACGGCGAAAACACAACAACCAATTTGATAACTGTCAAAACTCGGAAACTCGCAACATGAGCGTGAGGTTGAAAAAGAAGAAGAAGAACCTGAGCACTGAGCACTGATCAGTGAGCAGAAATATTTCCTGCTCGGTGAAATTTGATAATGCTCACCCGAGCAGAAGTTGCTCAGTCACTTCTGAACCCGCTCGTTCTGAACATGTTCGCTGAGCGGAAGTTGCTCAGTTCCTTCTGAACGCACACAATGATTGGCCCGTAAACGCTTTTCAGTATTCAGATGCTATTACCATTTTTACTAATGGTTCTAAGACTGACGAAGGAGTGGGGGCTGGCGTATATTCGGAAGAGTTGGATATTAGCTTGTCGTTCCGTCTCCCGTACTTTGGTAGATAGGTTGGTTTTCAGGCGGAAGTTACAGCAATATCTGAAGCTCTAGCCTGGTTGTCGCAAAATGTTATATCTGGAAGCGACATTACGAGGGCTCTTTTTTAAGTTTTGCATACAGGAACATCGACTATTTATCGTTGGTATGCAGAATTCAAACGTGGACGGGTGAGTCTTAGCAACGATCTGAGGGCAGGTGCACTAAAAACGGCCGTCACCCAAGAAAACGTCAATGCTGTGCGCAAGTTCATCACGGAAGATTGACATGTGACATATCGCGAGATTGAGGCATCATTGGCTGCGTTCCTGCGAACGAATCAGGTTTTGACATTTCTCGAAGTCTCCTTCATATGCTTTCCCCTCCGGTAAATTTAGTACAGACAACTGTCACTTTTGGATCTGACAATTCCCCCTCTGGATCTGAATATTTTTCCGGTCAATTTCTAAAATCAGAAATTTTGACAGTTCTCAGATGTCACCGGCGCCTCGGTCACCAAAGTAACATAGCCAGTCATCCGTTAGCCAGCGTGCAGGACGTGTTGCGAAGTGTTTAGTGGTAGTTTGCTGCGTCTTTAGCCTACAAACCTGCTCCTTGAATAGGAAGTCGTCGTATCGGGGAACTATTTGTTCGAAATAATTTGCATTTCTGGGTCGGTTTTCGCGCTCAATCCCGTCCAACAAACTCTAATCATTTGTCATGTTGTTATCCATGACAACGCGCACTATATTTAGTATGCTTTGCACACTATTTACAATTTGGATATCACCGAAATCATCCAATAACTCCGCAATAATTAAATTTTCCATTTTGAAACTAAAAACTTGACAGATCTTTTTTGACAAGACGGCCGTGTATGCCGTCTGTGGGAATATTTCTCAGATCCAAAAATTGACAGTTGTCTGTACTAAATTTACTGGAGGGGGAAGCACATAAAGGAGAAAACAGAAAAGTCAGATCCATATCAGAAGGCTCCCAGGACCGCGCCCATTGGTGATTTCAAAGATCCCAATTCAACAAATTTTGCATAAAGAATTGTGTGTACGAAAAAATTGTTTCCCGTTGGATACTGTATCTATTGATCGAATAACAGAAAGCAGCTCGGGTCAATTGGTATCAAAAGACACTAGACCGCTTCAACACAGGAAACTCTAACAACGTGTACAGTATCGTCAGTGGTGATGAATCGTGGATTTACTCCTATGAACCCGAAAATAAACGCCAGTCGTCTGTTTGGGTGTTCCAAAATGAAGAAAAGCCGACAAAAATCATCCGCTCTGTGTCTCCAAAAAGATGGTCGCGACGCTTGTCTCAAAAGCAGGTTATGTAGCAACAATTCCTCTGCAAGATCAAAGAACAATTACTGCCGATTGGTATACAACCATTTGTTTGCCAGAAGTAATCGCTGAGCTTCGAAAACCCACCCCCAAACGATGAATCATCCTTCACCAAGACAATGCAAGTTCGCACACAGCTTGCAAAACAATTCAATTTTTAAAGCAACAAAATGTCGAATTGTTAGACCATCCTCTGTACAGTCTCGACATAAGCCCCAACGATTTTTTTAATTTCCAAAAATTATTTTAAGAACAAACTGCGTGGCCAAAGGTTCCAGTCGCCAGAAGAAGCAGTGAGGGATGGGTATCGATTAATCGATTAATCGAAATAATCGATTATTTTGTCGAATAATCGATTACATTAGGGTCGATTTAATCGATTATTTTATAACGATTATTGAACTTTTTTCTTCGCTGAGACTTCAGATTTCACGAGCGATATATTTTTCTTTCATTGCGAAAAATCACTTACAACAGTCGTGTATAGTATTTACCTACTACTTTTCTCATTCTACTTTTACCTATCTACCACAATTTTTTTTTTAATTAATGGTGGTGGTCGTTTCAAAGAAAAATAGAAGAAGAACACCCTCAAAAATCTCGTTATCATTATCAGTCACATAAGTAAAGTCATAGGTTTATAACCCAATGACCCGACTCAGTCCATATCCTGATACTACTTTGCCTTAACCCCTAGCGGGGCATAGCGCGTCAACTACTCCTGCGCGCCATCGTACTCTGTTCTGGGCAATGGGGCGCAACTCCCCAAAAGACTTACCCAGTACCTGACACTCCTTTGCCACAGATCGACGCCATGTGATTCGAGGACCCCTCTTGGTCGGCCTTGGTTGGAAATGGGGTTCCATTTCATGGCATGCAAAGCAATGCAGTTATCACTCTTCCGCAATGTGTGACATATCCACTGCCATTTTCGCCTGCGTATCAATTCGTCGATTGGCATCTGACCCGTACGCCAACTTAGCTCTTCATTTGATATTGTTTCGGGCCAGAAAATTCTTAAAATTCGACGAAGACATGAGTTGACGAAAACTTGCAGCTTTCTGGTAACTCCTACGGAAACTTTCCATGTACTGCTCCCATACAAAAGCACTGATAGTACCAGGGAGCGAAACAGGCCCAGCTTGGTCTTGATTCTGAGATAACTGCCCTGCCAGATTTTGGACAGCATGCCGTATGCGCGTTTAGCCTGGTTGATACGACGAGCGATGTCCTGCTCCGTACCACCATTTTCGGCAACAATGCTACCCAGGTAGACGAAGTTGTCCACCTTCTCCACAGGCTGCCCATTAATATTGATGGCAATAGGTGTCGGATTTCTTTTTCGCAACGGCGGGCTAAGAACCTTGGTCTTGTTGGTATTAATCTTTAGCCCAACCTTGCTTGCCTCCCTCTCGAGATCCAACGCCATTGCGGACAGATCCATGATTTTGTGGGAGAGTAGGCATATGTCGTCAGCGTAGTCAAGATGTTGCAGATAAGATGTCAAAGTCCATTGAATTCCTCTGTCGAGTCCGGATAGGGCTGCATGCAACACATCGCCGATCACTATGAGGAATAGGATCGGTGAGAGGATGCACCCCTGCCGAACTCCACTGCGAATCTCAAAGTCCCCCGACACCTTACCTTTATGCAGAACGCGACATTTCGCGCCGTCATAGGTTGCCTTAATAATAGCCACAAGCTTCTCAGGGATGCCTCTCCTGCGCAAGGCCGCCCATATAGAATCCCGGTTCACACTATCGAAAGCCTTTTCGAAATCGATGAAAAGCAAGTGAAGCGGAGAATCGTATTCAGCGCATTGCTCGATGATGATTCGCAAGGTGTTAATGTGATCGACACAGGAGAATCCGGATCGAAAGCCAGCCTGCTCTTCATCAATTGTGCTTTCTAAGTGGGCCTTTAGTCTTTCCAGGACGATTTTAGCTATTATCTTGGCAACGGCAGGAAGCACACAAATGCCTCTCCAATTATTACAGTCTGTGAGGCTACCCTTCTTTGGAAGTTTGATGATCAAACCTTCCTTCCACTCAGTGGGAAAGGTCTCTGTATTCCACGCTTTATCAACAAGTGGGTGCAGCAAATCGGCAGTTACGCTTGGCGCTGCTTGATAAAGTTCAGCAGGGATGCCGTCAAGTCCGGCGGCCTTTCCTCGTTTTAGTGCAATAATTGCAGTGACTATTTCCTCTTTAGTCGGGGCAGTGGACCGTATACGCACATTTTGATGGTTAGCTAAATTATCTATATGAAGGGGAACTTCACCAGAGGTTACACGGTTCAAGACCGCGGCGAAGTGTTCTTTCCACCGCCTCATTTGATCTTCTTCCAAGATAAGTAGCTTTCCATCACTATCTTTCACCGGATGTTGGCAGGAGTTACGACCACCTGTAAACTCCTTGATGACACCGTATACGGCGTTTAAGTTGTTACTTCTAGCGGCTTCTTCTGCTGACGCTAAAAGAGAATTGGCATAAACTCTTTTATCGCGTCGCACACTACGCTGAACTTCTCGAGCTTTCTGACGGTAAAGGAGTTCGATGCTGCTTCGATTGTCGTCTGATGCTGCAGCCAAACGAACTTTCAGCTCCTTTCTTTCAACAATCCGCTGCCATGAAGCGTCGGACATCCAGGGCTTATTCCGGCAATCCGGGTTTGGGCCAAGGATGGTATTTGCGCTATCAACGTACGCATTTTTTATGGCATCCCAGTTTTCGTTTATGTCACTATCTGGGTGACTAGTTATCTCAGCCGCTTTTTGCGCAAGATGGTCATTATATTGTTGTAAGACAGCTGGATTTTTTAGTCGAGCGGTGTTGAATTTGCGGGGCCTGGATCTTTCGTCGCTGGGGCGGCGCACGGCTGCAATACGCAATCGAACATTAGCAATCATAAGATAATGGTCTCTTCCCATCCCAATATCGGCACCCTTCTTGTTTCGCACGTCCAGGAGGCAACTCTTGAATCTTTTACTAATGGCAAAATGGTCGATCTGATTTTGTGTTCTGCGCCGATCAACAGAGGACCAACTGATTTTGTGGTGGTCCTTATGCTCAAACATAGTACCACCGATGAAGAGACTGTGAAAGTTGCAGAACTCTACAAATCTTTCACCGTTGTCATTACGATCACCAAGACCGTGTCTCCCCATCACATGTCTGAGCCCATAGTTATCAGCGCCAACTTTCGCATTTAATGCATGTCCATAGCACATGCTCGCTATCCTGTTGTTTAAAAAGCACAACAAAAGTATTCAGAAGATATGGTTCAAAAGTCGTGCGGCACCCCAGGACGCTTCAGGCGGCATCAATGAGGAATTCAGTTTGTATCTGAGGACGCCACAGGAGAGGATTCAACAAAATCCGGTCTTATTCTGGAAACAGATGGCTGAGACGTTCCCAGCAGTTTCTAAGGTCGCCTTAACATACATATGTGCCAGCGGTAGCGACCTCAGTTCCTTCAGAAAGGCTTTTCTCTGAAGCTGGTCAAATTCTGAGGGAACAGAGAAGCCGGCTGACTGCCTTCATGGCCAATACACTTATTTTCCTTAAGGACGTTCATGATAAGTATTGGGATTAATAAATAAGCTCAATACTTCTCACAACTCAATAGTTACTATTATTTCTGCAGCTACTGGGAACGTTTCAGGCAACTGATTCCAGTAGGTGTAATTATTATTTCTCTGTTTGATGATCTTTCTTCTGTTTTCATGTGAATAAACAAGGACTATTTTTTACTTGGAGTTCGTTGTTTTCATTGTACCCAGTTTTTAATTTTTTTCCAACCTTTTTTGAAATTGTCTATTAATCGATTACTCGATTAATCGATTTTTCAAGTCACAAATAATCGATGTATCGATTAATTCGTAAAAAAATATAATCGATTTCATTAATCGATTACTTGTTGGTCGATACCCATCTCTAGAAGCAGTTGACGCCTTCAAAAACGCAATTTTGACTGTACCAACAAACGAGTGGAATAACTGCTTCCAGAGTTGGTTCGAACGCATGCAAAAGTGCATTAATATTCGTGGGAAATACTTCAAAAAACAATAAAGTCTTTAAAAACTATATATATTGTTTTAATTCAATATGCAAAACTTAAAAGACAACCCTCGTATAATCTACACGGATAGCCAACTGGCGATTAAGTCCCTTAGCTCTGTCTTGGTAAATTCGAAGACAGTACTGGATTGTCGCAACACCCTAGTAGAGATGGGAAGGCTCTTCAACATTTCCCTGTGCTGGGCATAGTGGCTATGTTGGTAACTGCAAGGCCGACGAATTGGCTTGAGCGGGTACGATCAATGAGATTAGCGGACCGTTACGTAGCACCAGGATGCCGCTAGCTGCTTGTAAATTGGCTATGCGGCATCAAGTGGAGCAATATGTCATGTGGCTAGACAGATGTAGCCCATACTGGATCCCAAACGATCTTCTGGGTTGCTAATTCTAAACGGAAATAATCTAAGAACTGTCGTAGAAATGTTAACTGGACATTGACTAATTGGGGAGCATGCCAGGAGACTTCGTCTTCCATATAATGATTTTTAATATTAATACCAACAAGACCAAGATTCTTAGCCCGCCGTTGCGAAAAAGAAATCCGACACCTATTGCCATCAATATCAATAATGGGCAGCCTGTGGAGAAGGTGGACAACTTCGTCTACCTGGGTAGCATTGTTGCCGAAAATGGTGGTACGGAGCAGGACATCGCTCGTCGTATCAACCAACGCGCATACGGCATGCTGTCCAAAATCTGGCAGAGCAGTTATCTCAGCATCAAGACCAAGCTGGGCCTGTTTTGCTCCCCTGGTACTGTCAGTGCTCTTGTATGGGAGCAGTACATGGAAAGTTTCCATAGGAGTTACCAGAAAGCAGCAAGTTTTCGTCAACTCATGTCTTCGTCGAATTTTAAGAATTTTCTGGCCCGAAACAATATCAAATGAAGAGCTAAGTCGGCGTACGGGTCAGATGCCAATCGACGACGAATTGTTACGCAGGCGAAAATGGCAGTGGATAGGTCACAGATTGCGGAAGAGTGATAACTGCATTGCTTTGCATGCCATGAAATGGAACCCCATTTCTAACCAAGGCCGACCAAGAGGAGGTCCTCGAATCACATGGCGTCGATCTGTGGCAAAGGAGTGTCAGGCACTGTGTAAGTCTTTTGGGGAGTTGCGCCCCATTGCCCAGAACAGAGTACGATGGCGCGCAGGAGTAGTTGACGCGCTATGCCCCGCTAGGGGTTAAGGCAAAGTAGTATATAATGATTTTTGCAGGAGCTTTGGAGACGAGGAAGAGGAGGAAAGTACGCCTCATCTTCTGTGTACCTATCCGGCCCTGGTGAGTTTTAGGAAAGACCGCCTGCGTTCCTACTTCTTCATCGATCTGGATGACCTGAAAAAGGTAAATGTTGGTCGGTTACATCGCCTCATTGTGAGCTCTGGTTGGTTTAACGAGTGAGTTGGTCTCAGTTGCTGAGTCCACGGATATCACAACGGATCCAGTGGTGGTCTAAGTGTTCTTAAGCAACCCTTTTAACCTAACCTATTTTAATATGCCCTATTACCCTATCATATTCGTGAAGGATATAAAAATAAATACACAACAAATTTATATTTTTATTTCAATATATTTTTATTAATTATTCTCTCTCTCTCTTTCATTTTATCTGGATCTTTATGTATTTATATTGTTTCACTTTCTTTCCTAATAGGGCTTTCGTATAGACAAAATTACATAAATATTTGCAATACATTTTATATCTAAATATTGTTAGACATTTTTAACTTCCTTTTTGTTTCCTCTCATTATTTTTAAACTTTTGAATTGCCGACTACATTGCGGAGTGATCAATCATCTTATCGAGTAAACATTATATCTCAGTAGTGATGGTTTGTCGTAAAATAAATTCCTATAAATATTTGATCTATTCTCTAAATTTCCATTAAATTTAATTTTCATTATGTCGGTTTGTCCTTAGTTTTGAAAATAGAACGCACAATATGTATAGAGATGAAGTTTAATGGAATTTGTTTTGTTCTCTTTTTTCTTTATCAAGTAAAATGTATTCGAAAATTTTCTTTGATTCGATTTTATCATAATCACGTTTAGGGGCGTTCTGATTAAATGAATATTTCTAAAAATGTCTTGTCAGAGAATTGTGAATACAAAAAAGACAAAAGTGCGAAAACAAACAAATTAATACGTATAACAAAAATAAATATATCCTATATCCAATATGCATGTATGTGTGAATTATAATTGCTATTTTTATTATTTACTCTTTTTTATGTTTTGCATTGTTTTGGGATGTATCTGCATGGGGGCGTGTAGTAAAAAAATATATAAAATATAATAAATTGTATATGACACGGCATTGTATCTTTGTTTAAAATACATTATGTTTGCATTTAATTAACAGTTATATATGTCCGTGTTATAAGTAGTATGTTTAAACGTGGTTCTCATGATATATATCTGTTCCTTTTTCTCACGATTTCTTTGCAACGTGTCTTAATATTTTGTTAATAGCATTACATTTATGTACAGTCAACATAGTAGTTAATATTGTTTCATGTTTGATTCTCTTTAGAAGTAGTTTGAGGCATTTATTATTAAGTTGATGAATTAACTGAGTTGTCAAAATTCAACTTGAATTTCTGTCAAAAATGTTGACATGATTGCTTTGTATGTGTCGGCGACCAGTCGTACCACTCATGCCTTGCCTGTGATGACAATAATTTTTTTTTTTTTTAATTTTATAATAGTTTTAAATAGTGACATAGTTTTGGTCAGAAACTCTCACGATCTATTGAGATGCTCTTTTAGTCAGCCATCAATCGTACGAGAGGTAAGGATTCTAATACTAGTTCTGGTCTACCTTGCATTCGCTATTCTTCCAAGCGACAAAGCCAATCGCAATCAGAATCACCAGTACAGCATAACGCTCATGCCGATCATCATCATCATGCCAATCATGATGTACGCGTAAGCTACATCGTATCTCTCCATGCAACAACAACAAACGTATGAAACAAGAATTTATAGCAGCACAACACATCGATTTCTTTCGTTATGAGTTGAGATCGTCGTGTTGGGAACTAAAGTAGCTAACCAAACCGCTAAATTCACTGGTCGACTCGGTCGGTGCACTTTCTCCGTTCTCCTCGTCGTTGTTATCATCCTGGCCGCCCGAGTTGGAATACGGACTATTCTGGCCGTCGGTCTCCAGAATGGGCGATCGTGATTTCGCGTCGAATGTTTCGAGGACCGACACGATGGGCCGTTGCACCGATTGGGGAGGCTGCGATATCACCAATGATGTTTCAGCCGATACTGGAGTGGTAACTGGAACCGGTTGAACGGGATTTGAGGGTGGTGTTGATGGCGCAACAACAACACTTGCGACAGCGGCGGGTGGTGTTTGGACTGGGGTGGCGGCGGGTAATGAAGCCGGACCTATGGCTGAGCTAACGGGAACGACAGATGCGGCTGGAGGTGCGGAAGGTGTCGCATGTGGTGGCGGTGCAATATTTTGGGGAGGTGGCGGATAGTAAGGACCGCCGTAAGGAGTAGGACCATATGGTGTAGACACTGGAAATAAAAAAAGGAAAGGATATTTTTAAAAGGATATAATACTGTAATAAGCATGGAGTACGTCACTCTTACGACACAGACTGTACTAAACTCTATCGGAGTCTCGAACCACCTACATATAACCTTAGATAACAAGTCAGAACGAGTTGATACACGAATATTCTAGGAAAAGCTTTCGGACAAAAACAGAGCCATCTAGATAGTTCGGGAATCAGAGATCAGCTATATAAAGCCAGATGCTATGAAGAGCGGGAAGTTCATTCGAAGTTAAATCGTTATAAAGATGCGCTGGAAACGAATAGTTAGCCGTTGGTTGTTGATTACGCGTGTATATAGTTAGTTTATTAAATAGAGTGTGTGCGTTTCAATGGAGGTGTTTTCATTATTACGCATAAGAATATCCGACGAACCGTCGGTCAAAAATTACAATTGGTGTCAGAAGTGGGATATTCGCGTGCGCGTAGTGAAACGTCTCGTACTACGAGTATTTGGGAATTAACAGCCGTTAAAAAAAACGGGATTCGTCTACAACAGAAAATAAATCCGCGCTGTGTGCTCGTTTAGCAGAAGTGATAAGAGCCGGTAGACAGGATTCGGACACGGCCGAATTTGAAGGACGAGTTGTCGACGAAAAAACTCGACGAATCGGTAGCGGAATAGGTGTCAGTCGTGCAGCTGCTACTCTCACACCATTTGACAAGCGATTTGTAATGAATTTGGGGCGACATGTAACGCAGTGTGTGCATCAGTCTCATGTTTGACTACCGGCGTTTCGGGTTCGAATCCCGTCCACGACGACGTTCGTGGCCATGGAGATGTGCAGGAGATGCATGCTGGCAACTGCATTCTCTGAAACCAATTTATGCCAACGAAACGTTAACTGGGCCACATGGAAAAGTTGACGCACTATGCCCCACAAGGGGTTAGGGTAACTGAGTTTGTAATGAACAATATTCTGGTCTGGTTATGCTGCTTCCACCGGCAGATCAATGGCAGCACCTGATGAGTAAGGATCTGCCGGTGATACAAAACCAGAGGCCGAGGGTCCTGGACAAATCGAGGTCGCTGCGGTAGTGAATGGCTGGACCGAAAGTGAGCGTGCCACTGCTCTCATTTTGGTATTGCGAGGACCTGCAGCGGAAATATTGCGGTCCATTCCGGACGTTCTGGACCCGCAGCATATTTCGTATTCGGAATTGGAGAAAGCATTAGATGTTCGGTACGGAGATAACCACATAAATCAAATCTATCGGTCACAACTCCGAAACCGTATACAGAATCCAGGAGAGACTCTACAGCAACTGGTCCAGGATATCGAACGGTTGGCTTTCCTGTCATATCCGACTTCCGATCCGGAACATGAAACAAAGACTGCAGTCGAAGTTTTCACGACCGCGCTACAAGATCGAGCGTTACAGCAGGCATTGCGGCTTGCTGATAAGAGGACGATTGACTTTCGAAGCTGCAAAGCAAGCCACCCGTAACTGTGGTCGTAATTGTGAAGTGGTCGATGAGTGTGTCTGCCAGCAAGTCTGTCAAATGCTAAAACTGCGGCAAACAGGGCCATGTTCAGAGAAACTGTAAAAAATGATACAAAGTATCTACACTGCATGCAGATACATCGGAACATGGATATGTCTTTGGCTACCGACTGCGTGGAACCTGTTGTGTTGAAGATATCGACGTAAGTTTTATAAAGATCCCAGTATAGTTATACTGGATGAATTCATTCGACAAAACACGTCCCACGCTTTCGGTAGGCATAAGATGTACCGATGTATCTGCATGCAGTGTAGATGCTTTGTATCATTTTCAAGACATACCGTCCCGCATAGTGTACAGGAGAATACAAATTAACCCAACCGTTGCCCCGTGTGTGGATCAAGCACACACTCTACATATTTATATGCGCCTGTGCTTCGTTAGTACGTCAATCCGCGATCGATCGATCGTCAAGCCGCGGTCCAGCTAAACACACTTACTATTAGATACTTAGATTGTACTCGTCTAAGTCTAAAGACGGTAAGCGCGACAACACAATTTTATTGCATTAACGTTTACGTTATCCGCGCTGCACAAACTGCATCATCTGCACTATTCTCTTCACTAAATCAGAATTGTGACTGTTAATTGATATATCATCGATTGTGATAGTACGCGGTATGCGCGATACAAGTACGGTCGTAAGTTCCTTACATCCACGGGAAAAACACGTTGGTGACCTTGGTGACACTGATTTCAGTCGGCTGGATGGGATTGGCCATCACAAGAAAGGGGTGGATCCGCCGCGGAAGTGTAGTCCAAGGTCCGTCGAGCAAGCATCTCTTTCGCACTGTCGCCGATGACGAAGTAACGCCCATCAATTGAACTTCTTCGACTCAACCGTCTCTCCATTGCCTGCATACGAGTGTATGTGTGAAGTTGAAGCTATTTTCCGACCTACCCCAACGATTTTCTTACTGAGTCAGGTTAGTGACTAATTGATGAAAACAAAAAGATTGCTGTGAAGAAGGAGCCATAGCGCTGTGCACGAGTGAGGAAGACAGGTTGTCTGGATGTGGCTGGTGTTGTGAACAGATTTGAATCACGAGGGGATGGCAGTTGAATGATGTTGACTTGTTTTATGGGTGCCTGGTTGTTTAGTCAGTTCATGATGCGAAGTTTTTCGATTTTCGTGGGTTCCCTTTGATGACTGACTTGGATTGACTGAGGATCGGCCACTACATTCATAGAACTCGGAAAAATTTTCAATGGGCTTGTTTCCTCTTCTGACCCCCGAGTAGAAAAACAGACATTTCGTGTGACGGACAGATTTTTAGGATGACCCCCAGCTATAAGACATATCCATGTCAAAAGAAAACTGTGGAAGCTCTGCTGCAAGTGCGCTGAAAAGGATGGAGCATCGAGTCGAATAGTCCGTGGACATCGCCTGTAGTGCTTGTGAAGAAAAAGGACAGAAGCACATGGTTTTGCGTATATTATAGGCAGTTGAACAATGTGACGAAGAAGGACAGTTATCCGCTGCCTCAAATCGACGACATTATGGACACCTTGGTTGATGCGCGAAATGGTTCTCGAGATTGGATCTAAAGAGCCGATATTGGCAAGTGGAAATAGACAAGAACGACCGCGAAAAACAGCATTTGGTTGGATCCGGACTGTGGCAATTCGTTGTAATGCCTTTTGGGCTGTGTATCGCACCAGCTACATTTGAGCGTCTGATGGAGTGTGTGCTACATGGCTTAAGCTGGAAGATCTGCCTCGTGTACTTGGACGACATAATCATAAGTGGAAAAAAATTCGACGAACATGTAATAAACCTGAAAGAAGTTTTGCATTCAATTTGAAGTTGAATCCGAAGAAGTGCACTTTGTTTAGCAAGGAGATGAGGTATATAAAGCGCGTTCTTTTGCAGCTATCCAGGTCAAGGGTAGTTTACCCAAACTTTTTGCGCAAAAAAAAAACAATGTATCTGACCCATACAGGGTAAAAGCATGTATTTGACATGAAATGGATTTTGTCTCCGAAAAAGTTTGGATTTTATTTTAAGTGGTGGCATAATACCACTCTTTGAAAAATATTAAAAACAAACTTAATTCTATTACATCAAGAGCAAGCATTGAACCTATCAAATGCAATCGTGCTAAAAGAAACTAATTGATTCCGAGTAGTTTCCTAATACTCCAACAAAAATCACTTTTCCAATTGAAAAAAAAACGTGAAATTCCATTGAATCTAATTGAGGAGAACTGAGGTGAAAATAGAGTGGAACATCGTGGAATGAACGAACTTCTTCTACCGACCGCTAGATGCGTTTTAAATAAAAGCTTTACTTGTGCGCTATCCATGTCAGAATCGGCCCTCGATAAATTACTGAATTAAGCGCTAACCTATATAGGGTAGCATTGTTGCTGTATTGCGTGTTATTTCACTAACCTATACAGGTTAGGAAAAGAACCCGGCTATAGTATCATCGGAAGGTATACGCACGGATCCCGAAAAAAAACAGAAGCTGTAAAGAACTGGCCAGTGCCTAAGGATAAGCACCGACGATTCGTGAATTTCGCCAAATGTCTTCACTGTTTAACCAAGAAAAAACCGGCCATTTTTTATGGGTCGAACAATGCCAGCTTACGTTTGAAATGTTGAAGAAGGAATTATGTGAAGCACCCGTGTTGGCGTACCCCATGCCCAAGGAAACATTCATATTCGATACTGACGCGAGCAAAACCGGATTTGGCGCAGCGTTTTCTCAATAGATTGACCGCGAGGAAAAGTCGTATCTTACTTCAGTCGCGTGTTATCCAAGAGCGAGTGAAACTACTGCGTGACAAGAAGGGAGCTACTGGCTGTGATCGAAGTGACGAAACATTTCCACAAATACTTATACGGCCAGAAGTTTATTCTGCGAACGAATCATTCTACATTAAGATGGTTACTGAGCTTCAAAAATCCGGAAGGGCAGGTAGCACAATGGGTCGAACGATTGCAGTCACACGAATTCGAGACGGTCCATCGAATAGGTAAAGTCTATCTATAACAATGCTGACGCTTTGTCACGTTGTCCATGCCCAGTGATATGCAAGTACTGTAGGCGCTTAGAGGAGACGAAAGCTACTGCCCATGGGAGGATGGAGTTCAGCGGAAATTCGGAAAGCCCAACTAAACGATGAAGACATCAGATCGATTCTTGTCTGGAAGAAAACTGGAGACTCTTCAATAGATTGTTTTGAGTCTCGCCCTGAATCGGAATTTTTAATTTGAACTGCGTGGGCATTTTGTTGGGAACAAATCTTTTCATTTTTAAGTTGGTAGGACTGTCACTGCCATCTGTGTCAAATTTTAGGTTAATATCTTGATTAGTTGAAGAGTGACGCTCGTTTTCGTAAACAACCAAAATTAACTTTTTCGATTTTTACCATGTCAGAAAATATTCAACAAAGAAGTTCGATTAAATTTTGTGTTAGAAATGATATTCCTGCTGCGGTAACGCTCAGAATGTTACAAAAAGCCTTCGGTGAACAGGTTATGTCTAAAACACAAGTATACGAATGGCATAAAATGTTTAAAGACGGTCGTGAAGGCTTTGAAGACGAACCACATCAAAGACGACCAAGAACACCAACTGACGCACAGCACGTCGCGAAAATTAAGGAATTGGTACTCCAAAAGCGTCGATTGACAACTAGAGAACTTGCTGATATCGTCGGCATTTCAAATGGATCAGTCAACACCATTTTGAAGGAAGTCAAATCAAAGTCAAATCTCGTTCCAAAAACCCTCAATTTTTTGGAAAAAAAACAACGTCGCATTGACTTGTGTGAAACAATGCTTTCCGGCTATCAGGACAAGATAAAACGTATTATTACGGGCGATGAAACTTGGATTTATGCTTACGACCCCGAAACAACCGATCAATCAAGTAAATATCGTGCCAAAGGTGAGCCAAGACCGAAAAAATCGCGCCAAAGTCGCTCAAAAATTAAGGTCATGTTGACGGTTTTCTTCGATTATCATGGTGTTGTGCATTACGAATTCCTTCCACCGGGCCAAACTGTCAACAAGGAATATTATTTGAGTGGTATGCGTCGTTTGCGTGAAGCTATTCGCCTCAACAGGCCGGATTTGTGGAAAGAAGACTCTTTTGCACCATGACAACGCAACATATCACACTGCACTCGTTATTCGTGACCATTTCGCCAAAAATTCCACCCATATTGTTCCGCAACCGCCGTATTCGCCTGATTTAGCTCCATGTGACTTCTGGCTATTCAGCAAAATGAAAAGACCGCTCCGGGGACACCGTTTTGGCACGGTAGAAGAGATTCAAGCCCAATCGAAGAAGGTGCTGAAGGCCATACCGAAACAGGACTTTTCAAAGTGTTTTGATGAGTGAAAAATTCGCTGCCATAAGTGCATTGCAGCCGAGGGGACTACTTCGAAGGAGATGAAATAGATTTTTAAGAATAAATAAGGATTTAAAAAATTATAACAAAATTCCGGGTTAACAATGAGTCGAGGCTCGCGAGATGCAAAAGAATATATCCAAAGAATCCCAGTGCGTACTAGGCGTTGTAGAGATCCACTGGAAACGAATAGTTAGCCGCTGGTTGTTGATAACGCGTGTATATAGTTCGTTTATTAAATATAGTGTGTGTGTTTTTCAATCGAAGTGTTTTCATTACGAAGCATAAGAATATCCGACGAACCCGGCGTCGGTCAAACATTACAATACTTTGTTTCTGTTTTTAGTAATGACTAAGATCTTCAATTATTACAAAGTAACTTACCTGCAGAATAATCGGGACCAGTCGGATGCATCGGAGTCTGCGGTTGTTGTGGAGGAGCAGGAGGATAGCCAGGTGTTCCATAAAGCGGCGGTCTGTAAAACAAACAAGAGTGCCACACATAAATACCACTCCTTTGACCCATGTCCCAGAAACAAACAAAAAATCGCTTTACCTGTACGCATGTGGAGGAGGGTTGGAATGAGGTGGTTGTGGTGGCGGCGGTTGAGTCCGATTCGCCGCATACTGATCGTTAGGCGAGAATGTCATTGGACGGGGAGATGGTTGCCGATTTACTGCACTTCCTACAGATGCAGGCAATCTGGGACTAGCGGGCCTTAACGGTGGCGGTCCACTGGCGAACGATGGACCCAAGGTATGATGTTGTGGCATTGGGGCACCATGTCGAATTATCGACATACGATGTGGTGGCATTTGATTGGGAGGTGGTGGATAGAAGCGGGGATCTGTAAAAAGAATGACTTAAATCAACCATTCGTTACAATAAAATGTTTTGAACATTACTTTGATCGGGATATGGTGGCCGTGGCTGCGGACCGTGTTGTGCATGACCGACGGACTGCTGAGCCCGCGCCACCACCGGGGATTGTGACTGTGGCATTCTTGTAATAACGGAAGGCGGTGTACTTACTGGTGGTGTATAAAGCTGAGGCGGTTGTGCCACAGATAATCCAGTAGGACCTACTGTTAACGTACATAAATGAAACGGTAACGCCATGTGAACAAATAACAAGACACGATTTTCTTTTTTCTTTCGTTTTTGTACTAACCTGCAGCAGGTTTTTCTGAAGATATTATAGGTGTAATTTCTTTGGCAGTTGGCGTAATTGGCGCCGAGACGGCGCTTCCGGCTGGAATAGATGGATTTCCGGATGCTGCCGCAGCCGCTGCGGCTGCTGCTTGTTGTTTCTGCAGAGTGTCACGCAGTGGTGTGATCTTTTTTCTTCGTCCGCGAGGCTTTTGAGATTCATTAGTGCTGCTTTGATCTTGTAACCGTGCTTGCGGTGGTGCATTAATGACAGACGTCATTTGAGTGACGCCTATTCCAATTGCAGAGGCCACGGGACGAGCTTGAATAACGGATTGCGTAGAGAGCGGGACTGTAGGCGGCAAATGTTGTCGCATTGGAGTCTCATACGGTAATCGATGACTGGGTAGGAAGAATCGGGGTGCGTTACCCAACGGTGGGTGAAAGGTGGGCATAGGTAGGCGTTTCCGTGGCGGCTCTTGTAACAGCGATGGCGGCAGCTCTTTGGTAACAGGAACCATTACAGGTGCCACTATTTTCGGCTCCGGTTGTTCGGTCTCTTTTTTCTTCTGACGAATCACATCGCCCGCTAATTTGAGTTGTTGCTGGGCGAAGTCTTCTTCCTCCATCATTTTCGCGATCTCCTCTTCGTCCATTGCTTCTGGGTCAAAATCATCGGGCAGATCTTCGTCAAAGTCCGTTTCCCCGTCGTCATCGCTGTTCAGCTCGCCTTTACGTTGCAGATAGTCAATGTCGAGCGCTTTAGCTCCCTTGATGACGGACAATGGAACAGTCGAAAGTGAATCGACGGGAGCTAGAGTGGGCGTGGCCACGGCTTTCGCCGCTTCCGTATTTTTCTCAGCCAACATTCTCTTGATTTCCTCCTGCTTCTTGATGAATTTCTCGCGTTCCTCGGGCGGTGTATCGGGTCGCTTCACGCCCGGCTTGATTCCATCGTCCGAACTTTCTTCATCAAACGAATCGAGATACGTGAAGCGTTTCCCACGCGTCCGAGGAACATCCTCGTCACTTTCATCTGTATCACGATTGCGACGAGCTTTGCTCTTTGCCTTGCCCTTAAACGATCGTTCGCCTGAATCTTTCTTGTGAAATTTCCGCGGTTGTTTGCCGCCATAAGTTCCCAAGCCACCCGACGACGATTTAGCTTTCGCCGCTTTCTTCGTCTTTCGTCGTTTATTGCTCGGTCGCCAGCAGCCATCGCTGTCTTCACTATCGGTTGTGTCATCGCATAGCTCCTCACTATCAATTTGTTCCGAAAGATCCTCTTCGGACTCGGTATCTTGCAATTCCCAATTGTGTTTGCGTTTCTGCTTTCGCCGTTTCGGAATTACGTCGGACGCGTCCGAGTCATCGTCCGCGATAAAGTCGTCAAGACGTTTCCGCTCGCGTGCCGCTCGCCTCTGTGGTCGTCGACCCCGGTCTTTTTTGTCCCTCTTGCTTTTTTTGCCTCGTTTCCGATACACCTCTAGACTACTATCGCTGTCCGTGGGTTCGGAAATCGACTCATCCTCGTCCGTTTCATACGAACTTGTCTTGAAATCTTCATCGGAGCCATCGTCATCTGAGCTGATGTCGAGATTATTCAGTTTGCGTCCTTTCTTGCGAAGTCGCTTGGACAATAGTTTAGATTTTGATTTGACCGGTCGAATAGTCTCCTCCTCCTCCTCATCTTCCTCGCGCTCTTTCACGATTGCATCTTCGCTTTTGATTTCTTCCTTGATTTCAGATTCGGGAACAGCGGTTGCCGCCTCATCATTTTCCTGTAATACACTCAGTTTCCGCTGGCGAAGCTTCTCCTCTTTATCGGCTTCAATTATTGTCGATATGTCTTTACCTCGTCCCAAGTTTCCGGCCCCCGCCACTTCGTCCATTTCCTCCTTGATCGCTGAATTGATGAGATCTTCGTATTCGTTTAGTCGGTAGCTGACATTCACCTGTCGGCGTTTTCTCAATTTATAAATCGGTTCGTCACTGTCATCCGACGATTTGCTTGTGCTTTTCGAACCCGTCTGTGTATCTTCCGAAGAACTCTCTGATCCCGATGATCCGGAATCCGTCTCGGTTTCCTCAGTCTCCTCTTCTTCGTCGTCATCGGCAATAAATGCTCTTCGTGTCTTTGGATTGCGGCGACGCTTAGCACGTTCAGCTCTACCTTTCTTGGCTTTCGATTTTTCCTTCTTCTCTGCATTATTATCGCTTTCCTTGGCCACAACTTCCTCTTCTTCTTTTCGTTTCTGCTCCAACTCCAAATTTCGCGCCTCTTCTTCTTCCCGGAGGCGCTTCTGTTCGACCAGGTCATCTAACACCGTCAGCCGATGTTCCAGAGCTACAATCAATTGATCTTGTTGACACGGCGGGCAAAACCAATCACCTTCGGGGATAATGAACAGCACTGGACTCAAACAAGAGCAATGATAGCCCTTGTCGCATTTGTCGCAAAGCAAAATCCATTCGGGATGGTCCTTCTTTCCACACTTTTGGCATGCTGCGTCTAAAATCTCTTCGCCGCTTTGGGCTCCCTCTTTTCGTGCTGTTCGCGCTCGCTTCAAAGGCACCGCTTGAGATTCATCTTCAATGTCGGACTCAGGCGAAAATTCGTGATCCGATTTGAAAAGAGGCGATCCGCGTTCCGATTCGTAACGATCATGGTGCAAATCGTATTCATCATCTTCCTCGGGCTCGTCTTCGGGGCCAGAGCTCCAACGACCATTTTTACCACGAACTTCCTTCTTTTTGGCAGTCGCCTTTTTACCAGCTTCCGCTTCGCTGTCCACCTGTGTATCTTCCGACTCAGACTCTGGCACGGGAATGCCTTTGGACGTTTTCTCCTCCTTTTTCTTTTTCTTAAATTCCGCCTTCATTTTCTTCAGCGCATCCTCCTCCATTTTCCTACGCTCGGCTTCCTCGCGGATTTTCAGCTGTGCAATGCGCCGTGACTGCCGAACTGGTGGATCTCCATGAACGTCAATGATATTGCTTGTTTCGATATCACGTTTTCGACTGCGCGGCTTACGTTGGGCTGAACCTTTTCCACCTGATGAGCCGTTCTCTTGGAGTTCTACTTTCTCCGTCTCCTCTTCATCAAGATCACCACTGTTTGCGGTCCCTTCTTCGATTGGACACTGCTCATGTGCCTTTTGCGTCAGAGTTTCAGCATTATCAGCGGCTTTGGTGTTCTTCGCCAGTTTTCGACCACGACCTTTCGGCGGAACGATTTTGATGGGCGTACCGGCCGGAGTGTGTCTTGTCGTTCTGGTTTGGATTAGTACCGGTGTTGGGAGTTTGTACGAAGGTTCATCGACATCTTTTGCGCCAAGCAAGTCATTATCGGATATTTGAAGTGGATCCGTCGGTCCGTCCGAATCCTCCGGTTTTTCAACATTATTGTCTTGAGGCAAAGTCTCTTCTTCACTGGTACTCGAGTGGCGCTCATTCGATTTCCTCGCCGTTTCAACTTTCTTCCTCATCTCGACGTTAGCTGCTTTCGGCCGCATTTTAAGTCTCTTACCGCCCACGTCTTCATCTTCTTCGGTGGGTGGTGCTGCACTGTCCGAATTCAATTCCGATTCACTCTCGGAGAAATTCTGTGCTTTCTCCTCGCTGAGCCGCCTTTTTCGAGTGTTCGTGGTGCCGTTTTCTTGCGAATCGACCGATGCTTCGTCGATTGTTGCAGGAGTATCGGTCGCTTCTGAAACGCTCTTCTCCGTTGTTTCCTTCAATTCCTTGGAATCTTGAGCCGCATCTTCTTCGGGCCGCTTGTCAGACTTTAATGATTTTTTCGGGGATTCATCTTTGAGTTGAGCATCTTCATTCCGATCAAAATCTTTTCCATCGCTCTCCGCCTTCTCGCACTTTCCCCTGGCATTCCCACTGGCCGAACGTTTCGACTTTGGGCAAACTGTTTTAGCACTTTTCTCCAAAATCACACTAGGATTTGTCGGCTCATTTACACCTGAGTTTTTCGCCCTTTTCGGACAGGCGTCTTCATTGGCCGAGGCATTTTTCTCGTCCTTGGTTGGCTTGGCATTGGAACTGTTTGAATTATTCGAGTTTTTTGTATCCGTTTTAAAAGACTGTCCGTCTTTTTCTGAGGCCGCATCCGCCCCGTTCACTAGTCGATCATTGCTTTCGCTATTCTCATTCTTATCAGCCTTAATGGGTATGGTGGTTAGGTTGTCTTTAGATTGCATGTTGTTGCTCTCCTTGCGTTCCAAGAGAATTGAATCATTTTTACTGGTTTCCTCGTGCTGATTTCCGACCAGACATTCCATGCCGCTTCCCTCACCATAAAAATACATTATCTTCTCTTCTATTTCTTCACTAACGCAATCTTCAGTACCTTCGGAGTCAAGGTCGAGGAGTCGAAAAAACGAGATCGGTGTTGAATCACATTCTTTGCCACTTCCTTCGCCCTGCACCATCATAACTTTCTCTTCTATTGCCTCGCCAACTTCAACTTTCTCATTTTTGGTTGTTTCTTCTTTTTGTGCAGGTAAATTCGAGGCATTTTCCTTCTCTTGTTTCTCGTCCTTTCGCTTCTTTTCTGATTCGACGGGTTTTGATTCCGATTTCACATCTTTCACGTCTGTTTTGAAGTTTTTTGTCTCTGGTTTCTCGAGTTTTGCACCTACTTTCGTATCTTTTGAATCTGTTTTTTCCACTGCTTTTTTCTCCTCCTTTATTTCTGTCTTCTTGCTCTTTTCTGATTCTGGTTTCTTTTCTTTTTCTACTGGCTCATCGGTATCCTGTTTGTCTTCATCTGCTTCCTCCTCTTCGTCAACATCGTCCTCTGCGTCCTCATCGTCCTCGACTTCGTCTTCTTCTTCCTCATCTTCCACTTCTTCTTCACCTTCATCTGCTTCCTCTTCCGCGTCTTCTTCATCATCGGCATCCTCATCGTCCTCTTCGTCGTCGCTTGATTTTTCATACTTGCTCTTTTTGTCGCAACGATTGTCAAGTAAGGTTGGTCGACTCCTTTTAGCCGTCAGTTTTTCAGTTTCCGAGTCATCGTGAGCGTCACGGCTTATTGTACGCCTCTTACCATTTGATTTCACTTCTGCAGACGGTGTAGCTTTGGATTGGTTGGCAACAGGAGCCTGAAAAATAAAAACAATTAATTTATCGAGTGATCAGCTGCATATCGCATTGTTCGGACTTACCTTGGCCCTTTGAGAAGTCGACCTCCGTCCATTAGTTATCGCGGCAGGCTTTACAACACCATTAATTTCTGCACTACCATTATTGCCATTTTGAATTGAATTGCGAGCCGAACGTCTTCTCTTTCCCAGGGTCACATCATTATCTTTTCCATCTTCTTCGACGCCCTCCATGGGTTCTTCTGCAGCAACAATTTTTACATTTGCCTCTTTGTCAGCTTTGATGATTCCATTTATTCCACTTTCGCGTTCGCGTCGATTGTCAGACGTAGACAAATTTTTCTCTTCAACTTTCTCATCTTCTTCAGTCTCATTGCCTTCCTCTTCTTCCTCCTCCTCCTCTTCCTCTTCACCATCTTCCTCCATTTCTTCACTTTCTTCGTCCGCCTCTTCTTCTCCTTCTGCATCATCCTCTTCGACTTCATCCTCCTTCTTTGCCCTAGGCCTGCCATTTGGAGACACAATCACCTTTCCTGACGGACTGTCTAACTTAATGCGAAGATTAGGAATTTTCGATCTTATTTTACTGCTCGCCGTCGACGATTGACTGTCGTCCTGTTCTTCAGGTGGCGGCGGTTTCATCAAAGTATTGCCACAACTATTGCTACTGCTATCCTCGTCAATGATGCCGATCAACGAGGGCAAGACCACTTCATTGCCCTTCAGTCGTGTGATAAGTGTTTCCATTTCCGATCTGTTCGAGGCCACCACTTGCCAAATCTCCTCGTCAAGATGTTCCTGATAGATGCGAAAATTGCACGATGGATCCTGTGTTAACCAGTACGAGTGTCCCGATCGGTCGCGTCCAATAGGCTCCGAACGCAATTCTTCCGCACTCATATTGGTAAATTTATTACGGAATTTTCCATTTAACTGGAACTGATATTCAAGTATAGCCTGCAGAAGAAAATTCGTGAGGTCCTAAAGAGTTCAGTGCAAAGTACTTGACTGTCGCTTACCCTCAGGATTCGTAGCTTCACCTTCAAACTTGACTTTTTGTAGCCGAAACGTTCAACCTCCCACGCGTCTTGAGACGAGTATAGGTAGACGAATTTCACTAAAGCCGTCTCCCATGCCGTTTCGTGAACTATTTTTCGCATTTTTCTCAGAAGTTTCACGTGTAGTTCGCGCAGACCAGGAGCGACTGTAAAGTTTAATGAATAAAAAATACCAATTAAAGGTTAGGGAAGAATTCATTTTAGAACAAAAAAGTTTTCGGAGCTTTGCCAAATTTTTTGACACGTTTTTACTACAAAGGATCCCGGTCGAAACTACCGTTGTATTTGATACAGGGGTTTAGAGGTGCGTCCATAATACTTACCGACAATTTGTTTTAACTGCCCTATCGACAAGCAATTTTATTATTGTTATGCTCAAATGCGGCGAGTATATTCGGAACGACCCGTTTTACAACGGCCAAGAGCTGCCAAAACTCTTCAATGCAAGAAGGAAAGTGTGTTTGTATGTTACATGCCTCGTATCGTCTTTTTTATGTTCACTGGGAGCAAAACATCTCGGCGCAACTGCTCTGATAGAATTCACGAGATGAACTGTAAAATTCAAAAACTAGTGGCTGAACATAAGATGTCAAAATGGAGTACGCATGAATGCAACCTAACCACAGGTATAAGCAAACTTTGGTCGACAGTCCGTGCCCTCTCTAATCCACCGAAACAGAAAGGAAATGTCGCCATACAGTTCGGAGAAAATTCAATCTCCAACTCTGCCCACTGCGCAAGTCGCTTCAATAGGCAGTTTATTGAGCATCCTCCACCAGACAGACAAAAGCACATAATCCGAAGGAGGATTCATAACTTCACCACGGACGAAGTAGCTGCAGCAATCAGGAACAACTCGAAAGCCTTGGGACCTGATGGAATCTCAATGGCAATGCTTAAACACCTCGACGCACCAGCTATCGAATATCTCAGAGCTACATTCAATCTATCCATCACATTACTAATCGTTCCGGAACTCTGGAAGAAAGGGAGAATAATCCCAATTCTGAAACCTGGGAAAAAAGCGACACTCGGCGAGTCCTATCGTCCCATCACACTTCTATCACCAGTTACCAAAACGCTCGAAGCACTAATCAAACCTGTTCTTGCGGCCCACATCCAGCTTGCAAACCACTAACGCGGCCTCAGAAGGATGCATAGTACGACGACGGCCCTGGATGCCATTACAACTCGCATCCACAATGGCCTCAACCAACCTCGTCCATGTCACAGAACAATTCTGGTGGCACCTGACCTGTCGAAAGCCTTCGTCACAGTCAGCCACTTCTGTCCGACCCATATAATGCATCTCTTCCAACGCATACTTCACCGAATTCAGGAGCAAGAAGTCGAAGCTAAGGAAGATCAAACAAGGTGTGCCACAAGGAGGAATTGTTGCTGTCTCCCTCCTTGTTCAACCTTTACCTATCTGGATTTCCAACTCCACCTGAGGGAATCGAAATTATCTTCTATGCCGACGACTGCTCCATTCTGGCAACAGGGAACAACATCACGGAAATGTGCGAACAATTAAATGATTACCTGGAAGAGCTTAACTACTTCTTCACGGGCAATAATTTAATCGTATCAGCGCCTAAATCCTCGGCCACCTTATTCACCACCTGGACGAAGGAAGTCAAGATGCAACTTGGGATCTCAATTGGCAATCAACCTATTCAGACCGTGAACCATCCTAAAATTCTAGAAGTAACCCTGGGCAGCATGGCCACGTCATCCCCCATGCTTCAACTGTGTGTAACAGGATGTGCGGAAGGAATAAAATCCTTAAAGCCTTAGCCTGTACCACCTGGGGCAAGGATAAAGAGACCCTACTGGTCACATACAAAGCAGTCGGAAGGTCTGTAGCCAACAATGCGGCTTCAGTGTGGTCACAGAATCTCTGCGACACACAATGGAATATCACCCAGGCTATTGCCCATTCCTGCGGCAGCCGGTTCTTCGTACCGGAACGACCCGTTTTTCAACGGCCAAGAGCTGCCAAACCCCCTCGATGCAAGAAGAACTGCAGTATTCGGAGCATCGCTACCACAACAACAACCCAGGCTTGCCAAAACGCCGCCCTCCGTACTGTGACTGGCTGTCTGCTGATGTCATCCCAGGACCATCTACATCAGGAAACAAGGATGATGCCTCTAAGGGACCACAACAAGCTTCTTGCGAAACAATACCTGGTGGGTTGTTACCGAAGGGAGCACCCCAACTCCGACCTCATGGACAAGACGCCGCCACCAAGACATGTCAGGCGTGATTTGAGGGACCTCGAAAGAGACGTCCAGAGGTACAAAAGGGTTCCCTTTGACAACAACGCATACAGATCAGCCATCGCAGCAATACACCACGAGGAGGTACAAGCATCAATCGCGGGACTAGGTCCAAATAAAGTTCTCTCGACACAACCACCAGCCATTTCTCCCGATGAGAGAATACTTCCGAGAGCAGCGAGGACGACACTTGCTCAACTTCGGTCGGGCTGGTGTTCACGTCTTAACTCCTACCTATCTCGCAATGAACGGGATGTCACGAACACATGCCCCGCCTGCAATGATACACCTCACGATGTGGACCACATTTTCGATTGCCCAGCTACACCCACACACCTGACCCCCAGGTCACTGTGGGAGAACCCCGTAGAGGCAGCCATCTTGCTGTCACTTAACACCGAGGAAAACGAAGAACAATACAACATGTAACACGCTCACACAACGAACTTCTGAGCATTACTACAATACAACAACTACAACAACCTCCTACCTGTTTTCCCAGCAAAATTAGCCGTGTTTATAAAAAAAAGGGTTGCCATTCTGAATCGCCCATTTGGTTTTTTGTCATTTGGACTTCAGATTCGCAATCACCGACCCAACCCCCCCCCCCCCTCCCCCCATCCCCATCCACGCCACGGCGAGTCAAAAGCGGTTTATAAATTCATCGTTCTAAAACCGCCACGGCTGCCGCTTTTTGCGTTTATACACAGTAATGCGCCGCTGCACTATTAACATACTGTTAACATGCTGTTAATGAACTGTTAACATGCTGTTAATGCACTGTTAACATCAAGTTAATGCACTGTAACCATACTTGTGATCTCAGGCTTGGGGCGACCGGTAGCGCAGTGTGTTGAGGCATCTCATGTTTGACTACCGGCGTTTCGGGTTCGAATCCCGTCCACGACGACGTTCGTGGCCATGGATGTGCAGGAGGTGCATGCTGGCAACTGCATTCTCCGAAACCAGTTTATGCCGAGAAACGTCAACTGGGCCACATGGAACAGTTGACGCGCTATGCCCCACAAGGGGTTAGGCCAATTGAGGAGGGATCTCAGGCTATTGGTATTGGGGGGGGGGGGCAAAAGATTCAGATTTAATCGATACTTTGGTTCTATCTAAACATGGTAAGTGCCTTACTGAAGGCATCCATTCAAACTTGCCTTACTGAAGGCATCCACTTATACTTGCCTTACTGAAGGCATATAAGTTTAAGTCTTTGCCTAGTTTATCACAGGCATTTGCCGGTTAGGACGCCATTAGCTTGATCAAGAGGCATCTAGTGTGCTGACCATTTTCCGTTGTTTTCCACTTTATTGTTTGTTTATCACCATGTCCTCTCGCAATTATAACCCTTAGGTGTCAAGTCATTCCGACAATTGTGCGCAACATTACAAACGACGACCACGCAAACGACTAAAGGATTATTCTTTCGGATCCTGGAATATACGCTCCCTGAACAAACCGGGGGCCGAGAAGGCCCTCCTTCAACAGGTCGAAAAGTACAAACTGAGCATTACTGCAGTCCAGGAAACAAATTCGCTTGGCAGCGAGATCAATTACAAGAAATCGCACACAATTTTTACAAGTGGCAAACCATCGGGCCGCAAGGAGTTTGGGAGTAGGCATTTATAGTAAACAATCACCTCAAGTCGCACATCACTGACTTCAAACCCATAAAGGAACGGCTATGTGCGATTCGCATTAAAACTCGATTCTTCAATCTCTGGCTCATCAATGTGCACGCCCCCACTGAAGTTAAAGAAGACGCAGTAAACGAAGAGTTCTACGCCCGCCTTGAGACTCTCTTCGACTCACTTCCAACAAACGACGACAAATTGCTGCTGGGAGACTTTAACGCGAAAGTCGGAAATGAAAGTTGGCACCGGGGAACCACTGGAGGCCACAGTCTCCATGAAAAATGTAACAACGGCCAGCGACTTATCGATTTCGCCTGCAGTAGGAATCTAGTCGTAAGCTCTACGTTTTTCCCGCATCGACGCATTCACAAGCAGACCTGGAAATCTCCAGACGCACATACCGTCAACCAAATTGACCACGTCCTCATTTGCAGGAGATGGGCGTCCGGATGTCCGCTCCTATCGAGGAGCCTTAGAGCAGCTTGAATTGGACAACGATTTTGGGCGAAAAATCATCTTTTCTGACGAGGCGCATTTTCATCCCGGAGGCTACATTAACAAACAAAATTGCCGCATCTGGGGCTCGGAAATCCCGCACGTTATTTTTCGAGAAGCCAGCATCCACAGAGAGTGACAGTTTGGTGCGGATTGTGGAGTGGTGGCATCATTGGACCTTTTTTCTTCGAAAACAACGTTTCGGTCAACGGTGAACGTTACAGAGCCATGTTGTCTGACTTTTTTTACTGAAATTGAAGAGGATTTGGACCTCTGGTTCATGCAGCGCGCCATGTCACACAGCCCATGCCACAATCGATCTTTTACGCACCAAATTCCCAAATCGTGTTATCAGCCGTCTTGGCGATGTCAATTGGCCGCCTCGGAGCTGCGATTTAACCCCTTTGGACTTTTTTTCTGGGGAACCGTGAAGGACCGATGTTATGCCAACAATCCAGAAACGATTCAAGCACTTAAGGAAAATATCATCCAAGCAATCCGTGAGCTACAGCCCGAAACCATCGACATGGTCTTGGAAAATTGGAATGACAGAATGCGCTACTGCGAAGCCAGCCGAGGCAGCCACTTGAACGAATTTGTGTTTCATCATTAATGGGAATGTTTGCTCTTCCTAATGAAGCCATAATACATGGAAAAAAAATTAATTTTGTTCATTTTATTGTTTTTAAAAAGAAACTTGTATTTGGCCCACCCTGTACAAATCTAGCACTGGATTATCCCATACAAAAGTTCCAACCTTAAAGGTAAATATCTCCGAAACGATTATGAGTTCGCGGAAAAGGACTTCAGATTGGTTCATTTCAAACCAAATTTGACTGAAACCCATCTTTAAAAATTGGCGCCTCAAATATTTAAGTCGTCCCAATATTTTTATATTTAAGCCTGGAAAGACCCGAAAAAAATCGTAAATTTCATCGAAAATAATAATAGGTAAGGGGTTCATCGTGCTGCCAGATGATATGGAAAAAAAATCCAGCGAATGGATACGGCGGCGTCCCTTATTCGGCCTCTGTATCATCTGCATTCCCAATTAGAACATCTGCCTTGAAAAATTGTTATCAAACAAAGCACACACAACTCGTTAGTCGTTGCCGGACATTCTCGGCTACTTGCCAACCGCAATGACATTTCGTCGGCAGGCACCACCAGAAGCCGACAATTGCAATTCGGGCGAAATGAGCAGGCGAAGAGTCCACAATCAGCGGCAGCCCTAGCCAGGGAACCGAAGAACCAAATGTGGCACCCCCTAACAATCCAACAACCAAGAAAAGCCAGAGGACCCATCGCCCAAAAACAACAACAAAGTGCACGTCCCGTCAAAAACACAAAAAGGGCCCCGGACGCAATCGTCATCCCCTCGGGGACCGACTTTTGCCACTCGCACGGAACGCACTCACCTTCGTCCGTATTTTCCAGCCATTCTTGCAGCAATTGGATGTCGGGCTGCTGAATGTTGATCATCGACGAGAATTTCTCAAAAAACGAGCAAATAATAGCGAAATTGGGATCGTTCACGCAGGAGGCTTCGCTGCCGCCGGACGCCATTTTTCCAGTTCTCTGGCCTTTGCTTCTGTGCCTTGCGACTCGGACCCGAGCTCACCGCTGCCGTTGCTGCTGCACACACTTCAACTTTTGCGTTCACTTAAAATTCACTTTCACGTCACAATTTCGCGGATGAAAACATTCTTCGGTGTTGGGTGCGATTCGCGATACGTTTATGAGCACTTTCCCGATGACAAACTCAAATAATCCGGGCCGGAAAATGATGAAAATCGCGTAAACACCATGGCACCAAAACCGAACGACTTTCGGGCGAATCGAATCGCTTTGAGTTGTGTAGTTTGGTCGCGTGCAGTAGTAGATCTGTAGGAGTAGCTCTGCGATTCGGGCGAATTTAATAGTGGATGCATCAACCGGAAGACTTTGAGTAGGGAGGCTATCGATGTATAGATGGCGAAAGAGTCAGTTTGAATATAGCGGTTGTTACGCTAATTACTATCATAGTAGCAAAGTAATTCATAGTAGCTGCATTCGATTCGTTTTGGTCTGGATCATGAAGTTCGAACGGATGCGGGTGGGCGCCCAGATCGGAAACATGTGTGATGGATCCGAGAAGGTTGGAAACTCGAGGAACGATCAGGAACGTGTGGAAACGTCGAGATTCGTCAGGGCCGAACTGTCCGCGAAGGTTTCGAGGGAACCAGTTCTCGACGACCTGGAAGCGTCCTGCAGGCGGGGCCGCTGTGGTGCTGGACGACTGGAGTGACAACAGACATACCACAGCTGTCAATGTGGCATTGCGATGTCCGACTACGGAGGTGCTGCAGAGCATTCCAACCAACCCCATGGAATGTTTCGTGTGTGGAGCAGTCAACGTCGGTCGCGGACGAGGACGACCTCGGTGGAGTGTTGATTGCGTAAGGAGGTTCAACTTGAAAGCTCGCTCGATTTGTGTCAACGACGGTGGCTTCGCATGGTTGTGCAGCGCTTATCGGAGAAAACAGATGTGATGTGCTCGTGGCTTCGACAGACCTGGAAGGAATCGGACAAGAATTTTGCCTGGCTGGATAATGTAGTGCGTCGCATTCCGAAACGTTGAAAATGAAGACCATACATATGTGGATCGGATGGCACCGCGTGAGCCTGACTTCTGTTCAGGACGAACAGGTCTAAGGAGTAGGCAGTGGCCTCGTTTATACCGCGGAACTATCTTCGAGTATTAACTAATTCATGCTAACTCACGACGATACATGTCGCATTGGCTAGTTTTGGTACTAATTTTAGCTCCACTTGCGATGCAGAAGTGGACTGAAAAATTGGGACTGATGATGTTGCTGTCTCTGCTAATGGCGTTGTTGGTGAAAATTGGATTTTATATGTTATATAAATACCTCATCCTTTCCTGAAACTCTGTATTCGTTTCATCCTTTGATTTTAGTGGTATAAACGCATTTTTATTGATAGGCTATTGCCATAGAGTAACAATACAAAGAGCTGGAGCTCAGTACAAAATAATATTACGAGTAGGATGCAGATAATCTCACGCACAATAATCTCAGCCTCACCACTCTAGAAGCAACGGCTACAATTTAAAGTAAACCGCCCTTTAGAGTGACAAGGACAACAACACATCAAATCAGCTGTGTCTGTTGAATAAAAAGCCAAAGGCTTTTTAGCTGCCATTGTATGTGCGACATGGTTTATCAATTTCATATGTGTGGGTTACCATTTTCGGCCATACACAATTGCATTCGTGCATTTTCGCTCATGTTTCGGGTTGCCGACAACTCACAACAACGAACGTAACTATTGGGCTCTCTTTCTGCAAATGGACGTGGATATAAAACCCCCATAGACTATACGATTCATCGTCAGATGACAATGCTATTCAGCGTCAGATAAATCCGACGATGGATCGCCACAAAGTATCTGACGGTCAAACTTATATGGAACTATTAAAAATCGTCAACAATAGGCGCGTACACTGTGCGATCACTATGGCGATCACAATATCTTCAGACCTCTTTGACGACGGATCGCATGGTGCATGGCTCTTCACTTTTGCAAAACAAACAACGCAACTTGATTTCTCTTTCTGCAAATGGACGTGGATATAAGACCCCCATAAACTATGTGATTCATCGTCAGATGATAATAGTATTCATCGTCGGATCAATCTAATGATGGATCGCCACAAAGTATTTGACGGCTAAAATTATATGGAACTGTGAAAAAAATTGTCAACGATAAGCGCATATACTGTGCGATCATTGCGACGATCACAATATCTTCAGATCGATTTGATGACGGATCGCATGATCCGGGGTGGGTTTGCTCTTCACTTTCCCGAAGTAACAAACGTAGCTATTGTCTTCTCTTTCTGCAAATAGACGTGTATATAAGACCCCCATAAACTATGTGATTCATCGTCGGATCAATCTAATTATGGATCGTCATAAAGTATCTGACGGTGAAATTTATATGGAATCGTAAAAGAAATCGTCAACGATAAGTACATACACTGTGCAATCAATGTGACGATCACAATATCGTGTGACCGATCTGACGACGGATCGCATCCTATATGGGGGCCTTACTTTTCACTTTTTTCGTATGCATTGTGTATCGACTAGTGAACACAATACATACGCAGCTAAAACATTATGAGCAACCTTTGCTTATTTTGTACTGAGTTCAGGCTCTTAGTATATTTGCTCTGTGCCCTTATTTCCTTGATTTTATTTCAAGTCCGAAAGTGTGCATGTGACAATACCAAAGGGTTCAATTTAATTCGTTTTCAACTCGACTTCCGTCCCACATTTTCACGACACACTCGCCATAGACGTTGACACGTCAAAATATCCTTTTTCACACACCAAAGGACTCAAAATGCCTTCAGCAGTAATCTAGTACATCCGCCTCAGTATCCCCAGTCATATGATACCCATCTTGCCTTGTCATCGCTTCATAGCCAATAATGTCCTTTGTTTTACTAAGAATGTCCTTTTTCCACACCGAAGGACTCAAAATAGTATCAGTCCTGGCAGAAGGAGTCAAAATGCCTTCAACAGTACTCGATTGCATTGGTCTCATCACCCGAATTAGGAGATTCCCATTTCAACCAGTTTTGGTTTCCGTTTATTGATATTATCCGTTCATGATAAAGAGAGTCCCTTTTTTTGCACACATGCAGGAGGATAAAAAGATCACTGTATGGTACTTATAAGGAAGCTACATATCAAATTTGGTTGAAATCTAACGATGGGAAATGCCTGAAGATAAATCTTCAAAAAGACTTAGTCGACTAACCCTATTTTAAACAAAACACAGTCTACCGTTAGTCCAGTCGATGACCAAAAGACTGCGGTCCCCGACTTGCGCTCTGGGGGCAACAACAAACCTACATACCAAATTTGGTTAAGATCAAAATACGATAAGTGCCGGGACAAACGACCAGTATGCATTGGCTTATATGCCTGTCCATATTCATATATTTATACCCTTCACGGATGTGGTAGGGTATATTAACTTTGTCATAAAGTTTGCAATGTACAGAAGGAAGCATCTCCGAACATATAAACTATATATGTATGTATATTCTTGGTCAGTATGATGAGACGAGTCGATTAAGCTTTGTCTGTCTGCCCGTCTGGTTCTATGCAAACTAGTCCCTCAGTTTTAAAGCTATCGTGCTGAAATTATGTACAAAGCCTTCTTTCTATTGCACGTTGTATATATGTATGTCGGAATCAACGGAATCGAACCACTACGTCATATAGCTGCCATAGGAACGACCGGTCCAAAAATTCGTATTTGTGAGAAAAACTTTTTTATTTCTAAAGATATCTTTTTCAAATTTCACACTAATCTAACTAAATATGTAGTATCTTTAGCCAAATCACATTGCCGAAGGCTAGCTGGTTTTTATATGGGAGGGCCGAAAAAACGCTCACATCTCCCGATACTGAGCTATAGCAAGCTCGTGCCGTCAATCATTTACAATATTTAATGGAGCTTTGCTGTCGAGCCTTCATGAGCACTTCGGCAAACTTCGACTCCGTGCGTTGCCAATAGACACTGCCGCATCTTCATGTACAATAGGTATCTGTGAAGATTCTTTCACCCAACTATAAAATAGAGGGCCGTAAACGGAAGAAAGTTGAGTTGGCATAGTTTCTGTCTAAAAAAATGCAGAAAATGTAAAATAATTGATAAATATCAATAATAAAAATGCACGACATGCTAATGTACTATAAGTACATTAGCATGTCGTGCATTTTTTTCTCTTCCAGTAAAATATGTACATCAAAACAAAACGTGTTCTTCTGTTTTTCTTTTATAAAGTACATACATATCTTACAGGTTAAAAAAAACCGCTTTCACCATTTCTACTAAAAAAAATAATAGTTTTGACTATAATGATGAGGGTGCCTGCTTCTATTTTTTTCATGACATCTATTCTCATACTAAACTGAATACGGCAAGTGAATTTATGATCCATAAAATCCTCACAAGTCTCTGCGATCACATATATTTACATATTTTCTATTCGGGCCTACAGTTTAAAAACCATCATATTTTTTTTTACTTTCGTTTGCTCATACTTGTTTAATTCTGTTTCCTTTATAGTGATCTAAATTTAGAATACATGCAGCGATAACGTCTTTTTTTATTTTTGTCTTTTTCTGGTAGGTTTCACCACCTTTTTTGTACCTATCAGATATAGGTAATTTGCATTTTCATTTAATCTTACCCGTTTGTGCTTGAAAGACGTGCACGTGGAGGGACGAAGACGAACAAGCTAAGATAACATGTTTAGAAAAATATTAGAACTATAAACAAATATTGACTATTTTCTGTATAATAATATTGTACATACATAATAATG
Organism: Chloromyia formosa; assembly: GCA_964017055.1. Taxonomy (NCBI): domain Eukaryota; kingdom Metazoa; phylum Arthropoda; class Insecta; order Diptera; family Stratiomyidae; genus Chloromyia; species Chloromyia formosa. Next base: position 21,497,612 of record OZ024816.1, on the reverse strand, counting down.
TATAATAATATATATATATATAGTATAGTAATGATAGTCCGGATGGCGCAACGGTTAGCACGTTCGCCTTCAACGCACTGGGCCCCGGTTCGATTCCGGGGATTTACGTGTCGGACTATGAGCCCACTCAGCTGTTAAATGAGTACCCATTATGGGGTAAATAACTCGGTTGAGCGTGTTGCTGATCACATACCTCTGCACAAAAACCGTCACGATCTAGAAAATGAGATGATACTCATCTCGAGGCCGTGGTTCAAATTGGACTGTTGCGCCAGTTATTTATTTATAGTAATGGGGGCAAAAGACCTTTTCCATAGTCCTCCTCGTGGGCGCCCCCTGGTAACGGCAGTGTTTCAAACCGCTGACGGACAAGTCTTAGCGATAAGACATTTGGAAAAAGGCAGATAGCTGTAGCCTGCCCAACACTTAAGCGTCTCAGGTTTAGAAGGATGGAATGACTTGCGTAGTTGGACCTGCAACATAGTTGTGTGAACTCCAGCACGTTTATCAAACCATCTGAAGCAGCTATCTTCCGAGGCCATCCCCTGAATGGGGTTAAGCGATGTGCTGACAACTCGTCCTTGTAAAAACCACTCCATGTCAAGAAACCTGGAACAAAAGCCTCGGATTGGACGGATCAACAACGACGACCACGCAAACGACTAAAGGATTATTCTTTCGGATCGTGGAATGTACGCTCCCTGAACAAACCGGGGGCCCAGAAGGCCCTCCTTCAACAGGTCGAAAAGTACAAACTAAGCATTACTGCAGTCCAGGAAACAAATTGGCTTGGCAGCGAGATCAATGTCAAGAAATCGCACACAATTTTTACAAGTGGCAAACCATCGGGCCGCAAACAGTTTGGAGTAGCATTTATAGTAAACAATTACCTCAAGCCGCACATTACTGACTTCAAACCCATAAATGAACGGCTATGTGCAATTCGCATTAAGACTCGATTCTTCAATCTCTGGCTCATCAATGTGCCTGCCCCCACTGAAGTTAAAAAGGCGCAGTAAAAGACGAGTTCTACGCCCGCCTTGAGACTCTCTTCGACTCACTTCCAACAAACGACGTCAAATTGCTGCTGGGAGACTTTACCGCGAAAGTCGGAAATGAAAGTTGGCACCGGGGGACCACTGGAGGCCACAGTCTCCATGAAGAATGTAACGACAACGGCCAGCGACTTATCGACTTCGCCTGCAGCAGGAATCTAGTCGTAAGCTCTACGTGTGTCCCGCATCGACGCATTCACAAGCAGACCTGGAAATCTCCAGACGCACATACCGTCAACCAAATTGATCTCGTCCTCATTTGCAGGAGATGGGCATCTAGTGTGATGCATGTCCGCTCTTCTCGAGGAGCAAACTGCGACTCAGATCATCGCTTGGTGAAGACGACCTACAGATGTAGAATTTCCTCAGTGCACCAATGGAGAATCAGCCCTCCCAAAATCTTTGCGGTTGATAAGCTTCTGAGCGATGCCACGGCGGTGGCGTATACTACCGCCCTTGAGGAAAGACTATCGCTTATGCTATACAACATCAGTAACACAGGCGTCCATGGGTTCTGGGAAAAACTCAACGGTACCATCAAAGATGTCGCAGAGAAGGTCGTGGGATATAAAACCCGGCGAGCGCGAAATGACTGGTTCGACGAAGAATCCAAAAATTCACTTGACGCGAAAAACGAGGCCTATAGACAATGGATTCAACGAGCAACTAGAGCCAAAAGAGAAAAATATGACGAGCTACAACGAATATCGAATAGAATAATTAGACGTAAGAAGCGTGAGAGCTTCTGAACCTACCACCTAACATCCCCACAAAAGAAGCTGTCGACGATATTGTTGATGTAGGTCAACCCATACAATCCCCGACAGTAGAAGAAGTTGATCTCGCGTTGCGATCACTAAAACGAAATAAAGCGCCGGGCGCTGACGAGATCCCCAGCTGAACTGCTAAAATTCGGTGGAATGGGTCTAGTTAATACCATACATCAATTACTCGTACTCCTACGAATATGGGAGGACGAGGTGATCCCAGACGATTGACGCAGAAGAATAAGAACAAGAACGATGACCAACTCCGTCTCACAAGTCATGATCCATAGTAGAGTTACTGATCTATTTGAAATACGCACTGGTCCGAAACAGAGCGATGGACTGGCACCGACGCTTTTCAACCTAGCACTGGAATATGCTATTTGGGCTATGGATTTGGACAACAGCAAGACGCTACTCATTAAGTCGACACAATTAGCAGCGTACGCCGACGACATCAACATCATGTCCCGAAGATTGGCCGACGCAGAAGAACTTCTGCATACACTTGATTCCGCTGCAAAAGAATTGGGACTACGTATCAACGAGGGTAAAACTAAAATAATGATGTGTAATCGATGACAAGGACACCTGCACAACAGAGCATCAATGTTGGGGGACCACAACATCGAGTTCGTGAACAACTTCATATACCTGGGTTGCAACTTGTCAAGCGACGCCAACGAAACTGACGAAATCAAATGACGGATACAGTTAGCTAATAAGACTTTTTTTCTCGGTTCTCCCCATATGAAATCGAAGCATGTGCACAGAAACACGAAGCTCCGCGTGTACAAAACCATTATACGCCCAGTGATATGCTATGGCTGCGAAGCATGGACCCTAACTCAAAGGCCTCCGGAAACATGCTAGACACATTTGAACGTAAGGTTCTACGGTGAATTTTCGGGGCTGTTTACGATCGAGATGGATGGCGCATCCGGTACAACCATGAGTTATATGAACTGTACGATGAGCTGGTAGGTTTGAAAATCGTCAACCTACAACGACTTCAATGGGCAGGGCATGTACAACGAATGGACGATGATCGCATGCCAAAGAGAGTAATGAATGCAGAACGAGTCGAAGGAGAGAGACTGCCTAGACGACCGAGATCTCGTTGGGAGAGCTCAGTATATGTGGACGCCGAATAGCTACTGGGTTTCCGAGATTGGAGGACGCGGTCACGTGACCGAGATAATTGGAGGACAACGATCCAGGCGACCAAGACCCGACGTCGGGCTGTCGCGCCACGATGATGATGATGATTAGCCCGCAGATCCCACAAGCACTCCGACCCGAAGGTCTGTTGCGCTAAAGTATTCTTATTTGCAAATAAACATTTTCGAATACCTTGCTGGGTTCATATCAAAAAGGCATTCGCTATCTACTTTTTTGGAGTCGATTTAATTAAGAACACTATAATCCTGTTCGTAAATTATTTAACATGTCTAATCACAAGCAGAGAAATCTCAAATGACTAGTAGCTAACAATTCAGAAGCCATATTATCATATGCCAATCGCTGCTTACATGCTCGACATCGCAATAATACATGAAAAATACAACATTATTTATAGGGTGATAAATTTATCTATTCTGTTCTATCAAGCTTATCTAGTTCGCGCAGATACTGGCTGTGCTGAATGTGGTCAATTACTAAATAAATTAAATGCGATATATACAGACTCAGTTTAACGTAGCCTAGACTTGAGAACTTCAGTCGATCTAATAACTAGCAATAAATTTAACTCAAAAGGCCTTCAACTTGTAATTGGGAACGCAACTATGGTTTTGAAACATTAGGTTCAATTACACTAGCGACCAAACCAATTGATATCTAGGGACGCGGGAGCGTCCCGCCCCGCCAAAGAAAAACAAAAAAATCGAAAAAAAAAAAAATCGAAAAGCGACCAAGACTATGTTTACGCGACACAACAAGTACGGGTTTTCGGACCTCTGTAGCTCCGGCCCCGGATGCTTGTTCGAGCTCAAATTTGGTATGGTCATTGTCCCTGGTCATCTTACGAAGTGCTGTAAATTTGATTCCGATACAAGGAAAAACACCCGAGATATGATAATTTGAAAATGGCTATTTTTCAAATTTTTCTTGTTCTCGTTGTTCTTTGACCGGTCTACAGCCTCGTAGGGAGCGTATCGAGGTCTGCTTTCTTTTCTCACGAATTGACTGTGTCCCAAGGGTGTGCATAGGCTATCATTTGCTCTGATCCGTGCAGTAGATAAAAAGGTACATCCAAAAATGTGAAAAGGGAAAAGAGTTTCTCGCTTAAGTCTTTTTGATAATTTAAATGCGACACAGCAAATCACTCGCAGAGATCGCATGCCGACGTGGAGAGACGCAAACACTTGATTATGTGAGTAAGTGACGACGACGGATGCAAAAGTCCGTGCGCTCGTCGGGTGAGGAGAACCATACGAGTTCATGGTTGCGGGCGTGGTTTGTGACAAGTGCATGAATGAAAAGCGTGTCATGAAAAAATTGAAACTGAATGTTTATGGATGCATCTTAAGCTGTGTTTTGCTAGACAGCGACTGAATGGGCGATTTGCGACTGCGACTCGAGAGCAATTCATTCGTTATTCAATGTCGGGGTTTTGTATGAAAATAGTATTAGTATGTTGGGCAGGTTGGCTATGCAATCAAGGATTTTTATATGTACGTGAGGAGAATGGATGGAAAGAGACGAATGTACTGTAGATGTAGAGTCCTTCGGTGGCAGCAAGGACATTCGAAAAAGGATATTTTTAGCAGTGAAGCGAAATGTGGGGGTCTCATATGAACCGCGATGAAGAGGCGAGTGTCCAGGAGTAGTGTAGATGTCATTTAGAGTCATTCGGTGGTGAAAAGGACATTCACGAAAGTCAAGTGGGCAATATGGGTGTCATGCGAACCGGGGTAAAGAGGCGAATGTCCAGGACTACTGTAGATGGCATTCCGGATCCTTCAGTGGCGACAAGGATATTCGAAAAAGGATACTTTTGGCAGTGAAGCGAAATACGGTCAGTACGGGTGTCATATGAATCGGGGTGGACACCCGAATATCCCGTAGTAGTGCGGATGGCATTTCGAGTCCTTTGGTGGCGAAAAGAACATTCATGAAAGTCAATTGAAATATGGGCAATATGGGTGTCATGCGAACCGGGGTGAAGAGGCGAATGTCCAGGAGTACTGTAGATGGCATTCCGGATCCTTCAGTGGCGACAAGGATATTCGAAAAGGATACTTTTGACAGTGAAGCGAAATACGGTCAATATGGGTGTCATATGAATCGGGGTGAATACCCCAATATCCAGGAGTAGTGCAGATGGCATTTCGAGTCCTTCGGAGCGAAAAGGACATTCTTGGAAGTCAAGTGAAAAATGGGCAATATGGGTGTCATGAATTGTGGTGAAGAGGCGAATGCCTAGGAGTACTATGGATGGCATTTCGAGTTTTTCGGTGGCAACAAGGACATTCGAAAAAGGATATTTTTGGCAGTGAAGCGAAATACGGTCAATATGGGTGTCATATGAATCGGGGTGGACACCCGAATATCCAGGAGTAGTGCGGATGGCATTTTGAGTCCTTTGGTGGCGAAAAGGACATTCATGAAAGTCAATTTAAATATGGGCACTATGGGTGTCATGCGAACCGGGGTGAAGAGGCGAATGTCCAGGAGTACTGTAGATGGCATTCCGGATCCTTCGGTGGCGACAAGGATATTCGAAAAGGATACTTTTGGCAGTGAAGCGAAATACGGTCAATATGGGTGTCATATGAATCGGGGTGGATACCCGAATATCCAGGAGTAGTGCAGATGGAATTTCGAGTCCTTCGGAGCGAAAAGGACATTCCTGGAAGTCAAGTGAAAAATGGGCAATATGGGTGTCATATGAATTATGGTGAAGAGGCGAATGCCTAGGAGTACTATGGATGGCATTTCGAGTCCTTCGGTGCCGATAAGGATATTCGAAAAAATAATACTTTTGGCAGTGAAGCGATATGAATTATGATGTAAGATGATTTTTTCCAATGTGTGGAAGATGGGAAGGGATGTCTAGGCAAGATGTGTATCACATGACTGGAGGTGATGAGGCGAATGCAGTAGACTGTTAAAGGTATTTTGAGTCCTTTGGGCAGGAAAAAATATGTTCTTGGCAAGGAAGCGATATCTAGGCAAGATGAGTATTATATTATGGGGGGTGATGAGGCGAATGCAGTAAACTACTGTTAAAGGCACTTTGAGTCCTTTGAACTAGAAACATGATATTCTTGGCAAGAAAACTATTTACCCCAAATGGGTAACCTGAGTGGACTCATAGTCCGGCACGTAAATCCCCTTTTTTATCGAAGACTACCGCATTCAGTAGGAATCAAACCGGAGCCCAATGTATAGAAGGCGAATATGTTTACCGTTGCGCCATCTGTATTACCACTACTACTTTGCAAAAAGATGTGATATCTCACAAAAACAACTCTGTTGTAAAAAAATCCCCGCCAAGAAAAACTCCTCAGCCGTAAAAAGGATTGATATGAACACAATACCGCCAAAGTACTCGTAGCTTCGCGCCTCGCTCTAGGGTATGCATATTGAACGCTGATTGCATTAGTTAATTTCTTTCAACGCGGTTTGGCGGGGAGCTTCGTAGCCTAAAGACTCACCGCCGAACGGATTTATTGATAAAATGACAGTGATAATGACAACGATGTCGCTCTGACAAAATTATGAATAAGTAGTTGCGTGCGGATCATGCTGTAAGCTCTTATGCCAAGTATTATTGGCTTTTCGCCCGGATCTCGTTATAAAGCCCCCGCCTTACAAAAGACTGAAAATGCACTTCAGGCCAGAAGTGAATAATAGACTATTTTCTACTGCGTTCTTATTCAGATTGTTCAACTTATTTTGTTTAATGGAAGCTCCCCGCCAAACCGCGTTGAAAGAAATTAACTAATGCAATCAGCGTTCAATATGCATACCCTAGAGCGAGGCGCGAAGCTACGAGTACTTTGGCGGTATTGTGTTCATATCAATCCTTTTTACGGCTGAGGAGTTTTTCTTGGCGGGGATTTTTTTACAACAGAGTTGTTTTTGTGAGATGGAAGATTACTTGATCAGAAACGTTACATTTGTATGTATCTCATAGTTTCAGGTCAAGTGGTCTGGTCAAATCAAGTAGTTTGGGTGCTAGTGTGAACATAACATAAGGGAAGATAGCATTAAACTGAAATATTATAATTATGCTGCGTAAAACCGTTTTAAACAGGAAATTTCACCTTTAACCAGTGCTGGCCTTAACTATTTTAGCGCGCTGTTCAAATAATCAGAAATCAACATTTTCGCAGAATCTTTGAAAAGGCATAATAGACAAAGAAAGTTGGCTCAGTCAAATATCCGCCATCAGTTCCGCCAGTCCGCAGTTATACCGTAGTAGCTTTTATTTCACTGTATTTTCTAGGTTATGTCGTTTGGTTTTAGCCAGCCAAAAAACGATCGGAAAATCCATCAATATTCGGCGCCCAATGTGGGACCCGTGTGACTTTAACTTGTCAATGAAATCGAATAGGTACACGGCAACTTTACTCACAAGGCACTGAAATTGAAACAATTTTAGGCCTTTTTAAGGCTTAAGCTTCTTGACGACTACCTTATGTTACTTTAAGGTTATCTTGAGGCTTTTATTTATTCTAAGCTAGCAAAAATTTATAGTATCAAATAGTCGAAAATAGTCAATCGACTAGCCGCGCGTTTCCGTTAATCACAAGGCACAAAACCTGTTGTCTGTTTAAACCTTTTGAAAAAATTTAATTAGGAGATTTCTTTCGCCTACATTATGACACCATCATGTCCAAATGCACAGTCTGCACATATGGCAAAGCCGGCCCTGATCTCCACTTGCCATCTGCTTTAGCAGATATCTGGCGATCGATCAGCACTCTTCCAATACATGCTCAGCCGAGCCGATCAAAGGGTAAGGCGAAACAGGCGGTCGCCTGGGGCGCCGACTATGAAAAGGCGCCGAAGAGGGCGACCAGAGGAAAGCAAAGCTTGGGAGTAAACTTTGTCAATTTAGAACTGAATATAATATTATTCCAATTCGCGATTTATCCGATCGAATTTGAACTATGAGAATCACTCGTAGTTCAAATTTACACCCGTGAACGATTTCGAGCCTTTCCCCCTCTAAAGGTCGCTCACGGAAGAGGGCATATCATTGGATACGGCTCTACACTCTCTGGTCAGCCCTACTGAAAAATCTCTCGATTACAAGGAATTCACTGAATTCGAGGGCGCGTTCAACAATGTAAGACCCAGCGTGTGAGGCACTCTTGAGCTTACACGTCGGTGAGTCACTCTGTAAACTTAAAAATAAGTTGCTACTATCGAGGCTAATTGGCGCCACTCTGGGCACATCTCCTGTAAGTAGCCGGCTTTGTAGAGGGACTCCCTAAGGCGATATATTATCTTCACTTCTTTGCAATATGGTCGTCAATAAATTACTTCTGGACCTGGAAAAGATGGGGTAAAATATCACTGTCTATCCGGATTATGTTGCGGTCGCCGTTTTTGGTACATTTGCGACCATCTTCAGTGAGGTACTGAACGCCCTGCCCATTCTAACCGATTAGGCAAACCATTGTGATGCCAGAGTTTACCCGGACAAGATGCAACTTGTGATTTTCATCAGACGGCATACGCTCTGTCTATCGAACCTCCCAACTTGGACGGAAAGAAACTGGCTTTTACTGACAAGGCTAAATTCTTTGGTATCATTCTAGGTAGAAAACTAAGCTGGAAGCGCAATATTCAGAAGTGGGTGAAAGGCCACCCCTGTAGAAATGCCATTGGTAAAAACTGGGGCCTGGCGACAAGCATGAGACTCTTAATCTCAGAGTAGTGGGTTCGGGCCCCACGTTGGGCGCCAAGTCGTTACATACTTGGCGGTGGGTTTGGTGGGTGTCCTTTACGTATTAACATAATTTCATAGACCTGGGGAAGGCAACACAAATATGGGAGGCAAAAATGGGGAATAATACAAAATGGGGCGATAGGATGGAACGGTTGGCGGACTGCGCAGGTGCCCTCGCGCTCGCATCGGGGTCCAGGTGTAATGGGACCTGGTCTCGTACCACCGACAGATCATTACTCATCAGGTACTGCCACCGATCTGCCGGTGGAAGCAGCACTACCACGATATGATTCATTACAGGTGGTTCATTATACTAACTCTAAAGTCTAAAGCGATTAACAGTACTGACTGCAGATAGATAAATGGTAAAACATACGTTTTGCGCAAATCCGTTGCTAAAAAGGCAGCACATCATGCATCCCCTGCAATGAGTGCCGTAGAAGCAGCGGCAACGAGGAAAAGGAGGCGCGTTTCTTTATCTTTTCTGCTCATTTCCTACTCCTGTAAAAAGGAGAAAAACATTTCTTGAATCCCACTTCTTCACTGAAGTGGATTTGTAGGAAGTTTTGTCTAGTTTAATCATTAGTATTGTTGGATAATTGTAATGGTGGTAGCAGATCGCACCCCATCGCGGTCCATGTATGCCCTTCGAGGTTTTGTACGTTCATCATTGCATGCTTGATCACTCCAATGAAGAATGTGTCCGTGCTTTTAATGGACACATGCCTCTTTCAAGACCAAACATTTAATAAATGTGGGCATATCCTTATTGTTATTGCCGCGTTCGAGACAACCAGACAGAACTGAACTCTGAATAGAATGGCCGGGATCAAGTGACGGGCGAACTCAAACAGCCACTATATAGATGATTCGCCGCATAGTGGGGGTGAATGGCGGACTTCATATACAAATTTACAGAGCGAATTGCAGAGAAACAAGTTGACGATCTAACTAGAAAACTAATTGACTTTCAACTCTGATCCAGATGTGATCCATTACGAGAGCTGGATCATCGACGGTAAGTGTTTTTTTTATGGGAATTGATCATGATCCGGTGAAAGAAACACGGCTATTATTGTAATACATGGAGATACCCTAACCTACACCGGATAGATACTCAAAGCACACCTATTAAACTCACCAAATTTTTCGTTGTTCTCAAGTTTGCCTTATTAGTGGATTCGTACACTAGTATATTGGTTGGTAGGATGAAATGATCCAGGACATGAACTTTTGATCAGGATCGAAAAAAATATATTCTGAGTTCGAAGAGACAATATACATCTGACCAAATGTTTTCCTAAATAATTATCAGCTCATCCGACGAAAACAAAAACGAAAGTAATTTAGAACATTCCAACTTTCACTTTATCGGTACAAGTACAAACTCTTGTCTCTTCTGACGTAAATGTACATATAAACACAACAGAAGAGGTCATTAGAGAGTGAGGACTCACTGTATACACAGAAGCCTGCTCTTATTTAATAATCTGGCAAATTTGTGATAAGATTTGTATGTGTTGACACGCATGACAAACGCGTTATTATTATATGTTGCCTTATCAGCATGTTTTTAATAAATTTATTGGATTTTATGTAGATACGCACATATGTGTTTGATCTATCTAAATATACTGTTAAACGGAAGAAAAAAAAATACGATTAAGCTAAGCATTTATATACATACCATGGGCCCACTTTCGTATTCATTATTACAATTTGAAAACATACATATTTCATTGCTTTAATTTTTTTCTACTTTTATAATGATTAAGTACATATCACACAACGGTTGGCATACTGCTGCCAACTTGTTTTCTGAATTCTACCCACTAAGTTTTTGATGGACACAACGTGCTGTGAAAAATGTCATTTTCTCCATCATAAAAAATTCTCCGCTGGGTAGGACCAGCATATGATGACAATTCAGAAATGACACTCGCGCTGTCATATTCATACGATTTTTGGTGTTGTTGCCACAGCACGTTGCGATTCCGCTGTGTGCTATGAACTTAGCCAATGGTTAAGTTCATAACACACAACCGTTGGCATACTGTTGCCAATTTGTTTTATGAGCTCTCTCCACTGAGTTTTTGATGGACACAACATGCTATGAAAAATTTCATTTTCTCCATCACAAAAATTTTTCTGCTGGCTACGATCAGCATATGATGACAATCCTGAAATGACACTCGCGCTGTCGTACTCATACGATTTTTCATCAGTAGTCAGTTTTTAACTGCATATTTGACAATTGATGAATGACTAGATTGCGAGTGCAGTTCAGAACACAACAACCTGTTGCAAAGCTGCTTTGATACTGTCGCCACAGTATGCTGCGATTCCGCTGTGTGTTATGAACTTAGTCAATAGCTGCGTTCATTTCGCAGGATTTTGGCCAACTACAAAATCTTCAAACATAAAATTCCCAAATAAAAAAATTATCGAAAATTCTGACAAGTGTCTCATTTTATTAAAAAAAAAAAAGTCAAAATTAAGCTTTCTGTGGTGCTAAATTTATGGTTTCTAATGGATTTTAATTAAAAATTAACGAATTTAGACAAATTCTTTTTAATACGAATTCTAGTTCTGGCAAAAACTATAAAAAAATATGATATAATAAATTAGTACAATTATAAAGGAGTTTCCGCTTTAGAAAATACAGACCTACTTTGCATATAACATATGTAACAATATACTTTTTTCCTAGTGCTTATGCTAACTAAAGTATCTTAGGCTGAAAACATACCGCGTAGGACAAAACATTTTGATTTGTCTCAAGAAACAACCGACCATTTCTTCTTATCAGGCAGCACACACCAAACGAAACAAAACAAACGTTTTTGTCTCGATGTGTTTTATGAATGGTTGTCGATAATACATGTCTTTCAATATGATCAACACACACCGAATGAAAGAAACTCGTTTCAGACAAACGTCGTTGTCGATAAGTGTATAAATTGCAATAGGCGCAACGCACACCGCATGAAACGAAACAAAAAGACATGTTTCGTTACCACTGGGCGGTCAGTTGTCTTTCAGAAACCAAAAATTTGTTTCCGCTTAATAGTTGGTCATTTTATGTAAAATTTTGCAGATTACGGACGTTGTCGTTGCAAATTCAATTTTGTCTTATCTCATCATCATTATTGTGGCGCGACAGCCCGACATCGGCCCTTGGCCGCCTGGATCGTTGTCCTCCAATTATCTCGGTCACGTGACCGCGTCCTCCAATTTTGGGAACCCAGTAGTTGCGCAGCGTCCACACCTACTGAGTTCTTCCAACGAGATCTCGGTCGTCCTCGCAGTCTCGCTCCGTCGACTCATTCTGCATTCATTACTCTCTTTGGCATGCGATCATCGTCCATTCTTTGTACATGCCCTGTGTCCATTGAAGTCGTTGTAGTTTGACGATTTTCGAAACTTCCAGCTTATCGTACAGTTCATACAACTCATGGTTGTACCAAATGCGCCATCCATCTCGATCGCAAACAGCCCCGAAAATTCGCCGCAGAACCTTACGTTCAAATGTGTCTAGCATGTTTCCGGAGGCTTGAGTTAGGGTCCGGGTTAAGAAATAAAAAAAAAGCTTAATAATGTTTCCTTTGAATTGCATTCTCATTGCGAAGAAGTTATGCGATCGAACTGAGACACCATGCATAGTGAATAATTTAGCATACCTAATTCATAAATTCTATCTCCATTTACCACACTTATAATTGGCGTCTCTCCCCAACATCATAGATCAAATCTGATAAATTTCAATTATGTACATCTATTAACTAATTCAAACAGAGATATGAAGTCACAACAAGCCTTAAAAAAAACAATTACGAACTGTGTTGAACCCAGCTGGATAAGTTGTCTCTATGTGCACGAAAATTATATCAATTATCACATCACATTATCGCCAAATATTAATTCATTTATTTGCTCTTCTAATCTAGACGGTGTATGGCTAACATCCTATTATACTTAGATGTCCGTGCCTGATAATACTCGCACTATATGTACACCATACTATTCTACGAGTATAGTATATTTGGCGGACGTGTTATCTGTGGGGTGGGTAGTTAGACGTTCTATCTAACTCCAAAAGTCAATGCCAGTTCGCCCTGCTCGCCTATCACCTTATCTTAACACTTAACATTTTCTCTGCAGATATTTTCAGGTTGTCGTGTTATCAATATTTTCCAAGCGAAAGTGATTCTCGGGATCTTGAGCGCTCTCAAAATAAAAGTTGGATAATAATGGGTTGGTTCAGAAGTTATCGAAAATCACTGCTCGCGAGCAGGTCTCTTACCGCTCGTTTATGCAGTCTGTGCCTGCTGAGCGCCATTCTCGTTGTCACACACTTTATTATAAAAGTCAAGGAGAAAGAAAAAGAGCGTGAGCGATGAGCAGAAATATTTCACGCTCGGTGATCATTTGATCAGGCTCACCCGAGCAGAAGTTGCTCGGTAACTTCTGAACTGAGTAGGTAAGTATTTATGTACATTTATATGCTACAAAATGCTTTACTTATTAGTTTGTTTGCACTCTATAATTTCTCAGGTTGATGGGAAAATGTTTTCCAAAATTTAATTTTTATATTTTGGTAATTTTTTGTTTAATAATATAGTAAAGTAAACAAATATATATGTATTTTTTTCCTAGTACTACTAATGCACAACATAGGAGTAATGTTGGAAGGCATAGATATCGCAATTATTCAGTAATTCCCGGGTTCTGTTGGGGTCGGAAACACATCAGATACATTTCTGATGGCCTGCAGGATTTACTGGTCTCAACAGGGTTCAATCCGTCACCTGGTACTGATTTTCGGCAGAATAGTTCGAAGTACTGGTGGGAACTTTATGTATTAATGTTCTTGCAAATGTACAAGTGCGAATCATTTCAGTGAAAATCGGAATTGTTTGTGACACTTGGTTTCATTCTGCACACCAACTTAGTATGCGTCTGTAGCTTAGCTCGGTAACGCACGGGGCATTTTTCGCTACTCGAAACACGGTCTCTGCGGTTCGCGCCCCGCAACGGGACCAACTATTTTTTATTCTCAGATTCCCTCTGAATTAATTTCTCCGAGCTTAGTGGTTTCGTATGGATAGTAGCACTCATCATAAAAAATAGTTGGTCCCGTTGCGGGGCGCGAACCGCAGAAACCGTGTTTCGAGTAGCAAAAAATGCCCGGTGCAACAGCACAATTTTAATCAAATACCAGAAAAAGTACGGACGAGACGACGTTGTATGCTCGGCTGAAATGGGATGGATACATTCGCAGAAGGCGCGCGGTGGATGTTATAGTTGCGCAAATGCTGCGCCGAGGTCCAAAGGAAAGAGTTTTGTTTTGTTTGGGCGACGGCTCCTTAGAGCAAAGAGTCTCGTACGGACATAACAAAATAACTGCGTTGCAAGAACTAGAACGGCATTCAAGCGCCACCCCTACAAACCCAAAGTCGTCAGAACAAACGAAAACATGATGTCAAAAACATGTAGTAAATGCCTGAAACATCCCGTGGAAAACCCGAAAGCCAACACTATCCTCACACAACGCGGCAATCGAATTAGCCAACATCGCTACTTAATATGCCGGAACACGGACTGTAACAATCTTGTGTGGAACAGAGATATTAATGCCGCTCGAAATATATTGTAGTTTTCGTGAGCTTGGGCATTCGGGACTATAGACGAAACGACAAAACATGGGAAGCCCAATAGAGCGGAGTTCACCCGGTTGATGAATTTTGCAATCAATGAATATTGCAAATAGCAAAGGGCAGCGCATGGATTCACTAAAGTCAGTACACGAGCGACTCGTTTCTCGAAGACTTTGGCGCACCTGATAAGGTAAAGATTTTATTTTACAATATATTTTGCGAAGGCACATTTATAACCGAATTTCTCTCTAATTGTACACAGCATCTCGTTTCCCAGTCCTTCAATTCTTGATCGCACACAAGTTAGTCAATTCTAGCCAAACAACAACACCGAATATAGGACAAGCCGGATAGCAACATGATAATGGTAAGTGCAAGATATGCTAGATTCTGGTGCACCTTTCGCAAGACTATGTAGTTCGGGAGACTTATTGATATTTATTTATTTTTCAGCCGATGTCGCTAGCTCAGACGACGTTCCTAGTGTGCCCACACCCATAGGAAATCGTTCTGACGAACGGCGTCAATGCGTCATCCGTGTTTGCGACAACAAACACCGGGCGTAGATCCGATCCCTCTGATCTGACTGATCTAAAGCGATCACGATCGCCATAAAATGATCCATGTCCCATCTCAATCTCACGCAATCTCCTCTTTACTAAAGAATAGTTTGTTAGGGCAATTAGCGAATATCAAGGCGGTTTCAGACCTAGTCGCTCAACAACCGATCACTTTACGGTACTCCAGAAGTGGGAATACAACGTAGACTTTAAAGGACGGTTTGGTGGGCATCCAAAGATGCCCGTGGAGACGAAGCCTTAGGTAGCGTAGTGGCCGTGAAGGTCGGGTCGTGCCAACTGGCGAAGAAAAAGGCCCCTCAACGAGCTAATCAGCGACCTATGCTTGCTGTAGCTCAGTTCGGGAGACGTGGGCGGGGTTTTCGCCGCTCGTTGCCCCTGTCCTTTACGTATTAATAAGAATTCATAGGCCTGGGAAAGACAACACAAACAGGGGAGGTAAAAATGGGGAATGATAAAAAAATGAGGCGATAAGGATAGAATGGTTGGCGGACAGCGCAGATTCCCTCGCATTCGCATCAGGGTCCAGGCATAATGGGGCCCTCGGCCTCTGGTTTCGTACCACCGACAGATCCTTACTCATCAGTTGCTGCCATAGATCTGCCGATGGAGGCAGCACAACCAGACCAGAATATAGTTCATTACAGGACGTATACCAAATCTTTGTCGACTTCAAGCAGGCTTACGACAGTATCGATCGGGGTGTACTGTACAACATCATGCTGCAATTTGGCATACCGGCAAAATTAGTGCGACTGACAAAGATAACTCCGTCTCACAGGTCAGGATCTATAATAGACTTATTGATCTATTGTATTTAAACCACGCAGTGGCCTGAAACAGGGCTACTCATCAAGTCGACACAATTAGCAGCGTACGCCGACGACATCAACATCATGTCCTGAAGATTGGCCGACGTAGAAGAACCTGTGCATACGCTCGATTCCGGTGCAAAAGAAGTGGGACTACGTATCAACGAGGGTAAAACTAAAATAATGATGCAATCGATGACAAGGACACCTGCACAATCAAGCATCAATGTGGGTGACCACAACATCGAGTTCGTGAACGACTTTATATACCTGGGTTGCAACTTGTCAAGGGACGCCAACGAAATTGACGAAATCAAGCGACGGATACAGTTAGCTAATAAGACTTTTTTCTCGGTTCTCCCCATAATGAAATCGAAGCATGTGCACAGAAACACAAAGCTCCGCATGTACAAAACCATTATATGACCAGTGCTATGCTATGGCTGCGAAACATAGACCCTAACTCAAGCCTCCGGAAACATGCTAGGCGCATTTTAACGTAAGGCTCTGCGGCGAATTTTCGGGGCTGTTTGCGATCGAGATGGATGGCGCATTTCCAAAATTGGAGGATACGGTCACGTGACCGAGATAATTGGAGGACAACGATCCAGGCGGCCAAGGCCCAACATCGGGCTGTCGCGCCACGATGATGATGATGCTGACGGACACTTACATAGTACGCATAAACATTATGAAAAACACTGCTACTATGAACCAGCCTTATAGATTAGCTTATTTGTGCTTGGATGATTGTATGGATGGAGTTAGCCGAATTTTTCGAGGCGATTAAAACGGTTCTTTAACCGTTATTTTCTAGAAATGTTGTTTTATTTAATGCTTCTATGAATTCGCTTTGACAATTACACAAAAACTGTATTCCGCCAAAAAGTGAAGTTAGCCGATTTACAAATTAAACCGATGTTATGTATTGTATTTTTCAAGCATATGAACAAACCCTACATGACATACTATGGGTCCCTACATGAGTATCACTGACGAATTCAGCTAGCTTGATGAATTCGTCCATATTCATTCAAACCGGCTTGATGAATTCGTCAGTGATACTCATGTAGGGACTCATAGGTGGTCATGCATGGTTTCGCCGAGGGCTATCAAGGTGAGAAAAAAAATATTTCCCTGTGTCGACTGGTGAACGATGGTTTGCAGGGAAGAATACATTGGGGTTCTTTTTTTCTGACAATCTGGACGACCTTAAGGATGTTAGCATAGGTCGGCTCCAACGTTTTATCAACAGCTTCGACTGGGTCAATGAATAGTTAGAACTCGGGTTCTGGTGTCTATTGTAGTATCACAACGGACCCAGTGGTGGTCTATGTGTGCTGTGTGTTTCATCCTTTAACCTAACCTAACGTAGCCCTTATTTTTGTTGATTTGTTTGGGTTCGCCGTACTTAATCTGATCAGATGCGACGTTTTTGATAATCTGCCAGATTAAGAAATTTGACCTTATAGAAGGTAAAGTGGGTTATTTATTAGACACAGACACTTTATTATTTTGCATTCAAATGCGACTAGACTTTTTCATCATCCCAATTATACTATGTATTCGTAACTCGTATAACTAACTTTGAACACTCTAACGCACTCACGATAGATTGGCGACAGAGACCACGGCCAGAAGATACTCGTACTCGTAGTCATTTAAACATAGACTTGGTCAGTCTGTTTCGCAGATTTGTCGGATCGCGCGTCGCGGCTAGGTTCTACCAAAAATCTAGAGACTTTTATATGAATAATTTTATTGTGTGGGTTAAAATTATAAAAACAAGAGATATAAAAGTGTATTTTAGTTCGAAATGTTAACGATCAAATTGTTTATCAACCATTCGTTTTATACGTGCATACCCCACGATCTGAATCTAAATACATACAAAGTGATCGTTTAGATAAAAGTGAACAAATTATAGCTATTGCAGTAAAGTGTTGATCGGTGTCCATATGTGAGTTTTGTTTTCAACTAAATAGTCAAATTTAAAAATAAACTGCCTTAAGATCAATAAATTCATTCGTGTCCCACCAAAGTATCTAAAAACCAGCTGAACGAGTGCAGGTACAATCAAAATGCATTCGTTGGCTTGGAACTGCGTGTGCATTTGAAGTTGGGATTGGGACCTAAATACATACACACATCTTACATCCAACATTAAGTTGGTGCCAATGTTCTGGTTTCATTTGTCGATGCGGTGTCGTTCATAGTACTCGCGTTACTATTAGATACTTAGATACACGAAGTGCATTTGCTAAATCAGCCAATGTAATAGTGCGCGTAAGTGACCTTATAAGAGTGGTGACAAGTTTGTTTTAATTTTGTGATAAGCGCTTTGCACACGGCCAATAATTATTATTCACGAACAGTTCTTCTGTACGACTGTTGTTATGCGTTACGCACGGACATTGACCGTAATCAAAAATATTTATCTTTCAACATGAAAATAGATAGATATTATGACCAAAATAATTTTGTAGGAAGGTGAAAAAGAAAATATACGAATATGTGTACATGTACATGCATACACACAACATTAAATGAAAGAAAAACGAGTTTAGTGAACTCCGGTTTTTCGAAAATTCAGATAAAATAAAATTTCCAAAAATTATCATTTCTAAAATACGTCCCTTTAAGCGGCCGTTCCGCTGCTATATGTGATACTGAGTGTGTGTGTGGTCTGTGGTGTTCTTATTTTTATCTACTGTTTTCAGTGCACAATCGTGTTTAGATTTAGATGCAAATTTTGTGCGAAATTCTAATACACATTCATTGTTATTGTAGAAAATCGGATGTGAGTTCAATGAATGAATGTTTTGATTGACGAATGGAAATTTTTCTGTAAATTATCATAGTACGAGTATTTCTGAGACAAGGAAGCTAAATATACAAAGACGCATAAATTTTAAGCATGTAAGTATTTTTGTTTTTATACCTACATATATACGTTGCGTCAAGGTTACGTTTCAGAAAAAAAAGCGACTTAACTTGAACCGACTTATATACATATGTACATATATCGAAACAAAGTAACATATGTACATATGTATGCAAACGCATTAGGCGAAATTATTAAATTACAAAATTCTATTATGAACAATTACAAGTAAATATACATACATATTGTGATGTAGAATACTACATATATGAACATGTGGAATGTATACTATTCTTCACAAAATTACTTGTACCATGGCAAAAAGTTGTCTGTCTTCCAGCTTAGCCATGTTTAAAGTGCACTTAACAGCTTTTGAGAAAAATATGTTTGGAGGAGAAAGGAAGCGACTAATGTTCTCATAATGCCCAATAACAAAGTTGGCGCAATTTATTTAAAACAAGCTAGCCACAGGCTAGCTTGCCGAAAGTATGATACCATTCAACGCTTCGCGTGGAGGGTAACATACCTTCGTTTTGACTTATGGCGCAATTGCCACTTTGAAATTAGTATTGTAGTAAAACTTGTTCCGATTTCACTGTTCCTATGAGAGGTATATGAAATAGTTGGCCGATTTCAACCAAATTTAGAACAGTGATTTGGGAATCAATACGATTGAATAATATGAAATTTTGTAAAGATATACATATGTTCAGAAATAAAAAAGTTTTTTCTAACAAAAACTTGCTTTTGGAACGGTCGTTCCTATGACAGCTATTTGATAGAGTAGTCCGATTTTAACCAAATTCGGGAATGTGATTTGATTAAAGATACTATTAGTGTGAAATTTGGAAAAGATATCTTTAGAAATAAAAAAGTTTTTCTCACAAAGACGAATTTTTGGTTCGGTCGTTCCTATATGACGTAGTGGTCCGATTCCGTTGGTTCCGACATATTTACAGCGTGCAATAGAAAGACGCCTTTGTACGAAATTTCAGCTCGATAGCTTTGAAACTGAGGGACTAGTTTCAGTTTGCATAGAACCAGATGAACAGACGGACAAAGCTTAATCGACTCTTCTCATCATACTGACCAAGAAGATATATAGTTTATACACTGCCTGTCATAACTATAACCGCACTATAAAACAGCTGATATGTGAAGTTTAAAAAAAACCCAAAGCTATTACAATTATGTCATACTTTAGAAAAGTCAAGAAAACAAGTAATTTAACAAACATAATTCATTTATTTCAAACCGTTATTTTTTATTAAGCAGAAAAGTGTTCCCCAAGTTGTATAACTACTATAACCGCACTTGAGAAAAATATAGCAAAATCTTCATAAGTAAGGGAAATAAAGAAAATCAATAATGGGTAGGACCTCCCATGTTTTGAATAAGCTCAAAGAGCCTGTCTGGCATAATGTCCACCAAATTCATTCTCAATTCTTCGGTTAGCGACCTCCACACATCGATAACCGCTTCCTTCAGATAAAACACACTTTGATATTGTCGATTTTCCCAGTAAACTTGACGCACTAATGTTCCCTAACGGTTTTCTATAGGGTTTTGATCAGGGGAACAAGCGGGCAATTCCATAACATTGATACCATTTGATTGTAACCAACTTTTAGTAAGCCCACTGGTATGAACAGGCGCGTTATCCTGTTGGAAAATCAGTTCTGCGTAGTCTCTCCTTTCCAAAAAAGGAAGCAATTCGTCTTTCAGAACGTCGACATAATCCTGCGAAGTCATTCGTGTACTGGGAAACGCGAAATCAACCGTTGCGTCAAAACAAAATGTTCCCCACACCATTAAGGAGCCTTCTCCGAAATTTCTCTTAGAGAAATATCGAGGTTCCTTCCGCAGGACCCTCTAATAGTTATTAAGTCCGTCTGAACCGTCAAAATCGAATTTTTTTTTTCATCTGAAAAAATCACCTGAAAAAGGAAAATTAAGAAAATAGAACAAAACAGAAGTACCGCAGTAGTGAATCACTTTTTTACAGTTTGTCTGCAATTTTTTCCTTGCAAACGCCATACGGGCATGTTTATGCCAAAGATGTAATTTCGGCATCGTAAGGAGTTTTTGCCGTTTCATGCGTTTTGACTGCATTAAAACTCTACTTATTGCAGATTTAGATACTTCCACCCCACTCTTGTTAGCTATCGTCGATAGACTTTTCTTTTCATAGAATTACTTGCGGGGTTAAAAATCCGGCGCTTGTCTCTTTCAGATACTATAGCTTGAATTTTGAGCGTCCAGTTTTCTTCTTCCCGTATTCGTTTTGGTTATTGACGAAATTTCGGATGACTCTGTCCGAACGGCCCAATTTTCGTCCAATTTTCTGGTAACTCAAATATATTTGTACTTCATGTTTAATACTGGAAAATACCGGAAATAAAATGAAAAAGTTATACTTTTTTTTTGACATTTAATACGGAATGCTGCCTCCTTTTACATTAATTACTGCCTGCAGTCGCCTTGGAACTAATGCCAATAAGTTCATCGTTATTTCCTTGGGAATATTCTTCCAAATTTCAATTATTTCGTTCCAGGCAGCTTGTTGCAATTTCCCAATTTCATGTTTGATTTGTTGCTTTACGTAATGCCAAAGGTTCTCAATCACGTTCGAATCCGGGCTCTGAGGAGACCAAGGTAGAAGCTCTTGTTGATGTTTGTTAAAAAATAAAGTAATAAGACAACCTTTATGGATAGGAGCATTATCTTGCTGCAGTATGAAGTCCTCTCTAATCAAGGCCTTTGCTGACGGGAAGGCGTTATCATTAACAGATGTCAAATAGACAAACTGGGTAACTTTTCCTTTTAGTTGAACCAGTTTTCCTATACCATTGTACATCATACAACCCCAGACCATTAGTTTACCGTCATTGTGCTGGCGAAAAGGAATGGTTCGCTGTTGTTTTTTTTTCTTAAGGCAGGAGTGGTACGATAATATTCTTTGCCGTATGATCCATCTAAAGAAAACGCTGACTCAACTGTCCACAGAATGCTTTTCCAGAAGTCTACAGGTTTCTTAATATATTCTTTTGCAAATTCCAGTCTGCGAATTTTATTTTGTTCTGTTATAAAGTATACCTTCCTTTTTACATAACATTTTTTATTCGGTTCCTCCAACCTCCGTCGAATCGTCAGATGACTTGTTTGCTGTTCACGATGCAAGTTTACATTTTGAAGCAATATTTTAATTGAAATTGAATCATCTTTAGTAACTGATGCAACAATTTCACGATCTTCTCTATTGGATGTAACACGCTTTCTGCCCCTACCGGGTGCAGTTTTCAAAGTTTTTGTATTATTTAATTTCCGAACTTGATACAAAGCGGTATTTTTATGACACTTAAATTGTTTTGCTATATTATACCCCACATACACGGAACAATCCGTCGCCCGATCGATTGGCCGATGGATCGCCACAAAATATCATCTGATCAAAAATTATATGGAACTGTCAAAAAAATCGTCAACGATAAGCGCATACACAGGCCGATCCATCGGCCGATATCGATATCGGGCGACGAATCGGCCGATCGATCGGTGTGTGTGTATGGCACGTTTCAGTCAGAGTAACCCCGGATCTGTATTAACTAATGATATAGTATATACTTTATCCTCGAATGATAGCTCGCGTACTTTCCGCATTTTCATGCAATTTTTTATTCGCCACACTTATGTTGAACACGACAAAACCATTCACTACGTTTAGACCGCGGAACTATCTTCGAGATCTAACTAAATCGTTCTAACTCTCGACGATATAAACGTATCGATTTAGTTAGTTTTGAACTTGGTTTATCTCTACTTGCGATGCGGAACTGGACTAAAAAAATTGGGACTATGTCGCTGTCATCGCTAATGTTGACTCGGTGGTTGACGTTTCCTTTGTTGTGGTTTTTTTTGTTCGGTGTTTGCTTTGCTTGCAATTTCAGGAAAGCAGTGCGTGATCACGGGCAGGAATAAGTCTTTTTCTGTCGTAAAATTTATATCTGTAAAATTTATCTGTGCTGTCAACGGAGAAAGAAGAAGAAGTACCTCTCCGTATGGTCGGTATAAACACTCCACCAACAAGTACTAACACTAAAATGATTTAGTTAAATCGCCTTTTAGTTCCACGGTCTAAACGCGGCCATTGATAGGTTACTAACTAACTGATTCCAGTCGAAATAACTAACGGTTATCTCATCTTTTCTCAGAAATAATAGTGCTACCATGAGGTACAAATAATTTTGTGAATAAATTTCAATGGTACAAATAATTTTGTGAAAATGTTTTTTTGCTTATACCTCCTTTGTTTTAAATAACTTGCGCTAACTTTGTTATTGGGCATTATGAGAACATTAGTCGCTTCCTTTCCCTCCAAACATATTTTTCCCAAAAGCTGTTAAGTGAACATGGCTAAACTTCAAGATAGACAACTTTTTACCATGATTCAAATAATTTTGTGAGGCATAGTATATGTATTCGTTAATTACAAATAAAAATACATAAAATTTTGGGTGGAATGCATAAAGTGAGTCGAGTGGAGTAAAGCTGAGTTGACAGAATTCCACTCAATTTTCACTATGGAGCGGAAAGTAGTTTTATGCATACAAATTTTTCACTCGATTCACCGAACATAGCAGACTCAGGAATGTCCTCAATAGACTTCACTCTTGAGTATATCCTCATTATTATGCATACCACCCTTTGTCTGTACTTCCACTTGAAATGCCTATGGTAGCAAGTAACGAAGTTATTGCTTACGGGACGATTCTGGAAAGTATGGATCTACGAGGCATGTCCAGAAACTATAAGTGCTATTGAGCTCTCGCACCGCGGGAATTTTATTGTTTTCAATAGTTGGCAACACTCCCAATAACAATTTACTCTTGGGATAAAAACAACAATTCTTATAAAATCCATATTAAAACTTTGGCAAGGAAATATTTCGTTTAAAAGTTTTATTAGAGTTTCTGGCAAAAGAAAACACTAATAACTGATTCTGTTATAGCTTTTTAAAGAATTCGCTTGTATGAGTATAATTGCTAGATGGAAGGAGAGATTATTTTGCTGTTTCCGCCCACCACCGAGAAGGCGAAAAACGATTTTATGGGCAAGAAGGGTCGGGGTATGCGCATGGAAAATGAGAGATGACTATGAGCTAAACAAGAAAGGGCGGATAGAGGAAAGTGTTCCGAAAAAAGAAGTAGGTATTGAAGTAGGGAGGACATTAATAAAAAAAATTGTATGAATTAAAAAATAATGGGTAAAATTTAAGGAAAAAAAAAGTAATGAGTTCTCAATATCTCTTCCAATTTCAAAAAAGTAATCATTCTATTTTGTAACTAAATACTTTTTCAACAAAAAAAGTATTTAAGTAGTAGTTAGTATTTTTGGGGCGACCGGTAGCGCAGTGTGTTAAGGCATCAGTCTCATGTTTGACTACCGGCGTTTCGGGTTCGAATCCCGTCCACGACGACGTTCGTGGCCATGGATGTGCAGGAGGCGCATGCTAGCAACTGCATTTTTCGAAATCAGCTTATGCCGTCGCAACGTGGGGCTGGGCCACATGGAACAGTTGACGCGCTATGCTCTACAAGGGGTTAGGGTAGTTGAGAGAGAGTTAGTATTTTTGAAACAGTAATTAATACTGAGTACTTTCGAAAATACTAAGTATTCCCATGCTCTGGAAATAAGGCTTATAGATATTATTAGTAAGAATAAAATACTCCTGCAGTTTTAAATATAGCTTTCATAAGAGCGTTATGAAAGTTTCGCCTTTTCCTAAGTTCCATATTGACCTATATGGAAATATACATAGAACTACAATAGTTCCCAACTAACAATTTTCTCCTTATAAGGCGATAATGATGAAGTGCTTGGCGGACGGCGCAGATGCCCTCTCGCACGCATCAGAGTCCGGGTGTAATGGGGCTCTGGTTTCGTACCACAGATCACTACTCATCAGGTGCTGCGCCTTCGATCTGCCGGTGGAAGCACCACAATCACACCAGATGGTGAATTACAAACTTCGAAGGACTTTCTCACAGACGACATTATGCAAAGAGATGTTAACACAGCCATGTCTCTGGAGGGGTCAACGCAATTAACAATGCTACAAGTTATACCTCAAATAACGAAATTGAACACTACAAAGCAAATCATGTGTTCCCAAAGTATTTAAAACCCAATAAAAACTCTGCAGTTAGAACCACACCATCAGTATGGCAGGAGTCACAGTCATGGCTGTAGCCCCGTTCGAGGCAATCGGACAGCGTTGATCTATCAAAGCAAACGGCCTGGATCTAGTGACGGCCGATTTCAAATAGCCACCATACAGATGATTCGCTGTGTGGGGACGAATTGCGAACTTCAAATATATACAAATGTACAGAGCGAATTGCCGAGAAACAACTTGACGTTCCAACAATTAACTTTCAACTCTGATTCAGATGTGATCCTATACGAAACCGGGATCAAAGGACGGTCACAAGTTTTGTATAAAAATTGATCCGATGCAAATTAATCGGGGCTACTAATACGTGAGAAGAAAAAAAATACATACATATTTTGTTATATTTTTAAAATATTAACGTTATATTTTTATTACTTATTATTAATTGTTATTTATTATGCTTGTAAATGTCTTGGCCTTATGGAATTCTCGAGTCTCTCGAGAATTGAAAATGTGGATAAAGTATAGAAATATAAATGATTGCATTAACTCAAGATAAAAGTAACTTCAAGCCGCTTGAACATCAACACTGGCAATGGTCGCATTCTGGCGATTTCTGATTTTTATATAGTAAATACTGACAGTGAGTAACAGAGATTTAAAGTGTTATACATCCGTACGTGGAAGAAAAAAAGTGCCGCTCTATCATTCTGAATCATTGTTGTTGTTAATTGCCTTGATGCCACCAGAGACATGGGCGCGTCAACCTCTCTTGCATTATGCCTTGTTAACGTTTCGATAGCATATTTTCAGATGGTGTAGTTGCTTCCATACACGTTAACAAAAAAAAACAGAATTTTGTCAGTAAAAAAAAGATAAGTTGAGTGATTGATCAAGCAAACTTGTACCTAAAAAGAATGTTAGTCAGTCCAGTCATACGTATTTGTCAAGCCAACTTGGACGTCTGTAGAAGCATTTACATATTTGACACTAAATTTTAGTCAAATTTGTTTATTTTATTATTTTTATTATTTCGTTTCCATACACAATTTAATTATCGTATATTACAATAATTGAATGTTAATAATTCTGGCCTCACAGGTTCCGACTATGGTGGATATACGTACTCGTATGTATGATTTGTCGAATGTGAAGTGTAACAAGCTAGCCGAAGAGTATAATACCGTTCAAGCTTCGCGTGAAGGGTATCATACCTCCATTTCGATTCACGGTACATTTGCCACTTTGAAATTAGTAGTAAAACTTGTTCCGATTTCACTGTTCCTATCAGAAGTATATATGAAATAGTGCACCGATTTCAACCAATTTCTGACAAAAACTTGTTTTGGGAACGATCGTTCCTATGACAGCTATACGATAGAGTAGTCCAATTTTAACGAAAATCGGGAATGTGATTTGGCGGTAGATACTATTGAATAATATGAAATATATATGTATTTGAAAAAGATAGCTTCAGAAATAAAAAAGTTTTTCTCACGAAGACGTACTTTTGGACCGTTCGTTCCTATGGCAGCTATATGACGTAGTGTTCCGATTCCGTTGGCTCCGACATATTTGCAGCGTGCAGTAGAAAGAAGGCTTAGTACAAAATTTTAGCTCGATAGCTTTAAAACTGAGAGACTAGTTTGTACAGAACCAGACAGACAGACGGAGACACGGACAAAGCTTAATCGACTCACCTCACCATACTGACCAAGAATATATATATTGTAGTTCATATGGTCGGAGATGATTCCTTCTGTGCGTTGCAAACTGTATGACAAAGTTATACCCTATCACATTCGTGAAGGGTATAAAAACAAACAATTATTTCACACCGTTGATTACATTTTGCGTTAAGTAGGGTCGGCACCATGGTTTCTAGGATGACAAGATTTTGAGATAAATGTTAATAAGTTGATATACCAAACATCCCAGACAAGACATTTTTTTTTCTTCAGAAACCCTTCCGAAATGGGGCGGTCTATAATGAAAAAAAAAATGAAATCAATAATAATCAATGAATTCAAGTATTATCCAGTTTTTGAGGAAAAGGTGCATGAATAGAACCTTACTTTTGGAAAAAAATAATCCTAAGCTCTTTTTTTTGACGATACAATCCGATTCAGATTTCATTCAGATTTGTTTCCAATTTGCTTCCAATTCTGAAAAGCTTTTGATGAGCTCACGATTTTCTTCAGATGTGTGTGCGATTTGTGTGCAATCCCAGCATACCACTTAGCGAAGGTTCACCAAGAAGCAAATGATAGCGAACCTTTATAATTCACTTAAATGAAGAAAAGCGAACCAACATAGGGTCTTTATTTTAGCGAGGGTATGCAACCGGCTGAAAAGCCACTAAAGCGAATGTAAGCGAAGGTTTTTATTATAATCATGTTTTGTCTTCTTTTAAAATCAATTTTCATCGCTAAACCCTCGCTAAGAGCGAAGATATGCGAGGAGAACCTTCGCTGAAACTTTCACCACTGACTCGTCAGTGATCTGAAAAATAAAAATAAGACTCGTCGCGAATGTAAAATTTGGAACAGAGAACAGAGTTATTACCGGCAAGTCGTTATTGAATTCACTTGCGAAGGTTTTGCTTGCCAAAATGACTCGCTGGTGACTCGTTTGCGATTCACTCCACTTATTTCTTTCCATGTTTAATTTCCTATTTTCATTGCCCCACGTTTCATTCACAATTTTTCGTGTTTTTCAGAACATTATTTTTGCCAACCTAGTCGTTTAACTTTTCTACTATGTGAACATGTTCATGTTCAACACTATGTATTTTGAGTTGGTAAAAAAATAAAATCTCCCTCAATTGTCCTAGCCCCTTGTGGGGCATAGCGCGTCAACTGTTCCATGTGGCCCAGTTGACGTTTCTCGGCATAAACTGGTTTCGGAGAATCCAGTTGCCAGTATGCACCTCCTGCACATCCATGGCCATACGAATGTTGTCGTGGGCGGGATTCGAATCCGAAACGCCGGTAGTCAAACATGAGGCTGATGCCTCAACACACTGCGCTACCGGTCGCCCAAAAGCAAAATAAAATGGTAATGATAAAATATTTATGTTTTAAATAATTTATTATATTGAAACTCGATCTAGTATGGGGCCTTTCCCATCCATAGGTGACTTACAGCCATCATCAGCTCTTCTCTTACTAAAAATAGTCGCATTGCATAGATCGGGCATAAAATCTCAGTCTATTGCAAAAACACTACTAGCTATTCTAAAAATAACGTCCTTCATATCCTCGTTGTGAGTCTCTAAAGGATATCGTACCTTGGGACAGTTAACCACTCATTGGAGTTCCACTGACTTGCATGTTACTCATTTTCAAAATGATTGCACCTTCCCTTTTCCTGCAGTTTGAGCATTCATCAGGCATCATCCCTATCTCCTCCTTGGCGCCGATAAAATCTCCCTTAAAGGCTGGTTCTAACCTTTTCAGGCGAAAATATTACACTTATGTATCTCTCCCACGAAAAATTGACAACGTATTTAAACTTGCATGCAGTACATATCTGCGGCGCTCTACACAACACTTGAAGTTCCCTTCTACTCAAAAGATCGGTTTTCAAGCGAAATAAAATTTAAAACCTCTAATTTTTTCTTCGAATGAAATATGTTAGTACTGATAGAGCGAAAGTTGTTCGTTCGAACGAAACTTTTGACAGTTTTTGTATGAGATTTCGCACGGAAAGCCGACCTTAACCTTAGTAATATGCTTAAGAGAGAAGTCTCTGTATAAATGCAATTAATGATTATTTATAATAAAGCAATGTAAGATGTTTTACAAGGAATATGAAATAATTATCATCTCGAATATTCACGAGAATCTATCTGCAGTTAATCTTATGTTTAATAACATTAATTTTATGTATCTTTACAGGATCTGAAACCCGTTTTGTCTTTTGTTTTATAAAAAATAAATCTTAGCGTAAGAATTAAATTTGCGATTCATATGCAATTTATGATAGCTTTTTTATAGCAGTATCTTCGTTGCTATAGTGTGTTATTTCCTTTTTTATTAATAAGCATAACGTGTATCTGATAAAATGATGGAAAACGTAAAAAAAAATCCTGATCTTGTTGTGAAACTAGTTGTGATTATGAAGATTTCGAAATAAAAAAGTAGCTAGATTGAATTTGCAACGTTGTTTCATATAAATATTATATGATGCAAGTAAACACGTAAAAAATCCAGATGAAAAAGCGTACAACTAAACCGAGCTGAGCAAATAGGTGCGGTGCATGGTGATGCAAGATTTGAATGCATTGTGTCTTTAGTGGGAGCCGTTGTCGGGAAAAATGCGCAGCTGGATTCCATTCTCCTGGCGTGGAATTTTTAAGAAAAAATGTAAATGCCTGTGGCAGCTAAAGAGTTAAGAATTCGAAAAAATGTTCCCTAGTATTTTTTACTGGAAATTGCATGGAGAATCACGTGGCAGTGCCTTATCCGGCAATATCCGGACTCCCTTTACATATACAGTACCCCTTCTAGGGATGGTGCGCCGGTTGGGTGTTTCGTCAGTTGGCTCTGACGATTCTTGGCGTTGAGTTGCCTCAAGAACTTCAAGCCGTATCCGTTCCCTAGTTTTTTTCTGGTATGGTGTTGCTGCTGAATATCAGGCGAAACATTAGTCACAGGCGAGGCTTGGCCTCTGGTTGACGCGGAGCCTAAACGCCGCTCTGACCCACTACTAGCTAGAGCGACGCCGTGTTGGGACATAGTTAAGGTGGACCCAGTCACCAAATGCACCTCACCCCGGTTATCCAAGCTCCCGGGCCTTTGTAAACGTGTAAAGGTCTAAACACACAGTGCCCGTACCAGGACAGTGCCCTAGTCGCCCGTATACTGGCGATCTACGGTAGGCGAATTGTACAATCTAAAATAGTCTACTGGTTTACACTTACCCACACGGACAACAACCTGCATATCATAGGGCGCGACGTGCCCGTTTAGTTTGGTTTAATTTTTCTCGCTCACTGTGCGGCACGAAAAGAAATTGGAAACACACATCACCGAATACGGACCAGCCGCCGCCGGGTGGGTCGTTGTGTTTTGTGTAGCCATCATCATCGTGGCGCGACAGCCCAACGTCGGGCCTTGGCCGCCTGGATCATTGTCCTCCAATTATCTCGGTCACGTGACCGCGTCCTCCAATTTTGGAAACCCAGTAGTTGCGCAGCGTCCACACCTACTGAGCTCTTCCAACGAGATCTCGGTCGTCCTCGCAGTCTCGCTCCGTCGACTCGTTCTGCATTCATTACTCTCTTAGGCATGCGATCATCGTCCATTCTTTGTACATGCCCTGCCCATTGAAGTCGTTGTAGTTTGACGATTTTCAAGACTTACATCTCATCGTACATTTCATACAACTCATGGTTGTACCGGATGCGCCATCCATTTCGATCGTAAACAGCCCCGAAAATTCGCCGTAGAACCTTACGTTCAAATGTATCTAGCAAGTTTTCGGAGGTAGCCATCATCCCAAAAGTAGCCGCAAGTCATACAATGGGTGCGTTCCTAAAAGTATCGGAAATGCGCTACTTATCCATTGTCCCTTCACCGATACGTGATTTTTCCGGTGAACGACACGATTCCCTTGCCGCCATGAATATATTTCACACAAACATATGCCACTTAATAAGGGATATTTCTACTTTCAAACACAATTTTCAAGTAAAATTACGAGCGAGGACAGACTTTCCGGTCACTATACGCACTTTGAGGCCAACAAACAGCTATTTACAAATGGAGTGACAGAACTTGTCAAAAGCGAACTGTCAAAGCCCTTAGTAATCATGAAAGGGAAAATTTGATCGGAAAAAATCGCGATACATTTCCCCTCCTCAAAAATTATAGTATCGGTGTCTGAAATCGTACCGTTCTCGCAAAGGATCTATGAAACCGTGTCGACGCGCTTCCAACACGGTCCAAAATAGGAACGCAGGCAATATCGCCGATGGTGCCGATTGAGTGGAATTGTGTGCTGCAGTCTCTTGCGACGAACCGTCGCGAAACCGACACACGGGGAACATACGGTTGGGTCCCGGTACGGGTAGTGTGTGGTTTCGCTTGCAATGTCCGGTCATGTACCCGATATACGGGTGGCTACGGCGCTGCCCTGGTACGGGGACTGTGTGTTTAGACCTTAATGCGTCTCATTTTAATGGAATTTTGCATTTTATAGCTGGTGCCAGCTGGGTATCAAAATATTTATTATTATAACAACGACAAACAAAAAAGTTATTTTTCTTCTATTCATTATCATTTCAGACATATCACCACAACGAGTGAACTGAAAACATAACCCCAAGCGTCCTTCAAAATAGCAAGAAGAAAAATCTCATTTAACAAAAATGGGTACACACAACGATGTTAAATCAGACGAGGGAATCGTGATACCAAATAAATCAATAAATAATTCCCAAACCAAAACAAAATACTCAGATGCAACAGATCAAGTTAATTTAATTAATGATAAGAGATTATTAGCAACTATTCACAACAATAATAACTGTAACGTACCGAACAACAATATCGACGCCACCAACAAGACAAAACTGGCGACGGACGTTCGGTTGGAGTCCATCAGATTAAAAGATGATTCGAACAGCAATGATACGAGTATTAAGGCGAATGGCTACGAACAAACTGCAGCCGTACACAGTGTTCTCGAGGAATCCCTTAAAGAACAGCAACAGCACCAACAGACTATCAACATGTCGTCCAATGAAGCTGTGCAGTGTATCTTTCTGTGTGAGTTTCACGTGACGCAAGGACGAAAAATTGCTGTACAAGTACCGGAAAATTTCCTCAGCAAGGAGAAATTTGAGACTGTTAGTCGTTATGTTATACCACAAGTTCAATTGCAACGTAGCTTTTTAAGTGTGTAAGTATTGTTTCGCGCTTTATTGGTGACGAAGATGATAGTATGTCAGTTCAATTGATACTAAAAAAAAGAACTTAAGCTTTTTCAGTAACTTTCAATAAATATCCTTTAATCCTAAAACTATCAAATTAACGGTCAATTCGGAATGCATATTAAGACCCAAATAATTTCTTCATTTTAAATTTGTTCAATGTTTGTGAATTCAGTTCGCTTCTAGGTATAAAAATTTTAGGATATCCAGTGCGCATTGATCATCAGCAATATGCCAGGAATGCATTCTATTTCAACATTTGTTTTGTATTTGCGCCCACGACAAGAACTATTGGATATGAGCCTCTGGTTAGGAAGTTGTCGGAGTACCTGGTAAGTTGTATCTAAATTTTTAATTAACTAAGTCAGTGTAAGATTAATGCCATAAATTACGTCCTCTTTTGATCGATACCGACGTTCAAGCACGCTTCACAAGTTTGCTGGATCAATCTTGCAGTCCAGCATACCTAAGCGTGTAGAATTTACTTCAAGCCGCTTGAAGAAACTTCTCATACACGCGTTTAAGTATCCTTCAACTGCAAGATAGCGACATTTTTTTTTAATTATTGAATTTGTGATTTTTTTTTAATATTTTGAATTTTCGTAGTTATAACATAAGTCGAGCTTTTAAAATTTTCGATTTATTAAATATATACATATTTGAATTGTTTGAATTCACAAATTATTGAATTTATTTCAATTGTTGTATCGTTCGGTGATTTTCGATTTTTCCTTTCCGATTTTTCAGTTTTTACTTCCAATTTTCGGTTTTTAGGGTTTTGTATTTACTACAAATGAAATCGGTCAAATGTCTGTCTGTCCGTCTGTCCATGGAATATCTCACGAACGGCTCAAGCTACATACATGAAATTTTGTAGAAATGTGTAGAATTACTATAATTCGCCGGAGAAAGGGAATCGTCGTAATAAGTCAACTTTAAGGGGAGGTCCCCATAGAGGGGAAATGAAGGTCGAAATTTTTTTTTCGTTTGGCACAGGCAGTGGGGTATCGTAAGAAAGGTATCGTCGAGTACATTCCATTTTTGGAATTTTTTTCAAATTTGAAGAAACAGGAAAAGAGGGAGAGGGGAAAATATGTCATCCGAGTTTGCCCCCCCCCCCCTTGCATTTCGAGACCGTTATACTTAGAAATATGAAAATTTGCAGAAAAGCACCATTTTACTAGCGTAGAAAACCTAGATTTCTAGAATTTTGAAATTTTATCAGAATAGGTTAATAATAGTACATTTCTATAGTTGCAGTTAGCACACCCCTGCACCCCTTACGCGCACCCGAGGTCAAAAATATTGATGGCCGATGATAACCAACATCATAGGCAATAATACCTCCAAGTTTCATAACAATCACATAATATTTAATAATAGTACATTCATTTAAATTTTGAGATTTTGATGCCATTCATACAAAAAATGCACATAACCGGTTACATACTAGTACTGCATACTTGAATATTGTTTATTGTTTTTCGTAAAGTGAATTGGAGTTAACCATTTCTGAAAGGGTGGAGATTGGTGGTATAGGAGTGGGTGGGGAGAGAAGTTTAAGGGGGGAGGTAGGTGGGTTGCTGCTTTAAGGGAGGTTCCCATGGAGGGGAATACATGAGCTTAAATGAATTACATCGAAATAGAATTTTTTTGGTTCCAAGGGAATCTTTTTTTTTACATATAAATGCTCATAGAGTTTTGATTGAAAATGTACATAAGAGTAGTGCGACGTACATAAGTGGAAAGGAGATGTGAGGAGGAGAGGAGGATAAAAAAAAACATTTTTTTTCATTTGATATAGGCAAGTGGGGTATCATGAGAAAGGTACTACCGAGTACATTCCATTTTTGGCGACTTCATCAAATTCGAAGAAAGGGGAAAAGAGGCAGAGGGGAAAATATGAGATCATATTGTAATTTGTCCCACCCCCTCACCATTTCGAGACCGTTACACTTAGAAATATGAAAACATACAGGAAGATGGCTTTCAACTAGCACAGAAAACAAAAAAAAATATATGGAATTTTGATATCTTCTCAAAATAGGTTAATAATAGTATATTTCTATAGTTACAGTTAGCACACCCCTGCATTTCTCAAACTCATCCGAGGTCGAAAATATTAGTACTACGAGTACAACATACTTGCATATTGTTTTCCGTAGAGCGAATTGGAGTTAACCATTTTCAAAAGGGTAATGATTGGTAGGAGAGGTGGGAGGAGGGGAAGGGGGAAGGAGGGAGGGGGGTATGCTCGTCGCTGACTCTATTCTCTATAATTATTCAAACAATATATTTTCAATATTTTTTATGAAAACTTACAATTTGCAATACTCGTATTGTCTTAACATGAATGGTTAAGCATCTCCAAAAGTAGAACAGTTCATCTCCTATTGGCATGGGACACTACAAAACCCTCGGATTGCGGGCGTAGCCCTCTATTTTCCGGTTTCATTTCTACTTCCCATCTATTTTCCATTCGGTAATTTCAATTTTCATTGCATTTTTTTTGTATTTTTTTTCCTCCCCTTTTTATACCCTTCACGTATGTGATACAGTATATTAACTTTGTCATAAACTTTGCGACGCACAGAAGAAAGCATATCCGACCATATAAACTATATACCTATATGTACATATTGGGTTGTCCGGAAAGTTATCTCGTTTTTTTCATGATTTTCAAACTTCTTTTATTAATACAAACCACAAACATTAATCAATTATATCTATATTGGCCATTTTGTTAGATGACTTTTTGCCATCTTTCAGCTGCATAATGCCGCGCTCGAAGAAAGTGTGGTCTATAGAATTAGAAGCAAAAAACTGAATCAACTCATTTTTGACAGCCTCATCCGAGACGAATGTTTTCTATTTAAATTGTTCTGCAGTGAACGGAATAAGTGGTAATCTGATGGTGCAAGGTCAGTAGGGCTATACGGTGGATGAGGCATTACTTCCTAGCCTAAGGCCAACAATTTTTAACGAGTGACTAAAGATATATAGGGTCTGGCGTTGTCTTGATGGAAGATGACACCCTTAAACGTGCCATACACACACCGATCGATCGGCCGATCCGTCGCCCGAAATCGATATCGGCCGATGGATCGGCCTGTGTATGTGGAAATCGCACCTATCAGCCGATCAATTTTGATCTGCCGATATTTTTGTGCGATTTTCGTGCGATCGATCGGTGACGATCGATTGGATAGTGTATGTGATTATCGCAAGTGAATGTCAAATTACCAAATTATTAAATTATGAAATTTCAAGGATTCTTATGATTTAAATGGCACTGCAATTGAAATATCAAATACGTGGTATACGAAAATACCACACACATCTAAATAGTTAACAAAAATTAATCTAGGTTGGATTGGGAGTGAATCATAACCTATTTTTTGAATTGTCATTCGTTATCGCATCGCACGAAAATCGTACAGTGTGTGTGCAGTGCAGATCGGCAGATATTTTGTGGCGATCCATCGGCCGATCGATCGGGCGACGGATCGGATAATGTAGTGCGGCTATTACGATTTGCCAGATGTGGTTGTTTCTCCTTGATTTCTTTGTCCAATTTCATCTGACAGCTCACAGCTGATACCTTGGGACGTGTGGTGATCTTTAGTTATTATGCGGTATCAGTTTTCACTTGCTGTCGTGTAAAAATTGTGTGATAGACATTTTTTTTGTGAATTTGTGGAAGTCGGAGTATTCACAGAGAGCAAATTCAATTCGAATGCCGCCAGCTGTTCAGTTGGCAATCTTTTAGTGTCCGGGGCCCGGGGTGAAGAAATCACTTTTCACTCGGATTTTTTTTCACTTTTCACTCGCGTCACTCTAAAAGTGTAGAAATAAAAAAAAAATTTGGTTTTTTTTTTAAATTTTTTTAATGATTTATAATTGAATGTTCGGTATAATGAAGGCATTGAAAATTGCTATATTCGTAAATCCTCTTGCGTGGGCTCCGCTCGCTCGGCGCTTAAGGGATCGCAACCCTCAGTATTGCACAAACATGAACGCTCGCTTTGCTCGCTCTGCGTGCAAGAGCGTTTTGATCAGTTTTAAGCATACCAAACATTCAGTATAAATCTTTAAAACCAAAAAATAAAAAGAAAAAAAATCTAGAAATTAAAAAAAAAAATTGATTGTAAATTTGAGAGCTTTACAGTGACGCGAGCGAGAAGTGATCCGAATGGATAGTGATTGTTTCACCCCGGGCCCCAGAAACTAAAAATATCCCACGGCAAGAACCAAATCTGCGACCTCTTGCTTGGTAAATTGACGCACTACCCATCGTGCTGCGCCCGTCCGATCTGGGGAAAGGAATCATAAAATTTTCCTGGTCAGTTTCTGATAAGATCTACACGATTCGGGGTCAGATCCACGACTGTCTCTCTCTCTCTCTCACACACGGAATGCAGAGTATTTTTACATCTCTATCATTTACTTACATTGTATCGATGCAGGAATCAGGCTCTGCTTTTAGGAACTCAACCATTAATACATATTTTTAAATAAGTACAAAATATTTATTCCCATAGTGTGGATCTAATATCTTTTGCATTTTCATCTTATTTCATAGCTTGCAATGGAGCATTCCAGCAAAATTCTATCACAACAATGTAGTCCGATACAGATGGCTCGAATAGCAAGGCTGCTAACACAAGTGCGAAATGACATTAATTCGAAAAAAATGTGCATGCTGCAGGGTAAGTCATAAACATATGGTGGCATCATTTTTATTCCTAAACATCACATTATACTCCAGGTGACGAGGACCAATATTTGATGATTGAGAGAAAAAATTCAAAGAGTTTTGAAACTTGGCGCGATTTGTTGGTTGGTACTAGAAGTATATTATACTAATGCTGGACATTCACAGACGGTCCAAAGCCAAATTTTCCCTGGTCGAAGTCAAAATTTTCCTGTGAAATCTATACAGCGACCGGGAAAATTTTGGCTTCGACCAGGGAAAATTTGGATTTGGACCGCCCGTGCATGTTCAGCTTAAAATTCCTCGCCTGTGGGGTTAAAGGGGAATTTTTTGTATCTTCCTTTTATCTGTAGAAGATTTTTTATTTTTTATGTATTTTTTTTTTTTGTGTTCTTTACCTTTGTCTTACAATTTTTTTCTATGATCAAGAGGTACAGAGATAAAAACAAAATACAAAAAAAACTCCCCTTTACCGCCTTCCCCCTTGTGAGATCACAGGCGGGCACTTTTAATATATAGTATTTTAATATATGTCTAGTACCAGCCAACAATTTGCGCCAAGTTTTAAAACTATGAATTTTTACCCCCGAATTTGACTCGTCACCTGGGGTAATATTATTAAGCTACTACTCTGGACAAAGAAGCTTGTGTTTTGTTTTGAAATGATAAAATTACGAAAAACAAATGTTATTTATAAAAGCCAATACACAGCGGGAGAATCTGGTTTGGAATATGTAGAGCAGTACATACTATATGTAGGAGGGTATCTGTATTGCGGTTCCGATGGCATTCAACGTGACTTCAGAATGCGATATGAGTCTGATTATAGTATATGCATTTTTTGTTAAGACCATTACGTAATGTCGAGTCTTAAGTGTCTGTTATGAATACCAAATGAATAATAAAATTAGAAGAAAAAAAAGTTGTAACGACGCATGATAGTAAGATCTGATAATACGGGTGGAAACGTTGGTTACTCTTGTTGACACACATTTTTTCATTTTATGGGTCGATAATGAAAAGCGTATTCAATGCATAGGGTATCTCTGTATTTAAGCCCTAAAAATAGATTAGTTATATTTATATTTTCATCATTTTCAGAGGGTAGCACTCTCATACCACTGTGCGTAGTGCCACGTTATCCAGAAACGGTGAAAGTCTTTCCCTACCATGCTGTTGCCTTGACTGATGAGATCGATAAATACGTTGAAGATCAATGGGATTTAACAACTAGTCGGGTCAGTATATTTTTAAAAGTCTAAAGGTCGCCACACTTTTCATCGTCGCCTGCGATCGACACAGAGTGGTGTCTAGCAAAACGCACCTTAAGCGCGTACTTAAAACCTTTTTCTAGCGACACTTCGTAGTACTATTCCAGTACAATTTTTCATAAACCCAATACTCATTCATCTCCAATTCTGTATTTCCAGATTCTGCCATATATTGACGGCTTTAATCATGTTAATCGAATAACAGCACTTGCTGATGTTGCTCTTGAACTGGTCTGTGATTGTATCAAGCATTTGGTGATTTTAGGTGTAGCTGTGATAGTGCCCGTTTTTCAATATGGCAACATTTATCGACCGACGCCGAAATTATCTCAGCTGGCAAAGTGTCGCGATTTACAACGGAAGTGCATACAGAAATGTTCAAAATCAGGTATGTGTGTGTTGATTACAGGATTATTATTAAAGCGTAACTTTTATAGCGACGACACTGGGTAGCGAATCACAAGTTACATTTTAAAATTCACACCGCGGGAATTGTGCGGCGCTCGCGTCGCTTAAATTATCACATGCCTTGGCCAAAAGTATTAGGCACCCTGTAAATAACTGAATATTTTTTTGTTTAAATAAAAAAACAAAGTTTTTTTTTTTTTCAAAATTATTATGTATCGATGAAATTAAACTAAATACATTAATATCTTGTGGGTCCACCCTTTGCTTTTATTACAGCAGCAATCCTCTTGGGCATACTCCTAACGAGCTTTGTACAGTCAACGGTACTTATGGAGTTCCACTCGTGTACCAAAGCTGTTTTTAACGCCACTTTTGATGTGGTGGTGTATTTCTGTATGTTACGCTTCAGAATACCCCAAAGGTGTTCGATAGGGTTCAGGTCTGGGGACTGCGCTGGCCAATTTAATAATTCAATATTGTTGTCTCTAAACGAGCGCATCGTAATCGCCGATTTGTGACAAGGAGCATTATCTTGTTGGAATTTGACTCCACGTAGATTCGTGTCACCAAAAATGAGCGTTAACGAAGTCATTAATACAGTTTCCAGCACATTTACATATGTACTTTTCACTGTTCAAACGGTCTTCACAAACGAACATCTCGCCGACTCCACCAGCAGCCATGCTACCAAACCATGATACTGCCTCCTCCA
Organism: Chloromyia formosa; assembly: GCA_964017055.1. Lineage (NCBI taxonomy): Eukaryota > Metazoa > Arthropoda > Insecta > Diptera > Stratiomyidae > Chloromyia > Chloromyia formosa. Next base: position 21,458,738 of record OZ024816.1, on the reverse strand, counting down.
TGTTTAACTGTAGGCACCACGCAATCTGGATGATATTCCTCACCAACGCGCCGCCTAACAAAGGTCACACCAGGTGTCCCAAATACCTGTTAGAAAATACAAAAAACCTGTTTCAATTTTTTGGAAAAAATTTCTGAAATCGAGGCCTCCGTAAAAAATTACGGTTATTGTTGTTTGAAAAAGGTTATAATTAAGCTTACCTGGAAACTAGATTCATCGGACCACAGAACATTTGCCCAATCCTCTTCTGTGAAATGCTGGTACCGAAGAGCCCATTCCAAGCGATTTTTTTTGTTGGCTGCTGAAAGCCACGGCTTCTTTCTAGCTTTACAACCTTTCAAGCCTACTTCTGCGAGACGCCTTCTTATCGTTCGAGCACTTATTACTTTCCCCAAGTTTTCCGACAGGTTAGCAGCAAGCGCAGAAGATGTTTTTTTACGCTCCTTCAAAGAGTCGTGGACAAGTTTTCTGTCCTGGCGTTTTGAAGTTACGCGTTTTCTGCCTGTTCTTGGCTTATTTTCATGAGAACTGGTCTCCGCAAACCGCATGATAGCAGATTGCACTGCGCACCGAGAACATTTCACTAGCTTGGCAATCTCAACTTGAGATTTGCCCTGTTCATGTAATAACTGAACTCTACAGCGTTTTTCAATACCAAGCTCACTCGTTTTAGGCATATTGTATTGCACAGAGTGTCTAGTTTGCAAATAAATTACAAAAACAAGCAACCTCACCCTATAAGTAACAAATGGAGACTGACAAAATGTTATCAACAATTTCTCAAATACCCCATTTCCTGGAATTTGCACGCCAGATGTTTCATGGCTCTTCAAAGAAGATCGTTTATTGCTGTTATTATTGTTTGGACAAACCAGTATTGTAAATATTAAAAGAAATTATCAATTTTAACACACGTTTCAAATTACATGTGTTTTGAAGGGGTGCCTAATACTTTTGGCCATGGCTGTAGATTTTATCCGCGGCTAGTTGACATGTGGGGCATTCAAGAATAGAAGGTCACGCAATGCGCAGGTCCTTTATTCGTCCACCGAACAAGAGAGAAAGTTCGTGACATCACAATTTCACTTTTTCAAATGCGCGCGTGCATTTCTTATGAAAGTTCATGGTTTTTGAAAGAAAAATTGATTTGAAATTTACAGTTTTATTTCAATTTTGATGAGACTTTCAATATTGGACCAAATGTTCAAAATTTCATCAAGATCAAAATTAAACTGCGAGGTTTCCTTTAATTTGTGAGTACCACCCCCATTACTCACACTTTGAAGGAAATCTCGCAGTTTTATTCAAAACAAGGCGTTATTTACATAAGATCTTGAGTTGAGATCTAGTTTTTTTGAAATCTTAATTTCTCTAGCATGTAATACCCAATATATTAAATTTCAAATTTCAATGAAAGATCGGAATAAAACTGTAGATAAATTTGTAAATTTCCTTTTACGGCTGAGAAGAGGGTGGGGTTGGTTTTTTGAAATCCTATACAGGCAACTTTCCTCTAGCCTTGGAGGTTTTATATACAAAATGTCATCAAGATCGGAATAAAACTGTAGATAAATACGCAGATTCCCTTTTAGGAATGGGAAGGGGGTGAGGGTGGTTTTTTACAATGCTATGTCGACAGTAGCCTTTTCCTTACCTTGAAGGCCTAGTATACAAAATTTCATCAAGATCGAAATAAAACTTTAGATAAATTTTTACATTTCTTTTCAGGGCTAAGAAAGGGAGTTGGGTGTTTGCTTAAACTCCACGGGAACCTATTCCTCGCTTACATCCGCCAATTGACCAAGTTTCGCTCAACTAGCTTTTCAGTTACCCTAAAAATTTTTGCCGTTATATGGCTAGAAATTTTGAACTGTTTGATGGATTTTCCTTTAGAAAGGAACCTAATCCTCACTATCACTAATGCCCACCAATTAGACAAGTTTCGCCCAGTTAGCTTCTTGTATTATAGAGTTATTTTTCTTCCAAAATATTTCCGTTATATGGCTGCAACTTTTGAAGTATTCGATGAATTTAGCTCAAATTAAAGTGAAGCCTAGTCCTCACACGTACTACTAGGCTAGCTGCTTCCTCTAAAGAGGTATTTATCTTATAAAATTTTGTCGTTGTATAGCTGTAACTTTTCAACCAACTAATGGATTTTACTGAGTTTCAATAGGAGGTCCTCATTATTATCCATTTATTGGACAAGTTTCGCCCAGTTAGCTTTTTTCATTACGGAGTTGTCTACAAAGTTTTGCCGTAATATAGCTGTAACTTTTTAGCCGCTTGATGGATAATACTGGATTTCAATAGCAGCCGGCTCCTCATTGATATGTATCAACTGGAAAAGTTTCACAGCGTTTGCTTCGTTCGGCGGTTATCGGCGGTTATCGTGTTTACAATATTTTGGCGATATATACATATCAAATGATGTCAATCGATTCCTGTGGTCATGAAACACGTAAGAAAACAAACCGCGAATAACTGTTTTTTTTTTTTCAAAAATCAGTTAAAATCGATATAAACCGCGTACTTATTTTTTTTCCAATAGCTTTATGATAGTGTTTGCGATTTATAAAAATAAAGTGAATTGAAAAAGTGTCGTCAGTCGCTTTAAAAATTAGAAATACGCATTAATTCAAACTAAACGGAAGGTAGGACATACATTGAAATGAAAGTATGATATTTACCACGTGAAGTGGAACCTACTTGTCTGCTAGGAGTTCGCGCGTATCCCTTCACTTTTCTATCGGATTTAGCATAGGGGAGTATGGAGCTAAAAAGTGCAACAATAAACTTACTTACTTACTTACTTAATTGCCCTAACCCCTTGTGGGGCATAGCGCGTCAACTGTTCCATGTGGCCCAGTTGGCGTTTCGTTGGCATAAATTGGTTTCGGAGAATGCAGTTGCCAGCATGCACCTCCTGCGCATCCATGGCCATGTATGTCGTCGTGGACGGGAGTCGAACCCGAAACGCCGGTAATTAAACATGAGACTAATGCCTCAACACACTGCGCTACCGGTCGCCCCAATAAACAATAATACAATAAACCAACGGAGTATACAATTCGGCTATTTTTTTTTTATTATTTTGTTCGTTCCTAAAAATTTAAACTTCTTGCCAAGACGGATCAAGCTTACCCATTAATTCATACATTAAGCAATCTTGCGGCATTACAATTTAATATTTATTTACTATTATTCATCGCACCAATTGGCGTGTGTAGGAGACGCGAACTGTCGGTAGGGTAAATTGATTATGGTGAAATCCAGCCTGACAACGCCGAAGATTGAAATTGAAACCGTACCCGTTAATAAAAATCAACCTTTTTTCGGGTTTGGTAGCTTGTTCTCGAAGACACTACGACATACGAGTACTCTTGGTGGAGTTAGTTTGAACACACAGCGTTAACCCTGTTTAACACAAAACGGACCAGCTTCATTATGATGCCTAGTTTACCCGATCCTTAATTATCATATAATAATAATCGCCCTGCTTACATTACAAGTTCCTCCAAAATCTTTAACTTCGATTTCTTAATGGCAACACAAATCTCCATCAGCCTCTTGAGGCGACATCCACTTCGTTTTCGTTCAATCTATTCCTGGGGTCATGAAACGTAAAGAAAACCAACTCCGAGATCGAAACTCGTTATCAAGGGAGAGTCGAATAGTTTTTTTTTAATCAGTTAAACACACCGTGTGAGCCTAAAACATTATTCATACTCCGTTGTTCAATGATAAACTCCTTACTCCTTGGATAGAATTGGATTGGATGAATTAACATCGATGAGCGAAGATGTTAGATTTGCTAAATAATGCAAACATCCTTTTTCGTTGTAGCGAGACGACAGGCTTCTGTGCGTGATGTTTTCCGAATATTTGCCTCCATGGCACATGGAGCAACTTTTGGTGAATTGTGTGTACGTTTCAATCCAGCTGCTTTGAACATCAACGAAAGGCAAATGGTGCTGTTTGGTCTTTTAGAGGGATTAATAAGGCGAGTCGATAAGGTACTACTTTCCATTAAACAGTTTATTGAGAAAATGCGTTAGTATGCAATAATTTGTTTCCTTTATTTCACAGTATCCCGTGACGATAAGTCGCAATCTTTTCGACGTTGAAGAGGATGATATCACCAAACCGAAACTAGGTCCATCAGGAACACCATCAAATACGCCGGCTTTTGAAATGATAGGTGGTGGTGATACTGGATATGTAGCAGCTTGCAGTAAAATTCCACAATCTAGTCAACCTCTACCCCGTGGTGGACGTGCTTTACGGAGTGGTGGCACCACTAATCATAGTATAAATACAAATACCACACCAAATGTCGTTTATAATGGCTTAAAATCATTTGATGAGATCTCCTGTACAGATGGTATGAGTTGCCAACAATTGGATGCATACCTAGCGAAAGACGAGCATGTAATTGTATTGTTAAAATAGTTTTCTAATGTGTAAGTCGTTGTTAAGGATAAGAAGTACTATAGACCGTGAATATCTGTGCTATATTTGTTATATCAGGGGCATTTTTATATTTAAGTGTTATGAAAATATAATATGTTTACATTTGTCGTATGAATATTTAACTTTGTTGCGACAAACATGAACTTCGCATTGCATAGTAGCCGTGTTTCTTTGTAACTAGAATAGGACGCGCCCAGTGTTCATCTAACAAAGTGACCCGTGCAAATAACTTTGCATTCACTTTAACTTTAAAACGACTCTAATTAGTGGCCAAACAAACAAACGAACAACGACTATTATTCTATTTTTCAAAACGAAGCGTAACAATTTGCCAATAAAGTTTCGATTGTGACTCGCGCAACATTTTGATTAATTTTAATTAAAAGACAAAGCAGAACCACAATGCAATCCGTTGGTGTTCAAAAGCGTCGTAAACGGTCAATTAATTTTACTGAATCTGACCGTCAATTGCTTATGAATTTAGTTCAACCGTATTTTCGTGTTATTGAAAACAAGCGATTGGACAAATTTTCGTCGAAACTTAAATCAGAAACTTGGGAGAATATTAAAATTGAATACAATCATTTAAACTCAGAGCCTAGAACGGCACTACAGTTGAAACATTTCTATGAGACCATAAAATATCGAATGAGGAAGATGAATGTAAGAATAAAATTTGGGATAAATTGTAATAATTACGCATATATGATATTTCGATTCCAATTCAGACAGAGAACGGAAGTGATGAGGGCAAAATCGTACAAATGGAAGTTAATCGAAAAACTATTTTAGATGCACTGGCGCTGATCGAGCTTGAGAACAATAAAAATGAAGAACATGAGAAGGAAAGTACAAGGCCGAAAATTGTAAGATTTGTCACTCTTACTATAATTGCTGATTCAAATCGACATCAACACAATTCGATGTCGAAAGGCCTGTTCCTAAAACCGGTACACCGTTTTGGTACCAATCTTGACGAGTACCGGTTTTAGTTTTTTTTACCATGACCCGATTTTTTACCCGGTTTTCACCCTTTTTTTTAACTCGGTTTTTACCTGGTCTTTTATCCGTTTTTTTTTAGCCGGTTTTTACCCAGTTTTTTACCCGTTTAATAATAATAATAATAGTACCGGTTGTGTACCCACTTTTTATTCCATGAGTCGGTTTTTTAATGGTTAAAGAACAAATACTAGTGCCGGATAGTGGAAAACAATGAATTTAGATGAAATTTGTAGCGAGATGAATTAATAAGCGTGTTTTTTTTTGTACCGCGGTGCAGCCGTGCAGGTTAAAGCTCTCCACAAATCAGCGCGGTACGGTGCAGCGGTACTCAGCATACCGCGTGCCCATTCAAACCACCGCGTTACGAGCAGGGTACCATCGATAGTGCCGGCTGCGGTATATCGCGATCAATAGTGCCGGCTGCGATACAAAGCTTTGCCGCGGTACACAAAAGTGTATCGCTGCAATACCTCAGCTTCGCCGCGGTATACCGCGTATGTAGTGAGAGCTCGCATATACCGCCATGTAAATTTGTACCGATACCGCGTACCGCGCTGGTTTGTGGAGAGCTTAATTGGGGGTTATCCGGGTTAACTTACACACTTTACACAAACAAGTAGGGTATGTTGTTTGTGTAATGTGTGTAAGTTAACCCGGACAACCCCCAATTAATCCCCACCGCGAGAGGCGCCGACTGTTAGAAAATAATGGGGAGGGGGGTCGGGCACAACAACTTTTCATATACTTTTGAAGGACTATCGGATTGCCTTGTTGTGCGATTTGTTTGTGATGGTATCACATAAACTGACCCATTCCTGAAATAACAATTAATGTATCTCTTGCACTGTAAAAGAGTTTACTGATGATGGGTCCACGAACAGAACTGCCCAATTGCACTAGCTAAGAAAGTCGGCGTCTTAAAGCGGTTTGATATCGATACGAATGTATAGTCTCATACAGTCAATCAAAATGGTCTCACGATCGAGGGGAACCAATTTCTTCGTCAAATCTGAAGTTGTACGGTCCCGACCGTGCAAATCATCAGCGTTGTATGAAAATGGCGTTTGTTGTTTGTTTTCAAGAATGAAGCCAATTTGTCAAGCATTTGTAAATGAACCAATAATGCTTTTTAGTTTGATAACACAAAATAATGAATTAAATCTTAAATATCTGAGTTTGAAATTAATTTCAAACTCAGATATTTTTACCGTGCACGTCTTAGAATCATAACCAAATTGAACGACGGGTTTTAATACCTCACATTATGGTTCCGGCTATTGTCACACGCGTTCTCATACCCCGGGCCCGGGAGATTGACGGCTGTCAACCATTGTTAAAGGTGCGTTAGCACACGATCGTCGCACATTATTCGCGATTAGCGATCACACCATAGATCACGGAACATTAATTGTATGTATCTTTTTGATCGTCGCCTGCAATCATCGCAGAGTAGTGCGTAGTGCCTAGTGAAACGCACCATAAACCACAGGATTCAATGGTACAATCCTCATGGACCATATATATGTCCGTAGAAGCTCCTTCCTTCCTTCCCTATTTGTCATAGCTAAATACGTGTTTGATTGTTTGAACCAGGGATTCGAGTCAGGATCGTTTTTCTTGTGAAACGATATTTGTATATTTGTGTCAGAAATATTGTAGGAGCGTCGCCCCCCCCCCCCCCCCCCCCCACACCACATATTTGGGCTGAGGGGCAAAAAGTGCCTATCCCCCCATAGTCGGCGCCTATGCCCACCGCAGTACAAAAAATCATGCCTAATTTGAAGTTGGATGGAGAGAGATGAAAAGCGATGTTTACAAGAAGAATTTGTAATGGACAGTTTAGTGGGCATCCGAAAATGACCGTGGGGACGGAACCTATGTAGCATAGTGACCGTGAGGGTCGGGTCGGGTCGTGCCAACTGGTGAAGAAAAAGGTACCTCAACAAGCCAAGCAGCGGCCTATGCTTGCTGTAGCTTAGTTCGGGAGACGTGATTGAAGTCGTTGTAGTTTGACGATTTTCGAGACTTCTAGCTCATCGTACAGTTCATACAACTCATGGTTGTACCGGATGCGCCATCCATCTCGATCGCAAACAGCCCCGAAAATTCGCCGTAGAACCTTACGTTCAAATGTGTCTAGCATGTTTCCGGAGGCTTGAGTTAGGGTCCATGCGTCGCAGCCATAGCATAGCACTGGTCGTATAATGGTTTTGTACACGCGGAGTTTCGAGTTTCTGTGCACATGCTTCGATTTCATTATGGGGAGAACCGAGAAAAAAGTCTTATTAGCTAACTGTATCCGTCGCTTGATTTCGGCAGTTTCGTTGGCATCCCTTGACAAGTTGCAACCCAGGTATTCTCACACCACAGTTTATCTCCCTTTTTGTGAATTGGACAGATGATGCTTCTCCGTCAATCGTCTGGGATCACCTCGTCCTCCCATACTCGCAGGAGTGATTGATGTATGGCATTAGCTAGACCCGTTCCACCGAATTTTAGCAGTTCAGCTGGAATCTCGTCAGCGCCCGGCGCTTTATTTCGTTTTAGTGACCGCAACGCGAGATCAACTTCCTCTACTGTCGGGGGTTGTATGGGTGGGCCAGGAGCAACAATATCGTCGAGAGCTTCTTGTGTGGGGATGTTAGATGATAGGTTCAGAAGCTCTTCAAAATAAGAGGCCCATCGTTTGTTAATGCCATCGGTGTCGCTGATGATGTTTCCATCCTTGTCCTTACAAAGGCTAGTCCTGGGTTGATAGCCGTTCTTAATTGTATTTACTAGTTTGTACGCTTGTCTGGTGTTCCTATTAGCTAAGTTTTCGTTTATATTCAGCAACTGCTCGTCAAAGTATTTTAATACAAATTTTACTACTTTATTAAGATTCAATCAGAATTCATATGTTCAAAGCCTCAGTTCCTCAGATTCTCATGCTAATATTTAGTGCCATGTTCTTGATTGCCTTGAGGGGGGCATGGGCGCGCAAACATCTCTAGCATTTCTGTGCCTTGTTGACGTTTCGATAGCATATCTACTTTTTCGGAAGTGCAGTTGCTAGCATGCACCTCATATCCGCGCCGTTTTTATACTGACAAGCTCGGAGCACTGTGAGAGTTATATTAGTACCCACAGGCAGTTTTTGATCGCGCCGAGATTTGAATTCCGCGCCCTAGATTAGTATCGTAGAGCGGTGACCGAACGAATCCGTACGTCTATATGTTCTTATCTGGTACCGATACGATAGTAATCCCATCCAACTCCATATTGATCCATTGCCATCTCGTTACAAATCACAAATCAAATCCACACAATGTTTTTCACTACGCGCTACTAGTATCGGTTTTTTTTGAGCACTCCAGTATACACACTCCAAACTTAAAAAAAAGGTACTGGAAAAACCAACTCATGGTTTAAAAAAGCGGTTAAAAAAACGGCACGGTACCCCGGGTAAAAAAAGACCAGGTAAGAAACCGGTACTCGAAAAAACGGCTCATGGTTAAAAAAAACCAGTACTAGTACCGGTACTGAAACAAGGACCGAAAATACCGGGAAGCCGCTTGCAATACAGGTAGGTACTAAGAAAAACCGAAAACCGGTGCTGAAATTTGAGTATCGAACAGGCCAAGGTGTTGATTCAATTAGACAATCACAATACGGGATTTGGTGTACAAGCTTAACCAGTGAGATAAGAGACAAGTCTTTCCTTTCTAGAAGTGTGTAAACATCGAAAAACTACAGAATACAATACAATCGGGAACACCAATTCCGAGAGTTGAAAATGCTCAGCGGATTACAAATAAAGACTTCAATCATAGAGACCAGACTATGAAACTATTAAATATGAATTGCAGTGGTGCAAAAATTACGCCAAATTCAGCCGTTTCAACTCCACCTACTTCATCATTGTCACTGATAGACTCAGCAAACAAACGGCATAACGAGTTGCATACCATGCGAATGAAAATACTTGAAGATGAGCGTCTCTTTCGCCAACGAGAGCATCTTAAACACATGGAATACTTTAATACTATAATAATGGCAATGAAAGCCTCTTTACTCAAACCTAGTTCAATCATATAATATCGAAAATAATAAAATAACATGGTTGCGTTATTATTTGAAGTTTTATTACCCCACGATATCTTTACAATTTTCTTAAAACTATTCTGTGGAAATGATGTCCCGCATCTGTCGTATTGCAGTCACTAGACGAGGTTCGCATCCCGAACTTAAGGATAAATAATTGTCGGCTGGAGCACGTAACAGAGCAGCACTTTGTTGAAGATGTGCACTTAAGTTGAGTCCCAACTCTTCCAGGACGCTGCCGAGATACTCTGTGGAATCCAAAGATTCAAAGTCGGTTAATTGAATTTTGAAATGTAAATTAATCCATTCATACCAATATCTACAGCTATCTGCTTCGCTGCGGCCGTGTTCAGTGATTTTATCTGCAATATCTGACTCTGATACATAGCGCAGCATTCTTCCACGACCAGGGATAGTAGAACGTCAGCACTGGGAACGTTTTTAGTGTACTTCTTATCGCACTCTTCCAGAGCAACCTTTAATGCTGGTGCCGGCGATAAGAGGAGAGGCTCTAAATGTTGCGGTAATGTAAGCAAATACTGACCGATCTGGAATGGACATAAAAATGAGATGAACAACATGAATGTGTGTCCGTGGGGACGAAGCCTAAGGTAGCATAATGACCGTGAAGGTCGGGCCGTGCCATCGGGCGAAGTAAAAGGCCCCTCGGTGAGCTAAGCAGCGGCCTATGCTTGCTGTAACTCAGTTCGGGAAACGTGGGCGGGGTTTCCACCGCTCGTTTCCCCTGTCCTTTACGTATCAATAAACATTTATAGGCCAGGGAAGACAACACAAACATGGGAGGCAAAAATGGGGAATAAAAAAATGGGGCGATAAGGATGGAATGGTTGGAGGACGGCGCAGATGCCCTCGCAGGGGTCCGGATGATATGCGACCCTTGGCCTCTAGTTTCGTACGACCAGTGTTCTGTCAGTGCTGCCTTCGATTTACCGGTGGAAGCAGCACTACCAGGATATGGTTCATTACAGGTGGTTCAATACAGGGCAGCTTCTACTTCGAGGCCTGCCAAGAAGAAGCTAAGGACAGAGTGTGCTGCTAAAAATAAAAAAAAATAAAAATAGCGAACTGGGCACCGGAGTCAGCCGGCAACCATTGTAGAGTAGAAAAATTAGCAAAGAGAAAAAAATTCTACATTCCCCATTATTCAGATGATCAATAGGTTTCAGAGAATCCCGAAGCCAGCACAGGCGCAACACTGCAATCCTTGCCGTAATTCACTCATAAACTCTGTAAGCTGCTGAGCACATGAATAATAGAAAAATGCAATACTGTGTAAAGAAAATTTTTTAAGTTACTTAAAAGGACAATCCTGGCAAACAAAAAGGTATCCAGGGTCCTCCGCGCTTCGTCCGGTCACCGAAAAAGCTCCAAATGCCGGCAATTCGAAGCATTTATGGAGGCCTTAAATACGAGGCTAAACCACAAAAGACGAACACAAAGCCAGGACTGCTTTGTTAAACTGAATCCAAAAGGAAAAAGTACTCTATACGAAAGATGAGGGTAATACAGAGGAAAGCATAGCTACTTGAATGGAAAATATGTGAAGTAAAGTGGTTAATTCCTAAGACTTAGAGCAAGTAGCCCTAATGTGCTTGTGAAAGGACTAAAAAGAACCCGATGAGGTCCTTTTTAGTCGTTTTTTACGAGAAATGGGCCCACGTTGAGCGCCAAATATGTAACGGACCGGTCGATGGGCATCCGAAGAAGCGCGTGGGGACGGAGCCTAGGCGAAGAAAAGGGCCCCTCAACGAGCTAAGCAGCCTACGCTTGCTGCAGCTCAGTTCGGGAGACATGGGCGGGGTTTTCCCGCTCGTCGCCCCTGTCCTTTACGTATTAATAAAAATTCATTGGCCTGGGGAAGGGGAGGTAAAATGGAGAATAATAAAAAAAAATAGGACGATAAGGATGAAATGGTTATAGGACGGCGCAGACGACCTTGAGCTAGCATCGGGGTCCGGGTGTAATGGGACCCCCGACCTATGGTTTAGTACCACCAACAGATCGCTACTCATCAGATGCTGCATTCGGTTAATTTAAAAAAGAAATGGAAAACAATGGTTAAATTAACTCTCTGAAGTCCCAGAACTATAAATATACATATGATCCTCGTGGTAATTGTAAAGTTAACTGACTTTCGCAACTATTTACCTGCGTAATAAATTCCTGCGGTGCATAACTATAATCCGGTAATTCTCCACCCGAGGCATTTACAATTTCCGGTGGTTCGATATTTTGCAAATGATTCTCGATCGGAGCGAAAACTGAGGCCAGCGTCGTGTCGTGTGTCTCAACACAAATCGGTCGAATCGATTCAAATGCTCCAGCAAATACGCCACACGGCGCTTCATTGGCATCAATTCCTGACAACAATTCCTTTTGTTGACTTTCCTTCACCTTGGCCACGCATTTTTTAAAATCGTTTTTATCGCGCTTCTCAATCAACCGATAGCCGAAATGTTTATCATCGATTTCCTCGAATCTGGAGTTCGTTTCCAATATTTTTTCGCTCACTTTTTTCTCCAACTGACAGAGCAGAGTTTGCAAATCGCCGAGATTTTGCAAGAGTGACATACAACTCTGCAGGAGGCTCCAATTCTGTTCAACAGTTCTACTGGCACTGAGTTGTTGTTGGGCTTTCTTGTATTTTTCCGTGAATTGTTTGAAGATAGACTGCACAAAAAAGCCAGTGAATTCAATTAATCCTGCAAAGGATTAAATGTAAAAGAATGGCGCAACTTACGTTCAAAACAGTTGTAAGAGCGACCAAGCCGCAATTCTGTGTTATATTCTCGCATCGTTTAAGCGCCTCCTCGGCCCATTCGATGACCTTTCGATTGGCATTTCCCAATGTTCTTATAGTCTCCATAGCAGTAGTTTGCGATGCATTAATCGTAGTCAGATTTGTGGCAATCCAATTTTGCTCAATAGCTGGATACTGATTTATGAATGTGTTGAAATAATTGAAAATTACCTTTGATAATTTCGACAAGTTTTCCTTCAATGGGTAAACTATAAAGATAACAAATTAAATGACAAGAAAAACCTCGGAAACCCTAGCTGACGTACCGCCTGAAGATTCGAAGTTTTTCTGCATCAAATTTCCAAAATGTACGTTAGCAGTGGAGAACTCTTGAAGAATGTCCAACTTTTCATTGGACCGTTTCAAAGATCCCAAAATTGTGGATTCGCGACTCGGCTGTAGTGACGCCAAAAGATCTATTAAGGCAAGTAGCGCTTCGACGCTTGAATTCTGTCCAAATACCATTGCACACCACTTTACCTGGAAATTTATAAAATTTTCGTCAAATCAACTTGACAAAGTGTGTTTAAGATACAATGGTTATCTTAACGTGTTCGTTTCACCCGATCCAGAGCGAATCGAAAGCAACAAGTCCGTGACGAGCGAATTCAAACAGCTCACACACAGATAAACGACGAAATGGGGTCGTCTATGTTGACGTCTACCAATTTATCTCCAACATTGATTCGATGAGATCTCTTACGATATCTGGGTCAAAGACTGTTCAATCTTTTTGTATGAAAATGGATCTGAACCCGGGTGAAATGAGCGCGTAACGTATACAGATAAGAAATATATAAATATACACTCCGGAACAAGTACCAAAACTCCAATAAAGAAAGTGACACCATGCTGAAACAAACATTACCTGTTTCTGATAGTTCTCCGCCAAATATTCGTAGAAATCGTGCAAGAATCGATTCGAATTTTCGGATAAATCCAAAATCTCATTCCAATGTTGTTGTAAAGCCGTTTTCTGTACCGTTCTATAGTATTGAGTTAGCTGCGGCAGTCGATTCATGCCGGAGAATATTTTTACATACTTTTTCGCTTGATCTGTAAAACCAAACACTGATATCAGATGATTCTCATTAGACCAAACCTCTTTACTTACCACCATCGCCCACAGTAAAGCACTGCACTACCGCAGGACTGGCCAATGCTTCCAAACGATTCTTGAATCCCTCTACTTGACTCTCACGATCACTCTGACCCGGAAGTCCATCCTGAGCGGCCAGTGATCTTTGTAACGATTCCAATTTTTCACAAATCTTCATCAAATCATTGCGTTCGAACAAATCTTCCAATTCGGTGACAAGTTTACCCCATCCATCGGACTCTTGAAGACCTTGTTTGGCGATTTGCAGTTTTGTTTTCAACGAGTCCAAACGCTCCAAATTCGACATACACGCGCCCGTTTCCTCTTGAACTTCACAAATTTCGGACTGAACTTCGGTCATTTTCGCGCGCAATGACACCACTTCCGATTGGATTTGTTGAGCGTCTTTCATGACTCGCGGTAGTCCGGCCAAAACTTGTTGACTGGTATCTTCTAGGGCCGAGTTAACTTGTTGTACGTAGAGTTGCAGTTTGGAGACGAGCGAGGAAACGAAAAGCTGAAATAGTGGGGGAACATAGTTGAATTTTCGTTGAAAGTGCTACTGGAGTTTTTATGTTGCATTTCCGATTTTCAATTTTTCATTCTCCATTTTCATAAACGATTTTTCATTTCCCAAGCATAGAAGTATAAAGAGTGGGTATGAGATAAAATGGCTTGTAACCATTTACCCACACTGTGGTAAATGCATCTAATCCATCTGACAACTGACTTTCAATTTTCCATCTCCATTTTCAATGTTCTTTGTTCGTTTTTTTTTCCTCCCGCTTTTACAATTTTTTATACCCTATTTTCCAAGAACCCAAAGTTCCAGTTACGATGCTCCATTTCTTTCTTTTCAAGTTCGACTTCCAATTTTCCAAGTTCCATTTCAGATTTTCTATTGTTTTCCATTTTTAGGGTTTTGTAGTAAAACAAAACCCTTATGAAATCGGTCATACGTCCGTCTGTCTGTCTGTCTGTCTGTCTGTCCATGAAATATCTCACGAACCGCTGAAGCTACATGCATGAAATTTGGTGAAAATATGTGGAAGTACTATAATTCTCTGGAGAAAGTGATGCGTCGTAATAGGTCAAATTTAAGGGGGGGTCCCCATAGAGGGGAAATGAAGGTCGAATTTTTTTTTTCGTCTGGTATAAGCAAGTGGGGTATCGTAAGAAAGGTACCGTCGAGTACATTCCATTTCTGGATTTTTTTTCAAATTTGAAGAAACGGGAAAAGAGGGAGAGGGGAAAATATGTGGTCCGAGTTTGTCCCCCCCCCCTTGCATTTGGAGACCGTTACACTTAGAAATATGAAAATTTACAGAAAAGCGGCATTTCACTAACATAGAAAACTAAAAATAATAGAATTTCAAAATCTCATCAAAAAAGGTTAATAATAGTACATTTCTATTGTTGCAGTTAGCACACCCCTGCACCCTTTAGGCATACCCGAGACCAAAAATAGTGATGGCCAATGATAACCAACACCATAGGCAATACGTTTCTAAGTTTCATTACAATCGTGTAATATTTAATAATAGTACATTCACTTAAAGTTAGGCATTTTTACACTATTCATACAAAAAATACACCTACCGGCTTCGAAGGTGCGAGTACTACTTGCATGTTGTTTCTCGTAGTGCGAATTGCAGTCATTGTTACATATTATAGTTAATTACATTTATGAAAGGGTAAAGATTGGTAGGGGGCGATGTGTTGTAATTGGCCAACTATAACGAGTGGGGAAGGGGGGGGGGGGGGGGGCGAAATTAAGGTCAAATTTTGTTTATCGACTGGTATAGGCAAGTCGGGTGTTGTGAGAAAGGTAATGTTGAGTACATTTTATTTTTGGCATTTACTTTAAATTTGAAGAAAGGGGAACAGTGAGGGTTGCATTTCGAGACCGTTACACTTAGAAAAATGAAAACTTTCAGGAAGGTGGGTTCCGAATAGCATATAAAACGGGAAATAATGGAATTTGTATATCTCCTCAAAATAGGTTAATAATAGTTTATTTCCATAGTTACTGTTAGCGCACCCTTGCATCCCTTAAACACGTCCGAGATAAAAAGTACAGATGGCCAAGGATAACCAACATCAATATATTCTAAGTTTCATTACAATCGCCTAATATTAATGGGCATGTAAGATACTATATGATGGGTCAGACATTTTTATTATGTTTTTTTTTATCCATCTAAGTGGTACCAAGAGAAGCAAGGAGCCGATACTTGCGTACAAATATAAGTGCTTGCTACAAAACCCTCGGATTGCGGGCGTAGCCCTCTATATTCCGGTTTCATTTGTTTTCTATTGTACTTGCCATTTTCAATTCCATGTTATGCCTATTTTCTTTCCAAATGATGGATTTCAGCGAAATGGCTTTAGATCTTAAGAGGATTGCAAGTACAGGTAGCCTTTAGCCTGCCTGAAACTCAGCCCATTTGTATGAATGGATAGTCTGTAGAAGAGGCGAACGAATTTGAGGCGACCGGTAGCGCAATGTGTTGAGACATCAGTCTAATGTTTCACTACCGGTGTTTCGGGTTCGAATTCCGTCCACGACAACGTTCGTGGCCATGGATGTGCAGGAGGTGCATGCTGGGAACTGCATTCTCCGAAACCAGTTTATGCCGACGAAACGTCAACTGAACCACATGGAACAGTTGACGCGCTATGCCCCCCAAGGGGTTATGGCAATTGAGAGACATTGTTGCCGTTAATGTGGAGCAGGACCATTGCTTGTCGTCATCGTGGTAGCGATGCTTCGAATACTCTCGTGCTCCTTGCATCGACGGGGTTTGGCAGCTCTTGGCCGTTAAAAAACTGGTCATTCCGGAGCGGAGAACCGGCTGCCGCACGAACGACCTTTGCTTGTTTTTGCCCAACATTATGTTCATACTAGCGGCCAAACTACTGGATCTGAACAAATTACTGGATTTAAAGGTTGCCAGTCACTACAAATCACAGCTATAACCCAACCATTGCGCGCAGCCGACCACAACCAACAACATACACGACCAAACCATAGATTAGGTTTGAAAGGGCCGCTCTGGCACAAAGGGCACACTAAGACCATCATAGGGTCCGTTGTGATACCACCATGGATTAATCCACCGAACGAAAACACACTCATCAACCCAGCCGGAGCTGACAACGAAACGATGTAATTGGCCCACATTCACCTCCTTCAAGTTATCCAAATCGGTGAAGTAGTAGGAGCCAAAGGTGGTCTTCCTGCCTCCAGCCAAGGCGGGACAGACACAGAGCAGATGAAAGGAGCTCTACTCCTCATCCTCATCACTACAGCTTCTGCAATATTCATTGTGTGCGACTGGAAGCCTTTGGGCATCTTCTCCAATGAAACAATGGCCAGTGATAACCCCCACAACATTCCTAATGTGCCTCCTATCCAAGAGCAGCAATTCAGAAGAGCGGTAAGGGTTCAGTTTAGGCCATATCTGAATGGTGACAAAGCATGCACTGCAAATATTCCACCTATTGTTTGCTCTGTCAGTCGTAGCAGCCTTTAAGGCCAGTTTCCAAGTGACCGGAGGCATTCCTAAACTACGGAAACTATCGCTTACCATATTGATTATGTCTTCACGAGCCAGCTCATCCGCCCTGTGGTTTCCGTCAAATCCACTATGGCCAGGAATCCAACACAGAGTAATATTGAAAAAACTTCCCTTCTTAAATTGAATTGTGACAGTTTAATACAGTCCTCGAGGTGGCCACTGTAGCATCAAGTGATTTAATCACCGATTGACTATCGTTATACAATAGATTACAACATCGCTGGCAGTCACAACATCGCCGTGATCTCCGCCTAGAAAACGATGAGCCTTATCGTTTAAGTTAAAAATACGGGGAATAATTAATAAAAGCCAACCCACCCCTCAAAATTGCAAGGGTTAAAAACGTAACAACAAATCTTTTGTGAAAATTGTGTTTTTAGGTTCACTGCAATAAAAAAATATCTGCGTCAAAAAATATAAGTCGGAATTTTTGTAGGGGAACCTAGGGAATTTTGAGCGGGCTGACAGGGCTACATCTAAAAGTTCAATTACTCCAACAATAGTTGTCTCTTCGTTTTGTTAAGCCGAACATACACTATCCGGAATTCCTGTCCGGGAAAACTGTTCAGGCCCGGCCGGCCGCCTCAAGGCGAACTGTCCGGCCGCGTGAGTAGAATGAATTTTCACTGGAGTTTATTTCAATAGACAAAATGTATTAGAAGTACGACTTTGCTTCCGCCGTTTTCCAACACAGCCGTCTGTCGGAAAACGGCGGAAGTAAAGTTTTACACCGGCCGGACAGGCCGCCTCAAGGCCTGGCGGGAACGATTTTCTTCCGGCCGCCGGAAAGGCCAACCCGGCCGTCTGAAGACGACCTGAAACGATCATACACGGTCCGGAGTTCCTCAAGGCCGGGCCTGATCAGTTTTTCCGGACAGGAATTCCGGATGGTGTATGTTCGGCTTAACATCCTACTAGTCGAATTGAATGACGATAACAAAAAACATCATCAATCGTTGCATTAACGCTATCTCTAGAAGTTGTTCACGAATACATTTTGCTTCCAATTTGTTTTTTTTTATGGATTTTTGGATATTTTACTGTATTAGAAAGTTTTGATTCATCGCAATGTTTTCTGAGGATTTCCCAACGGTGAGTTATCAGTTATATTTTTCGCCTCTCTGAAATTTCGCCGCCCTGGGAAGCTGCCTAAGTTGCCTGTCCGGTTAATCCGCCACTGGCGCCCACTCGAGGGACGCTTTCTGCCTTTCGCTCCGGTGGACCTCCTCGATATTTGAGATAAAGTCTCGGACTCTTAAAGCCTTACTTACGTCTATCCCGATAGCGGATTTTAGGAGTCAGGTGCCTATCTCCGAGTCACTGTGTGCCACGCTGCTAGGGCCAAGCTGCTATGGCCAAGCTTCACTACAGCCCTGTCAGAGGTTGCACCAAACCAAGCCATAAATCGTCTTGTCCCCGTTGTGCTCGATAGTGCGTGACGAGCTTTGGACTGCCAGATACATACAAATGTGGTGTTTATGATCAAGTAATCTCCAAGATCAAGCGATTTGGTCGTGTACTTGTGTGAACTTGTTTTTAGGGCCTCCTTGACGTTTCGTTAGCATAGACAACATTTTTCGGATTATACACGATGCCGACGTACACATATTCTAAACCCGACACCCACAGAGGGAACCTTTATAAATCTTACCTCTTTATTGTCCTGCTGATCCGAATTCTTAAAAGTCGCATTTATCCATGCCGCTGCATCGAAATTATCATCGCTAAAAGCTTCTATATCCTAAAAAGAAACAGATGACTCCTCCTCATTTCATTATTGCTTTGGATTCTTACCATTTCGATTCTTTTGCAAGTTGCTTCCGATCAACTGGTATCAACGTCAGAACGTATCAGCTGTTTGTGTTTGTCAAAATAACACTTTTCCAATTCAATAGGAAACCTTCACCAACGAAAATGCCTTCACCAACATTCACCGGGACCTCTTAGCTGGCAACGTCCACCATTAATCAGCTGTTTGGTTGCTGAATTCAGAAATGATGTCTACAGTACTGGAACTTTTACCGAAAGATGGGCCAGTGCTCGACGGTTCTGTTGATTATTCAAAAATTGTTAACATCGCGCGAATACCCGGATCACAGTTGACCTACGATGAATTCTTCTGGAAGTACATGCAATTGAACAAACCGGTCATTTTAACCTCCGTTGGCAACGATTGGAACTGTTGTAGGCAGTGGGTTAAGGATGGAAAGGTGTATCTAAACTTCTTAGGACAAGAAATTGGTAAGTGATGAATATGGTTCAGGGTCTCATTGCTGAAGAAGTCTTGCTATTGATGCATGCCCTGAAGAGTGTTTCTATCTGTACGAAATCACTAAGCTTGAACGAAAATATTAAAAAGAGAATTTGAGAATTATAAAAAAAATTTCCTGTTGTGGGGTGCGATCCTCAATAGCTTTACTTTTTATAGAAACGCTAACTTGTGGACACATGCTAAGTTGGTATGCAGAATGAAACCAAGATAAATAAATCTTCACCATAGAGCCTGGTACTCGATCAATAACCGACTCATTTTTCTCGAATTTCGCGATAATTTGCCGAACTTTTAAATCGGTTTGACGATTATTCCGGCCGTATTTATGGTCTGGTGTAAAAATAAGCCACAGCTTTCCGTAGAAGCCGACTAAATAGACAGGATGTGTATGCCGGCAACAATACATCATACGAGACCTTGAAAATGCCACGAGACGCCTCTAGTTTCTTAAGAGCAGTTGACGTGTTATACCCTACAAGGGGTTAAGCCAAAGTAGTATTTATTTCGTAGCCCGCAAAAGTTTGTCGAGCTAACGCATTTTTATATTATGTGAATTTTAACAATTCCAACGCGTTCAATCACTTGGCGTCCCATTGTGATATAAAATTCACACTTACGGCCATAAAACTTAATCTGGCGTCTGGCCAGATGGACTAACCACTTGATTTAAAACTTCCATTTGTATGTACGTATATGTGTACCTGCAGTTTCAGATCAAGTAATCCGGCCAGATCAAGTGTTTAGGCCGCAAGTGTAAGCCTACATTACAAACCACGACATGCCAACAATTTGTCTTAACCAATTGTATCATGAAGGTGATAATCATAATCATGATCATGATCATAAAGGCCGTAATTGCATAAGTGATGAATATGGTTCAGGGTCTTATTGCTGAAAAATTCTTGCAATTGATGCATGCTCTGAGGAGTGTTTACCTGTACGCAATCACTAGGCTTGAACAAAAATATAAAAAACCGAATGGTAGAATTATGATAATTTTTCCTGTTGTGGGGTGCGATCCTCACCACTAGGTTTTCATTTTATAGCAAAGCTCACCTGTGGACACATGCTGAGTTGATATGCAGAATGAAACCGAGATACATTAATCTTCATCATAGAGTAGAGATGGGCCTTATCGGTCTTTTTAAATAATAGTTCCAACTGTTTTAAATAAAATTTTAAAATCTGTGCAAAAATACTAACCGTAAACACGGTGCACAAGCACGTATTCTTAAAATTTTTGTACAAAAATTTGTATAAAAATTTACTAGTCTGGGGTTTGCTTGATGAGAATGAGCTTTATGTCCCTTAAGTCGCACGTCCGCCGCCAGCAACAAAATCAGCCATACCGGATTCACAATCGCCAGAAACGAGTAACCATCAGCCATTTCGTTCCTAGTCCCACTCACACGTCGCCAGCGGGGAACGATCGATCGCTTACGGTTACTCGTAACTGGCGACTTGCGACTACGACTAGGGAATGAAATGGCTGATGGTTACTCGGTGATTTATTGCTGGCGGCGGATTTGAGACTTGGGGGAACAATAACATGAAGCTCATTCTCATCGTTGTGCAACGGTTGTTGATTGCAACTTAAAATGATCTCATTTACATGGCGTGGGTACGTGTGTGTTGTGTTGGATGGATTGTGAAAGAGTGTGACTGCTGGGAACTGTTATTTTTAATCAGTAGGAACATCTCACAGTGATAGGCGAATACTCAGTTCCTAATCATTGTTAGCGAATTTCGGTTAATCCCTAGCATAGAGTCTAGTGCTCGATCTGTAACCGAATCATGTTTCTTAAATTTCGCGATAATTTGTCGAACTTTTACTCAATTGCCCTAACCCCTTGTGGGGCATAACGCGTCAACTGTTCCATGTGGCCCAGTTGACGTTTCGTTGGCATAAACTGGTTTCGGAGAATGCAGTTGCCAGCATGCACCTCCTTGTCAACTATTTGTCTTAACTAAACCGCTGATTATTTCTAGGAAACACAACCGTACCGGTCGCTAATTGCTCAAAAGAATATTTCAACAGTCACGCAAAAATTGAGCTTTCCTTCAACGAATATGTCAACTACTGGAACTCTCGTAGAGACGAAATCCTCTACTTAAAAGACTGGCATCTGAAAGCCGTTAAATCAAATTATGATTTCTACAAAGTACCCCATTTCTATGCATCCGATTGGCTCAACGAATATCTCATCGATACGAAGAAAGATGACTACAGATTCGTTTATATCGGCCCAAAAGACTCCTGGTAAGTTACACATACCCTGTTCTCATTTAATTGTTTAATTAAATGCATTTCTCCAGGACTCCATTCCACGCCGATGTATTCAGTTCATTCAGCTGGTCCACGAATATTGTTGGCACAAAAAAATGGTTTCTCCTACCACCTGGCGAAGAGTTGAAATTAAAAGATACCTTTAATAACGATCCATTTAGCATCAACGAACAGTTGCTGGATGAAAAGGACGTACGCTATTTCACAATCCTGCAGGAAGCAAACGAATCGATTTTTGTTCCTTCCAAATGGTTTCATCAAGTTTGCAATGTAACGGACACGATATCGGTGAATCATAACTGGTTCAATGGATGCAACATTCGTTGCATATGGGAGAGTTTTAGAGAGAATTTTCGAAATGTAGTCAACGAGATAGCTGATTGTAAAGACATGGAAAATTTTCACGGGCATTGTCAAGTTATGATGAAATCAATTTTTGGTATAAATATTAGCGAGTTCTTGGATATTTTGGAACATATAACTAAGAAGAGGCTAGGCAGTGATTTAAATGTAATGTTTGACTTGTTTCAATTGAATGCATATCACAAAATGTACGACTTGGAACAGGTGTACTCAGTTTTGACTGAAATTTTAATGGAAGACGATGCATGTGATATTCGAAATCGATGTAAAAATCTTCAGAGCACAATAAATGAATTTCGAATAAAATGACAAAACTTAACGCGGCCGTTAGTCTTCTTCAACTATTGGGCCATTATAGTGATGGGCGAAAGGGTTAATTTCATTTAACTGCTAAATCTGTTAATGTGTATATCGATCAGCAGCCAAACGATATGTTTACGCGCACTGTATGAAAAATAGTCCAGAACAAGTCGCCGCCGAGCGATCGGATCTACGCCCGGCGTTTGTTGTAGCAAACACGGATGACGCATTGACAGCGTTCGCCGGAACGAGTTCCTGTGGGTGTGGATACACTAGAAACGTCGTCCGAGCTAGCGAAATCTGCTGCAAAACAAAAAAAAAAATGTCAATAAATCCTCCGAACTACATAGTCTTGTGAAAGGTGCACCAGAATCTGGCATATCTTACACTTACCATTATCATGTTGATATCCGGCTTGTCCAATATTCGGTGTTGTTCATTGAAAGGTTTAACATTGTCCGAGCTGGCGACATTGGCTGCAAAATAAATATCAATAGGTCTTCCGAACCACATAGTCTTGTTGAAGAGTCACCAGAAATTATCATGTTGCTGTCCGGCTTGTCCCATATTCGGTATTGTTGTTCGGCAGGAAATGATTAACTTGTGTGCGGTCGAGAATTGAAGGACTGGGAAACGAGATACTGTGTACAATTAGAGTGAAATTCGTTATTTTTGTCAGTACCTACCCCACGAAAGAAAACCTACGTCGCAGTCGCAAGGGCGCCCGCAAAAAACGATTGAGCCTAACATAAACATATTACTAGATTCCAAAAACGACAAATCATCGTAAACACAAACCAATTAATCATTAGGAAAATATTTATTAAAGTCGCCAAACTCCATCCAAAAAATAACAGTCAATATCTATACAACTCCCAAAAAACAAATTACTGAAAATATATCACTTTTTTACAATTTATTATTACCCAACTTTATTACACCGTCTTGAATTAATTTTTTCAAATCGCCCTCATTCATCCCGACATCCTCCAAAACTTCAACAGCCTGTTTATAAAAATCCTTTCCTCTGTCATTCGGCAATTCACCTGGTGTTCTGCTTAATTTCGGAGCTGGTTTTGGAAGTCCATTTTCACTGAACGAATCCCTAAATTTATTGTGTTTGTGCTCGCCGACTTTATTCCACTCGAGAACCGGGAATACACACGCATCAGTATTCTCGAAAATTTCTGACCACTCTTTTTGAGTCTTCGTCTTGAATTGTTTGGTAACTAAGTTTTTCGATTCTTCGTTATCGCCGAATTGCGACAGGTTCGGCAAACCTAAAGTTTTGGCGAACACTTCAAAAAATTGCGGTTCAATTGAACCAACCGACATAAATTTTCCGTCTTTCGTTTCATACGTATCGTAGAAAAATGTTCCCGAGTCTAACAGGTTTTCACCTCGCGGTTTTCCCCAGAAAAATTGGCGTTGTGAAGCAAATATCCAACTACCGATATATGCACATCCTTCCACCATTGCATTGTCTACAATTTGTCCTTTGCCAGAGCGTTGTCGTTCAAGAAGTGCTAGACAAATACCGAACGCACAAAGAAGTCCTCCGCCGGCGAAATCAGCGAGTAAATTAATGGGAGCTATTGGTTTTTCACTTTTCCGGCCCAGAAATGATAAGATTCCGGATAAAGCGACGTAATTGATATCGTGTCCAGCCGTTTTTGCCAAAGGACCCGTTTGACCGAAACCTAGAATAAAAATCGATATAAGATGTTCGTATACTCAAAATCATAGACTTGCCAGTCAAACGTGCATATATTAGTCTGGGATTCTCTTTTAGCAGAATGTCAGGTCCCAAACTGTTTTTCTCCAGCACACCAGCTCGAAAAGGATCTATCACTACGTCGTATTTTTTACATAGTGTTTTGATGAAATCTTGTGTCTTTGGTTCCTTTATATTCATAGCGAGAGTATTTTTGCCAGCATGGAGAAGTTCAATGGGGTTTTCGGTTACCTTTAAATATATTTTGTATGAATTAAGGGTGGGTTGTAATATGACTTTAAAAGTTACTTACCTTATCCACACGCGTCACAGTAGCTCCAAAATCGGCCAGAATTTTGCCGCAAAAGGGTCCTGGCGCTAAGCCGGCGAACTCAAGTACTTTAATACCGCGCAGGGCCATATTTATGAGGAGTGATTACAAACTATTTGACCTGACCCAGATAAAAATAACAATAAATATATCTAAAAACATTGTATTATATTACAAAAAGATGGAGAAATAGAGATAAACAAAATTTTCATTTTCATCATCATAGGCATGTGGGATGTCAATATGTCATATCAAAGGGCACAATGAGCATGTTCCATTTTTAGGGTTTTGTATTAAAAACAAAACCCTTATGAAATCGGTCAAATGTCTGTCCGTCTGTCCATGAAATATCTCACGAACGGCTGAAGCTACATACATGAAATTTTGTGGGAGTATGTAGAATTATTATAATTCGCCGGAGAAAGCGATTCGTTGTAATAGGCTGACTTTAAGGGGATGTCCCCATAGAGGGGAAATGAAGGTCAAAATTTTTTTTTCATCTGGTATAGGCAAATGGGGTATCATGAGAAAGGTAACACCGAGTACATTTCATTTCCGGTATTTTCATCAAATTTAAAAAAAGGGGAAAAGAGATAGAGGGGAAAATATGTGATCCGAGTCTGTCCCCCCCCCCCCCCTTGCATTTCGATACCGTTATACTTAGAAATATGAAAATTTGCAGAAAGGCGGCATTTTACTAGTATAGAAAACCGAAAATCGTAGAATTTTGATATCTCAACAAAAAAGGTTAATAATAGTACATTTCTATAGTTACAGTTAGCATACCCCTGCACGCCTTAAGCACAGCCGAGGTCAAAAATATTGATGGCCAATGATAACCAACATCATCGGCAATAATATCTTTAAGTTTCATTACAATCACATAATATTTAATAATAGTACATTCATTTAAAGTTAGGCATTTTGACACTATCCACACAAAAATTACACCTACCGGCCTCATATGTAGGTGTGAGTACTACTTTCATGTTGTTTTTCGTAGTGCGAATTGCAGTTATTTAATTAATCATTTTTGAAAGGGTAAAGATTAGTTGGGGGCGCTGCGTCGTAATTGGCAAACTTTACCGAGTGGAAGGGGGGAGGGCTCCACATAGAGGCGAAATTAAGCTCAAATTTTTTTTTTATCGACTGGTATAGGCAAGTGAGTTGTCGTGAGAAAGGTAATGTTGAGTACATTCCATTTTTTCGCATTTTCTTGAAATTTGTAGAAAGGGGAATAGTGGGGGAGGAAAAATATTAGTTCGTAATTTGCCCCCCCCCCCCCCCCCCCCTGGCATCTCGAGACTGTTAGAATTATGAAAACTTACAGGAAGGTGGGTTCCGAATAGCATATAAAATGGAAAATAATGGAATCTGTATATCTTCTCAGAATAGGTAAGTAATAGTTTATTTCTGTAGTTACAGTTAGCACACCTCTGCATGCCTTAAACACGTTCGAGGTCAAAAGTACTGATGGCCACCGATAACCAACACCTTTGGCAATAATATGTTCTAAGTTTTGTTACAATCACGTAATATGAATGGGCATGTAAAATGTAAGTGGGTAAGACATTTTAATTATGTTTTTTTTTGTCCATCTGAGTGGTATCAAGAAGAGCAACGAGCCGATATTTATATACCAAAATAAGCGCTTGCTACAAAACCCTCGGATTGCGGGCGTAGCCCTCTATATTCCGGTTTCATTGTTAGTTCAAATTGGAAATTTGAAGTAACTGTAGCAATGTGAGTGAGACGCAGAAAGTAGATTTTTTGCTTACGACATTTTACTCGCACAACTACATACTGTTGCGTAGAGAGTTTTGGAGTTGTCCACACGTAGGACACCTACAAACGAAAGGCACCTAACACTAAAATCCGCTCCTTTCCTAATATAGAAATTTTTTTATGAACTTTCTTTGGACAGGAAAATCATACCAGAAATTAAATGTATAAAGGTCGCCACAGACAATCGAGCCGAACGGTTCGGAATCACCAACGGACCACGTCATTTTCATAGGAACGGAGAACGTGGGTTGCCGAACCTAAAATGCTTCGGCTAGTCAGTGTAGTGGCGAGATTTAGACGTCTGTTTTGAAATGACACCCCATATGTGAAAAGTTTAATTTTCAATCATCCACGAGACTTTGCGGGTTTGAGTCCGCTCCTTTGGTCTTCCAATACTACCTTAACAACAAACCAGGAAGTAATAAAATATTTGAGAAATTGGAAAAAATCAACCTCCTTTGGTCTGCACTGTCCCTTTCTATTTAGTGCAATTAGATATCCAAAGAAGAGTTTCAGTACTTCCAGGCTTGTTATTTCGGTGATTTTGGCTCTTCTGTATCGGTAACATTGTTTTACACGAACACTTGTAAAACTTGATAACACTAGGTCAGTAAACTCAAACTGATTTAGGTACAAATAAACTGAATAACTTGAGTCTTGAGGGAAGTAACGTGCCAAAACGCCGCTCTCCGCACTGTTACAGGCTGTCTCCTGATGTCACCCCAGGACCATCTACATCAGGAAACCAGGATGATGCCTTTAAGAGATCACAACCAGCTTCTTGCCAAGCAATACCTGCTGGGTTGCTATCGTAGTGATGACCCTAACGTCAATCTCATGGACAAGACGCCGCCGCCCAGACATGTCAGGCGCGACGTTGAAAGAGACGTCCAGAGATACAAAAGGGAACCATTTGATAGTAACGCACATAGGTCGGCCATCGCAGCAATACATCGAGAAGAGGTCAACAAGTCAATAGCAAGCTTAGGTCCGAATTCAGTGCTCTCGTCCATACCACCAACGATATCTCAGGAAGAGGAAAGACTTCCGAGAGCCACGAGAACAACGCTCGCCCAACTTCGGTCAGGCTAGTGTTCGCGACTGAACTCCTACCTATCTCGCATTGACCAGGACGTCTCAAACACCTGTCCTGCATGTAATGAAACTCCTCACGACGTAAACCATATCTTTCACTGCCCAGCTGCACCCACTCACCTGACCCCAAGATCGTTGTGGGAGAACCCAATAGAGGCAGCTAATTTTCTTTCCCTCAACACCGGGGATGAAGACGATACTATAGACATGTAACAGACAAACACATCGAATTCTGACCATTGCTACAACAACAAGTCTTGAGGGAAATTAAGACAAGAAGTAAAAATGGAAATCAAGTGACTGTCTTGCCGTAATTTGCATCTTCACTGTGAATCCGAATTAATTTAAACGTACTTTGCCCTTTGGTCTATCGTGTTATCATGTGATAAAAAGTAATATAAATTCAACTATGTGAAACACATCTGTGCGCTTTTATGAGTACCAGAGGACAGAGGTTATACCAGGAACAAAGCAGGACGTGAACCACGTTCTGCTTTGTTCCTGGTATAAGGAGAAGGAAAAAAATATTTGAAACAAACTCATAATTGACAAAAAGCAAGAAGAATTATATACCACACTATAATGCAAAAGTGCAACGAACTTAAAACTTTTCCCAACGATGTTTACCTTCCGGGGGAAACCAATGGGGAAACCCTAGATACAATCCACAAGGGTCTATTGATCAACAGCAACTGATAAAAAGAAAACTATAATTCTTTGTCAGCCATAGACTGTTTGCTTTGGTTGCTATTCAGCAGCTGAGTAATAAACGTCAAATTATTGACATTTTATGCAGTTGTTATAGTCTAGTTCCTTTATGGTTATAGTTCTTACCAAGCCTAGGGCAGCAAGATAAATTGCGACCCATTTTACTATTTGTACCGGAAACGACGTGTTGTTGATGTCAGGAGTACGTTGACAGTAAACAAAATCCCTTTTCATTCATGAACTCCTCTCACTACATGACATACCGCTTCCACAGTCCACACTTGCTGAATGGAATTCTTGAACTATCAAATTTTCACCAATGCAACCACCTTGAGTTTTCTCCCTATCCCAATTCACCAATTGCTTTGATTTGTCCATTTGACAATTCTACCTCTCCACTCTCCTCCCACATCCTCTTCAAAAACAGCTGTTTACACATCACACGGTGACTCATAGATTTTTGTCTTTTCTCTTGTATACGAGTGTGGAAAATTTCACTAGAAATAATTGGCGACTATACATCAAGATCAAGATAACAACAAAACGCTAGCAAGTGGCAGTGCCTACGTCGTGTAAATTGAGAAATTGCTGCCTCTGTCCGTGACGGTGACGATTTCAGTGCGAGAGTTTTACACTGTACGGTAGTCGCGTTCGCTACCACCAATTTTCGCTATTCCTGCTCGTAAGTTTCTCACACAAACCGAATATTTGTATGGCGTATAGAACCACAAAACACTGTGAAGGATTGCTGCATGCCCGCCCGTTTCATTCGTATTTATGTTTGTGCACACTTTGCGGTCTAATTGGGAACAGTGGAGAAAATCGATAGACGTTGCCAATCGTGGACGCCGTGAAGTGGTTGTTTCCCCCCAAGTTTACCATTTTTATACCCTAGTTTCTTTTATTCTGTGTTTGGTGGCATGGATTCTTCTCGTTTTCGATTGATCTTTGCGAGTTTCGTTTAAACATAGTAAATTTCTCTGCCGTTTCGTTGTGTTTCCCTCTATTTTCTGATCATTGAACGTGACTATCTTTGCCGTGACCATGTCGTCTTCCTCGCCGCCAACGACGTCGTCAGCCCCAAAACGGCAGCAACAATTGTACGCGATTGCTACCCGAAGCTGCGAATTGACCCTGCAAACTCCACCAACAGCGGAATCACCGCCCCGGCCGAGTAAGTCGAGCAGTTTGACCAGTAGCCTGTTTCAGCCGAAACGCGAGCCACAAAAAATCCTCGTCTCGAAAGGGACTCTCATGAAATTGCACGATGGCTGCAGCACCACAAGCATAAATGTACAGGTCATGGACTATATCAACAAGAATCCCATCTGGGAGAACTTGTACAAGTGCTCGGTGGATAATATCCGACAAGTGCCGCAGGACTTGTGGCCCTATGTCATTGCCATTGCTGACCCTGACGAGCGTCTTCGTTTCGCCTTGAACTACAAGTGGGGTCAGGCCGTCGTAGCCTTGAAAGTTGGGTCAATTGTTTCGGTGTCGGCGGAGCTCTTCAAAAAGTCCCACTCGTTCGAGTACAATTGCATTGTTCGCT
This sequence comes from Chloromyia formosa, assembly GCA_964017055.1. Classification (NCBI taxonomy): domain Eukaryota; kingdom Metazoa; phylum Arthropoda; class Insecta; order Diptera; family Stratiomyidae; genus Chloromyia; species Chloromyia formosa. Next base: position 21,429,272 of record OZ024816.1, on the reverse strand, counting down.
ACATTGGCCTCGTTCCGGAAATTGGTCCCGGCTACTATTTCGGACTTGAACTCCTGGTAATTTTTATTTCTTATATTTTGTTGATTTGTTTTTCGATTCGTTTGCGTTTCCGGCAATTTTCATCATAATTTTCTCATCTCATTGTCATTGTTGTATTTTTTGCCGCATCACATTTTTTTTACACATTTTCACGCCCAATAGTCCGTGAATAATGGCATATTCCGCAGATGGTTGGCGGGAGGTCATTGGGTCGGTTTTCATGTTGTACGTATATTATTTGCTACACAGAACACTACAAAATGATTTCATGCGGTAGTTGTTAATTAATCATTGCATGTTGGGCATTAGTACAATAATAATAAGATATAGCAACTGTAAAATATACCATTTTAGAAAGCATAGGTAATGTGGTGTTAGTGGTGTTTCTTTCTCTATTCTTCTTTGCCGCTGTATTCGTTGCTCCTCTGATTTTCTTTAACCGGAAGAATATTTAGTTTTGTATATATTTTAAATGTTATGGATAAACATTTTTATAAACAAAAAAATCCATTTCAGTTTTCCATTTGTCCCAGTGTCGGTTTCGACTCGGTGTGGACTGTGCCCGGATTTGCTTCCGAGCCGGGACGGTCTTGTTCCCGATTTTGTTCTAACTCGATTCGGTCCCGACTTGGTACTGGCTCGGTCTAGGCGCTATATCGACTTGATTCTAGCTCGGTCTAGACCCAGTCCAGGCTCGATTATGGCTCGGGTCTCGGTTTGATGTGGCTGCGGACCCATAGTCCGAAAGACGTAACGGACGGGTTGGTGGGCATCCAAAGATGTCCGTGGGGACGGAGCCTAAGGTAGCATAGTGACCGTGAAGGTCGGGCCGTTCCATCTGACGAAGAAGAAGGCCCTTGACGAGCTAAGCAGCAGCCTTTGCTTGCTGTAGCTCAGTTCGGGGGACGTGGGCGGGGTTTTCAGTAGCGTAGATAAGGAGGTGATTAAGAGCATCATGTGCATGTGTAGGCATTCATCGATGTTAGCTACCTTAAGGCTTTTTTTTTCAATCTAACGTCAGTGATAATTTACAGTAGAACAAAAAATATGTTCTCGAAAAATGAGCCTAAAAATAATTGGCACATAAAGTGAGTTCGGTGGAATTTTATTTATGTAGCTGTTGAAACCGAAATGGGCAATCAAATAGGCGCGCGATATCGTTATTCACAAAACACAAAGTCGTAACGGTTTTAGACCTTACCGTTAAGCTACCCTAATCTGCCTTAAGCTAAGTAAGGGCTACCTCAAGGTTTTTTTTCCATCCTGCGTCAGTGAAAATTTACAGTAGAAAATAGTCGAAAAATTATCGAAAAAACCTGGGAATATTCGGCGCCCAATGTGGGTCGATGTGATTTTATCGAATAAATGAAATTAAAATCAGCAATTGAATAGACGTATGGTACCGTTAACCACGAGACACAAAAACCGAAACCTTTGTAGGGGCTAAGGCTACCCTAATCTACCTTAGGGATTTCATAAGCTTAAAATAACGTCACTTATTTTTGATCCTACGTCAGTATTAATTTACAGTAAAAATGAATATACAACCAAAAAAGGCTAGAAAAGTTTGGCGCCCAATGTGGGGTCAGTGTGGCTTTATGCAGTTCACTCACCTTTAATATATTTATTTTAATTTAATTATTTTCCAACGCAAATTTTCACTGAATTACCGAATCCGAAAAGGATAATCAAATAAGCGTATAGTACCATTAGTCATTAGACGAAAAAACTTTAACACTTTAACACGGTACGTACAACACACGAGTCTTCCCCAAAAAGCACCAGTGGCGAGTGAGCTTTGTATGAGCGACGATTGAATTAAAATTGAACATTCGCATATATAAAGTTTGCTACTACTGGTGCTTTTTGCTAGAAACTTGCATACTGTACGCACCGGCCTAAGGAAACTTAAAATTAACTTAACTTCATTTTAAAAATGTAATGCATTATTTAATTAGGTAGGAGATTTTAGTCGTGTTTTTTTTTGGGAATTTATCGCGTGTAGGGTAAAATAACACACCCGTTACACCAACAACATTAACCGGGATAGCTTATTTGGGTGGCTGCCCTACACGCTATAACCCCTCAATAAATTCCACATGCATGACACACAGATGGCTCTGGTGTCGTGTAGAACGTAATATGTCGATGTTGGCTCGCTTGTGTTCCTGTCACTCATTCATTGGTAAACTAATATTATGTCTTGCTCTGATGGGCCCATGCCGGTGTGGTGTATTAACGTCAATGGAAATAATGTCAATTGACTTTATTTCACCCTTGAAAGTGAAATTATGTAAATTGACCTTATTTCCGTTTTCCAAAGTGAAATAACGTTAAGTGACATTATTTCACTTTTATAAGTCAACATTTTTCAGACCTTACGAAGACTCCTACTAACTAAAGCGGAAATACATTCTAAAGGTTCCCAAAATGTATCTTAGGTAGTCCGCACCTTACGAAGATTTATACTAACTAAAGCGGAAATCAACTCTGATGTTTCCCAAAGTGTATTTCCGCTTTAGTTAGTACGAATCTTCGTAAGGTTCAGACTACCTATAGCGGAAATACACTTCGGGTACCTAAGCGAAAATCAACTCTAAAGTTTCTGAAAGTGTATTTCCGCTTTAGTTAGCACGAATCCAGGAAACCAGTTCGGAAAATCTCACATAAATAAATACTACAACGTGAAAGTAAAGCATCCTAAAAATTCAGATACTTACATGGCCAAGATGTTCAATATGCATTATTAGCAGCTGTTGAAAACCGCAAGATGGTATAAAGGCGAACATACACCATCCGAAATTCCTGTCCGGAAAAACTGATGAGGCCCGGCCTTGAGGAATTCCGGATCGTGTATGGTCGTTTCAGGCCGCCTTCAGGCGGCCGGAAGGAAAATCGTTCCCGCCAGGCCTCCACCACACACGTTCAGGCCTGGCCTTGAGGAATTCCGGATCGTCAATGGCATGTGCAGACCGCCTTGAGTTGGATGGACAATTGGCAATCGATCTTATTATCATAGAATGAAAGTATCTATTGGATTGAATTTTACATTTCATAGCCAAGCTTCAGATACATTCGTCTATTGAAATAAACTGCAGTGAAAATTCATTCTAGTCACGCGGCCGGACAGTTCGCCTTGAGGCGGCCGGACAGGCCGCCGGAAAGGCCTTTGAGGCGGCCGGATGGATAATGGCAAATTGATGTTATCGCCATAGAATGAAAGTTTCATGCCATGCCTATTATTAAATAATACATTTTCAATAGGATTACTAAAAATATCAATGGAACAAAGAAAAAGAAAAAAAAAGATCAGAATTTGCTGGGGATCGAACCCGCGACCCATTTGGATAGAGTTGCACTTGTAGCTGTCACTGATAAATAACTCGTTTGAATGATGTTTGTTAAGTTGGAGCGGTATGTCAAGTTTATAAATGTCCTCTGTCGCAATAAATAAACGATCCGACAATCAAACTGATATTTCATTCGAATTTGTAATTTGTTTCCACCACATATGAGGCGCACCACTTGACGTCAGTGTAGACAACTTCACGATTCGGAATTTAACCTGGATGCTGCCCTAGAGCGGTTTTTTGCGCAACCAAGGCAGGGACCCTACACTGTTACGCAAAAAAACACGGTAGCACCTGGGGTAAGGACAATGAAACTCTACTGGTCACGTATAAAGCGACGCACACAGATCAGCCATCCAAGCGATACATCAGGTGGAGGTAGTCGATCGCGGGCTTAGGTCTGAATCCAGTTCTCTCGTCCATACCACCAACGATATCTCCGGAAGGGGAAAGGCTTCCGAGAGCAACGAGAACGACACCCGCCCAACTTTGGTCAGGCTGGTGTTCACGACTGAACTCCTATTTATCCCGCATTGACCAGGACGTCTCAACCATCTGTCCCTCTTGTAATGGAGCACCCCATGACGTGGACCACATCTTTCACCGCCCAGCTACACCCACGCACCTGACTCCCAGATCACTGTGAGAGAACCCCATAGAAGCAGCTAATTTTTTATCTCTCGACACCAGGGATGGCGACGAACCGTAAGCATGTAACATACCAGCACACCGAAATTCCGGCCATTGCTACAACAACATGTGTTGCTCCCAGTTTCCAAAAAAAGAATGCATCAAAGGGGTTGTGACAGCTCTTGGCCGTGAAACATCTATGGAAGAGCAATCCGCATATATTCAACACTAACTATTTGAAGTACATAATTCCACTCGTAAAAAGTAAGCAGAGAGACACACGCCCTCTTCCCCGCAACACCCGCTCAGTCCATAGATGTCAAACTCACATTCCCCCCTCATACTTCTCCTTTGTGAACAATAACATTCAATTTTGTCTCTCTACCGCGGAACACCCGCCCGGTCCATATAGCCGACACATGAGATGTCAAACTCCCGTCCCCCTTCCTACTTCCACACTTGTGCCGAATTACTTAATTTCTCTCGCTCTTCTTCATTTCCTTCTTAGTGTCACCATACACAGTCGAACTCGAACACGAACCTAGTACAAGTGGACCGGTTTTCTTCACATGTGAAGTGTATGTGTGTGTCAGAGGAAATTTGTACCAGCTTCGTGCTCGAGTTCGACAGTGTATGGTGACACTTAACTCTCTCTTTTGTGCGTGTAACACGAGTCGTTCCGGTAGAACCGGCTACCGCAGGATCGCTTAATTACTTGTTGTTGTTCGTCGAGTTTAAGTATGTTAGCATACTTTCCTTCTGCGTTGAGGGGGGTGTGACAGCGCTTGGCCGTTCTGATGAACGTCGTCGCCGTTAGCTTCATATTGCAAACAATACACGATAATATGTGTTGTTGTTGTTAATATTACGAGGATGAATCATTGAAGTGACATTGAGTGATACGTCCAGTGAGCACTTAGGCGTTATATACATAGAACAAATATTTCAAAGCCCAATAAATTATTTATTGGGCTTTCAAATAATTATTGAAAATGGTCCAAAGTTTATTATTGTATGATACATTTTGACACAATGAAACAAAATTTCATCTTGTGAGTCATCGATCTTTTCCAACCTCACGTAAACGTTCCCCACAAGCTTATCGTAAATTAATTCATTTCATTCAGAGCGGAGAATACCTGATGATTAAAAAACTAACTTGATAGCGGTTTTCATAATAAATCCATGCGATTAAACTCGAAACAGAAACAACGCTTATCGGCATTTAATTGATTATGCTCTACTGTGGTAAACAAATGGTTGGTGAAAACGCTTAAATTATTTTGATAAATTGCAATCGTAATGGGATGCTACCAGATAATTACATTACGAGTATACTCGTAATTAAGAGAAATGTCTTGAATTTAAATACAAATATATTTTTCGCTTTTCCTAAAAATGAACTTTCTCTCTCTCTTTAAATATGTGGTAAATATACGAATATTCGAGTTTATCTTATGTAAACGTGGTACCCTTATGCACAGGTTATGACGGATGCCAAGCTCTCGTGTTATGTGATCGAAACAATTTTGGAAATACATATACCACATTCGAGGTTGAAACCTTGTTAATTGCAAACAGTTACCAAGCGCAAACCATCACTCATTTTAATCATTAGCATTACGCATAAATATCATAGATTCATTGTGTACATTACATAGTAGTCTAGTGACCGATTGTAGCTATCTATTATGTAGGTATGTTATCATTTTTATCACTACCAGCATTTGAAAAAAAGAAAACTACTACTAGGCGCGTTCTTTTGTACTCCAGTGCAGGTTAATTCGGGTGGAGGTTCAGCGGCGTACAAAAAAAAAAACAAACGGTCCAGGTTAACTACTCAGTTAAGTGTCAAAGTATAATGGACCCCTGTCGTCAATTTAGTTTTTCATCATTTTTGACTTTGCTCGCGAGATTAAAAATATGGATTATATCTGGAAAAATATCTACGATATATTTACCAATAAACTTAGTATCAAAAATCAAACTAACCTACTAAAATTCCTAATTTCTTATAATAAATTCGCCATTTAGCGAATCAGTGCAGGTTTATTGACCCGTAGAGCTATCCAGGTTAATTCAGGTTAACGCATCGTTGTAATTGGGTGTTGTTAAGCCGAATTAACCTGACCTGGAGTACAAAAACAAAAACGCGCCCACCTACTGTATGAAATTTAACTTGATTCATATGAGCGTAGCCACTAATTCAAGAATTTACATCACCGATTATACTATGTCTCCCAATTCGTTCTTTTTAGGACCTCTACAACGGCGAATCGCCACAATGTGAAGATGTCACATTTCTCACCAAATATGTACCATGTGATCCCAAGCTATCCTTGGTAGTCGCCTCGAATTGGATTAATCGCAGCGCAAACGACAACAAACCACTGAAATTTTCACCAAAAGAACTTCTCACCGATACGTTTGACAAGGCGAAAACCGTTCTTACGGGTCGTCAGAGTTCGTTGCGCCGACCGAAAAGACCAAAACAATTGAAACGTTCCGGCTCGTTTGATAAGGACAAGGAAAATCTCTTATTCGCCACCAACACCACCATATCACCACTGAATCGTTCACCATCTCCATCAAATGGATTTTCAGACTATGAGAATGTTACAACTGTGATGGACTCGTCGAAAACGTACAGCAAATCAACAGCTAGTAGTGGACTATCAACGTCAGCATCGACAGCCAACAGTGCTCTTAGTGCTAATCATCCGAAAAAGGACAAATCGACCAATACGACATTCGATAATGAGGTAAACGCCCGCTCGCCAGACAAGGAGCGACGCAATCGAGGCAATCAAAGTGATATCAATGCCATCGACGAGGACTATGCACAATTTATCGAGCGTAAAGAACGTAAATTGAATAGTTTAGAGCGTCAAATTCAAAAGCAAAGTAGCAGTACCGATACCGGTTGCGGATCCGATAGCAGTGATAGACAACAACCACACATTCCCGTAAGCATTCTAAAACAATCGAAGACAAAAAAGAAAATTCCCCTACAGCCATTGGCTGTTAAGCCAACGACAATAATGAGCTATGAGGATCGTGATATTGTTGTGATAGATAAGGCCGACATTAAGGAGTCGACCAGGAATGAAAGTGAGGTGATTGTGGTGCAGAAAGAAGTTGACCTGGCCGAATTGTTGGGATCAAATTGGCCAGCGACGGCGGGTGACACCGCCACTGTACTGAACTCGGAAAATAGTAAAGCGGGAGCGGTTGGAAGTAGTAGCAGCAATAGCAGTGTGAGTAGTTATAGTACGCGAACTGAAAGAAACAAGTCGGCAAATCCGTTATCACATTTGATTACTACGAAAAATGATAAGGTGCGTCATAAAGAGAACAACTTGATGCATGGGCAACCGGAGAATGGGGTTGCTGTCGTTAATGATGTGTCAGCGGGAAAAAGTAAGTGTATTTGTAGTATATGTGTAAACTATTTCCTAATTTCATTTTTAAACTCATCCAGACAAGAAACAAGAGATTAATGAGCGAAGCGAGGGCGTACAGATATGAATATAGTATTTCCAGGTGAAATACACAAAATTCCGAGAGAAATCAATAAATTTCCGGGACAAATAGACAATTTTCCTGATCAAATAGATAATTTTCCGGATAAAATAGATAAATGTCCGAATCAAATAGATAACTTTCCGGGAAGTTATCTATTTGATTCGGAAAGTTATTTATTTGATCCGGAAAATTGTCCATTTATTTCGGAAAATTATCTATTTGATCCGGAAAGTTATTTATTTGATTCGGAAAATTGTCTATTTGCCTCCGGAGAATTATCTATTTGATCTGGAAAATTGTCTATTTGGTCCGGAAATTCATCTATTTGTCTCGGAATTTTGAGTACTTGACCTGGAAATTGTATAACTGCTACTAGTTTTTCTTAACCCCTAGTGGGGCACAACTATTCCTACGCGCCATCGTGTTCGGTTTCGAAAAATAGGTTGACTTACCCAACAACGTGCACTCGTCAGCCATTAGTCGGCGCCACGAGATTTTAGGACGCCACCTTCATCGGCCTGAATTACGTAAGGCATTCTATTTCATAGAACGTCCAACAATGCAGTTATTGCACCTTCGCAATGTCTGACCTATCCATCACCATTTCCGCCTGCGTATCAATTCGTCGATTGGCATCTGACCCGTTCGTCCAATTAGCGCTTCATTTGATATTAACCGCTTTCATCATCCGCAGTCTTGGCTTTGGAAAAACCTGGCCCAAGCTGTGATGTGACACCACAACACGGAGGTGTACGGTCTGGAGACATGGACCCGCCTCAACCTAAAGCCCGCTACAGGGAGAGGCGAACTGCTGTTCGGCTGGAAAAGATCCCCGCTGAAAGCCTGACGGATAAGCAGAAAGAGTCGCTTGCGTAGGCTATTAATGTGACTGACGGGTGTCCGGACGAGACTTACATCTCGAATAGAAGTCCGCTGAAGACTCCCCAAAAGTTGCTAAAAAGCAGCGGACTATCGCGACAAGCGGGTCTACTATATCTTACGCAAAGGCGCTAAAGGATTGGCATGAGTAGGCAATCCTTAACAAAAGCAATGCGGACGGACGGGAGGATTTCCGTTGATAACTGGAAAGAAATTGAGTGCTGTTTCGCCTCCCAATTTTCTAGATTTATTAGCGGCGCATCCGGGACCTGCCCCTGAATGGAGAGATAGGGGTGATGATAAAGATGATGCAATTCGCTAATCAACGGTCGATTGACCTCTTCAAAATAGCTATTAAGGCGGTGGAGGAACCGTGGCCGGGTGCTAAGCTGGAGGTCATACCCATCGAGAAGATTCCTATCCGACCGAGAGCTCGTACCTGGCTACCAGCTGTTGCGAATGCCATTTTGGGAGTTATCAAGGCATGTAATTCGCACCTCACAACTCAGGACTGGCGCATTGTAAAGCTAGAGGAGGCCAAGAAGAAGATTCGTACTGCGGTGATCGTGATAAATACGGAATCTCGGGTTCCTTTGGCTAGAACAAATGGAGTTATTAACTTCAGCTTTAACACTATTACGCTCAGCGTATATAAAAAAGACGAAAGGGAAGAGCGTAAACTAGAATCCGCATCGACTGCGATGGATGTGGAAGATGTTCATAAGGTAGAGCTCCGGGCTGACGAGACTGTCAGTGTTTCAGATCGTGATGAGGACACGATATCTCTCTTCAATTTTTGAACCGCTGGATTTGGAGGCGCCTTCGGATGAGATGCTAGAATCCGATCTGGATAGTGAGACTGACTATTCGTGAATGTTAACATTTTTACAGATCAATCTCCACCACTCTAAGGTAGCCTCGGCTCCTCTTCTACTACGCTTGGCACGAAGTTCTGAGGATTTTGTTTTAATTCAGGAACCTTGGGTCGTCAACGTTTGTTTGTGGCCTAAGTTCTCCGAACTATACTGTTTTCTTCGTTAAAAATAGTGGAAATCCCCTTCTTTGTCGCGGCTTATAGTGATACAGATACGGTGGTTGCTAGCCCAGAAACTAAGGAAAGACGGTACTGGGTAACCTCTGTCTATCTGGCGCATGACCAGGCAGGAGTGCTTCCCCATACAAATCTAAGGGAGGCTATCGCAGTCTCGAAAAGGGGAAAGACTGCTTTTATTCTTGGCTGTGACGCGAACGCTCATCATAGAGTATGCGGTAGCTCCGATACAACATTTGGTGCGGGGTTGGAGGGTGTCTTCGGACCATTCCTTCTCTGATGACGGCTATCTCCAATTCAGTATTGACTAGCACATAACGAATTGTCCAGTTATTTTAAATAGACGAAGAACTAATTGGGTCACCCACCGTGAAACCTTTTTGGAAATATTGCCACCTCTTCCGGGATAACCGAGTAATAAGCAGGAGTTGGACGAAATGGTGAGTACCCGTAATGCTTTAAATAAAGCTATTACTAAAGCATGCCCCGCTCTCTGACCCAATGGTAACAAAAAACCAGAGTGGTGTTATGCGCTGATAACTGAATGTAGAGTCTTATGCAGAAAGGCTTTTAACACGGCGAAATCATCGGGGATCGAATCGGATTGGTGTATTTACAGGAAACATCTTAGAAGGTTTAAGAAAGAAGTGCGAACGCATCGGCAAGTTAGACGATGCCATTCCACTGTGGGAACTTGTCGTGTACGGACGTGTCTCCATTTGGCTCATTAAGTGCGCAATAGCAGTGCGTGTGTTTGTGTGTGTAACGAAACAGTTACATTCGGAAAATTTGTCTTTTCCGTACAGTTCTACTCTGTTTTCACGCTCACGAAGTATAATTATCAATCACGGATACGGGTTTGGCCGGAAAAGTGGTCGGCCATGTGGCCGGTACGACAGAAACGTGTATAACGGATTCATCGCCAGCCGCTCATAGCGGTCCGTCGAGAAACCGTTACGAAAAGGGAATTCAGTCGAATTCGGCGCAAAAGAAGCGTGAAAGACTTCGCTCTTTCATGAATGCATATAAAGCTAATACTGTAGCCAAAATCAACAAAAATTTCGTTCCCGAATGTTCGTTCGAGAAAATAAATTCATCAACGGCCTCGAAGGATTCCTCGACACCTGATCAGGTAACCCCTCATGTTTGGACGCCAAATTTCCGTCAAAGTGACTCCTCAATAATGGTCAACGTTACATCAGGGGCACATGCTGCCAATAAGCCAAATGACCCCAATTTGACAAGTCAACAAGCAGCGTCAGCTAATTTATCGGACGAAACAACAAATATGGTGTGTGACGACCATAATAGCCATTCCAGCGCAGCAAATGCTCTTTTACTTTTAAGTTCAAATCCAAATGTACCGGACTCTGCAAAAATAAAGCAAATTTATGACAATTCATCTTCATTCCTACCGGCTAAAGGGCGGCTAGTGTTTAAGAAGCGAAAAATTTCTAATAATGATACTTCTCAGATTGTAATGGGTAACTCCTCGCGCAATGGTAGTCAAAATAGGTATGCCCCTTTAGGGGCCATGAAGGATCCCCCCTCCACTAGGTCAACTGTCGGTCCGTCCACGGTCAACCCCGCGAAAACTAAATTTTGTCCTCCGATTACAGTGCACAAGGTCTCGGCCAAAGAACTAATTGATTTAATAAAGGAAATTGACAGGAACTGCAAGATTGATATGATTAATCTCTCTGAAGGCACCCACAAGGTAAAGGTAGATAACCCGGATACGCATTCCAAGTTAATGGAGGCGTGTAAGTCAGCCAAGCTCGAAGGTTATTCGTACACCTTAAAAAATAACCGTAAATACTCAACCATACTTCGTGGTTTATATTCCTTTCCCCTTGAGGAAGTGGAAGACGAATTGAACCGTGTTATTGCTCCTAGCAAAGCCAAAGTTTCCAAACATACCACAGCTTGGTCGAGATCCAACAATGTCGATCTTGACGTATTTCGAGTAACTGTCGACGATAGGGAAACCCTCTCCTCCGTCCAAAACATCTCTTCGCTTCTCTTCCAAAGAATCAAATGGGAAAAACCCAATAAAAATGACTTAACACAATGTTATAACTGCCAAAACTACGGCCATGTTTCAGCTAACTGCTTCTCTCCTGCAAAATGCGTAAAATGCGCGGGCGATCACTCCTCACAAGAATGCTCTATTCAGGCTCACGGTAGCTCTGTCCCTGATTCGGCTCCTCCAATTAGATGTGCTTGTTGCCATGAGATAGGTCACCCAGCTAGCTACTCCAACTGTCCTGTACGCCTTAGATATAAAGCGAAACTGCAACAACGTCAGCAGCCTACTTTACCACGCGCATCTGGGAAGACGCCGGAAAGCTACTTCTCCGCTCAAAATCCTAATTACAATACGGGTCGGCCCTCTTTCGTAAGCGGTACCTCCTATGCTGACATAGCAGGTTCCAACTCTAATGCAGGACAGGGGCTTCTCTCGGCTCAGGGTTCCACATCCATATTTAAGGCCTTTCAAGAAGAAATTCAGTCCCTCTTTGGAATGTCGTTAGAAGCTCTAACAAAGCGTATCTCTGCCTTTTGGCATTCTACACGTCAGCTCAACAATGAGGATAAGAAAATGGCTTATCTCAACTTTATTATTAACATCTCCCATGGGTAAATTAATCATCCTTAACTCAAATGTAAACTCGCTGCTCTCCAACGGGAAGAGACTTGCCCTCATTGACCTTCTGCTTCAACATTCTCCTGACTTTGCTGTCTTATCCGAAACTAGACTAGGAGAGCTACCCCCAGGAAATAAAGTCTTCTTAAAAAACTACAAGCTTGTCAGAAATGACTTGGGTAGGGGCTCCGCAATATGCATCAAATCAAACCTGAAATTTAGATCCGTAACCATTAACTCTTCCGTTGCCCCTATAACAGCAATTGAGACTGAACTAAATATAAGTAACAATAATACGATTAAAATTCTCATAGGTGCAATTTATGTACCTTGTAGCGTTGGTAATAACCTGAAAAATGCCCTGAACGATTTCCATAATGTATCCATAAATTTCGACGCCTCTATTCTCGGTGGTGACTTCAATAGCCGGAGTCCATCCTGGGGTGATTCGGCAACCAACGCAAACGGCTCTGTTTTGGAGAATTGGCTGCTTGATAATCCTGAGCTAGGGGTCGATTTTGTTACATCCGACTCTCCTACCTTCCCACGCGGGTCTTCTTTCCTGGACGGATTCATATTATCCGCATCTTTACTTGACGAATACTCACAATGCTCTACCTTACCCGCTCTCTCCGATCACCTTGCCCTCGCACTTCAGCTAAACATAGGAAGTCCTGCCACGAACATAGACATAAACTCAGGTGCTCGGAACTATAAGTCTATAAACTGGACCGAGTTTAACCGTGACCTTACCAATCTCCTACCCCCCTCACTACCAATAGATACATTTATATCTAACTTGGAAATTGACACCCAGATTTCCTCAATCAATGAGGCAATTTTAAATTCTACCGATAAACACGCTCCTCGTATTAATGCGCGTTATTATAAATATGGCCGTCTAACCGTAGACACATTACATTTCATACGGGAAAGGAAAAAATTGTTACAAAGACGGAAAAGAATTTTTCATAGAGCCCACAATAGGACAAACAATGTCTATGAGTTCTTCTCAAACCAGATTGCCCTTCTTTCGTCCATCATTGAACAAAAAATTAACCGAGACTTAAATAACTCCTATTCGTCGTTTCTTAAACAAATTAAACCAGGCCCTGATTGTTTTCGTGCAGTAGATAGACTATCAGGGCGTAAGAAAAAAGAATTCAATGTCAACTCTTCGGTAATCAATCACGATAATTCAGAATTTGTGACGACACATCAGAAATTAGATATCTGCGCTTCTTTCTTCAGCTCTCTATTTACCGAAATACCTCCGGATAATCAGTCGTGGGCCAGAGAGGTGTCTGACAGAGTCCACTCGCATATAACTAGCCTTGAAGGCTCATTCCTCACCATATTCTCTCACTCAAACAATGCTCTGCAACCCGATTGCCCACAATTCCCGGTTGCATTTACCTCCGTCGGGGAAGTAGCTCAGAAGATGCAACTACTAAACACCAAAAAATCTTGTGGTCCAGATCAGATATCTAACTACATCATCAAAAAAACAGCCGACTCACTGACCACGCATCTCACCATCATCTTTAACCATTGTATTAACAATGGCTACTTTCCAATCTCCTGGAAAACTGCTGCCATCATCCCTACCCCCAAGAAGGGCTGCAGGGGAGATATCAACGACCTAAGACCAATTTCCCTGTTGTCTAATATCGGCAAACTTTTCGAACGCATTCTCCTTCGTCAACTGGACTCCTTCTCTAGGGACTTAGTCCCACACCACCAATTCGGCTTCAAACCTGCTCACTCTACAGAACATGCCATTGCCATTCTCCAAGAACACATCACGTCTAACCTTCAACAACAGAACTGTACGGTAGCTTGTTCCCTGGATCTATCCAAAGCTTTCGATTCAGTATGGCATGCAGGATTAATTGATAAACTCATAAGCCGTAATTGCCCTACTCCCTTACTAAGGTTAATCATAAATTTTCTGGCTGATAGGAAATTCGTAATCAAAATCAACAACGAATTTTCGTGTACAAAAGATATTAAGTCGGGAGTCCCTCAAGGTTCTATCTGGGGTCCCCTTTTATTTAACATATATGTGCATGATATTCCATTGAATGACCCCATCCCATCTGAACCATCAGACACCCTTTCCACCACTGGTGGCCTGATGTATGCTGACGACACCATAATATTCGCAAGTGATCCTAGTCCTCTTCGTGCAGCAAGCACTCTACAACCCTTAATCGATCGATGCATAGAGTACCTCGATAAATGGGCTCTCAGAGTTAATGGGAGTAAATCTGAAATTACTTGTTTTAGAAACACAGGTACAAAATGTAAAAACGGAGTGATAACCGAAAGCAAAGCCATTGCCATTCGGATCAAAGGTATTCGAGTCCCCCTCAAAAAACAACTAAGGTACTTAGGAGTACATATGAAGTACGACTTGAAATTCAACCAACATGCGAGGACTCTTTTACACAAGGCTAAAAAAGCCGTGTACTCCGTTAAAAAACTATTATCCCGTAGAGCTCTCCGCCTCCGCACAAAAACTCTACTTTACAAAACCCTTATCAGACCGATCTTATCATACTGTTTCCCAATTTGGGCTACCATTTCTCCTACAGTGGCAAACGAGTTCCAAGTCTTCGAACGCAAAATTCTCCGCGCATGCACTGGATTATATCGTAGACCTAACAAAAGACACTTCAAAAACGCGTCACTCTACAAAAAAGCCAACATCACCCCGTTCATAAAATACTCCACAGAACTGGCCGTTCATAGAACTCGCAATTGGGCGGCCCACCCTAACCCTCTTGTTAAAAGAATGGCTGAACGCAGCCAAACCCGTCCTACCAATAATACCCTCGTATCGGGCCTCTCGTTAGTCATGTCAAGACTCCCAGATATGTTCGAACCTGTCAATAGTCCCAAATTCTTACCAAAATTTTTTGATAAAAAATGTAATCAAATCCGCAGGGGTTGATTGTGAAATGGGACGTCTATTACAACCGGCAATGGTTTCCTGATCAAGCATTCCTTTGAATTAGAATAAACATAATAACTTTGTGCCTTACGCTCAGTAAAAAATAAAAGAAATAAACAAAAATTTTCTTCCAGTTTTATGAATTACTTTGAAAAAAAATTAATTTCATGAAAAAATATAATATAAGACAACCCAGATGTTCTACAATATAAACTGTATTTTCATTATTATTACAAGAAGTATTATGGCACTCTGTAACAGAGTCCGGTTTTGTTTTATATAAATTTTATTATAACATGATGTATATAGTTTTCTCTATGCGTTCTCAGGATCAGCCCACTAAAAGTGATGTACAATATTTTCTTATATAGTCTACAATTAGGGTGGCAATCTACAATAAGAATTGTTATACAACCATAAGTCCCATAAGCATATAATAATCTTTAGTTTCTAGTCATAAGTTAGTTTTAAGTTGTATATTAAAAAAAAAAAAAAAAAAAAAAAAAATTTATTTTAAAAAAAAGGTTGTTCCTCCAAGTGAGCACTGTAGGAAATTCTCCGAAACGAAATGAATTTATAATATAATATTATGTTTCACCGATAGATGTAGCTTGAACTAATGTCAGAGTGACATAATTTAATCAGTCACCATTCATATCTATAACAGCCTGTAATAGGTTAAGTAAATACATGTACAAATCGCTCAATAAACTCAATTCAATTCAATTCAATTCAGTTAGACGATGCCTCCAGACTTCGTAAAGTATTAGCCTCTAATGCATCAACTCCAAGCTACCTTATGAAGGCCGATGAAATGTGGACGTCCTCTAGTAAGGAGACTATTGACGTCCTGCTAGCGATAAATTTCCCAAACAGCTCACCGGAGTTCGGGCAGCTCGGGAATGTACAGGAAGACGTCTCAGTTCCCTGTGATTCCTCATGTATTTTGTCAAGGGATAAAATTCTCTGGCCTTTCTCTAGGTTTGAGCCTTTTAAATCTGCGGGGCCTGACGGTATCATTCCGGCAGATATACAGCACTTATCCGACGTTATTTATCTCTGGATGGAAACTATTTTCTCGGCTTGTTTAAATTTAGCCTAAATTCCTGGTGGTCGGAAGTAAAAGTGGTCTTTATTCTCAAAACGGGTTGAAAATGACCTGAAAGAGACCCATCAGTCTGTCCTCAATTCTGTTGAAGATGCTGGAAGGGCTGATAGATATACACTTGTGAAGCAGTATACCTGTTAAACTTCTGTCAAAGTCGCAGCAGGCCTACTGGAGGGGTAAGTCTGTATATACAGCCCTGCACTCTTTAGTGCGCTATATTGAGAAGGCTCTGAGTTTTAAAGAGTATACTATGGTTGCCTTCTTGGACATAGAACTTGCTTTAATAACGTTAGAAGCAATTACCGAAGCGCTATCAGGTTTGGGCGTTAACGGTTCGCTCTGTAAACTAACCAACCAGGTGTTAACATCCAGGATTATTTGTACCAAATAAGGCGCTTCAACTGAACGTAAGCGTGTGAATAGTGGTACTCCGCAGGGTGGGGTCCTCTCTCCCCTTTAATGGAACACCGCTATCAACGGCCTTCTACTCAAAGTGATTATTTACGCGGATAACGTTTCTATCGCTATCTCGGGCAAGTTTCCTACCACTCTAAGGCCCGTTTTCTCAATATCCAGTTAAAATTTAAACTCGAAATAAAATTTGTTGTTGTTGTCCCTGTAAAATTTGACAGATGGGTACGTTCAATGTCTGTTTAACTGGAGTTTAAATTTTAATCAGACATTGAAAAAACGGGCCTCCAGAAAACTCCAGTTAAACAGACATTGAACGTACTCACCTGTCAAATTTTACAGGGAAAACAACAAATTTTATCTCGAGTTTAAATTTTAACTGGATATTGAGAAAACGGGCCTACGTGAAGTAGTGCAAAATGCCCTCCTCTAATTAGGATGTTGACGTAATTACTCATAAGGTATTCAAGAAGCCATTTACCTCTGTCATTTATGTCGCTACTACCCCACGCCGTGTGGTAACATTTACGGAAAGTTTATAAGTAGCGCAAATTTGATTACCATTTTTCTATGGGTAGTACTCATATACTATATTGTTAAAATTATTGGCAAGCTGCGATTATCTTCGATTCACTTTTGGCGCGTTTTTGTTTGATTTCATTAACTTTCATGGGAACTATTCATTTGCATCTTCCATGGTACATTTAAAGATGACAGCATTGTGAAACCCTTGAGATCCATAACTAAAATTGAAAACATCAATTGACATAAAACATAAATTTACACAACTCGTTCACTTGAATCAATACTGCTCAACATCATCTCCACTCTGTGTGGAACAAGAAGAAGCTTCATAATCATGTATTCTGATATTTTTAGATACGAACTGTCCAGTCTAAAAATACACTAGTCGGAACGACTACTGAACTCACTAAAGCACCATCGTTTCTTTTAAAATCGCTACAGTCCGACTAGCGTGCATTTTCTTTTCTTTTTTTACTTTATTGCAAAATACATAATAGAACTAACGAAATCCAATGAAACTGTCGAAAAAGTTATCCTGTATTAACAATCGCAAAAGTAAATCGAATAGTCAATTAGACACGTACTCGTGTAGCTAACATTCAAAGGCCGCATTTTCAACTAAAACAGCGCTTTGAGTTCGAAACAAAAATAAAATATATGAAAGTGCTTAATTTCTTTTCGTTGGCTGGCTTAATCATGTTCACATCCGGATCGACTATGAAGCTTCATCGTTGTTAATTTTGTTTAGATACGTCGTTTTGTGTTAATTACTAATTATCGAATTAAATCACGGGAGTAGTGTCACATGGACAGAATGGAGTGCCGATATAGTTATATTCCTCTCACTGTTTTGGAACACTTCGATTGCAACACGAGTGATTATGAAGCTTTTCGATATTCAGGTTCATTTCATCATTATCTTCGGTCATTTCCGGAATGCATTCAGAACGACTGGTCATCTCGTAATACTGTAATTTTTTCTAGATTTCAGTAATGTCTTGCGAATATCTGTCCGCTTTAAAAAGTATCAAAAATTCATTTACCCTACATTTTATTCTTTATTTTGTGACTTGACCCCAATTCACTCGAAAAAATCGAATGCATTTTGAAACTATGATCGAAAATTCTCCATTCAGCATAAATCTGCGACTTACAACTTAATTTTTTCTTCAACAAAAAGCAAATGTTCGTTTCTCTTTCAGAGCAAAATAAGAGCAACCCGGAACCGATCTATGACAATGCTCTACCACTTGTGTCAGTGACTGAAATTGAGGATGAAAACATACCACCGTCACCGCTTTCGGAAATTCCCGGTCAGGCTAGTCTGGGTGTCGGTTCAATGGTCGAAGTATCGACAGATGTATGCGAAGATCTGTACGGAGTGATTCGATGGATTGGATGTCCGCAAGGCTCGCGAAATCTTATGGTTGGCGTGGAACTGGAGGATGATCAAGTAGATCTACCGTTGACCCTAACAAATGGCACACACAATGGGATCAGGTACAAAACGAGATAAATTTTTTAAATTTATAATTTTTAAAAACTATTCTTTTCGTAGATTATTCAAATGTTCGGACGGTCGAGGGTTGTTTGTACATCCCAGTCAATGTTCTAAAGATCGCCGTTTTCAAGAAATAGAAGTGCCACAAGCGATAGCGTTACCAGTTGCGTCAACCAGTCAGAGTGCTAAGTCTTTGGATTCACAGACATTCGGTCAAGTTGAGTGTCCGGCAGTTCCCGGAAGAGTGCCTCCGTTAAGTGAGTATGAAGAGATATGTTGCATTCGGTTTAGAACGTGGTTGTATATCACTGTTTATACCCTAGACCTTATAAGATGTTTTTGTCACAACGAAATTATGTAACACCTTTAAGGAGGAATTGTTTGTGACACTTGGTTTCATTCTGCACACCAACTTAGTATGCATCTGTAGCTTAGCTCGGTAACGCACGGTCATTTTTTGCTACTCGAAACACGGTCTCTGCGGTTCGCGTCCCGCAACGGGACCAACTATTTTTTATTCTCAAATTCCCTCTGAATTAATTTCTCCGAGCTTAGTGGTTTCCAGGTCATGCATCTTTGCAGCTATCCATGTGCTCAGTGTCCTCCTGTTTGGGCGCAGACACTGAGGAAAAGGCAGTATCTCCCAGTTTAACAACTACTTCCTCAACGGGATTCGATAGTGGCCTCATAACTTTTCTCCCTTCTCATCAGATACTAAAGCTGGGAGCCTGGCACGGTCTCTGGATAGCGACAGAATGTGATCCCTCGCCACATCCAACTTAGCGCCCGGCTAGATTTCCCCCGTACTATTTAAGCCGTATCTGAATAGATCAGCCGAACTCTCGTCCAGAAATTTCATAATTTTAACACGCCCCTAGAACCAACCCTCGTCCTTGCATACTGGGAGTGACCCCGGATTGGCCTCCATTGCACCTCAGAAACATAGGATCAGTTAACCCTCGACCAGCTTCCAGTTGTTCAGCAAGATATGCCCATCGGTTGTAATTGATCAAGTATCGCCAGTTCAGTCCAGTTCCTCACCGCATCGGCGTAGGAGGTAGCTGAGTCTCTGGAACTATCAACAGAAATTATTTGCTTTTTAGGAACACCAGTAGGTTCCTCGAGGGACCTCTGTCTCTTTGCGACAGCGGGTTCTTCACGAATCCCGGCGATAACCTGCAGCGCCTAGTCAAGCGAGGCCTTCTGCTTTTCAGTGCGGTGTTCCTCTTCAATGCCCGATGCGTAATCCCGAACACGAAAAGCATTCCTCCTGTCCCGAAAACGGGCTTGCGACGGGGTCGCAATCCGCAATTCCGCCCTGTGATGTGCAGGTGACTGTCTGTTGTCCGTGTGGGTAAGTGTGAACTAGCAGATTGTTTTATATTGCACAATTCGCCTACCGTAGATCGCCAGTATACGGGCGACTATGGCGCTGCCCTGGCACGGGGACTGTATGTTTAGACCTTAATACGGATAGGAGACGATATGGAATTTCTACACCTCTCTACCGTTAATCTAATTTAATATATATTTCATTGCAGAAATATTAAGCATCGAAGGACTGGATGAAGTTTGTGGTAAATTCAAAGGTATCCAAGGACATCACAATTCATGCTATCTGGATGCAACATTGTTTTCAATGTTTATGTTCACCCATGTATTCGATTCAATACTGTTTAGGCCACAATTCAAAGATGTGAGTAAAACTGAAGCGCCCAATCCAATCATTTACTAAGAATCTGATCGGCAACGATATTATTCCAGGACATTCCAGCTTACAAAGAAGTGCAGAAAGTTTTACGGGAAGAAATTGTGAATCCGCTACGAAAAAATCTTTTTGTTCGAGCTGATCGTGTGATGAAATTGCGCCATTTTCTTGATAAATTGAGTTCGGTGAGTGGTCTGACGTGTGAAGAGAAGGACCCGGAGGAATTTTTGAACAGTTTATTGGCTCAAATTATGAAAGCAGAACCGTTTTTGAAGGTGAGTGTAGTTTTTGTATGCATTTTTTTTAATGAATTTTAGGGCAAAGATGAGGCAAAGCTTGTTAACGTCAAATTTAATTAGTATTTTGTATCTTAAGGTTACAAGTACTTTTTAACCTGAACTTTTTTGAAAAAAAAAGAAGCGAATTTACTCCCTACTCACTTTACAGCTAAATTCCGGACAAGATGCATTCTACTATCAACTGTTCGTTGAAAAAGACGAACGACTGAGCTTTCCGTCGGTACAGCAACTATTTGAACAGAGTTTTCATGCATCCGACATTAAACTAAAGGAGGTGCCTTCATGTCTCATCATACAAATGCCGCGATTTGGTAAAAACTTTAAAATGTATCCAAGGATATTGCCATCACAAGTGCTAGATGTAACGGACATAATTGAAGATTGTAAGTGTTAATTTAAGTAAAATTTACTTTAAAATTGATTACATTTCTCCTTAGCACCCAGACAATGTTCAGTTTGTGGCAAACTGGCTGAATATGAATGTCGAGACTGTTTTGGCTCGTTACAGTGCTCGGCTGGTTTGGAGAGTACGGCATTTTGTAAGCCCTGCTTGGACACAGTGCATGGTCATTCAAAGAGGTAGTATCAACAATAATACACAAAAAATAGTTCAAACACAATAGAGTTCTTCATTCAGATCCAGTCATTCTCCACGGAAACTCTCGGTACCTTACGACTTCAAAATCATGCCCGACTATGTGCCCGTTCCGCGTATTTTTATGGAGCTTTTTGCAGTCGTGTGCATAGAAACATCGCATTATGTTGCATTTGTGAAGGCCGGTTGTGGCCAGGATGCGCCGTGGTGCTTTTTCGATTCAATGGCCGACCGAAAGGGTAATTGTTGAAGTTAAAATTTAAATCCAGTGTTTTTACAGACGTGTCTTTCTTTCGCGCAGGCGAACAAAATGGATACAACATACCTGAAATGATTTCGGTGCCCGATTTGCCGCACTGGCTGTCAGAAGAAGGTGCGCGTGTTATCAACGAGGCCGCATCCAATGATAAGATGCTTCCCGAACATGCAAAACGTTTACTATGCGATGCATACATGTGCATGTATCAAAGTACAGATGTGATGATGTATCGTTGAATGCTACTAAGATGGCATTGTACTGACGTTAGTACCTCTGTGTAGTATTGTTAATAAGATATCTAGCGATGTAAGGATGCAATAATAATGTAGTGATTTCAGTAGTTTTAGGATGGTGTTTAACACATTATGATCTTTTATTATATACATACTGTAATTACCCCCAACCCCCATCAATACAATATTGGTAACATATATTACGAAGAGCCCTCTACCAACATTTATTTATGATTGAACGCATCATCAGTTACGGACAGTAAATGGTTTCAAATGTAAAGTGTATAATTTAGTTTTCATCCGAATTTAAAATACTTTATCCAATAAAGTAGTTTTTATGAAAAAAATCGGGTTGTATTTTAGCATTGAATAATACTTCTATTTTCAGTATACGGGAGTCGCAAATGGTTTTGCAAGCTGCAGCTTCGTCCCAGCAGTTTGAGAATGTTGTGAGTTGAGGCCTCAATAGATGACGACATAGTAATTTTAAAAAGGGCGGGCGTTTTGAACATGAATTGGTGAGCTGAAGCTTCATAGGATGACGGGGACTAGTACAGAAATTTGAAAAAAAAAATGGATTCCAAGTTGGAGGAAGTGTCCAGTTCCTAAAGGCCTCTTAAGTTAAAAGACAACCCTGACTCAGAGTCGCTGTGTTCAGACTCCAGAAGAGACGGCAACAAAATAAAAAAAATTTTAACAACATATTTCCCTGTGGACTGTTAGGGGCAGTATCTCCTTCCAATACCTCAAGGTTGCGAATTCCAAATGGCAGAATCTACCTGTAATGACCTATATCCTGGTAGTGCTACTTCCATGGTCAGATCGAAGGCAGCACCTGATGAGTAGTGATCTGTCGGTGGTACGACACCAGAGGCCGAGGGTACCATTACACCCGGACCCCGATGCGAGCGCGAGGGCATCTGCGCCCTCCGCCAACTATTACATCCTTAGGCCGCTATTACACTATCATATTTATATTATTAGGTATATAACTTTGCTTCCGCCGTTTTCCGACAGACGGCTGCATCGGTGAGGGCTGGCCAAAATACGTAGTTCAAAAGTGTCGGAAAGTGAGTTAGTTAGTAAAAGTTGTTCGCATTTTTAATAAGATTCGCGATTCAAAATGTCTGTTTTCGAGCCAAATTCTCGTCATTTGCGGGAAGTTTTGATCTTCTGTTTCCATTTGAAAAAAAAAAACTGCAGCTGAGGCTCATCGAATGCTCTCAGATACTTACGGTGAGGTTGCTCTGAGTGACAGAACATGTCGTGAGTGGTTTCAACATTTTAAAAGTGGCAATTTCAATGTCGAGGACAAGCATCGTGGTGGAAAAAAAAAAATTTCAAAGACGACGAATTGGAAGCACTGCTCGATGAAGATTCGTGCCAAACGCAAGAAGAATTAGCTGAATCACTGGGAGTGACTCAGCAAGCCATCTCGAAACGCCTTTAAGTCGAACATTAAAGGAAAAACGACCAAAGTACCAAGAGAGACACGACAAAGGCATCCTCCAGCATGACAATGCTCGGCCACACGTCGCAAAAGTGGTCAAGACATACTTGGAAACCCTGAAATGGGAAATCTTGCCCCACCCGCCGTACTCCCCAGACATCGCTCCTTCCGACTACCATCTGTTTCGTTCCATGGCGCACGGCCTGGCTGATCAAATTTTCGTTCATACGAGGAAGTAGAAAAATGAATCCAATCATGGATCGTCGAAAGACGCCTCCTTTTTCCGAGATGGAATCCGAAAATTACCGGAGGGATGGCCGAAAGTTGTCGCTAGCGATGGACAGTACTTTGAATAATACATCTGTAAGTACTTTTTGACAATTAAGCTTTTAATTCCAGGAAAAAACGCCGGAAGCAAAGTTATACACCCAATATAATTCGGGAAATTTTTCTACTTCCGCCACTCATTTTACATTAAACTCCTGATCACTCATAGTTTTGGAGTCGAAAGTATTTTAAACGGGTGCAAAATTAACTGTGAAGCGAACTCCTTTATTGTGAGGTGAGCGCTGAACTGGGAGTTCTTTATTTATTTTTCATATTTTTCGTTCATAGCCTGGACTAATATACGACAGCGACATGTACAACGATAGTACCCCAAGCAAGTCGACCCCGCACATCCATAAGCAATCCGAAAACCATATTTATCTTGCCGGCCACAACGTCAACCTTTATCGCTATCAACATCTCGACATGTACACACAAGATCCCCGCAAGCAAGCCGCCCCCGCGGATCCACAAGCAACAGCCGTGCACAATGACCACTTCACTCAAACGACATGCACAACCAGGTGACTGGGCGACTACGCGGTTCGGAGACTAGCATGTCGAATCTCCTAGCCTTCGGTCGTGCAGTTGCCGAGTATCCACGACTGAAATATCTCCGTATGAGTGCCACCGTCTGATTACACATGTTTCTGCGGCAGCCGGTTCTACGCACCGTAGTGACCCGTTTTTACAACGACCAAGAGCTGCCAAACCCCTTCAATGCAAGAAGGATGTGTGCATGTGTGTTACATGCTGTATTTGTTTTTTGTGTCTATTGGGAGCAACACATCTCGGCGCAACTGCTCTCAATACTACTTCTCCGCTCCGGCATTGAAAACAATCCAGGTCCTTGGATCTGTTGCATATGCAATAGAGAGCTGCATCCCAATGCAACGTCAGTGAGATGCAACTGCTGCCACGAGTGGTGTCACCTGAGGAACTGTTCCGGTTTAAACCATCACAGGCACTGGAATCCATCATTTACCGCCAGTCAGTGCAGAAATCGAGGTCCACAAGCAGCGAGCTCGTCAAACACGCCTCACCTTCCTACACCAGTGAGCACCCACACGAGCTTTCAGTCAACCCCAACGACTCCTGCGAATAGACCCAGTAGCATTCCCCAACAAAACAACCTTACGCCTGCACTACCGATCGCCATTTTTGATACGCTCCCACTCGTCCAACTAAACTGCAACGGGCTGCAGAACAAAAATTGCCGAACTCGCGTTATTCATGGACAGACATCGCATTCAAGTTGGGGCCATCCAGGAGACAAAACTACATCCCAATTCGTCCCTCAACGCTCATGGAAATTACTTCATCATAAGGAAAGACAGGTTGACCAACGCTGGAAGAGGACTTGCCTTCAACATTCACCATTCCGTACAATACCGGGAAATAGATGTCACCAACAGCGACATCACCATGGAAGTGCAAGCCATCGCCATAAAATCAGGCAATGTTGATATTGAAATTTACAACATATATATTGGGGGGCAAAGACCTTTTCCATAGTCCTCCGCGTGGGCGCCCCCTGGTAACGGCAGTGTATCAAATCGCTGACGGCCAATGTCTTAGCGATAAGACAGTTTGGAAAAGGCAGATAGCTGTAGCCTGAATGGCTGACGAACACCTAAGCGTCTCAGGTCTAGTAGGATGGATTGACTTGCGTAGTTGGACCTGCTACATAGTTGTGTGAACTCCAGCACGTTTATTAAACCATCTGAAGCAGCTATCTCCGAGGCCATCCCCTGAATGGGGTTAAGCGACGTGCTGACAACTCGTCCTTGTAAAAACCACTCCATGTCAAGAAACCTGGAACAAAAGCCTCGGATTGGACGGATCAACAACGACGACCACGCAAACGAATAAAGGATTATTCTTTCGGATCCTGGAATGTACGCTCCCTGAACAAACCGGGGGCCGAGAAGGCCCTCCTTCAACAGGTCGAAAAGTACAAACTGAGCATTACTGCAGTCCAGGAAACAAATTGGCTTGGCAGCGAGATTAATGACAAGAAATCGCACACAATTTTTACAAGTGGCAAACCATCGGGCCGCAAGGAGTTTGGAGTAGCATTTATAGTGAACAATCACCTCAAACCGCATATTACTGACTTCAAACCCATAAATGAACGGCTGTGTGCGATTCGCATCAAGACTCGATTCTTCAATCTCTGGCTCATCAATGTGCATGCCCCCACTGAAGTTAAAAAAGACGCAGTAAAAGACGAGTTCTACGCCCGCCTTGAAACTCTCTTCGACTCACTTCCAACAAACGACGTCAAATTGCTGCTGGGAGACTTTAACGCGAAAGTCGGGAATGAAAGCTGGCATCGGGGGACCACTGGAGGTCACAGCCTCCATGAAGAATGTAACGATAACGGCCAGCGACTTATAGACTTCGCCTGCAGCAGGAATCTAGTCGTAAGCTCTACGTGTTTCCCGCATCGACGCATTCACAAGCAGACCTGGAAGTCTCCAGACGCACATACCGTCAACCAAATTGACCACGTCCTCATTTGCAGGAGATGGGCGTCTAGTGTCATGGATGTCCGCTCCTATCGAGGAGCAAACTGCGACTCAGATCATCACTTGGTGAAGACGACCTACAGATATAGAATTTCCTCAGTGCACCAGTCAAGAATCAGCCCTCCCAAAATCTTTGCGGTTGATAAGCTCTTGAGTGATGCTACAGCGGTGGCGTATACTACCGCCCTTGAGGAAAAACTATCACCTATGCTACACAACATCAGCAACACAGGCGTCCATGGGTTCTGGGAAGTACTCAAGGGTACCATCAAGGATGTCGCAGAGAAGGTCGTGGGATATAAAGCCCGGCGAGCGCGAAATGACTGGTTCGACGAAGAATGCAAAAATTCACTTGACGCGAAAAACGAGGCCTACAGACAATGGATTCAACGAGGAACCAGAGCCAGAAGAGAAAAATATGACGAGCTACGGCGAATATCGAATAGAATAATTAGACGTAAGAAACGTAAATACCTTGACGAGCAGTTGCTGAACATAAACGAAAACTTAGCTAATAGGAATACGAGACAAGCGTACAAACTAGTAAATACAATTAAGAACGGCTACCAACCCAGGACTAGCCTTTGTAAGGACAAGGATGGAAACATCATCAGCGACATCGATGGTATTAACAAACGATGGGCCTCTTATTTTGAAGAGCTTCTAAACCGACCATCTAACATCCCCACACAGGAAGCTCTCGACGATATTGTTGATCTAGGCCCACCCATTCAACCCCCGACAGTAGAGGAAGTTGATCTCGCGTTGCGGTCACTAAAACGAAATAAAGCGCCGGGCGCTGACGAGATTCCAGCTGAACTGCTAAGATTCGGTGGAACGAGTCTAGTTGATGCCATACATCAATTACTCCTGCGAGTATGGGAGAACGAGGAGATCCCAGACGATTGGCGCAGAAGCATCATCTGTCCAATTCATAAAAAGGGAGATAAACTGCGGTGTGAGAATTACAGGGGCATCTCACTAGTTTGTACGTCCTATAAAATTTTGACGAAAATTCTGGAAAATAGAATAAAACCGTACGCAGAACGAGTCATTGGCGAATATCAGAGCGGTTTCTGACCTGGTCGCTCCACAACCGATCAGCTCTTCTCAGTCAAACTGATACTCCAGAGGTGCTGGGAATACAACGTAAACGTATACCAAATCTTTGTCGACTTCAAGCAGGCATACGACAGTATCGATCGTGGAGTACTGTACAACATCATGCTGCAATTTGGTATACCAGCAAAATTAGTGCGACTGACAAAGATGACGATGACCAACTCCGTCTCACAAGTCAGGATCCAGAATAGACTTACTGATCTATTTGAAACACGCACTGGTTTGAAACAGGGCGATGGACTGGCTCCGACGCTCTTCAACCTAGCACTGGAATACGTTATTCGGGCCATGAATTTGGACAACAGCAAGACGCTACTCATCAAGTCGACACAATTAGCAGCGTACGCCGACGACATCAACATCATGTCCCGAAGATTGGCTGACGCAGAAGAACTTCTGCATACGCTTGATACCGCTGCAAAGGAAGTTGAATTACGTATTAACGAGGGTAAAACTAAAATAATGATGCAATCGGTGACAAGGACACCTGCACAACCAAGCATCAATGTGGGGGACCTCAACATCGAGTTCGTGAACAACTTCATTTACCTGGGTTGCAACCTGTCAAGGGACGCCAACGAAACTGACGAAATCAAGCGACGGATACAGTTAGCTAATAAGACTTTTTTCTCGGTTCTCCCCATAATGAAATCGAAACATGTGCACAGAAACACGAAGCTCCGCGTGTACATAACCATTATACGACCAGTGCTATGCTATGGCTGCGAAGCATGGACCCTAGCTCAAGCCTCCGAAAACATGCTAGACACTTTCGAACGTAAGGTTCTACGGCGAATTTTCGGGGCTGTTTGCGATCGAGATGGATGGCGCATCCGGTACAACCATGAGTTGTATGAAATGTACGATGAGCTGCAAGTCTCGAAAATCGTCAAACTACAACGACTTCAATGGGCAGGGCATGTACAAAGAATGGACGATGATCACATGCCTAAGAGAGTAATGAATGCAGAACGAGTCGACGGAGCGAGACTGCGAGGACGACCGAGATCTCGTTGGGAGAGCTCAGTAGGTGTGGACGCCGCGCAGCTGCTGGGCTCCCAAAATTGGAGGACGCGGTCACGTGACCGAGATAATTGGAGGACAATGATCCAGGCGGCCAAGGCCCGACGTCGGGCTGTCGCGCCACGATGATGATGATTCCACCGGTATCCAGTTGTCCCTCAGGCTACCATGTAAATATCAACACTTTCCTCACTGGTCAACACCGTCTCCTACTTGGTGATTTTAACGCTCACCGTGGACTCTGGCACTCACATTTTAACAACGACCCCAGAGGTGCAGAACAACTTGATGCTTCAAACTTCTGTACACTGAACCATTGATTGACAAACCGATAGATGTCGTGTCTGTCGAACATCGCACTTTTGTCAACCACAACAAGACTGACTTGAATAGCTTTACCGAATACACTAGTGCTAAATTCCTCGCCCTGCCAACTCCCACCGACGTACGTAAGGCGAGTCCAACATCAGGGAATTCCTGCAGGACGCATTCCGAAAATTCGACCTAACTTTCCTACCTCAGCCGCCAGATTGGCAAACGAGAGAGACAACATTAGGGAGCACTAATCCAGACGATCCTAGAATTCACGAATTGAACTGTGAAATTCATAGACTAGTGGCCGAACATAAGAGGTTAAAATGGAGTACGCATCTGAATGAATGCAACCTGACCACCGGTATAAGCAAACTATGATCGACAGTCCGTGCCCTCCCTAATCCACCGAAACAGAAAGGGAATGTCGCCATACAGTTCGAAGAAAATTCAATCTCCAACCCTGCCCACTGTGCAAGTCGCTTCAACAGGCAGTTTATTGAACATCCTGCGCCAGACAGACAAAAGCGTTTAATCCGCAGGAGGATTCATAACCGAACTGCAGACAACATACCTGTCTTCACCACGGACGAAGTGGCTGCAGCAATGAGGATAGCGAACAACTCGAAAGTCTTGGGACCAGATGGAATCTCATTGGCAATGCCTAAACACCTCGATGCACCAGCTATCAAATACCTCACGACCACACTCAATCTATCCATCACATCGCTGATCGTACCGGAACTCTGGAATAAAGGGAGAATAATCCCAATCCTGAAACCTGGGAAAAAAGCGACACTCGGCTCTAAAGGACCACAACAAGCTTCTTGCGAAACAGTATCTGGTGGGTTGTTACCGGAGGGAGCACCCCAACACCGACCTCATGGACAAGACGCCGCCACCAAGATATGTCAGGCGTGATTTGAGGGACCTTGAAAGAGACGTCCAGAGGTATAAAAGGGTTCCCTTTGACAACAACGCATACCGATCAGCCATCGCAGCAATACATCACCAGGAGGTACAAACATCAATCGCAGGACTAGGTCCAAAGAGAGTTCTCCCGACACAACCACCAGCCATTTCTCCCGATGAGAGAATACTTCCGAGAGCAGCGAGGACGACGCACTTGCCCAACTTCGGTCGGGCTGGTGTTCGCGTCTTAACTCCTACCTATCTCGCATTGACAGGGATGTCACGAACACATGCCCGGCTTGCAATGGTACACCTCATGATGTGGACCACATTTTCAACTGTCCAGCTGCACCTACACACCTGCCGCCCAGGTCGCTGTGGGAGAGCCCCGTAGAGGCAGCTATCTTCCTGTCGCTTAACACCGAGGAAGACGAGGAACAATAAGAACGTGTAACACACTCACACAACAAACTTCTGACCATTGCTACAACAACATGCCAGATCTCTTAGTCGCCGATTAGCCCAGTCGCTCGGGGAATTGAGTATCCCCGTGTGAGTAGTGCCTAATGGTCGCCACACACGATCGCGCACAAACACGACCGCACTATCAATTTCAATAGAATTTCATTTGCACAATGAGATTTTTTCTGATCGTTCTATGAAATTGATGGTTCGATTGAAGTCCGGTTGTGGGTGTGCGCGATCATGTCTGACGCACTTAAGGTTGGAAATTGAACCGTTCACGCGTGTAAATGTGAACTGTGAGAATTGCTTTTGATCGGATAAATAGCGAATTATTTATAACTAAGTGGAATTATATTACGTTCAGCCCTAAATTGACAAAATTCACTCTCAAGCTTGACTTTCCTCTTGGCGCCCTTTTAAGAGACGGCGCCCCAGGCGACCGCTTGTTTCGCCTTAGCTTATGACCGGCCCTGCTGATAAGTAAATAGTTAAAACATTTATAATTTTAAAATACATGTTTTATTAATTACCCTTGAATAATATCCATAGAATAAGCTAAATCTACGTTAAATTTGTGAGAATAAAATGTGAATAATAATAGCAAATCACGTTTGGAACTTACAGACTACAATATAATATATTTTAACTCTCAATACAGAGGGGGAAAAACTCTCTATAGATCTAGACAAAATATAATCTGGATTTAACCTATCACAAAATCAATCATTTTTCAAAAAGTTTTCATTTCATTCAAGTCTCAAAAAATAATGTCGGAACGCAAAAACAAAAACTACGTACTTATGTACTTTCATTGAAAATTGTTCTATATGTAGTTTTTTTCTGTAGTGTAATTGTTGTAAATTTCGCTATTACATCTAATGATACGATTCGTACTGGTAAGATTAAAATTTGATGCAAAAATTGAAATTTAAATGTTGCGTTCCCTTTTAGTATTATGTACTTCATTTAAGTATGCATATACATACATATATAATTTATATTCTGGTTTTCTTTCGCACATTTGTGTACTCATCTCGTTTCGAATCATTCATAATCATCAATAAGTTAATCGATATTCTGCATTCCTCGACTGGGACTTGAACCCAGAACCGTCATAGAGAATTTTTGCTCTTTAAAAACCCAACAACATTTTGTGCTTAGAACAACAAAACATCTATTGACCATTCTACCGTTAAATTATCGAGGATATACACAGAATATCAATGTTCCTTCAATTGTGAAGATTGCGATACAGCAATTAAGTGTTCGTTATGTTGAAAATTGTTTTTGTTAAAATATTTTGCTAGTGATATACTATATAACTATTTCTGATTTTGTAAATTTGAAGAGAACGATTCTGATAATGTATGTATCTTTAGGACGAATAAAAACTAGACAAAGATTTTATCTAACGCTTTTATTTCCATTTATATTCTTCATTAAATGAGTGTGATCTTATTAAAAGAATTGATTCACTGCTTATCAATGCCACAGTTACATAACTGTGCTCTATGCATATTTGGCTGTGTTCTCGCAATGCGTTCACTCATTTTTTACACTAAATTTAATAAATCATCAAAAGAAACATTTGCTTCAGATGAAATGTAACAATCATCACTCGTTTAAGTGAACTAATTCAAAGAACATTTTTAATAGTTCACACACACAAATATCCGACAGAATAACATAATTTTTTCCATTCAATAATATTCTAGACATAAATTATAATTAAGTACAGTCAATTGAATAGTTCTCACGTGCAGTATTGACATCGCATTTATCCTGAGAGACGGGTATAAATATGAAACTGCCCTATAAAATTGAGTGTACTGAAGTGCTGTTAGTGTTTGAATATTGCTTGTTTCATTTTTTATGGATGACTTTTTGTTTAATGGGTTCATTGTCCAGCATGAGGTAAATGGATTTTACACATAAAATAGATGATTAATTTTCAAACACCAACAGGGGCATATTTTCTGCTGCTTTCAATCTTATAGACTACAAATAAAGTAAGTCAAGCACCCATAGTGAATTAAAACATTTTCATAGTAAATACTTGAAAGGTTTATAATTTTTGACAGCTGCTCTAGAAAGCCATCGAATCGTTGGTTTTCAAATTTAATTAGATTTGAGCAAGACTGTAAAAACTATAAATTTCAACTTGAAATACATCACTACGAGTTAGTTGAATTCCAATTCATGCCAATATTGCTAAAATACTTTGTTCTTTCGTTAGCATTCTTTCCCCCAAAAAATTTAATATTTCTAGGGATTGAAATTTAATTCTCATCTGCTTCAATTAATCATTTTTCAATTTTGTTTTCTTCTTAACGTAGAACCAAATCAGTGTAAGAACTTGATCCTACCAGCATTACTTAAGTGGCTTTTATGCACGAGACGTACTATGCAACCCGCCACGACCACGTGACTAGCTGTTGGTCGCATAAACCACTCTAGATTACATCTACATAACTTGTATTAGTGAATATAGAAACCTTAAAATACTTAAAAATATCAAAGCAGCAGCAGAAATTTTGCCGGCATCGCGTACGTTTATCGACGCAAATTCTCACATCGCAGCTCTCACCTGCCTTTGCGTCATTAAACATACATATCAAAAGAAAATATAGTTCGAATGTTTATGTTGTTGTTAGTTTCATTATTTTTTTTTCAAATCTGTTCTTTTTCTCTTACCAAACACACGTCTTCCTGTTTTGCTTAATACATGGACATTTACTGTTTTTTTGCTATTTGTTTAATGTAAAGATTATTTAATCTGTGGAAAAGTATCTGATTATATAAATATTCAGCGAAATGTGCAACACACTAACTTGTGTAGCAAAGCATGTAATATTGTGAAAGATAGTTGTATTAACTATTCTGTAGGAGTCAAAAGGAAAAATACGTGAAAAGAAAATGTTAAGCAAAATAGAAAAGTAAAATGGACCGTGTGTCTGTGCTTAGTAGTCGCAGGTATCATCTTCAATCGACAAATCCGACGACATTCCAGAATCACCGCCGTACAGCGAACTGAAAATTGAAAATTTCGATTTGTTATTATTTAGAAAAAAATAATTATGAGCTATAATTGATGCACATTTGTTTAATTGCATACTCGAATTTAATAAAAATTAAATTAGATGAAAACATAATATAAAGGAAAAATGTTTAATTCACCATGTGAATTGTCGTCTCCAAATAAATATAATAATAAATAAAGGCAGGTTAAGGTACCTAGCTGGTAGGCACTGCGACCATAAGATCTATTGTGCCATAGTAGCCTTAACTAATCCAAAAGACCCTCAACCAACCTGATAAAGGCCAGTAGGTCCTTTGTAGCAGTACTCTTAATGACACCGGAGCTCACGATGGAATCTCCAAGAAACATGAATCTGGCGCGAGCAACCGCGGGGCATTCACAGAGAAGGTGTTTGGTGGACTCAATATCCTCCAGGCAAAGTCGGCATTCCGTCTCAGTGGACAGGCCCATTTTGTTTAAGTGATATCTCACCCAGTGGTGACCCGTGAGGAAACCAACGACCAGTCTCAGGTCAGCTCTGCCCAATCGGCTGGCTTCTGTGAGACCGTAGGGGTTGATAAGATCTTTGGACTGTCGTAGTCCCGGCAGATTATTCCAGTGCCGCAGCCTTTCGCGCGCTGACCAATCCCTCACCAGCGCCCTGGCTGTGGCCCAGCTTATACCGCAGTAGGGATCAGGTCCGAAAATTTCCCCGATGAGCCCTGCCTAGCAAGTTCATCTGCAGCTTCGTTGCCATGAATGCCCCGATGCCCAGGTACCCAACAAAGAGTGACCCGGTTAGAGTTTGCCAGACATTGAAGGGTATCAAAACACTCTTTCACTAGTTTCGATGAGAACTTATGTGAAGAAAGAGCCTTAATAGCTGCCTGACTGTCAGAGCAGATAATGATGTTAGCGCCAGTGAGCTTCTTGAACACAATTTCCTTGCCGCAACCCTCAATTGCATGGATCTCAGCTTGGAAAACGCTAGGCCAAGTGCCCATAGCGATTGAGATCCTGGTGTTCGATCCAAAGACCCCAACGCCAACACCTTGTCCCGTTTTCGACCCATCAGTATACCACATGATACACCCGGGGTCAGTACAGATATTGACAATATCCCATTCCGATTGACTAGGGATAGAGACCGAGAATTTCCTACCGAAGCAGAGTTCCGTAGCCATGTAATCTAATCTCGAGCAGATCGCCAAGCCAGGAATCCGCTCCAAAATACTCATGTGGCCCTGTTTGAACACATGAGTATGAGCAAATATAAAAGCCCACAATTCATTCCAATGCAGTGATGGGGCTGCTTATCAACAAATTTGATTCAAACACAATTCAATATCAACCCATAATCGAATCTCCGCTATAGGCAGAACTTAAATGTGTAAATGAAACCGGAATATAGAAGGTTGCACCCGCAATCAGGAGGTTTTGTAGTAAGCGCTTATTTTGGGATGTAAATATCGGCTCCGCGCTCCTCTTGGTACCACTCAGATGGATAAAAACACCATAATTAAAATGTTTTGCCCATGATTTTGACGCGCTCGGTTTGTTTGTAGTTTGTAATGAACCACAGGACCACATCCTGGTAGTGCTGCTTCCACCGGCAGATCTATGGCAGCACCTGATGAGTAAGGATCTGTCGGTGGTACGAAACCGAGGCCGAGAGTCCCATTACACCTGGACCCCAATACGAGCGCGAGGGCAACATTCACGGTCATTATGCTACCTTAGGCTCCGTCCCCACGGGCATCTTCGGATGCCCACGAAACCGTCCGTTACAAGTTGCTTTTACGTTGCCAAACACCGGCATGCAAGTTAAGAAAATTTTCCGACCTTTGCCATCTACCGGCAATGTACTGGCAGCATCGGTTTACATTTTGTATTTTTAAAGTCAATAGTACCCAAAATGCTTAGTGAAAAAGATGGCATGTGTTTGTGCTTATAGACCAATTCTTGAAAAATCGATTCGTTTGGTTAAAATACAATAGTTGTGTGTGCAGAACTTCTGCAGGTATTGCTTCAGGAGAAGAAATAAAAAGGGAAAAGGAAGTGGGTACGAGAATGGAAGAATAACAAACAGATGGGAGCATCGAAAACCATTCTAATACCCCACATGCATGGAGCGATCCGTCGCACGATCGATCGGGCGATCCAAATATCAGCTGATCAAAATTATATGGAAATTTAAAAAAAAATCGTCAACGATAAGCGCATACACAGGCCGATCCTTCGGCCGATATCGATATCGGGCGACGGATCGGTCGATCGATCGCTGCGTATATGGGCACGTTTAAGAGAGCTATTTTCCTTAGATCCTCGGGAATTTAAATCGGTTTTGAGACATTTACCAGTTTTCTCAATCTCTGCTTAAACTCTTTATTAACTAACAGGGACACAAATTAAACGAAACTATAAACAGCCCGATAAGCATTTTCGCCATAAAGTGTGAAACTTATCTCAGACCACAATTATGGCAAAATCAGCTGATTTCCTTGGCGGAATTCTATCTATTTTGTATTAGTATGATCTCTCTACAAATGCCCTATGCCCCACAAGGGGTTGACAGGATCCAGAGAGATGGTCTCTCAGCATATTCATTTGCAGCTGAGTTTGTTGAATGAATTTCCAGTAACTCTGTTCTTCACTGTCAAAATCTCAGCATCCGGTATCAGGTGTTGGGTTTTTGTTTAGGATAAATTTTCAACCGGAAGCCAGTGGTTGGGTTTTGTTTGGGATAAAAGATTAATCTGATGTTAGGGGATGGTTAACGTTTATCCGATTAATAACGCTAACCAGATATTGAGAAAATTAAATTGTGCTAAATGGCAGTTTCTTGTAAAGACAAATTTTAATTGGACATTGAGCAGCCGGCCCTAAGTCTTTTTAAAGATTGCTCCTCCAGACATTTTCTGTGGTCAGATTTTAACCAAATTTTGTACGTAGCTTCCTTGGCTTGTTATAAGTACCACCGTATGGTACATTTTCGTCCTTCTGCATGTGTGCGTCAGAAAAAAAAGACTCTCTTTTTATTATGAAATGAAACGGAAACAAAGCCTGGTAGATATGGGTATCTCCTGATTCGAGATGATGAGACCAATGCACTCGAGTACCGTTGAAGGCATTTTTAGTCCTTTGGACAGGACTGATATCATTTTGAGTCCTTTGGTGCGGAAAAAAAGACATTCTGGGCAATGCGCGATAACTAGGCAAGATGGGTATCAAATGATTGAGGCTGTTGAGACAAATGCATGAATTTGGTGTCGAAAAAGGACATTATTGGCAAAAAAGGAGATTCTTGGCATGAAGCGATGACTACGCAAAATGGGTAACGTATTAATGGCGGTTATGAGGCGATTGCACTAGACTACTTTTGATTGCAGTTTGAGTTCTTTGGTGTGGAGAAAAAGGACATTCCTGACAATAGAGTGATATCTAAGCAAGATGGGTATCACATGCCAGAGGATGTTGAGGCGAATGCATTAGCCATTTTGAGTCCTTTCGTTTGGGGGAAAAAAGGACATCCTTGGCAATGGAGTGATATCTAGGCAAAATGGGTATCATATGACTGGGGATGTTGATGCGAATGCACTAGACTACTGTTGATGGCATTCTGAGTCCTTTTGTCAGAAAATAAGGACAGCAATGCATTCGCCTGGTAGATATGGGTATCTCCTGAAATTGGGCGATAAGGACACAATTTTCAAAGCAAATCATAGACAACTTGACACCAAATGGATTTAAAATGTATTTGCATAGGACGGGCCTAAAGTGCCGATGAACATCATCGCTCTTTTTGCGTCATTTTTATTTGTCCAATTTACTCATTTTGTTCGAAAATATTTCAATTTTTTTCAAGTATCATTTGTTATTTGTTGGGCATAATTGTGCTTTTATTAAGTTTATAAAAAAAAAATAAGTAAAAAAATAAAAAGCTATATTAACACTTTCCACTAAAAATGTGTTGTCCCAGTTACTTATTATTAAGTATTTTTAGCAGCACTTTTGCCAATAACTGTACATTCTTGGTTTGTTCCGAAAATAAAATCAACAAAACACCCACATAACTCTTTAATATTTTTCGAAGTAAAAAAAAAAATGTTCTCATTTTCTCTACTATATATTAACGCAAATTTTCAAATTGCCCGGGCTATACTGTTTACTAACACATTTTTTTTTGTCCCCCAAAAATCTCACCCTCTAGCCTCGACCAACAAATTTAAAAATAAATCTTAAAAACAGCAAAAAAAAAAATAATTTAAAAAACAGCACCCATCCATTGCATTATAAACAACTACGTGAGCGTCAACAAAACAAGCATAACTCAAAATCATTTGTTTTTGAATCACATCCAAGAATTTCGCTTGACTGTTGGTTGTTGACGACAATCTTGCTGGCAAGCGAATTGTGCCCCCCCCCCCTGACTTTAAAGAAATTAAACGAAATTTCCAATATGAAAGAAAACAAGTGGCATTTAAAGAAGGAAACAAACAAAAAAAAAGTATAAAAAATGATGATACTATATAATGAGTACTTACTTAACGGCACGACAAGTGAAGAAGACAATCCGTTTCAATTTCTTGTTGTAGAAGAAATAGTTGAAGGACCACAAGCAGCCCGGCTCACCATATGGATCGGAATTCAAATCGGGATTGTAACTGTAAATGTCACACTCGGATAGATTGATTTCATCGATCAACGCCGACCAGAGTGGCTGACGTAGACTCTGATATTGATCGCCAGCCACCGCCGATAGGTTTGAATCAACCGAATTCATGACCCATTGTAGCGATGGTTCCTTGCTGAACTCGTGCGACTAAAATTGAGAGAAAAAGAGTGGTTGAGTATTATGGAGAAAATTTTTGCAAAAAAAAAACTGTAGTTTGCATTTTTAAAACATTGCCAGGTTTACCAGCAATGTAGCGGAACTAGATAGATGGGAATGCAATGATACAAGTTTAATAAGTGCAGTGCGATTATTTATATATACCAACAAAAAGTTGTCTGGGAAGCACTATAGTAACATTTTTGAGATATTGTCCGAAATTTTTGCTATTGAAACTGAGTGAAAAGCATGTATCTTTTATCCTAATAGATTTTTGTTCTTGATGTAAGCAGTAGAGGCGGCTAAACATTGAACCTCATCAAATTTTGATAAACAATTTGAAAAGAAGAGTTTCCCGACGAATTATTGTAACATAAGGAGGTTAGTAATTGCATAGTAAGTACATATGTAGATGGAACGAAAGATTGTGGCAATTATTAAGGCAACCTACGAAGTCGCGAAATGTTGCGTTTTGCATAAAGGTATATCAGGGGACGTTGAGATCCGGATCCTCGCACCGATCCTATTCCTCATAGCACTAGCCCTAGCCTAGACCTAGGTAGATGAAACCACATGGTCGCAGTGCTTGTGGTTTCAACATGATCCACGGCCCTCCCTCCCTATCTAAATCTAATATAGCCTAGACCAGCCCTATCTGGACCACACACAGGAATTCGATGGACCTTAACATCTTATCTGCAACATATTGACTACCCTGACGACATATGCCGAGTCTCCCACAAAATCATGGATCTAAACGCAATGGCCTTAGATCTCGAGAGGGAGGTGAGCAGGGTCGGGCTAAAGATTAACATCAACAAGACCAAGGTTTTTAATCCGCCGTTGCGAAAAAGAAGAAATCCAACTCGGCTAAATGCACATTCGACATGCTGTCTAAAATCTGGCAACGCAGTTATCTCAGCATTAAGACCAAGTTGGCCTTGTTCCGCTACCTGGTACTGTCTGTGCTGTTGTGTGGGAGCAGCACATGAAGAAGATTATCAGGAAGCTGCAAATTTTCGATAACTCGTGTCTTTGTCGAATTTTAATAGCCCATCTATTGGGTTGTGGAAAAAGTTCTGCGGTTTTTTGCATTAAAAATTTGCATATGCCTGGCAACACTGTATGTACTATTTATATCTTGAACCGTTTTCCGCAGGTTAAAAGGTTATTGAGTGTACGTGAACTTCATCAAATCTTTTATTTTAGTTTAATCTAATTTGTTTTATATGTAAAAAAAAGTGATTAAATGGAAGAGAGAAAGGTCCATATTAGACGTTTTTTTGTTCTTGAACAACAAAGGTGTGAAAAAGGCGACGGACGCCAAACGAGAGATATGCGCTGTGTACGGCGAGGAAGCCGCTAGTGAAGACACTTGTTGGAGGTGGTTTTCTCGCTTCCGTTCCGGAAATACGGATTTAAACGACTCTCCCCGCATTGGTCAGCTTGTCACCGTTGAAAACGATGTAATCTTGAACCTCATCAAAACCGATCGACATATCACAACTCGCGAGATAGCAGAAAGGCTCAACATTGATCAGTCAACCGTCGCGAAACGACTAAAGCAGCTTGGAGTCGTAAAAAAGTCCGACGTGTAGGTATCCCACGAGTTGTGCATGTTAAACCAAATTTCGATCTGCGAATCTCTACTGAAATGGCATTCGTTGGAACCATTTTTGAAGAAGATTGCAACGGGGGATGAGAAATGGGTTGTTTACAAGAACATCAAGCGGAAAAAACCGTGGTGCTCGCCCGGAGAATCACCCACAATCGTTACAAATGCGGAAAAAGTGTTGGTTAGCATTTGGTGGGATTACAAGGGTGTAGTCCACTACAAACTTCTTCCACGCGGTCAAACTATTGATTCGAGGAAGTATTGCACGCAGCTGGAAAAGCTGCAACGAGCAATAGCCGAAAAACGTCCGAAATTGGCAGAAGGGGGGTCATTTTTTATCACGACAACACCAGACTCCATACTTCTGTGGAAACGAAACAAAAGCTACAGAGCTTCGGCTGGGAAGTAATGCAACATCCGCCTTACTCACTGGATCTTGCGCCGTCGGATTACCACCTTTTCCGGTCTCTTCAAAATTATTTGGATGGAAACCGTTTTGAATCTGTAGAAGCCATCAAATACGAACTTGATTTGTTTTTCCGCAATAAGCCACAGCGCTTTTATGAACGTGGGCATCATGCTCTTGGCAGAACGTTGGCAGAAGGTTGTTGAAATGACAATATCTGGTTGATTAAATCCATTTTGGAAGAACAAACATTTTTTTGTCTTATTTTTGGTCCAAAAAACCGCAGAACTTTTTCCAAAACAATACATTCTCGCGTAGTAGCACGAGGAAGGGCGAGACACGAGAATGTAAACATGTTGTTCGCCCTGTGCCCGTTGTTCCTCGCCTCGTCCAACTTCGCTCCGTAGTCGATGCACGAGCACAAGACAGCAGCCCAAGTGCTCCATGTTCACACTCATCACGCTTTCTCGCGATGCTGCGATAACATACGCGCAGTAGGAAATAATGCATGTACATATTGTACGATCATATTCGGGCCCTTTTGTGAATAGTTTTTCGTAAAAATCAATAAAATGCACTTCTGTTCGGTTTTAAAGTTTATTTAGATCTTTTCCCGAACAGGGGAGCCGTTCGGCTTTTTCAAAAACATCTTGCTGGAAAAAGCTGGTGGGGGCTTTTTTGGATCGCTGATTGCGAACCTAAGTCCAAATGCCCGCAAACAAAATGGGGGATCCAGAATGGTAACCCTTTTTTCAAAAACACGGCCAATCTTGCTGGAAAAAAAATGTCAGAGGCTTGTTTGGGTCGCTGATTGCGGCTCTGAAGTCAAAATTGCAAAAAGTCTAAAACTAAAAGAGTTTGTGAACCAGCAACCCTTTTTTCAAAAACACGGCCAATCTTGCTGGAAAACGCTGATAGGAGATTCTTTGGAACGCTGATTGCAAATCTGAAGTCCAGATGGCAAAAGAACGAAATAGGACAGAATGGTAACATTTTTTTTTTTTTTTCAAAAACAAAAACAATCTGTCTAGAATAAGCTGGTAGGGGATTACGCGAGTGATTTCGTTTAACCCAAAGGCGCGGCAATGATTTTCGAGGAAAATTATGTAGAACATGTCATGGTTGGCAAAAATTCAATCAAACTAAGTGCTCTCCGCAAGTGCGCGCATTATCTACCTTGTTCTATTTCTATGTACAGACAACATCCACAATCTCCATTTTCTCCTCCTTTTTTGAATTTTCTTTTTGTAATAAACAGAAACATAGTTATATAATATAATAATATAATGTATGCACAATTTGCCGGAACGGCAGCTGCTATTCGACGTCAGTCATGGCCAAGAACACAGTATCAACTGGGGAGTTTCGACAAAGTACTCGTGACTCGTACTCGGGCGAGAATGTGAACGCGCGCATCTCGCCCAGGCTGTTTGCCTCGGGCATCCTCAACGAATATGCTCGCCTCGTCAACTCAGCGAATGTAAACCGGCCTTAAAAATCTTCTGACCAAAAACAATATCTAATGAAGAGCTGAGTCGGCGCACGGGTGAGATACCAATCGAT
This sequence comes from Chloromyia formosa, assembly GCA_964017055.1. Taxonomy (NCBI): domain Eukaryota; kingdom Metazoa; phylum Arthropoda; class Insecta; order Diptera; family Stratiomyidae; genus Chloromyia; species Chloromyia formosa. The sequence goes on along the minus strand of OZ024816.1, from coordinate 21,387,980 downwards.
GAACTAATACGCAGGCGAAAATGGTAGTGGATAGATCACACAATGTGGAAGGGTGATAACTGCATTGTTGGACATGCCATGAGACCCCATTCCCAATGAAGGCCGACCAAGGGGTTGTCTTAGATAGTCATGGCGCCGATCCGTGGCGAAAGAATGTAAGTATCTGGATAAATCCCGGGCCACACCTATCCGATCATACTCCGATCATGCAGTCGAACTAGTGTATGAGAAGGAAATGGTATTGGGTTTCGAACGGAGTATGATTGGACGCTTATCAGAAAAGTGTGAACTAAAGCCCGGGCCACATCGCGTCCGAAATCCCATATAATTTCCCTCTCATATACTCGTCCGACTGTATGATCGGAGTATGATCGGATAGGTGTGTCCCCGGCATAAGTCGTGGGAGCAGATGCATCCTATTGCTCAGAGCCGAGTACGATAGCGCGCACGAGTAGTTGATGCGCTATGTCCCACTAGGGGTAGTAGATGGAACGGTAAACTTTATTTATTAGGGCGACCGGTAGCTCAGTGCGTAGAGGCCTCCGTCTCATGTCTGACTACAGTCGTTACGGATTTAAGTCTCGTCCACGACATTCGTGGCCATGGATGTTTGTGTTGTCTTCCCCTGTGGTGCGGGGCATAATAGTAAGCCACATTTCCCGACTTGCAGGTAGGCAGTTAAATGAGAGCACGAGGTGCATGCTAGCAACGTGCATCGTCCGAAACAGGTTTATGTCAACGAAACGTCCTAAGCCACATGGAATAGTTGACGCGCTATGCCTACTAGGGGTTAGGGCAAATGAGTATACACATAATAAGATCCAAGCTCAACTTAATCTCCGAAAGGTTTCAACAGCACTACTATCGACAATAATTTTCGTCGTATCAACTTTTACCAGTTCAAATTGTACTTGAACAGCAATTAATATTCCGAAACTATTATTACATGACCATTTCGTTCGTTCAGTAGTTGTTGCTGGCAAGAAAGCGCGACGATTTCCATTCTTCATAATTCTTTATGACATCAATCTCGCTATGTACTCGTACATTACATTATCGACTTTCATTATGCAATGCCAAATTGTGCTGTAATAATTGCTCGATAGTTCAAGTGACGGTACGTGTATCTAGTCGAAAAAATGGATGGATTTACTCGTAGTACAACCATCCATCCATTTTAATCAACGTGTTTTTCAGAACGTATGAATAAAATACACGTGTCTGGATGTATTGTAGTAATGGTAAACAAATTTAGCTCTAGTCTAGAGAGTTTACGATTTAGATCAAGAGGGAACAGAGTTATTTCATAAATTGATAAAAATGAAGCAAACTTTTTGAGAAAAAGAATCGTTTATTTAAAAACCTATTAACAACGGATACGGATATTGATGTTTGTTTCGCAAAACTATTATTGTATAGAATTGTCTGTAGAATCCAATACATACCGCACTTACAGTACAATACAAAATTGAGCTACACACATGAATGCTCTAAAACGACAACTTATGCAGAGAAGCTGGTTAAAGATCAACAAGCCAATGCTGGAAGATGCAGTAATTTACTGTGCATACATAAAACATATGCAAATAGAAAATAACTTTCGCTGTAAGCCTAACGAGATGTAAAATCAAATACTGTTAACGCTATTGTAGCCCACAAACTGTATCTAATTTTCTGTACCGAAAAAATAGTGTTATTTTCCAAAGTTATAAGCCGACGAATGTAAAGTCTAGTCTAGATGTTATCGTGCGTACAATGAAATGAATTTAGATAGGTTCATTCACAGCACTAGCCGGAAGACAAAAAAAAAATAAAGACATCACATGCGAATATTTGCCAATTTTGTTTTGATACCTTGAGCATCTTATTTTCCACTGAAACAGACAAGGACTGAGGATATGAAGGTTATACATATAAAGAACGGAAATATGTAACGATTTTTGGTACCCGTTTACACATTGAGACATTACACACACCACAAAAATGTTCCCCCGGCTGTCAAATAATTTGTTGTGATTTTCAATAGCTAAGTTCTTAACACACAGCGGAATCGCAACATGCTGTGGCAACAGTATCGAAGCAGCATTGCAACACGTTGTTGTGTTCTAAACTGCACTCGCATCTAGTCATCCATCAATTGCCAAATTTCCAGTTCAAAACTGACTACTGTCGAAAAATCGTATGAATATGACAGCGCGAGTGTCATTTCAGGATTGTCATCATATGCTGGTCCTAGCCAGCGGAGAAATTTTTGTGATGGAGAAAATGACATTTTTCACAGCATGCTGCGTCCATCAAAAACTCAGTGGAGAGAGTTCATAAAACAAATTGACAACAGTATGCCAACTGGTGTGTGATATGGACTTAGCCATTCATACTGCAACCTTAGAACATAGAGGCATGGAATGAGCTTGTCCTGCATGTCTCTGGCTCCAACATTTGGCGAATAAGTCGACAGCCAGCCTACTCGGTTGTTGTTTGATATTGACAAATGTTGACTGTTCTGTCGAATTGTACATGAATAAAAGTCAATTCTTGTCAGATTATCGACAGTCAGCCTACTCAGTTGGCGTTTCGGTATTGACATAATGTTGACCTCACTGTCGAATTGTGCATAAACAAACGTTAATTCTTGTCAATATTGAAATTTCATAATTACTGAGTTAGCTGACTGTCGACCACATGTCGACTTAGTACCCAGATTTTGGAGCCACTGTTCATTCCATGCCTCTATGTTCTAATACTGCAACCGAGGGAGCACCAGATGATAGGAGAAAGTAGGCAATGAAAAAAAAATATTGTAAAAAGCAATGAAGAAGAAGACACAGGAAGTAGTCATATCGAAAAATTTGGGAACCATTCGCCTATATGTGGTTGTCACACGACCACTATTACATTTTAACAAATGGCGTAGGTGATTATAATTTTGGGGACTGGAAAAATTTGGTGCGAGTTACGAAATTTATTAGGCCGGCCGCATCTAGGAAGTAGGCAGGGCAGCGCGCACATAGCATTGTTGTTGTAACAATTGTCAAAATCTGAATTTACAACAACAATGCCATGTGCGCGCTGCGCTGCCCTGCCTACGTCCAAGATGCGGCCGGCCTTATTGTTGCAAGTATGAATATTGTTTAACGTTCGCAACAGACGATCGATCAAACCATTCGTGACCACCGTCGAACCACATGAACTTCATAGGACGTGCTGAATGAAATTTTCATCACTTACACTTTTTTATAAACGTTTTTAGGGCAGATGCAGTCGCTATGGTGCTCAGTTTATTTTATATTAATATATTCGCCACAGCAATCGTACCGAACCGTTCGTCACTACACGCAATTGAGAAAGTAGTTTCACACTACAGGCGAAATCACTTGATTTGGCGGGTTGTGTGAACTGCAAAATCACATTTGTATGGATCTCACATTTTCATACAAAATTATCTGACCAGATTTGGCCCTTTCTAATTAATTAACCACTAGTAAAAACAAAACTTTCCCACTTTCTTTCAACCACACATCACACTTTAAACGCTACGCCACTGAAACAAAAGTAAATCAGCTGATAACCCACGTGGGCAACTTTTATTTTCATTTGATGGCTGATGGACCGCGAGCAAAAACATTTAGTTTCCGAAAAAGATCTTTACACTATGGGAATTTGAAATAAATAGAGCGAAACTACACTAAATTTTGAAAGCAATCAGGGTATTTACCTAAGAACCGACACTCAACTTTGTCGAGAATTTCATCTGTTTCGCGCAAACTACAACTGCACACCATATTTCAGTGATATTTACACGATTTTGCACATTGAATCAACTTACTGAGTACACTAAATCGACACTGAAACATTAATTTACAGTTCCGGTGGCAATTACAATTAAACTAACCGCGTTTTCACTCAAAAATCAATCAATTTTCACTGATATCACACAATTGGATTTCAATCAGCACGAAAATGACGTCTAGAATTGTCATCAAAAGTAAAAACAGCCAAAAAAAGAAAACAACAGTTTGGTTCCCTACACATACAGCACACACATACGTTGGTCTCCATCCTCTTCTTTTTGTATATCAATGGTAAAAAGGCGACACAAATTGCAACTTTCAGTTTGATAATTTGACAAACGAGGGGAAGAAGAAGCAGGTAGGCTATGAAAAAAAATGTGTACGAAACACGTATGGATTGCGTGAGATGATTTTTCAAGCATATGATGAAACCATACATGACCACCTACGAGTCCCTACATGAGTTTCGTAGGCACGACAGGATGTGTATGCCAGCAACTTGCATCATTCGAAATATTTTACATGTTAACGAAACGACAAATATGCCTCGGATAATGGCTGAAACACCAGTTACGACTTTTGGCTAGTATTACTATTCTGGATCTCCATTTTGTTCGTGTTTATACCCTAGACTTTTTAAATAGCGCAACGGTTAGCACGTTCGCCTTCTACGCACTGGGCCTCGGTTCGATTCCTACTGAATGCGATAGTTTTCGATGAAAAAGGGGATTTACGTGCTGATCACACACCTCTGCACAAGACATACCGTCACGATCTAGAAAATGAGATGATGCTAACGCATCTCGAGGCCATGGTTCAAATTGGACTTCTGCGCCAGTTATTTATTAAAGTACGAGGTATATTGTTTCTGTAACAACGAAATTATGTACATAAGTGTCACCACACACTGTCACTTCGTAGGTATGGCAACGTATATATATAAATTACCAGGGTCACCTCCTGATTCGATTTAGCCATGTATGTTTGTCTGTCCGTTCGAGTGATATCTTTTGATAGAATAAAGCTAGCGACTTGAAATTTTGGCCAAATGTTTCCACTAAGATCTAGTTGGTTGGTATTAAAAATATGCAAGATCCGATCCAAGGAAACCCTACCTCCCGTACAAATGTAACTTCAAATAAGCGATAACTTTCATTAGAATGAAGCGTTCCTGCGGCAGCCGGTTCTTCGTATCGGAACGACCCGTTTTTCAACGGCCAAGAGCTGTCAAACCCTCTCGATGCAAGAAGAACTGCAATATTTGAAGCATCACTACCACAACTAGAAGTTAGTGAGATTAGATGGTGGAACAGCGGAGAATTTATCTTTCCAACGGGCAACACTGTAAGGGCGACCACAGGGTGAAAGCTGAAGCTGATGTTTATGCTGATGTTTTGATTGTGAACACTCAATGAAGAGAAACATTGACGTGAAACGTGCTCATTGAGCTTTCCCTGCCCATGCTATTGCTAAAGCTCAAGATCGTATTCGTAATTGTCCGGTGATTTTCTTTCTAAAATCCATTCATAACACACATAAAAATAAACGAATACACCGGACAATTACGAATGTGATCTTCAGCAACATTGGCAGGGAAAGCTCCATGAGCAAGTTCCACGTAAACGTTTCTGTTCACTGAGTGTTCGCAATTAAAAACCAGCATAAGCATCAGCTTCAGCTTTCACTCTGTGGTCGCCCTAATGTTGTACTACGGTAGAGCTACCGGTAGTGGTCGTGAGTCAGGTGTGGGGCTCCTTTTAACCAGTGCCGCACGAAACTCTCTCTTATCCTGGGAGCCGGTCGCTGACAGAATCATAACCGCCATGTTCCGGACCAAAATGAGGAACATCTCAATAATACAATGAGTGCGTTCACATTTTGCAGCGCTTCGGTTATTCAGCAATTGAAATGCATGTAAACGGAAAAAATCACTGATTTTTCCGTTTACATGCATTCGAATTGCTGAATAACCGCAACGCTCAAGAACGTGAACGCAGGCAATGTTATGCCCCAACTGAACCCGACAATGTTTTGGCGAAAGACTTCTTCTACGAACAACTTAACGCCGTTCAGAGCAGAACACTCAAAGGTGACATAATGGTTATGGGTGATTTGAATGCTAAAGTTGGCGCTGATAACTATGGGCTCAGACATGTGATCGGGAGACACGGTCTTGGTGATCGTAATGACAACGGTGAAAGATTTGTAGAGTTCTGCAACTTTCACAGTTGATCGGTGGTACTACGTTTGAGCATAAGGACCACCACAAAATTAGTTGGTCCTTCGTTGATCGCCGAGGAACACAAAATCAGTTCGACCACCTTGCCATTCAAGAGTTGCCTCCTGGACGTGCGAAACAAGAAGACTAAGAACAAGAGACCATTATCTCATAATCGCTAATGTTCGATTGCGTATTGCAGCCGTGCGCCATTCTAGCGACGAAAGATTCAGGCGCCGCAAATTCAACACCGCTCGACTAAAAAATCCAGCTGTCTTACAACAATATAATGACCATCTTGCGCAAAAAGCAGCTGAGATAACTAGTCACCCAGATAGTGACATAAATGAAAACTGGGATGCCATAAAAAACTCGTACATTGATAGCGCAGATACCATCCTTGGAACAAACACGGATTGCCGAAATAAGCCCTGGATATCCGACGCTACATGGCAGCGGATTGTTGAAAGAAAGGAGCTGAAGGTTCGTTTGGCTGCAGCATCAGACAATAATCGAAGCAGCATCGAACTCCTTTACCGTCAGAAAGCTCGAGAAGTTCAGCGTAGTGTGCGACGCGATAAAAGACGCTCCCATGGCAGCCGGTTCTACGCACCGGGGCGACCCGTTCATCAGCAACGGCCAAAGGCTGCCAAACCCCCGCAACGCCAGCAGGCGTTGCTACAACAACAACAATAACGCGATAAAAGAGTTTATGTGAATTCTCTTTTAGCCTCAGCAGAAGAAGCAGCCAGAAGTACAAGTAACAACTTAAACGCCGTATACGGTGTCATCAAGGAGTTTACAGGTGGTCGTAACTCCTGCCAACATCCGGTGAAGGATAGTGATGGAAAGCTAGTTATCTTGGAAGAAGATCAAATGAGGCGGTGGAAAGATCGTCTGCTGATAGTTTTTCGAGTAAGTATCGATAATGGAAACTATCGAATAATTTTCCGATAGTTATTCGATAGTGGGGGCGACCGGTAGCGCAGTGTGTTAAGGCATCAGTCTCATGTTTGACTACCGGCGTTTCGGGTTCGAATCCCGTCCACGACGACGTTCGTGGCCATGGATGTGCAGGAGGTGTATGCTGGCAACTGCATTCTCCGAAACCAGATTATGCCAACGAAACGTCAACTGGGCCACATGGAACAGTTGACGCGCTATGCCCCACAAGGGGTTAGGGCAATTGAGTTGAGTATCACTAGTTTAGAATTAAGTACCTAACCCTAGTAACCTAATATAACGTTTACACTATCCCCAGATTACTTCATCTGCAGCGTATCTGGGTGTGGTGAGTTCAAAATTGTATGTATTTGACAGTCGCAGATTATCTCAGCTGGCGCAGATGAAGTAATCTGAGGATAGTGTAAACGTAATATAACTGACTGATGATTATTTTCAGTTAAACTGTAAATGAATCGGCGCACCTTTAGCCTTCTTATTATGCCGTCTATATCTAAATGATGAAAGCTATTCAAATGTTTCCCTTTAATTGAAAATAAGATCGTAAAATATTTTCTCAAGAATAGGGGTCATGTTTAATGAGATTAGGTGTATTGCTTCGTGTGTAGAACGTTAATGTAACCAGTACTGCGTGTTGCATCTGCGGTAAGCCTCTTTCTGGTATACATATTACTAAAAAAAATTAGACAGCCATAATACGCAGCAAAATCACACCGTAAACAACAGCCATGTTTCTTTGTCACTAGAACAGAGTAAAATAGCAGCAAAGAAACGATACAGAACAGAACAGCGAAAGAAGAATTTAGGGAAAACTTTGTTCAGGTCGTGTCTTGTGTTAGTTAGCCTTTATCCTCAACTCAACCCAAGTTTCAAAATAAAATAAATAAATAATTGGCGCAACAGTTCAATTTGAACCATAAAATACCTCACTCAGCACGATTTAATTTTTAGAACGGGATGCACTCATGTTTAATCTTTGCCAATAATTCAAAGGTAAATTCCCTTGAGAGATAGAAACGGCAACACTTCAGTAATGGCAACTGCCTATAAAGTTTCAATGTGTGAGTAACATGACTGTTAGTTGGCATTACCCCTTTGTGTACGCATATGGGAACCTACACATACGCAACTACTAGTCAGTCGCGTTAATTTGTATGAAGTAGGGTATCTTCCTTATGGTTAATCTTTGCCATGGCCTCGAGGTGAGTTAGCATCATCTCATTTTCTAGATCGTGACGGTATGTTCAGAGTTGTGTGATCAGCAACACGCTCAACCGAGTTACTTACCCCATAAATGGGTACTAATTTAACAGCTGAGTGGGCTCATAGTCCGACACGTAAATCCCCTTTTCATCGAAAACTACCGCATTCAGTAGGAATCGAACCGGGGCCAAGTGTGTAGAAGGCGAACGTGCTAACCGTTGTGCCATCCGGACTATAAAGTTTCAAAAGAAAACTTAAATTCGAATATATCCTCAGTGCAAATTAAATGCCTGCGTTCACGTTCTTAAAAGTTGCAAGTATTCAGCAATTCAGAGGCATGTAATCAGAGTTTTTCTCCGATTTTTTTTTTCTGTTTGCATGCATCTGAATTGCCGAACAATTGCACGTTTAAAGCCCGCCACACACGATTCAGAATTCCTCTCCGGAAAAACTGATCAGGTCCGGCCTTGAGGAATTCCGGATCGTGTATGTCAAAATTTAGTCGGTTCAAGCGACCTGAAGGCGGCCGGATTGACCTTCAGGCAGCCGGATGCACAATAAAATAAAACTCATTTGACTAGACGTATTCATAGATATGTGCACGTACGTAATTTCAGATAAAAGATAGGTGCGTAATTTCAAATACAAGATACGCATATCTGAATATTCAACAATGAATGAATCTGTGAATTTTCTTAATGTTGATGGAAGGCAGACGCTTATCCACTTGATTGGCTTTTGAAAACCAACTTTTCAGGGCGAAGTCTCCGAAAGACATTGAGTGCGTTCAGAAGGTGGCAAAAGAGCGGAAACCGCTTGCGAGCTGCTCCGCAACTGCTCGGTTTGGAGTCTGCACCTGCTGAACGCTACTTCACCAGCTGAAAAATCGACCAGCTGAAAGCTGACGATGACAATTTTAGACGTCAAGTGCCGAAAAGTGGAACATACATGAATCCCACGCTGTCCTTTACAAAAATCACGAACAACGAGAAAACAAAATCAAAAGCACCCGAAAACCAAAGAACTAGAAGCTGAAAGCGGCGAAAACACAACAACCAACTTGATAACTGTCAAAATTCGAAAGTCGCAACTTGAGCGTGAGGTTGAAAAAGAAGAAGAAGAACCTGAGCACTGATCAGTGAGCAGAAATATTTCTTGCTCGGTGAAATTTGATCATGATCACCCGAGCGGAAGTTGCTCAGTCACTTCTGAACCCGCTCGTTCTGAACATGTTCGCTGAGCGGAAGTTGCTCAGTTCCTTCTGAACGCACACATTATGATTGGTACATACATTGGGTGGGTTCAGGTCGCGCAACGTTTTAAACGCAAATGCAAACAGTTCGACTGATTTTGCTCGTGGACGGTCCGTTCCAGTTTGCGTTTAATCTACCACACATTGCCTGCGTTCACGTTCTTGAACGTTGCGGTTATTCAGCAATTTAAATGCATGTAAACAGGAAAATCAGTGATTTTTTCCATTTAAAATACATGCATTTCAATTGCTGAATAACCTCAACGCTCAAGAACGTGAACGCAGGCATTGATAGATAGCGTTGCTTTATTTTTTGTATAACATATGTTAGTGCTGTACTTTGCCGTTTGTTACGTGATACTTGTCACATTGACGTAACTTTAGAAGCAAGTAGTGCGTGATTTTTATTAAAGCTATTAGTTGCGGGTTAATTTTAAATGGAGTGCAGAAGCGAACATTTTCGGCATATTTTACTTTTTTATTTCCGTAAAGGAAAGAAAGCTGCTGCGGCTCACAAAGAGATATGTGAAGTTTATGGTGCTGATTGCTTAACAGAGCGTACGTGTCAGAATTGGTATAAGAAATTCCGTTCTGGAGATTTTTCCCTTAAAGATGAGCAACGTTCTGGTCGGCCTACTGAAGTTGATGATGACCAAATCAAAATCATAATTGAAGAGGATCGTCATATAACTGTTCGAGAGGTTGCGAAGAGGCTACATGTATCGCACACAACAATTGAAAAACATTTAAAATGTCTTGGGCTAGTTAAGAAGCTTGATATTTGGGTACCTCACGAATTGAAAGAAATTCATTTAACACAAAGAATCAACTGTTGCGATATGCACCTTAAACGAAATGAAACCGACACTTTCTTAAAAAGAATCATCACTGGTGATGAAAAATGGGTCCTGTACAGTAACAAAGTTCGAAAACGATCATGGAGCAAACACGATGAACCAGCACAAACCACATCGAAAGCTGAATTGCATCCAAAAAAGATCATGCTGTCAGTTTGGTGGGATTACAAAGGTGTTGTGTTTTTTGAGCTGCTTTCAAGGAACCGAACGATCAATTCTGATGTTTACTGTCAACAACTAATGAAACTGGATGAAGCAATCAAAGAAAAACGGCCAGAATTGTCAAATCGGAAAGGTGTAGTGTTCCACCATGATAATGCAAGGCCTCACACATCTTTGGCAACTCGTGGGAAACTATTGCAGCTTGGCTGGGAAGTGATGCCACATCCCCCATACAGCCCTGATCTGGCACCATCTGATTACCATTTATTTCGAAGTTTGCAGAATTTTTTGAATGGTAAAGCTTTCACAAATGAAGATGACCTTCACTCGCACCTGGTTCAGCTTTTTGCTGAAAAGGACCAGAAATTTTATGAGCGCGGAATCATGCAGCTGAAAGAAAGATGGCAAAAGGTCATTGAGCAAAATGGAAAATATATAATTGATTAAAAACTATTCTTTGTTAAAAAAAAAAGTGTTTTATTTTATACTACAAAACCGAAAGTACTTAGTTGCCAACCCATGGCGTCTTATGTGCTTATTTACACCGAAGCAACACAAATTTGTGGCGATTTTGCAGTGCTTTTCATTTTTCCTGAAACCGTCGCGAATTTAATTGAAGTTTTGTTTGAAACTCAATAGCGAATCGGCTGTCAGCTGTTTAATACATGACAACTACAAAACAAGTCGTTCGGGTAAAGAGTTTATGGTTGAGTGGAGGGAAAATCCTTACCGCAATTACAACGTTGCAAACGTGAACGCAGGCATTGAAATAAACTCCTCCAAAAATTCAATCCGACCAGTTTTCCGGATCCACCTGGGTCGGAACTGGACAACGTTCCCGATTTTGGTGGAGCCGACCATTATGATCGTCAGATCGATCGCACAGTGTATGCTCCTATCGTTAGCGATTTTTTTGACAGTGTATGGTGGCACTAACAGCCATGCAGAGCAGAACAGGTTAAGACCACAGAATTAATTACACTAACAATTTGATCTGAGCTGCTTTGAATAGCAGGTTAGTGCAAGAATTCGACTCTGTAAAGTAGTCTGCGTTCTGAAGTGCAGGTGTCGAAGTTTTCGGGCAGTTTATTGTTTGTCCGATTGTATCTGTACTAAGGAGTAAGTTCCCTCTTGAAATTTGAATGACGTTTCAATGTTAAACTAAACCAAGACACACTCGCAGCAAAGACACGCTCCGTTTTCCTCTTCGCTACTCTGATCTGCTCTATAGGATTTTTGTTTGCCGCTTATCCTTCTCTACTCTGCTCTGTTAAAAAAAAAACGCACTGCACGCATTTAAAATATCCATATCTTCCAGATGAAGACGCAATAAAAACCTGCTAAACGAATAAAATTAATGTGAAAGCGGGAACGCTACTCACCTTAGCATCCGAGAAATCATAGTCGGGCTGGAACGTTGCATTCAAAGTGGCGATCAAGTAGAAGAGTGTCTTGCGAGAAATGGTGTCGCACAAGATGACACCCTCATCGCCCGACTGACTCCCGCGACCGAACACGGGCGACAAATCCATCAGGGTTTGTGGCGGCGACAGGGCCTGCAAATCGTGCGGTCCCACGCCATGTGTTTCGGCCGTGAAACGTTTGTACAGCGCCTTGTCGGCGGCTACCATTTTGCACGAGTAGCTCTCGATGCGGCCGAAAATACGACTGTCGCCCGTCTTGATCGACAAAGCGTTGTTGATGGCCTCGAAACGTGAACTCTCCAGGAGCTTCATGATTGGCGTCGTGTCTCTTGAATCCGGACTGGTAATTAGTCAAAAATACTGTGGCACAGATTTGGCTTCTTCAGATCTTCTCGATTGGGAACAGTAGTTACGTTGGTCTTCTCCCTTTCCTTGACTGTTTTCTTTATTAAATTTTTTTTTCGAACAAAAATATTTTCTTTTGGTGGAACGATGCGTCCTTAAAACATAGTATTCCCTAAACGTACTGTTTTTATATATATATTTTTAGCGTGGACGTCAAATATATATATAAAACGGGAATTTAGGCCTTCACGATGCAACTTATGTTGCTTTTCAGTATCGTGGCGACGGCTGTTGATTTCGGCGTGACGACGGCTGGAACTGAAGGACGACGGTGGCAGCAGTTTCTGAACATTGTGGTCGGATGTATTGAAATTCTCTTCTTAACGGCGGCACGGATTCTATTTTCGATTCTGCGTTGACTCTTGCCGGTGGATATTGAGCACATTACACCACTGAGCACTGTGCTGGGGCGCAAAGATTCCCTGAAACGAGCGACAGCGACTTTAAATGTCACTGAGCAACGATCGCAATCAAATTGGGTGAGATCACACGTCCAACCAGACAACCAAAACCAGTTTCTTAATAATCTCTTGCTTTTACCTAACAAGATAATGAACACAACACCTGAGCAGGTAGACCCGACCGAAAGTAACTTCGATTGTTCTATGCACACAGCAAAAGAAACCGTTCAGACTTGCTTCTAGCGTATCTTGGACCGTTTTTCTACAGTCTCCGTCGATTGTTGGTAAACAAAATTAGATCGCGCGTTCCACTTCACTCGGAAGGTTCGCTGTTGGTTTCAAGACGCCGAAATGGCTTTAGTCAAGTACGTTTCAGTGTGCGCTGCTGTTACTCACACACGCAACTCTCGTATACACACAGGGGGAATTGCGTGCACTCACACACTCACTAGGCGCTGCGATTCAACACTATTTCTCGTCTCTCAATATGCAAACGAAAACCAGAAAAAAGAACCAAAACTACTGCTTTTCCGAATGGCTATAAATGTTCAGATAACACCAAATATTCACTCATATTTGCAGATTTTATTTTTCCACCGCGCGCCGTTTAGAAAACAGGATGAGCACAAGAATGAGGGCGCTTGCAACAAGCGACGACAAAAGTTCAGATTGGTGGTGGCTGGCTGACTGGGTTTGCAGCTGCGGCGGGCAATCGACGATGACAAAAGTTGCTACTCCTTCGGGTAGCGCTGCTGCGGACTGGGGGTGACGACAACCTCTTGAAAGGTCGCACACTCAAGAGCTCTTCTTGGCCGTTCTTTGAAAGCGCGCGTATTTTTGTCAATTTACGGACACGTTACGATCACAAACTGCGCAAACGAACTTTTGGTGAGAAGCAAATCGGCTGAATTTATTTTTAATCACAGAATTTTACGGGGACTACACTCGATTTAAAGCGACGACACACAAAGAGAGTTTTCAACATACTATACTCATGAGATAAGCAATCGAGGGATTTTCTTGTCGGACAATTCTGGTACAGTCACGACGAAAAGTTGTGTTGGGGGATTTTTCACCTGATTGTGAAATTTGTGGAGGGAAATTTAATTTGAAAAATTAAGCAAATGGCTTGTACGTAGCCAACGGATTTCTGTCCAAACCTTTAGTGCAAAGCGAGCGTCCTTGGGAACTTTCCTGTTTCGCAAAAATTAGGAGAATTCTCTCTATTCGATTAGAGAGAATTTTCACAAAACTCAAGAAATGTCCGCTTTAGGACCTACAAATCCCCCCGCGTGGGTTCTAAGTCCTTACCACCTAAAGCGAAAATGAACTGCCAAAAGTAGAAATGCAGCAATTAACGAATTTTAAGAATTCTCTCTAAATGCAATAGAGAGAGATTTCCCCTAATATTCGCGAAACAGGAATATTCCTTCAGATCGCGTGAAATGAAAAAAAATGACAGCAGCACTTTTTATTGGCGAAATGGTTCGTGGAAAAAAGTGTGTGGAACATGCCATTTTTTCACTTTTCACATGATCTGTGTACCGGTGAAATGAAACATGTAAAATTACGTTTGTATTACGTTTATATTACGTTTACACTATCTCCAGATTACTTCATCTGCCGCGTAATCTGGGTGTGGTGAGTTCAAAATTGTATGTATTTGACAGTCGCAGATTATCTCAGCTGGCGCAGATGAAGTAATCTGGGGATAGTGTAAACGTAATTTTACACTATCCCCAGATTACTTCATCTGCAGCGTAATCTGGGTGTGGTGAGTTCAAAATTGTATGTATTTGACAGTCGCAGATTATCTCAGCTGGCGCAGATGAAGTAATCTGGGGATGGTGTAAACGTAATATTACACTATCCCCAGATTACTTCATCTGCTGCGTAATCTGGGTGTGGTGAGTTCAAAATTGTATGTATTTGACAGTCGCAGATTATCTCAGCTGGCGCAGATGAAGTAATCTGGGGATAGTGTAAACGTAATATTATATTACGTTTACACTATCCCCAGATTACTTCATCTGCAGCGTAATCTGGGTGTGGTGAGTTCAAAATTGTATGTATTTGACAGTCGCAGATTATCTCAGCTGGCGCAGATGAAGTAATCTGCGGCTAGTGTAAACGTAATATTAAACATTAAATCGACTAATTTGTTTACTTATCTATCGCCCACCTATAAACAACACCGGGAAAACACAACACAACACAAGCTGAGCTGTTAGTGTAGATTTTTCTCGTACATTTGGTACGAGAAAAAATTTCATCCTCGTGAAATCTACAAACTTGACTTTTTACTTCAATGTAGTACACAGATCGCGTGAAATGAAATTTAGCTTCCACACAATTTCACGTCTGTTTTCATCGGTGAAAAATTTTGCGATTTTGTATGGGATTTCACGGCACTTTTCATTCCATGCGATCTGAGTACCGGCCTTTACTCGTTGGCCTGCCTTAATGGTACATTCACTACGTTTATACCGCGGGACTATCTTCGAGGTTTAACTAAATCGATTTAACTCACCACGATGTAAACGTATCGGTTTTGGTACTAACTTTTAGCTCCACTTGCTATGCAGAACTGGCCTAACAAATTAGGACTAGGTGGTGTTGCTGTCTTCGCTAATGGTGTTGCTGGTGATAATTCCATTTTATATGCTATGGAAATACCTCATCCCTTTCTGAAATTCTGCATTCGCTTTATCCTTTACATTTTCCAAATCAACAACTGACATTTTTCATAATTAGTACCTCTGCGTATGGTTTGTATAAATATTGTACATCACGAACAAGTGCTTACTGAACAAAAACAAAAAACTGAATTTTAAATAAAACATTTATCTATCTATCTATTTATCTCTGGTCTTCGCATCTAGAGTTCCGTTACAGATCTCTTTGAAACTCGAACTGGACTGAAGCAAGGCGATGGACTGACTCCGACGCTTTTCAACCTGGCACTTAAACACGCCATCCGGGTAATGAATGCGGACCACAGCGGCATGCTCTTCAAGTCGACGCAGTTGATAGCGAACGCTGACGACATCAACATCGTGTCTCGAAACCTGCTCAATGCAGAAGAACTTCTAAATAATCTTGACACGGCTGCAAAGAAGTTGGACTACGCATTAACCAGGACAAACCAAAGTAATGCTGCAATCAAGAACAAGGACGCCACAACAACCGGGCATCAACATTGGGGACTTCAGCATTGAATTCGTAGACATCATTTACCTGGGTGGTAACCTGTCGAATGACGCCAATGAATCTGAAGAAATCAAGCGACATATGCAGCTAGCAAATAAGACTTTCTTCTCGGTCCTCGCAATAATGAAATCGAAGCATGTGCCTAGAAATACTAAGCTCCGCATATACAAAACCATCGTACGACTAGTGCTATGCTATGGTTGCGAAACCTGGACCCTTACTCAAGCCTCCGGAAACATGATAAACACATTTGAATGAAAAGTCCTTCGGCGAATTTTCGGAATAGTTTGCGACCGAAATAGATGGTGCATCCGGTACAACCATGAGCTGTACGATGAACTGTTGTTTAATCTGGCCCAGATTAAATGATCTGCGCGCAGATGAAATAATCTGGGCATAGTGTAAACGTAAAATAAACAGAAACGGACTTTTTGTCTCTTTATTTTTGTTAATTTAAGAGTTTGACACGAGCGAAAAGTGACAAAAAATCCGAATGAATAGGGATTTTTGCACTCCGACCCCGGAAACTAAAAGATTGCCCGCAACCCGTTGAAAGAAAACACTCGAACGTGAGCCAATATGCAGACAGCCTTATGACATGTCGCCCTTATTTTTCGGTATTTTCCTATTTCACTGGGCCACGCATCGTGGTTCGCGACTTGGCTAATAGCAGCTTTACCGCTGTAGCATATACTGAGGGTTGCAACTCCTTAAGCCACGGAGCTGGCGTAGCAAACGGAGCCCATGCAAGGGGAGTGCGAAATTATCTCAATTTAAAACCCACTATTAGTAAAAGACGCGAGACACTATGCGTCGCACAATGCACTAGGAATGTTCCGATTTTTCTTTTTTTTAAGCAATTTAGAAGTTCCGCGACAAAGTTCATGCTCACACTGCGGGCAAATCACTCGATTTGAGTGTAGTGAGCTTAAAATTGGATGTATTTGACAGTGTCAGATCAAGTGAAGTGGCTCAGATCAAGTTATATGGTACCAGTGTATACATAATATAATAAGAACAGAATAAAAAAATTTAGATCGCCTCAACCAACAATTTCATTTGAAATCTGGACACACCATCATCGTCATCATCGTTTTTAAGCAATTTTTATATTATTTATCTATTTTTATTTCTTTCAGAAAATTATAATATTTACTACCATATTTTCTTTTTTTTTTAAATTATGGAAAAGAAATATTTGAGAACAACTCTATATTTAAACTACCAATGTTCATCATCAAAAAAGTATCTTCGGGGAAAAAATCGGAGAGTATTCGGAAATCAATTTTGCAAACGCAAAATTTTAAGCTTTTTCTTTTGAATATTTGTGTAAACATTTTCATCCATTCCCTTCAATTTTTGTTTACATTTACATGGGCTTTGCTGATAGACACATTGGAATAATAACGAAGGTGCGAAAGATTTTGCATTATAAATGCTTTTGTTGAAATCGATTGATACTCCAATCGATTTCGAATGCTACATTTTGGTTCAAAAGATGTTAAATATATTTTAGTATGTACGAGTATACTCGTATTTTTTTTAGATAAGTACATGTGTGTAGAGAAAATTTCTGTAAATTGTAATTACGAGTATGTAAATTATAATGGAATTTGAATGTTATCCATATGTATAAAAATGATTGGACGCTTCTTTGAGGCTTATAGACTCTGGAACTGTTTCACATATTGCGCTCCAACTGGTGGGCTATGTTATAGCCATCATACACTATGCGATCCCTCGCCTGATCGATGGGCTACAAAATATCTGCCGATCTCCACTGCAAACACACACTGTACGATTTTCGTGCGATGCGATAACGAATGAAATTACAAAAAATAGATTATGATTCACTTTCACCTAGATTAATTTTTCTTAACTATTTGGATTTGTGTGGTATTTTCATATACTACATATTTTATATTTCAATTGTAGAGCCATTTAAATCATTAGAATCCTTCAAATTTAATCATTTAGTCCGGCCGCATCTTGGACGTAGGCAGGGCAGCTCGCGCAGCGCGTACTTAGCATTGTTGTAGTAAAACCAGATTTTGACAATTGTTACAACAACAATGTAATGTGCGCGCTGCGCGAGCTGCCTTGCTTACGTCCAAGATGCGGTCGGCCTTATTAATTTCGTTATTTGGCTGCCACCATTCGTTTCGGATACAAAAGAAGTGTTAAAACACATTAAACTTTGCAACGAGGGTATATTCCTATTTCATCGGGCGACGCATCGTGGTTCGCGCCTTGACTAATAGTAGGCTTATGACTGTGGGATATAGAGCGACCGCGGTATACTGAGGGTTGCAACCCCTTAAGCCGCTAAGGTAGCGAGGAAAGTGGAGCCCACGCAAGGGGAGTGAGAATTCTACTCAAATTAAACCCCACTATTGGTCTTGCGTCTTTGACCACTATGCTTCGCCTGGTCAAGTAGGAATGTTCCGCAACGAGGACATCCCAACTCAGGATTGTAGGATCGTGAAGTTGGAAGAACCCCTTAATGAATGTAGATGCGCAGTTTTTGTATTAAAGAAGGAGTCATTAGCGCTTCTCGCTAAGTCCGAGGGTGTCACTAGACTCGGATTTGCTAAAATGCAGCTGCGCATCTACAAGAGTGATGTTAAGAGGATAATTAAGCCGGCATCTTCCCCCATGGAGGAGGATGCGGTTCCGACGACGGACGATCCTTTATTCGTAGTCTCTGGGCTCGTCAACGGGGACACGGGTGAGGAATGTGTGTCCCTAGGCTCTGATATGGCGGCTTTAGGCGACACGCAGCTATCATCCATTGGCTCTGATTTACCTGCCTTAGACGACACGTCGCGGCCATATCTTGAGTATGACTCTTCCGACTCCGACTAATTATACTGTTCTGTCAAAGGCCAAGGGAGGCCCCGGTCATGCATTCTTGTTAGGAATACTGTCAATGCTTTTCAATTGTCAAATTACAGTGACAAGGACACTGTATTAGTTTGCCTTGAGCTCAAGGGTAAGGTGTATTGAATCGTATCGGCATACATACTACTTTGCCTTCACCCCTAGTGGGGCATAGTGCTTCGATTACTCCTGGCGCCATCGTACTCTATTCTGGGCAATGGGGCGCAACTCCTCAAAAGACTTACCCAGTGCCTCACACTCCTTTGCCACAGATCGACGCCATGTAATTTAAGAAGCTCCTCTTGGTCGGCCTTCGTTGGAAATGGGGTTCCGTTTCATGGCATGCAAAGCAAGCGCATTTATCATTCTTCCGCAATGTGTGACCTATCCACTGCCATCTTCGCCTGCGTATTAATTCGTCGATTGGCATCTGCCCCGTACACCAACTTAGCTCTACATTTGATACTGTTTGGGGCCAGAAGATTTTTACAATCCGACGAAGACATGAGTTCACGAAAACTTGCAGCTTTCTGGTAACTCTTACGGAAAGTTTCCATGTATTGTTCCTATACAATAGCACAGACAGTAGCACGGAGCGAAACAGGCCCAGGCGCTCACCATGTCCAGAGCCCTTTCCATGATTTGACTTATCACGAAGAGGCACATTCCTGACACCACTATTGCCACATTATCCGTGCACGCAGCTACTTTAATCCCTTCCCTGTCAAGCCTTGTTAGGATTTTCTTGATGATGCCGTCTGAATAAAGTGTCCCTGCATACAAATCTGGTTAGATGGCTGTATCCCAAGTCCGCATGAATTATTCTACAATAGATCTTAGCAGAGTCACTATCCAGCTGGCGATCCCTGCCTCTTCTCCTAAATCTGATAGGGCGTCGTCAATAGATTCGATGCTGACGTTGTTAAAAGCAAGCTCTATATCGAGGAAAGCTGATAATGTATATTGCATATACTGAAGGCTCTGCTCAATGCCACCTCGTGGAGAGCCGTTTCTGTGAATCTACCTCTGATGTAGGCGTGCTGTGACTTCGAGAGCGGTGAGGTTTCCAGCAATTGTCAAATATGGAAATCTAGGATACGCTCTAGCGTTTTAAGTATATGCCACGACTGGGGGACGTGGTTGAGACGGAGACAGCTTCTAAAGACCACCAGCAGCCTGGGAACTACTAAATCTTGTAATTGTTTCAGCATAATGGGCAGGGTGATTTGAAGGGGGAGAAGCTGTTGATTGCCCAGGATATTCTTTCCTCTATGATGACGGGTTCACTCTGCGCGCATTCCACATCACGCGGCTCTGGGCTTTTCGGTACAGGTTTCTTTGCAACCTAGAAAGTGTGTGGTTAGAAGGAGCTCAAGGGACTCAGAACTGAATTCCGTCCGTTCTTTTCACTAAGGACTGATTTTAGTTCTTCTTGGACAGGATTTTGTTGATCCTTGCTATGTCCTTGATATTATCCAAAGATTGGCCCACGCCTCTCTAATAGCTTTTTTGAATATTTTTAGGCAGTTCTTATACGGCTGCCAGAAGCTATGCTTGTTGCAAATAGTTTCCTGAACATTGAGAGGTTCTCGTTCCACCATGGGAGAAGAGTTTTCTTACTTCTTTTCGCCGAACATGACACTCGGAAAGCTACTTCCATAGCTTTTTCAGAAGAATCAACCTCCTTGTTGAACTCCTCCATGGAGTCTATTGTGGGATTAGGTATATCAAAGAGTTTCGCTCTAAAGATCTGTCTGAACCTCTTCCAGCCGATCCTCTTGGGGCTTCTGTAAGGCTTTGGAGTCTCCCTAGAAATATTTTAATTGAAATTCGTTGTAGATATCATACCATCTACGACCCAATCCATCCCTGGTCAAAGCATACGAAAGATGCTCGTTAAACTTTGTCGAAAATTCTACTTAGCAAAATATTTTCCATTGGTATAGCAAAGCTTTCAGAGATGATGATGACAATTGAAAGGAAGAACCATACACTTAGCTTATGTTTATCCGAATGTTTCTTTCTGGATGGCTCTTACACGTCGTCACTTTCCTCCTTGTTTCTTCATTATACGAGTATTATTACTTTCTGAGAGAACAGAGACAAATATGTATGTGGTATCTATAGGTTCGATCTTGCGCAGATCTTCCTCTATCGAGATCTTGGTCGTGGCAAACAAATTTTAGCGAATATGTAGCATGTGGGCATCTACATATCTTATAGTCGGTGTAGTCAGAGCTTCAGTTCTGGATCTCAACCCATCCCCATAGGCCCATCGATCAGTGATACTTCTTTCCGGGCGTGAAATCTTCAGTTCTTTATTGTCCATGTGACCACAAGTCACCCACATTAGGGTTCTGATCGCAGTGTATCTGTCCATATAGGTATTATAAATTATAGCGCTGCAGGTCTGCGATGGATTAAGTGACTCGTGAAATCTCTTCGTGATGCGGAAATGACGAGGAATAGTTAACGTCTATTGGCCATCGTCCCCTCACGTACCCTTGTGTTGCGTATTCGCGCGGCTATAAAGGTGCTAATCAGATCTCAAATATGTATGAAAAAGTGCTATAGTAGTGCAATTTTGCAAGAGTTCAGCTACACAGTGTACGGATGGATTACGTTGCCGGTCAAGCTGCGGTGCATAAGTGAAAAGTGATACTCCTCCTGGTCTCGGGCCGAAGTTACTCAACGACCCCAAAAGGTTAGAATGAAAAGCGAAAGCGATCTCTCGACATGTGAAGTTTGTTCGAGTGATGTGTGATGTGGAGGAGATGAGATATGTACTCGTATCTCGTACGACGTACATACGATCAGATTGCCTCTTGAACGACTTAAGTATGTGTTCTACTTAATGGGCTTATGACCATGTTAACATGTTCCAATATCTCATACAAATGGCTAATTGATGACTTTCGGGGGCAAGTCACACAATAGTCATTAGAAGACCCCCGCAGAGATAATTTGGACGGTTTAAGCATATCACAGATTAGTCACACTTTAATAATTCTTAATCAAGCATTTCGTCACTAGATCAATTTTTTTTTATTTATGATCGACGACGGATTCGTTTGTGTCTTTGCTTTGAGAAAGGACAGTTTTCGAACGTGTTTGCATGTGCGGTTGTGTCTCGACTCTCGAGCTCCTCTAGCTACCACATAGCTCATCGGTTATTTTTATACGAGTAGTGAAAATCACTTTGACTAGTCAACATTGTCTGAGCATTCTAATGCACTCACTCGCGCATTTGCGATGAATTCATTAGAACACAAACAAATTTATTGGACAGCTCTCTGAATCAGCGTTGAATAATACATCATGCTTTTCCAAGCACAATAGAAGCCAATTTGAAAAGAATTGACTTAGTGAATGAAGGAAAACTGCGGCCAGTATTTAACTTTATTGGAAGTCAAGTATTTAGTGATACTTCTATATATCGTCCAAAAGTGCGAAACCGCCGACACGATATCGGTAAATGGGAAAACGCTCATATGAAATTTAACTGACAAACTGTCAGGTGTATATCTGGCCATATCAAGGGTTTGGGCCGCAAGCAGTGTCGTAGAGAGTGTGTGTGTACTCGCATGCAGTACTCGTAGTACTAGTATGTAGCAGAGGCCGGTTATGTGCATTTTTTGTATGGATGGTATCAAAATGTCCAACTTTAAATGAATATACTTCTCCTTCCTTGCTCTGTCATACCACTCTGCGGCTTCGCGTTACTCTGCCTGTGGTGTTGGCACTTCGCCCATTCTGGCGGTATAATCTCAGCTTCCTTCTGCAGGCAGCTCGGTCTTGAATCGTATCATCGCCAAGATTATCGCGTTGTTGCGGTAGGACGCATCTAGGAGTGCATATACTATATTCTAAACCCGTCACCCCACGGATGTGCCACCATTCATCTCATAATTTATAATAAAATAAAATAAAAAAAAAATTATAATAAAAGAAACTTAAAATATTACTTCGGAATAATCCACGCCTACAGTCCTTTTGTTTGGAAAAGAAAGATGTTGGGCATGATTTCTTTGTTAGGATGTGCACGCTGACAACTGCATTCTCTGAAACTAGTCTATGCCAATGAAACGTAAACTGGGCTACATAGAACAGTTGACGCGCTATGCCCCACAAGGGATTAGGTCAACTGAGTATGATTTCTTTGTTGCTTCGCTTGAAAAAATGAAGTCAATGCAAAATCAGTGGTAAAAGTTTGAAGAGGATATAATTGATTAATAAGAGAATAAGGGAGGTAATTCTGCCAACATCAAATCTTGTTCTCGTGAATGTGGACTCAACCTTCTTTTCAGTTAACTGGTTTTCCGCCTTTTCATGTAACTCCCTTTAGTGTCTCTTGCCAGTTTAACCCGGGAATCACCTTACACCTAGCCGCTGTACCTACTTATTAGTGTAACGCGCTAGTTCACTTTTAATCAAAAACCCTTAACCCTTAGCACTGTAAAAACCACTGCGAAAGTATTCTAAGCGAAACAAGAGAGACTTTATACACATAAAGTCTCTCTTGTTTCGCTTGATTCACCACTATGAAAAGGATATGTCTCAACTGAGGCAAAGAAAAGGGAATATAGCGGGTTCGGTAATTGAGATTTGATTGTCCAAGCCTTTTATTCAGAAGACCTGCCTTCCAATGACTTTTTTTTGGTTTAAAAGACGAGTCTTGGAAGGGGGGGAAATAATTATCATCAGAAAATCAAAGCTACAATCGTAAACTACCATAAATAAATGAAAGATATTTCCTAAAAAAAAACTTATTTTATTTTCAAACCAAAACACCAGTCCCCGACTTCATCCTTTTCACAGACATTAATCTTTAGAGTAATCTAAAATTGTCCAGCCTGTCGCCTGTTTTGAAGTTGAATGATTCCTTCTCCGGTGTGTCATTAAACTCGCACAGACAAAAATATCATCTGTCTGTCGGACGATGTGTCTGTTGGGTTTATCTAAACAACAGCCCATCCCCTGCTCCTAGCCATGTACCATCATTTTCTCCAAAAGCGAAATCTGATGAAGAAAAATTCTTCTCCGAAAAATAAATTTACTTCAACAAGAGCTCATGTTGTTCCAAAAGCTCGACAAAAAAAAAGATCAGAAGAAAATGAGCAGAAAATCTCAACGTAAGTGTGAACGCGTTCGTTTATTTTTAGTGCAAATGAAAAGCGCCAGGTTAATAATGGTCGCAGTCCTGAAAGTGCCTCATCTGGATCAGATGGATCTGACTTTTTCGATTTCTCCTCCGGTAAAACATGTACCGTCAACTTTAAATTTTTTGATTTTTTCTCTGGTCGAAGCCAAAATTTCCCCAGTCGATGTGTGGAAATTTTAGCTTTGACCAGGGAAAATTTGGCTTTAAACCGTCCGTGGCTGTCCAGCATGAGAGGAATATTTTTTAGATTCAAAAATTGACAGTTGACGGCACATATTTTACCGGAGGGAAAGAAAGCATATGGAGGCGAATTCGAAAAATTCTGATCCATCTGATCCAGATCAGACGCTTTCAGGACCGCGCCAATGATGTCGATCGGCGAGATTGAGGCCACGGTTTTATAACAAATTTTAGTGGTGGCGGCACGTTTCATACTTCACCCATTTTATTTTTGGATAAGCATGCAATTGGCATTCTTTTGAAATATACAAAGACCAGGTTGCTTCCAACTTCCAACCTGCTTAAATTCACATAGTCGATGGAAAATCTGAATTTAGCGGTTCTACGAACAGCCCGGAAATGCTGAAAAATTACTATAAAGAACGTGAACGATTTCGCGGATCAAATATACTTTATGTGATGTTCTTTGTAATGTAAACAAACATAATAATAATGCTTTCCCCATATTTTATATTTTGCTTCCATCTGAAAATGGGCCAAATTGGATGAAAATGTTGATGATGACGCACTGTAGTTTTCGAACATGAAGTCATCTTGCTATTAGGGAATCGTATGGCAATAGCTGTCGTCAATCAGGGGTTGCAATGATAGATATAAGCGAGATCAGGCTCTAGTCAGAGCTGCGCCACCAATTCGAATCTGCAACATCGGCTCATATACCTGAGACGGTCTTGCCCGGCTGCAGAGGACGTCGGCCATTTTTACCTATCCTAGGTTATCTAGGACCTAGGCTAGGTCCGCCACAAACTAGAGACCTCTCCGTATCGAAACAGAAATTCAGACACTGGTAAATTTTTAGCAAGGGCCATCAGTGGCGGATCTAGAAACCGAATTCGGAGGGGGCCCGGTTTTGTTTGTTACGAAGAGCTAAGGGTATGTCCACATTTATTAAATTTGGTCTTGCGTTTATTGAAAGCGCAGACACATTTCTCATTGGAGTGAAGCATGCAATAATGAACGTGCAAAACCATGAAGGCACATATGGACTGCATTAGTGTCACCATACACTGTCGAACTCGAACTCAAGCACGAACCTACTACAAGTGGACCGGTTTTCTTCACACCTATGTGAAGTGTATGTGTGTGTCAGAGGACATTTATACCAGGTTCGTGCTCGAGTTCGAGTTCGACAGTGTATGGTGACACTTAGGGTTCGTTCTATTACCACCAGGGACTCAACATCCAACAATACTAATCATTGAACTACATAGAACTTCGTATAAAACGATGGAGTTTCCCAGCATCATCATAAGCTTAGTGAACCACTTTAAAAATCCTCTTCTATAGTCCTCCTCGTGGGCGCCTCCTGTGGTGTGGGGCGTAGGAATAATACCACGGCCTCTCCCTTTGACCGCCTGTCGAAGAAACCGACAAACAAAGGTCAGGATGTGTATGCCAGCAACTTGCACTATCTGAAATCTTCTATATGCTAACGAAACGTCAAATATGCCTCGGAAAAGGACTGACTCAACGGTTACGACTTTTGGCTATTGTACAATTGCAAAGATTGGATTCTGGAATGGATCAGAAGGTCCCCAGAATGCACGATTTCTTCAATTAGGGAGTGAATTTTTGCGGTATAAAAAACATCTTAATAGTTAACGACATAAAGTTGTGAAACAGCGGAGACTTTATGCCTCCAACGAGTAGCACTGTAATGTTGTACTCTGGTAGACCTACACAGTTAAAAATCTCGGTATTTTTTTTAAACCTGGTCTTGGACTACCACCATTTTTAATAATTTTAATTCTATAATCTAAACCCTTCCAAAGTTTACTTCTATTTTAAACCAAATTCGTAATAAATTCTAATAAAATTCAAAGTTTACTTCCATTTTAAAACAATTTGTAATAAATTCTAATACAATTCAAACCTTTTTGTGTTCTTTTTGTTCTCGCATTTTTTTCTAATCTAATTTTAATTAAAAGGTAAACCCCACAAAGTATATTTTTTGAGTCTCAAGTCTCACTATAACTACTCGCAGTCAGCTCAAAATATTATGCTGCGTGGCCGAGTGGTCTAGGTTGCAACTCTACAACACGGAGTTCACAGGTTCGATGCTGCGTCATGGCGAAAAAAGTTAAAGATTAGCTGGCTAGCCTGCGATGGGCTTAATAAAGGATTTGGAAGTTTAGAAAATTGAAAAAAAAAAAAAAATAATGGAGAAAAAACTTAGAGGAGTTAAAAAAACGCAGTAAAATTAATATTTTTTCATAGATTATAAAATCTGTAGATTAAATTTTAAACCAACAATTTGATTAAAAAAATAATGCCAGAAAAGTTTAATATTTAAACCAGTGAAGTTTACGGAAGCAATTGTAATACTTTCATTTTATTAAAATCTAATACAATTTTGGTGTCGTCATATATGTAACCCGAATTAGCATTGATAATAGACCAGGATTTTTAACTGTGTACCGGTATAGTGATCGTGAGTCAGGTGTGCGGCTTCTCTTAACCAGAGCCGCACGAAACTGTCTCTTCTCCGGGAATCCGGTCTCCGACAGAATCATGATCGCCAGGTTCCAGACCAAAATGAGGAACATCACAATAATACAATATTATGCTCCAACTAAACCTGGCAATGTCTTGTCTTCTACGAACAGCTAAACGCAGTTCAGGGCGGAACACCTAAAAGTGACATTATAGATGTTACGGAGGATCTCAATGCAAAAGTTGGCGCTGATACCTATGGGCTCAGACATGTGATGGGGAGACACGGTTTTGGGGACCGTAACGACAACGATGAAAGATTTGTAGAATTCTGCAACTTTCACAGTCTCTTCATCGGTGGTACTGTGTTTGAGCATAACCAAAAAACTACAAAATCAGTTGATCATCTGTTGGTCGGAGCAGAACACAATCCCAGATCGACCACATTGCCATTAGAAAAAGATTCAAGGGTTGCATCCTGGACGTGCGAAATAAGAATATTGGAAGGGGAAGAGACCATTATCTTATGATCGCTAGTCTTCGATTGCGTATTGCAGTTGTGCGCCGTCCTAGCGACGAAAGATCCAGGCGGCGCAAATTCAACACCGCTCCACTAAAAAATCCAACTATCTTACAACAATATAACGACTATCTTCTGCAAAAAGCAGCTGAGATAATTGGTCACCCAGATGGTGACATAAATGAAAACTGGGGTGCCTTAAAAAATGCGTTTATTGATAGCGCAGATACCACCCTTGACACAAACCCGGATTGCCGGAATAAGTCCTAGATGTTTTCATGGCAGCGGATTATTGAAATAAAAGAGCTGAAGATTTGTTTGATGGCAACACCAGACGACAATCGAAGCAGCATCGAACTCCTTTACCGTCAAAAGCTCGAGAAGTTCAGCGTAGTGTGCGACGCGATAAAAGAGTTCATGCGAATTCTCTTCCAGCCTCAGCAGAATAAGCCGCAAGAAATAACAACTTAAACGCTATATACAGTGTCATCAAGGAGTGTACAGGTGGTCGTAACGCTTGCCAACATTCGGTGAAGGATAGTGATGGAAAACTACTTATCTTGGAGAATGATCAAATGAGGCGGTGGATGGAACACTTCGCCACGGTCTTGAACCGTGTAACCTCTGATGAAGTTCCCTCTAATACAGATAATTTACCTAACCGTCAAAATGAGGAGAAAATAGTCGCTGCAATTATTGCACTGAAACGAGAAAAGACCGCCGGACTAGATGGTATCCCTGCCGAAATTTATCAAGCAGCGCCAAGCGTAACTGCCGATTTGCTGCACCCACTAATTTATAACGCGTGGAATACAGAGACCTTTTCCACTGAGTGGAATGAAAGTTTGATCATCAAACTTCCGGTTCGATGCATGCTCGCGCCCAAAATGGTTGCCGTATCTGGCGACTGTAAGAAAAACCCAAGAGGAACGCATAGCGCAAAGAAATCCTCCATTGGCGGGTATCTTTTGTATTCGCTGTAATTTGTATAAATCATTTTTAAGTATGATACATATTTCCTCGAATATTCGTAAAACAAGCTCTATATACCAACCATTTTGGAGGGGCGCAGGCCTCCATGACCCCTGCATCCGCCACTAGACGCCATCCAAGTTGAAGGGTTTTTAACATATTTTTCTCCATAATATCATCTAAACTGATGAAGAATCTGTAGGAATAGCTCACGATGCTCTGAAGTGCTGACGAAAATCTGTAGGAATAACTGACGATTATCTTTAAATTTTTCCTGCAGGAATATCGTCGGTTTTTCCTACAAATAGGTACTTGTCAATGCTACTGAACTTTAAAATACAAATAAATAACAACAATTTAAAATTGGACTTTTTACAGTTCCGGCAATAAGCGATTTTTTTTCAACAGTTCAGATAGAGCAGAACAATTCCACTAGACAGACTAGACTAGACAAGACTAATAAAATTGTTCTATACAGAGCGGGTTGTTAGTGTTATGCGTGCGATTGTCAAAAGTGTTCAATCTCTCAACACCAATCCACAAATAACGTGTGATCCCCGATTGAAAAGGATATAAACATTTTTTTTAATAACGTCATTATAAGGCATTGTCCACACCCCTCACAAGCTGAAAAAACTTTAATGTCATAAAACGTCACATTTCGTCTTTCATCCTTTCAGTTTCGTTCATTCATCTGAACCGCACATTTTTGAGTGTGTAAAATACGGAAAAAGCCGATAAATTTTGTTCTTTCGGTCATCAAAATAGACTGAAGAAAATTTAAGTCGTCATATCTTTTCACGCTATTCTGTGGAGCTGCATCATCTCTCGGCTGCAGACACGTACTCACACATTGGTGGATATCCAAAAATGTATAGTATCTGCGCGTATCTTTGAATTCGAATTGATTCCGATTTTACACTTGACTTTGAAAACGGAAATTGTCAAAAACGAATGACACAATTTAACCATAGTCTTACTCGCTTACTAAAGGGACGCATTAGAATTTAAATATAAACGATGATGAGTGGTTCAATGGCGTCTTAGTTTGAGCAATGAAATGGGGTGACAGACATAGATGTGAATCTGATAAACTACGGGTTCTGAATGCTAAAGGTGGCTGCGAATTGGAACACCTAATTACCTCAGCTAAGGGCTAATATCGATCTTGCATTAATCTACAACAAAACCCTAAAAATCGAAACCGTCTACAGTGCCGGCCTTAACTGTTTTCGCGCCCTGTTCAACTAATAGGAAATGACTTATAACATAGAGACATACACAGGCTGTTCTTCTCTTCCTTTCATACCACTCTGCGGCTTCGCGTTGCTCTGCCTGTGGTTTTGGCACTTCGGCCATTTTGGCGGTATAATCTCAGCTTCCTTTCGCATGCAGCTCGGTTTTGGATCGTATCATCGCCGAGATTAATGCGTTGTTGTTGCTTCTTGATCTGATCGATCCATCTGTGTTTCCGTCTGCCTCGGAGTATGGGTCCAGCAATTGTAACATTCATCCATTCATCACACAGTCTGTTCTGCAGCTCTTAAAGTCGACCCTTGGTTCATAATCTTCTTCATTTATGGAAAGGCATTCCCAAAATATGCTCGGTGGTCGCGTTCGTTCGGTCACCGCTCGGCGCGAACAGAAACTGTCTGTGGG
Organism: Chloromyia formosa; assembly: GCA_964017055.1. Lineage (NCBI taxonomy): Eukaryota > Metazoa > Arthropoda > Insecta > Diptera > Stratiomyidae > Chloromyia > Chloromyia formosa. Next base: position 21,358,229 of record OZ024816.1, on the reverse strand, counting down.
TACTAGATTAGGTGAAGAGCGGTTGGCCCAAAGAGCTACCAAGCACTGCGACCTGAAGGGGTATTGTGCTACACCCTAATGTCTTATAAGACTACGGATTAACTGTCGAGACCAATAATTCCAACAAGTATGCTCAGCTGCTCGAGCTTTAGTGAGCCGATCGTTTCAGCTTCAGTGAATGCGTCATCGAAGCATTCGAACGGCGAAGTGCGTCACATTCACAGAGAATCCTCACCCTCGTAGCGACAGCTTGAATCAGCGACCTTGTTTTTTGTATCTATTTAATGAAACCAAAATGGGATACAAAAACGGAGCGCAGTCCCGTTATTCGCATCTTTGCTAGAATGACACTCCCTTAGTTTGTCAAAGACTCGGCGGTTTTCGTTTCACCAATTGTGTTAACTCTTGTGTATTTAAACGAGCAATTAGGAACGAAATGTATGCTGAAATATGTCCCTATACTGTCCGGCCGTTTGCTTTACCGCTCATTTCTTGCATAATTATCTGTTGTAAAGGACAACAATCAACCCAATTTTTTGATACGACGATTCGTATAGAAGGGGATTCACATAGAAGGGGCACGCAGTTCATTAATTTTTGTGAAGCGGGATGCAAATAGTCAGCCACACACATGTTTACCCATTTTTGGCAGATATCTAAACGGGAAATTGCATTGGATAGATAAGGACAGCATCACTTCATAGTCAGCTGCTCAAATGACAGCTTCCCATGTTTTTGAATGTATTGGTTGTTTTTCCCCATAATTACAATGGTGTGTGTGCTATCCCCCTATCGCGATCTCTTTCCGATTTACGAGATCATATGAATAGACATATTTCTGTCTATTTTTCGCAATCCTCTCGCAAGGCGATTGTGTATGGATAGTGGAATTTAACACATAGATAATTACGGGAATAGGAAACAACCTTTGGGCAACTTGTACTGAGTGCTCCTTCTATGTGATCCATGTTCATTGGCCCAAGTATTTGTTAAACTGACGGAGCGTCATTATAGCAAAGATTCAATCCGTTTGAAAAAAAAAACACGCGAACGTGAACAACGTGCGCTCAGCCCTAAGTAGAAGCACGCGGTACTGTTGCCTCACACGGTTACTTTATGATTTTTATTATGTTATGCATTGCCTCATAGACAGAATATTTCGCGCCCGAAATAAATAAATAAATAAGATGCGCGGAAAGAGGCCCTGATTTGAGAACAGGTAAGCCTACTTCCTTACTGCTTTCGCTTGTTAGTAAATAATTTCTTCGACTTTTTTCTCGGTGTGCTTCCAGGATTTTATACTACATACTCAGTTACCTTCCCCTTGTGGGGCATAGCGCGATGCCTGAACACACTACGCTACCGATCGCCCAAGTGGCCGAAGTATATATATTATAAAAAAAATACAATTTTTTTTTCGACGGGATGGTCTAATTTACGCTTGCCTAATTTTGATGTAAAGGGGTTTTTAGAAGTAATATGACTGCTATTAAACCAGCTATCAATCTGCCTACGTTTACGATTTTATATTTTTAGGATAAATTGTAGACCTGTAAGAATATTTATACACATTTGCACATACTATACTATACAAAACCCTATCAAATTCATGCTCTCTAAGATACCGTGGATTTTAAGTACCCAATGTTTGGATTGGCTTTCTAGTCGATTCTTGTTCCATTTTACTTTCTTTTATTTTGTTTATATAGATTGTTTTTGTTTTATATTTGCTATATATCTCTAAAGTTCTGCACTTTTGGCAAAGTGCCCAAGATGCATAAATGATGTGCACACAAAGAGAGGTGGATGTACGATGGCCGATTTAATAGAATATGACAAACACAACATTCACGCAACCAAGTATTATGTATGAGAGAGTATCTAATTTTGAATTTATCTAATGGAATTTCCTACTACTGTTTCGTCCGTTTAGAAGGCGACAGATCAGATAGATTTGTGTATGGTGGGCTTGTGATCATGTTCTGGTTTGCGATTTTAATGGATTTGACGATTTAAGTGTAATTTTGTTAAATTGGGGGTGGTTTAGGTTGGGAGTTTTTTAATCTAGACGATTGTAAAAAATCTGAATAATTTATTGAATTAACTTATGATTTATTTGCATAATAGTGCTCTGTCTTGATTTTTTTAATATTTTTTATAAATATTATTGTATATCATCATATCTAAGATTAAATTTCCATATTATGATTTTAATTCGGCTTGTTTGCACTTAAGTCATCGACTTGAAGGAAAAGTGTATTTTATTTAAAATGAAATTCACTTCCACTTTAGGCAGTACGAGCCTACAATTTTCGGGGAGAAGCTATTGTTATGATCCTCTTGGGGGTGGATCCAGAGTAGGTTTTAGATCTAGAGGGGTTTTTAATTTACGATGGATCTTTAGTAGATATTCGCTTTAGGCAGTACTTATATGCAGGGTTACTGGTAACTTGACGTGCTCCTTGCAACAGGTTATAATGTAGCCAAAATGCAACAAAATAAAACCATAAATGTTCTACCGATTGTTAATGGTTACTGAGATAGTTTAATTTTTAGTTTTTTTTTTTTTAATCACGGATTTAGCCATTTAAAATAACAATTTAAAAAACTACTAAGTTAATGGGTTGAAACTTATTTTTTTCTCTTAGTCAACACTATGGCAGATATTTCCCAATCATTGAAAATTTCAAAAATACTTCACATCTCGAAATTTTTTTTATTGTAAAAAGAATATATAATTTTTTTTACTTGATTTAAAATGTAGTATTACTCAAAAAATGTATATGACACAAAGCGTACAAATGATTAGAAAAATATATCCGTCTTGTCAGTTTTCCAAAAAGGTATAAATGTCAATACAAATCCTTCAAATATTTGAAGGAGCTTGCTGTAACTTGTTTGGGGAACCATTATTCGATTTGAGAAAAAATAAAACAAATGCATAAATCCAAATCCAAATTTCCAATGTCAGGTTTTTTTCATTCAGTATATTTCACCTTTTTGAATTTTTTGGACAACTGCATAATTATAATAATAGTAGTAATCATAAAGTAAATAACAAGAGTCGTTATAGCGATGTAACACGAAGTCAAAATCATTCGGTGTGAAATCGTGAAGCCGTCATTATAATTGCAGCTTAGCTTCACGATTTCACGCTGAGATCTTGCGTCATGGAATGTCGATTGCAAAATCTAATGGACGCGGCATGGCAGCGGTATTTTGTGAAGTGCTGACGTACACTGTTAAAATGTAATCATCTGTAGAACTAAATTTTTCTATGTTGGTACATTCGTTCGAATGCCAGAATGCCACAAATGGATGTATTGTATATGACTACGCTTTGCCATTTGCACTTCTTAAAAATCCTTTACTACGCTGTGCATTATGTATTGTCAAGTTCCCGATTGCCCATAGAACAAATGGAAAGGGAAATTGTCGCGCTCGGTGGCCGTGGTCGTTCGGTCTACGATACTACATCGAGAGCTTGGAGGTTCAAATCTTGGCGCGAACAAAAACTGCCTGTGGGTACTTATAGTGCTCCGAGCCTGTCAGTATAAAGACGGCACGGTGCATGCTAGCAACTGCACTTCCGAAAAGTAGATATGATACCGAAACGTCAGCAAGGCATAGAAATGCTAGAGATGTTGACGCGCCCATTCCCCTGGAGTGGTCAAGGCAATAAACAAGTGTCATAAATTTACGAATGTGTTTCAAAACAAATAACTTGGCCAGATCAAGGGTTTTGACCGCAAGTGTTGACCTTATGTTGCATTAGATCGTTGATTCATAAGTCCTATAGAGTTAGCTGTCGCTTTGCATCAAAAATACAATAAATTGACTCCAACAAGAAACGAAAAAAAAAATTTTAATCGATATTTGATGTTTTTATTTGGTATTTTTTGAACATAGACTTCAAAACGCGGTTCCTAGACTTGACGAGACTTTTTGGTGGTAATCAACTATCGCCTATTCAAATTCGATAGATAAGGATGCACATTTTGCAATTATTTCGATGTTAATTGATATCTTTTCCAACTCATATACATCCTATAAGCAGATAAGAGAAATACTAGTTCTCCAATTAAATTCTTATCTACTAAATCCATAGATAAAGATTTCTTTTGTAGATTTTTTGTCAAAAATCTTATTCGGGGGTATATAAAAGAAGCGGAATCCATTTTTGAATTCGGATATTCAGTTTGTGAATATATTGTAATATCAGCAAACCTTACACCATGAACTTCTTGGCCTTCCTTTTCTTCTGCGTTTTTGTTGTCTTGGCTGTCACCGTTCCAACAGAGGCCGGCATTCTTGATGACTTCAATCATGCTGTTGGAAAAGTTATTGTGAAGATCGTTAATACAATTACAAACGGATTCGGATCGCTGTAAGGTTAAGATGGGTGTAAATATATTCCGGCAAAATAAAAAGATTCTTTGAAGGGAATTTGTTTGGTTTGTTTTTTATTTCTAAGTGTCTACTCTTCACTCTTCCTTGTCGCATATATGTACATAGTTCAATCAAATTAGATTTAACTAGAAATAATTAACCTAAGCTATTTTTTTGTTTGTTTTCCTTATCTGTAGTGGTCGAAAAGTCTTAAACTCATCTTACTACAAGAAATATTTATCGGAAGGGTCCGTAAACAACGATAAAAAGGACGTGAAATTTTGTTTCACCAACTTTCGGCATGTTGGGTATCATATCAAAGGAGGAAAAGTAGGGGACAGGTAGTACTTTATATTTCTGGTATTTATTTTCAATGTGAAGAAGCTAAGGCGGAGTGAGGAGCGAAATATGTAGGCAAAAAAAAAAATTAAACAAAAATTGCATGTAATATTAGGCATTTTTTTTTTGGGCGACCGAAAGCGCAGTGTCTTGAGACATTAGTCTCATGTTTGACTACCAGCGTTTCGGGTTCGAATCCCGTCCACGACGACGTTCGTGGCCATGGATGTGCAGGAGGTGCATGCTGACAATTGCATTCTCCGAAACTAGTTTATGTCAACGAAACGTCAACTGGGCCATATGGAACAGTTGACACGCTATGCAAAGGGGTTAGAGCAATTGAGTAGATCAAGAGCAGAACAAAAATCACACGCATTACACTAACACTGCTCTGTATAGAACAATTTTGTTAGTGTAACGCGTGTAATTTTTGTTCTGCTCTGATCTGAACTGTTGAAGAAAACACGCCTATTGTTAAATATTAAACGATTGACATGAAATATTGTCCATGATGTTCTTTATCTTTTAGAAAATTCATATTCATATGATAAAGGATATTATAGACAATATTTGTGCAACAATAACATTACATGCAATGCGCCTTTTAGCATCATAACCTCGCCCCGACAGCGTATTTCGAAAACCGTGTTCAGTACGGCCCCAAGCGAGTGACGAGATCCATACGGTTTTTTAGTCATTAGTAAGATATCATTCCGATTGGACATTTAATACGGAATTCTTATCTTTTGCGATCATGAAAAGATATCATCTGCGATATATGATATCTAGTGGAAGATACCTTTGAATTATCATTTGGAATCTTATTGTTTACTGGGTTATGATCTAAAATACGTTTTAGCTTTTAGATTTGGATCAAGTCCTCACCCACTCTCCCCACATGAGGGTGAGTAAGCGTGAACAAAAGTAATGTATAAAATAACCGAGATTAGTGTCAAATCTATAGTTTTCGGCGTCGCTGAAATTTGTGGTGACACTCCCAATAAAATAAACCCCACCACCTCTCCCTGCCAGCAAATATGTTTGCCTATTTTATAAAAGTCTTTTACTATTTTTATTATTTTTTTTTTTATATTTTCCGTTTTCACAAATAACCCCATTTGCATCCTCCATACGTTAAATGTAACCTTTCTATTAACAGGTGACATTCATGGACCATGAGCCGAATGTAAGAAGTGCGGAGGCAATGGAGTCAATACTATGAATAAATCGAATGGTCTGAAAGAACAGGCGAGTGCAAGCACTTCGCTCTACAACGCAGAGGTAAGGGTCCTAACATATGATGAAACTAAAAATTGAAACACATTCCTATCTAATTCCAGCAAACTACATCAAATTCTCATCAACGAAGTTCCTCTTCGGCCCTTTCATTTCTGAAATGGTTTAAGAAAAACGAAAAAGGATCAATCGATTCGCGATGTTCTACGCAATCGGTAGGACGTAATTTTCGCAGTAGCACCAGTCATCGCAACAAATCACGAAATCATAATAGTCATGAAACTTTAAGTCCATCATCTAGTCCTAACTTTGAATATTTATCGCCAAGTTCCAGCTGTGATAGCGTAAAAAGTACGTCCACTACAGGATTTGCTTTTATAAAGCCAAATAACTACAAACCGTATAATGATATAACTGTAAGTATTTGTTAAAGAAAATAAAATTGATTAAGGACATGTAAATGCAACGTAGACGTAAATCATGACTAGTCAACACAGCTTGCAGGAACTCAGGTGGGAAAAGTGGACAAAGTGTTTGCCGCTCGCTGACCCAGTCCTAAAGTAGCGTTTACACATGCCAGTGGACCATGCTAGTACGTACATTTTACTGGCATTGCAAGTGCTTTGCAAGTAACTATCAAGCTGGCACTTGCCTGTGAACTGCCAGGCCAATAAACCCTCACGGCGCCTTGCAAGTAGTTGGCCTCCCGGGCTAAATGATCGGCGGTTTTCGTTTCACCAATTGTGTATCTTGTGTATTTAAATGAGCAATTGGGTAAGAAATATGTGTGCTGATATATGTCATATACTATCCGCTCGTTTGATTTGGCGCTCATTTCTTGCCTTATTATCTGTTGTAAAGGACAACAATCAAGACAATTTTTTAAAACGATGATGCCCGAGCATTTGTTAAACTGACGGAGTGTCATTCTAGTAAAGATTCAATCCGTTTGACATAAAATACGCGAACGCGATCAACGTGCGCTCAGCCCTAGAATCGAAAGGGATTTTGAATTATGAAACTTTTGGACTATGAAACTTGTATAACTCCCATGGGCAGAGTTACAGAGTTGTTATAAGGTAGCACTAGATATCATAGGGCCGTTTTCTTAATGTCCAGTTAAAATTTAAACTCGACATAAAATTTGTTGTTGTTTTCCCTGTAAAATTTGACAGGTGGGTACGTTCAATGTCTGTTTAACTGGAGTTTAAATTTTAATCAGACGGGCCATAAAGTGCGCTATTTAATTCTTCTAAGAGTCTCGGAAGTTGCTTAAAGTACTCTACAAGGATGAAATCATGGGAATATGATTCTCAAAGGCAATCCGCCTTCACTCTCACGAGATCAAAATTATTAGTTGGGGGGGGGGGGGGGGGGGGGGCATAAGAACTGACAAAGACAAGTTAATAATAGTTCGTAAAGTAAATATGCTACCATTTCCAAGAACTAACAAATTGGAGGAAATGACAAAGAAGGACTTTATAATGCCCGGTTCACATTATTCCAGTAACCAATCCAGTCCAGTAATCCAGTCCAGCGATGGATTGCTACTGGAATAATGTGAACCGGCACTGGACAGATATCCAATCCAGCAATCCAGTCCAGCAATCCAGTCCAGTGACTGGATTGTCGGTCTACTTTTTGATTCCAGCTCGCCCAGAATTCATTGTTACTATAGTTACCGAATCAACAACACACTCGCCGGACTACTGGACTGGAATCATGTAGACGATATGATCCAGTCCAGCGCTGGACTGGATTGCTGGACTGGATTACTGGACTGGAATAATGTGAACCGGGCATAAAGGATGATTGTCATATGAAATGAGTGTAATAAGCTCAAATCGCTTTCGCCTGCTGATCGTACGTCGGTATGTAAAAGACAATGGACTGTTTTGCACAAAATCATTATTATTTTCAAGAGATGCCCGATGGAATGTATTAAAGGAGAAACTCAGACGACGATTTTAATACACGATGAATAACTTAATTATGATAAGAGAACAATGAGAAACTTAAATGAATAACTGGAGATGAATTGCGAATGAATAATTTGCGTATTTTTAAACAGAATTTTTCCCACCCGGCTTCACGGGCCACAAGCCGCCACTGATTGTATGTACATACAAACGGTCACCATATACATTTGATTTCCCCCATGTGTTACATATTCACACGGTATTTTAAATTTGGCGTCATTTCATAATCCGGTGGGATATTTACAGTTACACATAGACCTCGAGCTTAGAAAGACTAGCTCGGATTTCATTTTATTTGCTGTAGGGAATAGCAAATCCGTCTGTTCTAAATACATTACTGCATTTTTTTTTTTTTTTCGTAATCAAGTTTGTTTTACTTTCCAGCAAAGAACAATTTTCACTCAAGAATTCGAGGAGTCCGCTTCATATCGAACCTTAACAAAAGCCAAACCCGATCTTACACTCCGAACAAAGTACTGCCTCTATGATGCCGACACTCTAACATCTACCGAAGGGGATTACGACAACATTTATTTTCGCGATAGAAGTCTTCCGCACTTGCGAAATAGGAAAAGTGACGAACAGCGAACGTTACGCCACAGACGGAGATTTCGACGCACTGCAAGTGATAGTTCCAAAGAAAGGAAGAGTGGTTCGTATGTTCATGTAAAAGGTAAAAGGAAAGCTCCGCCACCGCCACTGCTCTCATTTAGTTCAACTCCAAATGGAAGAATCAGCCCTGAAGTTTTAAGCAAATCAATTACAACTCTAAATCGCAAAAAACGGCGAGCACCACCACCTCCATACTCAACAACCATAACAACAATAAACTCAACTTCAGCTAACGGACCAGCGGAAGACATGGACCTTAAGGCATTGATGAAATCTTCATCACCTGGAACACGCATCAGTGACCCACTACCCGAATTGGTAGTCATGCGTAATCCCGGACCCTTTCTCAATCGTGAACCCGAAGATTTTACAGCAGCTCAGAAACTCACGGAACAACAAAAGCAAGTGATTCTCGATAATATTGTAAATGTTACCCAATCTACGTCTTCTAGCGAAACTGATATTAAAACACCACCTCCAACATCTCCGATATCGCCTCGACCATGGTACAAGCGACCGATATCGAGCCATCGCGATAGTTCGGTTCCTTTCAAACGAGAAGTTGCCCTGAAAACGATGGAAAAGCGCAAAAGCAAGCAAAAGGAGAAAAGTTCGAAAGCCGAAAAACCCTTGGATCAAAGCCAATCAAGGAGTTCTATCTTCGATGCCTCATCTAAACTGGGATTCTTCCTGCGCGGCAAAGACCACTCCGACAAGGATAAAGAGAAGCGTCGATCGGGCATTGGAATACCAAATATAAGCGAATTAGATCGAGAAGCAGCTGAAATCGTCAATCGAGAGTATGCTAGCGCTCAAGCAGCTGAACGATCGGAGACAGAAAAGTTTTTTGGAAAACCCGATCATATAACACTGCAGCAAGAAATGTTCGGATCCAAAACGAACATTGCAAAGGAGGATTGCAAGGAGGAAGAGGAGGCAAAGGAAGAAGGTGTCAAATCGACAAAAGAACTGATATCGAAATTCGAGGCCTCTGCCAATAGTCCGCGAATTACACTGAACACTTCCTACATTGGTCGGAAGGAGAACTTTGTCAGTCAGAACTCTAAGGACGACGGTACCACGAATCCGACGAATAGCGCGGGTAATAATCAAGTGGTAAGCCATTCAGGCGAACCGACATCCTCTAAAGACACTACTGCAATAAATCATGTAAAAAATGTAGAATTAAACAAAATGGATGGCGACTTGATAAAGAAGGATAATCCACAGCCAGAATCAAACATAATAACCCGAATGTCATGGACATGCGCCTTCTGTACACTGGAGAATCCCGGCTGGCGAATCATTTGTGAGGCGTGTGAACACATCAAGCCCTACGATAAACGTGCTAGCATCGAAGACAGAGTCAACCAAAATGCAAAACCAGCTGTTGCAATCCCCACAAAAGAAGAAAACCTTACAGACAATTTGAATTCCAAGATAATGACCAAGTCCGCTAACTCGACAAATTGGGATAAGAAAACCGAGAAGGTTCTGAAATATTTCACGCCTAAACCGAATAACGGCAACTCACTGACCAAATCAGCCTCAGAAACGTCGGTGGATCAAAAGCAATTATTCCGGAAATCTCCATCACCAAATAACAAACTCTCATCAGGATCACCCCAACTGGAAATTCGCAATCGTTTAACGAAAATCAATCTCCCGGAAAACGCAAGAAACCCAACGGGTTTTAAATCAGCCGGCACTATTCTCGAGGAGAAAGAAAGTCTAACTCCGTCGGATGAAAAAAAGAAGCCACTCATCGATAGTTCGGTTATTGTTACAACGGTGACTCCTGTCTTCTATGCAACAACTACGCTGGTTAAAAATCCCCAAGTGGCTATTCTTAGCGATACGAACGCGAAAGCTACCAATACGGCTCACACCGACAAAATAAGTTCCGTTGAACCTGACCTGACAATAAACCATCATGTTACTGAGAATACCAAAGAAGAAACCAAAGTCGAGGAAGGAGTAATTAATCGTGATCCAATAATTAATATTACAGAAGTGAGAAAAGCTCGTCTTGCCAAGTTTGCCATACCCCAAGAACCAATCGTTACGACTGAACCCATTCCGATCTACGATCACCATTCGTTGGAACGAGAGAAGAAACGATTACGAGACATGATCCAAGCTATGAATGCAAAAGCACTTGCTGATAAAAATTCGGTGTCCACTAGCAATAAGAAATCTTCACCACCCCTTGAGGAACTAAGCGTGAGACCGTCTATTCCTTCAACCAATAAGAAACGATCACCGACTCCTGATAAGGGCGAGGCGGCACCTCCCGAGAAACCGTCCGCACCTTTCAATGATCAAGTTAAATTGGGAGCAATTAAAAAGGTTTTTGTCAAAAATCGAAACTCCGATTCCCCCAAGAGATCACCCGATCCAGCAGAGTCCCCAGCCAAACCCAAGAAAGTATCAACATCCGTTCAAACGACGCGCGTTGTCAAGAAATCACATAGCCCGGACGATTCGGAGGTGAAGCAAGGTACCAATATCTACGCCAACATGCCGATTTATGAGAACAGTCCACTGGAAAAGTTCGACAAAAATGTGAAATTAACAGAAAACGATCGATCTAAGATGCAAGAGATATCGCAGCAGTTAATATCCGTCGAAGGGATCAATGATTTTAGAGAATCTCTCAAGAATCCGTTGAAGGGTATCAGTGCAACGGATACAATTGCTTTGAGTAGGATCATGCGTAATCTGGAGACTGCCATTGCCGAGGGACAACATGAATTGGCCGCTCAAATTGCTATCGACTTAGCAAGAATGAAAGTATCGCTACATGTTACAAAACAAAAGGATCGACCTGTATCGCAAAGTGAAATCGATTTTCCGAAAAATATCATGTAAGTATTGATTCAAGTTCAAAATCTAGAAACCTGGGAAATTTAGATGGAGACCGATGAAGGTGTAATTATTTTTTGTGCCTTTAATATTGGGAGTGCTGAACACGAATCCGAGGCTTTGACTAAGGGTTTTTTTTTTTAAATACATAATTTCGTGGCATAATTTTTAGCTCACCTTGTGGACTTTTTTGACATGATAGCATCTTCTACTTCAGCTCACCCGCAATGTTCAGAAAGCCAGGTATGTGAAGTCGTTTACGAATTCGATACTGAGGTACTCTACGTTGATGTTTGATTGTGCTGAGGTTCTGGTTCTTGATTGCATCATTATTTTTGTTTTGTCCTCGTCGATGCATAGTGCAATTTATTTTGCAGCGGTGTCAAGAGTATGCAGAAGTTCTTCTGCGTCGGTCAGTTTTCAGGACATGATGTTAATGTCGTCTGCGTACGCCATCAATTGTGTCGACTTGGTGAGTAGCGTTCCGCTGGTTTTCATATCCATTACCCCAATGTCGCATTCAAGTGCTAGGTTGAAGAGCGTTGGCGCCAGTCCATCGTTCTGCTTCAAACCTGTCTGGATCCTGACCTGTGAGACGGAGTTAGTCATCGTCATCTTTGTTAGTCGTTCTAGTTTTTCTGGTATACCAAATTGCAGCATGATGTTGTACAGTACACCACGATCGATACTGTCGTATGCTTGCTTAAAGTCGACAAAGATTTGGTACACGTCAACGTTGTATTCCCAGCACTTTTGCAGGATTAGCTTAACCGTAAAAAAACTGATCGGTTGTGGAGCGACCAGGTCTGAAACCGCCTTGATACTCACCAATGATGTCATGTAGCAGTGATAGTTTTTCCTCAATGGCGACTCTTTATGCCCACGCCGTAGCATCGCTCAAGAGTTTGACAACCGCGGAAATTTTGGGAGGGCCAATAAGTTACCGAACTAAGCTAGAGACGCATACTAAGTTGATGTGCGGAATGAAACCAAGTTTCACCAAAAAAATTCAATTTTCATCGAAATAATTCGAACTTGCACATTGCAAGAACATTGAATACAAAAGTAAAATTGCCAGGGAACAAATATCTCCGCTTCTCACCCTCTCTCCACCCCTTCTAGTGAGTTAATATAAGTGCTTCGCACCATCTAGACCTCCACGGTCGAGTTTTCAATTAAAATCACGCCTTCGCGGCTCTTAAACTAACAGAATCCTCACAATTTCGTGATCGTCTTGCACATGGATAGCTGCAAAGATGCAAGACCTGGTGAGTCCTTCTATCAATACGAAACCACTAAGCTTGGGGATATTAAAACAGAGGGAATTTAAGAGCAAAAAATATTTTAGCTCCTGCGGGACTTGAACCGCAGACGGCCGTGTTTCGAGTAGCAATAAATGTCCGGTGCGTTACCGAGCTACATAAGTTACAGACGTATACTAAGTTGGTGTGCAGAATGAAACCAAGTGTCACAAAAAAATCCAATTTAAGGAAAGAAAGTTACCTTAGTGTAGTGTATTCGGAGCAGAGAAAAAGACGTGTTGTTAACTCGATGGTTTGTGGCGGAAGAGACCGACACCTTTATTAAATTCAAATGTCATCTTGGCTTACAATTGATATGACAATTCAAATGTTATTTGGCAATGCTTCTGGCGATATCCAACAACGTCATTCCTAAATTGTTTACAAATTCTACAAATAATGCTCAGAGTGATAAAGAAAATATTAACAATTTGTAAACTAAAATTTAATTCAAAAATAAAAATGCTGAAACAAAGTAATAAAGGCAATCAATACAATTCTTATCGATATCCAATCTTCAATTTTAATTTCTGAATGACATTTTAAATTCAAACACTTTATTGTTAAATAATTCAAAATGAATCATTCTTTAATTTACTTTTGTTCTTTCATTTTTTCTTAGGCTTTAAGTAATGCTACTCTAGTAGCCCTACCAGCTCTCTCTTAAATTTACTTCGGCTTCTGCAGTTATTATCGAGTCATGCACTGGCTGCTGGTCCTAATCAGTGGAAAATTCAGGAATATGGGGTAAAATTGTGGGCTCCAAAGTATTATTCGACTCGTCTTTTTATGTCTCGATTATTATCACTTAAGTATAATTTCTTGGAGCAAATTCATTCTTTATCACGGCGGGCGGCCAACTCGGTTTGTTAGAATCGCTTTAATTTCTCACGTAAACTTTTTGATCAACCGAAAAATCTAAATCTCGATTACCTCGAAAAAAATTGTATGGTCATTTCTTGCGCTCTTTCGATATCATGTTTTATGAGCGGCGGTTTCAATAAACTAAACTGCGATGTTGTGGGGTACACTGCCGGCCATTGTCGCTAACCAATATTTCGACCAAACAAAATCGACAAAATACTTCACGAAGCTTATCGTTAGTGAAAGAGGACGTTATGTTTTTTGTCTTGAAAACTTCAGCCCATTTTACAAAAGAATCCACAATCAAGAAAAAATAGCCGGCATAATTAACATGAATTCTTTGCCATGCTGAATATGTAGGCGCCCAAGGAATTAAAGAAGCTTTTCCCGGGCTAGCTTTTATCTTCTGACACGAATCGCAATTCTTGATCATATTTTTAATATCGTGGTGCATTCTTGGCAACCAAAGTGATTACTAGTTTTTACTAATATCAATATGTGATTAGTGTAATAAATCCAACACAACTTTCCTCAATTTGCTGGGTATCACGGTGCGATAGCCCCACAAGATGCAACCCCTCTCGACTGTATGCTCTGAACGCCTTGTCCTCACTTGCTCGAAGTCTTTTCTGTCCGTCTTTTCTAAAGTTCCGTCTTGAATGCAACTTAATACTTAGACAAAATTTGATCTCTTTTCGTTTCAATTGCAATTGTTTTATAGTTTAAATTGAAAGGACTAATAAATCTGACATAATCTACATAATTCGGTTCTGGCTTCACCTCAGAAATTTCCAATTGAGTCATCCTAGACAAACTGTCCGCTCGATTTTAGGTGCCCTTCACATATTTGATTTCATAGTCAAATTCCGATAGTGTAAAGGTCCATCGTTGCATACGTGATGCGGCCATCACTGGAATGCCGTTACATTGGCCAAAAATAGCCAACAGTGGTCCGTGATCTGTTTTCAAGACGAAATGAATACCTAATAAATATTGCTTTTGTTTAACACTAGAACATAAAAATCAATCATTACAACACAGCCTCCTCTACAAGATCATATCGACTAAACATGACTAAAGATCCTATAGTCATGTAACTAATTTTATATTTCCTACAGAAACTAGGGAAATATTGAGCGATGTTTACATGTTTACGGTTCTCCCAAAGAAAATCTAATAAAACTGTAGCAAATTTAATGTACTTTTCTGGTGTAGGAGAAATTGAGCAAAAACCAAAAAAGTGGGAGAATGAAACAAAAAAGTCAGTAAATTGTTGTTGTCATTAGTTAGTTTAGTTTCTCACTTGCGGCCAAACCACTTGATTTGGATCTTGATCAGAAACGTCACATGTGTTTATCAGTTTCAGATCAAAATTTTTTGGTCGCTAGTCTGAACCTAATGCTGCGTTTACACGTGAACATTGAGCGAAACACGGAACATTGAACGAAACACGGAACATTGCAAAATTACATTGAAAAGCACCAACAACAAAAAGATACTTTTTTGTTCTTACATGGCCA
Source organism: Chloromyia formosa (assembly GCA_964017055.1). Taxonomy (NCBI): domain Eukaryota; kingdom Metazoa; phylum Arthropoda; class Insecta; order Diptera; family Stratiomyidae; genus Chloromyia; species Chloromyia formosa. Next base: position 21,343,124 of record OZ024816.1, on the reverse strand, counting down.
ACGTGAATTGCCATCTCTTGTGGGAACGACTCAAACGCTCGTGAATTCATGTTGGCCATCTAAGAACAGGAAAGTTTCTTTTTGTTGTTGGTGCTTTTCAAAGCAATTTTTCAATGTTCTGTGTTTTGCTCAATGTTCACGTGTAAACGAAGCATAATGTTTAACACCCAAAACAAAGAAGAGAGCACATCCACCCCTTTTTCAGGTTCCTGGACTATTTGAGCAAATTTACAGGTAATATCATAATTTTCTTTTAATGTTTATTCCAGTGTTGATATGTTCGTTGAAGACAAATATTCGCAAAAAGGTCCTATCCAAATTGTGCTAACGCCGTTACTTACTATCTCCCAATTGAAACAAAAGATTGCTACAGATTTCGATATTCCAATTGACGTACAACGGTGGCTCATCAATGACGATCTCGCTACGGATGACGACAAAACCCTTCTGGAATACGGCGTGAAGGATTCCACGGCGACATTCTATCTGTATATTGTCGCTGCAAACATACATTTCTACGAAGCCAAGCAAACTAATCTGAATGAGAATCGAATGTTTCCCCGAAAGGATCTGCTGCGAGTGGATAAAATGAAAACTGAAAACCTTCCAGTGGTAAAGGAGGAAAGCCCAGATGAAATTGGTGCAACAGCTCTACCTGAGCAGCCGGTTGTGAACCTGCCAAAAGATCCATCCACGGACTGGGCCTGTTCACTATGTACCCTATTGAATCCTATGGACCGTGACTCCTGTATGGCATGTATGAAACCAAAACCAAAAAGTATCGAAGAGAAACCTCAAGAGGTCGCAGACAAACCGACGACGGTCCTTTTGCGTCCAACTGAACAGAGAAACGATCTGAATAGAACTAGCCCGAACCGCAAGTCCACTGACGTGTACAATATTGTAGATATTAAGATTGATGTAAAAAAGACGGTGGTTGATAAGATAGTGCCCGTCACAAAAGGCCCTAGTCCAAATATAACGCGATCCAATTACCGTGGTGTTGACAATTTCAATCCAAATCGGAAGAAGGGTGAGGCACCGAAACCTCCTGGTGTTCTGGTCAAACCCAAGACTACAGAAACGAAAGATACCAAAAATCATTACTTGGAACTTTTAAGTTTGGATAACGCCGACGTTGTTCCGAACGTGGAGCCATTTGAATGTCCGATCTGTTTCATGAAATTTGACACGGGCGAAGGAGTCATATTGAGAGATTGCTTGCATACCTTCTGCAGAGAATGTCTTGCTCACACGGCTCAGTATAGTGAAGACGCCGAAATCAAGTGTCCATATATGGATGCCGATTATAGTTGTGATAGTGTTCTACAAGAACGGGAAGTACGAGCACTAGTTAGTAAGGAAATTTATGAACTGCATTTAGTAAAGTCGATGAGAGTGGCAGAGCACCAAATCGAAAATGCGTTTCATTGCAAAACGCCCAACTGTCGAGGATGGTGTATCTACGAGGACAATGTGAATCAATTCAAGTGTCCCGTTTGCAGGATTACGAATTGTCTTACGTGTAGAGTGAGTATAATCGTTACAGCTAGGAACCGAATTATTCTCACTAGCACGTGATGAATAATATAAAAAAACATTCTAATGTTCCAGGTCATTCACGACGGTCTTACATGCAAACAGTATCAGGACCGATTAACAAGCGATTGCGATAGTAATGCAGATGCTAAGCAAACCAAAGAAATGCTGGACGAAATGGTGAAGAAAGGAGAGGCGATGAATTGTCCAACGTGCCAAGTATGTTCTTGACTTGACTGATCAACAAGAGCCTATAAAGGGTATTTGTTTTTAACGAGTGATGCAAAAAAGTTTTTAGTTTTTTAATTTATGGCATTTAGGGCTCTTTTCAAAAACCCGCTTAAAATATTGACTGGCAAGGACTTATATATCATAGTTTGAAATTAATCATGAAAGTGAGAAAACGATGATGATTTTTTTTTATAAAAATAAGGGTTAGCTTCAATAGCCCGGGAGCTAGCGACAGTTTTCGTTGTCGTATTTGTTAAAGCTTGGTTTATCATTTTATTTGTCGTAATAACATAACTTCCGCCTCTTTAATAAGGGGACCACGCTTAACAGCAAACTTTTTTGCTCCTGCTGACGACAGGTTCCGTCAAACCGTTAGCAAGTTTTTCCGCTATTTTAAGTATTAAACTAATGGTAAATAAAATTTCAACTTTTGACATTTAAGTCCAATGTTTTCTTCCATAATTACTTGGATGACAGGAGTAGATTCTCCTACAATACAAGTGGCTGGAGGCAATTTTTGTTTTTACTAAAATGTATTATATAAACAATAGGTAAAGTTCCTACTATTAACATTGTAAAAAAATTCACCGTTATTTTTTAATATAATTAACAATTTGCTAAAAAGCGTTGTCCCGCTATCGCAACGGCAGGAGTTGATTTAATGTTAATAAAATGACACGAAAAAGTAAAAATTATGTTTTAACAAATGCTTAAACAGAAAAAAAAGTCTCTAGCTCCCGGACTCGAAACAAAATATGCTAAGCTTAAATTATGTAACGATATAGAAGCAGTCTGGCGTTTTAGCAATTGTTATTAAACATAAAAAATATCAACAAACTGTCTTAAATAACAGCACAGTTTCCCTGGACGTTATCCCAGCTGGAAGCTGAATCACTCGAAAAAAACACCCTCTATAATATGTACTTAATTTCTTATATGACTTATTTGTTTCTTCAACGCAGGTTATCATGATGAAAAAATGGGGCTGTGATTGGCTCAAGTGTTCCATGTGTAAGACTGAAATATGCTGGGTGACTCGCGGGCCACGCTGGGGACCAGGCGGTAAAGGTGATACATCGGCCGGCTGCAAGTGCGGTATAAATAATGTAAAGTGCCATCCCAAATGTAATTACTGCCATTGAAAAAGAGTTTTGCAAAAAATCAGATAGTAGCGAAATAAAAATAACAAATGTGTGCAGAGCTGATAGCCTTAAGTTTGCAACGAAACCATTTCTACTGAATATTTTGACAACATTACATGACTTAGAGAATAGAATAATAATGAAGTACGAGATTGTAAAAAAGAGAGAAATAAAACGTGTTAAATTGACTTGCATTACTTCTTATTTGTTGAATGCAGTCATTTGTGGAGTCGTTAACATTCACTTGTTTAGATCGCACGACTTAAGCATATTACTAAGGTCGCCTTTTCGCGCGCCAAGTCTAATATAAAAACTGACAAAAATTTCGTTCTCACGAAAAATTTTCACAACCTCGGAGGTGGCACCATTCAATTGGGAAAATTAAACAGGTCGTGTAATTCCTGTTGTATCTTTTCCTAGCTGTATCCGCGGATCTCGAATCTTCACACTAGCAAACCTGCCCATAAGTGAATATTAGGGCCCGGACCGATACAAAGTGTATTTCGTCGATAAAATACAAGTGGTGCATCCGTCTTCGTCGGGGCCTGTTATTCCTTTGCAACCAGCTCTGCAGCCGTAGTGACAGCAACTCTATAGTTTCAACAAAACTCTGAACTGTACTGACGATCGGAAATTGTTCAATTTTAGTTTTTGTCAAGGTGAGTGAAATTTTTTGATTTATATGTATTTATATTTTTCATGGGATACTAATTTGCCTTACCCCTTCATTATATTGTGCTCGAAAAACGTCCACAAGCCGCAGCCAACGAAGCTGTTCAGCCTGTTATAGTTAAATCTCTTGTTTGCGTTCGTTTAACACATTTGAACAAACCTGCAACACTTCTTTAATTATAAATACAAACATGCACTTCCGAGAGCATAAAGGTAAGTTAGAACAAAACAAATAATTGTCCACAGTGCTAAAAGACAAGTATATGTGAAACGACACTTCGCGGCGCGTTGATTCCGACAAAGTTGAACTCGTTTTTGTGATCGACGTCTTGTTTGCGCAGAATATGCTTGAAATACATTGGTACAACTTTATTTTACAGCAGAAGCCGTGTTCATTGCACACACTATAATCCAGCCTCTCAAGCCTATTGTGGGGCATACTACTCCGACGCGCCATCGTTTTCAGTTCTGCGCAATGGCACGCATTTGCCCCCAACGACTTACCCAGCAACCCAAACTCTTCGACCACTGATCGGCAGCATAATTTTTAGGACGCGCCCTTGGGTAGCGATGCGGTCCCGCACTTCAAAGCACGTCTGCAGCAGGTCCACCTTCTTTACAAGTGGTCCATTGATACTGATGACAATAGGTCGAGGTGGATTTCTCCTTCTTCCTCGCAATTGTGGACTAAGAGCCTCGGTCTTGTTGGTGTTCCACCGATCCACCAAAGTTTAAGAAGTCCGTGCAAAGACCCCTGCGTAAAGGCCGGGCCACATATTTCATGCACCCATCCGATCATACAGTCGGACGAGTGTATGAGAGGGAAATGACATGGGATTTCAGATGCGTTAGTTCACACATTTCCGACACGCGACCAATCATACTCCCACCAGACTCCGATCCAGTATCCGATCATGCTCCGATTGTGTAGACTATTCGTTTTCCGACTGCATGATGTGTCGATCGATGCGTATTTGTGTATTTCTCTTTGTGTTTCAGTTTCGTATGGGACTGTTTTGCACTTTCGATTGCATTTTTGGTTTGAGCTTTGAATGGCGAGTGAGCATTGTATCAAGATAGAGCCGCAAATCTGAGTGGAGTCGGAACGGTGTATGATATGTGTGTTCACCGCTTTCCGATCACGCACCGATCCGATTCTTGGGGCAAAATCGGACAGGAGTATGATCGGATGTGTGCATGAAATATGTGGTCCGGCCTTAATTCATCACTGAAACATTCGCGAAAAAGGCTGAGATCGACCCGCATGGAGACTCCATCTGTCGCCTCTCAAAGTAATAGTTTTAATACGAAAAGCTGTAGATAGAAATGTATGTATACGAGATAAACTGTCCTACTCTTCGAGATGCTTAACCATTCATGTTAAGACGACATTGCTAATTGCAAACTTTTGTAACGGCTTCGAAATTCAGACAAACATTTGACCGATTTTGTAAGATTTAAGACACAAAACCGTAAAAAAATTAATTGTGTGAATAATTATTGTTAGAATCACCGCCCCAACCAATCTTCACCCTTCCACAGTTGGTTCATTAAATAACTGCAATTCGCACTACGAAAAACAACATACAAGTAGCATCTATGCGTGAGGCCGATAGGTGTATTTTTTGTATGGATAGTGTCAAAATGCATAACTTTAAGTCAATGTATTTTACTATTATTAAATATCATGTCATTGTAATGAAACTTAGGGATATTATTGCCTATGATGTTGGTTATCATTAGCCATCAATATTTTTGACCTAGGGTGTGCTTGAGGGGTGCAGGGGTGTGCTAACTGCAACTATAGAAATGTACTATTATTAACCTTTTTGGATGAGATTTAAAAATTCTATTATTTTTAGTTTTCTATGCTAGTGAAATGCCGCTTTTCTGTAAATTTTCATATTTCTAGCTATAAAGTAGCGTTTACACTTGCCAGTAGAGCGTGCAAGTACGTACATTTTACAGGCATTGCAAATGCCTTGCAAGTAACTTGCAAGCTGTCACTTGCGTATGTGTAAACACCCGTGCCTGTGAACTGCCAGGCCAGTAAACCCGCACGGCGCCTTGCAAGTAGCTGGCCTCCCGGGCCAATTGATTTCCTACAGGCATTCCAGTAGACTTGCGAACATATGTTTGCTGTCATTGGTACGCCAAAAACGATCAAAGATCAACGTCGCCTGCAACTGAATGTCGCAATGGTAAATACGTGATAATCAAATTCACACTCAAGAAAAAATCCCAGCCAACTTGCAAGTTGAATTGTGTGTGTAAACACCTACTGGCACACGTCATGCAAGCAGCTACACGCAAGGCACTTGTCGACAAGTCTACAAGCATGCCGGTGCACTGGCAAATGTAAACGAGCCATAACGGTCTCGAAATGCAGGGGGGACTCTCGGGTCCCATATTTTCCCTTCTCCCTCTTTTCCCCTTTCTTCAAATTTGAAGAATGTACTCGACGGTACCTCTCTTACGATGCCCCACTTGCCTATACCAGACGAAAAAACATTTCGACCTTCATTTCCCCTCTATGAGGACCTCCCCTTAAAGTTGACCTTATACGACGCATCACTTTCTCCAGAGAATTATAGTGCTTCTACATATTTGCACCAAATTTCATGCACGTAGCTCTCCGAAATGCTTAACCACTCATGTTAAGACAACATGGCAAATTGCAAACTTGCATAAAAAAAAAGAAAAAAAATAATAGTCAGCGACCAGCCTAACCCCCCACCCTCTCCTCTCCCACCAATCTTTACCCTTACTGAAATGGTTAAACTGCAATTTGCTTTACGAAAAACAATATGCAAGTATGTACAATAGTACCCACACCTATACACGAGGCCGATAGGTGCATTTTTTGTATGGATAGTTTCATAATGCCCATATTTAAATGAATGTATTATTATTAAATATTACGCGATCGTTACGAAACTTAGCATATTGCTTATGGTGTTGGTTATTGTTGGCCATGAGGACTTTTGACCTCGGACGTGTTTTAAGGGATGCAGGGGTGTGCTAACTGTAACTATACAAATAAACTATTATTAATCATGGTCGCAGTGCCCATCCTTGGGTATCTTAGCCTGTCCTTATTATTATTATTCCTTTGATCGAAAGTAACATTTTCAATCTTGGTGTTTTGGCTGTTTCTAGTAAAATTGACTCAAAATTGCCATTATATCGGAAATTTACCATTCCAAACGTTTGCTTCTTTTCACTATTCCTTTACCAGTTACCACCTATTAAAAAATACATCCTTGCCATTATTGTCGGCTTCAGCACAAGAAAACTGGGTGCGTCACTTTTTTTGATGCGCAGTGTATATTCTTGGTCAGTATGACAAGATGAGTCGATTAAGCTCTGTCAGTCTGTCTGTTTCTATGTAAACTGGTCTCAGTTTTAAAGCTATCTGAAATTTTGTACAGTTTTCTTTCTATTGCACGCTGTATATATTCGAAAAAAAAACGGAATCGGAATTTTAATTTTTTGTATGTTTTAGCTACCTAACTACAGGGAGTCATGTTGTTATTGGTTACCGAGGGCGGAGAAATATTTTGTTTTGTTGGCATCCTTTTCTTACTAATGTTCTTGTGGATTTGTATCGACTTTGTCTTATTGGCACAGTTTTCTGTCAATTCACACTTATACTACATTCGTTCTACATGCGCACGTGATATATGAATTGCAAGTCTTACGCATGCATATATACTGCGAAATTCAAAATTTTGTACTAAGTTTGTCGGCTTTATATTAATGGGCAGTGTGTGTGATGATTGCCTCTCTTCAATACATGTTCCTCACTCTCAGGACCACTGTGTCATATAGCCAAAAGCTAGCTTGTTTTTAATTAAAAAGAAACAAAAAACGCACATTTTTATGATTTAAAAAAGGAAAACTTTTAATATTACCATTAGTTACTACAATATGTGAATGAATGCCTTTGAAAATCTACTTCATTGCTATTATTTATTTCAATTTATCATTTGATTCATGTTCGTTACGATGTTAATTCGCAATAGGTTCTGGTACGTGATGAACTTCGAATTCTTGCTTGCCCCGTTTGTCCCACGATGAATATTGTTGTAAACATATTTTCCTCCGGATATAATTCGTATACATTTCAAGTCAAATATTAAAATAACGCAGTTAATTGGGCGATGATGTTTTTTGTTTATTTATAGCTGCGTGACTAGTTCTGCATGTTCGAAATTAATAATTCATGCATTATGATACTCCCGACTGTTGTACGTATGTATCTCAAACATTTTCACGTGAAATTATCCGACTGCATGTAATTACTGCACATATCCGGTTTGAATTTATATTATTCGACTGGCTTGGTATATTTAAAATACGAAATTCGCTGTCCACGTTGGTATATATGCAAATATATTTTTGATGTTGACGGGAAGGTATTTTTTTCGGCGCAGGTCGCACTTTGTAGACGATAGACACCCTCAAATACGATTACACTCATAGAGACAGGTAGAAGATATTTTTCAGCTTCTGATGGAATAATATATAGTTAAGTGCTATTAACTCACGATTAATTTAAACCTTATTAACAATATTTACTTCATATTTCGTCTATTGTAATTTTTTTTTTGTGTAATGAGCAGGTTGACGACAGAAAAAAATCAACGCGCATTAGATATTCTATGTGACCGACATATAGAAAAGAAATGGCGAAAGAAAGCCAATTAAAATTGAACTGATGAATTGTGTATATTTATTTGGTGTGGAACATGTAGTAGAAATTGGCAACGTTAAAGGGAATGATGTGTTAGAGCATGTGGATCCATGCTCCACTGACATATGCGTGCAACTTCATTTTGTGTTAATCTAATACCTACCTATGAATGCACGTATAAGTTTACGAATTTGATAAAACAGTTAATGAACAGTAAAAAGATGAATCGGAAAAAAAAGGATTTGGTAGAAGAATTGCAGAAAATATACTTATTCATTAGTTCAAATTGATTTAAGGCTCTTCTTTCATAAAAAAAAATAAATCAACTCAAAATAACAAGACAAAAAAAAATTCATGAATAATCGTCACTTGTAACCAAATGACTTTCTTCCATTAGCTCAAGATTATCTGATGACGGATGTTTTTATACGCTATTAGAAGAATAATATGTTAAGTATTCTTATTATAGACTTGCAAATAGAGAAATATCTTGAAAACAAAACAAAAACCAAAATCAAAATTTTTTTAATAATATCCACACAGACCCTCTTTTTTCTATTTGTTGTGCACACCACCCCGCATCCGATGACGTTGCCGACAAATTCCTAAAACAAAATGCGTTTTGCTCCAAATTTTGTAATCATCATTCCATGTTGTGCTTTTCTTCGCATATGTATCTGTCTGTATGCCGAGAGTCTATGATTTTGATATATTTGTTGTTGATGTTCGTCCTCCTGTTTTTTTTTTAATTTTTTCTTTGTTTGTTCTCTTCAAGTTTAGAGCAGTACTTTTCCATATACATAATATAATGTTTAAATTAGTAGCGAAGAGGCTGCTTTCAGTTTTTTTGGTGCCCTATCCTAATACCAGCAAACTAGTAGCGACGACGGTCTCTACTGCGTGATCTTCGACGATCACTCGATCGATCAGTCGAGCGTTCTCGTCGTTTATCTGTGCCGCGTTCACGCTCTCGTTCACGTTCGCGTTGTTCACGCTCTCGTTCGCGCTCCTTTTCACGTTCACGTTCGCGATTTTCACGTTCTTTGCGAATTTCTTCTGTTCGTTTCTCCAAATCCTCCATGTGTTTTCGGCGAGCTTCCTCCTTCTCGGCAATCTGAAAGTGAAAATAGTGAAGAGTGTAATGCATAAGTGAGTCCTTAAGTTCAAATTGTTTGTCAATAAAAAAGAAATTAAAAGGAAAAGTCACAATGATAAATTTATGTTTGAATTCGCAAAAATTTTAATTTTCACTCATGAGTTTGAAAATGTCATCGTCATTTTCGTTTGGCGGTAATTGTGAAATGTTGAGTTCTCGCATTTTAGATACGAGCTTTTTCATCAGACATTCGAGATTGTGAGGATTATCGCTATACGTAACAATAGTGGCGTCAGCGGGCAAATTAGGCGGCTCTGATTTTTATACTACTGCTTTAGAAAAACAACGCGCAAGAGACATCTTCACACTCGATATCGAACATCCCTCAAATAGATAATTTAGCTAACCATCAAAATGTGCGTATACGGTCCACTGCCCCGACTAAAGAGGAAATAGTCACTGCAATTATTGCACTAAAACGAGGAAAGGCCGCCGGACTTGACGGCATCCCTGCCGAACTTTATCAAGCAGCGCCAAGCGTAACTGCCGATTTGCTGCACCCACTTGTTGATAAAGCGTGGAATACAGAGACCTTTCCCACTGAGTGGAAGGAAGGTTTGATCATCAAACTTCCAAAGAAGGGTAGCCTCACAGACTGTAATAATTGGAGAGGCATTTGTGTGCTTCCTGCCGTTGCCAAGATAAAGGCTAAAATCGTCCTGGAAAGACTAAAGGCCCACTTAGAAAGCACAATTGATGAAGAGCAGGCTGGCTTTCGATCCGGATTCTCCTGTGTCGATCACATTAACACCTTGCGAATCATCATCGAGCAATGCGCTGAATACGATTCTCCGCTTCACTTGCTTTTCATCGATTTCGAAAAGGCTTTCGATAGTGTGAACCGGGATTCTATATGGGCGGCCTTGCGCAGGAGAGGCATCCCTGAGAAGCTTGTGGCTATTATTAAGGCAACTTATGACGGCGCGAAATGTCGCGTTCTGCATAAAGGTAAGGTGTCGGGGGACTTTGAGATTCGCAGTGGAGTTCGGCAGGGGTGCATCCTATCACCGATCCTATTCCTCATTGTGATCGGCGATGTGTTGCATGCAGCCCTATCCGGACTCGACAGAGGAATTCAATGGACTTTGACATCTTATCTACAACATCTTGACTACGCTGACGACATATGCCTACTCTCCCACAAAATCATGGATCTGTCCTCAATGGCGTTAGATCTCGAGAGGGAGGCAAGCAAGGTTGGGCTAAAGATTAATACCAACAAGACCAAGGTTCTTAGCCCGCCGTTGCGAAAAAGAAATCCGACACCTATTGCCATCAATATTAATGGGCAGCCTGTGGAGAAGGTGGACAACTTCGTCTACCTGGGTAGCATTGTTGCCGAAAATGGTGGTACGGAGCAGGACATCGCTCGTCGTATCAACCAGGCTAAACGAGCATACGGTATGCTGTCCAAAATCTGGCAGAGCAGTTATCTCAGCATCAAGACCAAGCTGGGCCTGTTTCGCTCCCTGGTACTATCAGTGCTTTTGTATGGGAGCAGTACATGGAAAGTTTCCGTAGGAGTTACCAGAAAGCTGCAAGTTTTCGTCAACTCATGTCTTCGTCGAATTTTAAGAATTTTCTGGCCCGAAACAATATCAAATGAAGAACTAAGTCGGCGTACGGGTCAGATGCCAATCGACGAATTGATACGCAGGCGAAAATGGCAGTGGATAGGTCACACATTGCGGAAGAGTGATAACTGCATTGCTATGCATGCCATGAAATGGAACCCCATTTGCAACCAAGGCCGACCAAGAGGGGGTCCTCGAATCACATGGCGTCGATCTGTGGCAAAGGAGTGTCAGGTACTGGGTAAGTCTTTTGGGGAGTTGCGCCCCATTGCCCAGAACAGAGTACGATGGCGCGCAGGAGTAGTTGACGCGCTATGCCCCGCTAGGGGTTAAGGCAAAGTAGTATATCGAACATGACAGTGATCGCTCAGATCGAGAAGAAGACACAGCGCTGAGCCAAGCGGAAGAGGACCGCCTGTTAAGTACTGAATCGTCTGGTGAGGGTGCTGAATGGCAATCGACCGGAAGGTCCAGACTTTCGAAGGAGGGCACTGAACGGCTGTCGACCGAAAGGCCCAACTCTGAGAAAGAGGACACTGAACGGCGCTCTGCCAAAAGGTCCAAACCGTCGAATGAGGAGCGCAGGTCCCTTAGACACTATAAGGCGGCACTAAGAATAAATGAACAACTTGGCAACCGACAATTTCTGACCCCGAAAGAGGCGGAGGATTTGTCATGGGGCAAGGAAACTATTGAAGAAAGCAGGAAATGCTTAGAGACAAGAACAGACATTGTGAGTAATGACCCGCAGTTCCACAACAAGGTCGAGAAAAGTGAACTGCAAAAGTTGACAGTAAAAAGGCAGCGCTCAGAAGAGGAGCAACGAGCATCCTCGAGCAAAAGGCAATGCCCAGCGGCGGAAAGGCGGGGGCTAGCCAGGTGCCTACAGGACAGACAGTCAAGCAGACGACAGCGAGCACTTCGTTCTTGCGACAGTCGGTTCTTCGTACCGGAACGCCCCGTTTTTCAATGGCCAAGAGCTGCCAAACACCCTCGATGCAAGAAGAACTGCAGTATTCGGAGCATCGCTACCACAACAACAACAACAACAGCGAGCAGCCGAAGCAGCAAGACGATACTTGGTTATGGCGCTCATCGACCGAAGCGACCATCTCGGCAAGATGAGCCAGAAAAGGTGGTCAGCGGTAGAAATGAATCTGCTGGATATACTGGTGCAGCGAATGTCGGACGCGAACAACCCTATGCCATCGTTTGATGGGGCTAGGTGGTCCAAAGGCGTCAAAATCATTAGCTGCAATGACGACGCAACGCAGAGACACTGTGCCGACACTGGACGGTTTATGGGAGGGTGCCAAGCTAGAAATAGTCGACCGGGATAACAATTAGACAAAAGTGCTACCTTATTTATTTTAGTACTTAACCCAGTAATTTATCGAGGCCCAATTTTGGATAACACACAAGTAAAGCTTTTATTTAGGGCGCATCTAGCGGTTGGTAGAAGAACTAAGTTCGTTCATTCCACGATGTTCCACTCTATTTTCACCTCAGTTTACTCAATTGCCCTAACCCCTTGTGGGGCATAGCGCGTCAACTGTTCCATGTGGCCCAGTTGACGTTTCGTTGGCATAAACTGGTTTCGGAGAATGCAGTTGCCAGCATGCACCTCCTGCACATCCATGGCCACGAGCGTCGTCGTGGACGGGATTCGAACCCGAAACGCCGGTAGTCAAACATGAGACTGATGCCTCAACACACTGCGCTACCGGTCGCCGCTACCTCAGTTTACCTCAATTAGATTCAATGGAGTTACAAGTTTTTATATTGCGGCCATGGGACCTAATGGATGTGAGGGTAAGAGTCCGGGGGTCCTTTAATACCTAGACTCAGCTGCGTGCGTGAGGGCACCTGAGCCGCCCGACAATCATTCTCACCTTAACGCCCTTTTTTACTCTCCATTTTATCAGCCCATTTGTTTGTGTTGTCTTCCCCAGGCCTATGAATTTTAATAATACGTAAAGAACAGGGGCAAGTGACGAAAACCCCACCCCAAGTCTCCCGAACGTTCTACAGTAAGCATAGGTCGCTGCTTAGCTCGTTGAGAGGCCTATTTCTTCGCCAGATGGCACTGCCCCCTTCAGTCATTATGGCAACCTTAGGCTCCGCCATCACGGGCATCTTCTGATGCCCACTAGACCGTCCATTATAATGTCCTTGCTGTAAAGACATCTATTTTGACCCATTTCAATTTTTCTTCATGGAAGTTCCTTTTTCTATTATTTTTTTCTCTGCAAACCACCAAATTTCAGAACTTACCTGTTCAGGTGTCAAAGGCAACCAATATATGCACGGCGTAACTTTCGTTTTCCTAAACAGATCATCGAGAAGACGAAGTGGAGGATCATTTTCCTTTCTCCGAAACTTCCTTGCTGCAACAAATACATCGAAAAGACGTAATTAGTTTCATAAACTGCAAAAAGATGCATTTTCAGTCATACCTGGCGACGCTGATTTACTTCTGTTTTGTCGATCACGTCCATTGTCGCGATCCCTCTCGTGCGATTGACGTCGACCGCCGCGGCCGCCATCACGTCGATCGCGATGTTCTCGGTCGCGTTCCCGACCACGTTCCATTTCACGTTCAAGCTCTTCCTTCTTGCCAACGTCCCACTCACGAACGGGTCTACTCACCTGAACATCCTGCAATCGATCATCACCGCATTAGGTCAGATTCATAGGCTGAATGCTATAATGGGCGACCTACCTTCTTGTCGTCGTAATCAAACCGTTCTCGTGCATCCCAACCGGCCCCTACCACCCTGTTGTCCCGTGCGTTGTCCGCTCCGAATCGTGGCGCCTCCTCCATCGTCGACGCAATCGCCTTCTGCATAGCCTCCTCCGTGTCAAAGTCGACATTTAAGCACTTGGGATTGGACGTGGGCCAGCGAACACCATGCAACGCATGTCGTGTTTCAGTGGCTTGGCTGTACGTAAAAAAGAGAGAATGAATGAAATCGAATTTAGGGCGCAATTGCGGCACTTACTCTTCCGTTTCATACTTCACGTAGCACTGTGACTTGATTCGATCCATCCAGAACCCGTTCTCCACTATTTTTCCCGTTCGTGCAAGCAGTCCCTTCAGCTGTAGCACTGTGAACGGTCGCACCAGATTCGTGATGTACAAAATGTTGCTGGTGACGTTGCGTGGTGGACTTGGCGGGCGTTGCAGTTTTCCATCGTCTGGTACTATGGAGATTTTGCGATTGGCGTTCTGCAGTCCTTTCTCCTCGCGTTTGCCGGAAGTGTCGCGTTCGCGCGAGCGGCGATCTCGATTCGATCGACTCTTCTCCTTGTCGCGGCGGTCGGACTCCTCTTCAGACGGCGACTTTGATCGACGCTCTTCCGGCTCCGGCGACGATTCCAACTTAACGTCGCTGAGAGGAACTGGTTCAACGTCTGAGATTAGGTTTTTCAGCGAGTCGGTGGAAATGGCCAAAACTTGGGGCTTTGAGTCGGACGCCTTTCGCGACATCCATCGACGCTTCCGAACGGGTGGCGCCTTTTCCGATTTGTTTCCCTCAGCGTCCTTGGACACTTTTGTCGGTTCTTCGGGAATCTGTTTGTTCTCCTTCTCTTCGTGAATCTGCTTGTTCTCCTTCTCTTCGTTCCTTTCCGCCGTGGACTTGTCGGTCGATCGGCGAATTTTGTGTTCCCGTTCGCGTTCCTTGGATCGCTCGCCGTCGGAAGAGCGACTATGTCTGCGATTTTCGTCCTTGTTGTCCTTTTCTACGGAATGGTCCTTTCCTGTCGAAGAACGGCTGTTTCGATGCTCCCGCTCCGAAGAGCGACCACTCTCGTCCGATTTGCTTTTGCGGTGTTCGCGTTGCTCCCGCGGTTTGCGATCGTGACTGTCCGAAGTTCGTCGTTCGGACGACTCTTTGCGAGATCGGTGCTTGCGCTCCTCATCGGTCCGTTCGCGCACCGCATCCTTGTGCTCAGATTTTTCGCGCCGAGAGCTCGACTTGGCCTCCTCCGCTTTGGATTCCCGAGAAGGCGACTTGCTCTTCTCTCGATCCGCTTCCTGTTCGATCGATCTCTGACCCTGGGCCTGGTCAGCCGCTTCTTTCGCACACTCAACGGGACTGGATGATCGATTCGCATGGCTTTCGTTTCTATCCGTCTCTTTCTTGTGATTCTCCTCGGACTTGGAACTTCGTCGTTCCCTGGCGACCGCTTCTTCGGCCGCTTTTTCGTCACTCTGGGCGACGTCCTCATGGCTCGACCTCCTCTCATCGGGCTCCTTGGTGGCGCCTTTCACCGGGGACGACTCTCCATTCTCGCGACCGTCCTCCTCCTCCTGGATCGTATCAATCTTGCGCTTAGACGTCCGGCTCGATCGGTCATCAGATTTCGATGTTCGCCGGATCTGGCGTCGACCTCTCGACTGGCGCCCCTCACCCTCGCGATCTGAGCTGGAATCGCGCGTTTTTTCGTTACCGCCGTCAATTTCAGTTTCGCTTACCTTATCCTCGGTGTGCTGATCCGCTTGTTGTGACGATTCGGCCGGTTCCGGGCTCTTGGTCGGCGAACTTTTCCCACGACGGCTGGAACGTCTGCTACTCGTCGTCCGATCTGAACTCCTCACCGGCGAACTGGTCGATTTCGTTCGTTCACTTTTGCGACGCATTTTATCCTTTTCAAGCGAACGTTAGCAGAACAAACGTTTGTTTTGGCGACTTTATGCAACCTGCCGAGCAAACGGAAAATTTCGCGGGGCGTTGATAAGAGATTTCAATTTTGTCAACCGAAGACCGCACCGGGCACGATGGACATACCTTTTCTTGTTATATCCACTAAAACAGCTGGGCAATATTGATAGAAATGATGTCTTCGTGTTGGCTCGTACCCGTGCAATGTTGTATTTCTGCAACTAGCAATTACAAGGCGGTTTTATTTACAACTTTTCGAAAGACAAATTTTGACGACAAGCCGCATCCTAAATAGTTTTGACGACCATCTTGAAATGTATGAGTGCTGCCATATGTAAGTTGAAAAGTGGTGCTGAATTGTGCTATAAATTTTTTTTGACGTTTCTCTAGTGTGTTGTAACTGGTCGCGATTCTGAAAGCCGAATCAGGATCCGACTTTCTCGATTTCCCGTCCATATGCTTTCTTCTCCAGTAAAGTATGTGGACAACTGTCAATTTTGGGATCAGGATACTTTTCAGATCCGGAGGGGAATATTTTCTTCCAAAAATTGACAGTTCACGTTACATATTTCACCTATACAGATGATAAACTACAACTTCATTCCCATTTCGGGCAAAATGATGCGGAAAAAATGATTAAGGCCGGCCGCATCTTGGACGTAGGCAGGGCAGCGCAGCGAGTAAAAGAGACAGTGTCGAAACTGTTTTGTTTTGAAACGCAATGCATTTTGATACGCAGCGCTGCCTGCTGCCTGAATGCAGCCAATTTAAACCTGGTTGCATTTCTTTCCATTCAGCGCCCCACCACGGAAGTTTCTCAGCAAACTAATCACTGCCTGCGTTCACGGCTGTCAACTTCCAGCCAGCTGTCAATTTGGAATACTGGAGGCTGGATCCTGAAATTTAGTGTTTAATTTTCGTTAATATTTAATTGATAAGGATGTGGGGAGATACATTGCTAATTGTTTTCATATCCGTGTGTACGGCATTTTTGGGAGAAGGTATCTGTTCGAAATTTCTGAATCTGTTAATTAGATTGAATATAACCTGATACCGATGTTGCTGTTGCTGATTTGCAGGTCTTACTTGGCTCCTTGTTTATCGGACGGAAAAATACCAAAAACTGAAAGGAGAAGTGGAAAAGCAAAGTAAAAAATGTAAGTATAGTGATGTAGGGTGCACGAATAAGCTACTGCCTTTCCTAGCTTGTAAAGGCTTTTCCAATAAGTACACTGGGCTCGAAACAACTGGGACACTCATATTGGTAATGTATTAAGCAAAACCACGCGCTCAATGTGCGCCTGTAGATTTCTCTTTGGACCTGGAGACTCACTCCAAAGGTGATTGATGACTGTCTGCTGGTGCGCCCTAAGACCCGACGGTCTTTACTCATACTGAAGTGCAATAAGCTACAACGTTTTGCATGTCTCAGCATCTCTGGGGCTTCGCGTACAAGCCCAACGTGTAGTACCTTAGAGGCGATCTTTGGATTAACTCCGCTACACATCTTTATCCTAGAATCTGCAGCTGTCAATGCTTTGAGAGTATCTCACTTCTGACGTACACATCACGTCGGTCATATGAGCACTCCGAAACAAATTCCTGGAATGCAGATATCCTTAAGATCAAGTACATGACCACGGAGGTTTGCTTCGGCAGGGGTGGCAGGCCATCGTGGCATCGAAGGAAACGAGATCGCGGACGGACTTGTTAATTGCCTTGACCCCTTCAGGGGCATGGTCGCGTTAACATCTAGCATTTCTATGCCTTGTTGACGTTTCGAAAGCTTATCTATATACTTCTCGAAAGTGCAGTTGCTAGCATGCACCTCCTATCCGCACCGTCTTCATACTAACAAGCTCGGAGCACTGTGAGAGTTCTATTAGTACCCACAGGCAATTTTTGATCGCGCCGAGATTTCAACTCCGAGCTCTAGACTAGTATCGTAGAGCGGTGACCGAACGACCACGGCCACCGAGCGCGATAAGGCGGGGCTCGTCTTCCATCCATATTTCTTGGACCGGAATCACACTGTCGTCTGAGCATCACCTTTTCCAAAATGGTTATTAGAGACTAGTCTGAGGGGTTAAGGCAGCAATACTGGCATGATCTTCCGGGGTGTGTCAATCGAAAGAGCTTGTAACGCCCTTCAAGTACAATAATTCTACTTGAGTGAATAGACCAGTTCTAAGGGTTCTTGTGGGATATTTATAGGGCCATCACTGGGTGAGATACCATCTAAATAAAATGGGCCTGTTTAGTGAAACTGAATGTCGCCTGTGTATGGAGTAAGATGACACCACTACGCACATCTTGTGCAAATGCCTAGCAATCGCGCGGGATAGGTTTAAGTTTCTGGGACAAGTTACGGTGAGCCCTGCAGTTATCAGGAAGCGCCCGCAAAAGACGAGTCTTTTGCAATAATATGGGCTATGGCACAATAAACCTCTCCGTGGTCGCAGTGCCCATCGGATGGGTAAAAAGGCCTCACCTTGTAAATAATAATAAAAAAAGTGCGGGTCGATGTTAACATGCTGTGGCGGCCATGTTGTTTTGGTGGCGTCTGCTAAATCTGTTGTTATTATTCAGGCACTGATTCCAAAAATTGGGGCGACCGGTAGCGCAGTGTGTTGAGGCATCAGTCTCATGTTTGACTACCGGCGTTTCGGGTTCGAATCCCGTCCACGACTACGTTCGTGGCCATGGATGTGCAGGAGGTGCATGCTAGCAACTGCATTCTCCGAAACCAGTTTACGCCGACGAAACGTCAACTGGGCCACATGGGACAGTTGACGCGCTATGCCCCACAAGAGGTTAGGGCAATTGAGTAGGATGCCAGATCAATATGACAAGTTACACGATTGAGCATCACGCGCAAATAATAAAACTGTATTATCAAAATGAGTGTTCAATAATGCAAATGTTGCGCGCGTTGTGCCTATTTTACGTTAGACGCGATGGCCCTCTAAAGTCGACTCTCCAACGTTTGGTGGCCAAATTCGAGACGACCGGTTCGGTAAACAATCAGCCAACATCCATACATCAAAGGAACGCCAGATCGGCCGAGAACATCGCCACCGTCCGTGAAAGTGTCCAGGAGAACCTGAGGGAGACAATTCCTCGCCGTGCACAAGAACTCGGCCTTTCGTAACTTCAAATTTTACGTCGGGGCTTGGGCCTGCAACCGTACAAGATCCAACTGACTCAGCAGCTCGAAGTTAATGACCATAGACAACGCCGTTTGTTCGCTGATTGGGCTCTGGAGTGTTTGGAAGAGGACCCTAATTTTGGTCGAAAAATCATCTTTAGCGGCCAGGCGCATTTTTGACGCCGTATATCGGACGACGCCAGCCCACACGAGGCTTACCAGATGGCATTGCATCCACAAAAAGTTACTGTTTGGTGCGGGTTTTGGGCCGGCGGCGTGATTGGTTCGTACTTCTTTGAAAACGACGTTGGTGAGGCCATCACCGTCAACGGCGAGCGCTACAGATCGATGATAACCAATTTCTTTTGGCCCGAATTGAACGATATAGACGTGGACGGCATGTGGTTTCAGCAGGACGGCGCTGCGTGCCACACTTCGAACGCCACGATGGACATTCTGCATGAGCGATTTGAGGGTATGGTTATCTCTCGCGGAGGTGACGTGAGTTGGCCACCAAGATCGTGCAATTTGACCCCGCTAGACTTTTTCTTGTCGGGGTGGGGTTTTGTGAAGTCGCAGATCTATGCCAATAAGCCGCAATGGACCGATGCCCTCCAAGTCAACATAACCCAGGTCATTGCTCAAATTCAGCCGGATCTATACGGCAGAGTCATTGAAAATTGAACCTCTCGTCCGACTCGTCCAACCGTGCGAAGCCGTGGGGACATTTCAACGATATCATATTCCATACATAATGGCATAAAAAAAGAATTTCGTTAATAAATCACACACAGCTTGTTTTATTCCATTTTAACGTCGACCCGCCCTATTGGAAAAGCCTTTAGAAGGCAACCAAATGGTCAGGCTGTGTATGCCAGCAACTTGCATTATCCGAAACCTTTTATATGCGAACGAAACGTCTTAGGAGTGGATAACGCACTATGCCCCACGAAGAGTTTAGAGGAAATAGTATAGAAAAAACAGGGGAGATGATCGAATCCAGTAATAAAATTTGAAACATTCCTTTAGCTAGTAAACCACACCCCCAAATCTTAACAAAATACGAGCATTTAAGTTTAGATCGTTTGTCGCTGATTCTCGGTCCCTGGTTACTGACTGATAGACGTGTCAAATATTTATGTGAAGTTAGCCCCTCATGAATTTAAGGACTGCCGTTCGTGAAAAGAACTGTTGAATTTCGATATAAAATCGTTTTTCGGTCACGTTTTTCGTTTGTCGGAAAGAGTATTTATGTGATAAATTAGTGACTAAAGTTTAGCATATTAAAGTTATCATAGCACAGATCCAAACCGTGCGCCGTCTACCGAGAACCTCTACAAACGGAAGACCGTGTGACAGTTCGTTGGCGAAACTTTGGTTACTAATTTAACTAATTTTAACAGGGGCTGACAAACTTTTTAAAGTGATCGACAATCATCGACAAACGATCTATACTTGAATATTCGTATTTCGTGAAATTGGAGGGAGGGATCGTCAAAGTTGTTGTTGCCTGTATCAATCAATTTTCCAGCTATCCATTTTATTAAAAAAAAAATATGCTTATATCATTTTTTCGCCATAGAACGCAAAAACTAGCCCTATTAACACGAATGCATCCACGTCTTTTACATTACAGTGGAACGTCGCAAAGAAATCCACGGGGACTCATTGGACAAGTCCCAGAAGAAGAAAATTGAACGAGACGAAGAAAAACTGAAAAATAATAATCGCGATTTGTCCTTCGTGAAAATGAAATCAATGATTGCAACTGGCTTTGCCTTCACCGCCCTACTGAGTATGTTCAATAGCATGTAAGTATCGCAGTCGCTTATTTACACTCAATATTTATTAAAACTTTACTGAAAGAAAGAAGAAACAACGATTGCCCAAATAAAAAAAAATCCACTTCCATTTTTCATTGCAGATTCGATGGACGTATTGTTGCCCGTCTACCCTTCGTGCCAATCTCCTGGATCCAAGGACTAAGTCATAGAAACTTGCCCGGAGACGACTATTCAGAATGTTCCTTCATCTTCCTCTATATTTTGTGTACAATGTCTATTCGTCAGAATATTCAAAAACTGCTAGGCTTTGCGCCATCACGAGCGGCAAGCAAACAAGCAGGCGGTATATTTGGTCCTGCACCAGGACAATTTAAATAAGTTGTAAGATTAGGTGGAAAGTAATTGGAAATTATGTACAATTATTCTTGTGGAATAGAAAAAAATGTTGTTATAGAAATTTGTTTTGTTTATAAAGTTTTTTTTCTAGTGTATTAAGATCTGAATAAAACTGTATATTTGAAGGGAAATTTGCATTCAGAAAATATGAAATTCCGTACCACCCGAAATGCGCACATATGGCAATGTGAAACTGCGACGTCATAAGTTCTCTCTCACGTTCTTCTTTGGTTGGTGGCTCAATAATGGGTATACCCATTGCGTGTCCTTCTATTCTTGAACCATACTATGGGCCCTATCACGTACGATTCGAATCGAATTGCATTCGAAAAGATAAAAATGGTACCACGTATCTCGAAAACGAGTTTCCCAATTTCAAAAATGATCGAGTATCCGCTTAAATCGAAAAATTTCGTATAAAAAACTCGATGATTATTGAAATGGAGAGACTCGTTTTCGATTCGAATCGATTTACATGATAAGGCCCTAGACCCAGATTAAAGTGAATCAAAGGCAGCACCTGAAGAGAACCGAGTTGAGATGGCATTGTGCCGTAGCGGTGCTAATCTATAGTAAGAGGCTTGGTAGTTCTCCGCTCAATTCGATTCTCAATATTGAACATTGTTTCTAAGGTTAGGTTCAAGGGACTTCAGTGTTTATCACAGCACTCATAAACCACGACAAGGTCCGTTGTGTTAGCACCGGGCCGGAGCATGCAATGAAACGATAAAATCTTCCAACGTCCATATTACGTAGATCATCCAGTACGGTAAAGAAATATGAACCAAAAATTACATATCGCCACATCGTCTCCATCGCGACAGCCTCTACCTCCTAGTATGTTCCCCATTTACGCAGTGGCCAGTGACAACTCCCACAACCGCACTGATGTGTTGTCTTTTCTGGAATAGAAGTCTGGCGGAACGACTCGAATCCAGCATGGGCCATAAAGGCCTTATGGAATGGAATGTGGCGCCGCCTCTCCATCTGAAGTTAGTCCTACGAATCACCTCTGACTTTAATGCTAGCTTACAAGCCGTAATGGGCATATAATTGTTCCCACGAAGTTGTGATGTCTCGCCAACTGTGGCCTATCTAGTGAGCTCGCGAATAAGTCATCCATCATCGCTTTAAGTTAGAGGAAAGGGAAACAGCATTCTCATTAGAATCAAGCCTTTTGTAGTGTATATGCATCATACATGTAACGCAATATTTTGTGTCTTTTCACTTTCCATCCATCTGACCAAAACAAATACAAACCAGACCATCCTTAAATCATGGCACGAGCCAGACACCACCAACTCGTATGACACCCGGACACCTGCGCATGCATAAACACGAGCCAACGCGACATAAGCACTCGACAAGTTGGCTATGAATAAATGTAGAAATGCGGCTACTGACCCTAATGGAGGACACTGCGACCATAGGCGGCCTATTGTCCCATAGCCCTTCAAAAATTATAGCCAGAGACCCTCCATCATTCCTACGAATGCTAATACGTCTTTTGCAGGAGTATTCCTGATATCTGCAGAGCTTGTATTGATCCTCCCGAAGAGCGTGAACCTTGACCGTGCAATCGCTGGACATTCACATAAAATGTGATATGTGGTCTCATTGTTCTGCAAACAGAGACGACATTCCGTTTCTCTAGATAAACCCATCTTATTTAGATCATATCTAACCCAGTGATGGCTCGAAAGGTGCCAACAAATAGCCTCAGGTCAGCTCTACTCCTGTGGGTAGTGTCCCCATAGTCGAAGCCTCCTTCGATTGCCGTAGCCCTGAGTTCCGGTCCAATAAAATTAAACGTTGAGCCTTGCCTGGCAAGCACATCCGTTGATTCATTTCCCCCAATGCCACAGTGACCTGGCACCCAGTTTAACATAACTTGGTTTACGGTCGCCTGACATTGGACATTGAAGCTCGCGACAATCTGTCACCAGACTGGAAGAGAGCTTGTGTGAAGATAGAGCCTTTGTGGCTGCCTGGGCTATCCGTGCAGATAGCAATTTGAGCGCCTCTAAGAATCTTCTCCAGAACTGTCCTGGCGCAGACCTCTATGACATGGATCTCGGCTTGAAAAACGCTGGACCAGGCACCCATAGCGATTAAGATTCTGGAGTTAGGTCCAAAGACGCCAGCACCATCAGTGTACCACATGATACACCTGCGGTCTGGGCAGGGATTGCCGTTTTCACATGGAAGTTTGGTCGTGGTTGTGCTCGTCAATGGGTGGCGACCTTAAGAGAATCGAGCGCTGCTTTTTCTTTGATGAAGATATGCTCCTCTAGAGCAGGCGTAGGGCATGTACGCATACCCGAAATTATCCCAAGAGAGGTAAAGCGTTGTTGTTTGTTGAATTAAGGTATGGCTGAGCTTTGTTGTGCCTTAGACCACCATATCAACGCAGCATATGTGACCGTGGGTCGCACCAACTCGACCATCGATGGGAGTACTCCAGTTCATCTGCCCCGGAAAATGATTGTGTAGTAGTAGTTCAAGGGTTTTCTCTGGGCCTTCAGTATGAGATCCATCTAAACTTTTTGAAAGGCCAACACCATTTGGGGAGTCCTTGGACAGAGGTTTGTGAAGGCACGCAGCTTCCGGTAGGGATTGAATGATTTCACAAAGTCTCTTCCAGCATTCACGTTTTGAGTCCCTTATAAGTTTATTATATTCCGTGACAGCGGTTCTGTAACATGCCACTGACTTAAACGCTGTGCTTTATTAAACTTCTTCCTAACTAGTACACGCTTGCGGGCCAGTTCTTCATTCCACCAGGTCACTCTTCACCCTGGCCTGATGTTGCGTGTTACGATACTATCTACTGTCTATAGGAAGAGGATAACACTTGGTTAAGTTGATTAACCGCTGATTCCAGCTCACCTATTAAACTAATAGTGGTAAATCAGCGAGTCACCCTTCGAGCCGACTAGCTCACGAAACTGATTGCAATCAGTCCTCTTGGGATACGGACATGCTGACCGGAGTTCAGATTGTCCTGGAATATGGAATCAGATGACATCAAACATTGCATCAGCGTCGGTTGAATGAAGTGGCGAGAGAACTCTGGGGTTTTCTGCGACAAGAAGCTGCCACGAAAGCTTAAGGGCAAGTTGTACAAAACGGCCGTCCGTCCCGCCCTCATTTATGCGTCTGAATGCTGAACTATGTACAAGACATACGAAAGTAAAATGACTGCGACTGAGATGAAAATGCTACGGATGTCAGGTGTGTCCAAAAAGGATCGGATCAAAATTGCCTAATCCAAGGCAGCCTGTTTGTTGAGCAACCGATCACTGAACAGCTCGAAGATAGTCGTATGGATTGGTATTGCCATGTTCTAAGGCGTCCGCCTGAGAACCTAGGCACTATCAATGAATGTTCCATTTGCGGCACCCAAACCCCGAGGCAGACGAAAACACACGCGGATCGATCAGATGAAGAAGCAACAGCAACGCATTAATCTCGGCGATGATACGATCCAAGACCGAGCTGCCTGCAGAAGGGAGCTGAGATTATACCGCCAGAATGGGCGAAGTGCCAACACCACAGGCAGAGCAACGCGAAGCCGCAGAGTGGTATGAAAGGGCAAGGAAGAAGAAGAACAACACCGGATCGCGTCGCAGATGCGCCGAATTGCAATCGACCTGTGTGCGGTGCAGGGCGTCGCTCGTTGTGTAGGAATGCAGACGAGCAGAATTCGAATCGCAGACGAGCCGAATATAAAACCGTCTGCGGATGCACTTAAGTGTTCACAACTAGAACTAGGTTTCAGACTATCTAAAGTACGTATACGTATTATATAGGTATATTAGAAAGGGAAACAAACGACTAATATGCTTGTAAAATAGCAACCACTTTGTTTTCATAGAAATCAATTCCTCTAATCAGATCAAAAAACTTGAAGTTGACATCTAGCCCCTTAACCAAATTACATAATTCTACTACTACTATCCGATTTTCTAGAGCCGCATATTGTCTATGATTTTTGCAAGCGAACAAATGTGTGATAAGCATCTAAACAACACAAATGCCAGCTATAATACAAAAACACACTTTGACGCTCACATCTCCCTTATCTAATCACATAAAGTCAATTTACTTAACGCCATACCTTTTTATTTACAATTTCCTGCCACTTTACACAATATTAGCTTCTCGCACGGGTTCGTCAACAATTATACGATCGAAACACAATCGACTTAAATCTATTGTTCTGAAATTGCCGTCTATAATCATCTCCGATATTGCACGTCCGATGGCCGGCGTCTGTTGAATGCCGTGACCGCTAAATCCTGCCGCAATGTACAAATTATGGTAATACGGATGCGGTCCAATGATACCATTCTCATCGAATGTATTATACTCATAGTATCCAGCCCACGATCCGCTAACTTTGGCCGATTCAAAAGCCGGCACCCGTTTCGCCAAGATCGGCCAAACGTCTGTATTGAAGTAATCGTGATCAACATCCAAATTGTCGCAGCACGGTTCATTATCGTAACTAGGACTCCGACCACCGATATAGTTCCCACCGAGACCGTCTCGTCGGAAATACGTGTTGGTCGGATCGATTGTGAGCGGCGTATTTAGGCCAGGCGCATTTTCTCCCTGTGTGTTAAAGACGTAGACATACCGTTTGCGCGGCTCAATCGGTACCGGGATGCTTAAAAGTCCTGGTCCGGTTCCAATACGTGCAAGTTTGCCCAATTCGCCGGAATGGGCACCGGCCGCTACGACACATATGGCAAATTTAATTGTTCTGCTTTCACCATTGGCCATTTTCACCGTGACTTTATTCGTGGACTCATATTCGCCGGGAGCCACGCCTTCAACAAAAATATCATCGTTCTTTTCGAATTCAAAGCTGACAACTTCACCGTCCACATAGTGGGCACCGTATTCGCGTGCTCGACGTCGAAATCCACTTAGCAGAACCCACGGGTCGAACCAACCTTCCTTTTCCAGTCCATGACAACCTGTGTGGGAATAGAGACAAAGTTTAATTTAATTTACTGGATGGTGTCGCTTAGTAGCTAATAACGGTACAAGAAAAGCAGATAGTCATGATTCTCGTACTTTTTTTTTAACATAAATATGTTTTATGGGACGGTATACCCATACATAGTACTCCTCTGTTGTGCGTGGCGTGAGTATAAACCACAGCCTTTTCGCCAGCAACTTACATCATCCGAATTTTTTTATATGCTAACGAACCGTCAATTAGGCCTGTTAGGAGTAGTTGACGCGCTTATGCCTTACTAGGGCAAATAGTAATTAGGAAAGGTAATGACATTGGAAGGGTTTTTTAGTGGTGTGTGTCGTAGGGTAGAGGAAGTGCAAATTCCATATGTCCGCGAATGTTTCATAGAAAATATTTACGTCCACGTTCACACTTAAGCCACATACAACAGAATTAGGAACAGGAACAGAGTTCAGTACATTTGTGACTTAGTTGTTCCTGTCGCTATAGCGACAAAAATAGCAGAACCGACGACGGAAAATGGTAGATTTGGTGACAACAATGTTAAGTCCGACGGAGAGATTTAACATGCAGAACGTCTCGGGAACTCTGCGCAGCCATCTTCGGATTAAATTAAAGTGTCTATACACGCCCCTACATGAAGATAACAGCTTATATCCGTCTACAGGGACATAACATCATTACGCTGGATGCGATGCTTATCTCACACTTTGAAAGTTTTTGGGTCTGGGCACCTGATTGCCATCCAGCTGAACATTGAAGATTCGATGCTCCCACGGAGGGCGACCCTTACCAGTTGGTGTGAAGATTTACTACCGAAATAGTGCTACCACAAATAGAACCTCCGCCTATCACGACTACAAATTTCACTTACCCAATGCAATTCCTTCGGTGTTTAGCCACGGAAACTTTTCCTTCAGACGCCTGGCCGTCAGCAATTCGTTGCGAGCACCCAGTTCATTTTGAAGTGCCGAATTTTGTTTCAGTTGCTCGGCTCCTGCCTCTGACGACAACACTAGATATCCATGCGGGGTGAAACAAGGATCACAATCTTCACCTAAATATTCCTTGATATTCCGAATGAAGTCGGCACCAAACAAGGACATTTGAATGTTCTCTGGCAGTGAGAATTGTTGTCGAAGTCCTCCAACTGAGAGTGGAGTGGATGCTGTTTTGTACTGTATAGGAGACAGAAGTTAAGGATTTTTCAAAGGGAAACAAATTATAAATACTTACAGTGGAGTCCCTTTCAACGACGACAACATTAAGACCAGCTCGTGCCGTTCTCTTCAGCCAGTAGGCCACGGACGAACCTATTCCTCCGCCACCAATAACCAGCACATCGCAGTGTGTCTGAAACTGATCCGGTTGCGAGATATCTCGCGGGACGAAATCCTCTCGCTCCAATTCGACCTCGAACTCGGCGGCCCGCTTCTTAGATCGGAACCAATCTCGCATCTTTCGCATGTCATTGCCCAACAAATGCAGTGTCTTCCGGAATGGATGGTTAGGGTCAATGCCGTCGCGGCTTTCCTCGCCACCATCGCGACCGGGACCCTGTGATAGGAGTCGACACTGGCTGTATCGCAGCAGTCGTCCGGCCGTTCGAGCGTACCGCAATTGTGCGGATATCATTCTTGCTTTTTGGCTGTGACAATCACTATTGTTACGATTAAACTAACTGCAGAGATGTAAACAAGGTTGAGGTTAGGCGCGTTGTGATAGTTGCGATGCTTGCGATGGCGGTCGGCCAAGTGACACATTTTAAATAGATCTTTGTATGTACAGTATAATTTGCTAGCAAACTATCTTATCAAATGTGCTGTTTTCGGTGAAGTTAGCTGCGCGGAGGTACAGACGCACCAGACAAACAGAGATAGCTGTTATCAAGTCGGTTGACTCCGTGATATTTGGAGAGATAAGATGCAACTCAAATTGTTTATGGTAATCTAATATTTGTCTTTCAATAAAGATTTCTATTCATAATATTTCACAACTGGCGCAACGCTTAGCACGTTATGGGCTTCTATGCACTAGACCCTGGTTCGATTCCCACCGAATGCAATAGTCTTCGTTCTTCAATAAAAAGGGGGATTTACGTGTCGGAGTATGAGTGGGGTGACCAGATGCTCATGTTGAAAAACAGGGACAAAATCACAAGACCTCTTTTGCCTCCACCCCCTCCCAACAGACATTCACATAAGTTGAAAATTCCATATTATGCGTTTTTAAATTGTAAGGGCGCGCTCAGTTTCAATTGAGAGGCGCGATTTCTCCCATCAGTCCGCTGGGGTTTAACGAGAGAAAAAATGTTTTTGCAATTTGCGTTGTGCCCCTGGTTCGCAAAAACAAACTGCAATTTTCAAAATTTCTGCAGCGAAGAAGATGCACGATTTTGAGAAGAATTCCTTATTTCCATCAGTTTGTTTTAGAAAAATCGACTGTCTCCAGAATAGGCGTGTTTATTTCAACTCAACAGTCCAGATCAAGAGCAAAACAACAATGGGTGGTATGCATAAAGTGAGTCGAGTGGAGTAAAGCTGAGTTGACAGAATTCCACTCAATTTTCACTATGGAGCGGAGAGTAGTTTTATGCATACAACTGTTTTCACTCGATTCACCGAACATAGCAGACTCAGGAATGTCCTCAATAGACTTCACTCTTGAGTATATCCTCATTATTATGCATACCACCCAATCTCATGCATTTAAAGGTCGCCACACATGAACGAGCACAATCACGACCGAACTTCCATCGAACCATAAATTTCATAGAACGTGCTGAAAAAAAATTCGCCATATTTCCACCGTTCTATGAAATTGCCAGGCTAAATATACTGCTATAAGGATTATGTGGGTGTCCGGCGACAGTGGTGTCGCACGCAATGAGAAAGCCGATGAACTGGCAAGGAGAGGTTCGGAAGTCGTGAACAGCCCACCGGCACCTATGCCACGGTCATTTGCAGACATCACAAACGAAATAGATGGAGCCATATGGACTAAACTACAATATGACTGGACAAACAAAACGGATTGTAGGATACCTAGGACCCTGTGGCTATCACTTGATCTGAGCAAGAGCAGAATGTTGCTCAAACTCAAAAGAATTAGGCTGAGAGCCTTACTCACAGGACACTTCCTTACCGCTTCTCACGCGAGAAGATTGAGACTGTCCTCAGGCAATTTATGCAGAAAATGTGAGATGAAAGAGGACACCATCGAACATACTTC
Organism: Chloromyia formosa; assembly: GCA_964017055.1. Classification (NCBI taxonomy): domain Eukaryota; kingdom Metazoa; phylum Arthropoda; class Insecta; order Diptera; family Stratiomyidae; genus Chloromyia; species Chloromyia formosa. Next base: position 21,313,898 of record OZ024816.1, on the reverse strand, counting down.
GTGTGAGTTTCCAGCTCTAAATTGGAAACGCCTCAACATCTTACAGTTTTCAAGAGTTAGCAGAGATGGCAAGTGTCGTCTAACTGAATCAACTGATTCAATTTAGCGGAGTGGTGACCGGGCAGCCGTAATTAGCCAGCGGAGGTTGGCAAATGGGCCCAAATCGGAGGCGAACGACAACTCTCTTATCTAACCTAACCTTCCCTAAATTTTCGAATAAGCTGAGCATATTAGAGTTAACATTTTTTTTTATTAAACGCAACAAGAAATTAATTTCTTATAAAAGGTTCACGCTTTGTGATCAGACCACTTGATTTGACCAGATCATTTCACCTGAAAATCACATTTGTATGTATCTGGCAGTTTCAGATCAAGTGGTTTGGCCGAAAGTGTGAGCCTCACATTAACTATATTTACGAGTACATCTACGCAATCGCCAATTCAACAATTGGTCTATTCTCAATAATGCGCACGAAACTCAACAAACTCAAATCGATTGACTTAAAACCGCCATCAACTATGAGTTCGGACATGCCACGTCCTATTGCAGGCACCTTTTGTATACCATGTCCACTGAATCCAGCTGCAATATAAAAATTATCATAGGCCGGATGCTTTCCGACGACACCATTACAATCGAATTTGTTGAATTCATAAAATCCCGCCCACGCTCCAATCAATTTCAACGATTCAAAAGCTGGCACCCGATGTGCCAAAATAGGCCAAATGTCCGTTTCAAAGTAGTCCATATCTACGTCGAGATTATCGATGGAAGGTTCTTTATCGGGCGATGGGGATCGGCCACAAATAAAATTACCACCGGAACCCTCTCGTCGGAAATAGGTTTTTGTCATATCAATAAACAGAGGAGCCGTTACAGGGGGAATATTTCGGCCTTGTGATCTAACGATAAATACGAATCGTTTTCTGTAACGAGAAATGAAAATTAAGCCATTTCTTCAAATATGCAAATAAGTTACCGTGGTTCTATAGGGAGAGGTGTACTCAAGAGTCCTTCACCGACGCCAATTTTGGCTTTTTTCGCTAGTTCACCGGAGTATGCTCCAGCTGTAAGGATGCACTTGTTGCAGCTCAGAGTTCTTGTTACATTGTCGGCAGTTTTGTAGATTATTCCATCTACGGTATTGTAGTTGTCCTTTTGTTTATGTTCAAAATCAACCACTTCTCCTTCAATATATCGCACTCCAAGTGATTGTGCCTTCTTTCGGATGCCCATCAGTAAGGCCCATGGGTCAAACCAACCTTCATTGGTGCAGCCAAATGTACCTTTAACATAACATTTTAGCAAAGAATAATTTCTGCACATTAAATAAATGTAAGTGACTGGTCCCATTTTGAAAAAAAAAATGTATTCATAAAAGCTGAAATGAAACTTTTTAGGCATTTTTGTTTCACTCGGTCTCAGATCCATTCTCATTCAAAACGACTGACTGGTCTTTGATTCAGCTCTTGTATGGGATCTCATCGGGTCAAAGTTGAAAGTGAATTGGTTCAATGTCAACATGTTTCTCGGCAATTCGCCCATATTTGTATATGAGTGTGCAATTCGTCACCATTTTTGCTTGCTATCTGTATGTGCGCTGTTTTAAATTCGGTCGTCGCAGATCCGTAGCGTTCGTTTCACTACGGATCTGAGCCCGGTTGAAACAAACTCAGCTTTTATTTCACCCATTCCACATTTAAACATTAATTACCCAGTGCAACGTTTTCCGTATTAATCCACGGAAATTGCTCCTTCAATTTGGCAACCGATAAAATTTCACTTTTTACCCCAATCTCATTTTGCAATTCGACAATTTTTATCATTCTATCGGCTCCCTGTTCATCAGTGACCGATAAGTTCCCGTTGCTTTTGAAATTTGGATCGATATCGGGATCGATGTCTTTTTTAAATGATTGCAAGAATTCCGCCCCATACCGGGACATCATCATATTTTCGGGAATAGTAAACTGTTGACGCAGACATCCTGACGATAGTGGGGTTGATGCTTTGCTGTACTAAATAAACACAAATTTTAATGCGAGCATATGAACCCGAACCGTTTTTAAAATACAATACAACTCACAGTAAAATCTCGTTCGATCACCACTACATTTAAATTGTTTCCTGCTTTCTTCTTTAGGAAGTATGCCGAAGCGGAGCCCATACCGCCACCTCCAATAATTACAACATCACATCGCGAAGGATACGTCTGCGTATTGGGGTATTTGAAATTATCATAAGCCTGACGATAGGGAGTCGTTTGACGATCTTGTTGAACTGATTTTTGAGAAGTGTACAGTCGGATTAAAGGGACGAGAGGTAGAACTCTCGGTTGAGGGAGACGCGCGAATAACATTTGAAACTTAATACGATTCGTTAAGTACTGTGGCTCTTGTATTTAGCGTGAACTATAAGCGCCCTTGTCGCAACCACTTAACACTTTAGTTGGAAAATCCCCTTTTGTAAATAACATATATACAAATGTGTATTTTTGTATAGTTTACAAACAAAACACTTGCTATCATATGTGGGACTCTTATTAAATACATAGGCAGTAAGTGCCGCAGTTATTGACAATTATTATTCTGCGATATCGCTTTAAATCTTCTTAATAGGCCGTCCGCGAATTAGAAGTCACCCCTTTCAGAAAAAAATCTGATTAACGTTGGCTTTGCTTCGGCCCGGAGTCCGCAGCGTATATACCCTAGACTTGTGCAGACCTAGTGGTGATACTAAAAGTCCCAATTGGCTACGACCATATGCATTAAAAGTGGGTCTCTTATATGGCCAGTTCATAGGGGAGGTTGGCACTCATTCAGTGGGATCTTGACCATTCTCAAAATCAATTAACTAACTTTATCCAATTTTTCAAGTCGCTAGCTTCATTCTATCGAAAATTAACGCTTATTTGAAGTTTCACTTGTAGGGGAGGTGGGGGTTCCTTGAGTCGGATCTTGCAGAGCATTTCCATCAACCAATTAGATCCCCCTACAAACATTTAAACAAAATTTCAAGTCTCTAGCTTCATTCTATCGAAAGTTATCGCTTATTTGAAGTTTCTTTTGTAGGGGAAGTAGGGGTTTCGATGGTCGGATTTTACGTATTTTCAATATTAGTCGACTGGATCATACTACAAACATTTGACCAAAATTTCAAGTCTCTAGCTTTATTTTGTCGTAAGTTATCGCTTATTTTAAGTTTCATTTCTAGGGGAGGTAGGGGTTCCTCAGGTCGGATCTTACCCATCTTTAATGCCAACTAACTCAATCTCACTTTCAACATTTTACCAAAATTTCAAGTTGCTGGCTTCATTCTATCAAAAGTTATCGCTTATTTGAAGTTTCATTTGTAGGGGAGGTGGGGGTTCCTTGAGTCGGATCTTGCCCATTTTCAATACCAACAAAGTAGGTCTTATTAGCAACATTCTTTCAAACTTTCAACTTGCTAGTATCATTTTTTCGAAAGTTATCGTAATTAAAGGAATATTTAATTTTTGAAATTTGTAGGGGAGGTAGGCGTTCCTTTGATCTGATTATGCCCAACTTACATAATCTTAAGCAGCTTCTCACTTCAAGGTTACACGCCAAAAATCAGGTGTCTACGTCAATTGGTTCAGGAGTTATAGACAAAAAACCTGAAAAGTAGGGTAGTACGGGGTTCTTTGTAAGAAAATTACCGTTAGTTTTCAACTTATCAGTTTTATTTTCCCAGGAGAGTATGAGATTACCCTCATGAGTAATCTACCAAAGCTAGAGCTTTTCATGTTTCTTTAATCGGGAGTTATAGATACATTTATGTATTTTACATATGTAGGGGAGGTAGGCGTTCTCTTGGCCTGATCATGCCCATTTTCAATACCATCCAACTAGATCACACTTCCAACATTTGACCAAAATTTCAAGGCTCTAGCTTCATTTTATCGAAAGTTATCGTGCGAACGGACAGACAGACGGACAGACAGACAGGCAGACAGACAGACGGACAGACAGACAGACATGGCTAAATCGAATCAGGAGGTGACCCTGATCATTTATATATATACATTGCTATACCTCCGGAGCCTCCTTTAAGGTGTTACATATTTCCGTCGTGACAAAAACAATATACCCTATACTATAAGTCTAGGGTATAAAAATACAAATTTTATGTCGTAATCGCCACATACGATCGATCACAACACAACCGAACCATCACGCAACCAAGTAAATTTCATAGAACGGTGGCAATGAGGAATTTTTTTCCGTACGTTCTATGAAATTTGCGTGGTGGATGTTGTGGTTGTTGTAGCAAGGCCTTTTGGTGTTGAACGGATTTGGCAGCCCTTGTTAATTGCCTTGACCCTTTCAGAGGTATGGGCGCGTCAACATCTCTAGCATTTCTATGCCTTGTTGACGTTTCGATAGCATATCTACTTTTCGGAAGTGCAGTTGCTAGCATGCACCTCCTATCCGCGCCGTCTTTATACTGATAAGCTCGGAGTACTGTGAGAATTCTATTAGTATCCACAGGCAGTTTTTGATCGAGATTTGAACTCCGAACTCTAGATTAGTATCGTAGAGCGGTGACCGAACGGCCACGGCTACCGACCGCGACAACGTGTGCCGAACGGGTCGCTCCGGTGCGTAAAACCGGTTGCCGTGGGAGCGTTGCGTCGTGAATCGGTCGTGGCTGTGCTCGATCGTGTATCGCAAGCTTATGGAATCAACTGTTGTTTGTTGTAGATTAAGCTGGATCTGAAGATCGTTTCATCGTTGTTGTTGTTTGATTTGTGAGCTTCTTCCGCTCATTTCTGACATTTATTGAGAGGGACAGTTAGCATCCTATGGATCATGCTGTGTGTTATTACGAGTAAGAGTGGAGGGAGCCCTCCACTCTTATCAACACATACCAACAAGAATTAGCTTATATAAAGGACACAGCCTCAAAAAACGGATATAGCAGCAAAATTATAGATGCAATTATCAGAAAAAAGAAGGCCAGAATTGAGCGGAAGAAACTCACAACGATGTCAAACAACGACAACGATGAAACGATCTTCAGATCCAGATTCAGATGTGGAGTCACATAAATAACGCGCTGACAAAATTCAACATCGAAATAGCACCAACGAGCAGACACACGCAGCTGAAGACAATACTGACTAGTGAGAAAGACCATAAAACAAAAGAGGAGCCCATGCAGTGGCGTATATAAAATCGAATGTCCCGATTGCAAGAGTGCATACATTGGTAAAACCAAGCGACTGATAAAAACAAGGTTTAACGAACACATGAAGGACGTGGAATTAGCTGAAAACATCCCAATAAGGCATGTCAAATAAGCGGTGGCCAAACACATCATAGAAACCGGACACGAAGATTGACCGACGCAGAAGAACTTTTGCATACGCTTGATACTGCTGCAAAAGAAGTTGGACTACCTATCAACGAGGGTAAAACTAAAATAATGATGCAATCGACGACAAGGACACCTGAACAACAGAGCATCAATGTGGGGGGACCTCAACATCGAGTTCGTGAGCAACTTCATATAGCTGGGTTGAAACTTGTCAAGAGACGCCAACGAAACTGACGAAATCAAGCGACGGATACAGTTAGCTAAGAAAACTTTTTTCTCCGTTCTCCCCATAATGAAATCGAAGCATGTGCACAGAAACACGAAGCTCTGCGTGTACAAAACCATTATACGACCAGTGCTATGCTACGGCTACGAAGCATGGACCCTAACTCAAGCCTCCGGAAACATTCTAGACACATTTAAACGTACGGTTCTACGGCGAATTTTGGGGGCTGTTTGCGATCGAGATGGATGGCGCATCCGGTACAACCATGAGTTGTATGAACTGTACGATGAGCTGGAAGTTTCGAAAATCGTCAAACTACAACGACTGCAATGGGCAGGGCATGTCCAACGAACGGACGATGGTCGCATGTCAAAGAAAGTGATGAATGCAAAACGAGTTAACGTAGCGAGACTGCCTAGACGACCGAGATCTCGTTGGGAGAGCTCAGTATATGTGGACGCCGAGCAGCTACTGGGCCTCCAAGATTGGAGGACGCGATCACGTGACCGAGATAATTGGAGGACAACGATCCAGGCGGCCAAGGCCCGACGTCGGGCTGTCGCGCCACGCCCACGATGATGATGAGTTTTAAGTTTTGCTTAACGGAGAGTGAAGAAAATGAAAATCCCAATAATAGTGGAATAATGCCAACATTAAATGTAATGTCGTGTGACGAAAACGGGTTTAAGCTACAGCAGGCTCGTGCCGACGTTTATCTCGTTTAAGAATTGATCGCCTGTGTTTGTGGTCACTTTATCACCTTTGAGTGTCTCAAACACCGGTCTGGCAGTATCCATTCTCATATTTCATTTTCCCACAGCTAACGTAGGCTTATCACATGCCCACCGACAAAATTTGAAGTGAATACATTAGAAATATGAAGCAAACACCTATTCTAAATATAAACTATTCTCATTGAAAGACATTCTGATAAGGCAGATAGAAGGTTCATATTCATGACAAATTCAGCTTCATTCAGTCCGACTCAAAATCTATAAGATGTTAGCACGTAATTTGAACTCGTTTCGTCAAATCTTCTTTCCACAATTCCTAATCAGTAGACGCGTCTCACAAAAAATAGTAACTGAGGAAAAGCAAAGTAAACCCTATCGCAATAATACCAAAGCCGCTTATTTGAAGAAGGATTTAGAACCTAAAACGTTTCCCACACAATGTGATGTGCTGATAATTGGTGGCGGTGGGATGGGATCATCCACGGCATACTTTCTAAAAAAGAAGGCCGGACGAGATTTAAATGTTGTCGTCGTTGAGAAAGATAGCACGGTGAGATAAGAATTTTCCAATAATTACAACATCTAATTTGATTTATTTATGGGTAAAAGTATACCCGGGCATCAACACCACTGTCAGCGGGATGTCTTCGGCAACAGTTCACGGTCGAAGAAAACATTTTGATGTCACGGTTTGGTGCAGAATTCCTGCTTTCGTTCAGAAAGGAGGTGACTGATGAAGTCGATCCGAATTTTAAAGGCAACGGCAACCTATATCTGGTCAACGAGAGCAACGCGGAGGCGCTGGCCCGCGGTGTCGTTTTACAGAATAAGATTGGAGTGAAGAGTGAACTATTGACAAAGGACAAACTTAAGGAGAAGTTTCCTTGGCTCAACACCGAAGGAATAGGATTGGGTTAGTGTAGCCTCATTTATTTATATAGCCAGAATTTATTGTGTTGTCCGTTGTATAGGTGCTTATGGTTGCGAGAACGAGGGTTGGTTTGATCCATGGGCATTGTTGACGGGGCTAAAGAAAAAGGCTCAAGCGTTAGGAGTAATATTTGTCCAAGGCGAAGTCGTGGACTTTGAGTTCAAGCCAACGGGAGGCGAATACGATGCAGTGGACAAAGTCGTGGTAAAACGTAGCGAGAACGACAAAATTTCTATTAAATTTGATAAGTGCGTACTATCGGCCGGTGCATTTTCCGGCGCAATAGCAAGGAAGGCGAGAATCGGTTTAGGACCGGGACTTCTAAGCACGCCTCTGCCAATTGAGCCACGGTAATTGATTGCAATCCCTTTGCGGACCAGCTATACACTTTCGTTCGTTTTCAGGAAACGCTTTCTTTTCGTTTTGAACTCACAAAGTGAAAACATCCCGCCACCCACCGCTCCTCTCGTCTTGGACACATCACAACTGTATTTTCGACGGGAAGGACTTAATTTTATATGCGGTCGCTCGCCACCCAGCGACAAGGAACCTTCCGTCGATAATTTGGACGTTGACTTGGATTTCTTCGAGGCTGATATGTGGCCAGACTTGGCGCACCGCGTGCCAGCTTTCGAGTCGTTGAAAGTGGTCGGCGCATGGGCTGGCTTCTATGACTACAATCGCTTCGATTGCAACGGAGTCATAGGCAAACATCCAGCCTATGATAACTTCTATATTGCGGCCGGGTTCAGCGGGCACGGGGTGCAAAAAGTTCCGGCTGTTGGACGGAGTGTAGCCGAACTCATTGTGGACGGTGAATTTAAGACAATCGACTTGAGTTTAATGCACTTCAACAGGATAGTGGAGAATCGACCCATTAAAGAGATGGCTATCGCCTAGAAAAATAAAGGGAACAAAATACCTGTGTACAATTCTTTGTTTTAGTAAATATATTTCGCATTACACAGTTTAACTCGATTGAATAAATTTGAAAACAGAAGAAATCTTGTAAAAAAAGACACCTAACTCACTACGAACGCTTAGAAGCCATCATCATCGTCCTCGGCCATTTCCTTGGCCAGCTCCAGATCTTGTTGTTCTCGCTCCCGACGCTCCTCGGCACTCTCCAAATCCTTTCCGTACGATTTCGGTGGATATCGCATCGCTTTTACACTTTGATTGTGCAAATCCAAACAGAAGGAGATCCGCTGATGGAAGGCCAGTTGAGGTTCACGCGTGCTGTATATGTCGGTGCTCTCCTTGCTTCGCATGTAACCCTGTTCGGGATCGAGTGTAGCCTCGATGACACCATCGCGAATGGCTTTGGCTACAATGAACTCGGCATCTTCGGCCGAATCGAGGCCAAGTTTCTTAGCTATGTCCTGCGGCGAGATACGCGAATACGACAGACCAATCGATCGAATGGCCGTCTTGATGACGTTGTGTCGCAAACGGATGATCAGTGTGTACGTGTGATCCTGTTGGAATTTCGGTCCGAAATTCTCCACAACTTCGCCGAATCGTTGAAGGTTGCCCAAGCGGACCGCCTGTGTCAGTTGGAAATAAGGTGCCAGGCTCTTGCGCAGGGCCGCCTGACGGAATATTTGTCGCTCGGGAATGTTGCCAAGCAGCAGCTCCACTACGATAATGAGTTTTTGCACGGTCTGACGGAATCCGACGGCGGCGTGTTGGGGTGCTTTGCGCAAAGCTTGCACCAAGTGCTTGTGAGCGACACTGTATTCCAATTTGGCCGCCTTAATGCGACCCAAATAGTAGAGGAAACGGGCCCATTCGTTGTTGCTGGCCGTCTCGGGGAACACCGACTTTTTAACAAGCTTGTCGGCCTGGTCGTAAAGTGCGTAGTGTAAGTAGTTGCGCAACAAACAATTTATTATGACGGCCTGTCCTTCGAAATCGTTTCGCAGAGTGGCCGTACGCAGGCGGGCGTGCAGGAAGTGCCGAATACTCTCCAAGTTGTTGGTGAGCTCGGCAATTCGCGAGTGATAGAAATAGGACTTGGCAGCAATCAGATCGAGAGTACGGCGATTCTGTCCCGTGATTTTCTTCATCAGCGCCTCGGAGCACTGCATGGCCTTTGGCAAAAGTTTGTCGTCCAGTAGCCGCACTAAAATCAGCAGGTGAAAGTAGACATCGACCTCGGGCACGGGCGATTTGGTGGCCGGACGATTCTTCAGACCCTCCGGCTCTTGAGCTCCGGGCGCCGGTGGCGGAACATACGATACGATTGTGTCACGCTCTGTTCCGGACGGGTACAAATGAATGGCCAAATGCTTCAGAACAATGGCATTGGTCTTACGACGTGTGTTGGGCAAACCGCGTAGAACACGAAGAATGTAGCTGAAAGGGACACAAAACGGAACGTTTGAAAAATCAATCAATTAATCAGATTGAAGATCAGTTGTTACCGAGGCTCCTTGCTCGTCACAGCCTTCTCAATTTGTCGACATTGTTCGCGAATTTCCTGAATCGTCAACAAGTCCGAGTCTTTCTTCACCGTCTCAGAATCTTCTGTGCTGCCGGTATTGTCGGCATTCTCCATTTCCACATCTTGGTTCGCTGCTTCCTGTTGTACAGTCATTTTTGGATACACTCTAATTGTTCGTATACGTCGACTTTTATTTGATCTTTTACACAGAAATACGCCGACGAGAATTACTGGCAAAAATCCTTCTTCGACTGAAGTTTTCACTCAGCCGTCAGAAAACTGTCGAGTAATAAACATGGCCGTGGGTCGAATTGGGGTTGACCGATGTTAGTCCAATTGGGAAATTTCGAAAATTGAGCGCGAATTAATTGTTTGAATTTCTGTGGTTATCGGCCCTAACCAGGTTGAGCGCAGAATGCAGCAGCAGCGGCAGAAGCAACAACAACAACAGGTAGATCTGTCATCGCCGCTGTGTCACCGCGACAGATCAACCTGTTGTTATAAGACATGTGTGTTGTTTTTCCTAAGACGGGATGATTTCTTTTTTTTATTATATATGCGCATTTCGGACACCAGTTGTGTTCTTCTTCAGTATAATTCAAGTTGAATACTGAAGAAGAACACAACTGGTGTCCGAAATGCGCATATATAATAAAAAAAGAAATCATCCCGTCTTAGGAAAAACAACACACATGTCTTATAGTGTATATACAGGCGTGGAAAACATCGACAAAGAAACTTCTGGCGTTTTGAACCTGTTGTTGTTGTTGCTTCTGCCGCTGCTGCTGCATTCTGCGTTCAATCTGGTTAGGGCCATAGGCTTTGAATATATAGCCATGGAATGAGCTTGTTCTGTATGTTTCCATAGAAACAGTGGCTCCAATATCTGGGTACTAAGTCGACATGTGGTCGACTCAGTAGACCATTTTAGTACTTATGAATGACATTTAGATTTTGACAGGACGGGATGTACATAAATAAACAGAAAAAATGTGTATTGATTAGATTTAACTTAATAATTGCTGAAACGACATAATCGCCTGAGTGAAAAGTATAAATTTTGAGTCAAAAAGGCCCTTTTTTGTTTTGTTTTGGGCGCAGCCAAAAGGAAGAAAGGTGAAACAAACCAGTGAGATGGAAACCGGCAAATAAATTATATCCAGAAATGACAGTTTATCTGCTGATTAACATTTATTTTTTAAGGTACCCAAAAGAAAGAAATTAGCAACAGTTAATTAAGTGAAAGTGTGTTAGTGTTTTAGAATGTAAATTTTTTCTAAATTAATGTGAAATAAAATAGTCGACTTATTCCCCAAATGTTGGAGCACTTTTAAATGGTCGAAGCACGGTCCATTGCTAAATGGTCTAAGCTGTCGACTTATTCCCCAAATATGGAGCACTTTTAAATGGTCGAAGCACGGTTCATTGCTAAATGGTCTAAGGTTATAGGCCGGTTGACACGTTCAAAGTACACTTTGCCAAAGTATGACTTGGAAAGAATATCCACCATTGTGATTTATCACTTTGCCACTTGCCAAAAACTGCATTTAGCATTTCTAGGGAATTCACACCAAAACACATTATTCAGACCACTATAAATTGAATAAAAACCACCAACACGTCACTATTTTTGGCTTCAACAACTTTTTCTGTGAACTTGTCGATTTACAATCAATTATTTGATGGAAAGTTGAGCACCATCCTACTTGTTGTTCCTCTCCGGATCATAATACTGAACATTTTCAAGACAGTTGCCCGTACAAATTTTACCGGAGTGGAACCGAGAGGAACGCATATGGAGCATAGAGAATAACTATGGAGGAGCAATCCGCATATACTCAACACTAAACTATTTGAAGCAATTCCAGTCGTAAAAAGTAAACAGAGAGACACACGCCCTCCACTGCGCAATATTACGTTTACACTATCCGCAGATTACTTCATCTGCGCCGGCTGATTTAATCTGGAACTGTCAACTACATACAATTTTAAACTCACCACACCCAGATTATGCAGCAGATGAAGTAATCTGGGGATAGTGTAGAATAACGTTTACACTATCCCCAGATTACTTCATCTGTAGCGTAATCTGGGTGTGGTGAGTTCAAAATTGTATGCATTTGACAGTCGCAGATTACCTCAGCTGGCGCAGATGAAGTAATCTGGGGATAGTGTAAACGTAATATAAACGTAATATAACACCCGCGCAGTCTATATAAAAGCACAGGAAGCACGCAAGATGTCATCCCCTCTCCTACTTCTACTATTGGAACAATAACATTCCAGTCTGTCTCTCTGCCGCGGAACACCCGCCCTGTCCACATAGAAGCAAAAGAGATGTCAAATTTTCATCCGCCTTCCTACTTCCTCACTTGTGCCGAATTGCTTCGTTTCTCTCGCTCTTTTTCATTTCCTCTGATACTCTCTCTTCAAAAATATGGAGGGCGAGAATTCGAGAAATGTCAAAACCTGATTCGTTTGCAGGAACGCAGCCAGTGATAATTCTCTCTAAAGACGCCCAACACTACCTACTCATTCCCACTACGTGGCACAATTCCGGCAGCCCCAAGAACAAGCATAGATGTCAAAATCACTAGCCAATTGGCGTTAGGCACGTTTGATCGAGTACGTATCACGACCGCTGACTGCTTGACCATCGTACGGACAAATGTATTTCAAATAGACATTCAAAATGAGAAGTTTACTGTTAATTAGTGTCGTTACTCTATTCCTGATAAATTTTTGTCATGCCGGTCGTGACTTTTATTCAATTCTCAACGTTAAAAAGTCGGCAACGTTGAACGAGATCAAGAAGGCTTATCGAAAAATGGCCAAAGAATTGCATCCCGACAAGAACAAGGACGATCCGAATGCCTCACAGAAATTCCAAGATCTGGGCGCTGCCTATGAGGTGCTATCCGATGCGGACAAACGGAAAATGTATGATCGATGTGGTGAGGAGTGCCTGAAGCGGGACGGAATGATGGACAACAGTGACCCATTTTCGAGCTTTTTCGGTGACTTTGGTTTCCACTTTGGAGGCAATGACGGTGGTGGTCATCATGATACACCGCGTGGCGCTAATATTGTGATGAATATGTACGTGAGTCTGGAGGAATTGTACACTGGCAATTTTGTGGAGTTGACACGAAACAAGCCCGTGTTGAAACCGGCGTCCGGAATGCGGAAGTGCAATTGTCGTCAAGAGATGGTGACGCGCAACTTGGGTCCCGGTCGCTTCCAGATGATCCAGCAGACAGTGTGCGACGAGTGTCCGAATGTGAAGTTGGTGAATGAGGAGAGGACGCTGGAGGTGGAGATTGAGGCGGGCATGAAGGACGGCCAGGAGACGCGATTCGTGGCCGAGGGAGAGCCACACATGGACGGAGAGCCGGGCGATCTTATCATTGTCGTGAAAACAATGCCACATAGTAAATTCGAGCGACGTGGAGATGATTTGTACACGAATGTAACAATCAGTTTGCAGGTATGTTGAAATCAACGAAGGATCCTCCTTTCAAAAATTTTAAATCTGATGTAGGTAGGTAGACACATTTAGGGGCGTATGATGATGAAATCTCCTGATTGTCCAACGCTCTGGACGCATATAAATCGCATTCTACGGATAAATTCAAGTTAACTACACTCCTAACTTCCATACATATGACCATCTCTCTTTTCATTGCAGGACGCCCTTGTTGGATTCTCAATGAAAATCGAACATTTGGACGGTCACAAAGTTGATGTTGTGCGAGACAAAATCACATGGCCCGGTGCTCGAATTCGTAAGAAGGGTGAGGGTATGCCCAATTATGAAAACAACAATCTACACGGCACTCTCTATATTACGTTCGACGTGGAATTCCCAAAGAAAGATTTAACAGATGAGGAGAAAGATGGTAAGTTTTAAAAATATTGAAGAGCCTCGGAACTGTCAGCACGACTAAATATTTTGCTTCTACTCAATTTTCTTTCAGATATCCGAAGAATATTGGAACAATCGTCAATAAATAAAATATACAATGGACTCTAGGAAATTAGTAATCAATTCTAATTTATAATAAATTGTGTTTCTATGAAATTTCAACGGAATATTTTGATAATGTTTGCGGAAATTTGTATTATTGTGTGTGTTTGAATGTATTAAGAAGAAAATTATTTAGTTCCTACGTAAAATACATATAAAAAACATATTTTCATGTCACAATAATTAATCTTCATCAAGGAGAAAAAGTAGCTGTGAGGTCTCGGTCGCCGCACTACGATGGTTGAATATAGTCAAAATCCAAAATGTATATGCTAACGAAACGTCAACAAGGCGTTGCTAGAGATATTGACGCGCACATGTTTTACTGGAGGCGTTAAGGCAATGAGTAAGGAGAAGAAACGAAAAAGCGCTAAGATTAGGGTCTCTTAGAGGGTAACGCCAAGTCTAGGGCGCCAACTCTGAAAGGACGCCATATAGGAAGCCAAGTTTGAGAGTGAATTTAGTCACTTTTTAATCCTTTTCATTTTCTGGTGAAACTTTTGAAGCGTTTCCGCCCTCTTGCTCCTTTTGCCGCTTCACCAAACGGGCTGGCTACCCGTCGAACTATCGCTCTCCAACTCCCTCACTTCTTTTGTCGCTTCACCAACCAGTCTGTCCGACTTTTGCCCTCCAACTCTGTTGCTCCTTCTGTGGCATGTTCGCTTCTTTTCGACCCGTCTGCAATGCAAACACACGCACACAAATCAATCATAAATTAAGAAAAAAATTAAACAAGACAAAAATTTAAACAAACCTTGTATTTTTGTTCTCCTTGTTCTACTCTTCACGAATGTGAAGTGTGTGTGGGTGTATCAACTTTGTCATGAAGTTTGCAACGCACAGAAGGAAGCATCTCCGACCATACATATAAACTATGTACAGGGTGGCCGGCGATGAAATCGCCATAGGGCTAGGGTATATTCTACACTGTGTTAGAGGAACAACACCGTATGAACCACTGTGCCAGCACATAAGATCGGACTCTTTCCAATGAGTTGTTCAAAAAGAGTCATGCAAAGAGTTTGAAACTTGGTTAATAACATTCAATTAAAGTCGTAGTTTTAAAAAATTCAGTTTTTTCCTTTATTTTTTACCCCCAATTCGAAGTCGGTGACCCCCAATGCCATTTATTGTAGTTCGAGCCAGCCAGATCGCACCACTATTTCCCATGAAAACGGGGTTGCGAATCTAAGATGGATGACCCCAATCATTTCACTCTGTTCTAAAAGCACCATGCCATGAATTCCTCATTTCGCAGAGAATTTGAGTAATTGGAGTATGCGCTTCGTGAGTGAAACATCTGAATTTGAGTCTACAGGGTATCCCACTTTAAAATACGTACCTTTACTTTTTGATCTACAGTCGCCCGTGCAATTGGCATCCCATCCCGTATCATTACCAACTACTCATCAGCTCACGATACCCAAGCATAGTTAACGGTCGACTATTTCATAGACGAGAAGGGAAACGTCCTGGAGGACATGAACACCGACTCCATTTGGAACTATCACGTATGGAATGAAGTGTGGATGCAACGTCCTGATTTGGGGATTAGCCAACATGGAAGCTACGACGGTTGGCAAGTGGTCGATGCAACACCTCAAGAACAATCCGACGGACTGTACAGATGCGGTCCAACCTCTGTTGTTTCCGTTAAAGCGGGCGAGATCTTAAGGCCATACAATTGCAACTTTGTCTATTCCGAGGTGAATGCTGACAAAGTATTTTGGCGTTATTTCGGATCAAATCGGGCAATGAAAATGCTTCGAAAAGACACACTGGGTATTGGCAGTTTGATAAGCACAAAATCGGTTGGTAAATGGGAACGAGAAGATGTTTTTCTTCCTTTAAAATCTAATATTCGAAAATTTTCAAATCAAAGTCGTAGATATTTATATGTCATTCGAAAGGTAAGAAAGTGAAAGGCCATCTTTAATGCCCGGTTCACATTATTCCAGTAACCAATCCAGTCCAGCGCTAGATTGCTACTGGAATAATGTGAACCGGCACTGGACAGCAATCCAATCCAGCAATCCAGTCCAGTGACTGGATTGTCGGTCTACTTTTTCATTCCAGCTCGCTCAGAAATCATTGTCACTATAGTTACCGAATCAACAACACACTCGCTGGACTACTGGACTGGAATCATGTAGACGATATGATCCAGTCCAGCACTGGACTGGATTGCTGGACTGGAATAATGTGAACCGGGCATTACAGATTTTGTAGAGCTGTTAGTGCAAAGCCCCGCTATAAAATGTGGGTTCAAGTTTTCCATCAAAAGTTGATAACGATTTTTTTTCTAAAATTTGAACTTGTGTATCTCAGTCGTAGTCTTAGAACACCTTAAAGGTCGCCACCCATTAACGAGCACAACCACGACCAAACTCCCATCGAACCATCAAATATTATAGAACGGTGGAAATAGGGGGAATTTTTTTTTCACACGTCTTATGATATTAATTGATGGTTCGATGGAAGTTTGGTCGTGGTTG
The DNA here is from genome assembly GCA_964017055.1 of Chloromyia formosa. Classification (NCBI taxonomy): domain Eukaryota; kingdom Metazoa; phylum Arthropoda; class Insecta; order Diptera; family Stratiomyidae; genus Chloromyia; species Chloromyia formosa. The sequence continues at coordinate 21,297,698 of OZ024816.1, read as the reverse complement.
TGCTCGTGAATGGGTGGCGACCTTAATGGACAATTATGGACTAGGCAACAGGAACAAAAATGGCGAGATGTTCGTGGAGTTTTGCAACTCTCGTCAACTCGTCATTGGCGGTACTCTCTCTGTTCAAGCACAAACGCTGCCACTTAACAGCCCGGACCTCTCCGGATGGCAGAACAGAAAACCAGATTGTCCATATTGCCGTTTTTAAGACATGGAGGAATTGTCTCTTGGACATCCCATACAAAATAACAATTTCTGAAATTGAAATTGTGTGGAGAGCTAAATTTCACTCCAGGCACTAAAATTTGCAGTTTGTGGAGATTTCTTAATTCCACCAGGATGAAAATTTTGGGAAATTTTGCACGCGGTGGTCAAGTAAGCTGAATGTGCTACTTGTCGTATTTTGTGTATAAAAACATTGTCGGTGCTTGTGATAGTTCCTTTTGTTTCGACAGCGCGTTAGGCGTGGTGCTAATAATTTCGTGGTCAAGAGCGACAAATGAAAGCACCTAAAGGTCGCCACACATGAACGAGCACAACCACGACCATCCATCCATCCATTCCATCGAACCATCAATTTCATAGAACGTGTGGAAAAAATTCCCCCTATTTCCACCGTTCTATGATATTTGATAGTTCGATGGAAGTTTGATCGTGGATGTGCTCGTTCATGTGTGGCGACCTTAAAATGGCTATAAATGGTTGTGTGTTAAATAAAACACTTCGAACATAAAGTACAATTGAAAATAATTTATTAAATTTAGATCATCTTACATGGCAAAAGTTATAATGCTAAATTTCTTAAATCGAATTTCCAATATCACCGTCAACCGTTTCCTGTATATCATAAACAACAAAACCGTCCACATCCTTTAGCTCCTGCGACGTGAATTTAGCAATCAATGTTCCCTGACCGGTATACGGAGGTTTGTACTTAAAGGTGGATGCTGCTGCACCGTCAACAGGAATTTCGGATATCTGCAAAATGAAAGAAAAAAAACCTTTTATAAATTTTGACCAGAACTATAAAGAAGTAAAGCATTTTATACATATTAATGTGATATGTGGCAGATATGACAGATTGTGGTGACCCTTCAACAAGACTATGTAGTTCGGAGGACTTATTGATTTTTTTTTCTTTTGCAGCCGATATCGCCAGCTCGGACGACGTTCCTAGTGTGCGCACACCCATAGGAACTCGTCCCGGCGAACGCCGTCAACGCGTCGTCCGTGTTTGCTACAACAAACGCCGGGCGTAGATCCTACCGTTCGGCGGCGCCTTGTTCTGGGCTATTTTTAATCCAGTGCGCGTAACTACCGTTATATACTAACCTTGAAAAGTAGCGGTTTATCGAATCCGGCTCCCTCAATATAGAAAATGCCCTTATGAATTGGAATGGGTAAAGGATTTGTCAATCGCACAATGACATCAACCATTTGATCCAACGCAAGCTCGCCTTGGAACTTGATATCAATATCGGGTTTCCTTAGGCGGAAATCATCCTGTTCGAAGAATTCGAAATTGGTCTCCTTAACCGTTGCCATACAGGACACAGTAAATGCTTCCTATGAATACATATGTTTGTACAAAAATATTTCCAATATTAAACTTGCAAAAAACCCCTTACCTGTTCCTTAAGCTTAGGGAAGTACTCGCTGAATGTCACTTCCATATTCACCACTTTCTCTGATTCGGGACCAACTTCGACTTCAAAGGCTATCGTTTTGACTGTTTCTCTCTTTGTTCCGGTGTACAAAACCACCTGAACGTTTAGATTGCCTGCCACTTGATATGTTTGACCTACGGATACATTTTTGATAATAACTTCCGGACTAAATGGCTCGCCAATTTTAGCGTCATTCTTAACGCTCAATTCAAAGGAAATGTCGTTGAAATTTTCATTCAGATAGTATCGACTGAAAGCATTCGATGCTTGTTGTAGAGCACGGAGCATAACATCGCGTTCTTTTCGTGTTTTTTCTTCGTATTTGTATGTATCCGTGATATCTTCTCGTTCCCATTTACCAACCGATTTTGTGCTTATCAAACTGCCAATACCCAGTGTGTCTTTTCGAAGCATTTTCATTGGCCGATTTGATCCGAAATAACGCCAAAATACTTTGTCGGCATTCACCTCGGAATAGACAAAGTTACAATCATATGGCCTTAAGATCTCGCCCGCTTTAACGGAAACAACGGAGGTTGGACCGCATCTGTACAATCCGTCGGATTGTTCTTGAGGTGTTGCATCGACCACTTGCCAACCGTCGTAGCTTCCATGTTGGCTAATCCCCAAATCAGGACGTTGCATCCACACTTCATTCCATACGTGATAGTTCCAAATGGAGTCGGTGTTCATGTCCTCCAGGACGTTTCCCTTCTCGTCTATGAAATAGTCGACCGTTAACGATGCTTGGGTATCGTGAGCTGATGAGTAGTTGGTAATGATACGGGATGGGATGCCAATTGCACGGGCGACTGTAGATCAAAAAGTAAAGGTACGTATTTCGAAATGGAATCCCTGAACAATATGAAATACTCACTTGTCGTCAAAACCCCCGAAAACACCCAACATTGACCATATTTGACCGGTTTCTTTGTATTATAGAACTGTTGCAAAATTTCAACCGATCCTATCCATTTCGTAGGAGCAGTTCCGCCCGGGAATTCATTAGTCCAATTTCCTAAAACCACGCCTTGTTCATCTACGGAATTCACTGCAGCTGAAAGCGCCCGACTAATACGAATAGGATCTGCCCTATATGGAGCCGAAACTTTTCCGAATTCGGCGATGACTAGGAGAGCAGCGTCCAAAACGTTTTTCTCAAATTGACCCAACTTCCAAACTGTTGGTCGTAGTCTGTTATAAGAACCACGCCATATAAGTGTAGTATCAGCAAGAACGTATTCGTTGCGCTGATCTTCATCTGTAATGAGTAAGAAAAATTCTCAAATTTGTATCTCCGAAAGGACCTCTAAGTTACCTACCTAACATGAAGACTTGATCGTGAACACACCATGGGTTGAACAGTATGTAAATTCTTTCGTTTGCTGTATACGTTTTAGATAAGCCACTTAAGAGCTTTGTATCTATATCGAGCTTCCACTTGCCAATAGGACATGAAGCTGCTGGCTTTACGACTACGCTCATTACATCGCCTTCCACTGATTCGATTTTAAAAGACCAGAGAAACGGGTCATCAAAGTCGCGATCGTTTTCAACTGGTACTAGTGCAACTAACGTTCCTCCACCATGACTGGGCTTCTCGTCACCGTCCACTGTGAAAATAAAGCTGAGGGAATCCTTTGATATATCATAGGCTCGGTTGAAGTGGATTTTCAATCGAAATGAATGTCCTCGACGAACTATTGGATTAGTCGACGCTTCGTGAAATCGTTCGGTGTGATGATAAGTTCGGTTCGTTTCCAAACAGTAGTCGATATAGTTGATGTCGATAACTTCAGGTGCATCGGAAGCTGTAAATGGGTAAGGAAGGATATAATTAATAGTTAGTTTGTTCTTCTGGTACTTATTGTAAAATTTCTAAATTATTAAGAATTTCTGACGACTTCTGAATTTAATTGAAAATCTCTAAAAAAAAAAATAGAAATTGAAAAGTATCAACACTGCAACATTTTTAAAGTACCGCTGTTTACAAATATAACCCGGAATTAATTTAAACTGATATCCTGATAATTGAGGGGTCTAGTTGCAAAACTCACATTCTCCATTTTCTTCAAATTTGAGTTTGAAGTATTTTCTAATAGCCCATATTGGACTACACTGTATTCAATTGTAAAAGTACTGCAAAACTCATTTAATCCATTATAAAATGAACGATGAAAAAACCGTTGCAACTGCAAAACTCACATTCTCCATGCTTCTGTCCAAAGCAAAACTCACATTCTCCTTCAAACTAATATACAGTTAATTTGCACGTGCAACCGACTGGAAGAGTGCTGTCGAAAATACCGTTAAGCCCTCAAGTCGCTTTAGTATAAAAGCATGCAAGCGTGTTTATCTAACGAAATCAGGGGACAAAATCCTTGTACAGGGAGAAGTGACTTATAGGAATAAGTTGCTTACTGCTAAGTCGGTTGCGAAGAGGGGAAAAAGGCTGAACCAACTTGACCCTCACGTTATTGAAAAGGGAAATACCGTAAAACCAGAAAAATGGGCAATGTTGAAGTATTAGAAGCACTACGGCCAAGACTGGAGATCTTTAGAAAAACTTGAGTTCTTCAAACATGTAATCGATAATGCGAACGAAGTCGAAGAACCAGATAATGAAGAGGAAAATGAACACAGATGCGAACAGCATGAGGAAACTCCTTTTTATTCAATTTAATTCTTTTTTTCTTTTTGTCTAAAAGTTTTGAAAAAAAAAAATTATATCTGTAATTAGTTTTTTTTTATTTGATGTTCATACTGTCATGACAATGGCCAATGTTTATGTGAAAATAAATTTTGTTTAACTACTTATCATAATAGTCAATATTGTGTTATTTAATTTTTTTCTCCATGCTGCATTATAAACCTCCAACAAAGAACCTAGACAGTAGTTGGCATGTACGAGTAGGTTTCCATCCGCAAGATGAGAAACAAAAGTCACACTATCCATTTTTGTTTGGGTTCAAAACTCACATACTCCATTTTTCACATTCAAAACTAACATTCTCCAAACTTTAACACTGAATAATTGTATCTTCCGCATACCATATATGTTTTCTATTTACACAGGGCTCTTATAGCAGTCTTCGTAATCTAAAAGTAAAAAAAAGGAAGGAAATAGGTTTCTATTCAGTTTTAACAGTTTTTTGCGATTTGCCAAAATTTACGAAACTGGAGAATGTGAGTTTTGCAACTAGACCCCTCAATTTCGTTGGGTACAAATGCTTTTATTTTTAAGTTGGTAGGACTGTTACTGCCATCTGTGTCAAATTTAAGTTTAATATCTTGATTAGTTTTCGTAAACAACCAAAATTAACTTTTTCGATTTTTACCATGTCAGAAAATATTCCACAAAGAAGTTCGATTAAATTTTGTGTTAGAAATTATATGTCTGCCTTCGATGAACAGGCTAAGTCTAAAACACAAGTATACGAATGGCATAAAATGTTCAAAGAAGGTCGTAAAGGCGTTGAAGACGAACCATATCAAAGACGACCAAGAACATCAACTGACGAACAGCACGTTGCGAAAATTAGGGAATTGGTGCTCCAAATATTCAGCAAAATGAAAAGACCGCTCCGGCTCCGGGGACATCGTTTTGACACGATAGAAGAGATTCAAGCCGAATGAAGAAGGTGCTGAAGGCCATACCGAAACAGGACTTTTCAAAGTGTTTTGATGAGTGGAAAACTCGCTGGCATAAGTGCATTGCCGCCGAGGCGGATTACTTCGAAGGCGATGAAATAGATTTTTAAGAATAAATAAGGATTTCAAAAATTATAATAAAATTATATTTGTACACAGTAGTATGTGTATCATACTTGAATGAGCAACGTGGACGTGGCTACTTTTCTCTGGATAATTTTGTTAGAAAAAAAATGTGTATCATTAACATAATGTTCATACTACAAATCTGCTCCTTTGAAAGATTTATTTTAGAAATCTTAAGAAAATCTTAACATTATCTGAAAAAGTAACATTTGCTTTTTTAATAAAATCCCAAAGCTTAACTAGTAATGTTATCAGTCACAAGACACAAAAACCGAAATCTCTTTAGACTTTACCATAAAACATAAGCAGCTTAAAATATATCTTAAGGGTATCTTAAGCTGTTTTCGATCGTAAACAAGTGACAATTACAGTAGAAAATGGTCGATACAGCCTGCAAATATGTATAGGTATATTGCGTCCAATGTGAGTTGATATGATTTTATCAAGTCAATGAAACTAAAATGGGCAATCAAAGTAGGCCCGTGGTACTGTTAAAGATCCATCTATAAAACGTGCCATACACACACCGATCGATCGGCCGATCCGTCGCCCGAAATCGATATCGGCCGATGGATCGGCCTGTGTATGTGGAAATCGCACCGATCGGCCGATCAATTTTGATCTGCCGATATTTTTGTGCGATTTTCGTGCGATCGATCGGTGACGATCGATTGGATAGTGTATGTGATTATCGCAAGTGACTGTCAAATTAACCAAATTATTAAATGATGAAATTTCAAGGATTATAATGATTTAAATGGCACTGCAATTGAAATATCAAATATGTGGTATACGAAAATACCACACACATCCAAATAGTTAACAAAAATGAATCTAGGTTGGATTGGGAGTGAATCATAACCTATTTTTTGAATTGTCATTCGTTATCGCATCGCACGAAAATCGCTCAGTGTGTGTGCAGTGGAGATCGGCAGATATTTTGTGGCGATCCATCGGCCGATCGATCGGACGACGGATCGGATAATGTATGGTGGCTATAAGACGTGCTTATTCCAGCGCCTTGCACGAAAGAGCTAATGCACCACAACTTTATGAGACTCGTACAATTGATGATAGATGGAACGTTGCTAAGGACTCATTTATTTCGTGCGTTCTTCGTCTTGTTTCAAAGGTCAAGTATACAAAATTTCATCAAGTTCGAAATAAAATTGCTGATTTGTAAAGCAAATAAACTTCAAGAAAGACTTCCATCTTTTCTTCCTTTTTTATATAAATTATCCTTACAGGTAACTAATGGCGAAGCATAAACTTAGAAAGTTGGGAGTGTCCTGAATCGAACGGTATGCCTTTTTAAACGGTTTGAAGCCGTCTCGGAAAACTATGGGCGTCAAAACATAAAGCATTCGAAATACAATAGTTTCACTCGATCATATGATCACTGCACCACCAGCGAGAAACCGTGGTCGATCATACGGATATGATCGTCTTGCGCCACCAACGTGTTAAGAAATTTGTTGGATTCTATCGATTTACATGGCTCTGCATTATAAATATCAAATACAGTAGACTCCCGGTTATCCGACCGTTGAATAATCGAGCTTCGCATTATCCGAGCAGCCATAGACCAGACATTTTTAAGGGAATTTCCATTTTTCACAAAATTTTCTGTCGGGATAGCAGCATTGTTTTAGCTACCTTGCGGTCGTGCATTTTTGTGCAGTTTTCTGTTGGTGTCTATAATGTCGGTCAACAAACGTAAAATATTTGAAACAAATCGAATATTTTTTTGTCCCTACATAGTTTATATACAGTTTATAAATACATTAAAGCATTAAAAATACAAATAATTAATAAAAAATCTATTTTGAATGGTAATAAACATGGATTAATCATATACATATATCGATCTTTTAATTTAAAATGAGCATTTAATTTAAACATCGCATTATCCGAGTTTTTGATTATCCGAGTTGGGGTCCCCCGACTAGCTCGGATAACCGGGAGTCTACTGTACATACATATGTAGTTTACGAGAATACCACAAAAATAAAAATAGTTAACAAAAATTAATCTAGGTTGTATTGGCAGTAGTGAGTCATAAGATACAATAGTACGAGTATTTGAGTTTAACTACCCGAAACAACAAAATCACTAGTCTGATACAAGAAACATACATGAACTAAGCACATAGTACATATTAAATGAATTCCGTTCGGAAGCCAATATGATTAAGTTCATATTCCTTTTTCTATTTTTTCAACTTAAATTTTTATTTAGAAAATATTTTTTTTTATCTATTAATAGCTTTACCAGTTGCTTTGTAGTCTCCGCTCCAGAATGAAATGGGGAATTCATTAAATATTTTAGATTGAGGGAACATTGTTTTATCATTAAGGTGCAATTTTAATAATGGAAAAAATTCGCGACTAGGGTACTCATACTGACACGAAAATTTGCTACTTTGTGCAACAAATTTGTTCGTGGCATCAAAATTCGCTGCAGACAGCGTTTGCTTCCGCGCTGACGCCATCGCAGTGGCATCTGAGCGACTCAAACATAGGACAATTTTGGCTAGAGAGTAAAGTGCCCAACGGCCAGTCTCACCTACCACGCGCCTAAACTTAAATTAAAACATAGAAAAGTGTCTTTATTTTTTATACATTAAAAAATGCCAAATTGTTGAAATCTTAGATAAACTGGAAATGTTTACATATATGTACATATGTATGCGAACTATATTTAATTTAAATTTCAAACGCCCGCGCCCAGATTTGCTCAGTTTGTTTCTACAAGAATTGTTTACTTATCTCTAATGTAAATATTGGCTAATAGTATTTAGTGATTGAAGCGTAATATCTTTTAAGCCCGCAGGCCAAAGTGTACCGCAGTGCGCACCATGCTTTTCCCCTCCAAGCACACTACACCCAACCCAAGAAAACTAATCTTAGTTGTTTTTTGGCAGGTATTCACTATGATCTCATAAGAAAAAAGAAAGAAATTCAATTCATTCTATCTAAATTCAAATAAAAGAAGTAACTCAATCAAAACAATTCAATCAAAATACATGCATATAAAAGATATAATAATTGATTAACATACATTGAGGAGAAGGCCATCGACGCCCATGCTGACGGGTAATATTGCGTTGGCGTTTATTCCACCCAAAGTAATTGCTGAACCAATTAACGACCTGCATATTGTGCACTCACAACTTCAAATCACTTAAAATTGCACTTAATTTCAAAAAATCACCACCCTAACAGACACTCGCTGAATAACACTCCCGGAATGATCCGCACTATATTTAAAATAAAAAATGTGTACCGGGCGTGTAACGAAAAAGTGGACAACTGCGATCCCAACGGCTGATCAACGACGACTAGTCTTCCAAACAAATCTGCAGAATATCTTAACAAAAAATTGCGCCGGTGATGCACGGAAGAGCTTTCAACCGACTTTTCCGGCAATTCTCTGTATGACATACGGAAACAAAAGGTCACGCTATATATAGATGCCTGCGTAGGTACATCAAGACTCCATTAGGTTCTGCCCAATCTAAATCTTATGGAGGAATGAATTACATTGTGCTCTAACATTCCTCATAGGAGAAAAAGCTCTGGATCAATTATCTGTATTAACAATGTTTATATGCACGTCCAAGTAACTAATGGTTGGGTTCAGAAGATACCGAACAATTTCTGCTCAAGTGATCATGATCAAATGATCGCCGAGCAAGAAATATTTCTGCTCACAGCTCACGCTTTTCCCCTTCTCTTCCTCCTTAACTTACATATAAAGAGTGACAACAAGAGTGGCGTTCAGCAGGCGCAGCCTTCATAACCGACTAGTTGCGGAACTGCTCGCGATTGTAGGGTATCTATTAGTGATGGGTCAAAGGGCTAATTTTAGTTAGCTGTTAAATCTGTTAATGCTATTATCGATTAGTAGCTAAAAATAACAGCTAAATCTGCTAACTGTTAATTTTGTTCAGGATATATTCAAACCGGACTAAATAACTTAATTTAATGTTAGATACATGCAGGGATCCACATTAAATAATCTAATTTTATTTAAATTTTGAAAGTTCGTCTTTTTGTCATAAGGACCTAGACGTCTAATCCATCATATTGACACATTAGGATTCTTGGTGTATTCGTAAAGAACATAATATAGATGATCTATCCATTCCGACCAATCCAGGCTTGGCCTGTCTTCCCAAGTAACGGTACGTCAGGCCTTCTTAAACTAGGTGGAATAAAACAGACAGATCTCTACCTGAATCCCCTGTTTTATTTCACTAATGTGAAATTGCATAATTGAATCACATACATATGTATATACATTTATGTGTATACACATATGTGATCGAATTTGGGGATTATGATTGTATACAAGCGTAAAAACTGCAGAATAGTATCATTACACAATTCTCAATCTTGGACAACAGTACCAAATTCAATTCATCAGTGGTCTTTTATTATTTTTATTATTATATGTTATTAATTATATTGCCAATTAATTAGAAAAAGGTACCTATCGAATGATATCTCAATCCTACTTCACCCTAAATTCACTTTATATCATTATCTCTCTTCATTAGGCAGACCTTTGTCTAAGCTTATAAGACACTAAACTTCACCTACAATCATAAAATCCTTCTACAAAAACACCCAATCTACCTACTACCCAAGTCTACCTTACCGAACAATCCCTCAATTTAAAAATCTCTCAATCTCACTTCTTCCTAAAAGACCATAATCATCCAGCGAATCTAAAGACATAATCTCTTTATTTTTGCTGCTAATTGCAAACGAAACATCTACGTGCAGATACAAATAGCCACCAACAAATGCCAACTGCTGTTTTTATCAACCGTACCATTCAACTGCTGTTTTTATCAACCGTACCATTCAACTGCTGTTTTTATCAACCGCACCATTCAACTGCTGTTTTTTCAACTGCTTCTGTACTAGCAGATTTTGCAAAACGAGCGAGTATAGCGAAAAAGCAGCGGTAGCGGAAAAGTACCTCGTTTCGAAATTCAGTGAATATCGCTAATATCAGCTGAAACTCTAACTAGCAGCTAGTGGAAGTGGACTGTTACTTGAATTTCAAATTCGGTTCCAGTTTTCGTTAATGCTGCTATTTTTTAACTTTTGCCAATTTTGATACTTTTACTACTGCTGATGCTACTGTGCTGCTGATTCATATTATCTGTTATTTCTTGGTGTTAGCAGTTACCTGCTAATGTTAAAAGTAAGAAGCTGCTAAAAAATAGCAAATACGCTAATAGCAACCCATCTCTAGTATCTATCCTCTGAACCCAGCCATTCTCTACTTGCACGAGTTCTTGTACTAGGCCTAGATCATACTGCAGACAAATCGATAAATAATTTGTTGCCATTACTCACGCCACGCATGGATCACATCTCGTCCGTAATTCGTTTTCGTTAAATGACGCGATCAACTTGAAATTTCCAAGTACTTTTAGGCGGCTATTACACTATAAAAGTTCTTTTACAAATATCTTTTATGAAAGCTATTTTCAAAGAACTTTTATAGTGTAATAGCCGCCTAAGAAAAGATTTGCGAAATGGACGTTGCTGGTTTCAACTACTTTTCTAATATGCTTGCACACCTTCCCCCTTTAGCGGCTAATATCATTCATAAAAGTTCTTTTGAAATATCGTTCGTCAAATATATTTGTAAAAGAACTTTTATAGTGTAATAGCCGCCTTAGTGTATTTATCTGATGGCGACCATCTGATTCAGAACTCAGAGGTGCCGATGACGAGATTCAGTCAGTTACGTACTTGAAAAGTGTGAGCCATTTGCGATGTCCGCATTCATGATCTATTATTTGGCGGAAGAATCTCTCATGGGTAGATGACGAATATGGCTTGATCAACATTTGACCATGTTCTGGGAATTTCAATTTGGTACTCATCAACTATAAGTTGATGCCGAAATTGCGTCACGTGTATGCTAGGGAGGCATCTGCCCAATATTCATTTCTGACCATATAATAATATATCCATACATACTCGTAGATGCGAATATAATACCATTAGTATCATCGAGGTCACATCAATCATAAATTTGTCTCAACCTGTTAAGAAAACTAATCTTCTTTAGTATATTAAGTTGATGATCCAGTGATGCATCCGCAGTTTATTTTTTTAACATGCAAAATCTGCTTATTTTTCTAAATTAGAACTGGTTTGTTGGGTGTTGCAGCAAGCTGCCTGGCGCCTTAGTTGTACTCGAGTACTATTTCTGGAAGTGATATAACGTGAAACAAGTCGTCAAAAAGTCTCTAATGCTGCTGGGATCTGAGCAATCATTGATGATAATATGATCGGTGGACAAAACACATTACTATTACTATACTATTGATACATACGTTATATGGTGTTCTGTATATAAGTTTATAGGCGAAGATATAATAGAGTAATTTAACTCCGCCGAAGCCTATCCCAAGTCATGGTTCTGAAAGGACGAGGGAAGGATAGCTGTAGCCTGAATGACTGAGTCACACCTAAGGGTATCAGGTCAGTAGAGTGCCATGAATTACGTAGTCAGACCATAGGGTTTAGCGATGTGCCGACAACCCATCCTTGTACTCCTTGTTAAGAAACCTGGAACAAAAGCCTCGGTTTGGACGGATCAACAACGACGACCACGCAAACGTTTAATGGATTATTCTTTCGGATCCCTGAGCAAACCGGGGGTCGTGAAGGCCCTTCTTCAACAGGTCGAGAATTACAAACTGAGCATCACTGCAGTCCAGGAAAAAAATTGGATTGGCAGCAAGATAAACGACAAGAATTTGGACACAATTTTCAAAAGCGCAAACCATTGGGTCACAAGGTCAAGGAGTTTATTATTGCATTCATAGTGAGCAAACAGCTCAAGCCGCACGTTTTTGAGTTCAAACCTATTAATGAAAGGTTGTCTGGGATTAAGACTCGTTTTTTTAACATCTGGCTCATCAAAGTGGACGCTCCGACTTAAGTTAAAGAAGATGCGATGAAAGACGAATTTTATGCCTGGAGACACTGTTCGACTCACTTCCAACAAACGACGTCAAAATACTGCTGGGAGATTTTAATGCGAAAGTTGGAAACGAAAATTGGAGGACATAGCCTCCATAAGGAATGCAATGATAACGGTCAACGATTAGGAAGCTTATCGGAAGCTCCATATGTTTTCCGCATTGACGTATTCACAAACAGACTTGAAAATCTCCAGACGCACGTACCGTCAACCAAATTGACCACGGCCTCATTTGCAAAAGGTGGGCGTCCGGTGTATTAGATTCCCGATCCTACTGAGGAGTAAACTGCGATTCAGACCATCACTTGGTAAAGACAACCTATCGGTGCAGAATTTTCTCAGTGAGAATCAGCGTTACCAAAATTTTCGCCGTGGATAGATGCTACGGCGCAGGCATATACAGTCGCCCTTGAGGAAAAACCATCACCTATGGTACACGACATCAGCAACACAAGTGTACCTACACGGATTCTGGGAAGAACTTAAAGGTACCATTAAGGAAGAGAGAAGGCGGTGGGATATAAAGCCTGTCGAGCGCGAAATGGCTGGTTTGACGAAGAATGCAGAAAATCAGTCGACACAAAAAAGGAAGCCTACCGACAATATATCCAACGTGAAACTAGACCCAAAAAAGAAAAATATGACGAGCTACGACGAATATCGAATAGAATAATTAGACGTAAGAAACGGGCGAGCATTTGCTGAACATTAATGAAAACTTAGCTAATACAATAGAAACACTAAAAAAGCGTAATACGTATATATAGACTAATAAATACAATTAAGAACGGCTATCAACCCAGGAGTAGCCTCTGTAAGGAGGGTGGAAACATCATCAGCGACACCGATAGCACTAATAAACGATACGTCCTATTTTAAAGAGCCTTTGAATCCAACATCTAACGTCCCCATACAATAAGCCCAAATCGATGGCGTTGCTATTGATCATAGCCCCACTACACTCCCTCCGACAGTGGACGAAGTTGATCTCACCTTGCGGTCATTCCAACGAAATAAAGTGCCGGGTGCTGACGAGATTCCTGTTGAGCTGCTAAAACCTGGTGGAACGGGTGTATTAAATGCCATACACCAACTACTTCTGTGAATCTGGGAGGACTAGGTGATCCCAGACGATTGGCGTAGGAGCAGCGGGTGAGAACTATAGAGGCATTTCACTAGTCTGTACGTCCTACCAAATGCTGACAAAAATTCTGGAGAATATAATAAAACCTTACGCCGAACGAATCAATGGCGAGTATCAAGGCGGTTTCAGACCCGGTCGCTCCAAAATCAATCAGCTTTTCATGGTTAAGCTAATCCTGCAAAAAGAGGGAATATAACGTTGACATGTACCACACCTTTGCCGACTTTAAGCAAGCATACGACAGTATCGATCGTGGTGTACTGTACAACATCATGCTGCAATTTGGTATACCAGGAAAATTAGTATGACTAAGTAATTAAGATGACGATGACCAACTTCGTTTCTCAGGTCAGGATCCAGAACAGGGTGACTGATGCTGTTGAAACACGTACTGGCTTAAAGCAGGGCGATAGACTAGTGCCGACGCTCTTCAACCTAGTACTTGAAGACGGCTTTCGGGCAATGGATAAGAACACCAGGGGAACGCTGCTCAGCAAGTCGACACAATTGATAGCGTAGGCAGACGACATCAACATCATGTCCCGAAAACTGACCGATGCAGAAAAACTTCTGCATATTCTTGACACCGCTGCGAAAGAAGTTGGACTACGCATCAACGAAGACAGAACAAAAATAATAATGCAATCAAGAACCAGAACGCCAGCACAATCGAACATCCACGTAGGGGACCTCAGCATCGAATTCGTAGACGAATTTACATAGTAGTTTGATCATGTCAACGCGCTCTTAGAAACGCAGCCATTGTCAAATTACGAATGCTTATTCTGTTTACTAACAAAGCAAAACAAAATCTCTGCTTTGAATGGTAATGTAAACTGTTTCACTAATTACTCGTATATATGAATCCGAGGTCTGACTAGAAACCTTAAGTTAACGTTAACTTAAAACTTCGGATACTTACACAATTAGTGAAACAGTTTAACTTTACTTTACCATTCAAAGCAGAGCTTTTGTTTCGTTTTGTTATTAAAGTAAACAGAATAAGCATTCGTAATTTGACAAAGTGTGAATAATGAGAATAAGTACTCGCCTAGTATATATGTGTATCGACATTTACAAAACCCACATAGATCTCTTTTATGCATTTTTGAATAATTAATGAACATTGCAATTCTACGTATAAGCTACTGCAAATATTTTCTAATAAGTACATATTTGCTATTCTCCAGTCGTGTTGCAATTCATGGAATATTGATATGTGGCTTTCAAGACGGAAGTACATATCTATGTTAAGTTTACATGTCGTCATCAGTAAATATAACATTGTGACAAGGACGATCGTTATTTGCACCACTTTAATAATGGAGGTAAGTGCACGTCCGAAAAGTAGGTATAGTATCGAAACGTCAATAAAGCATAGAAATACACATGTGACAGTGATTCAGAGTGATCCGGCAATACTCAAGTCCCGTACTGAATGATAATGTCCTGTTCTGTATCATTATGTGAAAATTCATCATCATCATGGCGCAATAGCCCGACGTCGGTCATGTGAACGCGTCCTCCAATCTTAGAAGCCCAGTAGTTGCTCGGCGTCAGCATTTACGAAGCTCTTCCAATGAGCTCTCGGTCTTCCAGGAAGTCTCGCTCCGTCGACTTGTCGTCCGTTTATTAGTTGTTTAGGCATGCAAACATTGTACATTCATTGTACATGCCCTGCCCATTGAAGACGTTGTAGTTTAACGATTTTCGAAACTTCCAGCTCATCGTACGGTTGTACCGGATGCGTCATCCATCTCGGTCGTAAACTGCTTCGAAAACTCGGCGAAGGACTTCCCGTTAGAATGGGTTTAGCATGTTTTCGGACGCTTGGCTTAGGGTCCAGGTTTCGCCGCCATAGCATAGCACTCGATCGCCCATACTGTCGTATGCTTGCTTAAACTCGACAAAGATTTGGGACACGTCAACGTTGTATTCCCAGAACTTTTGCAGGATTAGCTTAACCATAAAATGCTGATCGATTGTGGAGCGACCAGGTCAGAGACCGCCTTGATACTCGACAATGATTCATTCGGCGTAAGGTTTTATTCTATTCTCTAGAATTTTCGTCAGTAGTTTGTAGGACGTACATCTATAATTCTCACCCCGCTGCTCCTACGGCAATCGTCTGGGATCACCTCATCCTCCCAGATTCGCAGAAATAATTGGTGTATGGCCTTAGACCTGTTCCACCAAATTTTAGCAGCTCAACTGGAAGCTGTAATGAACCACCTGTAATAAACCATATTATGGTCTGGTAGTGCTGCTCCCACCGGCAGATCGAAGCAGCACCTGATGAGTAGTGATCTGTTGGTAGTACGAAACCAGAGGCCAAGGGTCCCATTACACTCGGAACCAGGTGCGACCGCGTGGGTGTCTGATCCGTCCGCCAACCATTCCATCCTTATCGACTATTTTTTTTTCATTCCACATTTTTACCTCCCCTAATACGTAAAGGACAGGGGCAACGAGTGGCAAAAACCCCGCCCACATCTCTCGAACTGAGCAACGGCAAGCATAGGCCGCTGCTTAGCTCGTTGAGGGGCCTTTATCCTTCGCTAGATGGCACGGCCCGACCTTCACGGTCATTATTAGGCTCCATTCCCACGGGCATCTTCGGATGCCCACCAAACCGTCTGTTACAAATCTCGTCAGCACCCGGCGCTTTATTTTGTTCGAATGACCGCAAGGTGAGATCAACTTTGTCCACTGTCGGAGGGTGTGTAGTGGGGCCATGATCAATAGCAACGCCATCGATTTGGGCTTATTGTATGCGGACGTCAGATGTTGGATTCAAAGGCTCTTTAAAATAGGACGTCCATCGTTTATTGGTGCTATTGATATCGAGGGGAAAATTATGGAAAATGGAGAACTTGGAAACGAATAATATGGACACAAGAAAAGTGGAAATAAACAAACACCTCATCCTTTTATTTTTCACAGTAACAAAACTTTTTTATTGCATAATCATCAATACAATAGCCTTGTCTCGAATACGAACTCACTAATCTAATGGGTACGGTCAAATTCAATTGGTCATTTAAAACACGTACGGTGGCTTCATACTCTGCAAATCCCGGCTTGGTTTGAAGTCTTGTTGTAATATCGGCCAATGCATTCCACTGTGACTCATGCAATATATTCGATTCAGACGATCCAATTGTCGCTTCAAAAATCGAATTCAAATATAAGCCGCGACATTGCGGATACGGGTTGAGCATTTTGTTCAACCGATGAACTATGAAACGTGCCACCCGCTGTACTCTGGAATCATTGGTCGCTATTTTTCGTTTTTTATAGCACGTACAAAACTCGCGCCCGATACCGGCCTTCTGACATGTTCGTAACCCCGAAATGTTGAGAAAGAGACTTATGCCGCGAGGCAAGGATTCGCCATCGATGAATTCACTGGAGCGTCGTCGAATATTGTAAGGCGAGAGTGATCGCAGATCCAAAAGATCCGCCAGCGTTGAGAAAATATCAAAGTGGGTAGTGAGCTTCTTGGCGTTTTGAACAATATTGGCCATGGCAAGTGAATAGGTCCTGTTGAACCATTCCGGAAGAAGCGTCACAAATAAGGGCAAACGTTCTTCCAAAATACCTTGATAGCCCTTCTGCGACGATGCTGCCGCACCACGGTCACTCAGCAGAAACACAATCGTGTGGTTGAGCGCTCCTGTTCGATTAAGCAGTGTAAAATAACGGCGGACGTCATCATCGATAAGTGGTGGCATGTTTACAAAAAGATGTTCGGCCGTACTTAGCCAGAAGAAGGAGAAGAAGTTGTCCTGAGGATATAAAGCCGCCAATTTTTCCATAAACTCGAAAAGTATGTCGGACGGCTTTCGACCTCCCTGGCATATACGCATATTGCCTTTCCGATGATGTCCGTCTTTCTTTTCCATTTCCACCAGAATGGGCCTCAGGTAGTAGTCCGTGGGACTGGCATTGAATCCCTTTTGGCATGCACTCAAAAAGCTGGATTGGGCGACATTCTCGCCGTAAGCAGTTTTGTATTGATGGTCCCTGAATCGTTTCCATATGAACGGACAACCGTCTAGAGTAGAATTAACGCCGCCATTGACGAAACACACCGAACTCAATTCCTTACGATCCAATCCCGTTAGGACCGGTATCAAGTTCGAGTATGAGTCCTTACCTACGTTTGTGTGGCCAAAGAACTCCACACCGTTCAAATCCTCGAGCAATAGTTTCGCCGTTAGTGGCATGTCACGATGAAACTCGGGCCTCGATAAATTATTAATTCCGAGTATTAAGATAGAGATTTTCTTCTCGTTTGGCGGACTCCGTTTTTGCGGCGCAAACAAATGAAAGTCTTTGTAAAAAATTTGATTTTCCGCATTGCGGCACTGTATCCTGATGAATTCTGTGTTAACTTGAGTTCGATTTCGTATATCGACCATGAAACTGTGCTCCGATATTTCATTGGACTGGTCGTCCTTGCGTCTTATCTCCGCATACTCGCACATAACTTGATCAATATCACTCACATTGTATAGTTTCAGAAGCTCATAATTTCGCATTGTAGAAATCACGCCACTCTGATCGGATGTAAAAAGGGTTTTTTGGCAATCAATTCGGGACATTTGATGGAACGCATTTGAGAGCATGGTATTATCTAGGACCTCGTATGAGGGTATTTTACAACCGGTTGTCTTAATATAAAACATTTGACTAACATTATCATTTCTTAAAACTACATAATCATCCGAATTGGCTTTTTGTATCTGAAATCCGTATTTGTAGCCGACAAAAGTGTAGATAAATAAGCAAGCGATAGAGAAGAAAAATGTGTATTTGAGTACATCGCGCTTTACATTGGAACGTCGCTTCACCATTGTTAACTGGTTATCTGAAAGGACAAAGGCATTTTTATTATTATTATTTATTTGCCAAATTGTTTTTAATAAATTAAAAATACAGGGAAAGTTAAGTTGACTTTAACGAGGAGTACGAGGAAGCTAACAAATTTTGGATTGAAATTTCGTTACACTGAGTGGGTTCGAAGTTACCGAGCAACTTCTGCTCAGGTAAACATGATAAAATGATCACCTAACTCGAGCGAGAAATGTTTCTGTTCACCGCTCACGCTCGTCTTCTTTTTCCTTGACTCTCAAATATAAAGTGTATGACAATTAGAGTGGCGTTCAGCAGGCACAGACTGCATAACCGAGCAGTTGCGGTTCCGCTCGCGAGCAGTGTGTGATTTTGGGGAGCTTCTGAACGCTCCCATTAAGTAGGGCCCAACGATCCAACCGATATCATTGTGTGCGTTCAGAAGGAACTGAGCAACTTCCGCTCAGCGAACATGTTCAGAACGAGCGGGTTCAGAAGTGACTGGGCAACTTCTGCTCGGGTGAGTATGATCAAATTTCACCGAGCAAGAAATTTTTCTGCTCACTGATCAGTGCTCAGTGCTCAGGTTCTTCTTCTTCTTTTTCAACCTCACGCTCATGTTGCGAGTTTCGAGTTTTGACAGTTATCAAATTGGTTGTTGTGTTTTCGCCGTTTTCGGCTTCTAGTTTTTTGGTTTTCGGGTGCTTTTGAATTTATTTTCTAGTTGTTCGTGATTTTTGTAATGGACAGCGTGGGATTCATGTATTTTCCACTTTTCGGCACTTGACGTCTAAAATTGTCATCGTCAGCTTTCAGCTGGTCGATTTGTCAGCTGGTGAAGTAGCGTTCAGCAGGTGCAGATTCCAAACCGAGCAGCTCCGGAGCTGCTCGCGAGGAGTTGCGGAGCTGATCGCGAGCGGTTTCTGCTCTTTTGCCACCTTCTGAACGCACTCATTTAAACATACACCTAGGGTTACCAGATGTCCTCTCTTAAGCCAGGTACTAAGATCAATTTTTCGTGGGAAATTTCATTCAAAGACTGTCAAAAGTTGCGTTCGCGTGAAAAAATGTTGCGCTCTCAGTACTAACATACTATATTTCATTCGAAAAGTCTCTATATCATTACGAGCATTTTTCACGCGAAAACAATTACATCGCACTTTATTTCGCTTGAAAATCTATCTTTTGAGTAGAAGGGAAGTTCACGTGCCGTGTAGAGCGCCGCGGTAACGTGCTGTTTGCAAGTCTACACTGTTACTTTTTCGTGGGAGAGATAAGTGCAACATTTTCGCACGAAGACGTTAGTACCAGCCTGGACATGTCGTCTTTTTGAGTAAATAAATCGTGTAATTTTTTTTTCAAAATATAACGGTTTGTCCTCTTTTAGCATAATATTTCATAAATCCTTAAGTAGTTATTAAATTTGAGTAGAATAAGAATAAAGGAAGTAGCAAGATAAATTAACTGGTATGCTTCAACTGCTATTCAACTCATGTCTTCGTCGAATTCTAAAAATTTTCTGGCCCGAAACAATATCAAATATTGAACTGATGAGTCGGCGTGCGGGTAAGATGTTGAGTTAATACTCGTATGAAGGTGAAAATGGCAGTGGATAGGTCACTCATTGCGGAAGGATGATAACTGCAGTACCTTGTATGTAATCAAACGGAACCCCATTTCTAGCAAAGGTCGACCAAGAGGAGGTCCTTAAATCACGAGGCGTCGGAAAAGAGTGTAAGGCGCTGGGTAAGTCGTTTGGGGAGTTGCGCCCCATTGCCCAGAACAGAGTACGATGGCGCGCAGGAGTGGTTGACGTCCTATGCTCCACTAAGGGTTAAGGCAAACTAGTAGTAATCTTTCGGAAATGTGCACAAATTTGTTTCATTGAAATCGGTTGCATATTGCAAGAGGAATAGCCGTAAAACTGGTATGGGCTTTTTATACCCTTCACGGATGTGATAGGGTATATTGACTTTGTCATGAAGTTTGAACGCACAGAAGGAAGCATCTCCGACGAAATAAACTATATATAGTAAATTCTTGGTCAGTATGATGAGACGAATCGATTAAGCTTTGTCCGCCTGTCCGTCTGTCCGTCTGTTTGTCTGGTTCTATGTAAACTAGACCCTCAGTTTTAAAGCTATCGAGCTGAATTGCACAAAGCCTTCTTTCTATTGCACGCTGTGAATATATCGAAACCATTGGAATCGGACTACTACGTCATATAGTTGCCATAGGAACGACTGGTCCAAAAGTTGGTCTTTGTGAGAAGAACTTTTTTATTTCTAAATGAATCTTTCCAAATAGAATCTTTCCAAAATTATTCAATAATATACTTTGCCAAATCACCTTGCCGAATCTGGTTAAAATTGGACAACTCTATCATATGGCAGCCATAGAAAAACTTTTTTATTTATGAAGATATCTTTATTTCCTATTATTCAATCATATTCACTGCTAAATCACACTCCTAAATTTGGTTGAAATCGGCCAACTATTTCATATAGATACCTCTCATAGGAACAGTGAAATCGGAACAAGTTTAATTTCAAAGTAGGAAATGCACCACAAATCAACACAAAGGTATGATACCCTTCTCGCTGTTTAGCGTTGTTACTCTTTTGGTATGATTCCAATCTCTAATGGTGGTGGTGAATTAATGATTTGGTGATTAAGCAAAAAAAAATTGTGTAATTGCTCCCATATACGATCCAATCCGTCGTCAGATCGATCTGACGATATTTTGATCGTCAGATCGATTGCACAGTGTATGTGACTATCGTTGACTATTTTTTTGACAGTTATATTTTTGTGGCGATCCATAGTCAGATCGATCTGACGATGGATCGCACCGTATATGGCAGGTCTAAAACGTGCCATACACACACCGATCGATCGGCCGATCCGTCGCCCGAAATCAATATCGGCCGACGGATTGGCGTGTGTATGTGGAAATCGCACCGATCGGGCGATCAATTTTGATCTGCCGATATTTTAGTGCGATTTTCGTGCGATCGATCGGTGACGATCGATTGGGTAGTGTATGTAATTATCGCAAGTGAATGTCAAATTACCAAATTATTAAATCATGAAGTTTCAAGGATTCTAATGATTTAAATGGCACTGCAATTGAAATATCCAATATGTGGTATACGAAAATACCACACACATCCAAACAGTTAACAAAAATGAATCTAGGTTGGATTGGGAGTGAATCATAACCTATTTTTTGAATTGTCATTCGTTATCGCATCGCACGAAAATCGCTCAGTGTGTGTGCAGTGGAGATCGGCAGATATTTTGTGGCGATCCATCGGCCGATCGATCGGACGACGGATCGGATAATGTATGGCGGCTATACTAAGCTATCTATACTGCTGAGGTGAGCTGTATGCTAGCAACTGTACCATCCAAAAATCTAAACCGAAATACATGGAGAGGTGGACGGAAGGATATATTTTCTTTTGCGTATTATCACGGAGTCGGGGCAGACGTGCATAATTTCAATTGAACTCATTTGTTTTCAATTTTATTCAACGCCAATTAATTTTTCCCTCTTGGATCGCTCACGAAACAAAATTTTTCAAAAGTTTATTACGTTTATAGGTGCGGGACATTGGGTGGGTTCAGGTCGCGCAACGTTTTAAACGCAAATGCAAACAGTTCGACTGATTTTGCTCGTGGACGGTCCGTTCCAGTTTGCGTTTAATCTACCACACATCGGGGAAATTAACCAGAAATTTTTCCTGGTTGATTTCCGTTCAATGGGGGGTAAGGGGTATTAGCGTATTTGACAGTTCTTAGTTGACGTATTGCATGTGACTGTGAGATGGTGTGGATTTTCGTTTTCAGGTACTTGATTTGTATTGTACATGGCGTCTTATGTGCTTATTTACACCGAAGCAACACAAATTTGTTGCGATTTTGCAGTGCTTTTCATTTTTCCTGAAACCGTCGCGAATTTAATTGAAGTTTTGTTTGAAACTCAATAGCGAATCGGCTGTCAGCTGTTTAATAAAATACATGACAACTACAAAACAAGTCGTTCGGGTAAAGAGTTTATGGTTGAGTGGAGGGAAAATCCTTACCTCAATTACAACGTTGCAAACGTGAACGCAGGTATTGTGAAGTATGCTACTTCCTCACTAGGCGAAGATTCAAAGTTTTGTGCTTGCGTTTACCACCCACTGATGAGAAACTCATTGGGTGGGTTCAGGTCCCGCAACGTTTTAAACGCAACTGCAAACAGTTTGACTGATTTTTCTTGTGGACGCTCCGTTTCAGTTTGCGTTTGCTCAACCAGACATCGGGGAAATTAACCAGAAATTTTTCCTGGTTGATGTCCGGTCAATGGGGGGGTAAGGGGTATTATCGTATTTGCCAGTTGTTAGTTGACGTATTGCGTGTGACTGTCAGATGGTGTGGATTTTCGTTTTCGGTTTTTTGATTTTTACATGGCGTCTTTTGTGCTTATTTACACCGGAGCAACACAAATTTGTGGCGATTTTGCAGTGTTTTTCATTTTTCCTGAAACCGTCGCGAATTTAATTGAAGTTTTGTTTCAAATTCCATAGCGAATCGGCTGTCAGCTGTTTGATACATGCCAACTGCAAAACAAGTCGTTCGGGTCAAGAGTTTATGGTTGGGTGGAGGGAAAATCTTTACCGCAATTACAACGTTGCGGAACGTGAACGCAGGCATTGATGCTTATGGGGAAATGGATCTTCGGAGACCATCGTCGTACATATCCAGTATAAATTTTGTATACGAGTACATCGTGTTCGTAGACTTTTCGCGGAGAACAATGAAATTGGTAAGATTTTGTTTGCAAGCACTAGCTGTTATGGAATTTGTATAATTTGAGGAAAAGTGCATACGTTGTGTGTGCAAAATTGACTGTGAATGAGAATAATTGATCAAAAAGATGATCAATCGAAAATTGCCGTCCGTCCGTCTACATGTATTTCGGCCTTATATCGTGTATGCATCAATGAGAACCCGTAACCAATTAAATTTAATATTTTTGTAATTATCGGTTGGAATGGCTTTATTTCTAGAGACTGCAGTCAAATTTCGACTGCTACGGCATAGGCGAATTATTAAAGAAAATTATAATTTATTAAAGAATAATGATTTGCACTATAAACTAGCTTCCAAAGTATTTTACAAATACACTAATAATAGACGATTTCTGCCATATGTTGGTAATTTTCATTATTTTGTTTAATTCAATGCAAAACACAGTCCATCATAGATTTATTGTCACACAGATCAATCCGTAATTTATAAATCATCCAACCTTCCACGCATAAACAACCTCAAACTTCACAAAACAAACTTCATGTCTTAAACACTAACTAAACAATTAATTGAATTACATACAAAATGCGGTCACAGATTTATGTTATCTAATGTCAATACAATACCAAATACCAATACCTTTGAGTCACGTCGATGGTGATATATTTTCACATTACGCTTGGCTGAATTTGACTGAGGATTGCACCTTTGTACTAATATTAATTTATCAAAATATCCCTAAACTAACTAGTTCTCCGGTTTCATTGTATTAAAATGGGATAATGTCAATATTATATATTATTGTAAAATCGCGTTAGAAATGTATGAGGCATCTGCAGGGATGCTATTTTACTCTCACAGGATATCAGTTTAATGTTGACAGGATTATATCATGCGCAGTATCCTGTTGCAGCAAAAGGGACATCTTGTTCTAACATTCCTCCGTCTATTATTTATGAAGTGTGGAGGACACTGTGGAGTACCTACGTATCTATGCGGATGCAAAGTTTTGTATCAATTAAGGACAACGGGATGAAGCGCCAAATAGGGAATTAATTGGTCGTTGATATCCGTATACTATAGACTGATACTTAATAAATGTGAAGTTGAGTGGAAATCGCGGTGATATGAAAAAAGGAAAAACATAACTGTTTGGGTCGACAGTTTTTACAAAACGAGTATAACGTGAAGTAAATACCAGCTTAAAACCTGAAGCGACAACAATATTAATAAATCTTCTTTAGAATAATAGAGAGAAGATAGTTATTTCATAACTGAGAGTTTTTAAAACAAGAAGTAATAATGGGAATATTTTAATTTGTTGTCCTCCTTACATCACTTTTTCAATTATGTATGTCGTTCGGATTACCCTCTATTTATTCTATTCTATAGACATTTTCTATGAGCATCCACAATGAAACAAAAAGAGCGATGATGTTCATCCGCACTTTAGGCCCGTGCCATGAAAGTACATTTTAATTTTAATCCATTAGGCTTCAAGTTGTCTATGATTTGCTTTGAAAAATGTTGTCCTTATCTCCTTAATTCAGGAGATACTCAGATCTAACAGGCGAATGCCAGAACGTCCTCATTTTCTGATCCAAGGACTCAGAATCCCATCAAGAGAAGTCTAGTGCATTCGCATTAACACCCCAGTCATATTTTATAATACCCTTCTTACCTATATAGATTTGAATCGACCGTCACTGAGGTGATGAACGCGGCACTCGATCTTGTACTTCGCTGGTGCACTGAAGTTGGCCTGAGCGTCAACCCTCAAAAACCGTCTTAGTTCCCTTCACTCGAAGAAAGAATCTAAGCTTAAGCTCTGTCAGCCTTGGCGGAACGGTACTTCAGTTCTCCACTGAAGTCAAATGCTTAGACATTTTGTTGGACTGGCGGCTTAATTGGAGCTGTTATCAGTAAGGCCACTCGGATCATGTGGGGTTGCAGGCCTCTGTTTGGCAAAACTTGGGGACTCACCCCGAATTTGAGTGGCTATATATGATGGTCGTACGTCCAGTTGTGACTTATGAGGCACTAGTTTGGTGGCCCAAAACGAATCAGCGTTGCACCATACAGCTTTGTAGTAAGTTACAGCGCCTTGCATATCTTGGAATGGCAGGATCCATCCGTACTTGTCCGACATCGGCTATTGAGGCGATTGTTACTCCACTACATATTTTCATACAAGAGTCTGCGGCTCTGAGTGGTCTTCGAATGCGTCTAACATACGATGGCTATGTGTTCAATCAGGGACACATGAGCATTTTGGAGCGGATCCCTGGCATGCAGATCTGCTCGAGATCTGATTATATGACTAGGGAAATATATTTTGGTAGAAAATTCTCGGTCTCCATCCCCACTCGCGGGGAATAGGACAGTGGGATTTTTGGCTCTGTCTTCTGTGGTTTACCGACGGATCTAAAACGGAGCAGGGAGTTGGTGCTGGAGTCTATGGACCGGACACCAAGATCTCCATTGCTATGGACGTCTGGCCTAGCGTTTTTCAAGCTGAAATCCATGCCATTGAGGCCTGCGCCAGACACATTCTGGACAGGAAACTCAAGGGCGCTAGCATCACTATCTGCACTGATAGTCATGCAGCCATTAAGGCTCTTTCTTCACATAGTTTCTTCTTTCAATTAGTGAAAGAGTGTTTTTATACCCTTTAGTGTCTCACAAACACCAATCGGGTTACTGTATGTTGGGTACCTGGCCATCAGGGCATCCCTGGTAACGAAGCTGCCGATGGACTTGCTAGACAAGGCTCCTCGGATAAATTTTTCGGGCCTGATTCTTACTGTGGTCTGAGTTGGGGTAAAACAAGATCACTAGTGGGGGAGTGGTCTGCCAATGAAAGACTGCGTCACTGGGATTGTCTTCCAGGACTGCGGCAATACAAAGGTCTTATAAAACCCTACAGTCTCAAAGAAACCAGCCGCCTGGGTAGAGCGGACCTGAGATTAATCGTGGATTAACTCACGGGGCACCACTGGGTGAGATTTCACCTCAATAAAATGGGTCGATCCACTAATACGGATTGCAGGCTTTGCCTAGAGGACACAGGATCGACTAAACATCTTTTCTGCGAATGTCCGGCAGTAGCCCGTTCCAGGTTCTTGTTTCTTGAAGACTCCGTCGTAAGCTCA
Organism: Chloromyia formosa; assembly: GCA_964017055.1. NCBI lineage: Eukaryota > Metazoa > Arthropoda > Insecta > Diptera > Stratiomyidae > Chloromyia > Chloromyia formosa. The sequence goes on along the minus strand of OZ024816.1, from coordinate 21,271,284 downwards.
GCGGTCGTAAGGAGCACCCCTACGTAGGATCTACTAGCCTTCATTAGTCTGGTTGGGGGTCTTTTGGATTAATTAAGGCTATGGCACAATAGATCTCATGGTCGCAGTGCCCACCCTTGGGTATCTTAGCCTGTCATTGTTATTATTATACCTAGATATCACTTTATTGCCAAGAATGCCTTTTCACACCAAAGGACTCAAAATGCCTTCAACAGTAGTCTTATGCATTCGTCTCTACATCTCCAGTCAGATACACATCTTGCCTAGATATCACTTCATTGTAAAGAAACTCCTTTTTTCCACACCGAACGACTCAAAATGCCTTAAACAGTAGTCTAGTACATTAGCCTCAACATCCCCATCATATGATACCCATGTTGCCTAGATATAACTCCATTGCAAACAATATCCTTTTCTCCTCACAAAAGGACTCAAAATGTGCATTCACCTCATGACCCCCGGTCATATGATACCCATCTTGCCTAGTCATCGCTCATTGCTAAGAATATCCTTTTGTCCACACCAAACAACTCAAAATAGTATCAGTCCTGACCAAAGGACTCAAAATGCCTTCAATAGTACTCGAGTGCATTGGTCTCATCACCCGAATCAGGTACCCATTTCTACAAGGTCTGGTTTAATTTCATAATAGAGAGTCCTTTTTTCTGACGCACACATGCATGAGGACCAAAATATCACCCTATGGTACTTATAATAACCCATGGAATGTTTGTTAATTGCCTTGACATTTCCAGGACATTGACATCTCTTGAATTATTATGCCTTGAAGACGTTTCGATAGCGTATCTACTTTTCGGAAGTGCATTTGCTACCATGCACCTCCTTTCCCCGCGGTCTTTACACTGACAAACTCGGAGCACTGTGAAAGTTCTATTAGTACTCACAGCAAATTTTGATCGCGCCGCGATTTGAACTCCGAGCTCTAGATTAGTATCGTAGAGCGGTGACCGAACGACCACGGCCACCGAGCGAGACCCATGGAAGCTACGTACAAAATTTGGTTGAAACGAACGAACAAACTAACTAACACTTTTCTTCTTATAAGGCTCTTCAAGGGTTTTATAAGAATGAAATCTAACCCGAAAAGTAGGGTGATACGGTGCTCTTTGTAAGAAAATTACCGTTAGTTTTCAACTGATCGATTTTATTTTTCCAGGAGAGTATTAGATTATCCTCACGAGCAATCTACCGAAGCTACAGCTTTTCGTGTTTATTTAATCGGGAGTTATAGATACATTTTTGTATTTTACATATGTAGGGGAGGTAGGCGTTCTCTTGGCCTGATCATGCCCATTTTCAATACCAACCAACTAGATCATACTGCCAACTGCCAACAGTTTACCAAAATTTCAAAGCTCTAGCTTCATTCTATCGAAAGTTATCGTGCGAACGGACAGACAGACGGACAGACAGACAGACAGACAGACAGACAGACGGACAGACAGACAGACATGGCTAATATTACGTTTACACTATCCCCAGATTACTTCATCTGCAGCGTAATCTGGGTGTGGTGAATTTAAAATTGTATGTATATGACAGTTGCAGATGAAGTCAGCCGGCGCAGATGAAGTAATCTGCGAATAGTGTAAATCGAATCAAGAGGTGACCCTGATCATTTATATATATATATACATTGCTATACCTCCGGAGCCTCCTTTACATACATGTTACATATTTTCGTCGTGACAAAACCAATATACCCTATACTATGTATAAGTATAGGGTATAAAAATATAAGCTGTCCATGAATATAGAGAAAACTAAATTTATATCGTATTCAATCTATGAAAACAGGCAACCATCTGATAACAGTGCATTTACATTTGGATTAGATTAATCGGTACTTACAGTTGATGAACGGCATACAAATTATAATCGCTAATATTACGTTTACACTATCCGCAGATTACTTCATCTGCGCCTGCTGAGATAATCTGCGACTGTCAAATACATACAATTTTGAACTCACCACACCCAGATTACGCTGCAGATGAAGTAATCTGGGGATAGTGTAAACGTAATATTATATTACGTTTACACTATCCCCAGATTACTTCATCAGCGGCGTAATCTGGGTGTGGTGAGTTTAAAATTGTATGTATTTGACAGTTGCAGATTAATATTACGTTTACACTATCCCCTGATTACTTCATCTGCTGCGTAATCTGGGTGTGGTGAGTTCAAAATTGTATGTATTTGGCAGTCGCAGATTATCTCGGCCGGCGCAGATGAAGTAATCTGGGGATAGTGTAAACGTAAAATAATGATATACTCACGGTTTGAGAACGACAAATTTCCCTGCCCACAAAATAACTAAAAAAAAAACATTGTGAACGTACATATATTTTGTTTGACTATTGACTTAAGTAAGCTTTGTGTCTGTTTCTTGCCGTGTGATTAAGTATTTTCTTTTTCACAACACAGTTATATTACGTTTACACTATCCGCAGATTACTTCATCTGCGCCGGCTGAGATAATCTGCGACTGTCAAATACATACAATTTTGAACTCACCACACCCAGATTAAGCAGCAGATGAAGTAATCTGGGGATAGTGTAAACGTAATATTACTAAGAATTTGCAACTCGGACAGCCTATAGCCTGCGCAGTGATATAATGGCTGGTATGCATAAAGTGAGTCGAGTGGAGTAAAGCTGAGTTGACAGAATTCCACTCAATTTTCACTGTGGAGCGGAAAGTAGTTTTATGCATACAAATTTTTCACTCGATTCACCGAACATAGCAGACTCAGGAATGTCCTCAATAGACTTCGCTCTTAGAGCGCGTTGACACGATCAAACTACGGTTTGACAAACCACCTACTTGAACGTGTCAACCCCTTGTCAAACTGGTTTGATGTCTTGTGCTTCTGTCAAACCGTAGTTGGACGGTGCTCAACTTTTCATCAAATGCTAGTTTGTCAAATCGTAGTTTGATCATGTCAACGCGCTCTTAGGCGGTATCAGCGATCATACATACACACATCCACTTTTATAGATATAAATTATTTTAACATGCGGTGGAGCATTTCAATCGACTCTGAAACCAGCAATCATTGCACAAAATGATATTATACGGGCATTATTAGGGAAAAGACGAGATAATTCTGTTAGTATTTCATATCAACAGATATCTATCCAAAAACTAATGGAGATCTATTATATTACGTTTACACTATCCGCAGATTACTTCATCTGCGCCAGCTGAGATAATCTGCGACTGTCAAATACATACAATTTTGAACTCACCACACCCAGATTACGCAGCAGATGAAGTAATCTGGGGATAGTGTAAACGTAATATTATATTACGTTTACACCATCCCCAGATTACTTCATCTGCGCCAGCTGAGATAATCTGCGACTGTCAAATACATACAATTTTGAACTCACCACACCCAGATTACGCTGCAGATGAAGTAATCTGGGGATAGTGTAAACGTAATATTACGTTTACACTATCCCCTGATTACTTCATCTGCTGCTTAATCTGGGTGTGGTGAGTTTGAAATTGTATGTATATGACAGTTGCAGATGAAGTCAGCCAGCGCAGATGAAGTAATCTGCGGATAGTGTAAACGTAATATAATATTACTTAACAATACTCAAACGAGTGCATAAAGACATTTATTAATTGTAGCGTCTCATGGTTATCGAACTAGGTCAGAAACAAATACTTTTTTATATGTACCAAGAAAAAATACGACACAAGCTATGAGGCACTGGTCGTATATAGGACCCAAGACCTATAATTCACTACCACGCGAAATTAAAACTACTGCTAATCCTAAAAAACTCAGCCGAAAATTTTGAAGAATTACTGAATTTTGTAAACTTTGTAAATAATGTTGTAAGTATTATCATAAAAAAGGCTCAAATTTCTCGGATTTTCGCCCACCAAAAGTTAAAGCTCACCTTCTACGACCGTGCGATCTCAGTTTCCATGTGTTCAGTATCTATAGAAGGGATTCAAATTATTTCCCTAATTTTTACTAAAAAGCGAGATACGATTGTTGATTCCATCATTGCTCACTGGCGAAATCTATCAATTTTAAATAATATTCATTTGAATTTTTTCTTTTTCGTTTTTTAAAAATTCTATCCACTTCATCCAGTTGTCCCTTTTTCGCAAAAACCAAGTGTCGGCCATAGTGCGTCACATCCAGCTGATTATATGTCAAATTACCTTGGCCTTCCTTATCTAGAAAAGTATCTGACTGCTGTCAAAAGTGTAGGTTGTCAGTAGTAAAAAAATCGGAGGATTATTTTTTCCCCGTGTGATTACCGCCGGATTGCAGCAAAAGATCTTGCTGTACGTTACTTGTTTGTTTGAATAAGTTAGCCGGGCTTAAATTCAGCAAATTTCCGTGAATTTTCAGATCCCTACTATCACTATAAATCGTTTTCGAATGTGTATTTACAATTTTTTCGTTTTGTATTTAGGCCTTCGGGCTGCAGAAATTATGTATTTAGCAATATCTCGAAGTTGATGCTAGGAGTTTGGGAAAAATAACGTTCGATATTGGAAGTGCTGTGATGTAGGGAGGCTGGATGGGTCCACCCCATCTGCTAGTACTATCCATCCCCGAAGAATTATCTGTTGCCGAGCGAATTCTTGTCTAGTGTTCGGTTACTAATGCTTTGATCTTTTTATACCCTAAATTTGAGCTCCTTCCAACTTAAACATCGGGGGCAGATGAAATGGAAGACTATGATCGCAATTATTTCATGCTTTGAAAGTGAGTGGATGACTTAACGTCAGCTCCCTTGCGAAATATTATAATACTAATTTACTAGATTTATCTCAATGTGAAGATGACGAAAAGCGAATCAACGACTATGAAAAAAAGAGTCCGCACAAGACATCAATCGTTTAAAACAATTAAAGAAGAATATAAATATGTATATGCTAAAAACAAAGTTCCCAAACTCTTACATCAAGGTAAGAAACACTCTCTAAACCGGCAACATGAGAATTGGCGCGTTCTTTTCACCCGGTCTCAGATTCAGTCCCATGCAAAACGACTGGATGGTCACGTATATGCGATCTAAATGAATCAAAATGGAAAGTGAATTGGTTGAACTTCAACATATTTCATCCCTGTAAAAACAAATTTATTCTTGTGGAATCAAATCTTCGATTTTTAAGAAACGCGACAGAAGAACATTACTGCCGCAGAAAATCATGAGGTAGTGTGGGGCGCTTGGCTTAATTTCGACAATAGCCGAAACATCTGCGCTCTTTCACTGTCATTTAGGTTTTTTGGTTTTTTCTTCTAGCGCCTTTACTTATCTTCACAATAATTTAACAGTGATTTCGCTGAACCGATGTTTATTTTCCATCTAAGACAACAAGGTCATTCAGATGTATTAGCCACAATAGATCCCTGCAAAAAGAAACAATGGACTCGAATCAAGACGTGTACAACAATTCCAACCTGGTTGGTCTAATTCAGGATCAGAACTACGATGACATTGCCGGGTCCACGTTGCTGTCGACAGATTCTGAAGTAGAGCGAAATGAACCTGAAATTGATTGCAAATTGGTAAGTTAGCATTTCAAAACTTTATGTAGTGAATATATATGATACAAAGCTTTTCCATATTCTCAGAAACCACACGGAGGCGTGTCACCCGAAGCGTGGAGTACCAATAGTGACAGTCCGACGCCCACCAACAGTGTCAATGAGAGACCATGGGCTAGAGACATTCTCTGGCAAGGATTACTGGGCGATGAGCACAGACAACTGTTGGGAACCGAGGAAGAATCATCCGATCGACACAGCTCCGACGAAGACATGGATACCGATTTGGAATCGATATATCGCATAAATGCTGAACAATTGGAATACTATAAAAAACAATTCAGCATTATACAGCCGGATGCCAGTGGATTGGTATCGGGTCATATTGCTAGGTTGGTGTGATGCCTTCAACTTTGAAATGATTGTCGATAGCCAAATTTTCTTTTTTTTTTCGTCCTAGGATATTCTTTGAGAAATCACGCATTCCTGTTGAACAGTTGCGACACATCTGGCAGCTTTGCGACGTGACAAAAGATGGTGCTTTAAGCTTGTCGGAATTCGCAGCAGCAATGCACCTGGTCGTTTTGCGACGTAACAATATACCATTGCCGCACGTTTTGCCAGCTTGTTTGGATCCGGACCGATTGATACAGGCCACGCAAAGTGAAGCGAATGTGCCTCAGGAAGCCGATCTTTTACATTTGGACGATGAAACAAAAGAAGATACAACCACTAACGAGAGCAGCTATGCAGAAAATTTTATTCACCCGAATACGAATATACTAGATTTAAGCGCATCTTCTCAGGTGAGGAAAAAGCGTAGTGAATATGTCTTTTTTTGTCAACAAAGTTTGTAATAAATTTTGCAGTTGAACGATTCTGCCAGTCCACCGACTGAAGAAACCCATAAAACTTATAGTACATCAAATTCGCCGGCACAAGAAACAGTTGTGTCTCCTACAGGAAAAGATTCATCCAAAGATTGGGCTAATCAAAATCGAGTAAGTGGAAATGTTGGTGTTTTATTTTTACAGTTGGTTATTTCAACTATTCTTACTAGCAATGGACAAAATTCCCGGAATCTCCCACATCAAATGTATCAAGTCCCGGTTTAAAACCGGTGAACTTTGATATACAACGTTCGGCTCAGGCAGTTGTATCTGATCCTCAAATATTGCATCCCGTGCCATTGAGAGTGACGCCAGTTGGTAAGTACAACATTTTTATTACAATTCGCCTGATTCCCGCATTGCGCAGCTCCCTACTCCCTAAGAGGCCAAATTGACGTTTCGTTAGCTTATGGCCGATATTCAATGAGGCGTGTTGCTAGCATACATATTCTGTCCATTTAGTCGCATTCTGTTACAAGCCGGGCTGCCTACACCACAGGGGATAACAACAGAATTAACAATGGCCACGGCGCGATCCGAACCCACGAACCGCTGAAAAAAAAAACAAAAAACAAACAATGGAAATACTCTTTGAAGAGAGAGAATCAGAGGAAATGAAAAAGAGCGAGAGAAACGAAGTAATTCGGCACAAGTGAGGAAGTAGGGAGGGGGATGGAAATTTGACATCTCTCGTGCTTCTATATGGACAGGGCGGGTGTTCCGCGACAGAGAGACAGACTGGAATGTTATTGTTCCAATAGCAGAAGTAGGAGAGGGGATGACATCTTACGTGCTTCCTGTGCTTTTATATAGACTGCGCGGGTGTTGCGCAGTGGAGGGCGTGTGTCTCTCTGTTTACTTTTTACGACTGGAATTGCTTCAAATAGTTTAGTGTTGAGTATATGCGGATTGCTCCTTCATATATATTCTCTTTGGAAATACTAGATTCATTTGCCTACCCCTAGGCGTTACATACACTTTAAAACTTTATGCCGATTCGTGTATTGGATAAGTGCATGGCTGTACACTCGAATAAAGGTATGTATTTTGCAGAGAAGAGAGAGATAAGGAAGGATAATCACTACCTATGTACACTAAATTCCCTGAAGCAAGTCTACCTCCGTCCGCTGAAAAGTAAACAGAGAGACACGCGCCCTATAGCCCGGAACACCCGCGCGGTCCATAGTAGACTCGCGAAAACGTGAACTATTAAAAACTACGACTGTTCGCCTTTACGGGGGTTCATGTTATACGAACATATTAAAATATTAATCAAACTTACATTTTTCGAGCCATTTATTCAATGTCATTATGTGATCCTGATCGTGGACTCTTGGCTTTCCCAATTACGAGCAGTTTAACTTTGTACGATCCACTTGCGTTCGTGCAGGCCAGAAATGTTATTCTCTGCTTTTCGGATTTCCGCCTAGGGGCGTTCTTCTCAAGTGACGATACATAGGTTTTGTCGGGTAACAGCTTCCAAAACAATGCCGATTCGTTCGCATTATAAACCTGGTCCTTGGTTAAATTTAACTCCTCCTTTTTTGCTTGTAGGTTTTTTTTAATGGAGGCTACAAGCTCTGGTTGTAAGGACAGCTTTTTTCCGGTCACTTTTATAAAACGGACTCCATATTGCAATTTAAACCTTTGGAGCCAACCGTCACTTGGGTTGAATCCTCCTTGATTTTCGTTAAGCTTGGAATGCAATTCTTTTGCCTTTTGTTTAATCATAACACCATTGACGGGGTAACTTTTTTCACGTTGTTCAAGGAACCAACGATATAAGGCCTTTTCCATTCTAGGAAGTTCAGACTCTAAGGGTTTTTCGCTTAACAGGACCAGAAAACGTGTCACTAACGCATTTTAAATTTTTTTTCGCGTTTTTTATTGATGCTGCAAATTGTAGATTTTGCCACGCCATATTTTCGTGCTAAACTAGTTACACTGAATCCACGTCGATAAGCTTCAATAACATCCGCTTTTTGCTTTAACGTTAACACCACTGGTTTTTTCGACGACATTTTTAACGAAAGACTAAAAATTCACAAGAACAAATTACACATGTGGACGAAATTCAAAAAGAACTTGCGACAAATTACAAACAGTAACTTTTTCTGGAAGAAAAATGCTGCAAAAATGCATTAAGCGGTTATTTTAACGGTAATTTTCCAAGAAATATGTGTTCATGTTTTAGTGCTTTCAAGCATTGTTCACATTTTAGAGTAGTCAATGTAAAGAAAAAATGATACAAAGTATCTACACTGCATGCAGATACATCGGAACATGGATATGTCTTTGGCTACCGACTGCGTGGAACCTGTTGTGTTGAAGATATCGACGTAAGTTTTATAAAGATCCCAGTATAGTTATACTGGATGAATTCATTCGACAAAACACGTCCCACGCTTTCGGTAGGCATAAGATGTACCGATGTATCTGCATGCAGTGTAGATACTTTGTATCATTTTCAAGACATACCGTCCCGCAAAGTGTACAGGAGAATACAAATTAACCCAACCGTTGCCCCGTGTGTGGATCAAGCGATCATACACTCTACATATTTATATGCGCCTGTGCTTCGTTAGTACGTCAATCCGCGATCGATCGCGTCAAGCCGCGGTCTAGGTAAACACACTTACTATTAGATACTTAGATAGTACTCGTCTAAGTCTAAAGACGGTAAGCGCGACAACACAATTTTATTGCATTACCGTTTACGTTATCCGCGCTGCACAAACTGCATCATCTGCACTATTCTCCTTACTAAATCAGAATTGTGCACTGTTAGTTGATATATCATCGATCGTGATAGTACGCGGTATGCGCGATACAAGTACGGTCGTAAGTTCCTTACATCCACGGGAAAAACACGTTGGTGACCTTGGTGACACTGATTTCAGTCGGCTGGATGGGATTGGCCATCACAAGAAAGGGGTGGATCCGCCGCGGAAGTGTAGTCCAAGGTCCGTGGAGCAAGCATCTCTTTCGCACTGTCGCCGATGACGAAGCAACGCCCATCCATTGAACTTCTTCGACTCAACCGTCTATCCATTGCCTGCATACGAGTGTGTCTGTATGTGTGTGTGTGTGTGAAGTTGAAGCTATTTCCCGACCTACCCCAACGATTTTCTTACTGAGTCAGGTTAGTGACTAATTGATGAAAACAAAAAGATTGCTGTGAAGGAGGAGCCATAGCGCTGTGCACGAGTGAGGGAGACAGGTTGTCTGGATGTGGCTGGTGTTGTGAGCAGATTTGAATCACGAGGGGATGGCAGTTGAATGATGTTGACTTGTTTTATGGGTGCCTGGTTGTTTAGTCAGTTTATGATGCGAAGTTTTTCGATTTTCGTGAGTTCCCTTTGATGACTGACTCGGATTGACTGAGGATCGGCCACTACATTCATAGAACTCGGAAAAATTTTCAATGGGCTTGTTTCCTCTTCTGACCCCCGAGTAGAAAAACAGACATTTCGTGTGACCGACAGATTTTTAGGATGACCCCCAGCTATAAAACATATCCATGTCAAAAAATGTTCACGTAACCGGGTGTTCATGTTAGACGCAGTTTTGGTTTTCGCGAGTCTACTGTAATGCCGAACCAACCAGTCAAACTCACATTCCCCAATTCCATTTCCTGGAAAGGATGTGCTGTGAGGTTTAACCATCGGCCTCGCAAAAAACGGCAGCTAGCGTCTGATACAATATGCATGGTTTTAAGGTGACCCCTCAGACGCGAGTGTACCGTTAAACTTTCACAAATTATTCTGACCCTGTTCTTTCTCAACCGCAGCAATTCCAAAGTATAAACGCGTGAGTGGCCGGAAATAAACAGCTTGGCCTACCTTAGGCCTGTGAGGGATGTAGCACGTGTGCTCTCCCAGTCTGTTATGTGGTTTCTGCAGTAGCGGAGTAGTATCCCGAAAAACGGTTCTAGGCCATATATGGGGACGGCGGAGGCTCGGTTTGCTAGACTGTCTGCCAGCTCATTGCCCTCGATGCCCGAATGCAAAATAGTAATATGTAAATAGTAAAATGTGAGTTTGTTCGTTATGGAGGACTTCTTGACAAGCCAGTACCAGCTTAGAATTAATAGTGAAATTAGTAAGAGCTTTGATAGCTGCCTGACTGTCGGTGAATATTGCTATGTCCCTGTTAAAATAGCCGGCGGTTTGGCATAGTCTAGCACAAATTTCGATAGCGTATATTTTCGCTTGGAACACGGACGGCATTTTACCCATCGGAATGGGGGCTCTGTGCTCAGGACCGACAATGCCTTCGCCGGAACCCTCTTCCGTTTTGAAGCCGTCTGTGAACCATTTGGTTGTGCTGGGGCGGAGAGAGTTGTAGCCATCCGCCCACCTTTCTCCGTTCCAAATGACTGATTTAAAGGAATGGTTGAAGCGAAGAGTTTTCACAAGGTAATCAGTTGGCATGCTAAGTACCTTGTCACTTTGCAACCAGCTTAGTTAGCTTGGTGTCAACTTGACCACTATGTCGCAGGCTTTGAGTCTGACGATTGCCATTCTAGCTTCCGCTTCAATGTGTACATCCATGGGCGGGAGGTCGAGTAAGACTTCTAAAGCAACTGTTGTACAAGAGTGCATGGCCCCAGTGATGGCATTGTAGGCAACCTTGGCACCTTGAATGATATCGGGCAGAACTTCCTCAAATTTTCCCCTGACCACAATCACCAAGTCGTCCATGTAACTTAGTGTGGAAAACTGCATGGAGTGTAGTTTCCACATCAAACTGTCAATTACGATGCACCATAGGAGGGCGACCGGTAGCGCAGTGTGTTGAGGCATCAGTCTCATGTTTGACTACCAACGTTTCGGGTTCGAGTCCCGTCCACGACGACATTCGTGGCCATAGATGTGCAGGAGGTGCATGCTGGCAACTGGAGCCGATCTCACCACCATAGTCTGGGTGAAATATATGCTGTCCTCTAGAAAGATCATCACTACGATAGGAAGCTGTACCCTCTCAGCAAACATCATGCGTGGATGCCCGCAGGGCGGAGTATTATCTACTCAATTGCCCTAACCCCTTGTGGGGCATAGCGTGTCAACTGTTCCATGTGGTCCAGTGGACGTTTCGTCGGTATAAACTGGTTTCGGAGAATGCAGTTGCCAGCATGCGCATAGGTACTAATTGTTTTTTCCTTCTCACTTTTGAATTGATTTGTATTTTAATTTTCACATCCTTTTTATTATTATTAATGCTTCACATTACTGTATTCTGGGATTTATTCCCGATCAGTGGTTCTGAAATAAATAAATAAATGCACTGCCTATTTTAATTTGCTTGTAATATTATTTTATTTTAGCCGCAGATATTCATGAAACGGACGGCACGACGATGTCTCGAAAGGTGGACATTGCAAGTGTCAATCCGCATCTTGCGTCAACATCCAACCGAGAATCGTTGCAAGTCAATGATTTGTGTGGCATTCAGCGTCCGCAGCCGAAGAAGATCGCGGTGAAGAATCTCGGTGCCATACCACCACCACCGCAACGTGATTTAGGCATAGCCAATATTGTTGAAGATGCAGCTAGTTTACCTCCGACTATTCCTAAGAAAGAGCAACCACCTTTGCCCCCACCGAGGCCATATCGACACGCTCGCAGTAGCAGTTTGGATCTAAACAAGTTGAAAATGAAAAGTACGGAGGCGAGTGGTCCGATTTCGCATGAAAATTATGTAAGTTCACTTTTTTTTTGTTGCATAAAAATTCGCGAATTGATAATATTTTTTATTAGCATACATCTCAGCATGCACCTGGTCCTCATGAGGCACAAAATCCTGAATTTGCTGATTTCGCTCATTTTTCGAATCCCCTGGAAAAGGTAAGTTCGAATTTTGTAAAATAAGTTTCTAATTTGATAGGCTCGAATAATTTTAATTCTAGGATTCCAACAATGCATCGCCATCTGACATTTTAAATCGTCACTCCGTGAAACCGTCACGTCTCATGGCCACTTCGCTACAATCATCACAGCACAACAGTGCATTTGAGGTGTATCGGAAGCCTAACATACAACCGAATTTACAATCAGCCGATGCACTGCCATCCTCCATTCAGCCAGCCGGACCAAATTGTGGTAGTTCGGCAACGGATAACAATCAAACGTCGGCCGCCTACAACAAACGTATAAGTGCTATCAGCGAAATGCTTCGTCAGACCTCCTTCAATCATGGCAAGGACGTTTCTGACGTTCTACGAAATCTCAAACAGCATAATCTCCTTCTGCTACATCTCTGTAAAAATCTTAGTGAGGAACTGTTGGAAATACAGCAACGTAAGGAGGAGGTGCGCAACAAAATTAGTTGTTGCACAAGTAGCAACAGTATCAACGACAATTATAATGCAGTGGGTGCTACTAGTGACCGTGCTGTCGATGTTGTCCGACCAAATGTTTAAGTGTGTAAGAAGATGGAAAGATACTAAGTGGAAAGTGATTATATATGTTGTGTACATGAATTCTTTTGGTTGATCATCTTTTCTTTTTCTTTTTTAATTTTGAACAGAACATAGTCTGATATGCAAAGTGTATATTGTATTTAATATATTTAAAAAATATATGTAAATCATGAACTATCAAGATGAATTGTTATTGCGGGATGCCAATTTTTCATAGATTGAAAAATGGGCCGGAGAAGTTCACTGGCACTGCGACCGATTGATCTATTGAACTGTTAACCCAAGAGACATATTGCGCTCGGTGGCCGTGGTGGCTCGGTCACCGCTCTACGTTACTAATCTAGAGCTCGGAGTTCAAATCTCAGCGCGATCAAAAACTGCCTGTGAGTACTTATATAGTAGAACTCCCACAGTGCTCCAAGCTTGTCAGTATAAGTGCATGCTAGCAACTGCAATCGAAACGTCAACAAAGCATAGAAATGCTAGAGATGTTGACGCGCCCATGCCTCCGGAGGCGTCAAGGCAATTAAGGGTGAAAAGTTCTCGGCCTGACAAGGAAAGACTGCGATTTTCAGTTAAAAAATGATTTTATTTTTCTACCTAACTTGACTTCAACACACTTCGTCCAGCGTTTCTGCAACATCAGTATTCCTCCCCGGAAGTGAGAGTCTGAAAAGCTGTAAAAATATTCATCTACGGCCCTCTCAACTTCTTCATTGGGCGCGAAGCGCTTCCCAGAAACAAATTTCTTCAAGTTTGGGAACAGACGGAAGTCTGAGAATGCCAAAGCAGAAGAAAAGGGGGGATGGTCGAGCAAATCGTACCCCAAATCACCCAGTTTTCCCATAGCCAACGCACACTTGTGCACAGGTGCGTTGATCTGGTGAAAGATGATTTTTTTCTTCTTCAGGCCAGGCCTCTTCTCGCGAATTTTGGCATCTGGCTGGTCAAGAAGTTTGGAGTAATATTCGCCTGTTATTGTTCTGCCTTTTTCAAGATAATCAATTAACAGGATCCCTTTCGCATCCCAAAACACGCTGGCCATGACCTTTCCGGTAGATGCGATCGACTTCGCTATCTTTGGCGCTGAACCACCGGCTTCCACCCACTGCTTCGACTTTTGTTTCGTTTCTGGCGTGTAGTGGTGGGCCCAAGTCTCATCCATGGTGACAAATCGCCGCACAAAATCGGTCGGATCCCGATTGAATCGGTGCAAAGATTGCTGCGAAAATCATTTGCTTTTGATCGGCATTCAGAAAATACGGCACCCATCTTGCGCAGAGCTTTCGCATCTCTAATTCTTTGTGCAAGATGTTTCTCACCCTTTCTTCCGATATCCCCACAGCCAATATTACTCACTTTCATTCGCCTATCGTCCAACACGATATCATGCACTTTTTCGGATACCGGATACCATCCGGTGTGGTTGCGGTTTTTTGGCCGTCCTTCATCTGGGTCGTCTTCGAGGGACGTGCGACCACGTTTAAATTCAGCTGCCCATTTTTTAACGGTTGACATCAAAGGAGCAGAGTCCCCGTAAACTTTTGTTAACTTCGGATGAATTTGTTTAGGGATTAATTCATCCAAAACGAGGAATTTTATGACCGCACGATATTCAAGTTTCTCCATTTTAACGAAAAACACGTAAGACGTCTACTGCAAAAATTCGTGTAAACAAACTACTTGAGAGAACAATTTGAAACTTATCATACCAATTAATGACACGTGCACCCAGGCAGGAAACATACATTTTTGCTGATTGTAACGGTATTTCTGTGTCAGGCCGAGAGCTTTTCACCATACCCTCGTAATACCGGGATCCCGGTTTGGTACTGGTTTTCTTCAGTACTGGTACCAAAAACTAAGGAGTACCGGTATCTCGGTTTTCCTAGTGCCGGGATCCCGGGACTTGAGTCCCGGTATTTTCAGCCATGGGCCAGTAGCGGTACTAAGTATCGGGATCCCAAGATTTGAGTACCGGTACTGAGTACTGGGATCCCGGGATTTGAGTACCGATAATCAGTACCGGGATCCCGGGATTTGAGTACCTGTTCTTTTCAGTACCTGATATTTAAATACTCTAGTTTATCGCCTGAAGTGAAGGTTTTTCACCGAGTCTTCAGGTTTTAACATTGAAAATGTTTATAGGGAGCCAATTGGAATTGAATATTATGGACATTGGTGGGACGGAAGGGGGGCAAAGGCCTTTTTCAATAGTCCTCCGCGTGGGCGCCCCCTGGTAACGGCAGCGTATCAAATCGCTGACGGCCAATGTTTTAGCGATAAGACAGTTTGGAAAAGGCAGATAGCTGTCGCCTGAATGGCTGACGAACACCTAAGCGTCTCAGGTTTAGTAGGATAGAATGACTTGCATAGTTGGACCTGCAACATAGTTGTGTGAGCTCCAGCACGTTTATTAAACCATCTGAAGCAGCTATCTCCGAGGCCATCCCCTGAATGGGGTTAAGCGACGTGCTGACAACTCGTCCTTGCAAAAACCACTCCATGTCAAGAAACCTGGAACAAAAGCCTCGGATTGGACGACCACGCAAACGACTAAAGGATTATTCTTTCCAGGCGGCCAAGGCCCGACGTCGGGCTGTCGCGCCACGATGATGGTGGGACGGAAATGACATAAACATACGAGTATTGTTGTATGTTCGAAGTACGTCTCTCTTACGACACGCACTGTAGTAAGTTTCATCATAATCTCGAATGATCGATGACAAGTACAAATTGAATACACACTAGACGATTCTCGAGCCATCTGTAGTCTA
The DNA here is from genome assembly GCA_964017055.1 of Chloromyia formosa. Taxonomy (NCBI): domain Eukaryota; kingdom Metazoa; phylum Arthropoda; class Insecta; order Diptera; family Stratiomyidae; genus Chloromyia; species Chloromyia formosa. The sequence goes on along the minus strand of OZ024816.1, from coordinate 21,255,647 downwards.
GACAAACAGAACTATTGATAGTGAATTGGATTCTCGAACCTTCGTTAAATAGTGGAGACCCGAACATCTCGAAAAATCTGGAGTCTTCACTAAATTGACGAAAGCATGGATTTCCAACTATAAAAGGCAGATGTCACCGGGGACGATAAGTAGTAGTTCTCAACGAAAGCTCATTGGTGTCAGACATCCGCCGGAAGCGAATAGTTATCCGTAAATTGTCGGTTGCGCGTGTATATAGTTAGTTCGTTTTGTAAATAAAGTGTGTGTGTATTTCAATCGAAGTGTTTCATTATTCAGCACAAGAATATCTAACGAACCTGCTTTGGTTTCGTGGTTTCGCTCAACAGAGGAAACATTACAGTATTATAGGATGTCGCCATCGACTTATCGGATGTGGTCGGTGCCGTTTAACGTACGTTGCTATTAGCGCAATTTTTGCGTTGAGACACGAGATGTCTTGTTTATTTATAGAGTCGTGCATTGTATGATGAGCATTTCCCCATGAAAACAAGGTTGCCATTCTGGGGTGGACAATCCCAAAATGTTTTCTTTTTTCTTTTTTGACTTCAGATTCGGAATCAGCGACCCAAAATTACCTTGTAGTTCGAACCAGCCCGATGGATCGGGTATTTCCCCATGAAAACAGCCAGGTCGGACGAGTGCTTCTCATCAAAATTATCCTCAACTGAAACATACTCGCGCAACGTTCATATTTTCATTCTCCGAAACCAGATTATGCCAACCAAACGTCAACTGGGTCACATGGAACAGTTGACGCGCTATGCCTCACAAGGGGTTAAGGCAATTGAGTAACGTTCATATTACAGTGAAACTACACATGACCACGCGTGCCACTCGCGTAAAAGCACGTATCACAAGTAACTTTTGAGTGCTCCTTGAAATCCTCTCTACCCTAGATTGATGCAGAGTAGGAATGATTGAAGTACGATTTCATTACCAAGTGGTTCGTTGGCATTTTAGTTCCAAGGCTTTCGCTGAGCCAACGTTGTCCAGTCATACTCGCATTAACGAATTATTTAATTCAGTTTTGGCCGAATGAAGCAAGAAAGAAAAGAAATACACTTTTGAAGCTAATAATAACCGATAAAAACGACGACACTTAAATTGGAAAATGTATTTTTATTACATAATATTACACAAATAATATATTGTATATTATGTAATACATAATATTACACAACTTTGAAACCCATTCCCTGAACAGCCATCATAATCATTCTTATATTGCTACACAGTTGATTTTTCGAATAGCTCGTTAGGAAATTCTGACAATTTTTGTAGAGTTCTCTCATTACACGGGGCGCATGCTCTTTCGTTATCGGATCATTGAAATTCAAATTTGTAATTGCATCGGCCAAATATCTGAAGAGAAAAACAATATCACTTCAATGGAATACTATTCGGTTTAAACACCATCGCCTTTGCTTACCTCTGCTTGATTTCATTGTGATTATCCATATCGGCCGAAATCTGTTGAATTAACGACAGCAGGACGGTTTGTTCTAGTGCGCAGGGATTGAATACCGACTTGTAATCCGCCTTCTCTAAAGCATACTCTACCAGTGTTAGATCGTTTGCGATGAGTGCTTGATGGAAGGCTTTGTTAATTTGCCCTTGATACAGTAAGAACTTAATTTGATCTTGAACATCGTACATTGATGGCGCAGGTGTCTGAGCTTGAGATCGTACCGCGGATAGTACAGTATCTTCGAGCGTAGCAGCTTGAGTTTCGAAATTTTTACGTACCTAGAGAATAAGATCAATTTATTAAAAAATCCAATAATAAAAAGAAAAAGAAAAAAACGACTTCACCTCTTTCTGCACAACATCCACTATAATCTTAGCAATAGCTAATTCTAACGTTTTAAGGTCCTTTTTCATCTCCATGTGATTGTGATTTCCGCTTGTCCGTTGTTCCGCAAGAGCACTCTCGAGATGTTTATTGAAAATTTCGATTTTACGCCACATTTCATCCATGCCTTCTTGAACCGGTTGCACTTGAGAGAAATAACTATCGAAATGCTCGACAACTGGAGAGAGAGAAAAATGTATTTTATGATAAACAACAGATAACTTGTTAACGGCGTGCAAATTATCACCCTTACCCTCTCTCATTCCCAGCGAAAATGATTCGTGCAACTGTTTAAACATTTCACTAGACGATTTTTCGTAGGCGGGAATCAATATGTTTGACATGGATTGCATGTAGGCATTCTGAAGTCCGTTTTGAACGCCAGCCAGAATTGAATTGCTGAACGCTTCGACGATATTCTGTGTTCAAAGATGACAACATTATGGATTACGGCGACTCGCTTATAGTCGGGCGGAATGACGGCAACTTACCTTACTTCTACAAACCTGAGCTATGCTCTCTTTAAGGACTTTATCGGTAGCTGTGAGTTTTAGTGCAATTTCACTTTGCAAATGTTGATTAAGCACATCCATCTTGGCCATTACAGCCGATGTTATTTGTTTTTGCACTTCCGATGTTATAATACTTGTCATCTTCTCAGGGAATTGAGTGTATAGGTATTGATTAAGTAAATGCATTATGGTGTCTTTCAGTTCTCTATTTTGAGCGCTTCTGTAAAGAAGATGAATGTAACGATTATTCGTGGTCGCTTCATCTGGTTTTTGTAGACAAAATCAACCGATATCGAACAATCACCTCATTGCCACCAAATTATCGAACCGTTGCTTATGCTCCTTTTCGAAGCGGCCCAAACTCTCATCCATTATTTTTGACAATCTGTACTCCGCGTTCAAATAACTTCGCTTCGTATTCTCCAAAAGTTCGGCATTCTGCTTCTTCACATGATCCAATTCAGATTTCAGCTCTGTTATATGCATCGATTGATTTTGCATATGATCTGTAACAGGATAAATAAAACATGATATCGCTACTCGAGGCTGGCGTTCAGCAGCACATACTTAGCAGCAAATCCAACTTGGCATTGACATCCTTCAGTTCGCTACTCGAGTCTGAAATATTCATCTTTGTTGCTTTCGGCTGAATTGAATGCTTGGCGGCTGGAATGTTTGGCAAATTTTGAAATTTTGGCCACTCTTTCAAATTTCCAGTTCCTTTTCCGGCTATATAGAAGAATATTGTTAGACCGTTACTACTAAAAGGCCGCATACACTGAGCAATTTATCGCCCAATATTGTAATCGCCCCGTGTCTATGGTTGTTGTTGTGGTAGCGATGCTTCAAATACTGCAGTTCTTCTTGCATCGAGGGGGTTCGGCAGCTCTTGGCCGTCGAAAAACGGGTTGTTCTGGTACGAAGAACCGGCTTCCGCAGGAACGTGTCTATGGTAATAAGGTAAAGTAAAGCTGTCCGTTTCAAATCGGAATAGGGGTACGAAGTATAGTAGAGTACTTCACTTAGACCGTCGTTCCTGCGGCAGCCGGTTCTACGCACCGGAGCGACCCGTTTTTACAACGGCCAAGACCTGCCAAACCCCTTCAATACAAGAAGGATGTGTGTCTATGTGTTATATGCTGTATTCGTTTACACCGAGGAAGATGACGAACAATAACAGCATGTAACACACTCACACAATGACCTTCTGACCATTGCTACAACAACAACTTAGACCGTTTTTACGGGAAGAAGATAATTGGTAGGTGATCTGTACACCAATAATTTTTATCAAATCAATGTACTAATTCACAGCTGAGTTGGGTGAAGACCAGCAATAAAAGCAACTGTTTGAATGTTTGTGGCAGAAATCGTACTTGCGACTTCCAGCTTGGTAAATTGACACTCTAACCATCGAGCTACCGATACATAGTCGAATTTTTCCCATACGAGTTACTTTATAACGATCCGTCGCCCGATCGATCGGCCGTTAAATCGCTCAGGGTTTGTGTCCGTTAAAATCACAGCCATATGCTTCGTTTGACTTACAATTTTCATCCAATCCTCCTCGCTCGCCGAAGAGGTTTTGTGATCCATTCTCGACGTCGGCCCGTTGCACTGCGTCATTAGCTGTCGGTTTTTCCAAGAAGAACGCTTTATTCTGGGGAATTATGAAATCATTGGTCGAGAGTATTTGCTGAACTTCACGGCTTGGACTTGAACCGCCACTTCGGTCCGGGTTATTGTGACTGAGAGTATCGTGGCCGCCTGAAGTGGGGGAATATGTACGGTGTGATGTTAGGAAGCAAAATCACTCCCATAGATATTATCGAATACATACCTGAAAACTCGTTCTGCGGATGATTGCTTCGCTGATGTTTTTGCTGTTCGCGATCCTCAATGACTTTATTGTTAACCAAATTCAACAAGTTCATATTTTCAATTGATTTCTGATTTACACTGGATGAATTCGTTACACTTGCTAACATTAAAATCGTTGAGAGGACCTCAGAACTCACGGTTTCCGTTGGTTTGGGATCTGAATTTATAAAAACAAAGGGTATAGTAAAAAGAGCATACCTCAAAAAGTGATAAGCTAGCGAAGGATTCCCTTGTTGGAAACATATTGGGCCATTGATATACATGTGTCGTATACACAGTTCCATAACGTCCTAAGACCAGTTTCATTAAAAACTGGGTTATTGATACCTATCTGTTGGTTTTATTTGTCTTTATTAATCACGGGATCATTCATGATGAAAGCATTTATTAATCACTTATAACATACAATTATTAATTACTCAAATCTGACGATCGTTCAAAAAATGCCAAGCCGAATAACTTCTGACTTCACTTTTCTCAAATTGGATAAAAATTGATCTAGGACGTTATGGAACTACAGTGTACGTTTTCTGTACGCACACCCCCCATAGCCGGACACTTCTTATAAGCGAACAAACTTTCAAGTCCCGAACATTTTTTGCATGTTTTCAAACAAATTAGTCTCTCTTAACCGGATGCTCCTATAGCCGGACACGGACATGAATTTTTCAGTCATTTTTCAGACTAAACCTATACTAATCGGACAACTTGAAGGTTTCGCAATTGTTTTTCTTGGCATTTTCTAGTTAGTGACAGTGCCGGATACACAATTGTAAATCGTTGTTATCGCAAAGTATCTTTCTATCTACTGAATTAAATTGTTCGGCATTTTACTTTCCATTGTCAAGTTTCAGATACATTGGTACATTCAAATAAACTCCTGCAAAAATTCATTCTGGTCACACGGCCGGACAGGTGTTCTGAAACTTGGCCATGAAAAGTAAAATGCCGTACAACTCAATACAATGGACGGAATTCGAACCCGAAACGCCGGTAGTCAAACATGAGACTGATGCCTCAACACACTGCGCTACCGGTCGCCTGTAAACCCGTCGAGCGCGTCAATACCCGTCCCGTGTAAACAGCAAACGGGTTTACGACAACGAGTAACTTGTTAGCTGACGACGAGTTTCGATGGCTGCTTATCCTCCGTTGATGAGTAAACGAATCGAACTACAAACACATAAAAAAAGATGATTTCAGTACTCGCACGTATGCTGTCGAATCGTAAACGCATCTCGTGTAAGCACAACGACGTGAGCATTATTTCCGCGTCAGTAAAATTCGCTTCGATACCCCTTTCTAACGTTTCGTCCGCGTAAACCGGACCTACGTGTAAGCACTAGTCGTGTTTACACGAGTCGGGTAAAAATAACGCGATCGCGTATACGCGTCCCGTGTAGTAGAATCTTAAGGCTGTCCTAGGGCATTTTTAAGCTTTTCTAGGGCTAAGCCATAAGGTATTTTAACCTTATGTCTTTTTCAGTTCTACGTAATTGAAAACAGAAGAAATTAGTCGAGAAAAAGTGTCGAAAATGCCTGAAAATATTCAGCGATCAATGTGGGTTATGATTTTATCCTTTTAACAAGTAAAGAAAACGAAACCACTTTAGGCCTTAACATTAAGGCTTTTTTTTATCTTATATCAATATAAATTAACGGTAACAAATAGTCGAAGATAGAAAGTCCGAAGATATTCGGCGCCCAATGTGGGGTCAGCAGATTTTTTTTCCCCATTAAAGGCGAAATGGCAATAGAATAACCGTTTGATTTCCAAAATGTAAAATCGACCATGTACGTACAGGTACAACTGAACAGGTCTGGACGTCTGTGCAGCGAGACATCACACACTACGGTAGACGGTGATCAGGTATAGCTCAAGATATACCTGTACACGCATACCTCAAAGTATACCTGGATGTATATGGCCGGCTTAACATTTTGTTTCATTAGTCAGGAGATCTTGCGCCCCTACATAATGACACCCTACTCAAATGCTCAGTCTGCACATATGGTAGAGTGAAACTAGTTAGTGACATTCAATAATCAAATGAGTATGAGATGGAGTAATAAGAAAGTCTTCAACAACACTTAGTGATGTGATAGTGATGGAAAGCTACTTATCTTGGATGATCAAATAAGACGGTGGAAAGAACACTTCGCCGCAGTCTTGAACCGTGTAACCTCTGGTGAAGTTCCCCCTCATACAGATCATTTAGCTACCCATTAAAATGTGCGTATACGGTCCACTGATCCGACTAAAGAGGAAATAGCCACTGCAATTATTGCACTAAAACGAGGAAATGCTACCGGACTCGACGGTATCCCTGCCGAACTTTATCAAACAGCGCCAAGCGTAACTGCCGATTTGCTGCACCCACTTGATGATAAAGCGTGGAATACAGAGACCTTTCCCACTGAGTGGAAGGAAGGTTTGATCATCAAAGTTGCGAAGAAGGGTAGCCTCACAGACTGTAATAATTGGAGAGGCATTTATGTGCTTCCTGCCGTTGCCAAGATAATAGCTAAAATCGTCATGGAAAAACTAAAGCACTTAGAAAGCACAATTAATGAAAAGCAGGCTGGTTTTCGATCCCGATTCTCCTGTGTCGATCGCATTAACACCTTGCGAATCATTATCGAACAATGCGCTGAGTACGATTCTCCGCTTCACTTGCTTTTCATTGATTTCGAGAGGGCTTTCGATAGTGTGAACCGGGATTTTATATAAGGTGAGGTGTCGGGGGACTTTGAGATTCGCAGTGGAGTTCGGCAGGGGTATATCCTCTCACCGATCCTATTCTTCATTGTGATCGGCGATGGGTTGCATGCATCCCTATCCGGACTTGACAGAGGAATTCAATGGACTTTGACATCTTATCTACAACATCTTGACTACACTGACCAACAAGACCAAGGTAGTTTCGATTTTTGATATATTGTTTGAGTTGGTACATTGTTTAAAAATTCGAGTTTTCTATTTCCCCCACAACACCACGGACCCCGCCACCATGTTGAAAATGTGCCTAATTGTTTGGCTTGTCCTGTTTCTTTTTAGTATCTCCTAAATTGGTCTTACAAAAAATCTTGTAAAACTTTATTTAACTAGAGTAATTTATCTACAATTTGAGACTAAAATAAAACTTCTAGCTGTTATACTTACCGAGATAGAGCTTTTAAGGCATAAATCGATGAGCATTCATTTTTTAATTTTTGCTCATAGCTACTCTAAAAATGGCCCGAATTGAAAAATATTGGCCACGTTAGGCTCACAATCAAATTATCTTCAACTTTTAAGGCGAACATAGACCATCCGGAATTCCTGTCCGGAAAAACTGATGAGGCCCGGCCTTGAGGAATTCCAGATCGTGTATGGTCGTTTCAGGCCGCCTTCAGGCGGCCAGATTGGTCTTTCAGACGGCCGGAAGGAAAATCGTTCCCGCCAAGCCTCCACCACACACGTTCCGGAATTTTTCTCCGGAAAAACTGATCAGGCCTGGCCTTGAGGAATTCCGGATCGTCAATGGCATGTGCAGGCCGCTTTGAATCGGATGGATAATTGGCAATCGATCTTATCATCATAGAATGAAAGTATATTTCTATTGGATTGAATTTTACATTCCATACCCAAGCTTCAGATACATTCGTCTATTGAAATAAACTCCAGTGAAAATCCATCCTACTCATGCGGCCGGACAGTTCGCCTTGAGGCGGCCTGTCGGGAATTCCTCAAGCAATTCCATCCGGCGGCCTGTCCAGCCGCGTGACTAGAATGAACTTTCACTGGAGTTTATTTCAATAGACAAATGTATCTGAAGCTTGGCTATGGAAAGTAAAATGCCGTACAATTCAATGCAATAGATAGATACTTTCATTCTACGGCGATATGATCGATTCCCAATTATCCATCCGCTGGCCTCAAGGCGAACTGTCCGGCCGCGTGACTAAAATGAATTTACACTGGAGTTTTTTTTTCAATGGACGAATGTATCTGAAGCTTGGCTATGGAAAGTAAAATGCCGTACAACTCAATGCAATAGATAGATACTTTCATTCTACGGCGATATGATCGATTCCCAATTATCCATCCGCTGGCCTCAAGGCGGCCTGTCCGGAATTCCTCAAGCAATTCCATCCGGCGGCCTGTCCGGTCGCGTGACTAAAATGAATTTTCACTGGAGTTTTTTTCAATAGACGAATGTATCTGAAGCTTGGCTATGGAAAGTAAAATGCCATAGAATGAAAGTATCTATCTATTGCATTGAATTGTACGGCATTTTACTTTCTATAGCCAAACTTCAGATACATTCGTCCATTGAAAAAAAAACTCCAGTGTAAATTCATTTTAGTCACGCGGCCGGACAGTTCGCCTTGAGGCGGCCGGACAGGCCGCGCGATGGAATTGCTTGAGGAATTCCGGACAGGCCGCCTTGAGGCCAGCGGATGGATAATTGGGAATCGATCATATCGCCGTAGAATGAAAGTATCTATCTATTGCATTAAGTTGTACGGCATTTTACTTTCCATAGCCACGCTTCAGATACATTCGTCTATTGAAATAAACTCCAGTGAAAATTCATTCTACTCACGCGGCCGGACAGTTCGCCCTGAGGCGGCCTGAAGCAACCATACAGGATCCGGAATTCCTCAAGGCCGGGCCTGATCAGTTTTTCCGGAAGGAATTCCGGATGGTGTATGTTGGGCTTTATAGACAAGCTTTTCCATTTGGAGCTTTCGTTGAAAAGATTTGTAAGCTTGAAAAGTGATAAAGTGTGATTTTTCTCCGGAGCCTCGAAAATTGTCATTTTTTGACTATCGATTTTGACTACGCTACTGAACCAAATTTCAACTTTGAACAGTGCATTGAACGCAGAATTCAACGGTCTTTAATTTACTCCTGCAATTTCTTCGACCCGAGGCACCGTTTAGGAGTTATAATGATAATATTAAAAAAGGGCTCAAATTTCTCGGATGTTCGCCCTCCAAAAGTTAAGCTCACCTTCTACGACCATGCAAACTCAGTTTTCATGTACTCAGTATCTATAAAAGGGATTAAAATTATTTCCAGATCTTTCCCTAATTATTGTTAATATTTAATTTGACTGGCCTATGAGTCGACACATGGATTGAGAATATCTAGCAATATTTAAAACAAGCATTGGATACCACACTGAAACAGAACCGGGGTTCAACTGGACCGTAGGCGCAACGCATCCGGACCATAGGTTAGGTTTAAAGGGCTGCAGTGTTCCCCACAGCATACAAACCACGGCAAAGTGGTGTCTATAAAGATAGTTATTTCATAGTGAATAAGACGCGCCTCCCGAGTGTTTCTGTAATCTCTCTGATCCCGACTTCAAACACATTGCAGTAGTTTTCCATTCTATTGTATTCTTTTGTGTGACGCTCTGAGCGTGGCGCAAATTTTAGTCGAAACCCCAGTAAAAACAATAACATATTGTCATGTCAAAATAAAGATCGTATAACCAAAAAAACGTACCACTACTGCTGCTTGTCGTATTGAACGAATCCGGCGTCATTAAATTAACAGGATGCGACGTTTTCTGCGGAACAGCCGATAACAGCGGCTTCGGCGACTTTGAATCTTTTATGTTATTCGGCTTCGCCGAGAACTGTTCGAAATCGGATAATTTCTCAATAGATTTCTCGGAAATTGTCTTCTCCTCCGTATTCCACTGTGACGATGTCTCCAGCAAAACGTCGCCATAATTTCCGGTACTCGATATACTACTTCGCACCTCGGTCGCCTCCGTGACCGTTGGCTGATATATGATGTGACATTCTTGCAAACTTTTCGGTTGCACAACAAACATACGAACGACCACACAATAGACGGCACTGTTCTCGTCGTCGTAGTCATCACCGTCATCGGTGAGAATACCTTCGGTCTCGTGACTTTTGTACTTTCTTACGGACGCATCGACAATTGAGAAGCTAAGAAGCGGTGACGAGAGTGGAAATTCGGAAATTGATTTCATAAATACGCTGACTTTTTTGTTATTGGAATCGTCGCGACTTGAGTTGGCCGATGACGATGATTTGTCCGAATCATTTTCGTCAGATTTTTCATCATTTGTTTGAATGTCATTGACAAGTTGTATGACATAGGCGGCACTCGATTCAATACTCGACACAATCAGATATGATGCAGTGCGATCAATGTCGGCGATAAATGTTAAATTTTCCGTTTCTTTCGATCGTAGGCTGATTGTTTGGAGACAATCCCAAGTGCCACAGTCCCATATTTTGAATTCTGTGTTTCGATTGGCGCCGGTAAGGGCGTACTTCCAATAGGCGCTATAACGGTCATAAAATTAAGTGAAAGGCTCTTCAATTTGCAAGGTTCAATCGTCCACTTACTCTGTTGACGTCTTTGTCAGATTGTCCAGAAAGAAGAACGAGGAAATTGGTTTTCCATTATGAGGATTCCACTGATGCAAGCACCGGGGTTCCTTTTCGTGGAAGTACACCTAGAAAGAGGCACGACATTAAATCAACACTAGTTGAAATGATTTTCGAAGCACCCACCTGATAGAATCGAATATACCCATCGTCACTTCCAACGCTCAATGTTGTTCCGTCTGGCGAAAGGGCAACCCACGTGATATTAATTGAGCTGTCCTCGAGTTTTAAGTATCCTTCAGTAATACTATCAGCGGCATGTCTTCCATTCTGTTGAATATGAACTTATACATTTTCCGATATTTAGCATAAATTTCCTGCGAAACATACCCCATAGCTACATATTACGGTGCTAACGTTGAAGCATTGGAAACAATTTCCACGTGACCATACTAAAAGCTGATTCGTGTCGTCATCATTGTCGCTCACATCATCCGGAACATACGGACACCATGAAATTTTATCGTAACGCGGAACATAATTCGTGAGCGGATCTTCTATTTCCAGTATCAGATTGCACACTAGATTATCCGCTAGAATATCAATCTTGTAAATATGTAACATGTGTGCTTCGGCGCAGGCCAAAATGCGTTGTTTCTCGTTGTGGGCGAATTGTATGTCCAATACTTCGCCGGTCATTCCTTTGATCAGGGAACGTTTTCCGCTACTCGTTACACGCACCATACCTTCCACTCCCGACATTTTATTGTTGACTGAAATAAATCCGAGGTCAGAATTCTGATCAACAATGAGTATCTACGATTACAGTCTTACCATTGATAACATAAGCGACACATTTTCCGTCCATATGAACGGCAATCAAATGTCCGGGATAGTTTTTCGTTTCCCATTTATAGTCCACCAAATTCTTAAGTTTGACTTTAGAACTTCCGTGGGCATTATGACCTGCGCTGCCGTAAACTACAATATCGGATTCAGTGATTTCGTAGCACTGATTATCTTCGTCACCGTAGAATGTTCTGGGGAAAAGGACATCTTCTAAGTATTAATAGGCTAACAAATTTTGTATGGGAATTTTGTGACGGGAACTCCTCCCAAACTACTGAACCGATTTTAATGATTTTTACACTATTAGAAAGGTATTCTTTCATAGAAATGTGGAAAGAAGAAGCTTTACGGTTCGGTTCATGTATCCACTGTGGGATTTGGAGCCATATTGTTCGGTTTATATTATATTTTCTGGTGATCACCCTGTGTAAAGAAACAAGGCCTTTTTTTCTTCGGTTTGTTATAGCAAGTCCTTTCCCGATGACATTTGTTTGACAGTTTACTTTATGATGAACTGCATTAGAGAAATATTTGTATCTTTCTATACGACCGGTAGCGCAGTGTGTTGAGGCATCAGTCTCATGTTAGACTACCGGCGTTTCGGGTTCGAATCCCGTCCACGACGATGTTCGTGGCCATGGATGTGGAGGAGGTGCATGCTGGCAACTGCATTCTCCGAAACCAGTTTATGCCAACGAAACGTCAACTGGGCCACATGGAACAGTTGACGCGCTATGCCCCACAAGGGGTTAGGGCACTTGAGTAGTAGTCTCTCTAGAAAGATCAACTTAGAGCTGAATACCGTTCTCTTCAGAAAGGCGTGCAAAGGAGCGTAAGACGGGACAAACGCAACAACATCAATGCATTAGCGGAAAAGGCAGAGGAAGCGGCTTACCGTGGTGACAGTGGAACCCTTTATCAAGCCATTGGCAAATCTTTTGCAACTGAACATCTCGTGAAAGATAAAGACGAGTCCCTATTCGTCACTAATGAAGACCAAATGCGAAGGTGAAAAGAGCACTTCATTGAGGTCTTCAACAACACCTTTGGACATTTGAACTTATCTTCACTCGAAGCGGAAAATATTCCGCAAATAGCCAGAGTTGATAAAAGCCCACCATCTAAACTGGAAGTAACTGTGGCTATTAAATCGATGGAAGCGGATAAAGCCCCGGGGATAGATGGAATTCCGGTGGAACTCTTTAAGGCGGATATCAACGCTACTGCCGATATTCTTCTCCCCCTTATCCAAGAGTGTTGGGAAACCGAAACTCTCCCTAAAGAATGGAAGAAGGCCGTCATTATTAAGATCCCGGAGAAAGGTAACCTGAAGGATTGTAATAACTGGCGTGGAATTTGCCTCCTCCCCGCAGTCTCCAAATTGATGGCAAATGTCTTAAACCGGATCAAACATACAGTCGACCGCACACTGAACGATGAACAGGCTGGTTTTCGCGAGGGCTTTTCATGTAGCGACCACATCAACCCCTCCGAAATATTATTGAATAATTCGCAGAGTGGAGATGGAGATCCCCATTACATCTCATGTTCATCGATTTCGAGAAGGCGTTTGACAGCGTTGACCGGGAATACATCTGGAAGGCTTTACATAGGAGAGATATACCAGATAAAATTATATTCATCATCAAGGAGTCCTATAGTGGAGCCCAATGTAACGTCTTACACAAGATTTAGCTTTCAGATCCCTTCGAGGTACATAGCGGAGTGAGACAAGGCTGCATTTTGTCACCTATATTGTTTTTGATTGCCATTTACGACGTACTCTGCAGCGCGCTTCATGAATAGCAGAGCAAAGGTATCAGATGGAAGCTGTTTGAAAACCTTCAACATGTGGATTACGCTGACGATATTTGTCTTCTTTCAAATAGATCAGATCATCTAGTTCAAATGATGGATGCCCTGCACCGCGAAAGTTGCAATGCGGGGCTTAAAATCAATTCTGCTAAAACTAACTACTTGAGCTTGGATCCAGGAAGACAGAGCGAAATTTGTGTTTCGGGGCAGGCGGTGGAAAAAGTGGGCTATTTTTGCTACCTCGGAAGCGTAGTTACAGCAGATGGTGGTGCGAATGCTGATGTACTGTCTCGCATCAATAAGGATCGGGCAGCTTTTTTCAGTTTGACTCCTTTCTGGCAAAACAACATCTCCAGACGTACCAAACTCAGGATCTTCGAAACCAATGTAAAATCTGTGCTTCTTTATGGCTGTTCAACTTGGAAGGTGAGCAAGGCGATAACAACTAAATTGCAAACTTTCGTGAACCAGTGTCTACGGCGTATCCTACACATACGCTGGCCAGAGGTCATTTCTAACGACGACCTCCTGTTCATTACTGGCCAGGACTGGATAGACACCTCCAAAAAAAGGCGAAAGTGGCAATGGATAGGTCACACACTTCGAAAAGGGCCGAAAAACTTTGGTAAACAGGCGCTCGATTGGAACCCACAGGGAACCGATGCAAGTCGCCTCGTTGGACGACCTAGAAACACCTGGAGAAGATCAGTTGAGGTCGAGGGTAAGTCAAGAGGCAAATCGTGAAGTCAGTTGAAGGAGATGGCGGCGAACGGGACGAGATGGAAAGTCGGCGTGGTTAATGCCCTATGCCCCACAAGGGTTTACGTAAAATCGTTGGCCACTGTCACTCTCATCATGGAGGCTCTATTCTCTAGTGGTTCCACGGTACCAAGACTCATTTCCTACTTTCTCATTGAAGTCTCCCAACAATATCTTGACGTCGTACAGAGGCAGTGAGTCAAACAGTGTCTCCAGGCGGTCATAGAATTCATCTTTTATGGCTTCTTCTTTAACTTCGGTGCCAGAGATTAAAAATAAAGTTTTGATGCGAATCGCACACATCTTTTCGTTTATGGGTTTTAGGTCTATAACGTGCTGTTTCAGTTGTTTGCTGACGATAAATCCGACTCCAAACTCTCTATCTCCCTTTCCATTTTGGTAGATTGTATGCGATTTCATGTCGTTAACTTCGTTACCAATCCATTTTGTTTCCTGAACTGCAGTAATGCTCAGCTTGTATCGTTCCACCTGTTGCAGTAGGGCCTTCATAGCCCCCGGTTTGTGCAGTGAGCGTACATTCCAGGATCCGAAAGAAGAGTCCAATAAACGTTTGCGTAGTCGTCGTTGTTGATCCGTCCAATCCGAGGCATTTTTTCCAGATTTCTTGACATGGACACATTCCTCGCACCTAGGAAATTTCCATAGGAATCTTAAGCTTTTTGTTCAGAAAATTGTCCAGGTGCGAGTGAGGTGTAAGAAAACATATCCACTCGAATTTAACCGTTGCGGAAGGATAAAAGGACGTATAAGTTGATCGGCCAGTAAACCTATCCAAACATTTATTCTAAATTCGTTTTGGGAACGAGACTGTAAAATTTCGGTGGGATTCGTGAGCCCAGATATGGTTATTGCGGGTCTTGATTACACCCCTCCGCGTGAACGTTGCCCCATCAGCTCATAAAATTCTGCTTGAGAAATTACGATCTGGGCGGATTTGTTCGAGGAACCAGTGACCGAAAGTGATCCTTCTCTGAAAATCTGTGGGCACTTGCATTGTTGTTGTTGTGGTGGCGATGTTTTAAATACTGCAGTTCTTCTTGCATCGACGGGGTTTGACAGCTTTTGGCCGTTGAAAAACGGGTCATTCCGATACGAAGAACCGGTTGCCGCAGTAACGCTTGAACTTGCGTCAGATAGTACGGATACTGGTTATCAGATTGAAGGGTTCGCTGTATTATCATTCGGCGGGTATCCAGCTGAATTGCGGCTCTTCGTGTACTTAATCTTGTATCCTCCTTGAAAAGATTAAGAATCGCTTCCTCTCTTCTAACTCCTGTACGACGAATGCCTTCTTTAGAATTATAGTTCGGTGTTCGACCTGTCTCTCTAGGAATATGAAACGTTCATTCAAAGGTACGTCTATTCGGAAGTTGTCGCTGTGGAAACCGCCGACTGTATTCCCTAACTGCTTCAAGTCCGTTTCCTCGAGCAATTCCATAGAAGAACACCATATCGGCATACTCCATATCAGAAAATTGGTTTTGCATCCCTATAATGTTTTAGTAAATAATTGTAGGAGGGTTTTAATTACCAAAATTTTTGTATGATATGCTTTTATACCTGAACTTATTCGCCAAGGCGATTTAACACAATTGGTTTTGAAATAATTACTTGTGACTAGTTGCTATAGCTGTTCGCAAACAAATCGAAAATATCAAATGTTAACGGTTAAGATTGTTGTCACATTTACGAGTAAATAAACATTATCAAACTAGCTCAGGCATCTTATTGGTCAAGCATAAAACAATTTTCCAAGGATATTTCCCGAAACAAAATGGCGAATTCTTTGTAGTTTCTTGTCTGTTAAAAATAAATAACTGGCGCAATACAATTTGTGTTAGCATCATCTCATTTTCTAGATCGTGACGATATGTCCTGTGCAGAGGTGTGTGATCAGCAACACGCTCAACCGAGTTATTTACCCCATAAATGGGTACTCATTTAACAGCTGAGTGTGCTCATAGTCCGACACGTAAATCCCCTTTTTTATCGAAAACTACCGCATTCATTAGGAAGCGAACAGGGGTCCAGTGCGTAGAAGGCGAACGTGCTAATCGTTGCGCCATCCGGACTGCGTCTGTTAAGCTAAGGTCGAAACAAATTTTCAAATTCAAATGTACCAGAAAAATTATACCGTTGGAAAGCCGACGATTAAGGGGAAGTTTTGCCAACTTTACAGATATGCCACCGCAAAGTACCGTTACAAAGTTTTCATTTGAATTTTCAATGAAAAATCGATTTTGAAATTTCTTCAAAATTTGGATAGTTGTACCCTTCAAGTAACGGTGATTTTCGCAATCCGAAAAAATTGATTTATATGACATTTTATGTAGTTTTAGAAAATGATGTCAAATCACAGGTTCGGTGATGGGGGGAAATGGCAAATTTTGATTTTATGTGGCAGGTCACGGTTTTTGACGACAATCACAAAAACAGTTTTATTTTGGTAGCGGCTAAAGATATACGAATTTAATTGGGGCCATTATTCCTCAAACTCAGTGTGGTATAACCCGTTTCCATATTGCCCACCTTCCGCTGGACACCCTGTATGTTATAGAGGTAAAACCAGTATTAGCCAACGCCGTACAAAACCACCATCGCAAAAAAAACGTATATGCCTATTTCACCGAGCGACGTATCGTGGTTCAAGCCCACACAAGGGAATTTGGTCAAAGACGCGAACTACTGTGCGTCGCATGGTCAACTAGGAATGTCAAAAAAAAAGAAAAAAAAAATACGCAGATAAAATGCATACCCTAACACTTTTCAAGGGCGCAGTTGTCCGTGCAGTTATTAAGCGGTCACAAAATTGAAAGACATCCGAAATCTTTTATATACGAACGAAGCGTCAAATGGGCTACAGAAACACTTGACGCGCTATGTCACATAGAGGAATAAGGTAAACTGTATAAAATTTCAAACAGTTTTGTCAATAGGAATTGCATGCCCATCCATTGTCGATGGAAGAACCAGTTTAAGAGGGGTAACGTGTCAACAACTTGACAACACGGTTGAGGCTGAAAATCCCTTTCCAGGGTCTTATATAAATCCTGGAAATATCAAATGCTGAAGAGCTTTGTATTCCGCAAGGGACAACCACACAGGCGTTCAAGTATGTCAGGTGGCCGCATACCGGCAGACCATGCTCCCCCACTTTCTAATCCGCCGACAAATCTGCATACATTTATATGCAGATTTGTCGGCGGAATGTTTGAAATCGCCTTAAAGGCGGAGAATCCAAATCCTTCATCCTTTCTCCGTTACGACCCACGTAACATTCGACGTGATCGTTAAATTTTTCGCCATTGGCACAGGATGCAAATTCGCAAAAAGGAGATTTACAGGTGCAGTGTTCTACTCACATTGCATGAGACGTTTGTCTCGCCTCCTTGCTAAGCGCAGCGCTAGTCATTTTGATTTCACCTCCAGTAGCGGCGGATACCGTTGATTCAGGATTCCTGTCGTTACGATAGCGGTCCACAATGTCGTTCAAGAAGTGTAATGCCGAGATAAACACAATTAGCATCACCCGACCGGTGCAGAAATCAGTACGCGCTACACCAACGACTGCGGCAAGTTTGTACGTCAAAATTGACATTTCAAACGGCTAGAATCGCGTGCGAGTGAGAGAGACGGCTGGAGAATATCTAAAAAGTACATCGGGTAAGGTGAAAGCACTGCCATCTAAAGTTTTAAGATGGCAGTGTGGTGAAAGTTATGCATATGCAATTTCGAGTTCGCAGAATATTCGAAAGTAAACCGGGAAAGTTAGTTTGAAAATGCATATTAATTCGTAGATCTTATAGAATACTTGGATTGCGCTTGTCTTATAATAAACGAGCTGCGAGAGCTAGCTTCGCTCGCAACTTTACACTAACTATTATACTTAATTAATTTGTTCCCCGCTTACTCGACACCACGACGCACAATGGATCTAGCTAGTACAATACAAGGCTTCGGACATATTCCAAAAATCAAATTTTCGAATTTCATCAAATTTTTTTTTCTATTTATTTGTTAAAGTGTCCTCTTTCGAAAAGAGGTTTCGCTTGACTAAGAAATATACGAACGTATTTTTATAGCGCATTTTTTAGGTGTGTATTTAAAAAAAATTAAATTCTGCATATTTTAAATTGCGTTTACACTATCCCCAGATTACTTCATCTGCAGCTTAATCTGGGTGTGGTGAGTTCAAAATTGTATGTATTTGACAGTCGCAGATTATCTCAGCTGGCGCAGATGAAGTAATCTGGGGATAGTGTAAACGTAAAATAATATTATAACATCAGTTAAGAGAGAAGGTGCCTCAATAGGCAAGTCATGGAGTGAGCTGAAAGCGATGGCAATGAACAGGACGAGGTGGAAAGTAGGTGTGGTAATGCCTATGCCACACAACGGGTTAACAGGAGCCAGAGAGAGATATATATATATATATATTTTATACTGTTATGTTTCCTCTGACCAAAGCCGGGTTCGTTAGATAATCTTGTCCTGAATAACTAAAGCAATTCGATTGCAAAACGCACACACTTCATTTATTAAACGAACTACACGCACGTAACTAACAACCAACGTCAAACTAGCTGTAACTATTCGTTACCGGCGGATAACAATGGCCACGTTTATGCAGTGGAGCTAAAAGGCGATTTAACTAAATCGTTTTAGTGCTAGTACTTGTTCGTGATGTGTTTATACCGACCATACGAAGAGGTACTAAACATGAAAGATGTCAGCTGTTGGTTTGTGACTGCGGTGACATTGGTTAAGAAAATGTCAAGGGGCAGTAGCCTCCTAATAAAAACGCGTTTCTACCGCTACAATCAAAGGATGAAACGAATGCAGGGTTTCAGAAAAGGATGAGGTATTTATATAACAAATAAGATATATTGTAATTTTCAGCAGCAACACCATTAGCGAAGACAGCAACACCACCTAGTCCCAATTTTTCAGTCCAGTTCTGCATAGCAAGTGGAGCTAAAATTGGTACCAAAACTAGCTAGTGCGACATGTTTATGTCGTCGTGAGTTAGCTCGAATTAAATAATCCTCGAAGATAGTTCCGCGGCATAAACAAGGCCTAACGACGGAACTACTTTCCAGTTCCGCTTCTACGCCAACTGAGTCTCGACTATTACTACTTGTCGCTCCCGGTGACATCTACTTTTTATAGCTGGTGATCTGTTTCGAGATGGTTCGAGACTCGCGGTTAGACTCGTACTAGCCAACGAAGACTCCAGATGGCTCGAGAATCGAGCCTGTGATGGAGCTTAGTACAGTGTGTGTCATAAAAGAGACGTATTCCGTACATACATCAATACGTTAAGAGGATTTTTACTTAAAATTTGATACATACTGGTGCGTAATGCAATATTATTGCGAATAAAGTGCAAAAAGAGAAAAATCGCTCTTTAAGGCCGGCCGCATCTTGGTCGTAGGCAGGGCAGCGCAGCGCAGCACGCACGTGACATTGTTGTTGTAAAATCAGATTTTGACAATTGTTAAGATGCGGCCGGCCTAAGAGGGGTGTCGAGGAAAATTTAAATTTTTGAGATTTAACTCTAGATATGCTAAGAGTCTAGCAAGACCTCGCGCTGAAAGTTGCAAGATCGGAAAGGTATAATTGTCTACTTTTTGGCGATTTCTTCACTTTTTGCGACCACCTGCGACCTTGGAAAATATTTGGACATTTGTACTCAATAGATGACTAGCTCTAATTAAAATTGAATAAACTATTTGAGTGTGTCAACCCCAGCTTTCATCCTGTTGTGATTTTCAACTTTTTGGGTTTTCAGAGGAGATTTTTTTACTCCGGTGGAACTGAAAATATTCCAGTCCGTTGGGAAAAATGCAATTTTAGGACATTATGCAGAAAAATAATGTTTTTGAAAATATTAGGTGTGTTTTTTTTAACATCTTCCCTCTGCAGGTTAGGGTATCTCCATGCATTACAACAATCACTTAACTCTATACGAGCCAGTGGGGTGGCTAGGTTAGGTTAGGTTAGGTTAAGGGGCTGCCATGATACAACACAGCACACTTAGACCGCTCATGGGTCCATTGTGATACCACCATATAACATTACACCTCGCCAAAAGAAACCTAGGTTCCAAACCAGCCTGTGCTGGCAATGTAGCGGTTGAGCTTTATCACGCTCATGTCCTTGAGGTCCTCCAGGTCGCAGTAAAACCAAGAGCCCAGGAATTTCCTCCTTCTGATGGCCAGTGCTGGGCAGTGACATAGAAGGTGCAAGACACTCTCCTCCTCATCCACATCCTCACAGCTCCTGCAGTAGTCATTATGAGGAAGACGGAGCCTCCATGCGAGCACGCCGATGGGGCAATGCCCTGTGATAGTCCCCACCACCCTACCAATATGCTTTCTGTTCAAAGATAGCAAAGAGGCAGAGCGGCTAGAATCGAATTTCTGCCAGATCATTCTCGTCGTTTGGCAAGTATTTAAATTGAGCCATCTGTTGTTAGCCCTAACCACCGCAACGGACTTAATAGCCGCCTTGCACGATGCAATTGGCATTCCGATATCAATACGGTCTCCATTGACGACACCTGTTGTCCCCTCATGAGCAAGATCGTCCGCCCTGCAATTGCCCACAAAGCCATTGTGACTTGGTATCCAGCAGAGGGTAATGTTGAAGAAGTAACCCATCTCTAACAGGGCCGAGCGGCACTTCTGAATGGTTTTCGATGAAGTGAGAACAGAGTCAAGCGAGCGAATCGCAGCCTGACTGTCCGTATAGATAGTAATGTCTCTTGCAGTCACGACATGACTTCTTAGCCAGGTTAGAGCTTCCAAGATCGCCGTAACCTCAGCCTGTAAGACACTACAAAAATCAGGAAGACGGAAGGATAAGTTGATTCCCAGACCCTCCGAGTAAATACCAGCCCCAACTCCGTAATCGGTCTTAGAGCCATCCGTGTAGATGACCAAGGAGTTGGGGGTGAAGGGTACATTGTCAGCCCATAGGCTTCTCGACGGAATCCTGCTAGTGTAATTCCTATCAAAAACATGTTTTGGAGACGTGTAATCAGTCTCCGTAGGGAGATCCAGGTTGCCTAGAATAGCAGAGTGGCCAGTATTTGACGTGCGCCATTGGCCTGCTTCGCGAAGACGCAGGGCCGTGATTGCTGCCAGTTGTTCGCCAAAAATGTCAAGCGGGAGCAGGTTTAGCAGCGTGTCCAAGCTGGCTGACGGAGTTGTTCTAAAGGCCCCTGTCATGTTAACCGCTGCTAGTCTTTGCACTTTACTTAACAAGTGGCAATAGGCCGCCACTCTTAGTGCCGTCCACCACACACAAATGCCGTGCAGTAAAATTGGCCGCACAACCGCTGTGTACAGCCAGTGCACCACTTTCGGTTGCAGACCCCAGTTCCTGCCAATCGCCTTCCTACACGAGTAGAGCGCAGCTGTGGCTTTATTCACCCGCTCAAGGATGTTGGGCTTCCACGATAGCTTCCTATCAAAAATAAGACCCAGGAACTTAGCTCTATCACTGAAGGCCAGTTTCTTACCATCAAGTGATGGAGGCTCAACAGGAGGTAGTTCGTGTCTTCTGGTGAAGAGCACAAGTTCGGTCTTGTCAGGGTTAACGCCAAGACCACAGTGGCGTGCCCATTCGGTGAGAATACCTAGAGCATTCTGCAGCAACTCACTAAGGACTCCCGGGAAACTCCCGGAAACAGCAATGGCAACATCGCCCGCGTACGCC
The DNA here is from genome assembly GCA_964017055.1 of Chloromyia formosa. Classification (NCBI taxonomy): domain Eukaryota; kingdom Metazoa; phylum Arthropoda; class Insecta; order Diptera; family Stratiomyidae; genus Chloromyia; species Chloromyia formosa. Next base: position 21,233,852 of record OZ024816.1, on the reverse strand, counting down.
GTAACGCTGAAACCAAGCTCTTCCAATCTCAGGAGCAGTCCATTGACTACCAGGTTCCAAAGAAGTGGAGACAGTATGCCTCCTTGGGGGGTGCCCCTGCAGACACATCTACTGACGGATGAAGTACCCATAGTGGTACGTATAATCCTAAAAGTTAGCAGCTAACTAATAAGTTTACAGAGCGAGTCATCAACCTGCAGTTTCAAGAGTGCTTCGATGATTGCACTATGTTTAACATTATTGAACGCTCCCTCGATGTCCAAAAATTCAACCATGGTATATTCCTTGAATTCAAGGGATTTCTCAATGCCACTAACCAGAGAGTGAAGAGCAGTGTCCACTGATCTTCCTTTCCAGTAGGCATGTTGCGATGAAGATAGAGACTGAGGTGGAATGGTGTTCCGAAGATGAACATCGATCAGCCGCTCCAATAATTTCAGCAAGGTTGAAGAGAGGCTGATAGGTCGCAGGTCATTTGCGCGCGCGTGTGAGCAGCGCCCGGCTTTCGGGATGAAAACAACCAGAACTTCCGTCCAGATGCGCGGAACACAGCCCAGTGTGAGACAAGCGGTTAGGATACTCTCCACCCAAGGATAGATAATATCTAATGAGTACTGTAGGTCCGCAGGAATAATGCCGTCGGGTCCAGCGGATTTAAACGGCTCGAAACTGCCGATCGCCCACAGAATCTTTTCTTTCGACAGAATGCTCGTAACGTCACATGCTGCCGTCTGGCAAGTGTGTAGGGCTCCAGCAGAGCTGGCCGCCCTGCTACCAGGAAAGTGTGTGTCAAGCAAAAGTTCAATGGATTCTTTGTTCGACGATGTCCATGAGCCATCCTACCTCTGCAGAAAAGTGGGCGGTGGTGGGTTCGACGATAAAGTTTTACGAAGTCTAGAGGCCTCGCTACACCCTTCCACGCGTTCGCAGAAACTCTTCCACGAGTTTCGTTTAGCGCTTCTCAGCTCTTTCTTGAAAAGGCTAAGTTGCCTCTTGTAGAATTGCCAATCACACTCCAGCCTAGAAGCTTTTGCCTTATTTATGGCCTTTCTGGATATTGCCCTAAGCTCGGATAACTTACCATTCCACCACAGTGGCTTCTTCTTTCCTGTATGAGAGCTGACAGGACACGATGAGGATACCGCTGCCTTGATTACTCCGTTCAGCGTATTCACCACGCAATCCAGTTCATGTTGGTTGGAGGGTTGAACTGGTAAGGGTGGTAGCAATTCCAAAAGAGACTCTCGATGCTTCGCCCAGTCTGTGCGCCTACGATTCAAAGTGCGTGGAGTGAGCGCAGGTCGTTCCGCAAGGCTAAATTGTAGGTATCGATGATCCGAAAAAGAGTGTTCATCGGATACTCTCCAGCCACTGATCAAGTGGTGAATGTCCTCCGAGGCAAGAGTGATGTCGAGGACCTCCTGCCTATTTTTGGTAATAAAAGTGGGCTCCCTGCCGACATTACAAAGCAGTAGGTTCGTTCCCAAAATGTACTCGAGAAGCGCTTCGCCTCTCGTTTGTGTTGGTACTCCCCCAGATGTCATGATGGGCATTAGCGTCGCAGCCCAGGATCAGACTGGTGTTAGTTGCACTAGCCACTGCGATGGCTTCCCTAAGGTTATTTGAAGGGAAAACTCCAACGTGATCGTAAGGCAAGTAAGCCGAGGCAATCCAGTACACCTTACCTTTGAGTTCAAGGCAGACTATCACGGAGTCCTTGTCGCTGTAGGACGATAGAAGAAAAGCCTTAAGGGATTTCCTGGCTAACCAGCACTCGATATGTTGTACAATTGTACCACTAAAATGCGCCTATACGTTTACTTGTTATTAATTTCACAACTGGTGCAAAGTTCCGACGACAGTTCATTCATAATTTGCACATTATTCTCGTCACTACTATCGAATATTTAGGCGGCCATATTCATAATTGCTTTTCGATACGGTCAATTTTGAAAGCCAATCAGACTGTTCTGATTGGCATGACATGACATTTCCTCTTGTTTTTTTGCTCCACGAGTTAACTTACCCTAACCCGTTGTTCAAAAAAACGCACCTATTGTAAAATAAAGCTTCCATTTAACTGAAACATTTATACATATAACATTTTATTATACTCTTTAGACAACTTGATATTGGAATTGGTATCCAGTATTTGCATTTGGTCCGCTTTGATATTTTCCCGCCTTGAAAACGAACGAGAATACCCCAAACATTGTAGCTGTAAACGATTTGTAAAATAAAAGAGATTTAATTATAATAATAAAAAACAAAAAATTAATAAATATTTAGAAAAAAACTTACATTCAAGAGTCTTTTGCTTCAAAATGTCGCCACAGTAATATTCCGCTACCACACCGTTGTCTATTATTTTCGAGTATGGAATGAAAATGTAGTCACTTGAAACTCCTGGCGTGGCTTCGTACAAATCATAGCAGCCGCCGTTAGTGTTAGCTTCATTGGATCCTAGACTAAAGCCGACTCCAAACAATCTATCGACAACAGAGACAAATCTGAATTAGCGAATGCCTAATGTTATAACATTTAATAAAAAGGGGGATTAAGGGGATAGTTAACAAACAAAGAACGAAATAATAATAGGGATCGTTCAAGTATTACGTAAGCATCAGAGGAGTATGAGGGGGTTTCCTCTTTGCTTATTTTTGTTCACAAGGGGGGTGGGGAAGTTTGATCTTCGGATGCCCACCAAACCGTCCGTTACAAGTTTCTTCAGTCGAATTACGATTATTTGTCTAAAAAAAGTTTTTAGTCTTAGACCCGCCATAGACTGTGCGATCTATCGTCAGATCGATCTGACGATGGATCGCCGCAAAATATCTGACGATCAAAATTATATAGAACTGTAAACAAAATCGTCAACGATAGTCACATACACTGTGCGATCGATCTGACGATCACGAAATCGTCAAATCGATCTGACGACGGATTGCAACGTATATGGGGGCTATAAGGTTACACCGTTGGATACCATTGAAGATAATATTTATACTAGCGCTCCTGGGATGACTGCAATTGTCAATAATGAATTAGCCGCAACGATTCGGCCACGTATTAAAATTACACAGTCCACGTCCGGTGAACATGTCGCGGACATTAAGAAAATCGCCTTAGGTCATGTTATTGTAATTTAACTGAGATCAGTTGGTCGGGATCGATTACAGATAGTATTTGCACGGCCAATGAATAGAAAGATAAAAATGCTGTGGAGGCTATCAATTCACTGGCGAAAGGGAGAAATGGCAATGAGAAGAAATCGAAAAAGGAGCACTCGATTATTTCATCTATGTTTTGAGGTGAGTGAAGAATGTGCTTTTAGTCTACTCAATTCGCCTTCTGGCGTTGAAGGGGTTTGGCAGCTCTTGCTGATGAACAGGTCGCTCCGGTGCGTAGAACAGGCTGCCGTAGGGGGTATAAGGTGGGTTCGATTCACGCGGGACTTGATGCCACGAAATCCCAAACGAAACCCCCTCAACGCTAGCAGGCGTTACTACAACAACAACAACCCGAAGGCCTATTGTGCTACACCCTAGAGTCCATGAAGATTTGTGATTAATTGTCCAGGCCAATCATCCCAACCAATCTGCTCAACTGCTCAAGTTTCAGTGAGGCAATCGTTTCCGCTTCAGGGAATGCGTCGCCAAAGCATTTCAAGCGACGGAATTGAAGTGCGTCACAATCACAGAGAATATTCTGGGAAGTCTCATCCTCACTCTCACAGAAGCGACAGCTTGAGTCAGAGACGATCCCTATTCTATATAGATGCTCCTTTAAGGTAAAGTGACCCGTAAGGAGCCCGCAGATAATTCTCACCCGGTTTTTGGGTAATCTTAGCGGCTCGATGGCACGATTGCGTGAGTGGTCAACTATAAAAAGCCTAACTTTGACAAGGCTTCGGGACCACTTAGCACCAATTTCGACGAGATAGAGAAATTACTAAGTGCTTTGATGGCCGCCTGGCTGTCTGTGAAGATTGCAATATTCCTGCCTCGGTATCCGGCTGCGAAGCATATGTTCGCGCAGGTCTCGATTGTGTGAACTTCCGCCTGAAATACCGTAGCGTACTTTTCCATGGCTACCTTGTGTGACGAGCCTGCGACGCCCGCTCCTGCACCCTCTTGGGGTTTAGATCCATCTGTATACCATTTGACAATGTTGGAGAGGAGGGTATTCAACTTCAAAGTCCAATCCTGTCTGACCCAGACAACGGTTGTAAATGGAAGTTTGAAACGTAGCTCCCTAGCTAAATGGTCTGACGGCATAGCAGATACGTAATCCTCACCTATCCAGTTGGTTTGCTCTGGGCTTAGTTTAAGGAAATTCTGACATGCTTTTAATCTGGCTACTGCCATTTTTGCCTCCGCCTTTAGGTGGATATGGAGGGGCGGTAGGTTGAGTAGCGCCTCAAGAGCTGAGACTGAAGTTCACTTAAATCAACTGAAATCTGATATCACTGCCACAAATATCCATCACTTACTTTAGCTTTTGCGAGTTTGTATACGTTTTGAAGCATACTTGATACTGCATTTCACCTGGATATTGTCCGGCTCCATTGTTATAATTGAAGGACTCAATTACTCCTGCCGACGCGGTGTAATATTGATCACAGCCGCGGGGTGCAATCAGATCCGTGTCGTAAATTGTAAAAGGATTTATAAGTCCATGTTTAAATAGATGCGCGGATGGTTCGACAACTGAACTAGTTCGTTCATCAACACTCATTCGCGTACCGGGTGGACATAATAGTTGAGTGACTTTAATGGTATAGGAGCCACCGTTTGGATTGGTTGTGATTGTTAAACGATTTCCAGAGCTAGAGCCGGCAAAATTCAAATATACTGCAAGAATGGAAAGGAATCAATTGAGTACCATTTTAACGTCTGAAACTAAAAAAAAGTTGTTAATTAATTTACAATGCTGATTAGTATTCCGTCCGCAAATTTTGAATTTTCCAATTTGAATGTAACCCCGCTGACAAGTAGCACTGTTGATATTATCCGTTGAGGTGGGTGGATCCATATTCGTGGAAAACTCCACCTTAACTTGACAAACATATGAGTTATATGGTGCTATATAATAACTGCAGGATTGTAAGTAGTTTGTTGGTTGTACTAGATTAATCCATTTGTATTGTGATGTTCCTTGGCAAGCGAGATTTACTGCAATAAGATGAGAAGGCAAGCGCCATATATAACACGACTTCAATCTCTCGGATGGGTATATTTAACAAAAAATTACCAGGAATTGTCCTGGACGAGAAGCTCAACGCACGAATTTCCACAGCCAAACCGAGTAGCGCGAACACAAGTAGCAAAGTTGCAGTAGACATTTTTCACTATGTACGAGTATAATTGAAATTCTAAGAGCACTCTAAGCCGATTTTAATAGGTTTCTGGGCTTTTATAATGAACTTCTAAACAAAAATAAAAAACTGTGTCTTGATAAGAGTATCGAAATATTTATTTTTATCTTTGAATGTCAACTATAGAGCCCACTAAAATATGAAACAAACAGGTGAGTATTACATATATTAAAAGCAAAAGTATGGTTTATTGTTTTATTACAGTCTGATTACTGAGCCGAAAAGCATTTCTTTTTCGTATACTTACAAATATATGGCTTAAGCTCCCCTACATCTTCGTCATAAATGGATTCTAAATGATAGCATTGATTAAAAGGTGCAGTATAAAATGGATAATACAATTTCTCGAGTCCAAAGCGCATATACCCTAGACCTGTGCAGACTTAGTGGTAACACCAAAACTTCAAATTGGCAACATTCATATGCATTAAAAGTGTGTTTCCTATATGGTTAGTTTGATCAGAAGTTAGCCGTTAGGTATTATGAAGGAACATTTATAGGGCAGATAGGATCTTACCCATTCCCAAAATCAGCTAAGTAACCCACACTGTAAACATTTGACCAATAGACTAATCAAACTAAGCCTCTAAAAAGGAGAGTACGCTCGCGGTCATTTTGTTGACATCGAATGGAGATTTGTGCCCATCGAATGGACATATGAGAGAGAGAGACAGCACTAATGTTGTTAGCTGGGAGCTGTAATTTTTACATGCCTATCACTCTCCATTGGTTGGCAACAAAATGGCGTCAAGTGTCCTTTTTAGTGTTCTAATCAAACTAGAAAGTCTCTATAAGGGGAGGTGGAACTAATTTTTCTGTCGATGAAAATCATATCATCTTATCGTGGTGGGAAAACTTCCCCGAACAACATATAAAATGTGTCACTCATTACGTTACCAGCAAATTGTGTAATTTAATTAAAAACAAATCGCAATATGGCGTAATAATGCCTAAACCATTCACAATTCCATATCAGTTCATCCAATCGACAAAAAACAAAAGATGCAATTAAGAATTGAAAATAATTCCCTACAAATTCGCATTACGATGTTATTTCCTATGATTATATTATTATTATAGAGTAAGCAATAAAAAATCAGAAGATAATTTGAAATTGTTGCGCCAATGAACATTATCCCATAGGCAACAATGGCCTTGTTTATGCCGCGGAACTATCTTCGAGGATTAACTAATTCGAGCTATCTGACGACGACATAAACATGTCACACTAGCTAGTTTTGGTACCAATTTTACCTCCACTTGCTATGGAGAACTGGACTGGAAAATTGGGACTAGGTGGTGTTGCTGTCTTCGCTAATGGTGTTGTTGTTGAAAATTATATTTTATTTGTTATATAAATACCTCATCCTTTCCTGAAACTCTGCATTCGTTTCATCCTTTGATTGTAGCGGCAGAAACGCGTTTTTATTAGGAGGCTACTGCCTCTTGACATTTCCTTAACCAATGTCACCGAAGTCACAAACCAACAGCTGACATCTTTCATGTTTAGTACCTCTTCGTATGATCGGTGTAAACACACCCCGAACAAGTACTATCACTAAAACGATTTAGTTAAATCGCCTTTTAGTTCCACGGTATAAACGGGGCCATATCAACAAGCACCCCTTTTAACTTGCGCCATGGGACATATACATTTTTTTAGGTTAAAACTTACGCTACAGGTTGTCCAGATTAAATATTTACATTCAATTCAATTAAATGCTTAGTCAGGACAACCCTTCTTAGGGTAAATATCAATCTAAAAACATTTGTCTTGTAAAAAATGTATGAATGAAGTTAATTCGGTTGATGATAATAAGCAACAAAGTGCGAATTAAAACCAATGCATAAGGCAAACCTTCCGTCAAGAGTTAGGAAAAAGCGCTTGCATTAGGCTCAGAAGCATGTCACTTGGACTCAGGGAACTCGAACACGATTTTATGGCAGAAAATAGTCTTGAACAACTTTTTTTTGCACAGCACTGTATTATCTTTATTATACTCGTATACGGATGCTATAAAATGTTTAAAGGCTTTTAATCGAATTGGACGGATGATATTATGTTTCCATGTGAATATCAGCAAATCAAATTTGACAAATGAAACAATAATATTTTTTGTTGCTTTTTATAATTTCATATATCCGAGATAATTCTGCGTAGTAAGAAGAATTTGAAAAAGATTGCAAAAAAAATGAGCTGAACTTTATGATGGTATTTACTTGGAAAATATAAAAGAACTGTGTGAATATGAGTAGTAGTTATGCACTAATCGATTTTATATCTAATTATAATTAATTATTGTAGTTGCGTTTTATGGCGTCATAAAAAAAAAATAACTGGCGCAACAGTCCAATTTGAACCATGGATGAGTTAGCAGTAGTAGTAGTCCGGATGGCGCAACGGTTAGCACGTTCGCCTTCAACGCACTGGGCCCCGGTTCGATTCCGGGGATTTACGTGTCGGACTATGAGCCCACTCAGCTGTTAAATGAGTACCCATTATGGGGTAAATAACTCGGTTGGGCGTGTTGCTGATCACATACCTCTGCACAAAAACCGTCACGATCTAGAAAATGAGATGATGCTAACTCATCTCGAGGCCGTGGTTCAAATTGGACTGTTGCGCCAGTTATTTATTTTATTTATTTTTATGAGTTAGCATCATCTCATTTTTTGAATCGTGACGGTATGTCTTGTGCAGAGGTGTGTGATCAGCAATACGCCCAACCGAGTTATTTACCCCATAAATGGGTACTCATTTACAGCTGAGTGGGCTCATAGTCCGACACGTAAATCCCCTTTTTTATCGAAAACTACCGCATTCAGTAGGAATCGAACCAGGGCCCAGTGCGTAGAAGGCGAACGTGCTAACCGTTGCGCCATCCGGACTAATTTATGGCATCATATTCAAGAAATACTATAATAGGTGGCTGTTACGTTTATTTAGAGTCGTTGTTATTCAAATGTAATAAAACTTTTATTTTATCGATGTGCACACTTGAACATCTAATAGCAAAAGAGAACGAGTCGAGCATCGCATATAACTACTAGGCTGTTTCTTGTGTCTACAAACTTAGACGACTAAAATACGAGACACACATCCTTCTTGCATTGAAAGGGCTTGGCAACTCTTGACCGTTGTAAAAACGGGTCGATCCGGTGCGTAAAACTGGCTGCAACAAGAGATGGGAACGACTCAAATGCTCACGAATGCTCATGGATTCATGTTGGCCATGTAAGAGCAGAAAAGGTATCTTCTTGTTGTTGGTGTTTTTCAATGCAATTTTTCAATTTTCGGTGCTAGGCTCAGCGTTTACGTCTAAACGAAACATAAAAGTATTATATTGCGACTAGAAAAACAAACTTCTCTTATGTTTGTGCTGGACCCGAGATCCTGTACTTTCAACACTTACCCAGTACTTTGTGCTGTATTTGTCCAGTACTTTTCTAAACGAGTGTAACTCTCTAATTATTGTATCCCGTAAAAAGGTATTCTATATACCTATATTAGGATAGGATGTATTAGGATACATTTAACTTCTGATGTATGGGGTAGTGACATCAGTCATTTGAGCATAATTGCGCCGCATATTGAACTCAGCACAACGCACAACCCATTTTGTCATTTTATGTTTCACTGTTGTTTATATACCAACGCATATTTAACATAAGAAACGGCTAGTTCACTCAAAATGTTTGTCCTGGTCGGACAGTTTCGTGTGCGTGGGTCAGTTGTTTGTTTTGATTTGAATATTTGATTTTTTTATGTTACTTGACAATGATGGAAAGTGATAAATTAGCAACAACTACTTCGTCCCCTCAGCTTCAGACTCAAGATCAAGGAGAAGCCACGACGCCTATTTATCCATAGTATGGAAACGGCTGGGTTGTGTTGGGTTGTTCAATTTGCGGTGACAGAACGACGCCTGGGCGTGGGATCGCTCTGTATGGGCCGTGGCTTGTGCGTGTGCTATGCGGCGTGCCGAAACAAATTCCTGGCAAGTATAGCATGTTGTATTTCAGTAGGTCAATTTCTTTTCATCTGGCATAGGTTAACTAAAACTATCATGTGAAAGGTGACGCCGAGTACATTCCATTTTTGTCATTTTCATAAAATTTGATGAAAAAGGAACAGAAAAAAAAATATGAGATCATTATCTGTATCACCCCTATCTATCTACGAGTAGTATAGTGCAGGGCAGGGGTTCTCAATCTTTCTGCCGCCGCGACCCCCTTATGCTGGGCATTCACGGACGGTCCAAATCCAAATTTTATAGTACTTGGTCGAAGCTAAAATTTCCCCGGTCGATGTATGAATTTGACAGGGAAATTTTGGCTTCGACCAAGGAAGATTTGGCTTTGGACCGTCCGTCCAAAGATACCTTTGCGACCCCATGGGGCTCGCGTAGCGAGCATTAGATGATTTCACAGTTAGAATTAAAAAAAACCTGGCGCAAGAGTCCAAATTAGGATCAAGGCCTGGCGTGTTTTTGTTTGCAGTGGTGTGTGATCAGATCAGCTACCCGCTCAACCAAATTATTTACACCAGATGGGCATTAATTTAACAGCTGAGTGGTCTCATAGTCTGATACGTAAATCCTTTTTTATACCCTAGACTTTTAGTATAGGGTATATTGTTTTTGTCACGACGGAAATATGTAACACCTTAAAGGAGGCTCCGGAGGTATAGCAATGTATATATATAAATGATCAGGGTCACCTCCTGATTCGATTAAGCCATGTCTGTCTGTCTGTCTGTCTGTCCGTTCGCACGATAACTTTCGATAGAATGAAGCTAGAGCCTTGAAATTTTGGTCAAATGTTGGTAGTGTAATCTAGTTGGATGGTATTGAAAATGGGCATGATCAAGCCAAGAGAACGCCTACCTCCCCTACATATGTAAAATACTTAAATGTATCTGTAACTTCCGACTAAATAAATATGAAAAGCTCTAGCTTTGGTAGATTACTCGTGAGGGTAATCTTATAAACTCCTGAGAAAATAAAATCGATCAGTTGAAAACTAACGGTAATTTTCTTACAAAGAGCCCCGTACTACCCTACTTATCAGGTTTTTTGTCTATAACTCTTGAACCAATTGACGTAGACGCCTGATTTTTGGCATGTAACCCTGGGGTGAGAAGATGCTTGAGTCCTAGTAAGTTGGGCATAATCGGATCAAAGGAACGCCTACCTCCCCTACAAATTTAAAAAAATTCAATATTCCTTTAATTACGATAACTTTCGATAGAATGACACTAGCGAGTTGAAAATTTGACAAAATGTTGTTAGTAGGATCTACTTGGTTGGTATTGAAAATGGGTAAGATCCGACTCAAGCAACCCCTACCTCCCCTACAAATGAAACTTCAAATAAGCGATAACTTTTGATGGAATGAAGCCAGTGACTTGAAATTTTGGTCAAATGTTCGAAGTGAGATTGAGTTAGTTGGCATTAAAGCTGGGTAACATCCGACCAACGAAACCCCTATTTCCCCTACAAACGAAACTTTAAATAAGCGATAGCTTTCGATAGAGTGAAGTTAGAGACTTGAAATTTTGTTTAAATGGTTGTAGGGTGATCTAATTGGTTTGTGGCAATGATGAGCAAGATCCGACCTAAGGAACCCTTACCTCCTCTACAAGTGAAACTTCAAATAAGCAATACCTGCCGATAGAATGAAGCTAGCGACTTGAAAAATTCGACAAATATTGTAGAATGGGTTAGTTAGTTAATTGATTTTGAGAATGGTCAAGATCCTAATGAATGAGTGCCAACCTCTCCTATGAACTGGCCATATTGGAGACCGATTCTTAATGCATATGGTCGTTGCCAATTGGTACTTTTGGTATCTCCACTAGGTCTGTAGAAGTCTAGGGTATATACGCTCGGACCTGGTTTTATATTGAAGACTACGGCATAAAATAGTGGAAATGCAAGCTTGTAATTTGCGATTGTATCTTAACATGAATGGCTAAACTAAACAGGAGTAGGTCAGTTCATCTCCTATTGGTATCAGACACTACAAAACACTCGAAATTACGGGCGCAGCCCTCTACTATGCGGCATTATTTTCTATGTCCCTTGTTCCTTATTCACTCCAAACCAGTATTTCTTTTTTCTCCACTCTCCTCTTTTCCATACCTTCTCCACTCCTATCTTCAACCCTCGGCGATGGGCCTTTTTCTTCGCCAGATGGCATGGCCCGACCTTCATGGTCATTATGCTACCTTAGGCTCCGTCTCCACGGTCATCTTCGGATGTTCACCAACCCGTCCATAACAGACTTTTTGAATTTTTGGATAAAACATATTCATGTAACTGCGCTGAAGGCTGCCTCAAGCTATGGTTGTGAAAGGAGCTTGACTGGCTGTGTTACACCTAACCGTCTCAGGTCATTAGGGTGAATAACGTTGTCAAACCTGCAACATAGTTGTATCAACTGTGCCACGTTATGAACCACATGAAGCAGCTACCGAGGTTACCTGAATGGGGTTTAGCGACAACCCATCCTTATAAAAACTACTCCATGTCAAGAAACCTGGAACAAAAGCCTCGGATTCGACGGATCAACAACGACGACCACGCAAACGTTTAACGTATGATTCTTTCAGATCCTGGAAAATACGCTCCCTGGACAGACCGGGAGCCGAGAAGGCCCCCCGGAACAGGTTGAGAATTACAAACTGAGAATCACTGCAGTCCAGGAAACGCATTGGCTAAGAAGGCCAGGGCCCGACGTCGGGCTTTTGCGCCACGATGATGAAGGTACTTACGTAAAAATCAGCGTATTAAAGTATTTCATTACGATTTTTTTAAAATTAATTATACAATATAATAACGATCATGAGTTTTAGATATTGATGTTTTTACCCTTGTATTCTCTTCCCCACATTTACTTCCTAATATCTTCCTTTTCCAAAACTCCCCAATCGTCTCCGCTTATCATCATTTATCAACATATGAAAGTACTAAGAGCATTTATGTACTAACTATCTCTACACCACATCAGCTTTCCGGGAATACTCACACTGGGATTCCGGCCACCACAAGGCACAGAAAAGCTGGAAAAGCTTATATTCCATATTTGTTCCACAAAGCAGGATGCCAGCGAATGCAACACAACATTTGAGTCAGTTGAGTTTCTGCAGTCCTGCGATTAACGGTTTCGTGACTAATAGAGCGACTGTAAACATACCGTGGTGTTTAGTGTAGTTTCGGTGTTGGTGTTGTTGTCCTTACAGTCGCATAGTCATCAATCCATCCTGTGCATTTCCCTTCCGTGTTACCGCGGTCAGTGAACGTAATCCTCCGGTGTATGTGTGTGAAACTACTCGTATAAAGAGTTTTCGCTTTCGTGAATAAGTGAATTCAAGGTAATTTTTCGAAAAGGACCAACTGAGCAAATATTGTCTTTTGTGTTCGCACGACATGTCCTTTTAGGCCATTAATTGATTGCCTGGCTGCGAAATTTAAGCTGTGCTATTCGCCAGAGACACATAATACGCTAATCGGCTAATGGTCAATCCATTAAGGATGAGATTATGTAAAGAACTGCCGAATCATGTTGAAAAAAGAAGTAGAATAAAATAAAAATAATTCCATCAAGTGATTATTAATTAAAAAAAAAAGAAGTAAGGCATAATGAAAAATGATTAGTTCGATGTATCAGTGCCGAAATCGAATGTCCATGTACGAAAAGCGAATTTGTTTACACTATAAACTCGTGTTTGTTCCAAAAATAAACCGTGCCTCTCATTCGCAACCCCATGAGGCCATGAGCCATTGAAACGAGCGAAACTTTCTCACCTCATCATTTTTTGTGTTTTTGTAGCTGCACAAATGGAGCGATGGCAAAATTCCGGAAACAGGAGGTAAGTGAAGTCATTCAAAACAGCTTCATGTACTAATTATCAGCATACCTATATGTAGCACTTTCACTGTACAACCTCGCTTGTTTATTTGGGTCGCCGAGGTCATCTCTCTCAGTCGATCATATCCCTATATTGGGTTAGTCCTCATAGAAGAAATTGTTGTGCTCTCAATGCACTTTTGGGTTACTGACACCGTTCTTATTGGTAAAGCTATAGTCTCTAAGTCATAGTTGTTTTCTACTGTTGCGTTATTGATGATGCCTCTGTGGTGGTCTACAACTAGTCTGCAACCTACAACCGTGGAATGGTGAGGATGCGGAAGTATGTACAAGATTCAGGTGGTGCATCAAACTTGCACAGATTTTCAGGTGGGTTCTTAAGTCGTGAGTGGATATCCTTTATCGATTGACCTAAAAACGAGGCGAAATCGTTCCGAAGAAGTCGTCCTTCTGTGGCAATGCTGAATGGGGTGACTGTTTCATTCAAAGTGGAGCACGTTTTAGAGGTGGCATACTATGTGGCCGAATAAGGACCTTATTGTGTGGTGAATGGAAGAGGCGGAAAGGCTTAGTTTGTGCACGATAGTATGAACATGCAATTGCCTTTTATATGCATCCGAGACCGTTGTAGGAAAATGTGTATTATATAGGTATGAAATTTGTATAGGTACATTTTTTAAAACTGGAGCTACAACAATGTATGGGTATATGTGCTATGTATTCGCCCTAATTTTGATGAAAATTCAATTAAGGTTCGACAAAAGCGCAAAAGCATAGAATCAATGTCGTAACTTTTATGAGTTTATTTAGAGTAAATATCTAGCAAAGCTTCGGTAATGCTAAGGGAAATATCGGGAAATAGGGGCTTTTGCCGACCCAGGCGTCTTTTATGTCCGGTTCGCGACCACGACGCGACGCAATCACATCATACAATCTTATACAATCGCTTCTATGTCCTTATCTCTAATCTTAGATAAAAAACGTTCTAAATCCTCACGAAATTAAGTGAACTGGTAACGATTGCATTATAAAAGACAAAGACACAGAAATTGAAGTGATAAGCTGAAGTATAAAATATGTACAAGCTTCGTCAGATCAACTGCGCTCCTGACAGGAGTGCCGGCTTTAACTATTCTAGCGTCCAATTTCAACTAATAGCAAAAATTCACACGGGATATTCCCCACCGAAATGTCTCTGCTTGTTAAAATCGATCTTTGGTTAATCGTGCTCTTAATTTGTGGAAAACAATACTCAGATTGGCGATTTATCTTCATATAATCGTTACATACACAAAAACTTAACTTGAAGTACAGCCAACAGTCATCAATCCGATACATAGACGCCACTTTATTTCACGTAATTTTCTCTGTGGAGTAATTTATTTTTTCAGCCAATCATCCATTATGACATCAACCAGATGATGACTACCTTAAGGCTTTTTTGATCCTGCGTCATTGAAAATTCACAGTAGAAAATAACCGAATATATTTCGCGTCCAATATAGGGTTCATATGATTTGATTTAATGAAATTAAACTGTTAGTTACAACAAAACAGATATCTTTTTAGACCTTACTATAAGCTACCTTGAGGTTGCCTGAAGGTTTTTTTTTTCAATCATATATCAGAGAAAATTCACGGAAGAAAATAGCCGAAAATGGTCAACGAAGGCTGAATATACTCACTTGGCGCCCAACGTGTATACTACAATACATTTGCCCTAACCTCTAGTGGGACATAGCGCGTCAACTATTCCTAACAGACTTAGTTGACGTTTCGTTAGCATATTAGAGAGTTTTAGAAAACTGCTTGTCGTTTACGTCTATGAGTGCCGGAAAAATAATGCGCGTGCGCACGGAGTCTGTTGTCGTAAAAATGAAAGAAGAAGATGTCGTAATACGACAAGCTGGCCTGCTTAACGTTGTCGACAAACTTGTTTGACGTTGGCAAAGTTATAGATACCTTTCCGGCACTCAAAGACGTAAACGACAAGCGTTTGTGCGTCTTGCTAAAACTCTCTCCATTGCCTATAGTGTTGCTTACCGTTGGCCATCAGTACTTTTGACCTCGGACGTGTTTTAAGGTATGCAGGGGTGTGCTAACTGTAACTAGAGAAATAAACTATTATTAACCTAGTTTAAGAAGATATACAAAACCCATTATTTTTCATTTTCTATGCTCTTTGAAATCCACCTTCCTGTAAGTTTTCATATTTCTAAGTGTAACGACCTCGAAATGCAAGGGGGCTGGGACAAATTACGATCTAATATTTTCTCCTCCCCCACTGTCTTCCTTTCTAAACCTTAATTTTGCCCCTGTGTGGACCACCACCCCCCTCTTACAATTACAACACATGGCTTTCTCCAGCGAATTATAGCATTTCTACACATTCTCATCGAATTTGATGTGCGTAACTTCAGCCGTTCGTGAGATATTCTATGGACAGACGGAGAGACAGACATTTGACCGATCTTTTAAGATTTAAGGCACAAAACACTAAAAAAAGGAATTGTATGAATAATTATTGTTAGAATCACCATCCCAACCAATCTTTACCCTTCCAAAATTGGTTCATTAAATAACTACAATTGGCTTTACGAAAAACAACATGCTGGGAGTACTCGCACCTATGCATGAGGCCGGTAGGTGTATTTTTTGTATGGATAGTGTAAAAATGCCTAACTTTAAATACTATATATATATATACTATTATTAAATATTACGTGATTGCAATGAAACTTGGAGACATTATTGCCTATAATATTGGTTATCATTGGCCATCAATATTTTTGACCTAGGGTGTGTCAAAGGATTGCAGGGGTGTGCTAACTGCAACTATAGAAATGTGCTATTGTTAACCTTTTCTGACGAAATTTCAAAATTCAATTATTTTTAGTTTTCTATGCTAGTAAAATGGCGCTTTTCTGTAAATTCTCATATTTCTAAGTATAACGGTCTTGAAATGCAAGGGGGGGGGGGGGGGGCAAACTCGGATCACATATTTCCCCCTCTCACTCTTTTCTCCTTTCTTAAAATTTGAGGAAAATTCCAAAAATTAAATATGCTCGACGGTACTTTTCTTACGATACCCCACTTGTCTATACCAAACGAAAAAAAATTTCGACCTTGGTTTCCCCTATATGGGGACCCCCCTTAAAGTTGACATATTACAACGCATCGCTTTCTCCAGAGAATTCTAGTACTTCTACATATTTCCACCAAATTTCATGCACCTAGCTTCGGCGGTTCGTGAGGTATTTCATAGACAGACAGATAGACATACAGATGGACAGACAAACGGACGCATGGTCGATTTCATAAGGGTTTTTTTACTACAAAACCCTAAAATCAGGCCCCAGATACCGCGACACTCTTTTACTCACCGATGCACAGCATTTGGCAGCTCTGTCACACTGATTCGGAATAACTCCAGAAACACTAAAACAATTTTTGGGTAAGTGATTTCTCAGGATCGTTCCGATTGCGGATGAAAAGTATTAAATGACAAAAATTACGGAACGTTTCTAGGAAAGTCGATTATTACATAACAACTCAGATATTCCAGCATTTTAAAAGATACTTTTATAAAAATAAAATAAAAAGCTGGCCCGAGTGGGAGTTTTGTCGCCGGCAATAAAGAAGCAGTCAGTCATGCTTTCCCAACTGTATAATAATCTCTTATATATTTTCAATTAGAAGGACTATAAATAGAGTCATTTTAAAGCCCATAAAAGCAGTGGAAGTGGTCATAAAAAATGTCCTTAATAGTTTGTTCGGAATTAAAAGCATGAGAGCTTCACAAGTCCTAGTGCCACATCCTGGAATTACATATTGCTGATCGAAACATGTACGGGAGGGAGGGGGACTCATGGAGTTTACTTGCGAAACTCTGTCAACTGTGATAATTTTATGGAATAACTCATGAAATGGAGACGACCCTTGTCTTTCGGCTACAGTTTGTTATTCATTATTTTCCGAGAATAATTTCATGATAATATCAACAAACATACGAGTAATAACCAAACAGGTATGACACTACGCGTAGATACACTTCTAATCCACATTATATTTTAGTTCTTGTCCACTCATGCACATTGTCAATGAAAATCCTCATTATAAATCCTTCCAGCATACTCGTATACTCCCCCCCCCCCCCCCAAATGCCACCACCACAAACTTCACTTATCCATTGTTCACGCTGGCATGTTTATCGTCTGTATATTTATACTTATCACTAAAATGCTAAGCAGCACAGTGTCCTCCTCGCTTATTTGTCCTTATCCCTACGTCGGTGAAGACCTCATTAGTGCAAATTGTATAGCCAAAGCCATGCCTACACGCACCATACGACGCCGTGTGTGAATATTGTAAATATTTGTTCGTACAACGTACATCACAATTAAAGCAGCAGGAATACTTGAAAATGTTTACACGAAAAAAGAAATAATACAGAGCGTTTGATCCTATCGGAGAATTGGCATTATTGTTGAACGAAAGCATCGAATTCGAGACTATCGAGGAGAGTATGTTTTATTTTCGTCAATTAATTATGGGAATAATGGAATCTTCAGACGTTTTTAGTTCTCTTTTTTATGTGCTGACGAAAGAAGACGGTTGCCGCACACCAGGATTCAATCATTCGACAAAATTAATGGACAGAATTATCTCCCTTTTCAAACAGGAGAATGGAAGAAATGCTCGAGCGCTCTAATGGAAACATTGTTTTGAAACGCGTGGATTCTCAGGTTTTTGCTGATGGTATATATAATGCTTACGCAACAAATACATGCGCCACAGTAATCTGTTCTGTTCTTTATTAATATAAAGAATCGTAATTTTTATTAGAATCCTTGAATTTAATTCTCATTTATCGCTTTCGTGTAATACATTTTTGTATCCAGTGGCGGATCCAGAAATCGATTTTGGAGGAGGCCCGACTTTGATTGTTACCTGTAGGGCTATGGGTATGTCCACATTAATCGAACTTCCGATTTTCAAGATTCTATGGAAAGCGCGAACGGATTTTTTCATTGGAGAGAATTATACAATGATGAACGGCAGAGCCGGTCAAAGGATAAGGCGAAACAGGCGGTCGTTTGGGGCACCGACTCTGAAAGGGCACCGAGAAAGGAAACCAAGTTTGAGAATGTTTTTTTTTCAGAGTGTAAAACTAAATGTATTTTAATATAATTCCGTTTAGATATAAAATACATAAATATTTCACGATTTATCCGATCGAAAGTAATTCTCATAGTTCAAATTTACGGGGGCGAACAATTCAATTTCGAATGTTGGGCTTCATTGGTTGTGTTTCTGCAAACGAATCAGGTGTTGACATTTCTCTAATCGATTAGAATACTTCTCAGATCCGGAGGGGAACATTTTCCATAACAGTTATCCGTACAAATTTTACCGGAGGGGAAAGCATATGGAGGAGAATTCGAGAAATGTCAAAACCTGATTCGTTCGCAGGAACACGGCCATGGATTGTTAAAGTTTCCCAACCTTGCGACCATTTTTATTTACGTAAATCCGATCAATTTTCACTAATCATGATTTTTAATAAATAAATAAATAACTGGCGCAACAGTCCAATTTGAACCATGGCCTCGAGATGAGTTAGCATCACCTCGTTTTCTAGATCGTGACGGTCTTGTGCAGAGGTGTGTGATCAGCAACACGCTCAACCGAGTTATTTACCCCATAAATGGGTACTCATTTAACAGCTGAGTGGGCTCATAGTCCGAGACGTAAAGCCCCTTTTTTATCGAAAACTACCGCATTCAGTAGGAATCGAACCGGGGCCCAGTGCGTAGAAGGCGAACGTGCTAACCGTTGCGCCATCCGGACTACATCACAATCACAATCATGTTCACATTTTGTGAACGCAGCCATTCTACAATTCCGCATTAAATGTTGATTTTTTTTTCGTAATATCTTAACGAACACTTTTCTACCTACTACCTCATGGGGAAAGAAAACTCTAATTTAGCGAGGAATAAATACCCAACATATTGAGGAGTCTTATATACGAGAAATAAACCCGCTTTCACACGATGTGTACGATACATGTTATTTGACTGTAAAAAATAGTAAAAATAAAATGAAGGACAAAGTATTACGTGCGCTCCAAGACCATACAACAAACGGATATGCAGAAAACATGCAAAACAAATTTAGAGAATGAAGCATTTATACATATATATACAGTCATTTCCACAAGACCGTATACCTCACAAAATAAAAACAAAATGTTACAAGTAAGAAATTTTATTTTTTATTGAAAGTAAATACAAAATACATTTTCGCAATTATATTTAATACATGGTCCAATCGCCGTCACTATTGATTATTGACTGGCATCTTCGGTGACAACTTTCGGCCAATTTTTCCGCGTAAGTCTGTCGATAAGTTCTTCCAAATTTTTTGTAGCGTTCGCCTTAAATGTGCTTCTCCTCTTATTTGCTTTCCTTGAAGCTTCTGCTTCATTAATCCCCAAACATTTTCAATAGGATTGGCATCCGGCGATTGCGAAGGCCAATCAAGTACTTCTATGTTTCGGATCGTTATCTTCTTGTAGAAACCAATCGGTGTTGTCGTTGCCGTATAGCATCCTAGCAGACTTCAATAATCCTTTCTTGTACAAAATGATCATCCTTTCAGCAATTTCAATTCCGGTAAACGTTATTAATTTTCCGAAACCGCGTGCAGAAAAGCATCCATAAACATGGACCTTCACAGGGTGTTTAACGGTTCGGTTCACGACAGCTTCTCCTTTTTGTGACCACACTCGTCTCCTGAACGTATTTACAGCAAAACTTGATTCATCCGTAAAGATCACGTTGTCCCAATCACGATCGGTGTTTTCCTTAGCCCACTCTACACGTCTTCGCTTCTGGTTTTCGGTAAGTAATGGTTTCATCAAGGCATACCTGGTTTTGATGTTTTCCTCTTGTAATCTTCGCCGAATCGTATTCAAGGACACGTAAATATTCTTCTTCGATAACATTTCCTTTGCTTGCACTAAGGTAGTAACGGACGGATTTTTCTTAAAAATATCAATGATGGCCTTATCCTGGGTTTTTGAAGTGCTTCGGGTTTCACCCCTACCAGGTAGATCGTCTACATTTCCAGTATCTTTAAAACGCTTTATCCACTTATTCACAAACTGTGTCGAAACTTTCAGGTACTTTCCGGCCGATGCAGGTGTCATTTTTGGTCCTTTCGGATGACTTACTAAAAACACAGCTTCGAATCGTTTTTTGTAAATCGCACTCATTTCACTTGACGTCTTATCACTCTCCTACTTGAACTTAGAATGACCAAATTTATACAATGCGAAAAAGAGGAAAAATGCAGGTAACTAAAAGTCCCCCACCACTCTTTGAGAAATGGTGCATTAAAAAGTTACAAAGTATACGCTCTTGTGGAAATGACTGTATGTCGTAGGCTTTTAGCGAAATCATTTCGTGAAATCGCCCGGCAAATACTATTGAATATTCAACACATCGTTCACCGGGGGTATTCCATGCAGTTCCGGCAAATATGTATTGCAACATCGCCTTTGCACTTTAAGCTGGCATCTTAAATATGTCCATCGAGTTGTTATTTTTTGATTAAAAAACTAGAATAAAAGTAATGTTATGATGATGGGTGTAAGGTAGGTTTGTCTGCTTACATACAACACACCTGGGGGCAACAAATATTGCACTAAATGACGATAATGCTTAAATTAGGCATTTAGCGAAGTGGCAGTTTGCAGCATTTTATTCACAATTTGATGGGATTTTTTTTTCATAACGACGGTGTACAATGTAATCAAATCATGTAATCAATCAATAGGGAGATTCATGCTCACGTCGTAAACTTTGTATTTGTCGTAAAGTTGTAAACTTCTGTCATTTTACTACGGGGATGACAGAAGTTTACGACGTTTACGACATATACGACAGGGATCGTGAATACCCCTACTATTTGCCCGGCAGTTTGTGAAATGACGGGTTTCGCTAAAAGCCTGCGACGTAGACAAATTATGGATAACAGCACTGTCATTATTTGATTGTAATGAAATCAATTTGTTGATTCGACAATAGCCGAGCATTTGTCATATTGACAGAGTCGCGTCTTTGGCAGGAAAACATAGACTCAAACCGTTTGACATAAAACACTTGAACGCGACACGCGAACGTGTGCCAACGTGCGCGCAGCCTAAGGCAATTCACTACCAAATTTTACAGGAAATTGTTAACTAGTTTACACAAATAGGTACATATGTAGGCTATTGCGCAGCAAATTAATAACAGCCACTTCGCGACACGTCCTCCCTGGACGCTGGCTAACGGATGACTGGCTTCACATATACAAACCTATCATAGGATCAGTGCTATTCTATGGCTGCGAAACTTGGAACCTAACCCAAGCCTCCGAAAACATGCTAAATACATTCGAACAGAAAGTCCTCCGGCGAATTTTCGGAGCAGTTTGCGACCGAGATGGATGGCGCATTCGGTACACCCATGAGTTGTATGAAATGTACGTTGAACTGGAGATTTTGAGAATCGTCAAACTACAACTTCTTCAATAGGCAGAGCATATGCATCGGATGAACGATGTTCTCATACTCATGCTTAAAGAAGTAATGAACGGACGACGAGTCGACGGAGCGAGACTGCGAGGAAGACTGAGAGCTCAGTATATGTTGACGCCAAGCAACTACTGGGCTTCCAAGATTGGAGGACGCGGTCACGTGACCGAGATAATTGGAGAACAATGATCCAGGCGGCGACAGCCCGACGTGTCGGGCTGTTGCGCCATGCGATGATCATGAGCAATTGAGCTAAGGTCCATATCTTCGGATAATTGTGCTTCTCCAGCTACTCTCTCTCTCTCTCAATTACCCTAACCCCTTGCAGGGCATAGCGCGTCAACTGTTCCATGTGACACAGTTAACGTTTCGTCGGCATAAACAGGTTTCGGAGAATGCAGTTGCCAGCATGCACCTCCTGCACATCCATGGCCATGAACGTAGTCGTGGACGGGACTCGAACCCGAAACGCCGGTAGTCAAACATGAGACTGATGCCTCAACACACTGCGCTACCGGTCGTCCCTCTCCAGCTACTCCTCCTCGAAAAAAGTGATCGACTGATGCGATTGTTTATGGTTAGCAGAGTATCTTCCACAGAATATAATCAACCTTCCTCAACCAATGAACTAAATACAATAGAAGCTGTCAAAGCGTATATACGATCTATGGTAGATCAGCTATGGTTCAAAAAGATGAAGCTACTACACATACTGCAATGATCACTTGCGGGGGGAAATTATTATTGTATGGGCAAATTATTTAATGATTTGATGGAAACTGAGTTAATTCTTTGGTATGACTGTCTGAAAGGCAAAATGTAAAGAAGTAATCCCGAAACCATTCAGCACCTGAAAGGCATTGTTTAAAAGCACCATTATCAGAGCAGCTCCAAGAAAATCAGCTTCAAGTGCTCCTTTTTTCAAAGCTGACTCTGTTATAATTTAAGCAAGAGATCATATTTTTAATCATGCAATAAAAAAACCATGTTCTTAGAAACAAGTTATTAGTATTTGAAATCGTCGGAAAATATCAGACATTCTGTATATGGACCAAAACTTGCTGGGCCCCGGGCCAGGTTTTTCTCTTGACGGCCCTGTATATAAGTCCGTTTGTTACCGACTTTCGTCTTTAACAAAAAAAAAATCCATCCAATATTTTCCTTAATAACATTCATTTTTTGTCGATATACCTAATTCCAGGTTGTGGGAGCTCCAGTGCTGCTTATGCTTATGTCCTTGCCAGTATTTTTTTCGATTTGTATTCAGGACGTAAATCAACATTTTATAAAAATTGTTTCCGAAGTTTTCTTTGAATCCCGCACAATCGAACAAGCCAAACTGACCGCATCCCTCCCCTCCATTTTCAGACGAAGAAAAAAACTTGCACTTCACCAGCACGGCAAGACGTAAATCGATGCTGGCTCCAATCCTGTCTAAGTTGAAAGGCAACGTTGATTCCTATGAATATGAAAAAAATGACGGATCTTTGTCCATTTCAATGGAAAAGTTTCCCGCCCGAAAAGTTAAAGTAAGTTTATGCGAACAATTATGCAAATGTTACCTCTTGTTAATTTCTCGTTTATATGCATATTGTTTCTCGTTCTGTGCTAGAGACATAGTATCCATGGAATGATGGAGGAGGAAAATATTGTTCGACCACATCAAGAGATCCAACAACTAACACTGGATGAGAAGAAGTTCCTTTTGGCAGTGGAACGGGGCGATATGGCGGGTACAAGGAGGTAGAGTATAATATGTGCTCGTACATACAAAAGTGTTAATCTTCTTAATGACATTCTTTTGTTTTGTATACAACAAATTACAGGATGCTCCAGCAAGTGCAAGAGACGGGCTACTTCAACATAAATTGCGTCGATCCATTGGGGAGGACAGCACTTTTGATGGCTATAGACAACGAAAATCTAGAAATGGTGGAACTGCTTATCAATTACAATGTCGACACAAAAGATGCCCTCCTTCATGCTATATCGGAAGAATTTGTGGAAGCTGTTGAAGTACTTCTCGACCATGAAGACATTAATTTACAAGCCAATAGCGCAAATGTAATATAACTTCCTAAAATACTAAAGAGTCCTTAAACATGGCGACATTTGCATTTTAGAACTGGGAACCCTCTCCCGAAGATACGTCCACTTTTACACCCGACATAACTCCTCTTATATTAGCAGCACATCGTGATAACTATGAGATTATTAAAATTTTACTTGATCGCGGTTCGGTTCTACCAATGCCTCATGATGTAAGGTGAGGAAAATCGGGAGAATTTATGTAATCAATTGATTTTTTGTTTCTCAAACCCACCATTTCTTTTTCAATCAATTCGAAGATGTGGTTGCGATGAATGTGTGCTGTCTCGCCTTGAAGACTCCCTGCGGCATTCCAGATCTAGAATTAATGCATATCGTGCCTTGGCTAGTCCCAGTCTTATAGCTTTATCGTCGAAGGACCCAATACTCACAGCATTTGAGCTCTCGTGGGAGTTGCGTAGGTTAAGTTTTCTAGAACACGAATTTAAGGTAAACATCAATCAAGGGCATTTGCAGCTGATGGCTCTTATGAAAATAATTAATTTTATTTTTAGAATGAATATCAAGAACTACGAAAGCAATGTCAAGACTTTGCTACAGCACTTTTAGACCATACACGAACTTCGAATGAATTAGAAATTATGCTAAATCATGATCCCACCGCTCCAGTATATGAACATGGTCAGAGAATGCATTTGAATCGATTGAAACTTGCCATTAAATTAAGACAAAAGAAGGTACGTTAAATATAATGATGCCGGGCCAACGACTCCTTGCGTTCCATTGAAAAAATCTCAAGTCTAGGATATTTTCGGAAACATTTTAGGACATCCTTATTTAAGATAGATTCAATATCTTTTATTCACTACATAATATTACTCAGCTCTATTTTCACCTACAATTTCTTTTTTGCTTGTCTCCTCTCAGAAGGTGGTCAGATACTTAAAAAGGTAGTAATAACATGTTTTCTTTTTCTACACAGTTCGTTGCTCATCCCAACGTTCAACAACTTTTGGCCAGCATTTGGTATGAAGGTCTGCCTGGATTCCGTAGAAAAAACATGGTTCTCCAAGCACTTGAAATCATTCGTATCGGTGAGCATTAACTTATTATAAATTTATTATGAAATTGATTACTCGTACTCACAGTTCCAGCTTGACACAACTTTTATTTTCAATGCTCAACGTTTCGCTGTTTCGCCTTCATCAGGAGCAAATATTAGTTTTATTAAATTCAATGATCCGATTTGAGGAAATTTTCCTTTTTCTTCGTCACTGATACGATACTAGAGTGTTTCGTGACGTAAGCTCGAATCTGCTGAAGAGGCCGTCCATCATTAAAATACATAGCAGAGGGGAAATCACACCACCCTGTCGCATCCCTCTGCGCACGTATTTAGTAATTCGACTTTCGCCCAGGTCAAACTAGATGTGATCTCAGCATGGCTTTAAAGAGAGAATCAGAGGAAATTAAAAAGAACGAGAGAAACGAAGTAATTCGGCACAAGTGAGGAAGTAGGAAGGGGGATAGAAATTTGACATCTCTTTTGCTTCTATATGGACCGGGCGGGTGTTCCGCGGCAGAGAGACAAAATGGAATATTATTGTTCATAAAGGAGAAATAGGAGAGGGGATGACATCTTTTGTACTTCCTGTGCTTCTATATAGACTGCGCGGGTGTTGCGCAGTGGAGGGCGTGTGTCTCTCTGTTTACTTTTTACGAGTTCGTATGTGGTGGAATTACGTCCAGAGTTTTGTGTACAGTAAATGGGGGTTTCATCTCCTTCTATATGTCTCTGTGCAGCATGGCTACAATCCATCTGCTGAAATGGGTCTCCACTCCTAACTCGATGAGAGCTTCCATTATCTAGCCTGGACATTATTGACAGCGTCTTCAGTCTATGAAAGCCTTAGCGGCTTTATTGTATTTTATTTTCTGTATTGTTTGTTGCATATTCAACCGTGCGTATTATCTCGTGGATAGCCGTTTCGGTCGACTTACCCGTGAGGTAGGCATGTTGACACACTGATATTGGTGATTTCAGCAGTAGTTGCCTTATATGTGAATTTCCTTGTCACTTCCAGGGGCGTGGGCGCGTCAACATCTCTAGCATTTCGCTCCAACACCTTTACTCAGGAAAAAATCCCATTAAATCAATCGGAATTTAATAGTTTCTACCATTAAATCTGGTCAATGTGATTTATGTGGTTATTTCAATTGTTGCTAACCCATTGACTTTACAGTATCCAATCCCATCAAATTAATAGCTATATCCTATTAAATTAATACGATGATACTATGAATATAAATAAATTTATAAAGTCAGTATCAAAGCCGTCCCACCTTCACTGCATTAGTTTTTTTTTTAAACCAATATAATAATTTCTAGCTGACTTGAGCCTCGAGAGAAAAGCAACTTTTGGAGTATTTTTGTGGCAGGATTCGAACCCGACACCTCTCGGTTAGTGAATCGACTATGTTCCTATTGAGCTACCGCAGGCATTGGAAGTGTGAACTCTGAACCAATTGTCAAGCAGATTTTAGATACAGTGTGACCTACTACAAAAAACAATTATAGTATAATGAATTATTAAAACAATGGGATGCACTATACTATACTATTGATGCGTATTTCCTAATTTAATATGACATACTGTAAAACTAACTACGAACACTGTTCAAATAATAAGTTTCCTATGAATTTTCGGTAAATGGTTTCGATCACATTATTTCATTGGGGCGAATCGGATTTATACTATAAAACTTATCTCAATTTTGTATGAAAATTCTGTACTATTAAATTAAAGGGACATATACCATGCTTTTTTACGGAGCTATTTTCTAAGTGTTCAAGACACAAGAGGTGAGACTGATGGGTCGAAAGTCTTTTGCGGAATCGAGACCGCGTTTTCCCGCCTTTGGGATAAAGGTCACGCGAACTTGCCTCCGTGACATGGGGACGTAGTTTAGCAAAATACAGCCTCTAAAAGTGGCTACTACCCATGGAATCACTATGTCCTCTGCCTGCTGAAGCACGACTGGAATATACCATCAAGATCCGTAAGGTGGAAAACTATTGATTGCCCACTTTGGGCCGTGATAACCGACGCAATTTCATTCCCCCGACACAGGTTGCTTACTTGGCATGCCAGTATCGTAGCAGTGATCTTCACTGCTTGGGAAGAGTGTCGTTTCACTAGTGGATTTGGTGCAACAACCGTCCGGCTTTTCGATAAAAGACAATTGTGGGTCTTGGATAGAATTTTGTACAATCTTCATGAGGCGCTCGTATCCTCAATCGACTTACAATAATCCCTCCAAGAGTCCCTTTTGGCTGATTCGATGGCTTTTCTGTAGTCTTTATATACTTGTGCTTATTGCAAGCATTAAATATATATCTTATCAATTCCAGTCAAGTCAGATCTTCGTTCCACCATGCTGTACTTAGCAGAGAAAAAGATATTATACGCTGAGTACAAAGCCTTCTCGAAGGTCACAATCTTGGCCGCAAGCTCCTTTGCAGTCCCCATACTTAAGTTGTTTGTGCTAGATAATTTTGTGGAAATAACCTGCATGAATTTCTTCTGGTCAGTTCTTCTGGGATTCCTAAACGGCTTTAGCTACCTCACCTTGAGATCCAGCGCAAAGAGAATCCAGCTGTTATCGGAGAAAGACTTGAGACTGGAGTCTTTCCAGTTCTCAACTCTAAAGTTTACACTGTTGGTGATCAAAGTGACAAGGCTTGATGTGTTTCTTTCCTAGAATACAGCTTAATAGGCCTTACCTGGTCACTGCTGGTGTAAAATAAATTGTAATTGTCGCGGTCAAGGCCCTTAACCTTAAGGTCCCTTGTCCATGGTTCTTTTATGAGTCCAATGCCAATATCCTCCTCTCCAAGGAGAATTTCCAGATTATCCGAGACGCAACTAGCGCGATTTAGATTAATCTGGACAAACTGTAATATCGAACCATCCGTCTTTTTTTTAACCTTGCAATAAGGTGTTTTCTTCCTCCTCATCGAGGCTAAGCTCATCTAGCATCTCCTTTGCATCCTGCAGTGGATCTGCTTCCTCTCGCGCGAAGGGTACTGTATTGAAAATGGAAAACGGAAGATGGAATGCGCCCAGTGCGGTCCGAGTGGTTAATTAAAAATGGGAAATGGAATGGTCCCAATGTGGTCCGGGTGGTAAATTGAAAATAAGAAACGCAAAATTGAATTTTCCCTATTCGGTTCCCGTCTTAAATTGAAAATGGGCGCCGTAAATACGGAAATGGAATGGTCCTCGTGCAGTGCATGTGCCGCCCTGGTACCGTCGGAGTATGGTTATGCTGCCGTCCATAATGCTGAACAGGCTTTGGGCAAACACCGACAAAAAAACTGGCTGTTTCTCCCCAAAAATGAGGCATATCCATGTTCAAAAATTTCTCATAAATGAGGGAAACTTCTACATGTTACCCTTGTCATATTAAATTAAATTAGTACATTTAATCTTAATTTTCCTCTATTTCAGGCATATTGTGTCCATTATTCTCACTGGCCTATATAATTGCACCGTATTCATCAGTCGGACAGACAATGAGGAAACCGTTTATTAAATTTATTTGTCATAGTGCATCGTATTTCACATTTTTATGTAATTAGACAATTCGATATACTATTTTATGAATTCATTGTACATATACGGTGACTCACAAAAACGTTCGGAAAAATACACATTTTCAATTGTTACTCGTATTATAATTTGTAGGTCACCTTATACAAAACTTAGTTGACAAAAAAAACTTTAAAATGCTTTATTCCAACTATTCAAAATGAACTTAAAATATTATTTATTTATTTTTAACGTTAATGCAATTATTTAAGAATAAGTATATTAAATAATTGTTCATTTAAGAATAAGTATGTGACTTAAATAAGCAACTTTTCCTTGAAACACTTTTTAATGAATTATTAATATATTATATGGCCGCCTTTATCTTCAATGATGAGCTGCTTTCTCTTAGGCATATATAGGTACTCGCCATCAACTTGTTCAATATTTCTTAGTTTATTTTAGACTTCTCTTCATTAACGAAAGTCCACAGCTGTTTCAGGTTTTGTGGTGCTGGTTTTCGGATTATTATTGTAGTTTCCTTTTCAAATGTTCCGCAAATTCTCGATAGGGTTCATATCAGGGGACTGTGCCGGCCATCCGATCCCAGACAAATTATTTTCGTCTCATCTGACCATGTAATTACCTTCTACTACTCCACATCCCTGTTAGCAAGTTGCTTTGAAAAACCCAATCGCACGGCTCTTTGGTTTGCTGTCAATTGATCAGGGGCAGCTTTCAAGCAAATAAACTAGGAGTTCTTCACAACGATAGAATAATCAAAGCTCAAGATTATGTTAACATTTTACAAGACTCCCACCTACTTAGTCTTGAAAAGGATACAGGATATAACCCCAAGTATAAGGCCAAAAATTACTGTGAAATGGTTCCAGGACCAAGGTATTATATTGATTCGCCAGCACAGTCGCCTGATATGAACCCAATCGAGAATTTGTGGAATATTCACCACAAAACCTGGAACAGCAGTGGGCTTTCGTCAATAAAGAGTAGTCTAAAATAAGCTCAGAAATATTAGATAAGTCAGTGGCGTAGACAGATTTTTGCGGAGGGGGGGGGGGATATATCGTCGGCACTGCATTTTTTCAATATCCGCTCGGGATTGTATTTTAGACCTTCATCTCTTGAGTGAAAATTAACCCTCTACTGTAAGTAAATATCAAACTATATGCCAATGAGTTACTTTATTTTCGAAACACTCATCAAAAACGAGTAGCTGATGAAATCCTTTGGATTTTGGACGCAAGTGTGTTTCGAGCTTTGTATTTTTTAAATTATAAAGTATCCCTAAGGTACAGCCTAAAAAGGTTTTGGTTTTTTTTTTAACTTGTGACTAATTGTACCACGCGCATTTTCGATACTCCATTTCGACTTCGGTAAGTCACAGAAAATTTACAATAGAAATTAAAAATAATCGAAAAATTTTGAAAATATTCGGCGCCCAATGTGGGGTCATTATGATTTTATCTAAACAATAAACTAGTCGAAAATCTTAAAAAAATCGGCGCCCAAAGTGGGGTCAGTGTGATTATATCTAGTAGTCAAAATTGACTAGATAAAATCACACTGACTCCACATTAGACGCCGAATATTTTCAGCCTTCATTATTAAAGAAGGCTGAAAATATTCGGCGTTTTGGCTATTTTTATTTCGTAAATTGTAATAACTGTAAATTATCACTGACTCATGATTAAAGCCTCGATAAAGTCTAAAAAAAGTTTCGGTTTCTATATCTTGTGACTATGGGTACCGCGTGGCGCGCGCAAATTCAATTGTACAGTCATTTCCACAAGACCGTATACCTCACAAAATAAAAACAAAATGTTACAAGTAAGAAATTTTATTTTTTATTGAAAGTAAATACAAAATACATTTTCGCAATTATATTTAATACATGGTCCAATCGCCGTCACTATTGATTATTGACTGGCATCTTCGGTGACAACTTTCGGCCAATTTTTCCGCGTAGTCTGTCGATAAGTTGTGCTGCTCCTTTTATTTGCTTTCCTTGAAGCTTCTGCTTCATTAATCCCCAAACATTTTCAATAGGATTGGCATCCGGCGATTGCGAAGGCCAATCAAGTACTTGAATGTTATTTTCTTCTTTCCAGCGTGTACACAACCGGCTTCTATGTTTCGGATCGTTATCTTCTTGTAGAAACCAATCGGTGTTGTCGTTGCCATATAGCATCCTAGCAGACTTCAATAATCCTTTCTTGTACAAAATGATCATCCTTTCAGCAGTAAGAATTCCGGTAAACGTTATTAATTTTCCGAAACCGCGTGCAGAAAAGCATCCATAAACATGGACCTTCACAGGGTGTTTAACGGTTCGGTTCACGACAGCTTCTCCTTTTTGTGACCACACTCGTCTCCTGAACGTATTTACAGCAAAACTTGATTCATCCGTAAAGATCACGTTGTCCCAATCACGATCGGTGTTTTCCTTAGCCCACTCTACACGTCTTCGCTTCTGGTTTTCGGTAAGTAATGGTTTCATCAAGGCATACCTGGTTTTGATGTTTTCCTCTTGTAATCTTCGCCGAATCGTATTCAAGGACACGTAAATATTCTTCTTCGATAACATTTCCTTTGCTTGCACTAAGGTAGTAACGGACGGATTTTTCTTAAAAATATCAATGATGGCCTTATCCTGGGTTTTTGAAGTGCTTCGGGTTTCACCCCTACCAGGTAGATCGTCTACATTTCCAGTATCTTTAAAACGCTTTATCCACTTATTCACAAACTGTGTCGAAACTTTCAGGTACTTTCCGGCCGATGCAGGTGTCATTTTTAGTCCTTTCGGATGACTTACTAAAAACACAGCTTCGAATCGTTTTTTGTAAATCGCACTCATTTCACTTGACGTCTTATCACTCTCCTACTTGAACTTAGAATGACCAAATTTATACAATGCGAAAAAGAGGAAGAATGCAGGTAACTAAAAGTCCCCCACCACTCTTTGAGAAATGGTGCATTAAAAAGTTACAAAGTATACGCTCTTGTGGAAATGACTGTACATTTAGTTTTTATTGACACATGCCTGCATTTGGCATTTCTACTGTAAATTTACACTGAAGTAGCCATGCACCAGACATCTGGTTGAGGTCATCATGGATGAATGGCTGCAAAAAAGAAACGACGCCAAGTAAAATATCATCAAATAAAGTAGCTTTCATGTATCGGACTGATGGGTTTTACTTCCAGTTAAGTTTTTGAGTTTTAATTTTAAATGAGTTTGAGTTTTAAGTTTAAAATTAGTATTGAGGATTATACATAACATATTAGCGATTGTACAAGGACTCATGAGGAGGAGGGGTTATTTATCCCCTTGATCACTCCCCTATCTACTCCACTGAGACAAGTTGGTAGCGAGTATGCCTTAAGGTCGCCACACACGACAACCATTTTGGTCGCGAGCATACATAGAACCACGTCAAACTCAATAGAAAAAAAATCTCATTTCCACCGTTCTATGATATTCTTTCGTGGTTATGTGCGATCATCTGTGACGACCTTTCGAGGATGCAGCTCATCATTCAAGTCAAAGCCGGCCATACAATATAACAATATATTAATAATTCGTTAAAAAGTATTTCAAAAATAGTTCCTTATTTAAGTCACATTATTGTTCATTTAAGAATTAGTATACAAACTGCATTAACATTAAAAAAGAAGTAAAAAAAATATTTTAAGTTCACTTTGGATAGCTGGAATAAAGCATTTTTAAGTTTTCTGTCAACTAATATTTTTATAAGGTGACTTACAAATATAAATAAATACCAAAAATTGAAAGTAGGTGATTTTATGAACGTTTTTGTGAGTCACGGTATGTACAAATGCGAATCACACTTACGATAAATTGTATTTCTACTTTCAAGTTCTTTTAATGCTTGCCTCTCAACGCATAGAGACATTTATCGGAGGTTGGTTTTGGGATTCCACGACCATCATCCAGGACGAAATGCCTACAAAACGTGGCGCAAAACCAACATTTATTGAATGGATGATACTGGCATGGGTTAGCGGTTAGTATTTGGAGAAATTGCTTTTCGGAAATTAACTTGAAAAATATTAATAAAATAAAAACAATTATGGCTTATACTACTACGTTTTATTATTCATTACGTGCGTCCAAGATGTCTATCGAAAGGACAAAACGCGTTAAGAATAGTAAAACGTAGTGATTACGGCAAGCGGAGGTGTCGATCGTTTAACAATTCGTGCGTTCACAAAAAGCAATTCAAATTTTTATAAACCAGGAACTAATCGGTTTACATGAATTTGAATTGCTGAATAATCCTTAACGCACGGATTAAAAATTATGTCTTCACCTACATCATTTGAATATTTTTTAGGTCTGATTTGGAGTGAGGTCAAACAATTATGGGATGTCGGATTGCAGGAATACTTAAATGATATGTGGAATGTAATTGACTTTGTTACAAATTCTCTTTATGTCGCCACATTTGCATTGAGAGTGGTATCATTTGTCCAGGTATTTTTTTTTCTTATTGTCTTCCTAAACACTTGGATGTCATTTAATTAAACGTCTACTAAAGGTTCGAAGAGAGATGATCTCCCATTGGAATGCTGCTGACTTGCCGCGCGAGAAATGGGACACATGGGACCCAATGTTAATATCGGAAGGACTTTTCAGTGCTGCCAATATTTTCAGTTCGCTAAAATTGGTCTATATTTTCTCGGTCAATCCATACTTGGGTCCACTGCAGGTTTCCCTGTCGCGAATGATCATGGACATCATGAAATTCTTCTTTCTCTACGTGCTTGTTCTGTTTGCATTTAGCAGTGGTCTCAATCAGTTATTATGGTACGAAGGGTATTTTTTTAAACATTTCTATGAATTTATGTAACTTTCGGGTTTTTGTTTGAATTGTAGCATGTGATTGTAACGTTTATTTGTAACCTTTTTTTGTAGGAAACTGGAGGGGTTCCGCGAAGAGTGTAGGAGGATAGTAATGGGGGGGGGGAGGGGGGGGGGGGGGGGTGAAGGAGAGGGTACAAATACAATAATACTTGATAGTGCAAGGAAAAGGAGACAGTAAAGAGGAGACAAAACAATTATGCGATATAATCGATTTAGAGGAACATAACTGAGGAGGGGAGGAAAGAGGGACGGAAAAGAAAGAAGGAGAGGGAACAAAAAAAAATAAAAAATTAAAATAATACTGAACCGGGTAAAGGATAAGAAACAGTGGACAAGGGATAAAGGACTTCGACGACATAATGGCATAAAAGAAAAAATGAACACGAAGAATATAACGGACAAAAAGGATATAAAGGACATACAGGGCATAATGAACATAAAGAATGTAAAGGATGTAAAGAACATAAAGGATGCAAGGGGTATAACATACTCACTGAACATAAATGGCATAACGAACCATAAATGGCATAATGGACATTCTAATTGCCTTGACCCCTCCAGGGACATGGGTGCGTCAACATCTCTAGCATTTATATGCCTTCTTGACGTTTCAATAGCATATCTACTTTTCGGAAGTGCAGTTGCTAGCATGCACCTCCTATCCGCGCCGTCTTTATACTGACAAGCTCGGAGCACTGTGAGAGTTCTATTAGTACTCACAGTCAACTTTTGATCGCGCCGAGATTTGATCTCCGAGCTCTAGATTAGTATCGAAGAGCGGTGACCGAACGATCACGGCCACCGAGCGCGACGATAATGGACATAAACGCCATAAAAGATGTAGAAAAAAACGGACAACAAACGCAACTAAAGGAAATGAACTAGATATAACGTATGCCTAGTTATATCTAGTTCATTCCCTTTAGTTGCGTTTGAATACTTTATGACCTTTTTTTATGTCCGTCTTTTATGTCCGTTCTACGCACCGGAACGACCCGCTATCAATAACGGCCAAGAGCTGCAACAACCCCTTCAACGCCCGAAGAAAAGTATGTACATGTATTCTTATCTGTCAGCATCGGTTTTTTAACTATATCAATTGGGAGCAACATCTATCGGCGCAACTGCTCTCAGCTCTCCTCATCCACGCCGGCATCGAAATCACACCTGGCCCATGGCTCTGGCTGTGTCTGCAATAAAATTATGCACCCAACACCACTACAGTGAGATACAACTGTTATTATGAATGGTGCCACCTTAGGAGCTGCTCTGTTCTAACATATTACCGTTGCCCAATGCAGGAACAATGGACAACAATTGCCTGCCCCGCCCAACACCACCAACCTGGCTACTCCAACCCAGTCACACGTAGGCTCGCAGTTGTCCCCCGTTACCCCGATGAAGAATATCCCAGGCCATCGGTGCACAATACAATCCCAAACTTCAACTTTCTCCCACTGGTGCAACTTAACTGTAACGGACTGTAAAATAAAATCGCAGAATTAACTGCGTTTATGGTGCCATGCAAGAGACAAAGGTCAACTCCAACTCGTCTCTCAACTCTCAAACTGAACATTGTGGACAAGGACCGATTGCCCAACGCTGGTGGAAGACTAGCACTCTTAATTCACCGATCTGTGCGACATCGAGAATTAGCTCCACCTGTACACAATGTTTTTGAACTGCAGGCCATGGCTATACAGTCGGGTAATGTGGAAATTGAAATTTTCAATGTCTACATTCCTCCTGTTTCCAGCTGTCCCTCAGGCTCAAAAGTTTAACCAATGCAGCCTTTGCTTCATTGCCTACACCATCGGAAGTGCGAGTTGCCGAATCCAACTTCAGAGGAGTACTGAACAAAGCAGCGGCCAGATTCATTCCTGGAGGAAAAATTCCTACAATTTGGCCTAATTTTCCGACGTCAGCAGCCAGATTGTCAAGTGAGAGAGATCGTCTACGCAGCTCTGATCCCAGCGATTTCAGAATCAGAGACGAGAATGTCTAAATCAACGCAGAAGTAGCCGAGCATAAAAGGACTAAATGGAATGCCCACCTGAATAGCTGCAATCTCAAATCTTGAATCACTAAGCTTTAGTCTACCGTTCGAGCCCTAAACCCTTAAACAATCCATCAAAAAACAAGGGGAATGTTGTCATTGAATTTGACAATAAAACTGTTAACTAAACTATCCCACCCAATGCGCTCATCATTTTAACAGGCAGTTTATCGAACGCCCACCTCCCGACAAGCACAAATGCATAATACGCAGACGTATCCGAAACTTAGCTGTTGACCAACAAACAAACAGACAAAGTTATTGCAGCTATCAGAAAAGCGAACAATTCCAAAGCAACCGGACCGGATGGGATCTCTATTACCATGCTCAAGAAACTTGAATCGCCAGCCATTGAGTACCTACCTTCCACCTTCCCAAAATATGGAAGATTGGAAGGGTAATCCCCATATTAAAACCAGGGAAAAAAAGAAAATTTAGATCAATCATTTCACCCCATATCACTACTGCCACCAGTTGCCAAGACTCTTGCAACGCTACTCCTACCAATTTTTGCTAACGATTCATGGTCGACTAGCCAACCATCAACATTGTTGCTTCAGAAGCATGCGCAGCACAACCACAGCCTTGGATGCTATAACATCACAAATCCATAGAGGCTTAAATCAATCTCGTCCGTGTCACAGAACGATTCTGGTGGCTCTTGACCAGTCAAAAGCTTTTGACGCAGTCAGCCAATCAGCTCTTATGTCTGACATCTGTAATACATCGCTCCCCACTCAAATCACGAAGTGGATCGCTAACTACATGGCTGGTAGACAGTCCTACATGAAGTTCAGGGACAAGAAATCCAAACTCAGGAGAGTTAAACAGGGTGTCCCTCAAGGAGCAGTGCTATCTCCAACCCTTTTCAACATATACCTATCTGGACTCCCAACGCCGCCTGTAGGACTCCAGATCATCTTCTATGCAGACGACTGTTCAATTCTTGCTACTGGTTATGACATACCACACATGTGCGAGCTGATCAATAGGTACCTTGACGTACTTAATACCTTCTTCGTCAATAAAAACCTATTGATTTCAGCACCCAAATCATCAGCGACTCTGTTTACTTTACCAAGGACCAAGGAGTTTAAGATACCTCTGGACATAAAGGTAGGCAACTAATCTATCCCCGCAGTGAATCACCCGAAAATCCTTGATATGACCTTGGACAGCATGACAACTTCATCTGCTCATGCCACAACGATCTGCAACACCATGAGAACCCGTAACAAGGTTCTGAAGGTGCTTGCCGGCAGTACTTAGGAAAAGGACAAGGAAACCCTACTGGTTACTTACAAAGCCATTGGAAGATCCGTGGCTTACTATGCAGCACCCACGTGGACCCTGAACCTGAGCGACGCACACTGTCATGTCATGGCTGTCATCTGATGTCCTCTCAGGATCACCTCCACGAAGAGACCCTTAAACAAAACAACTATCTCCTCGCGAAGCAGTATCTTGTGGGCTGATATCGCCATGATTAGCCCAACAGTAATCTTATGGACAAGACACCGCCACCTCGTAACAGACATGGCCTGAGGGACCTCGAACGAGAAATCAAAATATACAAAAGGCAACCACTTGACGACGCAACCTACAGTGCAGCCATTGCTTCTTTACACACGGAGGAGGTTCAAAGATCGATTGCGGAATAAAAGAACAACCCAGTACTCCAAGCACGACCACCAACCCTCTCACGTAGTGAGGATATAGTTTGCCCAGACCAACAAGAACCACACTGACGCAACTCCGTTCTGGTTAGCGCTTTCGGCTAAACTTGTACCTGTCCGGGATTGATAACGATATTCCAAATGCGTGTCCAGCTTGTTATCGTACCCCCCATGATGTCTACCTAAAGATGTGGTAGACATCATGCTGCTCTGCAGCTCCCACACCACTAACACCTAGGGCTTTATGGGAGACCCCAATTGAAGCTGCAGTTTTCCTTGGCCTCGATATTGAAGGAGAAGAGACCGCTGCTAACTCCTGAAGCGTGCACACACATACTTAAATTCGACGCGTTGCTACAACAACTAGATATAACATTTTCTTTTTCGTAATTACCAGCCGCGCTCAAAAATGTCAATTTTCAATCCTTTTTTTTTTAAGCATATGAGCATGTGGTCCTAATTTGCTATAATTGCAGGTACTACGCCGACTTGGAAAAGAAACGTTGTCCGGAAGTTTCAGCGAATTTTCCTATGAATGGAACGGCCGATCCTAATGCTTGTATTGTCTGGAGGCGTTTCGCAAAGTGAGTTATAATTAAAAAACTCCCTGATTTCTATTGCAATATCTAAATTCTTTTATGCATATTTACAGTCTATTCGAAACTATACAAACGCTATTTTGGGCCGTTTTCGGTCTCATCGATTTGGACAGTTTCGAATTGGATGGTATAAAGGTTTTTACACGTTTCTGGGGTATGCTAATGTTCGGAACGTATTCCGTTATTAACATTGTGGTTTTGTTGAATCTGTTAATTGCCATGATGAATCATTCATATCAGCTTATATCGGTAAAGGATCTTGCAACAATACACCCCAAAACAAATTCACAATTGATTAACAAAATTTCAGGAACGCGCCGATGTTGAATGGAAATTTGCACGTTCCCGACTTTGGATAAGTTACTTTGAAGAGGGAGGAACTTGCCCGCCACCATTTAACATAATACCGACACCCAAGTCGATTTGGTATGGCATCAAGTGGTTGCGTCGTATATTCTGTAGCACATCATCGGCTGCACGTCGGGAACATTTGAAAACAATAAGGGTGAGTAGAAATGAGCTAAATTTAAATCTTGACAGTATGATGGAAATAAAATTTCTGCCATAGAAATAAAAATAGTTATATTTTTGAAACTTAAATAATTTGGCGGTATTTTAATCTATTCTGAGGAACCTGTTCTAAATTTAAAAAATTCTCACCGCTTATAATGTATAATGGTCAGTTTTAGAACTACCGCCTCTCCATATAAGTGCTCGCTCCATACATTCCCAAACGCGCGGTCGAAGGATTCGATTTTGCAACTAAAAATATCTAAAATAAAAGCAAGTAAAGAAAAGCAAGTAAAGAAAAGCAATAAATGCTCGTTCGGGAATGTATTGAACGTGTCTTTATCAACTGATTTTGACCTTTGATTTGGTTTTCAGAAGAAGGCGCAACAAGCAAACGATCGTGACTTCAAATATCAGGTATTCGAAAAAAAAATTTCTTTGAGTTCAAGTAACAAGTTTTAACGCAATTTTGCTTATAGCAAATAATGAGAAATCTGGTGCGTCGCTATGTGACCGTTGAGCAACGAAAGGCAGAGTCTCAGGGCGTGACAGAGGACGATGTTAATGAAATTAAACAAGACATATCAGCATTCCGATGCGAGTTAGTTGAAATTCTGAAAAACAGTGGAATGGATACAAACGTTGCGGCTAGCCAAGGTACCTGGTTCGCGGTTTTAATAAGGACATTATAATAACAATAATTATTATCTTACCGAATACAGGCACCGGTGGCAAAAAGAATCGCCAAAAAGAGCGGCGTTTGATGAAAGGTTTCAACATAGCGCCGCCCGGATCATCTAACTCCCTAGCGCCTGTGTCTGAATTCGCAACGTCTTTGGATTATTTCGATAACAACCAGGACATGCTCGGTTCGACTTTCTCCAATATTTTCAATCCACATATCTTGCATCGAAAACCGTGTTGTGTCAATCCATCATGTGGCATGATGCTATTGAAAGATCCTTCTTTGAATAATAATGGATCGGGTACGAAAATAAACAAATGCGGTGCAAAAACCTATACAAAAAGAATTGCTAATCAAAAGAAACGATGGGGTAAGTTGCGAGACTTTGTATCTTAGATTAACAATTTTCTAATGTTCTGCTATCGCAGGCACACTCATTGAAGCTGCGAAAGCCGGCAATGTCTCAAGAATTCTGGGAAGGTCACGATCCGAGGATTCAGTCTATGGCGTGATAAATCCCAAATTGAATGCCCAACATACTACACAGGATTCGAGAATGCCTGAGGCAAGTCAGCCAAAAGCAGGTATTATTGTGCTAGGATTCGGAAAAAAAAATATCCGATATTTGTACAAACATTTATACTATACATCATTATATCTTTTATTTAACCTCAGGTCTAAATGCAATGGCTGCTTTAAAGCGGAAAAGAAAGAAATTTTCTTCGAGTAAAAATTCTAGTCCAGTACTTGATTCAATATCGGTTAACCCTGATCCCTCTAAAGAAAGGGTAACAAGCATAAAGTCTATTCTCTGTATGCATGATTTATGCACCACACATACAAATCTATATATATATGATATAATTTGCTCTTTGCTATAAAATATTCCAGATTAGGTAGTACACTTTTGATTGATTGATTTATACCAACTCTATTTTGTTAAATGCACTAAAAAGTCAACATCTTGACAATACCACCCCCATATGTCCTCTCTCAATTGATTGCCTCTATATATTCTCCAAATGATAATAATTGAGTTTGGCAGTGATGCAATTGAACATTTTGCCCACCAAGTGCACCCTATATTGTCATTTTTGCACTTGAATTTCACATTTTATTTACCTATCTTAGCTTTTGACGAATAACATGGGAAATTTTTATTAATATTTTGAATATTTTGTTTTTCCATTTATATCAAAATGGAATCGACTTTTATTTAATTCCTGCGTATGTTTTCATAGGTTCTGGCTTCTTATAATATTAAACCGTTTTGAATTGAAATAATTCGAATAATATTGTATTTCGTCCTGCCTTTATACTAATTTGTCTATTTGTAGGCTATCAAGCGAGTATCTAGTTTTCCGGTATGCCCGACATCGGATAGTAGTGCAGCGAAACCACGACGTCATGAGCATACACAAAGCCAACATGAATCTGAAGAACTGCCGCCTGAATATTCGGCGCCCGATGGTGCACCATTGGAGCCGCTAAGTACAGCTGGAAATTCTCGGGAACCATTACTTAATGCCTCGGCAACATCAAGTGTTACCAATTAAATTGCAAAACAACGTATTATAAACCTATATATTCATACTATATGCTATGTTACCACATACAGAAAAAAAATATAAGAAAACCTTTATATCAATGATAGTTACAAAATCTATGTACACTGTTTTAAGTATTTTATTAGAATATAATATACATATATTATTAATATAATAATAATAAAATATAATGTGAAAAGCAAAAACGAATTAAAAATTTAAAAAAGAAATCCGAGGGTTTTAGACCAAGTAGGTGATCGTCGTAAAGGTCTAGCACAATAGACTGTTGGGCTCAATACTTGTGGGCCTATCTGGCCCTAAAGGTTGTTCTGAAGTAATGCAATGAGTTGTTGAAAGACCTTATTTTATTCACCGAAAGACAATCATTGCTCCCGATGGGTCAGACCTGGGC
Source organism: Chloromyia formosa (assembly GCA_964017055.1). Classification (NCBI taxonomy): domain Eukaryota; kingdom Metazoa; phylum Arthropoda; class Insecta; order Diptera; family Stratiomyidae; genus Chloromyia; species Chloromyia formosa. The sequence continues at coordinate 21,192,987 of OZ024816.1, read as the reverse complement.
ATTGGTTTAACCTGAAAATGTTCTGTGGAATTCTGTAACATTAACAGCACGAGCAGCAGACGGCAAACTTTTTAGTTCGCAGAAAAACTAAATAGTTTAGTCAGAAAAATAGAACACACGGTATTTTATGAGACCGCGCACGCAGCTATTACTAAATATTGTAGTTTAGTTTGCTCGAAGATGCCTGTTGCTCTTCTTCAGAGCGCTGCCTTTTTACAGTCCGCTTTTGCAGTTCTCGTTGCTCGACCTTGTTGCGGAGCTGCGAGTCGCCACTCTCAAGGTCTGCTCGTGTCTCAAAGCGCTTCTTGCTTTCTTCTACGGTTTCCTTGGCCCATGATCCTCCGTCTTTTTAGGGGTCAGAAGTTGCCAAGTCTCTAATTCAGTCTTAGCGCCGCCTTGTAGCGTCTAAAGGGCCTGCGCTCCTCATTCAAAGATTTGCACCTTTTGGTCGAGCGCCGTTCAGTGTCCTTCTCAGGGTTGGGCCTTCCGGTCGAGTGCCGTTCAGTGCCCTCCTTTGAAGATCTGGACCTTCAGGTCGATTGTAATTCAGCGCCCTCACCAGACGATTCAGTGCTTAACAAGCGGTTCTCTTCGCGTTTTTGGGCCTTCTTTACCATCTATCGGCTATATATGGAATCGAAAAGTCGATCCTATAGCGGTACCATTCAAATGTTTTCGATTCTGGTAATCAATTAGCCTGAAATTTGAATTCATTTGAAAGTATCTGGCATTTGGCGATGCATGTTGTCATATTATGAAATATGGAATGTTTTGTTTTTCTATAAGCCATTAAAATAAAAGTGCCGTGAAATCAATACAAAAAGAGATTTCACGACACTTTTAGTTTCTGGACGAATTGTATATTAGGCTTAAATAGATTCTACACATTTATAGTCATCGATCCGAATCGGATCTCAATGTCGAGTCCTCGTTGGCTACAGTCATCGGTCCTGATTCGATTCCAGTCATCGATCCTGATTCGATTCCACGTTGACTACAGTCATCGATCACAATTCGACCCCAGTATCGATTCTACGTTGACTCCAGTCATCGATTCTCCATCGACTACCGTCATCGATTTTGGATCGATTCCTGTCCTCATTTTCGGTATCGTAAAAGCGGCCATGCCCATACAAATGTCTCCGAAGTGTCCTCAATAAAGTCATCGATTCCTTAGTAGACAGTCTTCGATCCAGGATCGATCGAGTTTCGATTCTTGTCTGACCGGGTACATTGCCATCCGGAAGGCAGTGGTACTAGACCCATAAATTTATTGAATGATCAGTGGCGTGCACAGCCTTTCCACTCAAGGTCATATTGAATTTGCCAAAATATGTATATTTTCATTCAAAATATAAACGTTATTCACGCTCCCTGTCGTAGGCGACGTCCACGCTTTCACTTCTTGTTCTGGAACCTCTAGCCTGTCCCGTACTGGTACCCAGAAACGCGGCTACTCATAATAATAAATTTTATATTTCGAACATGCTGCTATGCTGTACTATATATTTTCACATAATCTCTCTTCTGTGTGTTCTCACCAAACCAAAACATTTACATTGCGGAGGCATAAGTATTTATGCATTCACCTGAATGTGTGCATAATTTAGGAGCACCCGGACCGGGCAACTCTGCTTATCATATTTGGTTTTGGGAGAAAAAGGAGAAAATGCCACGGGAGTACAAGACTGTGTTGAGAATCAATAAGAACTCTTATTGGGACCCATTATGTTCTAATAAGATTCCATAGATGGAATACAGTGATGCGAAAAAATATTCAGTACAGTTTGCTATATGACACAATTTTGCACTATGTTGACAATGTATGGAAAATAAAGGAATAAATAGGAATCTGGGGGGGAATAATATAGGAAAGATGGAAGGAATATAGGAGGATATAGGAGAGGTAATTAAAATATAGGAAATACGAGCCCTGTATATGAAATCTCATTTTCGCAGATATTTTCCAAGAAAACATTTTTTAATTTTCACGTTCACGGTGAAGTGTACAGAGCCCTTTAGAAGGGACTAATATTAGCTTTATAAGCGGAGGGGCAACTGGAGACAAGAGGAACATTAGTTTTGAAAACTTTAATCTCTATGTTTCGTGACTGATGCGGAATCGCCTGTATCTCGAGAATATTGTCGTTAGTGGTAGGAGAAACCTCACGGTATTATAAAGAGCGGTAGATAATAAGCGCAAGTTTTCCACCTTCATTCACTAACCTGTCCTCCCTTATGACGTTGTTACCACCGTGTGAGTTGAGGGTCGAATTGGTACTAAGTTTTGTTTCCTGAGTGGCTCCTACTAGGATACGGTGTCTGTCCATGAATGCAGTTAGATCTGCTACCTTATTTTAAAGCCCGTTACAATTGAGCTGCACTAACGAAAGTATGTTGATGTTTGCAACCGCCGGAGCTGGAGTTAAGTTGATTTGCGATGATGGTCTTTGATGATTGGTGGTGTTGTTCATAGGTGTCACTGGTAATATCTGAGAGCCCGCTGTGTTAGTAGGCAGCGCCGTCCTGGGAATGTTGTGGGGCATAGAAGATGATTTCTAACCCTTATTTTTACACAGATTCGCAATGAAAGAAGGGCTCCATAATTTATGACGAGAGCAGTTTTTCAAATAGCACCACTCATCGCAACAGTCGCATTTCACAGAGATGGAGTTTCGATGAAGTGGCCTGTTGCAAACGAAGCAAATCCAGTACCTGGGTTGGTTTCAATATCGGCACGGTGTAGGAGAATTGAGAGCAGTAGCGCTGATATTTGATGCTCCCAATTCGCATAAAAAACAGTTTTGAACAATATGGTACACACATACATCTTCTTCCCTCTCGCATTGAAGGGGTTTGGCAGCTCTTGGCCGTAAAACTTGTCGTAAAACGGGTCGTTCCGGTACGTAAAACCAGCTGCCAGATGCAGTTAATAGACTTGGATCTGGAAGGGCTTGTTTGCAGGGTGTTGTTGACGTTGACGTTGTTGCCATTATTTCACATAAACTCCCCCTCTCAGTGAGGTTCTGCAGAATGCAATATCGATTATAATTAGTTAATCGAAGTGGTGTCAATTTTCAGAAAAAAACTTGTGCTATTGACAAGACGGTGCGACATAAACTACCTCCGGCACGGGAGCCCTAAAAATGACTTTTCTCTGGAAGACAAAATTCCTGTATCTCATTCTAGACAGGAAACTGTGATGGAGGCACTTTCATTTTGCACGGATGAACAGGATTTTACATTTCTTTGCCTTTCTCAGGAACGCGGCAACAGTTACCTAAATAACAAAATAAAAGGTGGGCGTAAGTAAAATCACACGCTATTTTTTAAACACGTTCATTTTTTTTTTGTTTTCCTTAAGCAAATAAAAAAAATATTGATATATACCGTACTATATCATACATATACAAAATTCAAAATTAATATCCTATTCTTGATCTTGATGATTTTGTAAAATTGTATTGTTTATCGCGTTCAAACTTATCGTGCGATCGCTCTTTACTTTCCCGTGAATGTGGTGACTTTTCCTGTAAGAAAACAAAGAAGGAAAAAAGACACATTTATTCATTATCGTTTTCTTCGGGTTTCTTTTCTCGATAATAACTAAGGACAAAATGTACATAAATAATAAATCAACTTACCCTTAAATGATATTTGTCTCGAACTTCGTCGTCACCATTTTGATTGACTGGAAATGAATGAACGAAATAATGTTAAAGAAACATATTTGTCAATAACTGAAATATATTTTGCATAAATAACGTCTAAACCGATACTCACCTTCTCTCCGTCTCTTGTGATCATTTGTTGAAGTTTCCTCTAATCTATCCTGTAAAATTAATATTTTGTAAATAATCTCGTCCAACGCTAGTAGGCATATATTTAAATTCTAAAAATTAAATTTTTGTCTTACCCGTTTACGACCCAATTTACGTTCTTTTCGAGCATCCTTCTCTTCATCGGAGAGTTTCTCTTTACGTTCCTTGGTTTTGGAACTTCTCTCCTTTTTTATGTCAACACTAGAATCGTCCACCTTCTGCAAATACAAAATATGCGCAAAGATTAAGCTAGGCTCTACAAATGTTGTTCGTCTGTTTTCCTTGTGTGATCCATTATTTTATCAATACTTCCGGATTTCCGCAAATGGTCTTTTTTAGAAACGAAGGCACCGAAGTTATGACAAGCTGCAAGTCCCTATGAATGAAGTCGTCAACGAGTTTGAAAAAATTTTGAATTCCGCAAAAATGCACAGTCCTGGTTCCAATCTCACATTGTCGTCCGTTTATTTCGGATTTAAGATGATGATCAGTTAAACACAGAAATTATTCAAAAACAATACTTACCTCATAAGCGATGAATTGGACTGCACTTCGCTTATTGCCGCCTTTGCCTAAGTTAACAATTTTCGAATTTAAAAACTTTCCGGAAATGTAGTTGCCTCCCACAGTCTAAATTCTACTTGATGCATCAAAGCACCAATTGTCACAATTACTGCACCTGAATTCTTCTCGCTTATCGTAGCCTCAAATGATATTTCCAGATCTTCTCTGCTCTACGCATGTAGTAGACTCCTTTGCACACGTAATTCAAAAGGCAAATAAAAAGAGACACTAGGCGACGGCAACTCCCCTAACATTGATCCGATTATATTTGGTGTACATACAGCCCAATGCGATTCGTTTGATATGTTTTATGTATTGATTGGTTAAGGATCTCACAAGTTCATTGCGTGTTGGCGGGGTCGTTACATCATAATACTAACCTTGGAACTACTCGAATCCACTTTACGTCGCTTCACATCTACTGAAAAAGGAAGAAGCAAAATAAGGTTTCATTGTAGTCACGATATGAACATAGAAAAACTTGTGAAGAGGTCAAACCTTTTTCGTATTCAATGATATCTTGATTACGACGTTGTAGCGATCCGGTGCTTGAATTCGAAACTGAACTCAAATCACGATCACGATCGGGCTCTTTGTCGTAGTCGTAGTAGTCGGCGCCGAAATGTTTGTCGGAGAGGGCGCTTTCAACGTTGGGCGACTCGTGACGGTATTCCTTTCGTTTATCTTTTTTCCGGACGTCATCCTCTCGTTCGCGTTCTTTTTCACGGGCTCGCTCCTCTTTCTTAATCTCCTTGGCGGTTTTCTCTTTTTCCAGCGGTTCATCCTTGATTTCTATGCGAACATCCTTCTCGACGCTGCTGGCCAGTTTCGTAGTCTTCCTCTCCACTTTGTCTTTTTCGCGCTTTTCTGTGAATGAATAAAAATATTTTAGACAAGGGCGAGTCATGCAGTTAATATTGCGAAGGCGGCAATATAGGGGCCAACAAACTATACGAGAGTCCCAAGTGTGGATCGCTCCGAACCGCTATGTGGCAATTTTGATTTTTCGCGAGAAAAAAAGCTTAAGGCCGGCATTCACTACCGAACCAGGTTAGTTTCATAGGAACGTGGGGAATTATAAGAATTTTCCGAATTTTTATGGAAGTGATGTGATTTGATCCAACCAAATATTGTTCGGTTCGATATTGAAAAACAAAACAAAAATGATTTGGAAAACTCAAGTCGATCATCTGATATTATTAGAAGTAACCGAGTCGATAGCAAACAATGAAGGAGGTGCATGCTGGCAACTTTGGGGCGACCGGTAGCGCAGTGTGTTGAGGCATCAGTCTCATGTTTGACTACCGGCGTTTCGGGTTCGAATCCCGTCCACGACAACGTTCGTGGCCATGGATGGGGGGGGGGCAAAAACTCCTCTTCCATAGTCCTCCGCGTGGGCGCCCCCTGGAACGGCAGTGGTCACTGACCATTGCCAACCAACGTCAAGCCGCCAGTGATGGCGGTGCGATGATTTGGTTGAGGTACCCCTGTGGTGTGGGGTGTGAAAAAAATACCACGGCCTTTCCCTTTGAGGGCCTGTCGTTAAAACCGACAATCAAAGGACAGGATGTGTATGCCAGCAACTTGCACTATCCGAAATCTTTACATGCTCACGAAACGTCAACTATGCCTCGGATAAGGACTGACTCAACGGTTACGACTTTTAGCTATCGTACAATGACAAAGATTGGATTCTGGAATGTGCGTACTCTCCTGGACAATGGATCAGAAGGTCCCCAGAACGCACGATTTCTTCAATTAGAGAGTGAATTTCTGAGGTACAAATTAAATATCTTAGGAGTTAGTGAGATAAGATGGTGGAACAGCGGAGAATTCATCTCTCCAACGGGCAGCACTGTAATGTTGTACTCCGGTAAAGCTACCGGTAGTCGTCGTGAGTCAGGTGTGGGGCTCCTTTTAACCAGAGCCGCGCGAAACTGTCTCTTATCCTGGGAACCGGTCTCTGACAGGGTCTTGACCGCCAGGTTCCGGACCAAAATGAGGAACATCTCAATAATACAATGTTATGCCCCTACTGAACCCGACAATGTCTTGGCAAAAGACTCCTTCTACGAAGAACTAAACGCCGTTCAGAGCAGAACACCTAAAGGTGACATTATAATGGTCATGGGTGATTTGAATGCGAAAGTTGGCGCTGATAACTATGGGCTCAGACATGTGATGGGGAGACACGGTCTTGGTGATCGTAATGACAACGGTGAAAGATTTGTAGAGTTCTGCAACTTTCACAGTCTCTTCATCGGTGGTACTATGTTTGAGCATAAGGACCACCACAAAATCAGTTGGTCCTCTGTTGATCGGCGCAGAACACAAAATCAGATCGACCATTTTGCCATTAGTAAAAGATTCAAGAGTTGCCTCCTGGACGTGCGAAACAAGAAGGGTGCCGATATTGGGATGGGAAGATACCATTATCTTATGATCGCTAATGTTCGATTGCGTATTGCAGCCGTGCGCCGCCCCAGAAACGAAACATCCAGGCCCCGCAAATTCAACACCGCTCGACTAAAAAATCCAGCTGTCTTACAACAATATAATGACCATCTTGCGCAAAAAGCGGCTGAGATAACTAGTCACCCAGATAGTGACATAAACGAAAACTGGGATGCCATAAAAAATGCGTACATTGATAGCGCAAATACCATCCTTGGCCCAAACCCGAATTGCCGGAATAAGCCCTGGATGTCCGACGCTTAATGGCAGCGGATTGTTCAAAGAAAGGAGCTGAAAGTTCGTTTGGCTGCAGCATCAGACGACAATCGAAGCAGCATCGAACTCCTTTACCGTCAGAAAGCTCGAGAAGTTCAGCGTAGTGTGCGACGCGATAAAAGAGTTTATGCCAATTCTCTTTTAGCGTCAGCAGAAGAAGCCGCTAGAAGTAACAACTTAAACGCCGTATACGGTGTCATCAAGGAGTTTACAGGTTGTCGTAACTCCTGCCAACATCCGGTGAAAGATAGTGATGGAAAGCTACTTATCTTGGAAGAAGATCAAATGAGGCGGTGGAAAGAACACTTCGCCGCGGTCTTGAACCGTGTAACCTCTGGTGAAGTTCCCCCTCATATAGATAATTTAGCTAACCATCAAAATGTGCGTATACGGTCCACTGCCCCGACTAAAGAGGAAATAGTCACTGCAATTATTGCACTAAAACGAGGAAAGGCCGCCGGACTTGACGGCATCCCTGCCGAACTTTATCAAGCAGCGCCAAGCGTAACTGCCGATTTGCTGCATCCACTTGTTGATAAAGCGTGGAATACAGACCTTTCCCACTGAGTGGAAGGAAGGTTTGATCATCAAACTTCCAAAGAAGGGTAGCCTCACAGACTGTAATAATTGGAGAGGCATTTGTGTGCTTCCTGCCGTTGCCAAGATAATAGCCAAAATCGTCCTGGAAAGACTAAAGTCCCACTTAGAAAGCACAATTGATGAAGAGCAGGCTGGCTTTCGATCCGGATTCTCCTGTGTCGATCACATTAACACCTTGCGAATCATCATCGAGCAATGCGCTGAATACGATTCTCCGCTTCACTTGCTTTTCATCGATTTCGAAAAGGCTTTCGATAGTGTGAACCGGGATTCTATATGGGCGGCCTTGCGCAGGAGAGGCATCCCTGAGAAGCTTGTGGCTATTATTAAGGCAACCTATGACGGCGCGAAATGTCGCGTTCTGCATAAAGGTAAGGTGTCGGGGGACTTTGAGATTCGCAGTGGAGTTCGGCAGGGGTGCATCCTCTCACCGATCCTATTCGTCATTGTGATCGGCGATGTGTTGCATGCAGCCCTATCCGGACTCGACAGAGGAATTCAATGGACTTTGACATCTTATCTACAACACCTTGACTACGCTGACGACATATGCCTACTCTCCCACAAAATCATGGATCTGTCCGCAATGGCGTTAGATCTCAAGAGGGAGGCAAGTAAGGTTGGGCTAAAGATTAATACCAACAAGACCAAGGTTCTTAGCCCGCCGTTGCGAAAAAGAAATCCGACACCTATTGCCATCAATATTAATGGGCAGCCTGTGGAGAAGGTGGACAACTTCGTCTACCTGGGTAGCATTGTTGCCGAAAATGGTGGTACGGAGCAGGACATCGCTCGTCGTATCAACCAGACTAAACGCGCATACGGCAAGCTGTCCAAAATCTGGCAGAGCAGTTATCTCAGCATCAAGACCAAGCTGGGCCTGTTTCGCTCCCTGGTACTATCAGTGCTTTTGTATGGGAGCAGTACATGGAAAGTTTCCGTAGGAGTTACCAGAAAGCTGCAAGTTTTCGTCAACTCATGTCTTCGTCGAATTTTAAGAATTTTCTGGCCCGAAACAATATCAAATGAAGAGCTAAGTCGGCGTACGGGTCAGATGCCAATCGACGAATTGATACGCAGGCGAAAATGGCAGTGGATAGGTCACACATTGCGGAAGAGTGATAACTGCATTGCTATGCATGCCATGAAATGGAACCCCATTTCCAATCAAGGCCGACCAAGAGGGGGTCCTCGAATCACATGGCGTCGATCTGTGGCAAAGGAGTGTCAGGTACTGGGTAAGTCTTTTGGGGAGTTGCGCCCCATTGCCCAGAACAGAGTACGATGGCGCGCAGGAGTAGTTGACGCGCTATGCCCCGCTAGGGGTTAAGGCAAAGTAGTATGGATGTGCAGGAGGTGTATGCTGGCAACTGCATCTCTGAAACCAATTTATGCCAACGAAACGTCAACTGGGCCACATGGAACAGTTGACGCGCTATGCCCCACAAGGGGTTAGGGCAATTGAGTATATGCTGGCAACTGCATTCTCCGAATCTAGTTTCTGCCAACGAAACAACATATGGAACAGTTGACGCGCTATACACCACACGGAGTTCGGGCAATTGAGTATAAGCCAATTCCGCAATTCAATGCATAGCCACGTTGGTAGCAAACAAACAAACCACCTACCTATTTTCACATCACCATTTGTCGCCGACTTGGCATCAGTTGCATCCTTGCTGGGTTTCTCCGACACTTGATGAAAATCGCTTTCTCTAATCATCTGGGGCGACTTCGTTTTCAGTTGACCTATATAACTTGACGCGAGTACAAACAAATCCGGCCTGTGATTCTTCTCCTCTTCTCGGACCTAAAAGGGCACAACGAAACGCGTCTCATGAATATCTACCGCTCTTCTCGAGCCCCACCTCAACTACGAATACTCACCTTTTCCACCTTTCGTTCAATAATTTGAGCTAGTTTCGTAAGAACTGGAAAATGAGGTAGAATTCGCATCAATATAATCAGGGCGTTACGAATTTGCATGTAATCTTTCGAATCCAAGCAGAACAAAATCGCCTTGGTGATTTTGTAGTGCCATTTGTGGCAAACGTGCCGGTAGTTTTCGTATCCAACATGATCGTTAGCTTCAGAGAACTGTATAGTAAGAAATGTTAATAATCCCATTCATGTAGTCAACATTGTGCGAGACACAAATTACCTGATTGCTTACACGGAATTTTGTTACAAAACCAGGATAGTTTGCACATTCCCTGTTGAAGGTGGTCTGATCGGCATGCCATTTCATGACCGTTTCCAACATAGCACACAAAAATCGGCCGTAACGAGTAGCTTCATTTTCCGTACACGATGTAACGGAATATGTGATGTCACAAAATATCTGTAGGCCATAAAAGAGGAATGGTTAATCGAAAAGAAAAGGTGTGATGATTTAGAACTTTAATTTGTCTTAACTCCATGCTTATAAAAAGACAGAGAGGGTCCGCAAAAAAATTCAATGTCGTTTGAAATTTCCGTTTAAATATTTCATCTGATGAAAATACTCATTCATCTTTTGTTTCTTAGTCCTTTATTGCTTACTCTTCCTTTTTTCTTTAAATTTCACCCCTTTCCCCACTTCGCACTTTCGTCTTTTCACCTTTGGCTCCCTCGTCCCTTATACACTACATTCTCCCTGAGAAGGAGATTTGAAATTTCTCAGATGATTGATTGAGATTTGCTATACTTAATATAAAATAACATTCCCTATCGTAATTCAGCGATACTGAGACGAATTCAGCAAGATTTGAGACGAAATTTGTTTCAAATCCCGCCAAATCTAAATTTGAAGAAGTCGGTTCTATAGTTGTTTGGTAAAATCTCGAGATTTTGTCAAAGCTCTGTGGTAAGCATATGGTACAAAAGAAACAAACATCTTACTTACCCGATCGTAGCACAATAAAGTTGAAAAATTAGCCGCCTTCAAGTTATGAATTGTGTGAACGAATTTTGCACAATAAATTGCATCCAATGCTGTAAAAGTACACCTGAAAAAAAAAAAATATTCCCGTTATTACAACTTCCCTGCGCAAACGTAAATAACACCAAATTTACCGTGGGAAAAGACAAAGTTGCAGGAATTGTGAAATTGTTTCATTCTTTGCCGACTTGGCGGATCGCGACAGGAACCAACTGTCTTTCTCCTGATTCAGCCGCTGTATCATTTTGTCAACATGTTCCTGATGCTTTTTACGTTCGTCTTGTAGTTTTTCCATCAAAGCCATATAGCGTTCTTGTTCCTTTTTGCCTTTGGAAATATTCTGGAATACACAATCACCAATCACCACTTTTTTCACCGCAATCATAGACACTCCAGAAATCTAGTCACTCTTACCACATCCTTGGACTCCAACACGGACAACGAAAGCTGTTTCAACTTGGCTATTTCCTTCTGATAACTATCGGTGGGAACTTGTAAATCGTACATGCTCAACGACCAGAACGTCACCAGGAACTGCGGACTAATGTCCTCCCAGACTTTGGGACCGTGCAATGGCCGCACGGACTCGACAATAGGATCCATTATGGCAGCGGTGGCTTCAAGATACTTTTGCAATTTTTGATTTGTCGTTAGCTTCTTGGCGTTTGGATCGGATTTTCGCAATTGATCGTATTTTTGCTACAAGTTGACGGAAATTGAAATTAACTAAAAATCAAACATGTTCAGAATGCATGTGAATCTTACATTAATTTGATGGGAGAACATGGGTCGGGCCAGGAAGAATGCAACATCCGAATGAATATGATACTCCTGCAGCATCGAATGAATTGATGGCAATCGTTCAACATATTCGTCAACGGAATAGGTGGATCCCAGGAAGGTGCCAAACTGAACCAGCGTGTCCTGACATTGATCGTACAATTTGCCGACGAGTTTCAAGTGATTTTGAGCAGTTTCACGATATATCACACAATGCTTTTGTTGTGCCATCAGCAGACATAAGGCAACGGCTAGGTCGTTACTTGCCAGCGCTTCTTTCAACCGTTGTGATGATTTTTTTGTGTTGCGCACTTGGCTGAAATAGCCCGCCTGGAAAAGAAAAATATCCAGAAAAATGTTTTCGAGAAGTAGGCGTTCGATTGACATACCTCACCACGCAACAATTCACCGCCCGACATTGCACTCAGCTGTTCGTTGGTCATTTCTTCGGCCGCCTCAATACCGGTCATTTTCTGGACTACCTCTTTCAAAATGAGTAAATCCAAACTGGAAAAGGAACGAATGTGAATCAGCAGTTTTGGGAAATCTAATGCGCACGTACCTTTTATGTGACTTGAGCTGATTGGCAACATACTGCAGCAGCCCACTCAGTTCAATGTTGTACTTTTTATAGATAGCTCCGCAAAAGTTGGCTAAACTTTGTAGCCACATCGACAAAGATGTTCCATCGTGCTTAAATCTATCCCGATCCGCTACAGCTAGTGACTCGATTAAACAGTAGCCCAGCATGTCATACGAAAGCGAGGTTAAATACTTCAATGAATCGACAACAGGTGTTATCAGATTGTCATAAATTTGAATTTGAAGGAGAATCTAAATACAGAAAAAAAAATCAATTGTTTTATCCCCATTGTTTTATCAACATATGAGAACTTTACTTACATAGTCAAACAGAAAGCCAGGAGCAGAATGACTTAATTTACCAATCAACCTTCCCACAGGCTTCACATTCTCCTTGCTAACACGTTTCATCAACGACTTAATATTCTTTTGTACTATTCCACGACGTCGAATCAACATCGGTTGAGTTAAGTAGGTTTCGTTTTTCCATCGACTGTATAAGCTGTATCTATAGAAACGATTCAAGGGATTTGTAAACATTTTCTTTCCAACTATCGCCACGTCTTTACCTGAACTGATAAGGATAGTACTTGACGACTGTCCATATTTCTTCGGCTACGCAACAATTACAGTCCAAATAGGAAAGAGCCGGCAAAATCGACGAATCCAGAAGTGACAATATATCAAAGTACATAATTTCAGCATTTGTCTCTGTTTGCGGTGTATTCAAGTGATCAATGTTCATTTCGGAGAGTATTGTCCGCATAATTCGGATTAGTTTTTGCAGAAGAATCGAATCATAGTGTAAAGATGGTCCTAGGGCGGCGACCATGGGGAACGCTTTCTCGCGAAGCTCGTTAAAATCATTTACCTATCAGAAATAACAATTACGCGCGTGAGCGAGTAGCGCGAGATAAAAAAATGTTCATCCAAAACGTACCTGAAGCTCTTCAACCAGATTAAACTCCGACGTTTGACACACTGATTTCAAAATGCCCGGAAGGAAACACCGCTTCCGATACAGGCTATCTATACTTATGTTTATATATTTTGCAAGCGCTTTGGCAATAGGCTCGTTGACAACAACACATTGGTCGGGCAGTTTTCGCATTAAACTCTGGGCGTTTGACCAATCGCCGACTTTCAGAAGTGCCTCGCACAGACCCCATTTCTGATTGACCACATATTTAATCTGCAGAAAAAAAATATATTAGGACAATTCTTTGGTTGGAATTTTCTGATTTGTGAGCTCATACCATGGGATCTTCCCTTTCAGGCTCTTGTTCCGGTTCTTTATCCTTGTTGGTTAAAATTATATTCATTTTACGAACAAACTCTTTTGCGTCGTTCAATTCCTTTTCCCAATCCTGGCTTATTGATTTATCAGAGGGACTCAGCTGAAAAATAAAAAATTGAAAATTAAAATATTTTAAACCTTCGATAGTGTTTTGGTTAGAACATTCTAGTTCGGAATCTTGATTGGTTGGTTGTTGTTGTTGTAGCAATGCAGAAGTTAAGTTCGAGTGTGTGTGTGTCATAAAATTGGCGCGTCCGAATCAGTTTCCTCCGTAGGAAGTTGCAGGATCGCAGCCACTTCGCTATAGGTGCTAGGTGCGTCGGTACTGCAGGGTAGTCGAAATGTGCTCAACGTCGTGGGGAGAACTATTGCATGCCGGACAAGTGTTTTGGATGCTGTGGTCGATTCGGGGCAAGTACGAGTTGAGGCGCGAACACCAGCCTCAAAGGACTTCTTCCGGTGAAATATCTGGTGGTTGTGCGCCAAGTACATTGTTGTTAAGGTCTACTATCGCCGTATGTACCTCCTCCGTGTGCAGCATAGTAATGGCAGATTTATAACTGCCGTTATCGAAGGGGACCCTCTTAAATCGTTGGACTTCAGTTTCAAGGTCCCTTAGGTTCCGCGTGATGTGTCGTGGCGGTGGATTTCTGCCCATTCGATCAAAGCTCGGGTGATCACTTCGATAGCATCCAACCAGATACAGCTTTGACAGCAGCATATTGTGATTTCTTATGGGCAGTGTTTCCGTCTCTTGGTGAAGGTGGTCTTGATGAGACATCAGTAGACAGCATGCGATGGTGCATAGGGTTGCATTTTGTCAGGTCTGAATTTAGACTTAGATTTAGCGTCCACACTGGTACCACAGAGCTACCGATCGCTTTGTAGGTGGTTAGTACGGTCTCTTTGTCTTTACCCCAGGAACTTCCAGCTAAAACCTTTAGGACCTTATTCCTGTTTCTCATCTTGTTAGTTACTGTTAACGGGTGGGCTGATGATGGTGCCACGCTATCAAGAATAACGCTGAGGATTTTTGGGTGCTTAGTGGTGGGTATTAAAAGACCATGTACTGAGATGTTTAGCAGCAGCTTTACTACTAAGTTCAGAATGTGAATAGTGTTGCGGTGGACTTTGGAACTAATAACTTTAAGTTCTTGCTAACGAAGAAGGTGTTAAAGTCGTGAAGGTAGTGTTTATCCTCGCACACATTTGGGTGATGTTGTTCCCTGTTCATATGATAGTACAGTCGTCGGCATAGCTCACAATCTGGATTCCTGTTGGAGGTGTGGGAATTCCAGCGAGGTAAAGATTGAACAAAGTCGATGACAAGACTCCTCCTTGAGGGACACCTTGTTTAACCCTTCTGAGCTTTGACTTATTTCCTCTGAATTCGGTGTAAGATTGCCGACCAGCAAGGTAATTAGCGATCCATTTCACAATTGGTATCTAGAGCGACGTGCTGTTGATGTCAGACAGAAGTAGGGAGTGGTTGACCATAATGGTTCTGTGGCATGGACGGGCCTCGTTAAGATCGTTGAGGATGGTAGATGTTATGACATCCAAGGCTGTTGTCGTGCTGCACACTGAATATGAGTCGCAAATGTAGGAAGTAAAAGAGCTTGAAGTGTTTTTGCAACTGGAAACAATAGGGTGATGGGATGGTAGGAGTCACTGTGCGAATGTCCCGGATAGCTAACTGGCAGTTTAACCGGACATTGAGAAAACGGGCCTTAGACAATTATTATTTTGTGATAAACTCCTGTCGATCACATACTTCATCATGCACCATCACAACCGAAGCCTAGATCCGTTCTGGACTGTTGTTTTGCAAGATCTGAAAAACTAAATCAATACACAAACTTACCCATGCATATATATCATCCAGGTCAATAACAGAGTACTTGAGCAATAGCGCCGTGATTTTATAAAGTGATTCGGGTGTCGTTCCTTCACTAAAATACCGAAATTTATAGCCCAGAACTTCGCATATGATATTTCCGTTGCGCATATATGATTGCAATAATGGTATAAAAAGAGGATGTCTTTCCGGACGCGTTTCAAATGATTCCAGAATTATGTCCAGAACTCGATTGGGGTCCAAATTAAAACAACCTGAGAAAAAAACAAAAATTGGGAAAATTTCATATAGCCATCAAATGTTTTTTGAAATAAAATACGGCTTTTGACTGCGAACACCTCGTTGGACGCCATTACTATTTTCAGTGTCCATTGTATGCAAACTAAAATTAGAGTGCCTGATTTTTACACGCTGTAGAGGGGCGGTTCATGAATAGAAAAATGTTTAAACCAGAGAAAGCAGAGATGTAAAGTCTTGTGTATCCGTGAGTGGAAGAGACAATGTCGATGTATCTGACAGGATCTTTGGAGGGGAAATTGACCGGAAAAGGCGCGCCGCATTTTGCTCCCAACCCACGGCTCACACAGAAAGGCGTCACGCTAACGAGGGATTCTGTCACCGGTTTAATATGAACCCAACACAACCCAGCCGTTTCCATACTATGGATGAATATGGATCGTGGCTTCTCCTTGAACATAAGTCTGAATCTGAGGTGGACGATGTAGTTTGTTGCGAACCACTGCACCACATTTCGTCAGCTAATCGAATTCGCATTGCCAACACAAATGATTTTCCGTTAGCGTTTATTACTATCTATACGGACAGTCAGGCTGCGATTCGCTCGCTTGACTCTGTTCTCACTACATCGAAAACTATTCTGAAGTGCCGCTCGGCCCTCATGGAGATGAGTTACTTTTTCAACATTACCCTCTGCTGGATACCGAGCCACAGTGGCTTTGCGGGCAACTGCAGGGCGGACGATCTTGCACACGAGGGGACAACCGGTGCCGTCGATGGGCACCGCAATGACATTAGAATGGCAATTGCATCATGCAAAGTGGCAATTAAGTCTGTGGCAGTGGATAGGGCAAATACCAGATGGCTCAATAGTCGCACTTGCCAAACGACGAGAATGATTTGGCAGAAATTCGACCCTAGCCGATCTGCCTCTTTGCTGGTACTGAATAGAAAGTACATTGGTAGAGTGGTGGGGGCTATCACAGGGCACTTCCCCATTGGTGAGCTCGCATGGAGACTCCGTCTTCCTCATCATGACTACTGCAGGAGTTGTGAGGATGAGGAGGAGAGTGTCTTGCACCTTCTATGCCGCTGTCCGGCACTGGCCATCAGGAGGAAGAAATTCCTGGGCTCCTGGTTCTACTTTGACATGGAGGACCTCAAGGATATGAGTGTGATACAGCTCAATCGCTACATTGCCAGCACAGGCTGGTTCGGAACCTAGGTTTCTTAGAGAGGTGTTTTGTTACTGGTGGTATCACAATGGACCCATGAGAGGTCTAAGTGTGCTGTGTTGTTTCATGGCAGCCCCTTAACCTAACCTAACCTTCCGTTAGCGTTTTTATGCGAGACGAGAGCATAGTTATGCTGCTTATATCGTCGGAGCGCTAACGGAGAGTCTGCAGAGATCGTCTCTGCAGTGTTATGCTGCATGCAATTTGCAGCATGGGTCTGTGCTGTGCTATTTTGCAAAGGAAGGATCTATGTATGGGGGTGGCATGCCGCCACGTATGTTTTCTATGCGTAACAGGTGCAATTGCCAGTGTGCAAGCATGGTGCCGTACGGGGGAAATTTCGTGTGCGTATGTACTGTCTCGGTGCCGATGGACGGAGAGTCGTCAGCGTTGCTATATTATTATGCCCGTCAGCTGTTCACACTGTTTATACGTCTGTATTCCATGGTTTTTATGCAGAATTATGCTGTATGATGATGGCGTTAACGGCAGCTGGTCGATGATGGGAAGGATGGATGACGGTAGTTTAGGTTCATGGACACCGGAATGGCTTTTTCGGATGGAATTTTTTTGTTTTTTTGTTTTGAAGGATAGTGGTTTTGGGATTTTTGGCATCTTGCAGACTCGGAAAGTGACAGTAAATTTCTTTTTTGTTGAAAAAATTCTTGAAAATTGAATTTGAGAAAAACGCTGATTGTTTTTGAATTGAAGACTATTGATCACTGGATGGTGTGGAGGAAAAATAAAAAAAAAAAGAGTTATATGAAATAAAAGTTTTTTTTTGCTTCTGATTTGACTTTTGGTGGTTGCTAAAGATGCAGAGCAATCAATAACGTTTCCCCTTACGAATGTTGACCTTGAATTAAATGTTTGGGTGTAAGTCAACGAGTTTTGAAATTCATTATAGTGACCAATTGATTCATTGTCTTTTGTGTTCGCCAATAACCGAAAAGATATTTTCGAGAAATTGAAAGATAAATTGTTGCGAGTGAGTTTTCTGAGAAGTTGTGCCTCGAGGAAAGAAAACATTGTTTGAAACAAGTCATGAAGCAGTGGTAAATTGCAAGGAGAAGATCAAACGCATTCTTGATTAAGCGAAGCAGGATTTACGAGTGAAATCGAGTATGTTGGTTACCAGCTTTAATACACCGAAGGAGCAGCGAGTGAATTGGAATACTAATCAAATTACAGTGAACCTCGGATATAACGAACATATCCGAGGTTCAGAATTCGAAACATTTTAAAACAAAATATTGTCAAGAAGTTTTCAGCACTCACTCTATTTTAATGAAAAAAAAACTATACAAGAATAATTTTAAATACGTAATATCATAGTTATAGGACAAAAAAATATGTTATGTGCTTTTGTGCATATCTTTTCTTTAACATTTCAAATCTCCAAATCAATTGCAATCAGCAGATGTTCGTTTTCTGTACAGTGAAGTACATAGGAGACAGCCACCTAATCAGAATTATTGTATGTTGAGGGACAACTCAGGGAAGCGTCATCTCCATGCTACTCTGGCTAGTCCTCATCAAGAAAATCCTAACAAGGATTGGCAGAGAATGGGTTAAAGTGGTCGCGTACGCAGATAATGTGGCAATCGTGGTGTCAGGAATGTGCCTCTCCGTGATAATTCAGATCGTGGAAAAGTCCCTGGATATGGTGAACACTGAATATCTCTGAGTGTTACCGTCTCCCAGATCATGCCAGCATCTTCCCGGCGGACACACTCGCAATTGTTAAAGCTTGTCACACTGTTAGATATATACTGGATAAGAAGAAGATACAGTCGTTATCCGTTGTCCTGTTTGCATTCTGCTGAGGGATGTTAAGTGCAATATCTTCTCTCACAACATTAATGTTGCGGATTCTAAATGGCGGAATCTGTCCACCTGCGCCGTATCGAGGAAGATATGACCCTCCAATGAAGAGAAAACATCTGAGCTTTGGACAAAATCACGTATACATACAGCCAGGCTTACAGCGGTCATCATGGGATATAGGGCCATCGGGAAATACGTGGAGGGAATTCTGCTCTAGCATGAAGGATACGTCAGAAGTATGCAGATTACAGAAGATGATATCGAAAGACACTGCTTCGAAAATGGGGCTGATACGCAAAGTTGATGGTTCCATGACAGAAACAGTGGAAGAAACGTTGCAGGCCCTGATGGAGGTACATTTTCCTGGAAGTTTCAAGTCAGACCAACCATGGCCTCAAACTAACATGGGAGCTGGTGGGGTAAGTCAACAAGAAGCTGAGAGGATAATAACTCCAAATGGAGTCAAAAGTGCTATAAACTCTTTTGCTCCATTTAAAACGGCTGGAATGGACGGAATATTCCCGGCACTATTACAGTGGGGCATGAGCGCTCTACTAGATAGGATCCGGAATATATTCGTCGCCTGTCTTTCAGCAGGCTACATCCCGAAGGCATGGAGGGAGGCTAATGTGGTCTTCCTGCCTAAACCGGGAAAGAAAGACTATACAGAGGCAAAGTCCTTCAGGCCGGTTAGCCTTACATCATTCCTGTTGAAAACAATGGAAAGGGTGTTGGTGGACTACCTGGAGAACACCACGCTAATGTATAGTCCTCTGAGTAGGTGCCAACATGCTTATAGAGCAGGCAGATCTACGGAAACCGCTCTACATGAACTTGTTAGAGTTGCAGAGAGAGAGATTAACAATGGCGGGATCGCTATGTCTACTTTTATGGATATAGAGGGTGCTTTTGATAAAATCTCCTTTACCAAACTAAGGAACGCCCTGATTGAGCGGGGGGTTGATTACATTATAATTAAGTGGATCGACTCTATGCTTAAGCAGAGGGCGGTAAATCTTAGCAGTGGATGTGACAGAATACGGGGTAAGGTAGTCCGAGGATGCCCACAAGGAGGTGTTCTTACGCCTCTACTGTGGAACATCACCGTGGACAGTCTTCTCTGGAAGCTGGACTCGATGGGCGTACACACTGTAGGATACGCCGATGACTTGGCACTCACGGTCAGTGGAAAGTTCATGGACACAATTCTAGGTTGCATGGGACAAGCTCTCAAAGTAACCGAAGAATGGTGTAATGAGCAAGAGCTAACCATAAACGCTAGTAAATCAAACACTATGATTTTTACTCGTAAGAGGAAAGACATAGAGATAACTCCCTTACGGCTTTTTGGTTCGGAAATCAAGGTGTCCAAGGAAGTGAAGCATCTAGGAGTTACCTTAGATGCAAAACTAACTTGGAATGTTCACGTTGATGAAAAGATCCAAAAAGCGAAAAGGATTTTGCATCAATGTAAGAGAGTGTGTGCTCGTAGGTGGGGAATTTCACCTAAAGCGACACACTGGATTTACACAATGATGGTAAGACCTATTCTAGCCTACGCATCAGTGGTATGGTGGCCAAAAGCCATGCAGAATACCACAAAGCAGAAGCTAGATGGGGTACAAAGGATAGCTTGCGTAAGCATATGTGGTGCAATGCGCACCACACCAACGCGAGCAATGGAGGCATTGCTGGGACTGCCGCCGTTGGACTTATTTATAAAGAAAACGGCGACGCTTTCGGCAATACGCATGGAAAGGGATGCCATGTGGCATCGCTTTGGAACTAGCAGCGGTCATAAGAGCATCCTAGACATTATTCATGATGAGGTCAGGGAGACTCTAATGCCGGTAGAAGGCATGAGTAGACGTAGGGTAGTTGAAAGACTACACAAGACTCACATTGCAGATGGAAACATACATAATGAGTGTATGTACAATGACATCAGCATTTTTACTGATGGCTCTTTAATGGACGGTAAAGCGGGGGCGGGGGTTTACTCTGAAGAGCTAAACCTAGCATGTGCGCTTAGTCTAGGAGAGTATGTGTCCGTATACCAGGCAGAGATGCTTGGCTTGTTGCATGCGTTGGACCACTTGCTTGAAGGTCAGGTGCAGGGGAAGAAAATCCTTATTGCACTGGACAACCAATCGGTGATCAGACGCATGCAGCAGACGAACATAAACTCTAAACTGGTACTAGAGTGTGTCCGGAAGCTCAACACGTGTGCCTCAGAAAATGAGGTTACGCTGATGTGGGTAAAAGGACACATAGGTACAACAGGAAATGAGGCGGCGGATGCCCTAGCAAAACAGGGATCTGCGGCAACTTTCATTGGCCCAGAACCCAGAGTTGCTCTGGGGAACGGCATGATTGGAGCGAAGGTTGGGAAGTGGATGGACTCCATGCATCAACAAAGATGGCAGGAGCTAGTCACTTGCAAACAAGCTCGGAATGCAATGACCAGCCCTTTAGGCAGGGAAGCGAGAAAGGTACTTAGTTATAAACGGAGTACTCTAAGCTGGATAACTGCCTTTGGTCACAGGGCATGGTAATTTTAAGGCTCATCTGGCCAAGATGAAAATCGGGGAAGATGACGTTTGCAGGCTATGCCTGGAGGAGGCCGAGACGGCAGCACACATTGTGTGCGAATGTCCAGCACTGGCTAGCACGAGGTTGAGGATCACAGGCAGGCACACGATAAGTCTAGAAGCCATGAGTGAACTCAGCTTCAAACAAATGCTAGCAATAACACGGGACTCAGTGATGAAGAAAGAGGTCGACAATTATCAGGCGACATCTGGAAGTCACTGATGACCGGGAGGGGGCGAAAAGGGACCCAAGCGTTAGTGGTCTGCTTCGGCTATCCCCCAAAGTATATAATAATAATAATAATAGGGCCATCGGGGATCATGCAATCAGGTATCACCTACAATCCGCATTGGCGAAGCTGCGAGAATGAAGATGAGAAAGAAACACTGACCCACTTTCTTTGCGAATAACCGTTAGGACCAGACATCATGCATAGGCAATGCCTTTTTTGACAACTTAGGGCTGTGTCGAGGTGAGGATATGGGAGCTGCTTTACTACTTGAACTCCTCCGAGTAGTATCACCTAAAACTCCAATCATCATCAAATAAAAGATTTTCACGAGGTTTGTGGTTTCAAAATGGCTCCTTCTTCGGTAATTGCATGGATATGGTCGTGCTTCAGCCCCCTCTTATACTTGCCGACCAACCTGGATATTGAATCTGCGTCTACATTTTTATCGTCTTAAGGGCAGATAGGGGGACTGCATGATGTCAATCACACTTTGGAATTCCGCCGTTTCAAGATCTTCGTATATTTTGTCATAATCGCTACGGTCAATGAACTCGAAAGAAGAAATGGCGTTGTCTTCCTCTCATAGCGATATGTGATACACAACAAAAAACAGAAAAAATGCATTCGCAATTCTTCGAAACGTAAAACCGATACTAATTCCACTAAGTTCGACTAAAACTGTGCCGATAGTTCGTTATAGCCGAGCTCGAGGAAACCTTAAAGCTATGGAATTGGTACGTTATAACCGAGAGTTCGATATAGCCGGTGTTCGTTATAACAGAACACAAATTTATGTATATTTTAGGATTTGAAACGGGACTTATGGATTCGTTCGTTATAGCAGAGTGTTCGTTATAGCCGAGTCTCACTGTATTATTATTTCATTTGTTTTTTTTTTATTCAGCTTTACAAATTGTTTTTTTCGTTTTAATCACGGTAGAAACTGCGCGGACCGATCGATCGGACAATATGCGGTGGTATATGGTGGGCAACAATAAACCACAAAATGACCCACGCGTAGCTTAGGTTTGGGTTATGCGTTGGCTGAGACCAATATGCGGAACGGCAAAATTTTCGATTCGTTTCTCCAGATCATGGTTTCTAAACAAAAGGATCTACCAGCCTCTTTGTGTTTTTTTCGCTCTGGTACAATTAGTAGTTGTCATTCTGCTCCCGAGATTCCTACATAGATGCTTCGGTATGGGTCGGGTTCAGATAAGGCGGATACACAACGCTTTACCAACTGTTGCTAACTGTCATTTAATAAATCAGTAATAAAAGATCCAGTTTGTTAAAACGTGACCAATTTAGCCATTATCAGATCGGATTATTACTTTAAAACGATTATTTCTGACTCAAAACATGAGAAGCTGATCTTTCAACGATGACTTCCAATGATTTTAGGACTGGTGTTGTGGTGGCGCTAATAAAAACTGAAGACTTAAGGTACCAGCCACCTAATCCCGTGGCGATCCATCACCTTCTTCCTACCACCCAAACATATTATTCATCTTACCAATCAACGACTTGATTATATCCAAAATATCAGCCGAGCAACTTCCCCCAAAATCTTGATTCAATTCTGTGATCAATTTGGCGTATCCCTCTGACTCTTCTCTGAACAGATTGAAGCGTCGCTGCTTATAACTGTAAACAAAAGATTATTATTTATCACAAATCATCTCCCCACACCTCCTCTCTCACTTACTATAATTTGGTCTTGATTTTAATGAATTTTGTGTAGAAAATTTTATTCTTCACAGTGCCGGCATCTTGCAAAGTGTCGATCTCCAAACGCTCTTTCAACAACTTGTCGGGAATCACTTTCTCAATATCTTTGACGAGCTGGCAAAATATCTGTCGCTCGTCCGTTAGACCGTCGGATAGTAGCGATGTTTCGGCATCGATAATATTAACAACGTCAAGGACGTGAGAGGCGAGGTCCCAATGGAGGCTCTGCAAACAAAAAAAAAGAGAACGACAAACAGGTGTATCGTGACTACCGTTTCCAAACTCCAAATTCCCACAAATTTCTTACCAAGATATCATTAAGCGCCGACACGACAGAATCGCGCCGCAGTCGCCCCTTCAGACATTGCCAAAATAGATCGTATATGGGCCGAGAAAGTTTCCCTTTGAGCAGCTCATTTCGCGATAAATTCGAGCTGTCCTCATCGCGCAAAGCATGTCTGAAAAGTTTCACACTAAAAACAACGACGATTAGTCTTGCGGGGGATTTTGATAATTTACTGTACTCACTAATCACTTCGGCCATGCTTCTCCCAATGTTTCCAACCATCAAACGTGGTATTTAATGCCATTTTATATTTGAAAAATACGCGCAAAGTGCAAGCATTAAAATCTCCAAACAAATGGCATTACAAATGGCTGTCCAAGTTCCTCCTGTTGACAGATGTCAGTCGTAAGTGAACGTACTAGATGCGTGTGGTAGACGGATTCTGATGATGGCGGATGTTGTTCTTATTGGAGTAGACGAGATGGTCGTTGAAGTTTATATGGTTTGAATTGGAAAACGGGCGGTTAAACTTATTTAAACTGTTTACGCGCATTGGATTAAAAATAGTCCAGAACAAGGCGCCGCCGAGCGATCGGATCTACGCCCGGCCCGTTTGTTGTAGCAAACACGGATGACGCATTGACGGCGTTCCCCGGAACGAGTTCCTATGGGTGTGGGCACACTGGGAACGTCGTCCGAGCAAAAAAAAAAAAAGTCAATGGGTGGTATGCATAATAATGAGGATATACTCAAGAGTGAAGTCTATTGAGGACATTCCTGAGTCTGCTATGTTCGGTGAATCGAGTGAAAAAGTTGTATGCATAAAACTACTCTCCGCTCCATAGTGAAAATTGAGTGGAATTCTGTCAACTCAGCTTTACTCCACTCGACTCACTTTATGCATACCACCCATTAAGTCCTCCGAACTACATAGTCTTGTTGAAGGGTCACCAGAATCTGCCATATCTTACACTTAACATTATTATGTTGATATCCGGCTTGTCCTATATTCCGTGTTGTTGTTCGCAAGGAAATTATTGGCTTGTGTGCGAGATGCTGTGTACAGTTATAGAGAGATTCGGTTATGAATGTGCCTTTGCAGAATATAAAAGCAAATCTTTACTTTATCAGGTGCGCCAAAGTCTACAAGAAGCGATTCGCTGGTGACTATAGTGCATCGATGGTCTGGACTTTGCTATTTGCAATATTCGTTGATTGCAAGAAAGTCATCTACCAGGCGACCTCCACTTTATTGGGCTTCCCATGTTAGTCGTTTCGTCAATAGTCTCGAATGCCCAAGCTAGGGGTGTAGGGGCGGCGCTTGAATGCCGCTTCCAGTTGTTGGAATGCAGATATTTTGTTATGTCCGAACGAGACTCCTTGCTCTAAGGAGCCGTCGCCCAAACATATCAAAATTCTCCCCTTTGGGCCTCGGCGCAGCATTTGCGCAACTAAAACATCGACCGCGTGCCTTCTCCGGATGTATGCATCCCTTTTCAGCCGAGCCATACAACGTCGTCCGTACTGTTTCTGGCATTTGATTAAAAATCTCTGTTGCTCCTTGGAAAACTTGTGATAATCGAAACCACACTTGCCGCTTTCGCTTTTCGAAAAGTTGATGTTCAAACTTGCCAATATACTTGTTTCGGTTCCTCCGTCGTGCACGTTTCCCGCCACTTTTCCTGCCGGCAATCATTTTCACTTACACCTCTTCTAAAAGAGCATGCGCCGATGTAATTTTTTATGCCAGGATCTATTCCGATGATAAGGTCGTAATTCGCCACATTCAAGGGTGCGGGCTGCGGGTCCTACGCGAAAGCGCCGATTCTCCTTTTTTCGGGCGAACTTCTTCGGAGTTGTTCGCGTGGCGGTTCATCAGTAAAGATACTTAGACGTCGCCGTCGTTCGTGCTCATCGATAGCCCCAAGCTTGTAGGTATCTCCCTTGGGGCGAATTTCACCCGTGGTGGGATCTAGCGTGCCACAAATGGCCCCGTTTATACCGTGGAACTAAAAGGCGATTTAACTAAATCGTTTTAGTGCTAGTACTTGTTCGTGGTGTGTTTATACCGACCATACGGATTGGTACTAAACTTGAAAGAAGTCAGCTGTTGGTTTACGACTTCGGTGACTTTGGTTTAGAAAATGTCAAGAGGCAGTAGCCTCCTAACAAAAACGCGTTTATACCGCTACAATCAAAGGATGAAACGAATGCAGAGTTTCAGGAAAGGATGAGGTATTTATATAGCAAATAAAATAGAATTTACACCAACAATACCATTAGCGAAGACAGCAACACCATCTAGTCCCAATTTTTCAGTCCAGTTCTGCATAGGAAAAGGAGCTAAAATTAGTACCAAAACTAGCTAATGCGACATGTTTATGTCGTCGTGAGTTAGCTCGAATTAGTTAATCCTCGAAGATAGTTCCGCGGCATAAACGAGGCCATTGTTTGTGCTTTGCTGGGTTGACCCCCCAGCCATAAGACATATCCATGTCAAAACAGACGTCGAATATACGCTGAAACAAGTGGGCCGATTCAGATGAAAATTTTACAAGTGATTATTATTAGTCCCGGGACAATCAAATCCAGCCCTCATAACCAAAGAACCCGGCGAAGACGGATAACTTCAGTTATGTTAGTTTCAAATAAGAGAAATGAACATTCACTTTTGTTTCGTTTTATTCAATTGAACATTAATAGAAGAACATCGACAGTGAAATTAATAAAATACAATTCTTAAATTACCTTTTCGTACACGTCAAAATTTTGTTTATTTCTTTTTTCTTCAGACATTGGATATAGAAAATGATGAACATTTTAAATAAATTTAGAAAAAAAACAGACAAATATGAATAAAACTTAACAGTCCTTTGTTTTTATAACAACTTATAACTAAATATGAATATTTACGGATATTGTTTATTTATTTTACTTGCGAGCATAGTTTTTTTGGTTATGTTTAGAGAAAGAAATCTAAACTACTGGCATATCAAAAAGACTACCAATAAACATAATATAATTGTCTTTTATTGTTCTTAGCTTTTTATTTGTATTAATTAAACTTAATTATATGTATGTGTTGACACAATTATATACACACTGACTTTATGCAAAACAAAAAATACAATAATCAAATAAACATAAATAGAAATTTTAGTAAATTTAATAAGATGTGCAGAGACAAAAATGTTCCGAATTGTAAGGTCTACTTCTTCATTACAAATATGGGAATATTCCTATTTGACCGGGCGACGCATATTGGTCCGCATCTATGATCAATAGTGGGTTTTTAATTGAAATGATTTCGCACTCCGCTTGCATGGGCTCCGCTCGCTACGGTCCGCAGCTTGAGGGGTTGCGACCCTCAGTATACCGCACTAGAACGATCGCTTCGCTCGCTCTATATGCTACAGCCGTGTAGCCACTATTGGCCACGATGTGAACCAGTATGCATCGCCCGGTGAAATAGGAATATACCCAAATATGAAATGGGAAATCACATTTAATCTGACGGCAATGGTCCAAACAGATAGATTCCCTGGTGATTATCTTCCGGATGTCCCAGGAATAGGCTGTACAGTTCTTGGTATCGCGCGAGGGTCAGGCCACCACGTTTCCGATCATCATCCTATACAAATTGAGTTGACACGATATAAACATCTTGTGAACTAGCTTTTATAGACTAGAAGGCCTTACGCATAGCATGTTATCAAATGCTTCATCAACCAAAGTGATATCGTCAATAGCAATACGTGTAATGCAGTTGTAACGGAATTCATCTTTTGTAATAACACCATCACCGTTCAGATCCATCATCTTGAAATTTGTTTCAATAAAGGCTTTCATTGCCTGCAATAGAAGACGGAATTTATGTTTTAGTGATAGGGAATATTTTAATGTGTTAATTTTCTAGATCATGACAGTATAGGTATCTATTTTCTCAAGACTCTTTTCAGTAGTTATGTAGGCTTATGCTTTTATTTTCAATGAAGACATCGATTTTTTTTTTATTTACAAAAACTGATTTCCTACCTGGGGAAATTCCTCATACTTCTTTTGCATACATGTCCTTTTGACTGCATCTCGGAATTCTCCCGTGGTTATTCGGCCGTCCTGCAAACAGATGTGGTTAAAACATTTTATCAAAAATAATAGGATGATTCATGCTAACCTCGTAAACGTCGTATTTGCCGTAAAGTCGTAAACTTCAGTCATTTTTCTATGGAGATGACAGAAGTTTATGACGAATACAACGTTTACCATATTTACGACAGGGAGCGTGAATCAACCTAATACTAATAATACCTTGTCAAAATCCGCTAATTCTGAAATTTCCTCCCATAAACTTCTCATAATATGAAAATACTCGTCTAGTCGTGATGCACTGCAATCTCCTTTTCCCTCTATCACACACGCTCGAATAGCCATACAATCAAAGTCCTTTTGATCCAAATAACCATTGTTGTCAATATCTGAAGTAAAATATAAAACAATAGTAAAATTAATTTCACAGACAAACGGGACGAAACACAATTTTCACTACTATCCGCCATTTACTAGGAGTACGTATCTACTCGAATGTGTGTATTTTCAATTTATTTAATTTAATTTGTATAATTTTACTGGCAATAGACCAAAACAAAAATGCATGTGATGTATTCATAAAATACATGAAACAAATGGATACCGTGAAGTCATGTCGATATTTGTTATATTAAGAAAGATTCATTTTTCAATGTTCACTGGTTTATGGCATAATTTAATAGCTACACACACACATTAAGTTTAAATTAACGATTTCTAATTTGTTTGTTTGCTATTTCTACTAAAATACTTATGTGCAAATTTTTACAGGAGTATAGGTACGCTAAATAACTTACATCGCATACATACAAATCCAATATGGATGAGTTAACCTTTAAGTGACGATAAAAAAATGGAACATAACTATGGATGTGGAGTCTCATAGACTCCTATCTTCATAGTCGTCTTTTAATGTGTATGACTCCGGATGTGCAATGATGTATGATAGTGCTGCTCCCACCGGCAGATCGAAGGCAGTACCTGATGAGTGCTAATCTATCGGTGGTATGAAATCAGATGCCAGACCCCGATGCGCGCGCAAGGGCATCATCCTTATCGCCCAATTTTTTTTTATTCCCTATTTTTTTGCCTACCCTATTGATGTTGTCTTCCCCAGGCCTATGCATTTTCATTAATACGTAAAGGACAAGGGCAACGAGCGGCCTACATCTCCCGAACTGCCGCTGCTTAGCTCGTTATTCTTCGCCAGATGGCACGGCCCGATCTTCACGGTCACTACGCCACCTTAGTCTCCGTCCCCAGGCAAAAATCCTCTTCCATAATCGTTCTCGTGGGTGCCCCCTTGAACGGCAGTGATCCACCATTGACCATTGTTAATTAAGTCATGCTGCCAGTCATGGCTCGGCGCGGTGTAATAATTTGGTTGAGGTAAACATTTCGCCCTGTGGTGTGGAGCGTAATAATAATGCCACGGCCTTTTTCATTGCCGTACAAATCGACTAAAAAAGGATGTGCATGCCAGCAACTCCCAACTAACAATTTTCTTATGTTTTCTTATAGAATTCTTGAAGAGTTTTATAAGCGAGAAAGTGGCGTATGAAATTGTGAGGATAAGACACTCTAAGAAATCTTGAAGGCTTCTTCAAAACTCTAACAAGAGCACTTTAAAAGAATTTGTTTTACCTCCAGGTCGATTACAAACAAAAAGTTTGTAAAACTTTCAAAGAACTAAGAACCCTGAAGATGGGCATATGCCCGAAATATATTGGTTAAACAAAAAATCGTTCAACTTTCATTTTCGCGAATCGACCTGGAGGTAAAACCAGTGCTCTTGTTAGAGTTTTGAAGAAGCCTTCAAGAGTTCTTAGAGTGTCTTATCCTCCCAATTTCATACGCCACTTTCTCGCTTATAAAACTCTTCAAGAATTCTATAAGAAAACATAAGAAAATTGTTAGTTGGGACTTACATCATCCGAAATCTTGTATATGCTAACGAAATGTCATTGGTGCGCTATGCCCCACTAGGGGTTAAGGCAAAGTAGTAGTACGCTTAATGCATCATAAAATAAAATTGCTATTGACTGCGTTCCTAAAACGCAAACGCTGAGAAGCGCTTGGTGCTGCATAGTAATTTGTTCTAGAAACGCTTGTGGTGCTGAGTTAAGCCCTGAGCTAAGAGCTTTAACTTTTAATCAGTATACAATTTTTATGCTTTTGTGGTTCAGCGCGTATTTTTGAATTATGGAATCGGTCGCAACTTGGGTCCACCACGCAAACAAAAGAAAACATTTAATGCGCTTTAATCGTGTGATGTTCCCCTTCTTCGATTTACGACTGTCCAAATGAACCTTGCATTTGACAAAAGAGACAGCATGTCGTCTCTAAGTGTCACCATATACTGTCGAAAAGTGTGTGAAAAGTCGAGGAATCTGTGAGACTCCACGTCTATACTTAAAGGATAAATGCTTTTTTAGAATGAATACATTTCCAGACTAGAGGCTCTATTCCAAAAATTTTTTTGGACAATTTGGAATAATCAATCGAACTTCCCTCCCCCAAGTCATATGAATGATTTTTTTTTTCAAGAGGAATCACAATTACGGCCAAATCACTTGATCTGGTAGATTATTTGACCAGGAACGTAATATTTGCATGTATCTGACAGCTTCAGATCAAGTGATCTGGCCTCATCATGTGGGTTCCCGACTAGTGTGAACATAAGTTAAAGGTCGCCACACATGATCGCGCAGAACCGCGACTGAACTTCCATCGAAATATCAAATTTCATAGAATGGTGGAAATGAGGAGAGATTTTTTCCTATTGAGTTTGACGTGGTTCGATGCGTGCTCACGACCAAAACGGTTGTCGTGTGTGGCGAGTGGCGACCTTAAGTTCACGGTTAGCCTTCAGGCGACCGACCCAAAACAAACCTTCTGTGTGCCATGAGTATGCAGAATTTCAAGTGCATTTTAAATACATACGCTGTATTGAGCCTAAAAAACATAAATTTGATTACATGTTTTCCAAGATAACTCCAAATATTAACATGTTTTATTTTTCCTTTAATTACTTTAGTCTGCCCGCATTTTGTATCGCGTTCCATTTTTACTTTGTTCAGCAAAGACGCGACTATGTTCGTTTGACATATTTTTACCTATTTGTTTTAACACACTATAATTAACATAGTTTGTTGATATGAGAACAGTCGAGAATTAAACTAACAGAGTTGCGTCTTTCTCGAACAAACCAAAGACCCAACCCATTATCAGAAAATTCGCCAACGCATTTTGATTTGCGGACAGCCTTATCTGATGGTCGCCACAGACGATTGAACTAAACGGTTTGCGACCACCAAGCATTCACGTCATTTGAAATTGACGTGGTTCAGTGTTGGTTGCGAACCATTTGGCTCGACGTGTGTGTTGAGCTTTAGCGCACAGCTCCCTCTATTATGCTAGGTACATTGGCCACGTTTATGCCGTGGAACTATGTCTCAGATTTCAGTATTAACTAATTCCAGCCAATTCACCACGATGTAAACATATCGGATTACTTGATTGAACTATTGTACGTCTTAGCTCCACTTGTAATGCGGTACTGGACTAACGAAATTTGGATTAGCCGGGCACTACACTTTGCGTTTTTCTGCAGGAAGAGTAATCCCGAAAAAAACGCATTGTCGTAGAAGAAGAGGACCCTATAATTACACATTGCGTTTTTCTGCGGGAAAATCTTGTGAGAGAAATAAATATATCCCAGTGAGGATATTGATGGTTTTATTTTTGTGACAACATAGTAAGTAGAAGTCGGGAAACCGATACAATTTCAGCCAGTCCTCAATGGATGCACTGCATGAACTTCGTCACTGGGTGCATGCGTTTCTATTATATCGTTGAACCAAAAAACGGAAGGTGTAATGCGTTTCATATACCACCCGTGTGTTCATCTTCTCACTGCGTTTTCTTGCGGGAGAAGTCTTCCCGCTGTCGTTGGACTTGCTGCTGCAAAACGATTCCTGCAAACTGCAGCGTTGTCGTAACACATAAGTGTAAAATGTTTCATTTAAATGTACGCTTTCCTCTTCTTGTACGACAATGCGTTTTTTTGCGGAATTGCTCCCTCTGCAGAAAAACGCAAAGTATAATGCCAGGCTTATGTTTGCGTTTCCGTTGTTTTTGTCGGTGCTTATGTTTTTTTGGAGTCGATCTGACCTTTGCCGTATTTAGTACCGGTCGGTATAAACACCACGAATTAATCTAATCTAAAGTTCCACGGTAAAAATGTGGCCATTAATGATGGAGTTGGAAATTATTGGGTTTATACATAAATTCCACGGATTGTTTTATTTCAAATATCTTAAAGTAAATGTAACTGTAACTGTAAAATACTTACCATATAAATGTCGGACTACAAAGTCCACTCGCTGCTCCCAGGAGTATTTCATGTTGATTTTTTTTTTGTTTTGTGAAAGTCAATCCGGAGATGTCTTTGCAATATTAGTTTTTTTCTCCGCGATGAAATAGCCGTCTAATAGAAAGTGAAATGTCGAAAATATACAAATATATACATTATTTACAATACATACATACATATAATATTTATTTACAGAAAAGTAAAACCAAACATCAGACTCAGACAGATACATTACGAACGACTGCTATTGTTCACAACAACTCATTAGTTTTGTTAAAATTTGTATTTAGAATTTTCTTTAGTTAGTAACGTGTTTGCTGAGGATGAGGTGTTAATTGCCTCGAAATGCATACAATATTGTAATTTAAACATCGAAAAATGAAAATATTTCGACTAAAATTAAACCAATTAGTTGTTTTGTTTTAATAGTTTTCTCCGGTTAATTTTATACAAGATTTTGCAAACCATAAAGGGACAAAAATTAATAAGAAAGGTATCGCCAATTAAGGCATGTTTACTTCAAATTGGAATAAAATATCACAAATTGAATGTGCCGATGCCTTTGATATGATACTAAGTTTGTTGAACTTAGAGCGGAGTTATCAAAATTGGTCTTGTTTAAAACCTGAACTTTCCGACAAAAGACGACTTGTGTCAGAATTCTGATCATTGAAAAAAATAATTATTCCTTATTTTCTGAACCTACATACAATTTCAGTAGTCCGGATGGCGCAACGGTTAGCACATTCGCCTTCTACGCACTGGGCCCTGGTTCGATTCCTACTGAATGCAGTAGTTTTCGGTAAAAAAGGAGATTTACGTCTCGGACTATGAGCCCACTCAGCTGTTAAATGAGTACCCATTTATGGGGTAAATAACTCAGTTGAGCGTGTTGCTGATGATCACACACCTCTGCACAAGGCCGTCACGATCTAGAAAATGAGATGATACTAACTCGTCTCGAGGCCATGGTTCAAATTGGACTGTTGCGCCAGTTATTTACTTTTTACATACAATTTCAAATAGAATGACACTTTCCTGGTTGTGAGATTTCTCCTACGGCCCAAAATAATAGCGCTTCAAATTTTATTTTTCATTGAAGTAATAAATGCATTTTATAACGGTCATCAAATCTAGAAGTTTGCAAATCCTTCAAAAATTGCCTCAATGTGTTGGCTTTGGAATGGTATTTCATTTTTATAGTTTTTGATTTAAGAAGTTTATAATATTGTTTCTGGAGTTATAATCGAAAAATCGAATTTTTGACCGTTTTTGAAATTTTCATCAAACTTGAACGCCCTCTATCACCTTAACCATTCATCTGACATAAAACTCAAATAGGAGTCTTTTGTAGGGAGTTCAATGTATTTTTCAGTGGAATTGGAATTTTTGTGCCACTTGGTTTCATTCTGGCCACCAGCTTAGTATGCGTTTGTAGCTTAGCTCGGTAATGCACCGGGCATTTTTTTTTTTGCTACTCGAAACACGGTCGTTTGTGTTTCAAGCCCCACAACGGAACCAATACTTTTTTTCCTCAAATTTCCTCTATTTGATTTCTCTAAGCTTAGTAGTTTCGTACGGATAGAAGCACTCATCAGGTCTTACAACTTTGCAGCTATCAGTGTGCAAGACGACCACGAAAGTGTGAGAATTCTTGAGTACAAGCCATGAAGGCGTGATTTTACTTGAAAACTCGACCGTGAAACCGAACATTGCAAGAACATTGAATACATAAAGTAAAATTGCCAAAGAACAAATATCTCCAGTTCTCACACTCTCTCCACACCCTCTAGTGAGTTAATATAAGTGCTTCACACCATCTAGACCTCCACGGTCGGGTTTTCAAGTAAAATCACGCCTTCACGGCTTATACTAACATAATTCTCACACTTTCGTGGTCGTCTTGCACATGGATAGCTGCAAAGATGGAAGACCTGATGAGTGCTTCTATCCATACGAAACCACTAAACCTGGAGAAATTAAAAACAGGGGAAATTTAAGAAGAAAAAATATTTGGTCCCGTTACGAGGCTTGAACTATAAACGACCATGTTTCGAGTAGCAAAACAGCTGAGTCGACTGAAGGCCGACGAGGAAAGCAACTGTTTAAATATGCTCGTGGCAGGAATCGAACCTGTGTCCTCTCGTTGGGTAAATTGACCCTCCACCCATCGAGCTACAGCGGCCGTCCCTAGTCATATTGTATTGTAATTCAGTAGGGATCTTTGTTATAGATTCCTCGTTAAATTAAACGCGAAAGCCAGACAATCAGTTTTACACCTTCAACAAACAAGCCAATAATTGTAAAATACTCGTAAAATTTGAAGATCTAAAATAATATGCGCTGACAAAAAAAAACTTCCAAGGATTAACTTGAGTACACCATTCATGAATAGATTTCGAGTATTTAACATTAGTTTTAGTTTCACTGTAAGATATCCATTTTTTCTGAAGATTTTCATTTAACCGGTTTTTGAAAAATAATAAATCACTAAAAATTGATTTTTTTAAACCACAAACTGAAACTGTATTAAGCGTAGATAAGGTTCAATAATCCATCATACGAAACCAAACACAAAATTTTAGAAAAAAGATCCAACTGAAGAACGTTCTATAAAAATCAACTTACAACACCTCGAAATTGTTTTTTTGAACTCGCGAGCACCACCGTTCAATATCGACTAAATGTACGGCGATGGTGTATCAAAAATTCAGACTGATTGAATGTTAAGGTGTGCCAAACGTGCGAAAACAAAACTAGAGAAGCAAAAGGAGCGCAATCGCACTTCGCGTTAATGGGCCAATAGCCTCCCCCTGGGTCCGGTAACTTTTGTGATGATAGTGCCTGATGTGTGACATCATAATAATACGCTTGCGATTTATTTTTCCCCAATGACGAGAGCATACTACATACAGTCTGTGAATCACACAGTTAATGAAAATTTGAATATTTTTTTCATCGGTTTAAACATTTTCTTCGCATTTTTTTTCAGCCTACATGATTTTATATAAATTCATTGTATGTATATTTAAAACACGCTAAACAGTACGGGCAACTAATGACAAGAAACAGAGATGATCCGGTGAATTATTTTGTATTTTGTTAAACGAAAAAAAAAATAAGGAAAAAAAAATTGTTTGGAGTTTAAATGCAAATCCGGCACAAGTGCAGGGTAAATTTTGAAATGTGTATTTATTTGGAAAATACCAAAATTTCAAATGAATCTTCCATTGTTATTTTAACGCTATGTTTGGGAATGTTTACTCCCGGATGCTGATTTCATAGATGGAATAGCTTCCCATAATATTCATGCATTCGATTACCGCGGCAAACAATGTATGCAGGCTACACACTGATGATACTTTGCGATTTTCAATTTGACTTCTGCCAATTTGCCAAAATACTAAAAATTACTGGTGATACTGCCTTACATTTTCAGGCAAGTAATGTGAAAAAAAAAACACTGGTCCTAACATTTAGCCTTGTAGTTCATAACAAAGTTTTATCGTTTATTGTGATAAGGTGATAAGCAGTGTTTTTTTTTGCGCAACACTGTCGTCAAAAGTTATCGATAGACAGATGGTGCAGGTAACTTGTTTAGTAGCGACATTTTGTGTCGAAATGTTGGAAAATTGCTACGGAACGGTACCGTGTGGTCAAAAATTACGCCAGCCATTCCGACCACAAAAAGAGCCCAACATTGCAACAACGAGGGCTATCTAATTTTTGTATATGTTGTTAGGGTCCATCTAGATACTATGAATCCAGATTTACAATCCTGAAAAAGTTGTACCAGCGGAGATATAGCCGAAAAAACGCGAAATATGTTCGCTTTTTTTAAGTTTTTTTGTAATAAAATCACTAAAGAAACGTTCTGACGAAAAGAGCTTCATAAGCCTTTTTTTAAAGTAGATAAAATTTGCTACAATTGTCATCATTGTCGTCATTGTTTCATCTTTGATGAAACCTATCAATAACAATGCAACGAAAAAAATATACAGCAACTCATCTGAGTGTTGATGATTGAATTTGATAAGCAGGGAGTAGAGAACCAACAAACTGAAGAAGATGCAGATAGTCTAATAGTGGAGACCGCTTTCTCAAAAAGCGCCAACTTCGCCCCAGTTCTTTTAATCGGAGAAGATGTTGACCTGTTGGTTATTCTCAATGGACTAGGCTTCACGACAATGAATGTGTTCTTTCCTAAAAGTATCA
Organism: Chloromyia formosa; assembly: GCA_964017055.1. Taxonomy (NCBI): domain Eukaryota; kingdom Metazoa; phylum Arthropoda; class Insecta; order Diptera; family Stratiomyidae; genus Chloromyia; species Chloromyia formosa. The sequence continues at coordinate 21,157,019 of OZ024816.1, read as the reverse complement.
GAAGTGGGCTAAAAAATGCTCAGTTTTTCTCTAGTTCATTCAAGTGTGGGGACGTTGAGGAAGTTCCTCGGGGGTTGGTATACCACTTCCGCCCTTTTCTGGCAAGGTAAAATAAAATTTTGCAATACCATTGTAACTAATACGGACCTCATACACGACCTCGAGGTGTTCCTGCAGCCAGCAATCAACGATAAGCGCATATACAGGCCGATCCATCGGTCGATATCAATATCGGGCGATGGATCGACCGATCGATCGCTGCGTGTATGACACATTTAAAGCGGTATATTGACAACAGAATATCAAAGAAAGGGCGGGAGCACCTTGCGAGGTATCTCTGCTCACAAGTCTACCTACGTTCATATGGTGCTCCCAGATAAGTGTGCAAACACAAAAACCGTGCGCCTTATCAAGCAAAGTCGAAGAAGAGCGTGTAGCACAATGAATCTCACCTTGTGGGGTATCTTTTTATTCGCTCTATATACCAATCATTTTGGAGGGGCCCAGGTCCCCATGGCCCCCTCTGGATCCGCCATTGTATCCATTCCATACAATTTATTGTACGGACGAGAATATCGATGTCTCCTATGTCAAAAATGGCATTTCTGCAGTCAGTTTACTTTGAAGGTTGTAAAAATTAAAAAAACTACATTCACATACAAATTTTGGATATTGCTGCCATCTATCGGTTTTCATTACAAATAGCAACATAGGAGGTTGAACAATTGATGCATGTAGGTATAAATATTCTAAAAGAACTTTAGTAAAAGAGAAAAAAAAATCCCATAAATTGACACAGGAGGTTGGGAATCTTCACCATCGATATATCTCTTTCATAAGTCCCATCCATTTCGCCAACACCTGTGTTTGATCTCGATCTTTATGTATCACTTTTTTCCTCCGACAATAATTATCAATAAATCTGAATTAAATTATGACCTAAACGACATAAATAAACATCGATAATTCAAGGCTTTGCAAATTCACCGAAGTCCGAAGAAGTGACGAATTATCGAGTTGATAGTTTAATTTAACATGAAGAGGTGGTAGGCATCTGTTTTAGACCAAAATATTTGATTCACACCTTTTGGTGCAGACACGCTTCTTAAATCTTGAAAAAATCAAGCTGTTTACCTCTGCCCATTATGCAAAAAAAAAACAGCTAAAAAACCATTGCACTAAATAAACTTCATGCGTAAAAATAGAGGCGTAGAGTCTCGACGGCTATAGTTTTTTGATTCTTGTAGCTTTGCCAAACCAACAAACATTGTGCGACTACAATAATTCGAATCTAATTCCACAAGTGGTTGTTGAAATTTATTTTTAACGTTTCCTCCCAATAAAAATGTGCAACACTATGCCTGTGCAGTATATGTAGCCGCGTGTTAAAACTGTCCTTACTGGTGCACGAGAAAAGAAGCGGTGGCGGACATTCTGGGTATATAATTCAAAAGAATTACTTGCATGCAATGAAGTGCATAGAAAGACGAGTATGACTTCCGGATATTATTTTCGAATATATAATTTTGGGTGCTATTTCTGAACAACGTGCTTGCAACAATAATTATCTACAAGTGCATGCAAACAAAGTGGTGGGAGATAGAGAAGCGCTTCATGCGATTGGGGACAGAAAATTACCAGAACTGAAACTTACGCCTTAAACGTGCCATACACACACCGATCGATCGGCCGATCCGTCGCCCGATATCGATATCGGACGATGGATTGGCCTGTGTATGCGCTTATTGTTGACGATTTTTTTGACAGTTCCATATAATTTGGATCAGCTGACATTTTGTGGCGATCCATCGGCCGATCGATCGGGCGACAGATCGCATAATGTATGTATGGCGGCTATTATGAATTAATAGCCACGTTTATGCCGTGGAACTAAAAGGCGATTTAACTAAATCGTTTTAGTGCTAGTACTTGTTCGTGGTGTGTTTATACCGACCATACGGAGAAGTACTAAATATGAAAGATGTCAGTTATTGGTTTGTGACTTTGGTTTGAGAAATGTCAAGAGACAAAAGCCTCCCAATAAAAACGTGATTATACCGCTATAATCAAAGGATGAATAGAATGCAGAGTTTCGGGAAAGGATGAGGTATTTACAATGTATAACATATAAAATACAATTTTCACCAACAACGCCATTAAGGTCGCCACACATGAACTAGCACAACCACGACCAAACTTCCATCGAACCATCAAATATCATAGAACGGTGGAAATAGGGCGATTTTTTTTTCCACACGTTCTATGAAATTGATGGTTCGATGGAAGTTTGGTCGTGGTTGTGCTCGTCCATGGGTGGCGACCTTTAGCGAAGACAGCAACATCATCTAGTCCCAATTTTTCAGTCCAGTTCTGCATCGCAAGTGGAGCTAAAACTGGTACCAAAACTAGCTAATGCGACATGTTTATATCGTTGTGAGTTAGCATGAATTAGTTAATATAATACTTGAAGATAGTTTCGCGGCATAAACGAGTCCAATCACAACGTTTATACCGCGGGACAAGGTTTCAGTATTAATGCAGACTCACGACGATGTGAACATATCGGATTAGTTGATTGAACTAACTCTTAGCTTCACTTGCGATGCGGCACTGGACTAAAAAATTTGGATTAGTTTGGTTCAATTTTGTGTTTCCTCCAGGGGCGATTCACGAAAATTTATAGGTGTATGGATTTGTTTAACCAATATGTTTCGGGCATATGCCCATCATTACGGTTCTGTAAACAAAAGAACATTACAACTTTGTGAAAATATGTAGTTAATAAATAAAATATTATTAAATATATTGGGTGTACAACTTTGCTTCCGCCGTTTTTTCCTGGAACTAAAAGCTTAATTGTATTTTATAAAAGAACTTACAGATGTATTATTTAAAGTACTGTCCATCCCTAGTGACAGCTTTAGCCCATCTCTCCGGCAATTTTGATTCCATCGCAGATCGTCTTTCGATGCGATCCATGATTGGATCCATTTTTCGACTTCCTCATACGAACGGAAATTCTGATCAGCCAGGCCGTGCGCCATGGAGCGAAACGGATGGTAGTCGGAAGGAGCGATGTCTGCGGAGTACGACGGGTGGTGCAAGATTTCCCATTTCAGGGTTTCCAAGTATGTCTTGACCACTTTTGTGACGTGCGGCCGAGCATTGTCATGCTGGAGGATGACTTTGTCGTGTCTCTCTTGGTACTGAGGTCGTTTTTCCTTTAATGCTCAACTTAAACGCATCAATTGCGTTCGGTACCGATCTCCTGTGATAGTTTCATTCGGTTTCAGTAGCTCGTAGTATATCACCCCGAGCTGGTCCCACCAAATGCAAAGCATAACCTTGGCGCCGTGAATATTCGGTTTTGCCGTCGGCGTTGAGGCATGTCCGGGAATTCGCCATGACTTTCTGCGCTTGGAATTATCGTAACGGACTCATTTTTCGTCGCCGGCTACGATGCGATGTAGAAATCCCTTCCGATTCTACCTTTGAAGCAGTTGTTCGCATGCAAATAATCGCAGTTTAATATCTCTCATAGTTAGTCTTTACCGAAATTCAGGCCCCACGTTGGGCGCCAAAAATTTAACGGGTAGGACCAATAGGAAGTTTCAGACATCTTGATGTCTGACAGGCCTTTACGGCGAAATTAAACAATTTTCGCTCCTGCTACCGTTACACATGCTATCCTAATTTTTAAATTTTGGTCAGTTTCAGCCGTTTAATTGAAAAAAAAACACACTTGTGCACAATTTTTTTTTTTTTTTTTTTTATTCTTAATAGCTATTTTTACTAAATAATTTATGCACTCAGAGCAAAAGGATCAGATAATACAATTGCATTATGCATTATATATCAAAAGGATGCTATTATCCATTAGGGTTAAGCCGCTTGTAAACATTGCGACGAACGTTGGACGCTTGATAGTTTATAGTATCGTGTGTCAGGAAGTTGGTGCTACGAGCTTCCAATGTCATGCGTCGAAAGTTCGCATTGAAAGAGAATCGCTCTGTTGACGAATTTTGTGCCACCCGAATCAAAGGAGTTCGAACATTCCAATGTTTGAATGAAACAATTGCCCAACTATTGAGCAGAAACATTTGAAGCAAGCGAGGCTACAAAGCACGATGAATTTGGTGACAATACCACCATGGCGGCAGCAACAGACGCTATCTCTTCTTCCGCCATCAAGTGACAACTCGCCCAAACCGTCAAACGTTTGCATCAAACCATCGAAATGCCGTTGCCATTGAGAAGATACATTTGTCTATTAAATTGCCGAATCATTTGATTCAAACGTTGGATCAAATGTTAGACGCATCGTTTGGAAGCGGCTTAGTGTCACCATACACTGTCGAACTCGAACTCGATCTCGAACATTGTACAAGTTTACCGGTTTTCTTCACGTTGATGTGAAGTGGCTGTGTGTGTCTTGAGCTAATCAGAGGACATTTGTACCAGGTTCGTGCTCGAGTTCGACAGTGTATGGTGACACTTAGAGACTTAAAGCAAATCAGATCTCCCTCAAATTCATTCCGGAGCAGGAATACTGCCGGTCCATAAGTTAGGACAAATGGAAAATTACATACATATAAGAGATGAGAGCAGAAACATTAAGAAACCACTGCGCACTGGGAAAATCTCTTGGCCACAGCGACAATAAAAATTCATCATATCAGGTCACTCACGCAAGCCCTGGCTGGAACTGTTGAGCTTGGGCAGGAGCAGGATGGGAGCTATTTGCGGGCTCCTCTCAGGTCATTCTAAACTCAGGGGTCACTCGTCATTTTTGCGGGAACGATGATACTCGTATATGGGACTTCTCAGCACATTCCTTGCGAGTGTCAAGCACTCGCCTGCCGCCGCTTGGAGTGTCTCGATGAGGCTTTCCCTGAAGCAGAGGCGGTTGCTTCATTCAAACTTATGCAAATAGACTCTTCGGCTACAGCAAAAGAGACCCTAGCATCGCAGTGCTTGCGAGCGTCCTCAACTTAATTTAATCTACGAGTAGCTGTCCTGATTTAAAATTTCAGCTGGCCGATTGAAATAAATTATACTATCAAGATTGTCTACATTTGATAAAAGGAACTATCAGTGAAGCTATTGTTGGAACATAGATTTATTTCATTTAAATCAAAGCATTATTCAAAGTTTCAGTTTCAGAGCCAAACTTGAAAATATTTTGCATATTTAAATTATTTGAAACTATTTATTGCCAGAATTGCTTGGCAACTTTATTACTTGTTCTCAACCGATGCATTTATAGGTAAGCATAGATAAGTGTAAAAACAAAAGAATTTTACAATATTGGTCATTCGGTAAATGTGCGGGGGAAAGCACAAATATCACACATTTATCTAAAAATGATTTTGCAACAGCGAATTTAGAATCAGAAAAGCACAAGGAAATTTAATCAATTCTTGGGAAAATACTAAGAATATATTACATTATTTACATTTTCTTTGGCACCTAACAATTTGGTAACAATGAAAATACCGGGATGTGAGAACCTTCAAAATGAATGCTCTATTAATTTTTTATTTGACCAAATAGATAAATATATATTATTATACATGTTTGTATGATTCTATTAAAATCTATTATGTATTTTCTATTCAGAGAATGTTTTCTTTTTAAAATAATTAATGGTTGCATAGTAGTAGTAGTCCGGAGGGCGCAACGGTTAGCACATTCGCCTTCTACGCACTTTGCCCCTGTTCGTTTCCTACTGAATGTGGTAGTTTTCGATGAAAAAAGGGTCGGACTATGAGCCCACTCTTTCTTTTCACCAGAAGGAACACTCTACCTTCATTGATACCACCATTGCTGGAGGGGACCAGACTGGCTCTTAGCGAAAAAGCTAGATTTCTGGGACTTATATTAGATAGAAAGCTCTCCTGGAAGGCAAATATCGAGGAGCGAGTTGTTAAGGCAACAGTTGCTCTGTACTCTTGCAGGCAGGCTATTGGCTTGAAATGGGGCATGCGACCAAAGGTGGTATTTTGGTTGTACGTATCAGTCGTACGCCCTATTTTAATGTATGGGGTAGTAGTTTGGTGGATTGCACTCAACAAGGCGTCCTGCAGGACTCTATTGAACAAAGTTCAAAGATTATACTGTATTGCTATCACTGGTGCTCTCAAGACCACACCAACTGCTGCTCTTAGTGTAATGCTTAATTTGCTTCCCTTGAACATCTTGGCCGAACAGTTGGCTGCAATCACGGCTATTCGTCTTCGGGAAACGGGACAGTGGAAAATGACTATACTATTGGCCACTCGACTATAGTGGACAATCTTGATATTCCAGAAGAAACAGATTACACCTCTCCAGTGTACTCCTTCGACAAAGGCTATATCAGCCTAATACCCTCTCGACAAGAGTGGGGCGTAAACAGTACTCCAGAGTCGGAAGCTATAAGCTTTTTTACGGATGGCTCGAAAACAGAAGAAGGTGTAGGCGCTGGTATCTTTTCAGAGGGACTGGATTTTGGCTTGTCACTCCGTCTTCCAGCATTCTGTAGTGTCATCCAGGCGGAGATCACTGCAATTACCGAAGTTTTGGCTTGGTTGGGCTGCAATGTCGTATCTGCTAGGACTATTACTATCTATACCGACAGTCAGGCGGCGATAAAATCCATGGACGCTGCACTTTCTACTTCGAAAACCGTGGTGATGTGCCGCTCTGCTCTCAAGGAACTCAGCGACTTTTTCAACATCACTTTGTGCTGGATACCAGGGCATAGTGGTTTCAGCGGTAACTGCCGGGCAGACGAGCTGGCTCGGGTGGGTACCACCAGTGTGGACATAGAGTGTTTTCGCCCCGTCAAAATACCGATGGCAGCTTGTAAGAAGGTGATCAAGACAAACGCACTAAACCGTGCTAATATCGAATAGCTAAATGGAACTACAATACATGCAATGTTACAAGACAAATTTGGCCGGCCTTTAATCCTAGCCGCTCTTTAGGGCTGCAGATGCTAGAGAGAAGGCATCTAAGGAAGGTTGTGGGGATCATTACAGGACATTGCTTGATAGGTGAGCATGCCAGGCGTCTTCGGCTTCCGTATAATGATCACTGCAGAAGCTGTGGAGACGAGGAGGAGGAGGAGACAATAGCTCACTTCCTGTGCTATTGCCCTGCTCTGGCCGGTAGAAGAAAGGACACTCTAGGTTCCCTTTACTTTCTTGACCTGGATGACTTGAAGGACGTTAGTGCTGGTCATCTACATCGCTTTATTGATAGATCCGGGTGGTTTGACGACTAGGCTCTTATGGCGTTGAGGTATCACAACGGACCCATTGGTGGTCTATGTGTGCTGTGTTCTATACAGCAGCCTTTTTAACCTAACTTATCCTATGAGCCCACTCAGCTGTTAAATGAGTACCCATTTATGGGGTAAATAACTCGGTTGAGCGTGTTGCTGATCACACACCTCTGCACAAGACATACCGTCACGATCTAGAAAATGAGATGATGCTAACTCATCTCGAGGCCATGGTTCAAATTGGACTGTTGCGCCAGTTATTTGTATTTAATGGTTGCATTGATTTTTAAAGTAACTGCAAGTTTTTTGCATATTGCGTTTGTCCTATTAATGATGTTATGTTTTTCTTTAACCTTCAGCTGTGTTTGATAGTAAAATTCACTTCGGTTACTTATAAAACGCACAAAATTTATTTGAGACTAGATATGTGCACAAATAACGAACTATTTGACAATTTTGACGTGCGTTTTTAGTAATGTAAAGCCCCATTTTCCAAGCTGCGAAATTCCTTTCAGCCTTATTTTCCAGGCTGCAGGATACCTCTGCGTCTTGCGGGATAGACTACCTCGAAAGTAGTCTGTTTCACAACGCGCAGCGGTATCTTACAGCTTCGAAAATCGGAAAACAAGATTTTTGAGCGGTCCAATTGACCAATTTGAAGTTTAAGAAGAAATGCAGAAGTTAAAATAAGACGTTTTATTGTTCTGTTGTGTTTCGGCATGAAATAATTTCCAATAGAATTGAACGCAAATTTCCTATTTTGGAGAAAAAGAAACAAAGGAACGAATAGGTGGCTTTTTTTGTCTATTATTAGAAACTAAAAAAAAACCTCTATTTTTGGAAAATCGAATGCGAACGAATCCAAACGTATAAATAAAGGGAAAGTGGATTATGGAAATTGGACGATTACCATTTGATTGCACGCTGTTCATGGAGACAACTGAAGGACGTATTTGAACTGGAGCTTTTCGTTTATATTTATAATTTATAATTATTTCTTCTTTGTTTTAATTCCTTTATTGTCTATAATTGAATTAAAATCTCGGCTGTAACACTCGAAGGTGCGATCGATCGTTTCATCGTGGGAAATGAAACAATGAGTTCACATTTTTTTTTTCACTTCAATTCGATTTTGTTGTTTTTTTTTAATATTTCAAATTAGCTCATTTTAAATTTTTTCTCCTTCATATTTCCACTAGTTTTTGATTTTTTTTTATTTTTCATTGTATTTTCTTTCCTGAAATATAAATTTGTAATGTCTAACTAAACTTTTCCAATCTTTTGGGCTCTTCCGTGCCTGAAGGATGGACACGTTCCTTTCCGCCTCCCAATTCTTTCCTCATTTGTTTTGTGTTTCATCAAAGGTGGCTTAACCATTGTGCACTAGCTCAAAATCCACGACTTTACGCTGGTCTAGCCGGGACATGAGCCACCGAGCCAGATTGCACTTTGGTCAGAAAATATTCTTCTTGCAGTGACGACGGCTAGACACAGAGCCGTGGTTCGCAACATATACCTATAGTATGTCAAAGTGCTGAAACTGCTGGAAATTTATAAATTAGGATAAAATAATGTTAATCATACTAGAGGAAGGAATTTATTTCTGAGACAAGACAACTACATTATGTATGCAAAAATTTCAAAAATAGGAGCGAAAAAAAAAAGTTTTTTTTTTCTACAAAAACAAAAATTCCAGCTAAACAGCTATAACAATTGAACCGTTTTTCTGATTTTTATGGAATGATTTAAATAATAGAGGAGAGAATTAGCCGTGTTAAACATTTTATAGTGTGATTTTCGAGATATCTTTTTTTAGTAACGTGATTCAAGCAATTTAAAAAAAATGTAAATGCCTGTAGCAGCTAAAGGGTTAAGATTTCGGAAAAATGTTCTTGTGTATTTTTTGCTGGGAATTGCATGAGGAATCACGTGGCGTCGTTAACATCCTGCATATCATATGGAAACGATAAGTAATTATTATCAATTTATTAGTCCCAGGCGAGTATAAAATACAAATAAATTTCGAAGAAGATTTTATTTCCGGATTCCGGATTAATTTAACTTGGACGGTCAAGTGTTTAGAAAAACAATCTCCAAGCCAAAAGGAACATACGAGTATGTACGAGTATTTTTGGTTTAGCAAGGAAATACATATATTCATACTTAAGATCTTATGTGACGGGCAGGTAAAAATTGCTAATTTATTTTTAAGTTTATAATTTATTGTTTGTTCAACAATTCGCGGAAAGAAATAATTTCACGGTTTGATTAACTTTAAATGCCGAATACAGGAATCAACGTCTTTTTTTGACAGTGAGTGATTTTATACAAACTATTTTAAACATCTACGTATCTATCGAATAAATTAGTCAATTTCATTTAATTACGTATACACATACATGTAGTACACTAAAATAAATTAATATTGGCAGAAAAAAATGGAGCATTATGCAACTAATTACCTCGGTAGTCTTTTTCAACTAGCGCCCGGGGTATCCGTCACTGACAATCCCATCATGATATAGCTGATATACCAGGCTAAAAAAAGACAGCGGTTACATATCTGGAGATACATTCATGCATAGATAGGATACGTTTTCATTGAACTCATCGTCCTGGGATCTTATTGATGGCCGAAAAACCAGATCGTACTGCAAATATTCGATCAAAATTACAAATCGCGAGCTTCATTTTAACGAAGTTATTGCTTATTTGTAGTTCCGTTTGTAGGGGAAGTAGGGGTTTCATTGGTCGGATTTTGCACAGTTCCGGCCGGTAGTTCCATGTGTTGAGGCGTTGTTGTTGTTATAGTAGCAATGGCCAGAAGTTCAGTGTGTGAGTGTGTTACATCCCAGCAGGAAACGGAGACATCAAAGACTAATGATTGATAATTTGTGTCATTATACCCTAGACTTTATCAGTATAGGGTATATTGTTTTTGTCACGACGAAAATATGTAACATTTAGCCATGTCTGTCTGTGCGTTCGCACAATAACATTCGATAAAATGAAGCTAGTGACTTGAAATTATGTTCAAATGTTTGTAGTAGGATCCCGTTGGCTAATATTGACAATACGTAAAATCCGACGAAACGAAACTCCTACTTCCCCTACAAATGAAACTTCAAATAAGCGATAACTTTCGATAAAATGAAGCTAGTGACTTGAAATTTGAAATGGTCAAATGTTTGTACTAGGATCTAGTTGGTTGTTATTGAAAATGCACAAGATCCGACAAAGGAAACCTCTACCTCCCCTACATGTGAGACTTTAAATAAGCGATAACTTTCAATAGAATGAAGCTAGCGACTTGGAAAATTCGACAAATATTTGTAGTGTTGGTTAGTTGATTTTGAGAATGGTCAAGATCCTTCTGAATGAGCGCCAACCTCCCCTATAAACTGGCCATATAGGAAACTCACTTTAAATGCATATGGTCTTTGCCAGTTGGTACTTTTGGTATCACCACTAGGTCTGTACAAGTCTATGGTATATACGCTTCGGTCTAGTTTTTGTTACAATTTAATTAGACAAAGAAAATTACAATATATGAAATATAAATAATTAAGTACTTAACATAGCAGGATTGCATCACATAATAGCCGTATTCTTTTCATCCGATTAAGATCAATTCCCCTACAAAACAACTGAGCAGCCACATTCCAGGTCTCACATTGGATCACATCTGGATCAGAGTTGAAAGTGAACTGAACGTTAATTTGTTTCTCGGCAACTAGCCCCTATACCTTTGTATACTGAGTTCGCAATTCGCCCCTACGTGACGAATTATCGGTTTGGTTGCTGTTTGAATTCGCACGTCGCATGATCCGTGCCGTTCGATTCACTCTAGATCTTTGTCCGAATGGGTTGTTTACTTGCGTTGTCAGAAATGTTGACGTCGCGTACGCCTCCACCATACTCTAGTGCGTTAGTTCCCGAGGGGAATCATCATCTAGCGTTTTCTATTTCACGAGCGACCGTTGATCGGGCTACGCATAGTGGTTCGCTTCTTTGACCAATAGTGGGGTTTGATTTGAAATAACTGTGCAATCCCCTTGCGTGAGCTCCGCCGCTTAAGGGATTGCTACCCTCAGTATTCCGCCCTAGGATGCTCTCTTCGCCCGATCTATATGCAAACCACGATGCGTCTCCTGATAAAATAGGAATACATCTTCATTTTTACTTACTTAAAATTACAGAAGCCTTTACTTGCGTTTTTGCGTTAAATTGTATACTAATTAATACTTCGATTTCCGACGCTTGTAGTTATGTTCAAATTAATGAAAAACAGTAGCTCTCCTAACTACAATAATTTATTATTTATATTAACATGTATTTTGGGAGCAACTCACTTTCTTCCTCAGTACTTTGCTACTAAATTCAGGTATTGATCGCCTTAAATATGAAATTACATGTATACAGACGGATTTACAAGGTCAAATTTATTATTTCTATTAGTACTCAGGCGCGGTTTTCTTCGTGGCCTTTGTGTTTTGACTCTTGGTGTGCGTTTTATGGTTATGAGGGTTTACTTGCTAGCAATCGGATTAACTTCGATGAGCAAATGCTTTCGTCGGTGTTGATCAGTTTGCAACGGTCTTCACGTAATATTGCCAAACTTTCCCATGCATCGAGAGTGTTGGGTTTTTCACATGTTGCAGCAGTTCCAAGTTATCCTTGTCCACTGTATGGTTTTCCTCGATGACATGTGTTACTACCGATGCCCTTACTACGTTTTTACCCGTCGCGCGGATACCTCGCTCATATGCTCATTGTACCGTGTTGTTATGAGGCGCTTTGTTTGACCGATGTAACGTGCATGCGATTCGGTAGATCCCGCTCTTCTCGTGTGATTTTAAAGGGTCTTTTTCGCTTCCTAGCCGTCGCTCGAGTGTTGCATTGTTATTCGATCCGACTACCTGGATGTTGAACTGTCCTAGGAACGACTTGATTCGATAGAAGTTATATGATGTTGGTATACTTATCCTTTTAATATCTTCCTCGGTAATCTGATCGGACAATTCTCTTTCGTCTTCGCTTTTTTTCGATGTCATTTGAAAAACCGTCGTTAACGTGGGCGCATAAATATAATATCTCATAGGCTTCATTCCTGAGAGAACATTAATGCCGGACCAGTGAGACAGAGATGTAAAATGCGGCGCATCTGTGAGTGGGAGAAATCTTTCAAAATCATCAATAGGGGAGTTTGACCAAAAATTTTTATGATACGTTTCCCTAGGTTAAAATGATTCGGAATCAGGGGCCCTATCATGTAATTCGATTCGAATCAAATCGCTTTCGAAAGGATGAAAATGATATCATTTAGCTCAAAAAGGAATTTCTCAATTTCAAAAATCATCGAATATTCGCTTCGAATGAACAATTTCGTAATGCTAGGGCCACACCTACGTCTAATGGCGTTAATTTCCGCCGTAAGTAACATTAAACACAGGTGTAGCCGCGACATAACGCACTAATTAATTAACGCCGTTTATAATGGCGTTGAAAATTCAGCGATAGCTTGGATGCGGGTCGGTCATCAAGTTAAACGTTTGTTAACGCGTTGTTTGTGGTAGCCACACTAGCATTGTCAAGTCGGTCGTCAAGTTAAACGTTTTTTAAGCGTTGTTTGTGGTGGCCACACTAGCATTGTCAAGTGACAATTCACACTTATCATACAATTCACACTGATGAAATAATATACAAGCACAGAAGCCTCAACCACAATTTCAAAGTTCCTTAATTATTTTATAATCGAACACTTTTAATTTCAAATCTTTCAATTGATCCAAAAATGATATGTTTATTGAATACTATAACGCGTTATTTTTTTTATTGGCAAACGTCAAATGCAAATCGACTAGTGTGGCCACTCCTATTGCCGGGTAGTTTACGGTATTATTTTTTAGGCATTAATTATTGTGTTAATGGCCATTAAGCATTAATGCAGGTGTGGCTCCAGCATAACGAATACTCGATGATTATTGAATTGGAAAAATTCGTTTTCGAGTTACATAATATCATTTTCATCTTTTCGAAAGCAATTCGATTCGAATCGAATTACTTGAAAGGGCTCGAGATACCGGGATTTTTGTTATCTTTTATAGATTTCTGTCGAGAGCGATCTAATCCCAAAAAATCCTTCAAACCAAATAAAATCAGATGATGGTTTTAGACTTCAAAAATATTGATTTAATCGTCTTAGCAAAGTACAGTAATATTATATAATTCAAAGATAAAAAATAACAGTAGAAAATATATTACAATATATATATCACGATCGAGATAAAAACACTTCCAATATAGACAGCACAGTCATGTTCATATTTATCAACATTTTTTTATTAAAATAAAATGAATTGTTAACATGTTTATTTAATGTTAGAAAAAGAAGTTTTCTGGAGGAGTATGCTGGCACAACAAAATTTACTATCAATTTAAAATATCATTTCTCAAATTACCAACCCGTTAGCTGCATTCTGTTTATTATAATATCTAATCTAATTTTTATATAAAATAATACACACAAATATTCAATTAAACAAATGTATATAGCACAAATTATCCTTATTACAAAAACTATACAGAATGATATTTTCAATTACTAGTCAAAGGCACGCCGAACAATTTCTCCCACGACTGACTGATCGCATCCAAACAACTGTCGGCATTATCCTGTGTTTCAAAACAGCATTTCCACAACTCGCACTTGTCTTGATCCTCATCGAGGAAATTCATTGTGAAAATATTCTTTTCGGGACGTTCCACTTCAATCAAGTTACTCATCAATTGCACATGTCCCAATTCCAAGTTGACCTCAGAGCTGCTAATAAGCCACGCAAAACTCGGTGTTGTCAAATATAAATGAGTATCGGTAGCAAAAAATCCCGTGGGTTTTAGAGTTTTCTCAATGGCATCCGATGTAATATCGCACTGGTTGAGTATTGATGTCATCCGAAGTTGTTGTTCGTTTGTAAAGTGGGCGATCTTCTTGAGAAGTTTTTGGGAAATCTGGTATTCCAGAGGGCAGTGATCGGGTAGTGGATTGTCTGGAAAGCATATATAAAATAATATTGTAAGTACAATCAAATTTGTAAATTGCCACAAAATTAAGATGTAGTATAATAATGTGCATCCCCCCCCCCCCTCCCCAAATTAAAGCGTCGATGAAAATAAGCAAAAATTTGGCTATGTAAATGGAAAATCGCCTCAAAACAAAAATTAAAAACGGTTCAAATCTTGGGGTGATCTTTGGGATGGAATTTTTGTCCAAAAACTAGACGAACAACCCCAAAATATATGAATTTTTGTCCAAAAACTAGACGAACAACCCCAAAATATATGAAATTGTCCTAGAAATACTACCCCAATTTTCGTGATAATTTTTCATAGAAAATGGTCCCAACATCGACTAAGTTGAAATAATCAGTCTACTTTATAGCCCCCATATACGATGTAATCCGTTGTCAGATCGATCTGACGATATTGTGATCGTCAGATCGATCGCACAGTGTATGTGACTATCGTTGACGATTTTTTTGACAGTTCCATATAATTTTTATCGTCAGATATTTTATGGCGATCCATCGTCAGATCGATCTGACGATGGATCGCACAGTCTATGACGGGTCTTAGAATTATCCAGAGTGGATCTCCGCTTTATGTAGTACGAATCTACGAAAATTCACTATGGGAAATCCCAGAGAGAGGGAAATAATTTCCGCGTTAGGCACTTCCTACAGTGGAAATCCACTTTGGGATTGTGGATATCCGTGTATTCGTACTACCTAAATGAAAAATCCACTCTAGCGTTTTGTGGTGATTGTTCCGTGCAACACATAGAGTCCAAGAATTCACTATCTAAAACTACACTCACTTGCAAAAAACAACAGCAAACTGTCGGTCCGTAAAATATCCTGAAGCAATATCAAATACGTTGTGGAACCTTGTAACGTTATCGCCAATCCCAACTTCCACGGCAACAATTCCATTGATTCAAGCCGATCGATTTTGACTTTGTCAATGCGTCGTAGCCACTTGTCAATATCATCCCGTTCTGCACCATAGATTTCCATAATATAAACACGGGTCGTTGACATCACAACTATGCCGTCAAATGTGTTACTGCCACCTTCACTGAATATTTTACTCTTCACAAGCCATTTGAAATTTTCATTTGGATCTTCAAAGATATTTTGATAGAAGTGCAATTTCAAACGATGATCCGCGTCACTAAAGTCCAAGTAGGAAATTTTGAATTTTTCACATGTGACGTCGTGTTGGGGGGATTTTTGTGTGCGCGACATTAGTATGTTGGTGGATTGAAATAGACCTGTAGAAAAAGAATGAAATATTATGGATGAGGCTTATAGAAACTATGAAAACAATAGGTCGATTCGTTCTATTTATTGTAGTCTTTGATCCAGGCAGCTCCTAATATTGGATCTTGTCGCATCAAAACCCGGGCGAATCGAACCCACCTTATATGCTCCTACGGCAGCCTGTTCTACGTACCGGAGCGACCCGTTCAACAGCAAGAGCTGCCAAACCCCTTCAACGCTAGAAGCCGAACTGAGTAGACTAAAATCACATTATTCACTCACCTCCAAACATAGACGAAATAATCGAGTCCTCCTTTTTCGATTCCTTGTCATTGCCATTTTTTCCTTTCGCCAGTGAATTGATAGCCGCCACTGCATTTTTATCTTCCTGTTCATAGGCTGTGCAAATACTATCTGTAATCGATCCCGACGAACTGCTCTCCGTTAAATTCACATGACCTAAGGCGATTTTTTTAATGTCCGCGACATGTTCACCGGACGTCGTCAGCGCCTCAACTGCCTGTGTGATTTCAATACGTGGCTGAATCGTTGCGGCTAATTCATTATTGACGATTGCAGTTATCCCGGGAGCGCTATTATAACTATTATCCTCAATGGTATCCAACGGTGTAACCTTGGAAATTCGACGTTCCTCGGACGTCTTACGACTACCGTACGCATGATCCAATACTTCAATGCTACTCTGACTCGGATTACTTAAAATTTCAATATCACTTTCCCCGTTCTTATTAAAATTAAAGTCCATGTCACGATCATTTGTTGAGCTGCCGGCAACACTTCGATTTGAGTCAAATGAATTTTCAGATTGGGTGATTTTTGAACACGACGACGATTCGGCGAGTGATCCTGCTGAACCTTTAGATTGTGTTCGAGTGAGTCGAAGGTGATTGGTTTTAAGCAGCCAAAAATTGAGAGAGTGTGAGAAAGGAATAACACATTTTTATTTTTATTCGACCTAGTTTTGGGTAAAGGATTAGCAACTAACTACTTGTATGTTGATTAGTAGGTTGTTTCCATTCTCCTCTCATGAGCAAGGCTAGAGAGTAATGAAAGATAAGTTTAGTTAGGAGAATATATTTATAAATTACTTATTATAAATGAAAACGTGCACCAATAAGTTAGTTCTTCTAGTCTTGAATATGTAGGTAAGCAAACCGATTATTGTCTTTGCAATGATAATAATTAAGGCTACGTGTTCCTTGGAGCAATTATAGCGTACTATAGACGAGTATATACAACTTTCCTGCTAAGGTCAGGTGCGAATTATTTTTGAGTGGAAATGGAAAATTGGTTTAATTCTGCATACCTTAGTTTGCGTCTGTAGCTTGGCTACAAAACGCATCAAACGGTTTTCACACCACGCGAAACACTGTCGGCTGAAATTCGCACCCCTCAAGGGACTATTATTTTTTCTCTCGAATTTCCTCCATTTAATTTCTCCAAGCTTATTGGTTTCGTACGAATAGAAGCACTCGTCAAGTCCTGTCTCTTTGCAGCTATCTGTGTTCAAGACGACCACGAATGTTTGAAAATTCTATTAGTATAAGCCGTGATTTATATGAAAACTCAACCGTGGAAATCTAGATGGTGTGTAGCAACATATTAACTCACTAGAGGGGGTGGAGAGACTAAGAAATGGAGATTTAGACGCCATCAAGACCTCCACGGTCGAGCTTTCAAGTAAAGTCATGCCTTCACGGCTTACACTATAAAATTCTCACACATTCGTGGTCGTCTTATATACAGAAAGCTGCAAAGATATAAGATACTAGGGCGACCGATAGCTCAGTGCGTAGAGGCGTCAGTCTCATGTCTGACTACCGGCGTTTCGGTTTCGAGTTCCGTCGACGACGACGTTTGTGGCCATGGATGTTTGTCTTGTCTTCCCCCTGTGGTGCGGGGCGTAATATTAAGCCACAGCATCTCCCGGCTTGTCGCAGGTTGGCGACTGAATGAGGGAGCATTAGGGCAATTGAGTAAAGATACAAGACCCGACAAGTGCTTCATCTGTACGAAATCACACTAAGTGCAGAGAATAGAGGGAATTCGAGAGAAAAAAAGCTCAGCTCAGCGATCACCGTTGAGCTATCATCGCAATGATCTCTCCAAGGAACAAGTAGCTTTAGTAAACATTAGCATAGAATAGAACAACTATTTTCTTTCCACAATAAATTGCAGATGTGTATACAACACATCTCGACTAATTTATTAAAAAAGATACTTAGTAAATTTATGCACTGCTACTCGGAATATTTTTGAAACCGATGACAGATATGCCAAACGATAGCTAATGGTTTCGTTATTAACATATAACAGTCTAAATTCGATAGCTCAAAGCTCTTTAATTTGAAATACCCCTAAACTT
The DNA here is from genome assembly GCA_964017055.1 of Chloromyia formosa. NCBI lineage: Eukaryota > Metazoa > Arthropoda > Insecta > Diptera > Stratiomyidae > Chloromyia > Chloromyia formosa. The sequence goes on along the minus strand of OZ024816.1, from coordinate 21,139,045 downwards.
GGACACAGCACCATTTCCCAATACATTTGTATGTAAAGCGACGAACAAAACACTCGTTAAATCAAATAGAAAACTCTATAACTCGAAGCGAAATTTCCGTGAATCTGTCAAACTCTATAAGTCGAAATTTTCGGACAAGTGACTCTATAACTCGAAATTTCCGATTATAACTGGAAACGAAATTTTACATTCATACATTGCAATTTGCTGACTAAGGCAAAGAGAGCCGCCTGCGTGGCAACCAGCGGAGCTCTCCGGACTACTCCATCCGCGGTGCTGGATATAATGCTTGACCTGCTTCCGGTGGACATTCCAGGGGCCCAAATGGCGATGAGCTCAGCCATTAGAATTCGAGAGACAGGTCGGTGGAGAAACTTGAGTACTGGTCACACAACGATCTTGATCCTCCCAGACCTAACTCCTTGAATACATATGTGGCTTCCGCACACAATCAAACACACGTCTCAGCGAGGGTCTTTGCAGAGAGCCGACCGAGGCAAGGCTATGGATGATTGAGAGTCTGTTCCCGGAGTCGACAGTGAATTGTTCAATAATTGTCAAGCTTGAATTGTAATAAACAAACTATAACCGAAAATAACCGGTTCGCCTTATATACACGGATGGTTCCAGAACAGCCAGTGGTGTGGATGCCGGAGTCCACTCCGAGCAGCTTGACATCAATAATTTCGTTACTGAGCTGGACGGGCTTTCTTCAACATTGTGCTATACTGGATTCCAGCCCATAGTGATTTTGCAGAGCTGACGAGCTTGCTTGAGGGGAGCAACAGATATAACGCAGCATATTAGCGTTGACTTGCTAATACCTCTATCTGCCATTAATAAATCCAACTTAAGATGACGTTGACGATACGTGCCTTAAGGCTAAGCTTATGGGATATAACTTTCACCACAAAACTGCTGTCCTTGCCGAAACAACAGATCCGCGTGGTGGTGAGTACGGTCACTGGACACACCAAAAGGCTTCGGCTCCCATACAACGATTTTTGCAGAAAACGAACTTTGCTTTGCAAATGCCGGGCGCTAGCAAGAGAATGTCAACTCGCGGTTACTACTTCTTCAATCAGCTGGGGGAACTAACAGAGGGAGGTTGATCAATTGTTTCGTTCCGGGACTAACTCCGGATGGCAACCCTCAAACCTAACCTAGCGTTTAAATTTGGCGCGCTTAACTTATCGTTCTTTGGATCAATCTCATTTTTCAACAAATTGACTAAAAATCGATATCTTGAATTTATTATACCCTTCACGGATGTGATAGGGTATATTAACTTTGTCATGAAGTTTGCAACGCACAGAAGGAAGCATCTCCGACCATATAAACTTTATATATTCTTGGTCGGTATGATGAGACGAGTCGATTAAGCTTTGTCCGTCTGTCTGTCTGTTTCTATGCAAACTAGTCCCTCAGTTTTAAAGCTATCAAGCTGAAATTTTGTACAGAACCTCCTTTCTATTGCAGGCAGTATATATGTCGGAACCAACGGAATCGGACCACTACGTCATATAGCTGCCATAGGAACGACCGATCCAAAAATTCGTCTTTGTGAGAAAAACTTTTTTATTTCAAAAGATATTGTTTTCGAAATTCGAAATATCTTTAGTAAAATCATATTTCTGAATTTGGTTGAAATCGGACTACTCTATCATATAGTTGTCATAGGAACGACCGTCCCAAAAGCAAGTTTTTGTCAGAAATACTTTTTTCTTTCTGAAGATATCTTTTCAACCGTATTGACTGCTAAGCCACGTTCCTAAATTTGGTTTAAATCGGCCTACTATTTCATATACCTCTTATAGGAGCAGTGAAATCGGATCAAGTTTTCTACTAATTTCAAAGTGGCAAATGTACCACAAAACACAACGGCCGAAGGCTAGCTTGTTTTTTAAATAATTCGATATCTCGAAATCGTATGTACTTCAAAATTTGGATAACTCGAAGTAAAAACCTTCTTCCCTTCAAATTGGAGTTATCGAGGTTCGACTGTAACTTGTTTAAGGCCAACTCTGACCGCAGAAGCTATAATTAACGAAAAATTGGGTGCGACCAAATTGGACTCATCATTTCACGAAAATTTCCCACTCAATGGCAAAAACAAAAATTAAAATTTTTCGCGCAGAGAATTTGCTACAAAATATGACCGGAATTTATATAAGGAAATCCACGGTTAATTTGCAATTGTACATATTCCAAAGAATTTTCGGGCATGTTTTGAGATATCAATCAGCTGATATCACGAATTATTATTTATTCCAGGCCCGAATTAATCTTACGAGCCCGAGCACACGACAAACCTTTTAGTTCGCAGAAAAAACTAACTAGTTTAGCCAGAAAAATATAACACACGGTGGTTTATAAGACCGCGCACAGCAGACTAAACTATTTAGTTATCGCTGTGTGTGCGGTCTCATAAACCACGGTGTGTTCTACTTTTTTGATTAAATAAAAATAACTGGCGCAACAGTCCAATTTGAACCATGGCCTCGAGATGAGTTAGCATCATCTCATTTTCAAGATCGTGACGATATGTTTTGTGTAGAGGTGTGTGATCAGCAACACGCTCAACTGAGTTATTTACCCCATAAATGGGTACTCATTTAACAGCGGAGTGGGCTCATAGTCCGACACGTAAATCCCCTCTTTAATCGAAAACTACCGCATTCAGTAGGAATCGGACCGGGGCCCAGTGCGTAGAAGACAAACGTGCTAATCGTTGTGCCATCCGGACTTGATTAAACTATTTAATTTTTTTTTGCGTTTGTCGTGTGGGCGAGCTCTTAAGGTCGGGCTGTAGAAAACAACTCATACACAAAACACATAGAAATTCTACCTCTACGTCATTGAAAATTTGTGTACAAAGAAGGCAGTGGTACTACCACTGCAACACATTGCGTACAAACGCATACAACCAATTTTGTTCACGCACAAATTGTTTTCTCGGATCACTAGATGCAATGCAACTAGTAGATAGACCCAAAATTAAAACTAAATGCGAAAAACGAAAACTAAACACGAAACGCACTTAAACCGGAGTCGCCGCCATTAGTCACCAACCAACCACTGGCTACTTTCGTCAAAAACCGTACACAAGCAAGCCAGTCAAGCATATGTGCACTCACATTTTCAATCAGCTAAGCCTGTATTTTTAGATGGCGGTGATTAAACGTATCGTAGTCCCCCTATTAAATGCATTGTAGTCTATGCTACAATTGATGCGGGCCTGGAATAAATTCAATTCGTGATATCAGTTGATTGATATGTAAAAAAAATGGCCAAACATTTCTTCGAATGGTAATTGCAAATTAACCGCGAATTTCCTCACATAGATTTAAGCGATATTTTATAGCAAATTCTCTGTGCTAAAAATATAAACTTTTGCTTTTGCGATTGAGTAGAAAATTTTCGAGAAATGATCAGTGCAATTTGGTCTGACACAATTTTGGGCGGTTGTTTGTTAATTATAGCGTCCGCGGTCAGAGTTAACCTTACACAAATTAATATGTTAATAACGAAACCATTAGTTATCGTTTGGAATATCTCTCATCGGGTTCAAAAAAATTTCCCGAGTAAAATGCTGAATTGATTACACACAGGCAAATGGAAAAACTAAAAAAATCCTTATGCTGGAAAGTCGTTAAGCATAGAGTAAAGTTGATTAAAAATGTAGCGCTGTCGAATAAAGATTTGTGTTTATGGAAAATGTTAGCTACAACGATCCTTAGACACACACACAAAAACATCACATCTCCACAGAGTACAAGAAAAACACACAAATAGGTAAGTGCTTCAAATAATATAAAATACAAAAATTAACTCTTCGTATACATACTTCAGTAAATAAATATAAATTACAATGTAAAACTTCTGCACAATGCAAAAATAAAAAACTTCTAGTTAATAAAATAACATGTTTAAAAAATGAAATAACTCAAACCAAAATCGAAAGAATGAAAATTATTCGGAGAAATTTAGAAAATCGAAAATTTACCTATACTGCTATGTGAAGCACTTTCTTCAATTACATATTTCTCACCAGCACTTTGTTGTCCAGCGGCTATATTGGACGTAGACGTGGATGTCGTGATAGTTTTTGAGGATGTTGCGATTGGTTGTGAGGCTGTTGGCGGCGCCGCTGGCGGCGGCAGACCCGTCACAATGTTGCTCACAACAACCGGAAGCTCTTCATATTGTGGGACCGGGCCATCTTTCGTTAACGAACCAGCTGTTCGTTCGTGCAATTCAACGACGAATATACTGCCACATTCTGGACATATAACGTCTGTGAAGGAAGAAAGTGGGTGTAAGGGTCGGATTGCGACTATGCAACGATTGAAACGTCCGTTGCTATATGATTGTCTACAGCGCGGTTGTAGAAAAGCGAAATTAATTGCAAGGCTTCAGACGCTTGAGTCGCTTAATAGAATTTTATTTTTCGATTATAATGGATGGATTCAGAGGGCGCAACCGTTCCGGAACGATGATACATGTCGTTCAGAAGGCGCAAATAAATTACTGAGCAGTTCCGCTTCAGTGTGCATCCCCTGAACCTATCCAATGAATCTACTTACCAACGTTTGCCTTTTTGTAATTACTCTCGCGTGAAAATTGCATGCAACATTTGACGCACTTATATAATTTCTGATTCATTTCGCAGAGTAGTCGTTTGGAGAGTATGCCACGCAAGTATTTTTCTAATTCCTATAATAGGAAGGACTATTTTAGCAGCAACATGATTTATTTTGTCTTTTTAATAGGGGTTAATAAATCAATGAAATATCGACTTCTTCTATTACCTCCAGGGGAACATAAACAAGACGGTAGGGAATTAGGAAAATTTATTTCTTAAAAAAATGACATAGAAACTTTTCTCTTTGACACCTTGCTCCACAGTTCTTTTGGGCGCGGGGGAATTAAGGAATGGAAGAAGGGGGAGGGGAAGAAGAGGGAGGATAGAAGGGAGGACAGAAGGAAAGAAGAAGGAAAGAAGGAAAGAAGGAAAGAAGAAGGAAAGAAGAAGGAAAGAAGAAGGAAAGAAGAAGGAAAGAAGAAGGAAAGAAGGAAAGAAGGAAAGAAGAAGGAAAGAAGAAGGAAAGAAGAAGGAAAGAAGAAGGAAAGAAGAAGGAAAGAAGAAGGAAAGAAGAAGGAAAGAAGAAGGAAAGAAGAAGGAAAGAAGAAGGAAAGAAGAAGGAAAGAAGAAGGAAAGAAGAAGGAAAGAAGAAGGAAAGAAGAAGGAAAGAAGAAGGAAAGAAGAAGGAAAGAAGAAGGAAAGAAGAAGGAAAGAAGAAGGAAAGAAGAAGGAAAGAAGAAGGAAAGAAGAAGGAAAGAAGAAGGAAAGAAGAAGGAAAGAAGAAGGAAAGAAGAAGGAAAGAAGAAGGAAAGAAGAAGGAAAGAAGAAGGAAAGAAGAAGGAAAGAAGAAGGAAAGAAGAAGGAAAGAAGAAGGAAAGAAGAAGGAAAGAAGAAGGAAAGAAGAAGGAAAGAAGAAGGAAAGAAGAAGGAAAGAAGAAGGAAAGAAGAAGGAAAGAAGAAGGAAAGAAGAAGGAAAGAAGAAGGAAAGAAGAAGGAAAGAAGAAGGAAAGAAGAAGGAAAGAAGAAGGAAAGAAGAAGGAAAGAAGAAGGAAAGAAGAAGGAAAGAAGAAGGAAAGAAGAAGGAAAGAAGAAGGAAAGAAGAAGGAAAGAAGAAGGAAAGAAGAAGGAAAGAAGAAGGAAAGAAGAAGGAAAGAAGAAGGAAAGAAGAAGGAAAGAAGAAGGAAAGAAGAAGGAAAGAAGAAGGAAAGAAGAAGGAAAGAAGAAGGAAAGAAGAAGGAAAGAAGAAGGAAAGAAGAAGGAAAGAAGAAGGAAAGAAGAAGGAAAGAAGAAGGAAAGAAGAAGGAAAGAAGAAGGAAAGAAGAAGGAAAGAAGAAGGAAAGAAGAAGGAAAGAAGAAGGAAAGAAGAAGGAAAGAAGAAGGAAAGAAGAAGGAAAGAAGAAGGAAAGAAGAAGGAAAGAAGAAGGAAAGAAGAAGGAAAGAAGAAGGAAAGAAGGAAAGAAGGAAAGAAGGAAAGAAGGAAAGAAGGAAAGAAGGAAAGAAGGAACGAAGGAAAGAAGGAAAGAAGGAAAGAAGGAAAGAAGGAAAGAAGGAAAGAAGGAAAGAAGGAAAGAAGGAAAGAAGGAACGAAGGAAAGAAGGAAAGAAGGAAAGAAGGAAAGAAGGAAAGAAGGAAAGAAGGAAAGAAGGAAAGAAGGAAAGAAGGAAAGAAGGAAAGAAGGAAAGAAGGAAAGAAGGAAAGAAGGAAAGAAGGAAAGAAGGAAAGAAGGAAAGAAGGAAAGAAGGAAAGAAGGAAAGAAGGAAAGAAGGAAAGAAGGAAAGAAGGAAAGAAGGAAAGAAGGAAAGAAGGAAAGAAGGAAAGAAGGAAAGAAGGAAAGAAGGAAAGAAGGAAAGAAGGAAAGAAGGAAAGAAGGAAAGAAGGAAAGAAGGAAAGAAGGAAAGAAGGAAAGAAGGAAAGAAGGAAAGAAGGAAAGAAGGAAAGAAGGAAAGAAGGAAAGAAGGAAAGAAGGAAAGAAGGAAAGAAGGAAAGAAGGAAAGAAGGAAAGAAGGAAAGAAGGAAAGAAGGAAAGAAGGAAAGAAGGAAAGAAGGAAAGAAGGAAAGAAGGAAAGAAGGAAAGAAGGAAAGAAGGAAAGAAGGAAAGAAGGAAAGAAGGAAAGAAGGAAAGAAGGAAAGAAGGAAAGAAGGAAAGAAGGAAAGAAGGAAAGAAGGAAAGGAAAGAAGGAGAGAAGACAAGAAGGAAAAAAGGGAAGAAGCGGGAAGGAAAGAAGCGAGAAGGGAAGGAGCGAGAACGTAAGACGCGAGAAGGGAAGAAGCGAGAGGGGAAGGAGCGAGAACGTTAGATGCGAGAAGGGAAGGAGCGAGAAGGGAAGGAGCAAGAACGTAAGACGCGAGAAGGGAAGCAGCGAGAAAGGAAGAAGCGAGAAGGGAAGAAGCAAGAAGGGAAGAAGCAAGAAGGGAAGAGGCGAGAAGGGAAGAAGCGAGAAGGGAAGAAGTGAGAAGGGAAGAAGAGGAGGGGAGGGGGAGGAGAGTAAGAAGAGGAGGCTAAGTAGAGGGGAGAAGAAAGAGGAGGGAGGGGAAGGGGGTGTAGGAAGGAAGGAGGGGAACAAGGGGAGGAGAAGAAGAAGAGAGAGGAAGGGGAGGAGCGAGGTGGATGGGGGAGGAACGAGGTGGATTTGGGAGGAAGGAGGTGGATGGGGGAGGAAGGAGGTAGATGTGGGAGGAAGAAGGTGGAAAGGGATGGAAGGGGGAGTAAGCGGAGGAAGGTAGTAAAAAGAGATGGAAAAGGGAGTGTGTATGAAGGGAGGATTCTCGTCTTGTCGTCGTAGAGTCGCAATCTCTCGATTAATACCGAAAATGTCTTAACGAATAAATGCTCACCTGACATAATCCCTCCTCGACCGTGAACACTCGCTCACGCTTATCTTTTTTTACTGTATCAAAAACAATACGAATCGTATCACCTTTAATTCGCTCGCAGCTCTCTAATATCTTCAGACTCCACTTAGTCTTTGTCCTGTTCAGAAAAAACACGAACATATGAGAAAAAAATAAATAAATTAAATTTTCATTGCCTTCTAACCTTCTCGTAAGAATATCTCTCTCCTTGATATACACATCCGAAACTGCCAGAAAGACTTCGTCACTGTAATCATTCTGATGAACAATGTACGTCACTTCGTTATCATCGGGCTCGGAAACTATAAAACAGAGGAAAATTCTTCAGTATCACATCACACAGAAAATAAATCATCAAACTAACTTTCTGCTTCGTCATTTCCCGTGCCATAAATACTGTCCAGTGTATTGTCCATTTCGTCATCGTTCGTCGATTTGTAGATTGTACCGTTTGGATCGTCCGAACTTTTCGTCTGTACACTTTCATATAATGTTCCCGTTTCGGACGTGACCGGCGAACTTGCCGGCTTAATGGGTGACGTTGGGTTCGGCTCCAGTTTGGAGGTGAAACGGTTCGAGTTCGGTGTTGACGACAACACGTTCACTTCCTTCCTGGCAACTACCTCTTCGACGGTTTTTGGATCAGCGTCTGGAGCAGCCGAAGCACCCAATAGATCGTCCATGAATTCTTGCGTTGAAACTCGCATCCTAGATGGCGAATTCTCAATGCCCAGTACACTGCGAACCATATCGGCATTTTCGTTTTGCAACCAACCGGATCCAAATTTTTCACGCATTTCGTCAATTTGTCGTTTAGTTTCCAAATGATCTTTACTGCCCTCGGGCACTTGAGGGCGCACGAATTCTTTGTAGTTTGACACCTGTATCGACGGATTGTCATCCTCGATTTCTACTGTGCGCACCTTTGCCTTCTTCTGTTTCTCGATGACCGAAGTCGTCATTTCGGTGCTGTTCGTCGTCGACTCATTCAGTCGAAAACTACGAATCGAACCGAAACTAGAAGCGGGTGTATGATTTTGTGATACTCTACTGGGTGCCGATAGTCCGCTGGAACGAGCGCCTAGGGAAATACGATTTGAGTAGCCCGGACAGCTGCCAATGGCAGCTTTTTCGCTTTTGCTAAGAGAATCCGAGTCCATGGTGAATTTCATGCTGCCGATATTTTTATTAAGGTATTGTGCGGCTTTGAGACGATGCTTGGGATGACACGCCAACGGGTTGCCGCTTAAATTCAAGTAGCGCAATGCCACTAGAGTGCTGACGGGAAGCAACAGGTTGTGATCGAGAAGGCAATTATCGGACAGGTCCAGTTCGTTGAGGGAATCAAGTCGCGACAGACCGGTCAGATCTTCGATGAAATTGTTATTCAAAACGAGTATTTGTAGGCGCCTCGGCGCCTCCGTATGAAATGCAGGAATATGTGTGAGTCGATTGTAACTCAAATTGAGCACTTTTAGATTCGGCAGCCATTTTATGGCATCCACACTAATCAACTGATTCCGACTAAGGTTTAGATTTTGCAGCCACTGAGCAAATTCCAGCGAGGAGTCAACCGATCGCAGGTTGTTGTAGCTGAAGTCCGCCTGCTTCAGTTCGTTCCAGACAAATCCATTCGAATTGTCCCCGCCGCAGTATGTGATGATGTCCTCGACACTTATCAGACTCCGCACGCATATAATTTGCTGTAACTGAGCGCGCAGCGGTTGAATGCCCACAATTTGCTTCACATGCACCTTCTGCACCTCCAATCGTTGGAGACTTCGAAATTTGCTAATATCAATGACCCCCTCGAACACTTCCTCGCCCGGGAAACGTGTCACGCACAGAACAGGCGTTTTTTGAACAAAATCATGAACGAGTTGCAGATCTCTGAAAACATCCGATTTGGAATTGTTGGGCTTGACCACTTGAAACGACAGCGGCGAGAAAGGTTCATTTTGGTCGGCAATCAGCGTGAACGAGTCATTGAGCGCGCGAAGAAAATGACCTGTTGAGTGGTGATAAAATGATGAAACGTTCGCTATACATAAGATATCGACAGTGATTACCTGACACAGTGAATGTAAATTCGGACGTGAGAATCTTGTCGCCTTTATCGCGCAGCAGCTGAGCAAGCTGCGAAATACGCTTCGGGTCCATGACGCTATCTAAATTTAGAACTTGTTGTTAACGCTACGGCTGGTACTTTGTTCGGTCGCTCGTCGAAAAACATTCGACACGATACGCAGTGTACAGTTAATAACTTGAATTATGATTTATTTATACATTGGCCGACTGGTTGACTCCGATGAACGTGATAAGCAGAAAATAAGCGACGGGTGAAGTCATGCAATTTCTAGGATAGTCCCGGGTACAGCCAAACAGTCACTCTTCCGATACGTCGCAACGGGAAACATTGTCCACCGGCTACACAATTGATAATTTGCTTGTGACCCGTAGCGACTGGAATTTGTAATCGTATTACGCTTTATCAAGGGCGCGAGCAATGTATTGCTTCATATTCGACAACTGCACGGACTATCGAAATCTCACCCACTTGATTGTGGTCCAATGCGCTATTTTATCTAGAACGTAATCAGTCGCGGAAATCTCCGGATGGCCGTTTTATTGCGCTTGAAAAATATTTAGAACACTGCGACTAAACGAAAACATAAAAAATAGCCCCACAAAGACAAGAACTCGAAGAACAAATGTCAGTTTTGCACTAGGCGCAGCTGTTTCGAAGTTTACAACTCATTCAAATTCGAATTAGATGTTGACGTGTTGGCTGCGTTCGGTATTGTTTACAGCTGATGTTTGCATTAAGCTGTGTTCGCACCAAAGCCAAATTATCTACTTTCGCCCAAAGGGCAGAGCTGCTCTAGTATCGTCCTGAATATCACTAAAAATAATTAAAATCCCTAATCAAAACATAGACTTACATATATCCCGTGATGAACGTATGGTCTACTTTCTTTCAACACTTGCTGGGTTCAGAACACAGAGAATAACTATGGAGGAGCAATCCGCATTACTCAACACTAAACTACTTGAAGCAATTCCAGTCGTAAAAAGTAGAGAGAGAGACACACGCCCTCCACTGCGCAACACCCGCGCAGTCTATATAAAAGCACAGGATGCACGTAAGATGTCATCCCCTCTCCTACTTTTCCAATCGGAACAATAACATTCCAGTCTGTCTCTCTGCCGCGGAACACCCGCCCGGACTATATAGAGCAAAAGAGATGTCAAATTTTCATCCCCCTTCCTACTTCCTCACTTGTGCCGAATTGCGTCGTTTCTCTCGCTCTTTTTCACTTCCTCTTATACTCTCTCTTCAAAGGTTCAGAAGATACCGAGGAGGGATGTCAAAAACCGGTCGGTTACCGAGAAACCGGTACTTGGAAAAGAACTAACCCGATTTTCTCAGTTTTCCTTCTTCGCGGCTTAAAACCGGTCGGTTTTTCCTCCATCAGGTTAGAAACCGGAATCAAAAAAGTCTGTATAGACCCGATAGCCGCGAGTCACAGTTACGTATTTCTGTGAAATGAAAAAAATACTGATCGGGAAACGTGGCATTGTTGTTGTAAAATCCGATTTTGACAATTGTTACAACAACAATGTGTGCGTTCAGAAGGAACTGAGCAACTTCCGCTCAGCGAACATGTTCAGAACGAGCGGGTTCAGAAGTGACTGAGCAACTTCTGCTCGGGTGATCATGATCAAATTTCACCGAGCAAGAAATATTTCTGCTCACTGATCAGTGCTCAGGTTCTTCTTCTTCTTTTTCAACCTCACGCTCATGTTGCGAGTTTCCGAGTTTTGACAGTTATCAAATTGGTTGTTGTGTTTTCGCCGCTTTCGGCTTCTAGTTCATTGGTTTTCGGGTGCTTTTGAATTTGTTATCTCGTTGTTCGTGATTTTTGTAATGGACAGCGTGGGATTCATGTATTTTCCACTTGTCCGCACTTGACGTCTAAAATTGTCATCGTCAGCTTTCAGCTGGTCGATTTGTCAGCTGGTGAAGTAGCGTTCAGCAGGTGCAGACTCCAAACCGATCAGCTCCGGAGCTGCTCGCGAGCAGTTGCGGAACAGCTCGCGAGCGGTTTCTGCTCTTTTGCCACCTTCTGAACGCATTCAATGTGTGGGTTCAGAAGATACTGAGCAACTTCCGCTCAAGTGATCATGATCAATTGATCACCGAGCAAGAAATATTTCTGCTCACTGCTCGCACTTTTCTTCTTCTTTCTCCTTGACTTTCGTATGAAGTGTGTGTGCCAACAAGAGTCGCGTTCAGCAGGCACAGACTGCATAACCGACAAGTTCCGGAACTGCTCGCGAGCAGTTCCGGAACTTGTCGATTATGCAGTCTGTGCCTGCTGAACGCGACTCTCGTTGTCACACACACTTCATACGAAAGTCAAGGAGAAAGAAGAAGAAAAGTGCGAGCGGTAAGCAGAAATTAATCCTGCTCGGTGATCAATTGATCATGATCAGTCGAGCGGAAGTTGCTCAGTATCTTCTGAACCCACTGGTGTCATCCTTATAGTAGGGGGATTTACGCTCAGTGTCGTCCCTATGGTAGGGGATTCACGCTCAGTGTCGTCCCCCCACTATAGGGGGACTCACACTCAGTGTCGTAAACTTCTGTCATCCCCATAGTAAAACGACAGAAGTTTACATCTTTACGACAAATACGACGTTTACGATGTGAACATGAATCTCCAGTTAGTTACCAGGCGGCCAAGGCCCGACGTCGGGCTGTCGCGCCACGATGATGATGAGGGGGATTCATGCTCACGTCGTATTTATCGTAAAGTTGTAAACTTCTGTCATTTTTCTATGGGGATGACAGAAGTTTACGACGAATATAACGTTTACCATATTTACGACAGGGAGCGTGAATTCCCGTAGTGAATATTGAGAATTTGGAATTCAGGGGGATTCACGCTCCCTGTCGTAAATATCGTAAACGTTGTATTCGTCGTAAACTTCTGTCATCCCCATAGTAAAGTGATGGAAGTTTACAACTTTACGACAAATACGGCGTTTACGACACTGAGCGTGAATCCCCCTATTATCAGTCAAAATTAAGGAATGGTAAACTATACTTCGATTTTATATCAGTAAGGCCCGTTTTCTCAATGTCTGATTAAAATTTAAACTCCAGTTAAACAGACATTGAACGTACCCATCTGTCAAATTTCACAGGGAAAACAACAACAACAAATTTTATCTCGAGTTTAAATTTTAACTGGACATTGAGAAAACGGGCCTAAATCGACGCTCTACTCATCTACACCGTTCATCAACAACGGCCAAGAGCTGCCAAAACACTTCAACGCCATAAGGTGTTGCTAGAGCAACAGCTACCGCGACTGTCCCAGAAGATAAGTAATTTTGCGGAGCTTGTTGTTTTGACAACGCCTGCTGCCTCTGAGTTTGGCCGCTCTTGGTCGCTGCAAACGTGTTGCTCCCATGCGTAGAACCGGCTGCCGTTGGAACGTTGCCGAGTTCGTCACTTTAGCCTCTTTAGATATTTCAATTATCCCTGCGCAGAAAAAAAACACCTTCCACATTTTCTTAAATTTATTAAAATATTTATTTTCACCTTACAGTCAACGATGATAAGCACACTTATTTACAACTACAGCACTACGCAGCCTATTCAAGATTTGCTCAGCATTTGCTGCCGTTCGGCCCGCTTCTTTTGCTTCTTAGCCTCCTTCGCGGTCGCCTCGATAGTCTTTCGTTTCTTCTTCAACAGCCACGCCTCCTTGTCTTTGGCTTGCTTCTCACGAATAAGCTTACGAAAGAGATTTCGATGTCGCGGCTTGACCATGCGAGCCTGCAATTTGTGTTCGTCGATTTCGGACTTGCGCTGCAAACGTTTGTTCTCCTTGTGTGGCTTGCCGGTGACTACAGCCATTTTTTGTTTCTATACAATGAGAAAATTGTGGAAGTTAATTAGTGATAAACAGATAATTTGGAGACGTGGACCGCTCGTTGTCCCAGTACTTTACGTATTAACAAGGATTCATAGGCCTGGGAAAGACAACACAAACAGGGGAGGCAAAAATGGGGCGATAAGGATGGAATGGTTGGCGGACGGCTCAGTTGCCCTCGCGCACGCATCGGGGTTCGAGTGTAATGGGACTCTCGGCCTCTGGTTTCATACCATCGACAGGTCACTACTCATCAGGTGCTGCCTTCGATCTGCCGGTGGAAGCAGCACGACCAGAATATGATTCATTACAAAATGTTGGAGCACTTCTAAATGGTCGAAGCATGGTCCATTGCTAAATGGTCTAAGGTCGATGCGCATTCGAATTATAGAGGTAGGCAGCGCGCCAAGAAAATTCGAATTATGGAAGTTATTTTTTCAAATTATGGAGGTTTTCGGCTTCTAGCGAAAGGGAATCGATTTTGTTCTTCTCTTATAGAGATTTTTGAGTTTTAGAGGTTCGAGTTATCAAGGTCCGACTGTATATGCCAACGAAACGTAAACGAGGCCTTGTGTAAAGGTCGCCACACATGTTCGAGCAGAACCACGACCGAACTTCCATCGAACCATCAATTTGATAGAACGTGCGGAAAAAAATGCTCTCTCTCTCTCTCCTCATTTCCACCTTTCTATGATATTTGATGGTTCGATGGAAGTTCGGTTGTGGTTTTGCGCAATCGTGTATGACGACCTTTAGAGTGGTTGACGCGCTATTATCCACAAGGCAAATAGTAAGCACACAAATTGCAAATTACCTCTTTTTGACGCTTTTTGTCAGCATCTTCCACATCATCTTCCTCAGCTGCTTTATCCGCTTCCTCATTTCCAGAAGCATCGGCAATTTCATCTTGATACGCTTTCTCCAGTTGAGCGTCCAAATTTTCCTCGCTCTTGCCTTCCTCTTTCGCTTCCTCATCGGATATGTCTGCATCGCTGTCTTCTATGAATTATTAGGATCAAAATATGATCAGAACGAAATGTCAATCAAACAAACCTTTTGTCTCAATCAATGACGGATCGTGCAATTCCTTCTCCTCGGGCGGAATGTACGTATCCCGTTCGGGATCAACAAAAGGCGATAAATGTGGCGGCAGCACGGCTCCAATGAAATATTTGCTGGTAGGGAGCAAAGTGCGTTGATTCACTGAATCGAACACCCATTGCGGCTGAATATAATCTCGAGAAATGTATTGTTTGTCCAGACTCGGCCTATCCACAATATGATGGGTGATTGTCTCGTCGTCTTCGTCGAATGTCGCTCCAGAGAACATGGACTTGTCCCACGACACTTTGCCGCCAAACGATCGAATCATAACGACCAGTGGCTCACGCGGAACTTCACGATTTATAAAGAATTTCAGTCCTTTGAAAAGATTCCGCAACTTTTTAATATCCGTCGCTTCTTCGCGCAATTTCTGCATCTTCTCGGTGTTGCCCGTGCCGCCGAGCAGATCCAAATCGATATCGTCCTCCTCCTCTTCGTCGACAGTCGATGCACCCGTTTTCATCAGTTCCACATTCAGAGCCGCAATTCGATCTGACACGAACGATTGTTCGTTGCTCATCACTTCGTCGCTATCCTGGAGCAATCCGCTGGGGAATTGTGGCGGATAAACCAAATTCAACGAGTGATAAAGACGGAAATTGACGAATCCCAACATTATGGTGTAGAACTCGACAAAGGTGGACATAATTTTGAAATCCACCTCTCCTTTCGATTGCGGCTGGAACGGATAGTAGTGGGGCACAATCCACGTCACTTTGTGACCTTTGATGTCGGCCTGGAAATAGTAGCCTTTGATTGAAATGAACACTTTGCGCAGACACTTTCCGGCAATTATTGCGTGCAAGAATTCAATGGTCAGGCGACGACACAGGGCGGACTGAGTACGTGGGATCAATTTCAGAGATGGAAACGTGCTGAATAGGAAGAGCAGCGTCAAGCAATCGTCGAGATCTTTAATGGCATCGATGAAGGTTGGATAGCGCTCCTTGACGATGTGATCGATTTTCAGTTCGGGGAAGGCATTGATGCGACGTTTGAGGTTTTTAAAGTCGCGAATGGCACGATCACGTCCGGATTTACGAGCGAATATCTGAAATGAAAGCGAAATGGAAGGATTGTAATAATTATTTGGGAATTATTTGATTCGGCCGAATGGACGTTGTTATTTTTGTTGTTGTATCAAATGTGTGTATCAGACATTTAGAGTTCGTTTTCTATGCTTTCCGTGTTGAGTACAAGAAATATGGCCAACTTGCATAAAAGTCTCGAAAAATATGACACACACACATTTTCTTCCCTCTCGCATTGAAGGAGTTTGGCAGCTCTTGGCCGTAAAACTTGTCGTAAAACGGGTCGTTCCAGTACGTAGAACCGGCTGCGCAGGAACGCTTACTGTTCGGTTGTTGTTGTAGTAGTAATTTCAGAATTCTGCTACATGCGTGTGTCATACATTCTCATTTTCGGTATTGTTGTTGTTCTCCTCTAAGTCCAGGTGGAAAAAAGCAGCTGCCCCAATAGGGTGTTTCCATAGCGCAATAGGTGTTAGGCGAGTAGGAGCTGCAGCACAGTTGAAGATGTGCTCAACATGATGCGGAGTGAGACCAACTGCTCAGGAGTCATCGGAGATGGCTGTAATCTTGACTGAGTGCTCAATGATGTTGGATGATGACGCGTATTGGACGAGGTTGCTGCTTGTAGTCCTCTGGTCCTACACTGGCAGGCAGTAAAGGAGGAATTCCAGTGCCTGTGATGGTTGAGTCCAGAGCAGTTTCTTAGGTACCACTGATTACAGCAATTGCATCGCATCGTAGTAGCGTCTGAGTGCAGCTCTCTGTTGCGTACGCAGTAGATCCACGAACCAGGGTTTCTTCCAATGCCGGTGCGGAGAAGTAACACTGAGAGCAATTGCGCTGAGATGTATTGCTCCCAATGAACATAAAAAACGATACGAGGCATGTAACATATAAACACACTTACCTTCTGGTCGCCGCAGGAACGCGGAATGAACGTCGAAATTAAGAACACAACTCACCTTATAATCACGTAGTGTCCATACAACCGGCTCGTGCAACAGAAACTTAATATCCTTGGAGTGATACAAAATCTTAATGTCGGTCGAGCCACGTTGTGCCCGTCGTCGATGTTTCGGCTCGCGCGGATAGACCCCCTTGATGATGCACAATCGACGAAAATCGTTCAGCGACAATTGGAGCCTCTTCAGAGCTTGCTTGCGGGTCACATATTGCGTCCCCTCTCCTTTCTCATACTAAAAACAAAATGGAAATAAAATCAGTCCGGAGGAAGCTCAAGAATTCTCGAAATCACCAGGCACTGTGATTGTAAATATAACCTCAAATCACGTGGATGGAAATAAAACCGCGTTATTGAGAATGCGCTTAATGCTAAGCCCGTAATTTAATTTTAACTGAAAACCTACCTTTTTCGGCCGCCTCATGGTGTACGAAGAATTGTTGACACCACGTTGGAATTAAAATTTAACGCCAATCAGCAATCGCACGTTTCCAAACACGAAACGTAGACGTCCGGTTGACATTCACGAAAAGACAGTTGCATGAGAGTTGCGTGAGAGAATTGTTTGACAGCGAGACTAAAGCTCGTGTCGAACATATGATTGAATTTGCAGGGGTGGGAGTTCGGAGACAGAGAAATATTTCCGAAATTCACTCGGGATGTGTTGCAAAATATTTTGAGTTCAGGGAAGAGAAAAAGAACGATTATTATTAGAAATAAATGACTTTATTTTTAATTAAAACCCACCTTTTACGTCTCTTTCATACTCGGAGTAGAATTGTGTGGACTTGCAACTACCCAATTTGCACTTTTGTTCCTATCTGTACTGTTCATCTAGCCGAACAGCTGTCATTCAACTATGGCAACGTCGCATCGCAATCCTCCGAGCCGCCCGAGTTTTCTAGCAGCCTGGGAGCCGATTGCTGTCCACTTGTCCGGATTTATCGGTGCCGTCGAAATTTGCGTGCAAAATAAATCGAATAGAAAACGAATATTTTGAAAATTCCTCACCGTTTCAGTGTGCCAAGTGTGCGTGTGACGATTATTATTGATTTCATGCTGGCAATCTAGAAAATTCACAGTAAACGGAAAAATAATGGCAGCCACAGTGCAAAGTCAAAGTGCATTATAGTGGCTCTGACTGGTGCTGTGTAGTACGATTTGCCGTCGTTCTTTTTTTTCGGAACGAGTACACTGTGTGAATCCGTGTATTGTGTAAATACGGAAATTGTTTGCTTCGATTATTGTTCTCATTGCTTGAACTTGATTCCATATCAGGAGCGCTAGAGTGCAGGTAGCGAGGACGCTTAAAGCTAGAATTGCAGGCCCTACGGTGAAAATGAGTAAACACAACATGTATTCAACGGCCAACTTGACCGATACACAGCTCAAGGATCAGGGCAATCAGATGTTCTCTGCCCGCAAATACGAGGATGCTATCAACTGCTATTCAAAGGCCATTGTAAGTATTGGACGTGGGAACTGCAGAGGATTCGATGCCCTAGTCGGGTTTACGTGTCCGAAGGCACAACTTTGATAAGGCCTCTTACTGACACTTGAGCCGCCTGATAACACATGAAAAAATCTCCCAACTACGACGCCGCCAAGCCCGTTCACATGTCGACTCGGCTTCTAATTTTAAACTTGATGACAACTCACTCATTCCTCGCCAACACTCATAACAAAACACACTTGAAGTCAGTCCGTGCGCTAATTTAATTATAGTAACTACGGTGATACACGTGCTTTACATATAGACTGGCAGGTGGGCAGTCCTCACGACAGCGCCTCATCAGATCAGCTTCGATTCGAAGTCTTCTAACCCTCTTTCAAACAATCGGACAAACGCCATTCCATCCGCCTCTGTATACCCCAATTTCCTTCCTTAATCACGCATGCAATGAGTACTATTGCAGCAATTACGAGTACTTGATATGTGCTCGATTCCCACTTGGGGCCGACGACTTCGACCCATCACCCACAATTGTCGTGTCTCCATCAGAAACGCCTAATCGAGAAGAAAATATGAGAAATGTTGAAATTATGCAAAATTAGGCGCTTGAGTTTGGACGCTTTCTTGGCAAACGCTTCATTTAATACAATTATGAGGATTGCGCGATGATGGCGAGGACGAAACGGTGGCTGCCAATGAGTAAGCTTTCACTCGATGATTGTGGGCGCTAAGAATAGAAAAAAATATGTGAAAAATTGATGATTGGGATGGCGACGACCGATTATTGGAGCTAATGGCCGTGGAAGTGAAAGAGCATTCTGGCTATTTCGATTGCTGTGCTTTTTCGGTGTGACGGGTATGTCGTGATCGCAATTAGTAGGTTTGTTTATCACTAATTATTGGGCTTGTTGAAACATTGTGTCTTCACGAATGGCGTTAAAAGGAAGTGTGCTGGTAAACTCAATTATCTTGATAAATTCTTAATGGAGACGGGACAGAGAGAGAGCTTGAGGAATGGGATGGGACCTTGACGCAAAAGGGTTGTAAAGTAAATTGTCGGTAGGACAACGTAAATTGCATTTTCGCTCTGCCCCTAAGTGCATTTCCGCCTTAGGCAGTGCGATACAGCTTACAGGGATTTATACTCTTACGAGGTTGGTCACATATGACCGACAGGAGGTGCATCCTGGCAACTGCATTCTCCGAAACTAGTTTGTGTCAACGAAACGTCATCTGGGCCACATGGAACAGTTGGCGCGCTTTACCCCACAAGGGGTTAGAGCAATTAGGTAGGTGTACCTCACATTAGCAAATTTTTGTAGCTCTGGTGAGATCTTTCTATATTTTTTACACTTAAGCTATAAAAAACATCTGAATTGTTTCAAGAAAAGTTAAGGGGAGCTAAACGCAATTCATGGAGGAGCTTTTGCAAAAGGATAGAGGGATCCTGCGAGACGTCGCTATTTCGTAAAATGCTGGCATCAAATCCGTCTACGCCTAGTTTCTTACAAAAGCCAGATGGATCCTGGACGTCTTCGAGTAAGAAAACTATCGACTGTCTGCTTGACACACATTTTCCTGGCAGCTCGATTGAAGCCTCATCTGAGCAATCCTTCATCGGTTGCTCAGCGCCATGTGATAGTGCATCTATCCTTTCTCGAGAGAAGATTATGTGGGCGATCTCTAGCTTTGAATCTGGACCCGACAGCATCATTCCGGCGGACTTGCAGCAATGTTCGGATATTTTATATCCTTGGATAGAGGATATCCTAAAGGCCTGCCTCGAGTTGGTCTATGTCCCTCGAATCTGGATGGAAGTTCGGGTTGTTTTTATCCCGAAAGCGGGTAGAAGATCGCATGCGCGCCCGAATGACCTCAGACCCATAAGTCTTTCTTCAACACTGCTGAAACTTCTGGAAAGACTGATTGATGTCTATCTGCTGAGGACCATTCCGTTACGCTCTTTATTGCGTCACAGCATGCGTATTGGAAGGGTAGATCGGTAGATACGGCTCTGCACTGTTTGGTTGGTTTTATTGAGAAATCCCTTGATCAAAAGGATTACGCCATGGTTGTTTTCCTGGATATCGAGGGCACTTTCAATAACATTAAACCTAGCGAGATCATTGGAGCACTTCTGAGCCTGCAGGTTGATGAGTCGCTCTGTATGCTCATTAACACACTGCTAAGATCAAGGTTGATTCATACTACCCTAGGCACATCTTCTATGTGCAGACGTGTCTGCAGGGGAACCCCTCAAGGGGGCGTACTGTCAAAGATTAAACATTACTAAGATATCTCAGTTAGTACGATTTAATTTTTAGAACGGGATGCACTCTTGTTTAATCTCTGCCAATAATTCAAAGGTAAATTCCCTTAAGAGAGATAGAGACGGCAACACTTCAGTAATGGCAACTGCCTATAAAGTTTTAATGTGTGAGTAACACGCTTATGTTAGTTGGCATTACCCCTTCGTGTACGCATAGAGAACCAACACGTATGCAACTACTAGTCAGTCGCGTTAATTTGTATGAAGTAGGGTATCTTCCTTATGGTTAATCTTTGGTACTGTCTCCCCTTCTCTGGAATCTAGCGGTCAATGGACTGCTGTTGAATCTGGAGAAGATTGGGTGTAAAGTCATTGCGTATGCAGATGATATCGCGATTGCAGTCACGGGTAAGTTTCCTGATACCCTGAGCGGTGTGCTGCAAAATGCCCTATCCATTCTAACCGAGTGGGCTAATCGGTGCGTCCGGGTTAGCTTTAAAGCTAACCCGGACAAAACGGAACCTGTGCTCTTCACTAGAAGACACACAATCCCTCCAATCGAACCCCCCACCATGGAGGGCACAAGACTTACCTTCACAGATAAAGCAACATTTCTAGGTCTCATCTTTGACAGGGAATTAAAGTGAAGCTTAATGTTGAAGAACGGGTGAAAAAGGCTACTACTGCACTCTACTCGTGCAGGAAGGCCATAGGCAAGAACTGGGGCCTGCAGCCGAAAGCTGTATATTGGTTATATACAGCTGTGGTACGCCCTGTGTTATTGTATGGTATTAGTGTGTGGTGGGCTGCACTCAGAGTAGCGGCCTACTGTAATACGCTAGGAAAGGTACAAAGGCTGGCTGCGCTGGCCACAACGGGGTTTTTAGAACCACTCCATCAGCCGGATTAGATACGATACTCGGCTTACTCCCGTTGGGTATAATTGGCGAACAACTGGCAAACATGGCTCTACGCCTTCGTGAGGCGGGTCACTGGCGTGCGCTGAGTGTAGGACACTCCACTGTACTTGACAATCTGAATCTCCCAAGGGAGAAAGCCGCAAAGACTTAAGGGTGCCATTTCATCATCATCATCATCGTGGCGCGACAGCCCGACGTCGGGCCTTGGCCGCCTGGATCGTTGTCCTCCAATTTTGGAAGACCGGTAGCTGCTCGGCGTCCGCATATACTGAGTTATCCCAACGAGATCTCGGTCGTCTAGGCAGTCTCGCTCCGTCGACTCGTTCTGCGTTCATTACTCGCTTTGGCATGCGATCATCGTCAATTCGTTGTACGTACCCTGCCCATTGAAGTCGTTGTAGTTTGACGATTTTCGAAACTTCCAGCTCATCGTACAGTTCGTACAACTCATAGTTGTACCGGATGCGCCATCCATCTCGATCGGAAACAGCCCCGAAAATTTATCGCAGAACCTTACGTTCAAATGTGTCTAGCATGTTTCCGGAGGCTCGAGTTAGGCTCCATTCTACGCAGCCATAGCATACCACTTGTCGTATAATGGTTTTGTACACGCGGAGCTTCGTGTTTCTGTGCACATGCTTCGATTTCATTACGGGGAAAATCGAGCAAAAAGTCTTATTAGCTAACTGTATCCGTCGCTTGATTTCGTCAGTTTCGTTGGCGTCCCTTGACAAGTTGCAACCCAGGTATATGAAGTCGTTCACGAACTCGATGTTGAGGTCCCCCACATTGATGCTCGATTGTGCAGGTGTCCTTGTCGTCGATTGCATCATTATTTTAGTTTTACCCTCGTTGATACGTAGTCCAACTTCTTTTGCAGCGGTATCGAGCGTATGCAAAAGTTCTTCTGCGTCGGCCAATTTTTGGAACACGATGTTGATGTCGTCGGCGTACGCTGCTAATTGTGTCGACTTGATGAATAGCGTCTCGCTGTTGTCCTAATTCATAGCTCGAATTGCGTATTCCAGTGCTAGGTTGAAGAGCGTCGGTGTCAGTCCATCGCCCTGTTTCAGACCAGTGCGTGTTTCAAATAGATCACTAAGTCTATTATGCATCCTGACCTGTGAGACGGAGTTGGTCATCGTCATCTTTGTCAGTCGCACTAATTTGGCCGGTATACCAAATTGCAGCGTGATGTTGTACAGTACTCCACGATCGGCACTGTCGTATGCCTGCTTGAAGTCGACAAAGATTTGGTATACGTCTACGTTGTATTCCCAGCACTTCTGGATTATCAGTTTGACCGTAAAGAGCTGATCGGTTATAGAGCGACCAAGTCTAAAACAGCTTTGATATTCGCCAATGATTCGTTCTGCGTACATTTTTATTCTATTTTCCAGAGTTTTCGTCAAAATTGTATAGGTCGTACTGGCTAGTGATATGCCCCTGTAATTGTCACACCGCAGTTTATCTCCCTTTTTGTGAATTGGACAGATGATGCTTCTGCGCCAATCGTCTGGGATCTCTTCGTCCTCCCATACTCGCAGGAGTAATTGATGTATGGCACTAACTTTTAGCAATTCAGCTGAAATCTCGTCAGCGCCCGGCGCTTTATTTTGTTTTAGTGACCGCAACGCGTGGGTGGTCCTAGATCAACAATATCGTCTCGAACTTCTTGTGTGGGGATGTTAGATGGAAGGTTGAGAAGCTCTTCGAAATAAGAGACCCATCGTTTGTTGATGCCATCGGTGTCGCTGATGATGTTTCCATCCTTGTCCTTACAGAGGCTAGTCCTGGCTTGATAGCCGTTCTTAATTGTATTTACTAGTTTGTACGCTTGTCTGGTGTTCCTATTAGCAAAGTTTTCGTTAATATTCAGCACCTGCTATTCGATATTCGCCGTAGCTCGTTATGTTTTTCTCTTTTGGCTCTGGTTCCTCGTTGAATACATTGTCTATAGGCCTCGTTTTCCGCATCAAGTGAGTTTTTGCATTCTTCGTCGAATCAGTCATTTCGCGCTCGCCTCTCTCATGGTACCCTTGAGTTCTTCCCAGAACCCATGGACGCCTGTGTTGCTGATGTTGTGTAGCATAGGTGATAGTCTTTCCTCAAGGGCGGTAGTATACGCCACCGCCGTAGCATCATTCAGAAGCTTATTAACGGCAAAAATTTTGGGAGGGCTAATTCTCGATTGGTGCACTGAGCAAATTCTACATCTGTAGGTCGTCTTCACCAAGTGATGATCTGAGTCGTAGTTTACTCCTCGATAGGAGCGGACATCCATCACACTAGACGCCCATCTCTTGCAAATGAGGACGTGATCAATTTGGTTGACGGTATGTGCGTCTGGAAATTTCCAGGTCTACTTGTGAATGCGTCGATTCGAGAAACACGTAGAACTTACGACTAGATTCCTATTGCAGACGAAGTCGATAAGTCGCCACTCAGTGTTGTCAACTATTAAAAAAATTCCCACGGCGCGAGAGCTCAACAGTACTCTTACTTTCTAGACATGCTAAATGATTCTACAAAATACTCAATTCGTCTCCCATTCATTTAATTTCCAGATCAAAAATCCAACAAATGCCACATACTTTACAAATCGTGCTCTATGCCATCTCAAGATGAAACGATGGGATCAGTCGTGTCAGGATTGTCGTCGTGCTCTCGATATGGATCCGAATTTAGTTAAAGCACACTTTTTTCTCGGCCAAAGTCTGATGGAATTAGAACTATACGATGAATCCATTAAGCATCTTCAGCGCGGTGAGCAGTCTTTTTTGCTTCGGTTTATTCGCAAACTATATACGTGTAATACTAATTGGTATGTCATATCATTCATTGCAGCGTTTGATTTGGCAAAGGAGCAACGACAAAATTTCGGTGACGACATTGCATCGCAGTTGCGTTTAGCGCGTAAGAAACGATGGAATGTGCAGGAGGAGAAACGAATATGTCAAGAAATTGAATTACAATCGTATTTAAATAAGTAAGTGCTTTGAAGAAGTTGGTCTTTATGTCGATTGGATATTATTTTTAAAATTTTAGATTGATTCGCGAAGATATGAACAGTAGAATAGACAAATTGACTTTGGACGATAGTCTAGACGAAGAAGCACTTAAGGATCAAGCACAAGAAATTGAACTTGAATGCGTGAGTATCAGATTTTTGTAATAATTTTACTTAGTGATTCATTTCCAACTGCAACACGATTTAAGAAAAGTTACAAAAACAAATACGGGTGTGTAATGCCTGCTACAGACAATGGCCCATTGCGATGGTGACTTTGATGGCACACACACCAAATGTCAATTCAAATATTGTTCGTCCACACATCGTCTTCGATGGGCCATCAGGAAATTGCACATAGACGGTCATTGAAATTGAAAGCTGTCGCTCTGTGCGTCACGGCAGTTATAATCAAACGGATCGCCTACGACAGAAGGTCGGTGATAGTACCATTGCGATAATTGTGTAGTAGCCTGTCAATTTAAATGAGCTGTTCAAAGTTGCATACGCTATGGGCCATCGTATGGAGGAAAATGGCTCTCGAAGCCATTTGTGGCTATCCCATGGCCCATCGGTGTTGACAGTAATGACGGTTACGCGCCATTGGCCACTGAGCGCCATTCGCCCGTCCACACAATGGAGATGGCTTGAAATGGCCGGGGATGGGCCATTGTCTGTAGCAGGCTTGAAAGAAGGATTCGTTTAGCACCCACACATTAACTTTCAACCATCTTCAATTTATCACCGCAGAGCGCAAACGGATCATTCCATTTGTCCCTTTCAGTGGTGCGGTTTGTACCCAAACCAGGACCACATCACAAAGACACCAACGGAAAGTGGAAATGAGGTGGTCTGATTACAGTACTCAGACTGCAACCACACCGCATCCGGATAATTCCACTCCCCGTTTCTCATTTTTTGATGGCCGCAGTAATTCGATAGGTAGAGCGGTGGCTACAAAGCGAGAAATCGCAGGTTCGATTCCTGCCACAAACATATTGGAACAGTTGCTTTTCTCGCCCGCCTCCAGTCCGACTCAAATGTGTATACATTAATCTGTTAAAAATTATGGAGTAAGGGTAGGACGTGCATGATAATAAATTTCCAGTTAGTTACTATCTTCCCGTAGAAAGTGAAGTGTTCTACTACACTTCGCAACCCATGTTCCTTATCGGAGCGGAAAGAGGAATATTTTTCTCATTTTTAATTTATTATTTATTTATTATATTTAGATCGCGGCAGCACGACTTTTAGCTTCCTGTTTCTACTTTTAAATTGACCACCCAGATCCGAACCGGACTATTTCATTTTCAACTCTCAGTTTTCAATTTTCAGTTTACCACCCAGATTGCAATCGCACTGGACTCTTGCGACCACCTACTCGAAAGCTTCTTGCGATATGTCTCATGTTGCGTCGCCATGGTAAGATCACTTGCAGGAACAACATTCGTTGCGCAAGTGGTCTCACCGTAGTAACACGAGCGCCTCCCTCCTTGTTCAACTTTTACCTATCTGAAATTCCAGCTCCACCTGAAGGTATCGAAATTATCTCCTATGCCGACGACTGCTCCATTCAGGCAACAGGGAACAACATCACGGAAATGTGCGAACGATTAAATGATTACCTGGAAGAACTTGACTCCTTCTTCACGGGCATGAATTTAATCGTATCAGCGCCTAAATCCTCGGCAACCTTATTCATCACCTGGACGAAGGAAGTCAAGATGCAACTTGGGATCTCAATTGGCAATCAAATTATTCCGATCGTGAACCACTCTAAAATTCTAGGAATAACCC
Organism: Chloromyia formosa; assembly: GCA_964017055.1. Classification (NCBI taxonomy): domain Eukaryota; kingdom Metazoa; phylum Arthropoda; class Insecta; order Diptera; family Stratiomyidae; genus Chloromyia; species Chloromyia formosa. Next base: position 21,113,117 of record OZ024816.1, on the reverse strand, counting down.
TGGACAGCATGGCCACGTCATCCCCCCATGCTTCAACAATGTGTAACAGGATGCGCGGAAGGAATAAAGCCTTGGCCGGTAGCACCTGGGGCAAGAATAAAGAGACCCTACAGGTCACATACAAAGCAGTCGGAAGGTCAGTAGCCAACTATGCGGCTCCAGTATGGTCACAGAATCTCTGTGACACACAATAGAATAACATTCAGGCTTACCAAAACTCCGCTCTCCGTACTGTGACTGGCTGTCTCCTGATGTCATCCCAGGACCATCTGCATCGGGAAACAAGGATGATGCCTCTAAGGGACCACAACAAGCTTCTTGAGAAACAATACCTGGTGGGTTGTTACCGAAGGGAGCACCCCAACTACGACCTCATGGACAAGACGCCTCCACCAAGACATGTCATGCGTGATTTGAGGGACCTCGAAAGAGACGTCCAGAGGCACAAAAGGGTTCCCTTTGACAAAAACGCATACAGATCAGCCATCGCAGCAATACACCACGAGAAGGTACAAGCATCAATCGCGGGACTAGGTCCAAATAAAGTTCTCTCGACACAACCACCAGCCATTTCTCCCGATGGGAGAACACTTCTGAGAGCAGCGAGGACGACACTTGCCCAACTTCGGCCGGGCTGGTGTTCGCTTCTTAACTCTTACCTATCTCGCATTGACCAGGATGTCACGAACACCTGCCCCGCCTGCAATGGTACACCTCACGATGTGGACCACATCTTCAATTGCCCAGCTGCACCCACACACCTGACCCCCAGGTCGCTGTGGGAGAACCCCGTAGAGGCAGCTATCTTCCTGTCACTTAACACCGAGGAAGACGAACAACAACACAACATGTAACACACTCACACAACGAACTTCTGATCATTGCCACAACAACAACATCTGGGTTCATTTTCATGCTCCGACACTGATAATTTTTCGACCTGATCATTTTTAGATTGCAGAGTAGGTCGACGTAGTGTGGTGAACGGGGGAGGGTAAAAAGAGTAGGTTCGTGAATTGGCAACCATGACTACTCCCAGCAAAGACATGCCCCGTTTTCGTGTTCGCTACCCCAATTGGCTCTCGATCGTTTTTTTTCCACTTAACCTGCTCTACTCTGCTCTGTACGAAAAAAACTCATTGCTTGGAATGTGTTTTGGCTTAGCTAGCATTCAAACGTCAACTCAAATTGTAAGAGACAATTTAAATCCTTTGTACAGATACAATCTGATGAATTTCCATTAGGCAGCAAAACCATTTTGTATGTTTACTATTGCCTATAATTACACAAGAAGATCAACACTTTATTGTCAGGAGATGAATTCCATTTAGCTCCCAAACTGTATAAGAGAACTGCATTGCCCGCAGCGAATTCGAATATTTCAAACTTACGAATTCGCCTTCAAGACAAAAATCCTGCACCAGCTGCTCATCGAGAGTTATCCAGAACATAGTTATTAGTATAATGCGTGCAGTAGTTGTTCTGCTCTAATCTGGACTGTTGAATAAGACGCAGCAATTATGTACTATTTTCTGTCTCCAAATCTCCTTTTTAAAACATATATCCTTCTCTATCTTTCAGGAGGATCACCTAACCGAGCTGAATAACATCTTTGCAAAAATCGACGAACGGCGGAGGGTACGTATGCGATATAAACTCAACTCAGAAATTCTTTGTTTGAGAATTGAGCATAACGAATGTTTCGTCTCTTTTATTTCCACCAGAAACGTGATGTACCTGACTACTTATGCGGTAAGATTAGTTTCGAAATTTTAACGGATCCTGTGATAACACCGTCAGGCATCACATACGAGCGTAAAGATATCGAAGAGCATTTACAGCGTGTGGGACACTTTGATCCGGTCACTAGAGTGAAACTGACGCAGGATCAATTAATACCGAACTTTTCGATGAAAGAGGTGGTCGATGCTTTCATATCTGAAAATGAATGGTCGCTTGATTATTAAATCACAAAGGACGTATTCATCACTAGAGCGCGAAATTCAACTAAATACAGTATAAGAAAGAAAGAAGACTATGATGTTCATTGCATTGATTTTCTCGGGGATTCAATTGGAAAAGTTGGTCTTTCTGAGGTCATTGAATTCCAAACATCAAATTGTCGCATCATATACAAATATAATCAAATGGAACATAATGGATTTGGCATTAATTGGAGAATTCTTTCTATTTCGTTAGAGAGAATTTTCACAAAACTCAAGAAATTTCCGTTTTAGGACCTACACATTTCCCTGCGTGGGTTCTAGGTTCTTACCACCTAAAGCGGAAATGGACTACCTAAAGCGGAAATGTGTAATAAAGGTTGGGTAGCCATGTGATGATGGTACAATTGTCATCATGAGAGAGAGAGAAGGAAAGATCGTAAGTGAACGGTAATTTATTTGAGCAGCCGTTCCCGCTCATAGATAGGCACTACTGCCGAAATTGATAGTGAAGAGATTCACTGATTTCCCAAGTGTTATGCCGCTAGAAGGCAAGCAGTTGGGACTGCTGGACTTACCATTGTTATGCCACTAAAAGGCAAGCAGTTGGTACTGCCGAATAGAGTGCAATTAAAACTAAGGCAAGTGGTCTTGCCGATGTGAGTTTCGATTTAACACTATTTATTTACACAAAATCTTACTCTATTTATACTAAATTATTCTATTCTAAATCTTATTACCTAAGCAAAATTCACAGGTGCGAATCACTTCCGAAAATGCTTATCAAGCATTTCTCATAGTTTCCTCAAAAAGAGTTCTCACGTATGTATATATGTATATGCAAAGATGCAAGTAAGTGCATCTCGCATTGCTTGTCGTCTGGCTGCATATCATCTTACATCTACGTGGATGAATGAATGTTTACTATGTTTTTTACTTGTTTACTATGTGGGTACGTAATGAAGTGATTTCGAGGTCATGTGTGTATACATTACAATGTGTACATTGTATACACTACACCTTCACCCTTTAAGAAAAAAAAATTTATTGCTATAAGTAAAAAATTTTTTTTTTTTTTTTTTTGTTTGCATATAATTTCTAGTTGGTAATATTTTCAATTTTATTTGTATTTTTTCAATCTATTGTTATGAATTAACTTGTCTTTATCATTTATTCTTATGAGAGAGTTTACTTCTAGTCTTTTTATTATTTTATAAGGTCCTTTGTATGGACTTTCACTTTTCTTTCTATTTTCATTTCTTACGTAAACTAAATCTCCTTCTTGGAAGTTAACAATATTTGATTTGTTTTCACTATTTTTTTGTCTTATTTGTTTAGCTTTTATTAGCTGATTATGTGCTGTTTCTTGAGCATGTTTTAATTTGGTTTTAAGTATAGATAGGTAACTATCATAATCATAAATTGGGTTATTATTGTTGGTTTCATTTGGTAGATTTGCAATATGACCATATACTAGTTCAAACGGTGTATAATGTGTATCTGAGTGTGGTGTTGTGTTGTATGCGAATGCATAGTACGGTAGAAGGGTATGCCAATTAAAATTTTCGCAGAAAGATAGTAGATATTCATTTAGAACTCTATGGTTACGTTCCACTGAGCCTAAAGTTTCGTGGTGATATGGGGTCGATGTAACGTGTTTGATATTCAATGATTTACAGATGCTAGTAAATAATTGATTGACGTATTCCGTTCCCATATCCGTCTTGATTACCCTGAAATGTCCGTAGTTGAGAATGATTTCTTCAACTATAGTTCGGGCTATTTCATCTGCTTCTTTGGTATATGTAGGTTTGGCTATTATATATTTTGATAGTTCACATTGTGCTGTGACTATGTATCTATATCCGTCTGATATTCGTAATGGTCCAATTGTATCAATTGATACTATTTCGAAACATTTCGATGGAGTATCAGATATTATAAATTTCTCTTTAGTATGTCGGATTATTTTATTTTTGCAGCATGACTCGCATTTGTTCACAAATTCTTTTACCATTTTGTTCATCTTTTTCCAGATGTATTTTTGCTTTAGTTTTGCAATGGTTCTCCTTATTCCGGTGTGACCTCCGTGAATAGTTTCGTGATATTCACTGATTAACCTTAGTTGATCAGTTACTTTCTCAACTTTTGTAGGAGTATTAAATAAAATGATTTTTACATCGGTTTGCCTATTTGTTTTAATTATTTCTGCATGCTTTTTATTATAACGTTCAATCAATTTTTGAATTGTTATGTAGTTGAATACTTTATCAGTTGTTGATAGCGCTAGTTTCTGTATTCTACTATGTTGTAATTTGGATATTAGTTTCTCCAGTACCTGACCTAAGTCTCGGTGAGGATTTTCACTATATTCCACAACAATTTCTTTCCCATTTATATTTATTTTTGGCAAACATTTATTTATTATAAGGGCGTCCCCTGTATCTGGCTCGAATTTCAATATCGGCAGATTTCGAACATCAGAAATGGATGTGCCTTGCCACATGTAGAGTTGATCAGGCTCATTAGTGAGTTTAGCTGTATCCTTATTCTGAGGGGTCACAATTTCTTTATTTAATTTGTTAGTATGGCTGCGTGTAATGACGTTCATAGTTTTAGGAGTCATTTCTTTTAATGCATTTGAGTCTAATTTTAACCTGGATAGTGCGTCAGAGTTTGTATTCATTTTTCCTTGTTTGAATACAATATTGAAATCGTAATCCATTAAGTCTAAACGGATTCTGGTTAATCTTGGAGATGGGTTTTTATTCACAAAAAGAGATACGAGTGGGCGATGGTCAGTGACGACTGTAAATTTTCGGCCGTATAGATAAGGTCTGAAATAATTTATTCCCCAATGTATGGCAAGAAGTTCTTTTTCAATGATTGGTTTATTTAATTCAGTTTTAGTTAGGGATCTACTAGCGAAAGATATTGGTAGATCTTGGCCTATTTCACCTTGAGACAATACTGCTCCTAAAGCGTAGTCTGAGGCGTCAGTCGTTAAGACGAATTCATTTTCGAAATTTGGATATTGCAATATTGGTGGGCTTGTTATACAGTTTTTAAGTTTTTCGAAGGAATTTTGGCATTGTTGGTTCCATTCGAATTTTTGATTCTTTTTTAGTAGATTATTTAGAGGTTTTGCAATAGCGGCGAAGTCTTTCACAAAACGTCGATAATAATTACAGAATGCCACGAATTTTCTAATGTCGTCGGCATTTTTTGGTATGGGGTAATTATGCACAACTTTGCACTTATCAGGATCTGCTGTTACACCATTATCTGTTATCAGATGTCCAAGATATACTACTTCGGATTTTAAAAAATTGCATTTTTCTGGATTTAATTTCAGATTATATTTACGTAATCGATTAAATGTTTGTACTAAATTAGTATTGTGATGTTTCAAGGAACATCCAAATACTATGACATCGTCTACGTAAAGAAATGCGTTAGAGTCAAGACCTGCTAAAGCAATTGTCAACATTCGTTGGAAACTGTTGGATGATATTTTCAATCCAAATGGTAAACGTTTGAATTGGTAGTGTCCATTACTCGTTGAGAATGCTGTTAATGGTCGAGATGATTTGTCTAACTCAATTTGATGAAAAGAACTAGACATATCAAGAGTTGAGAAATATTTTGCTCTTCCAATTCGATCTAGAACGTCGTCTAATCGGGTTAAAGGAAATTTATCGTTTACTAATTTTTTGTTGAGCTGTCTATAATCAACTACTAGTCGCCATTTTTTTGTGTCATTGTCGGATTTTTTTGGCACAATTAGCATTGGTGAGTTATAAGGACTGGTAGATGGTTCTACAATATCGGTGTTTATTAGATCTTGTACTTGGTTATTTATCTCGGAAGTATGGGCGTGTGGTAGCCTATAGTTTTTTATGTATACCGGTGTTTTATCAATGGTAGTTAAGTGTTGTCTGTAAAAGTTGTTTGATGTTAAATTTTCGCCTTGTAAATGAAAAATATCCTGAAATTCTTCACAAATAGTTTTTATAGAATCATTGGCTTTTGGATCGTCGGAGCCAATTTTTAAGAGTTTACTTAATTTGTTCCATCTATCGTTTTTAATGATTTTATTGTTTTTCTCTAATCGAAAGTGTTTAATGGGTATCAATTTTAAATTAATATTTTTGATTATAATTTCTTCATCGGAAGTGTTTAATATTTTTATATGTTTAATACCTTTGGCAGGTATAATGGTATTTGCAACAAATAATTTTTCAGATATTTGTTTTCCACAAGCTAGACTGTCTTCAGATATTTCGATATTGATTGGATGAATAATCTCAGATCTAGGTGGTACTCTTATTTGAAAAATTTTTGTGTTTATTGGAACAATGTGAGAATTTTTATTTGTTGAAAAGGAAAATGTATACGTTTCGTAATCAATTTTTGCCAAATATTTATTAAAGAAATCTCTTCCTAGTATGCCATCTGTTAAAATTGGAAAGTCGTTGTCGACTACTTGAATTTTATAATAAAGATCTTCACTATCTAGTTGCATTCTTAAAATGGTTGTACCAAGAGTTTTAGTGTAGTCTTTAGTTATGCCCGTTAATTTGCATGAATCGTTCTCATTTATTTTGCACTGATCGATTCCGTTGTTGAGTTTACACAAGGAAACATCTGCTCCTGTATCTATCATGAATGTTAGGGTTTTATAATCCGTTTTTATTTTTATATAGTTAGGTATCCCATCATTAAATTCAATTATTTTTATATTAAAAGTATTTTTCGCACTATCATTTTTATTTTCAGTCCCGGATTGACCTTTAGTTAATTTTCCACATTGGTTTCTCGGGTTTCGGGGTTTTCCTGATTTGTAACATAAATTGAATTGTTACGATTATTGTTGTAATTTCTATTATTATTGTAACTATTCTTATTATTCCCATTATTGTTATTTCTAGGCTCATTATTCTTTCTATTATTGCTATTCCCATTATTATGATTTGGGTTGTTATTTCTATAGTTAGTACTATTTTTATTATTTCTATTATCATTGTTGTTCTTATTTTTATTGTTATATCTATTGTTATAACCATTTTTGTTTTTGTTTTTGTTATTGTTATTTTGTCTATTATTGTTAGACTTATTTTGTTTTTGGTAGTAAAAGACTTTTTTCTCTGTTATAGCGTTTTCCGCTTCTTGAGCTATTGCTATAGCTTCTATTAGAGATTCAACTCTACTAGCTTGTAATGTCTGTTGTATATTTTTATTATATATACCTCTCTTAAAGCTGTTTAAGGCTAAAGTTTCATTAACTTTGGTGAGAGTGTCTCTATTGGTTTCACCAATTGAAGTTATTTGAAGGGCTGTTAGTTCAGCGGTTAGATTTTCAATTTGTTCGGCAAATTGAGTTACTGATAAATTATCACCTTGTCGAATGTTAGACAATTTGTCTAAAAGATTGTTAGTTGATGTAGGTGGTTTGTATGCTTTCGAAAGGTTTGTAGATAATTGAATATATGTCTTCGGCTGAGAAAATGAATTAAGTCTTGTTCTAGCTAAAGTTGTTAGCTTAGTATTAACAATAAGAGTAATAAAATCCTCTTGTTGGTTCTGTGGTACAGACTTATAGATTATGTCTACCACGCTCAGAAATCGGTTTATGTCTTGGTATTTTCCTGTAAAGTCAGGAATTACCTTCAGACTGTTAAATATGTCAAAAGTTGCCATATTTGTAAGTGTGGATTTCTGTTTTATGATTTGTTGAATTTCATTATATTTAACATTGAAAGCGTTTTTCAATTGTAAAATATTATCATCTTTCAACTTTAGTAATTCATTTTTAAATGTTTCACGTAGTTCGTGAACGGTCAATTGCAAATTTACCAAAAATTTGTCGGTATAATTTCTATTAATTGCTTTTTTTAAATTTTGTAGTATTCTATCTAACTCATTTAAACTTTCCATGACTAAACGCTAAGGGCGTTTGTACTTTTAATCATCTCCCTTTTAATTTCCTTTTTGATAAACTTTTTAGTGAGGAAATACACAAGAAATAGTGCTAACATAACTGTTATTGTTATGAACACAAAAATAGATACTTGGGTTGTCGTAAATTGGTTAGTATTACTGACAGAACCCGTATTGACGATTATTTTTTCGTCTACATTTGTGTCGGAGAATACCATAGTGAAAATATATATATGTATATTAATCATAAAATTTTTTTTTTTTTATTATTATTTTTTTTTTTAAATATATAATTTTTTTGTATAATGCGTCCTTTTTGGATGCACTTAACTCTAGATTATACGCCTTATACATCATGGCCAACTCTTTCCGTTTCTGGAATGCTTTTCCTCCTCGGCTGCGGTTTTTCTTTATAGTTGGTGTGGGTTTGTCCGGTTGGTTGCCTCTTTTCCCTTGTCGAAGCCGATACTCTTCTATGGTGAGTGGTTGTGGGCCTACTTGTATGTTCCTCCAGTTTGAGTCGTTTATTGCAGGAGTCGCTCTGGTTGGTAGTGATTCTATACTCAGAATCTCTACTTTTGGTTTCTTTATAATCGGGGTGGCTTTGTATTGTGGTGGAGCCGGTTGGTCGTTCCTAACTGGTTGTGGCTCATACGGTGGTGGTATCGGTTTGTCGTCCCTTCCAAGTGCTGTTTTCTGTTCCTGGATTAGCAGATTTTCCAATTTTTGGAAGACATCTTCGAAGGCGCTCTGGATTCGTTCCTATTTGTTTCCACGGTGTAGTTTAGATTCGATGGGGCAGGATCGATGTGGCAGGATCGCCATGTAATAAAGGTTGGGTAGCCATGTGATGATGGTACAATTGTCATCATGAGAGAGAGAGAAGGAAAGATCGTAAGTGAACGGTAATTTATTTGAGCAGCCGTTCCCGCTCATAGATAGGCACTACTGCCGAAATTGATAGTGAAGAGATTCACTGATTTCCCAAGTGTTATGCCGCTAGAAGGCAAGCAGTTGGGACTGCTGGACTTACCATTGTTATGCCACTAAAAGGCAAGCAGTTGGTACTGCCGAATAGAGTGCAATTAAAACTAAGGCAAGTGGTCTTGCCGATGTGAGTTTCGATTTAACACTATTTATTTACACAAAATCTTACTCTATTTATACTAAATTATTCTATTCTAAATCTTATTACCTAAGCAAAATTCACAGGTGCGAATCACTTCCGAAAATGCTTATCAAGCATTTCTCATAGTTTCCTCAAAAAGAGTTCTCACGTATGTATATATGTATATGCAAAGATGCAAGTAAGTGCATCTCGCATTGCTTGTCGTCTGGCTGCATATCATCTTACATCTACGTGGATGAATGAATGTTTACTATGTTTTTTACTTGTTTACTATGTGGGTACGTAATGAAGTGATTTCGAGGTCATGTGTGTATACATTACAATGTGTACATTGTATACACTACAAATGCCGCAATTAAGGATTTTCTCTAAATGTAATAGAGAGAATTCTCCCATTAAGGCCAAATCCATAATGTTCCAATAAAATATTTTCTTCACATTGGCGAAATTATTGCTTGTATGATGAGAATATTGAATACATAAATAAGTATAAATACTATTGACTCGTTCGTTTTCTGTTCCTGGCTTTGATGAAAAATGAAACGAATGTTCATGCGTGATAAGTAAGAATGTTGTAAATACTGTACAGTTTCTCTCCTTCGATATACTATACATATGAAATATTGAACATTTTATTGATATATTTGAGAACGGGAAATTCAAGTCAACCGATGTTATTTATATATACATTTTAGATTTAACATTTCTTATGAAGAAGATATGGTGAGTTCTTTTTTTAGAAATATAAAAAAAAATGTATGTATGCATGTTGTAAAATTTAAGTTTATTATTAAATTAGCCTTTTAAAAATATGTAATGAAAATAATGATAGTGATACAGAAAGTTATGAAAGAAAACATAGTCCAGGAATGGAACAAAACAAATGATGTAATAAAAGTCCTCTGAGAATGGAGCCCGATTGTTTATTTGGTTAGTTTAAGTTTCAGTCCTTTTGCAGAGAAGCCCTAAACACTTCAACTTTAATGTTTCGACCTCCAAGTCGAAACTTTTAGTTTGGAAATAGAAAATAATCACTAGGGGCCAGACATGGTGAATAAGGAGGATGAGAAATCAATTCGAATATCAATTCATGAATTGTAGCCATTGTAATTGCGGATGTGTGAGCTGGTTGTTGTAGTAGCAATTTCAGAATTCTGCGACATGCGTGTGTCATAGATTTTGACTTTCGGTATCGTTGTTCTCCTCTAAGTCCAGGTGGAGAAAAACAGCTGCCTCAATAGGGTTTTGCCATAGCGCAATAGGTGTTAGTCTGGCATTACATTTTGCGTTTTTCTGCAGGAAGAGCAATCCCGCAAAAAAACGCATCGTCGTACAAGAAGAGGACCCTATAATTACACATTGCGTTTTTTCTGCGGGAGAAGCTTGTGACAGAAATAAATATATCCCAGTGAGGATATTGATGCTTTTATTTTTGTAGCAATATAGTTGGTAAAAGTCGGGAGGCCGATACAATTTCAGCCAGTCCTCAATGGATGCACTGCATGAATTTCGTACTGGATGCATGAGTTTCTAGTTTGTCGTGGAACCAAAAAACGGAAGGTGAAATGCGTTCCATATACCACCGTGTGTTCATCTTCTCATTGCGTTTTTTTTTGCGGGAGAAGTAGTCTTCCCGCTGTGGTTGGACTTGCTGCTGCAAAACGATTACTGCAAACTGCAGCATTGTCGTTACGCATAAGTGTAATGCGTTCCATTTAAATGTACACGTTCGTCTTCTTGGACGACAATGCGTTTTTTTGCGGGATTGCTCTTCCTGCAGAAAAACGCAAAGTGTAATGTCACGCTAAAGCGTTCCATTTAAATGTACACGTTCCTCTTCTTGGACGACAATGCGTTTTTTGCAGGATTGCTCTTCCTGCAGAAAAACGCAAAATATATTGCCAGACTTAGCGTGACATTACACTTTGCGTTTTTCTGCAGGAATAGCAATCCCGCAAAAAAACGCATTGTCGTCCAAGAAGACGAACGTGTACATTTAAATGGAACGCATTACACTTATGCGTAACGACAATGCTGCAGTTTGCAGGAATCGTTCTGCAGCAGCAAGTCCAACCACAGCGGGAAGACTTCTCCCGCAAAAAAACGCAATGAGAAGATAAACACACGGTGGTATATGGAACGCATTTCACCTTCCGTTTTTTGGTTCAACGACACACTAGAAACTCATGCACCCAGTACGAAATTCATGCAGTGCATCCATTGAGGACTGGCTGAAATTGTATCGGCCTCCCGACTTTTACCTACTATTTGTATATTGCTACAAAAATAAAAGCATCAATATCCTTACTGGGATATATTTATTTCTTTCGCAAGCTCTTCCCGCAGAAAGACGCAATGTGTAATTATAGGGTTCTCTTCTTGAACGACAATGCGTTTTTTTGCGGGATTGCTCTTCCTGCAGAAAAACGCAAAGTGTAATGTCACGCTTAGGTGAGTAGGAGCTGCGGGACAGTTGAAGTTGTGCTCAACATCATGCGGAGTGAGGCCACAGGCTCGACAGGAGTTCTGAATGTTGTCATCGATGCGGGACAGGTACGAATTCACCGGAATTGAGCACAGGTAGTCCTGATCGCTCTAGGTAGTCGAATTTCGTCCGAACATACGGCAGGTAGTTGCGCATTAAGTACTCTGTTTGGTTTGAGGTCCGCTACCGACGAAAGCACTTTCTCTTTGTGCAGTGTTGATATAGCTGACTTGTAGCTGGCGTTATGCATCTTAGACTTCCCTCTCGCGTTCCCTCATATTACGTCTAACGTGCCGTGGTGGTGGAGTCTTGTCCGAAGATTGTGGTTTGGATGGTCAGTCCGATAACAGCCAACTAAATACTGCTTAGTGAGAAGAGTGTTGTGGCTTGTGGCGTCGACATATACTGAGCTCTCCCAACGAGATTTCGGTCGTCTAGGCAGTCTCACTCCGTCGACTCGTTCTGCATTCATTACTCTCTATGGCATGCGATCATCGTCCATTCGTTGTACATACCCTGCCCATTGAAGTCGTTGTAGTTTGACGATTTTCGACACTTCCAGCTCATCGTACAGTTCATACAACTCATGGTTGTACCGGATACGCCATCCATCTGGATCGCAAACAGCCCCGAAAATTCGCCGTAGAACCTTACGTTCAAAAGTGTCTAGCTTGTTTCCGGAGGGTTGACTTATGGTCCATGCTTCGCAGCCATAGCATAGCACTGGCCGTATAATGGTTTTGTACACGCGGAGCTTCATGTTTCTGTGCACATGCTTCGATTTCATTATGGGGAGAACCGAGAAAAAAAACTTATTAGCTAACTGTATCCGTCGCTTGATTTCGTCAGTTTCGTTGGCGTCCCTTGACAAGTTGCATATGAAGTCGTTCACGAACTCGATGTTGAAGTCCCCCACATTGATGCTCGGTTGTGCAGGTGTCCTTGTCGTCGATTGCATCATTATTTTAGTTTTACCCTCGTTGATACGTCGGCCAATCTTCGGGACATGATGTTGATGTCGTCGGCATACGCTGCTAATTGTGTCGACTTGATGAGTAGCGTCTTGCTGTTGTCCATATTCATAGCCCGAATAGCGTAGGTAGGTGCCAGTCTATCGCCCTGTTTCAGACCAGTGCGTGTTTCAAATAGATCAGTAAGTCTATTATGAATCCTGACTTGTGAGACGGAGTTGGTCATCGTCATCTTTGTCAGTCGCACTAATTGGACCGGTATACCAAATTGCAGCATGATGTTGTACAGTACTCCACGATCGATACTGTCGTATGCCTGCTTAAGGTCGACAAAGATTTAGTATACGTTTACATTGTAGTCGCGCTCGGTGGCCGTGATCGTTCGGTCACCGCTCTACGATACTAATCTAGAGTTCGGAGATCAAATCTCGGCGCGACCAAAAACTGCCTGTCAGTACTAATAGAACTCTCACAGTGCTCCGAGCTTGTCACTATAAAGACGGCGCGGATAGGAGGTGCAAGCTAGCAACTGCACTTCCGAAAAGTAGATATGCTATTGAAACGTCAACAAGGCATAGAAATGCTAGAGATGTTGACGCGGCCATGCCCCTGGAGGGGTCAAGGCAATTAGAGAGAGAGAGAGAGTTTGACCGTAAAGACCTGATCGGTTATGGAGCGATCAGGTCTGAAACCGCTTTGATATTCGCCAATGATTCGTTCTGAGTACGGTTTTATTCTATTTTTCAGAATTTTCGTCAGCCGTTCGACTGGCTTTATACTTCACTGGTAATGACACATTTTTTAAACACCGCGGATTTTGTGATTTTCCAATCACGAGCAATGTCAATTTATGTCTTCCAGATGCATTGGCACACAATAAAAATGTAAATTGGTCTTTACTTGTTTTTCTAACAGGAGCTGTCTTTTCTTTGCTATGTACCAATGCCTTATTTGGGAGGAGCTTCCAGAAAAGGACAGACTCGTCTGCGTTATAAGCAGGGCAGAAGACCTAAGTCTTCAACAACCTTCTTGAACTTGGATTTAAATAGTCGAACTGACTCCACGGCACAATATAACTTTTTACCCGCGATAGTCAAGAGTCTGATACCAAATCTTTCTCATACCTCCCAAACTTGCGTTAAAGTGGCCTTTGGCAGATAAGTTCACGAGACACCGCAAAATTTCTTCGACACTGTTCCAGAAACCATGATAATAACATCTTTTCCATTTCTGGATATTCTCCATCGCGTACACATTTACGCTTGCTTGTGGAAACTCCAGCTTTTGCAACGTAACTGAAAAAAACTCGAGTGTTTCTATTGTTCACAAAAAAAAATTTATGTATATACATATGTATATAGAACTTTTCTTACTTTCTAGTTTTTGATTCCCCCTTCTTAATATCGCATATAGTAGAAGCTCCTACGTTACATTGCAAGGCCAGTTGGTTTCCCGAAAAAAAAACAGATTTAATCTATACACACAGACAGGCAAGAGAAAATATTCTGAGAATTCCTAACAGCTATGAAATTCAGTTCTTTACGAACAAAATGGCGTAGACCGAAGAAATTCGGATAATCGAATGTCTCCTGTGCTGCAAATCGTACGATAGAATATAGTACTACCAAATAGTATAGATTCCACAAGAGTTATCACTCCATAGAAGTTTCGCCTCTGCCAGGAGATTTGTATGTATTGACAAATTGTATAAACATAGTATAGTAAACTACACAGTATAGATACACAAGAGAATCAATACATACAAATCTACCACCGGAGGCGGAGTCAGCTTTCTTGTGAAGTCTATACAATTTGTCAATACATACAAATCTCCTGGCAGAGGGGAAAGTTATATGGAGTGATAACTCTCGTAAAATTATCAATCCTCTTTGGTACTACTCAAATTCCCGCGCTCGGTGGCCGTGGTCGTTCGGTCACCGCTCTACAATACTAATCTAGAGCTCGGAGTTCAAATCTCGGCGCGACCAAAAACTCCCTGTGGATACTAATAGAACTCACAGTGCTCCGAGCTTATCAGTATAAAGAAGGCGCGGATAGGAGGTGCAAGCTAGTAACTTAACTTCCGAAAAGTAGATATGCTATGGAAACGTCAACAAGGCATAGAAATGCTAGAGATGTTGACGCGCCCATGCCCCTTGTGGGGTATAGCGCCTCAACTGTTCCATGTGGCCCAGTCGACGTTTCGTTGGCATAAACTAGTTTCGGAGAATGCAGTTGCCAGCATGCACCTAATAACTAGAGTGGTCCCTAAGGAATATTTGTCGATTCGTATAATTGACAAATTCTGACGAACGGGGGTTAGGTTAATCGAGATAATACTGTACATAAACCTTGGGTTTTGAAAATTAAAATTAAAAATCGTCTTGAAAATGCGTAAATAAAAAAGCGAAACGTTGGCGAGAACATAATTGTTTTATTGAGAATAGAAAGTTGGATGAGTTGCAAAATCATTTAGGTTTCCACATATGTACTGTCCAAAAAGGACTCATCGGCATTATCGGCAATGAGCCGCCCATGAATTATCCCAGTGGCGAAGACAATGGGCCAGCAATCTGATACTGCTGCCCACTGAAGCAGTCTCCTCGGCCTGAGGGCGGTAGAAAATATGCAAACATGATCCAATATGCGCGCAACCCAAGAGTACTGAATGATTAAAAATCGGAGTCTTGAAAATAAACTCGAACTAAAACAACTTATCAATTATGCCTTATTCAATAAAGATTTATTCAACCGTTCTTTAACTTTTTAGCATTAAACACCATTTGTTCTATAGACCATTATCGATCACTTCTTTTGATTACAACATTCAATCATCAGTTCAAGTAAAAAGAATTGAGCTAACAAATGAAACTCGAAACTGAAGCATTAAAAACAAATGAGTAAGAATCAATATAAATTATCGGTACATGTATAAAACCGTTTTAAGAGTAACGTTTTGTATTTAAACATACATTGATAAAATAAATTCGGCTAATTCTCTTCAATCGGTTTTAACATATGAAATGTGTTCGGATTGGATCTTCAGCTTACTAAAACATGAGAACTAAATATGGAAAAAATAAGATTCTGTAAAATATATATATATATATATAAATATATTTATGTATTTATAAATACTACAATATAAACAAGTAGCAGAGATGGTCTGCGATTTGTAGATTTACAGGGTGTAAATTTATCAGTTTTCCCTTCCCGTCTTCTTCTTCCTCGAAATAGATCTCTTCTCAATAGTATTCTGTTAATTGGATCGATTTCCCATAGTTGTACTACTAACTCATTGTAATTAGTCACTGTCTGAATTGTCGTCGTCATCCTCGCCTTCGCTGTCCTCTTCCAATTCGGGCATCGGAAATCGTAAGATTGCAGCAACACCTGTTAATTGTGATAATTCTGTAACGAAAAAAAGACAAAACAAAAACAGCATGAAATGAGGATATGTGCACGTTCACGTACTATACGGGAAGAGATCAAACGATCTTGCATTAAAAATAAACAGAGTATGTTGGCGATGATGTAGCTGGGAAAACATTATCATAGTATGTAGTACTAGTCTTCGTGGTGGCTTCGAGATGAAAATAGAATCTCATGTTGTGGAACAACACATACCAAGGAGGGAACATATTGAGTGAATGGCTTTTTCGTGTGACAAAGGGGAATTTTGATGATGATGTTGGGATAAATTTTTCCGGTTGGTGTTTACGTGTTATTTACATGGATGTGCCTACGTTGCAATCAAGTCCATCAGTACTAAGATCTATCGACCTATTCCATTGTTAGCAATCGAGTGAATAACCTATTGCTTTCCTCACTGAACATTCAGTTTGACCAATCAGATCCTGAAATCATCTTCGGCTGAAATCAGACCTGAGTGAATCCCTGAAATTGCCATGCCATTTTCTAGCTAAACTCGGAGCGATAATTCCGATTAGCGTCCAGCGATCATCGTTCAACGCTGAGTATATATGAGATGTTATTTGTTGCGGCTGCGGGTGAACAATACGCTTTAGGTTCGCAATGATCGCTCCGTGCAAAATGTAACTTTATTATTCAGAACGCGACTCCAGCCGCAGCCACCCGAAGAAATACAGCTCCATATCATATACAGATAAACACTGCTTGACTATGATCGCTGAGCAATCCTGGCTGAGCGATCATCGCTCCCGGGAACACATATCCCAAATCGTATGGATATTATTTTAGAAAAAGAGGAACTGATTAGCCTACGTACGCCCTTTAATAAAACGAACGAATTTTTTTCGCACTAGGTGGCTGTCGTCTAGATATTACGCGACTTTCCATCTTCCAAATGTAGTCTATATAAATTTAGAAGGAAATCATGTTATTGTACTCATATTGTACTATGCGTTTGCATTGGATGAATGTGCCAAGATTTGTTTACATCTTCAATGTTTCATGAGATCGAAGCGTATATTGCATAGTGCATTGCTACGAAACGGAACGTACGCATATCCTAGGAAATTTGGCTCAAGCAAGATGTATGTTGAAGCTGTGCCATTTGTTTATTTATTGTAGATATTAATAGTGCTTGCTGTTGATAAATGCGTTTCAGTTGTATATTAAAAGCGTTTAATAACGATCTTCGTCCCCCGCACATATATGACACAAACAGATCGGACACCTTTTTGTCCTTCGACGATTTTTGGGAGATTCTAAAAGAATTCTAGTTTTGGCCGATTGCAGAGACATTGGAAATATTTAATCAACTTTTCGATTGGCAATATTTCTCGAGTATATATTTAAAATAACGTGTTCCTCGAGCTATTATTGCAATGAAAGCTCAGTGATTGCCGCAAAGCCAAAAGCTTATTGTTCAATTTGAAGCCGCATGAACGGGGCGACTTTAATATCTGAGGCGCCAAATTTAATGATGGGTTTCAATGAAATTTGGTATGAAATGAATAAATCTGAAATCCTTTAACGCAAACTCATAAGCGTTTTGGAGATATTTACCTTTAAAGTTGGAGCTTTTGTATGGAAAAATCCAGTGCTAGAATTGTATATAGGTATAGAATAAATTTCCGCTTTAGGTAGTTACGAACCTACTATGATACATCACCATTTAATTTTTTATATATTCAGACCACTCGCATTTTAGATTTGGCGTGAAAGACTCACTGATAAAATTTGGCGCCTCAGATATCGACGTCGTGTCCCGCAAGGTCTCGAAGGAACACTCGGCTCCATATGAAAAAAAAGATATGCACAAGTAGTGCTGAACGACGATCATTCAGCGATGATCGCGATAATCCTAATAATCCGAGGAACACCAACATATCTTAAATAAGTTTAATGATTTGGACATGTTCCCGTATACAATATTAGATTTTTTCCCCAATTTTGTCCACACGATGGATTATACATACTCTTCAGGTGCTGCATAAATCTAGTGGGCACCATCTGGTGCACTAGTATTCCGACTATGGCCGGCCAAAGGCCGCCGAAGAGGCCGCCGAAGAGGCCGCTAAGAGGATAGTCAAGTTTGGGAGGGAATTTTGTCGATTTAGTGCTGAATTTAATACTTTCTCTCAAACGATTACGCACGGATTGTTTAGAAATAACCGTTCATGCGGCGTATCTGAGATCACTTAGTATGGAAGGTGCTGTCTTTCGACGATTTCTAAGGGAGTTTAAGCGTGTAAATCAGCCCTCGTAATATGTATTCAATGTTTTTGCAATGTGATCATCATCATCGTGGCGCGACAGCCCGACGTCGGGCCTTGGCCGCCTGAATCCTTGTCCTCGAATTATCTCGGTCACGTGACCGCGTCCTCCAATTTTGGAAGCCCAGTAGTTGCACGGCGTCCACAGAAACAGCTCTACCAACGAGATCTCGGTCGTCCTCGCAGTCTCGCTCCGTCGACTCGTCGTGCGTTCATTACTCTCTTTAGCATGCGATCATCGTTCATTTGTTGTACATGCCCTGTCCATTGAAGTCGTTCTAACGTTGTTGTAACATTTTAAAATGTGTGCTTAGTTTCGATCTTTTTACAATAATACCAACAACTTCAGTCTCGGGTTCCTTATTCGTATTAACCGGAAGAATTGGGTGTTTTTGAAAGTGACCCATTAATTGTTTTGCTACGTATATTTCGTGATTTGACCCACTCAACTCAACTCAAACTCAACGATTCACAATATACGAGTATACAAAATGGATAATATACCTAGTCTAGCCATAAATACTGTTACAAACTTTTTGAAGCACTGTTCAATAAAAGAGGTGTTATATGTTAAGAAATCATTGTTTATTTATTAAATGCATTGTCAACAACGGAAATTGCAACAAGTTATTCGAAGTGATTGCCTTTTGCCTTTACACAAGCCTTTAATCGAGCTGGCCACTTATCTATGGAAGCACGCACGACTTCAATCGGAAAGTTGGCGACTGCATGTGTAAGAGACTTCTTTAAGGATTCGATATTAGAATGTCTTTTAGAGCACGTCATTTGCTCTAAGACAGACCATAATTCGTAATCCAGCGGATTCAGGTCTGGGCTAGAGGAAGGCCAATCTTCAGCTTTAATAAAATCAGGAACATTTTCTTCAAGCCATTTTTGGGTTGACTTCGCCTTATGACCTGGTGCAGAATCTTGCTGGAAACTCCAAGGCTGATTTTTGAATAATGACGTGTTGAGAGGTTTCACTACACTTTCAAGGACACTTTCTTGATACATTTTGGCAGACGTTTTGACGCCCTTCTCACAAAAATACAACTTTGTCACCCCGTTGTAGCTAACACCCCAACAAACCATTACTGAGGCTGGATGATGACCTCTTTGAACCTTTTGGGCAACTTGAGAAGCTTCTCTGGCACTGCGAGCATAAACCCTATCGTTTTGTTTATTAAATGTTTCTTCGACAGTAAAAATTTTTTCGTCCGTAAACAAAATTTTACGGTGTTCTTGGTGTGCGTACCGGCAAAGTAATCGTTTTGATTTTTCCACTCTATTTTTTTAACGAATCTGTTAGTAAATGCCCGGTAGATCTACGATAAGCACCCAACCCCAAGTCACTTTTGATGATTCGTGAAATTGTTCTTTGGGGTATTTTCATCTCACGCGATAAAATTTTTTTTTCCGAAGAGGATTACGGCGAATTCTCTCGCGCACGGCTTTAACCGCTTGAAGTGTTCGAGTAGTTCGCGGACGGCCACTTCTTTCACGGTCACTTACTCCAGACGTATCATTAAATCTTTCAATAGCCCGATATACAAACATTCGGCTTATACCAAGGGTATGCAGAGTCTTAAAAATATCACTTGGTTGCATTCCTACTTTATGAAGTGCAATCACAGCAATTCTATTTTCTTTGTCACCCCAATCCATGTTCACTACACTAAAAATTAAACTCAAATGATGACAAATGCATCAAGCACAAGCGTACTATAGCGATTAGCTCAATTTTTAAGAAATGCAATATAACCGTTCCTTTCTGCAGGGTTGCCAAACCTTGTAACAATATTTATGGCTAGACTAGGTACATATGTATAATATTTTGAAATCATTACAAGTATCTAGCCAAAAGTCTCCTCCGATAGGTGGTCCAAAAATAGAATATAGTATCAAACTATCCAAACAACTCATTATTAAATACTTTTTCGATATTAATTTGAAAGTCTCCCTCCGGCTTCCATTTGAGAACTTCTTCAAAAATAATTCAAATCTCCAGCACGTATTGATTATGTTTTCTATTTTCGAAATCTCAGTGTCAGCACGTCATCAGCCCAAAACAAGAAGAAGGAAGCACGGGGCCTCCACCCTCTAGCTGATTGCTCGGTGATACTGAAATTTACCACATAAATGAATTAAAGAGTCGAAAAAAAAAATCTAAAACAATTTTACAGGTTCAAGTTTATCTTGCTACATGATAACAAGATCAAATACTAAATATAGAAACTCAATCTCTTGTAGGACGCGGCATTTCTTCAACTTTAACCGCACATAACCATGTGCGTAAAAGAAGTTCATTTCATTCCATTTTCGGATTGGAAATGAAGCGAACACTCTTTTTTTTAAATTATGTATTTAATTGAAAACATGTTTCCAATTCAATCGACTAGTGGTAAGGATTTATATGGCTAAATTGTCGATGTGCAAGCACATAGTGTTGGAATTGCTCGATTTTGGATGGGGCTCGAATCTAGAGCCAAGGCTAAAATTGAAATTGGCTGATATGGATGCCTAGCCTTGATGTTTTATTTTGTTTGGTATTGAGTGCGCATATTTGGTGCAGAAGAAGCAGAGTTCCTTTGATAATCGGATATTCATAATGAAGTGACGATTGGTTTATCGTAATGGAAGGGTTAGAGATCCGTTTCACTCAAGATTGAAAACTGAATGAATTACATATTGAAATTCGTTTTTAATTTACGAATTTTGATTTTTGAATTTCGGTTTTGGAATTTTAAATTCGACTGCACTCCATTTGATCCCATTCCACTTCAGTCATTTCCATTCTCCATTTACTCAATCTCTATTTATTAAATTTTCGAATTTTGTTTTTTGAATTTTCATTTTGCAATTTCGATTTTCCATTTAATCGCACGTCACCCATTCCACTCAATTTTCCCTTCTCCTTTCCATTCCCGGTTTTTCCATACTCTATTCTCCAACTTTCATTCTCAGTTTTCGAACTTTAATTTCTCTCACGTGACCCAAAATTTAGTTTGACTTTCAGCCAAAAGACATATTCATGTTAAAAGCTCTTCTAGTATGTAAGACTAGAAACGAAAGTGGGGCACAGTTGAAGCGTCTGCCTCAACCAATACGACACGGTGATCAGTGTTAAGAGAAAACTGACCCCTAAGCATTTATCGGAACTGTAGGATCCCGGTTCAGCCATCTCCAATAAAAATGCAAATAGGATCAATTACTACGTCACTCCTACAGCGATCTTGTCAGTAAAAGACGGCTCGGATAGGAGGTACATGCTAGTTACTATACCATCCGAAAAATATGCTATCGAAACGTTAACAAGGCATAGCTATGCAAGAGATGTTGACACGCCAATGCCCCTGGAGGGGTCAAGCCAATTAACAACAACTACGTTTAGATCACATGACTTAACTCGAGATGAAGCCATCGGTTTCTGTCAAAATCCAGATAAAAAAAAACACTTAATCTGAATTAAGTCGGTCCTAGATGCGGTAAATGACAGTTTTTCCCCAGGTAGAGCAGCTGAGAATATCTTAAGGTATCATATAACTTTTCACATTCGAATTGTTCTTGTCGACCGGATAAAAAATAAATAAAATAAATAAGGACAGGCTAAGGTACCCAAAGGTGGGCACTGCGACCATGAGATCTATTGTGCCTTATAGCCTTAAACTAATCCAAAAGACTCTCAATCAGCCTGATGAAGGCCAGTAGGTCCTTTGTAGGAGCGCTCTTAACGACCGCGGAGCTCACGATGGAATCTCCAAGAAACAAGAACCTCGAACGAACAACCGCCGGGCATTCGCAGAGAAGGTGTTTGGTTGACTCAGTGTCCTCCAGGCAAAGTCTGCATTCCGTTTCAGTAGCCAGACCCATTTTGTTGAGGTGATATCTTACCCAGTGGTGTCCTGTGAGGTAACCAACGATTAACCTCAGGTCCGCTCTGCCCAGGCGGCTAGTTTCTTTGATACCGTATGGGTTTATAAGATCTTTCGACTGACGAAGACCAGCGAGATCATTCCAGTGACGCAACCTTTCATTTGCGGACCATTGCTTAACCAGCTGTCTGGTTGTAGCCCAGCTCAGACCACAGTACGGATCAGGCCCGATAAATTTCACAGATGAGCTCTGCCTAGCGAGTTCATCCGCAGCTTCGTTACCTTGAATGCCCTGATGGCCTGGTACCCAGCATAGAGTTACCCGATTGGTGTTTGTGAGACACTGA
This sequence comes from Chloromyia formosa, assembly GCA_964017055.1. Lineage (NCBI taxonomy): Eukaryota > Metazoa > Arthropoda > Insecta > Diptera > Stratiomyidae > Chloromyia > Chloromyia formosa. Next base: position 21,090,728 of record OZ024816.1, on the reverse strand, counting down.
AGGGTATCAAAACACTCTTTCACTAATTTTGAAGAAAATTTGTATGAAGAAAGAGCCTTAATAGCTGCCTGGCTGTCCGTGCAGATAGCAATGTTTGCGCCATTAAGTTTCTTGTGCAGAATTTCTCTGGCGCAGGTCTCAATGGCATGGATCTCTGCTTGAAATATGCTGGGCCAGACGCCCATGGCGATTGAAATCCTGGTGCTCGGTCCAAAGACCCCAGCACCAACTCCCTGATCGGTCTTTGACCCATCCGTAAACCACATGGTACAGCTAGGGTCAGGACAGAGGTTGGCGACCGGATAGGTCGAGAAGTTGTACCCGAGTAAGGCAGCATTCACTGCGTCTCTGTTCATCATGTGCATTAGTCTGGGAGATACCTACACTTTTTTTTTTAATAAACAATAAAATAAATAACTGGTGCAACAGTTCAATTTGAACCATCGCCTCGAGATGAGTTAGCATCATCTCATTTTCTAGATCGTGACCGTTTGTCTTGTGCAGAGGTGTGTGATTAGCAACACGCTCAACCGAGTTATTTACCCCATAAATGGGTACTCAGTTAACAACTGAGTGGGCTCATAGTTCAACACGTAAATCCGCTTTTATCGAAAACTACTGCATTCAGGAAGAATCGAACCGGGCCCAGCGCATAGATGGCGAACGTGCTAACCGTTGCGCCATCTGAACTATAATAACCTTTAATTACTAAAAATAATGGTAGATGAAGTCTAAATTTGAATAAACTTACGTTCTCCTGATATATGCATACTAGAAAAGATTTTAACTTCTCCACCCGAATCGCGTACTGAGTCAACCAAATTTACATATTCCTTCCTAGTACTTATTTCTTGACACCTGAAATGAAAAAAAAAGAAATTATTTACTAATTATAGTCAGAGGCAAAAGAATTGTATAAATTAATTAATGATGGGCGCGTTTTGGCGAGCAACTAGTCCGAGATGATCTGGAGATCTGGATCCCAGAAGCTTTCTCATCTACTTATAATCCGATTAAATATGTACCCTAAACCGTCAACTTTAGGATTTGAATATTTTATATTCAGAATTAAAAAATTTTTTCTAACAAAAACTTGCTTCTGGAACGGTCGTTACTATGACAGCTATACGATAGAGTGGTCCAATTTCAACCAAATTCGGGAATGTGATATAGCTAAACATACTTTGTGAAATTTGGAAAAGATATCTTGACAAATAAAAAAGTCTTTCTCACAAAGACGAATTTTTGAACCGATCGTTACTATGGCAGCTATATGACGACGCAGTGGTCCGATTCCATTGGTTCCGACATATTTACAGCGTGCAATAAAAAGAAGGCTTTGTACAATAAAAATCCATCGCCCTCACTGAAATGACAGCTGCTATCCTCTACTATGACCCTGGGTTCAAGATGGCTTCTCAGACATGAGTTTCCAGTTGAAAAACCACAAATGATTGTAACGTTACTTCAATTTAGCTGTGGTAGACCAGCGGATGATGGTGCGAGAGGGCTCTGAGAACTATCCCCCAAATATTCCCACCAAATGACATATCCCCAAAAAATTGTATTGGATTACACCCCGCAATTTGGGGGATCATTCGAAACATTCCCCCATAAATTTGACTTTGTTTTGAGAGGAAAAATCTTCATGACAGAAGATACAAGAAATGTATAAACTTTGGGGGATATATCATCTTTCTTTTTGAAAAATTCATTTTCTTTGAGCTGTTATGTCATTTTTTGTTAGGTGATATGTCACGATAAATTATCCCCCCAGAAATAGGGGCTAATGTCATCATTGGGGTATAATTCAGTTCTGATAGTTTCCAGAAATATCCCGCAAAGTTTGGAGGATATGCCATCTTATGAGCAGAGGGCAATCCACCTTTTTTGGGGTGTTTTACCATTTGGGGGGTAGAGGCTTTCTTCCACTGCAGAAGATAGAGTAGCTCGAAATGAATACCTTCGCCTGCCTCAGTAGCGGAAAACACTTCCAGTGCGCGATGCGGCGGCACAAATCGCTTTGTGGCGACTCCTACCGCCAGAACGGCACTGTCAACATCGGAGAGAAAATCCATCTTTGACATTTCACACATTTGTCTGTCGGGAATCGCAAACGATAGACGCGTTTTGAATTCATTGTGATCTTTTTCGTGTTAATAAATTGTTATTGTTTAGAATATGCTTAACTTATTATTTGAAGAGAATTGCAGTGACCTTAGGAAGACCATCGTCCAATTAGCACCCTGTGATGTGGAGCGTAACACTAAGCCACAACCTTTCCCGACTTGTCGCAGGCATGCGGCTAAATGGGCAGGAGCTACATACTAGCATCATGCATCGTCCGAAACCAGTTCATGCTAACGAAATGTCAACTAAGCCACATGGAAATAGTTGACGCACTATGCCTCACTAGGGGTTAGGGCAAACACACACAGACTAATGAAATGCCTCTATAATTTTGCACTAGTTTATTGCTCCGAATAAATGATTGGACGATAGTTCTTTTTTTTCTGCTGGTTTTGATGCTTTCGGTGAGGTAACTATATTTAAATTGGAATTGTTTGTGACACTTGGTTTCATTCTGCACACCAACTTAGTATGCGTCTGTAGCTTAGCTCGGTAACGCACCGGGCATTTTTTTTGCTACTCGAAACACGGTCTCTGCGGTTCGCGCCCCGCAACGGGACCAACTATTTTTTATTCTCAAATTCCCTCTGAATTAATGGCTCGAGCCTATATGTTAAGACGTGAAACGACCCACCGGCACAACATCATCACAGGGATGAAATTTCGGAAGATAAGTGGGACCCCCTCCCTAGTTCACGGCCCTGATTCTAAAGGTAAAAACTTGTCTACTACTACTTTGCCTTAACCCCTAGTGGGTCAAAGCGCGTCAACCACTACTGTGCAATATCTTACTCTGTTCTGGGCAATGGAGTGCAACTTCCAAAACGACATACCCAGCACCTTACGCTCTTTTGCCATACATCGACGACATGTAATATTAGTACCCCCTCTTGGTCGGCCTTGGTTGGAAATGGGATTCCATTTCAAGGCATGTAAAACAATGCAGTTATCATCCTTCCGCAATGTGTGACCTATTTACTTTCGCCTGCATATCAATCTTATGGGACCCGCTTTAAAAAAAAAATTATGGGGTTAATTTTTCAGTCATTTTGGCAATGATAAGAGACTAGATAATCAAAAATGAAATAGACTACAGTGGAGCGTCGTAAACGATTTGTTGGTGTGTAGAGAGTACCTATTATATGAAAAAAAAACACAAGAAAAAAGTTCAAAAATTAAGGATTAGTTGAAGCCTAAAACATATTTGTTTTGTTTTTTTTTTTTCCTGTTAAACATTGGCATGTCGGCTCTCTCTCTTCAGGGATGAAGAGTACATTTCATTTCCTGTGTTTCTCTTTGAATATTTAATCGAAGTACTCACATCGGACTAGAAACATCATCGATTTCTGAGAAAAATGTTATTTCTACCTGACGGACGTTGCACAATTGACTAGCTGTCACACGTTTCATGATGACGCATATTATGCGAAAGAATGAATGCTGCAAATTGAAATGATCATAGTAGACTATTTGGTACTGGTCACACGTAATTGTTCAGATGAATGTTTCACCACACAAACAACCAATCGTTGAATGCGTTCATTGTCACCTTTTTCCCCACTTACTGTGTATGTGGTTAGCTAATTAGCAATATTTTAACATGTTTTTTTTTATTCCATTGATGAATCAATTACAATATTTCCGCACAGAAAACCCCTTGTGATTCATGGCGCTTGGCTTGCAGGAAGAATTATTTCAAATTGTTTTTTAAATTACTATAAGGAGGGATTTATTAAATACTCTGATGATAATTGAAAATTTAAAACTTAAGCAAGACTGTAGGATCAATAACAGTCGCTATTATTATATTGCGCTAAATTCACCCGAATCTACAATAGATCATAAGTGAATCGAACGCCATGGGTACTAAATGCCAAACATGAAATATTCCAGTTGGAAAGTTATATACCAAAGTATGCACTTAGCAAATATACCAACCCCCATTAATCCGCAGAAGAAGCCGTCCTAAATCAGGTCTGAATCTGCCTGGATCAATGACCGGTCAGTTGCTGAATCGTCCCATATTTTCAGATTATAGACGGGCATATACAATAGTTTGATGCATTGTGTGCCTTTGTCCGTTTGAGCGTTTGTCAGATCTCTTCCCGTGATCCGATTTTAACCAAAATTGCAAGTTGCTTTCTTGGGTGACACTAAATACGGCTCGGTGCAGTTTTTCGGCTTTTCGATTATCGACTGGTTTAACAGATCATTTTATTGTGTTAAAATCAGAGAGTTTCTCGCCTAAGTCTTTTCTAAGTTGGTTCTTCCAGAAATTTCCCAACCAAACCGAACAACCAAATTTGGCATGTAGCTTCGTTGGGTGATGTTAAACATCACCCGGTGACGTTGTGATGCTGCTGCATGTATACGCATCAGGACAAAGGGAACCTCTTGATTATGAAATAAAATAGAAACCGAAATAAAACAGAAACCGAAATAAAACAGAAACCAAAACTGGCAAATGGGTATTTTCTGGATCGTGAAGAGACCAGTGAACAGAACCCTGAGGAATAGCTAATCTTTCACCTATTTCAGTACATAGTTAAATTTTCTCGTGCTAAACCAAAAATTACTTTTGTGTTCCACACTAATTTTTTCCGTTTTTTTTTCACTCAAATTGCACTTTGTTGGGGCGATCGGTAGCGCAGTATGTTGAGGTATCAGTCTCATGTTTGACTACCGGCGTTTCGGGTTCGAATCCCGCCCACGACGACGTTCGTGGCCATGGGCATGCGGGAGGTGCATGCTAGCAACTGCATTCTCCGAAACCAGTTTATGCCGTCGAAATGTCAACTGGGCCACATGGAACAATTGACGCGCTATGCCCCACAAGGGGTTAGGGCAATTGAGAGAGAGACAGCACTTTGTTGCTTATTCAGCTATTAACACCAACTGAATTAATTTCTTTCAAAAAGTTTTCTTTATTTCTAGGCAGGACACACATACATAATTTATTACATGAGCCAATAAAATATTGGCACTCTAGCTATTGTACTTGTAAGAACTTCAGCGAAAAAGGGGATAAAATGGTTTGTGCGTTTTTTTTTGCGCAGGATTGTACATCTGACGATCCAAAGATAGGTCCATTTTGCATTATCTTTGTAAACTCACCCTGATCTATAGAACAGAATTGAATATGTCTGTAATTAAATTTTACCGAGCGGAAATGCCATTTTCGACCATAAGCTGAAATATCGATACATGGGATGTTAGGATAAGTGTCTTTAACCCATTGGAAAAAAAAGACTCTACCTGGCCGACAATGGGTCACGTATGTATGGGTGCAGTGCATATATTCGAATACCGCGCCTCTCTATTGTATCAAATAACAGCAAATAAAATCTTGAATGAAATAGGTATCTTACTTCATATTTCTCGATCTACGAGTATGACCATTGTGATGTGTTTCATCATTGTAGCCACGATGTGGAGGAGTACAACTCAAATCAACAACAAAAAACAAAAGATTGTCTATAAAAAGAATCCAAAACACACAATGCACCTTTTACAACACATCAGCCGGCTTTTGGATTAAAATCAAAGACATCAGTGCCTGTGTAAACGCGCGGTTCTGGGGGAAATCTCGGAAAGCAGATAGTCTTCTGAAACGACGACCATGGAAGAAATAGTCAGCTGTGAGAGCTACGTGTTCGTGTATAGCTGGAAAGACAACCGATCGTGATTTGTCTTTGCTTCTTCCATTTTCCGTCCAAGAATAAGACTACATACTAAATATTTCTCAATCCGAAAAAGAAGTGGTGGCTTGCGCATGACTGGTATATGTGATATGCAACAGGGTGTCACGCAATTACCGCACACGGCACTCCCATGTGACTCCTCATGGAATTTCCAGTAGAAAATTTTAATTTTAACATTTTTCGAATTAATCTTTTAGCCGCCACAGGCATTTACATTTTTATTTCGCGTTACTAAAAATACAGTAACTAGAAAATGACGCTAGAACACTCAAATAAAATGTTAACAACAACTAATACTCTGGCCTAATATTTAAAATTTATCCCGTGAAAACGGGACAAACGGTTTAATTGTTATAGCTCTGTAGAATGAAAATTTTTATTTTGTAGAAAAAAAAAACACATTTTCCTTGAATTTTTGCATTTATAATGTACTTGTGCAGTATCACAAATTAATTCTCAATTTAATTATGATAAAATCGTATTAACATCATTTTATTCAAATTTTTAAATTTCTAGCAGTTACATCCTTTTAAATGTAGGAAATCAAGCTGATTTTGTGCGTTGAACCGCGCACAGTATCGCGAAATGTATGAAAAAGTGGACAAAAATCAATATGTCGAGAACGGGTGATCCGATTTGAATGAAATTTGGTACAAGTATTATGTAGTTCGTTATCTTATTTATATGTAAATTTCAAATTGATTTAATGACATATTTCGGAGGTATAATATATAGGTATATTGTGCCGAATATTAGAAGTAAGAGTGTATTTAATTTTATATCTTGAAAGCGGGTTACCGATTTTAGTGAAACTTGGTACAAATAATAAACAGTTGGTTGTCTTGGCTATGCATAAATTTCAACTTGATCAGATGATGGACTTAGGAGACACAGTGGGCTTAATTAAATACCTTGGGAGTGGAGCAAATACGATTTCTGTGAAACTTACGCTACGCATATAAAACAGTTGGCGAACTTACTCTTCGCTTAGCTTCAAATTTCAACTTGCTACGATCACACATTTAGAAGACATAAGCTATCATAAACTTTTGCGAATATTCCCCATAGACTTGGACATTTATGGGAGTAATTAAGGACAATTTGCCTCTTAAAAATGAAATTTCGCTCAAGAGAGAATTGTAGGGCTGGTAAATATTCCTATAAGTATTTACCTTAAAGATATTATCAACTAACTGGAAAGTTTCACATTATTTTTTAGGCTTGCTTCAATTGCATCTTAGAATTAATCTACTTTTCTTTAATTTATTTAATTATCATAATTTTTTTGTCCTAGTATGGCAAACATGTCATAAAAAAATACTAAATTGGCCATAAGTTTGCTTGAATTATGACCTTTTGTATGTCTAGAAATATACAGACAGGCAGGCGGTCGGTTTGTTTTTAATCCCTATTTGAAGTTAATTTTTCGAATTAATTTAATTTTTTTATTTATTTATTACTCTTAATTTTTTTTCAGCCTTTTTCACATAAGTTTGAAAGCCGGATACTAGGCTTTTTTTTAGTTTTGCCATTTTCTAGGTATCTATCGTCCCTACTGACATTCAGTGTATCTCTTATTAAATTACCTATACACTTATTGCTACCATCATAAGCATATATCAGCAAACCCGAGATTTTTCATTTCTAAACAAAAAGTTTTAAATTTTTGAGGCATTTTCTTAAAAAAACCGGCACGTCACGTATGAGGACGATTTTTACTTCAAATATTAGAAAATTCAAAAGATTGTCTACAACCCAAAGAAGTTTCCATTTTTCCAGGAGAATATTGAGGAAATTTTTTTTTTCTAAATTCTGCCGGAAGTTTGTGCGTTTTTAGGACATTATGTTAATGTTCCCTGAATACAACATAAATATAAATAAAAACATTAACAACTTTGAGAATAAGAATTACAGTGAAAACACTTGATAGCGTTGTAGACACGACGCGGCCGTTGCGAACGGTATTAACATTACACTGAAAGTCCCAAAAAAATCCGAAGCGAACTGTATTTCGACAAAATCAAGAAAAAAAAAATAAACTTTTCTTTAGTTTTTTTGACAATGTTCAAAAAAAATATTTAAAAAGTTCATAAAAATGTTATCAGCACCTTTTCCGTATTTTAAATAGTTTTATAGTGCACATATGCGAGCATGAATACCACTCGCGTAGAAGCACGTATCACAAGTGCTTTTAGTCATGTTCGTGAACGCAATTGACCACTAGACATTCGCACGCATGCATCGCGAGTAATACGCATTCTCTGCTCGCGCGAATATGTTTCACTATTAGAAATAACTTGATTTCAAAACGACCTCCGACATATATTATATAAGCGTTTCCACTGTTGTTTGATGAAATTGTTTGATGAAAAATATGCCATTTACAAGACTATCAGGAAAACTATTTAAGAAGTAATGATACAAAAAAAATGCGCTTTTTTCGAGATTCTACCGCAAACTCGTTTTGGATTTTTCTCCGACTTTTAGTATAATGTGCTCCATTTAAAAAATCAAAACTTCAGGAATTAGTTCGAGTCAGTTATTTACAGTTACTACGGTTACTCTCTCGAGCTGAAATCGATCACCAAATTCTAATTCCAAGAATATTTCTTTTGCTTTGGAAGTTACATCTGTCGTTCGACTACAAATACAATCATTCAAGAAGGGTTCAATAAGGGATTTATTATATAGGTAATTATTATCTTTGATCGGCCTAGGGGGTTGCGTGCGATGTTGTTCTCTTTAAGAGGGTTGCGACGGCAGAAAGGGCTAAGGGTCAATAATTCGAAAAAAATTTCCTTGATATTTTTTTTTGCTGAAAATTGCATGGGGAATCACGTGGCAGTTGTTGCTGTTGACAGTTGTTAGTTGCGTGACACCCTGTATAGTAAGTAGCAACAACAACCACAGTATCTGTGAAAAAGCCACACTCTACTCAGCTGGGTACTGACGAGTTGCTTTGGATTCGGTTAGTTTAGTGCTGTACTGTAGTAGCGTAGGATCCGATTCGTGCGATCGACGGTTGCGGTGAAATTTCGCGAGATCATAGTCGAGATTTTTAGATACGGATATTACCACTATAACTGATCACAGTGTTTATTCCCTTCCATACACATAGTTTGGTTGGAATTTTTATCTTTGTGACGGGAATTCGATCGAAACATTACGATACTCATTAGTTCGAAAAGAAAAAAATAGAATGAGTATCTTTGAAGCTGTTTGAAGTACAGGCAGAATTCAATCGATGCTATCCAAAGGTGTGCAGAAAACTGGCTGACTTAACCGTGATCGCAGTGAAGAAGAAGAAAAAAATTAAAAAAAAATCTTATGAAGAAAGTAAGTCATAGTACGTGATGGTCAGTGCCAGATTGTGTGGATATGGTGTTTTAACGGAAATTACATAGTGGTTAGGTGTTCAAAGACGTTTTAAAAGATCCATGTTCAGTGAATACAAAATGTGAAAGTTTAGCCACTTAGTATGTACACAAACATGCATATTTTTGGTTTTATAACAAAAAGTGGACGAACAATTTTTTTCCACTCTACACAGAAAAAAAATTATTATAATTACCGTACCGGCCAAATCGAATTAGATATGATCATGCTAATGACCTAACGGTGTTCCATTCGTGTAGATCTGGATAAATATAGTATTTATTTATTTTAGCAATAACGCAATGTATACAATGAGTTTCATATTTTGTTACAAAAACGTTTGGAAGACAGTGCGACGACAACAATATTTACCGGCACAGCCACGATCAATACTCGTATAGTACCTGAAACCTACCTAATTCATTAAGTCAGTTGAGTGGTGCATACGGGCACGAATCACGATGCGCATTCCACAGAAGATATATTTTGTTGGCTGGCATATTTTTTTGTATGCGCTATCATCTTATCTAATCGCTTGAATTAATGGGGAATGTCACAATATAAATTTTTTGTGTAGAATTTGGTTACTTGCTTCTTTTTTTTGTGAGCTGTCATTGCAATTCGCGGGATTGATTAAATAAGAATGGGATCAAAACTAGCGAAATTGGCAAAGTAATTTGATAATAGAGAATCCAAGGCAAGTGGGGAATTGGCAGACAAAATGTATTCAAAATTCGTAGCAATTTATTTATTGTGCGCACCATCTTTCACAACAAAAACCCGTTGGTGTTATAAAAAAGGTAGATTTAGAAACTATAAATTGACCAGTCTTCGTGTTGTTAATATCACAACTTACAAATAAATTGGCGAACCCTGTACCGCTTTTTAACTAAAAGCCAAAAGTCTAACTAGAAGTAATGCCATCACCCGCAAGATACAAAGACCGAAATCTCTTTAGACCCTACCACAAGGCATAACTTACTTGAAGGATATCTTCGGGCTACCTTAAGGCGGCTTTCGATCCTATATCATTGAAAATTTACGGTAGAAATGGTCGATAAAGCCTGCAAATATTTGGCGTCCAATGTGGGAAGGCGTGATTTTATGAAGTCAATGAAACTGAAATGGGCAATCAAAATAGGCGCATGTCACTTTTAGTCACAAGTCACAAAAATCGAAATCTTTCTGGACCTTAACATCAGGCTACCCTAATTTACCTTAAGGTTACCATATGCTACCTTAAAGATACCTCGACGTCTTTTCATCCTACGTCAGTAAAAATTTGCAGTGGGGGAAATAGTCGAAAATTGGACGAAAAGGCTTGAACGTGTTCTGCGCCCATGTGGTTGGTGTGATTTTACGTAAAATCGAAATGAACAATTTAATAGGCGCATGGTACTTATTATGACACCCTCTTTAAATGCACACAAATGGATACTCGTTTTCAATGAGTGCTTCAAAGATATATTGGAATATGTCATCAGCTAACTCATTTGTGGGTGGTTTGATATATTTACTCAATTTCCATTCAAAAGGACAGTTGTGGTAGGTGTTTGCGTCGATTTTCACTCAAAAGGTGAAGGGTTTCAATTCTGCCCCGAGCACATTTTAAAAGAAAACTAGTGCCGACACCATATCCCCTCCCCACGATGAAACCTATTTACGCCACTGCATTAGACCACCTATTAGACCATATATCAAACTTACCGTTAGATCACGTATCAAAGCAGCTTCATAGACTCATTATGAATTTATGACGATCTAAGAGCTCGTGCACACGGCAAACTTTTTAGTTTGCAGATGAATACAATAAAATAAATAGTTTAGTCAGAAAAATAGAACGCACGGTGTTTTATGAGACCGCACACACAGAGATTACTAAATAGTTTAGTTTGCTGTGTGCGATGTTTCATAAACCGCTGTTCTATTTAAACTATTTAATTTTTGTGTGAACTAGAAAGTTTGTCGTGGGCGCGACTTCTAAGTAGAAAAGATTAATATGTAGTTTATGAAAATTGCCCCATGAGCCTTCTGCAGACAGGTCAGCTTCCATCTACTCGAATCATATCGATTACGACTCGTAATCGACACAATATTCTTTCCTCCGCACACAGGTCGACTCGACATCGATGCCACTGGAACTCGAACTCGAATTCGCTTGAGCCGCAATCTGCACAGTACATACAAACATTATCACTTATCACACCCCGAGAAACATATAACTTACACTCCGAAAAGATTGCATATCAATCAATTAATTGTGGGCCAGGCTTTAGGCGCATATAACCCTCAATTTCAATTATTTTTCGCAAGTTATCCTCGTTGTCGAGCACGACTTTAACATTCCAAATAGGCCGCATGTTGTCGAGCAGAGCTCGTGTCGCAATTCAGCCGACCAATGTGTGGGCCTGGGCATGTAATTATTTACATTGGATATGGAAAGCACTCCGATTCGGGTTCGAATTAATATCGAGTCGATCTCTTTGCACATTTGGTACCTGCTGAAGCTACGATGAAGGAGTATTAGTAGGGACGAGACGAGTGAGCTCTTTTTACCACAACTTTATAGGGGAGATAGGATCTTCCCTCTAAAATCAACTGACAATCTGGACAAAATTTCAAATCGGTAGCTTCATTCTATCGAAAGTTATCGTAGTTAAAAGAATATTTCATTTTATGATATACAAATGTCCTCTACAAAGGGGAGGTAGGCGTTCTTTGGTCCGATTATGCTCATCTTACTAAAACTGAAGCAGCTTCTCATCTGAAGTCTACATGCTAAAAGTCTCCACGCTAATTGGTTCAACAGTTATAGTTAGTTATATAGATTAGATTAAGTAAAGAAAACTGCGACCCCGAAAAGTAGGGTAATGCCGGGCTACTTGTAAGAAAAGTACCGTTATTTTCCAGCTAATCGATTTAGTTTTTGCAAGAGAGTATAAAATGACCCTCTTAATTCATCTACACAGTCAGAGCATATCACGGTTATTCAATCCGAGATTCAGCCAAGGGAGCTCCTACCTCCCCCACATATGTAAAATAATTAAATGTATCTTTTTAATTATTTTATATATGTGGGGGAGGTAGACGCTCCCTTGGCTGGATACCGTCTATTTTCAATACCAACCAACTAGATAACACTACGAACATTTTACCAAAATTTCAAGCTTCTAGCTTCATTCTATCGAAAGATACCATGCGGACGGACAGACAGACAGATGGACAGACATTGTTTAATCGAATCAGGAGATTACCCTGCTCATTTACATATATTCATTACCATACCTACGGAGGCTCCTTTAAGATGTTACATATTTTCGTCGTGACAACAATATACCCTACACCTTATAAGGTCTCCATAAAAATAAAGATGCTCGACCGCGTCTTTACTGTAAAAATAAACTTGTTTACTACTGAATATTATTATCTGCGTGCTGCGTTGTCTAAATTTAATGAGACATGTTTGAAAACTCCAATTTGCGTGTTTCGTTTTCGTGATAGTAACTGTCAACGGTTGTTGCAGCAAAATCTACAATAGAAACTCTGGTGCATGCAATTCACTTTTTTTTATCGCGCGGGCATTTTAGAAGATTGGATTTAATAAAACGCAAGCGCTTAGTGCAGCGCTTAAAAATTGCTGATCAGCAAATTGTGCTTATTTTGTGTTTTAGAGACGACATGCTGTCTCATTTATCAGACGTAATGTTTAGTTTGGCATTTGCGACTGGCGGGCTTCCAGCGACCAGCGAGAAAGGTGAACATCATACAATTCGAGCGCACTAAACGTTATGGTAGGCTCAAGTCGCGACCGATTCCACAATCCACAAATACGCGCGGAGCCAGAAAAGCGCAATAAATGTAAAATGTGATGACTAAAAGTGAAAGCACTTAGCTTAGCACAAGCGATTCTAGAACGAAATACTATGCAGCAGTAAGCGCTTGTGTTTTAAGAACGCAGCCAATGGCAGCATTATAATAAAGTTAGTATGTTCATATACATATATGCCATCGGATCATCAGTTACGGTACGTTCGTGACTGGAGCTCAATTTCTCGTCATGATAGACAAAAATCATGGATTCTGTGACGATTCCAGAGGACAAAGTTTATCAGGATTAATCAAAGAGAGTCCAATACAAGTCTTATATCAATGAAACAAAAGACTGAAAAGAAATCTCATCAGATAATTATACAAATCAAAAGTGCCTTTCCGGGGGAACATTAAAAAATGCCTGAAATCTATTATTAATTTTTATGGTGCTTGATTAAATTGTATTAATACTTAGATTATGTCTGAGATCGTAGAAAAAAACTTATAAATTTCATACAATGACCGGATATCGTAACGCCTTCTTTACGCTTGATTTAGCCTTATTCGGGACTATACTTGTAATCTCTTTCAAAAAGGAAACTTCTCGTAACTAGCTTCAAGATTCAGATTAAAATCGTGTATAAATGCAGAAACACATGCATGAGCACTATACGAGTATACGCTATAGCTTCACGAATCAGCCCACAATTGTTGATAAAACTCTTTATAAAATATTAAAGTTTATAGCCTTGTCTTCGTTTCTGCATGTCATTTAGCGTATTGAATAATTAAGTGAACTAAACTGATGTGCAGCAGACTATGACGACAATGATATTCGTTATTTCTTTTGAATAGCGCAGTGATCATGGAGTCTTATAGTTTTCTTGAAGAAAACAAAGATTTGTGGCGATGATCTTGGAACATGAACTTTGATACAACATATGAACATGCAACATGTATGAACGCAGTGAAGGTGGAGGAACAATTTGAAGAATGGCAATTGAAATTTAGTAGAATCCATAGTCTGTCAAAGTTAGAATTAAGAGGTTGAAGAGATTCAGAATTCTGAATATTTTATTTATAGTACTTTGTGTATCAGGGTATTAATTTAAAACTATAGTACATATACATTTTTAGCTGCACGAAAAAATGTCACCAGCTTCGATTTCCCATTTCAGTTTCATTGACTAGATAAAATATACTGATCCTACTTTAGGCGCCGAATATATTCGAACTTTTGCGACCATTTTTCGGTTTTTTTACTGACGTTAGGTAATGTCAAGCCAAGTATAGTAGATTTAGGTACCCTTAAGGTAAAATCTAAAGACTCCCAAACCTTATGTCTTGTGACTAACGGTAGCTCGTGCGATTTCCCATTTTGGTTTCATTAACTAAATAAATTCACATTGAATCTACATTGAGCGCCGAATATTTTCTGGATTTTTGTAAAATTTTCCGATTAAACAAAGAATTCAAAGCCTTGATTGGGTCTAACAAAGTATCGGTTTACACTTCTTAATGACTAACTATTATGCTATGCATCCATTTGGTTGCCCTTTTCTGCCTTATTGACTAGATAACACCACAATGACCCCACATTGGGCGCCGACAATTTTCGACATTTTCTATTGTTAAACTGTTATGAACCATTTCCTATTAGTTGAATGGGGAGCTAAGCTAGTTTAACCCGGCACTGATTCCATAGATTTAACAAGTCGGAATAATTTTCATCCTAAATCTAAGCACCTGATACTTCAAATCTCTACGGTGTATTACTTCACCTCCCAACTTAATCATTTCTGTGAAACATAAAATTATTTATAGATGGGCGGCCCTAAAACTTGCCAAAAACAACCAAATGAAAAACTAGAACATACTCCACTATTCCAAGATGTAACGTAACAGACGAAGATCGGAAGGACCCAACTGATGGCGAAGACTATTTATAGTTCCAATGTTTTGTAAGTTGGGACACAATATTTTGTAGCACATCAGTTGACTCGGACTGGGCAATACTATCATAAGGCTATATGCCAACGTTTATGGAGACAAAAAAGAACTGAATTGATTTATCGGTCAATTGAAGGAGAACTTTAAAGTTCCATGCTTGTTAGAAGTCCACAATTCACACTGCTATGCGATGCCATGCGATGTGGACAGTGTTCATAATGGATGGGATTACTACTTGTTCAAGCACTCAATCGGGCTGCCAGATGGCTCGCTCAATGAGTAGAGGCGTCAGTATCATGTCTGACTACGGTCGTTAAGGGTTCAAGTCCCGTTAACGGCGTTCGTGGCCATAGATGTATGTGTTGTCTGCCCCTGTGGTGAGGGGCGTAATAATAAGCCACAACATCTCTCGACTTGTCGCAGGTAGGCGGCTAAATGGGAGCAGGAGGTGCATGCTCGCAACATGCATCATTCGAAACTGGTTTATGGTATGCTAACGAATCGTGAGCTAAATCACATGGAATAGTTGACGCGCTATGCCCCACTAGGGGTTACGCACACCATCACGCACAGTGTGCATGTCGATCGTCCATTCCATATAAAATTTAAGAATTCTCCATTTTTCTAATCGCAGCAAGCCATCACACGGAACCCCATCGCATTCAGTGTGAACGCAGTGTAAGAAGCGATGCTTTCATCAAAGCGAACGTTGCAAATTTAAATCTTTTTAAGTTGAAATTTATTGACATATTTATAGTGAATTTATATTGCTATTTGCAATCTAATTAAATGAAGTTTGGGTTTTGGGAATGATGAAAGTATAGTCGTAGTGTGAGGGAATGAAATGAGATTTACAGTGGATTGTCGACGGATTTGCCTACAGAATGTTGTGATTCACATAAGTTAAAATACAAAGGGTTCCTGCAATACTTTTATATGTGAACCTACATTATGGTGACTCTATATTGAATTCCTCCGCATCTCTTAGATAAATAATCACAATGTGCTGGTTAGCAACTGTGAAGTGCTCAGCGATTTTTTTTAGGAACGCAGCCAACGTAAATAAGCCTATTTACTTTATTCCTGTCCCTTACTGATTGTACTGAATATAGAGGGACAACAAGATCATAAGTAGGGCGGTTTCTCTTAATTCTCTCTGTCGTTCCAGGCCTTGTATAGAGATGGTTTTGTTTGACATGCATATATCCACACTTTCCATATAAATGCGAGCATCTACAACCACAAGGTCATTTTGTCATATGTATGATATATTTCATACGGGATCCTTTTGTTTAAAATACGGCCTATCTTGCTGGAAAACGCTGGTAGGGTTTTTTTTTGGGTCGCTGATTGTAAATCTGAAGTCCAAATGACAAAATACGAAATGGGGGATGCAGAATGGCAACACTTTTTTTCTGTAAACAAGGCCAATCTAGCTGTAGAAAACTGGTAGGGGGTTGTTTGGGTGGCTGATTGCGAATCTGAAGTCAAAATTGTAAAAATCAAAACTAAAGGATATTCTGAACGGCAACCCTTTTTCAAAAACGCGGCTAATCCGTCTGGAAAAAGCTGGTAGGGTTTTACAAGAGTGGTTTCACTTAACTTACACTCGCAAACGATTTCCAAAGAAAATTGTATAGAACATATCATGGTTGGTAAAAATTCAATTCGCAAGTGCACACATTATTTACCTTGTTCTATTTCTATGTACAGACAACATGTACCATCTCCCTTTTCTCCTCTTTTTTTTAACATTTTCTTTTTGTAATAAACAGAAACATAGTTATAATATTGGTATGCACGATTTGCCGAAACAGCATCTGTTATTTCAACGTCAGTCATGGCCAAGAACACAGTACGCTGTACCAACTGGGGAGTTCCGACAAAGTACTCGTGACTCTACTCGGGCGAGAATATGAACGCGCACCTCGCCCAGGCTGCTTGCCCGGCAATTAACAACAACGACATTGTTGTATATCGTATCTGCAATGTATTATATATTACTATCTATACCGATTGTCAGGCGGCGATTAAGTCCCTGGATGCTGCACTGACTAGAAAATTTTTCCTCAAACCTTATGCTCGAACCAGATTGAACGCAGAACAACAATAACAACAGGTAGATCTGCTTTCGCCGCTGTCGCTGCGTTCAATCTACAGTGGCTCACAGCTTATTTCTACCAGTAAATAAAAAAATCTTTGACTGCCTATAAAAACTAAAGTAGACAAAATATCAACTTATTTAGAAGCAGGTTATTAATCTAATGTTTAATTTAATCAAATATGACTTCATCTTTTTTTCTATTTTTTTTTATATTTTTTTTTTACATTTTAAAACAATTAAAAACGAAAAACGCAACCAAAAACAATGCCGCAGCTTATTTCAACCAAATACTCGTACTTTGCAGCTGTGCAATGATCCGTTATCTTGCAATGCAGCGGCTATTTCTTTTTCTATGTTTTAGTCATTATATTCGTAATGTGTTCAAGTTCAGTCTTGTTTAATTTTTTGAGAATACTACATACATATGTATATCGTGCAGAAAAATTAGTTTTGCGAAATGGGACCACGTACGGCAATTGATCAGCGAAAACTTGTTCTGTCATTTTAAAAATTGCCATTCGCGCAGGAAAATTGGTGAGATGGTTGGACTAACTGATTCTACAGTGCAGAGCATCACATTCCGATTTGTCCGCGAAAATAGAACACACGATAAAGAGAGAAATGCCCCCAACAAAATTTTCTCCCCAACGGACGAGCGATATATTGTCCGGAAAATTCTAGAAAACCCAAAACTATCCGCTCCAAAAATTGCCAGTGAAGTGGAAGCTGAGTTGGGCAAGTCATGCCACCCAGAAACTATTCGTTGTGTGCTGCGAGAGCATGAGTTAAATGGCAGAATAGCGCGCAAGAAGCCGTTTATAAGCGCCAAAAATCAAAAGAGCCGTTTAAAATTTGCCAAGGAACATTTGAATAAGGATTCTGGATTTTGGAATATCGTTATATTCGCTTAAGAGTCGAAATTTAATATTTTTGGCTCCGATGGAGCCTCATATGTTTGGCGTAAACCAAATACAGAACTGCAAACCAAGAATATGAACCGTACAGTCAAACATGGAGGTGGCAACGTTATGGTGTGGGGCCGTATGTCCGCAGTGGAAGTTGGAAATTTGCAATTTATTGAGACTACAATGGATAAGTCTCATTATATCGAAATTTTGTTGTCCAATTTGCTTGAAAGTTCGCAGAAACTGGGCATTCGCGATGACTTCAGATTTTATCAAGACAATAACCCGAAGCATAAGTTGGGTATTGTCCAGACATGGCTGGTTTGCTACTGTCCGCATGTTATTTAACTACCGGCACAGTCGCCCGACATGAACGTTATCGAAAAATTGTGGGCCATTTTGAATACAAACATCCGAAAACGGAAAATATCCAACAAAGGCGATCTCAAAACTGCATTGGTTGAGGAATGGGCCAAAATTACCCCAGAAGTGACACAAAAACTGGTCGATTCAGTGCCTAAGAGGCTAAAAATAGTTGTAGACCAGAAGGGTGGTCATACTAAATATTGAATTTTCGTTGTGTCTTTAAACTTAATTTAAACATTGAATCTGTTACCTGGTTGAAATAAGCTGTGGCATTGTTTTTGGTTGCGTGTTTCGTTCTTAATTGTTTTAAAATATAAAAAAAAAAATATATAAAAAATAGATGAAGTCATATTTGATTAGTTTAAACATTAGACTAATAACCTGCCTTTAAATAATGTTGATATCTTCTCTACTTTAGTTTTTATATGCAGTTAAAGATTTTTTTTATGTACTGGTCGAAATAAGCTGTGAGCCACTGTATGTCTCTTAAGGGGAATGCATGCTTTCTAACTTGACATTTCTCTGCTGCTGCTGGACTCTGTGCGTTCAATCTGGTTCTGGCATTAAACTTTAACATTGAAATGTTTATTCTTTGTTGTTTAAATTTAATGATGACTGTGATCCGTGCGATCGAACCATTACTTGAGATCACAGGAAAATTCGTGTGATCACATAAAACGACAATAGTTTGAGGTATAATAAGGTAATTAATGTAAATGGAATGCATGTAGAAACGTCTGCAATGCGATGATGAATATTAGTATTCCATCATTGCTCGTTCGTCTATAAATTATTCAAAAGAATGCGATCGCGCATTGTCACTGTTTGAATATAAAACGTGTTCTGTTTAACCGATTTTATCGATATTGACTGATTCATAAATGTACGTACCATGCAATCTATCTATGTATCTAGTGCGAGGAATGATAGCAAATACGATATCTGTTGTTAACTGATATTCGCATGCGCTGTTTGGTAGAAAAATCGTGTCAGCCGTGGTTTGTGGTTTGCTGTTGTTTTCCAACATTTAACAATTTAAAATCGTTCCATCGATCAGTGTTTTCCAAAATTACAAATTGAAAATATTATCATTAACATATTATAATTTACAAAATGAAAAAATAAATAAAAAACACTCTTAGGCTGCCCGATTATTAAATCGCGAGTTTTCTGTCAACAGGTTGAATCTTTACTTTGTTTATCAAGATGCAAGTCTGTTAATTTGACAAATATGTTCTCGGCGGTATCAGCAAATTAGGTTAAGTGTTTTGTTTTAAAAAAGATAACTAGGAGAGAAATGAGTGACAACACAAACGAGACGTATGTATATCAGCACATCATTATACCTAATTATTTGTTTAAATACCCAACAGTTATTAAAATAATTTTTCGATACGATAACAGCCGTTAAAAAACTGGCAGAATTGCACCTTTGCTTAACAAAGCAAAGACGCAACCCGTTTAACAGAAAACTCGGGAACGCAATCCAATATGCGGGCAACTTAAAAGTGTTTTATCATACATTAAAGTTGATAGAAAGAAAACATGCATTTCCGTGCAATCCAATATGTGAGCAGCCTTATAATGTGTTTCGTTTATTATTGCAGGTGATCTAGAGACAATGCTACTAAAATAAGCAAACAACTGTGCTGTATTTGGATTGTCTACATAACGACAGCTCAAATTTCTGAAAAGTATTCCAGCACCTAAAAGGCAGCTGGTGAGAAGCAGCATCAGAATAAAACGAACCTGTACGCTGGCATTCGAGACATTCTTCCACCAAGTTCACCGTCTTCGAAACAACATTCCAACGACAAATAAAAACAACAAAACCAGACAAACTTAGTGTGAAATGTACTGACTACATCAAGTTTATTTCGTTGAAAAAGAAAACGATAGCATAAGGAAAAGATACTGCCGCACACAAGAAGTAGAACCAGTGAAGCAAATAACCAGTCCAATCCGAAATGTCTCTGACCCTAGAACCAGATTACTTCATATCGAGCGACGGCTTGCCCAAATTGAATTGTAAAAAATATCGGAAATATGATAAGAAATCGGATCGACCCAACAAAAAGGAAAACCGTGAACAGGTTTTGTGTGCTGAAACAAGCATTTTAGAGCAACGTACCTGTAACAGGCTTGTGGCCGTGGACCCTGAACTCGACCAACCATTATATAAGGACTGTAAAAAATTGCTAGCAAGACGCCAAAATATGCAGACCTATACGAGTAGACCAAATTACACAGTCACCAATCTGCAGAATGATTATCGGTTAAACGATAAGAAACCAATATTATTGACCGATAAGGAACTTAAATGTGCAATCAACGAGCAAATTAAATTATTTCCAAATACGAAATATATCAGTCCTCAGAAAATCAGGTGAGTTAAAATACATACTTTCTGAATGACCAGTTAAATGAAAAATTATTCGACAGTACTTTTAAACGATTATTATCTTTTTTTGCCGCTTTACAGCAACTCTAGCAACGAAATGCTCGATAATCGGCTCGCCACGTTTTCACGGCAAAATGCCACAGATCATGAGACTGATGCTAATGTTTTATCGACGTCATTAGATTTTTAGATATAAGTTACTTTCGCTCGTAGTATATAAGTTTAAATTTAACTTGTATGTATAACATATTTATTTAGTTTTTATCTCAATTTTACATGAAATAAATCATGTTCTCGATTAAAAGGTGTACGATTATGGCATATGTAAATTAGAAAACAAAGTAGGTTTCTGGATCGCAGCTTAAATGTGGGAGTATGTTTTCAACCGCACAAACAGATAAGGTAAGAACAATAAATCAGGTTTTGTGAAAAGTCTTGATCCTAATAAAAGATAGCCTAAACGGGTTGCGGATATTTTCATAAATTCTTAATCCCGCATAAAGCCGTAACTGAAATAGACAATTAATTTCTGTTTATACAGTATCAAATCAAAAATTCGATCATCTAAACATCATGTAAATTTTCGTAGAATGTCTTAAAAGCACACGCTTTGTGTTAAGTTGTGTCACACCTTGGTTAAAATTAAGGCCCAAGCAAAAGATCGCAAATCATTAGACTTGAACCCGAAATTCGGTTAATATTTAGGCTCCGGTTCAAGGCTTGAAGTCATACAGCCGAAAACCAGAGCTCACATGGCTCCGATCAAAAGTTTGCCGAAAGTTTGTTATCGCGAGCTTGTCCTTCGCGCTCCCGAGCCAGGATTTTGTCTGCAGGCTCCTACTCGTACCGACGACGTCGATGTTGTGTTTTCGGAAGACTTTACTGATCCAGAAAGTAACTCTGCTCTGCGGTATCCCCATCCTCTTGTGAAGCCAGCCTGGATAGATTGTCCCGGTGGTCTCTGTTGAGTTTTTTCCCGATTATCTTGTCCACTATGCTGTATCCATTGATCACCGCGGTTTCTTTGATGTATTGGAGCTCGTTCAATGGCGTGTTCAATAGCCTATGTACCAGACTATGACAGCTGCTTGTATTGTCTACCCTTCTTTCGCCATTCCAATGTTTCGCCGAACGTCAACAACCATTCCTCAAATTTGTTTAGCGCCTGCTTCACGGGGATGCTTTTAAAAAGTGCTTGGACGTTAAGGATACGATGCACTCATCTTCGTTGAATGCCTCTACGTTCTCTAGTCGCTCGATGAGTTCCGCCTAGTTTAACCATTGTACTGAAGAAGAGAGTAAGTGGCTCTCGGCTCTCGCAATACATGTTTTTGCATACAAATAAAAGTTGTAGTTTTGAACAGGTTACGCCGTCTATTATTCTAGTTTTTTATTGCATATGGACTATAGAAGCTGCCCTGCCGGCCGCTGACATTTTTTTATTAGCCAATTCGAAATGTTGAATGTCGGAGAGTTTGTGTCCGCAATAACCACTCAACAGACACCCCAGCAAAAATGGCAGCATATCATAGTCTGGTACATAGGCTACTGAACACGCCATTTATCGGCGATTGATACAACACGGAGCTCCAATACATCAAAGAAACCGCGGTGATCAATGGATACATGGAATGGAAAGTTATCGCTTATTTGAAGTTTCATTTGTCATGGAGGTGGTGGTTCCTTGGGACAAATCTTGCCCAGTCTTAATGCCAACCAACTATTAAGATCCTACTACAAACATTCGACCGAATTTTCAAGTCGCTAGCTTCATTCTATCAAAAGTTATCGTACGAACACACAGACAGACATGGCTAAATCGAATCAGGAACTTGTAATGAACCACCTGTATTGAACTATATCTTGGTCTGGTAGTGCTGCTCCCACCGGCAGATCGAAGCAGCACTTGATGAGTAGTGATATGTTGGTGGTACGAAACCAGAGGCCGAGGGTACCATTACACCCGGACCCAGGTGCGACCGCGTGGGCGTCTGATCCGTCCGCCAACCATTCCATCCTTATCGACTATTTTTTTTTATTCCCCATTTTTACCTCCCCGGTTTGTGTTGTCTTTCCCAGGCCTATGAGTTTTTATTAATACGTAAAGGACAGGGGCAACGAGCGGTGAAAACCCCGCCCACATCTCCCGAACTGAGCTACAGCAAGCATAAGCCTAAGCTGCATAAGCTGCTTAGCTCGTTGAGGGGCCTTTTTCTTCGCCAGATGGCACGGCCCGACCTTCACGGTCACTATGCTACCTAGGCTCCGTCTCCACGGGCATTTCGGATGCCCGCCAAACCGTCCATTACAAACAGATCCGGATCATTTTATATATAGTATATACATTGGTATACCTACGAAGGCTTCCTATACCTAGTGAAGACACCAAAACAACAAATTTTCAATGGTCATTTTGACACGCTCGGTAGCCGTGAAGTCTCAGTCACCACTCTACGTTGTTTTATCTAGAGAACATGAATTCGATCTCCGGTGCGTCAATAAAAACTGCCTGTGGGTATTATTAGAACACCCACAGCGCTCCGAGCTCGTCGGTAAAAAACGACTCGAATAGGAGGTGAATGCAAGCAACTGCACCATCCGAAATCTATATGCTAATGAAACGCCAATAAGGCATAGTATTGCAATAGATGTCGACGCGTTCATGCCCTTGGAGTGGACAAGGCAATTAACATATCGATGGTGAAGATTCACAACCTCCTATGTCAATTTTTGGAATCTTTTTTTTTTCTCTTTTTCTAACGTGTTTTTAAAATATTTATACATCAATTGCTCAACCGCCTATGTTGTTATTTTCAGTGAAAAACCGATAGAATCAGCAACACGGACGTGTCAGCACGTGGGTGATTTACACAAAATGTCTATATTTGATCTAATGTAGCTTTAGACGACGAAGGAGCTCTGGACGGACAGACATTTAACCGATTTTTAAACCCTTATGTATTTTTTTTCTACAAAACCCTGAGAAAAAAAAAAACAAAGAAAAAAAGGTACAATATTTTTCATTGGAACAATATTTCCAGTATTCACTTTCAAAACCAATACGAACAAAATAAAAAGTATTTCTTATTACAACATACATTAGCAGTCTAACAGTTACCCGGCTCACTAAATGCTTGACGTATAAAACAAATAGATCCACAACAAGACCTCCTACATGCCACGACAAAGCCGGTTGTAATAAAATAAAGCTAAAGCCATCCAAAGAATACCAAATCCAACAATAGATGGACATGGACGGAATCCATTTATAATGAGCGCCTCCGATTTTATAAGCCAGCCACTATGCCTATAGGTGGAAAACTGAAATTAATTAGCCTACATTGATTTGATATCGTACGAGTATGCAGATTATTATATTTTTAAATTTTGGAAACTTGATTTCGCTCTTGTAATTTATAAACTTGTTTTTTCGTTTGATTAATAAGCCGCAAAAGTATGCAACTATATATTTTCCAATATAGGTAGTAATGAATATTTGTTTAGGTTGATGGTGAAAGTGAAAAAATAACCGTAAAATGATTTTTTTATTTTTAATAAATAAATATTAAAATTGTATAGCCATGAACTGTGTTTTTCAGATCCTAGTGAGGTGCGTCAACTGTGCACAATGGGCACGTTTTGGCGAGCACTGAACATGTTTCTGAATCGAAAGTCTGACAGAGCTGTCAACGCATTGTATATCGGTAGGTGAAAGTGAGGCGCATTATCTGCACTCGAATTATTTCGAATATATCTACGCGCTCAGTAGACGTAAGTTTTCGATTGACGATGCTTAAATCTAGAAACATTCCTGATTCGCGAGTAATAGAAGAATTCTCTCGGAACTGCTTCTCTACAGATGAAATAGAAAAAAATCTTCTATTATTATTCGCAAAAAAGGAATGGCAACAAGGCATTGGCTGCGTTCCTAAAACGCTAGCGCTGAGTCAGCACCTAGAAGCAATTAGTGCTGTGTGGTGATTTGTCGTAGAAACTCTTGCGCTGAGCTGAGCGCTGACACTAAGCGCTTTCACTTTTGGTCAGCATAAAATTTTCTCGCTTTTCTGGCTCAGCGCAATATTTGACGTTTACGACAATTGTCAAACTTCGATTCTAACCTCGGTTGTGTTGGTTGATAATCGTGTTTTTAACGTAATTATTAAACCTTATTGTGGGGAAGAAAGTTGTTACCCCATCTTGTGTGTCACCTGGGACTCATCAAAGACAGAAATTTCGAGTTTTATGTCAAATGCCAAACTAAACATAGCATTTGACAAATGAGACAGCCGGCATTCCGTTTTTAAAACTCGAAAATAATCATTATGTGCTGGTCAGCAATTGTGAAGCACTGACTCAGTGATTTTTTTTAGGAACGCAGTCATTGCTAAAGATGTTGTTGCGCCGAATTGATACATAGGAATCCCGAAAGCAGTATGACGAGACAACCGGCCCATTTTCGATATCGTTGCCTATTACTAGATAGAAATAGAGGCAGGTTTCTCTTAAGTTTCTTTCTCATCTCGTAAGAGATATATTTGTTTAGAAATCATGGTCTGGGGAAATGAATCTTAAGATTCACATGATTCGAGGTGATATATCAACACAACACTTTACATCTCTGTTACTCACTATCATTACTTGATCAGAGTCAAAAATCGCCAGTGATATAAAAGTTATACTGAATAAATGAATTAAGATCGAAAAATATGTTCCATGCAATGGAAGATATTTTCTTCTTGACAAAATATTATAACAGCACCTCAGACGTAAAAGGGAAAATGTCCATTTTTTAAATAGTTGGGAAATGCGAAATTAAGATTTCAAAAATGTTAAGTGGCTCATAACTTTTTTACTAGTCAAATTTGGGAAACGATTTTTTTGAATATCCTTTTAAACTTTTCTTTACATGCTATCAATAACGTTTTGGGGCGACCGGTAGCCCAGTGCTTAGAGACATCAGTCTCATGTCTGACTTCGTTTCGGATTCGAATCCCGTCCACGACGACGCTCGTGGCCATGGATGTTTGTTTGTGTTCCCCCTGTGGCGCGGGGCGTAATAATAAGCCACAGCATCTTCCGACATGTTGCAGGTAGGCGGCTAAATGGGGGAGCTGGAGGTGCATGCTGGAAACTGCATTCTCCGAAACTAATTTATGCCAACGAAACGGTAACAGGGCCACATGGAACAGTGGACGCGCTATGCCCCACAAGGGGTTAGGGCAATTGAGTATCAATAACGTTGCTAGTAACCTGGGATCTAACGACACTTTTCATTGTCATATTTGTGAAAGCTTGGTTTATCATTTTATTTGTCGAAACAACAGTACGAGGGTTGCCTTTTATATTTCGGGATTAGAGAACAAAAACAAATATTAATCATTGAAAATCGCTTTATTGTTTTTCAAAATATTCCCTATGAAGATCTATACACTTTCGTATGCGTTTGAACCAATTGTCAAAGCACTTTTGCCACTCTGATTGAGGTGTCTCCAAAACATGCATTCTGAACGCAGCAACCGCTTCTTCAGGTGTTGAAAAACGTTGACCTCTCAGTTTGTTTTTTACGTACGGGAATAAAAAGAAGTCATTCGGTGCCAAGTCAGGACTATACGGCGGATGACCCATCAAATCTATGTTTTAAGTGCTCAAAAATGCAGTTGTTTGAGCTGATGTGTGAGAGCTCGCATTGTCGTGGTGAAGAGTGATCCGTCTTCGGCGATTGGTTTTCCTGATTTCTTGGAAGACAACTGGCAAACAAATGGTTGTGTACCACTCAGAATTGACTGTTCTGCGTTGTTCTAGTGGTACGGTTGCGACGTGTCCAGTTTTTCCGAAAAAGCAGGCGACCATTTGCTTGGAAGTGCTTCGTGCGCGAACAACTTTTGTTGGGTTTGGCTCATCTTGAAACGCCCATACAGTCGGCTGCTGTTTACTTTTGGGCTCATACGCGTAAATCCACGATTCATCACCTGTCACGATGTCATAGACGTGTTTCGAAGCACCGCGATCGTATTTTTTGAGCATTTCTTTCGACCAATCGACACGAGCCTTTTTTGAGCGATTGAGAAATTGTGTGGGATCCAACGCGAACAAATTTTTTTGACAGTCAAATGTTCATGCAATATTGAATGTATGCTGGTCCCACTAATGCCTAAGGTTGTCTCAATCTCACGATAGGTCACATGACGATCTTGCAATATCAGTTCGCGCACAGCATCAATGGTTTCCGGACGACCTTCACCTTTTGGACGACCTTCACGAAATTCGTCTTGGAGTAAACTACGACCTCGATTGAATTCACCATACCATCGATAAACACTGTTCCTCGATGGAGCTTCATCGCCAAAAATTGAATTCAGTTCATCCATGCACTGTTGCTGAGTTAATCCACGTCGAAAGTTGTAAAAAATAATCGCACGAAAATGTTCACGATTGAATTCCATTATTTGGCCGAGATTAATCTTTTAAGTTACTGTAAAAAACACAAATAGCGCTCGTATGTCAAAACGTTCTGAGTACGTATTACCTCAAAAATGTCAAACTTTACGATAGAGCTGTCAGTTGCCAGATTGCAACACTAGGGTTGTCCAATCCCGAAATATAAAAGGCAACCTACGTACCTATCAACAAAATGAGCTCCTGCCTCAATGACGGGACCACGCTTATCAGCAGAGTGTTTGCTCCTACTGACGTCAGGTCGTGTCAAATGGCTGGCAGCATAAGTTTTCCCACTATCTTAAGTACTAAACTAAGAGCCGATGCACATGATCACTTTTAATCCTATCCTTTTGATATATCGACGTTTCAGTGCACATGGTGTGATAGGACGCAGCGTCAGTCTGTATATTAGCCCGGCCATACACTGTCGAACACGAACTCTAACTTTGTGTGCCATACACTGTCGAACACGAACTCTAACTTTGTGTGAAGTGTGTTGTGCCATTCGGAGGAAGGCCAAAGGACGCCGGTAGCTATCGCTCCATTACTCTCAATCTATTTCTCCCTATCCGATTAAAAGTGACGCGGTGTCCCGATTAACTATGACGGTCATGTGCCCCGGTACTAATAATAAAAAAAAAAACCAGCTTTTAATATTTAATAATTGTTGTTGTTTTTCTCTATATTCTCCTAACAAGTGGCAGGAAGTAATTTTCGTGCTTACTGAAATGTTAATAAGCAATAGGTAAAGTTTCAGCTTTTAACATTTTTAACGTTTACCGTTATTTTTTAACATAATTAACAATCTGCTGATAAGCGAGTTCCCGCTACTGCACCGGTAGGAGTTGAATTTATGTTAGTAAAGCGTTCATATGACATGAAAAATTATAAATTATGTTTTAACACATGTTTCAAAAAATTGGTAGCTCCCAGATTATAATGACGTTATCCCATTCTTTGATGATGGCCGCATGTAGCCCTTGAAATTTATTTAAGTCAACTTCCGAGCTCAAGTTTGTCGCTTTAGGTAATCATAGGACACGCATGAAATTTGAACGTGGTGACCGAGTATATTAGTCCGTATAAAAAAAGTCATAGTGAGTACAAAATTTAGTCACTGAAAATCCCCCCTTTATCGCAGTGACTTTATACTTCCCAAAAGATAAACATTTCTTGCTTTGATAGTGTAGAGTCTACAAAGTGGCCGACAATTAATAAGCACAATCATCTAATTAAATTTTTATTGCTTGCCAAAGAGCAAAATCACTATTTGTGTATTCATTGTATCAATAGCGTGAATAATTTTGCTGTGGTCTTTTAATTGTCGATGTAAAAAGACCACAGTAAATAAATAAATGCAAAATAACAACATTCACCTCGCAACTAACCAACCAACTTCATCACAACGATCTGTGCAGAAAAAAACTGAATGGATTAACGTCTTGTGGGATAATTGCTGCATTCAGATTCAGAATAAAATATGCTCGTTGTCTTATGTGAATTTAATGGAATTATACATTTTAATTTGTTTTGCTCTCTCTTTTCTCGGTGTTGGTGTAATTGATCTTAATTTTAAGTGAGAATAGCTTGACATTGAACTAGGCGGTCGAAAAAATGGAAGTGCATCACCTATACCGTGCATGGATAGTCGTGTTTTTTTTAAACAAGAATGCAAATGATTGACATCTATCAATGTGAAAGTTCATATCACACAACGATTGGCATATTGCCAGTGGCGTGGATAGGTTTTAGCAGAGGGAGGGGATATGACATCTGCAGTATTTTTACTTTTGTATGTGCTTGGGGCGGGATTCGAACTAGCTACTCTTGAGTGAAAATCAACGTATTGCACCTGCTCTACAACTGTAATTCTATAAAAAATTAAGTAAAAACGAATAAGTTTGCTGCATATAATTCGAAGCAGTTATTGAGAACGAGTAACTAGTGAAAGACTTGATGGGAGTAATTAACAAAGTCATCGGAAGGTGATGTTGTCCTTGACGACTGAATCTTAAAAAACGATGATAAGTTCTAGGGGTCAAATTTACCAAAGGACCCGCCTCTAGCACGTTAAACACTGCAGGAAATGAGCATTTTTTATGATGGCAGAGTGCCGTGGTAGCAAAATTATTATTGTCTTCGTAAAATTCGAAAGAGCGTAAGTGACATTCATTAAGGCACTCATCATGAGCTTAACATATAGAAGCAGGCTCTGCTCTACCATATACGATGTGCTGTACATTTGAGCAGTGTAATTATGTACACAGTCCATTTTGAAAAATCACTAGGTATAAATAAGGTAAGGTCTGAAAAGATCTCGGCTTTTGTGTCTCGCGAGCACTTAATCAGACTACAAGAATCGGAAACCAAATAACCATTTGTGGGTTTTTTTTCTTGTGACTAATAGTACCACTTCGGTTTCATTGACTAAATAAAACCGACCCCACATTGAGTGCCAAATGCTTTCATATATTTCCAAAATTTTCCAGCTATTTTCTACTGTAAATTTTCACTGATGTAGAATATAAAAAAAAAACTTAAAAGATTTCCGTTTTTGTCTTGTGTGACTTAAATCATGCGGCCAGTGGATAGCGCATTTCGTGTTATTTAACAAGGTAACCAAACCTAACCTTCCGAAATGGTTAAAGCATTGATTCTTTCCAACGCTCCCCATGAATAAATTTCACCGCACGCCACTGTCAAAAATCAGTACATATTTGTAACGTTCTAATTTTCTCGCTTGGTCAATCTTTATAATACCCGTATATGTATAATAACAACAGTCTTCGGTTTTAACTGATGGACACTGGTAATTGAAAATAAATTCTTCATTTTAGTGGTACTTTACCACAAATGAATAGGATTGTGAACTAATGGTCGACTCTATGAAGTACAAACATTTCGAAACGGAATATCCAGCATATATCTAATATGCACTTTCAAGGACTATGTTAAAAGATAAGAAGCGACTTCCTATTAGTTGAATAGAGCGGGGCGGAGGCGACCGGTAGCGCAGTGTGTTGACGTTGAGGCATCAGTCTCATGTTTGACTACCGGCATTTCGGGTTCGAGTCCCGTCCACGACGATGTTCGTGGCCATGGATGTGCAGGAGGTGTATGCTGGCAACTGCATTCTCCGAAATCAGTTTATGCCGACGAAACGTCAACTAGGCCACATGGAACAGTTGACGCGCTATGCCCCACAAGGGGTTAGGACAATTGAGTAATAGTTACGGCCCGCATTGCTAAGCATGATAGTAAATTCAACATAATTTTTTCAGAAGCGCAGTCCAACGGATTTGCGAAGTATGTGCGCACCTTTTTTATACTTTTCTTTATCATTCCTATTTTTGTGGTTCAAATTTATTGAGATAGTCATGAGCTCATTTAATTTTTTTACATAACAACTCACGGGGAGGTATTCATCCTCTTAATCCCCCCCTTATCTACGCCACTGTTTAACACTAAGTACTGAAAACCGTGGTACTTACCTGAACAAATTATCTGAAATGAGTAGAGTTTCAATAGCTTGAGCTTCAGCTGCACGCATCACATGTTTTTTGCCATAGAAAGCTTTCGACGGCTCAACTTGTAGCATAGTGTAGAAATTCTCTAAGACTTTAACTTCGCCGGCCGCCTTAGTGTCGGACATTTTTGATACAACTGCAGGATCTTGTAGTACCTCTGTAAAGATTGAGAAATTCATGTTTTGTTAGATAAGACACAATATCATCGTAATTATGATTGCCGATTAAAACCGATGTCGTCTCCCCACTTCTATTAATAAGAGTAAAAAACCGACGACAGATCTAATCGACAATCAAAATACGAGCAAATATGTAGCCTAGGAGTAACAAAAACTACTACCTTTCAACGAGTGTTTGAACCCAGATGAAGCGTGAATTAACAGAAATTTGCTTTTATTGTCCAATAACAGCTGTAATGAAAATACGAGCAAAATTGAAGCATTAGCATCACTGGACGTGATTTCTTCAACACAATCACACCTACCTTATTGTCTAGTTTAATAGCTTGCTGTATCATATAATCGAAAAATTGGTCTTTTACAAATCCGGGCGATGCTATCAAAACACATTTCACTACATTGAAATTTACATGTCGTATGATGCCCTGCATTACAGCATCGTAGAATTTCGCTAAACCTTTTTCGTGCTGTTGAACGTTACCCTTGCGTTTTCGAGGAATGCCAACTTCGATTTTACTCCGTACCAATGTCATACTCGATGTAATAAGGCAAACATGTGCAAGACCGTCTTGCATTATAACTGCTGCCACGTCAGCGTTTTGTGTCACATCACAGGCCATATCAATGCGTTCCAGCGCAATGGAATCCCACTCAACTTTGGTTATATCGAATTTGCGATTAAGTTCTAAGTCGAGTGTATGATAAGCACCCATCTGAAAATAAAAAAAACTAGACTTGTACAGACCTAGTGGTGATACCAAAAGTACCAATTGGTAACGACTATATGCATTAAAAGTGAGTTTCCTATATGGCCAGTTTATAGGGGAGGTTGGCAATCATTCAGGAGGATCTTGACCATTATCAAAATCAATGAACTAACCCATTCAAGAAGTATTTGTCGAATTTTTGAAGTCTCTAGCTTCATTCTATCGAAAGTTATTGCTTATTTAAAGTTTCACTTGTACGGGAGGTGGGGGTTCCTTGGGTCGGATCTTGCTCATTACTGCCACCAACAAATAAGATCATGCTACAAACATTTAAACAAAATTTCAAGTCTCTAGCTTCACTCTATCGAAAGTTATCGCTTCTTTGAAGTTTCACTTGTAGGGGAGGTAGGGGTTTCTTGGATCGGATCTTGCTCATCATTGTCACCAACAAATAAGATCATGCTACAAACATTTAAAAAAATTTCAAGTCTCTAGCTTCACTTTGTCGAAAGTTATCGCTTATTTGAAGTTTCATTTGTAGGGGAAGTAGGGGTTTCGCAGGTCGGATTTAACATATTTTCAACATTAGCCAACTGGATTCTATTACAAACATTTGACCAAAATGTTAAGCCGCTAGCATTATTTTGTCATAAGTTATCGCTTATTATAAGTTTCATTTCTAGGGGAGGTAGGGGTTCCTTAGGTCGGATCTAACCCATCTTCAATACCAACTAACTTAATCTCACTTTAAACATTTGACCAAAACTTCAAGTCGCTGGCTTGATTCTGTCAAAAGTTATCGCTTATTTGAAGTTGCATTTGTAGGGGAGGTAGAGGTTGCTTGGGTCAGATCTTGCTCATTTTCAATACCGACCAAGTAGATCTTACTAACAACATTCTACCAAATTTTCAATTTGCTAGTGTCATTCTATCGAAAGTTATCGTAATTAAATGAATATTTAATTTTTTGAAATTTTGTAGGGGAGGTAGGCGTTCCTTTGATCTGATTACTCCCAACTTACTAGAACTCAAGCAACTTCCCACCCCAGGGTTACATGCCAAAAATCAGGTGTCTACGTCAATTGGTTCAAGAGTTATAGACAAAAAACCCGAAAAGTAGGGTAGTACGGGGCTCTTTGTAAGAAAATTACCGTTAGTTTTCAACTGATCGATTTTATTTTTTCAGGAGAGTAAAAGATTATCCTCACGAGCGATCTGCCAAAGCTAGAGCTTTTCATGTTTATTTAATCGGGAGTTATAAATACATTTTACTATTGTACATATGTAGGGGAGGTAGGCGTTCTCTTGGCCTGATCATGCCCATTTTCAATACCAACCAACTAGATCATACTTCCAACATCTTACCAAAATTTCAAGGCTCTAGCTTGATTCTATCGAAAGTTATCGTGCGAACGGACAGACAGACGGACAGACGGACAGACAGACATGGCTAAATCGAATCAGGAGGTGACGCTGATCATTTATATATATACATTGCTATACCTCCGGAGCCTCCTTTAAGGTGTTACATATTTCCGTCGTGACAAAAACAATATACCCTATACTAAAAGTCTAGGGTATAAAAATATTTAATTTTGATTGGTATGAGTAGTGTGTACCGAAATTTCTGGTACAGTATCGAAATTTCGACCTCTTGTATCGTGTACCGGGGCGTACGCGGAAATATATCGAAATTTCATTATTAAAAGTGGCCCAATATTTTTTTTTAAGCGCAGTTTTTATATCTCATTTTCTGATATGCCACGACCAAATTTTACACGGCGAGACGGTGAGTGATTCAAGTTAAGCGAAATGAGAAATGGCGAAGTACCCAGTTGGACAAGAATCGACACTTGATCGATCCTGGATCGAAGACTGTCTACTAAGGAATCGATGACGTTATCGAGGACACGTCGGAGACATTTGTATGGGGATGGTCGCTTTTGCGATACCGAAAATGAGGACAGGAATCGATCCAAAATATTGATTGATATTGTATTGATTTCACGGCACTTTTAATTTAATGGCGAATTGTATTCAAGGCTTACAGAAAAAAAACAACATTCCGCATTCCATATTTCATATATGACAACATGCGTCGCCAAATGCCAGATACTTTCAAATGAATTCAAATTTCAGGCTTTTTCTGTTTTTTTTTTGAATTTTGCACCTAATTTATAGTAAAACGGCCTCGCTGATTCCAAAAATGCAGTCCGTTTTTCCCCTATACGTCAGGTTTTCGAGATATCGTTTGTTTTTTAATTTTACGGAAAATTACAAAAGGCCCCTTTAAAAAACAACTTTTTTTAAAAGCTACGGGGCTGCATCCTTGTGCAGGACCTTCTAGTACCTGTATACAATAAAATTAAAAGCAATAAAAAAAAGTAATTTCTCGCTACCTGGATTGTTTGTTAAAAGTTGTGAAATTCTTCGGCCATTTTTAAGGCTCTTTTATGTAAAAAAATGTATTTAAAAGCCTCTGTTCCAGTATATTACTCTATTATTGTGCTCTTAACTTGTGTAATGGAAGCCTCTACTATCCCTCGTCGAAAGTGTCCCAACGCTCCGGACTCATTTTGCTATATATGTGGCAGTTATACATTTCTAAGTCAGAGGACAAAAATAGGCCCCTTTGTTCACCAGGCATATCTTGCCTACTTCAAAACTCCAATTTGCAATCAGGATAAATGGTGGGTCCCTCATAAAGTGTGCAGGTGCTGTGTCACACATTTGAGGTCCTGGACGAAAGCAGAACGACTTCAGTTGCCATTTGGTGTGCCAATGATATGGCGAGAGCCCTCAAACCACACAAGTGATTGTTACTTTTGTTGTACTAAAACAACAGGGGTGAATTTCCGGAAAATCTTGGAGCTGTGTGTGATGAGCAGGGAGAGCGATTTAATCAAGATTTAAAAATCATGGAAACTCGATATCAAGGCAGATGGGATGCGAATATGATGGCGGACTATTGTTGGAGCATAAAACGGGACTGTCCTGAAATTGAACACTCCAGGAAAAGCTACAAACGAAAATTTTTGCCATAATTTTTTTTTAGTCCTTAGGTAATATTGTTAAGATGTAAAATCAAAATTTATAAATTAAAAAATTGTAACGAGTTTCGTTTGTTTTGATTTCAATGAAGGGAAGGTTTGTATGGGGGCCAAAATTTGAGCCCCCTGTATCTCAAAAACTGGACATATAGGAGAAAAACGGTTAGCATTTCCCGATTCAACGACCAAAAATTAGCTAGAAATGAATATCAAATCGAAATAAACAAAATGCTGTTCCCCCGTGTAATTGAAAACATTTGAATTTTTCCAGCTTCGGAGACAAACCGCTATAGGATCGAAGACTTTTCGATTCCACTGGGATCGGAGACAACTGTCTTGCTGGGTATGACCTCACCTGAGAGTATGGAACAGGTATTGAAGAGAGGCTATCATCACACACAATCCATTCGTGCTTCATACACATTTTTTTTATAGCCTACCTTCTTCTTTCCCTCGCTTGTCAAATTAACTGACTATCCTATCAGCTGGTGCTCCCACGGTTGCGGTATGTATGATTGAAAATCACAACAAATTATTTGACAGCCGGGGAAACATTTTTGTGGTGTGTGTAAACGGGTACCAAAAATCTTCGCTGATTTCCGTACTTTATATAATCTTCATATTCTCAGGACCCCACAGTATCCTGTTGTTGTATTATTCATACGAAGACGGAACCTAAGCCCGACCGTCCGTTGAAAGCGTATTTGAACGGCAATACGCGGTAGCTTAAGGATTTCCATGAACCTGCGTCCACTAGAAACGTGTTTAAGTGTCCGTCGTCCACAAGCGTCCACCTGCGCCAGGCGACTAGAGCGCCAGCTCAAAAAATTTTGGATTTGTCGCTTGCTGCCACCCGTAGCCGCGCTTTGCTTCGGGGAAAGTATTCAAAAAAAAAACATGTTCCCGATTGAAAATATTTTGATTTTTGTGGAAGAGATAGTTGAGCCAACTAAGGCGCAAAGTCGCCTGCAATGGAGTACAATGGACGATCCCTCTCGCTCGTAGCCGCTTGTTGACGCTTGTGTCGCGAGTACGCCGCCAATTACGCTTCAGTGGAGGACCGCGCTAACATTGGGTCCAATCTCTTTAGGCGGTACGACGTTAGAGTATTCTACTGAAGTTAAATGTCTCGGCGTAACGCTAGACTTCGAAACTTGGAACACTGATAACCTAATTAGCAAAGCAAAGTATAATGTGGGCTTGTAGGAGTCTCTTTGGACCTGAAAGTATGGAACATCTGTCGAAGAGAGGTTATCATCACACACAATCCATACGTGTTTCGTACACATTTTTTTTTTCATCGCGCTCTGTGGTCGTGATCGTTCGGTCACCGCTCTACGATACTAACCTAGAGCTCGGAGATCAAATCTCGGCGCGATCAAAAACTGCCTGTGAGTACTAATAGAACTCTCACAGTGCTCCGAGCTTGTCAGTATAAAGACGGCGTGGATAGGAGGTGCATGCTAGCAACTGCACTTCCGAAAAGTAGATATGCTATTGAAACGTCAACAAGGCATAGAAATGCTAGAGATGTTGACGCACCCATGCCCCTGGAGGGGTCAAGGCAATTAGAGAGAGATATATTCCTTCCCTCGTTTGTCAAATTAACTGACTGAAAGTTGCAATTTGTGTCGGATTTTTATAATATTTTTTTTTCTATTGCCTACTTTCTTCTATCAGTTGGTGCTCCCTCGGGTGCAGTATGATTGAAAATCAAGACAAATTATTTGACAGCCAGGGGAACATTTATGTGGTGTGTGTAATATGTCTCAGTGTGTAAACGGGTACCAGAAATCTTCGCTGATTTCCGTACTTTATATAATCTTCAAATTCTCATCTTTAGACGGACAAGGGGATTCACCCGAAAGATCTTCAGCGGAGCTATGCGCCCTGGAGGCGGT
Source organism: Chloromyia formosa (assembly GCA_964017055.1). Classification (NCBI taxonomy): domain Eukaryota; kingdom Metazoa; phylum Arthropoda; class Insecta; order Diptera; family Stratiomyidae; genus Chloromyia; species Chloromyia formosa. The sequence continues at coordinate 21,054,184 of OZ024816.1, read as the reverse complement.
CATTGGGCTTGCTATCCGCTGCATATATTTGTTCAAAAAATAACCGCTTTAAATGCTCTCAGAATTTGTTTAAATTCCGACGTACGTAGCGGAGATGGCGATCACATGAGCATTCTGAATCAAATTCTTGACGTGCAGATCGGCTTGAGATCAGATTACATGATCACCGAGGTTTGCTTCGGCAGAAAATTTTCCAGCCCTAATCACTGATCGCACTGAATGCGAAAATCACACTAGCTGTCTAGATCCTATATAATATGTATTAAGTGGTTCTAAAACAGAACAGCGTATTGATGCAGGTGTCTTTGGATTCGTTCCACCAGGATTTCGACCGCAATGGGAATCTCGCCCAGCATTTGTCAAGTTGAGATCGACACCATTGAGGTCTACGCAAGGGTAATCTTGGAAAAGGGTGCAAATTGTGCGGGTATTTAATTGTCAGTGCCTTCTAAAAAGTGGGCAGCTAAATGTCAAATATTGAAAGATTTAGCGATTTTAAAATTGACTGATTCAAATTTCAACTTCTCTTGTAATACATCATCATCATCGTGGCGCGACAGCCCGGCGTCGGGCCTTGGCCGCCTGGATCATTGTCCTCCAATTATCTCGGTCACGTGACCGCGTCCTCCAATTTTGGGAGCCCAGCAGCAGCGCGGCGTCCACACCTACTGAGCTCTCCCAACGAGATCTCGGTCGTCCTCGCAGTCTCGCTCCGTCGACTCGTTCCGCATTCATTACTCTCTTAGGCATGCGATCATCGTCCATTCTTTGTACATGCCCTGCCCATTGAAGTCGTTGTAGTTTGACGATTTTCGAGACTTGCAGCTCATCGTACATTTCATACAACTCATGGTTGTACCGGATGCGCCATCCATCTCGATCGCAAACAGCCCCGAAAATTCGCCGTAGAACCTTACGTTCGAAAGTGTCTAGCATTTTTTCGGAGGCTTGAGTTAGGGTCCATGCTTCGCAGCCATAGCATAGCACTGGTCGTATAATGGTTTTGTACACGCGGAGCTTCGTGTTTCTGTGCACATGTTTCGATTTCATTATGGGGAGAACCGAGAAAAAAGTCTTATTAGCTAACTGTATCCGTCGCTTGATTTCGTCAGTTTCGTTGGCGTCCCTTGACAGGTTGCAACCCAGGTAGATGAAGTTGTTCACGAACTCGATGTTGAGGTCCCCCACGTTGATGCTCGGTTGTGCAGGTGTCCTTGTCACCGATTGCATCATTATTTTAGTTTTACCCTCGTTAATACGTAATCCAACTTCCTTTGCAGCGGTATCGAGCGTATGCAGAAGTTCTTCTGCGTCAGCCAATCTTCGGGACATGATGTTGATGTCGTCGGCGTACGCTGCTAATTGTGTCGACTTGATGAGCAGCGTCTTGCTGTTGTCCATATTCATGGCCCGAATAACGTATTCCAGTGCTAGGTTGAAGAGCGTCGGTGCCAGTCCATCGCCCTGTTTCAAACCAGTGCGTGTTTCAAATAGATCAGTAAGTCTATTCTGGATCCTGACTTGTGAGACGGAGTTGGTCATCGTCATCTTTGTCAGTCGCACTAATTTTGCTGGTATACCAAATTGCAGCATGATGTTGTACAGTACTCCACGATCGATACTGTCGTATGCCTGCTTGAAGTCGACAAAGATTTGGTATACGTTTACGTTGTATTCCCAGCACCTCTGGAGTATCAGTTTGACTGAGAAGAGCTGATCGGTTGTGGAGCGACCAGGTCTGAAACCGCTTTGATATTCGCCAATGACTCGTTCTGCGTACGGTTTTATTCTATTTTCCAGAATTTTCGTCAAAATTTTATAGGACGTACAAACTAGTGAGATGCCCCTGTAATTCTCACACCGCAGTTTATCTCCCTTTTTATGAATTGGACAGATGATGCTTCTGCGCCAATCGTCTGGGATCTCCTCGTTCTCCCATACTCGCAGGAGTAATTGATGTATGGCATCAACTAGACTCGTTCCACCGAATCTTAGCAGTTCAGCTGGGATCTCGTCAGCGCCCGGCGCTTTATTTCGTTTTAGTGACCGCAACGCGAGATCAACTTCCTCTACTGTCGGGGGTTGAATGGGTGGGCCTAGATCAACAATATCATCGAGAGCTTCCTGTGTGGGGATGTTAGATGGTCGGTTTAGAAGCTCTTCAAAATAAGAGGCCCATCGTTTGTTAATACCATCGGTGTCGCTGCTGATGTTTCCATCCTTGTCCTTACAAAGGCTAGTCCTGGGTTGGTAGCCGTTCTTAATTGTATTTACTAGTTTGTACGCTTGTCTGGTGTTCCTATTAGCTAAGTTTTCGTTTATGTTCAGCAACTGCTCGTCAAAGTATTTACGTTTCTTACGTCTAATTATTCTATTCGATATTCGCCGTAGCTCGTCATATTTTTCTCTTCTGGCTCTGGTTCCTCGTTGAATCCATTGTCTGTAGGCCTCGTTTTTCGCGTCAAGTGAATTTTTGCATTCTTCGTCGAACCAGTCATTTCGCGCTCGCCGGGCTTTATATCCCACGACCTTCTCTGCGACATCCTTGATGGTACCCTTGAGTTCTTCCCAGAACCCATGGACGCCTGTGTTGCTGATGTTGTGTAGCATAGGTGATAGTTTTTCCTCAAGGGCGGTAGTATACGCCACCGCTGTAGCATCATTCAAGAGCTTATCAACCGCAAAGATTTTGGGAGGGCTGATTCTTGACTGGTGCACTGAGGAAATTCTACATCTGTAGGTCGTCTTCACCAAGTGATGATCTGAGTCGCAGTTTGCTCCTCGATAGGAGCGGACATCCATGACACTAGACGCCCATCTCCTGCAAATGAGGTTGACGGTATGTGCGTCTGGAGACTTCCAGGTCTGCTTGTGAATGCGTCGATGCGGGAAACACGTAGAGCTTACGACTAGATTCCTGCTGCAGGCGAAGTCGATAAGTCGCTGGCCGTTATCGTTACATTCTCCATGGAGGCTGTGGCCTCCAGAGGTCCCCCGATGCCAACTTTCATTCCCGACTTTCGCGTTAAAGTCTCCCAGCAGCAATTTGACGTCGTTTGTTGGAAGTGAGTCGAAGAGAGTTTCAAGGCTGGCGTAGAACTCGTCTTTTACTGCGTCTTCTTTAACTTCAGTGGGGGCATGCACATTGATGAGCCAGAGATTGAAGAATCGAGTCTTGATGCGAATCGCACACAGCCGTTCATTTATGGGTTTGAAGTCAGTAATATGCGGTTTGAGGTGATTGTCCACTATAAATGCTACTCCAAACTCCTTGCGGCCCGATGGTTTGCCACTTGTAAAAATTGTGTGCGATTTCTTGTCATTAATCTCGCTGCCAAGCCAATTTGTTTCCTGGACTGCAGTAATGCTCAGTTTGTACTTTTCGACCTGTTGAAGGAGGGCCTTCTCGGCCCGTGGTTTGTTCAGGGAGCGTACATTCCAGGATCCGAAAGAATAATCCTTTATTCGTTTGCGTGGTCGTTGTTGTTGATCCGTCCAATCCGAGGCTTTTGTTCCAGGTTTCTTGACATGGAGTGATTTTTACAAGGACGAGTTGTCAGCACGTCGCTTAACCCCATTCGGGGGATGGCCTCGGAGATAGCTGCTTCAGATGGTTTAATAAACGTGCTGGAGCCCACACAACTATGTAGCAGGTCCAACTACGCAAGTCATTCCATCCTACTAGACCTGAGACGCTTAGGTGTTTGTCAGCCATTCAGGCTACAGCTATCTGTCTTTTCCAAACTGTCTTATCGCTAAGACATTGGCCGTCAGCGAATTGATACACTGCCGTTACCAGGGGGCGCCCACGTGGAGGACTATGGAAAAGGTCTTTGCCCCCCTGTGAAAGTGCACGCAGAAATATGTGCACAAAGAGAATTGATAAACAGTGAATAGGATACTGAAGCATCATTTTCCGCGTAGACCTCATTCCATAACTCAAAAAAAAGTTTGCTTTTCAACTTTAAAAAATCGATTCTTTTTTCTAATTTAGGTCCGTTATCTTTAGAATTATTCACTTTTTGAATGGCAAAGTTTACTAACAACCCGGTCATAGCGTGATCAGTTATATCAAAATTGAAAATACATTTCTCACAAGAGCTCACTGAAAAGTTAGCCAATCTACCATAAAAGTGATCCAAACATGTGCCCGAAGCTAACCTAGTAGGCTCATTGATAAAGCTGGTTAGTCCATGCGAAGCCAGGAGAGCCAAGTAGTTAGATACCATTTCACTACTACCCAACAAATTGAGATTAAAATCCCCTGATATTATCAGATTACTCGATTTGAGGTTCCCCAATAAACATGAAAATTCGTCAATGAATGTCACAACATTAAATTTTTGCAATCTATAAATACATAAAAATACATATTCAACATGATGAAATCCAACAGAGACTTGGAGAACATCAGCGCTAAGAAAGTCAACGCATTTTACTTCATTGACAACGTAGCAATTCTTAATAAAACACCCTACACCACCTGCCGCATAACTTTCATTTGGATTAGCAAAGAAATTGAAACCAGGCAAATGATAATCATTCAACTCAATTCCATAAATCCAAATTTCGGAAACAATAACAACATCTGGAAGGTTTGCAAAAGTATCAAGATGGGCAACCAGGGACTGAAAATTTTCCCTCAAACTTCTAACATTCTGGTGAACTACAAAAAGCTTGTTGTCACAGTAGGAACTATTTGAAATAATAGCATCATAGCTTACATACTTAGGTTCGAGAATAGAAAAGTCATCAATAATATCAAGATCGCTATTCATCGGAAAACAAAAATAAAAATAAGCACTAAATTAGTGCAAGATCATTAAACGATCTAATAGAGATGACTTTTCCACCCTCCACCTTTCTGACAAAAATATGATTGTTCTTGAACCATGCAAATTTATAATTTTTCTGCTTCCTCACAACATTTGTTTGCAAAAAGAGAGCCCTAGTGTAACTAGTAAGAGCATCATTAATGTATATTCTAGTTTTACTACTACTTTCGCCGCTTTTGCTGTTGCCGCCGCCCTGACGAAACACCGATAAGGTGAGGTTGTTTTTTCTCTTAACTTTCTCTCTCATTATTTGCAATTTCGTAGAGTAGTCAGAGAATTTGACACAGATGATTGACTTACGTGCTGAATCACTCTTGTCATCTTTGTTTCGTATTTGCTTGACAAAACACCTTTCAATTTTAGAGTCCGGAACATCAATGGACAAAGCAGTATTAAAGATATCCTTAGCTTTGTCTATTGCATTTTCGTTGTTGACGTTAGATACTCCGACAATTTCAATGCAATTGTTTAAGAGGCTTTGCTGCTGCCAATTACACTTGTTCTCCAGTGATTCAAGTTTAGCCTTCAATTCTGCGTTTTCGGTCCTCAACTCGTTTATTGATGCAAGAAAACGCATGTTAGTTTCTTCCAAATTTAAAAGCTTCAAATAAATCATTTGAAGAGTGCATTCACTTTCAACATTTTGTGAGACCGACTCAGTTGTAGTTGGCACACCGAAGTTCGCATTGATCGTATTGTTGACATTTTCGGATGAAGATGAGAGTACACTCTTTGATGCACGATTCTTGTTGTTGTCAAGCGTTGAATTCGTCACTTGCATAGATCTGCGTCTAAGTACAGAACATTTGTCACATCGAAATGAATTTCCACTCGTTTGGAGAAAAACAGCATCTTGATCCGTGAGATTAACACACGATAAATGAAAGTAATTCAAACAATCAGAGCAAGATATTTTGGAGGAACAATTCCTTTCAATTTTTTCCGAACAGGTAGAACACTTCATTTTGAAAAAAACAAAGCAACAGTTTAATCTAGAGAGATGCGCACCCCACGACACTCACGATGAAACCCGTATATGTATAATAACAACAGTCTTCGGTTTTAACTGATGGACACTGGTAATTGTAAATAAATTGTTCATTTTAGTGGTACTTTACCACAAATGAATAGGATTGTGAACTAATGGTCGACTCTATGAAGTACAAACATTTCGAAACGGAATATCCAGCATATATCTAATATGCACTTTCAAGGACTATGTTAAAAGATAAGAAGCGACTTCCTATTAGTTGAATAGAGCGGGGCGGGGGCGACCGGTAGCGCAGTGTGTTGACGTTGAGGCATCAGTCTCATGTTTGACTACCGGCATTTCGGGCTCGAATCCCGTCCACGACGATGTTCGTGGCCATGGATGTGCAGGAGGTGCATGCTGGCAACTACATTCTCCGAAACCAGTTTATGCCGACGAAACGTCAACTAGGCCACATGGAACAGTTGACGCGCTATGCCCCACAAGGGGTTAGGGCAATTGAGTAATAGTTATGGCCGGCATTGCTAAGCATGATAGTAAATTCAACATAATTTCTTCAGAAGCGCAGTCCAACGGATTTGCGAAGTATGTGCGCACCTATTTTATACTTTTCTTTATCATTCCTATTTCTGTGGATCAAATTTTTATATTGAGAGAGTCATGAGCTCATTTAATTTTTTTACATAACAACTCACGAGGGGGGATTCATCCCCTTAATCCCCCCCTTATCTACGCCACTGTTTAACACTAGTACTGAAAACTGTGGTACTTACCTGAACAAATTATCTGAAATGAGTAGAGTTTCAATAGCTTGAGCTTCAGCTGCACGCATCACATGTTTTTTGCCATAGAAAGCTTTCGACGGCTCAACTTGTAGCATAGTGTAGAAATTCTCTAAGACTTTAACTTCGCCGGCTGCCTTAGTGTCGGACATTTTTGATACAACTGCAGGATCTTGTAGTACCTCTGTAAAGATTGAGAAATTCATGTTTTGTTAGATAAGACACAACACAATATCATTGTAATTATGATTGCCGATTAAAACCGATGTCGTCTCCCCACTTCTATTAATAACATCTTAACCAGAGTAAAAAACCGACGACAGATCTAATCGACAATCAAAATACGGGCTAATATGTAGCCTAGGAGTAACAAAAACTACTACCTTTCAACGAGTGTTTGAACCCAGATGAAGCGTGAATTAACAGAAATTTGCTTTTATTGTCCAATAACAGCTGTAAGGAAAATACGAGCAAAATTGAAGCATTAGCATCACTGGACGTGATTTCTTCAACACAATCACACCTACCTTATTGTCTAGTTTAATAGCTTGCTGTATCATATAATCGAAAAATTGGTCTTTTACAAATCCGGGCGATGCTATCAAAACACATTTCACTACATTGAAATTTACATGTCGTATGATGCCCTGCATTACAGCATCGTAGAATTTCGCTAAACCTTTTTCGTGCTGTTGAACGTTACCCTTGCGTTTTCGAGGAATGCCAACTTCGATTTTACTCCGCACCAATGTCATACTCGATGTAATAAGGCAAACATGTGCAAGACCGTCTTGCATTATAACTGCTGCCACGTCGGCGTTTTGTGTCACATCACAGGCCATATCAATGCGTTCCAGCGCAATGGAATCCCACTCAACTTTGGTTATATCGAATTTGCGATTAAGTTCTAAGTCGAGTGTATGATAGGCACCCATCTGAAAAAAAAAAATATATAATTTTGATTGGTATGAGTAGGGTGTACCGAAATTTCTGGTACAGTATCGAAATTTCGACCTCTTGTATCGTGTACCGGGACGTACGCGGAAATATATCGAAATTTCATTATTAAAAGTGGTCCAATATTTTTTTGAAGCGCAGTTTTTATATCTCATTTTCTGATATGCCACGACCAAATTTTACACGGCGAGACGGTGAGCGATTCAAGTTAAGCGAAATGAGAAATGGAGAAGTACCCAGTTGGACAAGAATCGACACTTGATCGATCCTGGATCGAAGACTGTCTACTAAGGAATCGATGACGTTATCGAGGACACGTCGGAGACATTTGTATGGGGATGGTCGCTTTTGCGATACCGAAAATGAGGACAGGAATCGATCCAAAATCGATGACGGTAGTCGATGGAGAATCGATGACTAGAGTCAACGTAGAATCGATACTGGGGTCGAATTGTGATCGATGACTGTAGTCAACGTGGAATCGAATCCGGATCGATGACTGGAATCGATTCAGGACCGATGACTGTAGCCAACGAGGAATCGACACTGAGATCGAATTCGGATCGATGACTGTATAAATGGGTTGAATCTATTTAAGCCTGATAAATATTGTACAATTCGTCCAAAAACTAAAAGTGTCGTGAAATCTCTTTTTGTATTGATTTCACGGCACTTTTAATTTAATGGCGAATTGTATTCAAGGCTTACAGAAAAAAAACAACATTCCGCATTCCATATTTCATATTTGACAACATGCGTCGCCAAATGCCAGATACTTTCAAATGAATTCAAATTTCAGGCTTTTTCTGTTTTTTTGGAATTTTGCACCTAATTTATAGTAAAACGGCCTCGCTGATTCCAAAAATGCAGTCCGTTTTTCCCCTATACGTCAGGTTTTCGAGATATCGTTTGTTTTTTAATTTTACGGAAAATTACAAAAGGCCCCTTTAAAAAAACAACTTTTTTTAAAAGCTACGGGGCTGCATCCTTGTGCAGGACCTTCTAGTACCTGTATACAATAAAATTAAAAGCAATAAAAAAAAGTAATTTCTCGCTACCTGGATTGTTTGTTAAAAGTTGTGAAATTCTTCGGCCATTTTTAAGGCTCTTTTATGTAAAAAAATGTATTTAAAAGCCTCTGTTCCAGTATATTACTCTATTATTGTGCTCTTAACTTGTGTAATGGAAGCCTCTACTATCCCTCGTCGAAAGTGTCCCAACGCTCCGGACTCATTTTGCTATATATGTGGCAGTTATACATTTCTAAGTCAGAGGACAAAAATAGGCCCCTTTGTTCACCAGGCATATCTTGCCTACTTCAAAACTCCAATTTGCAATCAGGATAAATGGTGGGTCCCTCATAAAGTGTGCAGGTGCTGTGTCACACATTTGAGGTCCTGGACGAAAGCAGAACGACTTCAGTTGCCATTTGGTGTGCCAATGATATGGCGAGAGCCCTCAAACCACACAAGTGATTGTTACTTTTGTTGTACTAAAACAACAGGGGTGAATTTCCGGAAAATCTTGGAGCTGTGTGTGATGAGCAGGGAGAGCGATTTAATCAAGATTTAAAAATCATGGAAACTCGATATCAAGGCAGATGGGATGCGAATATGATGGCGGACTATTGTTGGAGCATAAAACGGGACTGTCCTGAAATTGAACACTCCAGGAAAAGCTACAAACGAAAATTTTTGCCATAATTTTTTTTTAGTTCTTAGGTAATATTGTTAAGATGTAAAATCAAAATTTATAAATTAAAAAATTGTAACGAGTTTGTTTTGATTTCAATGAAGAGAAGGTTTGTATGGGGGCCAAAATTTGAGCCCTCTGTATCTCAAAAACTGGACGTATAGGAGAAAAACGGTTAGCATTTCCCGATTCAACGACCAAAAATTAGCTAGAAATGAATATCAAATCGAAATAAACAAAATGCTGTTCCCCCGTGTAATTGAAAACATTTGAATTTTTCCAGCTTCGGAGACAAACCGCTATAGGATCGAAGACTTTTCGATTCCACTGGGATCGGAGACAACTGTCTTGCTGGGTATGACCTCACCTGAGAGTATGGAACAGGTATTGAAGAGAGGCTATCATCACACACAATCCATTCGTGCTTCATACACATTTTTTTTATAGCCTACCTTCTTCTTTCCCTCGCTTGTCAAATTAACTGACTATCCTATCAGCTGGTGCTCCCACGGTTGCGGTATGTATGATTGAAAATCACAACAAATTATTTGACAGCCGGGGAAACATTTTTGTGGTGTGTGTAAACGGGTACCAAAAATCTTCGCTGATTTCCGTACTTTATATAATCTTCATATTCTCAGGACCCCACAGTATCCTGTTGTTGTATTATTCATACGAAGACGGAACCTAAGCCCGACCGTCCGTTGAAAGCGTATTTGAACGGCAATACGCGGTAGCTTAAGGATTTCCTTGAACCTGCGTCCACTAGAAACGTGTTTAAGTGTCCGTCGTCCACAAGCGTCCACCTGCGCCAGGCGACTAGAGCGCCAGCTCAAAAAAATTTGGATTTGTCGCTTGCTGCCACCCGTAGCCGCGCTTTGCTTCGGGGAAAGTATTCAAAAAAAAAACATGTTCCCGATTGAAAATATTTTGATTTTTGTGGAAGAGATAGTTGAGCCAGCTAAGGCGCAAAGTCGATTGCAATGGAGTACAATGGACGATCCCTCTCGCTCGTAGCCGCTTGTTGACGCTTGTGTCGCGAGTACGCCGCCAATTACGCTTCAGTGGAGGACCGCGCTAACATTGGGTCCAATCTCTTTAGGCGGTACGACGTTAGAGTATTCTACTGAAGTTAAATGTCTCGGCGTAACGCTAGACTTCGAAACTTGGAACACTGATAACCTAATTAGCAAAGCAAAGTATAATGTGGGCTTGTAGGAGTCTCTTTGGACCTGAAAGTATGGAACATCTGTCGAAGAGAGGTTATCATCACACACAATCCATACGTGTTTCGTACACATTTTTTTTTCATCGCGCTCGGTGGCCGTGATCGTTCGGTCACCGCTCTACGATACTAATCTAGAGTTCGGAGATCAAATCTCGGCGCGATCAAAAACTGCCTGTGAGTACTAATAGAACTCTCACAGTGCTCCGAGCTTGTCAGTATAAAGACGGCGCGGATAGGAGGTACATGCTAGCAACTGCACTTCCGAAAAGTAGATATGCTATTGAAACGTCAATAAGGCATAGAAATGCTAGAGATGTTGACGAACCCATGCCCCTGGAGAGGTCAAGGCAATTAGAGAGAGATATATTCCTTCTCTCGTTTGTCAAATTAACTGATTGAAAGTTGCAATTTGTGTCGGATTTTTACAATATTTTTTTTCCATTGCCTACTTTCTCCTATCAGTTGGTGCTCCCTCGGGTGCAGTATGATTGCAAATCAAGACAAATTATTTGACAGCCAGGGGAACATTTATGTGGTGTGTGTAATATGTCTCAGTGTGTAAACGGTTACCAGAAATCTTCGCTGATTTCCGTACTTTATATAATCTTCAAATTCTCATCTTTGGACGGACACCCGAAAGATCTTCAGCGGAGCTATGCGCCCTGGAGGCGGTCATTGGGCTTGCTATCCGCTGCATATATTCGTTCAAAAAATAACCGCTTTAAATGCTCTCAGAATTTGTTTAAATTCCGACGTACGTAGCGGAGATGGCGATCACATGAGCATTCTGAATCAAATTCTTGACGTGCAGATCGGCTTGAGATCAGATTACATGATCACCGAGGTTTGCTTCGGCAGAAAATTTTCCAGCCCTAATCACTGATCGCACTGAATGCGAAAATCACACTCGCTGTCTAGATCCTATATAATATGTATTAAGTGGTTCTAAAACAGAACAGCGTATTGATGCAGGTGTCTTTGGATTCGTTCCACCAGGATTTCGACCGCAATGGGAATCTCGCCCAGCATTTGTCAAGTTGAGATCGACACCATTGAGGTCTACGCAAGGGTAATCTTGGAAAAGGGACTTCGCAGCGCTTACATTACCATCTACTCAGACAGCCTATCAGCCTATAAAGGCGCTCTCTTCTTACAAGATCTCTTTGAGACTGATGAAAGAGTGTTACGAGCTCCTCCAACTGTCTGCAACCAAACACTATGGGAAATACTCGCATATTTGTTGCGATTTATTTGTATACCGAAATTAGTGCGAAAAAAGGTGATCATGGCCATACGGATATACCGAAATTTGCTCTGAAAAGGATGGTCGCGTACCGAAATTCGCTTAAGAAAAGGTGATTATGCTCGAACACTGTGTCCAAAACGGTCACAACTCAACAATATAAAAGGCAAAACGTTTAGGCTAGAAACTGCCTGCGAGAGTAAGCCACAATCCTCCCCGACTTGTCGAAAATATACCGTATGCGGCTAAATGATGGACGGTAGTACTCGTACTATTTGGTACCGTTCATTGATGTAAGAAGAGAACAGGATTGGGAGATAGCTCATAGACACATGTGAAAACAAATGAAAGAGTGGGGCAAATTGTGCGGGTATTTAATTGTCAGTGCCTTCTAAAAAGTGGGCAGCTAAATGTCAAATATTGAAAGATTTAGCGATTTTAAAATTGACTGATTCAAATTTCAACTTCTCTTGTAATACAGAAACTCGAATGCAGAATTCAAACCTTAATTAATATTCTGGCTGGCTGTCGGCAGAGCGTGAATGATAACAATGCTAGGTACAAATTAAAAAAAATTACCTTGACGTATTGGTTTTCTTCGACATTACGTCCTTTAAGTCTAAGAACACATGCTTGAGTATCAAAGTCAATGGATTCAACGGAAATGGTCAGAGTCGTCCGTACACGACTGCTGGTCGACGAGCCGGTCGCCGTCTCATTTTGAACCTATAAAAGCGCATCATTACAAGAAAACTGAATTAGATATGTTGTGGCTCCTACCTTTCGAATTGTCGTGCTTCGTACTCGATCTCCCTTCGCTATCAAATTGTACGCATGCCACATATCTTCAGGCTCCTCTGGCATCAGGGTCACCGTGCTGAAAAGTACAGGAAAAAAAAACAATTCCACAAAGAAATCACAAGAAATCAAAAATTCACCCCTGATACTCCTTTTCTATATTCTTTCGTAAGAGCTTCATTTTATCACGACAGTTGACTTGTTGCGTCCGTACGTCTTCTGAGAATCTCGCGTCAGTGTTCGCTAACGAAATCAGCGTCCTTGCTATCTGTTAAACTCGAAAACCCTTCAATGAAACGCGATGCATTCATTTTTGTTATGAACACCGCCAGCAGGTTGACGTTTGCCACCACTGCACCGAATTCGCGAAACCGACCGATCGCACACGTAAAATATCCCACGACGACGACAGTTAATGCATAAAAAAATAAAATTTCTGACACTGACAGCCTATCAATGAGTGGGTTCAGGTCGCGCAACGTTTTAAACGCAAATGCAAACAGTTCGACTGATTTTGCTCGTGGACGGTCCGTTTCAGTTTGCGTTTGATCTACCACATATCGGGGAAATTGACCAGAAATTTTTCCTGGTTAATTTCCGGTCAACCGGGGGGTAAGGGGTATTAGTGTATTTGACAGTTGTTAGTTGACGTATTGCATATGGTGTGGATTTTCGTTTTCGGTTTCTTGATTTTTACATGGCGTCTTGTATGCTTATTTACACCGGAGCAACAGAAATTTGTGGCGATTTTGCAGTGTTGTTCATTTTTCCTGAAACCGTCGCGAATTTAATTGAAGTTTTATTTGAAATTCAATAGCGAATCGGCTATCAGGTGTTTAATACATGACAACTGCAAAACAAGTCGTTCGGGTTAAGAGTTTATGGTTGGGTGGAGGGAAAATTTTTACCGCAATTACAACGTTGCGGAACGTGAACGCAGGCAATTTGCAAATCTTTTGACCGGATGAAAAAAGTTCCACGCATCCACGACCGAATATTCCCAATAAGTCCGCGTGCAAAAGCCGCTAGCACACGATGTCTTGTTGTTACCGAATTCGCACGCGACACGAAGACTGGCTGAGACTGGTTCGCGATCTGAGTGATGACAGTTGCGAAAAAAATTGTCAAAAAAGCTGCTTTCTTTTGACAAACACACCTGTACGAGCGAAAAGAGACCCGGCGAAATTTTATGGGGAAAATAGGGGGTTGCACCATGAGATAAAGTTGGGTTGTGAAATTGGGTGACCGTAGCCAAAAGGAACTCGCAATTCGTGCGGTAGCGAGATTACTGATCAGAATAATGCCAAACGAAAAATCAACTTTAGTATCAACATTACTTTATTCGGACCCACCGTCCGTCCATTTCTCAGATCATACATACAAATGTATTTACAACTAAACGCTTACAAACTAAACGAGCAGTCTTTCAATTTCCTGCTGAATGCTTTGAATTTGCGACTTCAATTGCGAGCCCTCGTTCACGGTCACGGAGCATGCAACAATTGGTCGCGAAACGCCGCAGGCACGTCCCAACGTCTGCTTGGATCGCACGAAAACGTACGGCACGTTCTTATCCTCGCATAGCAACGGCAAATGTAAAATAATTTCAATTGGCTGTGCGTCAGCCGCCATCACAATGAACTCGGAAAGTCCACGATTAAGGGTTTTTGTTGCCTCGTTTGCCCCTTTGCGCAGTTGATTGTAATTCAACGCCTGTTGCAAAAGATTCATGATTTTCGTGGTGAGCTGAGCGTCAGCCAGGGGGAATGCTTTCGGATTAACTTCGTCGGTCTGGAATAATGTGTAAATAGAAAACATGTCAGATTGAGGTTATGTCGATATGCGGCAAGGCGGCACACCGGACTTGGTTTAGAGGAAGTTTCCACTTACCATTTTGGAAAATTGTTTATACTTTTATTACAAGTTGCTGAGAATGAACTGAGGTTTAGGTAATGATGCTACCTCTCGGCTTGTGGCTTCACTGAGGGCAAGGGGTAAAACAAAACAGAGCGAAACGATTGCAAGCGTCTATCGAGCACGGAACGTGTTTGGCGATTCTCAAAACTGTCAGCGCATGGGAATTGAATTTCCTCAAGTGACAGATGGATGCACGTGGATTTGAATGAGTGAGTTCAATGATTGTTTGGAGTTATGTAGTTTGAACCGAAGTACGGTCTACACGAATTAATGCAGCTTAAATAGAACGGTGGCTTGAAATTCAAAATGCACTATGGCTACTACAGACGATAGGGTATGTTTGGCAACTGAAAGCTATTGCCGTCGTGTATCTACGCGTATAGCGGTTAGTGGTAAATTCATTTGGCAAAAAATTGCTTTGAAAGCCATTATGAGTCAATTTCTGATAGCCATCACTGCTGCAACCCGCTATCTGTCCAGTTTCACGATAGCAGCTGACAAGATGGGCCATTGTTTACTCAATTCAATATTGCTTGTAAAACGACGACTTTGAAATGTATATAAATAAAGGTTGAGCATTAGCGAACGCTCCACAAGAATTCAAATACCTTGTTGCAAAATACCTTTTGAACTCATCAAATTGCAATTGATGATATAATTGGTGTTCTTCGAATTAGTACAGCGGAGCTCAAAACTACATACTTCCAATTGTCTGTCTAGTCGATAAGTTTGATCAGCAATACCGGCTCTGTCCGGCCAACAAATGTGTGTGTTAGTGTTGTGGTGGATAGTTGTGTAAAACCATCCAAAGAGAGGATTTTCTAATACTAAAAAAATCGCCTCATCTCCCCCGTTTTGTGATATTTGATGGTTCCGTTCTCGTCAAAGTTTCTCGGGCTCATGGCACCGTCCAGGGAGAACATTCATGCAGTTCGAATCGTATGTAACGTATTTCATGCAAACATCTGTGATTGTCGATGTGTGCGGTACCGATCGCATCAGAGCATCAATAGAGGAAAGGTTGCGGGTAGAATTCCGCCTAGACACTTAACCGCCAAATTCGATACCTCACCCTTTTTTATCCTCCAGAAGACGCATCACCACTAGCACACCTTCTTCTTACACCCATCCACCAATTTGATGCAGGAGGTAGAGCTATGTACCAAAATATCCCCACCACGACAGATTTGACGAGGCGCTACCAGCCACACGACTTGTTTTGTGATTGATGCTTCATATCAAATATTTGACAAACAGCTGACACCGCAAATATTTGACAATTGCCTGATAGAAGTTCGCAAGTGAGTCGCTAAAGTATCATATGATGGTACGAATGCAATTATTTTTTAACATCAGACTTTATATTACGTTTACACTATCCCTAGATTACTTCATCTGCTGCTTAATCTGTGTGTGGTGAGTTCAAAATTGTATGTATTTGACAGTCGCAGATTATCTCAGCTGGCGCAGATGAAGTAATCTGGGGATAGTGTAAACGTAACATTACTTACTTTTGCCCGACTCGAATCTAGACGCGGATTATTTTATATTTGCGCTAATGGGACTCCTCTTCTTAAACGTGCCATACACACACCGATCGATCGGCCGATCCGTCTCCCGAAATCAATATCGGCCGACGGATTGGCGTGTGTATGTGGAAATCGCACCGATCGGGCAATCAATTTTGATCTGCCGATATTTTAGTGCGATTTTCGTGCGATCGATCGGTGACGATCGATTGGGTAGTGTATGTGATTATCGCAAGTGAATGTCAAATTACCAAATTATTAAATGATGAAATTTCAAGGATTCTAATGATTTAAATGGCACTGCAATTGAAATATCAAATACGTGGTATACGAAAATACCACAGACATCCAAATAGTTAACAAAAATGAATCTAGGTTGGATTGGGACGTGAACCATAACCTATTTTTTGAATTGTCATTCGTTATCGCATCGCACGAAAATCGCTCAGTGTGTGTGCAGTGGAGATCGGCAGATATTTTGTGGCGATCCATCGGCCGATCGATCGGACGACGGATCGGATAATGTATGGCGGCTATTATCCATTGCCCCTTCTCCGATTCGTGATTTCTCCGGTGAACGACACGATTTCCGTGCCGCCGTGAATATATTTCACACAAACATACGCCAATTAATAAGGGATGTTTATAATTTTAAACACAATTTCTAAACAAAATGACGAGCGAGGACAGACTTTCCAATCACTATACGAACTTTGACGACAACAAAGAGTTGTTTACGAATGGAGTGACAGTCCTTGTCAAGAGCAAACTGTCAAAACTCTAGGAATCGTTGAAGAGGTAATCGTATCGGAAAAAATTCGTGATACTTTTCCCCTTCTCAAAGATTCTGGTATCGGTGTCTGAAATTGTAGCGTTTTCGTAAAGTATCTATGAAACTTGTGTCGACACGGTGCCGAAACGGTCCAAAATAGAAACGCAGCCATTAGTAAACAAACAAATGTCACTCATATGACAACTTACGCCACCTGTGAATTGCCAAATTCAAATGTAGCAAGCTCCACGCCTAGAGAGTGCCTGCATTCATAAATCAAAGCGCTACCTGAGCGCTCCCATTTTTGTTGTTGTAATTCAGTGCAAAATTGGAACAAAAATTGGAGCGCTCAGGTAGCGCTACCGATTTGTGAATGCAGGTAGTGTGAACAATTTTTGTTTCGAAGAGGAAGTAGCCGCTCAAAAGTGGAACAATCGAGCGATTGCAATCACGATGCGGAAAGGTCGTAGCGCTACGGAGCCGTCGACCGGTTTGAATGCAATCTTTTGCAACTTCGCCTTGGGACACTGCCATCTTTACACTCAGGCCGGAGTGTCAGCTGATTGTCAAAGCACTAACGACATGACAAGCAGTCAACGAAGTGTGAACGCGTGCGGTCGCCCGGTGAAATATCGCGATAATTGTGTGTAAAAGTGAGTTTAGTGCCTGAATTTTAAGTGTAACTAAAAGAAGTGGCTATCAGTGCCGTGTGAAAGTGAAAAAAACGTGAAGTGCCGGGAAATATCGAGTAAAATGGTGTATTGAAAAGTGCGAGGTTAGGAAAGTGCGACACGGAAAATTTCGCATTTTTCGTTTATTTTCCGGCAATTCGACAAGTGTGAATGGTACAACACTACCCTGGGACGAATCCTCGGGCCGATGAGTTTAGCGGAAACTCCCGGAAGTGCCCCAAAAAGTGAATTCAAAGTGGTTGTCAAATGACAACATTACAGGTGATTTCCGGTCTTTTCATCGGAATTCATAGGGTAAGTATGCGTTTTTTGTTGTGGTAGAATTTAAGTGGATTGATGCGCCCCAAAGTGTGGATTTTGACCACGATGTTGACGAACCGGACGAAAGTTTCACTGCTAGGCATCTAGTCCTGTCAGCTGCAGTGAAACTTTCGTCTGGCTCGTCAACAACGCGTTTAAGACCCGTATTTTGGGGCGCATCAATTCACTAAAATTTTTACACAAAAAAAAACGTATAATTACCCTATGAATTCCGATGAAAAGGCCGGAAATCACCTGTAATGTTGTCATTTGACAACCACTTTGAATTCACTTTTTGGGGCACTTCCGGGAGCTTCCGCTGAGCTCACCGGCCCGAGGATTCGTCCCAGGTTAGTGCTGCACCATTCACACTAGCCAAATTACCGGAAAATTAACGAAAAATGCGAAATTTTTCGTGTCGCACTTTCATAAACACACTCATGTTCCGCGCACTTTCGAGCAGTTCATTTTGGTCGGAAGTTCGCGGCACCTTGGGTTTTTCCCACTTCCAAATATCAGTGACAAGCACTACTTTTAACTGCACTTAAAATCGCGACACTAAAATCACTTTTAAATTACGTTTACACTATCCCCAGATTACTTCATCTGCTGCTTAATCTGGGTGTGGTGAGTTTAAAATTGTATGTATTTGACAGTTCCAGATTAAATCAGCCGGCGCAGATGAAGTAATCTGCGGATAGTGTAAACGTAATATAACGCACGAAAATCGCCAAATTTCAAGAGGTCGACTGCACGCGTTCTTCACTTTGTTTACATATGGTTCACTGCTTGTCATGGCGTCATTGCTTTGACACTCCGGCCTGAGAGTTAAGATGGCGGTGCTTGGGATCGTTTGTGGCATTGCCATCTTAATATACAGGCCTCCGCTCAGCTGATCGCGGCGAATGTCTGCCTTCGTTGTTGCACTGCCATCTTTACTCTCAGGCCGGAGTGTCAGCTGATTGTCAAAGCACTAACGACATGACAAGCAGTCAACGAAGTGTGAACGCGTGCGGTCGCCCGGTGAAATATCGCGATAATTGTGTGTAAAAGTGAATTTAGTGCCGGAATTTTAAGTGTAACTAAAAGAAGTGGCTATCAGTGCCGTGTGAAAGTAAAAAAAAACGTGAAGTGCCGGGAAATATCGAGTGAAATGGTGTATTGAAAAGTGCGAGGTTAGGAAAGTGCGACACGGGAAATTTCGCATTTTTCGTTTATTTTCCGGCAATTCGGGAAGTGTGAATGGTACAGCACTACTCTGGGACGAATCCTCGGGCCGGTGAGTTTAGCGGAAACTCCCGGAAGTGCCCCAAAAAGTGAATTTAAAGTGGTTGTCAAATGACAACATTACAGGTGATTTCCGGCCTTTTCATCGGAATTCATAGGGTAAGTATGCGTTTTTTGTTGTGGTAGAATTTAAGTGGATTGATGCGCCCCAAAGTGTGGATTTTGACCACGATGTTGACGAACCGGACGAAAGTTTCACTGCTAGGCATCTAGTCCTGTCAGCTGCAGTGAAACTTTCGTCTGGCTCGTCAACAACGCGTTTAAAACTCGTATTTTGGGGCGCATCAATTCACTAAAATTTTTGCACAACAAAAAACGTATAATTACCCTATGAATTCCGATGAAAAGGCCGGAAATCACCTGTAATGTTGTCATTTGACAACCACTTTGAATTCACTTTTTGGGGCACTTCCGGGAGTTTCCGCTGAACTCACCGGCCCAAGGATTCGTCCCAGAGTAGTGCTGTACCATTCACACTAGCCAAATTACCGGGAAATTAACGAAAAATGCGAAATTTTTCGTGTCGCACTTTCATAACCACACTCATGTCTCGCGCACTTTCGAGCAGTTCATTTTGTTCGGAAGTTCGCGGCACCTTGCGTTTTTTTCACTTCTAAATATCAGTGACAAGCACTACTTTCAATTGCACTTAAAATCGCGACACTAAAATCACTTTTACGCACGAAAATCACCAGATTCCAAGAGGTCGACTGCACGCGTTTTTCACTTTGTTTACATATGGTTCACTGCTTGTCATGACGTCATTACTTTGACACTCCGGCCTGAGGATAAAGATGGCGGTGGTTGTTGACGCCAAAATTACGTCATTCGCGCGTTGCCAAGGCAGTGGCAAAGCATTCGCTTCATCCTTTTATTGTAGCAATATAAACGCGCTTTTATTAGGAGGTTACTGCCTCTTGACATCTTCCATCTTTCATAATTAGTACCTCTCCGTATGGTCGGTATAAACTCACAACGAACAACTTTTAACACTAAAACGATTTAGTTAAATCGCCTTTTAGTTCCACGATATACACGTGGCCATTGATTAATTTTTGTTAACTATTTGGATTTATGTATGTGGTATTTTCGTATACTACATTTTTGATATGTCAATTGCAGAGCCATTTAAAATCATCAGAGTCCCTCAAATTCATAGTTGAATAATTTGAAAATTTGACATTCACTTCCCCTCATTTCCACCGTTCTATGAAATTGATAGTTCAAATTCGGTCGTGGTTGTGCGCGTTCATATGTGGCGACCTTAAGGTCGACATTCACGGCAAGCATTTTGGTCGCGAGCATGTATCGAACCACACCAAACTCTATAGAAAAAAATTCTGTTCATTTTCACCGTTCTATGATATTAGATGGTTCGATGGAAGTTCGGTCGTAGTTTTGCTTGTTCATGTGTGGCGACCTTTAGGAAGCAAACACCTTATATGGATAATGGCAACTAATTTGGCCCAAATATCAAAACGTTTTATCGAAGAAAAGCGTTGTATCGAGTATTTCTTCAAAGTTATATCAAGAAGAAAATGCCGAATTTTTTGTTTCAAGGGCATAGGATTTTCGTTAAATAACGTTATATCGAGAAAAACGTTATATCAAGTGACGTATTATATCGAGGTTCGACTGTATTCAGTGTTTATAGAAGGGATTAAAATTATTTCCAGATTTGTCCTTTAATTTTTATTACAAAGCTCCCAAATTGGCTTAATTTTACTGGCCTAACATATTTAATAAAAATTATTCAAAAAGAAATGCTACTCAAACAAACAATACGGGGGAGTCCCCGCCTAATTACAATTGACAAGTTCCGCGAATTTGTTCCAATTGGAAAGCCGCCTTAACATTCACTCTCCACCAAACAGCTGTTCGGCAGATGAGAGTTGAGTTGACTGTTCAGTTTCCAGTATTCGTCCCCGAGCGCGCGACACTCTGTAGGTTCGGATCAACAAAAACCAGCGTCAGCCTGCTTCCTATCCGTGCTACAAATCCGAACACAAGATTTTTGGAGACGTGTTCCTTGCACTAGGTACGCGTACGACATTCTGACCGTGTTCACCATTGTGAGTGGTTCCAACGCACCGTGGCTCGCTGGCCGTTCGTTACTCCCGCAAACGGTTTTCATGTGATATTTCGAATATTTCGGTGTTTTGTTTGGACTTTTCCGTTAAAAAAGAAAAAGCTGTCGCGTGCGCGCAATCATAAATAGCAACACACAAAGCAGAATATCGCCAGAGGCGCGGAGTGCTCAAAAGTTCATTCGCGCCGAAGAAGCCGCTGGCCGGTACATAGAAATAGATAACGAACAACTGCGTCCACAAGTTGTTCTCCGCACACTCATCGCACGGTTTCCATTTCCCAACTCGAATTTAAAACGTGAAAATATTTTTCGGAGCATTCAGTTTCGAGTGTTGAGCGATTCGAGTTGCAAGCAGGTTCGATTCGAAGAAGTACCGCCGGTTAGCAGAAGCACAGCTGTGGGAGTGCGAGTGACGACGAGTGGACGACACGACACCTAAACCGAGTGTCGCGGATGCTTAATCAATTTATGTTAATTCGTTGAATCGAGAGTTTTTGAATTTATTAATAGAAAGTGCAAACGGATCGCCAGTCGTTTGAAACGAATTTCCAAATTTTTGTTATCGTTCGGAAGAGATTGCGCGCCGAAAGTGGCTCAGAAGGTGGTGGTAGTGAGTGACTAGGTGACCGGGTGCTAAAATTCAGTGAATCGTTCATTGGTGCCATCAGGACAACGACTTCAGTGTGCCAAGATGCAGCAACAAGATGTTGTTGGTGTCCGAGACTTTGTCCTCATGGACAAGGTCACCCACGAGAACTTTATGGATAACCTGAAGAAGCGGTAAGTGATCAGAGTCTTATCATAATTGTACGTTTACTTCCCACAGACACGCTATATAGTGGCCTGGGCCCGTTCAGGTAATAGTCACTGTGTCACGGGGCGTGGTATTGTTCATTTCCCTTGGTCCGATGGTGTCATCGCGGAAATTGAACGTACAACACGACAATTGCCTGTAATAAAGCTGAAATGGCCAAGACATAGAGCGGACAAGGTGATTATGTAGTTGCTCGCCCCACCCGCAATAAAGCCGGTCGTGGCGGTCTCTTCTCGCCTTATATCTTCACACCATAATTGCACCTACCCTTCTACTACTCCATTCTAATTAATGAAGCCAAACATGTTCCTTCCTCTAGTCGAGCTCCAGGCCAGAAGTGCCCCTTCCGCGGCCAGATCATAAACAACCACAAGCTATCCGACGACGGGTGTAGTTGGGATTGGGAGGATGATGATGGCCCAGAGACAGAAAAGAGTCCATGACGACGACGACCACAAGCAATCCATTGCCCAATACTCGTCATTGAATTTTCTGAGCTCATCGCAAAAAGTTTGCTTCAATTCGTGTATTGTAGCTCATTGAAGAAATAATGCGGTTGGCACTGACGAGAATGACTCAGTTTCAGGTTTTGAGCGCGCTCGCTTGAACATTTTAATTTTTTTCGTGGAATCGACACCACAAAGCTCTTTCAGTTTTTTATTTGTGTACACAAGACATGCCTCCCCGATGTTGGATAATTGCGGGGGCGCGGATGCAGTACTATATTCGAGCGATCATTTTGAGTTATGGATTCCATTTCCATATGCAGATTTCAGAGACGAGAACTGCCACAGGTGGACTTACCGGTGTTTATTTGTAAGTCTTTACATTTGTCTATTGAATAGCCCCGTGAGCATTCTTAACGCCGTAAATCTTCCTATTTTTAGCAGCTAGTAGGTAGGGGAAAGGTATATTGTCGCTGGTTCAATTTCGAAACCTCGTCCGTACCATTTTGGCGATAAATAGACATTTCAACATAGTTGCATCGAAAAAATACTTCCTTCCTCTTGTACCAAAACCTTGTTGCGATATTCCATGAAATAAGGGCGAAAAACAACAAAATTCAAAGGGTAGTAACGTAAAGGAGGAATTCCTACGCGGCGACTAGAGACGTACGCCTAAAGACGTACAACTAGAGAAGAAAAACACTTAACAGTCTTACATGGTTTCAAAATCGGACCAACAACGTGTCAGGTTTAGGGGTTCCTGGATCTTTGAGAAATAATAGCACGAAATAGATAATATAAATTACAAAGATTTATTATGTTTAAAATGCTTGGTCAATAGAACTACTCGCATTAAGCCTACTCGCGGCGATGGTCGAACACCCAGTGTCCTTCTAGTGTCCGTTGTCGTGCTGCTCACTCGATAATGCGGCGTTCCCGGAATTACTTGACAAACGTTATATTCGTTTGATACATTATTTGGTTTCCAATACCAAATTGAATGAATTGCCGCCTCACAAATTACCCTGTTTATCTGCTCTTGTTCGGCTAATTTAACATTTAAGATTCACCACCAAAAATCATAAATTTCACACCCGTTCTTGCGGCAGTCGGTTCTATGCACCGGAGCGATCTGTTTTACATCGGCCAAGAGCTGCCAAACCCCTTCAATGCAAGAAGGAAAATGTGTCAATGTGTTACATGCTTGTATCGTTTTTTTATGTTTATTGGGAGCAACATATCGCGGTGCAATTGCTCTTGATACTAAGTAACCCATGTCCATGGATCTGTTGCGTATGCAACAGAGAGCTGAACCTCAATGCGACGTCAGTGAGATGCAACTGCTGCGATGAGTGGTGTCACCGGAGGGACTGCTCCGGATTAAACCATCACAGACACTGGAATTCTTCCTTTACTGCAAGTCAGTACAGGAACAGAGGACTACAAGCAGCGAGCTCGTCTAACACGCCTCACCTTCCTACACCAGTGAGCATCCAAACGAGCTTCCAGTCAACCGCAACGACCCCTGCAAATAGTTCCAATAGGATTTCCCAACAAAACAACCTTACGCCTGCACCACTGATCGCCATTTTTGATACGCTCTCACTCGTCCAATTAAATTGCAATGGGCTGCAAAGTAAAATCGCTGAACTCGCCTCATTCATGGACAGACACCGTAATCCAAGGTGGAGCCATACAAGAGACGAAGCTTCACCCAATTCGTCCCAACACCATTATCAGTAAAGACAGGTTGACCAGCGCTGGAGGAGGGCGTAATGAACTATCTGTAATGGACCATATCCTCGTAGTGGTGCTTCCACCGACAGATCGAAGGCAGTACCTGATGGGTAGTGATCTGTCGGTGGTACGAAACCAGAGGCCGAGGGTTCCATTACACCCGGACCACGATGCGAGTGCGAGGGCATCTGATCCGTTCGGCAACCATTCCATCCTTATTACCCCATTTTTTTTATTCCCTATTTTTGGATCCCCTGTTTCTGTTTTCTTTCCCAGGCCTATTAATTTTTATTAATACGTAAAGGACAGGGGTAACGAGCGGCGAAAACCCCGCCCACGTCTCCCAAACTGAGCTACAGCAAGCATAGGCTGCTGTTTAGCTCGTTGAGGGGTCTTTTTCTTCGCGACCTTCACGGTTATTATGCTACCTTAGGCTCCGTCCCCACGGGCATCTTCGGATGCCCACCAACCCGTTCATTACTATGGCTTGCCTTCATCATCATCAATCATCATCATCAATTGTCTCCTATGCCGATAACTGCTCCATTCTGGAAATAGGGAATAACATCACGGAAATGTGCGAACGTATAAACGGTTATCTTGAAGAATTTAACGCATTCTTCACAGGCAAGAATTTAACCGCTTCAGCGACTAAATCTTCGGCAACTTTATTTATCATCTGGATGAAGGAAGAACTTGGGATTTCAATTGGCAGTCAACCTATTCCTTCCGTGAACCATCCTAATATCCTTGGAGTCACTCTGGTCAGCATGGCCGCGTGATCCAACCATGCATGTGCGACAGGATGCGTGGTAGGAATAAAATCCTCAAAGCCTTGGCCGGTAGCACAAGAAAACAAAGAAACTATGTACAATATATTGGTTACATACAAAGCAGTCGGAAGACGGAAGTTCAGTGACCAATGACCAATCATTTTCGGGGTGTTTAGTAATAATTTGTTGGCGGAATATGTAACGATGTGAGTTATCCCCCCGCCCCCAATAGGGCTAATGAGATCATTTTTTGGAATTAAGTTATTTGTGATAGTTCGCAGGGTCGTGAAATATCCCCTTAAGTTGGGGGTGGGAGCAATTCATTTTTTTGAGGTGTTTTGCAATTTTGGGGGATATATCACGATGAACAGTCCCCCAAAGTGGGAGCTTATGTATTTTTTTTGGGAAAAGTTCGCAGAGCCGTAGTAGAGGACTGTAATATATAGGGCTGCCTCAGGCCCGGTGCGATGATACAGACATGCCCCGAAGATTGGCTGACGCAGAAGAACTTCTGCATACGCTCGATACCGCTGCAAAGGAAGTTGGATTACGTATTAACGAGGGTAAAACTAAAATAATGATGCAATCGGTGACAAGGACACCTGCACAACCGAGCATCAACGTGGGGGACCTCAACATCGAGTTCGTGAACAACTTCATCTACCTGGGTTGCAACCTGTCAAGGGACGCCAACGAAACTGACGAAATCAAGCGACGGATACAGTTAGCCAATAAGACTTTTTTCTCGGTTCTCCCCATAATGAAATCGAAACATGTGCACAGAAACACGAAGCTCCGCGTGTACAAAACCATTATACGACCAGTGCTATGCTATGGCTGCGAAGCATGGACCCTAACTCAAGCCTCCGAAAACATGCTAGACACTTTCGAACGTAAGGTTCTACGGCGAATTTTCGGGGCTGTTTGCGATCGAGATAGATGGCGCATCCGGTACAACCATGAGTTGTATGAAATGTACGATGAGCTGCAAGTCTCGAAAATCGTCAAACTACAACGACTTCAATGGGCAGGGCATGTACAAAGAATGGACGATGATCGCATGCCTAAGAGAGTAATGAATGCAGAACGAGTCGACGGAGCGAGACTGCGAGGACGACCGAGATCTCGTTGGGAGAGCTCAGTAGGTGTGGACGCCGCGCAGCTGCTGGGCTCCCAAAATTGGAGGACGCGGTCACGTGACCGAGATAATTGGAGGACAATGATCCAGGCGGCCAAGGCCCGACGTCGGGCTGTCGCGCCACGATGATGATGAATTTTTTCGACCAGGATACCACTATGGATAGTTCGTTGATCTCCCAATCGAGAGGTTGAAGGTTCGATTTCTGCCACGAACATATTCAAATAGTTACTTTTCTTGCGGTTGCGTTGATTTGTTAAAAATTAATGAAGTGAAGGCAGGATGTGATTGATACTGACCATGCCACCTTCTAGTTACCGTCTTCCCATAAAACGGTATCAGAAATAAAGTGCTCTACTATACACTTTTTACCCCATGTTCCGACTCGGAACGGGCAGGGGAATACTTAACTTTTATTTTTTATTGCAATAATAATTTTTGCATACATAAGTGACCTCATACCGCGACCTCATTTATGATATACAACACGTTGATTCGAAACACTTAAATTTATATTCACGGAAATATTCCCATAAACTGTATGTCATAATAGTCATGACAATATCTCACGTCTATATGGAAAAGCCTGTCCAACAGAATGTCCCCCCGGTAGAATTTGGAAATGGAGCCAAAGATTTAGATCTAAACGACATGAGGTTTGTCCATTTTTCTTGTGACACGATTACACAAATCGCAAAAATGTTCATTGCATTTGTCTCTTTTGCGGCCAGTCAGTGAGTGAAATTGCTTTTATAACACGCGTTAGAAAATGACACGCGAAATGTTCGGCGATATCGTTGTACGAAAAAGAGTGGGGGAGAGAAACTAGGGCGTGTTCAGGACTTTTGGTTCGAGCTGACAAAAACAACTTGACCATTTTTAGATTTTATGAATTTTCCAACTGTCCTAAGAGGTGTGGCAACGTGGAAATGGATTACAGCAATTAACACTGTTATTAAATTGTCAGAGTTACAGACCGGACAAATATTAAGGTGGTAGGTTGACTTCCTGGGATGATCTTTTGTTTGACAGATTTTATGAATTTATTTTAGGAATAAGTATAGCTATAGCTCCTAGGAGAGTCTCTTGTGATAATAAAACTCACAGCACAGTAAAAAATTACCTAGCGAAAATTCACCGATTCGGTGTGCCATTATGACGGTTTGTTTTTCGGTGTAAATAAAATGCTTTCTGGGCGGATATTATTTTTACACCATTAGGTGAATTCTAAAATATTCCGAATGGATAGAAAATTATCTATCAAAATGGTTCAAACAAATTATCCAAACGGTGAATCAGTGGATATTTTTATTCAATCGGCAAAAAGCTCGAACACCAACCATTGTCCCGGCCGGAATTCAACCCATGGTTGAAAGGAAGAATTCGTCGGACTGATGCCTTAACGCACTAAGCTACCGACTCACTGATATGAAGATACGTGTTTCGAAACAAGAAGTAGAGCTAATGTGATTTAAATATTTACATCATCCATTTAAGTAGTAACTAATTTTTGCTATTGATTATGTATTTTTTTGAATGACAGTGGGTTTTTTTTTGCACAGAGTAGAGTAATCCTGCGGCAAAGAAAAACGATTGAGAGCAGATTAGAGTAGCGAACACGAAAACGGGGCATGTCTTTGCTGGGAGTGTGTCTTGGCTTAGTTTAGCATTCAAACGTCAACTCAGATTTCAAAAGGAAACTTAAATCCTTAGTATAGATACATTCCGATAAATTTCCTTTAGGCGTCAAAATCATTTTTTTTGTTTGCTATTCCATATAATTACACAAAACGAACATTTTATTGATAGGATATGAATTTTATGTGTTTCTCAAACTGAAAACAGCCCGAAAACTTCGACACCTGCGCCGCCTGCATTTCAAAACACAGACTACTTAATAGAGCAGAATACTTGCACTATCCTTTTATCCAGAGCAACTCAGATCAAATTGTCAGCGTAATTGTGTGGTCTAAACTTGCTCCGCTTTGGAAAAAAAACGCCTATTTTTTAATCACCTATCGTGGGGTGTATTCCAGGAGTATTAATTTACCGAATGGATGGAAAAAGTGTCAAATATTTTTTACTGTGCACTTCCGTTGTCGATTAAATCACATTTACTAAGTGCGTCCTCAAGCCAGTGATTAAATCGATACGTTTTTTCGTTACTAACTGTCCAAAAATATGGAATCTATCTCGTCTCTTTCAGAGGAAATGCACACTGAAACTTCACTTAAGGAATTACCGCTTTAGGAACTACAAATTCCCCATGTGTGGCTTCTTGATTCTTACCACATAAAGCGGAAATTAACTCTGACGCCGCACTCAAGGAATTCCCGCTTTAGAAACTACAAATGCCCGTGTGTGGGTTTTAGGATTTTACCATTTGAAGCGGAAACGGACTCTGATCTCACACTTAAAAAATTTCTCCTTTAGGGACCGTGAGTGCATCATGAGAATGGATTCTGTATACAGAATGAGCTAGTTCCCCAGTTTGGGGACGACAAATGCACTCTAAAAACGTCTCGGTCTTATCTCGGTCCCTCAAAGAGACGAGATAGATGCGAGTTTTTGGCCATTTGAGCACTAGGAGACCATATCTATTTTGTCACTTGGGAACGAACCCGTTTTTCGAAAAACGCTACCGGGTTTAACACAGAGGTTTCGATATCACATCAGCGCTATCTCCTAAGTCAATTATGCAGTTTTCTTTTATTAAAATCCAATTCCACCAAATTATAGAAACGATAAAACATTCAAAAGATATCAAATTTTAAATTGTTTAATACTACTCTACTAAAAATGGTACATTGCATTTTATTTGCGACAAAATGTGTGTGTGTTGTGTGTGTTAATTGCCTTGACCCCTCCAGGGCATAGGCGCCCATCCGTCAACATCTCTAGCATTTCTATGCCTTGTTGACGTTTCGATAGCATATCTACTTTTTGGAAGTGCAGTTGCTAGCATGCACGGCGCGGATAGGAGCACCGCCGTCTTTATACTGACAAGCTCGGAGCACTGTGAGAGTTCTATTAGTACCCACAGGCAGTTATTGACAAAATGTAACAGCAGTTAATTGAAATAGTCAGGTAGACTTAGTGAGACAGTCAGACAATATTAGCTGGTCTGATAAACGACTTTGAATGCGGCGAATAAATGGAAAACTCAAGAACTGCAGTAGACTGAACCGGTAGCACAAATGCACCAACACCGAATACTCAGGAAGAAAGGATGGAAGGGCATCTGCTAGACTGAGAAAGCGTTGGTTGGAGTCGATG
Source organism: Chloromyia formosa (assembly GCA_964017055.1). Classification (NCBI taxonomy): domain Eukaryota; kingdom Metazoa; phylum Arthropoda; class Insecta; order Diptera; family Stratiomyidae; genus Chloromyia; species Chloromyia formosa. The sequence goes on along the minus strand of OZ024816.1, from coordinate 21,024,888 downwards.
GATAAAAGTAGAAATTCAAACACTGAGCTGGGTCCAGAGAGATGACTGGAGGCGAATAAAATTGAAAAAATTCCACGCTTCGAATTAGAAAAAAAAAAATAGCTGAAATGGAATGTACTCAATATCCCCTGTTAATATGACACACCATATGAAAAAAAAATCCCTATTTTCCAAATATGTACTGACCTAATTTCAACATGGGCCTTTATCTTTTCTTTTCCAAAGAAACGAAAGAAAATATATATAGAAAAAATCGGAAGAAATCACCAGACACATTACGAACATGATAAGAAACTTTACTTCATCATAGTCGTCTAGTCACTTTGGTGTACTATTTCTACACAGCATAATTCTCGATTTCAATCTATGAATTTCACTTTAGGAAACTTGCAAACGCAAAATGCATGGTTTAGTATTGTTCAATGAAATTTCAATTACGAGTACGTAACGTATACGATTCGAATCTGAGTTTGATCGGCGTGGAATCGTACAAATGGTAGTTGGTGCCCGTGACTTGTTTCGGTTTTTTCAAAGTCAAGAACAACCGCTTGGGCTAATGTGAGGTATATGACTCACTCGATTAATCAAAATAGGATTTAGGAAAGGTTGAGCTAACCGATTTTCCATTAGGTATATTATGGGAGGTAATGTTATGGAAACTTTCAAAATATGTGCGTAGATTTCGTGAGAATGTAACGAGGCAATTAATAATGAACGAACACTACACGTTAAATGTACATAAATGATACATTAGCCCCATTCGATACTATCCTACAAAGATCCAGAATGAATCAACCGGTCTGCATCAGTGACGAGCGAATTCAAACAGCCATTATACAGATAATTTGCCGCGTGGGGGCGAATTGCGGGCTCAGTATAAAAACGTATAGCAGCGAATTGTCGAGAAACAAGTTTGACGAACACCACACGTCAAATTTCCACTATTGTCAAATTGACACTCAAGAAAAAATCTCCGCCAACTTGCAAGTCGAATTGTATTTGTAAATACCTACTACTGGCACATGTCATGCAAGCAGCTACTGGCAAGGCACTTGTCGACAAGCCGGTGCATTGGCAAATGTAAACGAATCAGTAAGTGAAGTTCAGCTTGAGCCTAATACCCTCCCAAGCGTCGCATATCGTAGCCTGGCAACCAATGCAGAACTCACCAATATCAGTACTCGTATACCAGCATGCTTATCTCAAAAGAAAATCGACGAGACTGGGTATTCTCTACCCTACAATGAACACTGCCGAAGCTGCAAGGATAGGGCGAGGACACATTTCCTTTGCGAATGCCCAGCAATAGCCAGGGCGCGTCAAAGAACTTTAGGCAGTGCGTTTTTCACAGATATATCCGAAGTTTCCTACGATGGTTAGATTGAAACAAGCGCCCCGGTTAACCCCCAGATAGATTTCGATTACAATGTTTTTTTTCCTCAGCCGATTGAATTTTCAGCTGGCTGCGGTCTTACGATTGGATCAAGAACAGACTTCTCCTCCATATGTTTTCCCCTTGGGTAAAATATGTACGGACAACTATCAATATTTGGATCTGAAAATATTGAGTATTCAGATCCAAAAATTGACAGTTGTCCGTACATATTTTACCGGAGCGGAGAGCATATCAGTTTCTGATCCGCTGGTAGGACCGCAGCCATTTTGACGTCTGTGGCGCAGTTGAGGTCTATATTATTGGACACGGCTGTGCGACGATCGTTCGCGATTAGCGATCAAGCGACCAGCAAGGAGCACTATTTTTGTGTATATGGAAGTGTATTCTTCCAAGTTACAGTGGCTAGCGATGGCATCGTACGATCGCAAGGCAAGAGGATTGTATAATGTAGTGTATCGGCGCGATAATGATTGAGTGCAGCGTCTGGGATTTGTGGCTGTGCAATGCAGGATTTTTGTATGTAGATGAGGCGAACGGTGCCCATCCCAGAATGGCAACCCTTCGTTGCAAAGAAGACCTTTTGGAACATTCCTAATTGACCGCGCGACGCATATAGTGGTTCGCGTCTTTGACCAGTAGGGGATTTTAAATTGGGGTGATTTCACACTCCCGTTTCGTGGACTCCGCTCGCTACGTGAGCTCCGCGTCTTAAGGGATTGCAGGCCTGAGTATACCACCCTAGAACACTCGCTCTATACGCTACAGCGGTGAAGCCACTATTAGCCAAGGCGCGAAGCACGATGCGTCGCCCGGTGAAATAGCAATATACTCCCATCTTCCGTAGATACCACTTCATAGCCAAGAATGACCTTTTCTTTTCACCAAACGAGTCAAAATGTCTGTCATCAACAGTAGTCTAGAGTGCATCCGCCTCATGTACATACAAAAATTCTGCATTGTACAGCCACAAATCGCAAACGCTGTGCTCAATCATCATCGTGCCTAGCAAAACGGGTCCACGCGGTCATCAGAAACTGTAATCGCTTGTACGGCCGTCGCCAGCGATCGACGCAAAGCCGCGTCTAGCAAAGCAGACCTTTAGGTGAGTTCCTCGAAGCGATGATCAAGCGCCAGCAATAATATTAATAACATCATCACATTGACGTAATATACGACAGCGACCTGCCTGCCATGTACAACACAAGTACCCCTCAAGAGGCCGATCCCGCGCAACACAAGCAATCGGCGAACCATACATTTTTCTGCCATGCATAATATTGACTTCAGCCAGCCGACATGTATGCCAGCGATCGCAACTTCCTTGTCATATACATCTCAAGTACCACCTACGCATGTACAAGCAGTAATATCACTACGTTCACGGCATTTACGACAGCGGCTTGGCTGCCATGTGCAACGCAAGTATCCCTCAAGAAACCGACCCCACGCACGCACAAGCAATAGGCAAATCATACATTTCTCTTGCCATGCACAACGTCCACCTCAGCCAGCCGACATGCACAGCGATTGCGACGCCCAAATACGATGGCGACGATATCTTACCTCCTGCGATGCGACTGACCAAAACGCTCGTTGGCGAGCGTAATCGCAGTCATTTGGATTAAATCTTTATAATTTGCAAAAAATAATCAAATTAATAGCTTTTATCGAGAAAAATATAACGAAAAATTACACTTTTTCAATGCAAATGAGATGATTTCGAAATGTAAGATGCATTTTTTCGCATACATGTGCGTAGATCCCCCGTCATAGTAGAGAATCAGGCAAAATATGTTTCAGACACTTGATGCTAATTTATCCTATCAAGCTGAAAATGTACCGCTTGCATATTACCTGTGAAGTCGAAATTTTAAAGAAACATAACAAAATTATATTGACCGATTCCAGCAGCCCGGACCGATTATACGAAATTTTTGTTTCGCAACAAACACCTCTGTTCCCCAACCAACGGGTTGGCTTTAATTCGTTGTACCGAGCGAATTCAAATAGCTCACATACCGATAGCGGTGAATGGGGGCGAATTGGTGTGAAGGAGAGCAAACCGCTCTATTCCCCAACACTAGCATCTTAACAACCCGGTTGGCTTTAATCACTGCCATCTTAATGCGCTCAGCTGATCGCGGCGAAGTTTGCCTTCGTCGTTGGCGTCATTCATGCCTTTGTGTGCGTTGTGTACTACCACTGCAAACACCTTACGTACAACCGCACACAACACATTTTCTTCGTGCACATAATTGTTTTCTCGCTTCTCTAAGTAGATGCAATTTAACTAGTAGATAAAATAACTGACGCAACAGTCCAATTTGAACCACTGCCTCGAGATGAGTTAGCATCATCTCATTTTCTAGATCGTGACGGTTTTTTGTGCAGAGGTATGTGATCAGCAACACGCTCAACCGAGCTATTTACCCCATAATGGGTACTCATTTAACAGCTGAGTGGGCTCATAGTCCGACACGTAAATCCCCGGAATCGAACCGGGGCCCAGTGCGTTGAAGGCGAACGTGCTAACTGTTGCGCCATCCGGACTACAACTAGTAGATAAACACTGAGTTAATACTGACCGCGGAAAAGGAAAAAAAAACTAAACACAAAACACACGAAAACCCAACTCGTCGCCATCAGTCACAAACCACTGGCTACTTTGGCGAAAACACATAAAAAGGCATGACGTCAAGGACGAAGGCAGACTTCGCCGCGATCAGCTGAGCGGAGGCCTGTATATTGGGGCGACCGGTAGCGCAGTGTGTTAAGGCATCAGTCTCAAGTTTGACTACCGACGTTTGGGGTTCGAATACCGTCCACGACGACGTTCGAGGGTCGTGGCCATGAATGTGCAAGAGGTGCATGCTGGCAACTGCATTCCCCGAAATCAGTTTACAGTCATTTCCACAAGACCGTATACCTCACAAAATAAAAACAAAGTGTTACAAGTAAGAAATTTTATTTTTTATTGAAAGTAAGTACAAAATACATTTTCGCAATTATATTTAATACATGGTCCAATCGCCGTCACTACTGATTATTGACTGGCATCTTCGGTGACAACTTTCGGCCAATTTTTCCGCGTAGTCTGTCGATAAGTTATTCCAAATTGATTTGGATTGATTTTGAAGCTCCTTGAAGCTTCTGCTTCATTAATCCCCAAACATTTTCAATAGGATTGGCATCCGGCGATTGCGAAGGCCAATCAAGTACTTGAATGTTATTTTCTTCTTTCCAGCGTGTACACAACCGGCTTCTATGTTTCGGATCGTTATCTTCTTGTAGAAACCAATCGGTGTTGTCGTTGCCATATAGCATCCTAGCAGACTTCAATAATCCTTTCTTGTACAAAATGATCATCCTTTCAGCAGTAAGAATTCCGGTAAACGTTATTAATTTTCCGAAACCGCGTGCAGAAAAGCATCCATAAACATGGACCTTCACAGGGTGTTTAACGGTTCGGTTCACGACAGCTTCTCCTTTTTGTGCCCACACTCGTCTCCTGAACGTATTTACAGCAAAACTTGATTCATCCGTAAAGATCACGTTGTCCCAATCACGATCGATGTTTTCCTTAGCCCACTCTACACGTCTTCGCTTCTGGTTTTCGGTAAGTAATGGTTTCATCAAGGCATACCTGGTTTTGATGTTTTCCTCTTGTAATCTTCGCCGAATCGTATTCAAGGACACGTAAATATTCTTCTTCGATAACATTTCCTTTGCTTGCACTAAGGTAGTAACGGACGGATTTTTCTTAAAAATATCAATGATGGCCTTATCCTGGGTTTTTGAAGTGCTTCGGGTTTTACCCCTACCAGGTAGATCGTCTACATTTCCAGTATCTTTAAAACGCTTTATCCACTTATTCACAAACTGTGTCGAAACTTTCAGGTACAGTAAGTCCCCGTTTAACAACGCTAATCCGTCCCTCAGAAACGCGTTGTTAAGCGAAATGACGGTATACGAGGAAATATTAACCGACCTAAAAACACTTACATATGTACATATGTACCTATTTTTTTTGAACATACCCATGTATCTTAATACGTAAATCCTTTTTTAATAAAACATAAAAAGTTAAGTGGTATGTATCAATTTATATTTAGTGAAATGAAATATGAACATACAATCCTTAGTGGCGTTTAAAAAACTGATCAATAGACGATTGTGCAGATCCTTGTAACATTTCGTTATGTAGCACTTTGTAGCATTGTTGGCATTGTTGGCTAACTTGGTCAGTATGTACCGACTTCACTAACTTCCAAAACTGAATGAAAGTGATTTAAAGATAACAATACTTGGCAATAGAATGGCATCCAAAAAGGAGCTCGGTCGAGCTATGAAAAATATCCCCAAATTGGCGGGCTTTGAATAGATTCAGCCACCTGTTCTCAATACGCAATATAAACATTTGTATTGTTTTGTATTCATCAACTCAAAACAATTTAAGACCCGAGAACGGTCGCCTAAAAGGTGCTTGGTCGAGCTATCATAATCATCCATCGAGCCAGCCACATACAGCATATGCATTATTTGTATAAACATGTCGTTCATTATGTAGTTTTGAATTCATCTGCAAAAAATGCGACGTTAATCGAAGCATAACGTTGTTAAACGAGTCCAGTGGTCATTAAATGTTTTCGACGTAAGATCGAAACGACACTAAACGAAGCGACGTTAAACGAGGACTTACTGTACTTTCCGGCCGATGCAGGTGTCATTTTTGGTCCTTTCGGATGACTTACTAAAAACACAGCTTCGAATCGTTTTTTGTAAATCGCACTCATTTCACTTGACGTCTTATCACTCTCCTACTTGAACTTAGAATGACCAAATTTATACAATGCGAAAAAGAGGAAAAATGCAGGTAACTAAAAGTCCCCCACCACTCTTTGAGAAATGGTGCATTAAAAAGTTACAAAGTATACGCTCTTGTGGAAATGACTGTATGTCGACGACACGTCAACTGGGCCACATGAAACAGTTGACGCGCTATGCGTTTTATGATTAGGACAATTGAGAGAGAGAGGCCTGTATATTAAGATGGAAGCGGCTTGACTCGCTTGTATGCATTGCACGTCACTGCGATCCCGTGAGTGATACAGATTTCAAATCTCGTGCATCCGTGAATGGGAGAGTGAGAAAATCGTGGGATCGGGATCAGTCCTTCTAGGACACAGGCTTTTAATGTCACTAAAAGTGACGAATGTCTGTTTTTCTCTATGTATGGAGTTACGGGAAACCCGATTTACTTAAACGTGCCATACACACACGGATCGATCGGCCGATCCGATATCGATATCGGCCGATGGATCGGCCTGTGTATGCGCTTATCGTTGACGATTTTTTTGACAGTTCCATATAATTTTCATCAACTGACATTTTGTGGCGATCGATCGGCCGATCGATCGGGCGACGGATCGGATAATGTATGGCGGCTATTACAAAGCAGCTATAAAAATTACACTTCCAAAGATGTTTCACAAAAAGCATCATATCGCTGCCCACCTGTTTAATCCGAAATTTAATTGCCTAGTTTGATGTGACGACCATCGATCCGATTATACAGCCTCTTATATCATAAACTAAAAAAGATCTTCATATCGTTGCGTGTATCAAATTAATAAGTTCGGTGCCAATTACCATTTTATCTAAACATTCATTACGGAATTTATAAACTCCAATCGTTATCATGTTCTTGATACTACTGATAACAAATTCCCCAGATTAATGCCACCCAATCATCACCGCATCGACTTGACGACCTCTCTCTAGTGCTGAAAACTTGAGTTTTCCATCAACTTGAAGAAGTCCATCGAATTCTTATCTTCCGAACAAATAGACGTCATAAAACCAGAGTACTTCATTGCTCGCTCGACAAAATATTTTCCTTATCAACGAAGAAATTTCCTGCGCCCAACTTACATTATCGACGATAGTTAGCACTTAGCAGTGCAGAGTTCCGAGTGGATTGGATGATCAGGGGAAATTCCAATTAGTTCATCGACAAGAAAATCGATTAGAGAGAGCATTAGCCCATTTATAGATTAAACACAGTCGGATGAGACATACCGGAAGCATGACCAACCCAGCTCAGCTCATATGTATGTAGCTCGTTGTATTGAAAACCAATAGGAGATTAGCTGTCGATAAGGTAAGTCGAGCCAATTGGAAGACTTGCTCCTTTTCCGTGGTAACTACAAGTCAGGCGATATGCTTGTCCAGGAAGGCATTGACTGTTGTGTGTTAATGGCGGGGCACGCAATTCTGGTGTCTTGGCAAATAAATGTATGTACAATGCTTTGCTTTTACAGAGCTCTTAATCAGTGCCGTCAAAAGAAAAGGTTTATTACCATCCAAAACACGATTCATCATAACTCTTCTCCAAATCACGGTGCATGGCGGTGATAAGTAAATGAAATAGTAACGACCCAACCTGAAAATATTGCACAGCACTTTTTTCATGGAACAGCTCAATAATAGACTCGGTGAAGTCTGAAGTGCGCGGCGAATGAAAAAAAAAACATAACAATAAACAATCTTTCCATCAATGTTTGTTTTGCTATAAATTTCGTTTGTGTCGCATGTATACTTATAGTAAACCTCGGCAAGTATAAAGGCGATGAAGTCATCGATGAATCTTTCAAAACTCACCCCCGCCTTTTAGTCTCTTTGGACGAAGTGGTTTTCCTTTTCAGCTTTCAGTCTGAATCTGTCCGAACCAAACCAACCCAATGACAGAGTAGCAGCATGAAGGGGAGTCACAATCGTCGATTATTGAAGCTTGGCACGGGGCCATTTACCCGTACATCGATGACACTACAATGAATAATAGTAGCTGTGCTTCTTTTTGTGCAGCCGAGCAGAAGAGAACAAAAGAGAATAAAAGCCAAAACATAGAAACAGAAAACAATTCAGAACAGCGAAAGAAGTATTTAGACGAAAATGGAGTGTTTCCTTGGTTCAGTGTGTGTGTCTTTGGTTTAGCAAGCCTTCAAACTGCAACTCAAATGTTGAGAGAAAACTTAAATTTTAATAATTATAAAAAAAATCAACATTTTATTCACAGCAGGAAATGAAACTGCATTATCTGACTTAAAATGATTTATGTCGGTCACTGTAGGTTACAGTGAATTCCGAATATTTCAACCAGAAAAGTACTCGTAGCTTACGTTAACTTTACAGACTAGCGGCAAAACTACTGTGAATTGTATGTTAAAGAACAGGTTTCTTCCAGCAGCTGTCTATCCAGATCCATCGGAGACAGTAGGCGTGTTATTTTGGGAATTCATCGGGTGTACGGTAAAATAACACACGCGTTACACCAACATTAACCTGGATAGCTTTGTAGGGTGGCTACCCTACACTCGATAACCCCTCAATAACGTCCACATGCATGACAGATAGTGTCGTGTGGAATCTAATGTGTTGATGTTGGCATGCTTTTGTTTTTGTCAATCAGCCAAGTTCATTGGTAAACTAATATGACGTCTTGCTCTGATGAGCCCATGCCTATTATTAAATAATACATTTCCAATAGGATTACTAAAAATATCAGTAGAACAAAGTAAAAAGGAAAAAAAAAGATAAGAATTTGCTGGCGATCGAACCCGCGACCCATCCATAGAGTTGCATTTGTAGCTGTCACTGATAAATAACTCGTTTGAATGATGTTTGTTAAGTTAGAGAGGTACGCCGAGTTTAGAAACGTCCGCCGCCACAATAAATAAGCGATCCGATAATCAAACTGAAATTTCATTCGAATTTTTAATTGATTTTCACCACATATGGGGCGCACCACTTGACGTCAGTGTAGACAACTTGACGATTCGGAATTTAACCTGGATGCTACCTTAGAGCGTTTTTTTTGCGCAACCAGGGCAGGGACTCTACGCGGTTACGCAAAAAAAACACGCCTACTGTAACTGTGCGTGTACTTGTCCTGCTCCGTTGCACAAAAAAACGCTGCTTTTATTGAAATTTCGCGTGCAATGCCACAAGAGCTTTGGTTGGAGGGTCGACGCGACGTGCAAATCCATTTTCGGGGTTACTGGTGGCATAATATGGATTTGCAGTCTTCTTCCTCCTCACCCGTCGTTAATGCATGTAGCATGCACTCAGCCATACATGTGGACGAAACAAACAATGGACGCGAGGTTTGTTGCTATTCAACAGGTTCTGGTTAATCCATCGAACAATGATAAATTATGCAATAAAATACTCAACTCATGCGAAGCTGGAACTGTATAATAATAAATCATGGCTACTGGGAGAGTGCACAATGGCCATAGTAGACAGATGCATAGTATCAAATCAATAATCTGAATTAACCATGAATGTATTTATGTGATAAAAAAGGTGTTTTAAATGGCTCTGTCCGAACTTTCAAGTGGTAGTGTTGTCACTTCTTTATAGTTGTGTATTGGCATAGTCACTATTTGACCATGGAGCGCTACACACTTGCACAATGCATCGCAAATGGTAAATATGAGAAAATTATAAGCGTTTTACAGACGAAAAAAAAAATTTCTTCAGCTGCGAAGAATATTTTTGACTTCGTAAACAAACTAAACTGCCGCATATGGGGCGAGAGTAATGCACCCAGAAGTCCTAGACAAGGTTAGGTTAGAGGGCTGCTATGATAACCACGACAAACATAGACCACGGCTGGGTCTTTTGTGATACCTCACGGGATGAATTATCCCGGCCATCCTATGCCCCGAACCAGCCTGATCATACGATAAAACGTTGAAGCTAGCTAATATCAACGTTTTCCAAGTTTCCCAGCCCGGCAAAGAAGTATGCTCCATGAGTTGACCTACCCGCTAAGCCCCGACATCCACAGAGAAGATGAGATAAACTCTCCTCCTCGTTTCCACAGCTTCTGCAGAAATCGTTAGATGGAAGCTGAAGCCTTCTGGCGTGCTCCCCGATTGGACAATGTCCAGTAACAACGCCCACGACAACACCAATAATTTTCCTTTTCAGCATTAGCAACCTAGTAGAGCGGTGGAGATATGACCTTAATCATCTCTGCTCTGTAACATGTACTGCCATTTAGCCATCTTGAGTTCGCCTTGCTGATCACAACCAGCCTAATGGCGTGCTAGCATGAGTCCATGGGCATACCAATATTGAGTTGATTCTCTGGTGCAATTTCCCTTATCCCCCAGCCAGCTCATGAGCTCTACAATTTCCGATAAAGCCACTATGGCCCGAAATTCAACACAGGGTAATGTTGAAGAATTTGCCCATTTCCAAAAGAGAGGCGCGACAATCCATCACCGCTATTGAAGTGGTAAGTACGGATTCAAGGGGTCTAACCGCAGCTGGGCCATCCGTAAAAATAGTAATATCTCTAGTGGTTATGACATGGCGTCTCAAACAGGTCAAAACTTCCCGAATTCCCGAGTTCCGCCTGGAGAACACTACAATGAGAAGAAAGTCGAACTGATAGGTTTAAAAGAGGCCCGTTGACATAAACGCCGGCTCCAGAATCAGTCTTGGAACCATCCGTGTAGAACTGCTTCGAGTCCGGGGATGAAGGAAGATCATCTTCCAATTGCGCTCGTGATGGTATCAAGCTTGTAAACAAATATTTAGGCGTAGTATAATCGAGTTGAACTGACAATATCGAGTAGTGTAAACAAACTAAATGACAGATGACTGTCGGGAAGGCCTTTTTAATGATTGATTCCCGATACTTTTTGACAGAATGTATATTCTTGGTCAGTATGATGAGACGAGTCGATTAAGCTTTGTCCGTCTGTCTGTCTGGTTCTATGTAAACTAGTCCCTCAATTTTAAAGCTATCGAGCTGAAATTTTGTACAAAGCCTTCTTTCTATTGCACGCTGTAAATATGTCGGTACCAACGGAATCGCACCACTATGTCATATAGCTGCCATAGGAAGGACCGGTCCGAAAAATCGTCTTTGTGAGAAAAACTTTTTTATTTCTAAAGCTATATTTTTTAAATTTCCCATTAATCAATAGATTCCCCATTCAAATCATATTTCCGAATTTGGTTGAAATTGGACTACTTTATCATATATGTAGCTGTCATAGGAACGACCGTTCCAAAAGCAAGTTTTTGTTAGGAAAATTTCTTTATTTCTGAAGATATCTTTACCAAATTTCATATTGTTCCATCATATTGTTGACACTGTGATGTTCCATACTACGAGTATCAGTGCTTTTGTATGGGGGGAGCAGTACATGGAAAGTTTCCGTAGGAGTTACCAGAAAACTGCAAGTTTTCGTCAACTCATGTCTTCGTCGAATTTTAAGAATTTTCTGGTTCGAAACAATATCAAATGAAGAGCTAAGTCGGCGTACGGGTCAGATGCCAATCGACGAATTGATACGCAGGCGAAAATGGCAGTGGATAGGTCACACATTGCGGAAGAGTGATAACTGCATTGCTTTGCATGCCATGAAGTGGAACCCCATTTCCAACCAAGGCCGACCAAGAGGGGGTCCTCGAATCACATGGCGTCGATCTGTGGCAAAGGAGTGTCAGGCACTGGGTAGTAAGTCTTTTGGGGAGTTGCGTCCCATTGCCCAGAACAGAGTACGATGGCGCGCAGGAGTAGTTGACGCGCTATGCCCCGCTAGGGGTTAAGGCAAAGTAGTATAGGAGCGGTGAGAGGACACCCCCCTGCAGAGTGCCCTAAGGACAAGACAAGGAACGATACAAGAAGTTGATTTAGAAAAAAAAATACACTGCGCATCAAAAAAGTGGTGCACCCAGCTGAAGCCAAAAAGAATGACAAGGGTGCAGTTTCCAGTACTAGTAAAGGACGCCTTGTGGTGAATATCATTAATTTCGCAACCGAACGGTTCATTCGATGTGAAAATATTTGGTCTAAATTTAAAAAAAAGCAACTTACTGATTGGCATATAAAATCGGTGGAAGATTTCGCATCGCGACAAAATCTGTTGTTAATTTGGCTGATCTTAAGAATCACATGAACTGAGAGGACATCTCGTTTTCTATTCCATTAAAAAAAATACAATTCTCCCAGTTTATTAAGGCTACCGCTTTATATAACGAAATATTTTTTAGAATTTGATAAAACATGACTCGTTCGTTCGACTTATCTCAACTGGTAAATGTAGTAACTAAATGTTAATAGCTAATCGTTTTATGGCCATTATATAAACATCACACGTTACGAGTATGACTCCTAATTTCAATTGCAATATGATTATCACACTGAATACTTGTGCGCGTTTTATCACACATTTGAAACGAACAAATGACTCACGATTCTTTAGAAAAAATCCGTTGATAAATGTGTACCCAATACTTAAAACCATATCGCGATTGGCATTGTTGATAATGATTGTTGTTCAGAATCATCGATTATATAATAAATGATTAATAGAATATTGTTTCCTGTAGATACAGTTACAGTGTTTTATTTTTTCAGAACATGTCAAGTTCCTTATGTACTCGTACATACTCATCAAAAATGGAGCAGTTTGTTTGTTTCGATTTTGTAAAGTACTTAACAGGCTTTTTTTACTTTTTTGTCTTGATAGGCTTACAAATTTTTATCAAATTGTTATCATACATCGAGTTTAGTCCAACTATTCAACCGATTTCAAATAAATGTACATAATAATGTAAATAAGAAATGTGCACAAACTTTATTCCATTGAGATCGGTTGCATAGTTCCGATGGAATCGCCGTTGTCCTTTTTTCCACAGCAAAGAACTCAAAATGGTATCAGTCCTGACCAAAGAATTCTAAATGCCTTCAACAGTACTCGAGTGCATTGATCTCATCACCTCGAATCAAGAGATACCCATGTCTACAAGGTTTGGTTCCCGTTTCATTTCATGGTAAAGAGAGTTTTTCTTTTTCTGACGCACACATACAGGAGGACCAACATATTACCGGGACTTATAATAACCCAAGGAAGCTGCGTACAAAATTTGGTTGAAATCTGTCAGCGGGAGATGCAATCTTTAAAAAGCTTAGGCGAGTAACTCTGGTTTAAACAAAACAGAATATACCGTTAGTCCAATCGATGATCAAAATTTTGATACCCGATTTGTGCTTAGGGTGACACAGGGAATCTACATACCAAATTTGGTTAAGATCAGAACATGGGAAGTGCCCGGGCAAACGCACAAATGAAGACCGAGCATGCATCGGATTATATACCCGTCCATTATATTTTTATATGGGACGCGGCATAAATGCATTTTTTGCTGGGAATAATGGTATTGCTATTGAGGACTCACGGACTCTTTACAAAGAAAACACAAAAATTCGTCATTTGCACCAGTTTTCATCAGCCCAACAATGCGTGTCGGTGTGTTGCTAATCAACTAAAAGCCCCCATTTGAGTCCATTTAAAAAAAATCACCGGTCGCAGGTTCTGATCAACTGAAAGCCCTTATTGAACTCGATAGGAGAGATTGGGGTTCTGAACCAGTAAGGTCCACAAGCACTGAGTCGAAGGGTTTTACTGTGTCATCGCCCCAGCTGTGATAGCAGGACTAAGCCTATCGATCAATCTTAAGCGTCATCGAAACCATTTCTATCGGCGTGGGGAAGGCGACACCTTTGAAGAGAGAGTATATGAGGAAATGAAAAAGAGCGAGAGAAACGAAGTAATTCGGCACAAGTGAGGAAGTAGGAAGGGGGATGGAAATTTGACATCTCTTTTGCTTCTATATGGACCGGGCGGGTGTTCCGCGGCAGAGAGACAGACTGGAATGTTATTGTTCCAATTGGAAAAGTAGGAGAGAGGATGACATCTTACGTGCTTCCTGTGCTTTTATATAGACTGCGCGGGTGTTGCGCAGTGGAGGGCGTGTGTCTCTCTGTTTACTTTTTACGACTGGAATTGCTTCAAATAGTTTAGTGTTGAGTATATGCGGATTGCTCCTCCATAGGTATTCTCTAGGGGCGACACCGAGGCATTTTTTGCGATGATAGACTAACGTCTGGCTTTCACAAAAATATTCAATGACGTATTATTTTTGCAGAAACGGTAGCTTCGGTTCTCTACAGTGAGTCACTATCTAAGGGCACTTAAAGCGCGTTGACATGATCAAACTACGGTTTGACAAACCACCAACTTGAACGTGTGAACCCCTTGTCAAACTGGTTTGATGTCTTGTGCTTCTTTCAAACCATAGTTGGACGGTGCTCAACTTTTTATCAAATTCTAGTTTGTCAACCCGTAGTTTGGTCATGTCAACGCGCTTTTAGGCAGCACACAATTCTATCCTCTGGTCATTTTAAACGACTTGGGGCCGTCTTCACAATGTATGGTTAAAGTTTATCCTGTAGATAAACGCTAAACGGCACTCATCCTCCAGTTTACGAATTCATCGGACAATAATTCCAACCAGCTGATACGGGCTGCTGAGGTTTTGACAGCTAGAACTGTTTACGTTTGCATATTCAAATGAGACAATTAAACTGGTCACAAAGAACAGAGTTCTGAAAATTCATTCAATGGAAGAAGATTTGAAACCCAATCAGCCGCAATATAATGCTGAGAGATGGTACAGACGTAGAATAGAATAGAACAGGCGGCAGAATTCCGCCGAGAAAATAATCTGATTTTCTACTGCATTAGCTGAGCTATCATATTTTGGGCGTTGCATACGCTAAGTTCAAATTTAGTGTCCCGGATAGCTAACTGGCAGTTTAACCAGACATTGAGAAAACGGGCCTTAGTAGCTAAAACACTGTGGTGACTATTGTTTGTTCAAGGTGAGTGACTGGAAATATACTCCAATTGGAAGTTCCTGAACCACAATGTCATTTTTATAAAACAATTCTGAATATTTTCTCTAGTATTCCAAGACCAAGCTATGTATATACCTAACATGTCGCATCTCCTAATTAGCTGCAGTTAATTAAGTTTAAGCAATCTAGTTGATTGCTGATTTGGTTAACCGTGAAATTCGTCCGTACTAATGTGGCGATATGCTAATTTGGTTAACAGCTAGTTTGATTAATAATTACTTCGGTTAACACCCAATTAAGTTGATAGCAATTTAGTCAACAGCTAATTTAGTTAACATCAATTTTGTTGACCGCTATTTTGGTTAACATAAATTCTGTTAACCCCAAAATTGTTTAACAGCTACTTTAACTTACAACTAATTTTGATAACAGCTAATTAACGGCTTGCTTCGTCCGTATCGAGCATTAAGTTGTGTTCTACCGAGTTCGCTTATAAAAACATCAGATATGTATACGTTGTAAAGCCGTTATTCGAAACTGCAATTCATTTAGTAGCTAATGTTGACCAGCTGTCTATTTACATCGTCTTCAATTACAACAGGATCATTGTATTTAACTGCTATTTTGGTTAACATAAATTTTGTATACCGCAAAATTGTTTAACAGCTACTTTGGCTTACAACTAATTTTGATAACAGCTAATGAATAGCTTACTTCGTCCGTACCAAGGATTACGTTGTGTTCCACCGAGTTCGCTCATAAAACTGTTCGAAACTGCAATTCAATTAGTAGCTAATGTTTACCAGCTATCTGTATATTTACATCGTTTTCAATTACAACAGGATCATTGTATAAATGACCCGACATCTGCACCGCTGGAACCTCCAATATCCCACGAAATTCAATAAGTATCATAGTTGAGTCAGTTTCTATATCGTCATTGTTATTCAAAAAATGCATATTAATTAGTTGGTCACCCTCTGCATATCACTACTTATTGCATTCGTGTGCTAACTGGCTCTTGGCAATTGTTTAATAAATATATTACGAGGCCTTTGCGTATGTGATCATCAATTTTTCGCGGTTGATTCATTCATTGTGATCACATTTCTCCCTCCCCGGACACTAGTATGTATAAATACTCGTACAATAATACAAATACAAATACGTACAAATACAAAAATAAATAAACAATTTTGTTTAGAAAAATGAGTCAAGAATCAAGATAAAATTTTTGTTTGTTGTTGTGTGTCGTAGGTGTAACCGCAAAACAAATTGTTCAATCATTACGACATGCTTCTAACTAGTTGTTTATTTTCTCTTCTAGGAATTTGGGAGTTAATTTTTTTGATTTTGAATTTTATGGTAAACCTATCAAAGTACCAAACTTTCAACTAAGTTGAAATCTTATCCTTAGCTAAAAACCCAGTCAATCGGCACAAAATCCACTAACTAACAGCAAGTGGCTGTGCTTAAAGTTTCTCCTGGAATTTTCTGCGATTGATTAAAATTCAACTGACATGGACTCCTTCTTGTACACGTACTTTTAGAGCTTTCACTCACGGGTCGGTTCGGCCATGGCGTTTCGTTGCAGGGATCCCTACATATACATGCCCATGTCAAAGAATAGAGATTATTGCTAACAAGAAATGGGACTCTATACGAATTAAGAGTGCCGGTTATGGTAACACCCTAACAACATGCCCGTTCACATAACACACACAAGATCATACCCATTGTAGATACATACATATCATGCCGGCACAGCATATTCATAGAATATTTACAGTCATGTCCATAAGAATGTTTATTCCATCGACACTTTCAATTTTATTCCATTGACACTTTCAATTGATTGAATATTATAAACACTAAAAGAATCTACTTTGTTCTTACGCTGCTCATATCATTTGTCATCTACTTAATGCGTTTTCGATGTACTGTATTAATAGCCACTTTTGATTTTAGAAACAATTAACTAAGAAATTTCAATTGAGCCATCAGCATCCATCGTCCACAGAATGATATCCGAAATTTAGTATAAAGATTCAAATTTTGTTAGATTTTAAGTCAGTTGTATCTTACTACTCAGGAAATAAAGATTAGAATTTAATTTGGAATTTCATTTCTAAGTTCCCCTAATCCCATAACTGGCGCAGTCGGTAAACCAAGAGCTTGACTAGTTCACACAAAAATCCGAGTATCGAATAAAGTGTGAGTTTAAGTACTTAAAAAAAAGTAGTTTGCACAAAATCTTCCAAGTGTGGAAAAAGTGTACGTGTTTTAGTGCTTAAAAAGTTAAAACTAGTGACAAGCCCTGTCTAGTTAATCTAGCAGATTCTCGTGCTGAGAATTAAAATAATAAGCCATACGGACACCTGTACAGTCCTCAAACTAAGTACAAACCAAAAGTCCAGTGCAGACTTTAAATACGGCACAATCAACAACTACGTTATCAACAAACGAGCACGGATCCAGCTCCATCACCAAGTCACGGACCTAAGACTTATCAACAAACGGACAAGGTAGAAGCTCCATCACAAAATTCGAGGATCCAAGACTTCAACAGTGAAGAGGAATCGAACAATAACGAGAGGAACGAAATAATTAGAATTTCAACGTCATCAGTGTATCCTGCTCAACAGAAGAAAAAAAAAGTAACCGTGAGTAAATTTACACAAATTTAAAATGTCAACGCCGGGTGAAATAGCCGCTCAATTACGGGTTCATCCTCATAGTGATGAAAACATTAATAGATTAGAACAACACGAAATTCCGGAAGTTCCTTTAGAGCTAAATTTTCAAGAAATACTTAGTGAAACGAATAAATTAGATATATTTTCTAATGCAAAATTTGGCATATCATTGCAAAGCTTTTGTAATCGGGTTGACCAAATCCTTAAATATTGCGAGACGGAATCTCAAAAACAGTACTTGGAACAAATCGTAATAACGCAAATTCGTGGCGAACCACAAAATGTCATTGATAGATTTCCTTCAGCCAGGTGGCCTCAGATAAAGCAAATCTTATATGAGTACTTTGGCATTTCACAGCCATACCATGCGCTTATAAACGAAATGAATCATGTTCAGTACAGTACTGACATTGTAAGTGTATATAGAAAAATAAGTGCTATTCTCAATAAATTGAATACAAAGTTTCTGCAAGACCCCCAACAAGTCTCATTTTTCCAATTTCATCCTCAATATAACGAACATTTCGCATTATCTCGTTTTAAGTCTTGTATTCCTGAATATAAAACTATTTTAATCGAAATGCGTCAATGTACAACTTTGTATGAAGCATATTCGGTACTTAAGCAAATTCAAGATCTTCGTGACAGTAATCATACGAGAAGCCATAATAATCAAAATAATCAGGGAAATTCAAATAACCAAAATAATCAGTATCAAGACAATACAAATAGCCAAAATAATCAGTATCAGAACAATTCACATAACCGAAATAATCAGTATCAGAACAATACAAATAACCAAAATAATCAGTATCAGAACAACTCAAATAACCGAAATAATCAGTATCAGAATAATACAAATAACCGAAATAATTACAATCAAAGAAATCAAAATTACCAAAATCAGGGAAATTCCAATTATTCTCAAAACCAAAGAAACCAAAATTACCAAAATAACCAAGGTAGAGCTCAACAAGGTAAACAAAATAACATTTCTGAAAATGATCAAAGTATGCGTACTGCACCATTTTCTGCTCATGATGCAAGTATGCGCACAGTCCATATTACGGAAGCTGAAAATTTTCCAGCATCAGCCTCGGAACAGTTTCAAACCCAAGACTCACAAGAGAGTTACCAATAATCCCAATTACAATTAAAAATATAACAATTCGCTGTCTAATAGACACCGGATGTAATACATCCTTGATTAATCATAATATATTTCCGAAATCTCATTACCATACTTTAGAAAGTCCTATTAAATTGGCCAGTTTACATTCAGAAGAAATTATCCAAAGTGGTATATGGACTAATTTCCCTGCAGAATTCAATCTTGCGAATTCTAATATCGAGTGGAAAGCTGTAAAACTATCAAATTCTAAATTTGATGCAATACTCGGACAAAATGTCTTAGTTCCTACTGGGTCCATGATTAATAATGCAGATGGTTCTATCATAATAAATGAAATTAAAGTCCCATTTATAACAGAGGATCAAGATCCAGAAATAATATCGAGAAGCCTTCATCTCGATTTGGATCAGTTATTCCCTATTGAGAACGAATGTGTTCGAAAAATTAAAACTGACCATTTGAATCCTGAAGAGAAGAAAGAATTAATAAAAATTTTGAACGAATACAATGATTTATTCTATAAAGAAGGAGATGCACTTACATCAACTGATGTCGTTACCCATTCAATAAAGTTAACTTCGGACAAGCCTATATTCACAAAAATTTACAGGTTCCCACAAATACACCAAAAAGAGGTGGAAAAACAAATTGCAGAAATGTTGAAAAATAACATAATCCAACATTCACACTCTCCGTATAATGCACCATTGTGGATTGTACCCAAAAAGGTAGACAATTCCGGGCAAACAAAGTGGAGAATAGTTACCGATTATCGCAAATTAAACGAAGTAACTGTTAGCGATAAACATCCTATCCCAAATATCGAAGATTTGTTCGATAAATTAGGAAAAGCCAATTACTTCACAACTATTGATTTGGCGAAAGGTTTTCATCAGGTTCTAGTGAAACCGAGTGATCGAGCAAAGACTGCATTTTCGACACATAACGGACATTACGAATATATAAGAATGCCTTTCGGGCTTAAAAATGCCCCTGCGACTTTTCAGCGGATGATAAATACAGTTTTGAAGGAGTATATCAATAAAATTTGTGTTGTCTATTTAGACGATATATTGATATTTAGTACCTCTCTGGAAGAACATATTAATTCATTACATAAAATCTTTAATAAATTACGAGAATATAAATTAAAAGTCCAATCTGATAAGTGTAATTTCTTCACACATCAGACAGAGTTTTTGGGTCATATCTTAACAAAAGAAGGGATAAAACCAAACCCAGAAAAGTTACAAAAAATACAAAATTTACAAATACCCAAAACTGTTAAACAATTAAGATCATTCTTGGGTTTGACAGGGTATTATCGAAAATTTATTCGAGATTACGCTGCACTATCAGTCCCAATGACTAAATATCTTAAAAAAGACGCTAAAATAGATGCCAATAATTTTTCATATTTGGAATGTTTCTCAAAATTGAAACTACTTCTCACAAATCCGCCTGTATTAAGATATCCGGATTTCACAAAAAATTTTACTGTGACAACTGATGCATCTCAATACGCGCTAGGTGCAGTTTTATCACAAGAAAACCATCCAGTTGCATATGCTTCCCGTACAATGAATGCTCACGAAGTTAACTACTCCACAATTGAGAAGGAGTTACTAGCAATTGTTTGGGCAACAAAAACCTTTAGGCCCTATCTATTTGGTCGACGTTTTGAACTTGAAACAGATCATCGCCCCCTAATTTGGCTGGACTCTTTGAAAGAGCCCAATCAAAAATTGATACGTTGGAAGCTTCGTTTAAATGAGTACGATTTTAACATAAAATTTGTGAAAGGAAAAAATAATCAAGTTGCAGATTTTTTGTCA
Organism: Chloromyia formosa; assembly: GCA_964017055.1. Classification (NCBI taxonomy): domain Eukaryota; kingdom Metazoa; phylum Arthropoda; class Insecta; order Diptera; family Stratiomyidae; genus Chloromyia; species Chloromyia formosa. The sequence continues at coordinate 21,004,106 of OZ024816.1, read as the reverse complement.
CGTTTAAAAGATGATAACATAGGAAACAGAGAAATTCATGTTGGTGAAATTATTCCAAATGATGATGAAACATTAAAGGAAATAAGAGAACTTTGTGCAGAGCAAAAGATTCAACTTCCAAATATAATAAATATACCCGAATCACTACAGCTTCATGATGAATCTATTTTACTTACTCCACCTGAAGCGAATGATAATGTGACCATTCATTCAGAACCAGAAAATCTAAACACTTTAATACCAATACGAGATGATTATATAAACAAATACAAATATCAGCTGATATTATCCGAAAAAAATAACCCCAAACCTGTTAATAAAATTCGTTTTCAAGTTAAGGAAAAGGACTTACACCTGCATGAGTACATACCTGAATTACTCAACAAATTACCTCCAAATAAACACATAGCTATTTATTCAGATCTTAGTGATCACTGTTATAACAAACTTCAATTGAAACTTAAAGAAGTATTCAACAATAACTACAAATTTGTTAAAGTATCCCAAATGCTCAAAGATCTTCAAACCGAAGATGAAGCTATTTACCAAATTCACATGTACCATACTCGAGAAATAGGACATGGTGGCATTGAAAAAACTTTTAAGGGTATCTTAAAATACTTTTATTATCCAGATCTGAAAACTCTAGTGACACGTTACGTTAATAATTGTGATATTTGCAATAAAGCAAAACACTCTACCAATCCCATAAAAACCAAGTTTAAAATGACAGAAACACCCGACGAAATCAACCAAATTTTCCACATCGACATATTTTTTATTAATAACATTAAAGTTGCTACGTGTATGGACAAATTTTCAAAATATGCAGTTGCCATCATTATACCAGATCAGTCCAAACCAACATTGAGAGAAGCTATATTATTTTTCTTGTCTAGTTTAGGCAAACCTACCAAAATCGTCGCTGATAATGAGTTCAATAATTTCTTCATAAAAGAGCTTTGTAAAGACCATAATATTCAAGCACATTTTACGAAACCACATGCTCACACAGGAAATAGTGATATAGAAAGATTACATCAAACAATTGCTTCAAAATATAGAGCAACTTCTTCTAACGAATCCCCTAAATCTCGACTGTTTACTTCCGTATTTTTCTATAATCGTCAAATTCACTCATCAATTGATGAAGAACCATTTAAAGCTCATCATGGTCTAACAGATAAAACCAAAATTCTTAATTCAATGAAACACAAGAAAGAAAAGTCAATCAACAAACAAAATCAATCCCGTGAAGAATATGAAGAAAATAGAAATGTAGGTTATGTAAAAACACCCAATCGAACTCCAAAACATCTACCCAAATACAAAAAACAAAAATTGGAAAACGTAGCCCCAATTAATATAAAACGTCCCAAGCTTCTTGTCATTTCAGATGACACCAGTTCAGATATTCCGACAGGAAATCCTCTTGTTCCTAATATTTCCACAAAATAAATGTAACCGATTACGAGAATGTAATCACTAACTTAAAGCAAATACCAATGAAAGTAACTGAAAATACGTACAAACCCGTCTATGATGTTTATCCCGATTTAAAATATAAAGTAGAAGATATTGAAGTGAAAATAAAATTATTTAAGAAAATTGATAAAACAAACCCTATAAATACACTTCAACTAGACAATATGAAACTTAAGTTTTGCGCGAGGTATATTATACCACGTTGGGAGACTCTATAGATGGTTTTTTTGGTATAATGGATAGTGAGGATAGCGTAGAAATATTGGAACATCTCGAAAATATTGGTAGAAATGATAAAGAAATAACCAACAAATTCAACAAACAAGAAACAATGAAATCTTCGAACGAAATTTAGCGATAATCAAAAATCACACCGAATTAATTCAAAATCAATTTAAACAACTTGTTACATGGACTTCAAGCCATTACCCAAATTTGAAAACAAATATTATTCCTATAGTATATGTATAAAGGAATTGAAGAATCCAATTAATTGTGAACATACCTGTAAATTCATTTCAAACGTATATCGAAGAAATAGAAATTGGAATATTACTAGTGCAAAATTACTATGGAAGCATAGCACATAATTGTAATGAGAAACAATTTCGAATAGTTGGAACCTTTGTAATCAATCCTAATAACTGTTCAGTAAAATTAAATGAAATGTTTTTCACAAATAAAATAATACATTTTTACCACAAGTTAATAATACCATTACCAATACTTTTCAATCATTCAAAAAACTAAATAAGTTTTGAAGATATCAAGATGGAAAAAGTTGAGAACATAGCAAACATAGAATTAATCGAATTCAAACTTAACCATAATACAATAATTCCCACAATGTCAACCATAACATTTGTAATAGTTATAATACTATGCATTTTTTTTATATACTTTAAATGTAAGAATAAAATTTTCAAAGTAAATTCAATTACATCTACAGAAAAACTAGCACGAACATTTGACAAACTAGAGAAGAAACGTGTTAAATATATAAAATAAAAAGACAGAATAACTCTGAATCAGGAGCTTCAGTCTAAGGATGGGGAGGTTATGGTAACACCCTAACAACATGCCCGTTCACATAACACACACAAGATCATACCCATTGTAGATACATACATATCATGCCGGCACAGCATATTCATAGAATATTTACAGTCATGTCCATAAGAATGTTTATTCCATCGACACTTTCAATTTTATTCCATTGACACTTTCAATTGATTGAATATTATAAACACTAAAAGAATCTACTTTGTTCTTACGCTGCTCATATCATTTGTCATCTACTTAATGCGTTTTCGATGTACTGTATTAATAGCCACTTTTGATTTTAGAAACAATTAACTAAGAAATTTCAATTGAGCCATCAGCATCCATCGTCCACAGAATGATATCCGAAATTTAGTATAAAGATTCAAATTTTGTTAGATTTTAAGTCAGTTGTATCTTACTACTCAGGAAATAAAGATTAGAATTTAATTTGGAATTTCATTTCTAAGTTCCCCTAATCCCATAACTTGCCTGCCTAGTAGTTGCATATGTGTTGGATTCCATCAGTACACGAAGGGGTAATGCGGAATAGCAAGTATTTTACTCATACGATGAAACGTACTAGGCAGTTGGAATTTGAAGAGCTTTTTAAAATGTTGCCGTCCCTATCCCTCTAAAGGCAACTTTCATTTGATTATTTGCGTATCAATTGGCAATGCGCTTTTGCTTAAATCGTATGAAGTGCCACCCCCCCTGCCCATGTTATGCCGGCACCACTTCGTGACTCGCCGAGTCACGAGCCAACCCAGCATACCACGTAGCGAAGGCTCACCAAAGAGCGAATGATAGCGAACCTTTATAATTCACTTATAGCAAAGAAAATCGAACCCTCATAGGGTCTTCATTTTAGCGTTGGTATGCGAAGGATTTTATTATAGTAGATGATGAAAAAAAACCGATACTTATGATGGGAAAAGTTCTGCTTCCGCGCTTGCCGTAAGAACATTTGTAGTTTTGAAAGTGAAGAGCTCAGAATATCCACAGTGGTCTGAAGTAAAGTGAATAAGTTGAAAAATTGCAATCTAATAAATGACGCAAGAAATAAAGATAAACTTCAAATGTCTTGCTACTTAACATTTTTTCTCCATTTGCATACAACATATTCATATGATACAGAGAATGCCGTAGGACTTCCCAGTATGCCAAGCGAACTGGCAGTAAATAACCTGCAAGACACTTTGGCTAGGAAAACCTTAGCTAAAACCTTCACCAACGACTCGCCGATAATAACTCTGTCGTTCGGGAAACAACTATCGCCAAAAATGTAAATTTCGAACGACAGAGTTATTACCAGCGAGTTGTTAGTAAATTCACCGGTGAAGGTTTTGGTCGCCAAAGTGAATCGCTGGTAACTCGTTTGCGGTTCGCTTGGTATGCTGGGAAGTGGCTAGCACCTTGTGCAGACCCAAGCACCTTGCGTCTCTCCCGTTCACCGGTTCATCGAGTGAACAAATTTCAACCCATCCAAAAATCAGTTCTACCCCAATTGATGCGAGGTAACACCCCTTTGAGATGCAAATTAATTAACGTACATATATCAGACATTTCATATTTCGATTTAAGTTCGAGCATAGCCCGAGTCGAGGTCGAGCCGACCTGTGAGTGGAAGTTCTTAAATCGTCGACTCATCGGCATTTTCACCTGAACTGCATTCATTAGCACTTTCCATTCAAGCGTTAGCGCTATTTTTTATTGTGTGCAGATACAATATGGTTAGGCCCGTATATTGCCATTGACATCGTCAGCTCTAGTGCAAGCTATTTACACCCTTGAAACGAAAGGCCATCATTTTTTTATTGACTGACATGCTGCTGGTGGCTTTTATCGTGACGCTCGCGTTGTAGGTGGCATTATTTTTATTTAGATTTTTTTAGTTGCTCTATCTCCCCTTATTTACATTTTCAATCTATGATAGAAAACAACAAAATACCCACAACACCAACCGCGCTCTGCCATTGACTGAAAACAATATATGTAAACACGGCGTTAATGGATTTAAAATATGGCGCCATATTAAACATTTTGTCGTACCATGTCCTATGCTAACTTTTACTATACACTTTCAAATTTGCTTAATATTTACGTTGTTTTTCATTCGATTTTTCGGTTTTTGTATTTTCTTTGCAGATATCTGGCTGGAAAGATTTACACATATATCGGTGAGGTGTGCGTTTCGGTGAATCCTTACCGACAGATGAATATTTATGGGCCCGAATATGTTAATCAGTATAAAGGTGAGTTTCATGAATTTTACAGACAATAAACTGTTTGATTTAGTTTTGATTTGAATAGGTGAAATCCTTTTAGCGACAAACATGTTGTGTATATAATTTTCGAAAAAAAGGTTTGACTTGAAGGAGAATCAAAAGTTCCCGATGTGTGTTGTGTATTTACGGAAAGTTAAATAGTTTGCTTTTAACGCAGTTTGAATGGCATACTTTTGTAATGTTATAGTTCAAATTTTACAAATGATATACGACAATTCATCCCTAGGATCTATTCAGCACATAAAGTTAGAAGGAGAAAACCTCATCTCGTCGCGTGTCAATGCTGCTCTACCTATATACATTTTCAACACAAATATTTTTCCTTCCATTGTGTTCGTCTAACTACTACTATTTTCCCTAACCCTTAGTAGGGTATAGCGCCTCAACTATTCCCATGTGGCTTAGTTAATGTTTCATTAGCATAAACTGATTTCGGACGAAGCATGTTGCTAGCATGTACTTCCTGCCCATTTGGCCGCATACCTGCGACAAATCGGAAAAGTTTGTGGATTATTGTTACGTCCCACACCACAAGGGGAAGACAGCACCAACATCCAGGGCCACGACGACAGTGGAGTATACCAAAAACCTTGCCAAAATTATTAAATGCAATTTATCATGTGGAAATATATAAATAAACAATTTAAGGTATTTTCAGAGTGTATTCTAATAATAATTTATAAAATAAAGAAAAAGTAAACTTTAATACAAAATTAGTCGTCGAAATTCATAATAGTGCATCGGCCTTATCAACCCGACTCCAAAAATACCCACCGTATTGCCCCGATCTCACTTCCTTTTTAAGAAGGCCCTTTTGTCCTGTCCATACGGTCCGAAATGCCTTCAGCAGTATTCCAAGAAATTGGTCTCATCATCCCCATTCAGAAAATACCCATGTTGGCTGGGTTTCACTTCATGCCCAAGAAGGTCCTCCTGTCCCGACCAAAGGACTCAAAATGCCTTCAACAGTACTCCAGTGCATTGGTCTCAACACTCCTAATCAGGCTGTTGGCTGAGGTTTTGTGTCCGTTTGACTTCATGCCCAAGAAAGTCCTGTTGTCCACACGTCCACTAGCAGCACCACCAAAATGTCATCAGGTTATGCTTAGAATCATGTAAGCAAGCTATGTACCAAATTTGGTCGAAATCGAACCACGACAAATGCCCGGAAGACGGAAACAAACTTTCTTAGAAAAGACTTAGACGAGAAACTTTCCGACTTCAAAAAATGAGCATCTCCTCTCTCTTTCTCCTCTCTCTTTCTCCTCTCTCTTTCTCCTCTCTCTTTCTCCTCTCTCTTTCTCCTCTCTCTTTCTCCTCTCTCTTTCTCCTCTCTCTTTCTCCTCTCTTTTTCTCCTCTCTCTTTCTCCTCTCTCTTTCTCCTCTCTCTTTCTCCTCTCTCTTTCTCCTCTCTCTTTCTCCTCTCTCTTTCCCCTCTCCGCACTTTCGTCGTGAAAATCTATAACAAACAGTTTCCGTTGTGAGATAATGACGCATGCGCTTAAAATGCTTCCGAGGTTTTAAGAATATACAACAGACTCGCGCACATTATGTGAAGCCTGAAATGCGATTAATCTTTACCGACTCGTAGTGGGAAGTGTGGTATGCACACGAGGAACCAACCATATTTCTTGATAGCTTCGTGTGAACACCTTCATACAACCGCTATTTTTGATAATCGTTCTTTCTCTCGCTCGTTCTTTTCGACAACCGTTCTTTCCGCAACCGTTTGTTTCAGTTCTGCAGCATTCTTTTCAACAACAATTCTATTCGACAACCGTTTGTTTCCGAGAGCGTTTCTGTTTTTCATTAACCGCCGTTTTCTGTAACCGTTTGTTTCAACCACCCCTTGTTTCCGTTGCTGTTTCTTTCGACAAATATTTTTTTTTCTGTAACTATTATTTTCAACAACCGTCCATTCTGATAACCGTTTCTTTCCGACCGTTCTTTTCCGAAATTGTTTTTTTTTCGACCTTTTTTTCGCAACCGACAAATGTTCTTTTCTGTAATTGTTCTTTTCGATATCGGTTTAGTCTCGAAACCGTTTTTTTCGACAAATGTTATTTTCTACTACCGTTTTTTTTATTCAGCCGTTTCCGTAACCGTTCTTTTTCCGCAAGAGTACTTTTACAACGGTTTTTTCTCCGCAACCGTTCTTTTCGTCAAATGTTATTTTCTTCAACCGTTTTTTTTGGCAAACGTTCCGACAAGCGTTTTTTTGTGGCAGGGTTTCAAGTTTCTTGCCACTAGAGATAAGATAGGTTTTTATTGGGCGGATGAAAAGGTAAAAAAAACCCCAATATTTTCGTTTCTTATTAAAAAAAAGACATAATGCGTTATTTTCAGTAACATCCCTAGTTCAGACACAGTCTACTTGGGCTGTACACATTCTAGGTCCTCTCTAGATTATTATACTCAAATCAAATACCATACAGTTTCCACAATTTTAAATCTAATTCAGTTGAAACCGCTCTACTCTTTTCAGGACGAGAATTGTTCGAAAATCCTCCACACATTTTTGCTGTAGCCGATGCAGCTTATCGGATATTAAAACAGCGAAATGCGGACACATGTATTCTGATCTCAGGAGAGTCGGGAGCGGGCAAAACAGAAGCCTCAAAAATTATTATGAAATATATAGCCGCTGTTACCAATTTACATGCACAAAGTGATATTGAAAAGTATGTTCGGGATATGCAATTTAATGATAATTATTTGAATTTATGTTCTTTTGATTATTGCAGAGTTAAAAATGTCCTCATTCAGAGTAACTCGATTTTGGAGTCTTTCGGTAATGCTAAAACCAATCGCAACGACAATTCAAGTCGTTTTGGAAAATATATGGACATTCAATTTGACTATAAAGCTGATCCGGTGGGCGGTGTTATTACAAATTATCTACTGGAAAAGTCCAGAGTTATACAACAGCAGCCAGGTGAACGTAATTTCCATTGTTTCTATCAGGTAAGAAAGCGTAAGGATTAGAAACTAAACAGATTTCTTAATATTAATATCAGAATGATCAGGTCAATGTTTACCAAACAAAATGGGAAATCTGCCCTGTTGGGCGCTTTCAGTTATACAAATATAGCTGCAACTGAATTTGAAACAGTTGCTTCGCTCGATTAATCCCTTTAATCTAAAGATATTTGTGTATTCCAATTCGTCCGAATTCAATTCCAAATTCATTTCAGCTTCTTCGTGGTGCCAATGACTCTGAACTCCGTCAATATGACATTTCAAGAGATCCCGGCAAGTATCTTTACACAAATCAGGGCAGTATGGATACATTGTCGGAAAAGGCCGACTATAAACAAACATGTAGCGCTTTTAGAATTTTGGGCTTCTCTGACGACGAAATAAGCACGGTATGGAGAGTGATAGCAGCCATTCTTCATTTGGGAAATGTTGAATTTAAATGTAAGTATCACTTCGGATTTTGTATGTTTACAACATGGGTACTGTGGGGAACAACCTCATGACGCACTACTGATAGGTTTCCTTTTTGATGATTCCGTCAATCGAAAGTTCATAAATCAACACGACGACATGGCCAAAAAGGAAACGTGATTGAGCAAACACGTCTCTCATTTTACAAATCATTTCGTTTCAGTGGAAGAAGAATCAATCGGTATACAAAATAAATCGGCTTTGTCGGCCGCCAGCAAGCTGTTAGATGTTACCGAGGCCGAAATGCGTGCTTCACTGCTGGAGCGAACGATTGCAGCACGTGGCGATGTTATGAAGAAGACACATAATGTCCATGAGGCGGAATTCGGAAGAGATGCATTGGCGAAGGCGATTTACGATCGTCTATTCACCTGGATTATAAATAGAATTAATCAGGCGATATTGCCAACTACCAAATATCGAAATACGGTTATTGGTGTGCTGGACATCTACGGTTTCGAAATATTCGACGTGAACAGTTTCGAGCAATTCTGCATTAATTATTGTAATGAAAAATTACAGCAGTTGTTTATTGGTGAGTGGAGCACGAAATGCCTTTTGGTGTCTTAAGGTTAGCGGTATTGCAGACGGACGATGCGCGCAGTACATAGGCTCTGAAATATTTGCTCATACATGGTTTCATTCCTGCGTCGGATATCTTACCCACAAAATGGGGAAAGTGAGGTTCGCTAGCGATTGAAGGCCACAAAATTGAGTGCCATTGAATGCAAATAAATCCCATTCAATTCACGCACATTCGTCCCTGATCTCGTGATTCCTTTGCAATGCATATTAGTGCGCGCGACGTCCGCCTGCATGAGCGCTAACCGAAACTACAATGAAGAAAGCAAAAATTGATTCTTTTTTGTTTATTTTTAATTTCTAGAATTGGTGCTGAAGCAGGAACAAGAAGAATACAATCGCGAAGGCATTGAGTGGACCAACATTGAATACTTTAATAATCAGGTATGTCCTCAAAAAAAAAAAAAAATTGCTCCCAGACTTACTGTCTGTCCCATTGTAGATAATCTGCGATCTGATCGAACAACCCCATAAAGGTATCATATCCATTATGGATGAAGCATGTCTCACGGTGGGGAAAGTCACTGATGAGACTCTCCTTGAAGCCATGGACAAGAGCTTGGCCCATCATGCTCACTACACCAGCCGTCAATTGAAACCCATGGACAAGGCACTCAAGCACAGAGAAGATTTCCGTATTACCCACTATGCCGGCGATGTGATCTACAGTATTAACGGGTTCCTGGAGAAGAATAAGGACACCTTATTCCAGGATTTCAAGAGGCTTCTGTATCATTCGAAAAACAAGCATTTGAGTGCTATGTGGCCGGAGGGTGCACAAGATATTATGAAGACAACGAAACGACCGCTTACAGCGGGAACATTGTTCAATCGTTCGATGGTCGATTTGGTGGCGACGTTGATCAAGAAGGAACCCTTCTATGTTCGTTGTATTAAGCCGAACGATATTAAAAGTCCGTCCGTGTTTGATGATACACGTGTGGAGCATCAAGTGCGCTATTTAGGATTATTGGAAAACGTTCGTGTTCGGCGTGCAGGTTTCGTGCATCGACAACGTTACGATAAGTTCTTGCTGCGCTACAAAATGACGTCGGAATACACGTGGCCCAATTTCCGCGCTGGCTCGGATAAGGATGGCGTCAAGGTACTGATAAATGAAAAAGGTTTTGGCAACGATGTTAAGTTTGGACACACGAAAATCTTTATTAGGTAAAGTTGCACATGCCCTGATTTCATGACAGCCAGCTAATAGTGCTCAACTCTCGTTTTAGATCTCCTCAAACTTTGTTCGCGTTGGAAGCACAACGGAACGACATGATCCCGAACATAGTCATCTTCCTGCAAAAACAAGTTCGTGGCTGGCTCTGTCGTCAACAGTACAAGAAAATGAAAGCCGCCATTAAAATAATGAAATACTACCGCAATTATAAGCTACGGGCCTACGTTGCTGATCTGGCGCAACGTTTCAAGAACGCCAAAAACTTGCGAGACTATGGCAAAACGATTCCGTGGCCGAAGCCACCGTTGGTGGCGAAAAATGCCGAACCGGGTCTACGTCAAATCTATAATAATTGGCGCGCATACATGATTCTGCGGAAATATCCTAGATCCGAATGGCCACAAATGCGACTACAAATTATTGCGGCAAGCGCTATACATGGACGTCGCAAATATTGGGGGCAGGATCGCAAGTGGTTCGGTGACTATTTGGCCAATACGCACGAGAACTCGTGCTACTCGGCTTATAATGCCAGTGTGAAGAATTTAAAAAATACGGACAGTTTTCGATTTGTTATGTTCTCGGCGTTTGTAAAGAAATTCAATAAGTGCAATAAGGGTGCCGAGCGTGCAGTCGTGCTGACCGATAATGGTGTGTACAAGCTGGATGGGGCGAAGAATAAGTTCAAGAATATGAAGAGATCGATATTTATCAAGGATGTGAGTATGATTTTTGTTTTGTTTATTTTTTTTACAGAGTTGGCACAATCTCGGCCTTATTGACCGGATTTTACCCGCGCCAATTTGCTGGGCTCGCACGCATTTGGCTTATGTTCCGCTGACTCCCAGACGTATGGTTGTCGAGCACCTTCCGCGCTATTGCACAAATATGCAGAATAAAATACTTCTGCATTGTGTCGATAAGACTATCCGGCAGGTTCAGTTTGTCAAGGCAAGTGAGAAGAGCTTTAGACACTATACCGAGTTATTTACCCCATAAATGGGTACTCATTTAACAGCTGAGTGGGCTCATAGTCCGACACGAAAAAATACCGCATTCAGTAGGAATCGAACCGGGGCCCAGTGCGTAGAAGGCGAACGTGCTAACCGTTGCCCTATCCGGAGTACACACTGCTATGCGGAACTGGTTAGATGATATCGAAACGTCAACTAGGCGTTTCGCTCCATTGTTATATAGACCCGGAATGAAACAAGTGTTGCCGTTTCAATGGCGAGCACTTGTATGGATATTGCGCATTCGTCACTAAGAAGTGTTTCGATTGCCAACAAACGGGCCACAAAGCCGGCTCAAAGAAGATCCTTCAGCAGCTCTAACAAACTACAACGCAACAAGAATCAACAAGTCTTATCAGCCTCAGTTTCAACGCGCAAATACGTTAAACCTGCGACCGATGATACAAACTTAAGACTCCAACTCGATTCGGGATCAGAGTGGACAATTCTTGACATGTTCTACTGGTCAAATTGGGCAACGAAGCAGTGGAGATGCAATTCAACATTTACCACGGAACGAAGTGGAAAGAATTCCAGCCAGGAGACAAAGTATTCGCTAAGCTCCACCACTGCATCAAATAGAAATGGGCACCAAGGACAGTAATCGAACGCTCCGACTCAGGAGCACGGAAAATAAAGTTAAAGTTCATTATACGAAAATCGACAGTAACGGAAGCAACGTTCTGATGTTGTTAATTGCCTTGACCCCTTCAGGCGCATGGGCGCATCAACATCCCTAGCATTTCTATGCCTTGTTGACATTTCGATAGCATATCTTTATACTGACAAGCTCGGAGCACTGTGATAGTTCTATTAGTACTCACAGGCAGTTTTTAATCGCGTCGAGATTTGAACTCCGAGCTCTAGATTAGCACCGTAGAGCGGTGACCGAACGACTACGGCCACCGAGCGCGATACGATACGTTCTGATGGATGACTTTGAATTACCCATTATCCAGTAACGTAATGTTGCCCCAATAATTGTACCCGAACCAGACGACGATGAGGAAGACAACGAACAATTTGTCGATGAAGAAGAAATCGAAGAACCTGAAGTCCGCCAGCAACCACCACAGCAGTTCGAACCACGTCGAACAGGTGGTGCCAACGCCGGAACCCGTCCGAGACGGTTTGATGACTACGACATGAGCACTTAAGAAAATAGCTTTTTAAGCAATTCCTAAATTTCCATTCAATTGTTATTAACAAAAATCTTAGTGGGTGAGAAATGTCGTAGCAACCATCAGTAAAGGCAATTTCGCAACCCTTTTTTCTCAACTTGACATTTGTAAAGGTTGTTGTGTTTTGTTTTTATTATTCATTGAGTTGTGAATCTTTCATTGGCTAAGTTCATAACACACCGTGGAATCGCAACATGCTGTGGCAACCGTATCGACGCTGCTTTGCAGCAACTTGTTGTGTTCTGAACTTCACTCGCATCCATCAATTGTCAAATTTCCAGTTCAAAACTGACTACTGACGAAACATCGTATGAATACGACAGCGCGAGTGTCAGTTCTGAATTGTCATCATATGCTGGTCCTAGCCAGCGGAGAAAGTTCTGCGATGAAGAAAATGAAATTTTTCACAGCATGTTGTGTCCCCCAAAAACTCAGTAGAGAGAATTCATAAAACAAATTGGCAACAGTATGCCAACCGTTGTGTGACATGAACTTACTACTACTATTAGTCAATGCCCCTTGTGGGGCATAGCGCGTCAACTGGTCCATGTGGCCCAGTTGACGTTTCGTTGGCATAAACTGGTTTCGGAGAATACAGTTGCCCGCATGAACCCCCTGCACACACACACTGCGCTACCGGTCGCCCTATCCAAGTCGTATAATACTACTGTGCACAAATATAACCCGGAATTTTTAATTTAAACTGCGTGGGCATTTCGTTGGGCACAAATCTTTTTATTTTTAAGTTGGTAGGACTGTTACAGCTATCTGTGCCAAGGTTAATATCTTGATTAGTTGAAGAGTGACGCTCGTTTTCGTAAACAACCAAAATTAACTTTTTCGATTTTTACCATGACAGAAAGTATTCAATAAAGAAGTTCGATTAAATTTTGTGTTAGAAATGATATTTCTGTTGCGGAAACGCTCAGAATGTTACAAAAAGCCTTCGGTGAACAGGCTATGTCTAAAACAGAAGTACACGAATGGCATAAAATGTGCAAAGAGGGTCGTGAAGGCGTTGAAGACGAACCACATCAAAGACGACCAAGAACATCAACTGACGAACAGCAAGTCGCGAAAATTAAGGAATTGGTGCTCCAAAATCGTCGATTGACAACTAGAGAGCTTGCTGATATAAAAACTAAAATCTATAAACTAAAACGAATCACCTTTTGGAACTTTACATCATTGTTATTGTAATTTTTCTTCACTTGCAATTTTCAGCTTACATCAATCAGTATCAGCCCCGGAAAAGATCAACTGATTGTATTCCATTCGCCCCAACACAATGATTTAGTTATTTCACTCACCGGGGAGCACACACCGCTGAAAGAGGATCGGGTTGGTGAACTTGTTGGCTTGGTCTGCAAAAAATACTACGAGTAAGTTCCTATCAATTACTCTAAAATAGAAGAAACCATTTAATCGTAAAACGTATTACTATTCACAGTATATGCCAGAAGGACCTTAGAGTGGAAGTTGGCTCCACGATACCATGCTATTTGGGCAATAAATCGCGAACAATTATGATTGAAGGTGTAACGGGTGCCGAGAATCCAAACTTTCGACACAGTGGCGTCAATATTATTTTTGAAGTTCCGACATCGTACTGTGTTTAGGTGCCTGCCTAGTTCAATGGAGGGGAGAGAAGCTCTCCTTTCAGTGTATATACGTATGAAATATGGGATGTTGTCAATGATCGAACGGCGTTAGGATTTATTCAGTTCGGGTGCGGATGGAGAAAAATGTTACGTTCAACACAAACCGATTGTCCATACCAACCATATTCTGGATTGAAAGGATTATCCTAACGCTGTTCTAATATATTTAGCCAGTAATTGCAATTTATTATTAATGTTAAGAAGATTGCTGAGCAACCGAAAGGACCAAGACTAGAAGCAATTAACGAATTCAGAGAGTATTACAAATAAGGCTATCAAACACATTAACAATTCGTCAATTATATACCGGTTTAATTGGGCAAAATTTGACTCAGATGGCAATTGTTTTCTTTTTTTTATACAAACTATTTTATCTACAAGAATCGTTACTTAAAGGGACAATCCAACTAAAAGCGTTTTAATAGAATTAAAAAAGTGCTACAGAGCTGCCTTTTATACCATAAATATATATATTTTGTTTGTCTACACGTTTTTAATGTTGCATCGAGTATTTTTATTTATACAAATATTTTTCTATGTACTTGTTTATTTTTGTATCAAATTTAAAACGCTTTATATAAAATTTACGTTTTCTTCCGCTCTCAATTATTCGTCCATATATGCTTGTACTTAACATTCACCAATTATTATTTGTTAAAATTGATATATCAATTCATCGTGTAGTTTTGTTCAGTTCAATTGAGGAGATAAAATTGAAAAAAAAAAAAATGTCTATGCAGCAACGCGCTAAAAGGTGCCATCCAATAATAATTATGACGGGGAGCTTTTCTTTTATGATGTTTTGTTAATTTGTACACGCAGTAATCGCTGCTTTTTACTACATGATCTTAAAGAACACATACATATATACATTTACATACGAGTACCATATTAGATTTTAATAGTGTCAAGTGAATAGATTAATGAACAATTTAATTTTTTAATACTTTATAATAATATTGTACTGTTGTGATAAAATGCATTTTGTGCCTTTCTTTGTACGCTACGCCGATAAAGAGGAAACAAAGAGTCATTTCTACGAAAAAACCTAAAATGATTATATCGACATGAAAAATAAAAAGAAATCATGAAAAGGAATGATATGTGGCAATAAGTTAAGTAAGCATTTTAATAAAATATGAAAATCGGAAATTTGTTTGTATTTTCTGCGAGTATATAAATATAGACATTTCGAAGAATCGCTACAGATCGATGGACCTGCAAATCAAATTGTGTATGAACCGAAAGCACGGTGAGCTGAACCGTTATCAATGATCCGTTTCTGCGGCACTCGGTTCTACGCACCGGAGTTATCCGTTGCATCATCAACGGCCAAGAGCTGCCAAACCCTTTTCAACGCCAGACGCGTTGCTACTACAAAAATCCGTTCCCGTGGCAGCCGGTTCTACGCACCGGAACGACCGGTTCTTCAACGGCCAAGAGCTGCCATACCCCCTCGATGCTGGAAGAGAAAAATGTGTGTGTGTATCCTGTACAAACTAGCTTTTTGTACGTTTTGGGAGCAACACATATTGGCGCAGCTGCTCTCAATACTCCTCTTTCGTGCCGGAATTGAATTAAACCCTGGTCCTTGGATATGCTGTGTGTAAAACCTTACTTTGGGATTTGAGGATGTAATTAACTACTCGTAAACTGGTTTACTACTGAATAATGTTTATTGTCGGATGTCTTACTGGCTACTGGCTAAAACTAGGCTTATAATAGTAGATGAGTACATTCTAGTACGTTTCATGCATATTTTATAATGAATCTGAATTGTTGTATACTTCACTGTGTTTGCAATAAACCAATACATCATAATGCCACCTCAGTCAAATGTAATTGCTGCAACGATTGGTGCCACTTCAGAAACAGCTCCCTTCCTTCACCGCTAATAGGTGTAGAAATAGGACTCTACCATTTTTCCTTCTCACCTGGTGCCCCCGGCTTGTCGTTATCAACGGCTACTCAAGCGGGCTCGCAGATATCTCCAGTAACTCCAATGAATACCAACACCAATCATCGAGGTTCATCGTCGCAGCACAATCTTACTCCAGCACCTATTATTGCAAACCTGGATATAATATTGCAGATGCAACTGAATTGCAATGGGCTGCAACATAAAATCCCCGAACTTACGGCTTTATGGATAGGCATCGTGTAATCGTGATCGGCGCCAGACGAAACTTAATGATAACCCTCAACTCATACGATGCCTACAATATTATCAGGAAAGATAGACTGACAAGCGCTTGTGGGGGACTTGCTTTTATCATGCAGCTGTTGCTAACGACAATGTCCTCGAGGTGATCGCCGTCCAATCTGGGTATATTGAGATTGATATCTTTAACATTTATATTTCGCCTGTCTCCTCCTACCCCCTGCTTACAAGGTGAACATCAGTCCTTTTCTAACTGACCAATATCGTTTTGTGCTAGATGACTTTAACGCTCATCATGAGTTGTGGCATTCCAACCTGAGCAATGACTCCCGAGGCATGACAATAGCCGAACAATTCGACACATCTGACTTCTGCCTGCTGAACGGAGATACTTCCACCCGCTTAACAGGATCTTGTTCCAGCTCTCCAGACATCCCCATTTGAAGTGCTTGCATCATTAATGCAGCTCAATGGGAATCCGTTCTGACGCTTTCGTTCGACCACCTTCCGATCTTAATCAAACTCAATCTTCCAACAAACGTTCAGGAATCAGACCATCGAACCTTCAGCAACTACAAGAAAGCTGACTGGGTCAGCTTCGGAATTACACAAACGCAGCTTTAACTGCTCTACCAACACCATTTGATGTTCGCGTGGCTGAAATTTTTTTTAGGCGAATTGTGGTGAAAGCCGCAGCCGAATTCATACCGCAGGTTGACTCACTGAAGTTCGACTTAATTTTCCATCAGCTGCAATATTGGCAGACGAAAGGGACAGAGTTCGCAACACCAACCCAGTCGTTCCTGCGGCAGCCGGTTCTTCGTACCCGAACGACCCGTTTTTCAACGGCCAAGAGCTGCCAAACTCCCTCGATGTAAGAAGAACTGCAGTATTCGAAGCATCGCTACCACAACAACAACATCCCAGAATTAAGGAGGTCAGCGCCGAAATATATAGTGAAGTCATCGAGCCTAGAAAGGTTAAATGGAATAATCACCTCAACAGCCGCAATTTAAAATCTGGCATCAGTAGACTTTGGACGTCTGTCAGGGCCCGCACTAATCCCACTGACCAACAAGGGAATGTTGTTGCCAAATTGGGTAGCAACCAATTTGTCAACAAAGTGATTAGTAACCCTACACAATACGCTTGTCTTGTTAATAGACAACTTGTCGAGCACCCGCCAGCTGACAAATCTAAGCGTAAAATTCGTAGGAAAATCCGCAATGAAACCATCACCCAAACTTACCAATTCTCTTCTGACACAGTAGCAGCTACCATCCGGAAGGCCAAGAGCTCTAAAGCATTAGGTCCCGATGGATCCATGATCATGGTCAGAAACCTTAACATGCCAGCATTGGAGTTTCTAACGTCCACTCTTACTCTATCAATCGCGTCAGTAATTCCCGAAGTGTGGAAGAAGGGAAGGGTAGTCTCATCCTAAAGCTCGTGAAAAAAGCAATCCAAAGCGAATCATATCGACCTATCATCCTACTTTCGCCGGTTGCTAACACAATTGAAGTGCTACTCCTACCTGAGCTTACAACCCACTTAGAATTAGCCATCAACACGGCTTCAGGTGTATGCACAGCACCACGACGGCATATCATCGTTAATGGCCTTGACTAATTCCGTCCATGTCATCGAATGATTCTGGTGGCCCTGACGTATCAAATCAAAAGCCTTTGATACTATCAACCATTCGTCACTGCTATCGGACATCTGCTGTACTTCGCTTCCAGCTCAATTTACCAAATCTATCGCTACCTTGCTGGCAGACAGTCGTTCACAGAGTTTAGAAACAAGAAGTCCAAGCTCAGAAGAGTTAAACAGGGCGTTCTGCATGGAGAAGTTTTAACACCCACTCTATTTTACCTCTATCTGTCTAGGCTCCAAACATCATCTACTCGTAAAAGATTTAAAATCATCAGCTATGCGGACGACTGTTCTATTCTGACCACGGGTAATGATATTGAACACATGTGTAACCTAATCAACCAGTATCTTGAAGAGCTCGACACCTTTCACACTGTCGAAAGCCTTTTCGAAATCAATGAAAAGCAAGTAAAGCGATGAACTGTTCAACGCAATGCTCGATGATGATTCGCAAGGCATTAATGTGATCGACACAGAAGAATCCGGATCCCTCAGGTTGCGCCGGATGTGTTATGGCGGTAGGGTTTTGTCCATTAGATCACGTCAAGATCAACCAACTAGATATTGATTTGAAAGAAGATTATTGTGGCTTACATTTTTCATACAAACGAGGACACGGGGATAAACAGGTAAAAATCATAACAAGTCTCCGTAAACGAGAACTTCTGATAACTCTACTGAACTGACAAGGAGCTTTGTCTACCCCTAGGCATCAATAGTACAACAACAACGACACATTTCACTGTCATTTATCTCCTTTTTTTAAGTGGGGTGAACTCAGCTCATTTAGACAGTGTAAGTGGCGGTTAAACTGCCGATTAATTAACTGGAACATTAGTCTATCGAAGCGATAAACTGACGGTTTAATTACCAAGCCTAAGGGTATGTAATGCAACGCAACACTCAAAAATCAGCTGTTTTTCTTGGCGGAATTCTGCCGTCCGTACCATTGCACCCTCTCTCAACATTCATTTTCGGCTGAGTTGGGTACAAATGATAATAATTTTATGGCCAGTTCAATTGTTTCATTTGAATGTGCAAACGTAAATAGTTCTAACTGTCAAAATCTTAGCAGCCGGTATCGTCTCTTTGGGGTTTATCGCTTCGTTAAATTTTCAACCGGAGGGTAGGTGGCGGTTAGCCTTTATCGTTACGATAAACTTTAACCCAACATGGAGAAACTGGCTCGAAGTCAATTAAAACACATTAAATATTTTTCATTTGCATCTTTTTTTTTCATTATAACAAAAGTATAATTTATATATTTCATTAATAACTTGCATATTTTCGAAACTTAGTTAACATTATAATTAAACAAAATTAAAAAAAACGACATTTTTTTTAATGTTACAACTAATGTTTTGTTTTTAATATTAATATTAAGTAATTGAAAGAAATTTTTATTCTGTTCATTTTTTTCATTTTATAATTCTATTAAATTTATATAATAATTCAATTTTATCATAGAATATAGTACGTACATTGATACAGAGCTCACAGTTCTTATTTTTTATTTATTTACATTTTTTTCTTTTTTTTTTCATTTCATAGAAAAAAAACTTTTGATTGTTTTAAGAACACTTTATATAAATTGCAATATATTATTTAATATGAAAAACGCATTACAAGAACTTCTTGTTATTTTAATGTCTATCAATTAGACCAAGTCTTTTTCTCTGAGGACATCATTGTTTAGGATTTATATTAATGTATTTTATATAATATAAACGAATATTTATCTTAAACAATTATTATTCAATTTTTTTATATCAACTTTAATTCGATTGATAGCAACAATTTTGCATTAAATAGTATTAAGTATTTTTCTTTTAAATGCTCTTTTTTAGTTCTTGCTTATGTTTTAGTGAATTTTGTATAAAAGGCTTCTTCGGTGTATGAAATTAAAACCCTTAGGGCTAGTGCATACAATCAATTTTGGAACATTCCTATTAAACAAATAATAGCAGAATTCTTTCTATTGCCTTTAAGAGAGATTTTTCACGATACTTAAGGAATTTCCACTTTAGGAAGTACATACAAGTTTCTCGTGTGTAGTTCTAGGTTTCTTCACTTTGAAGCCGCACTCAAGGAATTTCAAAAATTCTCTCTGAATGCAATAGAATGAATTTATTATTCGCGAAACAGAATAGTTCCGCCCACTAGAATGGTACGTTGTATCACCCACCAGGACTCCATATCCCAATCGTAAACTTATTGTTAAATTTTAACTGAAGCAGCCGGGGCAATAGAGCTTGAATGGGCTCATCATGTCTTTTAAGTCCTCCAAGTGGAAGAAAAAAGAGTACGCCAAAAAAAACCTCCTATGGAATTGCAGATTTTATCAACTTAATTTTTGATAGTCGACAGGAAAGTCCTAAAATCGAATCGATCACTTTTTGGCAAAAGCATCAAATAGTATCAACAGCACTATATTTATACTGATTCTCGGATAACCCTAAGTTATCCCGCAACTATTCAGTCGAATTGATTCTTATCCTTATCCGCATAATGTACGAGAATGCCAACGAATGGTCGGAATCTTTACTGCGGCTATTGATTATAATTATGTATTTTCCACAATTAAACAGTTTAAACGGCGTCATATCGCGACATCTGCCCAACTCGGCTAAACTGTTTAGTCGTAGAAGAATTATTGTATGCGCTTGGCCTTAAAATCGACACTCACGGTTCGGAACTACGTCACCTTCATAGGAACGTGGGGAATTAGGAGATTTTTGCGCATTTTTCATTTTCATACCAACGAAAATGACGCAATTCGGTGGTGATTCGTGTACTCCAGGAGACGACCGCGTCTTTACAACTCTCATCGCAATTTCTTTCCAGACTGTAATTAGTACATAGGTTTAATATGTGCAATCACTGAATATCAATCCTGTCTAAGCAGATGCTGTCGGAAATGCCTTTTAATGAATAAAACAAATGCAAAAAGTTGGGTCGTACTACCCTCATGTCGGTGTGTAATAAAATTTGTAGAGGTCCGGATATGCGATTCTGCCTCGTCCAAACTTGCTGCAACACACTAATAGGATAGCCTAAAGCCTAAAGGTCGTCGAATAACCCTTATCGTGTTTTCCGCTAAATAAGGTGTCAGGGTCCTGATGGTGTGATGTCCTCTTTCCGAAAAATCAATCTTGCCTCGCGAAAGCTTGTGGAAAGTGGGCGGCCAGGAGCGGGCAAAGGGACATTCCAGGTTGACGTGCAACCCTCTTTGAGGTTTGCGCTAAATTAGGTGTCGATCCGAAGGGGTTGATGTCTTTTTTTGGAAAAAACTAATCCTGCCTCGCGAAAGCTTCCCGGAAGTGGGTGCCAGGAGTGGGAAAAGGAGATGATTCAGGTCGATGATCAACCCTTATCGAGCTATACGCTAAATAAGCTGTCAAGTGAAGGGTCTTGATATCCTCTTTCAGAAAAAACAATTTAGCCTCGCGAAAGCTTACCGGAAATGGGTGACAGGAGCGCGTAAAGTTGACGTTTCAGGCCGTCGAAGAACCCTCATCGGGGTTTGCGCTGAATTATGTGTCGAATCAAAGAGGTTGATGTCGTCTTTTCGAAATACCAATTTAGCCTCGCGAAAGCTTGCCGGAATTGAGTTGCCGGATAGGTAATTGGGGCGTATGAGCAAACTTTTTTTTTTACAGGATGACCCACTTCCGGCAAGTTTTCGCAAGGCAGAAATGGTTTTCCGGAAAAAGGACATCATCACCTTTGATTTGACACCGTATTTAGCGCAAACCCTAGAAATGGTATAGCCAACTTTAGACTAGTAAATTTTTGTAATTTTTTTTTCTGTTCAGATAAACATTGTCCCAGAATAGAGGTGTTTACGGTTAATATTTTCGCACAAACGCCAGATAAATATTTTTGCTCAAAAGTCTGAACAAACATTTTCCAGCGTGTAGTTTGCTCTAACATACGCAAAAATTAGTTCTGTTAGGCTGAACATTCAAGGGGTGACCATTTGGCCCTTGTCCATTGGCTTCGAGTGCAAAATTGAAGGTCATTCGCGAAAGAGCCGACCCCGTTGAGTCAACCAACAATCAGGCAGCGGAGTATTCTGTGGCTTTGGCCTCGAGATATTGGGCGAGATGAATATCCAACTTGACTTCTACAAACGTCACTTTGATGGCAGAGCCATCAGTTGACCCCCACAAACGGTAAGTTTTGGCTTCGACCCAAGTCATTTGGCTCCGTGGCGTCGCCATGAATTTCCAGCTTTAGTTAGTTCCGATCGTATTCCACGATTATTTTCAGTCGTTGACATTTTGTTTTTTTTTCTTCTGGACTTGTACACAATTGGGCTAACGATTCACCCAACGTTAAAGGCGTATTTCGCCTAAATAAAACTAAAACGAAAATGCAATATACACACATATGTACATCGAACAAAATTTTACAAAATTCAGAATTTAAAGCTGGCTTCTAACAAGACTTATCTCATTTGTTTTAATTTTTTAAAAAAAAAAGTAGCAAACTTCACTGGGCCACAATATGCTAATAAATAAAATTAATTAACGATTAACGAATTAAAGTTTCTTCATTTTGATTTGAGCAAATGACTAGGTTTTTAATGTTAGAAAATTAAATCAAAGACTTATTTTGTAATGTTAGGCTCTAGACTTAAGATCTTTTATTAGTGTTTTCGATTGAATCCGCATAAGCAATAAAGAATTAAGCATTTGCTGAAAGCTAATTTAGCAAAATTAACTTTGCTATTTAATTGCCAATCGATATAGCGATGATACTCGATTCTCAAAAGGACACTCTTGCAATGATGTGGACTAATCGGTGACTGCGTTCCTAAATATTAGCGCTTAGTGCAGCGCTTCACAATTGCTGAGCAGCAAATCGTGATTTTTCAGTGTTTTAGAGACGGCAGCATGCTGTCTCATTTATCAAATACAGTGTTTAGTTTGGCATTTCCGACTGGCGGGCATTCAGCGAGGAATGCAAGTTCACAAAATTCGAGCGTACTGAACGTTATCACTAGTCTCCGCGGCGAACCCAAGTCGTGGTCGATTCTACAGTCCACAAAAACGCGATGAGCCAGAAAAGCGCAAACATTTTATGCGAAAAGCATAATGTGAAAGCGCTTAGCTCAGCACAAGTGTTTCTAGAACAAATTACTATGCAGCACTAAGTGCTTCTCAGTTCGTTATAGGAACGCAATCAGTGTAGTGAATGTCAGTCACTTTAGGGTTACCTACACGATTTTCATAGTACAAACGCCACAATTACAAGATCCATTCTTACAAAATTCATACTGCCTTAAACGGAAATCAAGCTCTGCGGTTGGAAGCAATTAGTATGATGTTGTAGTCACAGCAGAAACAAAAATGTTTATGATGTATTTCAGACGGTAGGTTCGTACTGCCTAAAGCAAAAATTCACTGTTAAATGTATTTTTAGTTTAGGCAGTACGAACCTGCCGTGCATACATTAGTAAGACTTCACACCTGAACTTTTCTATACAAAAATTGTGGATCTTGTAATTGGGTGCGTTCAGAAGGTGCAACCGTTGCGCAACGGTTGGGTAAATGTCTTCTAAGCAACTTCAAATTTCAAATTTCACTAAGCAGAAAATATTTCCACTTATTTGCTGAGCATGTTGCGACAACGATTTTAACAGTTAGCAGATGATATCCGCGCCGTCAGTTTCAGAAAGAGAATTAACGTTTGTAAACACATACGCGAAAATTGTGTAAAGGAATGTTCGGAAAGAATCAAGTCAAAAAATTCACAGCTTAAGATACATGCCCTTCAGAAGGCTTAAAACGCTGCTCCTAAAATGATGTAGGATTTTCGGTCTATTCTTAGCTGGATTTTGTTTTATTTTCTTTGGTAGTAAGGATAAACTGTCATCGCACTAGAATCCCGGCCCTAGTGCCACGGTGAGAATCGAGCTTTATGTTGATTGACTTCCTTTTTTCATTCAATTTCAATTAAATTAAAAAGATTTATATCGTATAAAGTACTTTACACTCATTCAGAGATGTAAATTGAACAATATTTAAACGAAAATATTTACATAAACATTTAATTAAAAATAAAATAAAATACGTTAAAGTACTTCTAGGTTTAGATATTAAAAATTAAAAAAAAAGAAACTAATGACTTAAGTACATTGCTATGTGCGCATTTGGTACACCCTTGGCGTACGTGAAGCACAAATGATTTCCTTTTTTATGATTTGGCTGGAAGACAATAGGTTTTTCAATTAAAAAAGGATAAGTTGAAAATGTGTACCAGCACGATTTCTAGACATTTCAATACGCATATACACATACATTTATTTGGTTAAAAAAGCGTCAATTCATTCATTGCCAATTTAATCAGTTCTGCATGATTATTTCATGTAAATCGAACCTATTTAGTTGTGCCTTATGGGAAGCCTTTCATTTGCAGGTACATAATTCGAAAAGCTCAAAATATTGAGGGTTGGACTATAAAGAGGAGCACAAGCTCGATTTTATCGATTCTTTTATCTTAATGGGGATCTAAAAGAACTGATCCCGATTCCGTGAGTAACACATGTAAAATGTTGTGTACCCGTATCTCATTCATACTCAACTCTTCTCTATTATTTTAATTTTCCTACTACAAGGACTGAACTTTTTACATCAACGGGTTATCCCATAGAAGAGAGAGATTAAAAGGAAACGAAAAAGAGTGAGAGAAATGAAGCAATTCTGCACAAGAGTGGAAGTAGGGGGAATGGGAGTTTGACATCTCATGTTTCGGCTACATGGACCGGGTAGGTGTTCCGGGGTAGAGAGACAAAATGAAATGTTACTGTTCACAGAGGAGAAGTATGCGGAGGGAATGTGAGTTTGACATCTCATGTGCGACCATATGGACTGAGCGGGTGTTGCGGTGAAAAGGGCGTGTGTTTCTCTGTTTATTTTTTACGAGTGGAATTACTTCAAACAGTTAAGTGTTTAATATATGCCGATTGCTCCTCCATAGATTATCTATGAGTTATCCCCTAAGATCTGCCAATATCATAAAAAATCCATGAGTAAGAGAGAATGAATTGCGGGATCGGAATCAGTTCTTCTAGCAATCCGGCCAATGTCTACTAAAAACAGCAAATATCTCCATTTGTCAGTCCAATTTTCGGTCGCTCTTTCGACCATTTGGGGCGGCATCGCATCAATAACGCGCTGAATATTGACTTTCAACGCCTGTATAGTTTGCGGTTAATTATGTGTCTCTTTGAAATTTACCTCCAGCAAGAAACGTCCATTTTGCTTCCCCGCAAACCCATTCAATTAAAAGTGAGTTTCATTTCAAAAATAATGCTCGATTTCATCGTCGCAGTACGAATGACACGGAAGCATTCTTTCAGTGTAGGTCTATTGATAATGGATGGGTTCAGAAGCTGCCGAGCGGTCGGAACCGCCCACGAGCAGTTCCGCAACTTGTCGGCTATGCAGTCTCCGCCTGCTGAACGCTACTCTTGTTGTCACACGGTCTTCATATGAAAGTCAAGGAGAAAGAAGAAGAAAAGTGTGAGCAGTGAGCAGAAATATTTCTTGCTCGGGGAACATTTAATCATGATCACCTGAGCGGAAGTTGCTCGGTAACTGCTGAACGCAGCAAATGTCGAGTTTACTGAACATATGTAAATGTCGAAAAAGACAGCACAGCTTGACAGTTATCCCAGCCGGAAGTTTAATAACTTTTAAAAAAATCACTCTTCAGTTTAGATACTTAGGCCGGTCGCACATTGCGTCGTAGGCAGGGCAGCTCACGCCCATGGCATAGTTGTTGTAACAATTGTCAAAATCAGATTTTACAACAAAAATGCCATATACACGCTGTGCGGGCTGCCCTGCCTACGACGCAATGTGCGGCCGGCCTTAAAGATGACGTACAACCACGAGTTGTAAAGTCTATGCGAGCTGAAAGTTTCGAGGATGATAGAACTACAAGGACTGCAATCGGCATATACAACGCATGGGACTGAATTGCGATACTGAAAGGACGTATCAGCGGAACAAGCCTCAGAGAAAAGCGAAAAGCTTAGTGGATGCGGAAGCCGAACAAAACAGGGTCTCACAAATTGGAGAATACGGTCATTGAATCGAACAATTGGAGAAGGCAAGAGGCAAAGGCCTGATAGCCTGATGATGAAATCTGTGGAACTGGAAGAATGGTTTAACAAATTAAGTGTTGACTCATTGACTGTCGATCACCCTCCTGCAAAATGCTGAGATGACAGCTATAACTTTTTTTTAACTCCAATTAAATTGTGAATACTATAGACTTAACCAATTTGCGCATACGAATCATTGATGCGCTCACGCTTGAACTAACTTCCCGAATCAGCACTAGCCGGTCGCACTGGATTGTTTGCCGATCCGATTGCTGTTCCTCCCACCGAGGAGGATGTTGCGGAAAGGTTATTGCTGGCAGTGTTATTTGTAGTGTTGTTGCTATTATTAACATTATTTGTATTCGAATTTAACGATGACGATGATGAGGACGACGAAGTCGTTGATCCTCCCGATAGCTGTGATGTCGATGATGATGACGATATTGTGGATGATGCAACCCGGGGCGGAGTCAAATGTATCGCCGAAGTGGGCGGTTGATGTTGTACGATAAGTTGTTGTTGTTGCTGCTGCTGCTGTTGTTGATAGAGGGTTGTGCACGACACACACGGGCATGGTCCTCCTAACATCTTGGCCAGCATAGAACGCAGTTTCAGTGCCGGGCCGAGCTTCATACCGAGCGAGTTGGTTAGATGATCTTCGGTGAGCAGAGGCAGGCCGGAGCCATCAATGCATTGATCACGGAATTTCTGCAATAGAAAAAGGAAAAAGGGGATGAGTGACATTTGTCTAAACTTTAACCTATTCGGATGGCTCCTCTTAACCACTTCCACCTATAGACGACGACATCCGGAGGTCATATTCTAAACAACCAATCCAAAACGAAGAAAACCCAGACGAAAAATAAAAACGGCAAAAACAAGCTAATAAATATAAAATGGTTGGTAGAGATTATCGATAATAATATACTAAGCACGGCTGCAGTTCAGTATAAAGTGCACATTCATTGGGATGGATGCAAAACAGAAGAAAACAAACGCTAACTACCTATCCTTCATATCAAGCCCAAGATATATAGACAAGCCCCACGAAAGATGGCCTGCCCCATCCATAATGATGGCAAACGTTAAAAAAAAAAAAAGAAAAATCCCCGACAGGAGGAGAGAATCTTGAAAAGTGCAGGGTTTTGTGACGGCGGCGGCGGCACGCGCCTCCGGGTAGCAATATAATCGCGCGACCCACCGCGCAAATATTAAATACAATCTACACATGGGGGCCCTATAATCATTCTTGACTCTTGTGGTCATATCTTAACTTCTTCTTCGGATAGCTTCCTAGGCGTATGGCTTGATGTTCTGGGAAGCATGTGGAAGACGGGGCACGAGGAGATAATTTTTCTCGTGCGATGCAACATGGACAATTGGACTGAATGCATATGGGGGCTGCTTCTTAGGATGATGATCATCATGATGTGTTGTTAGATGATTCCAATGATCTTTTTTTGTCCAAGGCTTCACACGTTTGGCCTGAGTGTACTACCTACGAATAGAATGCATTATAATATGCTGGCTCCGGATGGTGGCTATGACGAAGGAAGCACTAGCACCTATCTAGCGGCCTCTGATGACCAGAAGAGGAGAAAAACGACTCTAGACGACCAGATCATGTTTTCAGGAAATGATGACCACGAGATGATGGATTTGTCAGAAGATGGATATGCGAGAGGTGGTGATGCTAGTCATTTTTCGTAAGGGCAATTTTCTCTACGTAAATTTTTATTGCTATTCATCAGGCAGATGTGATTTGATCGTCTGTAGAGGTAGAGAAGGCGATTGGGTACAGTTTGAGGTTGGTATACGCTGAAGACACGATACGATAGAATTCATACACTACAGTTTCTGAACAATTATTCATGTTTCAGGGAAGTATACTACTATTTACTTCTAAACTCTTTGTGGGGCATAGCGCGTCAACCGCTTCTAAGTGGTTTCCTGCCCACTTAGCCGGATTATGTGGCTTATTTTTACGCCCCGTACCATTGGCGGAAGATAAACAACCATGGATACCGCGAGACGAACCCACGGAACTGGTATGATGAGACAACAGTGGATAGCGTTTTGGCGCCCCCTAGCCATAGCGCCCGGGGCAACGGCCCCCTTGAATCTCTGGCCTCTCTGGTTGCTCGCAAAGGCTTTATCAATTTCGGCTTCCAGTCAATTAAGCTGCGGGTTTACAAAAAAGATGATGAGATAAGAAGGGCAACAATTTGTATCCCGTTCAAACTCATTCGGAAGGAAAAGAGGCCCAAGGGCCGGAGAGCGGGCTGCTGCCACCTCGCACGCCCACAGATTCAGAAATGGAGGACGACATGATTTCGCTATCCTCTGATCTCACTGCTTTAGAGGATATAAGGGAACCCTCTCCCCTGGATGTGTCGTTAGAGTCCGATTTTGAAGGTGACACTGATGTTACAGTAGTGGAGGCGTGCAAAATGTCTCAATGATCAGATTCCTACAGATCAATCTCCACCACTCCAAGGCGGCATCCGCTGCTCTTTTACTCCATTTAGCGCGAAACGTAGAGGACGTTGTACTGGTTCAAAAACCTTCGGTTGTGGATGGTTGCATGCGGGGCCTGGGAACCTTGAATCATACTGTTTCCTATATCAGTGACCATGGCAAACCTCGGTCTTGCATCCTAGTCAACAAATCTCTTAAGCCTTATTTAATCCCATCCCATCCTACAGCGATAAGGATACCCTGGCTATTAGTCTGGAACGGAATGGGCACGCTTACTGAATTGCCACGGCCTCCTTCCCTATGACAGTGACGACGCTCCTCCTCTTGATATTTTGAAGGGAATAATCTCTGAATGCGAGACTAAAAAAAAAAATTGAACTGATACTGGGGTGTGACGCCAACGCACACAACATCGTATGCGGCAGCTCTAGCACAAACGAACGTGGGGCGGCGCTCCTCGAATACATCATCAGTACTGATTTATTTTTATGTAATGTAGGTTCTGCTCCGACCTTCATCACGAAAAAAAGACAGGAAGTCATGGATATATTAAAAGTGTGGGACGGTGTTCATGAACTATTTAACGACTGGAAGGTGCTAGGAAAACGCTCATTTTCCGATCATCGGTACATTTACAATAGTTTACCCTCGACGTCTAGAGCAGTCTTCCTAATCGAAAAAGGACGGACTGGATCAAATTTCGGGAAACTCTTTCAGTCTATAAAAAAAGTATTTTTTTTTGTGGTTTGTGTGAGATTCTCCCTAAAGGTCATTGAGATTCTTGAGAACTTTTGGTACATATATTGTTCCCAAGCATCAGTTAAAAAAATGAAAAAAAAACAATCATTTGATTGATATTTTAGCGTATTATTGGAGTGCTATGGAAAGGGCCCTGGGTATAGTGAGCACCTGGGCTACAAGCTGTGGCCTGGGCGTCAACTCAGATAAAACTGAACTGATGCTATTTACCACAAAAACCAAAGTACCACATTTTACCCTTCCTAAACTAAACGGACAGCCACTTCAATTATCGCCCAGCGCAAAGTACTTAGGTGTCATTCTAGACACGAAGCTCAGCTGGAAGTTAAACATTGAAGAACGGGTAAAGAAGGCCTGCATAGCCTTCTACGCCTGTAAGAAAACCTTCGGAAGGAGGTGGGGCCTTAAGCCAAATATGGTCCTTTGGATGTACACAGCAGTAGTCCGTCCAATTCTTACATATGGTCTGGTGGCCAGCGCTTGCTAAAAAATATAACATCACAAACTTGGCAGGGTGCAAAGAACGGCATGTCTTGGTACCATAGGTGCCATGCGAACATGCCCAAGGGAAGCACTAAACGTGATCCTGTACCTTCCACTTATCGACCTCTCTATCAAACAATTGGCGGCGGGCAGTGCAGTCAGGCTCAAAGAGTCGGGAGGCTGGACTGCTAAACCGTACGGCCATAGCGACATTCTAAACCAATTGCCACAGGATGTGGCCAAGGTGAATACCGACTTCACCGTGCCCAAACTAAGGTTTGAGAGAAACTTCTCTGCCAAATTCCCAACCAGATCTGAATGGAAAGAAGGCGAGGTGGTGAAGGATTTCGACATCACGATTTTCACCGACGGGTCTAAAATGGACTGCGGCGTCGGTGCAGGGATATTTTCTGATGCACTAAATATTTTGGAGTGTTACCGCCTCCCAGATCATGCCAGCATCTTTCAGGCGGAAACCCTCGCAATCATGAAAGCTTGTCACACTCTCAGAGACATACCAGATAACCACAGCATCGCCATTTTCTCGGACAGCCAGGCACTGAACTCGGTAAGTGCATCCTCCAAGCTTGTCGAGCGATGTGGCGCGGAGTTAGCTTGCCTTAGCAGACGGCTTAATATTACCCTGCTCTGGGTTCCTGGTCACAGGAATATAGAGGGTAATAAGAAGGCTGACGACCTGGCCAGAAGGGGCGCCGCCCTAGACAGATCTCAAGCGGAGCCTGTTTGCATTCCGCTGTTGACTGTTAAGCGCAATATATCCAACCACTACCTCAAGGTTGCGGATTCCAAATGGCGGAATCTGCACACCTGCGCCATATCAAGAAAAATATGGTCCTCCTATGACAGAAAGAGAACATCGGAGCTTATGACCAAATCGTGCAGAGATGTCGCCAGGCTCACGGCAGTCATCACGGGGCATTGGCCTATAGGGGATCACGCAGTCAGGCTCGGTATCCCCTACAACACGCATTGCCGAAGTTGCGGTAATAAAGAGGAGAAAGAAACCCTCACTCACTTCCTATGCGAATGCCCAGGCCTTGCTAGGACCAGACATCGTACATTGGGCAAGGCCTTTCTTGACAACCTAGAGGATGTGTCGGGGGTGAGGATTAGGGAGTTGCTTTACTTCCTTAACTCCTCCGGTTGAATCTAGCCAGCATCCCCCGTATTTTCTGACTATCAGCTAACAACAAATTTTCACGAGTTTTGTGGCTTCAAAACGGCGCTAATTGGGCTATGGTAAGGTTTTGCCTAAGCCACCACTTATACCAACCATTAGAGTACTACGAGAAAAAGGTTTGTCATCAAAGCATGTCCTTAAAATCAAATCCAGAAGTCGTTTCGAGTTAGAAAATGACTAAATCATTAAAAATCATCAGAACATACATCACACGATTTAAATCGTCGAATATTTTTGTTTCGGCTGTTTTCTAAAACTAATTTTCGAATTATTCGTTTAATTTTCACCCACACTTTGAGAGCCAACGGTATAGTAACTCGATAACTTGGACCCAAAATACCTGTACGGGTTACATTCTTTGCCCTTGAACCACTTAAAGGTGTATGTGCTGGAGTGATCCAGTTCTCTTTACTCCAGATTGATCCAAAAGTTTCCGAGGCTACCGGGGGGTCCGGCTTGCTATCAACCATGACCACAATTAACCCCCGAATAGACACAGATCCAATATTTACAATTACAGTATTAATACTGAGTCGGAGCGCCTCAACTTTCCTTGTCACCCTTTAGCCCCATGCCCCATCTTCATTGCATATTATTATAGCTGACTTTAATGTGACAACTTTGCCGGTCACAAAATACCTGTCGCAATATTCTGAAATTTATTACACTTATCTTATGATTGCTGTGCGCACTTGAACCTGACAAGTTCTCAAAACATGGCCAATCCGATCCAGTGATGGCCTAATAGCAAATCGTGAGGAGAAACTATAATATGAAGACGACATAACATGGTCACATAGTGTCATCAAGTGCAGAAGCCTCGAACCGTGGTCGCCTTTCTCTCTCTCTGTCACCTCAGACGGTATCTTCCAGTCCAGCCGACAGTGCGGATGAACGCGATGAAATGCATAATAACATAACGGCCAACAATGACGGCCTATTAAATGGTTCGGACCTCGTAAAACCGTAATTCCTCCGTTCATGACTCGAATGCAAGTATCTTTGCACGTAAAAATTAAGTTTTGCAGCGACGACGCAAACCTTGGCTAGTTACGTACTTACGAAGTACTCGTTGCTCGGCATACCCAGGAGTTCAAATGATCAGATGCGAAGAGGTAACTACGAGTATAGTAGTATACGTACTATCGGCTGCTAATCTTTTGATGGGATACGCGCAGATATGACATGACCATTCCGTGTTGATTTGTAACCATTCGCAATTCTCCTAGAGTTTAAAGACCATTTCGGGAAAACAGTAGGAGATGATGGTTAGTCTTATCGTCATGTTTGAATTAGGTTTGGAATGGAGAAAAGATAGGCGCCGAGACAGATAAGAAGTAATAAAGTTACCTTCAGAATGTCTTTATACGTATGTAATTGTAAGCCACAAGATTATTGAGTTTATGTTTAACAATAATTGGACATCGATTTAGGTGAGAAACGTTTTGAGATGCTTTTATCTCGCTTCACGAGGATGAGTCAATTAACCTAATCCAAGATCGGTCATTGTCAAGATTTCTATCCTCATACTAGTCCCCTAGCCGCTCGT
Source organism: Chloromyia formosa (assembly GCA_964017055.1). Taxonomy (NCBI): domain Eukaryota; kingdom Metazoa; phylum Arthropoda; class Insecta; order Diptera; family Stratiomyidae; genus Chloromyia; species Chloromyia formosa. The sequence goes on along the minus strand of OZ024816.1, from coordinate 20,971,822 downwards.
TTGGCCTTACATTGTCGCTTCTTTTGTTAACTACCATTCTCTTCGCAAACTCTTTAATATTTTATTTCAATAATTTGATATTCAAAGCAGACAATTCAAATCGGAGCAGCAACGCCGCGAAAACATTGCCCATGGGCATACTATAGAGACTCACAACAGTATAATTTCCTTGATCTTGGCATTATCCAGATCTACGTCGACAACTTCCCTTTTTTTTATCTTCGATTCAATGTTGCAGAATCCGTTCGTTTGAGGCCTCTTTTCTAACAGTCCCCCGGTGTATGTGCATCATTATTGCACAAATATTCTTTTGATGATAAGCTGGTCTTCTGTTCGGCGAATAGTCGTTAGTGACCACTTTTTGTTACCAGCTAAAATCGGTCTTAGTTATAGACTATAAGGTCCGATCACAAGACAGTGGTGCCCTTTAGGGCATTGTTATGGACCTTTGAACACATATATAACCGCAAAAGTCTTGTGGGTCGGTCGATCGTATATACGGCAAATCGGTGGTATCTAAGACAGCGGACGATTTGCGATATTTTAACCTTTCAAATTATGGATACTCTCGGTCGTAGTTTAGATACTATGATCGTCAATGCCTTGCAGGCTCTCGTCCAATCCCATCGACCGTCGTCATTTCGGCCCAGGCGAACTGAAGGTGATATCAACGTTGAGCTGCACCTTAAAAAACTGCAGCCTACACACGCAAATTTGCAAATAGCTCGGAGGCCAATGGAAGTTTTTGCTAACACCAAATCCAAGAATTCGAGATGCATGATGATGGTGGGTTTGCAAAAGGACGCATAATAAAAAAAAAACATGCGGGCTGCGTGCATTAGTGAGTCAATTGTTCTGCATATGGGCTCCGATGATGGCTGATTGGTTGGTTGGTCGGTTATTCTGCGATCAGAAATGATAATGTCATTTAAAGTGCAGAGTATCCAGTTAAAGCAGAGTTCTTCACAAATTACAGGTCAGTATGAGATTGATGATTTCTGTAGTATGTGAAACTCCTGGAAAACTCGTGGTTGGTATAAGGGATGATATTACTTATAAGTTCGATTTCGATGTTATAATTTTGTTAAAGTCGAAGTATCAATTGTAGAATTTAGATGTTAGCCCTGGATTAAAACCGGTCTGTCGTTTTGTATGAAAATGGACTGTCGGTGAATCGATAGCGGCTAATGTCACAACATGCCGAGCATGCCATCTGACCACCTGATTAGGGAGTGCTTCGAGCATTCCTTCCGGTCAACTGTGTGTGTTAGAGAGCAATGGACGGAGACCTATAACTCCCTCTATCCCATCACGCTAAAATGGTTCACGGATGGCTCCAAAACTGATTTGGGTTCAGGTGCGGGCATTGTCAGCCCAGGCCTAAGAATTCTCATCCCCATGGGAAACTTTCCCACTGTCTTCCAAGCGGAAGTGCATGCCATTGAAGTCTGTGCAGGTTACATCCGTATGAACATAGGAATCTTCATTGACAGTCAGGCGGCCATCATGGTGGGGTGGTGACTAATACATCGGTACACTCAAAACTAGTGACGTCTCGTCAAGATATCCTTAACATCGTTGGAGAATAAAATAACCTCAAAATCTACTGGTTCCCTGGGCACTTCAACGTTGTAGGCAATGAACAAGCGAACGAGCTTGCCGGACGAGCATCTGGGTCCCTCTACATTGGCCCAAATCCTTTCTGCGATATACCAATCTGCTTACTTATGAAGCAAATCGGGGATTGACAGCGAGAGAGAGCTACCTCGCAGGGGGAAGCCCTCCCTGGTATGAGACAATAAAAATTGTTCATCGCCGAGAACGTAGCCTCGATTATACTCGGCCATGTCCTTCGATTTATCGAGATGAGCAGATTAGATCAACAAATTTAGTCCTGCTCTCTCAAGTCATAGAACAATAGACTGACTGTCGCAGTGACTGTGGCTCTTTTGCGGGCCATGGCCCATTAACTACCTAACCTACTCAGCGACGCACACTCTTTCGCCACAGATCGGGGCCATAAGTTTCTAGGACGCCTCCTTGGTCGGCCTGAGGTCCCATTTCATGGCACGACTATGCCGTTGTCACTCTTCCACAAAGAGTGACCTATCCGCTGCCATCATCGAAGATTATTTCCAGAAATGCTTTGAAATATAAAACTTTCACCGCTGCTTTAATGTTGTTGGGTAGGTTACGCTGGAAATTTATGTAAATACCACTCATTCGACTACACTTCTACCTTCTAGATACTATAGTAGCTATGGTTCTGACACGGGGGTTGGCAGCACCCGTTTTCAGACTATCCGGTTTCCACCGGACGGCTAAAGCCGGAACGGCAAAAATCCGGAAGAAGCGCATATTTCACACTATACGGCTAAATGTCGAAACGGCGCAAATCTGAAAGAGGAACATAGTTGGATTCTGTTATGTGTCGTGCTAATAAAATGAATCGGAGGCTGTTTATGAGACGACAACAAAATAAATAAATAACTGGCACAACAGTCCGATTTGAACCATGGCCTCGAGATGAGTTAGCATCATCTCATTTTCTAGATCGTGACGGTATGTCTTGTGCAGAGGTGTGTGATCAGCAACACGCTTAACCGAGTTATTTACCCCATAAATGGGTACTCATTTAACAGCTGAGTGGGCTCATAGTCCGACACGTAAATCCCCTTTTTCATCGAAAACTACCGCATTCAGTAGGAATCGAACCGGGGCCCAGTGCGTAGAAGGCGAACGCGCTAATCGTTGCGCCATCCGGACTACAACAAAATCCAAAGCCAAATTCATTTTTATCCTTGTCAAGAGACTCAAATTCAGGTCCCAAATTTCGCCCCAAGCCCTTTCGTTGCATATTTCTGAAAACTAGTCTCACAACACAGGTCTGCTTTGAACAAGGCTTATCAAAACTTCCGTGTCATTGGATGGACTCAGAAGTTACTGAGCAACTTCAGGCGGTTGTTACACGGCGAGATTTCAGTTTTTAGCCGTGACCGTGTATTGTGAAATGGGCTATGCCCTATGCTCTTCTTGAGTAGACTAAAAAATATCACCGTATCGGTTTTTAGCCGTCGGGCGGAAACCGGATAGTGTGCAAGTGGCCTTTATCACTCGCACAGGTCATTCATGCTCATCAGGAAAAATTGAAAGCCACCGGATTGATGAATTGATTAATTTGATTGAATATTCAGCAAGGGCGTTCGACCTAGACAAAATTTCGTCACGTATTAAGTTACCCAATAAAACTAATCATAAATTAAAAAATCAGGAGTCAATTCTATACCCGATTTCATGAATTTATATGAAATATTTTAATTGCTAAGCAGCTAGAAGATTTTATTTTTATTTTTTTCAAAGACAAAGGTAGGCGAGAGCGAGATCAAGTCAGACCACATTACTACTCGTATTGGAGAATTGACTTTCTTTTACCGCACTCGGAATGTCTTGCAACATATAGAATTTCTAGTCGGGCAAGATTTCATCTACAATAGTTCATACCCGCACATAAATGGGAGCACGTCCGATAATTTGTATCAGTTTTACGCCACACATGAACTTCATGGATCATATCCGTGACATACTATGAACCACCACTTTCAGTGGTACGAAACAAAAACTCTGCAGGGTTAATTTTGACAAGGGGTCGTACCTATTTTTTAGTGGTAGAGCTTCTTGGATTTACTAGGATTACTCCAAAATATATTTAGGTTTCAATTGAATGGCTGTTACAGAAACTTGCGTTGTCTGTCTATAGAAAAAAAACATTCACCATGAGTTGGAGTTTGCAGTGGGTTGATATATTTAGAGCTGCATCGGTATGGTTGAAGCTAGAAGTGCACTGATACCAAGCGTCCGCATACTTGGAGCAAAGCACTCTTCTCACACTCATATTCTTCGGCATATGCTGTATTCATATATGTATAAGAATAAGTTTATAAAGGAGATATCGCCACCGCTGCGCCATGTGACTGCGGCGAATTTTCGGGGCCATTTGCGATCGAGATCCGGTACAACCATGAGTTGCATGAACTGTACGATGAGCTGGAAGTTTCGAAAATCGTCAAACTATAACGACTTCAATGGGCAGGGCATGTACAACGAATAGAGGATGATGGATGATCACATGCCACAAAGAGTAATAAAAGCAAAACGAGTCGACGGAGCCAAACTACCTAGACGACCGAGAGCTCGTTGGGAGAGCTATATATAGCAATATATGCGAACGCCGAGCAGCTACTGAGCTTTCGGAAATTGGAAGACGTCACGTGACCGAGATAATTGGAGGACAACGATTCAGGCGGCCAAGACCCGACGTCGGGCTGTCGCGCCACGATGATGATGATGATCAAAATGATAAATATATTTTATATTTGAGTTTTATAAATAGTAAATATCACAATTATGTATGAACTGAGTAAAAACGTTGGAGCCCTTAGTGGGGCGTACAGAGCATTTACTACTCCCTCGTGGCTTTTTTTGAGTCAAAACACAACAGCTATGGCCATGACGAGATTCGAACCTGTGGCTATTATTATTATTATATACTCTGGGGGATAGCCGAAGCAGACCACTAACGCTTGGGTCCCTTTTGGCCCCCTCCCGGTCATCAGTGACTTCCAGATGTCGACTGATAATTGTCGACCTCTTTCTTCATCACTGAGTCCCGTGTTATTGCTAGCATTTGTTTGAAGCTGAGTTCACTCATGGCTTCTACACTTATCGTGTGCCTGCCTGTGATCCTCAACCTCGTGCTAGCCAGTGCTGGACATTCGCACACAATGTGTGCTGCCGTCTCGGCCTCCTCCAGGCATAGCCTGCAAACGTCATCTTCCCCGATTTTCATCTTGGCCAGATGAGCCTTAAAATTACCATGCCCTGTGACCAAGGCAGTTATCCAGCTTAGGGTACTCCGTTTATAACTAAGTACCTTTCTCGCTTCCCTGCCTAAAGGGCTGGTCATTGCATTCCGAGCTTGTTTGCAAGTGACTAGCTCCTGCTATCTTTGTTGATGCATGGAGTCCATCCACTTCCCAACCTTCGCTCCAATCATGCCGTTCCCCAGAGCAACTCTGGGTTCTGGGCCAATGAAAGTTGCCGCAGATCCCTGTTTTGCTAGGGCATCCGCCGCCTCATTTCCTGTTGTACCTATGTGTCCTTTTACCCACATCAGCGTAACCTCATTTTCTGAGGCACACGTGTTGAGCTTCCGGACACACTCTAGTACCAGTTTAGAGTTTATGTTCGTCTGCTGCATGCGTCTGATCACCGATTGGTTGTCCAGTGCAGTAAGGATTTTCTTCCCACGCACCTGACCTTCAAGCAAGTGGTCCAACGCATGCAACAAGCCAAGCATCTCTGCCTGGTATACGGACACATACTCTCCTAGACTAAGCGCACATGCAAGGTTTAGCTCTTCAGAGTAAACCCCCGCCCCCGCTTTACCGTCCATTAAAGAGCCATCAGTAAAAATGCTGATGTCATTGTACATACACTCATTATGTATGTTTCCATCTGCAATGTGAGTCTTGTGTAGTCTTTCAACTACCCTACGTCTACTCATGCCTTCTACCGGCATTAGAGTCTCCCTGACCTCATCATGAATAATGTCTAGGATGCTCTTATGACCGCTGCTAGTTCCAAAGCGATGCCACATGGCATCCCTTTCCATGCGTATTGCCGAAAGCGCCGCCGTTTTCTTTATAAATAAGTCCAACGGCGGCAGTCCCAGCAATGCCTCCATTGCTCGCGTTGGTGTGGTGCGCATTGCACCACATATGCTTACGCAAGCTATCCTTTGTACCCCATCTAGCTTCTGCTTTGTGCTATTCTGCATGGCTTTTGGCCACCATACCACTGATGCGTAGGCTAGAATAGGTCTTACCATCATTGTGTAAATCCAGTGTGTCGCTTTAGGTGAAATTCCCCACCTACGAGCACACACTCTCTTACATTGATGCAAAATCCTTTTCGCTTTTTGGATCTTTTCATCAACGTGAACATTCCAAGTTAGTTTCGCATCTAAGGTAACTCCTAGATGCTTCACTTCCTTGGACACCTTGATTTCCGAACCAAAAAGCCGTAAGGGAGTTATCTCTATGTCTTTCCTTTTACGAGTAAAAATCATAGTGTTTGATTTACTGTGGCTAACCGGTAGATGAAACGTAAGCATAATGCCTCAACGGACTGAGCTACCGTGATATCAAATATTTAAAACGGAATTGAAAGAATAAAGTGAGATAAGACTCGATAATTTAAATTCGAAAAAAATGTAAAATTTAGAATGGAAAAAAAGTAATAGAACACTGGAAACGGTAAACGAACAAACATGAAACATTTGATTTTCAAATCCCATTTCCAATTTCGACGAGCACTATTTTTTCATTTTTCGTAACCTCTCATTTTTTGTTGCTATATAAATGAAATTCTTCATATTTTCCATTTTGTGACATTAAATGCATCATCCTGCTGCTTCTGACATCGAATACCAATTAACATTTATGACTCCCCAGGCCACTCGCCAAAGAATCTTCCACCGATATTCACGACTAATCTATCCTATTCCGTGCATAAAACTGCCGCCTCTCGATCAGCTTTTTAATTATCCGCGGTATCAGCTCTGGCAGATACCACCTTCGCCACTTTAGCCATAGCCATTTTAATAATAATCGTCTCCCGTCACTAGGTTCAATTAAAGATTCTACCCATACAATTTTTGCAACCATTTATTCACTGTATCGATAGCGAGCGCAATTTCCCTCGTGGAAAATTGTTCAGGGATTCATTCGGTTCGGCCATGGAAAATTGCCACATAGTTTGATACTGCGCTACCTTAAAAGTTCAATTTAAAATGCGCCATGTGGAAAAATCGTTACAGCGCGCTACTCAATTTATCAATTTAGTAGTATACTACTGAAGAGGCTCCTCCTCCGATTTTCAATTTTTTCCACCTGATTCGACATTTTCCAATTCCACTTGACTTCTTCGATCGCTAAATTAAATCTTTTTGTCGTTGTTGCATTCGCACAGTGTGTATTGTATATTGAATAGTTTGGCTCGAACTCGGGGAGTTCTTGTGGTCTTTCCTGAACGCGAGTGAACATAACAATAAAGCAAACGATCGAATGAATCTTCACAATTGCAACGCGACTTTACAACGGATCGCATCTAAATTAACATCAATGTTTTTCCCGAATAGCTTCATCGTCAAGAGTATCCGAAGCGTTCAAGCAGATTGTACTCAATTAAATGGCATTCCTTGCCAGCTACTATAACTATGAACTGGTTTCCGCAATATTTTCGTTAGACAAGATCTCTTGGAAAATTGAAGGTACTTGATGGAACTAAGGTATAGAAAACATGAAAGCATGTATCTTGCAAAGTCGACGTCAAAGGAATTGTAGGTCGCCTAAGGTTTCAACGCCCATTACTTGGGGTAGGGTTCCCAATTGGACCCCGTTTCAACAACTGATCAATAATGGTCTAAATACGTAAAAAGGGCTCAAACAATAGCTTTGCGACCTTGGACTCGTATTGGTCAAGTTAAAAGTTAAAATCGTCCAGTTGAGAACGCCGAAATTCAAAGTGAAAATCTCATATTGGTATCCGAAGAATCGATTTTCCTTTGACGCACCCTACATGAGGATATAGAAAACACGACACGGAACAGACTTGAACCTAGTGGTACACCATCAAAAAGCTAGATTTCTGGATATGTACTACGGAGTCAGCTTGTCGCAGAACAGCGCAAATGGCCTTCGAGTCTCTTCTTCTAACAAGATCAATTTAGTGACAGGCATCTTCTATTAAATGGATTTTTCGTTTCGATTTAATTAATTCCAAAAAAATGGGGCTGTCTCCAACGGACGACGACGAGCGAAACTGATATAGAGCTAATGGAAGGTGCAGGTTAGCGTTGTTAAATCTGTGCAATGTCTGATGCAGTGCCGAGACGGACGCTGAAAGTATCAATATAGTGAAGATATAACGATATAAAATTATTGGCCCGATCTATGTAAAAGTGCTTGATTTATTCACCTTCTAGACTAGACTAGTTTGGTCCTTTAGCCTAGACCCTAGATAAACATGCTTTACATTAATTCCCTATGCCAAAGGGGAGAAAAAAGAAGGAAATGAATTAGATGAATAAATGTTTTAAAAAACTCGCCTGCTACATCAAACTCTATATAATCAGAATCACTTAAACGAAAAACTGAAGAATTTACAACACAGCTTGTTACAACGAAAACATGTTATACGCGTTTTGTGGAAAGGACTCATCCGCGAAGGAGATGCGTCTCATGATGATGCACACGAAACGATGCATGGAACAGAACTGGATCTCTACTCTATGAAAAAAAAATTGGAACAGAACATTTTGATTCAGGAAGATCAGTAAATCTTCTTGTGAAAGCACTAAAACAGCCTTTTAGACTCTGTGGCAATTCATAGAGTGTGTTAGGTCATTAATTATATGATTCGTATAGAGGCATGTGCAAGAGGTGATCAATATACCTGAAGATTGTGCAGTGATGATCGCAGCGATCATCATCATATTGCGATCGTAGTGCGCGGTATGGTGAAGGATGGACGCAAAGAGCCCTGAGACGGTGTTGTACTTACATATGATCTAGAAAATTTACATGCAAATAACTCTTACGAGATACAAAATAATTCTTACAAGATACAAGATCGATTGATCGTATCGCAAGATCGAAACATGGCGAGATCAATGATGTTACGATGTTACCCATCGCGCTATAAGCATTATTGCGCTTCTAAACGTTGGTGGACTAGGGCATTTAAATACCAACCATCGCGTCCTTGTCGATCGTCGAGAAAACGGTTGGTTCACGGGGCGCGTCGTCGTCGGGAAGTCAAAGAAAAACACCTTTGTGCACACCTTATTCAAAATATCACAATTTTGTCTTAAAAAATACTTTATCGGTCTCGTTCGTGCGATGATGATGAGGAGGTTGATGGTGACGCCGATGCCATGATCCGGCCTCTTTACGATATTAGATACTCTCTAATGGCGACTATAGCAGGTCTGAGCCTGATCTGCCTACGTATGCAGCACTCGTGGATTCATACGAGTACATACCAAGTATGTAATTCATATTATTAGCGAAGGTTAGATATATGCACTAGATTGCCACAATCTAATATGCATGGCAGATGCAAAGAGTCGTCCATGCAATGTTTACGATCCGTAAAGAAGTGGTGATCTCGCCATATGCAAAGGTGATCGTGTCAATCTCAAACAAAACTAAAACGAATAGTACTCGTATGCATATCTTAAAGAGTACGTTGTCATGTACTCGTACTTATATGGGCTTTAGGGAGGACGCCTACATATCTTTGATTTGAGGTTGTTGAATACGAGTACATATATCTTTTAGAATGCGGTTTTGCATGTGTCAAATTTTATATAAAAAAGTGCACACCACCTTCGATCCAATCGTCCACATTATGATACAGTGAATTTATCACAATTTTTGCTCGAAATGCGAATAATTCCACTAAGGGTGAATTTGCGATGGTTTAATTAGTTACGGTCGGAGAGTAAACAAATGTTAAAGGGAAAAGTCCCAAAAAGGATGAAAAAAAGACACGACATTTTCTTGTGATTGGAGATGGTTGGTTGGTTAAAGTGGCGGCAGAATCCCCCCAAAAAGGGCGGAAACACCCAATTAGCGCTGGTGTGCGCCGTTTTGATGCCACAAACCTCGTAAAGGGAAAACCACTGAAGTTAAGTCTGTCTAGGGGATGAACCGAGGCACTACTTTAGATCCACGTGCAATTTAGAAAATGAAGTATCTCGCCTATACCCTTAGAGGATATCTCGGTTAAGTCTATGAGAAATGCACTGCCCAAAGCTCGGTTCCCGCCCTAGCCAATGCTGGACATTTACAAAGAAAGTGTACCAGAGTCTCCTTCTCCGCACTGTCCTTCCAACCACGACAGCACACGTAGTAGGGAATACCAAATCTAGTTGCATGCTCTCCCACTGGCCAGTGACCCGTCGTGACCGCGACAATCCTGGCCACCTCTGGACGGGTCCTATTCAAAAGGCAATTAGTTCTTTGTGTATTATATAATAGGATGGCCATATTTTCCTAGAGGTGATGCACGTCCTTAGTGCGTCTCATCTATTGCTAGCTAAGTTTGTATAGGATTTATGTACTTCCCTCTTATTGGCACTAAGTGGCGCATTGCCGGTCACTGCGTAGCATCTAGGAACCCAGAGGAGAGTGACTCTGTGAAGGGTAGCCAGCCAGGCATTGTTTTACTATATTTGATGACACGGTCGCCGCCTCTAGAGCCATTACGGCGGCCTGCCTATCCGTGAAAATTGCGATATCCTTTGTAGCAACGGTGGTGCGCCTCAACATCCGGCAGGCCTCCCTAATTAAATCTTGCTATTTCTTGATAATGATGGTTCGCGTCCAAAAAAAAATGAAACTTTCTAACATCACCATTATGTGTTTGCCCCTAAATACAACCAGCACCAGTGAGTGGCAACTCTCGTATCAGGGTGCGAGTAAAAATTTTAAATTTCAATACCGGTTCAGTTTTGGTTATTTGATTCATTAAAAAAAAATTGGGATGCTATCTTAAAAAAATGGGCGTTCTCTTAAGCTTCGTATACATATGAGCAAATGTTATGCGCGCACGAATGCTCATATGTGTACGTGATATTTGCGCGCACGGAATCTCGTCCAGACCAAGTTGTGCGCCCACGGAGATCCACTAGCAATGGATCGTATTCGTGCGGATAAAATTGTGCGCGCACGAATGCTCCTACCGTACACATATGAGTATTCATGCGCGCACGAATGCTCATATGTATACGAAGCTTTAAGCGGACACTCTCCATAACCGGACAAAATTGTTGGTCCCGATTGTGTCCAGTTAGTGGACCAGAAAGACAGAGATGTAAAGCATTGTGTATCCATAAGTGAAAGACAGACGCAGTATCTGAACCCGAATACTACCGAAGCATCTATATAGGAATCCCCAGTGCAAAACGACAACCTGCCTTCGATGTGCCTCAATAATTTAATTAAATAGAAAGGGACAGAGAAGCAGATCTCTATCAATTCTTGCTATCATCTTGTACGAGTATATATACCTATATACTAGTATAGATGTATTTTTTTAGGAATCATGTTCTGATAAAACGAATCAGCCATTTTTTTTTTGAGGTCGATCCCCCCTTGAGTCAGAACTAGATGCCGCGACTGTCTCTCTCTGTCACTGACGAATGTTTAACTATTTACGTCTTTGCCGAACTAAATTCAAATGAGTTCACTCGTAGGAACGTGGCCATTATTGTAGGCCCCAGTTCACACATTTCACATTTCTCATCTATTTCAATTTAGGATCACAAGTGGTTCATATTGTGAGATTAGGCTATATTTGTATTTGTATTGTAACTAAAGGATCTGAATAAAATTAATTTAGGAGAAACGATTAGGTGGAGCACTAAATCCCTCACGAGAGTGTTAATACTTTCTTCAAAGTCAGCGGAAACAGTAGAAAATGATGTTATCTGTTACAAAATAATACCTATATAAAAAAAAAACCTATAATGCCAATTACGTCCAAGACCGCGCATCTTGAATAGCAAAGGTCGATCGTGTGGCCATAACAGCCAAAACCAACGAATGAAACCTGAGTCTGAGTGGGTGGCGATACTTTTTATTTGCAAAAATACTATTCAATGTCGTATTCAAATACAGACCTGGGATTTTGTTTATTAACAGAAAAATACATTTTCTTGTTTACTACTTGTTTACAATAAATTTAAGGATCTAGATCTCTCGGTTGAATAAATATCCGGAAAGCTATTGGTTGTAGATGTCAATTCAGTTGGATCAGTCAATTTAGGGGCTGACAAACTCCGGCCCGCGGGCCAGATCCAGCCCGCCTCTGATTTTTATCCGGCTCGCGAGTTAATATTGTTTTTGATATGCGAAAGAAATCAAATTTATGCAAATAGTAAAAAACATTTTTTCTTACCAACCGTTATTTGTTTTCATATATCAAGTTAACGTTTAATTGAAATAATCATCTAGATGGCGCGGAATGGGCAATCCCAGGGATTCGGACCGGCACAATTTTCCCGCTCCACGATTGACGAAACACTCCGCTCCATAAGGTGCGTTTAGATTTAGCGAAACACCTCGGGAGGACACTCACCCGGGGCCAGTCTGATAGTTTCGGGTGAGGAATACGTTTAGATTACGCACAATTACAGATACAGGGCAGTTGCCGATGAGTACGAACGACACCTGAAAGAAAGACAGCAGCAGAAATCTCAACAGGAACCGCATGGGGCATCCAAGTGAAATCGATCTCAGGACAAGACCGCACATGCTGCCCAACGGAAAAACTAGCAGGGCCCGAATTACCCAACAAGTAGCTCGAAAGGCCAGCGCGGCCGTTAAGTGGTGAAGGATCACCTACCAGTGGCGCTGTGGAACGAGCTCGCCCAGGACGGCAAGCTCGCGGCGGGCTACTAGAATAGCCCTCCTATCAAATATGGTACTGGAGTACCTGGGCATCAGTCTCGCTTCGATAGAAGCCTTGTTAGTCGAGATTTTCGGAAGATCAGGTGCGAGGACAAGAAATCTCTAGGGCTTTCTGCGGGGCTGCGTCAGCAAAATCGGTGACGCGGTAGAGGGCTTACGGCTAAAGCTCATTCCGGCAAAGGATATTCCAGAGAGGCTGTGGGCTTCCAAAGTGGATATAGACAATGTAAAGCTACTACACTGTCTACGTCTGCAAAACCCAACCATTCCCATGCATAACTGGAGGATCCTTAAAGAGGAGGAACCTCATCCCAATAGCCCTATATTCCTCCTTCTCATCAGCGAGGAAAGCCTGGCGTCCCTCGAAGCGCGGACACAGACTCCACTTTGGCATCAGGAATGCCAAAGTTAACGTGTTTCGCTCCCAGTCAGAAGCAGCTGATCCGGTGCTGGACGCAAAAGACACGCTAAGGGAGCTGAATATCGAAGAAGCACATCATCATTCTATATCTCTCTTCTATGGGTTCCGGAGCACAGTAATAAAGCGGGGAACGAGAAAGGGGATGAACTTGCGAGACAAAGTTCCGCTCTTCACGAGTCCTATGCGACAGTGATCCACGCATCGTTCAATATTGTAAAGAGAGAGATCCACAGACGCTACCTGAAACGGACTAGCGACAGATGGAGCACGTCTCGACATGTGTCACATCTAGAGCGTAATGGCCATCAAACGACTTACGAAAATAGACGCTCTCCTGACGACAGCCCCGGTCGCAGCCATTATAACAGGGTACTGGCCGGGGGGAGAGCATGCGACCAGACTCGGTATTCTATACAATGCACGCTGCCGGAGCTGCAAACATGAAGCGGAAAAGGAGACACTGATCCACTTTCTGTGAGCATGTCCGGCTCTAGCTAAAGCTAGGCATCAAGAACTGGGCGAATCATTCGTCGCTAGCATATTCGCCATCTCCTCGAAGACGATTGGGGAGATATTACGTTTTCTTAATTCAGCGAAATTTCCTGACAACTACCAAGGTTTTGCCCCCTCCTACGGGGCGTATGGTATCAAAACGTACAAAGCGCTAATTTTGTCTTCTCGCAGCAGCGAAACGACAGCCACTTGAACCAACCAATAGCTTATCATCATTGTGCCACTACAGCTCGACGTCGAACCTTGGCTGTCTGGAAACAGTTGCTAATTGCCGTGACCCCTAAAGGGGCATGGGCGCATAAGTATCACTTGCATTTCTATGCCTTGTTGAAGCATATCTACGTTCCGGACGTGCAGTTGTTGGTATGCACCTCCACAATTACGTATTTCAAAATCCGCTTGACGACAAAATTGACAAGCTTCCGTCAGACCTCTAACAAAGAGCTCATCACACCGGCAAGATGTTCACTTTGATTTTGATAATTGGTCTGCCTACCCTAAAATTAAAAAAATGGCCCTTCCCTGGAAAAGTTTGCCCACCCCTGATTTAGTTGATCGCATCAAGTTCATAGCGACACGATACAAAGTATGTACTCGTATCTATTTACCTACGGATGCTTCAAATCGAGTCTACGTAGCGCAAAAATTTTCGTATGCGGACTCGAGACGAGATCTCTATCAAGGTTAAGTTGACCCCACGAAATGTTAAGGCCAAATTTTCCATCAAAATATCACAGTAATCATGATCCACTGTTGTGGGTTAGGTTTCTATTTTTTTCGCGATTGATTTTCGATTGATTTATATCACTTTAGATTACAGTAGCGAAAACTGAAAAATTAATCTCCGCATGTCGCGCAACATTTTTGGCAAAAATGTTTGAATGACAAACATTCTCACTAATGAGTGGCAAGGTCAAGGTGAGAGATGATGGCGTAGGGGCACTTGGTATTTTAGGTTCAGGCAGTTGAATTTCGTTTGAAGTTCAGGTTTTGTTGAGATGATTTAGCGTTTGGTCAATGAGATTCAAGATGAGACTTAACTGGGTATCTTTCGAGGCTAAGGTCACGGGGAGTGTTTGCAAACGGAAGCGATTATAATAAAAACAAGATCACTGAATTCGGGTAATGGCCGAGACACATGATAACAAAGAAGACAAGACAATGTCTCCCCGTGTGTCATTTTTGAATCATGCTGCGTATCACGTCATTCGTGAGTTGTTATTTGAGAGACAAGAGTTGACAAAACTGAGCATTGCAACCAAGTACAAGATCGCTTCGCTTGTTCAGGGTGCAGTACGGTACAGAGGTCTGTTGTGTGGGATCTGCTTCCTATGTTATTTGATAAGCGCATTTGTTTTCTTTTCTTGTTTATACAGCGATCACTATCACTCCTGGCGATAAATGCTGTAGAAATAAAATATAGTAGAACAAATTTCCCAAAAAGAGGTACTTGTCATTTTTTTATCTTAAGACCAATACTTTAAAAGATACAGAGAGGACAAGCATTCAACAGTATTATTATTATTTAATTAACGCCTTGGCTATTAATTGGTATCAGGAGCACATCGTGCAGTAGTAGTATTCCAGAACACTTCTCTACTAATGATACCATTCGCAGTCTATTTTTTGAGAATGGTGCTTTTCCTTTTTCCAAATAATTATTGTAATCGTATTTAAAGACATATGGCTTATTCCAAATTAAAGCCCATTTGGTTATTTAAAAAAATCGATCCTGAACATTTTTCTAGTGGGACTAGTATTTTGCTCTTTATTTGATGAAATACATCACAAAAACGATTATACTACTCCCGTGGGAACAGCGGAGCCATTGAATGAGATTACATATCTCATATCCAATTTAAGATAGAAAAAAGTGAAATACATTTTTTTATGCGTATTTTCGTGATTTTCAATTTCGTCTCAGAAAGTTTTTGCCAGAATTAATAGTTCCAGAGATAAAAGCCAAAAACTAAAAAAAAGGCTTCATACAGGAGAGAATGTACCATGTAATGAATGTATACTTAGAGAGCCGACATGCGCAAGGCGATATCTTGTCTTCTTCGTATTATGGTCGAAACCTAAGGAACTCTGAAAAATGTTCACACTCACCTGAACATATTCGGCACAAATGTCGATACTATTAACAAAATTACAAACATCGTCCACGGTCCACGAACTGATTTCATCGTTCTGCGCTCGACAATGTCGCGGAAATTCAACATTCAAAGAAGATGTCGTCCCGACGCCAGGACTCTCGGCTTTTGGTTTGGTATAAGAGGCACTTGCAATGCCCGATGTCGTAGTCGTCGTCGTAGCTAAAATACTGGACCCTGGCGGACTAGTTGCCGGACTGGAAGTAACCGACTCGGCTTTTACACGTTTCGACTGTTGTGTTGCACTCAAATCAAGAGGCGGGGAGCTGGAGCGCTTGGCAGAAGCGGTACTACCACTCGTTGTTGCCGGGGTTGGAGCAACCGACGATGAGCTTGGCTCACCGCGATATTGTTGCGGACTTTGGGAATTGCGGGGTGATCGTCCCGAAGGACTTCGTTGCGGTACCGAAAATTGTGACGGAAGTAGAAGCGATTGGCTGTTGAACTGTGCCAATTGTTGCTGCGTAGTTGCGATCACGGATCGAAGAGCAGGCGATAGACTTTGGGCTGCAGCGGCTCCGGGACGTTTTTGAGTCTGACAGAGGATTTTTTGGAGTTCAGCTTCTTTGGCAGCGCGGGCCTGAAAAATTGAGAGGAACGGTGGAATAATTAATAATAAAACAAACATAGTTTTTGCGCGTCCTTACCAATGTCATCAATGCTTGCGTACTACTCATATCGATCAGAGGTGGAAAAACGGCTGACGAGAACGGCAATCCTGGAAATAGGGGTGTAACAAATGGTACTTGTGGCGGTGTTGGAACCGATGTAATTTTCACATCAGGCGGTGATGGTGATTCTTTATTGGGCGGTTTTGTAGACGCACTCGAAAACTTTTGTTGATCAAAAAATAAGTTACGAGCCGTTGAAGTGCTGTAAAAGGACATGTTTAGCAAACAAAGGACATACAACACATAGTTTAGGAAATGTCCGAAACTTACTCATTTGGATTTGTATTATTGTACTTGGCTGCCAGACTGCGCATAAAATCTGAATAATTTCGAGCTTGGAATTCATTGGTTCGTGACGGATTCAGAATATTTGGAGTCATGGTGAGATCACTGGATTGCGGTGGCGTGTCTGGGAATGATGTAGGTGTGGCGCTTCTGGATCTAAAGAAAAAAGGGAAAAAATCAACTAAATAAATCGGTATTTTTAATTTACTGGTATGTTTTTAGGCTGTATCCTATTCTCCGATTCCCACTTTCATTTTACCATTTGGAAATCACATGAACCGCACCGAGACCATTTCATTTTCAATTTCCCTTCCATTCAATTCATCACCCAGAACATATCTAGACCATTCCATTTTCTGTTCCCTATTTTCAGTTTTTTACCATGGAGGCCGCGGGCGCCGCGGTAGCTCGACTGGCGAAGAGAGTCGAATTATCAAGCGAGAGGTCGCCACGCATATGCCACGAGCATATTTGAACAGTTGCTTTTCTCGTCGACCTCCAGTCGACTCTCAGCCGCGAATGAGTACATTAATTTGATGGAAGCGCTCACTTCCCAATTATCATCATCTTGTAACCCATGTTCTGCTTCGGAACGAAAAGGAAAACACTTTACCTGTCAGTCTACTCGTCTCCTTATTATGATCGTAGCAAAGTGTACGAAAACAACTACTGGCATTGCGAAGATTTGCAGTACATCAAATTATGAGAAACGAGAATAACGGAAGTGGGCGCACAGATTAAGGCGAAATTCACACACACGACACCGCGCTGCACGACTGCTTGAAATTTCAGTCGAGATACACAGCATCAAATGGGCGGCAACCTTTTAGTTTCCGGGGCCTCGGCTGGAGAAATCACTTTTCACTGGCGTCACTTTAAAAGTCAAGAATTTGCAAAAAAAAAAACGTTTTTTTTTTTTAATTTTTGTTTTAAGTTTTAATTTTTTTTTATTTTTTTTTTCATAATTTATACTGAGTGTTTGGAATATTGGAGGCATGAAAAATTGAAATATTCGCAAATCCCCTTGCGTGGGCTCCGCGCGCTACGCTCGCTCCGCGCTTAAGGGATCGCAACTCTCAGTATCGCACAAACATGAACGCTCGCTTCGCTCGCTCTACGTGCAACAGCGTTTTGATCAGTTTTAAACACACCAAACACTCAGTATAAATCATTAGAACCAGAAAATAAGGGGAAAAAAACCATTAAAAAATTAAGATTAAAACTAAAAAAAATTAAATTTTTTTTTGTTTGCAAAATTTTAGAGTCTTAGGGTGACGCGAGTGATAAGTGACAAAAAATCCGAGTGAAAAACGATTTTTTCACCCCGGGCCGCGGAAACTAAAATTATCCCGTCGGAGCTGAAAATGTAGCTAATCTGAATTCTGAATATCGCCTTAAACGGGGAACTTTTTTTTTCGAAAATTTCAATCGTCGTTTAGCGATTTCGAGAATCTGGTAAAAAGGGCGCAATCTAAAGAAATTTTCGCAAATGTTAATACATAAAACATACGAAAACATTGATTGGTAATGGCTACATTATAGCCCCCACATACTATGCGGTCCGGCGTCAGATCGTTCTGACATTATGATCGTCAGATCGATTGCACCGTTTAAGCGCCTATAGTTCCATTTAATTTTGACCGTCAGATATCTTGTGGCGATCCATCGTCAGATCGATCTGATCGTACAGTATATGGCGGGTTTTAGAAAAAAGTTTCTAGAATAAATATAAAGATATGGCACGCTTCCGCCATAAGTGGTAACAGTTGCAGCCAAAAATGCATCAGGACAGAAGTCGTTAATATTCGTAGATAGCTAAAATTAATAAAAACCAGGCCGAAGCTTCGCTAGATACTTCCAACATCTGACCAAAATTTCAAGGCTCTAGCTTTATTCTATCGAAAGTTATCGTGCGAACGGACAGACAGACAGACAGACAGACAGACAGACAGACATGGCTAAATCGAATCAGGAGGTGACCCTGATCATTTATATATATACATTGCTATACCTCCGGAGCCTCCTTTAAGGTGTTACATATTTCCGTCGTGACAAAAACAATATACCCTATACTAAAAGTCTAGGGTATTAAAATAAATAACTGGCGCAACAGTCCAATTTGAGCCATGGTCTCGAGATGAGTTAGCATTATCTCATTTTCTAGATCGTGACGGTCTTGTGCAGAGATGTGTGATCAGCAGCACGCTCAACCGAGTTATTTACCCCATAAATGGGTACTCATTTAACAGCTGAGTGGGCTCATAGTCCGATCCCCTTTTTTTTATCGAAAGCTACCGCATTCAGTAGGAATCGAACCGGGGCTCAGTGCGTAGAAGGCGAACGTGCTAACCGTTGCGCCATCCGGACTACAGATAGCTAAAAGATAGCTAAAATTGAGTAGTATTAATCGAAATATGGAGAGAATTATTGATACAGATCAAGCAGAGCACTTGAAGGATCTTGTATTACTATGTAATAGGTTAAATACCTTAATCAAGCAAAATTCCATCAACTTCAGTTGACACAATAAGAAGGAATTAACAAAAGTTCAGTAAGTTGGCTACATCTTATTAGTACTTCACAAATTAAGAAAATGTAGTTGATAGCGTATGGCAGGGGTTCTCAACTTTCCTGCAGTCGCGACCCATTTAGAGAGAAAAAATTTGCACGCGACCCCCGGCCTAATCATAGATTTAAGATACCGAAAAGTGGTGATAGCACTTGTTATGCATGCCTTTATAGTTTTTCGTTTTTTGCCTCAGATTTTTTTAGCTGTGTAAGGCGTTTAAACAAAAATTAAAAAAAAAAAGAATCGCGGTTTTTTCGTGATTTTCCGAGATTCCGTTTCTGAGACTTTTAAACTGCTCTCATTTCGAGTGAAATTGCTCAAAATTTGCCCCAATGTCAATCGAACATTCTTTGGAATTTTTAATTTGCTCGATCTGACAAGACATATCAGGTGTCGGCTGTCAGTTCGCTTCACAATAAATAAATTTATTTGTTTATTTTTAATGGCTAAGTTCATAAAACAAAGCGGAATCACAACATACTGTGCCAGCAGTATCGAGGCAGCATTGCAGCGGCTTGTTGTATTATGAACAATTTTTTTTAAATTACATACTACTGACAAAATATCGTATGAATACGACAGCGCGAGTGTCATTTCTAGCCTGTCATGTCAGCATATGCTGGTCCCAGCCAGCGAAGAAATTTTCATGATGGAGAAAATGGCATTTGGCACAGCATGTTATGTCCATCAGAAACTTAGTGGAAAGAATTCATAAAACAAATTACGAACTTAGCCATTGTCACCAGCTACGTTCTGTCCCAGCAAACAAATTCTATCTTCCGCGATAAGAATGCGATTCGCCTTGGAAGATAAATTTATAGGCGGGGATATCGCCATCTTATCGCGGGAATCACCCCCTTCGGGAGAAAATAGTTACCGAAAGCGAAACTTCCTGGAGAAACTTTGGCGAAACGAGTTGGCAACAAGAAAGCGAATCGCGGCGGGGATAAATTTATGAACTTGATTGACAAAATGACGCGATGAGAGTCAATTAAAAAAAAATTACTATCGCTTTTTTTATTAGATTAATCTTCATGCTTTTTTTATCTTGCATATTCTTTGACGCTCATAATTCATATTTCATCCTTTCTCACAATTGATATTTGTAGGATTCGAACCAGGTTCCCATGTTAGCAAGTCCATAGTGCTAACCATTGAGCTATCTAGACTACAAACAATGACAATGACACAGTCGTCGTTTTGTATTTATTGAGAATTGGCGAAATATCATCTTGGCGATAAATTGGCGAATTGAAATCCTATTGCCATTCTTTCGCCTGAGGGATATCCCCTAATTATTGAAAAGGCGACAAATAATCTATAAATTTATCGCATGGAAGAATCGCCATCGTATTATCTGGGCAATTTATCTTCCAAATAATACGAAATTGTTTGCTGGGGTTAGATCAAATAAATATTTTAGATTGGTGTGAGTTAGAGTCAGAGCAACTCTTATTTAAAAATGAAATTTGAGTAAATCTTTTCCAGAGCAAGTTTTTGGTATGGTTGCTCGAAGAGCAATTTCGGTGTCAATCGAAAACCACATTAGCGTTGTAATGTTCCTCTGAACACTTTTTAAAAAATTGCAAAGCAAAAACCTTGGTAATTAGTACGAGGCGGCCAAGGCCCGACGTCGGGCTGTCGCGCCACGATGATGATGAATTAGTACGAGTAGAAACTTTAATTTGACTGGAATATAATCTAAGCTTATGGAAAGTATTCTGAATTTTTTAATACCATTCGCAACGGATTGGCGAAACCAAATAAGAGACTGGGAAAGTGCTCTTGCCACATCCCAATGGGAGGCCCTTTCAGGCCTGAGACAGGCCAGGCTGTTCATCTCGGGCTACTTGCGTACTCGTACCTTAGAATTGCTACGGCTGAGAAAAAACAGAGTCAGAATGATTTGTAGAATTTTAACGGGGCACTCGTGTCTGAGGGGTCACCTTAAAACCATGCGTATTGTACAAGATGCTAGCTGCCGCTGCTGCGAGGCTGATGATGAGACTTCAGAGCACATCCTTTGTGAGTGCGAAGGACTTGCGGAACGACGCACGGACTGCTTCGGCATAACATTTCCTTTGGCCGAGGACATCCCCTCTATCAAACCTGGCCAGATCAGTCAATTTATCGAGAAAAGTCGGCTAAATCATATGATCTAGTCTTCTCGATAAAATGGGCTTCAGCACAATAAACCCATGGTCGCAGTGCTTGTGGTTTCAACATGATCCACGGCCCTCCCTCCCAATCTAACCTAATCTAACAGATTGGCGCGCACAGTGGTCCAGATACCCTACATTTCTGGCCAAAAATCGGAAAACCGAAAATGCAGTAATTACATATTTTACAGTTAGGTTTTGTTCCACAGTTACTAGGCTAACAGAAACCCTTTTTTTTTAAAGGAAGCCGTAAACACGTGAATTCGCTAATGGTAATTGGGTGACTAGGGAAAATGATTATTAGTGCAAATATTTACACTGATTTTCATTCCTTTCTGTGACGTCAAGATGAGTTGACAATTAGAGTGTTCAGTAAATTGTTCGATCGTGTTAGTGTTATTAGGTGGATAGTTCGAAGAAAAAGAAAACAGCATATGTATTGGGCGGTGAGTGATATACGCGTTTCAAAAATATTATTATAAATACAATATGGAAGTTATGAAATCAAAATTATTCTTAATTAATACATATTATAGATTTTTCTTATTTGTATTAGTGCCAGGCTTGGCACTCTTAGATATGGAATTGACCGTGGCGATAATAAAATACAACTGTTTGCAAAGCAATTTTATTTGGCGTTGTCATTGTTCCTGATAGTCATATACAGTAATAGACCAAGAGATGACGGTGGCTGAGTATGAAAAATTAGCGGACCGCGATTTCTTAGTGGATTCGTTTCTAGGGATTGTAGGAGACTAGCAAAGTGCAGGGTGTCGGCTGGAAATTGCGGTCGTTATTCTGGGAGGGGGAGGAAAAGAACAGCAGGCGGTCAAGCTGGACACGTTCTGAAAATCGCTCGGAGCTGGACAATCGTAGAAAGTTTTACTTAATCTCAAATTCTTCAGATGTTAGTCCTCTATACAATTTTGCTTAGTAGACATATTTGCGAGAAAGTGATAGTTTACCGGAAACTAAAATAGCCTCACAATAATGAAAAGTAGAGTATGCGAAACTCACGAACCGCGGTTTTTCTTTTGATCCATCTTCAGGAGATGTATTGTAGGTGTAGGAGGGTAGGAAAATGCTGGGTGTCGGCCAGAAAAGTGTTTAGGGAAGTTCAGGAGTGAAATGAGAGGAGGAGGCCCGACACAAGAAGGGAATCAACCGTTAGTCGACATAACGATCGTCGTAGAAAGTACCATATTTGCGAAAAAGTGATAGCTTTCCGGAAAAACTCAATAGAACTTAAAAAGTTTCTTCCAAACCTTTTAAAAGGCCACAAAATCGCTGATACTCTTGAATAAATGCAAAAAAAAAAAAGTTTTATTTTCTAAACCTCATCGCCAACTACGCGCTGGAAAGGCTATGCCCTGGAAGTTACAATAAAATTTTATCGGAAAATTGAATGAATTGAATGAATTCGTAATAAACATATAAATTCTTTGAAGCTGAATTTTTAATACAAAAAATATTTATTGAAAATTGCATGAACTTTTCGAATTCTTTCAAACACGGAAAAATGTGTGCAATAACTTCAATTATTTTTATTTCCCATACGTCGGTTAAATTACCAATCCGAAATGTGTGAAACGCATCTCAAAGCTCAAATTATGGCAAAATCAGCCGATTTTCTTGGCGGAATTTTACCGTCCACAATTCTATTCTACATCAGTACGATCTCTTAGCATATTCATTTGTGACTGCGTTTGTTTCAAATTCTCGTCTATCGAATGATTTCCCAGGAACTCTGGCTTTTATGGCCAATTTCATTGTTTTCATTTGAAGTTGCAAAAGTGAACAGTTCCGGTGTTGGGTTTTTGTTTAGGATAAACTTTCAACCGAAAACCAGGGGTTGGGTTTTGTTTTGAATGAAATATTAATCGGAGGATAGGGAACGGTTAGCATTTATCCGATTAATAACGCTACCCAGGCATTGAGAAAATTAAACTGTGCTAAATTGCAGTTTATTGTAAAGATAAATTTTAATCCGACATTGAGCAACCGGCTCCATGTTTTTTTTCGGTCTAACTCACCGAACTTTTGTTAGACTCCTCCTATATCCAACAAATGCACTTCACTAAAATGACATATATCATTCCGTAATTAAAAGTCAGTAACATTCCAAAAGCGCCGTTCAACCTCCACATTGCTCAGCCGGAATTCCAGGAAAAACGAATGGCAAAAAATCGAAATTCGAATTATTCAAACTGAAATAGTTCAGGAAATGTCGTATGTTAATCAAGCGACATTTTCCACCTTTTGCAAGACTTGTTATTCGAAACACTAATAGACGAAACTAATAAGACGACCAGATCGGGCTCAGACTACACGATTATTTTGTATGTATACTTTCATCCGTGTATATCACAGAAGAAGAATAGATTCTTTCGCCTGATATAGATCGATTATCATTTTTAGCTAATTGTTTCTCTGATTCAGAATTTCGAAGTATCTTAACAATTTCGAACGTGATTTATATAAACAGATTCTCAAGCCTGAACTGGTCCTGACTTCGCGGCTGGTCTTAAGAATTGTATGGTAACTAAAAATCACTGTCACCAATGGCATAAAAAAACATGATCAAATATTTAAAATAAATAAATATAAGCATGGTGAATTTTTAATGAAGATTTTTTGGCCTTTTCGGTCACATTTCTAGATTTTGGTCTCCGAGCGTGGTCCATGCTCTTGACCTTTACCTCTCAACATTGATACATAGGAAGAGCACAGGCGGCGAAAAGTTGCTCGTTTTTGCATGAAATAAAAATAAATTTAAATATATTTTGTCATTTTTTTCTGTTGCATGTAGATGGTACAGAAAAAAAATATAAGCCAAATTGGTTGTCGGTTCATCTGATTTGGTGTTGTCAGTCGACATCGAGAGAATAAAAAGTGAACGTGTCAAATAAATGTTATGATGTGGACTTTTTATATCTGAAAACAGCGCAAATTTGCGTGTATCTCTTTTGGAATTAGAAAAAGATAAGTTTTCTATGCCATCCCTTATACCAACAAGTCGTCGTGAAGGCATTATAACATCTTGCAAGAAAGGTTGTCACACTATTTTTCTCTTTGAAGTTGAAGGCGCGGTCTACCGTTGATGCAATCATGATGGTGAAAAACTTGGCAAAGCGCACACTGATCGAAGGATGCTTTCATTCTTCTCTACAAAAGATTGGAGTGTCAGATTACCCGATGGGAATAATCAATACGAAACTGGCGAAAGATCGAAACAATACAATGTGTCATCAGGCGTTCTTCAAGGATCTGCACTCAGTCCGCTCCTGTGAAACACAATGACATTCAGGATCTTCCCGTTCCGCCGAAATTTACACCAGAGATCACATCAACTACAACTATGAAGTCGTGGCTGGAGAAGGTAGAGCTGGAGCTGGTGGAGCAGAAATTCAGGTTGCTCACATCAATGATAAGAGAAAGATAGACTATCTGGAGATCAGATTGGGAAGCGTCATTACCTCTAACTCGCCATTTGGGGTATTCGGAAGTAATAATATAGAAGAACAATACTGAACATGAGTCGTCCAAGAACGAGCAGGAGGCTCTTTTGTTTATAGTATTCACCTCTCTATACGACTATTCGAATATCAGTTCGTTGTATAGAAGAAACGTGCTGCGAGTCTGCTGGTGGTAAATATATCAAGAACAGTGGCCTACGTCGAGTAGTAACTGGAATGTTCCCAATAGTCATGTTGGCAGACGAAACGTGCAGGCTTAACGGTAGTCGGCATTTAAAGTCGTTGGGCAGAGTCTCTGAAAAAATGGCAACCATTGAACGTATACTCTCATTCTCATCCCAAATATCGAGAGATGGTTTAATTGAAAGAACGATGAGTTAAACTCCTGAAGAAAGGCGTAACTTCACACGACAGAGAGACAGCTGATTAATCAACAGCCGGCGATGCGATGCGGGATAATACTGACAGGTGGTCCTGCCTGGGAAAATATTGTAAAATAGTATAGAAAAGGTATTTTTGATTTAGTCAGGCGTTCCTCAAGGATCTGCACTCGGTCCGCTCCTGTGAAAAACAATGACATTCAGGATCTTGTATACTAGCCTGCAGAGCGAGCGAGGGGATGACTTGAAACCTTGAGAGGATATCCGTGATGGCTTCAGGTTTCATGTTGTTAAAGGCACAATCAACATCCAGAAAGGCCACCAGTATGCACTCCTTGTAGGCAAGAGACTTTTCGATGTGACCCACCAGAGAATGCAAGGCAGTATCCACAGATCTACCCTTCCAGTAACCGTGCTGGAAGGCAGACCGAAGTTCCGCTGGAATAGGGCGACCGGTAGCGGGGGCGACCGGTAGCGCAGTGTGTTGAGGCATCAGTCTCATGTTTGACTACCGGTGTTTCGGGTTTGAATCCCGTCCACAACGACGTTCGTGGAAATGGATGTGCAGGAGGTGCATGCTGGCAACTGCATTCTTTCTCCGAAACCAGTTTATGCCAACGAAACGTCAACTGGGTCACATGGAACAGTTGACGCGCTATGCCCCACAAGGGGTTAGGGCAATTGAGTAGTAGTAGGTGTACCAACCGTTCCAATGTCTTCAGCAAAGTCGATGATAGGCTACACCTAACTTTTATTTAGATGAAAAAATATACATGTTGTTACAATGGCGTCTGGACATCGGCTGAACATGTCAGTCGGGGTATAGCCGTTCAATTCTTTGTGCCGCTCGCTACGCCATGCTACCTGGATACCGGTCGCCACAACCTTGGCAGTCATTTCTTTTCCGTCCACGACTTTTGTAACATAGTCTCCAAAGACGTTATCACTTCAAAGTTCACAGCACTTGGGACTTGTTGCTAATTACCTTGACTCTGACTCCTTCAGGAGCATCGACGCGTCGACATCTCTTGCATAGCTATGTCTGTTGACGTTACGATAGCCTATACATTTCGGATGGTACAGTTGCCAGCATGCACTTCATATCCGAGCCATTTTTTTACTGACAAGCTTCGAACGCTGTAGGAGTTCTAATAGTACCACAGGTAGTTTTTATTAACCCGCCGGGAATGAACCCCTGTCTCCAGATCTGTTCAAGCGGTTCCACATTATTATTGTTCGGGTTAAGAAGGATTCAACGAATTTAACGGTTGTCATAGCAATAGCGTAGAGTTGAGCAACTAATATTGCGTCTGTGGCCCAGGGTGTTTTTTTTTAGTTGCTAAGAAGTTTCTGACGGGTTGATCTGTCATCTGATGACTTGAATCGTTTGTTCGTCGCGTTGTCCCCCTATCCTAATGATGGAAAACATCCATAAATGATTCCTCCCATAGTCCCTAATACTTTAGTTTTGTCTTTAACCGTATTCACTCGGCTTGACTGCTAATTTTGAGATAAGCTTTATGAAGCAAGGGCAGACTCACTAAATATCTTTTAATGAAATCATTACTGGCCACCAGCGCACCAGATGTAACTTATATTCGGTCACATTTTGACCCAGTTTTTCTGCAGTACATTTTTACGTTAAATATAGTCACTAAATCAAATTGTACCTCATGACTCCTTACAATGATTGTTTGGTACTCTCCCGTGATTGCAACAAATTGCATGCGTCACGACCTGTAAATATATCACCTTTCCCAATGCACTCGCGCTAGTCGTCGTTGTCATGGGGGACAATATGATACCAAGAAGACCAAGTGTCTTTGTACTCGTATATTTGCACCAGCGAGAAAACCAAACTTTACCAATTACGCTATCATTCTTCAGCTATAAATTTTTGAAATGAGCGTAGGTAGGACGTGACACGGTATGGCGGTTAGTGATTTTTTTTTTTTTTTGATTCCTCCGACAACCGTAGTACCTTCTGATTATGTCAGAATTCCATTTCAAACTTGCTTCATCATCATATGCTATGGAGAGCATGTACTTCTGCACTTTGGTGCAAGTCTTATTAATTCCGCACGGTAAGGCAAAACAAAAAAATAACTCTTTAAACTGCTATTGTTTCGTTTGACAAAACTAAACAAATGAAAAAATGCATTATGCAATTTCTAAATGCATTTTCGACAATTCAACTGCGAATAGGACTCTCCGTAGTGCAGAGCAAGAAGCCCAAAAACATTTATAATACGGATACGGTTGATGCATGCTTGCGCATATGTGGCACATTTTGTTGTTCGTGATGTTTGCAAAGAACATGCAGAACATGATCACGGCGAGGATGCAACTACGAGGTACTCCACTCACGTGTTTGTGTAGGCATACCGCTTTCGTTTGTAAAATAAGCGCAGGCTCGGCTTTTACATGTACAGAGGTGCCTCATATATGCCATGCAGGTATGTTCCGTTGCTATTTTGTTGCGAATACAATGAGAATTGTTGCTAAATTTTCTGAACATCTGCTCGATGGGAAGGTGGAGGATGTACCTCAAGTCTGAGCTTGTTGCATCACTTATTATAGTTATTTTCCAGTGGCAATAAATCAGAAAGTGTTCGGTTCAATAATAAATGACTTGAACATTGTAAATTCTCCTGATCATCATCCTAGGTGATGGCAAATGGGTCATGTGAACCATTTTCAAGCTTATGTTGATGGTAATTGTATGAGATATTTGTCCTGATCAGGATCCGGGAGAGTATCCTCTGTACCTAGTCTAGCCATAAATACTGTTACAAACTTTTTGAAGCACTGTTCAATAAGGAGGTGTATGCTGGCAACTGCATTCTCCGAAACCAGTTTATGCCAACGAAACGTCAACTGGGCCACATGGAACAGTTGACGCACTATGCCCCACAAGGGGTTAGGGCAATTGAGTATGAGTACTGTTCAATAAAAGAGATGTTATATGTTAAGAAATCATTGTTTATTTATTAAATGCATTGTCAACAACGGAAATTGCAACAAGTTATTCGAAGTGATTGCCTTTTGCCTTTACACAAGCCTTTAATCGAGCTGGCCACTTATCTATGGAAGCACGCACGACTTCAATCGGAAAGTTGGCGACTGCATGTGTAAGAGACTTCTTTAAGGATTCGATATTAGAATGTCTTTTAGAGCACGTCATTTGCTCTAAGACAGACCATAATTCGTAATCCAGCGGATTCAGGTCTGGGCTAGAGGAAGGCCAATCTTCAGCTTTAATAAAATCTGGAACATTTTCTTCAAGCCATTTTTGGGTTGACTTCGCCTTATGACCTGATGCAGAATCTTGCTGGAAACTCCAAGGCTGATTTTTGAATAATGACGTGTTGAGAGGTTTCACTACACTTTCAAGGACACTTTCTTGATAAATTTTGGCAGACGTTTTGACGCCCTTCTCACAAAAATGCAACTTTGTCACCCCGTTGTAGCTAACACCCCACCAAACCATTACTGAGGCTGGATGATGACCTCTTTGAACCTTTTGGGCAACTTGAGAAGCTTCTCTGGCACTGCGAGCATAAACCCTATCGTTTTGTTTATTAAATGTTTCTTCGACAGTAAAAAATTTTTCGTCCGTAAACAAAATTTTACGGTGTTCTTGGTTTGCGTACCGGCAAAGTAATCGTTTTGATTTTTCCACTCTATTTTTTTTTAACGAATCTGTTAGTAAATGCCCGGTAGATCTACGATAAGCACCTAACCCCAAGTCACTTTTGATGATACGTGAAATTGTTCTTTGGGGTATTTTCATCTCACGCGATAAAATTTTTTGTTTCCGAAGAGGATTACGGCGAATTCTCTCGCGCACGGCTTTAACCGCTTGAGGTGTTCGAGTAGTTCGCGGACGGCCACTTCTTTCACGGTCACTTACTCCAGACGTATCATTAAATCTTTCAATAGTCCGATATACAAACATTCGGCTTATACCAAGGGTATGCAGAGTCTTGAAAATATCACTAGGTTGCATTCCTACTTTATGAAGTGCAATCACAGCAATTCTATTTCCTTTGTCACCCCAATCCATGTTCACTACACTAAAAATTAAACTCAAATGATGACAAATGCATCAAGCACAAGCGTACTATAGCGATTAGCTCAATTTTTAAGAAATGCAATATAACGGTTCCTTTCTGCAGGGTTGCCAAACCTTGTAACAATATTTATGGCTAGACTAGGTATACTCCCGAGGACCATATTCACAACTTTTCATTTGCATTTCAATCCATTTCGTCGACTAGGATCATCAGATACCGAGACTGCAAATGACGTCACATAGGATGCTGCTCATTCGCCGTGATCATCCTGACATTGCTAGTGCTATGGCGGAGTGGAGGTTAATTCTCTCTATTGGTACCCATGATGGATTGCAGAGAGATACTCTCTCTAAGGAGATAAGGAATTTACCTACACCGCCGTGATCCGGTCGGTCTTAAACTGATGCTAAGCGTCAGCATCAGTTGAGCACAGTGGACGAAACCAGAACAGACTTTCGATATATTTCATTTTGAAGAAAAGGTTAGTTGATAAGAAAGACGTATGCAAGGACCATATGAACTATTTTTAAAAAATTATGTGAGAGATTTAAAAAAATATAAAATTGATTTCGAAAAATTATGAACTTCATTTGAAAGAATTATTTGCCTTATTTGCCTCGAAAATGACATACGTGGTGGGATCGGGCAGGTAGGCGCATTGTTAAAATGAAGGAACCACTTTCGCATTTTGCAAAGTTTTTTTAGGCGCAAACTTTTCAAAATGTTTTCGTAGTACTGACAGTCGACTGTTTTACCTTGGAGTAAAAATTCAAAATGCACAAATCCGATAAAAAAAACAGATCGAAGCTTGCGTTGGACTCCTAGACTTGTACAGACCTAGTGGTGATACCGAAAGTACCAATTGGCAGCGACCATATGAATTGGAAATGAGTTTCCTATATGGTCAGCTTGAACTGTGTGTGTGGATCCGATTAGAAGTTTCGTTCATCCATTCCAATTAAATATATGTAAAGAGTTATCCATTTCGTGTTTCGGAAAGTAAAGCCCTGCCATTGGACATCTGTCAAATGTCAGTGTATTCCAAACTGGTATTGGTTTAGTTGAAGGTTTGCCATTTTACAAGATGGAACGTTTTACGACTGAACAACGCGTTAATATTATTGAATTATTCTACCAAAATGGTGAATCTGCGGTGGCCACGTTTCGTGCATTACGCGCAGATTATGGTCGACATAATCGTCCCAATGAGCGCACAATTGCCTACACAGTGAAAAAATTTGAAGAAACTGGATCGGTGACAGACATTTCTACTACACCTGTGCATCATCGTTTTGCTCGTTCGACCGAAAACATCGCCGCTGTGAGTGAAAGTGTGGCCGAAGACCCGAATTTGTCGATTCCGCGCCGATCCCAGCATTTAGGCCTATCTTACGGCACATTGTGGCGCATTTTGCATTTGGACCTTCATCTCCATCCTTATAAAGTCCAGCTCACGCAAGAATTAAAGCCGACTGATCACAGATTGCGTCGTGAGTACTCAGATTGGGTCCTCGAACAGCAGGCCACCGATGCCGATTTTTCGAAGAAAATCTTCTTTAGCGATGAGGCCCATTTTGCGCTCGGCGGCTATGTAAACAAACAAAATTGTCGCATCTGGGGCAGTGAGCAACCGCAAGTGACCGCTGAGAAACCGTTGTACCCGCAAAAAGTGACTGTTTGTACATTGTGGGCCGGCGGCGTCATTGGGCCGTTTTTCTTTGAAAACGATGAAGGAGCCGCCGTTACAGTCAATGGCCAGCGCTATGGCGCCATGATTCATGACTTTTTTGGTCGGAAATTGAAGATATGGATCTCGACAATATGTGGTTTCAACAAGACGGGGCCACATGCCACACCACGCGACAAAATTTGGCTTTATTGCGCGAGAAATTCCCAGGATGCGTAATTTCGAGATTCGGCGATGTGGCTTGGCCAGCAAGGTCTTGCGATTTAACGCTGTTAGATTTCTTTTTGTTGGGCTATGCGAAGGACCGTGTTTATGCGAACAATCCCACGACGATTGGTCAATTGAAGGACGAAATCCGTCGAGTTATAGCCGAGTTATTGCCCGAAATGTGTGAAAGGGTAATCGAAAATTACCTCAAAAGGATCGAGTCCTGCAAGCGGTCCCGTGGGGGACATTTTACAGATATTGTATTCCACGTATAATGGCATAATCCAAACTTTATTATGAAATAAAAATTCCATCGAAATTCAAATATTTACTGTGTTTAATTTAAGTTTACTTTCCGAAAGAGAAAATGGATAACCGTTTGAAATAACGTTCATTTTAAATACCAACCAACTATATCCTACTACAAATATTTGACCAAAATTTGAAGCCTCTAGCTTTATTCTACCGAAAGCTATCGTGCGAACGGACTAACAGACGGACAGACAGACATGGCTAAATCGAATCAGGAGGTGAGCCTTATAATTTATATACATATGCATTGCCGTACCTACGGAGGCTCCTTTAAGGTGTTACATATTTTTAACAATGTTTATGTTGTCTTCCCCCTGTGGTGCGGGGCGTAATAATAAGCCACAACATCTCCCGAGTTGTCACAGGTAGGCGACTAAATGGGAATAGGAGGTACATGCTGGCAACGTGGATCGTCCGATTTTTTGTTGCGCTGTTACTGCCAGAAATTGCAAGAAAAAAAATATATATGGAAGAAAATATATTTATTATTAAATAATATTTAAATGTTTGTCTCATTTTGATGGACTAAGTTTCAAGAATTCAAAAATGTGGTAGTCTTTTCTGTGGCACCTTGCATAATTTTATCACTTCCAAACCTAATTCTAGCCATTGTGTTATCGGTGAATATGCGAGGTGGCTCCGACTTCCACACCATGACTTCTGCATAAGTTGCGAAGACGTAGCTGAGGAGGAGAGCATCTTTCATCTACTCCGGATCTGCCCGGCATTGGCCTTTAGGAGAATGTCGACTCTAGGCGAATATGATAAGCGGATCTAGGCGTCTTAGCTAATGCGAATGGTTCAACAATGGATGACGGATGGAATTATGTAATTCCAGGGTAACACAAAGAACCTGGACTAAGTGTGCTATAATAGATTGCGGCAGCCCCTCTTACCATACCATACCAAACCTAATTCTGTAAAAATTGTAGTATTCGATGCTTCCCGGTTTAAAGCAGAAGCTCTTCTTTTGTAAAAACATAATATACTCGTATGCTGTAATTTTCAACGAGTCATGCATATCAATTCACTAAATCCATCTAATCATAATCACCAATCAATTGAATATTTCCTACCATAACAAATAAAATGCGGAACTATATAATTTCAGCAGTTTATTTGCCATTGCCTCAAAATTCCTTCCACTGTTGCAGTGTCCGTATTTATGAATTAACCATGGAATGGACGTCATTCATTCAAAATCATCAGATATAAGAAACACCTAAAAAACCGGATCGCTCGACCATTATTACGATTTTTTTCTTTTTATTTTTCTGTTGTGACTCGATCAACATCTTCGGCACGATGCGACGGGGGACACCTCGCTAGTTTGCGTAGATTCAGAGCTATGTAAATTATATGCCGAATACAATTACATAGAAATATCAAGCGAACCTCTTGAAGGCGTTCAAAAGAAGTTCACCTTTAAAGACTGGCCCACGAAATAATCAGGTAGAGTATGACCGATGCTGTAAGGCGCGACGGAGACATAATGTTTGTGAGCGTCAAGAAAGGAATAGAGAGTGATGAAGGTGACATTGGTGATCGATTCCGTGAAATAATTTAAGGTTTGTTGATGATAACCCCGTTCGATTTATTCGGACAAGACAAGATCAATTTCCATACAAAACTACTGACCGACCTTTGATCCAGGTCTAGTATGGGATCACATCTAGATCAGAGTTGAAAGTGAAATGTTTCAACGTCAATTTTTTCTTGCAAGTGCACCCCCATATATATTTCTATACTGAGCCTGCAATTCGCCCCCACACTTGGCGAAATATCTACATGGTGGTTGTTTAAGCTCGCTCGTCACATATGCAGGCCATTCGATTGATCTCTGTCTGCTTGAATTGAACACGGCTATTGTCAATAGTCGAGACACTTGGTGAAAGAATTGACCTGCTTGAAGCTTCCGCTTAGCGCTGGGACTGGCCGTGAGCAAAGATCCAATGAACTTTCAATTTCAAGCCAACGCTGAGTGTCTCGACTCTCGAGTCGTCAGCCTTGTGGGTTGACCTCGTGTCCCTGGTCGGCCACTCATGAAAAAACTAGTGCTCGCTTTTTGCGCTATTTATTCCGAAAAGTCATCGGAGAACCACAAGTGTCCACTTTAGACCCACTAGTGGTTGTCAACAAACTCACAGCAGGCAACAGAACCCAAATCGTCACACCATTTATCGTTATGGGTACCCCATGAAGACTCTGTATGTAGTGTATGTAGAGTGTTTCGATGACCGGTCAATCTTACAATTTTTTTTTTGTTTAAAACGTGTTTTTGTCGTACAAGTTCTCTCTGGAGCACTTACTGATGAAAACCTACACTGACGACATGTTTCTTTTTTTTATCCATTGCTTCCCACCTGGTGATTAGTGAAGTCGATTTTTGCTTTTATTTTAAGCGAATTGCGTGTGATGCGAGTGTTGGAGTGACAGTAATAGGAAAATGTGGGGCATGTTTTCGAATATTGGAACAAAACACATAAATGGACATCCCTTCAACTTGCGTATTGGGTGCAGCCCCTCCACTCTTCTCTTCACCTTACTTCAGGGGCTCTTATAAGCAATCTGAATATCAGCATTTCATTTCTGAGTATCAACTCACCTAAAAGTGCAACTTCATTATCGAATAATCAGACCTAAGAAAGACAACGATGAAGAGTGGTCATCTCCTTTATTATGGTTTAATGGTAGTGTTCTCTTTTTTCGATGGCAATTGGTGGAGGGGGAGGGGGGGATTATATAGTGTACGCTCTCATAACCGGACACCATCGGGACTGACAATTTTGTCCGATTATGGGGAGTGTCCGTTTAAAATAACGCCGACATTTTTCTAGGCAACCCTCCAATTATAGAATAACATAACCAAAACTGGATCGATTGTGACATTAAAAAAAAATTATAATAATCACACCCTGATCGAAGGGTTGACACTCACTGGTTGCATTTGGGGGCAAAAAACATAGTGGTGGCGTTGGCAAGTTTCAAACTTTTTGGATGCGAGTCAGCGATATCAAGAAGTAGAAACACTTTCTTATTACGCTACTTACTCATTGGGGGCGACCGGTAGCTTAGTCCGTAGAGCCATCAGTCTTATGTCTGACTACCGGCGTTTCGGGTTCGAGTCCCGTCCACGACGACGTTCGTCGCCATGGATGTTTGGTTTGTGTTGTCTCCCCTGTGGTGTGGGGCGTAATAATAAGCCACATCATGTCTCGACTTGTCGCAGGTAGGCGGGAGCAGAAGGTGAATACTGGCAACTGCATTCTCCAAATCTAGTTTAGGCCAACGAAACGTCAGCTGGGCCACATGGAACAGTTGACGCGCTATGCTCCACAAGGAGTTAGGGCGATTACTCATTTGGTTATTGAATGTCACTAACCAGGCCCGGCCCTACCATATGTGCAGACGAAACATTTGAGCAGGGTGGAATTATGTAGGGGGTTATGATCAAAAATGTTATATTTTGAAAATCATAAGGTAGCCTTAAGGATAGATTTAAAACCCTAAGGTTAGATTTAAAAAGGTTTCAGTTTTGTGACGCACGCAAACAACCATTAGTTTTTATTGATATAAAATAAAAAAAGCCTCAGTGTAGCTTTGAGGTAAAGGCTGTTTCGTCAACGAGATAAAATCACATTGATCGCCGAATATTTTCGTGCTTTTTCGAAACTTTTTCGACTAATTTCTTCTATTTCATTTCATTACGTCAGTGGCGGATCGGAGGTGGCCCGATTTTGTTTGTTACCTGGAGAGCTAAGGGTATGTTCTCACTTGTTCAACTTTCCGTCCTCAAGAAGTACGGAGAGAAGCATTCACCTAAGGGGTTGAGACCCCAGTATATAGCCTTAGGTCACCATTTTTTTTCATGAGGGTTTGAAGCCACGTGGTCAATGGCGTTTTAAATTTCGTATGACCGAAAGATTCATTCTAATGTTCGATCTTCATCCATAACCGCTCGGAATGGGATATTGACAATCATTGTCTTGACCCCATGTCTAACACATGGTTTAACAATGGGTCCAAGACGGGACAAAGAATTGGTGCGTAATAAGTTGGCCTTTGGGTCGAACGCCAGGATCCCTATCGTCATTGGCGTCTGGCCCAGTGTTTTCCAAGCCGAGATCCATGCCACTGAAACCTGCGCCAGAGAAATTCTGTGCAAAAATTTCAGTGACACTAATATCGCTAACTGCACTGACAGTCAGGCAGCCATTATGACACTTTTTTCATATAAAATCTCATCAAAACTCACGAGGAAATGTTTTCATACCCTTCACTGTCTTACAAACACTAATCGGCTTACTCTATCTTGGAAACCAGAACATCGGGGCATTGATGCCCGTTATAGCGGAGTTGGCGGGTTTTGAAAATATACCCCTCTCTATCCATGCATGGATAATATCGGTTTCAAGTCGAAATAACGTTTGCGAAGGAGAGTGACACCATATAGCCATATACTAATTTTCGTTTTTAAGCGAAATTGAACATTGAATGTAAAACGAAAGTGTCCATGCATGGTCTGTTTCGATTTCAGTCGAAATTGTCCATTAATGGCTTGTTTCCAAATGGCTAATTTCAAGGTGCCTTTCTGTCATGATCGAAAACGTTCATCGTTCAAACAGAAATCGAATTTTTGTGGTGATCGTGCGAAAACTTGAACATATTGGAATTGTTTGTGACACTAGGTTTCATTCTGCACACCAACTTAGTATGCGTCTGTAGCTTAGCTCGGTAACGTAAGTAAGTAAGTAATAAGTAATATGTAAGTCATTTGCAAAAATCTCTCAATCCCATAGAAAATTTTCTTAGGGGATATGTCTTTCTTGGGAGTAATTAATTGGGGACTTATTCATTGGGGACTTATTCATTGGGAGGTAGTTCGCAGAGCCATGTTAACCTGTTCGTAAAATAAGTATGTTATATACGCACATAGGGTACCATGTAAAGCACTGTGGTCAGGTTCCTCACGTGGGTATACCCGACGCATACTGACGACACTGGGCAGTCAATGTGTCGTAAAAAGGACGTGTAGCAATCAACTTAAATAGTCTCTTACCTTGATATTGACGACTGTACATCCCCGTTCAACGGAGGACTGAGTCGTTCATTTTTTATCCTTGACGTCACAAGATTCACCATCGTCGCACTACTTGTACTGCCATTATTGTTCGTTGTAATTAAGTCGCCATTCTTTAAATTGCTCGCAGATGAATCCATGATTTGAGCTTCATTCTTAATTTTATCATATCCTGAAATTGTTGTATTACTATCACAGTTTTTCCTATTATTAGCACTACTTGTATTGTTATTGTTGTTATTATTGCTGCTGCTAGTGTTGCTATTTAGATTATCACTAGTGCTATTGTTGCTATTGACTGAATCCAAAGATGATCCACTGAATCCCATCAGGATACGTTCACTTAACATTTTCTTATTGATAAGAAACGACGACAGTTGTAAATGCTGTTGTATCTTTTCATTGGTTATAGATTGTTCGGCGCCTACGCCTGACGGAGAAGTTGACGGGACACTGGTTACACTCAATGAACTGGAAGCGGACGCCAACGAGCTCGTATAGGGATTTTTCCTTCGAGAGCGACTCTTCAGACCGCCACCATAGCCGGAGAGAATGGTGTTGGGACTAGGCTGGACGTAAGATGTTGGCGATGTGGCTGGTAGAAGTTCGGATGCAGGATCACCTGGAAAAGAGGGGAAGAAACATTTATTAATCTTTTTGACTGGTGACTCAATACAATCAGCTGATCAAAACAATCACAAGCTTCTATGAGCAAAAAAAGGCTCAAAAACACTTTCTCCAGATTATTACACAAAAAGTAGACAGCTTAGCTCATGTTTTTCACCAGGGAGGAAAACCTGATTATATTTACAGTAAGCACTCATTATCGCCTTGTTGACGATTGACGTCCAACCTCCTGATATCTCTCCCATAGCTACTAAGAGATGTGTTAATTTTTAGCGAGAACCCTTTTGCATTTATAAATCAAATTACAGGGTAGACATCTCAGGCGCTTGTATGTTAGCCGAACCGATGAATCTTTTGTCAAATTGCATTATTTATGTTAAAACTGTTGCCCTACTATGTACGGTTCACCACATATGAAAAGCTGAAGAAGAAATTACATTCGATTTATGCAAAACAGGCCCATGTCGGACAGATAATGTTGCCTGTGCCGGTGCTGACTACCCATCCATCCACCTCGCAAGTGTTCATTGTTGTCCACTCTGCAGAAGTGTCTACTAAATGTAGTGGTAGTCATCTTTTTTTCGGACTATGGTCCGGCGTCCATTCAGGCAACAAAAAGAGTCTTTTCCTATCGTTACACGGTTGACCCAGGTCGACATTTTAAGCTTGTTATAATGCTGAAATCGAATATCTTTGATTCCGGACTATACGGACAAAAGTTCCAAAAGACGGACTGTCGTTTTGCTGGCCTGGATGTACGACAAAAGCATTTTCTTAGGAACCTTCTTATTCCCGCGTTGAGTCGAACGGTCTAGCTAAAAGACTATTAACATTTTGGGATTAAGACGGTTGTTTTTCTCCTTTCGTTGTCGCGGTTTCTTGCTGTCACCGAGTTACTGCTGTGGTGGTGGCCTATCGGATCTTATACTTCAACATTTGCTAACAAATTTTCTATTCTTTTTTGGTTATATTTTTATTTTTCGCTCGTATCTTAGACCGTTGAAGGTTTAAATAAAAGTCTGGTAAAGCGTAAGTAAAGTTCATGTGTGGTTAAATTGTAAAGGAAAAGATAATACTTCTGTTTAAGTTTTATATATTTTTTGCTTTTTTTTCGACAGTGAAAGGTTTCTAGGTGAGTTTTAATAAGATTTGTGGAAAGACGAGTATGTAGTTCGTTTAATTCTGCAGTAAGACAAAAGACCGTATTCAGTGGGGAAGTGGGTTTTGACCAGCCTGAATGAAAAAGGTCTAACAGGGTTCACTATGAGAAAAAGAAGCCAAGAATGGATTGCGCTCAAAGGATTTCAAGCAGCTGACATAATTAAACACTCGGAACTTTAAAGAAAAGATGATTAAGCAAAAAAACCTTTGGGATCCGCAATATTGAGGTAGTGAGAGGAGGTCTTGCACTTAACAGTCCTTAGCCTAATACAAACAGATTCCGCATTAGAGCTTTGTAAGACGGGCCCCCTCGTGGCCAGCTCGTTGGCTTCTTCGTTGCTCTCAATGTCTTCATGGCCAGGTACCTAGAGCAGGGTGATACTGATCCGTCCGCCAGGTCGAGTTAACTCTTCCCCACACAGCTCGACCAGTTTGTTGGAAGTACTCACCGAGTTCAGTGCCCTGATAGCGGCCTGGCTGTCTGAGCAAATGGTGATGTTCTGGTTATCTGATAAATCTCTGAGAGTGTGATACGCATTTATAATTGCGAGCGTTTCCGCCTGAAAAATGCTGCCATAGTCCGGGAGGCGATAGCTCTCCGAGATACTTAGTGCTTCAGAAAGGATCCCTGCACGGACGCCGCAGTCCATTTTCGACCTGTCCATAAAAATCATGATGTCAAAGTCCTTCACCACTTCGCCACCCCTCCATTCAGCCCTGGTGGGGAATTTGACGGAGAAGCTTCTGTCAAACCTCAGTTTGGGCACAGTGAAGTCCGTTTTTACTATAACCACACCTCGTGGCAACCGACTAAGGATGTTGCTATGGTCGTACGGCTTGGCAGTCCAAGCTTCTGAGTCTCTGAGTCCGACTGCACTGCCCGCCGCCAGCTGTTTAGTTAAAATGTCTATTGGTGGAAGATGCAGGATCACGTTTAGAGCTTTCCTCGAGCATGTTCGCATGGCACCTGTAGTGCCAAGACACGCCGTTCTTTGCACCCTGCCAAGTTTTGTTACGTTGTATCCTTTAGGAAGTACTGGCCACCAAACTAACGACCCATATGAAAGAATCGGACGGACTACTGCTGTGTACATCCAGGAGGACCATGTTTGGCCAAAGGCCCCACATTTTTCCGAAGGTTTTCTTTACAGGCGTAGAAAGCGATGCAGGCTTTCTTCACCCGCTCTTCAATATTTAGCTTCCAGCTGAGGCTCCTATTCAAAGTGCCACTTAAATACTTTCCGCTGGGTGATAGTTGGGATAACTGAGCATTTAGTTTAGGGAGGGGAAAAGGCGGTACTTTAATTTTAGTGGTCATTAGCATCAGTTCAGTTTTGTCTGGGTTAATGCCCAGGACACAGTTTGTAGCCTAGGCGTTCATCATATCTAGAACCCTTTCCACGATTTGACTTATCACGGAGAGGCACATTCCTGACACCACTATTGCCACATCATCCGCGTACGCGACCACTTTAATCCCTTCCCTGTCAAGCCTTTGGATATTGTTGATGCTGACTAACGATAGTAGCGGAGAGATGACGCCTCCCTGTATCCATACAAATCTGGTTAGATGTCTGTATCCCAAGTTAGCATGAATTATGCTACATTTTAGCAGAGTCACTATTCAGCTGCCCATCACTGTCTCTACTCCCAAATCTGATAGACGTCGTGAATAGATTCGATGCTGACGTTGTTGAAAGCACCCTCTATGTCGAGGATAGCTGATAATGTATATTGCTTATATTTATGGCTCTGCTCAATGACACGCACCACCTCGTGAAGAGCCGTTTCTGTGGATCCACCGCTAATGTAGGCGTGCTGTGCTTCCGAGAGCGGTCGACTTTCGAGCAATGGTCGGGTGTGGAAGTCCAAGATACGTTCGAGCGTTTTGAGTACGAAGGAGGATAAGCCGATCGGCCTGAAGTCCTTCGCACTTTAGATTTCCGCTATCAGTAGTACGAGCTCAGGAAAATCGGCTCTAGGAAATCTCAATGCAGTATTTCCGCTTTTCACAGTACTAGTTCATTCGGAACTGTTGCTTCTAATTTTAAGAACTTTTCTCCCAAATTTAGGATAAGACTTCCTATTCAACAATCGCCCCAGACTTGTACATTTCATTTTCATTTTGGAGCAATAGTTCCTGGGGCGTTAATTCATATAACCGTCATATCGATTACCATTCAACTGATGTAAATTAGACGGACAATTTGTAGAAAAAATCTATTTGAACTCTCGAAAGGAATCGTTCACTCTGCGAAGCCATAATAACTGATAAAAATCTGAAAAATTTCAACAATCAATAACACAACGAAGCAGTTACCGTAGTCCTATCCAGCTATTACTGCAGCTATGCACTTGAGCGTACGTCTTCTATCCAACGAACTATGTATCTTGGAGTGATCTCCACAAGTACGTACATACCTATATACTGAGCACAACTAACGATCATTCTGTCGAGCCAAAAGTGCCGCCACCAATCTCTCTATAATGGCAGAAATCACATTGAATATATCTCTCGGAACAGTAAAATTACATATTATTGGTCAATTCATTAACATTAAAAGGCCAATAAATCTGAAAATACTCAAATGCAATGCAATGTGGGCCCAAAGATATACAAGAGATGCATAATATACGCTTCAGATCCGCTAGTACGAAATGGATAGACGACTGAGTCTCGTAGATAAAACAGAAATACGGCAGATACGATGGACAGACAGATGGCTGTACTAGTGGAGGCTTCGTTCAGAGCTTCCAAGCGCAGGAAGTGTAGCGAGCAGGCAAATACTGAAAAGGATTAAAAGACCTCCATGCCTCATTTTGATCTTAAATATGAACTCTAAAAAGATTAGCGTCCTTCAAGGATTCCTAGAATTGCAGTAGGACCAGGACATCTAGGAAACCTAGTTCAGATTATAGTCTTTTTCAATCCGCTCAAGGTTCATTAGAACTGCCTGTCGCGAACCGCAAACAAAGGGGTCATATGCAAAAGAGGTTTTTCTGTTTGATGCGATCAATTCATTTGGTCGGACTATACGATCGACATGACATATAAATTTGTAGAATTCACTTGAAACGGTTGGCAAAGGCGGTAGAAGATCACATGCGCAGACCATCACATTTCTTGCATATCCACGAGTTGATTTTTACGTTTGACTTCCTGAGCTGGAGATGCTGAGCCTTGAGAACGTAGCAGCACAACAAATGGGACCCATACCAATAATTTGTCAATGAAATTGCGACATAATATGCAGAAATGAAATTCCATTGATGTCATAATAAATAAGACGGGCGATCGGCAACGACGTTGTAGAGTGGAAGTTTCTAAGAAATTGTTGTACTAATGGCTTTGGGAAGAGATTTTTGTATCTTTTTTTTTACTGCAGTTAGGAAGATAGATTGCAAATTGAGAGATGGGCCACTGAGGAGGAGTTATGTTGATCTTCTTCTTCAACTACTCTAAAAAAAAATCGCGCTGTGGAAAACTAAACAGTTGAAAAAAGTAATACACAATTTGAGAGTTCTATGTTCTCCTCAGACAAAAATCATCCTTTTTCCCACTAAAGCCTAGTACTGTGTTCTGCAAAACGAAATGTAACGGAAATTTACTTTTCGTCGTTGTAAAAGGTACTACGTCCTTTTAAATGCAACGAAAATCTATTCGGCGCATTCACAGCCACCTATTCTTTGGTATGAATAAATTAATGCGATTAATGTGCGAAACGGAAATGTTCGTTGACGAAATGTAACGAAATAATCAGAATATTTATATGGGATTTGACATTTCGTTTCGTTTCGCGGTGAATACAGTACTAGGCTTTCGCAAAAAAACATGGTGAAAAAAGTTCAACCAAAAACCGACACAGTTGGAAAATCATTCGTCAAAAAGAACAGTTTTCGGTTTTCGAAAAAAAAAAAATCGAAAAAAAAGAAGTTTTTGGGCAAACTGGTTGTCGATAAACGATTGCGAAAAAACGTTGAAGAATGATAGAATAAAGGACAAAAAGTAAAAACGCAACGGAAAACGAATCAACTGAAAAGGGATAACAGTTGTCGAAATAACGCAACGGAGAAAACGGCTTAAAATGAAGCCACAGTTGCAAGAAACGGTACCGTTTTGGACATTATCGAACTACACAAAAAACGACACAGATGGAAAACGGTTGTCAACAAACACAACTGCGAATCGCACAGTTGAAAACAATCACTAAAAAAAAACGAGACGCAAACCATACATTTCAAAGAAAAACGAAAGTGGAAATGAACACTTAAGGCTGATACTAACCTCTTCGTGTGAAAATGTTGCCCTTATCTCTCCCAGGAAAAAGTGACAGTGTAGACTTGCACACAGCACATTACTGCGGCGCTTTACACGACAAGTGATTTTCCCTTCAACTCAAAGGACCTGTTTTCAAGCGAAATAAAGTGCAAAGCAATTGTTTTCGCATGAAAATTGCTCATAATTATGTGGAGACTTTTTTCTTCGGATGAAATACCAGTATGTTAGTACTGAGAGAGCGAAATTTGTTCGTGCGAACGCAACTTTTGACAGTTTTTGTAAGAGATTTCGCACGGAAAACTGAGGGCTTCACTGCTATATCCGGGATCTGACAAAGGAGATGTGATTTTTGGCGACTTCTCATAGAAGAGTAAGTTGTGTCATAGTTTTTGGAGCTCTATCCTACGTCCTGCGAACAAATTGACGAAGAAAGTCGATACGGAAAATATTTTTTCGACAATTTTATATTATTATTTAGAATATTTTTGGTCTACTTTTGTGGATATGGCTCTAGCGTTGTACAGATGCTCTTCGAAAGCTGTGAACGTATGCAGAGAGACTGTCGATAGAAAGGGTAAACATTTTCCTATAAGGATTATGTGGGTGTCCGGCCACAGTGGTATCGCAGCCAACGAGAAAACCGATGAACTGGCAAGGAGAGGTTCGGGAGCCGCGAACAGCCCACCGGCACCTATGCCACGGCCACTCGCGAACATCACAAACGAAATAGATGGAGCCATATGGACTAAACTACAATCTGACTGGACAAACAGAATAGATTGTATGGTAGACAGGACCTTCTGGCCATTACTCGATCCGAGCAAGAGCAGGATACTGGTAAAACTCAAAAAAATAGGCTGAGAGCGACGGTAGGTCTACTCACAGGACACTGCCTTACCGCATCTCACGGGAGTGGATTTGGATTGACCTCCAGCAACTTATGCAGACGATGTGAGATCAAAGCCTCAAATTGGAAACACCTTAATATCATAGGTGTTTATCGCCTTTAAGAGCTAGCAGAAGTGACCAGTGCCGTCTTGTTGAATCAGTTGCTTCAATTTAGCGGAGTGGTCGCCTGGTAGTTCTAATAAGTGAGCGGAGGGTGCCAAATGGGTCCGAATCGGAGGCCTAATACAAAGCCCGCTTACCAAACCTAACCTATTATTTAAAGAAAGAATATGAATGTCCTTATTGTAAAAACATTACATTACATTTCATTTTACAAGTGTCCCTATTCAAGTGGCAAAATTTTGAACGTAAAATTTATTAAAGGTGAATTCGCTCTATCGCATTTAGAATTTTCATCACACTCAAGGAATTTCCACTTTAGGAACTACGAGTCCCCGTGTGTGGGTTTTAGGCTCTTACCACCCAAAGGCTGGTACTAACCATTTCGTCCGAAAATGTTGCACTTATCACTCCCACGAGAAAGTGACGGTGGAAACTTCCACACAGCACATATCCGCGGCGCTCTACACGACACTTGAATTTTCCCTTCTCACTTAAAAGAGAGCGATCACCATTGCAATGCCCGGTTTCCACACGAAATAAAATGTATAGTAATTGTCTTCGCGTGGAAATTGACTACAACGGTGTGGAGAATTTTGTCTGTGAAAGGAACTTCGTACCGAGAAAATCGAAAATTTTTGTGCCAATCGGATTTTCGACAGTTTTTGTATCAGATTTCGCACGAAAAACGGAGTACCTTCCTTAAAGCGAAAATGCACTTCGAAGCACCCAAGGAATTTTGAAAATATTCTCTAAATGCAAAGAGAGAATTCTTCTATTATTCGCGAAACAGGAATGTTCCTAAATAATAAGCGTTCTGAATTGGGAGGGGTTTATCAATATAACTATAGCTCGTGTGAGCCAATAAAAAGCTAGGAGTTGGGGACCTATTATACTTGGAATAGCACTTCGACTCTTTATTTCACTTTCATTTCATTTTCTAAAACAAATAAAAAAGATAAAATAATAATCTTAGCCTGTTTTAGTCGTTCTCTTCGGATACAGCGACCTACTTCCAAAGTATCAACACTAAGCAGATAAGA
Organism: Chloromyia formosa; assembly: GCA_964017055.1. Classification (NCBI taxonomy): domain Eukaryota; kingdom Metazoa; phylum Arthropoda; class Insecta; order Diptera; family Stratiomyidae; genus Chloromyia; species Chloromyia formosa. The sequence continues at coordinate 20,927,179 of OZ024816.1, read as the reverse complement.
CGTTTAACCCCGATGATAGTGGTCATTTCAAATGTGATAAAGTGAAATATGTACACGCTATTGCACTGCACTCATTTTGACGTTTCACCTTTTTTCTATTTTCCCACTTTTTCTGTCCATCTATTCTAATTCCTATTTAATTTTTATTTCCAGGTAGTATCCCCTGTACCATGTTTGCGTAAAAATTGTTCCTAATAGATTTCTCCATTCTATAGCTCTCTAGACTAGTAGCTTTATAAAAAGCTTAAGATTTATGGTCATAGATAAACGCACTCTAATTGGAGGAGTGTTATGCAAAATACAAAGCTGCTACCTACATTTACTTTGTATCTGTAATGTCCAGATAGAGTACTGCAGATATTCAGTAGTTCTGTAGAGAGCGAGTGATTATTGGATTGGATTGAGCAAAGAATAAAAAAACAGTAAAAAGATAAAGTGCGGAGGTGATGAAATTAGATTGTTTTGTTCAGTCATTATCGAGTTTTCGAAACAATCAAGTTTTGTGTAGTACTTAATATAAATTTAAATCAACGTATATGTAGTAGGTTTTATTTCTATAACCGATTTTAGGGTGATGTTGGGATTAAGTCGTTTTTTTACCAGATTTGACAATTCTTTCTCCTGTCATGTACACGTAAAAAAAATGTTTGGTCGTTTTTACACCAGCGGCTGAATAGTGTAGTTTGCATATCTGCTAGGTGAATTAAAACTCCTGAAATTCCCCGCACGATTGGTGTTTAAAATAAAAAACCTACTGTACTTCGTGCCTTAAGGTAAATGTAAATCTAGGCTTCGTTTTATCGCAATCGAATGAGACATTCAGATGTTATTCGGAATTCAAAGTTATTATGGAGTTTCTAGCTTAAGTCTTTTAGAAGGAAGTTCTTTCTTACGCAGTGGCGTAGACATCTTTTAGCCGAAGGAGGGGATATGTTATCGGCAGTAAAAAAATTTCAATATATGCTAAGGGCTCGATTTGAACCCTTTATCTCTCGAGTGAAAATCAACTTTCTATGCATAGATCAGCTTTACAAGCTGCCCCCTGTCATTTTTCAATAGGCGTCTTTTTTTGCCTATCTATCAAGTGTAGTGTTAGGTAAGAAACACGCATTACATAAACAACAAGCGACTTATTGTTTGTGTATTGCGCGTTTGTTACCCTACTCTGCAGAACGCGCCTAATTTATATTCAAAGCATTCATAGAAAAGGAGTAGCTGACGAAATCCGTGGTGAGTGCCATCAAGAAAGTCATCAGGAAATTTGTGATGATATATTTGATGATTGAAGCATCAAAAACGTTGATGAGTTTTTGAGTCAAACGTCAAATAGAATAGGATTTGACAAACTTTTGTCAAGGAGGAGGCAGCAAAATTTGAAGAGAATGTCATTATCTAGGGGCGCGAAATCTTCTACCTAATTAAATAAATGTAGTCCGGATGGCGCAACGGTTACCACGTTTGCCTTCTACGAACTGGGCCAGGTTCGATTCCTACTGAATGCGGTAGTTTTCGATATAAAAAGGGGATTTACGTGTCAGACTATAAGCCCATTCAGCTGTTAAATGAGTACCCATTTATGGGGTAAATAATTCGGTTGAGCGTGTTGCTGATCACATACCTCTGAAAAGACATACTGTCACGATTTAGAAAATGAGATGATGCGAACTTATCTTGAGGCCATAGTTCAAATTGGACTGTTGCGCCAGTTATTTATTTATTTTTATTTAATTAAATAAATTATAAAGTATCCTTAGGCCGGTTTTACATGGCACGTACGGTATAGGAGTTTCTAGCAAAAAGCAAGAGGGGCAGCAAACATGCAATTTTAGCTCACTCGCCATTGGTGCTTTTTGGGGAAAACTCGTGTGTTTTCCGTTCCGTGTGAAACTGCTTTTAAGGTAAGGTCTTTTTGACTGATGGCTATTATTAAGGCTATTATTAAGGCAACCTATGACGGCGCGAAAGGTCGCGTTCTGCATAAAGGTAAGGTGTCGGGGGACTTTGAGATTCGCAGTGGAGTTCGGCAGGGGTGCATTCTCTCATCGATCCTATTCCTCATAGTGATCGGCGACGTGTTGCATGCAGCCCTATCCGGACTCGACAGAGGAATTCAATGGACTTTGACATCTTATCTACAACATCTTGACTACGCTGACGACATATGCCTCCTCTCCCACAAAATCATGGATCTGTCCGCAATGGCGTTAGATCTCGAGAGGCAGGCAAGCAAGGTTGGGCTAAAGATTAATACCAACAAGACCAAGGTTCTTAGCCCGCCGTTGCGAAAAAGAAATCCGACACCTGTTGCCATCAATATTAATGGGCAGCCTGTGGAGAAGGTGGACAACTTCGTCTACCTGGGTAGCATTGTTGCCGAAAATGGTGGTACGGAGCAGGACATCGTTCGTCGTATCAAGCAGGCTAAACGCGCATACGGCATGCTGTCCAAAATCTGGCAGAGCAGTTATCTCAGCATCAAGACCAAGCTGGGCCTGTTTCGCACCCTGCTACTATCAGTGCTTTTGTATGGGAGCAGTATATGGAAAGTTTCCGTAGAAGTTACCAGAAAGCTGCAAGTTTTCGTCAACTCATGTCTTCGTCGAATTTTAAGAATTTTCTGGCCCGAAACAATATCAAATGAAGAGCTAAGTCGGCGTACGGGTCAGATGCCAATCGACGAATTGATACGCAGGCGAAAATGGCAGTGGATAGGTCACACATTGCGGAAGAGTGATAACTGCATTGCTTTGCATGCCATGAAGTGGAACCCCATTTCCAACCAAGGCCGACCAAGAGGGGGTCCTCGAATCACATGGCGTCGATCTGTGGCAAAGGAGTGTCAGGCACTGGGTAAGTCTTTTGGGGAGTTGCGTCCCATTGCCCAGAACAGAGTACGATGGCGCGCAGGAGTAGTTGACGCGCTATGCCCCGCTAGGGGTTAAGGCAAAGTAGTAGTATATAAAACCACACCGACCCCACATTGGGCGTCGGTTTTTTTTCTTTCTTTTTGCCGTATTTTCATTGTGTTCTGCAAATTTTTACTGACATATGATCAAAAAAAGTTGATGTTATTTTAAGCTTAAGAAATCCCTAAGGTAGATTAGGGTAGCCTTAAGGTAAGGTCTACAAAAGTTTCCGTTTTTATGTCTCATGGCCAACGGTATCATACGGCTATTCGATTGCCCATTTCAGTTTCATTTATTCAATAAAATCATACAGGTTGACCCACATCGGGCGCCGAATATTCAGAAAGAAATTCTTATGAAATAAATTAGCTTCCATGTCTCAGACTGGATGACCGATGACTTTATTTCTAGTGAAGTTTTAGTTTTAAATGAGTTTGAGTTTTAAGTTTAAAATTCGTATTTAGCATGATACAGCAAATATCTATTAGCGATTATATAAGAACTTTTGAGGAAAAGGGGAGGGGGGTTCATCCCTTATCTACGCCACTGCTCCTACGAGCATTTCCCGCGGTCTGATTCCAACCAAAGTTGGTGCGTATAGCTTCCTTAGGCGAATCTAAGCATCGTGGGGTCCTGACGGAACCACCATCAAAACCTACGTCAGGACAACAGGACCTTGTTTGCCATGAAGTGAAACGGAAAGTAAACCTTGAAAATATGGATATTTTTGGAATTGGGATGATGAGAACAATGCACAATGAACAAATAAAGGAAATAAAAGATTTAAGGAACATCAAAAATATAAAGGGCATGAAGAATATAAATGACGTCAAGAATACAAAGGACATAGATGACATAAATGACACGAAACATAAAGAACTCATCTCAGATACATATTTAATCTGGGATGCGCGCCCACAGATTTGACATAAATCTGAATGAGTGTCAAAGGATGTCAACGCGAATCGGTAAACGTTGATTTAAATTTCAATCGGTCCAATACAAAAATGTACTTATTACATTCCAATGATAGATATTTCCAATAACTGATGTTCCCATATAAGAAGATCCACTGCGGATCATTATCTTCTGGGAAAACCAATTTCTTCGTCGACATTTCCCGGAGCAGTTATCATCCGCCACACTATCCACTGGCAGTTCCAAAGGAACATGTCATGTACATTATAAACCTCTCATGATACTTGTACGTGATAATGATGTTGATCCTGACACGGTGATTAGACCGATCGCTTCAAACTTCAAACTCATTCAAGCGCAATCCGATTTACATACTTCCATCATCAACTCGGTCAATTCGCACGCAATTCAAAAGAGACTATGTGTCAATTCCAATCCCGTTACCTTTGATATGTAAATAATTCGATAATCACTTCCTTACGCGAACCATACACAATATCTTAGCAATTATCGCGATACGGATCGCACACTCGTTCGCTGAGCCTTTTCTCTTTGCATCTCTTTTATAAGTCTTCAATCCAATAAACCTGGCAATCTAATTAAGAGTGGTGCCACCACGGCAACTTACGGGCACTTGCAAAATTGGACTTTTATCATGTCTTCTTCGAGCGCACGGCCAAGACGCACCGCACCACACACACACAAGATGAAGATAGACAGATGCGAAGCGAAGACATTGAGACACAAGTTGATCGAAGAAAATGTTGCACTGTGCAGAATCCGACAGGAGGTGGAGGAGTTGAAGCAGGCGGAAAAGCTGCTGTGTAGGTTGGAAGGAGTTTCGCCAAAAGGTGAAAAGATGAAGGAAAGTTATATTGTGGCTACTACTGTCGCCTGGACCATAAAATCTGAAGATATTCCGTTCACATATGTCATCAATGTTGACGGTTGCCCGCGGCTCTGATCTTCACAGAGTTTGTAACATCTTTGCACGACGATCCACTTTTCCGGTTGTACATAGTATACATATTTTCATTCAATTGAACGCGAAATCCATTGAAAATTCTTTACTGGAGAGTTGACGGCGCAATGGGTGCACTAGTCGTGTCACACAAGTTTTAATGAGATTCGACCAATTCGTGATTTTAATTGAAAAGTCCCCCGAGTCTATGGAGGTTTTATCATGAAACAGTCACTAGTTGGATCGAAGGAAAGTGGAATGGATCGCGATTTGGTTTTATTCCTTTTGATCAGAGTCCATAGATGCCTTCGATTTACATAACAATATCAGGAGTTCATCCTTTTTTTTTTGTCAGCCAAGAATGTATCCTTTCAATATATTCTTTTTTTTTGCAAGAAAAGTTGACGCTTTCACAAATCAAATTATCCAATGTTCAAATCATATTATCGCCAGTTCAAATCAAGTTAACGCTTATCCAAATCCATTCAACGCTTTGTTTGTTGTGTGTTAATGATTTATCAAAACAGTATATTTGAAAAATTGGTAACCTGTTTTGAAAAAAAAAGTTTATGAAGCGATTTTGAAAAGGCATTAATAGGTTTTGAGAAAGCGTTAACTTGATTTGAACAAGCATTAATTTAATTAAAAAAAAAATGCTATAGGAGGAGAGTGATGCATGGCGGGCTAGTTACGGTTCCACGTCGAATAATAGTAATAGTTTCAAAAGTAAAAAACCAAAAACTTTATACAAGCATTCTTTGGCAAGTAACATTCAAAGTTGGTTGATGAAAAGGACTCTACACCGAAGTTCGAGGCAGCAACCCTGATCTGAGGAATACCCTCAAGTGGCCTAGGGAGGAACCTCCATATGTTATCAACTGAGAAACGCAAACTCATACGGCTGGCTGGCTAGAGATGGGACACGAGCAGACCTTGCGAGTAGTGACCCGCAGTTCTACAACAAGGCCGAGCAACAAGAACTGCAAAAGAAGAGCAACAAGCATCCTTGAGCAAAAGGCAATGCCCAGTGGCCGGAAGGCCAGCGGCTAGCCAGGCGCCTACGGGACAGACAGCCGAGCAGACGACAGCGAGAACTTAAGGCCAGAAAAGAAACGAGTGCAGCCGAAGCAGCAAGACGACACTTGGTGGTGGCGCTCACTAACTAAAGGAACCATCTCGGCAAGATGAGTCAAGAAAGGTGGTCAGCTGCTGGAAAAACTGGTGCAGCGGATGTCGGACGCGAGCCACCCTATGCCTTCGTTTGATGGAGCAGCTTGGTGGTACGAAGGCATCAAAATCATAAGCTGCAAGGACGATGCAACACTGAAGTGGTGTAAAGACACTGTACCGACACTGAACGGTTTATGGGAGTGTGCCAAGTTGACCGGGACAACATTCCAGCGGTCCCCAAGGTGAAGGTTCCGAGAGTCTTACCTGCAGATACCTGACTCCAACTTCTCCAGCGACAAAACGCTTATGCACCGACGAATAATTGGCTGCTCCTACATTCCAGTGAACCGACAACGGAAGAGGGCAAACCATCATCCGACAGATCAACAAGCCAACGGAGGACATGCTATGCCCTCGATTGGGGAAGATGGCGTGGGGTTTAGGAAGTGGATTTCTTAAACTCAAAAAGCGCTATCCCATGGACGGGAATGAGGATACGTTGGACGCCAACGAGGTGGAGAGTTCAAATCTCGGCGTGACCGAAAATTGCCTGTGGGTACCAATAGATCTCTCATGGTGCTCCGAGCTTGTCAGTATAAAGATGACGCGGATAGGAGGTGCATGATAGCAACAGTACTTCCGAAAAAGTAGATACGCTATCGAAACGTCAACAAAGCATAGAAATGCTAGAGATGTTGAAGCGCCTATGCCCCTGGTCAAGGCCATTAACAACAACAACGACGAGGTGGAGAGGGAGTTAGAAAGTCTGATATAAGCGGTCGATAACATCAGGCTAAGCGAATCTGAGACGTATGTTCCAAACGCTACTCTAACGGCCGCAACACAAATGAAGCAACCTCAGCGTTATGCTAAAGGTGCTTCAAATAAACAGCAGTTCCGCATCAGCAGAGCTGCTGCGCACACTACAGGAGGGAAGCTATGAAGTGGCTCTTATTCAAGAACCGTAAATTTCTGGGGAGGGCCACATCAATAGACTCTCAACGAACAACTACAACGTTATAAGCTATCGGAAAGAGGTCACGCTGTGAACTCTAATAGAAGCTGAAGGACGATCCCTTATGCTCGTATCAGCATACATGGCTCACGACAATCCCGGGTCACCGCAACAGCTGTATATATTGCTCGAATGCGCGAGATGAGGCATGGGGCGAGTACAGGAACTCACTAAAAGCATTTAAGAAGCAATTAAGAGCGGCTAAGGGGAGAGATTTTCGCAGCCAAATTGAAAGCACGACGGAAGCGTCAAGGCTAAGAAAAGTCATCTCCAAAAATCCGATACCGCCCACCACCCTCAATAAGAAGGATGGGGAATGGAAACAAGATAGCGAAGAAACACCAGGTGAACTTCTAAAGCACACTTCCCTGGCTGTGAGGACCATCCCACCCTTGTAACACGGCCGGAAACAGATAATGGTGGCGCGAGAAGGAGCAACATCCCGGGACTATTCACGTGCAGACTCGTAAAATGGGCGATAAGCTCGTTTGACGCAAATAAATCGGCATGTCCTGACAGGAATTATACCGGCAATGCTGCAAAAACCCATGGACACAATAACTTCTTGGGTTGTTGAAATACTGTCTTCGACTAGGCTACGTACCTCTTGCGTGGAGGCAGTCTAGAGTGGTATTCATCCCCAAAACAAGCAACAGTAGCCATGTCAATCCTAAGGATTTTCGCCCTATCAGTCTAACGTCCTTTTTGCTGAAAACAATGGAAAATGTATAGATGAGTACATTACGGAGACCACCCACCCTTCATACCTTTCTAGAACTCAGCACGCTTACATGAAAGGGAAATCGTTAGAAACCGCTCTCTGCGAAGTGGTCTCTACGATTGAAACATCCCTTCGATACAAAGAATTCACTCTTGGCACACTCCTAGACGTAGCAAGGGCTTTCATCAATGCCACCATGGAGGTTATTACCATTGCCCTGGAACTTGCTCAGGTGAATGAAATTCTAAAGAAATGGATCGACGCACTATTCTCGAACAGGCTAATAACGTCTGAATGGGGAGATGCTAAAGCTACCAAGAGCACGATGAGAGGCACTCCACAAGGAGGAGTACTAACGCCACCCCTATGGATATTATAAGTCTTTCTCATTTTTTGGCGTTTTTCTAACGTATTTTATTTGGAAGAAAACATGGGTAGGCCGTCGTGCCCCCACTCTCCTCTATGTGATTGGAAATATTACCTATATTTGTTCTTGAAAATTAATTAAATTAAATGAAAGAATGAGGAATTAGGGTTCAGCACTAAAGAAGGGAGCACATAGTCTAACACATACTCGATTGACTCACTCCACCCCTGGCAACCATATCATCTCATCACCTGTTTTTTTTTTTTTTCAATTTTATGGTAGACTAATCCCCTCATCCTGCACATTTTGATCAAACACGCATGAATCCTACACTTCCTTATATCCCTATACAGCATACAAAATTGCAAAAATGCTAATTCAACCTCTTCACTAGTCTGGATTTATGCGTGGGAATTGCAGATTGACCACTACAAATTCTATGGTCAATAGAAAAAGAACTGGCACAAAACGTCTGCAGTCGCCTACCAATGAATGAGATCCAAAAGAAAACTGCGGGGAGTCTTGTATGTCATCATTTCACGATTATCTGACTCCGTATCCCATACCGAGTACCTAGGTAGACGCTACTAGATAAACCTGAGGTACCTGGAGCGGCTCAAGGCAAAATAGAACTGGCCCAGCGCTGTAAGAATGCGGTAGCAGCAAAATGATCAATTCACGGTTTAAAGACGAATAAAATAAGCCGTCTTCACAAGATAGTATGATGATTACGGTAGGTTTCGGTTGGCTGCAATATTTGATGTGTTATCAATGGACTAGTCTACCAATAGGTTTATCGGCGTTTAATTGGGAAGAAGAGCCTGTTTGTATGGAGCCAATTTTGAACCGGATTTGGATGACATTCTAATCAATAAGGGTTTTAAGAGGTTTTTTCTCAAATTATTTAGAAACGTGTATTTTTAAACATGTATACTACTTGCATCAGGTTGAAGATTCAAGGCAGGAGTGTACCTATTGAGGAATTCTCAAAAAGAGGCTATAACGCTTCCGTTGATACGAAAGATGAAAATGGCTTAACGTGTGAATTTCTAGGCCGCGACTAAGCAACTTAAGTTTGCGACTGTGAAAGAAACTATCATAACGGAGCACTATCCGCGTGTATTTAAAAGTTTAGGAGATAGTCGAATGCAGGCTGTAGTTGTACGACTGTACTTCCTCATAAAATACACACGAATAGTGCTCCGTTATTATAGTTTTTTCCCAGTCGCAAACGTAAGTCACTCAGTCGCGGCCTACACCTTAAGGGGTCTTCAGACGATCGTTCCAGTTTCAATTCTCACATGTATTCTCCATCCGTTTTGTCACCCTTTATCCAGCTAATAGAAACACAAGACAAGCGTATAGACTAGTAAATACAATTAAGAACGGCTATCAACCCAGGAGTAGCCTCTGTAAGGACAAGGATGGAAACATCATCAGCGGCACATCAGGGCATTAACAAACGATGGGCTTTTGAAGAGGTTCTGAATCTACCATCTAACATCCCCACACAAGAAGCTCTGGACGATATTGTTGATCTAGGCCCACCCATACAACCCCCGACAGTAGAGGAAGTTGATCTCGCGTTGCGGTCACTAAAACGACATAAAGCGCCGGGCACCGACGGAATACCAGCTAAACTGCTAAAATTCATCAAGTCGACGCAATAATCAGCGTACGCCGACGACATCAACATCATGTCCCGAAGATTGGCCAATGCAGAAGAACTTCTGCATACGCTCGACACCGCTGCAAAAGAAGTTGGACTAAGTATCAACGAGGGTAAAACTAAAATAATTATGCAATCGAGGACAAGGACACCTGCACAATCGAGAATCGATGTGGGGGACCTCAACATCGAGTTCGTGAATGACTTCATATCATCATCATCGTGGCGCGACAGCCCGACGTCGGGCCTTGGCCGCCTGGATCATTGTCCTCCAATTATCTCGGTCACGTGACCGCGTCCTCCAATTTTGGGAGCCCAGCAGCTGCGCGGCGTCCACACCTACTGAGCTCTCCCAACGAGATCTCGGTCGTCCTCGCAGTCTCGCTCCGTCGACTCGTTCTGCATTCATTACTCTCTTAGGCATGCGATCATCGTCCATTCTTTGTACATGCCCTGCCCATTGAAGTCGTTGTAGTTTGACGATTTTCGAGACTTGCAGCTCATCGTACATTTCATACAACTCATGGTTGTACCGGATGCGCCATCCATCTCGATCGCAAACAGCCCCGAAAATTCGCCGTAGAACCTTACGTTCAAAAGTGTCTAGCATGTTTTCGGAGGCTTGAGTTAGGGTCCATGCTTCGCAGCCATAGCATAGCACTGGTCGTATAATGGTTTTGTACACGCGGAGCTTCGTGTTTCTGTGCACATGCTTCGATTTCATTATGGGGAGAACCGAGAAAAAAGTCTTATTAGCTAACTGTATCCGTCGCTTGATTTCGTCAGTTTCGTTGGCGTCCCTTGACAGGTTGCAACCCAGGTAGATGAAGTTGTTCACGAACTCGATGTTGAGGTCCCCCACGTTGATGCTCGGTTGTGCAGGTGTCCTTGTCACCGATTGCATCATTATTTTAGTTTTACCCTCGTTAATACGTAATCCAACTTCCTTTGCAGCGGTATCGAGCGTATGCAGAAGTTCTTCTGCGTCAGCCAATCTTCGGGACATGATGTTGATGTCGTCGGCGTACGCTGCTAATTGTGTCGACTTGATGAGTAGCGTCTTGCTGTTGTCCATATTCATGGCCCGAATAACGTATTCCAGTGCTAGGTTGAAGAGCGTCGGTGCCAGTCCATCGCCCTGTTTCAAACCAGTGCGTGTTTCAAATAGATCAGTAAGTCTATTCTGGATCCTGACTTGTGAGACGGAGTTGGTCATCGTCATCTTTGTCAGTCGCACTAATTTTGCCGGTATACCAAATTGCAGCATGATGTTGTACAGTACTCCACGATCGATACTGTCGTATGCCTGCTTGAAGTCGACAAAGATTTGGTATACGTTTACGTTGTATTCCCAGCACCTCTGGAGTATCAGTTTGACTGAGAAGAGCTGATCGGTTGTGGAGCGACCAGGTCTGAAACCGCTTTGATATTCGCCAATGACTCGTTCTGCGTACGGTTTTATTCTATTTTCCAGAATTTTCGTCAAAATTTTATAGGACGTACAAACTAGTGATATGCCCCTGTAATTCTCACACCGCAGTTTATCTCCCTTTTTATGAATTGGACAGATGATGCTTCTGCGCCAATCGTCTGGGATCTCCTCGTTCTCCCATATTCGCAGGAGTAATTGATGTATGGCATCAACTAGACTCGTTCCACCGAATCTTAGCAGTTCAGCTGGAATCTCGTCAGCGCCCGGCGCTTTATTTCGTTTTAGTGACCGCAACGCGAGATCAACTTCCTCTACTGTCGGGGGTTGAATGGGTGGGCCTAGATCAACAATATCGTCGAGAGCTTCCTGTGTGGGGATGTTAGATGGTCGGTTTAGAAGCTCTTCAAAATAAGAGGCCCATCGTTTGTTAATACCATCGGTGTCGCTGATGATGTTTCCATCCTTGTCCTTACAAAGGCTAGTCCTGGGTTGGTAGCCGTTCTTAATTGTATTTACTAGTTTGTACGCTTGTCTGGTGTTCCTATTAGCTAAGTTTTCGTTTATGTTCAGCAACTGCTCGTCAAAGTATTTACGTTTCTTACGTCTAATTATTCTATTCGATATTCGCCGTAGCTCGTCATATTTTTCTCTTCTGGCTCTGGTTCCTCGTTGAATCCATTGTCTGTAGGCCTCGCTTTTCGCGTCAAGTGAATTTTTGCATTCTTCGTCGAACCAGTCATTTCGCGCTCGCCGGGCTTTATATCCCACGACCTTCTCTGCGACATCCTTGATGGTACCCTTGAGTTCTTCCCAGAACCCATGGACGCCTGTGTTGCTGATGTTGTGTAGCATAGGTGATAGTTTTTCCTCAAGGGCGGTAGTATACGCCACCGCTGTAGCATCACTCAAGAGCTTATCAACCGCAAAGATTTTGGGAGGGCTGATTCTTGACTGGTGCACTGAGGAAATTCTACATCTGTAGGTCGTCTTCACCAAGTGATGATCTGAGTCGCAGTTTGCTCCTCGATAGGAGCGGACATCCATGACACTAGACGCCCATCTCCTGCAAATGAGGACGTGGTCAATTTGGTTGACGGTATGTGCGTCTGGAGACTTCCAGGTCTGCTTGTGAATGCGTCGATGCGGGAAACACGTAGAGCTTACGACTAGATTCCTGCTGCAGGCGAAGTCGATAAGTCGCTGGCCGTTATCGTTACATTCTTCATGGAGGCTGTGGCCTCCAGAGGTCCCCCGATGCCAACTTTCGTTCCCGACTTTCGCGTTAAAGTCTCCCAGCAGCAATTTGACGTCGTTTGTTGGAAGTGAGTCGAAGAGAGTTTCAAGGCGGGCGTAGAACTCGTCTTTTACTGCGTCTTCTTTAACTTCAGTGGGGGCATGCACATTGATGAGCCAGAGATTGAAGAATCGAGTCTTGATGCGAATCGCACACAGCCGTTCATTTATGGGTTTGAAGTCAGTAATATGCGGTTTGAGGTGATTGTTCACTATAAATGCTACTCCAAACTCCTTGCGGCCCGATGGTTTGCCACTTGTAAAAATTGTGTGCGATTTCTTGTCATTAATCTCGCTGCCAAGCCAATTTGTTTCCTGGACTGCAGTAATGCTCAGTTTGTACTTTTCGACCTGTTGAAGGAGGGCCTTCTCGGCCCCCGGTTTGTTCAGGGAGCGTACATTCCAGGATCCGAAAGAATAATCCTTTATTCGTTTGCGTGGTCGTCGTTGTTGATCCGTCCAATCCGAGGCTTTTGTTCCAGGTTTCTTGACATGGAGTGGTTTTTACAAGGACGAGTTGTCAGCACGTCGCTTAACCCCATTCAGGGGATGGCCTCGGAGATAGCTGCTTCAGATGGTTTAATAAACGTGCTGGGGCCCACACAACTATGTAGCAGGTCCAACTACGCAAGTCATTCCATCCTACTAGACCTGAGACGCTTAGGTGTTCGTCAGCCATTCAGGCTACAGCTATCTGCCTTTTCCAAACTGTCTTATCGCTAAGACATTGGCCGTCAGCGAATTGATACACTGCCGTTACCAGGGGGCGCCCACGCGGAGGACTATGGAAAAGGTCTTTGCCCCCCAAAAATGAATGACTTCATATATCTGGGTTGAAATTTGTCAAGGGACGCCAGTGAAACTGACGAAATAAAGCGACGGATACTGCTAGCTAATAAGACTTTTAATAAACCCTAACAAAAAATTTGTTCCGGTGTCACTGGTAGACCCTCTTTTTTAACGAAGAATACTGCATGCAGTAGGAATCGAACGGCAGCCAAGAAGGCGAACGTGCTAACCGTTGCGCCATCCGAACTACGTAATTGTAACTATAACCCTTACTCGAAGAATTTTTTTGGTGTGGTAAGTTGCCCATACCCAAATTTTCGGTATGGGTTTGGTTGGTATAGGCTACACTACCAACACATTTCGCCGACCTTGAATGTTGAACTTGGATTCTATCAAATCCCTAGAGTCAAAATCTTTCGAATATGAAATGTGGTTATTATGAAGATCTCTGTAGAATGGAAGGTGATTCATAGCCCCGAACCTTAAACATTAGAGTTCTAGACCAGGTTTGCAAAAAGGCGCTTAATAAATCAGTATAAATATATAGATTGGATGCATTGGACTATAGCAGAAGATGATGTTCTACATAAACCAGACAGGTGGAGATTTTGACGAAGCATTAGACTCGCTTCCAAGGACACCGTATGAAAGGAGCATGTCCATATTTTTCCATCAGCATCTTCATCCTTGATATCATTAGCCCCGTTCGATTAATTTGGAGTAGACCAATTTACCTGCAAAACTACTAACCGGCCTTTGATCCAGGTCTCGCATGAGATCACATCTGGATCAGAGTTGAAAGTGATTTGGTTGAACGTCAACTTGTTTCTCGGAAAATTCGCTTTGTACATTTGTATACAAATTCCGCATTTAGCCCCCACACGGCGAATTATATATATGGTGGCAGTTTGAATTCGCCCGTCACTTGATCTAGGCCGTTCGTTTCAGAGTTCAACTTTGTCCGATTGGCTCGAACGCGGCTATTAGAATTAGTACTGAATCCTACAGTGTTGCACCACATCACCAATGCACATGACTGCACTTGGATATTGTTTTTTTTTCTATCCAATTGCACTCAGACCTCATTCTATGACATCTAGACCATAAAAGTCATGAAAACACTCAAGGAAATAAATTATCGAATACAAGTTATGCAAGCGAGAAAAAAAAAGATTTTTCTCCGTAATAAAATCATTTCCATGCGAACAACGAGCGCAGCTCGAACCGAGTGAAATGGCGAAAAAGTGCAGCACATTTTCTTTTCGTTTTTCCGGCAAGGTGCAATAGGAGGAAAAACAGTTCAATGCATTGCTTGTACTTACATAAACTTGGATCGTTGTTGATGCTATGCTTTTATTATTTTTAATTTTTTTTTCTCGTTGCGCTGCAATGAAAATTCCATGACCGTGTAAAATCAATGTGAAAGCATTGATAGCACCGCTTCGTACCACGTCATTATCATGGTGGTTAAGAGTACAGCGCGCAAAGGTAACCTGCAGAGCTGAGACCTGCCCGTATTTTTTTTCTACGCCCAGCGAAATATCCTCTTTTCAAATGTTTGAACACAAGAAAATCGTGCGTGCGCAACCAATAACAGAATTAAACTATGGCAAAAGAACTAGCCGTCAACAGCACAGCCTAGAAAAGACACAAGAATGCTGTCCAGCAGAACAACGGACAAGAGTCATCCATTTGCAGCAAAGAAAAAATGAGGCGAAATCATTAAAAGAAACAACCTGTTCGCCTGGCCCAAGGTGCATTCTACCGCGAGTGCCTACAAGTGCATTGAATTCAGTGGGTACATACGACCAGCGACAAGTGGTAGTCCCTGTTGTGCAGTCATTTGACATCTTCGGTACGATCATGATCACCTACCAGCACCGCGGGCACAGTGGACTGATCATGTCGTCAGTCAACCAGCAACTTGGACAAGAAGGTTTTTTGTGGAGTGTGGGCAAGACTCAACGGCGACGGTCGGTCCCCGGCACCGATCGGATCAGTCTTTTTCCAACGAACATGAACAGCACCAGCCCAATAAGCCAATCTTGCAGAAGGCCTTCACTCTTGACTAGTGTTACGGCGAACATGCATTGCCCATTGTCCGCCACCACAACTCGGGCTGAAGTGACGATGATCGTGATGAATTGATTGGACCCTGCTTGCACTCTGCTGGTCGCGGATGCATAGCAATAGATCGGTTCCGAAAGTTGATGCAGGTAGAAATTGTGAACCCCGACACTTCTAATGGATATCAATGAAAATCAATTGTTGAATGTCACCACTAATGGATTCTGATCAATCAGATGTATAAGCAGATATTCAGAAAGAGACACTTGAATTGCTGAAATCAGCTTCATTTTAACAAATAAATGGATTTCAATCGATGCAGAGGTGTAAACATCCTGACGTTTGGGAACGTTACACTGACTACGCAGCTGGTGATTACACGTGGCCGTGTCTTTATTCACTTAAGAGGTTTTTATATATTTTTATTTTAAATAATGCCAGTCGAGCTATAAAGCCTGCAGTCAACCTGACATGAGACCTGCTTTTAATCCTGCCGTTTAACTTGACTTAAGGCCGGCTATCCATCCTGCCTTGAGGCATGTTACTAATCCTGCTATCAATAATGCCGTCAGGCATGGTATCAAACCTGCTGTCAGGCTTAACATCAGGCTTGCTATCAACCCTGCCGTGAGGCCTGCTGTAAAATTTGCTGCCAGGACAGCTGTAAAATCGCAAGGCCTACCATCAAGTCTATGCTCCAAAACCTGCAGTGAAGCCTGCTGTCAGACTTGCCATGAGGCCTGCTATTAACCCTGCCGTCAGGCCTGCCATTAGACATGCGGTCTAACAACAGGCCTGACGCCAGGTTTAATAGGAAGCCTGCCGAAAGGATTGATGGCCGGCCTGACAGCAGGTATTATAGCTAGATTGGCATTGCGTCTAAAAGTCCCTTTAAATCTAAACATCTCAGTCATTTACCCCGTGGGATCCGTATAAGCTTATTACTTTATTCGGTAAATTGCAAATCATCAGACAAAGGCAAACATGGGTGATACATAAAAAATTCAGGCTGCTTTACAGTACACAACACACTTATTTGCCACATTTCCACAATATCATATCAGAGCCTGAGAAGAGCCGACCAGCTCTCGAGCGGTCTAAGGTAGCTGACCTCAACTATAGTTTTCTGATCAGTCATAATCATCCATGTGCACTGATTGTTTGTTACCGCGCGGCCTTCCATAAACCGAAGCCACCACCACTTCCTCACCACCTCGTTCACGTATCTTATTCCGTCCGTTTGATCATAGATTTTCCACGTGACCCCTTCAAACGTGGCCATATCTTTTGCCGTTGCCTGTATCTATACTTTTTCGCATTGCACATGACCGTCAATAATGATGGTAAATACTTCAATCTTGCAAACTCCAAGCTGAACACTTTAGAAGCAGATACCGAACATTAGCCCAGGTTGAGTGCAATATTTTCTTTGATTTGTAATCAATTTACATGCGCGCGACTTTCGTTTTGAACTTCAGATGATCTCCTGCTGACTGTAAGATTCCCTATAGGCTCAAATCTGGAGACCAACCATTTGAAAGAAGAAGTGATCATGGTTTTAGCGTAGCTACATTCATTGATAGGTTCTTTTGATATGGCTGGATCGAAATAGGGTAAACGAGGAAAGGAAGTTTTTGCCAACTGACGGGGCATTGAGATTTAAAAATTTTTTGTTTAGAGAACAATGCAGCTGAGGATCTTTACCCAAAACACTGACTTAAATGCTGGCGGACAAAAGGCGACAACATCCGGAAAGCCTCTCCGGGAAAACTGTACAGTGTTGGCCTTCCGGATGCCTGTATTGTACGAGTACAGTTCGAAAATATCTCGAGCAAAAATACTGTACAGTCCGAAATTTTCCCGAGAGAAAAAGCTGTACAGTCCGAAAATTCCTTGCAGAATACTCCGGATCGATTTTCGATCGGGATCCGGCCGACTGAACAGTCTAATTTTCTGCTACACACGATCCAGAAAGCCCAAAAGTCGGCACTGAGCAGTCCAAAAATTCTTTAAGGCAAAAAAACTGTACATTTTAAATATTCTTTAATGGGAAAAACTGCACAGTGTAAAAATTCTTTGACAAAAAAAAGCCATACCTACAGTCCGAAAATTCCATGAGAAATTACCCGAATCGATTTTTGATTGGAATCCAGCCGCTCGAACAGTAGAACTGTACAGTCCGTTTTAAGCCACGCAAAATCGGAAATCTTGATTGTACAAACTTTCGGGATTGTATACGGCGGTCTTAAGGAAAATAATCAAATATCCGTATATTCAAAAGGAGGCAATCTGCCGTTCACCTTAGAAACGACAGGATGTTCCTTAATCCAAAGATTTCTGCAAAACTGTCAGACACGTCTATGAAATCAACAACCTCCTCATTTCCCTACACCGAACACTGAGGTCCCATTGAGATAGCCAACTTGTTTCTTGTATAGATATTAGCAAATCAGTATTCAATCCAGCCAATGGTCATCACAGACATCGTCGCTAATAGTAGGTAAGGTAGGCACCACTTGGGTATGCACTTCGGAGGAAAGAAGGTTCGTCCGTTGGACTCTTGCTGTGCGTTGTAACAGTGCAATTAGTTAGGTCATTATCTTCCGTGGCTAACGTTTTGTGTAAGATATTCATTAGTGTAATTAGCGACGGTTATTTACTGATTCACTAAGAATGTGCATGTCTTATATCATTGCAGTCGAACGAATGCATTTGCACTGCACGGATAGAGCACAGTTGTTTCTATCATGCTATCCAATGCACTCTGATAGATAGATGTAACTAGACATGTCGAGAATGCGGAGCGGAATGATGGTCAGGGTTCGGTTGATACGAAGACCTCTTGGCTATGGTGGGTCTATAGGTAGGAAACCAGTTGTGGTGGAGAAGCCAACCCTTGGCTTCATTCCAGAGGTCGAATGCTTCAGCTTGAACCCTATCAATTTACCTATTCGCTGCAACATGACAGCCTGCTCAGATCTTCGCATTGCTGCAATCGTGTGTCGATAACATGTCGAACGAGAGAGAGACTTATCTACAACAAGTAACGATTAATTAGAGGTGATAGTTATGCGAAAATTACATGTGAGCAATGTTCACAGTGAAGATATGTGTGCAGACGAGCGGTAATGGTTTCCAAGACCAAGATTGAACTTCTTATACGCTCTCCTGCCTGTGATGCTTCCTCTTTACTTAGCCGACCGTGCAATTTATATGACCAGAAGAATTATTATGGAAGGCTTCAGGAGTATGGCCGTGGTAGTGTCGTTTCATGCTTTTTTTTTTTGGTATATTAAGAAGAAAGTTGCAATTCCGCAACTCTAATGGCTAATGGATGGATGTGTAGCAAAAGAAGTCATAAACAGTTTTCCTATTTGATATACTCGTGCCTATTATGTTGGATACGTGCACTTAATGTGAATGCATGTACGCGAGTAATTAAATCATGGTCGACTTGATTTAAGTTAAGTATACCAGTCTGTTCTTATTTGCAATGCCAATCAAGGTGTTGAAATCTTTAACCGGAAAACAAATTATACGTGTGATCGTACCGATGAACAATACTGTTCCGAGGTACTTTGTAATTATGGCAGGCACATAACTCATTCAAAACCTAATTGTAATTGCTGATACTAAAGTATGACCTGACTCTTCAGGCGAAACAGTATTGAATAAGATATTCTCAAACCGAAACTAAAAAAGCCCAACACACGATCCCGAAAACTAAAATTTGGAAAATCATAATTCCCAAAATTAGAATCATCAAAATCCTCAAAGTCAGCACAAAACAAAACTAACATCAAAATGATAACTCTGAAAAGTAAAACCGAATTCAAAATCATCAAAAAAAAACCAAACCCAGAGCACAAATGTCAAAAACCCCGTTTCAGATCTGATCCCTAGACCCTGCACAGACATATCTATTTTAGTTTTATTTTTTACTTATTTCGTCAAATTTTCCAAGATGAAAAGGACGAAACGTGTACATCTGTTTTCTTATCCGATCGGCGCCACCAGATGGGGAAGGAAAACTCAGACGTATGTTTTCCAATTGCATAATACATTGACTGCAGTGCTTTTCCTATGGGCGAGCCCGAAAAGCTTTTACTAACATAAATGTCCCTATTGGTGGGTTTCCTGTCGAGGCGGAATATGTCGATCCGGAGGTTTGTTTATACAACCGCCACGCCTTGCCAGTACGGTACTCAAAGCACATTTGTCCATTTCAAGGAAATAGGACCGGTCAAAGTCTAACTAAAGCGGCAGGCAAGGAAATTTTGGCGATCGAGGATCCTAGATTGATATTGGGAGTAAACTCCCGACACCGGCAGTTCCACAGGGTATCCATGTCGATACTGTTGCTTGATGCTGGCTAAAATGCAAAAACAGGAAGACAAAATAGCATACTTCCATTCTGTTGTGGGATAAGTGTGGGAAAGAAAAGTTTACATGGATGGGATAAGGATTGAACGAGAGAGAAAACAAGGTAGCCTTCGGCTAGCTTACCTTCACGCGGTATGATAATGATACCCTTCATTTTGATTTATGGTGCATTTGTCACTTTGAAGTTGGTAGTAAAACTTGTTCCGATTTCACTGTTCCTATGAGACGTATTGTATATGAAATACCAGGCCGATTTCAACCAAATTTAGTTGGTTTGGTGGTAAATACATATATACTTGAATAATATGAAATTTGGTAAATATATCATCAGAAATAAACAAGTTTTTCAATCAAAATCTTACTTTTGGAACAGTTCTTCCTATGTAAGCTACATGATAGAGTAGTCCAATTTCAACCAAATTCGGGAATGAGATTTGGCGATAGGTACTATTGAATAATATGCAGAAAGAGAAAGGTATCTTTAGAAATAAAAAAGTTGAAGAGTGGTGCCATGCACTGAAATTGGCATCACTAACAGTGAAACTTCATCTAAAATAGTATTCGTTGGATGTCAACAGTTTAAAATAATAAAATTACAATAATAAAGAACTGTTTGTTAAATGAGTTATACGAGTTTACGTGTACAGAACATGTTTGAGTAAGTTTGGTTTAAATTTTTACCATAAAGGAATTGAAATGTGTAAAATGTGAACGTGACGTAAGGCGGGGGCTCTAGAGTTTGTGACGGTGTGTGACAAACGTGAGGGAAGAGTGAAAAATGGACAAAAATCGCGTGACGTATTATGTGAACGGCTCCTTAGGTGTAGATCAACTCCTGACTAAGGCTAGGGTTACCAGATGTCTCCGTTTATGGAAACAAACTCTGCTTTTCACCTGTCTGTCCGATTAAGTGTGCTTAGCATTCGCCCATTTTAATAACCTTAGATTTTAAGTACAGTCTACATGATATGATGGGCATGAAAATATTATCATGTTATAGCAGAGCCACGCCCATAGTTCCTTGCCTAGCAGGCTCATCAGCGTGACAGTTATCACCAAAATCACTTTGCTCCGGAATCCAGCACAAGATAATATTAAAAAACCTCCCCGCTCAATGAAGGACGAACGGCACTTGGATGTTAACAGGGCAGATCCCAGGGTTCATATTGCGGTTTGGCTATCTGTATGGATTGTGATTTCTTTGGAAGCTACGACACGCACCCAGCTAGGTTATAGCCTCCAAAAACGCAATAATATCCGCCTGGAAGACACTACAGCGATCCGAGAGACGAAAAGTTTGATAAATATCAGGCACGGAACCAGTTATCATTTCAGACATTAAGACGCACTCCGGCCATATTCATTTGCAATCCTTACATTGCATAGAAGTGTGCGTGTTCTTTTCCTTTGCTTTTCTTTATACGTACGAGTATTTGAATTGTATAGTGCAAATAATGTCGAGCCCAAATATTTTCACCGTACCTATATCGAATCAATGTATGCCATAAATGGAAGCTGCGCCACAATTAAAAAAAGCCGGTAAAGCGAAACAACGTAAAAAGAGGTTTTAGTGTGCTCAGGTTGAATGTCAAACGAATAGGTAGGCCCCTGGCGTCATTTTTCTTATAATTTTTAATTGTGTTCGTGATATTAGGAATTAAGAACAATGAATTAAAAACAAACTAGCCTAAGACTATACCCACCTACGCTTGCTGTCTCATCAAGACTAGATGGAATATCGGTACTTAAGACAATTTCACATGAAATAATGCAAAGTAATTATCTGAATATTGTGCTGATGTGATGACTGGTCATCGTGATTATTTTCGTGGGGATGTGATTTATGCACGACTTCTACTTCTCTACGACGACGAAGTCAACTGATTGATTATCAGTAGTGTGACTAACACATATTTTGAGCGATTGATTACCCAAGTGGCATTTTGAAAAAATTGATTACCTCAAGTGTACACTCGCATCTGAGGGGTCACCTTAAAAACATGCGTATCATATCAGACGCCAGCTGCTGCTTTTGCGAGGCTGATGATGAGACCTAACGGCACATCCTTTGCCACTGTGAAAGTATCGCTCCAAAAAGGTACGGAATGCTTCAGTGTAACATTTCCTTTGGTCGAGGATATCTCCTCTATAAAACCTTGCCAGATTAGTCAATTTATCGAGAAGAGCCCAGCTTCTCAATAGAAAGGGCAATACCACAATAGATCTCATGATCGCAGTGCTTGTAGTTCCAATACGATCCACGGCCCATATCCTTTTTCTATCTACCTCAAATAGCTAGCACACATTTTGGGTGATTGATTACTTCAAGTGATTAATGCACATTTTGAGTGATTGAATACCTCAAGTGACTAACACACATTTTGAGTCAGTATGGTAACAATAGCCGGTAATAGTCTCTTCACCTTTTTCGAATTGACCTACAACAAAAAGACGCCTTTACTTTGCTCGTTGAGGGTCCTTTTCGGTGCCAGAACTTCAAGGCTAATATGATATCCTTAGGCTCCGTCTCGACGAGCTTTTGTTAATTGCCTTGACCCCTCCAGGGGTCCCCATGCCGTCAACATCTCTAGCATTTCTATGCCTTGTTAACGTTTCGATAGCACATCTAATTTTCGGAATTGCAGTTGCTAGCATGCAGCTCATATCCGTGCCGCCTTTATATTGACAAGCTCGGAGCACTGTGAAAGTTCTATTAGTACCCACAGGCAGTTTTTATCGCGCCGAGATTTGAACTCCGAGCTCTAGATTAGTATCGTAGGGCGGTGACCGAACGACCACGACCACCGCGCGCGACAACGAGCTTTTAGGTTGTTTACAAATCCGTGCATTACAGAGAACCGAAAAAATATGACTCCGAAAAGCATTAGTCTAAAAATCTACAATCTCAAAAACTTTTATCATTACCTTTTCTCGAAATAACGTCAATTGCGGATTCCTGTGTATTAGCTGAAATTAAAAAGCAATAATAAATGTCATTAATTATTGTTTTAATAAATTAATTCGTCATTTGACACATGCTAAACTAATCAAAGCTCTTGCTACCTCTATGCTTAATCTTAACATAATCTAAA
The DNA here is from genome assembly GCA_964017055.1 of Chloromyia formosa. Lineage (NCBI taxonomy): Eukaryota > Metazoa > Arthropoda > Insecta > Diptera > Stratiomyidae > Chloromyia > Chloromyia formosa. The sequence goes on along the minus strand of OZ024816.1, from coordinate 20,904,396 downwards.
TTGAGCAGGTCTAACAAAAAATGCATTGATTCAGTCATTTCACACGCCCGAAGTGAAGCCATTGAATCAAAATGGCGACCCCACAAAGGCCACGACAGCCATATTGAACTTCATCGAAATATTGCAATGGTCCGGTTAGAGTTTGGACAAAATGTCAGAAAAAGTGAATAAACGACTATGAAAAAAGCGTGCGAAATTTATACACAAAAATGCGTAAATTTATTTATACTTGTAAACATTTAGTGTTTTAAGACGATAAGTCTTGGCAAAATAGATAACACTGCTTCCTGGTTGTGTGACTATTGTTTGTAGCTTTTGTATTTTATCAAGACGAAGAAAAAAAAAGTAAACTGAAAAGCATTGAGGCACTTTCAGAAAAGACGCCTTGAAAGATAAGGGGTGAGATGAGGCTTTTAGCTGTTTTAGGTAATACTTCTTTACAAATTCTAGATACAACGAAAAGAAAATATATATATATATATATTCTAGATAGTATCCGTTTTACAATGCATATTTTTAAGCAAGGGAAAACTGCGACGGTATAGGGTCTGTTGTGCTATTGCAAGTAGTTCAATGGACTTTGACATCTTATCTACAACATCGTGACTACGCTGACGACATATGCCTACTCTCCCACAAAATTATAGATCTGTCCGCAATGGCGTTAGATCTTGACAGGGAGGCAAGCACGGTTGGGCTAAAGATTAATACCAACAACACAAAGGTTCTAGCTTACCATTGCCATCAAAACTAATAGGCAACCTGTAGAGAAGGTGGACAATTTCGTCCACCGGTAGCATTGTTGTCGAAAATGGTGGTACGGGTTAGTGATGTGCGGTTCCGGTTTTTTGAAGAACCGGTTCTACCGGGTCCGGTTCTCAGAAGAACCGGGTATTTGGGCCGGTTCCGGTTCCCAACATGGACGTTGAATAAAACGTTTTTTTATTTCTTAATCAATGTCCTATATACATACTTTCTCTTATCGTTTTTGAAAAGCAGAGGAATTTTATGATCGTATTTTGGAAAGCAGTATAGTTTATGATTTTATTTTCATTTGGCAATACCCTTACGCTGGTGCAAACATTAAGAGAATTTCAAAAGAACTTTTTAATAGATTGCGAAATGTTGATAATAAGAATTGAAACATAATGCAATTTAGCAAAGTGTTCGAGAAAAAAGCTACACATAACAATATAAATAAAATTAATTATTTATTTCATGTTGTTTAATAAGAAAAAGTAAAAACGGAGATCAATTTCTAATCGCTGATAATGATGTCAGTAACAGAGATATGTTATTAATTAGATAACCATAACACATAAATATAGTCTTCCGGTCCGAGTTAAAAGGATACTTTGCATATGCAAGCGTGTCCAAAGAATAGTAAATTTTCCGCTCCGGTCCGATCTAGTCGGTTTAAAAAGGTTTTTTAAAAATCAATTTTCGGTTCTTCTGGAATCGGTTCTCCGAGAACCGACCGATTCTCGGTTCTTCTGGAACCGATTCCCGGTTCTTTCTTGGGCCGGTCGGGTCGATTCCTGTTAGGAACCGGTTCCGCGGATCCGGTTCCACGGTTCTGTGCAACACTGGTACGGGTCAAGACATCGCTCGTCGTATCCACCATTTAGCCTGGTTGATACGACGAGCATTCGGCATGCTGCCCAAAGTCGGGCAGAGCAGGTTATCTAAGCATCAAGACAAAACTGGGTCTGTTTCGCTCACTGGTACTGTCTGTGCTTTTGTATGGGAGAAGCACGTGGAAAGTTTCCGTAAGAGTTACCAAAAAGCTGCAAGTTTTCGTCAACTCATGTCTTCGTCGAATTCTAAGAATTTTCAGGACCGAAACAATATCAAATAAAGAGCTAAGTCGGCGTACAGGGCAAATGCCAATCGACGAATTGATAAGCAGGCGAAAATGGCAGTGAATAAGTCACACATTGCGGAAGGATGATACCTGCATTGCATTACATTCCATGAAATGGGAACCCATTTCCAACCAAGGTCAACCAAAAGGGGTCTTAAAATAACAAGGTGTCGATCTGTGGCAAAAGAGTGTAGGGCGCTGGGTAAGTCGTTTGGGGAGTTGCACCCCATTGTCCAAAACAGAGTACGATGGCACGCAGGTGTGGTTGATGCGCTATGCCCCATTAGGGGTTAAGATAAAGTACTAGTATAGTATCTGCGGTGATGGGCTAGGGTGGTGTGTGGTTATCACGGTCCAGTTCAGGAGTGATAGTTTTGTCTCGGTAGTATCGCATGCCAGCTTCATGTAAGTCATTTGAGAAAACGTATCGAAATACGACCTATCTTGTCTGAAACTCTTCATTACTATAAGGGAGTAAGCGATATTTCTGCAGTTTGGAGCAACAGCATTTCGAAAGGAGCCAGTAACAGTAGAGGCTTTTGGATACTAGACCATTAAACTTCATATGGCTCCTTGGATACAAACTTAATCTTTCCATTCAATTCATTGCTGACTCTTATAGCATAAATGCATACGTGTAAAGCGAAGTCTCGTCTTTTTTTTGTTTTTGTAATTGTTCTCGTTTTATTTGTCCGCCGAATAAATACTGTAGACTGAAGTATCTATCGATAAGATTTATCAGTGATACCACGTTTTCTTATCGCTACGGTTCGTTCACAGATAACCGCTTTACTGAAAGCAATGCTATGGTTTAATGTTGACTCGAAGGTGATACACAGTGGAGAGGGTCAAATGAATATGCTCACATGTCACTCGTTGCCATCTTTGTCGACTGGTTCTTTGTAGTCGTATAGGTGAAATGAGTGCTGTGTTGGTAAAGATAAGGCTATTAACGAGACCACTCAACAAATATAATAAACTCGGAAGAATGGGACTGGCTATAGTTCACAGTTTAAACGAAAAATTGACGTCCCGATTCTCTCTACGTCAGCCTTGTGCAACTAGCCTTCACCGACCAAAACTTGAACCCAGAGCCGCAAACTTTACTGACCATCAATTTTTCATATAGCTACTATGCCCAATGCCCATTTTGCAGCCGACCTATTCCAAATTGAAATTCATTATATAGCCATCCATCAGTGAATTCTGCGATGTGTGCAAAGCGCACAGAATTATAATGGAGCAATAGGTTGGAATGTCAGGTATGGTATGAAATGGACGTTGCTGTATGCTCCGGCCCGGGCCGAGACCACGGACGGTAGTCGGTAGATCGATGCAGAAGCATTCATGAAGGAATGCCCGCAAAACACTATCAGCCCAAAAAACAAAAACCCACCATAACGATCGTCATATAGTATAGTCAAAGTATTCAATCGGAAAGGAGTCGCGCTCTTAGTTCACCTGATAATGGGGCCTACTTGTATTATGTGCATACCTTCTTTGCTCCAATCTTAACCAGTCATTTTTGTGACTACTGTCGTCGACAGCGACGTTCAACGTCGACATTGTCGTTAGTGTGATGATGGTGTGGTGATGTCGCCCAACGTACATACAGTCTCTCGAAAACTTAATATGCACGACATAACATTGTTTGTGTCTGGAAATTCTAACCATTTTTAACCTTCATTTTTTCATCTTTTTTATGACCGTGCAAGTTTTTGAGATATGGGGGCCAGTGTATATATAGATTGGGTATATGGTGTTTGTCGCTCTTTTAATGGGTAACGCCATCCAACTACTGATCTGATCACAAAGTGATCTTGGCGTACAGGTGAACAGGGTGTTGTATCAGGTGAAGTTGGATACAACAGCAGGCAGGCACTTTCGCTGGAAATCCGTTGAACTCTATCGCGAAATGCATGTTGCAGGCCCAGAACCTAAATAACCGCTACTCTGTACCTCTTCATTTTCCACAAATTAATGCATACCTAAAAATACCTCGGTTGAACCTTAAACCCTGTTTGGATACCATCACATTGTCAATGCTTCCAGCCAAAGCTTTATTGGTATCTTGCTTGAACGACCAATCAAATAGACCTGCATCGATTCAACCGGACTCGTTTCAGTGTTCGAATCTTTGAAGCTGATTTTTTCGTTCTTCTTTTATTGTATTCATTAATTTTATAGTCAACCCTCATCCGGGGGACAATAGCCTGTCACGAAAGTATTTCAACTATTTTCGGTCAATTTACGTGATTTGAATTGAAGGTGAGTGCGCTTCTTGGTCTTGGAGGGACTAAGAATGTTGGCCGAAGTGATGTTTCGACATCGGTCAATATGAAGAGACGACTTACAGTGGGAGATCCGCATCTGGCGCTTTTTATGGTTTGCGATTCACAGAAAATGTGTCCTCGTCTATGGACGTCATTACGGTGTAAGGGACTGCGAAGCTTAAGAACGCATTTTATTGCCACGATATGATCACATGTCCAGTCCACTGTGGTGGCTATGATCAGGTTCGTCACTATCAAATGCGTAGATTGTGCATTTGAAAAGGATGCCATTATGTAGTGGCGCGAAATCTCGTGCCTAAAATCAATTTGTTATATAATATTTAAAAAATCATAAGCTTGGGGTAAAATCTACAAAGTTTCGAGTTTAGTGTCTTGTGACTTACGGTACCAAACATCCATTCGATTGTCCATTTCGTTTTAACTAACTAGTTAAAATCACGAGAACCCCACATTGGACGCCGAATACTTTTAACATTTTTCGACAATTTTTTATCATTACTTTCCACTGGGAATTTCTGCTGAACTTAAGGTAACAATCAGACGAACCCCCTTGTACTCCCGCACATGCCTAGGGCTACTCCCGATGGAAATGATTCATTACTGTCTGTCCTCCCATATATAACGCTACTTGAAGTTGGCAGCAAGCTTGCGAAACTGAAGGCGGATGCTGGACCGGATGGGATAACCAAAAAAGTCATAAACAAACGCAGTGCAAAGGAAGTTCTTCATCTCCTATTTAACATAATTATGTTAGCTGGAGTAATCTCCCCCCGGAATGGAGAATGGAGCTACTTCGGCACGTAATCATCGAGAATCATGTACGGTCAGCAGTTCAACTCACACCCAGGCAGAAAGGATTTGTCAGTGAATTCGGGTGCTTTAAAAATTTGCAAATATTCGCGCAAATCATAAAGCAAATTAAGAATGAGACATGACTAGTCGCGGGTGTTCTTGATATATTAAGAGCATTCGATACCGTACCCCACGATGGTATAATAAAATCGTTGAAAGTATCTCATCGAAATAATTAGTGACGCTTATGCGAATATTAACACTCAGGTAAATTGCAAAGGACAATCGTTTGGAATTAAAATATCTCGTGGGGTGAAACAAGGTGATCCACTTTCTCTTCTCCTATTCAGCCTAGCTATGGAGACACTGCTACTTCAATTAGAAAAGGAGAAAACTATGAGATTAATTCTACCTTTTGCTGATGATCATCGCAGGTAACCCAGAATTAAAGATGACAGAGAACTAGTTGAATGCTCTAGATATGAGGATCTCCCCATATAAATGCTCTGCGTTCCAAATAGTTAGCGTCAGGAAGACTTGCTACACAAAAGATCTCAATCTAAAGTTATCAGCGGCTGACGAATTCAAAAGTTAGACAAAAAAATTCAAAAAGTAGACAGCGAGATATCCAGAGGAAATTTGCGTCAAAATCGACAATCCAAAATAAATTTCGCTCGGAATTAGGATTGATACTAGATCCAGTAAAACAGAGCAAGGGTACATCAAATTATGAAAATTCTGCCCCCAGATTTTTTTCAAACCCCAAAATGTCATCCGAAATCACTGAAATCGACGAATGTTTGTTTTAAAATATATTTTAGATTTACAGTGATCCTTCAAGTTATTTCATCGGTAAGTTAGTTTTATATAATTATATCGATCAACTAATTGACTTTTAACTCTGATCCAAATGTGATCCCATAAGAGAACTGGATCATCGACAGTGAGTCGCTTTTCTTTCAAGATCTCGAAATACCAATGTAATTTTGCAATGAATAGCCGCTACTAGGAGCGGTGTCACCTTGAGTCAGAATATCTAAAATAATCGAACAATGCCGCGGGGAGCTGGCGATACTGGTCGAACTCTTCAGGATTTCCCTCTTATCGGTTCCTGGACACAGGAATATAACAGGAAATGAGATGGCCGATATATACTAAAGATACTGGAACAGCTGATTGATTTCTATTTACGCGGCAGTATTCAACCAGAATTACTATCAACATCTCAACATGGGTAGGTCGGTGGACACGGGCTTGCACTACTTTGTAAGTTGCATTGAGATATATCTTAGTCACAAGGAATTCACCATGGTTGCGTTTCTGGACATTGAGGGCGCTTTCAATAACGTTTTCCCTGGGGCTATCACAGATGCACTGGGGCATTTGAATGTGACCACGCCTCTAGTCAACCTGCTGCTTACATGGATGAATGTTCGCACTAGTCTGGGTTCATCTTCGGAGCGGATATGCATCAAGAGGGGTGCTCCGCAGGGTGGTGTTCTATCTTCACTTCAAAAAAAAAACATAAGCTATACAAAAGTGGGTCGCAGATAAAGTTTCTGAAACTGATTTAGTTACTGCAAGGTTTCTGACATAAATTTATCCTTCTCTCCAAGTCGACCACATAGCCTGTAACAAACAACTCAACATAAAATAGCAATATTTCCCGTACCAAATAACGCGTGGGTCAATCATTACCTTTTTTAATAGCTCCCGAGCCAGGTCATTAAATCACCTCCCCATAATATTCACCTATCAGCCAAGCGGTCACATAAATTTATGCTATGCAATTTAAGTATCCGCCACATAGCATGGGTGCCGAAGTTAAAAAGTCATTCAAATGTAGATCGAGATCGAGACCGTGACAAAATCCGCAATAAAATATGTGACATTCAGGTCAAGATCGAAACCATGGGTGCACCATATGTGTTGGTGCCAATACAGTGCACACACAATCACCCAACTTTTACCTTGTAAATCATCTACCGTAGTAATTGTCATTAGAAGAAAAAGATACAATCGAAAAGATGTAAAGTGCAATATGAAAGATTGAAAAGTGTGGAGTTATGGTGCGGAAGTACTACTCCGAAGTGATGGGTTTTACTCCACTCCAACTGTATGGGTTTTACTCCACTCCAACTGTATGGGTTTTACTCCACTCCAACTGTGTCTGTCTTTTTATACCCTTCACGGATGTGATAGGGTATATTAACTTTGTCATGAAGTTTGCAACGCACAGAAGGAAGCATCTCCGACCATATAAACTATATATATATTCTTGGTCAGTATGACGAGACGAGTCGATTAAGCTTTGTCCGTCTGTCCGTCTGTTTCTATGCAAACTAGTCCCTCAGTTTTGAAGCTATCGAGCTGAAATTTTGTACGAAGCGTTCTTTCTATTGCACGCTGTATATATGTCGGAACCAACGGAAGTAAATTTTCCCTTTAAAGATCCGGTCAAATACAACGACTCTCTATCCCACTTGCGGATGCACAACACTTTTACATTTCTGTTACTCACTGTCATTAAGTACATAGATCGGAGTCTGTGCTCGCCAGAACGCGCCCATCAAAAGCAATTCTCTTGGTAAAATGTAGCACTTCATTCTCATCTGTGACGTAGCCAGGGGAGGGTTCGGACCCCTCCCGAAATATTTTGAATTTGAACTATACATATGCACAGACTGTGTGTGCATTTGAATAGGGTGTCATTATGTAGGGTCGTGGAGTTTTCTGTTCAATAATTTAAACTATTTAAACGTTACACTTTAAGGCCCGTTTTCTCAATGTCTGATTAAAATTTAAACTCCAGTTAAACAGACATTGAACGTATCCATCTGTCAAATTTTACAGGGAAAACAACAACAACAATAAATTTTATCTCGAGTTTAAATTTTAACTGGACATTGAGAAAACGGGCCTAAAAGTTATAAAAGGCGTGTTTTTTCGCGTAACCGTGTAGGATCTGTAATCACTTGATTGTTGATCCCTTGTTTGTGTTGTCTTCCCCATGCCTTTGATTTTTTGTTAATACATAAAGGACAGGGGCGAAAACTCCGCCCACATCTCCCGAACTGAGCTGCAGCAAGCATAAGCCGCTGCTTGGCTCGTTGGGGGTCTTTTTTCGCCAAATGGAATGGCCCGACCTTCACGGTCATTATGCTACCTAAGGCTCCGTCCCCACGGGCATCTTCGGATGCCCACCAAACCGTCCGTTACAGATCCCTGCCAAAAAAAAAACACCTAGGTAGCATCCAGGTTAAATTCCGAATCGTCATATTGTCTCCCTCATCTGTGGTGAAAATAAATTACAAATTCGGATGATATGTCAGTTTGATTATCGGATCCTTTATTTATTGCGACGGCGGACGTTTGTAAACTCGGCGTACCGCTCCAACTTAACAAACGTCATTCAAACCTGTTCTTTATCAGTGACAGTCACAAGGGTAGCTCTATCTAAATGGGTTGCGGGTTCGAACCCCAGCGAATTCGTATCCTTTTTTCCTTTTTATTTTTTTTGTTGTTGATATTTTTAGTAATCCTATTGAAAATATATTATCATATTTAATAATAGGCATGGGCCTATCAGAGTAAGACGTAATATTAGTTTATCGATGAACTTGGCTGATTGGTAAAAACACAAGCTTGTCAACATCAACATATTATATTCCACACGACACTAAGGCCATCTATGCATGTGGAAGTTATTTAGGGGTTATCGAGTGTAGGGTAGCCACCCTACAAAGCTATCCAGGTTAATGTTGTTGGCGTAACGCACGTGTTATTTTACCCTACACCCGATAAATTCCCAAAAAAACACGCCTAAAGTATACTTAAGGTAAAGGCTAAAAAGTCTTGGTTTTTTTTTGGTCTTGTTATGAACGGCACCTGGTGCCTAGTCGCCAATATTTTTGCCAATTTCAGATTCATTAACTAGATAAAATCACACTGACCCCACATTGGGCGCCAATAATTTTCAGTATTTTCGACTGTGTACTCGTATATTTTATATCCTACTACCATGTAGAGTAAAAAGCCTACAGGTAACCTTGAGGTAGTGTTAAGTTATGGTAAGGTCGGAAAAGGTTTCAGTTTTCGTATCTTTGTACCACGCACCTCTCCGATTGCCCATTTTGATATCATTGAATATATCAAAGCATTTTCGGGCTTTTTTGCTAATTTTTCGACTATTTTATACTGTAAACGAAAGTTAACATGAAAAATCACCTTAAGGTAGCGTATACTAGTTTGCCTTAACCCCTTGTGGGGAAAAGCGCGTCAACAACTCCATCATCAATCTGTACCGGTTATATATAGATTTATTCGCCAATTTTGGTGGTGGTGGTGGTTTTCGGAAATGGAGAGAGTTGTGAAATAATGGTCGACTTTAAGAAGTACCAGACACTTCAAAGCGGACTATGCTAAAATGTTACAAGCGATTTCTTATTAGCTGAATAGGGCGCTAAGATGCTTAAGGTCGTCGACAGAAGAGTTTTTATACCCTAGACTTTTAGTATAGGGTATATTGTTTTTGTCACGACGGAAATATGTAACACCTTAAAGGAGGCTCCGGAGGTATAGCAATGTATATATATAAATTATCAGGATCACCTCCTGATTCGATTAAGCCATGTCTGTCTGTCTGTCTGTCCGTTCGCACGATAACTTTCGATAGAATAAAGCTAGAGACTTGAAATTTTGGTCAAATGTTGGAAGTATAATCTAGTTGGTTGGTATTGAAAATGGGCATAATCAGGCCAAGAGAACGCCTACCTCCCCTATACATGTAAAATAATTAAATGTATCTATAACTCCCGATTAAATAAACCTAAAAAGCTCTAGCTTTGGTAGATTGCTTGCGAGGATAATCCACTACTTCCCTGGGAAAATAAAATCGATCGGTGGAAAACTAACGGTAATTTTCTTACAAAGAGCCCCGTACTACCCTACTTTTCGGGTTTTTTGTCTATAACTCTCGAACCAATTGACGTAGACACCTGATTTTTGGCATGTAATCCTGGGGTAAGAAGCTGCTTGAGTTCCAGTAAGTTGGGCATAATCGGATCAAAAGAACGCCTACCTCCCCTACAAACTTTAAAAATTCAATATTATCTTAATTACGATAACTTTCGATAGAATGACACTAGCGAGTTGAAAATTTGACAAAATGTTGTTAGTATAATCTACTTGGTTGGTATTGAAAATGGGTAAGATCCCACTGAAGCAACCCCTACCTCCCCTACAAATGCAACTTCAAATAAGCGATAACTTTTGACAGAATCGAGCCAGCGACTTGAAGTTTTGGTCAAATGTTTGAAGTGAGATTGGGTTAGTTGGTATTCAAGATGGGTTAGATCCGACTTAAGGAACCCCTACTTCCCCTACAAATGAAACTTCAAATAAGCGATAACTTTCGATAGAGTGAAGCTAGAGACTTGAAATTTTGTTGTAATGTTTGTAGCATGATCTTATTTGTTGGTGGCAATGATGGGCAAGATCCGACCCAAGGAACCCCTACCTCCCCTACAAGTGAAACTTCAAATAAGCAACAACTTTCGATAGAATGAAGCTAGCGACTTGAAAAATTCGACAAATATTTGTAGAATGGGTTAGTTAATTGATCAAGATCCTCCTGAATGATTGCTGCAACCTCCCCTATAAACTGGCCATATGGGAAACTCAATTTTAATGCATATGGTTGTTACCAATTGGTACTTTTGGTATCACCACTAGGTCTGTACAAGTCTAGGGTATATACGCTTCGGACTCCGGGTCCGGGTTTTTTTTTTGTCTTTTTATACACGCAAAGGAAATGACATGAAAATATTATTAAAGTAGAGTTTTTAAAAAAGGTACGTGATTCAGTCATAGAAACAAATCAATTTCACTGAATTTGTTATTTATGTGAAATTTTCGACTTTGTAATGTGTGTATCGGGAAAAAATGTTCTTGAAATTAAATATGTAGATATAAGATTTTCAAAGCAAAACTTCGGATAAGACGAACGCTCACAGCCTCAAAGTCAATAGGAAATCTTATATAGTTTTTTTTTCCCAAGTTCTGCCGTTAAGTAACCATTGAAAAAGGCAAATGTTATTTGAAAACTGTAAATGTCGAAATCAATGGCACTGATTACGACGATGACGCCATGGATACTACTTGGATAAACACAAGATCATTCACAAAAAAAAGCTTGTATTCATACGGAGGTTGCCTTTTATATTTCGGGGTTGGACAACCCTAGTGTTGCAATCTGGCAACTGACAGCTCTATCGTAAAGTTTGACATTTTTGAGGTTATACGTACTCAGAACGTTTTGACATACGAGCGCTATTTGTGTTTTTTACAGTAACTTAAAAGATTAATCTCGGCCAAATAATGGAATTCAATCGTGAACATTTTCGTGCGATTATTTTTTACAACTTTCGACGTGTATTAACTCAGCAACAGTGCATGGATTAACTGAATTCAATTTTTGGCGATGAAGCTCCATCAAGGACCAGTGTTTATCGATGGTATGGTGAATTCAATCGAGGTCGTAGTTCACTCCAAGACGAATTTCGTGAAGGTCGTCCAAAAGGTGAAGGTCGTCCGGAAACCATTGATGCTGTGCGCGAACTGATATTGCAAGATCGTCATGTGACCTATCGTGAGATTGAGACAACCTTAGGCATTAGTGGGACCAGCATACATTCAATATTGCATGAACATTTGACTGTCAAAAAAATTTGTTCGCGTTGGATCCCACACAATTTGTCAATCGCTCAAAAAAAGGCTCGTGTCGATTGGTCGAAAGAAATGCTCAAAAAATACGATCGCGGTGCTTCGAAACACGTCTATGACATCGTGGCAGGTGATGAATCGTGGATTTACGCGTATGAGCCCGAAAGTAAACAGCAGTCGACTGTATGGGCGTTTCAAGATGAGCCAAACCCAACAAAAGTTGTTCGCGCACGAAGCACTTCCAAGCAAATGGTCGCCTGTTTTTTCGGAAAAACTGGACATGTCGCAACCGTACCACTAGAACAACGCAGAACAGTCAATTCTGAGTGGTACACAACCATTTGTTTGCCAGTTGTCTTCCAAGAAATCAGGAAAACCAACCGCCGAAGACGGATCACTCTTCACCACGACAATGCGAGCTCTCACACATCAGCTCAAACAACTGCATTTTTGAGCACTCAAAACATAGATTTGATGGGTCATCCGCCGTATAGTCCTGACTTGGCACCGAATGACTTCTTTTTATTCCCGTACGTAAAAAAAAATGAGAGGTCAACGTTTTTCAACACCTGAAGAAGCGGTTGCTGCGTTCAGAATGCATGTTTAGGAGACACCTCAATCAGAGTGGCAAAAGTGCTTTGACAATTGGTTCAAACGAATGCAAAAGTGTATAGATCTTCATGGTGAATATTTTGAAAAACAATAAAGCGATTTTCAATGATTAATATTTGTTTTTGTTCTCTAATCCCGAAATATAAAAGGCAACCCTCGTATGTATATAAACATGATTAAATAACTGTAAATAAAATATTATATAAATAAATATGAATTTGAAAACTTAATTGAAAAATCATCCTTTTTCTATCCTTTTTTAGTAGCGCCCTGAGTAACACATCTCACGTATTGTCCTTCCGGCATTAACCAACGACACATGTAAAAAGCTAAATAATTAATTAGCAACAAACATAGTCATCGTACAATCGACAATAATTGTTTCTAATTAATGCATTTAAAGACAAGCGCCGACAAACCGACTTTGACTTTTCCCAGTGATATTTACGGGTTTTTTTTTTGTTATTGTAATAGCAAGAAATGTTCATATGCATACTATACAGCCAAGAAAAGTACCCATGAGGAGACGGAAAGAAAGAAGAAATTTAATAGCATAAAATTGTGACGCACAATAGCCACAGCAAAAAAAACGTCTTTTCTTGAACACATATTTTCCCGCTTTCCCAACCAATTTACCAGAGACTAGTGGTCGATGAATTCTTTCACCTTTTTCCACACTTTGTAGGTACTTATTATTTGCCGAGTGTAGTAGCCGACTTTTTATTACGCGTCTTATTTGCATGCATGAGCATTACATTGAAAATATAAAGACATAAATGTCAGATACGATTATATGCATGTACTTTTTGTACATAATAATGTAAGAAACTATATACAGAATGATGGTTAACTTTATAGCGCTATTGAGTCAAATATAGCTGCTTTTAAGCATACAGGTAGAAGCTTTTTATTGTTTACAAATACGTATTTATTACATATTTGCGGTTTTCAGAATTACCGGTAATGATAGGTTAATGACACTTGGGGACTGTAAACAGTAGTGTTCTGCACTTTTCGTAAACATGCAATAAATGATTAATTTTTAGCCAAACCAAGTGTATTCAGTGTCTAAGAAACTTTAAGGGTTTCCACTCACCGGTCGACCGGACCTCGACTCGGAGTCTGCTCGACATCGACACTGTATTTTTTTTCTCTGCCCACGAGTGAATTCGGAATTGGTGCGTCTGTGACTCGACACTGATCTAGCTTAAGGGGTCCCCTATATGCACATACACACCAAGACATCATAGTACAGAAATCATTACCCAAATATCATAACCTCGTCATCAATATTCAACCATCAAGTTCGCAACCTCGTCCCTAGGAAAACAAATCTGTCCTACCGAAAACCGAGCCATGCAATATAACGCAATGCATTCTAACTACCATTGTGTATCTGGTCCATACATGTAAACACATTTCTCTTTCGACTTATTTTTATACATTTTTTCCGTTTTGGCAACCTTTTAGCTGCTACAGGCATTTTAATTTAAAAAATTACCGATATCACGCAGCAAAAATGTTTTTTTTTTTCTAATTTGATCAAAATTTTATAATTAAAAAAACGATATGTGGAAATTCCCAATATGAAAATTGAGAGAGATTTCAAACGTATGGATACAAACTTCATAAGTTTAGTTGTTTTTTATGTGTAAACATCTTATCGCTCGGTACAAGGTAAAACCATAGAAGCTGTGGAATGCGTAAATTTTTGTGTGTGTGAACATGTGAATTCTTTGAATTCTCACCTGTATGTAAAATATTTCGTGCTTAAGTTTAGTGTGCATAAATATTAGTTTTTTTCATGACCTGCGTAGCTGCATCGGTAGCGTGGTGGGCTATAGAACATGCCCGGTGCGGTCCCGGGTTTTAATTCCCCCCATCGTGTCATGCGCTCCTTTTTCTTTCTTTTTTTCTTTTGATGTGTAAACATACGCCAACGAAGGAGATTAGAACCGCTGTGATCATCCACGCAGCTACTCCCTATCACTAGGCTGGTCTGCCAGAACACGCCATCTGGTGGTCTCTGGAGAGGGTTTCCTGCACTTGGGTGTAAGCAGGCCTTTACGGCCAATCCTCGCCCTCGTCCTCCGATCTTTAATGCTGCAATATAAATTACATTTGTAAATAGATCTGTCGGTATGTCAACGTCTTTTTTTTTGTTTTCCATCAGCTGTTTATAGTGTTTATGCGGGTCAGTACAACTCGTTTCTCGTCAGTGCGGCCCAGTGAAGCTAAAAGGTTTGCACCCCTGGTCTAAGGGATCCACCGATACTTGCACTCGTAATTTTGCGTTTTTATTAACGTTTAAACAGGTTCAGTAATGCTGCAATTCTGAATTACGTATGGGGCATACATCTATCTAATCTAGAAAACTGAAATCCCGCCAAATAAAAATCTCGCCAGATAAAAAGGTTCACCAGTTAGGAGCTCCACCATTAGAAAACCTCACTCTTTCATAAGACTACAATCCAAAATCCCGTCAGCAACTGGATACGATATCTCGTCTTAGAATTTTGCACAATGCCCAATCCCCCCAATCAATATACCGCCAGTCCAGAATCACGACAATAGAAAATCTCGCCAGTTAGAAACTATCGGGATAGTACAAAATATCGCTTTCTAATATCTTAAAAAGCGATACTTTATACTGTCGGGATTTTTAACCGGCGAGGCGAGTGCCCCAAGGTAACACGCGCGACCGACATAATTTTGGACAAGGATTTAGTAATAGTGGTATTCAAAGAGATGGGCTTTTTAGCTGCAGAAATTGTGATTTAGCGGGATTTAGATCTAGCAGAATTTATAAGAAAAGATGGGATTTGAACATGGCGGGATTTTAGTTTTCTAGATTAGCAGGTATATTCCCATCCAATCGCAACAGGATTTTAAGAATTGAAATCTTGAACTGACGGGATTTTGAATGGCTGAATTTTGTAAGGCAAGGTATCGTACCCAACCCGACGTACTGGTGAGCCATAGCAGCTCAACGGGTCGAATGTCGATCTTGCAAGCGAGAAATGGTAGGTTCAGTTCTGGCATACAAGCATATTCCAGCCCTGGCATTTTTCACCGGCCTACTGCAAGCTCTGCTGTAAATGTGTATACCGATTTGATAAAATCGATAGATTTTCGTCACCCGAAAAAATTCTAGAATCTGCAAGGAAGATTTCAAACAGTTTCTATCATGGTTTCTTTGGTTTGGAGTTTGAAGGCCCTTTTCAATTTCTATTTTAGATTCTAATGATTTGAATGATTCTTCCCACGAACCATTGCACCCACCACAATTCCCAAAAGGTCCACTATTTCCCAAAGGTGTGTGTGTGTTTTGTTTTATCACGGTGACACAGCGATTAATAGTCACCTAAAACATGTCGACCTATTATTGTGTGCAATTTATATAAAATTGCAATCACTTGACCTTCGCGATGTGGCCGTCATCGATCGCTGCTTGCTTCTATTATGATACATTATACTATGTACAATGCAACGCTGCACTGCGGCCCAGTCGATGATCGAATTATAATGACTTGAAATTGTAGATAAAAGTATCTCTGTGGGCTCGATATACGAGTATAAGTTCTACTACCTTCGCCGTCATCATGTCATATCAGAGTTGTTGTTGTAGCTGTTGCTAGCGTTGGGGATATTTTTTTTATTGTTGTTGCTTTATTTTTTATAAGGTGGTCGTGCTATTGCGATAACGTGACATCGTCACCACCATCAAAACACTATCGACAATATACATCTAAGCAACCTGCAGCATTCCAACATACACAATATGACACATAACGACTTAACTTTAAATTTAAAACAATTGTACTGAGTTGTTGCTGCCTCACCTTCTTCTTATTAAATCAGGCTGGATCCAAAAAAACATGGCTCGAACAACAACAATAACCTTTTGATAGCAATCAGACCTCGCGAAGGGTCTGGCAAGGTGGAATGGAATGAAGTGAGTGTGCAGGTGGAAGTACAATAGATACACGGTGCAGATTATTCAGTTGTAGGTGGATTCTTATTTACAATTTTCAACAACTCTATTCAATTGTGCTAATGAGAAATGTTTAGGCCAGATTGAGTTTATTGTACACTACGATGGGTTACGGTTACGGTTGCACAATGGGCTCAGAATGGCCACAATAGAAGTCCATCTAGGGTATGTGCTTCCTTCTTATCGAAACAACTCGGACCATAATGAGAGAGGGAGAGAGAATTTAAATTGTACATCCGCATTGACTCCATTCTCCAAAGACAATAAATTCTTTCACTATCCTGTGGACAATGAGCCTAACTATATGGTCATATGATCATTGTAGTTAGGCTCATTGATTATTCAGGATTACTTGATCCATTAAAATTTGACAGCATCATGACATGAGCATGGCGCGACAGCCCGACGTCGGGCCTTGGCCGGCTCGACATGACATGAGCAATTATAACCAAATTGAAGTATTGTAGTAATCTTCAAGCGTCATATATGACCACTGCACTTAGCCTCAATGGGAGGCTGGTCTACTATTCGCTTCCAATAAAACTGATATGTACTATAATTGTACCTAAAACTGAAAATGTCAACATCAACCAAGTTGAATAGAGGCACCAACTACCAGAAACCTAGGCAGACAAAGAATTGGAAGAAGCTCATCTAAGAGTTTTAGAAAGTTACACCACCACTGAATGCAATAACGCTGATGGGACCTGATACCCTCTCATAAGAATTTCTAATGACAAGTGATACGAGGCCGGTAGATCAGTGCATTGAGACGTCGTCTGATGTCTTGTCATATTGGTTCTTCGCGGGTTTGAATCCTGGCGCCGCCGTGGCCATGGATGTTTATGTTGTCTTTCCCCGTGGTTTGGGGCGTAACAATAAGCCACAGCCAGTCTCGACTTGTCGCGAAAATTCGGCTAAATGGGCAGAAGGTGTATGCTAGCAACATGCATAGACCACTCAACTCAATTACATATATGCCAACGAACACTCAACTAAGCCGCTTAGGAGTAGTTGACGAGTGTATGCCCCGCTAAAGGTTAGGGCAAATAGTAATAGTGATATGAACAACATTCCGTTGAAAGCATTGTGACAAATATCATTCACAATCGTAAAATTGTCGAAGCGAGATGACTCGACGTTTGTAATATGGATGAAGATCGCTTTCAGTCGCCTTGCGTAATACAAAATTGTGTCGAATCGAAAATAAGTGCTACTGTCAGGGTGTATGTCAGTAACACGACTCACTCATCATTCATCACGGAATTTAAAAAAAAACTCCAAAAAAGCATATTTCGTACTCTAAACCAAAAAAAAAAAAGTATGATACATGAGACCAATAAATTTGCATATTCTAGCCTAGACCATTTGTTCTCAAAGTGTGGGTCGCGACTCCCTAGAGAGGTAAATTCAAAATGAAACGAAAAATCCAAAAATTAGTTTTAAAAGGCATTTTACCATAATATTAGGGGGTTCAAAACTGTATGAGAGTGTGTCGAAAATGTGCGTGTTTCAGAAATTTAATAGAGCCCCAACTAGATTCCGAAGTTAAAGTGCCCAACACATTGCAAAAACTCGTCAAAACTCTGTCAATCATCTCATTTGACCAAGTAATACACTCTAAAATCTTTTCCGTATACAGGAAATTTACCAAACTTAACTTAATATACATTTTTTTTTCTTTATCGTCGCGAGATTTTGACAAAGTAAATATATTTTTGTTGTCGATTTTGTTGTTTTATTTCTGTGTTGTGTATATCGCTGAGCCGTGGGTCGAAAGATAAAAAGTTGTTGTTGCTTTTCTTATTTTCGGTCTAGCTGTTCAAGCATCAAACTTAGTGTACTTGTACGTACTAGTAAAACAGAAGGCCAAATGAATTATGTACTATTAGCACGCTTTACGATATATACGAGAACAAAATGTATAAAAAAAATGGAGTAAATTCCACAATACACCATATTCCGTATTATGTGAACGTTTTCAAGTATAAGATTTTACTGTACAATGGAATTAATGTAATGTCATTTTTTAGAGAAATTATCTGTGACATAGTTGTGGTCTCTTGAAGAAAATTTAAGATAAAGGCCGGTTGACACGTTCAAAGTGCACTTTGGCAAAGTATGACTTGAAAAGAATGTCCACCATTGTGAATTACCACTTTGCTACTTGCGAAAAACGCTGGTTTTAGCATGTCTAGGGAATTCACACCAAAACACATTATTCAGACCACTATAAATTGAATTAAAACCACCAACACCTCACTACTTCCCGCTCCAACAACTTTTTTCTGTGAACTTGTCGATTTACAATCAATTCTTTGATGGAAAGTTGAGCACCATCCTACTTTGCTTTGATAGGATGCTAGAGACTTCAAAGCACTTTGAAGGGGGTTGACACGTTCAAAGTAACCTCAAAGTAGGTTGTCAACGTACTTTGCCAAAGTGTACTTTGAACGTGTCAACCGGCCTTAAAAGCAACTGAAGACTTGTAGTCACAATAGTGATTTAGCTTTGGGGAAATTCAATGATCTGTTGGTGAAACCCAGATTTTTCGCAAATCTTAATATGATAAATCCCTAATTATATTTAGTTGGTTTTTGCGGACATAGGAGGGAATGCTTCAGTGAAAAACAAGAATTTCAAATGTATTTAGTTAACCTTACATTTTAACATTTGCGTATTTGAGGTCTCTAAGCTTGCCGAGCATACCATCGAAGAATGTGTACATGTCGTAGGCTTTCAGAGAAACCCGTCATTTCACGTACTGCCCGGCAACATTCGATTGATTTGATAACATTGTATACCGCCATCATTTCAGGAACTCCTGGCAAATTGTGAATAAAATGCTGCAACCTACCACTTCACTAAATACCTAATTTTAACATGCTCATTTAGTGAAATATTTGTTACAGCCAGGTGTGATTTATGCAAAGTAGATTCGTACCACCTAAATTTCTGCTTTAGGCAGTATAAACCTACCTTACATTCATTATCGTAACATTCCTTTTATTCTAGTTTTATTCAGTTAATAACAACTCGATTGACGTATAGTTTCCCGAAATGCCAGCTTATAGTGTAATGGGAACGTTGCCATATTTGCCGGTACAACAAGCAGGGCCGGATTTAGACCCATAGAGGCCCTAAGCACTTAAGGGTTTTGGTGCCCCTTACAAATCGATTATTTATTGCAAAAAAATTTCCTCCAACTTTTCTTTGTGGCATTTTTTTTATTATATCGATCTGCCGTAATGAATCGGTCTCTATATTTACTAAGGACAAGACATCCAACCTGTTCTGTATCACTGTTGATCGTAACGGATTTTCGATAAGGAACGCTCAGCTGAGCAATTTCCCACCATTAAGCTTAAAAATGTGTTGAATTGCTGGAAACATCACGGGAAATGGTCCTTCTTTTCTAATAAACCAGAAGTGGTACGTCAATTAATGCCCGAACAAAACTGAATGCAGAATGCAGCAGCAGCGGTAGCGAAATGCATTTCCCTTAAGCGATCTAGACTGAATGCAGCGACAGCGGCGAAAGCCCATCTGCTTGTTGTTGTTGCTGCCGCTGCTGCTGCTTTCTGAGTTCAAGCTGATTCGGGCATAACTTCTAAATCAAGAACACTGTACTGGTCGAGGTGTAATGAAGTTGATAAAATGATTTTCAATTTATTGTTTTTAATAATTTATTTTAATAGGTATTAAGTAAATAATCAAAAAATTGTCGCGCTCGGTGGCCGTGGCCGTTCGGTCACCGCTCTACGATACTAATCTGGAATTCAGAGTTCAAATCTCGGCGCGATCAAAAACTGCGTGTGAGTACTAATAGAACTCTCACAGTGCTCCGAGCTTGTGAGTATAAAGACGGCGCGGATAGGAGGTGCATGCTAGTAACTGAACTTCCAAAAAGTAGATATGCTAACAAAACGTCAACCAGTTGATAGAAGAAAGTAGGCAATGAAAACAAAATATTGGCTAAGTTCAAAACACACAGCTGAATCGCAACATGCTGTGGCAACAGTATCAAATCAGCTTTGCAACACGTTGTTGTGTTCTGAACTGCACTCGCATCTAGTCATCCATCAATTGTCAAATTTTCAGCTCAAAACTAACTACTGACAAAAAATCGTATGAATACGACAGCGTGAGTGTCATTTCTAAATTTCATCATATGCTGGCCCTAGCTGATCTATGTCAGGCTAGAAGGTTGTCTACGTGCAGCGCTTCTGATCGACAAATATGTTAACTATGTACCACTAGCCAATTTTATTTCTAGATCTAGCTGCTGTATTAGTGGAAGTTTCCACGCACAACAGTCATCAGAAAAACTGATAGCGTCCGCTTACTTCCCATCTGACAGTGATGAGATTCCACCGCTTATTAGCCAAGGCAAACTAACTGGAATCAATTCCGTGAATTAGTTAGCTTCAAAGCTACTGGTCAGCCCCATCAGCACTACAGGAGAAATTGATTTGTCGACTGATGAGATCAATTAAATCTTAACTTCCTCCTACAAAGATAGTATCGTTTCATGTACATTAAAGTCAGGACGTAAAGTGCCCTGATGGAACAAGGAATTGGCCCGCAAGCGAGCGAAAGTTAGGATGCTCAACAAAGTCAAATTGGTGGAATGAGTATAGAGCTGCTCTCACCGAGTACAAGAAGTTTATTGGGCATTCACAACAAGATTGCTGGAGAAGGCATTCTATTGAGACCAGATGGTTCGTACAATGAAGGTCCAAAAGAAACTCTGAAATTGTTGCTTCAGACCCATTTTCCAGGGTCCTTCCTATCAGAAGGTGACCTCTTTCCAACCGCGAGACCCCATCGAATCCCTGAAAACCAGACGCGCAGTTTATCAAGGGTCATCTATGGACAAAGTCGACCTTATTAACCAACTGGACGAAGGAAGTCAAGATGCAACTTGAGATCTCGATTGGCAATCAAGTTACTCCGACCGTGAACGATCCTAAAATTCTAGGAGTAACCCTGGACAGCATGGCCACTTCATCCCCCCATGCTTCAACCGTATGTAACAAGATGCGCGAAAGGAATAAAATCCTTGAAGCCTTGTCCGGTAGCACCTGGGGCAAAGATAAAGAGACCCTACTGGGCACATACAAAGCAGTCGGAAGGTCAGTAGCCAACTATGCGGCTCCAATGTGGTCACAGAATCTCTGCGACACACAATGCAATAACATTCAGGCTTGCCAAAACGCCGCTCTCCGTACTGTGACTGGCTGTCTATTGATGTCATTCCAGGACCATCTGCATCAGGAAACAAGGATGATGCCTCTAAAGGACCACAACAAGCTTCTTGCGAAACAATATCGGGTGGGTTGTTACCGGAGGGAGCACTAGGTCCAAACAGAGTTCTCTCGACACAACCACCAGCCATTTCTCCCGATGAGAGAATACTTCCGAGAGCAGCGAGGACGACACTTGCCCAACTTCGGTCGGGCTGGTGTTCGCGTCTTAACTCTCACCTATCTCGCATTGACCGGGATGTCACGAACTGCAATGGTACACTTCATGATGTGGACCACATTTTCAACTTCCCAGCTGCACCCACGCACCTGACCCCCAGGTCGCTGTGGGAGAACCCTGTAGAGGCAGCTATCTTCCTGTCGCTCAACACCGAGGAAGACGAGGAACAATAAGAACATATAACACACTCACACAATACTATTGCAAAACAGCTTGGAGATCACTAATCGAGCTTTCCAGGGCAGGTTACACTCTTGCGTATATACCACAACCTTGGAGGAAAGTTAATGCGGTCTTCATATTCACCTATTCACCAAAATGACAAAAATGTCAAGAAGTACCAGGTTAAACAGCATGTTGAAAGCAACAGAAGTAGTACTAACATCACCACCAAAAGCAACCGGGCAATCTTTGCAAATATAAATCATTTTCGAATATTTCCTCTTTATATAGGTATATAGATACCAAATATTTTGGAGGGAGCCCGGGTCCCCATTGGCTCTGCCACTAGTTATATGCAATCTGACAGTTCAATTATAATGAAGTTGGCAGCAACACTCGAAAACTTCGACTCCTGCCTGCATTTCGAAACGCAGAACTACACAACGGAGTAGAATTCCTGCACTAACCTTCTATCCAGAACAGCTCAGATCAAGTTGTTAGTGTAATTGTATAATCTTGATCTGCTTTGCTCTGCACGGATGTTAAAAAACGCGCTTATTGCCTCACAAACAGGGCGACTAATGAAGCGAACTTTGATGACACTTACCTGAATAACACCATGCAGGCCATACAACTGGGGCTTCTGTATCAACCTCCCTCATTGTACATAAGTATTTCTCCAGAAGGCGATTCACTCAATACGGAATGCCCTTTCCCAGTACACACATTAACACTTCGTTTATTTTTATCACTCTATCAAAATTTCTTATTTTTTTCTTTCTGGGTGGAACGTTTAACCCCTCGTCACTGGTTCACTGCTGCTCTGTGTCGTCTACGGTCGCGGACACGTCTCACTCAAAAAGTAAACATTCTGGTCACGAACTTCCCAGAAAACTTCACAGATCTCACACGAAAAAAAGATACTTAGCCATAAGTGATGAAAAAAATCATATCGACGCTTTAACCGGCAAGAGTGGATGGAATCAGCTCACGAACGTACAAAATCAATGGAGGAAAATACAAATTAGATGTAGAGATACATTGAACTTGCACTTGTCAACTTTAGGTTCGGGATTTAGAAGTATCTAACGATTTTCACTCAGTATTTTCACGATTTTCCAACAATTTTTCACATTCAAGGCATTCACCTCTAATCACACTACCAAGTCCAACCAACAACAGTCCGAATGCAACAGTACAACAAAATGTAACGCACTTCAGCGTATACACTCAACTCAGATTGCGAGTGACCTGCAAGTCGCGTTGCCATGAACTTCGGTTTCAAAACGAAAAAAAAAACATCAAAAACAAAACTCGAAGAGAAAAAAAAACGGCTGACTAAACGTCGAGCAAATGAATAAAATCAACTCACGTATTCTCAACACACATTGGAAAAATCGAAATTTATAAAAGATACACGGAGCGCGGCGGCATTCACTCACGGGCAACTTGAGAAAAACCACGGACGGACTCGAATCGTATGGCAGCCAAGAAAAAACAGCACAGGGGACGAACGCGAACGTTGCGGCGCTCTATCGCAACGAGCAAACGCTTGGGTTCACGTCGGGTTAGCCGTGTCAGAGTTCAAGATACGTCGCCGTCGTCTTCGTCTCCACCGTTTACATACGTCTCAAGACGGAAGACGTTGTACCCCGGCTGTTCTCTCCCTCCCGGGGGCTACTAGTTCGATCGGTAACGCAACCCAGCCAAGATACTCCACAATCGTATCCGTACACTATTGCTGACCGTTTTATTGTTGCATTGCGTCAAATGACGTTTTCAGCCGTTGCTAGATGGCGGCTGGCTGCTGGTGATGTTGCTTGTTTTTTTCCAATTGGCACTGCAAAACGCACTCGATCTCGAACCTGGAGCATGGGAGCAGAAAAGAAAATTGAATATTAAAAAAAAAAAACAGATAAAGTATCTAAGATCTGGAAAAAAAAACCTTCAGATATTTGAAAATGTGAACCGCAAAGGGGACTGGGGAAGACGAAAGTCGACAACCGACCGATGGCACGCAAAACAATTGGAGCTTGGCCTCTGTACTGCTCTAGAGCTGGAGCTACTCCAACATTCAGGGGGCGGCGAAAAAATTGTTTTTATTTACACAAGATCTCATTGAAATGATCACGTTGCATGGGCGACGACAAGTTGGGAGAGAACTTGACAAACCGCTCGAATCAAGAAGAGGGCGAACGAGCTGTGGTCATAGTGATAACTGAAGCAAATCCATACCCCGGGGAAGGAGGAATGAATGGGGACAAGTTCGATCGGTTGTTGTCGTTGGAGCTCCATCCAGATCGACATACATAACGTTTTCTGCACCGAAGAAATGTCGTGAGTGTCGTTGTTGACGGTCAAATTAGAACGAACCGGCAGCGGCGACACAATCGATGGGCGCATGACCCATCTAAAAGAGACTCCCCCAATACCCCCAAAAACTATGTCGTGATGTGAACGACACCCAGATCCAACCAAGAGACCCGGTTGCGATAGTGCCACCACTGTTTGCTCCCGTGGGTATATTTTTAGATACGAAATATGCTTAGACTGCCCACTTTGGCATGATCACCCATTGCCGATTGTCCAAGCCAAGCCGAAGCAGCCAATATCAACAACAACGAAAAACGCCACCAAAGCAACAGCAAAGGCAAGACACAGGGAGCACAGAGGTCATAAGGTCTACGCCAATGTGCGTGACGACGATCTGTGTTTGTGATGCTCTGCTGGCACTGGGATGGTAGTGTGATGGTGATGGCTCATCATCATTTTCGCATCATCCGAAATGGAAGTTGGGAATCCACTAGGAAATCGGAAGAATCGGCTAGAAGCCCAAAATATCTCGAAAGTTCGAATATATGTATAGTGTCCTCTTGAAGAGGCTAACGATAGGTTAGATTAGGTGTGTGGAAGCCCCACAATGTATCACGACACACATAGAGCACCGTTGGGTCCATTGTGGTACCACCAAAAAGTCACCTCCATTCAAACCTACGTATCCAACCAGCCTGTACCGGCAATGTAACGATTCAGCCTAATGGCAGTCATATTCCTAAGGTCATTCAGATCATAGGAGATCCGAGAGCCCAGAAATTTCTTTATCCTGCCACCTAAGGCCGGGCAATGGCAGAGAAGGTGGAGAACGCTCTTTTCTTCATCCACATCTCCACAGTTCTTACAGAAATCGTGATGAGGAATACGTAGCCTCCATGCCAGCTCCCCGATTAAGCAATGCCCCGTGATAACCCCTACTACCCTTCCGATGTGCTTTCTGCTCAGCCGCGATAGTGTGGTCGAGCGGTGAGGATCGAAAATCGGCCAAATCATCCTTGCTGTTTGACATGTGTTGCCGTTGAGCCATCTTATATTAGCCCTGTTCACAGCAGCAGTCTGTATTGCAGTTTAAACATAGTAAATGGCATTTTGATGACCTCGCGTCTTTCGTCAACCACCCCAGTTGCACTTTCCCGAGCCAGCTCATCCGTTTTGCAGTTACCAATGAAATCACTATGGCTCGGGATCCAACAGAGGGTGATAATAGAGAAGCCACTTATCTCTGCGAGGGCTGAGCGGCAGTACTCGATGGCTTTAGATGTCGTCGTTACAGAACTCTCGCAGTGCTCCGAGCTTGCCAGTATAAAGACGGCGCGGATAGGAGGTGCATGCTAGCAACTGCACTTCGGAAAAGTAAATATACTATCGAAACGTCAACAAGGCATAGAAATGCTAGAGATGTTGACATGCCCCTGGAGGAGTCAAGGCAATTAACAAGACGGATTCGAGTATGCGAATCGCCGCTTGACTGTCATGTCGGTGTAAATAATGATGTCCCTCACAGTAATGACATGAATGCCCAGGCAAAACAGGACAGACAGAGTTCGTCGAAACCTCCACATGCAGGACACTGCAATAGTCGGGAAGACAGAATGAAAGATCAATCTGCAGTAGCTCCGAGTGAATGCCAATCCCGACGCCTTCACCGGTGTTAGAGCCATCTGTATAGAAGACAATGAATTCGATGTTTATGGGTATTTTCCCCGTCCGTAGACTCCCCGACGGAATCGGACTAGTGAAGTTTATAACAAAACGATATTTTGGAGAAATGTAGTGCGTCTCCCTGGGGAGATCTAGGTTGTTCAGTATAGTAGAGGCACTGTGGCGTGCATTCATCATCATCGTGGCGCGACAGCCCGACGTCGGGCCTTGGCCGCCTGGATCATTGTCCTCCAATTATCTCGGTCACGTGACCGCGTCCTCCAATTTTGGGAGCCCAGCAGCTGCGCGGCGTCCACACCTACTGAGCTCTCCCAACGAGATCTCGGTCGTCCTCGCAGTCTCGCTCCGTCGACTCGTTCTGCATTCATTACTCTCTTAGGCATGCGATCATCGTCCATTCTTTGTACATGCCCTGCCCATTGAAGTCGTTGTAGTTTGACGATTTTCGAGACTTGCAGCTCATCGTACATTTCATACAACTCATGGTTGTACCGGATGCGCCATCCATCTCGATCGCAAACAGCCCCGAAAATTCGCCGTAGAACCTTACGTTCGAAAGTGTCTAGCATGTTTTCGGAGGCTTGAGCTAGGGTCCATGCTTCGCAGCCATAGCATAGCACTGGTCGTATAATGGTTTTGTACACGCGGAGCTTCGTGTTTCTGTGCACATGTTTCGATTTCATTATGGGGAGAACCGAGAAAAAAGTCTTATTAGCTAACTGTATCCGTCGCTTGATTTCGTCAGTTTCGTTGGCGTCCCTTGACAGGTTGCAACCCAGGTAAATGAAGTTGTTCACGAACTCGATGTTGAGGTCCCCCACATTGATGCTTGGTTGTGCAGGTGTCCTTGTCACCGATTGCATCATTATTTTAGTTTTACCCTCGTTAATACGTAATCCAACTTCCTTTGCAGCGGTATCAAGCGTATGCAGAAGTTCTTCTGCGTCAGCCAATCTTCGGGACATGATGTTGATGTCGTCGGCGTACGCTGCTAATTGTGTCGACTTGATGAGTAGCGTCTTGCTGTTGTCCAAATTCATGGCCCGAATAACGTAATCCAGTGCTAGGTTGAAGAGCGTCGGAGCCAGTCCATCGCCCTGTTTCAAACCAGTGCGTGTTTCAAATAGATCAGTAAGTCTATTCTGGATCCTGACTTGTGAGACGGAGTTGGTCATCGTCATCTTTGTCAGTCGCACTAATTTTGCTGGTATACCAAATTGCAGCATGATGTTGTACAGTACTCCACGATCGATACTGTCGTATGCCTGCTTGAAGTCGACAAAGATTTGGTATACGTTTACGTTGTATTCCCAGCACCTCTGGAGTATCAGTTTGACTGAGAAGAGCTGATCGGTTGTGGAGCGACCAGGTCTGAAACCGCTTTGATATTCGCCAATGACTCGTTCTGCGTACGGTTTTATTCTATTTTCCAGAATTTTCGTCAAAATTTTATAGGACGTACAAACTAGTGAGATGCCCCTGTAATTCTCACACCGCAGTTTATCTCCCTTTTTATGAATTGGACAGATGATGCTTCTGCGCCAATCGTCTGGGATCTCCTCGTTCTCCCATACTCGCAGGAGTAATTGATGTATGGCATCAGTGCATTACCACTGTCCTATTTCGCGAAGGCGCAAGGCCGCGTTTGCCGCGAGTTCTTCGCCTAAAATATCCAACGGGAGCAAACCGACTATCATATCTACGTCGGCTGACAGATTGGTTCTAAAAGCCCCCGTTACGGCCAACGCAGCTTGCCATTGTACAATACCTTGCCCGGCAGACCACAGTAGCCAACTTCTCTCAGTGCTGTCCACCACACGCTGATACCGTACAATAATATAGGACGCACAACAGCTGTGTGTATACAATATACCGCTATCCGCTGCAAGCCCCAGTTACCAATGTGCAATAGTAGCCTTTCTTACCCGTTTTTCAATATTAAGTTTCCACTTTAGCTTCCTGTCTAAGATAAGACCGAGAAATTTAGCTTTATCAGTCAAAGCCGAAATCTTCCAGTGTAGTAAGGTTGCACCGCTTTGCCCACTCCGTTAGAATGGATAGGGTATTCTGCAGCACACCGGTTAGGGTACCAGGAAACCTGCCCGTGATTCCGATTCCGTCTGCGTAGGCAATGATTTTACGCCCAATATTCTTAAGATACCCGTTTCTGACATGACGTTACGTATATTCGCTTTTACTCGTGGGATTATAGGGAGGAAGATGGGACTGTTCCATTAGGGTAATCCTAAGGCTCTGTTTAAGGTTGTCATTGAATATTTGGGGGCCTCCTTCTAAAACTGAGAAAATGAGCAAAAGGCTCAAATTTCATATTTTAGTGGGTTCTCCAATTCATAATGCATGGACGAGTCCTTAAACTAAGAAAGTTTGACGACGATTTGAAACCAATAATCCTTCAAAACAATATTATCATAAAATAGCACCCAACTTTCCGGCTGGGCTCAAGAATTTCTCTTCATCATCTTAGCGCACTCGGACTGACTAGTCGTCTCCCCTAGATCACTTTGGCTAACTTTTGTGCCAGACCGGGAAGTGTAGTTCGAATATATACAAAGATAATAATGTTCACTCATGGCATTATGCCCTGCGACCACTGACACAATGCGTGTACAATTTTAGTCCGTCTTAGCATTTACGGAGCTCCTTTTATTTATAACTTTTCCACACCACATTCTGGTGGGCTTTTGGACTTTGAGCATTCCATCGAAGCATTGGACACTAACTATAAGTAGCCCGATCGGCGTCCAATTCGCCCCAAAGTGGTGACCTCGTCCAAACGTTCCGAGGCTCTTTCATCTTTTATCTTGCCACTTGAGCGCAACTTTATTAGCACTGAAGTGCAATGCATTACGTACTATCTTAAACACCGAAAAATCATTAACATTCAAAGATGGCTTTTTCAGAAATCCACACATTTCAAACTGGTGCGTGGCGGCATTTTGGCGTCTACCGAGTATTATTATACTCGTATTTGTCCATGAGGTTTATCAAAAATGACCTTTTTTCGGTGGACCTTTCAACTGGACCTTTCACTCGCTGTTGTCTGCCTGAAACTTCGGGGAGATTTGAATGAAACGATGGCGAAGAATTTTTTAGTCTTTTTAGTACTTAATGTCGGATAGAAGATGATGCGGATTTTGTATTTCGTTTCAATTTTTTGATTTATGCTTGAAGATCAAAGAATGTGGTCAAGATTTTGGAGTGTTGTGGTATCAAAAAGATCATCTTGCTTAAAAGGTCCAAGTCCGCGCGAGTAAGAGCTTCAGGGGGTATAAAAATAGGCGAAAGTTATTGTAATGGACGTGTGAAAATGGGACCATTCAAAGTCAGGTTGAACGCTAGATTGCTATTGTTGTAGATATTATGCGAAAAATTGGTGAATTTACTTTTCGCAGAAATAAAACTTACGACTCACTCACACTCACAAACCGGGTCACTGGGAGACTTTACCAATCTGTTCTTGCAGCACTGTGATCGTTTTTCGCTCAAAAATTGGCTATATGATTGCTCAAGTCTTGTCTTTAGGTTGGGTTGGACTGACTGTCTTGCCAAAGAAGAGGAAGGGACAAATAGACCACCGCTGGGTCCGTTGTGATACCCACTACATTTAGCATACCTGAGCCGCTTTCAATCGCCAAACCAGCCAGAGCTGACAACGAAACGATGAAGTCGACTGACGCTAACATTCTTAGATAGTCCAAATCGGCAAAAAAATTGGATCCAAGGATGTCCCTCCTACGTTCTATGAAAGCAGGGCGAGAACATAGAAGGTGAGAGCAACGTTCCTCTCCCTACTCGTTCCCACAGCTCCTACAGTAATCATTGTGTGGGAGCCGAAGTCTCCTAGCATGCTCCCCGATTATGCAGAGTCCAGTGATAAGCCCCACCACATTTCTTGAATATTTTCTACCCAGCATTAGTAGCCCATACGATCGGTTGGGATCCAACTTGGACCATGTTTGCCTAGTTGCATGACATGTAGTGCCACTACTCCAACTCGCGTTGGCCCTATCGCACGCCACAGCTTGGATAACCAATTTACAAGCTGCTAGAGGACTATCTGTGCTACGCAGGCACTCCGTGATCTCACTGGTCATACCCGTTCCCAAGAAAACCACTGTAGCCCGCTATCCTGCACAGAGAAATGTTGAAAATCCTCGCAACAGCATGAGAAAGTTGTGACAGTCTAGTACCGTCTTTGATAAAACCAGAGCAGAAGTAAGTGATTTAATCGCCGGTTGACTATCCGTGTGTCTTTATTAGATGTAACACTGTGCGTAAACCAGGTTAGCGCCTCGGAAATTGCTGAAACCACGGAATGGGGTCTGCGCTGCTTTATAAGTCAGCACAAGCCTTATGCCCTCCATAGCTTGTGGTATAATCGAGGGTATCCTGCATATCCTAGTAAAAAAAAACAAGCTTCGTTTTTTTCTGGATTTACTCCGACACTAACCTGGTCAGCCAAGTTCATCAGGACAGACAAGGTATGTCGGACAGGATAACGGGAAATTTCCCCGAGATGGCGATAGCAATGTCGTCCGCATAAGCGATAACGTTGCATCCCGATCCTTCCAGAGTTAGAAGCAGCATATTGACCTCCAGATTCCAGAGAAGGGGAGAGAGAACACCACCTTGAGGAGTACCCCTTCTTACGTGCCTGCGTCCAAAATTTAAAGCCGCTGGCTGCATTCTATGGGAAGTTAACATATATTTGAGATATCATTTGTAGGGGAGGTAGGCGTCTTTTTGGTCATGCCCATTTTAAATACCAGTCAACTGGATTCTTTTACAAACACTTGGCCAAAATTTCAACATGTTACATTTATTCTATCGAAAGTTGTCGCTTATTCGAAGTATCAAGTACAAATTTGTAGGGGAGGTAGAGGCTGCTTTTGTCGCATCTCTCCAACACCAACTAACTAGATTTTACTACCAACATTCCACCAAATTTTCAACTCGCTAGTGTCATTCTATCGAAAGTTATCGTAGCGAAAAGAATATCTCATTTTTTGAAATTTGTAGGGAAGGTAGGCGTTTATTGGTCTGATTATGCCCATCTTACTGAAACTGACGCAGCTTCTGCAGCAGCTAAAGGTTACATGCCAAAAATCAGGTGTTTACGTCAATTGGTTGAAGAGTTATATACAAAAAACCTGAAAAGTAGTGTAGTACTGGGCTCTTTATAAGAAAAGTACCGTTACTTTCCAATCGATAGATTTTATTTTTCCAGGAGAGTATAAAATTACCCTCTCGAGCCATCTACGAAAGTTAGAGCTATTCACGTTTATTGAATTGGGTGTTATAGATACATTTCATTATTTTACATATGTAGGGGAGGTAGGCGTTCTCTAGAGATCATGCCCATTTTTAATACCAAGCAACTAGATGATACTGCTCATATTCTACCAAAATTTCAAGGCTCTAGCTTCATAGTTATCATGCGAACGGACGGACGGACCGACAGACAGACAGATGGACATGGCTTAATGGAATCAGGAGGTGATCCTGATCATTTTTATATACACATTGCTATACCCCCGGAGCCTCCTTTAAGGTGTTACATATTTTCGCCGTGACAAAAACAAAATACCCTATACTTATAAAGTCTAGGGTATAAGCAGGCCGAAGTTTCACTTCAGTCTGGAGTCCGAAGCGTACGTACCCTAGACTTGTACAGACCTAGTGGTGATACCAAAAGTACCAATTGACAACGACCATATGCATTAAAAGTGGGTTTCCTATATAGCCAGTTTGAACTGAGTGTATGGATCCAATAAGAAGTTTCATCTTTCACCCATTTGGATATTGTATATCAATATTTGAACTAACGTTTATAGGGGAGGTTGGCGTCAATTCTGAAAATCAACTAATACATACATACTAATAACTACAAACATTCGTCGAGTTTTTCAAGTCGCTTGCTTCATTTTATCGAAATTTATCGCTTATTTGAAGTTTCATTTGTAGGGGAGGTAGCAGTTCCTTGGGTCGAATCTTGCCCATTTT
The DNA here is from genome assembly GCA_964017055.1 of Chloromyia formosa. Lineage (NCBI taxonomy): Eukaryota > Metazoa > Arthropoda > Insecta > Diptera > Stratiomyidae > Chloromyia > Chloromyia formosa. The sequence goes on along the minus strand of OZ024816.1, from coordinate 20,872,448 downwards.
CAATACCAACCAACAGACCCTATTACAAACATTTGGCCAAAATTTCAAGTCTCTAGCTTCTTTCTATCGAAAGTTATCGTGCGAACGGAACGACAGACGGACAGACAGACAGACATGGCTATGTAAATACAATCAGGAAGTGATCTTGATCATTTATGTATATATAAATGTATATAGTACATTGCCATACCTCCGCGGCCTCCTTTAAGGTGTTACGTGTTTTCGTCGTGACAAAAACAACATACCCTATACTTTTAAAAGTCTAGGGTATAAAAATGCGTGTTCGTGTTCGGCTATAGGAGCGTCCGGTTACGGGAGCCTAATTTGTAATCTTCTTCTTTCTTGCCCTTTCATACCACTCTGCGGCTTCGCGTTGCTCTGCCTGTGGCGTTGGCACTAATTTGTAGTAATAATAATATACAATAATCCAAAAAATGTCCAGGACTTGTTCGCTTATAAGAAGTGTCCCGTTATGGGAGGTGTTCGTATAGAGAGCGTACACTGTATATTTTTGATTAGCATCATCAGGAGAACAACATACTAAAATTTCAGGAAAATCGGAGGCAAAGTAATTGAAATGCATAATTACCTTAGGTACACTGGATAGATACGCAAAAGAATGCGCCTAATATCATCCAGGTCAGGACACTTTTTTCGTCCACACGAATTTCTATTTCCAAACTTAAGGTAAATTTCCACATGGTTCACCGATGTAGACACGAATTACTTGGGTATCTTTCTATCTACGTCTCTTTCCTCGACAGAACAACAAATATTTGTAAAAGTATCTTATCGCATAGCATATGTGTATAGGGTTAAAAATATCAGCGAAACGGTCGACATCAATGACACCTTCCGTGTCGCCGTGTTGAACTCTTTCCCCCTTGTCTCCACACGGGCTCCACTTCGCTAGCACCGCACATACAATGCCAACGAAATGCCGGGAGGGACGTCGAACTAGGGTAAAAATGCGTCGACCGAACTCAAATGTACACACCTTTAATAAACAAATCGCAGAGCGCGCATGCCATCTGAGTTCAGCCAGCTAAACTTTAGCGGGCAAGCTTCAACTTTTAACTCGTTCCCGATCCATTCGCGGCGGCATGGCATGACATTAACACACATAGGTCGCCAGCAAACATGCGAACTATTTATGAATGACAAATGAACCCAGCCGGCCGGGCCGGGCCAGGCCAATGGTGTCGAGCGGGGAGAGAGCTATGGATAAATAGCCCCATGACTCAAGATCCATCCACCATCAGAACGTCCGGAGGCTACAAGACGAGTTGAGTTCGAACGCGGGGCGATAGGGTCGAGGGTATGGTCGAGATAGGCCGGTAGAATGGTGACTATGTGTACATGCTCTGCATACACAAGGTTAAGGGGGAAGTATGTGTAGGTACAGTTTTTTTGATGAGCGTTTCCAAAACTAAACAAAACAAGCAGATTCAGATATCCACCATCGAGCTCCAAAAGAGGTCAACCTACTCGTCGCTTGGCCAACTCTGTTATCAGTTTGACTCACTTCGCCACGAAATTATACCCGAGTCACTATCAGAGTCCCCTTAAGTCGCGGGAGTAACTTTATTTACTTGTGAATTAGCGAGTCTTATCAATGTCTTATTGCCAGCTTGCGATCACCCCCGGATATGTCGCCATAATGAAAATACTTTTCACAAAAAAGATGGATGGGTTTTACCTTTTTCAGCGGAAATCTGTTGATGGGCCTCCTCTGAATTTGTGCAGAAACGAAAGTCGAAACTGAAGTCACCTTCACGGAATCACTTCACTACGTCGGAAGAATACTTCACATAGACAAAACACCTTCACGAATCACCGGAAGTGCTTCTTCTATTCAGTGGTCATGGGGTTCAATTTTCTTCTGTTAAACTATGCACCCACAGGTGGGAAAACGGTCACAAAGTAGAACGGGCAGCCGGCGGCGGCGTAATCAGGGCCAGTGAGCATTAAGTACACGCACTAGGGTTGCCACAATATTCACGAATTCCACCCCCTCAGATCTTTTGATAAGTACACGCATGCACGCACGGTATCGTCACACACAGAGTAGACAATAAATATACAATAGTAAGATTGCAGTCGAGTCTAGCACATGTGGGACTAAACTTAATCCCGCGGGGTAGCGATTAATCGTCGATTCGGTCAGACGAACGCGATCCGAACGAGAGCTGGAGCAGAGCAGCTAATCCAATAACACGACTAAGCCGCGGCTAGCTATGGACTGACTGTTTCAAATAATACACAAACCCCTACCTATCGTTGCGCCAATCCGCGGCGGCCCCGGCAATATACGAGTACAACGAGTTCCGCGAGTGGGCTCAAGATACAAAGATACCAAGATACACTCTACACACGGTGCTTCACCTTCGCCTTCCCAATGAGGTGCATGGTGGTAGGTACTCCGGTGTGCTTCTCAATTTGGTGTATAGAATGTATACCTCGCACGCTCACCTTTCACAGATACATTTATATCTCGACGAATTCAGTCGTATGCTGATATGCGAGGTGCAGTACGAAGCCCAAGTACACGCAAATGAGGAGCGCAGATATGAGTGGAGCGCAAAATCCATTGGGGCATTGGAGCATCGACAGCAGTTATAACTATCAAAAGAAAAGTCAACAGAGAGAACGTGAACGCGGTGACAGAATCGAAATTTGAATCCGATACTGTAGAATTGCCACTAAGAAGTCGCAGGGTGCACACAAGGTTCATATCTTACAGCGACGCTGTTTTTTTTATAGTCACCTGTTGCCTGACATAAAATGTATGGGACATTGTTCCAGGCCCGAGTTTAGAGGTGGGCGTCAACTCATTGTGCAGTTCCAAAATTGATCTTTAGGAACAATGAGGGTACATTAAAAGCGAAGCTGAGCATCGGCGGTAGCAAAGGTATTCTGGCAAGCGAGGATTCTCCCCTGATACAGGGAATGTGGAAATCTTCCAACAACTGGTTTTAGCCTTTTATTTCGATATGGCATGGCTACCTATGCTGATTTTGAACGACTTAGAGGCTACAATACTCTGATGACTCTTCGTTCACTTAGTTGAACGACATGTTTACGCGCTATCCATCACTATTTTGGGTAGTGCATGTGAACGTGTCGTTAATTTTTGCACATTCATGTTCACTGTGCAGTCAGCTAGGTGATGTGTGTGGAGGTGCTTGGAGTATAAATAACACATACTCCTTGAACAATTCTTTGAATGACAGCTCGACAGTATTTATCGATAGCCACGTGTTCTGTCCCCTTTCCCGTTGTTGTTGTTAATTGCCTTGACACCTCCAGGGCATGGGCGCGTCAACATCTCTAGCATTTCTATGCCTTGATGACGTTTCGATAGCTTATCTACTTTTTGGAAGTGCAGTTGCTAGCATGCACCCCTATCGGCGCCGTCTTTATACTGACAAGCTCGGAGCACTGTGAGAGTTCTATTAATACTCACAGGTAGTTTTTGGTCGCGCTGAGATTTGAACTCCGAACTCTAGATTAGTATCGTAGAGCGATAACCGAACGTCCACGGCCACCGAGTGCGAATTACTCTTTTGGAACAAGTTAGTGACAGATGTCAAAGCTTCTGTATCTGGACAATGAATAGAGTCTGTCTAAAAATTACAGATACATATTTACTAGCGAAATCAATGCACCGATAGAGTATAGTACATTGGAAATGCATGAATTTTAATGTGAATATACAATAGGTGGATTTTTTTTTAATAACGGGTTAGGGTAAGTTAACTCGTGGAGCAAAAAAACGATCGATTGCAGCCATCCAGGTTAACCTCTTAAATTAAATTAATTAAATTAACCTCTTAAATGTCATGTCATGCCAATGAGAGTTGTCCGATTGCCTTTCAAAATTGACCGTAGCGCCAAGCAATTACGACCGCCTAAATATTAGATAGTAGTGACGAGAAAATATAAAATGTGGAAATTGAATGAACTGTTTTCGAAACTTCGCACCAATTATCACATTAACGACAAGCACACTTATTGGCGTTCCTTCCCATGATGATCCATGGCACTTTGTGTGAGAGCTGCAACTGTTGATTCTGCTAATATCTAATTATCTAAAATAGTTATGTACTTATACTTACATTAAATAATTCACCATAAATTAAATTTTACAGATTAATGATCACTAGTGAGCATTTGTTTTACTTAATTCAAATATTTAAATACTCGTATTTAATTGGTTGAAAAATTTGTCTTTTTTTAGAATGTACATTTTAAGTTTGATTTTAAAATTAAAGATCTTTAATCTTAAGCCACTCGGGAGCATATTATATAATTTAGGCGACCTATGCTTAAATGACGACTAGTTGTTTCATTTTTTTAATAATATACAAGTTACAAATTGTTTGATATACTACTTACTCTTAAATTTATAAATTAAAATAAATCATGCTAGAAATAGAAATGTTCTTTCTTATTTATTGACTTACAGGATGCCAACTAAGACTGTCAGTGGTATCCACCGAAGGTAAATATGCTCTCGTAACAGATTCACATTCGGAGGAGCATATTTTAACTCTTTGATGACTCTCTGGTCATGTGTGGCGCTGATCGCCTTTCCTCACTTTCACTTGTACATTCGGCTAAGCAGTGCGGCTACTCTAGCAATGTATTCTTGGAATATTTTCCAAATTTGGGCTGACTCGTCTGACATGTTTGGATGAAATCAATTTATACTCAGGAACCGATATACTTCTTTGCCTAACCCCTAGTGGGCCATAGCGCGTCAACTATTCCATGGCTTAGCGGACGTTTCGTTGGCATAAACCAGTCTCGGACGATGCACGTTGCCAGCATGTATCTCCTGCTCCTATTTAGCCGCCTACCTGGGATAAGTCGGGAGATGTTGTGGCTTATTATTACGCCTCAGGAGAAAGACAACTTAACCTAAAAATTTTAATTTGCCTTTAATTTACCAATTAGCGACCAACACATGTTTTTATATGACCAACAATCACCAACAAACGACCAATAAATGATTTAAATTCAGAATTTTGTAAGTTTAAGTTCGTAACGTCATTTTTGAGGGATTTTCTTGTAAGGAGGGGCTAACTTAACCTAAAAATTGGAATTTGCCTTTAATTTACTAATTTGCGACCAACAAATGTTTTTATATGACCAACAATCACCAACAAACGACCAATAAACGATACTAATAGTTAAATTCAATTTTTGTTGAATTGGAGGGGCTAACTACTCGTAATATCACTGTGATACTGCCATACATTTCTTTTTTTCTCCCCCTTAATCCCTGGTGAAGCATAACGCATCGACTATCCGAGAAGGTTGTAGCTTATTCGCACACCAGTGGGGAAAGACAAGATAAACAACCATAGCCACAGCGGGATTTGAATCCACGAGCCGGTAGGAAGAGACATCGTACTAACGCCTCAACGCATAGAGATACATATATCTTATTGTTGTTAATCGCCTTGACAAGGGCATGGGCGCGTCAACATCTATTGCACCTCTATGCCTTGTTGACTTATCGATGGCATACGTACATATCTACGAGTACATACTATACTTTATTTTCGGACGTGCAGTTGCTAGCATGCACCTAATGTACATCTCTTTGAACCCCTTCAAAAGGTCTTGTTATTGAAGTGCTCTACCATTCTTCATACTCTATATTCTGATCCGATTCATTGTTGGTAGGGAAACATACCTTGCGAACTCAACCTTTGTCAGCATTCCCTTAATACTCAGATGCATTCGATCAACTATCGTCGACTGTTGTATTTCAATTTTACCTTGCCACTTATCGCGACACTTACCTTTTGAACGGTTACCATCCAAAGGTGAAAACGACCACATTAATCGAGCATGCGGTTAAGACACGGCGCGGCGGTCAACCTACTCGTCGGATCACAACATTTCCGGAGGGGTGTATGCACAGTACACACAGGTAAATCGAAGCGATGAAGGTGAGGTCTCGAGCCACGGTTAGCGATATCATTGAATGAATATTTCTCTCTGTTCTGTGCTCATTTCGGAGCGATCGGCGTCTGCATATGTGTGCGGATGACTACAGAGCGCGGAATATCTGAAAGGTTGGATAGTTCTTACCTGCGTCTACCACCATATATGTAAATATGTTTTAGGTACATACTTATAAAGGAGCTGAACCAGCGAGTTTCGAACATGCTGAATGCAATATGTAATTGCAAGAAAAAGATGATGCAGAGACTTACAACCTGAGATGCGGGCGATAGGAATATGAATTACCTATAATGACTCTTAAAAAAAATATCATTTTTCACTCGGATTTTTTGTCCTTTATCGCTCGCGCCCTAAGACTCGCAAATTTGCAAAAAAAAAAAAACATTTTTTTTAAATTTTTTTTCCTTCTTTTTTTTGTTCTAATGACTTATACTGAATATTTGGTGTGTTTAAAACTGATCAAAACACTGTTGCACGCAGAGCGAGTGAAGCGAGCGTTCATGTTTGTGCGATACTGGGGGTTGCGACCCCTTAAGTGCGGAGCGAGCGTAGCGAGCGGAGCCCACGCAAGGTGATTTGCGAATATTTCAATTTTCCATGCCTCCAACATTCCAAACATTCAGTATAAATTATGAAAAAAATAAAAAAATTCAAGCTTAAAAAAAAAAATTAAAAAACATTTTTTTTTGGCAAATTCTTGACTTTTGGAGTGACGCGAGTGAAAAGTGACAAACATCTGGGTGACGCCTAGCTATCACTTCACTATCGAGAATGTCCTTTTTCCTCACCAAAGGACTCAAAATACGTTCCGCAGGAGTTTAGTGCCTTCGCCTTAATACCCGCAGTCATATGATACCCATCTTGCCTAGATATCACTTCATTACCAAGAATGTCCTTTTTCCACACCAAAGGACTCAAAATTCCTTCGAAAGTAGTCTAGTGCAATCGCCTCACGACCCGCAGTTATATGATACCCATCTTGCCTAGATATCACTCCATTGCCATGAATGTCCTTTTCCCCTCACCAAAGGACTCAGAACGCCATCAGTCCTTACAATAGTACTCAAAATGTCTTCAACCGTAATCTAGTGCATTCGCCTCAACACCGCAAGTCATATGGTCATGTCATGCCTAGATATCTAAAGAATGTCCTTTTTACACACCAAAGGACTCAAAATGTCGTCAATTGTAATCTAATGCATTCGTCTCAACACCTTCAGTCATATGATGCATATCTTGCCTAGGTATCACTTCATTGCTAAGAATGTCCCTTTTTCTCTCCAAAGGATTAAAATGGTATCAGTCCTGACTAAATGACTCAAAATGCCGTCAACAGTACTCCGGTGCATTGGTTTCATCACCACGAATCAGGAGATATCTACCAGGTTTGTTTTCCGTTTCATTTCATGGTAAAGAGAGTCCTTTTTTCTGAAGCACACATGCAGGAGTACCGAAATATCACTGTATGGTACTTTTAGTTATACAAGGAAGCTACGTACGTACAATAATTGGTTGATACGAGTATCTGACCACGAGAAATGCCTGGTCTTTAAAAAGACTTGCGCGAGTAACTCAGTTTTAAACACAACAGAAGGCTCGTTTTCTTTAACAGCCAATCAGAGCAGAGTAGGTTAAGATCACACAATTACACTAACAATTTAATGTGAGCTGTTCCGGATAGAAGGTTAGTGTAAGAATTCTACTCAGATAAGTAGTCTTTCGTTTTGAAATCCAGGCGGTGTAAGTGTCGAAGTTTTCGGGCAGTTTACAGTTTGAGAATCACATAAAACTCATTTCCAGTCAATACAATGTTCGTTTTGTGTAATTATATGGAATAGCAAATCTACGAAATGATTTTGCCGTCTAAAGGAAATTTGTCCGATTGTATTTCTACTAAGGATTCAAGTTTTTTGGAATTTGAGTTGACGTGTGGATGCTAAACTAAACCAAGATACACCAGCAAAGACATGAACTGTTTTCGGCTTCGCTACTTTACTCTGCTCTCGATCGTTTTTTTGCCGCTTATCCTGCTCTACTCTGCACTGCACAAAAAAAACAGCAATAATATACCGTTAATCCAGTCGATTAAAATTTCGGTCCCCGGTTTGTGCTCAGGTTGACTTACAAAATTTGCTTCAGATCAGAATCAGAACACGAGAAGTGCCCGGACAAACGCACAAACCAACTAACGTAGAGCATGGGGACGGGCCAAAAACTGGCTGTGGCCATTATTAGAACTCCCGAAGCGCTCCAAGCTCGTCGGTAGAAGACGGCTCGGATAGAAGGGGCATGATAGCAACTGCACCATCCGAAATTTACCTGTTATCGAAATGTCAGCAAGGCATAGTAATGTAATAATAATAAGAGATGTTGAAAAGATCAAGACAATTAACATAACGTATTAACTCACGGGTTGGATAAAAACCACCGCTGAAAGAAGTTCACCAACTCCTAGTTTAAGGTATTTGGGCTTTAGACCCGGACCCTCCAGCATCAGTGTCCATTTTCGTAGCTAAAAATTGTTTCACCTCTGATAATGCAACGGGATACGTATGTGCATGCCTTTCTATGTAGGATATGTATTAGAGTGGATATATGTATGCATCTGATGGGCACGCACATATTTTTATCGGGATTTGATTACCTAAGTCCGCTAAATTATTCTATTTAGATCGCTCGCGCAGACGGCCAACTTTTTAGTTCACAACAAAAACTATATAGTTTAGTCAGAAAAATAGAACACACGGCGGTTTATGAGATCTCGCACACAGCAAACTAAACAATTTAGTAATCGCTGTGTACGCGCTCTGATAAAACACCGTGTGTTCTATTTTTCGGACTAAACTATTTAGTTTATCTGAGAACTAAAAACTTTGCTGTGGGTGCGAGCTCTTATAGGAATGAATCAATTCTCGGGAAATCTACAAAAAGTCGGTAGACATCGCTTTTATTTTTTCAGATTTTTCAAAGCTTTCGATTCAACTATCATCTTATTCAAAAATGTATCAACTAACTATAGTAGTCTGGATGGCACAACGGTTAGCACGTTTGCCTTCTACGCACTGGGCCCCGGTTCGATTCCTACCAGTAGTTTTCGATAAAAAAGGGGATTTACGTGTCGGACTATGAGCCCACTCAGCTGTTAAATGAGTACCCATTTATGGGGTAAATAACTCGGTTGAGTGTGTTGCTGATCACACTCCTCTGCACAACACATACCGTCACGATTTAGAAAATGAGAGAAATGCTAACTCATCCCGAGGCCATGATTCAAATTGGACTGTAGCGCCAGTTATTTTCTTTTTATTATCAATTATCTAGAGCGAATCCTTGAACCGCGTCTAACCACATAAGTATTTAAGGAAAACAGATACTCTAAGCCGGGTTGCTTCTAAGATTTTCCGGTAAATCCTATATTTAATTGATTTGCAGTGAAGTACTTTTTAAAAAAAAAAAAAAATCAAAATAATCTGACGTAACTGGCTTCAAAAACCTTGTTCCATACATACATATCATTAGCCGTCATACCTACACACTTCCTAAAAAAATTTGAATTTAAAATAAGTATGTATACCACAATAAAAAAATTAAATATATACCTATATATGTATATATCAGCCAACTGGACCAAAAACCATACACTCCGTTTGGGTTCCGATCATATAAATTTAATGTATGTATAAAAACAACGTAATCGCGTTGACCCTCACAGGTCCAAGATCAAAACCTTGAAATCCACTAAGGCGAGCAAAAAAAAAACGCGCAGAGCAGCAGCAGCAAAAACAGATAAACCATCTAAACCTGAGATGAAAACAACACAGAAAAATCGACACCAACACCTTTTTCGATACTATGAAAAATGTGCATCAAAGCGATCAAATGAACCATTTCAGATTCAGATACATGTTCATTTATATTATGTGAATGAAAAGCCACAATATCAGCAGCAACCACAGCACTGAGAAAAGACGAAATAATTCAACAAATAACCCAGGGAAGAAAATAAAAAAAAAGGCATTTCAAGAGCACTATCTACAAATTGAAATATAAAACTGTGTTTTATTTTTCGTACCTCATCTTGCCTTACCCCTTCACCTTTCTTCGAATGCCCGACTGGCGGAGTTTTTCGATGAGAGTTCACCTGAGCCGAGACCCCGGATCAGCCGCAGCCGCAATTCAGCCTGACTCAATCCGCGGATCAGGTATCATCGTCGTAATCCGCGCATGGGCTACTCTTTCTGTACAATCTGAATGTGTACACTCCTGTGTACAATAAAAGATACAATAGGTGGGCTTCGTCGTTTGTTCGCGGCTGATTGACCCGCTCCAATTGGTGTTTGACCCCGAGCTACCAGCTACGATTGTATTGTGGTGCGTCATTGTGCCCAATACAGAGGTGTTTCACATGGTTAGGTGAGATTTGAAAGAAAGGTGATTAACGTATAATATAGGCTGATGATAAAAACTTTTAGATATTATTTTAAATTGTTAATTTTTTAATTATTCGACCCTCCCTTGGTAACGAGTTCCGAGATTGTCTCTGATAGGCTAAGCAGCTGGTCGTCAGAGACCCGGTGATTAGCAGGTGTGAGATTCTGAGATTGTCCTAAAAGTACCGATCTCGGAAAATGAGTTTGTAGTAGTAACTTAAGAGTTTCTTCTGGGTCAACAGTGTAAGATCCGTCTGCCCTCTGTATTAGGCCGACCCCGTTTGCGGAGTCCTTGGAGAGAGCTTTCATGATGCTAGGCTAACGTTGTAGTACCCAAGCTAGTGCCAGCTCGAGAACTGGGAAGTACAGTGAGAGCAGCATGGGTAACTTGCTGTAATCCTTAGTATCAATGTCGGTCGAGGTGCGGGTGGAAGACGGTACCGCTTACGGAGGTTTGATTTTAGTGGTAGAGCATACCTCCAGCTCCAGTAGTAGGTACCAGTTCCTCCATATTGGAGTTGCATGAGAGGGGTGTGTAATAGCCTGCCACACACACTCACCCGAGAGTAGACCTTGGTTTAACGTGTGCTGAGAACGGTTAGATTTATCCACATTCGAAGTGATGTGAGTGAAGCGGTAGGCTACAACAACTTTCCGCTCCATTGAAAGATCGTCCACCGCAGGAACGAGATCCAGGGTGTGACCATTAGTCCCCTGATTGAAAACTCTTCATCATCAGTTGGAAGCCGATTTTGTGCTTCACTCGAACCAAACACAACTCATTTGAGAGAGTGCTACTTCGGGGAAAATATCCACGTATCCCATGTGGTCGAGGGAAGTCTTTCTTGTCTTAGAATTTTAGCAGACTAGTAAAAGCCAGCCTGTCCGGGGAGCATAAGACTCAAAGTCAATGTCCTGAACGTTGGTCCTTTGCTCTAGTGTTGTATCGATTTTGGCCTCCTGAAATGAGGCCGTTTGCCCTGAGGTCAGAGAGCCAATGGCTGAGTCTGCGGAGCTTAAGCAAAGTTTGATACATGCGGTCACTCATACGTGGGGACGGAGTTTAAGGTAGCATAATGACCGTGAAGGTCGGGCCGTGCCTTGTGGCGAAGAAAAAGGCCTCTCAACGAGTTAAGCAGCGGCCTATGCTTGCTTTAGCTCAGTTCGGGAGACGTGGGCGGTGTTTTCGCCGCTCGTTGCCCCTGTCCTTTACGTATTAATAGAAATTCATAGGCCTAGGGAAGGCGAAACAAATGCGGAATATTAAAAAAATGAAGCAATAAGGATGGAATGTTGGACGGATGCAGAACCCCTCGTGCTCCCATTGGGATCCGGGTGTCCGGGTCCACCGACAGATCACTACTTATTCATTAGGTGCTGCCTCCGATTTGCTGGTGGAAGCAGCACTCTCTCTAATTGCCTTGACCCCTTCACGGGCATGTGGGCGTCAACATCTCTAGCATTTCTATGCCTGGCTGACGTTTCAATAGCATATCTACTTTTCGGAAGTGCAGTTGCTAGCATGCACCTCCTATCCGCGCCGTCTTTATACTGACAAGTTCGGAGCACTGTGAGAGTTATATTAGTACTCACAGGCAGTGTTTGATCGCGCCGAAATTTGATCTACGAGCTCTAGATTAGTATCGTAGAGCGGTGACCGAACGATCACCGTCACCGAGCGCGACTACGAGACTAGAATATAGATCATCACAAACATCTGAAGAAGGGTAGCCTTACAGACTGTAATAATTGGAGAGGCATTTGTGTGCTATCTGCCGTTGCCAAGATAATAGCTAAAATCGTCCTGGAAAGTCTAAAGGCTCACTTAGAAAGCACAATTGATGAAGAGCAGATAAGTTTGTATATTTTACGGGGTAGTCGAAGTGTGTATGTCTATCTCTCCTCTCCATGTACCGGAGACGCCTAATCATGAAGTTGAAAAGTTCAAACCCGGAAAAAGTGTAATCATGTAGATAGATATCAAGTACCGGATCTGAACTGAACCCATTCGTACTTCATACATCCGCGATACAATAGTTAACCGAACCTGATATCTTTCTGGTCATCATCGTCATCTAGTGGTGTGGTATGTGCGCGAAGTAAAGTCTATTTGATTGGAAGACACCGGGCGTGAACTTGGTACCTCGGTGGTACGATGCCTACATACGATGAGTACATTTTACCTCATAGGCAATGGATAATATGATACGGCGTATAGATAGATATCGGCGGCCTACGGTGCGATGTATCCAAGAATATTGGATACAGCAAAAACACCAGCAGCCTCGTGCACTATTTGCCCTCTGGCTTGTTGTTCTTATTTGTTGCTATTAACCATCTATGTAACATGCATACTGGAGAAGATCAAACTCAGATGATAATTTTCAGATGGAAGTTAGCCTGCCACTTGAAGGTTGAAGATGTGATTGCCACTGAATATTCAGGTGCAAAACAATGAATAAATTGAAATTGATGGGAAACAAAAAAAGAAGGGGTGAATCTATATTTGGTAAAATGCGAACTTCAATTTCAAAGCAACTTGATTGACTGCCATGAGGCTCAACACAGAAATAACAAAAAGTCAAAAGTCTTATCCTTAAAACTACCATGACTCCTAACAAAATCAGGTAACCATGGGCCTCCCATTCCCTCAGATGTATCTTTCATTTTCCACGAACTTTTCCGTAATCCTTTCGGTTGGTCAACACCACTTATCGATAACCATCATTACGTCCATATTTCTGAGAAAAAGATGACATTTTTAATGCAAATAAAATAGTAGGTAATATCCCTTGGTCGAAGTATCTTCAACTACTTTCTTTGGTGATCGTCCAATTCTTCGCAGAAATGATCTTTGACTTAATCACCTACTGTCGAAGGCCAGATTCACCGGACAAGAAGTTCTTCAGAAGTTGTTTGAATGCTTGAATGTTTACGCCAACATCCCTTCCCACTTCTTATTAATAAATCATTTGCTTATAATGCGAATATCAGCAAATTGGTTATTAGTCCCCGCGATGAAAATTAATCTTCATCGTGGACCACCCAACTGTCCATCTTCGGATGCAGGATACCTTCATTCAACTGATGCTGCTGTTTATGGTACATTCGTGAGCGATGTGCAAAATGTTCAATGCATCCGCAATCGATTGTCAGAGGTTGGACTGACCTTTGCCAAAGGAACGTAAGGTACGTACTCCTGGTATGTGCATTAAATTGAATGGTACACTGGTAGCAATTTCATGGGCTTATCTGCAATCACTTTTGTTTCTCCTATGTTTAAACGTGGCTGGGATGGAAGTGTGTGTGTGGTCGAGTGCAATGAATTTGCAATCGATTTTTTTAGTTCCAATAATAAGGGGTTTTTGGACGTAACGCCTGTCCAGCCATCATGCCTGCTGTCAGGTCTGCTAACAATTCGCTTCACAGGTGTAATATAATATCAAACCTGACGTTAGGCCTTCCATCAATGCTGCCGTCCAGTCTGCCGTCAGGCCTGCTAACAATTCCACTGTCCGGCCGGCGATATATCCAGCCATCAGGACTGTTCGGTAGGTCTGACGGCAGGATTGATCGCAGGCCTGACAACAGGATTGGTATCAAGTCTGACGGCAGGTTTAGTGGCATCTGGACTGGACGTTTAAAAACCCTCATAGACTGAAGAGCAACGGTTAGAATTTAACTATCCAGAATGTAATCATGTGCAAGTCTGAAAAAGCTTGCCCGCGAAGAAGATTCAAGCAGTGTCGTGATATTGAATTTAGAGCTGAAACCTTCGCTGTTAGTTGACCTCTGGACTTCTTCGTCGAAGCTCCAGATTTGGAGAGTACTAGGCTGAAATATCTCCAAATTTCGCTCATATTTTCATGTTTAACGATTTATTCCAGAGCAACCATCTCCCCATAGATTTCTCACTAGCAAGTTGGAAATCCTAACCAGCTTTTCAGTATCTGATATTAGATTTTTTGCCAATAGGAACCAACCTATTCGTATCGACAACACCATGTTAAGATTCGCTAATCACTCCATGCCGTGCTCTGCTCGCGGGTTGGTTTGTCGAAGAAATTCTCCTTCTTCAGACATATTGTACTATAGGTATATACTACTTTATAGCTTTGGTGATATAGTCAAGGCATCACACAGCGCCATATCAAAGTATCAATTCTAATGCATTCATAAAACATCCTGTTGCTCTGAACAACTATTTTGCGTACGAAGAGTGTGCAACGGATACATAGTTCAACCTACGTGCAATTCAAATTACGTACACTTTAGAAGTTATATAAGATATGCTCGCGCTAGCCGAAAGCTGTTCTAGGCATTCTTTCAGATACAAAATACGAGTATGTATCCATAGTACTATATCTTGATGTGGTCCGCACAAAACGTTGCTGACCGCTTGCATAAGCGGAAAAGTCAAGAGGTAAGATGCTTAATGTGAGTAGGTAGGCAGGCAGGCATACAGGCATATCGACGGACGGTTGAACTTGACGACCGGGAAGGCTTACTTTAAAATTCAAATGGAAGATATAGTAATTACATACACGTGGGACCTTATCTATTTAGAGGAGAACGTGATCCAACTGATCGATATACGGATGTTGTTAATAGCAGTTAGGTATATTGCAGAGTGGATGACATTGAGGAAAAGAAAGTCCCAGTGAGAACCCAAGTCATCCTTGGTACAGCTTCCACACTTAATCAAAAGAAGAATAAAAGGAAACTATCACGCTTGCTTGATGCTCGCCTAGGAAGTTACGTGGAAGCAATGTCTACTAGATCGCTTTCTCGTAATACAAGTATGGGAGGAATCACCTAAAGCTTCTAACAAACGTTTTGACTGTTTCCTGTAAAATATAATATTAGCAATGAATCTAATCATCAATCATCTACCTGAAAAGATAATTTTTTAAATAGATGAGAAAATGTACAATGTTGACTCGGTAATCCGGATCACCTTTAATCCGGAAATCACGCTAATTTGGACCACCAAATTTTCCAACTGTATTCTGTAGTCCGGATTGGGACGGAAAGTTTGTACTCTTTAAACCGGATTCACGTGATTTGCGGTATTTACGAGGGTAAGATGAAAAGTTCTCGGCTGCGATTTTCAGTTAAAAAATGATTTTATTTTTGACTTCAACACACTTGGTCCAGCGTTTCTGCAACATCAGTATTCCTTCCCGGAAGTGAGAGTTTGGAAGGCTGTAAAAATATTCATCTACGGCCCTCTCAACTTCTTCATTGGATGCGAAGCGCTTCCCAGTCGATCGAATCTGAAATCACCGCTCGAACTTACTAGTGCAAATGACGCGAAAGAAGGTTGCACAATGTGTTTGTTCTTGGACTCATCGCCGGGAGATGGATTTACCATACATCCATGAAGGGATAAGCCCATAAAACGCCGATCGTGTGAAACCTGTTCTCATTCGGTGAGGCGATGAGTCTGACGCACTGGCAGATCGTGTGAAAACTTCCACTTAGGCCCATGTTAAATCTATGAGTCAATGAGCTAATGAGTACGTTTTTCATCTTTCTCGTCATGTGAACGATGCCTTAGAGATTATGAACGACTGGTTAGTTACATTCAATAACCAAATGAGACAGTGTAAGTGTGTATTTTTTGATAACGTCACCATTTTATTTCCGCTCTCAAATACCACCAGTGAGTGCCAACCCTTGGATTAGAGTATGATTAAAATTTTTAAATTTCGTTACTAGTCCAGTTTTGGTTATTTATATTGACATTCTTTTAAGTGGAGGCTCCCCATAACCGGACAAAATTGTTAGTCCCGATGGTGTACGCTTATGAGAGGGTACACTGTATATGCTTTTAAACCTGAATCGCTGACTTCGATAGGAAAACATAAATATTCCATAAATACCACGGGAGAGTTACTGGAGCATCCACTGTTGTCGATTGCACGCCCGATATCACCGAGAAACGCACTGCCTCGCCGGAGGCATCACAGCCCATGAATTTGATTTGAACAAAAAAAATAAAGTGTCTGGAAAATGTATGAATTTCCTTGGAAAATGGTATAGTCGAAGTATGCAATACAAAAAGGATGGATCATCCCAAAATCTGCTTCTTTTTTGTACCTACTCATTTTTGAACCACGTACATACAGAACAAACTATTTTATGCCTGAATACAAAAATATGTAACACAATAACAAAATTAACTCTTCATCAGCATGAACTCTACGAATCTTTACCTCACACCAAGCGATCGAGTTGAAAAGATCATCTTCTTATTGTATTGCACAGATCAGTTCACACCGATTGATGGTTGATGCCGGTGTGCCAAACTCCCTCTCCCTGTAGCCCGTACCTTCTTTGGCTGGGCCAATCCGATTCATCGCTCAAATATCCGCTGACGAAAAAAATTTAAAATTTTCTGATTTCATATAGCGGAAAGGTCAATTCATTTCATTCTATATACATATATCTTTAATATCCGTAATGATGGCGAAGAAAATGGGAAAAGAAGGCGCAAGTCAGACAGAGCCTCAAATGATATTTGGAGAGGTGAGAGGGCGGCCTAATATAGGCGGTGGAATGATCTTATTGCAAAGTTCAGGCTAGAGATACATATGTATATAGTATGTATCTACGAGTAGTTGCTAGACTTGCAAAGTTACAGATACGTCTGGGAATCAAAATGGGCAGAATTCATTCATTGGATTGAATGTGTGGCGCAGACCCTAGGCATGATCTTGCACTTTTTCAGGTCAAATTAGGTACATGAAAGCGAGTCACTGCTGTGATGATGGTAATTGGTAAGAGTAGTTCGAATGATATTTGCCAAGATCAGCATAATTATACCCTTTACGAATGTGAGAGGGTTATGTTAACTTTGTCATGAAGTTAGCAACGCACAGAAGGAAGCATCTCCGACCATATAAAATTTTATATTCTTGATCAGTATGACGAGATGAATCGATAAAGCTTTGTCCGTTTGTCTAGCCTACGGGCATCTGACTTATTTCAAATTAAAGCTTATTTAGTTATACAAAAAATCGATCGTTATCATTTTCCTCGTGGGACTAGTATTTTACCCGCTATTTTCCATCAATAAGTACGATTGTTTAACTTCGTACTAACCAACGAACAATTGGCAAAGAGTGTTTTTCAAGTGAGATTATCTCGAAAACTGGTTAGAATATTTTTCATGGACATATTTTCTGTTTGTGTTCTTCATGTCTTAGATTTTTTCTAAGATTAATACGAGTAGTTAGGGAGATAAAAGCAAGATACCAAAAAAAAACTCCCATTTAGCTCCTTCTCGCCGCGCGAGCTCACACCCCACAGGCGGGAACTTTTTGTAAAATATGCTTCTAGCACTAACCAAAAAATCGCGCCAAATTTCAAAACTCCTTGAATTTCTTCCCTCGATCAACAAATATTGATACTCGTCACCTGGGGTAGACGGAAGATTATAAGATAGGATAAAGTTTGATCTACATTTACACAGATGCGATTAAAAATTTGCAGAGATACTAGGCAAAATCGGGCATCTTCCTAATCAAAAACACGAACTCCCAGGTGCTTCATTGCGAAAATATATATGTACATACGAGTTGTTTCGCTGTTAATATCCGTATCGCTTTGGGTCTAAAACCTTTCAATTGTCTAGAAGGGTTACTTTTTAGGGTTTCGTAAAAATAAAACCCTTATGAATCGATCAAACGTCCATCTGTCTATCTCTCCATGAAATATACAATATATCTCACGAACCGCTGAAGAGACATGCATGAAATGCGCGATAACTTTCGATAGAATGAAGCTAGCGACTCGAAATTTTGGCCAAATGTTTGAAGTAGTAGGATCTATAGGTAGTATTGAAAATGGGATCCGACCCAAGGAGTCCCTACCTCGTCTACAAATGAAACTTCAAATAAACGATAACTTTAAATACAATGAAGCCAGCTACTTGAAATTAGGTCGAATATTTGTATAGTAGGATCTAGTTGGTTGATTTTGGGAATGAGCAAGATCCTACTGAATGCACACCAACCTCCCCTATAAATGTTAGTTCAAATGTACATACATACCATTCGAAGGGATTAACGATGAAACTTTTCATTGGATCCACACACAGTTCAAACTGTCTAAATATGAAACTCACTTTTAATGCATATGGTCGTTGCCAATTAATATTTTTGGTGTCACCACAAGGTCTGCACAGGTCTAGGGTATATACTATACGTTCTGAACACCGGTTTTAAATTATTAACCTGTAACAACTAGCAAAATGGGATTTCGACGAAATCTCATTCCATTACTCGATTTGGTATATTTTAATTGCTAAACGAAATCTCGATAGTTAGAAAAGACACTTGAAATCCTTCTGAAATCGCGATTGAAATCCTGATAAGATATGGCAATGCCCCATATATCAACATGAAAGTGCAAAATTCCCAATGCTAAAACAAATAATGGCTAAGTTCATACGTAAAACAAAGCGGAATCGCAACATGCTGTGCCAACAGTATCGAAGCAGTATTGCAGCGGCTTGTTATATTATGAACAACAGTCGCATCTAGTCCCTTGATAAGTTGAAACCCAGGTATATGAAGTCATTCACGAACTCGATGTTGAGATCCCCCACATTGATGCTCGGTTGTGCAGGTGTCCTTGTCGTCGATTGCATCATTATTTTAGTTTTACCCTCGTTGATACGTAGTCCAACTTCATTTGCAGCGGTATCGAGCGTATGCAGAAGTTCTTTTGCGTCGGCCAATCTTCGGGACATGATGTTTTAATTAATTTGACTGCAATTTAAAATAAATAAATAACTGGCGCAACAGTTCAATTTGAACCACGGCCTCGAGATGAGTTAGCATCATCTCATTTTCTAGATCGTGACGGTTTTTGTGCAGAGGTATGTGATCAGCAACACGCTCAACCGAGTTATTTACCCCATAATGGGTACCCATTTAACAGCTGAGTGGGCTCATAGTCCGACACGTAAATCCCCGGACTCGAACCGGGACCCAGTGCGTTGAAGGCGAACGTGCTAACCGTTGCGCCATCCGGACTACTAACTGCAATTTGGCTCATCGGAATTCATAGAGTAAGTATAGGTTTTTTTTAATGTGTTAATACTATATTTTAGTGGATTCATACGTCCGAAATGGAGAGACGGGTAGCGCAGTGTGTTAAGGCATCAGTCTGATGTTTGACTACCGGAGTTTCGGGTTCGAGTCCCGTCCATGACGACGTTCTGGCCATGGATGTGCAGGAGATGCATGTTGGCAACTGCGTTCCCCGAAACCAGTTTATGCCAACGAAAAGTCAACTGGGCCATATGGAATAGTTGACGCGTTATACCCCACAAGTATTTAGGACAATTGAGTACCACGATGTTGACGAGCCAGACTTAAGTTTCACTGCAGCTGACAAGACTAGTTGCCTGGCGGTGAAACTTTCGCCCAGTTCGTCAACATCGTGGTCAAGATCCGCATTTCCGGGCGCTTCACTCTACTCAAATATTAGCACAAAAAAAAACTATACTTACCCTATGAATTCCGATGAAAAGGCCAGAAATTATCTGGAATGTTGTTATTTGACAACCACTTTGCAGTCAAGTTTTGGGGCACTTTCGGGGGTTTTCGCTGAATTCGCCGGCCCGAGGACTAGTCCCAGGGTTAGGTTAGGTTCGGTTGGGGGGCTGCCGTGATTGCCACAGCACACTTAGACCATTATGTTGCCCAAGTTGTGCCCAGTATCTATGTTATATCGAACCATCTGGAGCTTACCGTAAACTAGAGAAGTCGACCGACATCCACATCTCTTAGTTTATTAAGATGGTCGTAGAAAGGTTTCCCAGTGCTTGACCTCATTGCCGGACAGCTTCAGAGCAGATGATGGGTGCTCTCCTCCTCATCCACATCACCACAACCGCCATTCATCCAAGTTGATTTGGCTTTCCTGACAGCAGCCAACTTACATTCATATTTGCATGTAGAGAGGGGCGTAGCAATGTAGCCACTGATATGCTGAGCTCCGCCGGATGCGCCCCTGCGAGCCAGCTCGTCCGCTCTGTAATTCCCGGCAAAACTCTTGTGGCCAAGTATCCAGCACAATGTAATATTGAAATAGCTGATAACTTACATAAAGCATGCTCGATTTTCAGCAAACATTTTAGACACCATCAGCGTAAATTCAAGTGTTCTACTAACTGTAGCTTGGCTGTCCGTGTCCCAGGGTAGTGCTGCACCATTCACATTAGCGAAATTGCCGGCAAATTAATGGAAAACGCAAAATTTCCCGTTTCGCACTTTCATAGCCACACTGATGCGTCGCGAATTTTCGAGCAGTTCATTTTGGTCGGTAGTTCATGGCACCTTGCGTTTTTTCACTTTCACATATCACTGACAAGCACTACTTTTAATTGCACTCAAAATCACGACACTAAACTTACTTTTACGCACGAAAATTGCGAAATTTTACAAAGTCGACCGCACGCGTTCTTCACTTTGTTTACATACGGTTCATTGCTTGTCATGACGTCATTGCTTTGACAGTCCGGCCGGTTAGTAAGGATGGCAGTGATTTAATCCCATCTATTGACGTGAAATGTATTAAATCAATCAATCAGTAATGTCAGGTAGTGATCTCGGTAGCGACATCATAATGAGAATAAATAAAAAATAGAAAACTCCGCTTCATCATGGTAAGTCTATTCGAGTACGGGCTCTACAACGCAATACACCTTATAGTACAGTCAAATTAGATTCAACCTCGGACAAATTAACAAATGACCATTCTTTTTTATTTGTAATCTGTAGTGGCCAAAGAGTCTAAAACTCGTTTTGCTATAGAAAAAAATATTGATCAGAAGAGTCCTGAAAGGACGAAAAAGAGGGGTCAAATTTTGTTTCATCGACTATAGGCGTGTGGGGTGTCATATTAAACTAACTAACATAACTACTTTCCATTTCTGGTATTTTTACCAAATATATAAAGTACGAGGGAGTAAGAATCGAAAAAGGCAAAAATGTTAAAAACATATTGCATGTAATATCGTTAAATATTAAACGATTAATATAGAACTGGCTTGAATATTGTCTATAATATCGTATACGTATGAGTATGCACATTTTTTAATGAAAGAAAATTTGACCACCCTTTTTTGTCCTTTTCGGACCCTTCCGAGCAATATTTTTTTATAGCAAAATGAGTTTTAGACTCTTCGACCATTAGATATTATAAAAGGGAAAACATGGCCTTACGTTAATTTATTTTAGGTTCGGCATAAATTTTGATAATTTGATTGTACTAGTAGCGAATGCTTTTGTAAACATATGTAGGTATGAGTTCAAAGATAGATTTGCGCTTAGATATATGTACGTAGATACTGCTCGATACCGCTGTGCTGACTGCTGACTGTGAATTTGATAGCGATGAGAAGATCCAATCCAATTCTATTCATAACATGAACGTTAAATTTTAGATACGAGTACTTCAGAATTCAGAAACATTTAATTTATGACGAATCGATGATGATGGTCCCAAATCAAAATATAATATGAAATTGTTGTTTTTTTTTTCACCGGATTTACTCTTGAAGACAAATTGAAATATTAATCGAATTGATTGGTTATTAATTACTTTTAAATATGACTGTTGAGTCGATATTCTGAGTAATGAGGTGATAATAGTGTCGACTGTCGAGGCTTCGCTTTATACTACTGTTGGTAAAGTGATCGCGATGACTACTTAGTTAATTAATTGGGGGCTGGTTTCAGACAAATGTATAAATTGAAATCTATTTCCTTTGTAAAATTTTTTTTTTTTAATTATGGGGTATTTGGGAATACATAGTTTATTAATCGAAAAATACGAGTATGAGGCTCACATAATAATTGGTGATAATAGCCGACAAAGTGCATATATTATAACAAAACAAATCATCCAACTCAAGATCATGCTATGCATGGCAGTAGCTCAGGTTGGGGCTCTCCATGTAGTAAACGCCTTCGAAAGGGACTCTTCGATGATTCTTTGAAGCGACGCCGTGTGATGGAGACCAATGGCGAAGAAAGTAGAACAACAGGCTGAACGAGTTTTTTGATGAATTAGAAGCCTCCATATTTATGAAAATACGAAAACTGTTGTGGTTGATGATGGAGACACCCGAAAGTGTACATGGGGATGGGGCTAAGTTGACCGTTAAGGCTCGGGAGTGACAGCTGTCAAAACTGGGTCCTCAGTGAGCGACACTGCCCACACTCTTGAGAAACAGAATTGAGACGTGCGTCGTTTCACACGCAACAAACAGACAATTCTCACGTCCGTTACGCTGGCACCCCCACCACAAACTATCAATATCAGGTATGGTGCATAATTAGATGCTAGTTAGTTGCTCTATTCCCGAATTTATTGCTCCTGCCGATTCGCCGGAATTGACGATTTTATGTGGGGGTGCTAGCGTAACACCCCCACTTTTTTATCCAACATCTATCGCACCCAAATTTGATGTAAAATCAAAGCCATAATTAATTGCTAATTTGTTGCTCTATTCCGGAGTTTATTGCTCTTGCCGAATTGCCAGGATAATATTCTTTGTATGGTGATGCTAGCGTAACGTTATGCTAGCACCCCCACTTTTTAATACGGCATTTATCGTCTCCAAATTCAATGCAAAATGAAAGCCATAATTAATTGATAATTTGTTGCCCTATTCCCGAATTTATTGCTCCTGCCGATTCGCCAGGACTCCTGCTTATATATATATGGGAAAGACACCCCCCTTGTACGCCCCTGTACTATCCCCACTGGCACAAATCTAAAAAAAAACTTGATTCATAATAAAAGCAATAAATATTTGCTAATTTGTTGCTCTATTCCGGAATTTATTTCTCCTGCTGGCTGGCCAGGATAACGTTTTTTGTGTGGTTGAGCTAGTATGACGTCACATTAGCACCCCCTTCTAAATGCGGCAAATATTTTCTTCAAATCCAATGACGAATTAAAGAAATAATTGATTGCTAATTTGTTGCTCTATTCCAGAATTTATTGCTCCTGCTGACTTGCCAGGATAGTGTTTTACCATTATCCTGTGTCTCTCCTAGTCTCTTTCAACAAAAATCGCTCAATGGGAACGCGGCTTTAACCAACATTTCCACACTTTCTTTAGCTACATCAAATAAGATATTTTCGGAATTCAAAGCTCCAAGACACAGTCGATTTCATCTGAAAGAATTTTCAAAATGATGGTTTTATAACGGAACGGTAGTAAGGCCTAGAAGTCTTCAATATCTCTAAAAAGTATCTCAATGTGTTGATTTTCAGATGGTATGTCCCCTTTAAGCATTTTGAGTTGAAGATTTTTGAAAGTTAATCACTATAGGATAAAAAGCGTGGTTTGAGATGAAAATTATAAAAACGTTAATTTTGCTGGAACCAATTACGCTTTCCGTCGACAGTCCACTGTAATAATTTTTCTAAACTTTTTCCCTCAAATCGTGAGTTCTCCTGGTTACTTAAGAAATAGACAAATAACAAAATCTGCAACAATTACCAACAAAATTTGGCTTGAAAAATTCTCTAGAGTTTGCCGGGGAAAGGGCGAAAAAGTACAAAATAAAAATACTTCAAATTAAAAAAAAAAACAGGTAGAAACCAGTACGAGGCTTTGCTTCTATCTGATTTCTCTCGTCAGGCGGAGTTCAAGTTTTAAGGCAAACTAGGTTTTAAAAGTTGAAACTGCTGGGGAGGAATTGACTGTAGCTGAGGTGGTTATTTACTGGAGTTGTAATGGACGAGTTGCCCGTGGCGACATAGCCATGGACCCCAACCGTCCGTCCCATTTTTTCTTACTATTCCCCATTCGACATTCGGGACAGTAAGCAGCGGCGCGAGAAATAACATAATCGCGAACGATCTTTTTAAGCTGCCTATGCCATAGATGTTAATTTTTGACCTGAATATGTTTTATGACTGCTGTCATCCTGAAAATTTGTCCGTCACGTCGGATGTCACGATTTCCAATCAGGCTCACAGAATTGTCAGCTGATCAAGTTTAATTTAAACAAGTGTAATGAGTATTATTCTCATTGCCCCTTAATGTTCGCAGTCCATTTGGCACATTTGGTTTTTTTTTAGCTTTGTGCAAACAAATTCCATTTCACTAAAGCAGCATTTTGGAATATGGCACGAAAATGCAGGTTTGTTACTGCTGCTGTGATTGCTTCTGTCGGCATTTTAATTTCTGCATAAGACTCTGTGCATGATAATTTCACCCATTCTTCCTATAGGCAAGTTTATCTATTTGCTATTCTAGATATTTTTCCTCCTACGAGTACTGGCTGGGTGCTAATGCTTATGATCCAATATACGCGAATTAATCGCTGTTTCTTTTCATAGAAACTTGCGGGAAATCCCCTTATTTTCCGCACGTTCCTATGAATGGGAGCATCGTGCGAATAATTTGCGTATATTGGATGCTAAGCATAACTCGGAGGTGCCTAAAATGTTGTTTGGAAACGAAGGCCTTATTCTAGGGTATTTGTATGGGTTTAGTTGAGGGGTTTTTAAGACGTGGACCCGTAGTGCGGCTGGACCGCCGATACGATTCGTTTAGTTCACGTCCTAACTTTGTATTTCCCCCTTATATTCGTCTTTCGTGTTTTCCTAGGGCTGAACTACAGAAATTGTATATAATGACGCTGCTTCAATCGTTGAGGGGCTTATTTTTACCACATGGCACTGCCGAAACTTAACGGTCAATGTGACAAGCTTGCGCTCCATTCCAACGGATATCTTTGGATGTGTACAAAACACACTTAAAGTTCTCACCATCTTTCCCATTCCACAAAACAACTTATCAAGCATCCGGTAGTAAGCTGGTCGTTCCGTCGGGTAGGCAAGTCCTATATACATATAATTTTCTTATCCAAGGACACGATCTACGAATATAAGCGTTGGCTCCTCTTGATTAGGACATAGTCCTTGCAAGACATAGTTTAGGTAACTTTAAGTGTCCTTTCACCTCTCATTATAGGAAAAGTAGCATGTTAAAATATATTTTCTTCCGGGTGTAACAACCGCACCACTATAATAAATGCAATAAAACCGCCAATAATGACCTGTGCCGATTCAATCGCATATCTGTCGTTCGTTCCTATTCAATCCAATCGAATTCATTCCACCACATGCAACAAAAACAGTAAAATCGATGACAATGATTGCAACGGAAAAACGCATTCAGTAGACCCCGGAATGGACACACACACAGTATACGGACAAACAGCCTGCATCATTGGCCACCTCCTAGACCCAGACTATACAAAGTATAGAGTCCGTTCAAAGAAGAAGTCTTTCAGGTTCATTGCTAAACGTCAAAGGAAACTGACTTGCACACTATCACACATAGTAGTCAAAGATTTCTACGGCACGGTCGGTGCAAGGAAAAAAACTAAATATTGGAGAAGTGTAATCGCAACCAAGCCCATTAAATAAATGGAAAAAGGTCGCGTGCAAAAGCAAAAAAAGAAAAAATGAAACGATGTGGAAACCAGAGCAAAGTAAAGCAGATCAAAGCATCCCAGCCAAGAGATTGCTGGACCGGCAAGCACCAAGCGGTCCCGAGTAATGTAAGTGGCAGTAACATCGCGTGACTTGCATACCAACAGGTAGCAATTGCCTTTTGCCCGACTACTAATATCTTAGACGGCAGTGATTCCAAGAAATAAGTTTCCAATTGGGAATATACAAGTGTTTCAATCGTAGACCCTTAGTTCCGCTGATAAACCTAGTTTGAACCTGGCTTGAACCTTAGCCGCAAAAAAAAAACTTCGGAGGTTATTTAGCATTACCATTGAGTTCAGGCTTAGTAGTCGAACCATAGTTTTTTGCGCAGGTTTTTTGATTTCCTTGGGGAGACTGACAAATACTGAAGACCTCATACCTAACTCGGTCAATACCCAAAAATTCTGTTTATTGACAGTATACTTCTAACCATCAGTGTACTCCATACGCTTCAGATGAACTCACGTAGCCGATCGGAGTCCGTTCAATTGTTGACTTGCAACAGGCCAATGATGAGACAGAACGGACAAAAGAATGGACAGGTAAGAGGTTGCGAACGTTCTTGGGCATGACGCTGCGATGGGAGGCCACGTAAAGTCAGAAGTCAAAAAGTCGTTCGCAATTGCAGCGTATGTGTAAAGAACATGGCAAACCAGAGTAACCAGATACAGCGCCCAGCATCAATACAGCAGGGAAGAATGTGATAGCTGACTTGTCCAGATCACGTTGCCCGGTTGCTTTCCTTTCTGCCTTTTGCTACTTTGGCATTGGCATTTTGAGCAACTATTTTTTTTTATATAGTGGTCGGTCCATCGTCTCCAAGACCTCTGGCACTTATGTGGAGCTTTTGTTATCTTTGTATTATTTTCTTGTAATCTTCGGTCAGTTTTTCTCTTTTCCTTTAATTTTCTATGGCCTTTCCTTTTTAGAAATGGTCGTATACCGAGTATTATTGTATAAAATCCGATATCTAGAAATAATGGCTCGAGAGCACAGTCGTACCGACCACGGAGGCTACAACAATAGTAATGAACTAGTTGTTATGTTAAATGGCAGAAGCAACTGCGATACCGTGATTGCATTCAAGATTGAGTACGGGTGGTTGCTTCCAATCTACGAGTATATGGTCACATGCTACCTGTGTATCCACATATCTGGCATCTATTAAAGAAGACGCATGAGAAATGTAGAGTGGAAATTGAGATCTTTAGTTGCGGGGCATGGTCGAAATATAGTACTAAAAGTAATACGTACCCTCAATGGCAATGTCGGTTGATAACTTAGGAAACTGCATAGGAACTAAGTTATGAGAGAGGAGCTGGTGTTATACTGAAAGTTCAGCGCGCTTTACCCTCTTTCGAATGAGATATATTTCTTTACGAAAAATAAACCAGTCCTCAGAACCCAAAACTTTATTTAGTAGTCACCCTTACATTACGGCCAAAATGGCTAGTGGTTGCTCAAGTTTACTATCGATCACTGTAAATTCTAGCCAGAATTCGAAACTATCTTACTGTGATGTTCCGAACTTGGAATGACTGAAACCTTGAGGATGCCTTTAGAATGCCTTCATTGACATGGATATCTCTTATGGCTGGGGTTAGACTAAACGTACGTGTACGTAACGAATTTATGCATAGAATAAAAGAAATGATTAATCAGATGGTCCGTTATTAGTTCAAATATTTTTGTCATCATCTTGTAATTCCATAAAAATAAATAAATAACTGGCGCAACAGTCTATTTATAGATCGTGACGGTATGTCTTGTGCAGAGGTGTGTGATCGGCAACACGCTCAACCGAGTTATTTACCCCATAAATGGGTACTCATTTAACAGCTGCGTGGGCTCATAGTCCGATACGTAAATCCCCTTTTTTATCGAAATCTACCGCATTCAGTAGGGATCGAACAGGGGCTCAGTGTGTAGAAGGCGAACGTGCTAACCGTTGCGCCATCCGGACTACAAGTAGTAATTCTATAAATCATTAAAAATAAATTTTTCCATTATCGGGAAAAACATTGGAGCATGAGTATATCTGGTTCACGAAGACTATATTAGGTGCTTTTTGCAACAGTCCAGATCAAGAGCAGAAAAACAATCGCACGCATTACACTAACTACCAACCAAAAATTATTTTAGTGTAACGCGTGCAATTTTTGTGCTGTTGTGATCTGGACTGTTGATAAAAACGCGCCTATTGTTGAGTAATTTAATCTGCATCCAATACTAAGTGTGAGTGTAGTCCGGATGGCACAACGGTTAGCACGTTCGCCTTCAACGCACTGGGCCCCGGTTCGATTCCGGGGATTTACGTGTCGGACTATGAGCCCACTCAGCTGTTAAATGAGTACCCATTATGGGGTAAATAACTCGGTTGAACGTGTTGCTGATCACATACCTCTGCCCAAAAACCGTCACGATCTAGAAAATGAGATGATGCTAACTCATCTCGAGGCCGTGGTTCAAATTGGACTGTTGCGCCAGTTATTTATTTATTTAATACTAAGTGACACCTTGACAGTGCTGCGACAAAACGAAGATTATGCTACAATCAAGACCTAGGACTCCAGTTGAACCCAATATCACCATCGGAGACTATGAAATTGACTTTGAAGATTACTTCAGGTACCTGCGAAATGAAGGAAATAAGACTACGGACAACTAGCTAATAAGACACTCTTCCCGGATCTTCTGATCTGATTGGCTGCGAAATGTGGGCACTGACCCACGTCATTGACAACATGCGGAACTCCTTTGCAAGAAACATTTTTCGACGAAAATGGATGGCGAATTTGGTACAACCTTTGTGACTTGTTGGAAGTTTCGGAAATCATCAAACTACAACGCCTACAATGGGCAAGTCAAATACAAAGTACGGACGGCAGCCAAATGCCTAAGCGGGTACTTAAAAGACACATTAGTGGACCACAGGCACAGCTGAGAGGAAGACTGAGAGGCCGATGGAAAACAACTATTGGGTTTCCAAAACTGAAGGACGTGGTCTTTGGACCATGACAATTGAAGGAATACGGCCCAGATGGCCAAGGCTCGACGTCTGGCCGTAGCGCCACTATGATGATGATGATGACACTAAGTGAAGTATCTACCGAAAGTCGAAATCAGGGGGTCAACACAATCATCTAGTATACCTCAATTCCTTGCTTGGCTTCGCGCACCCTCTTCCGAACGTCCACTGTTTAAAAACTGAAGAGAAAGAGAGATACCGTGTCGTCTTCGTCGTCTCGATCGAAGCTCTGACAGTCTCGTGAGCTTGCAGCTCTGCCTCATAAACTTCTCCCACGTCCATCCCAGTCGATACCGATTCTTGTTTACGGTCCACGGTAATCAACCACCTGTAATGAACCGTATTATGGACTGGTAGTGCCGCTTCCACCGGCAAATCAGCACTTGATGAGTATGTACTGATCTGTTGGTGGTCCAAACCAGAGGCCGAAGGTCCCATTACACCCGGACCCCTATGTGAGCGCGAGGGCATTTCAGTCTTCCATTCCAACCATTCCATCCTTATCGCCCCATTTTTTATTATTCCCCATTTTTGCCCCCCCCCCCCCCCCCCCATGTTTCTGTTTCTTCCCCAGGCCTATGAATTTTTGTTAATACGTAGGACAGGGACAACGAGCGGCGAAAACCCCTCCCACGTCTCTCGAGCTGAGCTACAGCATGCTTAGGCCGCTGGTTAGCTCGACGAGGGACCTTTTTCTTTGCCATATGGCGTGGCCCCACCTTCACGGTCATTATGCTCGCGTAGGCTCCGTTTCCACGGGCACCTTCGGATGCCCACTAAACCGTCCATTACACCCTCCCTCTTGTCTCTTTTATATATGCTAAGCGTAATAGTGGTGTTTTAGCCAAAGGGGCAAGGGATTCCGTGTTAATCACGATTACCGCGCTACTGGTTTTCTCTTGGCTTCCTCAATCTTAACAACAGGTATACGTGTTGGGAGCGATCGGATTGCAAACTCAATGACTCTCAAAATGTAATTGGCATACGATGGTCGTTCCGGTAGCCAGGTCCGAGCTCTGGGATCTTCTGTCTGGGTATAGTCTCCAACCTAGCACCCAAGCACTACTTCCAAATTCGGTGTGGGGGGGGGGGGGGGGGTGATTGCAAAGTTGTGATCGTTTCAAGCTAAGTTTTAAATTAGCAAATTAAGTGCATTAAATTAAAAATAAAATTGGCGTGGCATCAATTTTGCAGTTTTTATAAATCGCATTGCATTTTTTGGAACCGGAAGTTCGCGAAAGTGACCGTTAAGGTCCGGTGCCGGTAGAAGCAAATGCCCCACAACAAGGTGAGCAGTGGCAAATGATTGTTCCAGCTCAGTACGGGAGATTTGGGCGGGTTTTTTGCCCGCTCGTTGCCCCAGCCATCCCACAGATGACATGTATCATATGCCTTGGGGGTAGACAAACACAACGAAGGGGGGCATAACCCAGGCAAACAAATCACCCTTGGCCTCTATACCCATTAAAAATGATCCCAGCCAATGAGACCCCATGGCTGATAAAAATCGGGGTCTCCCAACGCGCAAGTAGACATGAGGACTTCACCTCATATCACAACCAACCTGAATGGTAATTAGGGGAGGGTTCCTTAATATGTACTTTATATCTCATTTACAATAAAGTAAACGATTTATTCGACATTGAAGAGAGGCCAGAGTGTATAAGGATTGCTCCGCCAGCTCAGACGCTTGTAAGGAAAACTTGTTTGAAACTTAAAGATATATGGACGAATCCGACGGCGGGATTTTTACGTCAGCTTAATTCATTTTTATGCACAGGAGATAGTAGTAGGCTCACCTACCTAGTCCATTGTCAGATATGATTTCATTTATTTAGAATCGCGATAATCGTGTACGTCCTGCGTTACCTGTAGCGGCCGCCACCGGAATCCGGAGAGTTTCGTTTTGCGTTTGTATGTACGAGTAAGTACCCTAACTAGGATCATTTTGATATTTTGACAAATAAGATCAGATTGAATTATCCATAGTTCTGGAGGAAGTACCTACTCTCTTTGTTTATAATATTAACTGTTTAGATATTTCGATTCATTTTTCTTTATAGCGTAACCTCGGGTAATCGTAGGACACTTGGGTAATATGATTACATTACTCGTTAGCATATCACGTTTATGAATTACTAGCAGCAGTACGTTCTGTTGCTTGTTGTTATCACAACCTTGTATGTCTTATGCACGCTGAAATACGATTATTTAAAATTGTCTATACGAAAAACTAATAACGACTAGAAATATAATGTTAAACGAGTAAAAAGCGTTTCTTTTGCTCCTAATTTCCAGTATGATGGGTTTTCCCTGTAGACTTCACCTCATACCGCAAGAAATCTTCTTTGGGATATTAGGATTAATGGTATCGCCGCTATATCTACAGTCAGGTGGGAAAAGGCGCGGTGCCTCATCGGGATCGGGGAAATAAGGTTTCTTTTTGGATTTCGCTGGGAATATCGTGGCAACGATGGTTGGTTCCTTTTTTTCGATTTAGTTCCCTTAATGCGTTAGGGCACTGGAGCACTGGAGCAGGAATGGCTATTCTCTGACCCCTCCCGTGTCTCACGGTAGCTGAGCTGACTCGCCACACATAATTTAGTCGTTTTCTGTGGAGGAATTGGGCCATGCTGCCACCTCCGCTTCCGCTGACATGTTTGGCGAGAATAAACTGTTACAGATTATAACTGCAAAATATTCGTTTTGAAAATAGCACATTTTTAGGGTTTTGTAGTAAAACAAAACCCTTATGAAATCGGTCATGCGTCCGTCTGTCTGTCTGTCTGTCTGTCCATGGAATATCTCACGAACCGCTGAGGCTACATGTATGAAATTTAGTGAAAATATGTAGAAGTACTATAATTCTCTGGAGAAAGCGATGCATCGTTATAGGTCAACTTTGAGGGGGGGTCCCCATAGAGGGGAAATGAAGGACGAAATTTTTTTTTCATTTGGTATAGGCAAGTGGGGTATCGTAAGAAAGGTACCGTCGGGTACATTTCATTTCTGGAATTTTCTTTAAATTTGAACAAAGGGGAAAAGAGGGAGAGGGGAAAATATGTGATCCGAGTTTGTCCCCCCCCCCTTGCATTTCGAAACCGTTATACTTAGAGATGTGAAAATTTACAGAAAAGCGGCATTTTACTAACATAGAAAACTATAAATAATAGAATTCCAAAATCTCATCAAAAAAGGTTAATAATAGTACATTTCTATTTTTTCAGTTAGCACACCCCTGCACCCCTTAAGTACACCCGAAGTCAAAAATATTGATGGCCAATGATAACCAACACCATAGGCAATAATGCCTCTACGTTTCATTACAACCATGTAATATTTAACAATAGTACATTCACTTAAAGTTAGGCATTTTTACACTATTCATACAAAAAATACACCTACCGGCTTCAAAGGTGCGAGTACTACTTGCATGTTGTTTTTCGTAGTGCGAATCGCAGTTATTATTACATATTATGGTTAATCACATTTATGAAAGGGTAAAGATTGGTAGGGGGCGATGTGTGATAATTGGCCA
Organism: Chloromyia formosa; assembly: GCA_964017055.1. Classification (NCBI taxonomy): domain Eukaryota; kingdom Metazoa; phylum Arthropoda; class Insecta; order Diptera; family Stratiomyidae; genus Chloromyia; species Chloromyia formosa. Next base: position 20,839,933 of record OZ024816.1, on the reverse strand, counting down.
ACTGTAACGGGCGGTGGAGGCGAGGGTGAGGGTTAAAATTAAGGTCAAATTTTTTTTATCGACTGGTATAGGCAAGTGGGGTGTTGTGAAAAAGGTAATGTTGAGTTTACTTTACTTATATTTGAAAAAAGGGGAACAATGAGGGAGGATAAATTATTAGATCGTAATTTGCCCCCCCCCCCCCCCCACCCCTTGCATTTCCAGACCGTTACACTTAGAAAAATGAAAACTTCAGGAAGGTGGGTTCCGAACAGTATATAAAATGGGAGATAATGGAATTTGTATATCTCCTCAAAATAGGTTAATAATAGTTTGTTTCCATAGTTACAGTTAGCGCATCCCTGCATCCCTTAAACACGTCCGAGATCAAAAGTACCGATGGCCAAGGATAACCAACACCATAGGCAATAATATCCGTATGTTCTAAGTTTCGTTACAATCACGTAATATGATTGGGCATATAAGATACTATATTATGGGTCAGACATTTTTTTTTTTTATCCATCTAAGTGGTACCAAGAAGAGCAAGGAGCCGATACTTACATACCAAAATAAGTACTTGCTACAAAACCCTCGGATTGCGGGCGTAGCCCTCTATATTCCGGTTTCATTTTTTATTCAAATCCTAAAATCAAACAAAATGTTGACCTGGTGAAGAAGGGGTATGTTCATGTGGAGAGGAGATGTTTTTTTTAATTCAATAAAAACCCAGCACACGAGTTTCATATGTTCCGGCGGCCCGCTTACATTGAGTAAGTAAATAATGCAGAGAAGCCCAGTCCCGGGATGAAAGCTTCTGTGATGGGCAAGCCAAAATAGCAATAAGGGCTTTGTGTGGTGAATAGTTGCTGAAATACTGAAAACTCCACAGAACTTTTAGTAGATATTTCTACATATAACTATATCATTTTGACTTTTGTCTCTTATTTATTTTTTTAAATCTTTAGCTTTAGTTCAGTTTATAATACATTAAGATTAGATTTCTATTTTTTTTTCTGTTTTTGCTTTGATTTGTTTTAATTAATTTTAACTAATTTGCGTTATAGATTTGTTTTTGTGTAGAGGTATGCTCGTATATCATGGTTTGAATACTACTCAATTTCTTTCAAGAAATTTGCTTTATTTATGTGTATAATTGATATTTTATTTTAGTAATGCATGTAATCTTCAAATATGGTATACATAATGACAGTTTGTAATAGGACAATAATCTCTAAGTAGATAAGAATATATTTTTTTTTAACTTTATTTGTAGATATATATATTTTCCCTCAATTCTTTTATTCCACTCATTCGTTTGTTATTTATTACAATAAATGGCTGAAATAATACATATATAATATACATTTATACATATTAAATTTGTTGTAATAAATAATTTTGACCAATCCTCCATGATGGATGTGAAGTGATGTTATAGTCAAAAGGTTCCTTTTTCATATTGTAATTTATTATGCATGGTGAACTTTGTAGTTAGTTAAGTATATTTTTTTTTTGCATTTGATATTAACCGTTGTGTATTGTACATACATATAGGTATATACGATAAGTATTTGGGTAGTTATCAATGACTATATTGTGGTGTAATTTTTGTTGGTGTGTATCTTAGCAGGAGATTCATTTCAGTACAGTGTGGTGCAAATGTTAGGGTTCTTAAATAATAATATGCATATAGAATGAATCCTTTGAGGGCTTATATGGTGTGTTGGTTGTGTGAGAGGACATACGTTATTCTGGTTGTTCATTTGTTTACTTCTTAAAGCATGAGATAGGGTTGAAGTAGCATTGTCGGTATCGCATTTGTCGCTTAGTTTCCGGCACACGGTATAGTGAATCCCAGTTATTGCTGCTGCCCGACGATCTAGATGCAGTGTATCTTTTTTTTAAAACTTTCGATTAGCACAGGCCAATTAAATATGAAATAAAAAAATACTTACGATGGCTTCAATTGTTTAATGAAATATTGTAATTGATTCAGTGGAGCGCTTTCAATTGCAGACTGTGATGGATATGAATAGTAGCTTGCAATGTCGTTTAAATTTGGCTGATATTCGAGCCCATCCTACAAGAGAAAAATGATTTTTTTCTTATTTATATTATACGTCTATATATGAGGAGTCCAATTTCAAAACTTTCTAATAAAAGTTTTAGTAATTTTGCAGAAATACGATTAAAAAAAGATAAACATACGAGTTTTACATTATTGTTCTATTTTTTTTCTTTGTTGCGTTAGATCATTAGAGTATGAGTTTGAAGAAAAAATTTCGTCAATCATGAAAAATACTTCAATATCGCTACAGAGCGAACCAGAATTTTATATTAGGAAGTTTTGCAACCATACTTCAAAATAACAAAGTTTTGATGAAATAGCTTTCAAAAAGAGGTAGTTTTGCAATTATCATAAAATTTATCTTTGCAAAATATCACAAAAAAAATATTATTAAAAAAAAAACCGAAAACGAGACCACGAGTCCGAAACGTATATACCCTAGACCTCTATAGACCTAGCGGCGACACTAAAACTGCGAATATGTTCAGGCCATATTCCATGGTTGCCTTTTATATTTCGGGATTAGGGAACACAAACAAATATTAATCATTGAAAATCGCTTTATTGTTTTTCAAAATATTCCCCAGGATGATCTATACACTTTTGCATGCGTTTGAACCAATTGTCAAAGCACTTTTGCCACTCTGATTGAGGTGTGTCCAAAACATGCATTCTGAACGCAGCAACCGCTTCTTCAGGTGTTGAAAAACGTTGACCTCTCATTTTTTTTTACGTACGGGAATAAAAAGAAGTCATTCGGTGCCAAGTCAGGACTATACGGCGGATGACCCATCAAATCTATGTTTTGAGTGCTCAAAAATGCAGTTGTTTGAGCTGATGTGTGAGAGCTCGCATTGTCGTGGTGAAGAGTGATCCGTCTTCGGCGGTTGGTTTTCCTAATTTCTTGGAAGACAACTGGCAAACAAATGGTTGTGTACCACTCAGAATTGACTATTCTGCGTTGTCGTAGTGGTACGGTTGCGACATGTCCAGTTTTTCCGAAAAAACAGGCGACCAATTGCTTGGAAGTGCTTCGTGCGCGAACAACTTTTGTTGGGTTTGGCTCATCTTGAAACGCCCATACAGTCGACTGCTGTTTACTTTCGGGCTCATACGCGTAAATCCACGATTCATCACCTGCCACGATGTCATAGACGTGTTTCGAAGCACCGCGATCGTATTTTTTGAGCATTTCTTTCGACCAATCGACACGAGCCTTTTTTTGAGCGATTGACAAATTGTGTGGGATCCAACGCGAACAAATTTTTTTGACAGTCAAATGTTCATGCAATATTGAATGTATGCTGGTCCCACTAATGCCTAAGGTTGTCTCAATCTCACGATAGGTCACATGACGATCTTGCAATATCAGTTCGCGCACAGCATCAATGGTTTCCGGAACAACAACTGATTTTGGACGACCTTCACGAAATTCGTCTTGGAGTGAACTACGACCTCGATTGAATTCACCATACCATCGATAAACACTGGTCCTTGATGGAGCTTCATCGCCAAAAATTGAATTCAGTTCATCCATGCACTGTTGCTGAGTTAATCCACGTCGAAAGTTATAAAAAATAATCGCTCAAAAATGTTCACGATTGAATTCCATTATTTGGCCGAGATTAATCTTTTAAGTTATTGTAAAAAACACAAATAGCGCTCGTATGTCAATACGTTCTGAGTACGTATAACCTCAAAAATGTCAAACTTTACGATAGAGCTGTCAGTTGCCAGATTGCAACAATAGGGTTGTCCAATCCCGAAATATAAAAGGCAACCTCCGTAAAAGTGTGTTTTCTACATGGTCAGTTTGAACAGAATTAAGCCGATGAGGCTGCGATTGTTGAGAAGGTAGTCGTCATTTTGTGGCAAGTGAGCTCTTTTTACAACATCTTTAACAGCCAATTATTTAGTTGCATCTTATCCATTCTCAAACTACAAGTATAACTAGCTTACTAACTAACTTCCTTTTGTGTCTCATAGGCGTGGGCGCCCCCTAGAATGGTAGTGATCACTGACCATTGTTAACCAATGTCAAGCCGCCAGTGATGGCGGTGCGATGATTTCCTTGAGGTAAATCTTCCCCCTGTGGTGTGGGGTGTAGAGTAGTACCACGGCTTTTCCCTTTGACGGCCTGTCATTCAAATCGACAAACAAAGGACAGAATGTTTATGCCAGCAACTTGCACTATCCGCAATTTTCTATATGCTAACGAAACGTCAACTATGCCTCGGATAAGGACTGACTCAACGGTTACGACTTTTGGCTATCGTACAATGACAAAGATTGGATTCTAGAATGTGTGTACTCTCCTGGACAATGGATCAGAAGGTCACCAGAACGCACGATTTCTTCAATTACAGAGTGAATTTCTGAGGTATATTTTAAACTTAAATCTTAGGAGTTAGTGAGATAAGATGGTGGAACAGCGAAGGATTTATCTCTCCAACGGGTAGCACTGTAATGTTGTACTCCGGTCGAGGTTTCGGTAGTAGTCGTGAGTCAGGTGTGGGGCTCCTTTTAACCAGAGCCGCACGAAACCGTCTCTTATCCTGGGATGCGGTCTCCGACTGAATCATAACCGCCAGGTTCCGTACTAAAATGAGAAATATCTCAATAATATAATGCTATGCTCAAGCTGAATCCGACACTGTCTTGGCGAAAGATTCCTTCTACGAAGAACTAAACGCCGTTTAGAGCGGAACACCTAAAGGTGACATTATAATGGTTATGGGAAATTTGAATGCAAAAGTTGGCGCTGAAAGCTATTGGCCCAGACATGTGATGGGGAGACACGGTGATCGTAATGACAACGGTGAAAGATTTGTAGAGTTCTGCAACTTTCACAGTCTCTTCATCGGTGGTACTATAGTGACATAAATGATCGGCGATGTGTTGCATGCAGCCATATCCGAACTAGACAGAGGAATCCAATGGACTCTGACATTTTATCTACAACATCTTGACTACGCTGGAGACATCTGCCTACTCTCCCACAAAATCATGGATCTGTCCGCAATGGCGTTAGATCTCGAGAGGGAGACAAGCAAGGTTGGGCTAAGGTTAGTACCAACAAGATCAAGGTGCTTAGCCGACACCTAATGGGCAGCCTGTGGAGAAGTGGACAACTTCGTCTACCTGGGTAGCATTGTTGCCGAAAATGGTCGTACGGAGCAGGACATCGCTCGTCGAATCAACCAAGCTAATGCGCCTACGTCATGCTGTCCAAAATCTGGCAAAGCAGTTATCTCAGCATCAAGACCAAGCTGGGCCTGTTTCCCACCCTGCTACTGTCTGTGCTATTGTATGGGAGCAGTACATGGAAAGTTTACGTTGGTGTTACCAGAAAGCTGCAAGTTTTCGTAAACTCATGTCTTCGTCGAATTTTAAGAATTTTCTGGCCCGAAACAGTATCAAATGAAGAGCTAAGTCGGCGTACGGGTTAGATACCAATCGGCGAATTGATACGCAGTCGAAAATTTCAGTGGATAAGTTACACATTGCGGAAGAGTGATAAATGCATTGCTTTGCATACCATGAAATGGAACCCCATTTCCAACCAAGACCGACAAAGAGGGGGTCCTAGAATCACATGGTGTCGATCTGTGGCAAAGGAGTGTCCGGTGCTGGGTAAGTCTTTTGGGGAGTTGCCCCATTGCCCAGAACAGAGTACGATGGTGTGCACGAGTAGTTGACGCACTATGCCCCACTAGGGGTTAAAGCAAAATAGTATAGTATTAGGGATAAATACTATTTTTACCACTGTTAAATGAGTACGCTACAAAAAAAATCAATTATTTCTTTACTTGAATTCATTAGAGGCCCATCAGGATTCATGAGATGGCTAGGTGTAGTCTGATTGGTGAAGAGAATTTTGAAAAGCCTATAGGCTTTACCAATTCTCTCCGTCTACCCACAAAACCGCTTCAATGCTTTTTATTGTTGTAAAGCTGAAGTAAAGGGTTATCAGCACTGGTGCCGAAGAAAAAAAGGGAAGTCGTGTCAACTCGTTCTAGAAAATCGTAAAAATCGTACTTTCCCCTATTTATTGACTTCCAGTCAAGGGAGCTTAATTCGCTCACAATTTTTTGGTCATATTTGAGATTTTTACCGCGCCTACCCATACACACACACACACACACACATCTTGGTATTTGACATTTTTTTCACGAGTTTTAATCTTAATTCCTGGCCTACTCGCCCCCATGTGGGGGAGGGATGTGGGGACTGAGGTCAAATCGAAAAATTAGAACGCTGGAAACTATTTTGGATCCGAACGGATATGTTTCTGAAATTTTCATGGAAATCGGTCCGTTTGGCAGCAAATTACGTACAATCATACAGATAGATTAATATCCTGAGTTGAATTTTCGTAATTCAACTTCGAAAATACACGGTTAATACATTACTCGTACATACAATACAATTGTTTACAGCAGGAATCGGCAACCTTTATTTCTATTTCTGGTACACTTTCAAAAGATATATTTAGGCGGGCGCACAGTACGAAAAAAAGCATTAAGTGTTAGTTCAAGAAAGCAGATCAAAGTTCCATTGATACCACCACGCCAACCAAGCGGACAATTTCAGTTCAGTTCCAAAAAATATAAAAATGGTAAATTTACACGTTGCGAAAGTGCCAGCAGACATTGTTAAATGCGCGAATAAATGATCGCAGGCAAGTCATTTAAAACGCTCCCCTTCGGTGCCAATCGTAGCTTTAGCTCATAATATAATTTTAGAAAAAAATGTACGATTTAGAAAAAAAAACGATTTAAGGTTTTCTAGTTTCATTTCAAAAATAAAAAAAGTATACTTCAAATAAATTGAATAAAATGGAGAACTTAACACAACAACCTTTGGTTGTTGAAAACAAAACGCAATTTCGGTCGGTATCTTCGCACTGACATTTGCGGTAGTGTCCTGAATCGAACACCATTAGAATAAAGACTGTGCACTTGAGTAGCGTCGATTTATTCATATGTACGTACATAATTCGGGATTGCTTAACGGCCCGCACAAAAACTTATAAAGAGCCACGTGGGTCCCGTGGGCAGCTGGTTGTCGACTCCTGCATTACAGTACACTTAGTTCCATACGGTATAACACCAAACATTTCTCTTCTTATTTTCGACTGTTTTATTTAGGCTTTAGTTAGGACCAACGTATGCGTCCCTCTCCAATGCTAAAAGCTGAAATGACAATTAGGTTTTAACTTTGTTAAATGGAACACTTTGCTCTGGTATGCCCTTTTGTGAATTAAATATCATAGCAAGGGGTTTCTTTAAGTCTATAGTAAGGTATTCTTTGGATCGGAGAATACCTTTTAAAGTTTCTGTATCTACTCGATTTACAGTCTTTTGTTTTATATTTTATATATAAAATATTCGTTCTATATTTGCTGACGAGTTCGGTAAAGTTAATATTTCAAAAATGAATTTACCAATCAAAGGAAATGCTATGGAACCATCTGCACGTTTGTAATCCAAAATCGCCTTCCAAAATTGTTCTATTTTCATATCCTTAAACTCCGCAAAAAAATTTTTTCTCATCCAAATTTATAATTTCCCGAAATCCTAAATGTCCTGGCATTCATGGCGTTGTGACGAAATACATTCAATGCTGTGTAGCCTTCATACGACGGGGCGACCGGTAGCGCAGTGTGTTGAGCCATCAGTCTCAAGTTTGACTACCGGCGTTTCGGGTTCGAATCCCGTTCACGACGACGTTCATGGCCATGGATGTCATGGATGTGCACGAGGTGCATACTGGCAACTGGATTCTCCAAAATCAGTTTATGCCGTCGAAACGTCAGCTGGACCACATGGAACAGTTGACGCGCTATGCCCCACAAGGGGTTAGGGCAATTGAGAGAGAGCCTTCATATGGGTAGAATTGGAACCATTGAAACTGGATTCACAGTGATGTATAAGATGAAAAAATATCCACAATATTTGAAATACTCGTAAGTATATTTTTTAATTGAAAATCGTATTCTCGAAAAATTAAAATCGTTAAAAAATCCGATAAATCGTACTGTTTGGGATCATTGGTTATCAGTCAATTAATATCCAACATTTAGGAACTAGCAGTGATTCAGTGTAGTGCACTTTAAAGATTATAAGGGACAGACAAAACCTACAAATTCAATACCAATATTCCCAACAAGATGAATTCTGACCTTATGTCCTTTATGAGCAATTAAATTAATCTTTTGAGAGACATTATTAAGCATAGCAAAAAAATGTGTCACTGAAATGTATGTGGGATCACAAAAGAAAAGGTCAAACATGTGTCTATTATCTTCAGAATCTTAAAAAAACATGAATGGAACTAAAAAAAGTCATAAGAAAAACGACGCCGTCATCATCTATGTGATAGTATTATACGAGTATAATACACAATATTAACACTACACCTATAATTCATTTATTCTTTCGAAGCTATCTGAAAAGGGATGTGGCGATACTACGTCTGTCGGCAAAAGACTGTCCCCACTGCTACTTTGAAAGACGAAAAGTCAAAGAAGTTTCAACACCTGTAATCCGATATTTTAGATTAACTAATTTTCATATTACCCACAAGGCCTGCACACTCATGTTGTAGCTATACCAGGTGGGGGTTAATTTAACTCTCTAATTACTTTGGAGGATTAGATGATGGCTACAACCGATGAAGGCTTGAGAAATTTAAATACTTTTGAGTAATAACCAATTAAGGATTAGTCTGAATATGGTGGGTTCTTTTCTGATATAATTTGAATCACTGAGGTAATTAAACTGCATCGTAGACACTAATAAGGCAATGCCCTATTGACATTACATATAAGTACACACACATTTGCATTTCATGCGACACGGATATTTTAAGTAAACGCAAATCAGTAACACGAGGACCAGCGTCTATGGTATTTTTGGTTTTTATTCGAGTTGTAGCCTTGGAAGTTTTCTTATTGTCTGAAATGAAAGGACACGTACCTTCAGTTATTTCCTGAGGACATCACGTGTCCGTCACATACTCGCATGTACACCAAATTTGAGTTTAATCTGGTATAGAAAATGTCAATGTATCAACTCCATGTGTCACTTTATACATCCTTTGCTGCTGAAGCTCCTTTTCCAGGGAAAGTCGAAACAAAATGCTTGCCAATTACCCTGTCACAACAGTGTGTAATAGATACTTTCACGTGCAAATGAAATTGAAGACTGTTTACAAGAAGTTCACCATTGTGAATGGTAGAACATCTATGAATGTCTGCTTTTTGTACATGGAATATTTTGCAGAAGTCGGGATTCAGTCGAACTAACAATGACAACAGGAGTTGTACCTTTCTAAAGTTTCAAGACGGACTAGAAGAAGCGAGGGAGGAATAACTCAATTAAAATGTCAATTGTTTTTTTAGAGACGTCAGGATGATTACAAACAAGCGAATTACTGCTAAATGATACGAGACTAAATAAACCAGGAGAAAGTTGCTATGATCTGTTGTGTAATAGAACTTCTTGAGGTAAACCTGATGGGTGTTGGCTGAACTTAGATTAGATGGGTATTAAATGGTTATGTGAGGCACAGTATGAGCTCGGTGGATCCCACTGAAATGGATACTGATTGAAGTGTTACGAAATTTGTGAGCTAAAATCTCAATCTCCGTGGAAGACCATCTATTGATGTTATATCATATTCCAACCAGAGAAGTCCTTTCGTTTCATATTCAAATGACCGCTTTCAGGCAACGTGTTCGGTACACGGTATTCGATGAAAGCCTTTGTCGAATAAAACAGAGACAACAAGCATTTTATATGAAGATATTCACATGGAGATTTGGCGAGAAAATCACGTAATTGGGAAATATGGATTTCCGCGTGTATACCACACTTACCACTGCCATTCGAGAAAACTCGAGAACATTTCAGGCACGCGGTGGCCTTTATGTTTTAGATCATGTACGAATCTTGTTGCTTGTATACCGAACCAATCAATCCAGTCTAAGCATATGAACCCCACCACCGCGCCGAGTCATAGCCGTAGGGAGGTAGACCGAAAACAAACCTCCATTTTAAGCTTCCCGTAAAGCTTGGATTTCAAGTAGTGCTGTGCTGAGATGCCAGTGCAACACTGTGGCTGTGATTAAACCTGGCCAGCCCACTCACATCGTCAGAGGTAAAAAACAACCTGGGAATACTGTGGCTAAGCCAGGTAAAACGGCGAAGGTGACGGCGCCCAAAGACAAACAGACACGGTTTGGTATGATTCCGTCGCAACCGGGCCCGTCAGGGTCGGGTACTGTTAGAAATTTCGAGCCGGCTTTGCAAAACCTGGCCCCTTCCATTTGGGAACTCTCTCGCTGGCTCGTTCCTGTTAGCCCCTTGTGGGTCATAGGGCATTAACCACGCCAACTTTTCACCTCGTCCTGTTCGCCGCCATTGCCTTCAACTGACTTCACGATTTTCCTATTGAGTTACCCGCGACCTCAACTGATCTTCTCCAGGTGTTTCTAGGTCGTACAACGCGGCGACTTGCATCGGTTCCTTGTGGGTTCCAATCGAGGGCCTGTTTAGCAAAGTTTTCCGGCCCTTTTCGAAGTGTGTGACCTATCAATTGCCGATTTCGCCTTTTAGCATCCGTCATTTGAGCTAGATGTTCTAAAATGATGCGTCCCCAAGGGGGTGTCCAATTCCCCATTTTTTGTAGCTTGGTGGTTAACAGGTTGCTTCTAGATTTGGAGAGAGTGGGCCGTGAGGTTATTGCGTACGCGGACAATATTTCCATTGCTATCTCTGAAAAGTTTCACGGGGTTCTTAGTAAGATTCTGCAAAATGCCCTAAATATTCTGTCTCAGTGGGCTAGGCAAGTGTGTGTTGTTGTCAATCCGACCAAAACATACCTTGTTCTCTTCATCAGGAGGAACATTTTATCTTCATTGATACCACCGTTGCTGGAGGGGACGAGACTGGCGAAAAAGCCAGGAAAAGCTCTACTGGAATGCAAATATTGAGAAGCGTGTTGCTAAGGCAACAGTTACTCTGTATTCTTGCAAGCAGGCTATTGGCCTGAAATTGGGCATGCAACCAAAGGTGGCCTTTTGATTGTACGTATCAGTCAAACACCGTATTTTAATGAATGGGGTAGTAATTTGGTAGACTGCACTCAACAAGGCGTCCTACAAGACTCTATTAAACAATGTTCAAAGATTATCCTGTATTGCTATCACTGATGCTCTCAAGATCACAGCAACTGCTGCTCTTGATGTACTGCTTAATTTTCTTCCCTTGGACATCTTGGCGGAAAAGTTGGCTACAATCACAGTGTCTACTATTGGTCACTCGGCTATAGTGGACAATATTGATATTCCAGAAGAAATAGATTACATCTCTCCGGTGTACTTCTTTGACAAAGGCTAAACCAGACTAATACCCTCGCGATAAGAGTGAGGCGTAAACAGTACTTCAGAGTTGGAAGCTATAAGACTTTTTACGGATGACCCGAAAACAGAAAAAGGTGTGGGCGCGGGTATTTTTTCAGATAGACTGGATTTTGGCTTGTCACTCCGTTTTCCGGCATCCTGTAGTGTTATCCAGGCGGAGATCAATTGCGTGGATGGTGCACTTTCTTTCTGCTCTCAAGGAGCTTTCCAACATCGCTTTGTGCTGGATTCCAAGGCATAGTAGTTTTACCGGTAACTATACTCAATTGCTCTAACCCCTTGTGGGGCATAGCGCGTCAACTGTTCCATGTGACCCAATTGACGTTTCGTTGGCATAATTTGGTTTCGGAGAATGCAGTTGCCAGCATGCTCCTCCTGCACATCCATGGCCACAAACGTCGTCGTGGACGGGATTCGAACCCGAAACGCCGGTAGTCAAACCTGAGACTGATGCCTCAACACACTGCGCTACCGGTCGCCTCGCGGACGAGCTGGCTCGGGTGAGTAGCACAAATGTGGACATAGGGTGCTTTCACCATGTCAAAATACATATTGCAGCTTGCAAGCTAATCAGGACAAACGCACTAAACCGTGCTAATATCGAATGGTTAAATGGAACTACACGCAATGTTACAAGGCAAATTTGGCCTGCGTAATCCTAGCCGCTCCTCGGGGCTGCTGATGCTGTAGAGAAGACATCTTAGGAATGTTGTTGGGATCATTAAGGGACATTTTTTGATAGGTGAGCTTGCCAGTTGTCTTCGTCTTCCTTATAATGATAATTGCAGAAGCTGTGGAAACGAGGAGGAGACAATAGTACACCTTTTGTGCACCTGCCCTGCTCTGGCCGGTAAAAGAAAGGATCCTCCTTCCAACTACCTTATTGACCTGGATGACTTGAAAGACGTAAGAGCTGGGCGTCTACATCACTTTATTGACAGCTCCGGGTGGTCCATGTGTGCTGTGTTCTACACAGCAACATTTTTTAACATAACCTAACCTAGGGCTGCCTTCTTTGGAAGTTTGAGTATCAGGCCTTTTTTCCACTCCGTGAGAAAAGCCTCTATGCGCCATGCTTTATCAACAAGTAGGTGCCGCAACCCGGCAGTTATGCTTGGCACTGCTTAATGAAGCTCGGCAGGAATGCCATCGAGTCCGGCGCCCTTACCTCGTTTCAGTTAAATATTTGCAGCGACTATTTACTCTTTAGTCGGGCAGTTGATCGCATATGGGCATTTAGGCGGCCAGCGAAATTGTCTACATGATCTTGCTCTAAGATAAGTAGCTTTCCATCACTGTCCTTCACCGGATGTTGATAGGAATTACGATCACTTTTAAACTCTCTGATTGCAGCTTTTACGGCATTGTTGCTTCTTGCGGCTTCTTCTGCCTAGGTTAGTAGAGTGTTTACTACAATACTTTGCCTAAAACCCTGGTAGGGCATTAGGGGTTAAGATCTTTGTTACTTCGATTGTTGTCTGTCGCTGTAGCTAATCGTGCCTTCAGCTGTTCCCTTTCAATAGCTCGCTGCCATGACGCATCGGACATCCAAGATTTATGCCGAAAATCTGGGTTAGTGCCAAGGATGGCAACTGCGCTGTCAATCTACGCGTTTTTGATTGCATCCCCATGTTAGTTCAGATCACTAACTGGGTGATCACTTATCTCAGCTTCTGTCTGTGCAAGATGATTGTAACACTTCCGTACAACAGCTGGATTTTTTAGTCGGGCGATGTTGAATTTGCGGCGCCTGAATATTTCGTCACTAGGACGGCGCACGGCAGATATTGAGTGCATTCACGACGCTCGTTTTATCCGGATCGCTACGGGGCGCTCCGTAGCGCTACAACTCCTCCCGGTCGTGATTGCAACCGCTCCTTCCATCCGCTCTGGAGCGGTTACTTCCCCTTGGTAGCAGAAATTTTTTACGCTCTCTGGGCATGTAGCGCTACATTTGACAATTCGCAGCTGGTATGTGCGTTGTGACGTTTGTGTACATCAAAAGCGCAAATAGAATCCCCGTCTATGTAAATTCACTGCCTTCTCGTCTTTGATTTGATATTTCCTTGTTTCGTGATGTGCCAAAGAAATGTTTTACGATCGAAAATTGGCAATTGCCAAATATTTGCGGTGTCACCTGTTTGTCAGACATTTCATATGTAGCGGTTCAATCACGAAAGAAATGTTGACAGGTAGCGTCTCCTCAAATGTGTAGTGGAGGGGATGTAGCGTTCCGTAGCGAAAATTTTTCACATGAATGCAGCCATTCGCCATCGATTATTAGCGATCATAAGATAATGATCTCTTCCCATTCAAATATCAGCGCCCCTCTTATTTTACACGTTCAGAAGGCAACTTTTGAATCTTTTGCTAATGACAAAGTGGGCGATCTGATTTTGTTTTCGGTGCCGATCAACAGAGGACCAACTGATTTTGTGGCAGTCTTTATGGTTGGGAATGGTACCATCAATGAAGAGAGGGTGGAAACTGCAGATCTCTACAAATCTTTCGCTGTTGTCATTCGATCACCGATACTGTCCCTTACCATCACATGCCTGAGACCATTGTAATCAGCGCCCACTTTCGCATTCAAATCTCCGATAACCATTACAATGTCACTTTTGGGTGTTCTGTTTTGAACGGTGTTTAATTGTTCCTAGAATAAAACTTTCGCAACGACATTGTCTGGTTCAGTTGTAGCATGGTATTGTATTCTTGTGATGTTTGTCACCTGGCGGTCATGACTCTGTCGAAAATCCCACGATAAGAGACAGATTCTTACGGCTCTGGTTACAAAGAGCTCTCTCTCACGACCCCTACCGGTATACCGCTAAAATCACCCTCTAATTGAATAAATCGTACATTTGGGGACCTTTTGATCCATTTTCCAGGAGAGTATGCACATTCCAGAAACCAATCTTTGTCAATGAACGATAGCCAAAAATCGCAACCGGTGAGTCAGTGCTTATCTGAGGCACAATTGATGTTTCGTTAGCATATTAAGGATTTCGGATAGCGCAAGTTGCTGGCATACACATTCTGTCCTTTTCAGCCGACTTCTACGATATGCCGGGAAAGGTCCACACTGCATCGTTACGATCTAGTAAAGGAGATAATGCTAACTCATCTCGAGGCCTTGGTCCTAATTGGAATGTTGCGCCAGCTATGTATTTTCTTTTTTAAGGCAAATTCCCTCCTGGCCATCAGAGCTACAATGCATCCTCATTGAACATTTCTCTAAAAGCTAACGGCTCAATGAATTATCGGAAAAAAAGGAAATTAGCATGTGTCCTGAAATTCGTGAACAATAGTCCCAACCACTTTTTTTTTTAAATAAAAATATCGCCCTATATATCGCACTGTCTTAAGGGGAAATTCTGTCTGGGATATCTCAGAATGGGAATTCTCGGAGAAGAGTCCGAAAGAGAATTTTATGCAGTCCATTCTGCGAAATCCCAGCCAGAGTTTCCGCGTTGTGAAATGTATTGTGGGTCAACAGTTCATAATGAACAATCACTCCAAGCTTATACAAAATGTTTGGGTCGGAAGTTTATTTCCGTTTTGGAGCTATAGTTCTTGGGGCGATAATTAGTAGAGAAAACCAGTAAAGTCTAAACCTTCTGCAACCACAGAGAATTCGGTTAACTAGTTTGTAAAATTCAAATAACTGACTAAATTCTCTTGTAATATTGACCACGAACAATGAATTCATGTACTATGTCGATCTTCAGATGACCGTTCTTCCTTACACATCTCTCAAATCTAGTATCAAGCACTTAAATTCGTCACTGTCTATTCTATGTGTGTATCTTATATTGAAAATGACCATACACAATGATACTACTCACCTGGTTGTCAATTGAATTCTGTGGTCGTGCCGTGCACAATGTCAATACTACGGCCAGGATAAGGACTTGATGGAGGCCAATGTTGCTGTGAGTTCGAGCCATCATTTTAGTGTTGATTTCGTCGATCTGATTGTTGCTGAGTTCTAATAATACTCGTAAGTAGCCTGTCTCTCCTGTAAATCGAAAGAAAATAAAGGGAAACGTTTTATACAATTTTTTTGATGTTGTCATAGTGAAATGTGGACATCTAGTTATCGGTCAATGAACTTCCGTTTTGATTTCGTATTTTATTTGCAGAGAGTCTATGGGGTATTCGTTTTTGATTCTTTGGATTACTGAAGAATGGGAGAGGGATTTTGTAAGGCCAGAAGTGCTTTGTGTAGTTTTCCAGTTAGAAAGGAAGCCCCATACCATTTTAAGATACCTTGCGTATCGTATTGATACTATGCGAGTAGATTCAATATGTTCTTTTCTGAGCTTCTTTCTGAGAAAGATAGAGAACATTAATGTGATTCCTGTAGACTTTATCCTGGGCCAATATTTTCCTTTAAGGATTTTCTGATTTACGGATACCTTACACTGAAGATACGCTAGTCGTCGCCGGGTATGGCGCCATAAGACACAATTTTCCCGTTTAAATGTTTGCTGGCTCTTTCTGATGTCCGTCACTGGCGATAGACAGGCCATTAGACGAGGCAGATTTTTAGACTCTACGGAGGATATGTCAAGGCATGTATGAGGTCAAACACTTTTGTGTAGTGGAATTACATTATTCACGTTTGTTGGTGTCTTTTGATCCACTCAGTGTTATATCTTCATTGCATGAAAATTCAACTGAATTGAGTTACTTTATTGCCAAAATCTAATTGTATAAAAAAGCCATTAGATTTCCCAAGAGTTAAAGGAAAGGAAAAGAAAAACAAATGACTGAAATCCGCGTTTTAGTAAAAAATGTGTGATTCATTTAGGCCTTCTACACACAAGTTGACGTAATATATTTTCTCCGCGCACAAGCCAATACTTAATCGAAGTGCCTGCCGATTTCGAGTCAATCAGGCTTATTTCAAGTCGATCACAAGTTGACCAAGAGTAACAGTGAACCTCCATTCATTTACACTGAAATCCACATTTTTAATTGCCTCTCGACTGCCTATAATTTTCAACCAGTCTCTTCTGTTGGAACCATGAAATTTTTCTTTGTAGCATGTAATGAATCGTACTCTGGTGTGGTTGTGCTGCTTCGACCGGCAGATCGATGGCAGCTTCTGATGAGTAATGATCTGTCCGTGGTACGAAACCAGTGACTGAGAGGCCCATTACTCCTGGACCCTGATGCGAGCGCGAGGGCTAGTGAGCCTTCCGCTAACCATTCCATCCTTTTCGCCTATTATTCTTATTCCCCATTTTTGCCTCCATTGGTTGTGTTGTCTTCCCCAGGACTATGAACTTTTGTTAATACGTAAAGGGCAGGGGCAACGAGCGGCGAAAACCCCACCCACGTCTTCCGAACTGAGCTACAGCAAGCATAGGTCGCTGCATAGCTCGTAGAGGGGCATTTTTCTTCGCCAGATGGCACGGCCCGACCTTCTTGGTGATTATGCAACCTTAGGCTCCGCCCCGACGGGTTTCTTCTGATGCCCACCATGCCGTCTTTTTCGTCCTTGCCGTTTCATACCACTCTGTGGCTTTATGCCGCTCTGCCTGTGGTGTTGAAACTTCATCCATTCTGGTGGTATAATCTCAGCTTCCTTCTGCAGGCAGCTCGGTCATGGATCGTATCATCGGCGAAAATAATGTGTTGTTATTGCTTCTTCATCTGATCGATCCACGTGTATTTGCGTCTGCCCCGGGTTTTGGGTCCAACAAGTAATATGCCTTATTGACAGGGCTGTCAGGCGGACACCTCAGAACATGGCAATATCAATCCATACGACGATATTCGAGCTTTTCAATGATCGGTTGATCAACAAACAAGCTGCCTCGGATGTAGGTACTTTTGATGCGATTCTTTTTGCTCACACCTGCTGTCATCCGTAACATCTTCATCTCGGCCCTACTCATTTTACTCTCGTATCTCTTGTACATAGTCCAGCACTCAGACGGATCCATAAACGTGGGGCGTACGACCGTTTTATATAATTTGCCCTTAAGCTTTCGTGGTATGTTCTTGTCGCAGAGAATTTCAGAGTTTTCTCGCCACTTCATCCAACAGACACTGATACGATGTTTAATGTCGTCATCGCAATTAGTTTCCTTCTTAACCATCGAGCCTAGGTAGTTGTATAAGTCTTCAGCTGCTGTCCTTTAATGTAGACATCTGATATCGGTCTCTCTTGATTTGAGAAAGGACAACAAAGATACCCAGTCTTTGGTATATTAATTCTCAGTCCATGATCCTCCAGTATCTTGCACCACCTGGTCAGTGCAGCTTGCAAGGCAGCGATATCTTTGCTACCCACGACAATGCCATCGGTGAAGTGTTGAGATAGTTGCAGGCCGCCAGAGATGAGTGTAAACAAATAGAACATGATGATGTTGAAGAGCAAGGGACTCAATACACTGCCTTGGTGAACTCCAACCTTAGTAGATGCTCCACCATATACGTCTTGCATGATCTTGACATATGCCTCGAGGACTTAAGTGCTCTCACCCACCTATATAAGATCACGTGCAACTCTGTCGTAGGCTTTTTCTACATTGACAAAGTGTAAGTCTGTCCGTGCATTACGATGATTTTCCATCGAAATACGCAAGCACTGAATAGCATCGGCCGTACAACGACCCTCCACAAAGTCGCATTGATTGTCATCCAATCGTACAATCTCCCTAAATCGATTGCAGACAACTCGCTCGCTCGCGATCTTCAATGTGTGAGATGTTAACTTGATTGCCCTATAATTGTTGAGCTTGCGTGAGTCACCCCTGTTCTTATAGAAAGAGAGAAGGAAACTTTTCCTGAAAGCGTCAGGCATCAGTTTCCCCCTTTTTAATTTGGTGGAAACTAGAGCTTACAGCTAGAAAATTTAGTCCTAACATCCTCTCAACGATACTCATACGGTCTTCACTAGCAGTATTCAACACCAACAACCCAACTTCTACTTTATTCTCAATGTGAAATATTTAATTTATTTCATTCTCTCGGGTAAACGCAATGTATTAACCAAAATGTAAATGAAGGCGAAGACACTGTCAACCGAGACGTTTGTCCAGCTAATACAAGTAATATTGTATTCATAAATAAATTTACGACCTGTTCTCGACTTCCATCGTCTCGCGTTTCTTTTCTTTTGAGTCGACCACCGCCGAGCAAACATACCGATCTATTGAAAAACTTTTCGTCCTTGAAGCCTATCGTATTATCATACTACCATTAATGCAATCCTTTGACTTCCGTATAATATAGTCCAGTAGAAACCGCGAACCATTCAACAATATACCATTATTATTCATTCATTATTACACAGAAGCACCAGTATCTTAATTATCTTTTTTAGCCGTCCCAAAGCCTTTTTCTGGCTTTTGATCCAAACGAATGGAGAGTGAGCATGTTGGCGGCAAGGATTTAAAAAAAAAATTACAAGATGAGAACATCTTCCTTCATTTAACATAGGATATAAAAAGCGTACATTGAAGACAATATTGACTATAGTAAGAGGATACTGCACCTGTTGTTGTGAAAATTAATAGCTGCTTGGAAGACGTTTATAATATCTGCTTCGCCCTTAAGAAATATGTGCAAGTACTCGTGTATATTTCTAGGACACTAGTGGCGTATCATGACATAATAAAACTGCCAAGACAATTTTATCAGGGACCGCTACGGTTGGATGAATCTGTGGTGGCGTAAATTTAATGGCATGTCATCCTTACGTTGTCACAAAGGAATTAAACGATGATGCAGCTAATCGGAAAGTACCTACGCTTTGATGCAAGCATTTAGTTTTAGGGTGGCATTCGAGCAAGGAGACCTTAATATCAAAAAAAAAGAAAAGGAAGAACATATCCGATTTTTATACACGAATTACTATTTCGAGTCATTATTCCAAAAATAGCAAATTTCAAATCAGGTTGCGTCGTTCGACCGTTCATCATATTGCATGATTCGAATTGCAGTTGGCGTCCAATATAGGCTATAGTTGTATGGCGAGGAGACTGAAAGCTTTCGACTTTAATCCGGGCCCAAGTTGAGTTGGAAAGCTAATTTATAGCTAACTTATTTTTTAGTGGTATGTAATTGACTATAGTCTGAGTTGGATGGGACCAGTACGTTCTCGAATTATAAAAAAAAAATACTAAATTTAAAAACAAGACATTTTTCTCGGTTCTTCCGATTATTAAATCAAAGCATGTACATATGTATAAAAACGAAGCTCCACATCTACAAATCTATTAGACGACTCGTACTATACTAGGGCTGCGTAATATGGACACTAAACCAAATCACCAAAAACATGCTGAGCAGTTTTGAAATGAAGATCCTTCGATGAATTTTCGGAGCAATTTGCGACCGAAATCGATTGCGAAACTGAACCTGTGACAACTTTCATTTGCACAACCTTCATAACGAGTTGGAAGATTCGAGAATCATCAAAACAACGACTACAATGGTCATATACAACGTATGGACGACCGCCAAATGCCTAAAGACACATTGAAGGAACACGGCTCAGAGGAATGTCTAGAGTCCGATGAGAAGGCTTAGTCGATAAGCACAACTGCTGGGCTTCCGAAACTGGAGGACGCGGCAAAGATTAAACTTTACAAAGATACCCTACTTCATACAAATTAAGGATTTAAGATACCCCTCGCGGTACCATTAATTCAAAGGTTAATTTAATATTAGGGTTTTAGTTTAGGTTCATCAAAAATACGCGGGCAAGTTTGTACGAGCACTCCCCAAGGAGGTATCCTGCCCCCCCCCTTCTTTGGAACTTGGTGGTTAACAGTTTGTTTCTGGATTTGGAGGGAGTGGGCTATGAGGTTATTGCGTACGCGGACGATATTGCCATTGCTATCTCGGGAAAGCTCCGCGGGATCCTTAGTGAGATTCTGCAAAATGCCCTAAATATTCTATCTTAGTGGGTTAGGCAAGTGGGAGTGGGGGTCAATCCATCCAAAACACACCTTTTCCTCTTCACCAGAAGGAACAGTCTACCTTCATTGATACCACCATTGCTGGAGGGGACGAGACTGGCGAAAAAGGCGAAAAAGCCAGAAAAAGCTCTACTGGAAATCAAATATCGAGGAGAAAGTTGTTCAGGCAACAGTTGGTCTGTACTCTTGCAGGGAGGCTATTGCCCTGTAATGGGGCATGCGACTAAGGTGGTGTTTCGGTTGTACGTATCAGTCAAACGCCCTATTTTAATGTATGAGTGGTAGTTTGGTGGACTGCACTCAACAAGGCGTCCTACAGGACTCTATTGAACAAAATTCAAAGATTATTCTGTATTACTATCACTAGTGCCACACTAACTGCTGCTCTTGATGTACTCCTTAATTTGCTTCCCTTGAATATCTTCGCGGAACAGTTGGCTGCAATCGCAGCGATCTGTCTTCGGGAAACCGGACAGTGGAAGATGACTACTATTGGTCACTCGGCTATAGTCAACAATCTTGATATTCCAGAGAGGTGTAACCCGTTTCGAGTTACACCTCTCCGGTGTACTTCTTCGACAAATACTATTCCAGCCTAATAGCCTCGCGACAATAGTGGGGGATAAACAGTACTTCAGAGTCGAAAGCTATAAGCTTTTTCACGGATGACTCGAAAACAGAAGAAGGTGTGGGCGGTGGCGTCTTTTCGGATAGACGGGGTTTTGGCTTGTCACTCCGTCTTCCAGGATTCTGAAGTGTCATCCAAGCGGAGGTCACTGCAATTGCCAAAGTTTTGACTTGGTTGGGCTGTAATGTCGTATCTGTTAGGACTATTTATCTATCTATACTGATAGTCAGGCGACGATAAAATCCCTGGACACTGCACTTTCTACTTCGAAAACCGTAGTGAAGTGCCGCTCCGCTCTCAAGGAGCTCAGCTACTTTTTCAACATCACTTTGTGCTGGATACCATGGCATAGTGGTTTCAGCGGTAATTGCCGGGTGAACTAGCTGGCTCGGTTGGGTACCACCAACGTGGACATAGGGTGTTTTCGCCCTATCAAAATACCGACTGCAGCTTGTCAGAAGCTGATCAAGACTGACGCCCGTGCTAATATCGAATGGCTAAATGGAACTACAATACATGCAATGTTACAATGTTACATGCAAGTTTGGCCGGCTTTTAATCCTAGCCGTTCCTAACCTAGCCTGCCCTACTCTAGGTTCCATTTACTTTTTTGACCTGGATGACTTGAAGATGTAAGTGCTGGTCATTTACAATACATCGCTTTATTAATAGTTCCGGGTGGTTTGACGACTAGGCTCTTATGGCGTTGAGGTATCACAACGGAACCATTGGTGGTCTATGTGTGCTGTGTTCCAGACAACAGCCTTTTTAACCTAACCTGACCTAGTATTAGGAAATACGAGTACTTCATATTTTTAGGTAGTCGGGCAGACGTACTATCTCTTTTGCTTGATGGTGGAGGAGGGTATCTACTGAATCAATTTCCACATCATCTAAGTTTGTAGACGAGTGCAGTTTGTCCCTCTTTGGGCTGGGAACTACTTCCTAGTAATAGTACTTTCGTAACTGCATAGGTGACGAGTTTGATCGAGTAGGGACTATTGAGATCGTTATAGAGGCTCATGAAATAAGAATGCACATCGTGGTATGTAAAATGGCAATAATAGCGGTTGACAGGGTTAACACTAGATGGAATACTAGTAGCACTCGCCAAATAACAAAAATAATATTGCTTAGAATCGATTCTGGTTGCTCTTCCAAACTTCTATCAATGGGAAAATTCATATTGCGTATTGGTGGGAGTTATCACCGCACATTGTCTGATCGGTGTACACATCAGATGACTCCAACCTACTTACATGAATTTTTGAAGGAGTTCCGATGATGAGATTAACAAGGGAAGTACTTCCCATCTTCTTCGTCCCTACTCTGCCTCGGCGCAAAAGAGGAATGAGACTCATGGGTCCAGTTTTTCACATATTTGGATAACCTAGAAGACATGGATGTCAACAAGCTCCTTCGTTTCATTGTCCGTTCCGGCTAGTTCCATGATTAAACTTGTTTATACATATACTATATACTATTTGCCCTAATCTCTAGTGGGGCACACCGTGTCAACTACTCCCATGTAGTTAAGTTGGCGTTTCGTTCGCATAAACTAGTTTCGGACGGTGCATGTTGCTGGCATGCACCTCCTGCCTATTTAGCCGCATTTTTGCGACAAGTCGAAAAATGTTGTGGCATACTCTTACACATACACCAGGGGGGAAAACAACATTATGTGAAGTTATTATTATTATTATGTGAAGTATCTCGTTAAAACGGAAAGCGATAACGAATGAGGTGTCGAATATCAAAACGTCAACAGCAAAGGCCGACACTGTTTCTCCATGCTACCGTCCACTGAACTAATTCAACAGCTACCAGATATTAAAGGAATAACCTTTGATACAACACAGTTTCTTACAAATCACGGTTACCATCTAAAGTACCTGCATAGATTCAAACGGGCGAGAACAGATCGCTGTCCATGTTACAACTCGAGCATCCAATCTGTTCAACATTTACTACGCGATTGCCAGAGATTCAAACTATTTTGCGAGTGTCATATTAGTAGGTGCGGTAGTACAAAACCAGAACATCTTAACCTCGAATCTCTTCTTCGTAATAACTGCAAAGAATATATTAACTCATTTTTGGATTACATTAAATACATTGTATCTAAACTTAAAGTAATGAATAACCATTTGACAATTCAATAGAATATAAACCATAACTTTACACTGTTATCCAACTGCCGTATCCAGTAGCTGCCAACAATTTTACCAAACTATTGTATATAACTTTGTAATATTTAATAGTTTGAATAAATCTCCGTATGTGTCATGTGTCACAACGGTTTAAGCAAAAAAGAAAAATCTAACCGAACATCCCCAGCGGGGTAAAGCAGTACACAGACCAAAAATATCCATGTTGAAAAATATTCAAAATTTAAATTTAATACAAACCTTTAGCCAGAAATTTGTACAATATTTTATTATGAGTATTGCTGAATTCAGCACAAAAAATTAGAGAAGTATTCTGACGAAAATGCGAGTACATTTAAAAAAATGTATGTATTTATTTATGCATGAGTGGGATATACTCGTCTTTGGTGTTATTCCCAACCCTGCATACTTGAACAGATGCTTGGCTTTTTTCTCATGAATTAACACGGATGTAAATGGAACCTGACACGAAATTAAGCAGCCGTATCTTCCTTGAATATTATCGTCTACAGAGTTTCATAGGTAATTTTAATTGCACATAATCTCATGTAAAAGCCGGCAAGATTACGTTTTCCGTGCCGACGAAATTATATAATGGATCCTGATAAATACCAAACAAACGAATTTCATCTCCATATTATTTCACATCATTTCCCAAATATTCGCGGTTAAAGTATAATGTATTGGGTGTAGGTACAGCTTTGCTTCTGCCGTTTTTTCCTGGAATTAAAAGTTTAATTGTCAGAAAGTACTTACAGATGTATTATTCAAAGTACTGTCCATCGCTAGCGACAACTTTCGCCCATCTCTCCAATAATTTTCGGATTCCATCTCGGAAAAAGGAGGCGTCTTTCGACGCGATCCATGATTGGATCCATTTTTCGACTTCTTCGTACGAACAAAAATTCTGATCAGCCAGGCCGTGCGCCATAGAACGAAACAGATGGTAGTCGGAAGGAGCGATGTCTGGGGAGTACGGCGGGTGGGGCAGGATTTCCCATTTCAGGGTTTCCAAGTATGCCTTGGTCACTTTTGCGACGTGTGGCCGAGCATTGTCATGCTGGAGGATGACTTTGTCATGTTTATCTTGGTACTGTGGTCGTTTTTCCTTTAATACTCGACTTAAACGCATCAATTGCGTTCGATATCGATCTCCTGTGATAGTTTCATTCGGTTTCAGTAGCTCATAGTATATCACACCGAGCTCTCTCTAATTACCTTGACCCCTCCAGGGGCATGGGCGCGTCAACATCTCTAGCATTTCTATGCCTTGTTGACGTTTCAATAGTATATCTACTTTTCGAAAGTGCAGTTGCCAGCATGCACCTCCTATCCGCGCCGTCTTTATACTGACAAGCTCGGAGCACTGTGAGAGTTCAATTAGTACTCACAGGCAGTTTTTAACCGCGTCGAGATTTGATCTCCGAGCTCTAGATTAGTATCGTAGAGCGGTGACCGAACGATCACCGCCACCGAGCGCGACTAATCACACCGAGTTGGTCTCACCAAATGCAAAGCATAACCTTGGCGCCGTGAATATTCGGTTTTGCCGTCAACGTTGGGGCATTGCCAGGCATTCCCCTTGACTTTCTGCGCTTGGGACTATCGTAACGGACCTATTTTTCGTCGCCGGTTACGATGCGATGTAGAAATCCCTTCCGATTCTGCCTTTGAAGCAGTTGTTCGCATGCAAATAATCGCCGTTCAATATCTCTGTTTTAACTCGTACGGAACCGAATTTCCATGTTTCTGAATCATGCCCATGGCCTTGAGGAGTTTCGAGATTGCTTGCTGAGTCACTCCCAGTGTTTCAGCTAATTTTTCTTGCGTTTGGCACGAATTTTCATCGAGTAGTGCTTCCAATTCGTTGTTATCGAAAATTTTTTCTCTCCCACCACCATGCTTGTCCTCGACATTGAAATTGCCACTTTTAAAACGTTGAAACCACTTACGAACTTCACCGTAAGTATCTGAGAGCATTCGATGAGCCTCAGCTGCAGTTTTTTTTTCAAATGGAAGCACAAGATCAAAACTTCCCACAAATGACGAGAACTTGGCTCGAATACAGACATATCGATAGGTTCACAGACGTCCAAACTCACTTTGTGACACTTTTGAACTACTTACGTATTTTGACGAGCCCTCACCGATGCAGCCGTCTGTCGTAAAACGGCCGAAGCAAAGTTGTACACCTATTATATACTGTAGGCTCATATCTTACTGCCTAACCTAGAGCGGATAGTCTTCCGAGTAAACATCTTAACAATATATTTTGCTTTCCGGAATTTGAAGTCACATTTCCAAGTCATTTCATATTTCACAGAATTGTAACCTTTTTGTATTGTTCGTCCTTCCAATTCGGAACGCTGCTTCTCTCTTTGAATAGTTTCCCTGGATGTCTAGAGAGTCTACCGACGACTTGTTAAGTTCTTAGACTTGTTGCTGCCGGAGGAGTAGTTAAGTCTCTTTGGTAAAATTTCAACCAACTGATTTTCAAATACGCTGAGCTACTTCTCGAGATTCCTGCGATTACTTCCCGGAAGTATCCCTACTTTAGAGTTTTACAACGCAGAATACGTATAATAGTACTGCAGGGCTTCAGCTACGTGTTGTATTCTTATAGTATTATGTAATGGATTTCGACGAACGAACGAATGAAAAATGACTTCAACACGCGGAACACTACAAAACATGGCAGCAAAAAGGATGAAAACATGAAATGCTACATTAACTCAAAATGCCTTTCGATTTAGTGAATGATATCTAAAGCTGTTGTATGGTAAATTCTTGGAATGGGAAACGAAATGTCCTTTTAAGTGTTAAATTGAGTGCATTTAGTTTGTCACGAGTTTATATGACAGAAAGATAGTAAAGATACTTCACGGAAAGATGGTGCACAGATTGACGATATCTGTAGACAGATTTTAAGTACTGTCTGTTATCATACTGTATGTTGGGAGGCGTCCGAATTTCACTGGAGAATTGAATTTTTTGTAGCACGTGCTCCTAATTAATTGAATTAATTCTTCTGCCTTTAATAATTTACGGGTAGAACAAGGCATCTGCCCACTTGGAGCGCCGGCCATGCCGATTAACACAATATACAGATTCAAAATTATCTCATGGTCATGAAAGCCAAAACAGGATCGTTAAGATGGCCTTTAAATTATGATTTTGAGAGATTCTTTTCACTTTCCTTTGAAATGTGCTCTTGATGGAAATGTTCATGAGAGGTTAAACTGTCGTCGTGTTTGACGCTGGGAATAATTTTCTTTCACTCTCGACATATTTCACGGATTGAATGGATGACTTAATCAGAGAAATTTTCGGGAATAGGTTGAAAAGTAGCCTTTGTAGTATTAAATAAGTACCTCTGACTCAGCAAAATTTAATAACGACACTTGAAAGTTTGAGAATTTCGTTATAGAAATTAAGTCTGCTTTGGAATTAATTGTTGTAATTGTAGCTGTAGGGAGATGGAGCTGACAATGATCTCATCGATTTTAATGGATTAGGAATATTATTTAGAATACTACATATAAAATATTATTGGTTAAAGGTGAGAATTTTCTTAAATCTGTTTTCATTCGTTTCACTCACGTGCTATACGATGCCTCCCTCGTTCCCATGGAGCGACAAAAATCCGTTGGTAAAAATCAAATGGTACATAATCCCTTTTCTGTTAACACGTTCCAACAGAAGCCTTTCAACATTTGCAGTTTAGCAATCGCGTCGCAATACACAGAAGTGCGCGAGCTACCCAGCGAAGCGACGAAGTTTTAATCGGGACAAGACTCTGTTTTTCAACACTGTTCAAACTGTTCCCAAGCTCCAAGACCCTCCATAAGAACGCAGCTTAAATGCAACAAGGCACCAGAAATTTTCGTTACATCGGAACAACAATGGATTGTAGGCTGAGGTTCAATCCAGTTTGCCGGGACAAATTTCCAGCTTTCAAGTCCCGTCTTTTTTCCCGCGAGTTTAGCTGTTTAATTCAGCTTGATGTATTTCTCAAAGGTTAGGTCAAGAAGGTATATTATCAAAATCTCGACCGTGGAAAAGAAAAGTGAAAAGAGGGACACAATGCCACAACTATGGGCAAAATATGTCGACGAAAAAAAAAAAATTCATTAGTTGCCTTGATACTCGTAATAGTCTGGTGGTGTTGACTTTGCGGCGCCTGGATGTTTCATTGGACGGCGCAGGGCACGGCTGTGTACGCAATCGAACATTACCGATTATAAGACAATGATCTCTCCCATCCCAATATCGGTGCCCTTCTTATTTCGCACGTCCGGAAGGCAATTTTTGAATCTTTTACTAATGGCAAAGTAGTCCATCTGATTTTGTGTTCTGTGCCGAGCAACAGAGGACCAACCGGTTTTGGGGCTGTCCTTATACATAAATATAGTACCACCGATGAAGAGACTGTGGAGCTACAGAACTCTATAGATCTTTCACCATTGTCGTCACGATCCCCGAGACATTGTCTTCCCATCACATGTCTGAGCTCATTGCTATCCGCGCCAACTTTTGCATTCAAATCCTCCATAACCATAGCAATGTCAGCTTTAGGTGTCCTTCCTTGACGGCGTTTAGTTTTTCATAGGAGTCTTTGGAAAAGACATTATCTGGTTCCGTTGGAGCATAAAACTGTATTATTGTGATGTTCCTTATTTTGGTCCGGAACCTAGCGGTCATGATTCTGTTGGAGACGGGATTCCAAGATAAGAGACAGTTTTGTGCGCCTCTGGTTAAGCGGAGCCCCATACCTGACACCGGTAGCTCTACCGCTGTACAATATAACAGTGCTACCCTTTAGAGAGAAATTCTGAGCTGTTCCACCATCTTATCTGACTAACTCTTAAGATGTTTAATTTATACTGCAGAAATTCACTCTATAATTGAAGAAATCTTGTGTTCTGGAGACTTTCTGATCCATTGCCCAGGAGTACGCACATTCCCGAAACCAATCCTTGCCATTGTGCGATAGTCTAAAGTTGTAATCGTTGACTCAGTCCTTATCCGAAACATGGTTGACGTTTCGTATATGGAAAATTTCGGATGATGAAAGTTGCTGGCATACACATCCTGTCCTTTTTTTGTCGGTTTCTACGACAGGAAATGAAAAGGCCGCGGTATTATTCTGACGCTCCATAGCACAAGGGGAAATTAACCTGAACCAAATCATCGCACCTCCATTACTGGCGGCTTGACTTGGAAAGCATTGGTCAACGACCACTGCCTTTTCAGGGGGCACCCACGAGAAAGACAAGGGAAGAAGATTTTTGCCCCCAAGTACTAGTCAATTTTAAATTGTTATTCGTATTTTGTTTTGTTTTTTTTTTTTTCTGAGAAATTATCAGTATTTATTATCGAGAAGTACATTTTTGGGAGGCCAGCAGCTCAGTGCGTTTGATGTCTCATTATACTGGTGTTCGCCGGGTCGTATCCCGTCGTGGCCATGGAGGTTTAGGTTGTCTTTCCCCTTTGGTGTAAGGCGTAACAACAATCCACAGCTGCTTCCGAATTACAATTGAATATGCAACGACCGAAACCGAAACTAGGGGTGGGTGGCGCAAGACGAGCTAGTTAAGGTTTTTTTTGACGAATAAACAGAAAGTTTTCAATAATAATTAATCAAAAACTTTAATCAAGTGTTCTTTGTTAAATAACACTAAAAGTTATGAATAACAAAATGAAATATTATGACAAAAGAAATAAAAAAACTATTAACCATTCAAAGAATGTCAAAATACCAATCTTTTCCCATAGGTGGGGCATTTCTGAAAAATCAGTTTATCCTAAAGAAGTGTCAACTAAACCAAATGTGAATAGTTGACGCACTATGCCCGAAAAGGGGTTAAATTAGAGATTATATTAGATTAGATTAGAGATAGGCCGTGGGCTGGCCCACTAGCATTGCGACTTGATGGTCTATTGTGATATAGCCCCATATCTGCTTACAGGAATAGGCCTAATGAATATACTTAAAACTTTAATTGAGAGTGCAGAAATTTCATCTTGTTCCAAAAAAAACACACCATAATGTGGAAGCAACGAGGGCCTCACACTCGCAGAGAATAAGTTGCGAAGTCTCGTTTTCTTCATGAAAGAAATGGCAGGTTGAATCTGGGGCCAAAACCAACGTTGCTAAATGATGTCTCAAGTATGAGTGACCTGAAAGTAGTCCGCAGATGTTTCTGACATTAAGTTGACTCAGAGTGAGTAGTAGTGAATCTCGTTTTATTGAGTATCCAGCAATAAACAGCTTTGCTTTTCTCAGACCCGGAAGGCCGTCCCAATACGCTGGGGTTTCAGTTCTCTCTCATACTCGAATACATCTTTTTGTGCTGTAGAGGCGATTCCCACAGAACGGCTCTGGTCCATGAAGAGGTGTATACGATGCCAACCTGGCTTACTCATCATGGCGTTCATTACTATCAATGCCAATATGTCCCCCGGGACCCCGTATAGCATCATTGTGTTTGAGTATCACCCCACAAGGGGTTAGGGCAAATAATAGTAGGCCTTTTTTGTCTGTGGTGACATGCTTTGCCTCGGCGTCATCAACACCACACCACAGCCACAACTGGCCCATTTTCTGCAGCTCTGACATATTATGCATCCTTCAGCTGATTCAAGGTAACGACATTGTGGGTTTGATGTTTCATCTTCACTGTCTGGAGAAGAAACTGCTAAAGTCATGGGTCTCTGTTGCTTTGCTTTTTAAGCTTTAATTTTTATTATTTTTTTTCCGTTCTTTTCATCTGCTCCTATTTTGTTTCTACTTATACCCATCTGCCCCCCTTAGCAATTTTAAATGAAAACTAGATTAATGCAAAAAATCACGGAAACATCTTTTTACTTCACAATTATATTAATGATTATACAACGATACTCGGACGACAAAAGACGATGAGAAGTATTTTTCATGTTTTTACGTGTCTTTAACTTATTTGGGTACCCCGTGTTGCCCTCATGGCCCGTGTTGCTCTGTCCTCCCGTATATGTTAACAAAATGTCAACTAAGCCGCTTAGGACCAGTTGACGCGATTATGCTCTACCAATAGAGCTAATAGCAGTAGCACTACATCTTGTTACATTTAGCAATATATGTACATATATATAATTATTAATTAATAATGTTGAGTGGAAGCATGCCTAAATCACATCTTCCTCCTTCACTAGGAACTAAATACGTTAAATTTTAGAAACTTCCACTATCTGGAATTAGTAGAAGATAAAAAGATATTTTACTTTAATCATTGAATATCCTGCAATTGAACGAAGGTGGATATACTTCAAACTTAATACAAGAGAGAATATTGTACGAGTACTGACAGCAATTAACTAATTGTATTATCTCAGGCATTCGGATGATAAGATTTTGAATGGATATCAAGAGCATGGTCAGATCTTGGCATCGACTAAAAGTTTCAAGGATAATTCAATCCGAGTAGATTGTTTCCTTAGTAAAATGTAAAGTTTG
Source organism: Chloromyia formosa (assembly GCA_964017055.1). Lineage (NCBI taxonomy): Eukaryota > Metazoa > Arthropoda > Insecta > Diptera > Stratiomyidae > Chloromyia > Chloromyia formosa. Next base: position 20,809,226 of record OZ024816.1, on the reverse strand, counting down.
TTTCGTCTGCTTTCCAATACAGAATATCATTTAGAGACATACTCGATTAAATCAAGCAATTAAAATAAATTGCGTAGGATCATTTGCCTCAACTGCTAGTAGTACATAGCGCGCCAACTATTGTGGCCTAGCTGACGTTTGGCATAAACCAGTTTCGAAAGGTGCACGTTGCCAGTATGCACCTCCTGCTCCTCAATTTAGCCGCCTACCTGCGACAACTCGGGAGATGATGTGGCCTATTATTAATTACGCCCCGCACCACAGGCGTAGACAACACAAATACTCACGCCCACGGAAACCGTGGACGGGACTTGAACCTGTAACGACCGTAGTCAGACATGAGACTGACGCCTCCACGCACTGAGCTTCCGGTCGCCCAAATATATACATATTCTTCCACATAGGTTATACATTTTAAGGTAAAACAAACAGTGCTCCCTTTTTTGGTCGATTGCTTGTTTTCTTTGATATAAGTAGTCTACCTTCTTCTTCTACTGGATTTTTATATTTACAGCAGTGCAGCAGTGCTCGTATTCTGGCTGTGAAAAAATAACCGAAACCTCTTCGAATGAATAATGAAGCTATTGCCGCAACCTATTTAAATGAAATCCAAGACAAGGTGGCTAAGCTATAAACAAAACGTCTTAATAAACAGTACGCTTGATCTCCTGTGCCAAGGATGACAATATTGCTGCTCGTCGGAGTGATAAATTGCTTCATTTTGTATTAAGTATTTGTCTATTCATTGGCTTCTGTTCTATGCTTATCGTGTTGCAAACGTCCAAAATGTTAAATGTTGCAGGTACACTAGTAGTCAACAGCCTACAAATGATACGTCACTACGTAGCTCGACTTCTTTAGTTACTAGCATAACATAGATTGGTAATTTCAATGTAATGAATTCAGAGAAATTGGAACGGAAAAGAATAGCAGCTATCCGCATCATGACATTCAGTTTTCATGATAAATTAACTGTTTTTACGGGTTAATGGATAATTGGAGAGATCTTTATTGCTTTTGTACAAGGATTTTGGCGGAGTTACTTAATTTTTTTTTTCAAATTATAATAGGTGATAGCTTTAATTTTTAATGTTAACGCCAAAGTATAGAGGATGCCTTTTGAAGCAATAACACCGCCTTGGCGGGTAAGGAAAGGAAAAGGAAAAGGGATGGGTTGAGGTGGACCAGATGAAATTAAATGTCGGTGGATGTTTTGTTGAAATTTCTGTAGCTCGTAACTGCAGGGGAAAACAGATGATGATAAACGGTTCTACATTCGGGTAGTCCTGCATAAAAATGAATCATAACATTTAACTGTTCGGCTGCCACTAGTTTCGATAATAAGATGGTGGGCATGAATTAATTGCCGAGAATTGCGTATTAGTTGTGCTACATCTGCAATTATACTACTTATTTCATTAGAGCAGCGGCGGTTAAATTATCAATAAAAAAGGGAAAGGCAACCAACCAAGTTTTACCATCATCACTAATAAGTTTTGAAGCTTTCCTTGCATCCTGTGACCAATGTGACCTGCATCGGCCCATAATGAGATTTATATTCGAGCCTCGGTCTCGTCAAAATCTGATGGAGTGAAGCATTTTTGACATCTATTCAGGAAGCCCAGACATTTCGATGCTTTTTTTTCGGAAAAATGTGGTCTGTACAGTTTAGCTTATTGGTGGAGTTATTATCCATTACAGGGCAAAAGTCCCCTTTCCCAGCGGGCGCCCCCTGGAACGACTAACCAAGCGAACCAAATTTCGCAAAGCATAACATTTGGTTGAGGCAATTAGATAGTTGTAGTCTGATCGGCTAAGTAGCACTTAAGCGTCTCAGGTCATTAGGGAAGAATGAATTACGTAGTCAGACCCGCAACATAGTTGTGTGAACTCTGGCACGTTATGAACCGCCTGAAGCAGCTATCACCGAAGCCAACCTTGGATAGGGTTTAACGATAGGCTGACAACCCATCCTTCTAGAACCCCTCCATGTCACGAAACCTGGAAAAAAAGCTTCGGATTGGACGGATCATCAACGACGATCACACAAACGTTTAACGGATTATTCTTTCCTTCAACAGGTTGCGAATAGCAAACAGAGCATCACTACAGTCCAGGAAACAAATTGGATTGCAGCGAAACAGTGGGCAAGTATTCGGATTTAATTTTCAAAAGCGGCAAACCATCGCATCGGGTCACAAAGAGTTTGGAATGCATTGATAGTGAGCAAGCAGCTCAAGCCGCATGTTAATGACTTCAAACCTATTAATGAAAGGTTGTGTGCGATTCGCATTAAGATTCGTTTTTCAACGATTAATCGACTTCGGCTGCAGTAGGAATCTTATCGTAAGCTCCACATGTTTTCCGCATCGACGCAGACCCAACGACGCCAACGAAACTAACGAAATCAAGCCGACGGATACAACTACAATAGCAAATAAGACTTTTTTCTCGGTCCTTCCTATAATGAAATCGAAGCATGTGCACAGAAACAGGAGGCTCTGTGTATACGAAACCATCATACGACCAGTATCTTTGCGGTTGACGAACTTTTGAGCGATGCTACAGAGCAGGCGTATACAGTCGGCTTTGAGGAAAAACTATCACCTATGCTACACAACATCAGCAACACAGGTGTACACGGGCTCTTGGAAGAACTTAAAGGTGTCATCATCAAGGAAGTCGCATAGAGAGTGGTATACAAAGCCCGTCGAGTGCGAAATGGCTGGTTTGACGATGAATGTAGAAAACAATCGACGCAGAGATCGAATCCTACAAACAATATATCCAACGACCAACTAAAGGCAAACAAGAAAAATATCACGTGCTACGGCGAATATCGAAGAGAATAATTAGACGTAAGAGTCGGAAATACTTTGACGAGCAGTTGTTGAACATTTCCAGAACCAGTAAATACAATTGAGAGCGGCTATTAACTCAGGACTAGCGTCTGTAATGACAAGGATGGAAACGTCATCAGCGACACCGATATCATCAATTAACGGTGGGCGTCCAGTTTGAAGAGTTTCTGAATTTAACATCTAACGTCCCCATACAAAAAGCCCAAATCGATGGCGTTATTATTGATTATGGCCCCACTACAAAACCTCCGACACGGGTCACTCAAACCAAATAAAGCACCGGGCGCTGACGAGATTTCAGCTGAACTGCTAAAATGCAGTGGAACGGGTCTATTAAACTACTACTTCTGCGAATCTGGGAGGACGAGGTGATCCCAGAAGATTAGCGCAGGATTATTATCTGTCCCACACACAAAAGGGAGATCAATGGCGGTGTGAGAATTACAGAGGCATTTTACTAGAGTGTGCGTCCCACAAAATACTGACGAAAATTCTTTAGGATAGAATAAAATCCTACGCCGAACGAATCATTGGCGAGTATCAAGGCGGTTTCAGAACTGCTCGCTCCACAACCGATCAGTTGTTATGGTTACGCTTATGCTAAAAATGTGCTGGGAACTCAACGTTGACGTATGGCAAATCTTTGTTGACTTTAAACAAGCATACGACAGTATCGATCGTTGTGTACTATACAACATCATGCTGCAATTCGGTATACCAGCAAATCTAGTACGACTTACAAAGATGACGATGGCGAAGTCCGTCTCACAGTTCAGGATCCAGAACAGGTTGACTGATCCTTTTGAAACACGTACTGGTTTGAAGCAGGGCGATGGACTGGCACTGATGCGCTTCAACCTTGTACTTGAATACGCCATTCGGGCAATGGATACGACCATCAGCGGAACGCTACCCATCAAGCCGACACAAACGATAGCGTACGCAAACGACACCAACATTATGTCCCAAAAACTGACCAACGCTGAGGAACTTCTGGAAAAGAAGTTGGACTACGTTTCAACGTGAGTAAAACTAAAATAATGATGGAATCAAGAATCAGGACGCCAGCACGATCGAGCATGAAAGTAGGGGACCTTATCATCGAATTCGTAGACGACTTCACATACCTGGGTAACAACCTGTCAAAGGACGCCAACGAAACTAACGAAATCAAGCGCCGGATACAGCTAGCAAATAAGATTTTTTTCTCGGTTTTCCCCGTATCGAAATCAAAGCATGTGCACAGAAACTCGAAGCTCCGCGTGTACAAAACCATCATATGTACAAGCAGTGCTATGCTATGGCTGCAAAGCATGGACCCTAACTCAAGCCTCCGGAAACATGCTAGATACATTTGATTGTATGGTTCTGCCGCGAATTTTCGGGGCTATTTGCGATCGAGATGGATGGCGCCTTTTACGATGTGCTGGAAGTTTCGAAAATCGTCAAACTACAACAACTTCAATGGGCAGGGCATGTACAACGTATGGAGGATGATCATATGCCAAAGAGAGTAATGAACGAAGAACGAGTCGACGGAGCGAGACTGCCTAGACGACCGAGATCTCGTTGGGATAGCTCAGTATATGCGCACGCCGAGCAGCTACTGGGCTTCCAAAATTGGAGGACGCGGTCACGTGATCGAGGAAATTGGAGGACAGCGATCCAGGCGGCCAAGGCCCGACGTCGGGCTGTTGCGCCACGATGATGATGATAATGAGAAAAATAAATTGAATTGAATTAAAATAAAATAAATGATTTATAACAAATAGGTGTGTACGGTGAAATTTGATATCCAACCAAAGTGTAACGGCATCGGATATGGGTAGTGTAAAAAATATAAATAAGGTCTTATATGGTAAATTCTTTTACTTAGACTGGCCCCCTATATTCTACCGGTAGAGAGTTGTAGCATTTTTTGTAAATGGGGTCAAAAAACTTGCCACTCTCAAAATTATTTAGTCCGAGATCTGATCTCACTTTCTGAAACGACATAAAATTCCATATAAGATGAGTTTGTCCAGGTTGGAAAGTTAACCATTACTTTAAAAATGCAACTGCTCGAATTTTGAAGAAATTTCTAAAACTAACTTTCACGCAAAATCAAATGTCAATTTGATCCGGAAAATTATTTACCTTTGACAAGTCTAGGGTACAACATTTTTTCCATGGAACTGGAGGTGAAAGCTCTCTGTTTCTAAAGAAACAGTGCAGTATTTAGTCTACTTCTTCAAGCCGTGAAACATTATAAAAACCTATATTCGTTGTTCAAGCAAACTTCCTTATGCATCGCCGGATTTCAATTACAAGAAAAAACTAGGGTACAAAAAAAACTGAAATAAAAATCCGGACAAAATTCGAAATTTAGCCTGACCCTCATCCAACTGACATTTTCATCATTTTCCGCCCTTATGTTATTACGATAGAAATGTCAATTTTTGTTGATTTGACTGACCACAGAAGGATCAAGCTTTGCATATACACATACATATATCCTGAACCCAATGTCGTTCAATCCCCATCCACTGGGAACTTCCTTTGAAATGAATACATACTCGTACTATGAACTTTTATTTTTCGATTAATTTCTATACAAGATGTTTATACCACTTAATGGTTGTTGACCCGTCCAGGATTCAGAATCTGCGTCAGCTTTTAAGTATTGATAATAATTCATTTCATTGAAGACTTATGAAGATTTCTTTAAAAAAATATAAGCAAGGTAGGGGAAAAAATGTTTGATTGAATGCTTGGGGCATTCATGACCGTATTCTGCGAACGAATGGAAAGAAAGTATACATAGTTGACTATTCATCTATTTTGGGGTTCAACTGAAGATTGGATACCGACTAAGGACAATGATTGATTGCTTATTGGGATATAAATTTGAATTCAAGTTGTTGTTTGACATCTTTGGGCGAACAATTTGACATAATTTGTGTGTATGTTTTAAGATTGGCGAGTGAGTGGTGAAAAGGTCGTACGGTCGTACCTTTCCGAATACATATAGGGACAACGAAATTTTCAATTTCATTCATATTTAAAATCTCCAATGCTCAAAGTGAATTCGCTTTCTACACATCGTTTCGGTGATTTAAGCTGGCTAAGCAAATATAGCGAACTTAATTGAAAGAAATGTAATAAATTCAGGCCTATTTAGTACTAATTTAGTACGGTCGAAAGAAACTTATTACACCTATTTTTGAAAGTTGCGGTAGTGCCCGCCAACTTAACACTTATGCTGGCGGACAATCTAAAAACAATTTTTTTCTTAATCACAAACTACCCGTGCTCTAGTGCTAGTTTCGTACAGTCGAAAGAAATATGTAAATGGATTACAAAAAAAAAAAAATACGGTGTTGTCTGCCAGTTTAAGGGCCTTTCCTCACTTGTCGGTACGGCAGCGGTGCAGGACAGTACGCTCTGTATGCCGAAACGATTCCGCACTGCTTTCATTTACGCACCAGGTTGTATATTTTTGGCATTCACCATTTCTGCCATGTTTCAAATTTTTTGCGTGATATTATTCCTGTCAATGCCGAGCGGCGACTGGATTTTAATCCCGCGACGCGGTAAAACGAAACGATCCCTCCCCGCATCCGCGAATACCGAGGCAAATCGGAAACACTTATTGAAATAACGGCGCTCGATAAGCTTTAGGTGCCGCGTATACCGAGCATACCGATCCCGCGCTGTTACTGTACCGAAGAAGTGAAGGAAGTGAGGGAGCGGTACGGTAGCGATGCGGGATTGGTATCCTAAAATTGCCGTTCACTCCCGGCAAGCTTCTGAGAGGTAGGATTGGTTTTTAGGAAAGAATACGTCAAGACATTTGACTTGACCCCCTAATTAACGGGAATTGCGATGGGTGTAGTTCGTTGATCATCAAACATCACCTTTGTACTCTACTATCAGAGTATTGTGGCAAGTTTGGACGAGGCAGGATCGCATATTCGGATGGCTGCCCAGCCCTCTACTCTTCTACAAATGTTTTATTACAAAACCGGCATGCAAGTAGTGTGACCCATTATTTATTTTTTTTTAACTCGTTAAACGGCATCTCCGGCAGGATCTGCGCAGACAGGAGTGCCATCCGTGATTGCACATATCAACTCTATAAACTGATTACAATCTGGAAAGATGATGCGATCGCGGTACTAAAAACGCGTCCGTTTCCTGGACTATTCAAATTAAAAAAAATCTAAGATATTTCTAAGTGTTTGAGTGTTTAGACGAAAATTGCCATTGATTCATAATATATCGCTTATTAAAGATAAAATTTCAGTATTTTTCTGAAACAACATACCTCCTGTTGTGGTGTGAGAGCATATTTTGCCACTATAGATCTCTCATTTCGATCAACTTTAATCGCTTACGTCTCGGCGTGTCAAATTTAGTTGTGGCATGTTAAAAAATGCACTGAAAAAAATATTCAACTACATACTACTGTAATATTTAAATGATAAAATTTCGGTATATTTCCGTGTACCGAATATTTTTTTGCGGTCCCTCTCGCCCCTAATAAGCGACGTGTTCATGGCAGGACTAGAGAAGCTAATGGAAGAACTAGGGATAATGTCAACATTCTGGGTAAGGTATGTTGATGACGTATTGGCCATCGTAGATAGGACAAAGTTGCAGCCACTTCTAAATAACATCAACCGCTTCCACAAAAACGTGTGTGTATGTGTTGTGTGCAGTGGCGAAGGATCCCTTTAGTGTCAACATAGCACGGCCTCGATGAGTCTGTTCCTTTTAAACAATTAACAACTTAATGCAATTGGAATAAATTCAAAATAATCACTGTAATAATTGCAACTATAGGTAGCCGTTGATCCAATCATAGCTAACAAGTAGGCATAACACTACTGCGTGTTCGATACCGAGCCATAGTGGTTTCGTGGGAAACTGCGTGGCGGATGATCTGGCTCGGGAGGGCAGAACTGGGGGGTTTGACGTATGATTGGAGGATATAGCAATGCCTTTTGCTATGTGTAAATCGGCGATTAAGGCCACTGCTGTCAACAGGGCCAATACAAGATGGCTCAACGGGGCAACATGCAATACGACAAGGTCGATTTGGCCGATATTAGATTCCGGCCGCTCTGCCGGCCTGGTTTCGATGAATAGGAGGCACATTGGCAGAGTTGTTGGAGTTATTACCGGACACTGCGCAATCGGGGAGCATGCCAGGAGGCTCAATATTCCCCATCATGATTTCTGCAGGAGTTGTGGAGATGAGGAGGAGGAGGAGACCATCCTCCACTTTCTCTGTCATTGTCCGGCCTTGGCTGGTAGGAGAGGCTACTTTCTGGGCTCGCGGATCTTCCATGATTTGGATGACCTTAAGAATATATGCGCCTTCCGGTTAAATCGCTATATCAGTAGCACGGGCTGGTTTGATACGCAGCCCTCTTAAGGAGACGGTTTTTCTTTTCCGGGTGGTGTCACAACGGGCCTTCGGAGGCCTAAGTGTGCTGTGTGTAGCACGGCAGCCCCTTAACCTAACCTAACCTATAACACTACTGCTAGCTGCGGTCGGATCATTGCTGTTTGGTTCAACTATTAAGTGACCAAATCCACCCTCCTTCCCGTAACGTTGTACGTTTCGTTACTCCTACACGGAAGCTTGCAAGAATTCATATTTGATTTCTGCAACATTCGTGGAATTTGGGCGAATCATACTGCGGTGCATGCTCATCTGATGTTGCATAATCCAGCAGTTATGGCTTTAAGTGAAACGAAAGTTCACTTCTTGCCTGTCACTTCACCTGTTTCACCTGAAAGGGGAATTGCAATCTACATTAGAAATAATGTCGCCTATGCAACCATCAGCCCCCAGTCCACTTTATCTTATCCATAAATTCACCTACACTTGGATTAGATTCAATTAAAAAAAAAAACACATTATATTCATGTTTTTCTATACCGGAGCCCTGGGACTTCTGATTCCGATACGGAACAATACTTCGATATACTTTCTGGCAATATCGATGAGTTGTTAGAGAAGTTCCATTCATCATTCATCTTCGCCTTAGCAGGCGATTTCAATACTGATAGGCTTAATTACACTTCGTCCACAAGCCCAGCAGGGAGATTAGTTGAGTTATTTTGTGAATAATAAAAGCTACACCAATTAGTAGATTCCGAAACCAGAATACCTGATATTGAAGGCCAAAACACAAACCTATTGGACTTGTTTATCACCTCACACCCAATAAATACTCAGTATTGGTTTCATCTTCTTTGAGAAGTTCCGATCACAAATTGAAATTGACCCGATTCAGTACTTGCTCCCTGAATGTCAAAGGCCTGTCTTCCACCAAAAGACTATTATGGCATTATAATAAGCGGGATTGGGTCTCTTTCACTCAATACATCAGTGAATTAAACTGGGCCGACTGCTTCTAAACAAAGAACGTCGCGTACGAGTATACAAGCGAATAAATTATAAATATCATTTGGTACGGAATGTACTGCTTTATCCCGCATAGCTTCAAGAACATCAAACCAACTACTAGCTCTTGGTTTAACAGAGATTGATAACAGGCTATTAGGAGCATAGAAGCGGCATACCGTGAATACAAACAATGCCCCTATGTCGAACTGAGAGAGGTCTACAACTCTGCGCGGAACACCTGCAAATTTGTTTGGAATAAAGCTAATTTTCAATTCGATAGCCAAATCAGACAAAAAGTTTTTGTTGAGCGAAAAGGTAAATCCGTAGAGAATAACTTCAGCTCTTCTTCCATCCCACCACTTGTACATGATGGGAAAATATATAGTGTATCACTAGAAAAGGCTAATTTGTTTGCTGAAATCTTCGGTGCAAACTCTTGGCTACTGCTTACTACGCAAAATCCACCCGCTATACCCTTATGCAATTCAAACCAGAGGCCTTTGCATTTCCGCGCTAGGGAAGTATTTAAAGTACTCTCAAAGCTCGATGTATCAATATCGGCTGGACCTGATGGCATCTCCCCTTAAGTTCCCAGACATTTTGAAAGCTTTTGACAGAGTTTGGCATCCGGCCCTTTTAGCTAAACTCCAAGATATTGGTCTGGACCCAAAATTAGTTGAATGGGTTGAAAGTTTCCTCCACGGCCGTTCGCTTCGAGTCGTCCTTGATGGAGTTAAATCGAATTGCCATACCACCAGCGCAGGGGTCCCTCAAGGTACCGTCCTATTACCAGAGATTTTTATGCCTACAAAACTCAATGTTGTCTTATCTCCAATAAACGACGTGCCCCATCTACCGCCCAACCCATTCTTGCCGATGGTGTCAGCATTACTGGCTCGCCCACACTGAACATACTCGTACTAGGTATAAACATCTCTAGTAAACTAAACTGGTCTGAGCACATCATTGCAAAAAATGCAATGAAGTGTCTGGGTTTCATGTATCGCTGTAAAAGATACTTTACAACATCTGATTTGGCGCAAATTTATAAGGCCCACATAAGACTGAGACTCGAATATGAATCCCACATAAGGGCAGGCGCAGGTCGAACTGCCCTATCCGCGTTAGACAAATTTCTACGGATATCTTCAAACTTATTGGCGATGAATCCATAACTTCTCATATCGAGCCGCTTGAACACCGGAGAAATGTCGGTTGCTTTTCACTTTTTTATCGCTACTACAACCGCCTTTGCCCTGACGAAATATCCAGTCTTATTCCTGACCTTGCTTTTCCTTTGCGTAACACCCGGCTATCCTGCCGTGCCTATCCTAATTTTCTTGAACTCAGTGGTAATCGTACCGTTAAATTCTATGATTCATTTGTATCCAGAAGACCACGAATGTGGAACAGTCTACCATCTTTTGTTTTCCCCTGCAGTTATAATCTGTAAAAGTTTAAACGTTACGTACACCAGTACCTCATTCAAACTCAACCCATCCCAGCGCCACTACCCTAATTTCCAAGGCTGTGCTCTCGCATCAAAGGGTATCCCCTAAGCTTTAGCATGAACATAGAAAAAAATTCTACCTAAACCAACAAACACTTCCAGCAAAAACATACCCCGTTTTCGTGTTCACTACCTTAATTTGCTCCCGATCGTTTTTTTGCCGCTTAACCTGCTCTAGTCCACTCTGTACAAAAAAAAAATTAAAAGGAAAAAAATCTGTGCATTTGTAATCCAGGTTGTATAAAATGTATTCCGTAATTTCGGAGGAAAACGAAAAGCATTTACATATTTGCATAAGACACAATGATCAACAAATTTGTCCGGAAACCGATTGTCCCATGACGCCATTATAAACGAGTACGAACACTGATTACATGTATCAAAACTTTTAAAATGAATCTCCAGTAAAAATGTTCTACCCAATTTCATAACTCATTCAATATTTCGTTATTTTTTTATCGAAAATTTACCGTTACCGTACATAATCAAATACGTATGATAATATCAAAGTTTCCTTTTACTCAAAATGCGGCCCAACTAAATAACATACAACATGTCGTCCTTTTCCGCTTTAGGCATGACAAAAAGGACACTTGTCGTATAAGACAACCAACATAACTTGCTCTACAGTAGCAGGCAATGGCGTCACGAAAAAAAGTTAATGTTGAATTCCCCCCCTGGACGACACGAATGGAAAATAATGTTCACCTCCTTTAAAACTTTTCTTTTTATTGATAACTTTATTTTGAGTGAAACGATAAAAACTTTCTCCGTCCTTGTCCGTGAACGAGCGCGACGCTGAAGGAAAACTTTCAGTTCATCCGTGGGCTTATATCGCCCGTGCATACGTAAGGATTCAGAATTCTCGTGAGATTTTACCGTGATCAGTGGCATCTTTGTAATACAAACATTCATTTGTCAAGTTCATGGAAGGTTAGATTTGAATTAAGCCTACCAGATTACCGACGTTGAATTTGAATTTATCGGATATGGTGTAAAGGACACTTGCTTTGAGAGTCACGCAGTAAAAGTGCTAATGAGTTGGCAAAATTCCTGGAGAGAGTGAGCAAAGGGCAGAGTGAGAGCTGCATGAGAAGCCGTATGAATATGCTCGAATTGAAATATTTAATTTATCTTGGCTTCCTGTCAGACGATGTCAGTGGAGTGTTTAAGAATTTGAAAATTTTCGGAGCGATTTTCTTGCAGGCGAACCACAAAAATACACCTCTTCTCCGAGAGCGTATGAAAATAATGCCAGGCTTTTAATTAAATCCATTTTCAATTACCCTTTGCCATTATTCCATTCGTCATTTAATTTACTGAATTGATAACGCTTTTAATGGCGCCTAATCTTATGCGAAATTTGACAATAGACAGCGAATTCATGGATGGCGGTTGAGAAGTAATTAGAATGTCTGCCAATTGAATGAAGCAAATTTTCAAGAACTTCCTAATTCGAAATTTTATGACTATTTAGGAAATCTTTCAATGTGTTCGAATTACAGAGTAGTTTAGACATTTCCATAAGTTCGGAAATTTTGATTAGTTTTCCTCAGTTGCTATCCTTTGAAAGGATGAAAGTTTTAATGGATTGAATATATAACGCATAAAAATATGAATATTGTCTAAAGGGCGCTTCAGATTTTTAAACATGCTGGAGAAGTTTGCTTGAACGTCTGTAGCGACCTTAATAGAGGAGGGCGTCTGCAGCATACACTCTCAACCTTTTCCATAATGTATAGTACATCCTAAATGAAAGCGCAGTAAACACACGTTTATTACACCATACATAATATGAACATTAAAATTTTATCTCCACCAGAATAAGTTAATTTCACTTACGAGTACTTATAATCTGTGTTTAAAAATTCACCATGATTATCAAGTAAAGTGGGAGAAAAATGAGGTTTTGAAATACAATATGACAATAATGCAGACACAAGTACATAATACGAATTTAATGGTTTAGTGCCTACACAATATGCTTTACGCCCTAACGTCTGGTAGTAGAATGCTCGCACTACGGAAGAATAACAAAAAATCTGGCTCTAATCGGATTATCGTATTAAGAATGTACACATCCTGCCTACTATTCTTGGCCACAAATATTCCGGTGTCATGGTCCTTCCTGAAAATCTTATGAGTGTCGTTTTCAAGAACAAAATTATATTGTGGTTCATTTGTTTGACAATGGATGACGATGGCGATAATAATTTACATTATCTTACAGAGAGTTTATTATTGTATCGTTATTTTGAGAAGGAAGAGGATCAGGATAAATTATTGGGTGAGAAAAAAATTGAAAAAGAGGCAACTCTACTTTCAGAAAACCGATCGTGTTGGGAAAAAATAGGATGACAAAGGTGAAGATATTGATGAACCTTGCAAGATTAGGTCGGGTAAAGTTAAAGAGACACATCAATACAACACAATAATATCAAGAGGTGGGTGCATTGTAATACCTGAAAATTAAAAAAAAACTCCATAGCTCTCCAATGATGCTAAAGCAATCCGAAGTTAGTCCCGAAGTGAAGGAGTTGGTCAACTTTAACATACGCTAGGGAGCTTTGCTTCAAACTTCCATTCTCAATCGAAATTTGGAGTAGAGAGAATTTGAACTTAGAGCTCAACACCCTCCCCTCCAAGTGGAATACAGTTGGAAATAAAACTGAAGAGGAACTGAAGATGATAAAGCGGCGGTCGTCGCAGGCCCACATCACAAGATATCCACTCCTATGGGAAAGTACGCTACGTTATTTCAGGCAGAAGTTCACGTATCTGTAATCAAGACCTAAGCGAACATATGCTTAGCAGCCGAATACCAAGGCAGGAATATTGCAATCTTAACAGACAACCATGCGGCCATCGAAGTACTAAGTAATTTTTCCGGCTTGTCGAAATTAGTCCTAAGTGGTCGGAATGCGTCGCAACGTTTAGCCTTACAAACAAGGTTACCAACTATTGGACTCCCGACCCTGGTCTCAGATAGGCCAAGCTGTTCACAGCTGGACACTCATGCAATCGTACCCTTGAGCTGCTAAGATTACACAGAAATCGGGTAAGAAATATCTGTCGGCTCCTTACTGATTATTTTACCTTGAGTGGTCATCTACATGGAGTGGCAATTGTCTCTGAACCAAGCTGTCGCTTCTGTGAGAGTAAAGATAAGACATTCCAGCTAGGCCTGTTCGGTACTGAGATTTCAGTACCGGTACTTGATATTTTCAAGTACCGGTACCACAAGCGGTATCCCGGTACTCACAGGTATTCGTTCAGTACCGGTACTAGTACCGGTTTTTTTTCAGTACCGAGTCTTTTCAACCATGAGCCGGTTTTTTTCAGTACCGGTACTGAGTACCTGTTCTTTTCAGTATCGAGTCTTTTCAGTACCGGGATCCCGGGATCCCGAATAAAACCGGCTCATGGTTGAAAAGACTCGGTACTGAAATCTCGGGATCCCGGTACTCAATACCGGTACTAAAAAAACCGGGATACCGGTACTCTTAGTTTTTGGTACCGGTACTGAAAAAAAACCGGTACCAAACCGGGATCCCGGTATTAGGAACAGGCCTAATTCCAGCACATTCTCTGTGACTGTGATTTAGAGGTGCATGCAGGTTAACGTACATCGTTCGAAACTGGTGTTTGCCAACGGAACGTTAACTAAGCCCCATGGAATAGTTAACGCGCTATGCCCCACTAGGGGTTAGGGTAAATGAGGAACATTCTTTTTGACTGTGATGCACTTCATCTCCGTCGCTTAAAATGCCTCGATTGCCTCAGCGGCCGAGCAGATTCGTTGGGATGATTGGTCTCGACAGTTAATCATAATCACTAATATGCATAGACACCAGGGTGTAGAGCAATATACTTTCAGGCCGCCGTGCTTGGTGGGCCACCAAGCTAACTGCCCTCCATCTAATCTAACCTAAGTCAGTTCCCGGTTCATTAAAAAGTACAAACCAAGAGTATCGTGCTCGGTGGCCGTGGTTGTTCGATCACCGCTCTACGATACTAATCTAGAGGCCGGATTTCAAATCTCGGCGTGATCAAAAACTGCCTGTGAGTACTAATAAAACTCTCACAGTATAAAGACGGCGCGGATAGAAGGTGCATGCTAGCAACTGTAATTCGGAAAAGTAGTAGAAATGCATAGAAATGCTAGAGATATTGACGCGCCCATGCCCCTGGAGGGGTCAAGGCAATTAACAACCAAGAGTTGACTTCCTCCTACTTGGTAACGCCAAGCATTTGCATATCATGTGAAAATACCTTCTTACTCATCCGCATCAACATCCCCATTGCCCCTACAAAGAAGCGAAAAGTAACGATTTTCATTGGTACTTTAGGCCCGTTTCATACAAATACACATGATTGATGTGTTTGCAAGGTGCTTACAAATTGACTTAGATTGATTGCGAAAATCCTGGTGCCTTTGTCTTGGTTTTGAATCTTTTATGTACTTTATATACATACTTTGTGTCCTCTATGCCCCTTATATCCCGCATATCCATTATGTTTTATATTCCTTTTATATCCTTTATGCCCTTATGCCGTTATGTCGTTTATGTTTGTCCATAAAGTCCACAGCACTGATAACCCTTACTTTCGGAGCAAGCATAGCGAGGGTTCCAAGTTTTTGCGGGTGAAAACATTTTTTTTTAAAGATGGACGATCTTCCTGAATTTTCTAATTTGGGGGTATTGTTCATCTAACAAATTTATGCATTTAGAGGTCACTGTTCATGTGGAAATTTCCCCCCAAACCAAAATCGATTTTTTTGGGGAATATCTCGAATTATCACCCGAAAGTTGGAGAAATTTTACATTAGTAAAATCACCCCAAGTCCATACATTTGGGAGGTTAATTGATTTGTTTTTGGGGAAAATTCAGAAACTTTTAAACTTTTTTTTAAACCAGGCAAACGGGAAAGTTGATCAACTTCATTTATTGATCGGCAAAGCTCTGACTGTCTCAATATGAAAGATGATTGAGGTTATTTTTATTTTTATTTCTTTATACCTTGGACAGACGCAGCAACTAAATGATCATTCGGCGAATGATTAATTGCTGGCAATGACACACATCAGTGTGAACATCATTCCAACTGTCACTGCAAAATCGACTTATTATTGAACTTTACGAATAAATATTGTTTATATTGCTTAGCAACAAATATATCGCTTAGCAACGAGTGAATATTATTTCTATCGCTTAACAACTTAATGATAGTTTGTCGGATAGGTGGCACTGCAAACACAAAGAGGGAATTACGTTTGATCTGCCGATTGCAATTTTCGAATTATCATTTGGACGATGTTCGCGTACATTGTGTATCATACGTATTGGCCATACTCTAAAAATATTACTTGAAGCCAACGATAGTGGAAATGGTCACGGTGTCCTTGGCACGCCCGATATATGTATACGTAAACTGAACCATTAGCACTAATCAATTATGTCGTCTATCAAAGAGATTGATAGTTTGGCACTACCTTATACCTGAAGTAAATGAATCAAGTTATCCAATTTGTAACAATTCCCGTTGATGTATTAAACATAGTAATAATCATAATATGCTATAAGTGAATATTAAAAATGAATTAATGTAACACTCTGGAGCCATATACTCGAAGGCGTATAAGTCACTAATGGCTTACAAGTACGAGACCAACAACAACCAATTTGATAATAATTTTTCGGACATGGAACAAGAACAAGGATTCCTTAAAGAGTCAGTAATTTATTCAACATAGTTGTTAATGAGTTAAACCCCTACACATACTCTAATTTCTTTCTTTGGATTGACACCAAACTTTCACCCAAATAATTAGTTGTTCATGATAATTGGATGGTTGGAAAAGGCAAGTTAAAACTAATAGAATCGTGATAACTGTATTCTGGGCTTTGAGGGTCAAATTATCTAAATTAATATGCTCGGAAGTGAGCTATGACGTATCGTGTCATTATTATCACACAAATCTAAAGGTGTGTTTTGCTAGGCACATGATTGTCGCAATGCGATTAGCGATCAACCCATAGAGCACGGAGCACTAGATGTGTGTATTTTTTTGATTGTCGCCTGCGATCGACGCAGAGTGGTGTCTCGCAAAACGGACCTTAAGAGTCTTTTAATAAACGGCGATTTCAGTAGAAGGACCCGATAAGTATTGTATAAAAGGCCAACAAAGGATGCGTGATCATTAAGGCAGAGTGACGATACGTAGAAGTCGCTTATTCGGCGACGCCGACGCTTTTAAATCCAAATACGAGTACCTGAAAATTGATCCGAAAATCGCGGCTCCAGGATGTGCGGTTTCTATATTTCACCGTTAAAACATGATGATCTTGCTGTATACTCGTATATCATTTAAACCCACGGAAAACCATAGTGACTGTTGCTGTC
The DNA here is from genome assembly GCA_964017055.1 of Chloromyia formosa. NCBI lineage: Eukaryota > Metazoa > Arthropoda > Insecta > Diptera > Stratiomyidae > Chloromyia > Chloromyia formosa. The sequence goes on along the minus strand of OZ024816.1, from coordinate 20,792,049 downwards.
GATTGTTATATACAGCTGGAACCGCTGCTGAAACCGCTCCCTACGAATGATGTTCGCTGGTCTCAACTACTTTTAGGAGAGTGCCATATAACACATACGATTTGCTCATCTAATCACCCAATCTTGTGAAACAAATCTCAGAGTCTCTATGGCTTGAAATTCGTTATCTGACAGGCTTTCCAAAGAAAATGCTCCCAAAGTACCAATTATGCACAAAGGTTACTTATAATAATCTTGAGCTAAACATAATTCCGGGTGTTGATCAGTTGAAAGGTTTTGCCTATTTGATATTTGAACAAGAAGGGTATGTTCTTTGTGCAATGTGTGTAAGTTAATTCGGATAACCCCCAATTAAACCCTACACCGTAGTACAAAAAAACACGCCTAATGTTTATTTATATTAGATGAACATAGTGCTGTTCCAGGGTGTTGTGTCCCGAACTATGGGTGTGTCTTATGCATGCTGTTCCATGCTCCTTGGGAGTTGTATTCGGTGCATGGCATAGGCGTTGTGTCCCTAGCTATGGGTGCGTCTTATGCATACTGTTCCGTGCTCTTTTGGAGTTGTATTCTGTGCATGGCGTAGTGGTTGGGTCCCTAACCATAGGTGTGACTTGTCAAACTATGCCATGTGTTGGCTACCCTTGGTGCACTATTTCCTTTGCCTGTCTACTTGTAGTTTGCATATATGTGTGCGTATGAACCTCACTAAGCCTGTTGCTTATAAATTTCCTAAAATATCTTTTCAGCACTATGTGAGGGAGGAAGAGAGGAGGAGCGTGCTGGCTGATCCACCGAATAAGTCTATTGTCTTTATATATATTAAATAAATAATAATTCCACGAACCCAGTCGTGTTATCATTTCGATTTACTTTCTAGCCTTGTTCTAACTCAAGGTTGAGCAAACAAAAATTTATCCTGGGCAAACGAGGGCTTAAGATGGGCTAACGGACTAGGCAACCTAAATTAAATATTATCGTTGTGAGGCTGTAGAATGTGGCGCCCAGTGTGGGATCATTTTTTTAATAAAAAAAATAGAAGAGTAAGCAAAAAAAAATTTTCTTGGGTCGGCAATCCTGGTTTACGATGGGTTCGTTTGCCGTAAAAAACTCTCTTGGAAAAAAAATCGTTTTTTTTTCTTCATTTTGAAAAAAATTATTTTGTTAATCGCTTTTTTGCAAGGGTGGGCAAACGAAAATTTTTGCTAGGCAAACGTGTGCCTGGGCAAACCAACTTCACAATTTATGTTTAAAAAAATCGAATTTAACGGTGCCAACTTTACAGAACTAAAGTTGAAAGTGAAGACGAAAGCAACCCGACTTGGGTGAGTTTCATTCATTCACACGTTCATCTTCGATTTTGAGGCATTCGTCATGGATTTTCATGATCAATATTAATTTCCTTTTTTCAATAAGGCATTCATCCTTACTTTCAACAGATGGATTCCTCTTGACGACCGAAAGTTGAATAAGTGTGGAAATGCCTATTTAATGAAGGACGTCTGCTTTCTATTTAGAAAAAAATGTAAAACCGATATACAAAAGTGGCCGAATGACCCACATTGAAACCTATAGACGTGTAACGATTCAGTTCGCCGTACGGAAATTACCTGATTCTATTTTTGCCAAACATTTAAATATTCAATTCAATGTTTATTTCTCATCATTATCTTGACATTGGTCGTTGAGATTCTTAAATTCTAGTTTGGAGTTCAGGCTAAGCAATGTGGCCTAAGCAGCTCTTGAAACAGATTCTTGAGTTCTAGAATTTTGTATACTAATATTGAATAGGTAGTAGAGGAAAAGATAAAAACAAAAAAACCTCTTCAATAAAAACAAAAAACCTCTTCGATAAAAACAAAAAACCTCTTCGACATTTAAATAAATTTGCAAAAACCCTCATCACACATTACCAGCACGGTTTTATTGAGGGCAAAGTCAACAGTATCGAATCTGGCTGAATTAACATCAGTGGTTGACAATGGGATGAAAACACATAAAGAGGTTGTTGCCATATACTGGTATTTAGATCTATCGAAAGCATTTGATTCAGTTCATATCCCACTTCTATTCCACGAATTAAAAATTATGGGGATGAACCTTCAAATACTGAATGTCTTCACGTACTTGAACTGTCGACAACAGATTGCAAAAATCAACAATTCAGCAATGTCTCAGTCGATAAATGTTACTTCGGGGGTTGGACAAGGCTACCCAATTAGTACTGCTCTTTTCGGCTTGTTTTTATATGAATTACAAGCCGAAGTACCCGGCTTCGCCGTGTTCCCTACCTACCACAAACAGAATATAGCCCAAACCGTATTATCCATTAAGCCAAGCTACAATAGAATGATGACATTTAACCCGTATGCTTTGTCATACCATTAAACTGAAATATCGTAATTTTTTATTCAAATTCTTTATCCAACCGGTCAAAATATATTTATGTTTTTAGGAAATATATATTATGTTAGCAGTTTAATTTAAATAGCAGAAAGACACAAACAAAATAAGTTTTGGTTTAAACGTCCCTTATTAATATTTAAAATTTTGTTCAACAGATGAATTCCTGTACATGTACATAAAGATTAAGGATTAAGAAAAGTGTTTCTGTTTTTTTTTTCTTATATACCATAGACTAAGAATGGTTTCATTGGCCTCGTTTATGCCGCGGAACTATCTTCGAGTATTAACTAATTCGAGCTAGCTTATGACGATATAAACATGTCGTATTAGCTAGTTTTAGTACTACTTTCAGCTCCACTTGCCATACAGAACTGGACTGAAAAATTGGGACTAGATGGTGTTGCTGTCTTCGCTAATGGTGTTGTTGGTGAAAATTCGATTTTATATGTTATATAAATACCCCATCTTTTCCTGAAACTCTGCATTTGTTTCATCCTTTGAGTATAGCGGTATAAACGCGTTTTTATTGGTGGGCTACTGCCTCTTGACATTTTCTAAGCCAAAGTCACCGAAGTCACATACAAACAACTGATATCTTTCATATTTAGTACCTTTCCATATGGTCGGTATATAGTAAACACACCACGAACAAGTACTAGCACTAAAATGATTCAGTTAAATCGCCTTTTAGCTCTACGGCATAAACGGGGCCCATGGCCTCGTTTATACCGATGGTGTTGCTGTCTTCGCTAATGGTGTTGTTGGTGAAAATTCTATTTTATGTTACATAAATACCTCATCCTTTCCTCAAACTATGCATTTGTTTCATCCTTTGATTGTAGTAGTATCAAAGCGTTTTTATTAGGAGGCTACTTACTCCGTCTTGGCATTTTCTAAACCAAAGTCACCGAAGTCACAAACCAAAAACTGACATCTTTTTTATTTAGTACCTCTCCGTATGGTCGCTATAAACACACCAGGAACAAGTACTAGCATTAAACCGGTTTAGATAAATCACATTTTAGTTCCACGGTATAAACGGGGCCATTAAATCTTCCCGCAAAGATTTTTGAATGTGGTAGCAGTATTCTTCTGGTTTGTTGTTCCTTGTTTTTTCAAGTCATTATCTAACCAATTCCAGTCCCAGGACATAATTTGTGACATATCTAAAATGGGGTTCACGCTATAGCCACATTACTTCTTTGCGCCATTTAATCATTTAATCTGAACCTGTCAAATGCATACAATTTTAAACTCACCACCCCTAGATTTTGCGCAGATGAAGTAATCTGGCTACAGTGTAATCCCGATTTAAGATCAATACATACTTTCAAGTATGGATTCCGATCAATACATATGTACGTTAAACTATGCATTCTGACTGACATGCACCGCAAACTACAGTTCAGTTCCATTCAATTATGCATACTGACCTGCACGGCAAACCGCTTGAGATAAAACGAACCGCTCATCTATGCATTCTTTTCGGAGTTATAAGATAGGTTGAAAAGTGTTTAGTTTTTTTTTGTGTTTTATGGGCTATTAAATGGTATGTTTTCCTTGTGGTATATTATTCTTTAAATTTTTTTTTGCAAACCACCATCAAAAACCCTCGGTGGGATAATTCGCACCCGCAAATATACCCTTACTTGCCGACCATCAGCATGTACACACCTAAGATCAATACGCTCCTTCAACTATGAATTCTGGCTGACATGGATAACGAACCACTTGACATAAACAACACCAACCGTTCATTCCTATTCAATTATGCATGCTGGATGGCTTGCACTGCGAGTCACTTGACAAAGAACCTACAATTCATCTATGCATTCTGTTCGAAGTTATGAAATGAATTGATAAGATCCTTTATTATAGGCCATTAAATGGTGTGTTTCCTTGTGGTATATTATCCTTTTTGGATGTTTCGCAAACCACCATCAAAACCCACTGACAGCTAATTCGAACAAACTGTGCAATTTTTATCTAAATCGGCCCCAGTTCGGTACATACAAAAAAAAAGGATTTATATTTATAAATAAATATATATATATATTGTACATATATAGATGTACAATAGATAGATTACCCGTCTACATGAAAATCGCATCGATTCATCTTTATGCTGACGATGAAAAAAAATCGCGTTACCCAAAAATTCTGAGACGGGTTGACAAAATCTTCAAAACGATTTAAATGGTGCAAATGATGCTTTGAGACCAATAAATTACTCGTAAAATTGAATACTGTCACATTTCACAAATGTGTAACACAATCCAGTTCAGTTAGTGTATTGCATAAAAGGACAAAATTATCGAAAAAGTCTCAATGATAAAAGATTTGGTTGTGTTGCTCGACCAGAAATTTAAATTCCATATTAATTTCATCGTAGGCAAAGCAAAATCAAAACTTGCGTGGATCAAAAGATTTTCATATGAATTTGACGATCCTTGGGTTGTGAAGAGGCTTTTTGAATTATTCGTAATACCGATACTGGAATACGCTTCGCAAATTTGCGCACCGAAATTTAAGAACAACATCACCCGAATTGAATCAGTAAATAAATAATAATTTCTTTCGTATACTTAAAGAAAATTTAAGTGGGAAAATAGATATCGTTTGTCAACATACAAAAGTAGGCTGTTATTATTTCATATGGACATTCTTGAAGACAGAAGGATTATAAGCCAAATTATTTTTGTAATTTCATGAACATATGGAGTAATTCCATCAACATTTTGTTAAGTAATACGAATTTCCGATTTCCAAATCGAACTACAAGAAACATTTTATTACTAAAGACATACATACATTATCATATCAGATAACCCTTTTAATAAGATGAAAAATAAGTTTAGTGAGTTTTCGACTTTGTTTGATTTTAATCTAAGTATAGATACAATCAAAAGAAACTTGAGAGAGTACTTTAAATTTAAATGAAATAAATTTCTTAATTTTTATAAATACACTTATTTATATATCGAATAAACCAGCTATGGCAAAAGAATGACGCTGGTGCAGAATCAAATTAAACAAATTAAATGCGTGCTAAGTCTACCGCGCGGCAAAATTTAAAAATTTTGTTAAGGCTGCCAGCATTCTGGATTTTGTAATTAAAGATTTTGCTTTTTATCCTCTCTCTCACCCATGAAGATGATGGAAGATACGCCATCAAGAGTATTAATCTTCGAAACACCAAAAACTGTAGATAAACACAAACATTTGCGAATTTTATTTAACATTACCCCCACGCCCCCACCATCCTAGGGATTGTGGCAATGTCTTGACAACCCTACAGTATTTTTTTGTCAGACTGCAGGCGATTGACCAAGTTTTTCTGAAATTGAATCAGGTGATATGTACAAATGTATATGCAAACGTTGCGTTGCATTATAGAATATAGTCTGTCTATGAAATTGGATTTGTTCTATACATAACAATAGACCCTGGGGTCATGTTCGTATCATTCCTTTCCTGGAATGCCTAAAATCATGCATAATAGCTAAATTTAATTAAAAGAAAGTTGTGATGCTCTACAAATATTTTGTTTTTTTGCAAAAAATGTTTATAACAGACATACTTGTTGCTGATTTTACTAATAGGCCATTCTGTAATCGCAAACAGTCTAATCTGGAATTATTTTGAGTTATTTGTGCAGAAAATATGACTTACCATGCATTTTCGGAAGATTTATGGAGTCAGTTCATTTTTTTTGGGACTCAAGATTGAGTATAAAGCAATGTAATTGCTTTGGATACGCGGTTTTACAATTTGATCGAGGATGCACTTGAAATTTATACGCCCAGCATCAAAGTCTTAATTGAAAGTATTGGATACATGCTGCAATAAACACGGTAGGCGATCGATCCCGTGCGTCATGATTCTCGCCTTGCCGGCAGTAGTACTCTGTTCTGTATAACCCAGGGGCGGGCTACTGCCAGTCGTCGTCGCCCCCGTTGTTCTGATTAAACGTGGTTTTACTGTATGTGACAGAATTTTAGGGTCGCAACCCACCTCATTGTCTTTCCTTACTTTCCAAATGCACACTTACAAAATATCGTTATCCGAAATTTTGCCTCTTCATTTGGTTCGGTTCGAGAGGGTTTTAAATCATATTTTATGCCCATACAGTTACAAATTTCCCGCAAACCATAAATTATTAAAATGAATTGTTGAAAAAAAAGTCTAAATGGAGGACCGAACCCGGACCCCGTGTTGAAGCTCCAGAGACCAACTGATCAGTCACTGAACTTGTCTTAATAAGTCGTACACATTACATGATATATCGGCTCGTTCCACATTCGCTCTTAATGTGGAACGAAATGTTATTTCCCATTATTATCATGGCCCTGTAGCGATCGCCGTTGACGGTTGTTGGCGCGCCGTTTACATCAAAAATGAAAAATGGGCCGATGACGCCGCCGGTATGTAAACCGCACGAAACAGTTAATTTTTTCGGGTAAAGTTGTGTCTCTTACGTCACTTCAGGCTGCTTACTCGACTAAAGACGGCAATTTTGCTTGTTGACAAAACCATCGAGCCAGAAGTGAGCTTCATACGAAAAGATAATTTTCTTGTGAAAGTCGTCGTCAGCTTGCATCTGGTCCGGAACCCATTTGGCGAATGTGCGACACTTAAAATGGTCGCTTGGCTTCAGTTATTGAGTCAACGCAGTCTTATACGGGCGGAGAGTCAAATCCTTCGGCAAAATTCGCCACAAATTGGTCACGCTGATGTTCAACGCCTGCGATCGGCGTGATCAAAAACTGCCTGTGATTACTAATAGAACTCTCACAGTTCTCCGAGCTTGTCAGTATAAAGACGGCGCGGATAGGAGGTGTATGCTAGCAACTGCACTTCCGAAAAAAAGTAGATATGCTATGGAAACCTCAACAAGGCATAGAAATGCTAGAGATGTTGACGCGCCCATGCCACTGGAGGGGTCAAGGCAATTAGAGAGAGAGCCTTTCTACGATTTCCACGAAACATATTTTGTGTTTTATAACAATGTATCGGTTGCGAAAAGCTTTTTTCGTTTAAGTGTTCTAGCTGGTGTAGTTTTAAAGATATTGTTTTAGTAGTTTGAGGAAAGAAATTTTAATAAAATAATATAAATGCCAGTAGGTTCGATTCCTACTGAATGCGGTAGTTTTCGATAAAAAAGGGGATTTACGTGTCGGACTATGAGCCCACTCACCTGTTAAATGAGTACCAATTTTTGGGGTGAATAACTTGGTTGAACGTGGTGCCGATCACACACCTCTGGACAAGACATACTGTCACGATCTAGAAAATGAGATGATGCTAACTCATCTCGAGGCTATGGTTCAAATTGGACTGTTGCGCCAGTTATTTACATACTTTATTTAATAACAACTAAAGGGTTAGGATTTCGAAAAAAAATGTAACTTACTATTTTTGCTGGAAATCACATCTGGAATCACGTGGCAGTGCGTTTATCCGTACAGTCTTGTAATAGTTTAAATATAAATGTGCTCTTTCAGTTTAAATGGACCGTAATTGATAAAGCACAACGTCTTTGAATTTATAAATTTATATGCGGATATTTCCAGAAATCTACAATACTAGCACGTTTTTAATTAAACGTATATACGTTATACATACTTACATTTCCTTTATAAATAGAAGCTCAACTCAAAATCATTTCGCTCACATGTTATCCTGTACTTATCCTCCTACCTACATCTGAACAGTTCCACTCCCATTAAGCAGAAATGTTATCGTCTCTTTACTAAGTTTCTTGGAAATGGATGAAATACGATAAAAAACGGTTCGTATAGACAATGCACGGTTTTACCAATATTCGAAAATATCCGAAAAATCAATCGGCAGGTGGTATGTGTCCTTTTCATATGAATTTTACCCAGGGTGTAGAAATAGTAATACCATTAGATTCATTAACTTCCAAACCGAATGAGTTTTAATTACTATGTAGTTACTATGCGGTATGTGGACACTGGACAGGACAGTACGGTGAGACAAATCAGCCACGAATGTGGGAAGAATTGCGTGTGCCTGTTATTTTCAGTGAAAGGGATATCAAATTACAATCGGTTTCATAGTGTCCGATTTGCCGTTAATGTGTGATAAAGGTGGTCTAGAACATGATTCAACGAGACAAGATTACGTTTTCCCGCGTCTCATTTGTTCTGCCCATAACGTCATATGCGAATTGTTATTTGAGAAGCTAGTTTGATTTTTTGTTTATATCTCTATGACTATCACTCTTAGCGATAAATGTTGTAGGAACAAAGTATAATGGACAAAGTTTTTTTTTTTTTTTAAAAAGGCTCTAACAATATTGGCGGTAGGACCAATACTTTCAAAAAGGAGCTCTCAATCTTTCTGCCGTCGGGATCTCCTTAGAGAGAAAAATCGCACGCGTTCCGATCATAGATTCAAAATACCAAAAATGGTGATAACATTTTTCAAATGCATTTCTTAAAAGTCTTTCCCTTTGTTTCAGATTTTTTAGCCGTGTAAGATGTTATAAAAAAGTAATAATAATAATAATAATAAAAAAATTGTTACTTCCGATACTTTTAATACCATTTGCAATGGCGCAATCGTGTCTACAATTCAATCAAAATAGTAAATAGAGTCTGGCAAGCTGCATGTTGCAATTTGCATTGCTGCGGGATTCGTACCCATGTCGTATTGGCCGGCCTATATAAGGCGAAACAACATCGACTTGGTTGTTCCCGATCACGCCTCTTCCACTGGTGCAATGCGCGAAGCAGATGCGTTTGATGAGACGCGCTTCGCATCAGCGGTCGAAATCGGCGAACACGCTTTTTTGGGCCCCCTCCAGGGGAAGAATTATTCTTAACAATTCATCGCTAATTCCTTTTCGAACTTTAAAATGGGTAAATCCGCAACTGAAAACAGGACGTATGGAAAATATACAACAGTGAATCAGCAGGTTGCTTTCGGAAAACGTGTGTAAAGCATTCCGGAACACTTCTTCGCTAATGATACTAATTACATATCGCAGTCCATTTTTTAGGAATGGGGATTTCCTTTTTTTAACTAATTAGTATATGTATCTACAGACATATGACTTATTTCAAATTAAAGCTCATTTAGTTAAAAAAAAAAACAATTATCTTGACATTTTCTCGTCGGACGAGTATTTTACTCATTATTTGATGAAATACATCACAAAAACGAAGATTTTATACGTATTGGAAACGGGAGAAATTGAACGAGAATATCTCAAAAACAATTGAAAATAGAAACCAGGCCGAAGCGAAGCCGAAGCGTATATACCCTAGACTTGTACAGACATAGTGGTGATACCAAAAGTCCCAATTGGCAACGACCATATGCATTAAAAGTGGGTCTCTTATATGGCCAGTTCATAGGGGAGGTTGGCACTCATTCAGTGGGATCTTGACCATTCTCAAAATCAATTAACTAACCCATTCTATAAATATTTATCCAATTTTTCAAGTCGCTAGCTTCATTCTGTCGAAAATTAACGCTTATTTGAAGTTTCACTTGTAGGGGAGGTGGGGGTTCCTTGAGTCGGATCTTGCCAAGCATTTCCATCAACGAATAAGATCCCCCTACAAACATTTAAACAAAATTTCAAGTCTCTAGCTTCATTTTATCGAAAGTTATCGCTTATTTGAAGTTTTTTTTGTAGGGGAAGTAGGGGTTTCGATGGTCGGATTTTACGTATTTTCAATATTAGTCAACTGGATCATACTACAAATATTTGACCAAAATTTCAAGTCACTAGCTTTATTTTGTCGTAAGTTATCGCTTATTTTAAGTTTCATTTCTAGGGGAGGTAGGGGTTCCTTAGGTCGGATCTTACCCATCTTTAATGCCAACTAACTCAATCTCACTTTCAACATTTTACCAACATTTCAAGTTGCTGGCTTCATTCTATCAAAAGTTATCGCTTATTTGAAGTTTCATTTGTAGGGGAGGTGGGGGTTCCTTGAGTCGGATCTTGCTCATTTTCAATACAAACAAAGTAGGTCTTATTAGCAACATTCCACCAAATTTTCAACTTGCTAGTATAATTTTTTCGAAAGTTATCGTAATTAAAATAATATTTAATTTTTGAAAATTTGTAGGGGAGGTAGGCGTTCCTTTGATCTAATTATGCCCAACTTACATAATCTTAAGCAGCTTCTCACTTCACGCCAAAAATCAGGTGTCTACGTCAATTGGTTCAGGAGTTATAGACAAAAAACCTGAAAAGTAGGGTAGTACGGGGTTCTTTGTAAGAAAATTACCGTTAGTTTTCAATTTATCAGTTTTATTTTCCCAGCAGAGTATGAAATTACCCTCATGAGTAATCTACCAAAGCTAGAGCTTTTCATGTTTCTTTAATCGGGAGTTATAGATACATTTATGTATTTTACATATGTAGGGGAGGTAGGCGTTCCCTTGGCCTGATCATGCCCATTTTCAATACCATCCAACTAGATCACACTTCCAACATTTGACCAAAATTTCAAGGCTCTAGCTTCATTTTATCGAAAGTTATCGTGCGAACGGACAGACAGACGGACAGACAGACAGACAGACATACAGACAGATAGACAGACAGACAGACAGACAGACAGACGGACAGACAGACAGACAGACAGACATGACTAAATCGAATCAGGAGGTGATCCTGATCATTTATATATATATTTTACATTGCTATACCTCCGGAGCCTCCTTTAAGGTGTTACATATTTCCGTCGTGACAAAAACAATATACCCTATACTATAAGTCTAGGGTATAAAAAAAGTGGATTAAGCATTTTGTTATCAATATATTTGTGACCTTCAATTCCATCTCAGAAAGTTTTCTGCTAGGATTACTAGTTACCAAAAAAAGCCAAAAACTCAAAAAAAATCTTCATACAAGAGAGAAGGTATCTAACAGTTTGCTGGCGACGTAGCCGATAGTATACTAAGAGAACCGACATGCGCAAGGCGTAATCTTGTCATGTTGAATCATATGTCTAGAACACCACAAGTTACAACATGGTTTATATAAATGGAAAGTGCATTTCATAATTTCTTAAAAGGGGCGACCTTCAAAGCCAGAAACCAAAAGAAAACATTTCCTAAATCAGAATTCAAACTAAGCATTATCACACCAATGCAGTCTGCTAACTCAGCTGAATTAGGAATGTTCAATTAATGTGATTAATTGAATGACTTAATTGTCTTATTTTAATTCCAAACGAACCTTGGCATAACAGCGCCCACCCTATGAAATCAGTGAATGTATGTACATACAATTATCAATTGTCGGAATGGTGTGAACTCGTACATTAGAAAGTGGGTACCAATAGCTGCTTTCGCTTTAGCCGTGTTCAAACCGCACTCCATGTCCTTACACAGAGAAATAATTGCAGAATTACCTCCATGCCAGCAACAATTTGTGGTAAACTGTTGCGCTATCACATCTAGCCTTTTTCCATACGCTGATGATTGTTGAATTCCAACTGTTGCGTTCCAACAAACTATCCTTCTTTTCACGGACGAAATGTATACATGGCAGGATGTACGAGTGTGGTATCTACGAGTACGTATCTGCAAGACAATGACAAAACACGTTGTACACCTCTGACTTTAATTGAAAATAAACACCGCACAGTTGAATAATAGCACGCGCTGATATACCACCAACAACATATTGAATTGCCAGTGCCACAGGATGGCAGAGCTTATGTATTCCTGCTTCTCGGTCTGCACAGAATATCATAGCGTGAATCCTTGTACGTTATGGCAGATCTAGCTTCTTCTATACTTTTCGTTTCTTTTTTATTTCCAGCACAATTCATAGAAAGTCACTAAGAACGCGACAGCATCACTCCAGGCGGTGGTGTCGACTCAGATTTGATGGTATGAAGCCATGCTAAGAAGTTGTTTTCCAGCATTTTTCGTTTCGACAAAATCCGATCCTTTATGTGCTTCGTATCGGGATGATATAATAATAATGATACGGTTGTTGTTGTTGTTGCGGCGGAAGCGGTCGTTGTCGTCGGTAGTGGCGAGAAATAGATGTAGTATTTCCCATTTAAGGGTGATTTTCAAGCTGGTTAATTCCTTGTAAGTGGATTGACAAGGGATTTGGAAAAGTAGGCGAGTAAACACAATCCTGAGATGTTATAGACGGAAAAATGTTGCGGAGGACATAAGTCGACACCAGACAAATGAGGGAGGGATGGACTCAAAGATTTTATTTTTTGATGTCTTTTTCTTGATATGTATTTTATAGTAAAAAGTGCAATAAAATATTTGGGGGAGGATAAACCGTTGAGTGATTGGTTAATGCTGGGTAGATTCTAGGTTAGGTTAAGTTAGGCTAGGTTGGGTGGATGCTGACTCATTAACGACGCTCCAGTGGATAGGTCACACATTGCAGAAGAGTGATAACTGCATTGCCTTGCATGCCATGAAATGGAACCCCTAGGGGGGTCCTAGAATCACATGGCGTCGATCTATGGCAAAGGAGTGTCAGGAACTGGGTAAATCGTTTGGGGAGTTACGCCTAATTGCCCAGAATAGAGTACGATGGCACGCAGGAGTAGTTGACGCGCTATGCTCCACTAGGGGTTAAAGCAAAGTAGTAAAAACTTCTCAAGCTGAGACCATAAACTCCTTCTACTCGTATGACTTTGAAAATATAGGCTACCAGTTACATATTTTCGTCTTGACAAAAACAATGTACCCTATACAGTCGAATCTCCCATAACCGGACAGCTGCGGGACCAGAGAATTGTGTCCGGTCAAGAGAGGTGTCCGCTTATTAGAGGGATATCAAAAAAAAAATGCTTGTTTATAACCATGACCGTTAAGTTTTATTTTCCAAATAAGACATAAAGAAAACAAAATACCGAGTTTGTAATGATATTAATTTTTGTTCAAGAAAAATAATCTGTTATTGTAGCCTGTTTTTTCCTTTTTAGAGACTGATTTGAAATATGCATTTGCAGCTCACTAATATATTCCACGCTTTTTCCGTCATTTTTCTTGCAGGCGAATGATTTTATTTCCTGCAGACAAGAAAAGGCCTCACTCTAGCTCTTTATGTTGTATTTTGTCGATAAATCTTCTGTCTCAGAGTCATCATCATTGTCCTCGACTTTTGAATTCACAGTGACGACGTCATCTTGATGCTGATCGCCCTCAACATAAATGTTTTCATCAATAAGGACAAAGTCATCGACTTCAACGTTGGTCGCGTCAGCTCTTCGCATAGCTGCTATCATATTTCTCCAAACTGCTAACGGAACGTCATCTTCGTCATCGTATATCTCGTCACTTTGGTCTGCAAAACCTGCTTTACGGAAGCAGTTAATAACAGTTGCAGACGTAACTTTTTCCCAAGCTGTCTTTATAAAATAAACTGCATCCAACACATTTATTTTTTTGGAAAATTCTGCCGACGAATGACACGCATCAATGTTGGTTAGCATGTGTTTTAGGATTATGGACCGATAATGAAACTTAAAATTCTTAATAACATCTTGGTCCAATGGCTGACATGCACAGGTTGTGTTAGGTGGTAAGAATAGCACTTTCGTATTAGACAGGTTTATATTGGATGAGACCCAGCATTGTCCAAAAACAGCAGTACATTCTTATTAAGACGTTTCATTCTTTCGTTGAACGAATTCAGCCAGTCGTACATTAAGTCCATCGTCATCCAGGATTTCTTATTGAAACGCCATGTAACTGGCAACTGACGCAAGTCCAAATTTTTGAAAGCCCGTGGTTTCGCTGATTTGCCAATCACAAGCGGCTTCTCTTTTTCGCCTGCCATATTGGCACAAAGCAAGATTGTCAGCCTTTCTTTGGCCAATTTTCCACCTGCACATTTCTCATTCTTGAACGAAAAGGTTTTTGTAGGCAGCGCTTTAAAGAATAAACCAGTCTCATCTGCGTTGTACACACAATCTGGAGTGTAATCTTTTAAAATGTCTGGTAATTTTCTAATGAAATCCTGCACATTCTCTGCATTGACATCCGCAGATTCTCCAGAAATTGTTTTCAGAATTATGTTGTGTCTTTTCTTAAATTTTTCCAACCAGCCGGCTGATGCTCGAAAGTTTGTTAAATTTAAGTCATTAGCAACAGACATAGCCTCACTTTGAATCATCGGTCCAGATACGGCAATGTTTTTCGTTCTAACTTTAGTAAACCACTCTAATACTAAGTGATCCAATTTGCTTCTATCTTCTGACGTGAAACTTCTTTTCGACGATGTATTGATTGTATTTGACGTCCATATCTGAAATGCTCTTTATTTTTAAGAATATCGGCTGCTTGAGTTTTGCCAATTTTGAAAATATCCGCTAGTTTGCGGACAGAATATATTTTTTTCTTTTTGGACGTGAATTAAATCTATCTTCTCTTTTAGGCTCAAGACTTTCTTCGTAGGTGCCATGATACACAAAAATATTATTGTGGTGAAAATTCAAGCGATTCGATTTGAGTAATCTGCGAGAAAAAAAATCAAAATATCTACGCAGACTACAATTAACTACAATAAATCTTACCAGATAAAGAGTAGTGCCCTTTTACGTCCCGCCGAAGACAAAACACAATTAGATGATGAACAGTTTTTTGATCTATAGATGATACTTTGTTAAAATATAAATTTATCACTCCAAACTGTTCCAGTACGAATTAACACACCTAATCCTAATCCATCAAGAAGCACTTTGGACTAACACGTAACACTCCTTTCAAAAGTTCCAAAAGTTTGAAATTTGTTACTGCGTCTGAATAGGGGGCTATAGGAAATTTAACTGTTCTTACTTCTTAGAACGACGAGGAGTAAAAGAACGAACGCCAATATGTGCATAAGGCTGCTTTTAGTCGGTACTTTAAGCCTAGCCTCGAGTTCATAAAACATCGGTCGAGACCGAAAAATTGGCGCCAAAAACATTTTTATTGTATGTTATTGCTGCAATCTCGGACCGACGAATTTGCTGATCTCAAATGAAAGTTTTTCGAAATTGGCGCCATAGATTACATTATGTTTATTGTTGGAGGTACCGGCTCAGCTGCATGCGGACAGAAAACCATCCAATACTTACTGCAACTTTGCTTTGGCAATGAAAATATATGTTGTATAACTATGTATGTTTTTATCCTATAAATTAGGTGTCCGGTTAAGGGAGACTAAATCAAACAAAAAGTGCTGACATGTTTGTCCGCGTCCGGATATTGGAGGTGTCCGTTTAAGGGAGACTAATTTGTTCGGAAATTAGCGGTTAGTGCACGGGACCGGGGCAAATGTCCGTTTAATAGAGGTGTCCGCTTATAGGAGGTGTCCGTTAAGGGAGATTCCACTGTACTTGTAAAGTCTAGGGTATAAAAACGAGTAAAGGCGAATTCTGCTTTTAAAATTTTCTTTAAGTCGGGAGGATAAGGACAATTTCCAAAACCGTGCAAAAGCGAATTCGTGTAAAAAAGAGTGCCGTGTAAGTCACCGGGCGCAAATCAATAATTTGTTCGCCCACATATCATTAATCAATGAACATCATCGAACCTACCCTCCGAACAAATCAAACCTACTCCAACAAGCCCGACTAAAACACTAAAGCGGCAATGGAGTCTGAGACTAGTTCCCCTGTTCAGGAACTCCCAAAATGGGTTAACAAATCCTGCTAAGATCTACGGTAATAGTCTCATGTAGGTCTAATCGATGTATCTAAATTTTATTCTATGAACGAAGCTACCATAAGGACGATAAGGAAAAATGAAGAATCGATCAGGAAAAGCGTAGCATCTGCAGCTACGAGCTTAAGCACGGTTTCAAAAAGTATCCGACTTTTGTTCATAAAATCAACGTTTATTATGATATCATTATTTAATACATATCCCCTTCAAAGTAGTCCCCTTGGGCTGCCACACACTTCTCCCAACGCTTCTGTCACTGTTGGAAGCATCGCATTGCTCCTTCGGTATGGCTCTCAGATGGTTTGTCGCATTTGACATAATGTCCTCTCTGGTCTGAAATCTGGTCCCTTTTAGTGGCATTTTCAGCTTTGGGAAAAGCCAAAAATTGCAGTCATGGGTTTATGGATACTCGTATGACTCAGAAACCAAGCTCCAGTCAACACAATGGAAGCATCCTTCATCCCCGAGGCCCAAAAAAGCAAGGCAAGTCCGCAGCAATGTCAAGGTCATGCTAACCGCCTTTTTTGACTCCAGTGGCTTGGTACATCATGAGTACGCACCACACGTATTTTATAAAAAAAATGTCACAAAGGATTTACTTGGACAAATCCTACAAAACAGCAAGTGGTCACAAGGCAGCAAAAGGTCAAATAACGGAACTCTTCTGCAGCAACGCATCAGGAGATTATCTAACGAAGCCATTAGTCGTCAACAAAGCAAAGACGTTACGTGCATTTAAAGGCATCAACACAAACCATTTTCCTGTTTATAGCATGGCCAACAAAAAAGAGTGCGTTACTGCGACACCCTTTACCGAATGGCTTCACAACTATTTTGTTCCGGACGTCAAACGATATTTAAACAGAAAAGGACTGCCCTTTAAAGTTATACTCCTAATTGACAATGCACCAGGTCATTCTCAAAATATTCCGCATGAAAACGTACAAGTTGTTCCAATTTGCATTTGCATTTCTACCCAAAAACACGACTTCCCTATTCCAACTTTTAGATCAAGGAATAATTTCGACATTCAAGCCGCTTAACATGGAGTGATGGATGCCTGAAGAGGGACTACACACCTTCAGTTTGTTGCTCAGTTTATCACGTAAACATCATGTCCGAACGATTATCCGTGTGAACTGCGCAGTTTTGGCAGATTTTTCGCAGATCTGAGATCTGTGCATTCGGACCCTGGTTTGCAACGATACTCTGCGCAGTTTACACAGTTTATCGCTCAGTTTTATCAGTTTTCGATCAAATTTCACCATGACTACCGGTAGCGCACAGGCCACAGTTAGTTTGTACGATGTGCACACTTCGCCAAAACTGATAGAACTGAAGAAAATATCGGAATTAATTTAGCGAAAATTGAATGTAGCCTACAAACCTTCAGTTCAGATAACTGCACTGATTTTTTCACAGATATTTAGCACAGATATCTGCGCAGATAAGCTGAAGGTTTGTAGTCCCCCCTGTAGATTGTTTTAAGCATGTGGGACTTTCGTATAGCCAACGTTAAATGCTTGCTGGAAAAACTTATGGCCTGACGTAGTGAGAGTTATAGAGTACTCGTACCATTACAGGATGAGTTTTCTCAGTTGGCGCACAGAATGGGAGTTAAAGGTTTTGACGATTTAGGCGAAGCAGACATAGCTGAGCCTATGGCAGACGAAGAATTAGACGAGGAAGATTTAATTTCAATGCTTGATGAAATAAATCCTCCTGACATGATTCCGACGAAGATAAACCCCAACCGACAGCTTTCATTGCGATGTGCTTGAATTAGGGAGAAAATTGGGAAATTATTTCTTACAAAATGATCCGAATGTTGAACGTGCTTTTCGATTCCAGCGAGACATTAGTAAAGTTTTCATCAGTATGAGGCGATCTACAAGGATCTCACAAAAAGAACGATCGCAGCTTTTAATGACTGATTTTTTTACAAACTCTTCACGATCAGCCACCATTCAACGAGAACTGCTGTCGGATGATGAAAGTGACATCAACTCACAAAGCAAAAAAAGAATAGAAAATCGAATTCAATCGTGGATAACATTACTTGAACTTTGAAGGATTTTTTTTTACAATATTTAACCCATTATTCAAAATTTTGTGATTGGACTGTTTCTGATTTTTTTTTGTTATTTTACATAATCAACTGCTTAAATTTTCGGTAAAAAATTAGTTTCATAGTATATACTTAAATTTTCTATTGTATTTACTGTATTATGAAAGTATCTTCATATTTATAATATTTATATGCTACAACTCAGTTGCCCTAACCACAATTCGTATTGGATTATAGCAACCAATTTGATATCAAAAAAATTTGATGTTAAAAGCGTCAAATTATTGGTCGCTTCAATTTGCAAATGCGAGCATTGCAAATTGTATGTAATATTAGAACATTAAAATCTTTCACCTATGTCTAGCATAATTTGTTCCGATAGTTGAATCTGATTCTGGAGTTTCTAATTTACAGCTTGCGTCGAATTTTGTTTATGAGTTGGGCTTGAGTTATTGATTTTAGCTGAAACAGTCACCAAATAATTGATTTCTGGAGGTAGCTTCGATACATTTGTGACACAAATACTATTGAATAATGATGTATTCTACCCATAGAATAAAATCTAATCGCTTCGTAACAATTGTCTGATATTGGAGGCAAATTTGTAAACCAAATAGTCGGAATTATCACAGTATCATGTATTGGATTGGATATAAAATGAAAATACATATAGTTTAGTATATTCCCATCATCACCCATTTTGTGAATGACTAGTGTTTCATATTTCATTCAATGCATTGTTCCAATTTCGTCATAAAGGACATACGACATTCAAACATTGGGTGGGACCAGGACCGTGTTGAATGTTTTCGAAAGCTCAGCAAAGTTTCATTTGGAAGCCGGCTCTGAATTATACATAATTTTAACTCGACACGTGTCGATGAAAATTATGTAGTATACTCCTATTACAGTTCACTCCCTCTTAGCCGCACTCCATGGGACCGGATCTCAGCAGTCCGATAGTCGTTTTGTCAGGTTAATTCGACGTATGTCTTTTAATGTGTTATGTCGCCAGAACACGGATGTACTGAGAGAAAAATAAATAAATAATAAATATTCGGGAAGCCTATCGTCCAAAATAAATATTAGCTTGAACCAAACTTACGCGCTTGTACCAAAATCAATTCAGAGAAATATTAGAGAGGAATATTGATGCCAGTCGGACTCATCACAAGTGTGCAAAACTAAAATAATTCATGCAAAAAAAAGCTTGCCGAAGGTATGATACCTTCCTTGTGACTTATGGTGCATTTGCCACTTTGAAATTAGTGGTAAAAATTGTTCCGATTTCACTGTTCCTATGAGAGGTATACGAAATGGGGCGCCGATTTCAATAAAATTTAGGAACGTGGTTTGGCAGTCAATGTGATTTTGAATAATATGAGATTTTGTAAAGATATCTTCAGAAATAAAAAAGTTTTTCTAACAAAAATTTACTAATGGAACGGTCCTGTGACAGCTATTGATAGAGTAGTTCAATTCTAACCAAATTCACGAATGTGATTTGACTAATAACACTTTTAACTATTGTGAAATTTGAAAAAGATATCTTAAGAAATAAAAAAGTTTTTCTCACAAAGATGAATTTTTGGACCGGTCGTTCCTATGGCAGCTATATGACATAGTGGTCCGATTCCGTGGGTTCCGACATATATACAGCGTGCAATAGAAAGAAATTTCAGCTTAATAGCTTCAAAACTGTAGTGACGTGCACTTCAGACAAGCGAGTCAAGCTCCCCTTGACTTAACAGTTGTAAAAATGTATCTCAACATTTCATTGAAACTATACATTCATTTATACAATTACACAGTACTTGCTTTTTATACAAGGCATAAGATAAACATAAACATTCAATACAATACAATGCAAATAGGTAACACATTGCTCTTCTTCAACGAAATCATCTTTACCCCTATCTGTATGCGAGCTAGAAAGTATCAAAGCCAACAGCGGGTTGTTATGATTTTTGTGTTGAGGAACAGAACCGTTTGGTCTTCTTCACCCCTATCTGTATGTGAGCAAAACAAAACTTCTCATTATCGGTCTGGAATCTGTCAATATAATTTCCTTGTTTCTTTCAAATGTATTTTATGGAATGCGTGGCTAGAGAACGCTAATTTGGCATCTGATACCATCAGAATTTTCACTGACGGCTCTAAGACTGAGGAAGGGGTTGGGGCTGGTGTATATTCGGAGAAGCTGCGTATTGGCTTATCGCTCCATCTACCAGATCACAGTAGTGTTTTTCAGGCGGAAGTTTGTGCAATCTCCGAGGCGGTAACATGGCTTGCGCGTAATGTCATATCTGCTAGAGATGTTATAATATACACCGATAGTCAACCTGCAATCAAATCGCTCAGTTCCGTCTTGGTTATGTCAAAGACAGTGTTAAATTGTCACAGCTCTCTCAGTGAGATGGCGAGATTTTTCAACATTACCCTGTGCTGGATACCAGGCCATAGTGGTTTTTCTGGTAATTGCAAAGCTGATGAACTGGCCCGGGCTGGAACTACCAATATGACAAGGGAATGCTTTCGTAGCACTGGGATGCCTTTAGCAGCCTGTAAACTGGTCAATAAGGCGTTGGCATACGATAAGGCTAACACCAGATGGCGTAATGGCAGTACGTGTCATGCAACTAGGCAAATATGGCCGAAAATGGACCCCGGCCGCTCTCCCAGGCTATTACTGTTGAGCAAAAACCATTTGAGAAACGTGGTGGGGCTTATCACTGGGCACTGCCTCATTGGGGAGCATGTTAGGAGACTTCGGCTTCCACACAATGATTACTGCAGGAACTGTGGGGACGAGGAGGAGGAGGAGAGTCCTTTCCACCTTATGTGTGCTTGTCCTGCCCTGGCGAGGCGCAGGAAGGATATCCTTGGGTACTACTTATTTACTGAGTTGGATGAATTAAAGGATGTTAAGGTCGATCGGCTTCATCGCTTCATTGTCAGCTCTGGCTAGTGTAATGACCGAGGTAGGCTCGGGTTGCTGTACTAAGGGGTATCACAACGGGCCCAGTGGGGTCTAAGTGTGCTTTGATCATTGTTTGATTGAAGCAGCCCATCTAACCTAACCTAACCTTCAAATGTATTTTCGATTTAATGGGTAATATGCAAGCGCTACATTTACAGCTTGTATGATGAATCAGCAACAACTGTCTGAAACATGTAGCCTGATTCTTTATACATGAAGAAAGGTAATGGTGGATATAGGCAATTGAAAAAACTATATCTAGTCTGCTTAGAACCAAACAGACAGACGGACAGACAGAAAAAGCTTAATCGACTCATCTCACCATACTGACCAAGAATATATAGTTTATATGGTCGGAGATGGTTCCTTCTGTACGTTGCAAACTTCATGACAAAGTTAATATACACTAAGCTGAAAGAAGTAAGAAAAAAAAGAAACGTTAAGAGAAAATCTGCGTGTTTTCTTCTGGTCGATGTCCGGTTAATACGGTGGTGCAGCCGGAGCGGCGTCCGGTTAATGTGTTACTATAACAAGGAATATGATGTCTGAGAGCTTGGTCTACCATCCCATCCAAAGTTAATCTGTGTTACTTGCAATCTGTTCGGCAGTATCGCGTAGATGAAGGTCGGCGATTTTTCCAAATTTCGCTATCGATGCAATTGTTATTAAAAGCCAGGTTAGAATCGGATTTGCTTTCGCCGCTTGTTGAATAACGACGAACCGGAAGCTCCGTCGAACCACCACTTCGAAGTTAATATTAGCTGCTGTCCAATTAGTTCCATCAGCTCGTCAACATTCTTCGTTCAGTAGTGTGGTCCAGGAAATTTTGAAGCTGAACTAATGGGGAAGTATCGGTCACGTTTATTTTGTCGGGGTAGCATTCCTTTTTCGCAGTGATAATTTCTTTTTTAATCGTTACTCAAATATCGTTTTTTAAATTAGAGTTGCTTTGACTTTTACTCACACAAATTTATTTTACAGAAGAGCTGGTAAAAATAAACAACAATTTATTTATTGTGGAACGAAATGACAGTTGTCACCTGATATGTCATGTCGGATCGAGCACCAACACACACAAGTAAATTAAAAATTTAATTCAATGTTCGATTGGCATTGGAACACATTTCGAGCAATTTCATTGTGTGCCAATCAAAAACGGCATTGGTTTAGCGGATAAGAAATATACTTGACCGTTTGAGAAGTTCGGCAACTTTTGTCGGATGAAATGTTCTAAAGCTTCGTGGTTAGCTGGACCAGAATTAAACAGATAGACAGTATTTCACTATAAATGATTGATATATTTTCCATTACGAAAATTATATAAAGTTGCTAAACGGTTGTGCTCTTTTTCAGTATACTGATTGGATTAGGTTAGGTTATGACACAGCACATTTAAACCACATATTCGGATCCGTTGTGATCATCCATGTCTTTAAGGGCATCTATGTAAATCTCCGAAAAAGAAGGACCCAAGAATCTCATGCCTTCTTACGGCTAAGGCAGAGCAGGTATAAAGAAGATGGAAAGTACTCTTCACCTTATCTTCGTCATCGCAACTATTACAAAAATCCCTGAAAGCAAGATGGAGTCTTCGGGCGTGTTCGCCTATCAGATAGTGTCCAGTTATAACTCCCACCAACATTCTGATGTGCTTTCTTCCCATTGACTGAAATTTGCAAGGGTGGCCAGGATCGATGTAAGGGCACATCAGTTTTGTTATTTGGCATGTGCTGCTGGTATTCCATCTAGTGTTAGCCCTGCTAAACGCATCAGCCATTATTAAAATTTTACAGGCAGCCGTGGGCATTCCAATTTTGTGAAGCTCCGACATCATCTCCTTAGTCCCTGCTTCAGCAAGCTTGTCGGCTCGTTTTTTCCTCATCGTTCAAAGCTTTTCTTCCGCTCGACGGAGACCATTTCCCGAAAATTCTTCGACTAACATTGCACATTGCACTGAAGAACATCCAGCCTGTCATTTCTTTTGCAAATAGTTGGATTGTCTCGCGCCAAAACCAAAATATTGCTTTTGTTTTCCGCACTTACTTTTTCTTATTTTTTCACGCAACTGCTTTTTACACCAACTGAGTGAACTTCTTTCAAAACTTTTCAGTATGTCTAGACAAGATACACATAATTTGTGATAACCTTAGCCGATAAAACACCGTCACACTAACTACTTCGAAGAATTTTTGGAAAAAAGGGAATAAAGTACATAGTTAGAGCAACTTTTTTTTTCCAACACTATATTATCATATGCTTCATGCTGTTATTTGCTACATCGTAGTAGGAAGCTGTTACAAACAAAGAGGAGTTTCGGAAAAATCCCGTCAGTCTTTATTGCAGTATTCGTATGGTCGTGTCGTTTAATAACACAAATTGTTCAGCACTTGAATAGGGACAATAGACATACCGCAAAAGTCGTGCAAACCCGGAAAGCGCTAAGTTGGTTTTTATCAGTTGCTTATTTTAATGGATTTTGTGTGATAATGGACCGAGTCTTGACGTCTGAAGAGCAGGGAAAAAAATGTTGCCTATAAACAGTGCGGGCTAGCATACAAGGAAATTACCGAAAAAAATAGAGAAAATAAGTCAGCATTGTGTAGCTTCATTAAGTATCAGGCCAGCTACGGGAAAAACAAATGAAGGGCGTTCAAAAAATCTACACATACTGAAGATAGAAGAAATATTAGAGAAGCCTTAAATTTCCCCTGCACTGCCGCGCGAACACGGTTCTTTGGAAATATTTGCAAGTATTGACATGGTAAGACGCGATTAACGAAATGCTAACGTTACAACAAAAAACACCCCTTAATGGAGCTTTTAAGGATCAAACGCTTTTTGCATAAAACTGTGTGGGTTGGAATAGACAATTTCATTTCATTAAATCGTTTTTTTTCTGACGAAAAGCCGTTTATTTGGAACAGATGTCTGCAATTATTATTTCTTTTCTTAAATCATGGAAATAATAATTCCATCTAAATAAAACCGCATCTTCGCAAAAAAAAAACAATGCGATGCCATTGTCTATTCCAACCCATGCAGCTCCAAACAAAAAGCCGACGAGCATCCTTAGGAGGTGTGGCTTTTGCTGTAATGGCAATCACCTTAGATGTTTAGCATTTTGTAAACCGCTTCTTACCGTGCCATTACTTGCTGTTATTCCGAAATAAGACCGTATTCGTGCGGTAGAGCAATGGAAAATTTGAGGCTTCTTTAATATTTCTTCTATTTTCGGTATGTGTAGTCGATTTTTTGTACACCCTTCATTTTTATCCGATTGCTGGCCTAATTTTTAAGGGATACGCAATACTGACTTACTTTTTCTATTTTTTCGGCAATTTCCTTGTGTGCTAGCCCTAGCACGTACTCTTTTTATAGGCAACTATTTCGTCAAGGTGTCAAGACTTTTCCTCGGCCCATTATGGTAGTGTATACTCAATTGCCTTAACCCCTTGTGGGGCATAGCGCGTCAACTGTTCCATGTGGCCCAGTTCACGTTTCGTTGGCAAAAACTAGTTTCTGAGAATGCAGTTGCCAGCATGCGCCTCCTGCACATCCATGGCCACGAACGTCATCTTGGACGGGACTCGAACCCGAAATGCCGGTAGTCAAACATGAGACTGATGCCTCAACACACTGCGCTAATAAAATAGGCCGTCTTATATTTCCACAATTTTCTCTCATTGGGAAGAGAGCCGGTCTTATCGATCGAAGGATTGCTGGTTCGAAGCCTGCCTGGAACGGCTTTTCTTTTCGGCGTGTTCAGAATACCCTAGTTTTATTTTAAACTTTCAACCAATAATATTATAATTTACTCGCATATTCGGTTCCTCTTAGTTATTTATCGCTTAACGGCAAAGATTGGTCTCAGGAATATGCGTACTCTACGTAATATGGCCGAAAACAGAAGATCCGTGCATCGGCAACGCTCCCGATGGACTATTTGGCTATTCCTTGTGCACGGTGCGCAGTGTTCATAAAGGAAGCACGGATAACATTAGTTGAGAATTGACACGTACACATACTAAAGTTGTAGAATTCACATGAACAAAGGGCCATCGCGACCGCATACATTATGATTTTCCCGATGGGCGATGGTTAGCTGAGATCAATATGGGAAAATGAATACACAAGAACTCAAGATTGATCTCAGACAGTAACAAATTCAATTTTACTTGACCATAATTATTAACATTGCATTATTCATTTTCATTTACCCAAAAGCCAAAAAATTGTCTTTGTTAAAAAAGAAAAGAAAAACAAAGAAAGCAAAGGTTTGGCGCGGGATTTTAACCCGCACCATATGCTTATTAGTCCGAGTCCTCGATCGACTCAGCTAAGCAGCTTCTGATGGGAGCTGTTGCTAGTGCATAAAATGCACTGGATAGAAATTGAGAATTCACACGCACTAATGCTGTTTACGCATTCCGCAGATTCCACGGTTTATACCGTACCGCGCCGTATTAGTTGTTTACACTTCAAAGAAATTAAAAACTAGACAAAATATTAACGGAAGTTTCAAAGCCGTAAACACAAAGAAAAACATAAATTATAAATAGTTAATCCAATGCTAATTCAGTCATTTACATATTTCATACGATGTAACTTTAAGTAACAGCAAGCGTTTGAAAATGTAAAATGAATTGGGTAAAGGACCAAGACCTAGTCTATAAAAATTGCACATGGTCCTAGGTAATGGCGAGTTCATATAGACAGAAAGTTTGGCAATGAGAGGTTCGAAGATGGCTACTGAGTGTGTGTTCTTATAAGAAGGGAGGCGGAAATTGATGTCTTTAGAGAGTGATGAAAGAAAAAGGCTTTGGCAAATCTTAAAGAGAAAGCATTCGTCGAAAAAATTATTCTTTTAAGCAAATGCAACATTCATATTAGGTAAGTTCAAGCGATCAGGTTATGGAAGGTATGGTAATTTGAATATAAACAATAAAAATCTGGTGAACTTACCTTGGACGGATTGTAAGGCTTTAGATAAAGCTGAGGTAGAAGGGAACCAAACGGCTGAGGCATATTCTTGAATGCTGCGGACAAGTGAAACAAATAGGTTTACACCAGTGCATAAGGAACGAAAATTACCCGAACAACACAAAACGGATCCCGAAAGCTTGGATGCCTTGCCTTGTTGATAACGAAGGACTAATGCTCAGTTTAATTAATTTGGAATCAAAGACAACGCCAAGATCATTAAATGAGGAAGTATATTGTAGTTTATAAGGGGTAAATCATGACCGAACATTTGGAGAAGTTCAGATGTATTATACTCGTAGATTATATGAAATGCACCAAGAATATAAACAGTCCAATTCGGGCGACCGGTAGCGCAGTGTGTCGAGGCATCAACTACACTAAAAACGGGCTGATTTGAAAAGTGTTGGGCTAGTTACACTTGAAATAGAAATGTCTTCAACTTTTGTCTAGTAAGTTTTTCTATTTGTAGCATCGGTTTAGGAGATATGTGAGGTTGAAAAGCAAAATAGTGTGATTTTCCTCCAAAGCCTCAAATGTGACGTTTTTCGACTATCGGTTTTGACTATACTGCTAAACCGAATTCCAACGTTGACCAATGCATGTAGATGATGATGATGTAGAATTTGACGATCTTTAATTTAAATCCTATTAAGTTTTTCGATCCGAGGCACCGTTTACAGATTATGAGGAGAATATTAAAAAAAGGGCCCAAATTTTTCGGTTTTTCGCCCGCACAGCCGCTCTGCCGCGGGGTCCAAGTTGGCTCTATCTCTTAAAATGAATGTATGGGGACCACCAACAATAATACTAAACGGCATTTCTCTATCATATTTTGCAAGGTGGCGTCCATTTATGTCGCTTAGCGTCCCAACTAATTCGTTCCGTTCGATTTACTCATGACAGATCAAAAGGAATGGAGCCCATGCACCAACAAAACCTAACCTGGAAACAGGCGCCGCAGAAAGATATTCAAAATTATTTCCACTGTTCATACTCAAATTTTTGCAACACACGCGTGAAAACACAACCACTAACTGTCTAATAAATAAACTGTCTGGTATATACAGTAAAATATCCCGTTCTAGATCATCAAATAAGGCAGCGAAAAAGATCTTACTGAAGAATACTCCATGAGATGATTTGCAGATGTTACATGAAACCAGGAAAAATTTCGTCATTTTACCCCTGGAAATCCTTTGAAATCCTACGGCTGTGAAAAAGTTACATCCTCAACAGTGGCGATCAATTAGTCTTCAAGGAAAATTCTCCCTAAGGCTAATTACTATAAACTAGGACTAGTATAAAAAATAAAAAGGCTCGACTCCAGGTAACATGTTATGTGTAAAGGATGTTACTAATATTGCTTTCAGTCAAAATGTTCACACAAACATAAATAGAGTCGTTCATGTAAAACAAAATCTTCGTGCAAGCGAAGGTTAATGAGAAAAATACATAATCGAAATTTATTTATGTGTTTGATCCTGATTTTTTTTCTTTTTGTATAGAAATTTGATGATTTCTTCTGCAAATTTATTTATTTCATCCGGAATTTTATTTATTTGTTCTAGAAACTTATTTGTTTCATTAAAAAATGTAGTTGTTTTTACCCGGAATTTCTTTTTTTTTACGTATTTCTCCCGATCATTTATTTATTTGTCTTGAAAATTTATGTATTGTACTTGATCTGAAATTGCATGGGATTGGTATTATCACTTGAAGCATAATATAAAAACTAAAATATTAACCATTTTCGGAAGCTTTATTGTTTTATGAGTATGGCTTTCGCTACTTACTAAATTAACACAAGCCGGCTTGATAACTAATAATAATATCTCATGAAACTATAAACTGAATGTGTTTTCTTTTCGAATATTTTCGTATCGACCGCGACCCTTCGAATACGCACTTGAATTTAATCCAAATCCTTTATCATGATTACATATGCTCAAGATTAAGTCCATTCCAGCCACCACAATTAATCTATCCATCCGTCTATCATACATCAATCAACACAACGAAAGAAATGTGATATCCTGAACATGATGTTAAAACGGACGTGTCATATATTTTCAAATAATATTAACAGGATTGAGTCATATATTATCTCGGAATTATAAGCCGGGGGATTCGATATAATCTAAGATAACATTTGCCCAACTAGATACATCCACTCACAGATATGGCCAGGAAGGAGACACCAAAAAAGCCAGCAAGTTAATTAAAAGCCTAATTTTTTTTTTGCGATGATGGAACTTTATAGTCTACATTGTTATATGAATGCGGAACAATGTAACTTTTATGTATTCTTATAAAGATCTTTATTGACGTCAAGGATTTTCGCCATAATAACGCACTTAACATCATAAAGGACACACTGTTATATAGTCGAAAAAATGGTAGGATTGCTCATAACAATATTGGGGAACTCATCCTTTTTGGGCTTCATTGATATTACGATTATTCATGGGGTCATTTTTCCAAGGAATAAATATCTGAGTCTTCTTTTTTTGAAATCGTATGATTTACGGACTTACCTCTTCGGATTTTTTTTTAAATTACACTTCAACGAAACTCAGGCCACTGATTTCACTAGAAAAAAAAAGAAACAGAACAATCCATTTGCTTCTCAAAAGGACCTCTTGCTTCATATTTTTTTTTTCAAAAACCCACAATCACAACTTACATCACTTGTACGATAAGAGACAAACACGCTTGTTCGACGAGTATCCGTTGAATGTCGTTAGTGACGGTTATGACACTTGTTACGCTCCTTTAGCTTTTTGTTTCCACCTGCTCTTAAGATGATATGAACGACACGAGGTTTCGATGATAACTTGCAAGCTTAGCTATGTTACAAGCTTTTATATCGGCCAGAACAAGCGGGAACAACACGTTTCGAATCTGGCAATACACTTGATGTTTATCTCCTTCTCTATATTAGCTCCGATAGATAGCGTAGAGCGAGAGTATATGATACGGTAGCCCAGTGAGTGGTGATCCCTAAATATGAACTTGGAACAGATTTTTTTTTTATTTTCAAAATCCGCCACCCACGTTGAAGAACACTGAAGATTGCATGTTAGTATTCGTATTTTAGATAGATAGAGAAAGGGAGCTGGCTGATGTCGCTGGCCGATGTCGGCTAAGATGACAGCATGGCAGATAAGGACAATATAACGTTGGTTGTGGTGGTAGCGTATAAGTGCATGTCTGTTAAGGATTAGCATCGTCGTTGTGCATGTGGCGGCCAGTTCGAGGTGAGACACTTTGCTTGAAAATGAAAACACGAGGAATACTCCTATATTTCCCGCTTTTTTCTTTCTTGTTGTTTTGGTGCATGAGTGGAAGTTGTTAAGCGAAAGGACTTGTTGCATGCGCGTCGTATTCAATGACGGACGTTTGACTCTTTCTGGTGTTCTGCATAATTGTATGTGGCGGTTTTCATATCATGATTGTTCGATGATTTATTGAGATTCTTGTTGTTCAATTAATTACTTTTATTGGTAAAGTACTTGTAATTTTTCTGTGTTAATTTATAGCTTATATTTAATTAAAATATGCAAAAGGAAAAGATAAATTTCGCTAACTACAATTTTTTTTTTATTATACCTACTTATATCCTTGTTTTTCCCAAGTACTATTTTCTGCAGCACAAGATAGATTTCGTGCTATTTGTAGTTCGAAATATCGAGTTACCGTATAAGATATAAACATTAGGACTTTTCCCGAAAAGTTACCTCCCGAACACAAAACTAATTTTAGTTTACATTTGTAGTTAACTGGTTGCTGAATTCAAACCGTATAATGCCCACAGGGCGACTGATACGAGGAACTATTGCAGACACGTCTTGTAGGAACATTTTTTCTTGTATATGAGAGAAGGAAAATTTGATTAGGATAATGGCATATGTCGGACGTACGAGTAGGTTATGAGTATTGAAAGCTGGAACCAACTTAGAGGACAGGTGTATTCGAATTTCTTGAAACTTTCTTCAGAACGAGTGCATATAAAGTATTTAATTAAAGTTTTTAAGTGCTGTTCCGATAGTTTTAACATGAATACGTTGTTGGTTTGCAGACGGAGTACTACCGATAGAAAAATGGTGATCAATATCTTGTTACAATCTTCACCATCGCTGTACCGTTGCCATTTGATGCACGCGACGTGAAGACTTCACGCCCTTGTGCGAAAGACGCATATTCTCATGGACATTCTGTCTGTTGTGCAATTTAATGCCGCTGTGATTAAAGAAACTTTCAGGACATCCACGCGAGATTTATGCAGCAAATGAAATAGAAAATACGAATTATATGATTAAATAAAAATTTGGAAAGAAAAGGAATTGGCTCTAATAAGTCAGACAGTAGTCAAGTTAGTGCTAACAGAGTTAAGGTTGCTGCGCTACGAGGGCAGCTCCTACTTCCACCAAAGAAGTAGGAGCCGAGGACAGAGTGTGCTGCAAAAAGAAAATGAAACCGGAATATAGAGGGCTACGCCCGCAATCCGAGGGTTTTGTAGCAAGCGCTTATTTTGGTATATTAATATCGGCTCGTTGCTCTTCTTGATACCACTCAGATGGACAAAAAAAAAACATAATTAAAATGTCTTACAAACTTACATTTTACATGCCAATTCATATTACGTGATTGTAACGAAACATATTATTGCCTAAGGTGTTGGTTATCGTTGGCCATCCGTACTTTTGACCTCGAAAGTATTTAAGGCATGCAGAGGTGTGCTAACTGTAACTACAGAAATAAACTATTACTTACCTATTCTGAGAAGATATACAGATTCCATTATTTTCCATTTTATATGCTATTCGAAACCCACCTTCCTGTAAGTTTTCATAATTCTAACAGTCTCGACATGGGGGGGGGGGGGGAATTACGAACTAAAATTTTTTCCTCCCCCACTATTCCCCTTTCTACAAATTTCAAGAAAATGCGAAAAAATGGAATGTACTCAACATTACCTTTCTCACGACACCTCACTTGCCTATACCAGTCGATAAAAAAAAAATTTGAGCTTAATTTCGCCTCTATGTGGACCCCTCCCCCCTTCCACTCGGTAAAGTTTGCCAATTACGACGCAGCGCCCCCAACCAATCTTTACCCTTTCAAAAATGATTAATTAAATAACTGCAATTCGCACTACGAAAAACAACATGAAAGTAGTACTCACACCTACATATGAGGCCGGTAGGTGTAATTTTTGTGTGGATAGTGTCAAAATGCCTAACTTTAAATGAATGTACTATTATTAAATATTATGTGATTGTAATGAAACTTAGAGTTATTATTGCCAATGATGTTGGTTATCATTGGCCATCAATATTTTTGACCTCGGCTGTGCTTAAGGCGTGCAGGGGTATGCTAACTGCAACTATAGAAATGTACTATTATTAACCTTTTTTGTTGAGATATCAAAATTCTACGCCTTTCTGCAAATTTTCATATTTCTAAGTATAACGGTATCGAAATGCAAGGGGGGGGGGACAAACTCGGATCACATATTTTCCCCTCTATCTCTTTTCCCCTTTTTTCAAATTTAATGAAAATACCGGAAATGAAATGTACTCGGTGTTACCTTTTTCATGATACCCCACTTGCCTATACCAGATGAAAAAAAAATTTTGACCTTCATTTCCCCTCTATGGGGACATCCCCTTAAAGTCAGCCTATTACAGCGAATCGCTTTCTCCGGCGAATTATAATAATTCTACATACTCCCACAAAATTTCATGTATGTAGCTTCAGCCGTTCGTGAGATATTTTATGGACAGACGGACAGAGGGACAGACGGACAGACGGACAGACGGACAGACATTTGACCGATTTCATAAGGGTTTTGTTTTTAATACAAAACCCTAAAAAACAACCTAGGATCCTAAGCTAGCCGGTAACCATTTTAGAGGAAAAAACGAAATAGCAAAAAAAATACTACATTTCCACATTATTTAATTGATCAACAGGTTACAGAAAATCCTGAGGCCAACAGAGGCGCAATACTGCATTCCTTGCCGTAATTCACTCATAAACTCTGTAAGCTGCTGAGCACATGAATAACTAAGTAACGGACCGTTTGGTGGGCATCCGGAAATACCCGTGCGGATGGAGCCTAAGATAGCATAATGACTGTCAAGGTCGGACTGTGCAATTTGGCGAAGAAAAAGGCCCCTCAGCGAGCTAAGCAGTGGCGTATGCTGTATGCTTGCTGTAGCTCAGAAGACGTGGGCGGGGTTTTCGCCGCTCGTTGCTCCTATCCTTTACTTATTAATAAAAATTCATAGGCCTGGGGAAGACAATACAAACATGGGAGGCAAAAATGGGGAATGATAAAAAATAGGGCGGTAAGGTTGGAGTGGTTGGCGGATAGCGCAGATTCCCCCGCTATCTCATCGGGGTCCAGGTGTAATGGACCCTCGGCCGCTGGTTTCGTACCACCGACAGATCCTTACTCATCAGGTGCTGCCATAGATCTGTCGGTGGAAGCAGCAAAACCAGACCAGAATATGGTTCATTTCAAACGTTAATGAGTGTATTAGTTCCATTTTGCGGTGATCATAAAGGATATCTCCATGACCATTAATAAGCTTATTGCCAGAGAATAATTAACACCATCGTTGTATTTCTCTTTTTCTCGTTTGTCTACTGTAGTATATGGACATACAATAACAATGTATTGTACTCGTATTATGTAAAAATTCTGCATTTTCCCAGTGGCGTAGATTAGGATTAAGGGGATCAATCTCTGTTGTTGTAAAAAAAAGTAAAAAGTAAACTTAAAGAAACGGGAGTTGCAAAACTGGAAATTGACCAGTCTTTGTGTTATTGAAACCAAAACTAATAAAGAAATTGGCGAGTCTGAATACTGCCTTGTAAAATCCAAACGCTTAACTAATAGTAATGTCATCAGTCACTATACACAAAAGCCAAAATCTTTTTAGACCTTACCATAAGGCGATGATGATAAAGCATAAACTACTTGAAGCATACCCTGAGGCTACCTCAAACCTGTTTTTATCCTACATCGGTGAAAATTTCCGGTAGAAAATGGTCTGAAAAGTCTGCAAATGTTTGGCTTCTAATGTGGGGTGGGTGTGATATGAATAAGTCAATGAAACAACCAAAATAGGCGCATAGTGCCGCGTGGTCACCCGCCATAATAATCTTAAATGGGCTAACTGTAGCACGTGCCTCACCAACAAGATTGTTATGGCCCAATATCGATGCCAGATGCTTTTCTTATCTTCTGTCTCTAAAAAAGCATCATATTAGGATGGTAGTGGAGGTTCTTACGGGGCACTGCCTCATTGGTGAACATGCCAGAAGGCTTTGAGTCCCTTTTCATGACTTCTGCAGAAGCTGTGGGGATGAGGAGGAGGAGAAAAGTGTATAGCACTTCCTCTGTGGCTGTCCTGCCTTGGCAACTATTACAAAGTTATCGCCTTCTTTTATAATCTGGAAAATCTTGCTGAATCTAACGTCAATAGTCTTCTACGATTCATACTAAGCTCAGGTTGGCTCGCAGAGTAGTTCTTTGGGTCTGGTTCTTTTAGAGTAAACTTTGGATATCGCAACGGATTTACTATATTTGTCTGGTGACTGTGTCTTGTTGAGAGTGTTTGCTTTTGCACGGTAGCCCCGTTACCTAACTTAACCTAGCCTTAAATTATACAATTGATGTCCATATACTACCTTAAATCAGTCGGCACATTACTAACTAATATTTTCTACCTGAAGAGTGAAATTGTCACAAATGTAAATAATATAACTGTTGGCAAACAAAAAGGTGATCAGTGGCAATATAATTCGAGTAATATGTGAAGCAAAGTGATTAAGATTGATTAGTCTAAGTAGCTGAGGTCCCGGTTGTCATTTAGAATCCTGTTGGCTCTAATTATC
Source organism: Chloromyia formosa (assembly GCA_964017055.1). NCBI lineage: Eukaryota > Metazoa > Arthropoda > Insecta > Diptera > Stratiomyidae > Chloromyia > Chloromyia formosa. The sequence continues at coordinate 20,758,033 of OZ024816.1, read as the reverse complement.
TCTAGCGCATCCAGGAGGATGAGTTTTTCCCTTTGGGATAGATATGAAGAATCAGTGGTTTAAAGTTGTTTCGGACTTTATCACCTGCTTCCGTTAAATGATCGTGAAAACTTGCGAAGCTGGATCCACCCATATGTTCCTTAAACTTGGTCTCAATTGATCACACACATTAATGCTGAGAGACGGCCTCTCAGCATTAATTTAAGGCTGAGTTGGTTTTGAATACTCTTCCATCGAATGAATTTCTAGAATTCTTTTCTATATGATCAGATTAATTGTCTCATTTGAATGTGCAAACCACTGCCCAATAATGTAAAATCCGACAGACTTCGAATAATGATTGATTTTTGAGAGTTGAACACGTTAATTTTAGGTGCGAATATATCAACTAGTAGTCCATAAATCCTTGCATTCGAATACATTAGTTAGAAAAGGAGTCTCATAGTGGGCTGAGAGAGGAATGGGGAACTAATACTAACACAAAAGTAACGCTGTAGCTGTCATATTGCTACATTTGTCACTGTATAAGTGAGAAATTTGTAATTTTTTGTATGTATTAGCTGCCTAACTACAGGGAGTCATCTTGTTATTGGTTACCGAGAGCGGAGAAATATTTTGTTTTGTTGGCATCCTTTTCTCACTAACGTCCTTGTGGATTTGTATCGATTTTGTCTTATTCGCACAGTTTTGCTGTCAATTCACACTTATACTACATTCGTTCTAAATGCGTACGTGATATTTTAATTGCAAATCTTACGCATACATATATACTGCGAAATTCAAAATTTTGTACTAAGTTTGTCGGCTTTATATTAATGGGCAGTGGTGCAAACGTAAACAATTCAAGCTGTCAAAATCTCAGCAGCCCGTATCAGCTGTTTGGAATTATTGCCGGATATATTTTTAACTGGAGGATAAGTGGCGTTTAGCGTTTGTCGATAGAATAAACTTTAATTAGACGTTGAGAAATCAGCCCTATGTTTTTGTGTGTGTAGGGAGGAACTGTGTACACAACATCACCGGGTGGAAAATCACGGTCGATACAGGTGAAGCTTTTTGGGGAATTATCACTCCACGGACACGAAGAGTTAGATCACAAACTCTGCGTTTACAAGGAACTGTGTCTCGAATTCTGAGCAAACCTAGCTTTCACTCGTGCAGCATGGCAGTTTGGAAGGCCTTGAGAGGCACTGTTGCGATAGTAGACTTTCACCCCAACAGGAAGTGATTGACTTTTCTTAAGAGCGTCGTCCTGGCTGTGGTTCAATGCTCTAAATTGAATCGACCTTTGACCTATTGGATACTCAGTGTGAAGTTACATTCACAGTCAGAAGGTTAGAGATGTTAGATAAGGCTTACATCCAGCAGCCACCAGGAAGCTTGCACATTAAATCCCCTCTTCGTGTTAAGTCCGTGACTGTAAATTTAATAGACTTCTGAAGGCAGATATAGAGAGGGATACGGGTGATGGAGCCGTGTAACTAAATTGTTGGATGAGCTTCAGTTGGGACCGAACTGCCTTCTTTGTAGAACAGCAAAAACTGGACCATTTTGGACCCATGATGGGCGTCACTATGAATTGATGCCGACTGATCTTCATTACTAAAATACTCTCGAGCCCTTATTTTCTTGTTTTACATTGCAAAAGGTGATATTGCTTGATTTATTTTTATTTTAGTGCACATCAGTAGATTTTTTGTTGTCTCGTCTCAGGAGTTTATTCCCCTGGTAAACTGGACATTCCAAGACGATTTCCATTTGTAAATATTCCTATAAACTTCTATTGAAAAATAAATTCTACATTTTTCCAGAAAATGTTACATCTTCCAAATAGATGAAAGCAAAAAGAAACTCAATCAACCAATGGACTCAAAGATAATATAGAGGAGTTCTCCAGTAGGGGCGCTCGAACTTTGACTTTGCCATTTTGTTGAAGCTACATCTTTCAAATTTGGAGGTTATAGTCATTTAAGTTGGTCTAATATTATCATGGGATGTAACAGTGTTGCGCAACGCGTGCTCTGGGGTAGTTGGAAATGGACCCTGATTTCGGACGGAAAATCATCTTCATCGACGAGGGCCATTTTTTAATATACGGATATGTCAACAAGCGAAATTATCGCATTTGAGGAGATAACACATTAGACCCATCGGTAGCAAATTCATCCAGAAAAGTCACTGTTTTGTGTGGGTTTTGGTCCGGTGGACTCATTAGCCCGTATTTCTTCCAAAAGGAAGCTGTCATTGGCGAGAGGTACAGGTAGATGATAAAAAATTTGTTTGGTCTAAATTGAAAGATATGGGTCTGAACGACATGTGGTTCCAAAACAAAAAGTCTGCACTACGTGCAGTACAGCGTATGCAACGATGGATCTTCTGCACTACAAATCCGACGGCAGGGCTGTCTCACATTTCGGCGACGTCAACTGGCCGCCGAGCTCGTATGATTTAACGCCATTCGACTTTCCTTGTGGAGCAACATCAAATAACAAGTCTATGTGAATAAGCCGCAGGCGATTGATGCCTTAATATTCAATACATAGAACCAATGCCATCAATGATATCGAGCCCTATTTATGTTGTCGATTTATCGAAAATTGGACCTCTCGGATACCCGCCGCCCAGCAAATCCGTACCGGTCACTTGGCCGATATTATATTTCATACATTATGTAGTGGAACACTCTTAAAAAAAACGAAAAAATGTAATGACATGTTATACACAACTTGTTTTATTTCAATTTGAAGTTCGAGTTCCCTTAATGAAATACCCTATATATTTCAGGGATTTTCTGATTGAGGAATCATGTAATAATTTGTTCTTAATCAACATGGATGATTTATATAGTTTTTACGAGTAATTGAAGAAGTGGATTCTTGTATGATTGCAGTAATACAGGAATCCATTTTCCAATTACTCGTAAAAACTATATAAATCACCCAGATTCCTGTATTCTACATAAATTACTCATAATAATACGAACAGCAGGGAAGCAGTTGATTCCATAAGGTATGATGAACATGCCACCATCAGAGACTTCCTCAATAGTTTGACTATTAAGATTACCCCAAAAATAAAACGAAATAATTACAAAACTTGGAAGAAATTTTATCATCGATTTATGGAATGTTTCACGATTTTGGTTTAGTTCACTCAACTAACGGCTTAACTTATTCCTGCCTGTGTAAGTTTGTAGTGAGTTAAGGATAATTGAAATCGAAAAGACGACTCAAGTATAAGAGTTTTCCTTCAAACGTTCAATACAAAATATCCTTGGGATAGGGTGCAACTGACAGATATGTTCGAGATTCTGTATTGTACTTTAACCAGTATTGTGTATTACGAGTAGTGTATTATTCTTGAAATTACTTCAATAGTGGAAATATTCATAATTTTGTTATTTTTTGCGGGCACGGAAAGCGGAATTTGAATATGATAATAAATCTACCGGATAGTTTCCTTTTTAATGTTTATTAAGACGGTGGAGATATTGCGAATTGGATCTTAAAGATATGCGTCTTATATTGACTAAGTTTTGAAAACTGGAAAACCGTACACTGGAATAGTTTATATTAGCTACGTTTTTTTAGGTTAAGTGGCAAAAAAACGATCGAGTGAAAATTAGGGTAGCGAACACGAAAACGGGGCATGTCTTCGCTGGGAGCAGGGCTGGTCAAAGGCCAAGGCGAAACAGGCAGTCGCCTGGGGCGCCGGCCCTAAAAGGGCGACGAGAGGAATACTAAGTTTGAGAGTGGATTTTATCAAACTTAGAGCTGAATTTAATAAATTCCATATAGATTTAGTTATAAATATTTAGCGATTCATCCAATCGAAAGTGATTCATTCTCCAGTGAGAGTGACTTACGCTCGAACAACGTAATAGAATAGCATGGAGGAAATGAGAAGATTTTTCTTTCCGCACGTTCTATGAAGTTGACATGGTTTCTGGTGGTCGCGAACCGTTTGGTTTGGTCGTCTATAGCAAACCATTAGCGACGATAATTAGTGACCAGCAAAACCGTCCAGACAAAAGTGATGCTCTCATAAACACTTTTTTCCAAGCGGCGTCGATACTCGTATTATGCCCGGTTCACATTATTCCAGTCCAGTAATCCAGTCCAGCGATCCAGTCCAGTGCTGGACTGGATCATATCGTCTACATGATTCCAGTCCAGTAGTCTGGCGAGTGTGTTGTTGATTCGGTAACTATAGTAACAATGATTTTTGGGCGAGCTGGAATCAAAAAGTAGACCGACAATCCAGTCACTGGACTGGATCGCTGGACTGGATTGCTGGATTGAATTGCTGTCCAGTGCCGGTTTACATTATTCCAGTAGCAGTCCAGCGTTGGACTGGATTACTGGACTGGATTGGTTACTGGAATAATGTGAACCGGGCATAAGTATACAGTAAGCGAAACATTTGAACAGAAGTGTCGCTTGAAGAAAATTTTGCAATAATAATTCCGTTATAGCATTTCCAGATCAAGTACGTCAAATTCCGAGACAAAAAAATAAGTTTCCGAATCAAATATATAACTTTCCGGATCAAATAAATAAAGTTCCAAATCAAAGAAGCAAACCACCAGATCAACAAAATTGTATAAAGAAATTAACTCAGATATTATAAGTACAATAATTTATTTCGCAATTAAATATTCAAATTCAAATTTCGAGAACGTGTCACCAAACGCAATGGATGATTTTTATTGACGAGTACGGTTTCGATTTGCACCTTTAACGTCATGAGACTCGATTTACCCTATCGACAGGTCACGTGTGCGAGAGCTAATTACTGCGATGAGCAACGAGAACGTTACTCACTCGAAAATACGAACTAATTACATATTAATTTGTAATGCCGAATGATTGCTGCTACTTCTTGTATTAATGAATGGATAAACTTAATCCATCTAGGCAACAAAGCTGATTTTTATGGATAACATAATAAAAAAAACAGTCGAATGGGTTTTAACATTGGTGAATATGGCGGCATTTATTGATCCAGAAATTTATTAATTTAAATTAGCAATTAAGTTATTTGACTTGGGAAATAACACTGTCCTACAAAATTCAAACTTTTCTTTTGCACACGAAAACTGATATCAAATCTTCTTAAATCTACTATGGCCACATAACAATTGTATATTAAAGAAAAAACATTGACGCGTCTGATTTGTTTGTGACATCAAAATAAGTACTTATAACATACATTTTCATGAAAAGTACAAAAATTTCCTACAGTTAGACAATTATTATTTACACAACAATAAATAGTTACGATTTTTGTGTTTGGATTCTGGCAGGTTCCTTTTAAATTTCCAACAGTAATCAGCTAGCATTTCTGGATTGCATTTGCCTTGATAACGCTTTTCTATTAAAGAAATGTCCTGATGAAACCCCTCGCCTTGTTCGTCTCTTACATCACCCAAGTTTTCGGTATAGCATATGGCAAATGTCTAGATCCCAGATTAAGCCCAACCTAATAGGGGTCTCACATATGATATACAACATATGTATGTATATGCGGAACCCAGGATTTGACTTGATGGCGCACAATTTCGTGGAACGTGTAGAATAAAAATTCCACTCATTTCCACCGTTCTGTAAAGTTGGTGGTTCGGTGGAGGTTCGGTTGTGGTTGTGCTCGTTCATGTGTGGTGACCTTGAAGATTTAGTAGCTGACGTACCGAGGAAGGGAGTAAATTGCCCCCGAAATATATATTTACGAAGTAGTAAGTAAATTTGTAGTTAGGAATAAGCTGCGTGTTTTTATGACACATAAATGAGGTAAAAATGAAAATATGGCTGTCACGAAAAAAATGGATGTGACTGGAACCAAAAAATATTTTTTTTTGTAAAAAGGTTGCACCAACACAAATAAAAATCATCACAAAGTTCGTGTGCAAAAACCGTGTTTATTTGGAAATTCATTTATTTGATGCGAAAATTATTTATTTAATCCGGAAACTTATTTATTTGGCCCGGGAAATTATTTATTTGATGGGCAAATAGCAACGTTTTAGAAAACGGTTTACAAGGCTCTGGTAACCCCATTATTGAGATCTAGTAACCCATGGAAGCAAGAAACTTGGCAAGACGAAGACGGGTATCTTGGCAGTGTACAAATAGTTGCCTGTAATATTGTCGGCTACCGGTAAAGTACCCAAAGAACTTCTGGCTTCCCTCACCAAATAGAACCTACCGCACAATTTCATTGACTTAATTTGTGTTTGGAATCAGGATGCTTGCATAACACCTGCCCAAGGCATCCATTTTAGCCAAGTTGATGCTTGCATCCGTTGCGGGTATAAAGCCGACCAAATGGGCCGAGATTACGCCAGCCAGGCGATAATAAATAATAATTTTATATAGAGTGTTTTTCAAAAGTGACAGAGTTTCTCTTTTCTTTTTAATAAAAAGGAACAAAGTTCGACCCTTTTTTAATTATAATTAGCATGGATTCAGGCATATGGCCCTTTCGGCCGTTTTTAGCGGAGCGCATCCAGTCGGTTCGATTTTCTCTTTCGAGTATTTGGGACTCTATCTCATCCATAACGCGCTGAATATTAACATGCAGCCATCCAGGGCCCGCTTAGTTTGCGAGACTCTCCTTTGACTCTATCCAGAAAAGTCATTTGTTTGTATTTCACAACCCTTTAGCTGCAACAGGCACTTTAATTTTTGAAAATATCTTAAATCACCAAAAACTCCATGAAAATCAACGAGGGATGGAATACTCAATAAACAGTGTATTACTGTTGATACTTAACTCTGACATCCAGTAGAAATACGTTAAATTAAAACGGCGAATCTCCTGAAACCTGTTTAAAGTCCCGAGGTATGGAGGCACATAGTGAACGAGACCAAAATTGATTTAAAGATTTTTATTCTTTATAAATTAGACCAGATATAAGTTAACCGAAGGGGGATTATATACAGGGTGGCGCAAAAGAAACGAAGGGGTTTGAATAGTCTATAGTTCCTTTATTTTTGAATCAATCGAATTTCTTTTTTTTTCTTAGTATACTTCATAAATGGGGAATTTTGTTAATTTAAACGTGAAAAAAAAATTGCGTAGGTGGTGCCCATCCTCAGCTTTGCATAGTCGCGCTCTTTCTAAAATATTTTCAATGAATTTTTTCAAGATTTCAGGAGGTATCGCTAAAATTTCTTCTCGAATATTATTTTTTAGTTGGAGTATGGTCTGGAGTATGTGTATAGCATATGAATAAGGCACAGACCATACCCCAACTAAACAATAATATTCGAGAAGGAATTCGAGCGATACCTCCAGAGATCTTGAAAAAATAATGAAAACGTATAGAAAGAGCGCAATTTGCGAAGCTGGAAATGGGCACCAATTACGCGATGTTATTTTTCACGTTTAAATTAACAAAATTCCCCATTTATGAAGTGTACTACAAAAAGAAAAGAAATTCGATTCATTCAAAAATAAAGGAATTATGGACTATTCAAACCCCTTCGTTTCTTTTGCGCCACCCTGTACAAAGACCCTACATTGTGTTGATGCCATCCTTCCACACATATAGAATATGAAGAACACTTCTAGTTGATCGGGCGACGCATAGGGATTGCCGCTGTTGACCAATAGTGGTATTTAAATTAAGATGATTTCACACTCCCCTTGCGCGGGCTCCGCTCGCTCACGAACACGGCCACCGATCGCGATGTAGCACATTAAAACCCTCGCTATGCTCGCTCTATACGTTACAGCGGTAAAGCCACTGTTAGCCATGATGCGAATATGCGCCACTATTAGCCATGATGTAAAATGAAAGCGAAACGGTTTTGCTCTTTTAGAATTTTGCTCCTCCTTCAGATTATCCTTGGATTTCCACTTAGATAATAAATAAAAAAAAAACTGCGTTTTATGGCAATCAAATCGCATTAATTTCATTTGATTCTGATATTTCCTAATACATACCTATATTGTGTAATTACAGGTTTTTTTTTAATTCAGAAAAGGTAATCAAATGACACAAAAAGAGCCATGAAGTTCATCGGCACTGTAGGCCCGTCCCATGCAAGTACATTTTAATTTTAATCCATTTGCTTTCAAGTTGTCTATGATTTACTTCGAAATATGTTGTCCTAATCGCACCGATTCAGGAGATACCCATATCTACAACACGAATGCCAGAACGTCTATATTTTGTGACAGAAGGACTCAGAGTACCATCAACAGTAGTCTCCATATCATGTCACTCCATTGCCAAGAACGTCCTTTTTTCCACACCAAAGGACTCAAAATGTCTTCAGCAGTAGTCTCATGCATTCGCCTCAGTCATACGAAATTCATCTTGCCTAGATATTACTTCCTTGCCGAAAATGCTCATCTCTCCACACCAAAGGACTCAAAATGCCTTCAGCAGTAGTCTAGTGTATTCGCCTCATGGCCCCTAGTCATATGGTCTTTTATCCGTTCTCGGTTAGTTTTGCTATCCAGTCGCCATCTATTTTCATGTTGACCACACAAGAGCTTTTGCTGTTTTGTTGTAATTTTGTGCAGATTTCCAGTTGCTTTAATATTTCATTGAAAGTTCTCGTCTTTTAATGCATATCCCGGTCATTTTCTTTAAAGAGAAATTTTACCGTCATTTATGTTGGTGGTGCGGGTCGTCCTATTGACACAGAATCACTTCTTCCACTACATATATAACATTCACTTACTTTCATTCTGTTTCGTCGTCTAAAGGTCACCACACACCGCCAAATATCATAGAACGGTGGAAATGAGATTTTTTTCGATTGATTTTCACGTGGTTCGATGCATGCTCGAGAGCAAAATGCTTGTCCTTTACGTCGTCCTTAAGATTAATATCGTTTCCTACGCTACAATAAACACGAAAAAATTTCCTATTTCGAACGTTCTAATTTTACTTTTCTATAACATACTTTGTTTTGTAATAGTTCAGTCAGATGGTGACTTGGATTAGAAAAAAGACACAATTAATTCTTTCAATGGGTATCATCATCATACTGGTGCGACAGCGCGACGTCGGGCCTTGGCCACCTGGATCGTTGTAATCCTCTTATTTCGGCCACGTGACCACGTCTTCCAATTTTGGAAGCCCAGTATATGCTCGGCGTTAGCATATACTGAGCTCTCCCAACGAGCTCTCGGTCGTTCTCGCAGTCTCGCTCCGTCGACTCGTTCTACATTCATTACTCTCTTTGATTAACTGTATCCGTCGCTTGATTTTGTCAGTTTCGTTGGCGTCACTTGACAAGTTGAATCCAGGTATATAAAGTCCTTTGACCTTTGGGATGGAATTGGCCATCATCATCTCTGTCAGTCGCACTAATTTTTCAAAATAGCTGCATGTTGTACAGTACACCACGATCGATACTGTTGTATACCCGCTTGCTGTCGACAAAGATTTGGACACGTCTACGTTGTATTGCCAGCACCTCTGGAGTATCAGTTTGACTGTAAAGTGCTGATCGGTTGTGGAGGGACCAGGTCTGAAACCCGTTTGATATTCGCCAGTGATTCGTTCTGCGTACGGTTTTATTCTATTTTCAAGAATTTTGGTCAGAATTTTATAGGACGTACAGACTAGTGATATGCCCCTGTAACTCTCACACCGCAGTTTATCTCCTTTTTTGTCAATTGGACGGATGATGCATTTGTGTCAATCGTCTGGGATCACCTCGTCCTCCCATACTCGCAGGGGTAATTGATCTATCGAATTAACTCTACGTTCTATGTTCCGCCGAATTTTAGCAGTTCAGCTGGAATTTCGTCAGCACCCGGCATTTTATTTCATTTTAGTGACCGTAATGCGAGATCAGCTTTCTCTACTGTCGGGGTTTATATGGGTGGGCCTAGATCAACAATGTCATCGAGAACTTCTCGTGTGGGGATATTGGATAGTAGGTTCAGAAGCATCCTTACAGAGGCTAGTCCTGGGTTGATAGCCGTTCTTAATTGTGTTTACTAATTCGTAGGCTTGTCTAGTGTTCCTATTAGGTAAGTTAGAGCTTACGACTATATTCCTACTGCACGCGAAGTCGATAACTTGCTGGCCGTTGTCGTTACATTTTTCATGGAAACCGTGGCCTCCAATGGTCCCCCGGTATGTCAACTTTCATTTCCGACTTCCGCGTTAAAGTCTCCCAGCAGCAGTTTGATGTCGTTTGTTTGAAGTGAGTCGATGGGTGGCTCAATGCGGGCGCAGAACTCATCTTTCACTGCGTTTTCTTTAACTTCAGTTGGGGCGTGCGCATTGATGAGCCTGAGATTGAAGAATAATGTGCGGCTTGAGGTGATTGCTAACTATAGCTACTCCAAACTCCTTGTGGCCCGCTGGTTTGCCACTTGTAAAACTTGTGTGCGATTTCTTGTCATTGATCTCGCTGCCAAGCTAATTTGTTTCCTAGACACCAATAATACTCAGTTTGTACTTTTCGACCTGCTGAAGGTGAGCCTTCTCGGCCCCGGTTTGTTTAGGGAGCGTATATTCCAGGATCCGAAAGAATAATCCTTTAGTCGTTTGCGTGGTCGTCGTTGTTGATCCGTCCAATCCGAGGCTTTTATTCCAGGTTTATTGACGTGGAGTGGTTTTTACAAGGACGAGTGGTCAGCACATCGTTTAACCCTATTCAGGGGACGGAGATAGCTGTTTCAGATGATTTAATAAACGTACTGCAGTTCACACAACTATGTTGCAGGTTCAACTACACAAATCATTCCATCCTACTAAACCTGAGATGCTTAGGTGTTGGTCAGCCATTCATGCTACAACTATTAGCGAGCATCCCGAAGTTATTCACGAAATCCCATTACATCCGCAAAAACTGACTGTTTGGTGCGGTTTTCATGCTGATGGTGTCATTGGTCCGTACTTTTTTTTCTCAATGATCTTGGTAACGCAGTCACGGTCAATGGTGGGCGCTACCGTGCCATGTTAACCAGTTATTTTCACGTAAATTAGAAGAAAATAACCTGGTTGGCATGTGGTTTCAACAAGATGGCGCCACATGTCACACAGCTGGCCAAACAATCGAATTATTGAAGTATATTAGAAATTTGAAAATCGAATCATTTCAAGAAAGGGTCCTGTCAACTGCGGTCGCCAATATCAAACGTGAAATCGCTGGGATATCGTCCACACTGTTCGAAAAAGTCCTGTGAAATTGGGTTCAGCGGATCCACGGTTGCAAGCGTATACTTGGTGGTCATTTGAATGATGTTGCGCTTCATACGTAATGGCATTGATTGTACTTTAACCTACAATAAAAATTTCGTTCATATCTGAAATCGATTTTGTTTTATTTAAAAAGATAAATGGGGTGGTCTTAATGGAAAACCCTATAGCTTCAGCAAAGAGGCCAACATCTTTTCCATTATAACTGTTGTCTATGCATTATCGAACGTTTTATTACTATAGCGCAGTCGCGAGGCGACATTATCAACACATTATATAAAAATACAACAGATGTCTTGCACTCATTCGTGATTTAAGCCCCTATACTAACATAAAACCAACAAGGTCTGTACTCATTTACGCTAACCGCTAGTGGGGCATAGCTCGTCAACTATATTTATGGCTTAGCTAACGTTCCGTTGGCAAAACCAGTTTAGGACCATGCACGTTGCCATCATGCACCTCCTCCTCCCATCCAGCCGCCTACCTGCGACAAGTCGGGAGATAAATAAAATAAATAACTGGCGCAAAAGTCCAATTTGAACCATGGCCTCGAGATGAGTTAGCATCACCTCATTTTCTAGATCGTGACGGTCTTGTGCAGAGGTGAGTGATCAGCAACACGCTCAACCGAGTTATTTATCCCATAAATAGGGACTCATTTAACAGCTGAGTGGGCTCATAGTCCGACACGTAAATCCCCTTTTTTATCGAAAACCACCGCAATCAGTAGGAATCGAACCGGGGCCCAGTGCATAGAAACCGAACGTGCTAACCGTTGCGCCATCCGGACTACGTCGGGAGATATTGTGTGCTTATTATTACGTCGCGCACCACAGGGGGAAGACAACACAAACATCCATAACAACGAACACCGCGGACGGGACCTGAACCCGTAATGAACGTAGTCAGACTTGAAACTTACGCCTCTACCCACTGAGTTACCGGTTGCCCCAACAAGGTCTGTGATAGGGGAGAAGAGATTATTAAGTAAATAACAATTCAAATCATTGAGTAGAACAACCAATTTCAATGAAAATATGATGAACAGGTTAATATCTTGAGATGTGATTGATTTTTCCTCGATTTAGTCGCTCAGTTGAAAATTGTCCATACTCCAACGCCTTCTAGCGCCCAAACCACTCGTCTCTCGAAAAAGAAACTTCAGATCTTTTCAATAGGAAATATTCTCTACTTTAATTTTGTTGTAACCCATTTTCTTGAGAAATGAATGATTTTCGAATTATAAGTAAAAAAAAACCTGAAAATGGGCGAAATTTTAGAATTTTTTTTCATTTTTTTTCGTTATGTCGCATCTTTTTCAAGGGGCAAAGTTCAAATCCCGATTCAACAGCCCAAACAACATAAATCAAAATTGGAAAAAAAAACTTCTGTTTTTTCTCGGATCAGCCATATTGCGAAACGAACTGACTGAAATATAATGCTAATGCACGATAATTTCAAAAGGAGTAGAAAAAGTTCTTATCTTTCCAAGTACATCCTATCTCCTGCAACGAAAAATCTACTATAGCAACCAGCAAGCATTCGCATTACTCTCAAAACTCATTCATTTGCTTTGAGTAGCAATATTTTCTATATTTTCCTTTCTGCATCATCTATGATTTGTCGTATTTGAGTTATTACAGATAAAATCGCCAAAATGAGAATGTATTGACTACATTGTCATATTATGTAATATGTTTATGTGCATAAATATACAATATGTAGTATGTTCAAAAGGAGAATTCAATATGAGCAATTTCAATTTTCGCTCATAAAATCTGAACATTACGCAAAGGTACTTTGTATCAGGGAATTCTCTGTATTTACTTGCTAGTCACAGGTATGCATGATTTTTCTTATAAATCTATGCGAAATATCCTTGAAGTAACTTCTTATGGATGACAGTAGAGCTATGAAATAGAATTATTTGATTTTCTTAGAGGTCTGGTTTCTCCACCAAGGAGTCAGGAGGTATATTGGAGGTTTATTGAAGAATATTATCTTCTTTAAAATAACAAGGATAATTTAGTATTCTGAACGCCAAACATTGAACTGTACTTTTATAAAAATGAACACACTGAAAACTGGGGGGGGGGGGGGGAAACCATACTATACGAGTACATGTAATTTTTTTTTTTTTTTTTCAAATTGAACTAATGATGGCATCAGACGGGGAAAACGAATAGCTTTCCATTTATGAATCGCCAAAGAGCAAAAAGGAGCTATGTTCGGAATTACAACAAAATCAGTTTTTGTTCACACGCCGAGAGGGAAGAAGAATTTATATCCCACTATTCCGTTATCATCCTTATCCATTATTGTTCTTGTCTGTCGGAATGCCGTATATTGTTTTTCAGTGTTGATTAGACAGTGCTTACTGGTGAACCTTGAAGTTTTTGTGAAAAATGGAAAGCGAAAATTCGAGTGCTAGCTCTGATCCTGTGGCCGAGGTTTAGGCAAAGAAAAGGAGAAAAACGGGTGAATTCGCAATGCAATGAAAGTTTTAAGAGCAACTACACACGAATTAGGACCAGATTGCAGGTAACTGGGGAAAAAGTATTGTAGTCCGTAAAAAAAAAAAATATGCATATTTTTTTCTCTAGCATTCGAATAGTTTTGTAAGAAGTTTCAGAACCTAAAAATCCATGTTTCTCGAAATTCAAATCAATGGGCATGTATGGTTTTTCCCGCCGGGTCTATGAAGACTTACAGGCCTGGCAAAACGTTACTTTACGCACAGTGGCAGGCTGTCCCTTGATGTCATCTCACCTCCACCAAGAGACCAACATGTTGCCTATTAGAAACCACAACACCCTCCTCGCAGAGCAATACTTAGTGGGCTCTAAGCTCTGCTGCGCAAGTGTCATAAAGGTGTCCTGTCTCTTAATAATTCCAACAAGTTTGGACGGAAGAGTTGATTTCCAATACAACTCGATGGACGTTAGCGCTTGATTGCGAAGCCTCGGCTATCTGGTGGCGCCTAGGTAGTCGAAAGGGATGTAACTCGTCTTGAAGGTTTTCCGTTTGGTGAATGAACGTTCGAAGTCCTCGAATGGAACTTATATCCTGGTGAAGCAGTTCCCATCTGTACTCCAAAGAAGGATTGAGACGGACAACATTGATAAAATATTCGATTGATGTTAGCAACAGAAAACCTATCAAGCAGGGTGTAACCTGTAACTGTGGTCATTAAGCCCGGTAAAATTTGTATGTGCTTTAACGCTCGAAAGACCAACTGCGTTATAGTAAAAGATGCATATCCGCTACCCTTAATCGAAGGAATCTTCGGTCGGCTTCCCAAGGCCGAATACATTCGGAGCCTCGTGTTCAAGGACGCCTTTTGGCAGATTCCTCTCGATAAGGAGTCGCGCGCGCGAAAACAGTTCCAGGGCGACCACTCTGTCAATTTGTCACTATGCTGTTTGGGTTGTGCGTGCAACGCTCCTCATACGACGCAGTGGTTGATGGATAAAGTAATACCATCCAATATTCGTCACCAGCTATTCGTTTACCTTGATGATCTGTTGATCGTTTCATCAGCGTTTAAGGTGCATTGTGTTTACTCGGCAGAGTGGCTACTTTTATGCGTGTAGCAGGGCTTACCTTAAACCTAGAGAATCTCGTTCTGAAGGAGGTGAAATACCTTGGCCATATTATTGAGTATGGTATGATTAGGACAGACCTAAATAAAGTGGAGACCATGTAATAATGAATGCTAAGCCAAGTACGGCACATTGAAAAATTGCATTGAAAAGCATCAACAACAAATACACCTTTCTGTTCCCACATGGCCAAAATGAATTCACGAGCATTTGAATCTTTCCCACATGATATGGGAACTGGGAATAATGTTCCGTGTATGGCTCAGCGTTCACGTGTAAGCGAAGCATTAGGTAACTTATGAACCTACCCAATGTTAACAGAGCGTCTCATAGACATTGTTGCTACCTTTCATCAGAAACTTAAAAAAAGTTATAATATAACCAGTCAATTCAACTTTCAAATCTTATACAGCCATCAGCTTTTCTATCGACTATGCACCAATGTATAGAAACCATTGGAAAATAAAATACGCTGGAAAAATGCATAAGCGGAAACGACGACGAATAGATAATCTCCTTCGCCACAAGGAACAAGAGTTCTTTGAAGTCTATGCATACGAAATTTGTAACAGTATGGAATACGAATTCGGACTCGGGATCTGTGAACGAAGTGATTTAAAGTGACAGAACAAAAATGCGAAATATTGAACGACTCGACGCGACGGCCAGTCCACAGAATTATACTTTATCTAATAAAATCCACACACAACTAAAAACCCAATACATAATAATTTATAATATTTCCTCTTTCTACCCCTGATAGAAATGCGATAGAGCGATTTATATTTGCATTTGTTAAACTGGAACAAAGATTAGCCAAATGCATGAATTATTGTTGTCCCAATTTCCGTTTATTGAACCACTTCCTTTTCGGGTTTCCTTTTCTTCCTAAATAAACAAAACTCTGTCCAAACCCTTTTATGTCGCCCTTATCCACCGAGACGCTTCACCACAAATTCTTATGGTCTTATCTAATTGAAAGATTGTTAAATTTATTGGTTCAATATCGAACTTAATATTTATGAGTTCTTCTACAACCATTCGTCGGTATAACGTCCCAAGTCGTTCGGGGGATGATAAAAGCTTTTGTCGCCTGACGGCACATCAAAAACAGTCGCAAGGATATGTGATTAATTGAAACGATCCTGAAAATTTCACTCTATTACAAGTTGAGTGCAGCGAACTATAGTAATAGTCGACTTAATGGATGCGGTAACAAAGGATACTTTTGCGGTGGATTAACGCTACCGTAATAATTGAAAATTATTGAAACTCGTAATTTTGATTAGACATATTCTTGTCTTGGAGATGTTATTGCCAATTAGGTAGGATGATGTTTGGATCATAGAGTGATTGAGCTCACTTATGAATAAATTGGCAATTGGATATGACGAGCTAATAAGCTCGTTAAGTAATGATGATTACTCATCTTTGGATTGTTCTGCGCTTTATAGTTTGCACTTTGTTGCCACTAGAAAATGTCTCGATTAGTCATTAGACCTAGGCAGGCATAGTCTCTTCCCAATTTCCTTGTACATATTGTGAATGATACTTCACTCAGCGGCACGGAATGTGGTCCATGGCATTTTTTCGTTTATTATCAAAATATGATAAAAAGTTAAAGTCGAAACTTGAAGATATTATTGCCTATGGTGTTTGTTATTGTTTGCTATCAATATGATTGACCTCAGATGTGTTTGGGGGAGATAGGGGTGTCTTAACTGCAAATATAGAAATGTACTATTATTAAGCTATTTTGAGAAGATATCAAAATTCCATTATTTTAGTTTTCTGTCCTAGTAAAATGCCACTTTTCTGTAAGTTTTCAAATTTCTAAGTGTAACGGTCTGGAAATGCAGGAAGGGTGGGATAAATTATGATCACATATTTTCCCCTCTCCCTCTTTTTACCTTTCTTCAAATTTGGTGAAAAATGGTACCTTTCTCATGATACCCCACTTGCCTACACCAGACGAAAAAAAAACTTTTGACCTTCATTCCCCCTCTATGTGGACCTCACCTTAAAGTTGGCCTATTACAACGCATCGCTTTCTCCGGCGAATTAAAATAATTCTACACATTCCTACAAAATTTCATGTATGTACCTATGTTGTCACGGATCAAAAGCGTGACAATATATTTGTAAGAAATAAATAGATTAATTACGGCGGCATTTAGGAGGGTGGCGGTATGCTTTTAGTTGCTAAAACCTTATATAGGATGTTGACAAGCCGGAGACCAGTTCTTGGAATTTAAAAGAAAACACCACAAGTATTGCGTTACGCTTTATGAAAATAAAAGTAACAGATAATTATCTGATTATTACTGACCAATGCGCACTCACGTCCGGAAATTACCTTGAGCCGAAATTCGTCGCCAAACAAATATTTTGTTAACACTATCGCGAGTTGTCAAATTGACGTGAACTGCTTTACCAGCACCGATTGACGTACTAATGAGTGGGATTCTAGTATTGCGCGGATAACTGATCTACGTGATCATTCGTTGACCCCATGCTATTTAAGCGATGAAAATCAAACAGCTCTCTCTCTCTGTCTACTCTAATTGCCTTGACCCCTCCAGGGGCATGGGCGCGTCAGCATCCCTAGCATTTCTATGCCTTGTTGACGTTTCAATAGCATATCCACTTTTCGGAAGTGCAGTTGCTAGCATGCACCTCCTATCCGCGCCGTCTTTATACTGACAAGCCCGGAGCACTGTGAGAGTTCTATTATTACTCACAGGCAGTTTTTGATCGCGCCGAGATTTGATCTCCGAGCTCTAGATTAGTATCGTAGAGCGGCGACCGAACAATCACGGCCACCGAGCGCGACCTCTTTGTATAATTTTTCTTTGTGGACTAAAGAATATAGGCGACTGGTTCGAATGATTGATGGATGATTGTGTAGCTCAAGGAGACAAATAGCAGAGTGAGGAACCGCTTTGAAGACGTTGCGACGCGTCGACGACGAATCGAATCGATAGCGGACGTTAGGCAAGGAACGGATAGTGTGCGGACTACGTATGAGCGGAGATTGGCGTCATCAGTAGTAGTGGGTTTGATAGTGAGTAGAGCCGCCACCCAGGTAGGGCAATAGTTTAGGATTAGTATTAAGATAGTGTTTAATATCTAGGGTAAGTCCCTTAATTATTTACGACCGATCGTCTGATTTGCGTTTTATTTAACTTCATATTTGAATTCATTAAGACATATTGTGAAAATCGTATGTGACGCGATTTGGATTTTCTTGAGCAATAAGTTTTGACAGTAGATTCCGTGTCGGTGGTCACAGTGAAACAACACTCCTTTCCGCGGGCTCGTACTTTTTCGCGGAAAAGAACCAATCACTGGCAGTCCAAAATATTAAGTACGTGGCGCCCGCGACCCTTCTCCAAGAGTCGGTCGGACGGCCGTAAGATCGCGGACACGGTGTAACAAATTGGCGCCAAACGTTTCGGGATTTAGTTTGTATCAACGGTTAGATAGATTTGAATTCGTGTCAAAGTAGAATTTGTGTGTAGTAGTTTGAATTTGTCATGTCTATCGTGCCTTGCGATCATGAAGAAAATTAGTGTGGATCGCCTGAGCAAGGACGAGCTCAGTTACGAACTAGCTATTCGCGGCTTGCCGGAGGACTCAGTAGAGGTTATGCGTAAAAATCTCCGTGCAGCACTAAAGGCTGAGTCAGCTGCGAGCACGTCTTTTATATGTGTCACATATCCGTTTACACATAAGCAAGATTGCGAGGTTCTTCAAAGTAAATTGGTGGAAATCAAAACTTTAACAGAATCGTTTAATGGGGACGCTGCCAGCGGTGAATATTTAAAAATTAGGGCGAAGATTGATTTTTATTTTAGGTGTCTGGAAGCGATGCCAGTAAAAAAATGCCATGGAAAAATTCATGCAGTAGCTCACAAAGTTTTGAGGGCACAGCTCATATTGGCCCTAGGTTTCCTTATGGACAAGGTCGATGATAGTAGTAACGACGAGTCTGCGGGGTCCGTCCTCGAAATAAGGGAAATGGCGGGGAGAAAAGGGTTGATGTATCCAAATGGGACATTCGTTTCAATGGCGACTCTAATTTACTCAATTAATTTTTGAAAAGGGTGAAAGAGCTTCGTCATTCAAGAGGGCTTAAGAAACGGCAGCTTTTCAAACCTGCCGTTTGGTTTATAGCCATACGAAAAACGGTAAATTACTGGGAGGGTCTCGTTAAGGAATTGAAGGTGGAATTTCTTCTACAGAGTTTCAGCTGTTCGTGAGATATTTTATGGACACACGGACGGACGGACAGACATTTGACCGATTTCATAAAGGTTTTACTCCAAAACCCTAAAAACCGATAAAAGTGTTAATTTTTGGTGGTTTTTCATGATGGCGGCGCACTGGAGCACAGGGGGATGGAGTGACACAAACTAGGATTTTTCACTTCCCCACCTACCTATATAACATATCAAAAATTCAGAACTACCGCACGTTTTGCACGCTTCCCCCAAGACCAAATAAGGGTCTGTACTTCATGGGCTATAACCATTTCTGAAAGAGTAAAGATTGGTTTGTGAGGAGGGGTGGTGGTACTTTTTATAACTATTCACAGAATGAATTTTTTTTTTATTTATTTTTATGCAAGCTTGCAGGCTGCAATGTAGTCTTAACATTCATGTTTAGCTATTCAAGAGTAGAACGGTTCATCTCTTATTGGCATGGAACACCACAAACCCCACGTATTGTGGGCAAAACACTCTACTTTCCGATTTCATTTTCTGATATTTTTAATAAACTAAATTTTCTTTTTAATTCAAAATTTCTCAATTATTGTAAAATTAATTTAGTTTGATTGTCATTTTTCTTGACCAAATTCACATAACAGCATGATGTTGTGGATGTCTGAAAACATGATTGGCGCGTAAAACAGGATATCACTTAAACAAAACAAACAGAGCCCTATAAATCATTTCTCATTTTAACTAAAAGTAGCAGGCAATCTTTTTATATTGGGCTATAAGAGTATGTTCATCGAATATAATTTATGATGTTCTCATTATTGACTGTACTACGATATTACTCGTAAACTCGCCACGTTCTGTATTACTATACCTAGTTTGCCCGGTTGCTTTTTTGTTGCATACACAAGTGTTATTGTTGCAAAGAATATTGTCAAGTGTATGGTACTACAAAAGTAGACTACAGTGGCGTTTAATCATGCGAAAAGCTTTCGGTTGTGTATTTAACTCGTAACTATATCCCACCTTATCTTTTTATTAAAGTTTATCTATTCCTTGCTGTCCATCATCGATTGCATACCTGAGATTGACTCATTTTCGAATTCATAGTTGACGCCCACTGTCCGTCGACAAATCCTCGTATGTACGTACATTATTTAAGTAGTTAATTATTCCTTACATAGATCATCAGACAATTTACAATGTATCGAATAGAGTTTAGCATAATAACGAATACCTACTTTCGGAGCCAGACAAATTATTATAAATACAGTCTGTCTATGAAATTTCATCGTAATTTCACGAAAAGTACTGCTTATAAGTATTCAGTCAACTGAAGTAATTGATAGGATGAAATGTCCTTTCTGGGAATGTATTGTAAGGATCTCCCAAAATCAGCCCTGTTATAAAAATCAACCCCCCCCCCCCGCCCCCAAGAAAAATTTGCGCACTTAATAGAATCTTTCCTGTGAAATGTCCATATTTCTTTGCTAGTACAATAATTATTAAATGTGTGAGGGAAAACAGCATTGGTTGCCATACATGCTAGGCTCGAAGCACATTATAATTTTTTGGTCCCTTTAAAATAAATTATAGGATATGCTCTTCCTCGGGACAAAACTAAGACGTGTGCAAAAAATCAGCTCTCGGGTGTTCTGCATGAAACTCTAGCCATGTCAAAAAGAAGAAGAACAAGAAAAAATAGCATTTTTTTTTTGGGCGACGGTAGTTCAGTTTCTAGAGGCGTCAGGCTGATGTCTGACAACGGTCCTTATGGGTTCAAGTCCCTCCACGACATTCGTGGCCATGAATGTTTGTGTTGTCAACATCTCCCGGCTTGTCGCAGGTACGCGCTAAGTGGGAGCAGAAGCTGCATACTGGCAACGTGCATAGTCCGAAACTGGTTTATGCCAACGAAACGTCAGCTAAGCCAAATGGAATGGTTGGCGCCCTATGCCCCACAAGGAGTTATGACAAAGAGTATATCGGGAATCTATAACAGTTGACGCGCTATGGCCCACAAGGGGCTAGGACAATTGAGTAAATGCATTAAAAGTGAGTTTCCCATAAGATTAGTTTGAACTGTGTGTGTGTGGATCCAATGAGAAATTTCATCGTCCACCCATTCGGATTTTGTATATGAATATTTGAACTAACGTTTATAGGGGAGGTTGGCGTTCATTCAGTAGGATCTTGCCCATTCTGAAAATTAACTAACTAACCCACACTACAAATATTTGTCGAATTTTTAAAATCGTTCACATCATTGTATCGATCGTTATCCCTTATTTGAAGTTTCATTTGTAGTAGAAGTAGGGTTTTCTTTGGCCGGACTTTACGTATTTTCAATATCAACCAACTGGATCCTGCAACAAATATTTGACCAAAATTTCAAGTCACTAGCTTCATTTTGTCGAAAGTTATCGCTTATTATACCCTTCACGGATGTGATTGGGTATATCAATTTTGTCATGAAGTTTGCAGCGCATAAAAGGAAGCATTTCCGATCATATAAACTATTCTTGGTCAGTACGATGAGACGAGTCGATTAAGCTTTGTCCGTCTGTCCGCCTGTGTGTCTGTTTCTATGCAAACTAGTCCCTCGGTTTCAAAGTTATTAAGTTGAAATGTACCAAGCCTTCTTTCAATTGCACGCTGTATATATGTCAGAACCAGCGGAATCGGACCACTACGTCATATACATACATAGCTGCCATAGGAACGACCGGTCCAAAAATTCGTTTTTGTGAGAAAAACTTTTTTTATTTCTAAAGATATCGTTTTTAAATTTCACACTAATCAATAATATCTGTGGTCAAATTATATTCTTGAATTTGGTTGAAATTCGACTACTCTATCATATAGATCTTATAGAAACGACCGTTCCAAAAGCAAGTTTTTCTTACAAAAACTTTTTTTATTTGTGAAGATATCTTTACCAAATTTCATATTATTCAATCATATTGACTGTTAAACCATGTTCCTAAATTTGGTTGAAATCAGCCCTCTATTTCATATACCTCTCATAGGAACAATGAAATCGGAACAAGTTTTACTACTAATGTCAAAGTGGCAAATGCACCATAGATCGCAACGAAGGTGTGAACACCTCACGCAAAGCTAGCTTGTTTTATATTTAATTTGTGTGATTGCTTGCAGTTCCCTTGGTCCCATATTGCGCATTTTCAATAACAACGAACTAGATCCAACTTCAAACATTTCACCGAAATTTCAAGTCGCTATGGAAAGTTATCGCTCATTTGAAGCTTTATTTGTAGGGGAGGTAGGGATTGCTTAAGTTTTTACGCATTTTCAACACCGACAAACTAGATTCTACTACAAACATTTTGCCAAAATTTCAAGTCGCTATGTGCATTCTTTCGAAAGTCATCGTTCATTTAAAGTTTAGTTTAAAGGGAAGGCAGGGGTTCTTTGATTTGGATCTTACCCATTTTCAATTACAGCCAACAAGATCTTACTGCAAACACTTGATCAAAATTTCAAGTCGCAATCTTTATTCTATCGGAAGCTATCACTTATTTAAGGTTTCATTTGCAGGGGAGGACAGGCAGACATGGCTAAATCGAATCAGGAGGAGACCCTGATCATTTGTATATATACATTGCTATGACTTAGGAGCCTCGTTCAAGATGTTACATATTTTCGTCAGCAAAAAACAATAAACCCTATACTTATAAAGTCCAGGGAATAAAAACGTGTTCAGTTAACCGACAAGAATGTGCTTCCAAATCCTCATCCCATTCTTCTCACGGACGCCCCTTGGAACGGCAGTGGCCATTGACCATTGCTAACCAAGTCAAGCCGCCAGGAATGGCGGTGCGATGATTTACCACGGCCTTTCCCTTTGCAGCCCTATCGTAGAAACTGACAAATAAAGGACAGGATGTGTATGGCAGCAACTTGCACTATCCGAAATCTTCGTATGCTAACGAAACGTCAACCATGCCTCGGATAAGAACTCAACGGTTACGACTTTTGGCTATCGTACAATGACAAAGATTGGATTCTGGAATGTGCGCACTCTCCTTGACAATGGATCAGAAAATCCCCAGAACGCACGATTTTTTCAATTAGAGGGTGAATTTCAGTGGTATAAATTAAACAGCTTAGGAGTTACCCAGATAATTTCGTGGAATAGCGGAGAATTTATAACGGGTAGCACTGTAATGCTTTACTCCGGTAGAGCTACCGGTAGTGGTCGTAATTCTGGTCTCTCTCAATTGCCCTAACCCCTTGTGGGGCATAGCGCGTCAACTGTTCCATGTGGCCCAGTTGGCGTTTCAACGGCATAAACTGGTTTCGGAGAATGCAGTTGTCAGCATGCACCTGCTGCACATCC
Organism: Chloromyia formosa; assembly: GCA_964017055.1. Taxonomy (NCBI): domain Eukaryota; kingdom Metazoa; phylum Arthropoda; class Insecta; order Diptera; family Stratiomyidae; genus Chloromyia; species Chloromyia formosa. The sequence goes on along the minus strand of OZ024816.1, from coordinate 20,734,672 downwards.
ATGGCCATGAACCACGTCGTGGACGGGACTCGAACCAGAAACGCCGGTAGTCAAACATGAAACTGATGCCTCAACACACTGCGCCACCGGCGGCCCCAAGTAAGTCTGGTGGGGGGCTCCTTTTAACTAGAACCGCTCGAAACTATCTCTTATCCTGGGATCCGGTCTCCGGCAAAAACATGACCTCCAGGCTCCGGACCAAAATAAGGAACATCTCAATAACACGATGTTATGCTCCAACTGAACCCGACAATGTCTTGGCGAAAGACTCTTTCTACGAACAACTAAACGCCGTTCAGAGCAGAACACCGAAAGGTTATAATGGTTGCAGGGGATTTGAATGCAAAAATTGGCGCTAATAACTATGGTCTCAAACATGTGATGGGGAGAAACGGTTTTAGTGATCGTAACGACAGCGGTGATTTATACCTATATAGTTCTGCAACTTTCACAACCTCTTCATCGTTGGAACTATGTTTGAGCAGAAGGACCTCCACAAATTCAGTTGGTTTTCTTTGATGGACTTTACGTCAAAATAAGATCGATCACATTACTATTAGTAGAAGATTCAAAGGCATCCTTTGATGGACGTCGAAGATAAGAAGGACGCCGATACTGGGATGGGAAGAGACCTATATCTTATGATCGCTAATGTTCGATTGCGTATTGCAGCCGTGCGGCGTCGTTGTGACGAAAGATCCAGTCGCCGCAAGTTCAACACCGCTTGACTAAAAAATTGCTGATTGCACTAAAAAAAAAATGGCGCATCCAGAACGGCACCACTTTACACTTAGCAATTTCATGCATGCATAACGCACGATTTCTTCAATTAGAGAGTGAATTTCTGAGGTACAAATTAAATATCTTAGGAGTTAGTGAGATAAGATGGTGGAACAGCGGAGAATTCATCTCTCCAACGGGCAGCACTGTAATGTTGTACTCCGGTAAAGCTACCGGTAGTCGTCGTGAGTCAGGTGTGGGGCTCCTTTTAACCAGAGCCGCGCGAAACTGTCTCTTATCCTGGGAACCGGTCTCTGACAGGGTCTTGACCGCCATGTTCCGGACCAAAATGGGGATCATCTCAATAATACAATGTTATGCCCCACTGAACCCGACAATGTCTTGGCAAAAGACTCCTTCTACGAAGAACTAAACGCCGTTCAGAGCAGAACACCTAAAGGTGACATTATAATGGTTATGGGTGATTTGAATGCGAAAGTTGGCGCTGATAACTATGGGCTCAGACATGTGATGGGGAGACACGGTCTTGGTGATCATAATGACAACGGTGAAAGATTTGTAGAGTTCTGCAACTTTCACAGTCTCTTCATCGGTGGTACTATGTTTGAGCATAAGGACCACCACAAAATCAGTTGGTCCTCTGTTGATCGGCGCAGAACACAAAATCAGATCGACCATTTTGCCATTAGTAAAAGATTCAAGAGTTGCCTCCTGGACGTGCGAAACAAGAAGGGTGCCGATATTGGGATGGGAAGAGACCATTATCTTATGATCGCTAATGTTCGATTGCGTATTGCAGCCGTGCGCCGCCCCAGCGACGAAAGATCCAGGCCCCGCAAATTCAACACCGCTCGACTAAAAAATCCAGCTGTCTTACAACAATATAATGACCATCTTGCGCAAAAAGCGGCTGAGATAACTAGTCACCCAGATAGTGACATAAACGAAAACTGGGATGCCATAAAAAATGCGTACATTGATAGCGCAAATACCATCCTTGGCCCAAACCCGGATTGCCGGAATAAGCCCTGGATGTCCGACGCTTCATGGCAGCGGATTGTTGAAAGAAAGGAGCTGAAAGTTCATTTGGCTGCAGCATCAGACGACAATCGAAGCAGCATCGAACTCCTTTACCGTCAGAAAGCTCGAGAAGTTCAGCGTAGTGTGCGACGCGATAAAAGAGTTTATGCCAATTCTCTTTTAGCGTCAGCAGAAGAAGCCGCTAGAAGTAACAACTTAAACGCCGTATACGGTGTCATAAAGGAGTTTACAGGTGGTCGTAACTCCTGCCAACATCCGGTGAAGGATAGTGATGGAAAGCTACTTATCTTGGAAGAAGATCAAATGAGGCTGTGGAAAGAACACTTTGCCGCGGTCTTGAACCATGTAACCTCTGGTGAAGTTCCCCCTCATATAGATAATTTAGCTAACCATCAAAATGTGCGTATACGGTCCACTGCCCCGACTAAAGAGGAAATAGTCACTGCAATTATTGCACTAAAACGAGGAAAGGCCGCCGATTTGCTGCACCCACTTGTTGATAAAGCGTGGAATACAGAGACCTTTCCCACTGAGTGGAAGGAAGGTTTGATCATCAAACTTCCAAAGAAGGGTAGCCTCACAGACTGTAATAATTGGAGAGGCATTTGTGTGCTTCCTGCCGTTGCCAAGATAATAGCTAAAATCGTCCTGGAAAGACTAAAGGCCCACTTAGAAAGCACAATTGATGAAGAGCAGGCTGGCTTTCCATCCGGATTCTCCTGTGTCGATCACATTAACACCTTGCGAATCATCATCGAGCAATGCGCTGAATACGATTCTCCGCTTCACTTGCTTTTCATCGATTTCGAAAAGGCTTTCGATAGTGTGAACCGGGATTCTATATGGGCGGCCTTGCGCAGGAGAGGCATCCCTGAGAAGCTTGTGGCTATTATTAAGGCAACCTATGACGGCGCGAAATGTCGCGTTCTGCATAAAGGTAAGGTGTCGGAGGACTTTGAGATTCGCAGTGGAGTTCGGCAGGGGTGCATCCTCTCACCGATCCTATTCGTCATTGTGATCGGCGATGTGTTGCATGCAGCCCTATCCGGACTCGACAGAGGAATTCAATGGACTTTGACATCTTATCTACAACATCTTGACTACGCTGACGACATATGCCTACTCTCCCACAAAATCATGGATCAGTCCGCAATGGCGTTAGATCTCGAAAGGGAGGCAAGCAAGGTTGGGCTAAAGATTAATACCAACAAGACCAAGGTTCTTAGCCCGCCGTTGCGAAAAAGAAATCCGACACCTATTGCCATTAACATTAATGGGCAGCCTGTGGAGAAGGTGGACAACTTCGTCTACCTGGGTAGCATTGTTGCCGAAAATGGTGGTACGGAGCAGGACATCGCTCGTCGTATCAACCAGGCTAAACGCGCATACGGCATGCTGTCCAAAATCTGGCAGAGCAGTTATCTCAGCATCAAGACCAAGCTGGGCCTGTTGGGCCTTTCAGTGCTTTTGTATGGGAGCAGTACATGGAAAGTTTCCGTAGGAGTTACCAGAAAGCTGCAAGTTTTCAACTCATGTCTTCGTCGAATTTTAAGAATTTTCTGGCCCGAAACAATATCAAATGAAGAGCTAAGTCGGCGTACGGGTCAGATGCCAATCGACGAATTGATACGCAGGCGAAAATGGCAGTGGATAGGTCACACATTGCGGAAGAGTGATAACTGCATTGCTATGCATGCCATGAAATGGAACCCCATTTCCAACCAAGGCCGACCAAGAGGGGGTCCTCGAATCACATGGCGTCGATCTGTGGCAAAGGAGTGTCAGGTACTGGGTAAGTCTTTTGGGGAGTTGCGCCCCATTGCCCAGAACAGAGTACGATGGCGCGCAGGAGTAGTTGACGCGCTATGCCCCGCTAGGGGTTAAGGCAAAGTAATCATGTGAATGAAAAAAAGTAGGATGGCGCAACGGTTAGCACGTTCGCAACGGTTAGCACGTTCGCCTTCAACGCACTGGGCCCCGGTTCGATTCCGGGGATTTACGTGTCGGACTATGAGCCCACCCAGCTGTTAAATGAGTATTATGGGGTAAATAACTCGGTTGAGCGTGTTGCTGATCACATACCTCTGCACAAAAACCGTCACGATCTAGAAAATGAGATGATGCTAACTCATCTCGAGGCCGTGGTTCAAATTGGACTGTTGCGCCAGTTATTTATTTTATTTATTTTATGTGAATGAAATGCTCAATAATACTTAGCAAGCTCATTATAAAGCTCATCAATACTTAAAATCCATCGGCCTGTGATGAGCTGAACTTCTTGTTACTTTAATGACTTTTGTTATTTTTAGTGAATTTTTGTTACTTGAAGTGACTTTTTGTTACTTTTATGGGCATATTGTTACTTTTAGTTACTTCAGTGGTTTATTGTTATTTTTAATGATTTCCTGTTTCTTCTAGCTATTTTAGTGACTTATTGTTATTTTAGTGACTTTCATGATGCGTGAAGTGCTACTTTTCACTCTTACTTCCACATAGACGTGACAGTGGAAAAGTATGATCAGAAGTAATAGTGAAAAGTAACACTTACTTTTTGCACATCACTAATGTAATGTGTTGACAGATTATCTTCCCATATCAATGTTATGAACTTTTAAAGGAGATACACATATTTATTTATTATTATTACTTTTTTTTGCAAAGATATGTCTGTGGGCTAAAAGCCTCTATTCATTTTGTCAAAATACTCCAAGGTGCCACTATTTATCTACCACAATGAAAATTCAGTAGGTTATTGATATTTACCGGCCGCCATTATTATCCTTACAGTGTTTCAGAGTCCGATAATTTTTCATAACATTTTTGTTGGGGGTGGTGGATCAATGAACGAGTAAAGGCTGAAAACCTGTTGAAGGCGCCTCGCAACAATTCAAGCCTTCCCAATGGTTCAGTATTAATTTATGAAAGGGTAATGTTGATTATAAGTGATTTATTACGGCCATATAGTGAATCCGAACTTATTGGGATGTGATATTTGAATGAATTTCGAAGGAAACAGAAAGGGTTCTGATTGCCAGCATAATGGTTACGAGTAGCTTGGTGTCGTCGTCGTTGCGGGAATATCTGTTGAGTGTTCCTTTTTGATCCATGACCTATATTGGAATGGCCCAGCTCTAGTGGATTAAAGATAATTTGATATTTTGATAATACTTAAGCTGATAATTAGTAGTTGAGTTGTATATTACTGCCACTTATGTTCTACTTAAGTTTAGCATGTTATCTGAATTTAGTCTACCACCATTTGGAAGTTATACAAAACAAAAGATACGCCTTGTTAATTTATTATACATAATAATCATTTACGGCTTGTGTATTTGAAACCGCGGTGTTGCGGTTTACGAACACATGAAAACGCTGGTTGTAAAAAGGCCCTTAGTGTCACCATACACTGTCGAACTCGAACTCGATCTCGAACATGCTACAAGTGGACCAGTTTTCTTCACGTTTATGTGAAGTGTGTGTGTGTCTTGAGCTATTCAGAGGACATTTGTACCAGATTCCAGTTCGACAGTGTATGGTGACACTTACATGCAAGATTTATACTCTGAAATTCTGTATAAGACCATTTGGTAACGAAACGTTAACGAAGTCTCGGATCTGGACCACTGAACTGTATTAAAGTAAAGTGAGTGGAAGTCAAAAATGAACACCGCCATGTTTCAGCCGTCGGGACTCAGCGCGTGATGAAAAGTGGTACAATTTAAGAAAATTTACCGCACACTGGACCCTAGCAAAAAGTTCCTAGTGGAGCAAATTGGGAAAGTTGTGAGAACTTAATTCCGATAAGAAATTAGGAGACGGGCTACAGTGTACTACTCTTCCTGTTCAGTCATCAGGACTGATTACAACTTCGTCGCATACATGCACAGGTAACGGAGGTGATATATCATCGGCACTAATTTTTTAGCATTGACTAAAACCTTTAGTTTCAGTTAAGAATGGTCGCAAATGGTTTTGCAACCTCAAGCCTCAATAGATGGCATCATCGCAATCTCTAAATGGCCGGAGATTTGAATATGGATTTGCTATTAACCAGCGAGCTAGGGGTAATCCAAACGCCCAAGAGTTTTCAGATCTGTTACTGAAAATTAATAATAAATTATGTCGTGTAGTTCAATCACGAAAAAACCTAATTTCTTCAGTGGAGACCTTGCGAAATTAACTGATCATGAAAACTCTAGGCTTTGCAGGAGAGCTATTATGACTCCCCGGAACGATCAGGCATCTGCGACAAACACTGAAATATTAAAATGTGTTTCTGGGGAATGTGTTGAAAATCGCTCAATCAACCAGGTAATGGATCGAGAAGATGCTACACATTTATCTGGTTGGATTTTTAAATTCCCTAAGAGCACCTGAACTTCTTTCTCAACAAAAAAAAACTCGTCAACAAATGTAGTGATCAAGCAACATTTGAGTTAAGAAATAATGAATACGACGAAGTCAGTAGGCTCCAATCTGGCCGCTATATAAGTTTTTCTGAGGCGGTTTGAAGCATTTTGAGCTTTCCCATTCATGAAAGATTTCCACCAGTTATGCATCTTGATGTTGGACAGCGGGTGTACTTTAACTCTGAAAATGTGACAGAGCAAATTGGAAGCCCGCGACAAACTACTTTGTTGGCATTTTTTCCAATTTGTCAAGTTGACGATTTCGCAAAAACACTGTTATACGCAGAAGTTCCGCCATACTATACCTATTACAAACAGCAAGGAGTTTTCAATCGTAGAAAACGTGGATTAGCTGTAGATGACGTACCTGGCATTCTCAAAGAACACGTCCTGGAAAGAGTTTACACAGTACATCCGAACAACTTCGAATGCTATTACTTACGGTTACTACTTCATGCAGTACGGGGTCCTACTACTTTTGCTGATTTGTGAAAGGTTGACGATTTTTAATACGATACTTATCAGGCTACTTGCCGGGCACGTCACTTGCTAGATGGTGATCAGCATTGGGATGACGCATTGGCCGAAGCATGCGTCAGCGATAGTTCACATCGGTTGCGTCGTTAGTCATACTACTGATATTTTGTGGTCTTTCGGATGCAGCGGAGTTGTGGCATAAGTATCAAAATAAATTTGCTGAAAACTTTTTCGGGGATGCATGCCGCAACAATCAGGGGGGAGTGACAGATTACACGAGAGTAATCTCAATCGATGCTTGCTGGCTATCCAAGAAACAGTATCAGGTGGTAATTCTCTCTCTTAATACAATATGCCCACACCAACTTCAGGCGGGTGACAAATTAATAGGGAGTATGCAGCGGAAATCAGCAATAGTTCAGCGCAGTTGGTTGAAATATTGCGAAATGGTTTATGAAGTATGACAGCAGAACAACGTTTGATATTCGATCATGTATGTCATAATGTAGACGGTGTTTTGGGGGAAATCCTATTTTTAGATGCACCCGGTGGGAAGGGGAAACCATTTCTCACTACAGTTATCTTAGCCCAAATACGTATTGAAAACTAAATAGTAATTGCTGTTGCCTCATCATGAATAGCAGCTACATAGTTACCAGTAGGCAAAACTGCCCATACTATGTTCGAGATGCCAATTTACTTGGGCCATACGGAGATCCCAGTGTGTAGCGTTTCCAGGAACAGTAACAAAGCCAGGTTGAATCAGTAGATAGAACATTACGTGACATCAAACAAAACGACCGGCTTATGGTATTACATTACTTTTCTGTGGCGACTTTAGGCAAACTTTGCCAGTAAAACCCCGAGGGATGAGGGCAGATGAAATTAGGGCGTGTCTAAAAAGCTCACATCTATGACGCAGTGTCATACCCATGATTCAACAATAGAAGGTTACGCAAAGAAGTGTGCAACTTTTTCGCTCTCTCTGCGCATGACCCCCCAGTTTTACTTTTTGAAAGCTTTCAATGAATTTGATATGAAATCGCATACTTTTTGAAAGAGAATTCGCTAAAAATCTACAGCTTTAATCCGATTTTCATGAAATTTTTAAAATTGAACCTCCAGGACTAGGGGAAGGTTATTGTTTGCACAAGATTTCAAAAAAACCACCCTCATCCCCCTTCCCACCCTTAAAAGAAAATCTGCGAATTTATCTACAGTTTTATTCCGATCTTGATGAAATTTTGTATACGAGACCTTTAAGGCAAGGGTAGGGTGTATGTATACATCCGATTTTGGGAAACCACCTCCAACCCCGTTCTCGCCCTTAAAAGTAAATCTGCAAGTGTATTTACAGTTTAATTCAGATCTTCATAAAACTTTTTATACTAGACCTTCAAAGCTAGAGAAAAGGTGACTAGTCTACATAGGATTTCGCAAAACCGCCCCAATCCCCCTTCTCACCCTTAAAAGAAAATTTGCAATTTATTATTTTTTTATTTTATAGGAGTGATTGAATGTGTAAATCGTTTGTAAACATTAACCTTCCCCTAGCCTAATATACAAACTAACATCAAAATCGAAATAAAACTGCAGATGAATTTGCAGATTTCCTTTATGGGATGAGAAGGCGATTGGCGGAGTTCCGAAATCTGATGTGGACTGTCAGCTTCCCCTTGCTTTGAAGGTCTAATTTACAATATTTCAATCGGAATAAAACTGTATATATATTTGCTAATTTCTTGTTAGTGGAAAAGGAATGGGGGTGGTTTTCTGAAATCATATGTATATCCCGTAGTTTTGGAGTTCCGATATACAATGTTTTATCAAAATCTAAATAAAGTTGTTCATAAATTTAAAAATTTTCTTTTAAGGGTGAGAAGTGAGATGAGGGTGGATTTCCGAAATCCTATGTAGACTATAATGTTCCCCTATACTTGGAGGTCTAATATACAAAATTTCACCAAGATCGGAATAAAACTATAGAAAAATTCGCAGATTTTAAGGGTGGGAAGGGATATGAGGGTGTTTTTTTTTAAATCTTAGGTGAACATTAACCTTCCCCTAATCTTAGGGGTCCAATATACAAAATTTCGTCATGATAAGAATAAAACAGTATTGTATGTATTGTTGAATGTAAGTTTATTTTAAGGTGGGCTGGTAAGGGGGATGGGGGTGGATTTTCAAAATGCCCTACAAACAGTAACCTACCCCTTGTTTTGGAGGTCCAAAATTAAAAATTTCATCAAAATCGAAAAAAAACCGTCGATTTGAAAACAATTTTTCTTTCAAAAACCATGAAATCTCGTACAAAATGCACGCGGGCATATGAAAAATTGTAACTGTGACGTCATGAGCTTTTTCTCTCATTTAGTGCCTGAATAACGGACCTGCGCGTTGCGTAACCTTCTATTCTTGAATCATGGTGTCATACCCATACATTCGTCCACCAATATGCGGGCGCGGTTTGGGGGTAATCAAAATGCCCAAGAGTTTTCAGATTTGTTAATGAAAATTGGTGACGGTACGTATCCGGAAGAAGAAGGGAAGGTTATTCTCCAAAATAGTTGATGTTGTGTATTTCGAAAACGACCAGGCATCTGCGATAAACGCAGAAATATTACAATGGGTTCCTGGGGAATGTGTTGAATACATGATGCTACCCATTATCCGGTTGAAATTTTAAATTCCCTAAGCACACCTGGCTTCCGTCTCACAAATTAATATTGAAAATCGGCGTCCCTGTAATTTTGCTTAGAAATTTGACTCGCTGAAACTATTTGAAGGTACCCGACTGAAAGTGAAGTTACTTTTAATTTAGCTTAAGTTTAGCCTTATCGTCGTGGTGTTGAGTAAGTGGACAACAAATTAATTATGTATGAAAAATATAGTCAAGGTTAGTGTCAAGTTGTGAGCGAAGCGAACAACGCGAGCGCAGCGAGCACTAGATGAGAAGCGTGCGTTGACAGGCGATTGTGCTCAAACCACTAACGTCAGTGACAATTCGAAATGAAATAACACTATGTTTGAATACTGAGAATCTTAAGTTGAGTAGAGTGGACCACTGCTAATTGGACCTTCGTCTACTCTACACGATGGATCAACTCATCATATGCTGCCTTTATCCACCGAGGAAGCAGAGATATTCATTCTGGTACTTACCATGTCATTGATAAAATGTATGATCACCACATGCTTAGCAGCAGGCCCGGCTCTATAGTTATATGTATACGCAGATTGTTCATTTAAAGAGGGTGTCAGTATGAAGAGGAGGAGGATCTCCTTTCTAATTGAACAATACGGTACATTTAAAGATATCATAAGGGATCTTTAAGCTTCCGGTTCTCATGTCTAGTGACTAACGGTACACCGCGCCTATTCCATTATGCGTTTCCACTTCATAATAAAATCACACTGACCCCACATTGGGCATCGAATATGTTCAAGACCAATTTTCGACTATTTTTACTGACGTAGGATAAACTAAAACATTTAAATAACTTGTAGCCTGATGTGAAGGTTCGAAAGGTCTCGATATTTGTGTCTTGTAACTAACAGTACCACGCGCCTATATTTTGATAGGCTATTTCATTGACTTGATAAAATCACACTCACCACACATTGAACGCCAAATATTTGCAGGCTTTATCCACCATTTTCTACTGTAAATTTCCACTGATGTAGGGTTGATTATGGTAGCCTTAAAATATTCTTCCAGTAACTTGTACCTTATGGTAAGGTCTAAAAATATTTTGGTTTTTGTGTTTTGTGACTGATGATGTTACTTCTAGTTACTCAATTGTCCTAACCCCTTGTAGGGCATAGCGCGTCAACTGTTCCATGTGGCCCAGTTGGCGTTTCGTTGGCATAAATTGGTTTCGGAGAATGCAGTTGCCAGCATGCACCTCCTGCACATCCATGGCCACGAACGTCGTCGTGGACGGGATTCGAACCCGCACAGTAAAAATGTTTATTTGTCTTTGACACCAGTTGCTTGAGAATGCACTTTTTCTGTCCGTTCAGTGAACTATAATACTCTTGGAATATACCGCTCGATTGGTGTTTAAAATACAATACCTTTATCTGGTGTATTTATTGTAGGTGGTGTAAAAGTTAAAATGGTTACCATCATCAGACGCCTCTGCTTCGCGCGTGGTCAGCAGAGTCGTCTGATGAGACGCGCTTCGAACCAGCGGTCGAAACCGTCGAACACGATTTGGACTCCCTTCGGCGGGCTGATTATTCTTAACAAAATCTAAAAAAGATCTTACGTTTTTAGCTGGAAAATGGGCGGCCCACTCGGAGAACTGAAAAAGTGTCTGTTCCCTAATTTGTATATTTTAATATAATAGGAAGGGCATTGGCAGGGGGTTATCACGGGGACTATTTCATCGGTGAACAATCCTGGAGGCTTAGTTCAATGGCTACTGCAGAAGCTGTTAGATGATGTGTTGGGAGGAAAGCGTTCTTCACTTCTTTGTCCTTGTCTAGCTTTATCTAGTGGGAGAGGGAATTTTCTTGGTCCCGCATTCTTTTACGATTTGGAAGATTTTAAGGATCTGAGTGGGATTCAGCTCAATCGTGTATTGCAGGTGCCTGCTAGTTTGATATTTATGTATATAATTAGTGTCGGATTTAACACTCATTCAACTTTAGGACCTCGTGAGGCAGATATAAGGGCTGCTGTGCTTAGCACAGAACATATGGACTGAAATAGAGTCCGTTATGTTACCACCACACACTCATCAACCGACAATCCTAATCACTGAACCAGACTGAGCTTCGAATTAAACGATGGAGTTTGCCACCATCAACATTAGTTAAGTCAACCAGCTCAGTGAAGAAATAGGATCCAGGTTATGTCTTCCTCCTTCTTATGCCAAAACAGAAGAGGGCCATGGAAGATACAAAAATACACTCCTCCTTTCATTTGCGGCTACAATAAAATCTGTGCCAAAGCAGCTTTATTGAATGGCATATTTTATCATTTATCCATCCAGAGTTGGGATCTGCTAATCGTTAGTTTGGAACTAGCAATAGGCGTATAGATGTTCCGACTAATTTGTGCAGCATCGCTTGTTTGTACCCTGCAAGGCGAGGTCGTCCACTCTACAGTTACCAGCGAAACAAATGTGACCCAGAATTCAATATAGAAAATGCTAGAGAGCATTGATCAATATTCTGGCACGGTCTTTGACGTAGTCAGACCTGGTTTGATAGCCATACGAGATAGGTTCGAGTTTCTGTAATTGCCGTTACCTTGGCCTGGAAAACATTGCAGTATTCAGAGAGACTGAAAGAGAGATTTAGGTTAATCAGAGAAAACTCTGACCCATAATTGTTAATATGTTTTGGAATCATTTGAATAGATATCTATTCAATGAAGCAACATCATCCAATTGACTGCGTGATTATCAAATTGTCAAAGCGCTTGTCAAGCGCATATTTGGATCGGGTCTCTGTTGTATTCGCTGTCATTTGTACGAATCATTTTCAAGAATTTCCTCGAATTTTCCAAGACCAAGCTATACATACCAAACATTTTGCAGGGGGCCCAGGCCCCCAGGGCTCCCCTCTGGATCCACCACCAAAACGAGGTGAAGTGATTTTTGTGATGCCACTAGGAGGACGGTGCTGTATATGTGCTGTGATGTATTATGGCAGCCCCTTTGTCTAAACTAACCTTTATATTTCTGTTTATTTATAGGTATTACATAATATTCTGCGCAGTTACTACATTATATAATATTCTGTGTAGTTCCTATTATTATCTCATATTAAAATATAATTTTACATATTATTAAATATTTAAAATGTACAGAAAATGAAACGGACTATTCTATTCAGATTGATACAAATATGGTTAAAAATTTTAATTGTCTTTTTTTCATCATTGATACAAAATTGTTTCAATAAGTATATTTCTTGTATAAATTTGAAGTTTTTTGTTTACTTGTTTGTTTTCTATTTCTCATGCACTCGTTCATATGTGTATATATTTAGAATGTCAATTGTCAGTTTAAAAATATATAATTAATATTTATAGTATATGTACATGTATTGATAAATATAAATGAAGAAAGCGTGTGATATACGTATGTATGTATGTACTACGATATCCATTTGATTTATTTTTATTATAATAAATTATACTGTGTATATGATTGTTAAGTCCTTTGGCTGATTATACGATTCCTCGGTTTGGTCTTCAGTGGAAGAAAAAATCGTCCTTTAAAAGCATGTGACTGCATTGAAATAACATCGCCAATAGATACGTCCCTTATTGATGCCAACGTTGCCTTCGGTGTCTTGACCTCGCCGCTGCGAAAAAAAATTAATTGATTTGACTTATTTAGTTCGATTATGAAGTAAGAAGCCCATTCACGTTCGGTTTAACTGACGCTCGCATAAGAAAAATTCACTGGAATTTTGTAGGAATCGCTTACGTTATTCTTACAAAAAAAATGTAGATAATCGTTAGGGATTCAGATTATCGTCAGTTATTCCTACAGTTTGACGTCAGTTTTTCCCACACGATTACCGCCAGTTTATACTACAGAATTCTCATCCGCTTTTCCTGTAGGAACATCGTCAATTTGACTACTAACTAATGGGCTCCTCAAGTCCGATGTGGAGTACTTACAGTGTTGTCGTACTGCCGCCTATCGGTCTGCTGTAAGTCGCGAATATCAACATCTTCGGGCATTTCCGAATATATGTCGATATGATCTTATTGGAAGAGAAATCGAAAAGCAATAAATGAGATAAATATAAGACAAAAATAAGACTACTACTACTAACCACTGGTTAATTCATTTGTAAAATTCGGTACATAGTTTTGATTATCATTTTTCAATGTCGGTGTGGTTCTGCTTTTGTCGGCATGACTTCGTCGACCATAGACATCACTGATTTTTCGACTGCCATTTTTTTCATCCTCGAGTGCATGATGCAGTGCTACCATTAGACGATCCAGCAGAATGGCCGCTCGTTTGGGTACAACCAACTGAAAATCGAAGAAAAAATGGTCAAAAGGAGGTTTGTCACTTAATTATACCTATTTTCCTTCAAGCTGACATTTTCGAGAAAAAAATTAACAATTTTACGAATCAAATTAATATATTTCCCAACCTAATTTTATTGGGGAATTTGTTTAGTTGATTCGTAAAATCGGACATTTGTTAACTCGAATGAAAAAGAGTATATTGAGAACAACATTAAAAAAATTATATTGAAGTTACGTGAAGTTCCAGATTACAATTTCGGAGCTTTCAAATACTATTTCTATTTTGTTGTCTTGTCAGTTAAATGCGTATATATCCTAAACTGTTCTTCTTATGACTACCACTCCAGTAAAAAATCCAAATGCTAAAAACTCCATGTTAAAGTCTCCAGGGCCATAGGCGCGTCAAATCTTTTGCATTTCTATGCCGTGTTGACGTTTCGATAGCATATTTACTTTATTTTGCTAGCATACCCCTCTTATCTGCGCCGTATTTATAATGACAAGCTCGGCGCGCAGTGGGAGTTCTGTTAGTACTCACAGGTAGTCTTTGTTGGCGTCGCGGATCGAACCTTCATTCTCTAGATTGTAGAGCTGTGCCTGAATGAAGACGGCCACCGAGCGGGTCGAATTGAGCGGCTACGTACTCACGCGACACAAGCGGCGCGGGAATAAGCGGCTACAGGCGACAGGGATAATCCATTGCAGGCATCCTCGCGCCACAGGCAAAATGTTTCTTTAGACTGCATTCCTCCAAGCATCGCGCGGCAACGAGATATAAATCCGAATTTTTCTGGATCTGGCACGCGAGTCACTTGACGCAAGTAAACGCTTGTAGCAGCTTTCATCAAACATGCTTACAGTGGACGAAAGTTCATGGAAACCCGTAACTTTTGATCTGCTGCGCATTGCCGATTTCTACCGTTTATGTCGCGGGAGTGCGTTGCCGCTCAAATACGCTTTATGTGGAGGACCGGCTAAAGATACGGAAAAGGTGGTTCCTACATTTTTTATGGAAAAATTTAGCCTCTCCCGCATTGTCACACAATACGGCTAAATGGGCAGGATATGTATATATGTATATGTCCGAAATCAGTTATATATTAACGAAACGTCAACTAAGCGTTTAATGAGTAGTTGACGCTGAGGAGTCTTTTTTAAGGCCCATTTTTCTTCAAAAATCAATTTTCGGAAAACCAATACCAGATATCTACATTAAAGGAAAGCAGCTGAAGTCCTGTACAAGGATTAAATACCTGATACCGATGGTAAACAAGGAAGCTACCTACGATGACGACATCAAACATCGCATCAATGTCGGTTGGATGAAGTAGCGAGAAAACTCTGGAGTTTTCTGCGACAAGAGATACCACGAAAGCTTAAGGGTGTACGCGGTGTACTGTTTAACATCATGCTGCAGTTGGATATACCAACAAAACTAGTACAACTAACAAAGATGGGAAGCAACCTGTCAAAGGACGCTAACGAAACTAATAAAATAAAGGAAAGGATACAGCTAGGAAATAAGGCTTTCTTCTCGGCCCTCCCCATAATTAAATCGAAGCATGTACATGGAAACACGAAGCTCTGCGTAAATAAAACCATCATACGACCAGTGCTATGCTATGACTGTGAAATCTGAAATCTAACCCAAGCTTCCGAAAACATGCTAAACACATTCGGAAAGTCCTTCGGCGAATTTTTGGAGCAGTTTACGACCGAGATGGATGGCGCATCCAGTACAACCATGAGTTATATGAACTGTCGGATGAACTGGAATTTTCGAAAATCGTCAAACTACAACTTCTTCAATCGGCAGGGTATGAACAACAAATGAACGATGTTCGCATGCCTAAATAAGGAATGAACGGACGACGAGTCGACAGAGTGAGACTGCCAGGAAGACCGAGAGCTCATTGGGAGAGGTCAGTATATTCTGACGCCGGGCAACTACTGGGCTTCCAAGATTGAAGGACGTGGTTACGTGACCCAGCTAATTGGAGGACAACGATCCAGGCGGCCAAAACCCGATATCGGGCTGTTGCGCCACGAAGATGATGATAATGTGCTTTCAAGATGAAGACACACTAATTTATCTAACGGATTTGCCGATGAGAAGATATCCGTTGTGCCTAGATTTCACGTCATGCCCAATAAGGTGCTTTTATTGCATCCAAAGGACTCTTCAGAACTTCCATGGAACCTTAACAATGTTAACAAAAATAATTTTCGATCATCGTACCGACGTAACGGGAGGTGAAAAAGAAAAAGGAGAGCCTTAAGTCTGATCAAATTTCAAAGCTGTTACCGCTTGCCAAAAGCCGCAGCGTAAATGTATGACGATGATGAGGAGGGACCGCGTCTTTCATCATGGTATCCTGTTTCGCAATAAGTGCAACTTTATTTAAAAGAACATCAAAAAACCGACTTTTAATGTTCTTTTAAACAAATGCTAAGATAATTTTTAAATCGGACTCTAAAGTAAATTCTAATTCTGTTAATAATTCAGTCTGTCCAAGAAGCGTTCTTCTTGTTTTTGCTCTCGATTTTATGTCTTACTGCAACAACGAGCAATATAGCAGCAGCACAATTGCGATCCGCACACATCTTGATTTCAGAACAAACTGGAAAATTTGGTCTACGGAAATGTTGGTTGTTTCGTGTGTGCTTGTTGCAACGACATGTCGAACGACTGTTTGCGCAGTCCGTCTGTGTGGTCTATTTGGGCCGTAAGGCAAAAAAAATGTCCAAAATAGTGTTTGCGCAGACCACCTCTGCCATGTGTGGTGCTGTTTTCGTGTCTGCGCAGTCCGTCTGTGTCAAATCAAAAAGTTAGGATTTTTAATCGGTTTCCGCAGGCATGTCTATGCAGTGTGGTATGGCGAGATTTGTACAAAATGGTAATAATTTCGTGGAGTCTGTACGCCGAAATGGAAGATACACCATTTTTGCCGAGTTCATCGATTTATATCAATCGATGCCATCCTTACTGAAACTTAAAAGCAAAGACTACTGTGATAGAGTGCTTTAAAAATTGTGGTTATGCTATTATGGTGGACAAAATAGAAGAAAAATACCCTAAAGCCTCAATATTAATGACATAATTAATCATTTGCGATCGACGTACCGACGGAAGTTAAAAACCAGGCCGAAACTTTGCTACGGCCCGGAGTCCGAAGCGTATATACCCTAGACTTGTACAGACCTAGTGGTGATACCAAAAGTCCCAATTGGCAACGACCATATGCATTAAAAGTGGTTCTCTTATATGGCCAGTTCATAGGGGAGGTTGGCACTCATTCAGTGGGATCTTGACCATTCTCAAAATCAATTAACTAACCCATTCTACAAATATTTATCCAATTTTTTAAGTCGCTAGCTTCATTCTATCGAAAATTAACGCTTATTTGAAGTTTCACTTGTAGGGGAGGTAGGGGTTCCTTGAATCGGATCTTGCCCAGCATTTCCATCAACCAATTAGATCCCCCTACAAACATTTAAACAAAATTTCAAGTCTCTAGCTTCATTCTATCGAAAGTTATCGCTTATTTGAAGTTTCTTTTGTAGAGGAAGTAGGGGTTTCGATGGTCGGATTTTACGTATTTTCAATATTAGCCGACTGGATCATACTACAAACATTTGACCAAAATTTCAAGTCGCTAGCTTTATTTTGTCGTAAGTTATCGCTTATTTTAAGTTTCATTTCTAGGGGAGGTAGGGGTTCCTTAGGTCGGATCTTACCCATCTTTAACGCCAACTAACTCAATCTCACTTTCAACATTTGACCAAAATTTCAAGTTGCTGGCTTCATTCTATCAAAAGTTTTCGCTTATTTGAAGTTTCATTTGTAGGGGAGGTGGGGGTTCCTTGAGTCGGATCTTGCCCATTTTCAATACCAACAAAGAAGGTCTTATTAGCAACATTCTTTCAAATTTTCAACTTGCTATTATCATTTTTTCGAAAGTTATCGTAATTAAAGGAATATTTAATTTTTGAAAATTTGTAGGGGAGGTGGGCGTTCCTTTGATCTGATTATGCCCAACTTATATAATCTTAAGCAGCTTCTCACTTCAAGGTTACACGCCAAAAATCAGGTGTCTACGTCAATTGGTTCAGGAGTTATAGACAAAAAACCTGAAAAGTAGGGTAGTACGGGGTTCTTTGTAAGAAAATTACCGTTAGTTTTCAACTTATCAGTTTTATTTTCCCAGGAGAGTATGAGATTACCCTCATGAGTAATCTACCATTTTCATGTTTCTTTAATCGGGAGTTATAGATACATTTATGTATTTTACATATGTAGGGGAGGTAGGCGTTCTCTTGGCCTGATCATGCCGATTTTCAATACCATCCAACTAGATCACACTTCCAACATTTGACCAAAATTTCAAGGCTCTAGCTTCATTTTATCGAAAGTTATCGTGCGAACGGACAGACAGACGGACAGACAGACAGACAGACAGACAGACAGACAGACAGACAGACAGACAGACGGACAGACAGACAGACAGACAGACAGACAGACAGACATGGCTAAATCGAATCAGGAGGTGACCCTGATCATTTATATTTTATATATACATTGCTATACCTCCGGAGCCTCCTTTAAGGTGTTACATATTTCCGTCGTGACAAAAACAATATACCCTATACTATAAGTCTAGGGTATAAAGAAAGAGGAGAGCTTTAATCTTGCCAAAAACCGCAGCGTCAATGCAAAACGGTGATTAGGAGGGATTGCTTCTCTAATTATGGTGTTTAGTTTCGTAATGAGATGGGCAATTTGACTTAAAAAACCAGACCGACCTGGAGTCCGAACCGTATATACCCTAGGCTTGCACATACCTAGTGGTGATACCAAAAGTACCAATTAGCAAGGACCGTATGCATTAAAAGTGGGTTTTCAATAGGGCCAGTTTACAGGGGAGGTTGACACTCATTCAGGAGGATCTTGACCATTCTCAAAATTTAATTGATAATTGATTGAATCTAATCGCATTCTACAAATATTTGTCGAATTTTTCAAGTCGCTAGCTTCATTCTATTGAATGTTATCGTGCGAACGGACAGACAGTTATTGCTTATTTGAAGTCTCGCTTTTAGGGGAGGTATCGAAACTTGCGCATTTTTATTAACAAGCAACTAGATCCCAGTACAAATATTTGACTAAAATTTGAAGTCTCAACCTTCATTTTATCGAAACTTATCGCTTATTTGAAGTTTCATTTGTAAGGGAGGTAGGTGTTCCTTGTGTCGGATCTTGGCAATTTTCAATACCAACCAACAAGATCCTACTCAAAAACATTTAACCAAAATTTCAAGTCTCTAGCTTCGTTCTATCGAATGTTATCGTGCGAACGGACAGACAGACCGACATGGCTAAATCGAATCAGGAGGTGACCCTGATCATTTATACGCATTGCTATACCTCCGGAGCCTCCTTTAAGGTGTTAAATATTCTCGTCGTGACAAAAACATACCCTATATAAGTCTAGGGTATAAAAACAACAAAAGTAGGTTTGGTCATGCGAACATAATTGTTTAAACCGCACTCAGAAGTAAATTCTTATTCCTTTGATACTCCCGTCTGTCCAGAAGCGCTCTTTTCTTAAACCACCCTTTGCACCAAATTCGTCATTTTTGATTTTGCTGTCACTTCTTCCTTTACGCTTTATTACAGAAGCAACGAATATAGCAGCAATACAATCGCGGTCCGCTTCGTGATCTTAAAACAAAAAGAAAGTTTGGTCTGAGGAAATTTTGTCTGTGCCGTGTGTGGTTGTTGCAACGACTTGTCGAACGACCGTTTGTGTGGTCTAATTGCGCCTTTAGCGTCACTCAAGGAATCTACATAGCAAATTTGGTTATGATCGGAATAAATGTACAAACTAACAAAAGCACAAACGGACAAACGCACAGCATGCCTCGGACCATATTCGTATCCACTATGTGAGTATATGGTACGGGCAAAAATACGACTATTCTGCTGTGTATTTACAAGTTGTAAATAAAATAAAATATAATATGTAAAAGTCGCTACAGACGTGCAAGCATGCTCGACAAAATTGCTTGATCAATCTTGCATTTCAAGCATACTTTCGCGTGTTTATGAGAATTTTCTTCAAGCGTCTTGAAACAAACTTGACAAGCATACTTGAACATCTATAGTGACCTTAAACGGTGCGTGATAACCAAGAAAGGCCACTCCTTTCAAATTAAATTAAGCCTCATTATTTCATAGACAAAGAATCCTTTAACAATCCGTGACAACATGACACCGGTAATTTTGATTTTTATTCTATTTTAAAATTGAATGCATCGAACTACACCTAAAGTTATTTTCGGAAACAATGCAAAGCAAAGAAATCGTAAAGTTGTCCTAATTAGGACGCGCACAAAGGATTTTATTTCGGGCACATCACGACGCGAAGGGATCGTCTTTCAAAAATAAACTGAAAACCTGAAATATTCATCCACCGCCCACCATCTCCTCTTCAGTCGTTTCCCTGAAATGGATGACTTAACATAAAAAACACTTAGCAGTTACCGGATATTCATCATAATTAATTTGCATCGGATTATTCGCTATGGCAAGGTGTTCAGCATTATTCTCGGGTGCAATTTGTCTTTTGAGCACACTATAACCCGAGACCGTCCTTGATACAAACACCGCGAAACTCAGCACTAGAAAAGCACAACTGCTGCTCGATTTTAAATACCACCTCATGTTGATGATGAAAATGGCCCTGAATGGTATAGTGATGTCCTGCACGAGCCAAAAATCAAGGTCTACACGCACGCACTCACGCAAATACGACAAATACAAGTACGAGTGTTTCCCGGAAAATTTGAAAAATTCACAAAATAAACCGCGACCAGCTATACCAAACCCGCCGAACACTTTCGGCTGCACGCACAATTTTCTCTAAATTTACACAGGATTGTTTTCCGTTAGCGTTAGTATAGCGAAGTCCTGAGGTGGGCTGCGTGTATATCCTTTTTTCAATGCTTGTAACGGTCTGGCTGCTCCGTAGTGTACTTAACTATGAGTTGTTGAACAATATCCGGCCCGATGGAATGTACTTGGGCTTTTATATGAATGAAAGCCGGGGGCGATAGAAGCAACAAGTGGAAACGACGACGCGACGGTGTGAAACTAGACACGACAACAACAATGGGAGTAGTGACAGCATGTCCCTTGCTACTATATGCACTACTCTTGTCCAAATGTTTGTATACGCGTTCATTGAGAGAAATAATTTAACAGTCAACAGCATGGACACACTCTTGCAGAACAAAAAGGAATAACCATACTGAAATGACCATTGGCTACAGAATACTCTTGGGTTTTAGTTTGAAAAAGGATTGAGGCTGATTGGACTCAAAATGATTTGAACCCACTGTTGCTTTGCTAATACTTGGGCACCTTAACATAAGCCATTTGGAAATAAGGCATTAATGGATAATTTCGGTTGAAACCGAAAGTAGCCATGCATAGATTCTTTCGGTTTCACACTCAATGCTTAATTTCGTTTGAAACGAAGGTGAGTATGTACATGGCCATTTTCGCTTTCTTTCGCATACCTTATTTCGGTTTGAAATTGTGCATAGCTAAAAAAATGCTGGATGCAGATATGCTAGGACGAAACGGATTCAGGTACATGTACAAAGAGTGAAACGGGCGACCTAGGGCTACATGCAGGGGTTCGCAACGTCCTAGGAGAGGAGCTAGCCCAGCCCAGAAATCATCCATGCACACTTGTGCGATACTGCGGGTTGTGAATTACCAGTCGCTTGTGTGGGCTTCGCTCGCTACGCTCGCTATCACAACCCTCAGTATCGCCCAAATATGAACGCTCGTTTCGCTCGCTCTACCTATAGGTACAACAATCCCTTATGTGCCAGAATAACAACATATTTTTTATAAACACGATCAATCTTGCGGGAAAAAACAGTAGGGGACGTTTGGGTTGCTGATTGCGAATCTGAAGTCAAATTTGGCAAAAACCAAAAATAAAAAAAGATCCTGAGCGGAATGTCAAGGATTTTTGGATGGCTGATCACGAATTTAATATCAAAATTGCAGAAAAAAAAGAAAAGTCGAAAATCCGGAATGTCAATACTTTCTTTTCGTAAATACGGCCGATATTGGTGGAAGTAGGGATTTTTTCAGTCGCTGATAAATGATATGTAATGCACCATATTTTGGTCTGTTTGCAACGCTTCCACCGGCATGATCGCAGCCAGCACCTGATGAGTAGGGATCTGTCGGTGGTACGAGACTAGAGGCCGAAGGTCCCATTACACCCGGACCCAGATGCGAGCACGAGGGCCAGTGGCGTAGCTAGGTCCCCAAGGGCCCCGGTGCAAACAAAAATGAGGGCCCTTTCTTAACTGGTTAGGTTTTATCAAGAAAAAAATTAATATATGTTTATAGGGTATCTCAAAAAAATGTACTAACACTTCAAATGACGTGAAAAATATTATTTATTAACATAAAGAGAAGTTGAAAGGTTTCGAGTACAGAAGACAAATGTAATTGAAGAATCATGCTCGCAAATGCTCAAATTGATGACCATTATTGTCCAGGCAACGCTGACAACGCGCACCAAGAGATTCGCAAACGTCACGAAACAGGTCATTTGGAATATCGCGACATATTGTCTTTCAATTTCCAAATTCAATGCATCAATTGTTCTTGGATGTGGATGGATGTCCGTGGTCGTCCAGAACGTTTCTGGTTGACGTTGTGAACGGCCACATCTGCTTAAAATTTACCTCTGATGCGAGCAATGGTCCGGTGCGTTGGTGGCGGTTGTTCGAATTCCCTTCTGAATCGTGTTTGAACTTCCTTGGCACGTTCGGTTTGCCAATAACATTTCAGGACAAACTTCCTCCCTTCCAAGCTAAGTCGATTTCGTGTCATGCAGTGACATTAATTGCACATGCAAAAACACAAAAGGCAGCATGTTAGCGACAGTTAAGGTGTTAGTACATTTTTTTGAGACACCCTGTATATATGAATATTAGTGATCGCCCAGGTTCGACTGGACACCACGACAGACCTCTTCCAGGACACCTGTGAAGAGTTTAGGAACTGCAGGAACCGGAAGACGAGAAGTAACGTAATAGATAATAAAAAAAATTAAACAATAACGAACAAGATTACAATTAATAACATATTAGAAAATAAAACGAAGTAGATAAATAATAAATAGTTTATTATACGAAGGTCGGACTTACCTACTAACAACAAATTAACAATTTAGTTTATAATCTTTTCCTAGCTTTAGTTTTCGCAAAAGTATCAATAACTTCGGTTAAATCCAGGCTTGATGCGACTTTGCTTTCAATTGCTATTAGCGATAAATGTCGGAGTCGATCTTGGCCCACACTATTTCTTAAATAGTTTTTAATTATTTTTAATTTGCTAAATGACCTTTCAGCTGCTGCAGAAGTGACAGGAATTGTAAAGAATAATAACATTGCTGTAAATACTTCTGTTAAGTCGCATTCTAGCACTCCATATTTGCTCAATATTTCCTTACATAATTAGTGAACAGTCCATGCCTGGGTTATTTTAGGGAGAATTAGGTGGTAAATATTAAGAAATTGAAGGGAAGAATTTGGGCCTATTATATCAGAATATTTATTTTGGAATTGGTCACACTTTTGTAATAAGTTCGGCTTGCTCGGTGGTCAGGGTCCGAGGGCCCCCCTGAGCTTGAGGGCCCCGGTGCACGGCACCGCCTAGCACCTTAGAAGCTACGCCACTGACGAGGGCATCTAGGCCGTCCGCCAACCGTTAAATCTTATCGCCTAATTTTTTTTTATTCCTCATTTTAACCTCCTCTTGTTGTGTTGTCTTCCCCAGGCCTATGCTTTTTTGTTAATTCGTAAAGAACAGGGGCATCGAGCGGCGAAAACCCCACTCACGTCTCCCGAACTAAGCTACAGCAAGCATAGGCCGCTGCTTAGCTCGTTGGGGGGCTTTTTCTTCGCCAGATGGCACGGCCCGACCTTCACCGTCATTACGCTACCTTAGGCTCCGTCCCCACAGGCATCTTCGGATGCCCACCAAACCGTCCGTTACAGGTGCGATAGCATATTTCTCAAGTTTTTTTAATATCTACTGCTCAAAGTGATCCACTGACTGATCTCCGTAGCTGATGGTTTTAATTACATTTATTTGTTGAGCTAGAATGTCTAAAGGAAACAGATGAAGCATAATGTTTGACTCTACTGATGGAAAGTTGAAAGTTGACCGCTGACCCGCTGAGCGGGGGATATCATATCAAAGGGAACGGCAAGGGCATTTTATTTCTTCTATTTCACATCGATTTTAGGAGAACGCAGGGAAAGGTAAATTGTAGAGTCTCAATTTTCCTAGAGTAAGCGTTTTGTCAAGTTGAGTAACTGTCAAAAGCTTCGTTCGCACGAAAAATGTTCGCTCTCTCAGTACTAACATATTTCATTCGAAATAAAAGTTTTCACAATATTCTGAACAATTTTCACGCGAAAGTAATTACTTTACACTGTATTTCGCCTGAAAACCGGTCTATTGAGTAGGAAGGGAAGTTCAAGAGCGTCGCGGATATGTATTGTGTGCAAATTTACGCCGTCGGGAGAGATAAGTGCAATATTTTCGCATGAAAAGGTTGGTTCCAGCCGTTGTACTGCGGTTGTTTTTTCCACGAATCATTCTCTGCAGACAACGTTTATCGGTATGAATTTCACTAAAGTTTTTATTGAATTTCTCAAGCTTCATTGTTAAAATAAGTGCAAATTTCGAAACCGCGGCGTGTGTAAAATTTCGGTCACTCTGCCTGCAGCGAATATTTCGCTATTGCAATACAAATTAAATAAAAAATAAAAAAGAATGCAGTCGAGAACTGATAAGTGCAATCGCCTCTGGCAATGAAATTGATTGCACTTACACGTTTTTTTTTTACGTATCCGCTGCAGAGATGGGCCACTAAAATTGAATCATTTTGGGGGTTTTATAGGAAATATTAGATAATTGGCAATTATCTGAAAATAATTGTAGTCCCTTCTATAAATTCTGAATACACGGAAACTGTGTTTACACAATCGCAAAAACTTAGCTTAGCATTTGGCAGGTGAAATTCTGAGAAATTTGAACCTTTTCCAATATTTTTCTTATAATTCTAAACGGTGCCTCGGATCGAAAAATTTGATAGGATGTAAACTAAAGAGCGTTGAATTCTGCGTCTAATACACTGCTCAAAGTCGAATTTAGATTCAGCAGTACAGTCAAAATCGATAGACACAAAATGATAATTTTTGAGGCTTTGAAAAATTACATTTTATAAGCTTTCAAGCTCAAAGCTCTTTGAAACGGATGCTCCAAATAAAAAAAAAACTGATTGAATAAAAGTTGAAGATTTCAAGTCTATCGTGGCCAATATTTGACCCATTTTTAGTGTGATTGTAATCAAAAATGTCTGATTAGTGATTTCAACCTTAATAGCTGTATTTTGGTAAGTATGATATAACAGCTAAAAGTCTTGTTTTAATCTCAAATTGTAGATAATTTACTCTAGTTTATAAAAGCTTTACTGATTTTTTTAAACAGACTAATTTAGGAGCTATTTAAAAAAAAACTGGGACAACCCAAACAATTATGCGATTTTTTTCATGATAACGGCCTCTGCGGTGGTTGCGGAACTAACTCGATCCCAGCTCAATCTGGCCAGTTCACTTAATCGTAAACTGTCAGATACAAGTTTAAACTCACTACATTTTGATTTTGGAGATTGAATCGATCTGACCCATAGTGTGAACCCAATATTACTTTAATAAAAACGCAACAACTCAAAAACTACATTAGGTAGAACAATGCAGTAAATACTGACTCGCAGCTAATATCTCACCCTAAAAACTAAAAATAGCCCGGTGAAGACGGAAATATTGTACTTTGACGAACATTTGCTGAACATTAATGAAAACCTAGCTAATAGAAACATCAGACAAGCGTATAGAATAATAAATACAATTAAGAACGAATGTCAACCCAGAACTAGCGTCTGTAAGGACAAGGATGGAAACATCATCAGCAACACCGATAGCATCAATAAACGATGGGCGCCCAATTTTGAAGCGCTTCTGAATCCAACATCTAACATCCCCATATAAAATGCCCAAATCGATGGCGTTATTATTGATCATGACCCCACTACACAACCTTCGACAGTAGACGAAGTTGATCTCACCTTACGGTGACTCAAATTAAGTAAAGCGCCGGGCGCCGACTAGATTCCAGCTGAGTTGTTAAAATCCGGTGGAAGGGGTCTATTTAATGCCATACACCAACTATTTCTGCGAATCTGAGAGGACGAAGTTTTCCTAGACAATTGGCGCAGGAGCATCATCTGCCCCATCCGTAAACAGGGAGATAAATTGCGGTATGAGAATTACAGAGGTACTTCACTAGTCTGTACGTCCTACAAAATACTGACAAAAATTCTGGAGAATATAATAAAGCCCTACGCCGAACGAATCATTGGCGAGTATCAAGACGGTTTCGAAACTTGTCGCTCCACAACCGATCAGCTTTTTACAGTTAGGCTAATCCTGAGAGAGAATACAACGTTGACGTATACCAAATCTTTGTCGAATATAAGCATACGACAGTATCGATCATGGTGTACTGTAAAACATCATACTGCAATTGGGTATACCAGAAAATCAAGTACGACTAACAAAGATGATGATGGCCAACTCCATCTCATAGGTCAGTATTCAGAACAGGTTGACTGATCCTTTCAAACAAGTACTGGTTTGAAGCTGGGCGAAGGACTGGCGCCGACGCTCTTTAGTCTAGCGCTTGAATACGCCATTTGGGTAATGGGTACGAGCACTAGCGGAACGGTACTCTTCAAGTCGACACAATTGATAGCGTACGCAGACGACACCAGCATCATTTCCCGAAACTGACCGGCCGACGCAGGAGAACTTCTGCATCCTCTTGGCACCGCTGGAAAAGAAGCTAAACTAAGCATCAACAAAGAGAAAACAATAATAATGATACAATCAAGAACCAGGATGCGCTCGGTGGCCGTGGTCGTTTGGTCACCTTTTTACGATACAAATCTGGAGCTCGGAGTTCAAATCTCGGCACGATCAAAAACTGCCTGTGGGTACTAATAGAACTCTCAGAGTGCTCCAAGATTGTCAGTATAAAGACAGCGCGGATGGAAACTCCATGCTAGCAACTGCACTTCCGAAAAGTAGATTTGCTATCGAAACATCAACAAGGCATAGAAATGCTAGAGATGTTGACGCGCCTGTGCCCTTGGAGGGGTCATGGCAATTAACAAGAAACAGGACACCAGCACAATTGAACATCAACGTAGGGGGACCTCAGCATCGAATTAGTAGACGACTTCACATACCTGGATAGCAGCCTGTCGAAGAGCACCAACGAAACTGAGGAAATCAAGCGATGAATACAGCAAGCAAATAAGACTTTCTTCTCGGTCTTCCCCATAATGAAATCAACGCATATGCACTGAAACACGAAGTTCCGCGTATACAAAACCATCATACGACCAGTGCTATACTATGGCTGCGAAACCTTGACCCCAACCCAAGCCTCCGAAAACGCTAAACACATATTCGAACGGAAAGTCATTCAATGAATTTTCGGAGCAGTTCGCGATCGAGATGGATGGCGCACCCGGTACAACCATGAGTTGTATGAGCTGTACGATGAGCTGGAACTTCCGAAAATCGTCAAACTACAACGTTTTCAATGGACAGGGTAACGAATGAACGATGCTCGTATGCCTAAACAAGTAATGAACGGACGATGAGTCGATGGTGCGAGACTGCGAGGAAGACCGATAGCTTGTTGGGAGAGCTCAGTATATGCTGAAGCCGAGCAACTACTGGGTTTCCGAGATTGGAGGACGTGCTCACGTGACCGAGATAATTGGAGGACAACGATCCAGGCGGCCAGAGCGATGTAGGGCTGTTGCGTCACGGTGATGATGATGAATACAGTATAAGGCTAATGCGTATTGCGTCGCATTTACGTGTTTTCTGTCAACGTCAAAGAAGACGTAATCTCTGTTCAGCAATCAAAAAGCGAAGACGCATGCCATTTTACAGAAAACGATGCAATTTGCAGTTAGCCTAAACGTAAAGGATGCAGCAAAACACCTGAAGGTGTTCGTGCGGACGTAGCCTAACTGACCGCTAAGATCCTGTAACTGGCAACTGTCTGAAGACAGAGGCTCTTCAGAGAGCTAAAGGGTGACATGGAGATATGACCGTATGGTGTTTGCCGCCCACTGCCCAAGTGCTCTTAATGTTAATAAATCTCTCGTGCCGGTACAAGTCGACAGTACTTAAGACAGATCACCTGGATAACGACCATTCCTTACGACTGGTGTCCTGGAATACACAGCTCATTGTGTACGTTGTGGGTGTGGTCTACGGTCATTGTTATGAGAGTGAAAGGAGGCTTCCACTACGCTCTTTAATTTCTTCTACAGAAGCTGTAGACTTTTAAAGGGAGGAGAGTTTTGGAAGTAACTACCGTGGTAATTAATGTGCAAATTTTTCAACATGACTGAATTCTGTGTCTATGTTCAAATCAATTGTTATGGAGTGATTCAACTGAAGCTGTGCATCGCCTCAAAGTTTCTTCAACAAATCAATAAAAGAAACCTGAAACAGAGTGATTCATTGTGTGGCGAAGCCAGCACACAATATAGCAGGTGGGATGGCATTTAATGCCGAAGAATATGGTGGTAGTGGGCTCAAAGTGAGTAGCATGGATTAGCATTAGCCTATTTCACTCAACTCGATTCTCAAAAAATAAAACCACGTACATCATCAAACAAAACAGGCAAATGTCTGTAATTAGACGGATGCCCGTAGTCATTACAAACGTCATATGTCGCCGGCGATAGAGAAGAATGGGAAGAGGTGTCATACAATTGAAGTCGGTGTATCATTTTTTACATTCAACATACCGCTTCGTAATCTACCGACCATAAACATAATGACTAAACTGCCAACTAGAGTCACGGCAGGACATAGTATCGTTTGAAACGCGTTAGTGGATTGCAGACAATTCTCTTTAATTAGCCCACACACATTTATATGATTTATAATTCATTGAATTCATCAGTAGTCATTCCACTTATTGTCCATTCGTTCGTCGAACTGTTATTGTCGCAGCGTGTCCTATCGCCGTGCAGCGGGGAATAATTTCATGTCCTCTGGTTTCTCCGCACCCCACCTCAATCTCTTCAAAATGGCAAATGCTATAACATTAGACCTTTTAATTGCCATTACCTCAACTAATAAAAATTAATAAAGAGCTGCTGTATCCTTGGATTAAGTCACATGGATTTCACGCCATCTACGGCCCGGACCATTAGGCATTCTCATCGTGACCGCACAATTCGACAACTGGTGTGTCTTATTATGGTGTTTAATGAACGCTAAGGCGAAGGAAGGAAGAAACAAAAACGAAACCGACAAACATAACATTTTAGACGACATAAATGGCTTACAAACGAATGCCATAATAACACATCGCAACATGAGATCGCGTGTCATTCGACCAGGACAACAGGACTATATTTAGTGGTGAGAGCCGTGGATGGTCCCGGTGATTGGAAGTAGGGACTACGCGAAAAGCTCGCTTCTTGCAATCAAGGATCAGGCTCTTGACTCCCGACAAAGGAAAAATCTTTAACCTGACCAACAACAAGACATGGATATAAGTATCCCACTGTGCACTACAGCGTTGGGCTTTCAACGATTGTAATTGAGTTGTAAGCAGTTCGACTGGTCCTGTTTTTGATTATAAGTGGACGATTTAGTTTTGATTCAAAGCATTCCGCCCACCTGTTGCCCTTTATGTGAGAGAGTCAAGTGCAGAAGTGCTAGGCTGAAATCCTGCGCCAAATTTTCTTACTCCTACACACAATCCGTTCATAAATTTCCCGAAATGACACACCTGACCTATAGAACCTACAGTCCTACCTAAAGCATAAAATTCCATCGGATGCGAGCTTCCTTCTTACGCACAAATGAACGTAAACCTTTTGCATGGTCATGAATCATATGACGGCGTCACTTCTAGTCCGATTACGTAGTTACTAATCCTTGGACATTATAATCCGTAATTTAGCTGAAATACCAACCATAAAAGGATTCTTTCCGGCGAGCTTGTAAATCATTGTAAACAATTACGATCGCTTATCAGGTAGTTAAGCAATAATGGACATGATATGTGATGTGAAAATGCAGAAATCCCATGGGTGATAACTGAAAGTAATCATGGCCTCTGATAATGGACGAATTGGCTTTTAATACACTGTGTGGCTCTATTAGCAAGGGATGAGCAATAAAGTGTAACCATGTTGGACGCTTAGTGCATAGGTAAACATAATGTTAACACTAACAGAAGGCGGTTATGTTTTTATGATGAGAGCCAATTTTAACATGTTAATTAGGAGCTTGGAGGAAGAATGACTCAGCACAGATGGTTAAGTCGGTTTATTTGGCCCAGAATTGAGCACGCGTGTCGCTATTATATTAGTTATCACTGCTACTAGGATTTCCAAATATAGGAAATAACTATTGTTGTTAGGAGTACTAAATTCTTTTCCAAATGAGGTAGGATAATGGCATGGTACTTTCATATTATCGGCCTGAGACTCTGGAATAGATTACACTGAACAAAAACCCAAACTTTTTTCAATACGAAGGCGCTGACAGTTCTGGCCAATTCACTTTATGTCACTTTATGTAGTATTACTAATTTACCTTCACCCCTAGCGAATAGTGCATTAACTACTCCCACGTGCATTGAAAAACTTTCGAGTTCCCCAATGCTCTCTCGAGTCTGGGCGTAGATGGCCCACTCTAGGAGCTTATTAGTCTGATGCTTACATCTAGATTAAAGACTGCAGATGTGCAGTTTTACTTATAAATAGAGAGTCATTGGCTCCTCTAACAAAAGCGGGCGGACTTATTAGGCTCGGTTTCGTAAAGATAAAGCTCCGCATATATAAGAGCGATCTGAAAAAGGCGCGTAAACCGGAACCATCTCCCATGGAGGAGGATGTCAGCCCAGCCGTATCCACTCCCTTCGTAGTGTCGATTCCCGCCGAGGAGGTCACGGACGACGATTGCGTGTCTCTCGGCTCCGATCTGGCTGTGTTGGATGACACCTCCCAGCCATCTCTCGTGCACGACTCCCTGGAATCCGACACGGAGGGGGAGGCAGACGTTACGATAGTTGAAAGGCATTCGTAATGGTAAGGTTTCTACAAGTAAACCTTCACCATTCGAAAGCAGCCTCAGCTGCCATTCTTCTTCGGCTGGCACGCAGTGAAGAAGATATCGTAATAATTCAGGAACCTTGGGTTGTGGACGATCTCGTCAGAGGTCTGGGGTCTCCTGATTATACCATCTTCTATACCAAAGGCCAGGGTAGACCTCGGTCTTGCATTCTCGTTAGGAAGGCCTTCCTTCTCTCAACTTACAGCGATAAAGACTCTGTGTTAGTCTGCCTGGAGCTCAAAGGTAAGGTGTACTGGGTCGCATCGGCTTACATGCCGTATGACAGTGTGGGCACGTTCCCTTCACCCAATCTTAGAGCTGCCATTGCAGCAGCAAGGACATCGAAAATTAGTATGATTCTTGGCTGTGACTCTAATGCGCATCACGATGTCTGGGGCAGCTCGGACACCAATGAGCGCGGAGAATCTCTCCTCGAGTACATTATGAGTACTAATCTCTTAATTTGTAA
The DNA here is from genome assembly GCA_964017055.1 of Chloromyia formosa. Taxonomy (NCBI): domain Eukaryota; kingdom Metazoa; phylum Arthropoda; class Insecta; order Diptera; family Stratiomyidae; genus Chloromyia; species Chloromyia formosa. The sequence continues at coordinate 20,703,204 of OZ024816.1, read as the reverse complement.
TGTGGGTCGCGAGCCTACTTTTATAACAAAAGCCAGACAGGAGGTCCTTGACATCTCTCTGGCGTCGGATGACATCATCCACCTTATCAGAGACTGGAGAGTGTCGCCGGAGCACTCCTTCTCTGATCATCGATACCTTCAGCTCAGCCTCACCGTGCGTCCTGAAGCAGTTCAACCCATTATAAATCGCAGAAAGACCAACTGGCCTAAGTATCGCGATGCTTTCTGTGGAGGGCTACCTCCTCTACCATGACAGCCCTGCAACGAACTGGAGCTGGACAACATGGTGAACACTCTCACGGATGTTATGAAGGCAGCGGTGTCTTCATCATGTCCGGCTATCTCACGTGCAGGAAAGAAAAAACCAGCCTGGTGGAGTACTAGGATCTCCGAACTTAGGGCTGAGTGTAGGAGAAGTTTCAATAAGGCTAAGGCTTCAAGGCTGGAGTCGGATTGGCACTTATATAAAAAACATCTGAACTCTTTCAAGAAAGAATTAAGAGGAGCGAAGCGCAATGCTTGGAGGAGCTTTTGCGAACGTATCGAAGGATCTTGTGAGACCTCTAGATTTCGGAAAGTCCTGGCGTCAAGTCCATCTATGCCAAGTTTCCTACAAAAGGAAGACGGGTCCTGGACGTCCTCGAGCAGGGAAACCATTATGTGTCTACTTGACACACACTTCCCTGGTAGTTCGGCGGCAGTCCCGCTGAGGGACCCCTCCATGCGTCGCATAGCGCCATGTGATGTGTGCATCCATCTTATCTCGTGAGAAGATTCTGTGGGCAATTTCCAGCTTTGAACCTTATAAATCGGCTGGACCCGATGGCATCATTCCTGCGGACTTGCAGCATTGTGTAGATATTATATATCCTTGGATAGAGTGTATCCTAATGGCCTGCCTGGAGCTGGTGTCCGTTCCTCGCAGTTGGAGGGAAGTGCGGGTGATTTTTATCCCGAAAACGGGTAGAAGTTCACATGCGCGCCCAAACGATCTCCGACCAATAAGCCTCTCTTCTACTTTACTGAAACTATTAGAGAGACTGGTTGACATCCATTTGCGGGACACTATCCCGTCACGGCTTTTATCCACGTCGCAACATGCCTATTGGAAAGGTAAGTCGGTGGACACGGCTCTGCACTCTTTGGTCAGTCAGATTGAGAAATCCCTTGATCAAAAGGAATACACGATGGTTGTATTCCTGGACATCGAGGGTGCTTTCAATAATATTAGACCTAGTGCGATAATTGAGGCACTCCTGGGCCTCCAGGTCGACGAGTCGCTTTGTAAACTCGTTAACATACTACTAACATCTCGGCGCATACACACTACCCTTGGTACATCGTCGGTATGTAGAGATGTCTGTAGAGGAACCCCGCAAGGGGGAGTGCTGTCTCCCCTTCTTTGGAATGTAGCGATCAACAGACTGCTTCTAAAACTGGAAGAGGTCGGGTGCAAAGTTATTGCGTATGCGGATGACGTTGCCATCGCAGTCACAGGTAAGTTTCCTGGTGTCCTCTGCGGGCTATTGCAAAACGCCCTTTCTTCTCTAACTGAGTGGGCAAACCTCTGCGGCGTCGGAATTAACCCGCTTAAGACGGAGCTTGTGCTCTTTACCAGAAGACGCGTGATTCCCCCTATTGAACCTCCCTCACTGGAGGGCATTCAACTGGTTTTCACCGACAAAGCTAAGTTCCTCGGTCTCATCTTTGACAGGAAACTTGGGTGGAAACCCAACATTGAAGAATGGGTCAAGAAAGCTACTGTTGCCCTCTACTCGTGCAGGAAGGCCATAGGTAAGAACTGGGGCCTGCAGCCTAAAGCTGTATATTGGTTATACACAGCTGTAGTACGTCCTATACTACTGTACGGAATAAGTGTATGGTGGACGGCACTTCGAGTAACGGCCTATTGCAACCTACTAAGTAAGGTACAAAGGCTAGCGGCGCTGGCTATAACAGGGGCTTTCAGAACAACTCCGTCAGCCGGGCTAGACATGGTGCTCGGCTTGCTCCCCCTGGACATTTGTGGCGAACAGTTGGCGGCTAACGCGGCTCTACGCCTTCGCGAAACTGGCCAGTGGCGCACGTTGAGTGGTGGGCACTCGACTGTACTGGGCAACTTTGATCTCCCTGTGGAAACGGACTATACCTGCGCGAAATACATTTTCGGTCGGAACCACACCAGCTTGATTCCGTCAAGGGATCTATGGTGTGCTAACACGCTTACGACCACCGACTCCATTGTCATCTACACGGATGGCTCTAGGACCGACGGCGGAGTCGGGGCTGGCATCTATTCGGAAGGATTGGGAATTTACTTGTCCTTCCGTCTTCCTGACTTCTGCAGTGTCCTACAGGCGGAGGTTTCTGCAATCCTGGAAGCTCTGAACTGGCTGGGAAATCATGTTGTGACCACGAGGGACGTCACTATTTACACGGACAGTCAGGCTGCAATTCGATCACTTGAATCGGTCCTGACTACATCGAAGACCATCGCGAATTGTCGTTTAACCCTCAGAGTGATGGGTGGTTATTTCAACATAACGCTCTGTTGGATACCGAGCCATTGTGGCCTCGCAGGTAACTGCGTGGCGGATGAGCTGGCTCGGGTGGGGACAACCGGAGTTATTGACGGGGACCGCGCTAACATCAAAATGCCAGCCTTATCGTGCAAACTTGCTATCAAAGCCACTGCGGTTGACAGGGCGAACATGAGATGGTTAAACGGCGTTACGTGCCAAACAACGAGGTCGATTTGGCCGAAACTTGACCCTAGCCGCTCCGCCACACTGCTTTCATTGAACAGGAAACACATCGGCAGAGTTGTGGGGGTTATTACGGGGCACTATCCTATTGGAGAGCTCGCCTGGAGGCTTCGCATTCCTCACAATGACTACTGCAGGAGCTGTGATGACGTGGATGAGGAGGAGAGCGTTCTCCATTTCCTATGTCACTGTCCGGCCCTGGCTGAGAGGCGGAGGAGGTTTCTGGGTTCCCGATTTTTCTGGGAACTGGAGGACCTTAAGGAAGCTAGTGTAATACAGTTCAATCGCTATATTGCCAGCACAGGCTGGTTTTAATGCCTAGGTTTTATTAAGGTGGATTTAGTGGTATCACAACGGACCCAGCGGTGGTCTATGTGTGCTGTGCGTTAGCATGGCAGCCCCTTTACCTAACCTAACCTACATCTAGATTAATTAGTACCAGTTTGGGATCACCAAAAAAGTGCACACAGGTGAGTAGGGGCACTCCCCAAGGAAGTGACCTATCACCCCGTCTTTGGAACTTGGTGGTTAACAGGTTACTATACTTCTGTATTTGGAGGGGGTGGACTGCGAGGTCATTGCATATGCAGACGATACTGCCATAGCTATCTCTAGTTTCCCGGAGTTGTTAGTGATATTATGTAAAATGCCCTAAATATTCCATCTCAGTAGACCAGGCAGACAATCCGCAGCTTAAGCCTGAATGGCCAACACCTAAGCGTCTCAGGTTTAGTAGGACGGAATGACTTGCGTAGTTGGACCTGCAACATAGTTGTGCCAACTCCAGCACGTTTATTAAACCATCTGAAGCAGCTATCTTCCGAGGCCATCCTCTAAATGGGGTTAAGGGATGTGCAGACAACTCGTCCTTGTAAAAACCACTCCACGTCAAGAAACCTGGAACAAAAGCCTCAGATTGAGCGGATCAACAATGACGACCACGCAAACAACTAAAGGGTTATTCTTTCGGATCCTGGAATGTACGCTCCTTGAACAAACTGGGGGCAGAGAAGGCCCTCCTTCAACAGGTCGAAAGTAAAAACTGGGCATTACTGCAGTCCAGGAAACAAATTGGCTTGGCAGCGAGATCAATGACAAGAAATCGCACACAATTTTTACAAGTGGCAAACCATCGGGCCGCAAGGAGTTTGGAGTAGCATTTATAATAAACAATCACCTCAAGCCGCACATTACTGACTTCAAACCCATAAATGAACGGCCGTGTGCGATTCGCATTAAGACTCGATTCTTCAATCTCTGGCTCATCAATGTGCACGCACCCACTGAAGTTAAAGAAGACGCAGTAAAAGACGAATTCTACGAACGCCTTGAGGCTCTCTTCGACTCACTTCCAACAAACGACGTCAAATTGCTGCTGGGAGACTTTAACGCGAAAGTCGGAAATGAAAGTTGGCACCGGGGAACCACTGGATGTAACGACAACGGCCAGCGACTTATCGACTTCGCCTGCAGCAGGAATCTAGTCGTAAGCTCTATACGTGTTTCCCGCATCGACGCATTCACAAGCAGACCTGGAAATCTCCAGACGCACATACCGTCAATTAAATTGACCACGTCCTCATTTCCAGGAGATGGGCGTCTAGTGTGATGGATGTCCGCTCCTATCGAGGAGCAAACTGCGACTCAGATCATCACTTGGTGAAGACGTCCTACAGATGTAGAATTTCCTCAGTGCACCAATCGAGAATCAGCCCTCCCAAAATCTTTGCGGTTGATAAGCTTCTGAGCGATGCTACAGTGGTGGCGTATACTAAAGCCCTTGAGGAAAGACTATCGCCTATGCTACACAACATCAGCAACACAGGCGTCCATGTGTTCTGGAAGAACTCAAGGGTACCAACAAGGATGTCGTAGAGAAGGTCGTGGGATATAAAACCTGGCGAGCGCGAAATGACTGATTCGGCGAAGAATGCAAAAATTCACTTGACGCGAAAAACGAGGCCTACAGACAATGGATTCAACGAGGAACCAGAGCCAGAAGAGAAAGATATGATGAAATTTTAGGAACAAGCGTACAAACTAGTAAATACAATTAAGAACGGCTACCAACCCAGGACTAGCCTTTGTAAGGACAAGGATGGAAACATCATCAGCGACACCGATGGCATTAACAAACGATGGGCCTCTTATTTTGAAGAGCTTCTGAACCTTCCATCTAACATCCCCACACAAGAAGCTCTCGACGACATTGTTGAACTAGGCCCACCCATACAACCCCCGACAGTAGAGGAAGTTGATCTCGCGTTGCCGTCACTAAAAGGAAATAAAGCGCCGGGCGATGACGAGATTCAAGCTGAACTGCTAAAATTCGGTGGAACGGGTCTAGCTGATGCCATACAATAATTACTCCTGCGACTATGTGAGGACGAGGAGATCCCAGACGATTGGCGCAGAAGCATCATCTGTCCAATTCACAAAAAGGGAGATAAACTGCGGTGTGAGAATTACAGGTGCGTATCACATCACTAGTTAGTACGTCCTATAAAATTTTGACGAAAATTCTGGAAAATAGAATAAAACCGTACGCAGAACGAATCATTGGCGAATATCAAAGCGGTTTCAGACTTGATCGCCCCACAACCGACTGTTTGACAAAGGCGACGATGACCAACTCCAACTCACAAGTTAGGATCCGTAATAGACTTACTGATCTATTTGAAACAAGCACTGGTCTGAAACATGGCGATGGACTGGCAGCGACGCTCCTCAACTATGCACTGGAATACGTTATTCGGGCCATGAATATGGACAACAGCAAGACGCTACTCATCAAGTCGACACAATTAGCAGCGTACGCCGACGACATCAACATCATGTCCCGAAGATTGGCCGACGCAGAAGAACTTCTGCATACGCTCGATACCGCTGCAAAAGAAGTTGGACTACGTATTAACGAGGGTAAAACTAAAATAATGTTGCAATCGACAACAAGGACACCTGCACAACCGAGCATCAATGTGGCGGACCTCAACATTGAGTTGGTGAACGACTTCATATACCTGGGTTGCAACTTGTCAAGGGACGCCAACGAAACTGACGAAATCAAGCGACGCATACAGTTAGCTAATAAGACTTTTTTCTCGGTTCTCCCCATAATGGGCTCATTCACAAAACATTGAGCAGCTACGTAGCGACATCTCCCCTCCATGTCACATGGAGCGACTGCTCCCTGTCACAACCGTCACACACCTGTTTTGTGAATACACCGGCTACATATCGAATTTGAGACAATCAGCTGACATGGCAAATGTCTAACAAACGGCTAACGGCTGTCTGTTTAAATTGTTTGGTTTGGCTGGGTTATACAAATATACAATTAATGAAAACACCACTCACCTTTTAATTGTAATTTTGCTGCAAAATTCCCGTAAAATAACACGCAGGACGTTGTTGTCAAACACTCAAACACCCAACACTCAATCAAATGACATATGACGCGCGCACCATCTGTGATGCGAATTGTGAAAACAAAAATGTATCACGCTCCAAGACAAGGGAGCGTGGAAAATTTTCGCTCAAAAGGAGAAGTAGCCGCTCAGCAACGGCTCCATGGAGCGATTGCATTCACCAGACATTGGGACAGTAGCACTCCACAGCGCTCAAGAGGGGAAGGACCGCTCAGGGAGCGATGATGATTCCTGAATGCAGGCAATGAAATCGAAGCATAACATTTGTGCGATACTGAGGGTTGTGATCCCTTAAGCGTGGAGCAAGCGTAGCGAGCGAACCCCACACAAGGGACTTTTAATTCACAGCCCGCGGTATCGCACAAAGTGTGCATGGACAATTTTGGTTTGAAGCGAGCAGGGCTAGCTCCGCCCCTAGGGGGTTGCGACCCGTCGTATATTGCCCTGGGTCGTTCGTTTCACTCCTTCTGTATGTACCAGCATCCATTTCGTCCTAGCATATCTGCATCTAGCATTTTTTTTATCTTGGCACAATTGCAAACCGAAATAAGGTATGCTAAGGAAAGCGAAAATAGTCATGTACATACTCACTTTCGTTTTTAAATGAAATCGAACATTGAATGCGAATCGAAAATGGCCATGCATGACCACTTTCGGATTCAGCCGAAATTGTCCATCAATGGCTTATTTATAAATGGCTCATTTCATGGTGCCGTGGGGCATCGAAATATAAAAGCACAGGAAGCACTTGAGATGTCATCCCCTCTCCTACTTCTCCTATTGGAACAATAAGATTCCAGTCTGTCTCTCTACCGCGGAACACCCGCCCGGTCCATATAGAAGCAAAAAGAGATGTCAAATTTCCATCCCCCTTCCTACTTCCTCACTTGTGCCGAATTACTTCGTTTCTCTCGCTCTTTCTCATTTCCTCTGATTCTCTCTCTCTTCAAAGGCCTCAAGGCACTCAAAGTCGCCACACATGATCGCGCAGAGCCACGATCAAACTTCCATCGAACTATCAAACATCATACAACGGTGGAAATGAGGAGATTTTTTTTCTATTGAGTCTGACGTGGTTCGATGCACGCTCGCGACCAAAACGGTTCTAGTGTGTGGCGACCATTGATATACAAGAGAAGGATAGAGACAAAAGCTATACGTGACTATCTGTGAAAGTAACCAAACTGTTGTTTTCCTTTTTTTAGCTGCGATCAGCTGTTCTTAGTTTCGATTTCGTGGGATGACATTTCTCGCCGGTCATTTTGTGCTGAACACGAGATTGCAGTGAAAAATTACATTTTTTCAAGTGAAAACTCTATTAGTTTTGTGAAAATTACATCAAGAACTGTAAAGTGTTGTTTATGTGTTCACTTAGTGGCCTATTTTAAGTGAGACAAGCTACTAATCCCATTAATTTTGGAAAATGGAGTGTGCTATGGAACATTGCCACAACAGATGGATTTCCAGGAAAAGTGGAGTTTCATTTCACAGGTAAGTGTCCTGATTTTGTATCGCTATTAAGTGCATCGTCGCTCTACGTAGCTGAAATGCTTTTAGAACAAAGATATTCCCCGGTAAGTAAGTGTTTTTGTTCGTGGTCCGCGGGTAATTAAAATCTGAACACTTGGGTTATCAGCTGCTTAGTTTTGATTCAGTAGCGCAGCCTTGAAAGTGCAATGTGTGGGTGACCTCTTGAGAGAAGTTGCATAAAACGCAAACGCCACTGGAAAGATGTGATAGTGGTCGTGTAACAACCACATCTAAGCGAATGGTTACCAAAATTTTCCCTTTGTCTACTTCCTGGTCTCCCTATTCCAAGGTGGCGACCTTTCTACTCGCCTTCGTTTGTAAACGAAATTGAACATTGAGTGTGAAACCGAAAAAATCCATCTATTGTAGTATACTTTTAACAATTTCAAACACACGGGATGATTCCGTTAGATTTCGTTTTTATTGTCTTTAAACGTTCTACCACCACCATGTTCGATTCTTGAATGACAGATTCTTCTTCTTGTTCTTCTTCTTTTGTTTAAAGTTAGTTTACAATCGTCAAAATGGAGGTTCCTAAAGCTACGTTTACATGTTATATTTGTGTTAGGCTAGGTTTACACTAAAATTTATACTATAGCTCGGCCGTCCTGACAATATGATTGCCCTCAATCAAGAGTATAATGAGAATTGATTTACAAAAATTTAAATATTCGGTTAGTGTGGCCATGAGCAACTTATGACGCACCCCACCCCCTACTGCTCTATCCATTTCCTTATCCGACAGGCTTCGACGACACCATCATATGGTAGCTGCGTTATTTGACAATTCTCAATGTCGCGAATGACATACCGGTCATTTGGTAACACTTTGTGGATAACGTAGGGTCCGCGATACTTTGCGTTGAACTTCTTATTCGTTCCCGCTGTGGTGTCTATATGTCTAATGACAACAAAATCACCCGGAGAGAACACTGGAGGCGGTCGACTTTTAGCTGCGAAATACTTAGTGTTGCTTTCTTGAGATTTCTGGATTTCTTTCGCGGCTTCGGTTCTTTTGATTTCTAGATTTTGAGTGACATCATCACTGTACCTCTCCTGTAGGAATTCGGTCATATAGTCAACAATGCCTCCGCGTTGGTCTGTCCCAAACAGCAGTTGACTGGCGGTCTTTTTCGTTGACCGGTTTATAGAATTATTTAAAGCAAACTCTACTTCTTCCAACATCTTCGACCAATCGGCGTGGTCTATGGGCTCCGAAATTTTACTTAACACGGCGGTTATGATGCGGTTTATACGTTCAACCTGTCCGTTAGCCTGTGGTGATGCCACCGCCACCTTTACATGATCAATATTCCGTTTCAACAAGTATTCTCCAAACCTTGATGATGTGAAACTAGTTCCCCTGTCGCTGATGATTCGTCGCGGTCGGCTATACATCGCGAAATATTTGTCCAAGCAAATTTCCACCTCTTTTGTACCGGTGGATTTGACGGCAAATAACTTTGTAAATTTAGTAAATCCGTCGACTACCAATAGAATATGCTTCCGAGCCCCTCGGACAGACGGCAACGGTCCAAAATGATCTATGTGTATCGTATCAAACGGAATGGGTTTCTTCGGTATACTGAACAGATTTCTTTCGGTTACTCGGGCCGGTGGTGAACACATAATACATCTAATACAGTTCCTTATAAACTTTTGAATCTTTGGCTTCATGTGTTCAAACCAATAATGTTTCTTCACTTGATCGTAAGTTTTATCAACTCCTAGATGGCAGATTTTCTCATGGACCATTCGAATTACATTCTCCTCCATTTCATGCGGGACGAACAACTGCGGCCGACCCATCTTATCCCGTCGAAACACCAGTCCATTTTTCAGTTCGTATCCTTCAACGTTCTCCTCCTCTAGTCTAGAGCGCAATGCTGAAATCTTCGCATCCCTGTTTTGAGTGGCTTGTATCATAAAATCTACCTCTTTCGGATTTGCTACCGTGGCCATCTTACAAAGTACTTTCTTTGATATGTCTGCGGTGTCGTCGGTTTCGTCTTCCTCCATGCTGTCAGTATCTGATTCAGTCGTTTCATCCAACTCGCACACGGCAACCATACGTTTCATTATGTCAGATTGATAGTCTACCGGTTCGGTACCATGCGGCTTAAAACATCGGCTCAATGCATCTACATGCCCCATTAAAACTCCACTGCGGTGTTGTATTGCAAACGTAAAATGTTGTAATTCCAGTGCCCATCTGGCTATTTTGGGACATATGTTCTTTTTGTCAAATGTAAGCGACAATGCACTGCAGTCCGTCACTACTTTAAATGTTATCCCGTGTAAATAGTTTCGAAACTTTCTTACTGCGTATACGATAGCTAACGTCTCCAACTCATAGCTGTGCATGCGGGATTCTTCCGGTGAAGAGGCCTTCGAATAATAATAAACTGGGTGGAACTTCCCATCTTCCTGTCTTTGTATTAACATAGCGCCATATCCGGTGCTGCATGCGTCGGTGTGCAGCTCAGTTTCTCTGAACCGATTGAAAATGGCTAATACGGGCGGAGACATATACCTTTCTTTTAGTTCTTTAAATGCTTGTCTACACTTATCATTTATTTCGAATTTTACATCTTCTCTTAACAAACGTTGCAGCGGGTGAGCAATCTTAGCGTAATTAGGTACAAATCGGCGGAAAAATGAAAATAGCCCCAAACACGAGCGTATTTGTTTAATCGTAGTGGGCATCGGATAATTTTTTATCGCGCTGATATGGGCATCGCTGGGTCTAATTCCCTCTTTGCTCGCGGAATATCCCAAAAACTCAATGGTCTCGTACGCAAATCTACATTTTTTAAAATTTAACTTTAATCCACATTCCGCTAAACGGCGCATAACTTCGGTAAGTACTTCGATATGTGACTCCAAATCGTCGGTAGCTACGGTAATATCGTCCATGTATGCAATAATTTTTCCTTCATCTATCAAGTCCCTCAACTGACAATGAATGTAACGAAAAAAAACAGCAGGTCCTATTTTCGTGCCAAACGGCATTCGATTATATTCGTATTGGCCATATGGTGTAACAAACGATGTATATTTCTTGGAGTCTTCAGCTACTTTAACATGAAAAAACCCATTCTCCAGATCTAACGTCGTGAAAAATCGTTTTCCCCCCAAATAATCAAGGCAATCTTCGATCAGGGGCATCGGGTAGTTATCGCGAATCATGAGTTTATTCAAACTACGATAATCAACACACTTCCGATATCTTCCGTTCTTTTTCTTTACCATCACAATCGGGGACGTATAAGGGGATTCACTTGTTCGAATGATTCCCTTTTGTAGTAAATCACCAATAATTCCTTTCAAAGCCTCGCGCTCCTCATAAGACAATTTTCTTGGGTAGTGATGAAACGGCACATCGTTCTCCAATCGGATCTTCATTTCAAAATCACATTCCTTCGGGATAGCGTCTTTATTTAGGTATTCAACAGAAATCGCTTGTTTAATTCTTCTAATGCATTCTTTCCCTAACCGCGGATTCACATCCATACAATCCTCCTTCTCATGCTCAATCGCCATAATACTCTCACATTCCGTTTGCATCAAATCAACCGACTCCACGTCCCCTTCGGGTTGTATACCGACGAGTAATATTTTATCAGCGGACATTCCTACATTACCCACATTGAATTCTTCTAATTTCTCTTCTGGTTTCAACAGAGCAGAAGGGTATAAGGCGACATTCGATAAGACAACTCTTTCTGAAATGTTGAGATGAAGTGAACAAAAACTCAACTCGTCATTTTTATTATCCACTGTCCCATTCAATTTATTAAACGTATTTTTGTGAAATTTTTCAATACTACTCATTCTTAAATTTATTCCGAATTTCGACAAAGCTGTTCTTCCAAGGAGTATTGGTGTCGGTATCATTTCGTCGGGCACAATAAGTAAAACGATTTTCTGACATCGGTTTCGAATGGTAATGTGACACTCCACTTTACCGAATGTTTTGATTGGTATTTTTCCAAGGCCACAAAACGGGGTTTCTATCAGTTCGTTTCGAACTTTACCGGGGACAGCGGATCGTCGAATTAGATTAGCGGGACTGCCGGTATCGAGAAGAGACAAACGAGTTTTATCCTTATTACACCCCACCTCAACATCAATAAAGGCAACACTTACCAAAGTTAAAGCGCTAAGCGACTTAATTTCATCATCGTCTTCAACGTCATTCTCGTCTTGTTTCCTTCTAACATCGGTGGCTGCGGCTATCGTCGAACTTGCTTTCAACTTCTGATAATACTTAGGTCCTGTACACGAACGTCGGTCGTGTCCCGGTTTCCAACAATGGTAACAGACGTCTCGAGGCCTTTCTTCATAAGGGCACAGCGGCTTTCGGTGTCCCATTCGTGAGCAGTTGAAACAGCGGTCTCCTTCGGGCGGAGTGGTTACAACAGCGTTCTTGTCGGCAGTATAATCTGTCCTCTTCGGTTTTACTGCGGCATACGGCCGTGACTCCGGCCCTCGCATTGCTTGCCGTTGCTCGAGCATATTTACTGCGTCCTTCAGCTCACGCATGGTTCGTGCAGTCGCAAATAAGGCGTAATCACTCGTCGTATAGCTCATACCCTCTTGAATAAATGCCACCAGCTCTAGTTCTTCTACATCACTCCGGTACGCTATGGACTCCATCTCCATTATATAGCGCCTGACACTTTCATTTGGCTTCTTCTTCCGGTTTCGCAGCGTTTGGTAGATCTCCTGACGGCTCACCGTCCGTCCAAACTCTTTCATCAGGCTCGCCTTTAACTCCTCGTACGTCAACGCGCCTCGTGCCAGCAGAATTCGAGCGGAACCGGTTATGGAATTCCGTAGTGCCAGAAATTTCAGCAATTCGTCGGCATTTGTTTGATTGAAGATTTGCTCTAAGTGCCGAAAAAAATCGTGGACACTATACGTCCGGTCCTCCCCATCAAACTTTATTATGGCATGCTCAATGTCCTGGAAATGGACCTTTCTCATCGGCGGTTCATTCGGTATAGCATGTGCAGCGGTTGCGGCAGGCGCTCGAGCTTCTTCCAAAACTTCCCCTCGTTCCATCCTGTTTATTTCCTGTCGCAATATTAAAATCTCCCGTCGGCGGCGCAAATTGGCGAGCTCCTTTTCTAACTCCTCTGTCTCCTTATCGGCTTCTGACATTAGCTCATGAGTCGGTGTAGCGCCCCATTGTTCCCTTGGCGGCAGCTGCTTACATATCGGCGGATGATCACAGGTCGGTGGTGGTGACGGGTTGTTTCGCTGCGGCGGCGGAGGGTTGTTGATTGTCGGCAACTGTTTGTCTTCGTTTCCCACATTATCTTCGGTATTAACCTCTTCTGCAGTATCTTCGTCGTCATCTCGATTGGCGCTTTCATTTTGATCGGTCAGCACTGCTTCTACTCTGGATCGGTTTTCAGCAAATATTCGGCGGAGCTCTGCTACGGTCGGGCGTCCAACTATTTCCAGATCAGCGGCTACTAACGCATTCACCAACTGATCACGATTCATGCGGTTCTCCATTTTCTGTCGAATTCTCGTTGTTCCGATTCAAAATATCACTTTTTTTATTTGCTGGTCCTTCAATCCCACTTCTGAAGTTGTAGTATACTTTTAACAATTTCAAACACACGGGATGATTCCGTTAGATTTCGTTTTTATTGTCTTTAAACGTTCTACCACCACCATGTTCGATTCTTGAATGACAGATTCTTCTTCTTGTTCTTCTTCTTTTGTTTAAAGTTAGTTTACAATCGTCAAAATGGAGGTTCCTAAAGCTACGTTTACATGTTATATTTGTGTTAGGCTAGGTTTACACTAAAATTTATACTATACTATGGACACTTTCGGTTTCAACCGAAACTATGCAATATGGCTGAATTAGAGTATGCGCGAACAACGCGGCTTCTGCTGCCAAATAAAGTTGAACCAATGTATTTCATATGGCGATAAGTATACTGTGCGCGAACAACACGTCGCTCACGTCGCGAAAGTTGAGACGAGTTCAACTTTGTCGCAATCAACGAGCCGCGAAATATCAATTCACAATAGGCATGTGGTTTAAAACTGTGGGTGATCATTTGTTTTGTTGTAAGTTACTGTTATGCGCTTGGAAGTGCATGTTTCTATTCTTAATTCAAAAAAGTGTTTCAAGTTTGTTAGGAAGCCAGTTTTTCACAGCTCGAATGTGTCAAAAGAACGCGAACAAGAAATTTGACTATAACTGAACAGCTGATTTTCGTTGACTGCGACTTGGGGACGTAATTCGCGCACAATATAATTCCGAGGTTAATGGCTTATTTCATGTTGCCGAAAAAAAGTAACGTTAAATATTCAAAAAAATTTGATTTGAAAAGGGGAAATCCCAAATTATACACGACCAAGCTTATCATATTCATTTCACAATGTGTGCGTTCAGAAGGAACTGAGCAACTTCCGCTCAGCGAACATGTTCAGAACGAGCGGGTTCAGAAGTGACTGAGCAACTTCTGCTCGGGTGATCATGATCAAATTTCACCGAGCAAGAAATATTTCTGCTCACTGATCAGTGCTCAGTGCTCAGGTTCTTCTTCTTCTTTTTCAACCTCACGCTCAAGTTGCGACTTTCGAATTTTGACAGTTATCAAGTTGGTTGTTGTGTTTTCGCCGCTTTCGGCTTCTAGTTCTTTGGTTTTCGGGTGCTTTTGATTTTGTTTTCTCGTTGTTCGTGATTTTTGTAAAGGACAGCGTGGGATTCATGTATGTTCCACTTTTCGGCACTCGACGTCTGAAATTGTCATCGTCAGCTCTCAGCTGGTCGATTTTTCAGCTGGTGAAGTAGCGTTCAGCAGGTGCAGACTCCAAACCGAGTAGCTCCGGAGCTACTCGCGAGCAGTTGCGGAGCAGCTCGCGAGCGGTTTCCGCTCTTTTGCCACCTTCTGAACGCACTCAATAGTCATCCACCTCCATTCACAATAGCTGCGCTGAATTGCCATTTATATTCAGCCATTTGCACTCGTCATAACATGTCAAAAACACTAAAGTCAGCCATTTTGCTTTTTCACGAAGTTAGCAGATCCCGTAGCAATTGATAGAATCGAGTTTTGCGCTTGAATTTGCCAATTAATCGCCGCGAAGCAATCGGTAGACTTCCGCCAAGCGTTGCGCGTTTCGTAAATTTTATTTAGTTTGTGCTAAGTGCGTTAACGATGGGTCGCAAGAAGAAGAAGGCATCGAAGCCCTGGTGCTGGTATCCTTTTCCAAATGATTCGAAAAGAAAAATCACTGTGTCGTGTTGCGACGTAGTTTATGTAATCGTTGGCTGTTTATTGTTTTCCTCGCGAAGCGGTGGAAATGATAACGTCACAAATATCTTGTCAAATATATTTATTTCCAATGAGCGCTCGCTCGTAATTTTCCTTAACCCAATTTTCTCCACTCGTCACCACTTTTGTTGTTGTTGCTACTGTTCATCGTGTGGCAATTTTTCCACATTTTCTGCATTTTGTTTTGTGAAATGCCACCCGACTGTAGGTATTGCAATCGTGAGTTTGACGACGAAAAGATTTTGGTGCAACATCAGAAGGCGAAACATTTCAAATGTCATATTTGCCACAAGAAGCTGTACACGGGTCCCGGACTATCGATCCATTGCATGCAAGTACACAAGGAGACAATCGACAAGGTGCCTAATTCGTTGCCGAATCGGTCCAATATTGAAATTGAGATTTTCGGAATGGACGGCATACCGCCGGAGGAGCTCCGGGAGCATGAACGACAGAAGAACGGCGGACGATCGGATTCCGAGGACGATGAGCCGTCGAATAAGAAATCGAAAATAGAAGGTGAGTTGTCCCCGGCCGGGGAGAAGCAGTGGAGAGCGGCAATTATCTAGTAGGTGTTACTATTTTGCTTAAGCATAGCGCGTCAACAACTTGAAGCCCAGTTGACGTTGCGTTAACATAAACAAATTTCTGGTGATGCATGTTGCTGGTATACATATCCTAAAGTTCGTCACACATGATGCGTACATCCACGACCGAACTTCTATCGAACCATAAATTTCATAGAACGTCTGAAAAACTCCCCATTTTCACCGTTCTATGAAATTGATGGGTCGGTTGTGCGCGATCATGTGTGGCGAACGTAATAGGCGCGTTTTTTAACAGGCAGGCAGAGCAGGCTAACACCACACAATTACACTAACAATTTGATCTGAGCTGCTCTGGATAGAAGGTTGGTGGAAGAATGCTGCCTCGTTAGTATTTCCTTGTTTTGAAGTGGAGGCGGGGCAAGTGTCGAAGTTTTCGGACAGTTTATAGTTTGGTTTTGGTAGTCCGGGTGGCGCAACGGTTAGCACGTTCGCCTTCTACGCACTGGGCCCCGGTTCAATTCCTACTGAATGCGGTAGTTTTCGATAAAAAAGGGGATTTACGTGTCGGACTAGTTATGAGCCCATTCAGCTGTTAAAAATGAGTACCCATTTATGGGGTAAATAACTCGGTTGAGCGTGTTGCTGATCACACATCTCTGCACAAGACCGTCACGATCTAGAAAACGAGATGATGCTAGCTCATCTCGAGGTCATGATTCAAATTGGACTGTTGCGCCAGTTATTTATTTATTTATAGTTTGTGAAGAACTCAAAATTCACTCCATGTCGATAAAATGTTCGTTTTGTGTAATTATATGGAATAGTAAACATACAAAATGATTCTGCTGTCTAAATTAAATTTGTCCGATTGTATCTGTGCCAAGGATTTAAGTTTCCTCTTGAAATTTGAGTTGACGTTTGAATGCTAAACTAAACCAAGAAACACTCCCAGCAAAGACATGCCCCGTTTTCGCTACTCTGATCTGCTCTATAGAGTTTTTTGCCGCTTATCCTGCTCTGCTCTGTACAAAAAAAAACCGCACCCAATACACACATTGATGATTCCTTTGTACCAGGACAAATTTATCGCTTGCGTGTCACGAAATCATTAGACAGTATTCAACTTCCTACTTTCCCTACTCTGAACGAGTCTTTACAATTATCACGAAATGAAATCGGGTTATTTGAGACTGTCGCCTTGTTTAATAATGTCTGTGATTACATTTTCATTCTTGCGTTGAAAATGCTGGTGGGAATTTAGATATGGACGTAGGAGTCTCTGAACGAGGTAGATAGCACGGTTTCAACATACTTAGGGAAACCCTCGATACACAACTTAAAAAAGTGGTCCTCTTGACCACTAGAAACATAATTCACGAAGGCTAAAATAAGTCAATTATCGTAAACTACGGTAAGAAAAAATCTGAATTCAATTACAGTGGACCCCGCTTATTGCGATCGCAGTTAGATTAGATTATGTCGAGGGCGGTTGGCCCGAAGGGCCACCAAGCACTGCGACCCGAAGGTCGATTGTGCTATACCCTGGTGTCTGGTTGGTTAGAGTGGCTGTTACTTCCCAGCAGGGATAGAAAACACAAGTAGCGCTAGGTACGCCGTTTTGATGCCACACGCCTCATAAGAGGAATAAACCGTTGCTATCAGGAACGTTCTGAGGTATTCGACCTCAGATCCATCTTGTGGACTTAACAAAACGTATTATCTCCCCGATACTCTTCGAGGAGATGTCGGATATATCTTGGAAGAAAGCACTGCCCAGTTCTTGATGTCTGATTCTTGCAAGAGCCGGGCATTTGCACAAGAAATGGATCAGAGTTTCCTCCTCCTCCTCATTCCTGCAGCTGCGGCAGAACATGTTGTAAGGTATACCCAATCTGGCCGCGTGGACTCCCACCGGCCAATGCCCCGTCGTAACCGCTGTACCTTTTGCGACATCCGAACGTGTTCTCTTTAGAAGGGCATTAGATTTACGTGCATCATATGATGGCCATAGTTTCTTAGACATGCGGCCCATCTTTCACTAGTCCGTGTCATGAAATGTGTATGATTCTCATTTTTACGGCACTAAACGGCGGGTGGACAGTCACCGCGAAGGACTCGTGTAGTGCAGAGCCCTGTCCCGCCAGTTGATCGGCCCTCTCGTTCCCCTCTATGTTCCTATGTCCTGGAACCCATAGAAGAGAAATTCTGAAGAGATCCGCCAGCCAGTTCACTGCGGCATTGTTTTGCTATTTTCGATGAGATTGTTATTGATTCCAGAGCCTTAATCGCGGCCTGGCTGTCTGAGAAGATGGCTAGTGGTTCCTGTGCTGTGCCTCAACATCCTACACGCTTCCCTTATTGTCAGCACTTCGGCTTGAAATACGCTTGCATAGTCTGGGAGGCGAAAAGACATTGATGCACAGAGATCCTCATAAAAGACCCCCGCACCAACTCCACCCTGGTGTCTAGTCAGATTAGGGATTAATTGTCGAGACCAATCATTCCCACGAATCTGCTCAGCTGATCGAGTTTTAGTGAGGCGATCGTGTCCGCTTCAGGAAACGCGTCGCCGAAGCATTTAAAGCGGCGGAGTTGAAGTGCGTCTCACAGAAGCGACAGCGACAGAGATGATCCCCATTCTATGAGTTCCATGCCCATAGAACTCATAAAATGGGGATCGTCTATCATCCCATCCTAATTGGCGCTATAAAAGAGGCAACATTAAATCACAACTCGTTCCTCAACTCCTATGGCAATTTTAACATCGTA
The DNA here is from genome assembly GCA_964017055.1 of Chloromyia formosa. Lineage (NCBI taxonomy): Eukaryota > Metazoa > Arthropoda > Insecta > Diptera > Stratiomyidae > Chloromyia > Chloromyia formosa. The sequence goes on along the minus strand of OZ024816.1, from coordinate 20,684,857 downwards.
AGGAAGGACAGGCTAACCAATGCTGGACGGGGGCTTGCCATCGTTCATCGATCTATGCCATATCGTGAGATTGTGGTCCCAGCCGTCGACAACACAATGGAAGTACAGGCCATCGCAATTAAATCAGGAAATGTGGACAATTTCTATATACCACCAGTATCAAGCTATCTCTCGGGTTTCAGCGTAAACCTAAGTCCCTTCCTATCTGGCCAATACCGCCTCCTGCTGGGAGACTTTAACGCTCATCACGATTTATGGCATTCCAACCTCGAAAACGACGCCAGAGGAGTTGTCATAGCCGAACAAGTGGATGCATCAGATTTCTATCCCCTGAACGATGATATTCCCACTCGCTTGGCAGGAACTTGTTCCAGTTCCCCCGATATATCAATTGCAGGTGTGGGTCTCATCAACATCGCCCAATGGGAACCGACTCTGACGTTGTCATCTGACCACTTGCCAATAGTGATCAAGCTTAATAAGCTATGGTCTACGGTAAGAGCCCTCACTAACCCAACAAGTCAGAAAGGACTGGCTGCTATTGAATTTGGTGGCAATACAACTAAGAATTCTGCACAGTGCGCTAGCCTATTTAATAGACAATTCATTGAACATCCGCCACCCGACAGGCTAAGGCGTAAAATTTGCAGAACTATTCGAAACTATATCATAGGCCATACACTTCAAATCTCACCGAATGAAGTTGCTTCAGCCATTAAAAACGCCAAGAACTCCAAAGCCCTAGGACCAGATGGCATGCTGAAGCTGAAGCACCTCGACATGCCTGCAATTGACTACATTACGGAGGCCTTGAACCTATCGATGTCATCGTCTGTTGTTCCCGAAATTTGGAAGAAAGGTAGGGTGATTCCGATACTAAAACCCGCGAAAAAAGCATACGCAAGGCGACTCATACCGTCCCATCACGCTTTTGTCTCCAATTGCAAAAACTCTTGAAGCTGTCTTCCCACATTTGCGACCCATATTCAGCTGGCTGACCACAACATGGTTTCCAAAAAATGCGCAGTACAACTACGGCCTTGGATGTCATAACTTCAAGCATCCACAACGGTCTCCACGAGGCTCGTCCATGTCAGAGCCACTATGGTAGCACTTGACCTATCGAAGGCTTTCGATACGGTCAACCACTCCTTACTTCTGTCTGACATTAACAACACGTCGCTTTCGATGCCAATAGTGAAATGGATCGCAAATTACCTTGCTGGTCGGCAATTTTACACCGAATTCAGAGGTAGCAAATCAAAGCTGAGAAGGGTTAAACAAGGCGTCCCCCAAGGAGGAGTCCTGTCACCGACCTTGTTTAATCTCTACCTCGCTGGAATTCCCTCACCTCCAACAGGAATCCAGATTGTGAGCTATGCCGATGACTGCACTATACTAGCAACAGGAAACGACATCACCCGAATGTGTGCTAGGGTAAAAGACTACCTAAACGAACTTAACACCTTCTTCGTCAGCAAGAACTTGAAGCTATCAGCTCAAAAATCCACCGCAACACTATTCACATCCTGGACCAAAGAAGTAAAGATGCAGCTGAAGATCACAGTAGACGGTCTCATAATACCCACCACAAACCACCCAAATCTCTTTACTCTGGACAGCCTGGCAACATCATCAGCCCACGCATCTACTGTATAGTAAGTAACAAGATGAGGAGCAGGAACAAGGTCCTCAAGGCTCTCGCTGGTAGTTTCTGGGGTAAAGACAAAGAGACCCTACTAACCACCTACAAGACGATCGGCAGATCTGTAGCAAATTATGCGGCACCAGTGTGGACACTAAATCTAAGTGACTCAAATTGGAAACACATTCAGACCTGTCAAAATGCAGCCCTACGCACCATCACAGGCTGTCTGTTGATGTCTCATCAAGACCACATCCACCAAGAGACCAAAATTATGCCCATTAGGAAACACAACACTACTATCAAAGCAGTATCTAGTTGGTTGCTACCGAAATGATCACCAGAACTTTGACCGTATGGACAGAACCCCACCGCCACGACACATCAGGCGAAGTCTACGAGAACTCTAAAGGGAAGTCCAACGATTTAAGAGGGTCTCCTTCGATAACGCTAGCTATAAATCTGTCATCGCTATGCTGTACGAGGAAGAAGTACATACGTCGATTGCGGACCTAATTAGCAACAAAGTACTTCATGCTCAACCACCAGGCATCTCACCGAATGAACGAAACCTGCCTAGGGCGACTCCGCACAGCTCCGTTCAGGCTGGTGTTCGTGCCTCAACTCACACTTCTTCCGAATCACCACAGCATCCAAAACACTTGTCCGGCGTCCAACAGTTCTCCCCACGACGTTGAGCACATCTTCGACTGCCCTGCAGCACCAACGCACCTAACACCTATAGCGCTCTGGGAGAAGCCCATCGAAGTGGCTGCCTTTCTGCAACTTCCTACGAGGGAAACTGAGTCGGACGCGCTAATTTGATGACACACACACACACTGAAACTAAATCTCTGGATTGCTACAACAACAATAACATCCCCTTTCTATATAGATGATCCCTCAAGGTAAAATGACCCGTAACGAGCCCGCAAATAATTCGCACCCGGTTTCTGCGTAATCTTAAGAGCTCAATGGTACGATTGCGCGAGCTATAAACAGTTTGGCCTGTCTGAGTGCAGGGGTACTGCCCCAGTGCGCAATTGTTAATAAGTGCTCCCATTCCCTGATGTGCCGTCTTGCACTATAAAGGGTGAGTCCACAAGTAAGGCTCTGGCCTGCGAGTGGGACTGCAGAAGCCTTCCTCGCCAACTCATCGGCTGTCTCGTTTCCTGTGATACCGACGTGCCCGGGGACCCAAAAGATGGTAACCTTGTTTACAAAGCCTTTGTAGAGCTTCACGACAAATGCACCAATTTCAATGAAATTCCTGAAATTGCTTAGAGCTTTGATAGCCGCGTGGCTGTCTGAAGATTCCGAAATTCTTGCCTCGGTATCCGGCTGCTAAGAAAAAGTTCGCGCAGGTCTCGATTGCGTGTACTTCCGCCTGAAATACCGTAGGATATTTTCCGATAGGATTGGATATTTTGTGAGACGGGCCTGCGACGCCCGCCCCTGTTCAGTTTTAGATTCATCTGTATACCACTTAACCATGTATGAGGCGAGGGTGTTGAGCTTTGAACTCCAATCTTTCCTACTCCAAATTGCAGTTGAGAATGGAAGTTTAAAGCATAGCTCCCTAGCTAGGTGGTCTGATGGCATACCAGATACATAATCCTCATATACCCAGTTGATTTGCTCTGGGTTTAGTTTGAGGGTATTCTGGCATGCTTTCAGTCTGGCTACAGCTACTTTTGCTTCCGCCTCCGGGTGAATGTGGAGTGGTGGGAGGTTGAGTAGCGCTTCATGAGCGGCAGTGGGGCAGCTGCGGATAGCCCCGGTTACTGTGAGACATGCTAGTCTCTGAATCTTACTATCGCGGTTAATATTATCAACCGTTTATTGTTATCAAAATGTGAAAACCAAACCAGTTCTATGACAATGCATACTAAATGTATCACTTGTTGTAATCGAAATCCCGGTTAATTTATCATCTCGCCTATGCTAGAGCATAAAAACTGCAACTAAATGTGAAAAACTAAATAAAATTCGAACAAATAATTGTGTAAACATAGCCTTATAGATTGTGTTCTTCTCTTAGACAATTTGGTAGGTTTCACACATAATAATAAAGAGACATGCAGCCATTTGGATGATTCGGAGTTGGAGACTGAAGAGGTCGGAGGTGACATTGAAGAACCACCCACCAATCGTCAGATGTTGGAAGCCTTAGCTGTTTTAAGAAAAGGAGTTCAGTTTCGATCTGACGACTTGACTTTGCATTACAAATATGAAAAATTTATAGAAAAGCTTTGTGAAAATGATAAAAATAATCCAAGTTGGATGATTATTTCAAATAAAGCTTTACTTCAGCTCTGCTTGATATGTTCAATAACTTTGCTATTTACGTATTACATACTATGTATTATAATGTAATATATGCATTACAGTAAATAAACGATTTATGTATTTCTAATTAAATTTAGTAATACATAATAACTATTCGTTTGAATCTAATTTGGGAATAGTTTTATGATTTTTGGTCTTTTTCGCTTAATCTTATCGTCCGTTTATTGTTATCACATCTGTTCAGTCCAAACGTGATCACAATAAACGGGATCCACTACCTAAAATGCCTATTTTCGAAGAAAAAGTAATTTTTCTCATAAAATTTCATGTGAATCGCTTCATCCGCTCCGTAGATAATTTCTACAGAAAAATATACAAATGGAGGCGAATGAGTTAAATTAATTTTTTAGGCTGGGCGAAAGTTGAGACGCACTCATCGTCATCATCGTGGCGCGACAGCCCGACGTCGGGCCTTGGCCGCCTGGATCATTGTCCTCCAATTATCTCGGTCACGTGACCGCGTCCTCCAATCTCGGAAGCCCAGTAGCTGTTCGGCGTCCACATATACTGAGCTCTCCCAACGAGATCTCGGTCGTCTAGGCAGTCTCGCTCAGTCGACTCGTTCTGCATTCATTACTCTCTTTGGTATGCGATCACCGTCCATTCGTTGTACATGCCCTGCCCATTTAAGTTATTGTAGTTTGACGATTTTCGAAACTTCCAGCTCATCGTACAGTTCATACAACTCATGGTTGTACCGGATGCGCCATCCATCTCGACCACAAACAGCCCCGAAAATTCGTCTCACGTTCAAATGTGTCTAGCATGTTTCCGGAGGCTTTAGTTAGGGTCCATGCTTCGCAGCCATAGCATAGCACTGGGCGTATAATGGTTTTGTACACGCGGAGCTTCATGTTTCTGTGCACATGCTTCGATTTCATTATGGGGAGAACCGATAAAAAAGTATTATTAGCTATTGGGTTGGGAACTAAGTACTTTCGGTTTTGTAGTATAGATAGCGTTGCTTTATTTTTTGTATAACATATGTTAGTGCTGTAATTTGCCGTTTGTCACGTGATACTTGTCACATTGATGTAACTTTAGAAGCAAGTAGTGCGTGATTTTTATTAAAGCTATTAGTTGCGGGTTAATTTTAAATGGAGTGCAGAAGCGAACATTTTCGGCATATTTTACTTTTTTATTTCCGTAAAGGAAAGAAAGCTGCTGCGGCTCACAAAGAGATATGTGAAGTTTATGGTGCTGATTGCTTAACAGAGCGCACGTGTCAGAATTGGTATAAGAAATTCCGTTCTGGAGATTTTTCCCTCAAAGATGAGCAACGTTCTGGTCGGCCTACTGAAGTTGATGATGACCAAATCAAAGTCATAATTGAAGAGGATCGTCATATAACTGTTCGAGAGGTTGCGAAGAGGCTACATGTATCGCACACAACAATTGAAAAACATTTAAAATGTCTTGGGCTAGTTAAGAAGCTTGATATTTGGGTACCTCACGAATTGAAAGAAATTCATTTAACACAAAGAATCAACTGTTGCGATATGCACCTTAAACGAAATGAAACCGACCCTTTCTTAAAAAGAATCATCACTGGTGATGAAAAATGGGTCCTGTACAGTAACAAAGTTCGAAAACGATCATGGAGCAAACACAATGAACCAGCACAAACCACATCGAAAGCTGAATTGCATCCAAAAAAGATCATGCTGTCAGTTTGGTGGGATTACAAAGGTGTTGTGTTTTTTGAGCTGCTTTCAAGGAACCGAACGATCAATTCTGATGTTTACTGTCTACAACTAATGAAACTGGATGAAACAATCAAAGAAAAACGGCCAGAATTGTCAAATCGGAAAGGTGTAGTGTTCCACCATGATAATGCAAGGCTTCACACATCTTTGGCAACTCGTGGGAAACTATTGGAGCTTGGCTGGGAAGTGATGCCACATCCCCCATACAGCCCTGATCTGGCACCATCTGATTACCATTTATTTCGAAGTTTGCAGAATTTTTTGAATGGTAAAGCTTTCACAAATGAAGATGACCTTCACTTGCAACTGGTTCAGTTTTTTGCTGATAAGGACCAGAAATTTTATGAGCGCGGAATCATGCAGCTGAAAGAAAGATGGCAAAAGGTCATTGAGCAAAATGGAAAATATATAATTGATTAAAAACTATTCTTTGTTAAAAAAAAAAAAGTGTTTTATTTTATACTACAAAACCGAAAGTACTTAGTTGCCAACCCAATAACTGTATCCGTCGCTTGATTTCGTCAGTTTCTTTCATAAACTCGATGTTGAGACGCTCTCATAAATTCATAATTTCTCTTCCATAGACAGTTTATTGAACGTCCGCCACCCGACAGACTCGAAACGCAAAATCTGTAGAAAAATCCGAAACCGCACTACACGCTACAGCAAGCATAGGCCGCGGCTTAGCTTGTTGAGCGGCCGGGGTTTTCGCTACTTGTTGCCCCTGTTCTTTACGTGCTAATAAAAATTCATAAGCCTGGGGAAAACGACACAAACACGGGGGGCGAACCTAAAAATCTCGATGTCACCCTTTACTGCATGACTACCTCCTCGTCATATGCGTCAACCATTTGTGACAAGATGAGTAGCAGGAATAAACTCCTCAAAGCTCAGCTAGAGACATACAAGTCTATCGGGAGATTTGTGGCCGGCTATGCGGCTCCCATCTGATCAGAAAACTTATGCGCCACTTAGTGGAAAAACGTCCAGACCTACCAAAATGCAGCTCTTAGGACTCACAGGCTGCTTTCTGATGTCGTCGCTGAACCACCTTCACGAAGAAACCAGAATGATGCCCTTAAGAAGCCACAACACACTTCTAGCGAAGCAGGAGCTGGTTGGCTGTTATCGAAGTGATCATTCCAACTCTTATGGATAGAACCACCTCCACGTCATGTAAGACGTAGCCAGAGGGCCGCGAGCGGAAGCTCTAAAGTTCCCTTTGATAACGCCAGCTACAAGTTGGCCATCACAATACTGCATAGGGAAGAAGTGCTTTCCTCAATTGCGGACATAAAACCAAACACGGTACTGAATGCACAGCCACCTGCTATATCTTCAGATGAATTACGACTTCCTAGAGAAACTAGGCCTACACTCGCTCAGCTTCGTTCTGGCTGGTGCTCACGTCTGAACTCTTATCTGTCCCGCGTTGATAACGACATACAGAACTCCTGTCCAGCATGTGGCCTCACTCTACACGATGTTGAGCACATCTTTAATTGTCCTGCAGCTCTCACGCGCCTAACTCCTACGCGCTATGGAATTGATACTGAGTAAAACAACCCAGCTTGGTGACACACACACACATCGGATATCAACGCGTCGCTACAACAGCATTCGTACACGATTCGCAATCTAGTCGTCTTTCACGAATTGAGATTAATTTCTGAATCCGGAAATCGTTCAATTGCGATTCGTTGAGCAGACTGAAATGGTCCTTATATGAATCATATTTATGAACTGAACCAGAGCCATATTTATGAGTCGATTTCGATTATGGTCCGTTTTTTAGAATGGAAAATGGTTCGTATTATTGTGGGTCATTTTAGGAACTGTTTGAGGTTTGTATTGTAAAAAAAAATTTACCCATGGCATCCATTTGACTTCCTTGGCCAGCATCAAGGAAGCAAATGTCATGGTAGTTGCCTTTACGCTTCTTTTGATTGATTCTGGAAGCTGTACCGAGGCAGCTCTGCCTTCGGTTCCCACTGGGTTGCGTCACTCTGCGATGTGCTGCGTCTCAATTTTCGCCTAGCCTTCAGAAGAGTTGCAAAATGCATCTCCACTTACTGCTTTTGTTTATTAACTGCTTACTGGAAATGTCGTTTTCACACATTTTCCTTTTTTTGTAGTCCATCATATAATGCATTATTTTTTTACACAGTTCCTGCCACACAACCAAACATGATGATGCCCAACATGATGGCACCCCATATGATGGGTCAGTATGCATCGATGGGACCGATGATGACGCCAATGGGTCACATGCCGCCATATATGAATGCTGCCGGAATGCAATTAATGCCGCCACATATGATGGGCGCTCCACCGCGACCTCTGTTTCCAGCCGGAGCAGTTTCATCCAGTGCAGTACCTTCTCAAGCCAAGCCGACGTTCCCTGCATATAGGTAAGCTCTTAACAGACTCATTCATCAAATTTCTAATTTCACTTTAATAACATCCAAACAAATCCTTTTTGCAGTAATGCAACAATAAGTGCTCCACCCACGACAAACAATCCGGGCGCAGCGGGTGGTGTAGTTGCCGGCACAAGCACAGCAACAGTGGACGGACAAAAAGCACTTGTCAATCCAGCCGTTGGCGGTACAACATCCAAGATAATGCATCCTCCCGAGGATTTGAGTTTAGAGGAAATACGAGCACGCAAACATAAATATCAACGTAAAGTTCAAGCATCGGTTCCATCGTCGACGTCGTCATCCTCGTACTCGACGTCAATGGCAACAACATACACTTCGTCTCGGCCGCCCATTTCGTCACATGCCAACAGCAATCATATGATTCAAACATCATATGCACCGACATCGGTTGCCACCTCGACAGCAATATCACAAGCACAGGAAGTATGTTTCTTTGACAAGTCAATAGTTTAATGCGAATCACTTTTGCGCCATCACTTTTCGTTAGTTTACTCTGTTCCTAATGCCACAATTCGCCCCCCATAAGTCTATACAATATGTTGCTTGTATGTATTTGGTTTGTATGTTTGAACAAAAAAAAAAAGTAAAGGCAAAAATGTGGTTTTCTAGTGGAATGAAACGATTGTATTTGGGCAGAGTAGGTTTTTTTTTCTTCTACGCTGATCCACAAACAAAATGTGACGCACCCACTATTCTTTCTACTGACGAGAGCAAGGAAGGAAAATTGCAATTTTGTTACTAGTGAAACTGCTGGTGGGGCATAGCGCGTCAACTACTCCCATGCGGTTTAGTTGCCGTTTCGTTAGCATAAACTGGTTCCGTACTATGCATGTTGCTAGCATCCACCTCCTAGATTTGCAGTACAACGACAAATTTAAGTAAATTTTATTACAAAAAAAAAAAAAAGATTCGGCTTAGTGTTAACCAAAAATTCGTCTTTGAGGGTGTTGTGTGCTATTTTTTAGACATTTGCTATTATTAAGCTAGAAAAGGAACTCCAACAAGGTATTAGCTACGCCCTTCGAAATATGACCAGCGTAGGGTTTTGAACTTAACAGAGGAGTGCCATGCAGTACTCGAGCTAGCTGTCGACTTGTGGATTACATAATTTTTTAACCGGGGATTTATAAGATTTGGACCAGGACACAGGACGATTCGTGAACTGACCAGTGCAATGCCGGTCAAGAAGAATATCAGCAATTTATTCGGCTATAAATCTTCGGAAATCGTAAATCGTCTCTCGCTAACAAAAATTACCTCAGGCGCACAGCAGGAACCGTTATTTCGATTCAAATGTGAGCTAATTGATTAAATTTCGTCGAGATATTTTTATTTTTCGAAGTTAATGTAATTATTGGATGCATTTCGAGGCATTTAACACCTCATCGTCATCAAACGCGTTGCTAACTAAAGAAAAATTCTGAATACAAATTTTAACAAAAACTAATGAAAAACATGAAAGATAAAAGAAAAAATAGAATTAAATGAGTTTTTTTTCTTTTTAATTTTTTTTTAGGTTTTTCGTTAGTTTTTGTTAAAATTTGTATTCAGAATTTTTCTTCAGTTAGCAACGCGTTAAATGTCTCGAAATACTACTTTGCCTTAACCCCTAGCGGGGCATAGCGCGTCAACTACTCCTGCGCGCCATCGTACTCTGTTCTGGGCAATGGGGCGCAACTCCCCAAAAGACTTACCCAGTACCTGACACTCCTTTGCCACAGATCGACGCCATGTGATTCGAGAACCCCCTCTTGGTCGGCCTTGGTTGGAAATGGGGTTCCATTTCATGGCATGCATAGCAATGCAGTTATCACTCTTCCGCAATGTGTGACCTATCCACTGCCATTTTCGCCTGCGTATCAATTCGTCGATTGGCATCTGACCCGTACGCCGACTTAGCTCTTCATTTGATATTGTTTCGGGCCAGAAAATTCTTAAAATTCGACGAAGACATGAGTTGACGAAAACTTGCAGCTTTCTGGTAACTCCTACGGAAACTTTCCATGTACTGCTCCCATACAAACGCACTGATAGTACCAGGGAGCGAAACAGGCCCAGCTTGGTCTTGATGCTGAGATAACTGCTCTGCCAGATTTTGGACAGCATGCCGTATGCGCGTTTAGCCTGGTTGATACGACGAGCGATGTCCTGCTCCGTACCACCATTTTCGGCAACAATGCTACCCAGGTAGACGAAGTTGTCTACCTTCTCCACAGGCTGCCCATTAATATTGATGGCAATAGGTGTCGGATTTCTTTTTCGCAACGGCGGGCTAAGCACCTTGGTCTTGTTGGTATTAATCTTTAGCCCAACCTTGCTTGCCTCCCTCTCGAGATCTAACGCCATTGCGGACAGATCCATGATTTTGTGGGAGAGTAGGCATATGTCGTCAGCGTAGTCAAGATGTTGTAGATAAGATGTCAAAGTCCATTGAATTCCTCTGTCGAGTCCGGATAGGGCTGCATGCAACACATCGCCGATCACAATGAGGAATAGGATCGGTGAGAGGATGCACCCCTGCCGAACTCCACTGCGAATCTCAAAGTCCCCCGACACCTTACCTTTATGCAGAACGCGACATTTCGCGCCGTCATAGGTTGCCTTAATAATAGCCACAAGCTTCTCAGGGATGCCTCTATTGCGCAAGGCCGCCCATATAGAATCCCGGTTCACACTATCGAAAGCCTTTTCGAAATCGATGAAAAGCAAGTGAAGCGGAGAATCGTATTCAGCGCATTGCTCGATGATGATTCGCAAGGTGTTAATGTGATCGACACAGGAGAATCCGGATCGAAAGCCAGCCTGCTCTTCATCAATTGTGCTTTCTAAGTGGGCCTTTAGTCTTTCCAGGACGATTTTAGCTATTATCTTGGCAACGGCAGGAAGCACACAAATGCCTCTCCAATTATTACAGTCTGTGAGGCTACCCTTCTTTGGAAGTTTGATGATCAAACCTTCCTTCCACTCAGTGGGAAAGGTCTCTGTATTCCACGCTTTATCAACAAGTGGGTGCAGCAAATCGGCAGTTACGCTTGGCGCTGCTTGATAAAGTTCGGCAGGGATGCCGTCAAGTCCGGCGGCCTTTCCTCGTTTTAGTGCAATAATTGCAGTGACTATTTCCTCTTTAGTCGGGGCAGTGGACCGTATACGCACATTTTGATGGTTAGCTAAATTATCTATATGAGGAGGAACTTCACCAGAGGTTACACGGTTCAAGACCGCGGCGAAGTGTTCTTTCCACCGCCTCATTTGATCTTCTTCCAAGATAAGTAGCTTTCCATCACTATCTTTCACCGGATGTTGGCAGGAGTTACGACCACCTGTAAACTCCTTGATGACACCGTATACGGCTTTTAAGTTGTTACTTCTAGCGGCTTCTTCATGTCTCGAAATGCATCCAATAATAGCTTCGAAAAATGAAAAATATCTCGACGAAATTTAATCAATTATATGTTTTGTTTTAATAATTTCCTTCTTGACCGGCATTGTCCTGGTCTTTTCATAACGATTTATGAAAAGACCAGGACCTGTCTCCTAATAAATATTTTATAAATCCCCAATTAAAAAATGTAATCCAGAAGTCTCAGCTGGCTCGAGTACTGCCTGGCACTCCTTTGTTAAGTTCACTACTCTACATTGGTCGTATTCGGAAAGGTGTAGTATAATCAGGGCCGTTGAGAGAAAATCCAGGCCCGGGGCCAAACAACTATTAGAATAGAATAGAAAAGGAGGTGTGGCTACTGATGGTGGGCACTACGACCATAGGAGGTCTATTGTGCCATAGCCTTTAATATTATCGCAAGAGACCTTCCACCACTGTTACGAAGGCTAGTAAGTCTTTTGCAGGAGATTCCCTGATATCAGCAGAGTTTGTGACGATCCGCCTGAGTAGCACTCACCTAGCCCGCGCAATCGCTGGGCGTTCAAATAAAAGGTGATATGTGGTCTCAATGTCCTCCAAACAAAGACAACACTCCGTCCCTCTGGATAATCCCATCTTATTTAAATGAGATCTAAAACAGTGATGGCCCGATATGTAGCCAACAATTAACCTCAGGTCAGCTCTACTCATGTGGGTAGTATCCCCATAGTCAAAGGGTCTCATTAACTCCTTTGATTACCGCAGCCCTGGAAGGTCATCCTAATAGCGCTGTTGTAGCCTGTCAGACCACTCCTTTAGTTTAGATAGTCCTGGCTGAAGCGAGGCCAAGGCCACAATATGGTTCCGGTCCGATAAAATTAGACGTTGAGCCTTGCCTGGCAAGTTCATCCGCCGATTCATTGCCTTCAATGCCTTGATGACCTGGCACCCAATATAAAAGGACTTGGCTGTCAGTCGCCAGACATTGACGAAGCTCACGACAATCTTTCACCAGCCTTGAATAGAGCTTGTATGAAGAAAGAGCCTTTATGGCTGCCTGGCTATCTGTGCAGATAGCAATGTGAGCGCCTCTAAGTTTTTTCTCCAGAATAATCCTGGCGCAGACCTCTATGGCATGGATCTCGGCTTGAAAAACGCTGGGTCAGGCATCCATAGCGATTGAAATCCTGGTGTTGGGCCCACAGACACCAGCACGAACTTCCTGTGCAGTCTTAAACCCATCAGTGTACTACATGATACATCCAGAGTCTGCGAAGGGATTGCCATTATCCCATACTGTGCGGTCTGGGATGAGGGCTAAGAATTTATTGCCGAAACATAACTCCGTGGTCTTATAATCTGATCTTAGACAGATATGCATGCCAGGAATTTGATTCAGAATGCTCATGTGACCATTGTCACTAATACAAACTTCAGAAGATAGTTGTATCCTAAGAGCATTTAGAGCAGCTGTTTCTTTAATGAAGATGTGCAGCGGGGTAAATTCAAATCGCCTCCAAAGCAGGCGTAGGGCATGTACTCATAGCCCCAGTTATCCCAAGACAGGCCAGGCGTTGAAGCTTGTTAAGTTTCAGTATGGCTGAGCTCTGTTGAGCCTTAGGCCACCATACTAACGCAGCATATGTGACTACAGGCCGCACCAACATACAGTACAACCACTTCATCATCTTTGGTGTCAGCCCCCATGTCCGTCCAAAGAAATTTTTACAAGCCCACATTGTACGTGAGGCTTTAGTGATTACATTGTCAATGTGAGTATTCCAATTAAGTCGCCAGTCTAGCGTGACGCCAAGACATTTTACTTCCTTGGAATACTCTAAAACCGCCCTTCCTAATGAAACCGAACCGGAAGCTAAGTTACGTTTACGAGTAAAAGGTATAATGGTTATGTCATCTGCGTATACGATAGCATACGAGTAGTATCCAGGCAAATCTAGCCTGGACAGCAGTTCGTCTACAACCAGTGTCCACAATAGCGGTGAGGAGGGGTCCTTGTGGACAGCCTTAAATAGCTCTGACGCTTATGGTGGTGCCGCCAAGCGTTGCGTAGATCTCTATCCCGTGTAGCATAGCATCTATCCATGTGATCGTGACAGATGGTATACCCCTGAGCTCTAGGGCTCGAGATATGCAGTCATAGCCGGTGTTATCAAAAAATCGCGCCTAATAGCAAACGTCTAGAAAAAGAAGCACACTAACACTAACAAGCAGAATCTTTATTTTTTGGGACTTAAATATACCGTTACATTGCAAATTTACTTTCCAGAATGTTTGTTTCTTCCTAGCAAATCGGAAATGGCTCTGTCCTAATTCGTTGAGCGTACTGAAATGGTCCTCGTATGTGAATCATATTTCTGAACCGGGTATGAATCGTTCGGGACCGGCTATGAACCCTATGTACCAACCCTTTTTGCGTTTCGGTCAAATGCGTATAGAGATAAATCGATGATAATTATTGCGGCTACTATGTTGTTGATTTTTAAAAGGTTTCACACTTTTTCTCTCTTTTAGGCCGTGTTTAGAAGCTGCGGGGCAATCTGCTGTTAACAAATCTACATTGAATTTAAATGTAGCAAACCGCGGCAGTAGCCGCCGGTTTGTTGAGCGAGATTTAAATTCAATGTAAATTTGTAAACCGCGGCGGCTGCTGCGGGTTGGCTTAGCTCGGCCTTATAGTAGTCAACATAAACATCCAATATAATGCAAATACAAAATTGTCTTTCTCAACGCAATTCGTCCTTACGTATGTGAGCCTGAGCTGTCGCTCGCTACAACGCATTAAACCCAACCAGTTTGTTGGCATGCTTGTGTTGGAGAACAGAGCAGTTTGCTCTTCTTCGCAGCAATTCATCCGCATCCACCTCTTTCTAATAAATAAATTATTCGGGGGATAACCGAAGCAGACCACTAATGTTTTGGGTCCTTTTTCGCACCCTCCCGGTCATCACTGATTTCCAGATGTCAACTGATAATTGGCGACCTCTTTCTTCATCACTGAGTCCCGTGTTATTGCTAGCATTTCTTTAAGGCTGAGCTCACTCTTGGCTTCCACACTTATCGTGTGCTTGCCTGTGATCCTCAACCTCGTGCTAGCCAGTGCTGGACATTCGCACACAATGTATGTTGCCGTCTCAGCCTCTTCCAGACATAGCCTGCAAACGTCATCTTCCTCGATTTTCATCTTGACCAGATGAGCCTTAAAATTACCATGCTCTGTAACTAAGGCAATTATCCAGGTTAGGGTAGTCCGTTTATAACTAAGTACCTTTTTTGCTTCCCTGCCTAAAGTGCTGGTCATTGCATTCCGAGCTTGTTTGCAAGTGACTAACTCCGTACTTAATATTGCTTATGCAAATAATAAAATTGCAGAGTTCTGTTTACAAATTGACTTGAAAATGATTTTACACGGTAGTTGTTTGATTAAATATATTTGTTCATGTATAGAATGCTGGCAACTGCATTCTCCGAAACCAGTTTATGCCAACGAAACGTCAACTGGGCCACATGGAACAGTTGACGCGCTATGCCCCACAAGGGGTTAGGGCAATTGAGTATGTGTAGAAGGGGATGCCCTAAGTTTGGGCCGAAGACTAATTTAGGAGATTTTTTAGGGAAATAATCGCGAAAAATTTCAAAATCTAACAAATAGCACTTTTCGAGCCTTGTACTTTTCAAAAATTTTCTAGCGTTCGACTAGATAAAAAAGTGACTGCACGTCACTGAAAAAACGTAACATTTTATTTGATCTAAAGGGTTTCGGCGTCAGAGTCAAGTTACAACTGAGTTGTGACTTTCTTGTTTATTAATTTGTAGGTTAAAGTTCTCGGTTTGCATGAGATGTATGGGGTGCTACATTCGCGGAACATTCATTTATGACTATCATTAATTTTTTTGCTGGGATTTCAATCTACCTGCACTAGTAACAAACACTGCAATTTTCCTTCGTTGCTCTCTTCAGTGGGAAGAATAGTGGGTGCTGGGTCACTTTTTTGTGGAGCAGTGCATTAAACATTATTTCGCTTTGTATTTAGTCTTGAAATGTAGTGGTAAGCTGATTTTGTTATTTGATGTGATTTGTTTACAGCATGCCGTGGCCATGGCTGCAGTAGTCCAAGCACAAGCTCATGCTGCTCAGGCGCACGCAGCTCAGGCGCATGCAGCTCAGGCGCACGCAGCTCAAGCGCATGCTGCTCAGGCACATGCTGCACAGGCACATGCTGCTCAGGCGCATGCTGCTCAGGCGCATGCTGCTCAGGCGCATGCTGCTCAGGCGCATGCTGCTCAGGCGCATGCTGCTCAGGCGCATGCTGCTCAGGCACATGCTGCTCAGGCACATGCCGCTCAGGCACATGCTGCTCAGGCGCACGCTGCTCAGGCACATGCTGCTCAGGCGCATGCTGCTCAAGCGCATGCTGCTCAGGCACATGCTGTTCAACAACAACAGCAACACCAACAAAAACAACTTGATGATCTTAATCGTGCTGTCATGTTGCAACGACTACAAGCGGGCAGACCTTCAGGACCGCCACTCGGAATGGTCAGTATTTTGTCAATGTTTTTTTTTAAGGGGAGTCAAAAGACACACACAGTGCATTCTATTTATTTGCATAATGTATAAAAAATTCGTCATTCAATACGAATCATCCCGATTGTTCAGTTCACATTACAACACGTATTTTCTTAATTTTTTACTTCCCGTTATGCTTTCACGTCAATACAAAATCATTTAGTTTCTTCTTTTTTTGCATGCCCTTTTTTTTGTTTATGTATTTTTTTTAGATTTTTTGTGTTATTTTATTATCACTGGTTGAGGGATCCATCTTTCGTCGAACGATCAATAATGAGTTTTCTGGTCTTTACAGGTACCAGTTGGTTCAACACCGATGCCTCTAATGCAACAAATGATGCGACCTGCTATGGCACTCGCTCCGCATGGCGCTCTCTTAGGCGGCAACATGCTACGACACGGACCGCCTGGAATGGGAGGAATGCCTGCAGGTAGGTTGAATTTCTACTAAGTTTACTACACACACTCTTCGCGCGAATCGTATGACGAATAATACAAAAAATGAGAAAAATCTGATAATTCCCGAAGGTTTTGTACTTTTCCTCCCGTAAAAAAAAGAAAGAAAAAACAAATGATAAAATTGTACCAATACACCCTTCTCTCTATTCCCAAATCCCGCGTTTCATACAACATTGTAAGATGAAAAATAAAGAAAAAAAGTTTTACTTATATCTATCCCCCTTACAACGGCGCTTCCCAGTTCGTATGCAAATCATATTTTTAGAAAATCACCGATTATAGACTACACATTTTTTTCTGTTCAAAAATCGCAGAAAAGCTCTCCAGTGAAGTAGCTTCCAGGGAACCGCTACGGCGTGAAATCCCTCCTTTGCATTTAAATCATTGTTCACAATTCAGATCATCCATTTCATCCGACCTGGTGACGAATTTATTGTTGAGGAAACAGTTTTTTTTTTTGTAAAATCCGGAAATAATCGTTTTTTAATAAAAAGAAAACACTGAATTTTCTTAAATCACTATTTTATTATTTCTAAACAAAGCATATATACAAGATATTTTAAAATTAACTTTTTTATGCCCTAAACAGTTTTCATTTTTTTCTTTTCTTTTCTCTAATATAAATAAAAATGATTTATTGAGTACTTGATAAATAATTTGCATGATATAAAAATACTCAGTACGATGTTTTCCTTTTCGTTCGTGTAAAGTTTTTAACTAATTCAATATTTCATTGAATGGATAATAATTTCTCATTTAATATATTTCTTTTCGTTGAGAATATGTTCTCATTGTAAGCTGATTTATTGTATTATTGTTTGTGTTTATGCAGATTAATTTTTTAATTTCGCTAATGACTGTTAATTAAATGACATTCTATCGGAAGTGAGAATTATGTGTAATTTATTGGAGTTTTTTTTATTGCTATTTTCGTTAGTGAATTTTCCTGTAAAAAGACGACAAAAGGACTGTAGCCAGAGAGTGTGCCGAATTTGATGTTTTCCGTTTTTCTTCTGGGTGAAGTGGGTTGTGCAGATATTAGCGATGACATAAAAAGTGGGGCTCAGTCAAAGGATAAAGTGAATGACTCAAAAAGTAACGATTTCCATCGGTACTTTTGACCCGCTTCATGCAAATATGCATCATCCAGTTGCTTTCAGGTTGTCCATGATTTGCTTGGAAGAATTTTTACTCCAAAGAATTAAAACTTTGTTCGTATCTTTTGAGTTGACTTCGTGTCCTTTATTTCCTTCCGGTATGTTTTTTTATGTTCGTTTATATCACGCCGTTCCGAAAACACTTATATTTGCTAGGTCTGCTTTCCGTCTCACTTCATGCCCACGGAGGTCCTTTTGTCCTAATCAAACGACTGAAAATCAGACCACGGGAAATGCCTACACGAGCGGAGATTTTTGGAAGGCTAACCAAATCATTCAGATCTCGACGACGTTGCTTTACTATTTTTGATGACAATGTCTGCGTTCCTAAGAGCGGAACAGGAACAGACTTCTCCATATGCTTTCCCCTCCAATATTTGGATCCAAAAATTGACAGTTGTCCGTACATATTTTACCGGAGGGGAAAGCCTGATTCGCTCGTAGGACCGCGACCATTGTCGCCATCTCTAGCGGCTTGGCTTGTGATAATCAATCACTTGAGTTAATCATTTAATCACTTAAAATGTGGCAGAGCTGTTGAGCTGGAATTTGATGCGAGCAGAGCTCGTCGTTGGTTGATAGGCTTTTTTCTGTAGTATTGTATATTATGTATTACCATCGTCGCGTCGTTAGATTTGTGTGGGACAGAAGTCTGTTCCTTTTCGTATCTCTACCGTTTCGAAGGGAGCATACCTTTGGTGATATCGTAGGAAACGCTTGCACCGTTTCGTCGGCGACGAAAAAAATCCCGAAGTTCTCCTGGAGGCTTTGAATGAGGAAGCTTTTTAGATTTCTTGGTCCTTGGCTTGGTCTTTTTTTTGGCTGACTCTGTAGCCACGTCGCGCTGTTAAAAGGGTTTGCTAGCGGTTGTTGATGAACGCGTCGCTCCGGTGCGTAGAAGCTGACTGACTCTGGTGATCTGTTGTTAATCGTTAAAGAAGAGTCGGTTATTTGGCTTTCATCCGCGCTTCGGGAATATCTGAAAGGTAGAGCTATTCTTGGACCGAGTACTAGGGTGGGGCTAATGTCTCGATTCGTAGATCTCCGCCGTGTACGCTCGAAGATCGCTCGATTTAGAAGATGTTTGCTTCGCTCGCTTTCTCATCTAGGGTTTGCTACGCTCAAGACACTAATTTCGGTCGTTTTAGACATTTTTTCACGGTCACTCTCCCCGCGGGGAGATGAGGGCTTTGGCAGCACCACCATTCATCTCCCTCGAAACCACTCTCTCTCTCTCTGGTCCCTGTTAACCCCTTGTGGGGCATTGGGCATGAACCACACCGACTTTCCACCTCGTCCTGATCGCCGCCATCGTTTTCAGCTCACTCCACGACTTACCTATTGAGGCACCCTCTGTCTCAACTGATCTTCTCCAGGTGTTACTAGGTCGTCCAATACGGCGACTTGCGTTGGTTCCCTGCAGGTTCCAATCGAGGGTCTGTTGAGCAATGTTGTTCGGCAATTTTCGAAGAGTGTGACTTAGCCTTTGCCACTTTCGCCTTTTAATGGAAGTGTCTATCCTGTCCTGACAAGTAATACCATATTTCCCACCTACTCGATATACGAGGGTAAGGTGAAAAGTTTTCGGCCTGACAAATACCGTTACAATCAGCACAAATTTATGATTCCTGCCTGGGTCCACGTGTCATTAGTTCGTACGATAAGTTTCAACTTGTTCTCTCAAGTAGTTTGTTGGCACGAATTTTTGCAGTAGACATCTTACGTGTTTTTCGTTAAAATGGAGAAACTTGAATATCGTGCGGTCAGAAAATTCTTCGTTTTGGATGGATTAACCCCTGAGGAAATTCATCCGAAGTTAAGAAAAGTTTATGGGGCTACTGCTCCTTCGATGTAAACCGTTAAAAAATGAGCAGCTGAATTTAAACGAAGTCGCACGTTTCTAGAAGATGACCCACGTGAAGGACGGCCAAAAACCGCAACCACACCGGAAACCATCGAAGTGTATCGTGTTGGACGATAGGCGAATGAAAGTGAGTGATATTGCTAAGATATCGAAAGAAAGGGTGCCGAAAACAAAGAAAAAATTGAAAAAAAAATTTTGGTCAGTATTCAGTGTTCCCTCCTCTTGCTCGAATAACTGCTATCATCCTCGTATTCATACACCTACACGAGGCTGACGATAAAATCTTGGAGAATTGCATTCCACTCCTCTTCAATTACGATTCTCAGCTCTGGAAGCCTTGTTGGAGCAGGTACCCGGGGTCGAATCCGACTTTTCAGCTCATCCTCCATAAGCAACTGATTCCTCGATGCAATACTGAGAAAAACGTTCTCCAGGGCGACGATATACTCTGTGACGTCGATCACTTCCATGTAAACTCACTCTGGTTTCATCAGTGAAGAGTACATTACCCCACTGTTCTAACGTCCAATCCCTATGCTCTCGAGCAAATTCAAGCCGTGCTCGACGGTGGGCTACAGTTAATGCTGGACCTGTTGCAGCTCTTTTTGGAGTCAGATTCCGTTCAGCTACGGTATCTGAACTTATGACCATGCGTTCGTCACGCAGACTTTGTTGGACTTGAAGTGCGTTGAGGCGGCGATTTCGCAAAACAGTAAGTTGGATATAACGATCATCTGCTCTGATGTAGCCCTAGGTCTGCCCGTTCCTGGACGGCGATCGAATGCTCTAGTCTCTAAGTATCGTCTGTAAACTCGTTACACCGAAGATCTGCTGATTCGAAGTCTTCGAGCGACCTCACGTTGCCCAAGGCCTGCTTGAAGTAGTGCTACAGCTTGAGCTGCTTCCTCAGGTGTCGTATCCATTATTGGCTGAAAAAAAAACTAGCAAAAATACACGCGTCTAAGGAAACAATGGACAAAAACTAAAGAAATGATAAGAAATATCCGACTACCCTCACTGTAGAAAAAAAGAACGGTAAGCGCGAGCTCTAGTCAAAACAGAGCAAATCGTTAGCATTGTGTTTGTTGCTTGGTTACAATGTGAGTTTACGGTACTTTAGATTAAATTTATAGTCATTTAAATCGCCATTAAACGCACTTTCTGTAGATATAACTTTGATAGTTGTAAGTTTTATACTTTTTGAGAAAATTGGATTAGAGTTCCAAGGTGGCGGGTGGCCCGGTTTATTTGCTGTCCAGTGTAGAATATCCTCATGTTGCATTTCACAAGTAGAAATAGAAAAGGACGTTCAACGCCATGGGGCTCTGCAATAGTGCGATAAGGCACAGTAGACCCCGAGGACCACGCAGCCGGGTAGGACTGGGCTGATGTACGTTTTCGTAGTCTTCGTACTATGTTTTACAAGTGGTTTAAATTACAGTCGGTTACAGATGACGAAGGCTTTCTCGCAGCGGGCTCTTATACTATTAGTAAATGATTTAGTCGAGTCAACCCATTTTGACCTATTTTTCCGAGCGAGTAGCTTATTCAGTTTATTGCGTGTGTTGTAGCCTTTTCATCTTGCAAAACACTACTCACTTATGTACTGTACACAACTCTAGTGCGAATGTTTTTTTTTTTTTGGAGAGTAATGAGTATTTTAGTTACTAAATTACTCGCCACTAGACAAAATACTTGCATAGTCGGATCAAGGTAAGAACGCCGTGCCGCCTGTTGCTTTTCAAAAAAGGGCACCGTTTACTCTGAATCAGTCCTCAAAATTTCTAGTTAAACTCCGATGAAATGAATGTCATTTAAAAAAATTATAATGTTGTTTCTTAATGTTTTGATTTTTAAATTGTTCCCTTTAACATATCTTTAGATCATTTTCCATTCTCTTATTATAAATACTACGAATCTTTCTGTGCATATGAATATAAATAGAGCATTTCTAGAGTTCTTAACATTAATAGTAAAATCTAATTTAACATTATTAGTACTACAGCAAGAACGTAAAATCTATCAATAAATTACATTTAAGTTTTAATTAATTAATAGTAAACGATCAAATCTATCGTACATTACAAAAAACAAATCCTTCGAAATATAATTATTTAAATAAAACTTAAAAAAAATACAAAAAAAAAAACAATCAGATTGACCAAAAATAAGCATTTTTAAACTGACGCTGGCTTTTTATTTACGGCCGTTTGTTATATGTTGTTTTGGCGTTGCGATGATAATAATGACGCGTGATTCGCACATACATACAATGATGATGATGACGTTGATTCCTCCCGCGATGAATCGTCTGATATGTATACCTCTCAAACACACAATATGTACATCCCAGCAGTGAAGTGACAACCGAAATTCGAGCTTATAGAACTCGAGTTTTATTCAAAAACCATGTCTTCTGTGTCCGCCAGGTAGATAGCGTGGCACAATTTTGTTGCTATAATTATTATTATATTATGGATTTTTGCAATTATTTCTAGTTTAATTTTTTTATTATAATTTCGTTTATTTTTTTTTATTATATTTTCGTATACACAATTTTTGTTAATATATAATAATCTCGTATTTTGAGGGTTTCCTCCTGTTTGTGTTTGTTTTTTTAACACTATTTTCTTTAACGTTTCCTTTGCTGTGGAAAGAAAATGTTTTAATATTGAATCTACTTGTTTTGGGAGCAATTCTTCTGTTCTGTTTTAACAAAAATGTGTGTACCAAAAAATAATAAAATTTTTGATTTGTTTTTTTATTACAAATATGTTTGTTGAATGTTGAGTGGCTTGGAAATTTGTAATTTTCTAAAATATAATAATATTATATTATTAACGAATTTCAATACTAAATGGACTAATATCACAAAATAGTTTTTAATTTAAGATTTTTGTCTTTCTGCAAAATTGATTCGAACAACGAATTTTACTAATTAAAGAAAATCCAATTATTGTGTTTTTTTTTCTCCGTTTCGTTTGTTAGTTTGACAAAAAAAGCGATCATATTTGCACCAGTTTAATTAATTGTTTAATGAAACTCATTTGTTGGTTTTAGACGTGTTTTTCAATAGAGATCAGACAGTATATGTAGTTTTGTAAAGCCTATTTGCGTAGAAGAGATTGGTATAAAATGCAATTGTTGGATTCATTCTACTAGAATTTTCACATCGTTCTTCGTATGTAATACATGCTCAGTTTGGTTTTTTATTTTTAATGCCGATTTTTGCATTGGCTGTGAATTCGGCACATTCTTTTGTTGCTATTGTGTCTTTCATCCTGTATTGGTTCTTATTTTATTCGGGGGGAATTAAGGCGAAATAGGAAAGTGGAATGACGGTAGGTCGTGTATAAAAAATATCTTTAGATATCCTATAAAGTTTCATGCCCGTAAAAAAGACCTCGCGTTTAAAAATTCAATTGCCAGATAAATCCAGTGATTGTCGCTGGTCTGGTTAGCACCAGCACCCCCGCGTCGATGTTACTGCTTAGGAATTGCACATCTCACGACATCTCTATCTAAAGAGATCGAATTCTCCTGATGTATCATGTACTTCCGCAAAAATTCTCTCGCTCAATCGTTAGCTTAGAAACTTGTCGACTGGTAGAAAGGGTATCTTGGATCAAATCTGATAGTTCGAATTCAATTCTATAAAAGGCAACTTACCCTTTTCAAGAAAGTTGTGAGGCGCTTAACGCAACTCATGGAAGAGCACCTGCGAATATGTGGAAGGGTGTAGCGAGGCCTCTTCATAAAACTTTGTCGTCGAACCCACCTCTGCCCAGTTTTTTGCAGAGGCAGGATGGCTCATGGACATCATCAACCAATAAATTTATTGAACTTCTGTTTAATACGCACTTTCCTGGTAGCACGGCGGCTACCTTGGCAGGGACCTTACCCACCTGACATTCAACAGCATGTGATGTTGCGTCTATTCTCTCGAAAGAGAAGATTCTGTGGGCGATCGGCAGTTTCAAACCGTTCGAATCCGAAGAAGTCATTACATATTGTATATCCTTGGGTGGAGATCATCTTAATCGCAGCTCTAGTCATTTTCATCCCGAAAGCTGGAAGAAGCTCTCATGCGCGCACTAATGACCTTTGATCCATAAGCCTTTCTTCAATCTTGTCGAAACTATTGGAGTGGCTTATCGATGTCCACCTTCGAAACACCATTCCGTCTCAGTTTCTATTTTTATCGCAACATGTCTACTGGAAAGGAAGATCAGTGGATACTGCTCTTCACTCTTTAGTTAGTTGCATTAAGAAATCCTTGCATACATGGAATACACCATGGTTGCGTTCTTAGTGTCAACATACACTGTCGAACTCGAGCTCGAACCTGGTACAAATGTCCTCTGACACACACATACACTTCACATAGGTGTGAAGAAAACCGGTCCACTTGTACTAGGTTCGTGTTCGAGTTCGACAGTGTATGGTGACACTTAGACATCGAGGGAGCGCTCAATAATGTTAAACCTAGCGCAATCATCGAAGCGCTCTTGAAACTGCATGTCGATGACACGCTTTGCAAACTCATTAGTTTGCTATTGACATCTAGGAATATATGTACGTACCACTATGGGTACATCATCGTCAGTAGATATGTCTGCAGGGGCACCCCCCAAGGCGGGATACTGTCCCCTTTTCTTTGGAACCTGGCGGTCAATGAAGTCTCCGGAGACTGGAAGAGTTTGGACTCAATGTGACGGCCTACGTAGACGATGTTGCCATTGTTGTTTCCGGCAGATTCCCGGGAGTCCTTAGTGAGTTACTGTTATGTGTTCGGTTCGGTCCGTTTGCGTCGACTACATTAATATCCATAATTAAAATACTTCAGCTTGAAACTGAAGTATTTTAATTATGGATACTTAGTGAGTTGTTGCAGAATGCTCCACGCATTCTCACCGAATAGGCAGGCCATTGCGAACTTGGCGCCAACCCTGACAAGGCCAAACTTGAGCTCTTCACCAAAAGACACGTGCTACCTCCTGTTGAGCCTCCACCATTGGATGGCAAGAAACTGGATTTCACTAATAGAGCTAAGTTCCTGGGGCTTATCTGATTCCGTCGAGGAGCCTATGGGCTGATAACGTACCCTTTCACTCCCAACTCTTTGGCCATCTAACGATGGCTCTAAGACCGGTGACGTCGTTGGGGCTGGTATATTCTCGGAGAAACTGGGAATTAACTTATCCTACCGTCTTCGCGACTTTTGTAATTGCATCATGCAAATTGGCAATAAAGTCCGCTACGGTAGATAGAGCTAATACTACATCGATGGCTCAACGGTAGCCAAACGCCGAGATTGATTTGGCAGAAATTCGATTCCAATCGCTCTGCCTCTCTGCTGTCACTGAATAGGAAGCACATGACACAAATCTGGATTTGGCCTTAGCCTCGGGATTTCTATACGCGTTTAGGTTCCCGAAAATTCAGAGCTAAACATAATTCGTCGGGTGGTCACTTACGCGATAGGGGGGATTAGAGATTATTGTAATATGCGTGGTGTTTAAAGCTACGCATCCTAGAGCAAATATGACTTTGGGTCCCTTATATACTTTTACTCTTTTTGTTGTTTTGGTCCTTGTTGTCTTTTTTGTCGTTTATATACTCTAGATCCGTTTCCTTTCTTCACTCTTCCTTACCCGTTGTCGGCTTCATTCCATTATTCTATACTTTTTTCGCCTCCTCTCTATTCTCCTCTCCTCTTTCTCCGTCTCTCCCCCCCTTTCCCCGTCTCTTTTCCCTCTCTTTTCCCTCTCTTTCCCCGTCTCTTTTCCCCTCATTTCTGCGATATTTTCCACTCCTTTTCCCTCTCTTTTCCACGCTTTTTCCCTCTCTTTTCCACGCTTTTTCCCTCTCTTTTCCCTTATTTTTCCCTCTCTTTTCCCTTATTTTTCCCTTATTTTTCCCTTATTTTTCCCTCTCTTTTCCCTTATTTTTCCCTCTTCTTCCCTTCTTTTCCTTCATTTTCCCCTCTTTTTCCACTATTTTAACTTCTTTTCTCCTCTTTTCCCTATTTTCCCCTCTTTTCCCTCTTTTCCCCTCTTTTCCCTCTTTTCCCCTCTCTTCCCTCCCTTTTCCCCTCTTTTCCCCTCTTTTCCCCTCTTTTCCCCTCTTTTCCCCTCTTTTCCCCTCTTTTCCCCTCTTTTCCCCTCTTTTCCCCTCTTGTCCCCTCTTTTCCCCTCTTTTCCCCTCTTTTCTCTTCCTTTCCCCCCTATTTTCTCCCTTTTCTCTCTTTTTTTTCTACTCTTTTCTCCTCTTTCTCCCCTCTTTTCTCCTTTTCTTCCCTCTTTTCTCCTCTTTCTTCCCTCTTTTCTCCTCTTTCTTCCCTCTTTTCTCCTCTTTCTTCCCTCTTTTCTCCTCTTTTTTCGCTCTTGTCTCCTCTTTTTTCGCTCTTGTCTCCCTCTTTTATCCATCTTTTCCTTTTTTTCTTTTTTCCTCTCGTTTCCCCCGTTTTCCACTCTTCCCTTCTCTCTCTCTTCCCTCTTCTCTCTCTCTTCCCTCTTCTCTCTCTTTCCTTTCCCTTCTCCTCTCTTCCCACTTCTCTCTCTTTCCTTTCCCTTCTCCTCTCTTCCTTCTTCTCTCTCTTTCCTTTCCCTTCTCCTCTCTTCCCTTTTCCCTTTTCCCTTCTCCCTTCTCCCCTCTCTTCCCTTCCCCTTACGACTCTCTTCTCCCCTCTCTTCCCTTCCCCTTACGACTCTCCGCCCTTCTTTTCTCCTTTTCAATCACTTCTTTTTTAAATACATTTTTATAACGTTGAATTGGTTTAAATTAATAATTCCCAGATTCGAGTCCGTGGTATCGGAATTTAAATAGGTTAGATTTTGCATAAAACATTTGTATTAAAAAGAAAGACATTCCTATTTCGTCTTAATTCCATCGTTTATCATATTCTCAAAATTAAGCTATTAACACTTTAAAAAATTAGGCGGGTGTGCTGTGCCGTTCGATAGATGCAATTTTGTTTCCATTAATCAAAATCTGTAGAATGTTTTTTAACACCGGAAAAGAATTACACATCGATGATAAAACTGTAACGATAATCACCGTGTTGTCACAGTTTTACCAACGATATTTTACTCCCAGAGGAATCATTTACATGTGTACAAAACGTAACTTAGCTAATTAGTTTTACCGAAAAAAAAACATTATTAATTACAATTTTCTTCTTTCTCTTTTAGATTTTAGACTATTGTTGAATTCATTATCCTCCTCCCTGTCAAACATTCAAAATTTTAAGCAAATTTTAAATAAAATTCAGTGAAACGTTTAGCCAAATACATAGGTTTTGCAAAAAAAAGAGACACAGTGCAAAGTAATAAAAACTGAACCATTTATGATCCTCCGATGAGAGTTTCCTCCCTAGTTGTTTTTACTGTTGTTGTCTACACAAACTCATCCAACTAAAAAAAATAGAAATAAATCCAGAGCCAATGCCAACCTCTCTTGAGCGCGATATATACGAAAGAAAGAATAAACTAAAACCAAAAAGTATGTTACCACTCAATTTTGTTCTACATGTTTGTATATTACTACAATTTGAGACCATTTGACAAATGCTGCATGTCTATCGTAGCTTGTATTTTCTAAACCGTTTTACGATTTTTAGTTATTAGTTGTAATTTTTTAATTTGTCTAACCTACCTAATGTTGACTAGATGATTATTGCGCCTAGAAGGGAATTTTCAAGTAGTTCGCGCGAATTGTAATTTTATATTTTATAATTTCCTATACAAAAACAACCACAGAAAAGAGAATTTAAAAAACATATGTTCATTTTGTCATTGAGTTTTCTATTGACGGTGAGTATCGAGATGAATTTCTCGTAAAAATACAATTACCTTTAATCTAAATGTAGTGTTTGTGAATTGTATGTGTGATGTTTTGGTATTCAAACGTCGTCACCTTGTTCTGCTGCCTACTGCCACTTGGCAACAGAGAATGAAAAAAAAAGAGTAACATTGACTAAGGACCAATTGCTTCGAATACTGAAACAGCACATTACAATTCGAAAAAAGTCCACCGATGTCACTGTTCCATATCATTATAATACTGTTTTCATTTAATTTAGGTTTTTTTTATATGTTTTTTAGTCAATGTGTGAACACAATATGCTTAATCGTACCTGATTTTTTTAGAAGTCTCTTAGAATAATTTCTTCCCCCTCCCCTCAAATATTGAATTTGTGCAAACAAAAGAAAAGAGTTTTGTTGCTGAACTGTTGAAAATAAACACACACACACATCATATAATATTAGTTAAGGGTCGATGGGTTTCTTTAGCTCTATAATAGTCACTTGACGTGCAAACGTTATTCATGCATCGCCTTTCTTTGCTAGACAATCGATAAATTAATTAATAATAATAGTTTTAGTTTTTTGTTTCCTTTCCACCGCAAAATCATCCCGTTTAGTATTCTCAATCTGTATAATCATTATTCTATACGCTCTTAATATTCTCATCAACTTTCATTATTGTTGTGTATATTTTAAAGTTATTCTTCGCTTTCGATATTTCCGCGTGTCATAAGTAAATCAAAAATAATAATATTATAAAATTACTCGAACTCCACTAAATAATACATACACATCAACGTATCCTCGCAAAAAAAAAACACTCAACACAACTTTCCATCCACTTGATTGTATTTCTAAACTGTTTTGTTTTAACGTTCATTTAATGATTTTAGTTGGGATTGGTTCTAATTTTCCATATTTTACTATTCAATTTTTATCTGTTGGTGTCACCATACACTGTCGAACACGAACCTGGTACAAATGTCCACTGAATAGCTCAAGACACACACACACATTTCGCATAAACGTGAAGAAAACCAATCTACTTGTATCATGTTCGAGATCGAGTTCGACAGTGTATGGTGACACTAACACGCATACTTATATTTTGAGATTAAAATTACTTTATTCAAGTGTGGATTTTTGATAATTAATACAATAAAATAATGGTACGATCTGCCTGATCAAGGATGCGACCTTTTGATGTAATTATTTTTTTTTATTGGGGTTCTTCGAGATGATTAGATACACTCTTGATGGTCGTTTATCGAAATTTCGTCTCATTAGTGTCCCGTCCTGCGGAGGTAACAAAAAAATTCTTCGTAACTCCGTTATGGTATCTTCGAATTGTAAAGAAATGCCAGAAATGGAATGTGCTCGTATGATGATTTGAAATGACATCCCACATCCATATAAGCAACAACGCCTCCCCGAATCTGGCTCAAGGATTTTCTTTATTTTATTATGTGGAGGAGGTAAGG
This sequence comes from Chloromyia formosa, assembly GCA_964017055.1. Classification (NCBI taxonomy): domain Eukaryota; kingdom Metazoa; phylum Arthropoda; class Insecta; order Diptera; family Stratiomyidae; genus Chloromyia; species Chloromyia formosa. The sequence continues at coordinate 20,655,995 of OZ024816.1, read as the reverse complement.
ATTACATGGGCAGTTTAGTAACCTCTAAACTTTATCAGATCGTAAACTGATGCAACAGACACAAAACCTAATTGAGTCTGATTTAATGAAGTGAAGTTATTTTTCGAAATACGAAATTGTGTGGTCCCAGAAGGTGGGTCCGAAAATCGTTAAAGTAAACTCGTCCTCCTTTAAATTTCATTCCACAGGTGATCAACGAAAAAAAATCTTCCAGCGCCTCTCCCTTCACTGGAATTGCTTCGAGCCGTCTCAATTTAAGCCATAATTGATTTTGCTCTTTAGAGAAAACCCTTTAGCCTGATCGGCGACTCACGAACTCATCAACTCATCGCGTATTTTTTTACGGATAAGTTAAGTGAGAAGTACTAGAAAAATGCTGAGCTGGTTAAGGAACAAAAAGCAATGTAGTATATAAGGGATCGTATCCCGTCGTGGTCATGGACATTTGTGTTATCTTCCCCCTGTGGTGCGGAGCGTAACAATAATTAATAACAATTGTGTATGACACAATGCTCAAATGCTTCAGCGCACGCATTCATTTCATTACACAAATTTACATGATCTTCTTTCGGACCACGAACCCAATGTATTAGATGAATTCAATCAACATAGGATATCGTGGTCCAAGAACAGTGGAAGAAACGAAAATTCGACAATTTGATGAGCCGCATCTTTAGAATCTTTATACGGATATTAATAGGCTAAGCGCAGTCGCTAGCCGTGAGTTCTCGGTCGGTACTATGCGATTCTATTGTACATCTAGAGCAATATAGGTTTAATCCTCGGCGCGTCAATAAAAGCTACCTGTAGGTACTACTAGACAACGTTCCGAGCTTGTCAGTAAAAGACGGCTCGAATAGGAGGCACGAGTATGCGCTTCCACTGGACGGCCGCACTAACAAATTTTGCATGGGCATTTTGTCACTGAAACTTCTCCCAAACTACTGAATTGACTTCAATGATTTTTAAAGATGCAAGAAGAAAATAGGACGTATGGGCTGGCCAACGCAAACTGGCACAGTACGAACGATTCTAGAATAACGAAAATATTCTGGAACTCCTATGACAGGAAGAAGACTAAAAACCTCTTGGCTAGCCAGACGGGGCACTGCTTGCTAGGGGAACACACACAGATTAAAATTCATCACTGGTAGTGGATGCCGAAATTATAAGCTACTAAATACAGAGGAAACTCTAAGGCATCTTCGGTGCGACTGTCCAGCGCTCGCTAGTAGAAGATTACAATGCCTGGGGGTCTACTTTTTTAAAGACCTAGAAGGAATTGCTGTTATCAGCTTGAGAAGTCCTTATGAGTCGCTGCCATACAACCTAACCTAATGATTTTTACGTGATCGTATGTTATTAAGATCGGATTAATAGTTTAAGTGTAATCGCCGAAAAATTAAAGCGAGCTTTCGTATCAATCTGCTTTTTGGCCCGTCCCATATCAAAATATAATGGACGGGCATATAGTCCGATGCATGCTGTACGCTTGTTCGTTTATGCGTTTGTCCTGGCACTTCCCGCATTCTGATCTTAATCAAATTTGTTATGTAGGTTCTCTGAGTCACCCTGAGCACAAATCGGGGACCCCGGTATCCAAACCTGATAGAAATGGGTATCTCCTGATTCGGGTGATGAGACCAATGCACTCGAGTACTCTTCTTCTTCCTCCTTGCCGTTTCATACCACTCTGCGGTTTCGCGTTGTTTTGCCTGTGGTGTCAGCTTCTGCTGGCAGCTCGGTCTTGAATCATACCATCGCCGAGATTAATGCGTTCTTGTTGCTTCTTCATCTGATCGATCCACGTGTCCTTGACTTTGCCTCGGGTTTTGGGTCCAACACGTGAAAAATTCATTGATAGAGCCTTATTGACAGGGTTCTTAGGCGGACTTTGTAGTCCGGATGGCGCAACGGTTAGCACGTTCGCCTTCAACGCACTGGGCCCCGGTTCAATTCCGGGGATTTACGTGTCGGACTATGAGCCCACTCAGCTGTTAAATGAGTACCTATTATGGGGTAAATAACTCGGTTGAGCGTGTTGCTGATCACATACCTCTGCACAAAAAAACCGTCACGATCTAGAAAATGAGATGATGCTAACTCATCTCGAGGCCGTGGTTCAAATTGGACTGTTGCGCCAGTTATTTATTTTTTATTTTATTCTTAGGCGGACACCTTAGAACATGGCAATACCAACCCATACTACAGCCAACACTGATACGACGTTTAATGTCGTCATCGCCGGTAGATTTCTTGTTGAACATCGAGCCTAGGTAGTTGAAATTTGTGCAATATTCTCCTTTAATGTAGATATCTAGTATCGGTTTCTCTGGATCTGAGAAAGGACAACGAAGATACTCAATCTTTCGTATACTAATCCTCAGTCCATGATCCTCCAGTATCTTACACTACTTGGTCAGTGCAGCCTCCAATGCAACGATGTCTTTGCTACCCATGACAACGTCATCGGCGAAGATTAGGGATAGTTCCAGGCCGTCAGAGAACTTTAACTTTTAACAAATATGACAAAATGATGTTGAAGAGCAAGGGACTTAATTCATTGCCTTGGTAAATTCCGACTTTAACCGAAAATTTCTCGGGCTCACCAGCTGTGCATCTAACCTTATGTAGTAGTTTCCCATCATGCATGTCTAGTATCATCTTGACATATGCCTCGGGGACCTTAAGTACTCTCAGGGCCACCCATATCAGATCACGAGGAACTCTGTCGAAGGCTTTTCCAAATCGATAAACACAAAGTGCAAGTCCGTCCGCGCATCACGATGATTTCCATCGTAATACGCAAGCACTGAATAGTATCGGCTCGACCCTCCACAAAGCCGCATATAATCCCTCCCAATCGATTGCAGACAACTCGCTCGTACATCTTCAATGTGTGAGATATTAACTTGATTGCCCTAAAGTTGTTGAGCTTGCGTGAGTCACCCTTGTTCTTATACAGTGGAAGAAGGAAACTTTTCCTGAAATCGTCAGGCATTGCTTGCCCTCTTTTAATTTTGTTAAAAAGAACAGTGAGCCATCTAAGCCCGGAAATATTCATTTTCAGCCAAAACTCTACGGGTATTTTGTCCGGTCCGACTACCTTTCCGCGTTTCATTTGCACTGATGTTTGGCTTCACAACTTGAAAAGCTTCTCGATAAAATTCTTTGTTCAAAAGTTCATCAAAGTGGGTTGGCTGGTATGATGTGTTTCGTGCGTTGTAGGTACTACTAGCAAGAGGACCTGCGGCAAAAGCTGGGGACTACAGCCAAGGATACTATGCTATGGCTATACACCGTGGTGGTTTGACCAATCATCGCCTACGGAGCGCTAGTATGGTCGCCAGCTCGTCGTAAAAAATACACGCTATGGGACAATCTCATTCTCACCCAAATTAGTAAGACAATACCGCATGGAGCTCGCCGGACTGACCGAGCTCTACAACATCTCTCTTCTATGGGTTCCGGGACACATTAACATAGCGGGGAACGAGAAGGCGGATTAACTCCGCTCTTCACGAGTCCTATGCGATATTAATCCACGCATCGCTACATGTTGTAAAGAGAGAGATCCATAGATTCTGCCTGAAACGGAGTACACTGTCGACGTGCGTCACATTTAGAGCGACATGACCATCATGCGACTTAGGAAGGACAGATGCTCCCCTGCGGAGAGCCCGATCGGAGGTAGCCCAGGTCACGGCCATTATAACAGGGCACTGGCCGGTGGGAGAGCATGCGGCTAGACTGTGTATCCCATACAATGCACACTGCCAGCGCTGCAAGGATGAAGCGGAAAGGAGACCCTGATCCAGTTCCTATGTGCATGTTCGGCTCGAGCTAAAGCTAGGCATCAAGAACTGGGCGAATCAATCTTCGCTAGCATATCCGCCATCTTCTCGAAGACGATTGGGGAGACGTTAACTTTTATAAATTCAGCGAGATGGCTCTGAGAACATTTTCCAACAACTACCATGAAAGACTTTTATAACCAAGGTTTTGCCTCCTCCTACGAGGCACGTGGTATCAAAACGTTGCACAAAGCGCTAATTGTGTCTTCTCGCAGCAGCGAAACAACAGCCACTTGAACCAACTAACTAACCGACCAAGACTAGCTACTCTTTCCGATATGTATTTTATTTCAGCTATTCTGCTTTTCCATTTCTTATTTATTAGAAAGCCAATACCTATATGGTACACTCCGCGCCACTTGAATAGCACACCTTTTATGGTCTCAATGCAACTGCCAAAAACTCAAAAACCACTATCAGATAACGGTTAATTTTTTTTTTTTATTGTTATTTAGGTTTATTTGAACTCCCTCAGAAACAAAATTTGTGCACTGAAAATGTACTGTTATTCATTTGTTGCTTTTTGTTTTGTTGTTGATATAAAATAATGGAAAAATGTTGCGCCACTTGAATAGAACACCTAATGAAATCAATAGTTTTCTGTTAGAATTGAACATACGCGGTCGGTTAATCGCGTAAGTAAGTGGAATCGTGCTATTTTAATTGGAAAAAGCAAAAATGGGGCGAGGAAAAACATTAACAGAGGAGGAAAAGGGAAAAATTAAAGCCTACAAGGATATGGGCCTATCTGTTGCGAAAATATCAAAAAAAATCGAAAGAAGCAGGAAAGTGATATCCGCGTTTTTGTCTAATGAGTCCAATTATGTGAAAAACATGAAAGGTCGTAATCATAGTGTGCTCTCTAGTGCGGACAGGCGACATATTTTGAGAAAAGCTTCAAATTCGCGCGATTCAATAGCGAAGATAAGGGATAAAGCTGGTGTTACAGCAAGTGTAACCACTGTCCGTCGTCTTATTTCGAAAGCTGACCACATAAGGAGATTAAAATTAAAGAAAAAACCACCACTCAATCCCGTACGTAAGGCGCAACGCCTCAGTTTTTGTCGCACTAACATGGCCTGGACCACGGAGTGGCATCGTGTTGCCTTCTCAGATGAGAAAAAATTCAATTTGGAAGGCCCCGATGGCTACAGTTATTATTTTCACGATTTACGCAAGGAGACGCATCATTTGGACCGCTTACATAGCCGAGCGGGAGGTATCATGGTGTGGGGAGCGATCTCATATTATGGCACTTGCGAGCTGCAATTTTTGAGCTCAACCATGAATGCAACGTCATACAATGGCGTACTGCAAACGGCTTTCCCATTCTTTAACAACCTTTTTGGAACTCTGTCTTGGACATTTCAACAAGACAATGCACCCATCCACACTGCCCGAATCGTTAAATCATTTATAGAGAGCCAAAACGTAACTCTGTTAAACTGGCCTCCATACTCACCGGATCTAAACATTATCGAAAATGTTTGGGGATGGTTAACCCGAAAAGTTTATGGATCTGGACAACAATATTTCACCATTCCTGAACTTACCCAAGCCATCAAACTTGCTTGGAGCTCCATTCCACTTAATTATATAGGAAAATTGTATGAATCAATACCAGATAGGATTTACGAAGTTCTGGTCAACAAAGGGGGTGCAACCCACTACTAATGTATTTTTTTTTTATCCTTAAAATGTTCATATTAACGTAAAATAAAATTAATAATATTTGAGATACAAACGTTTTCATTAATGGTTTTTTTTGGGGGTGTTCTATTCAAGTGGTGCAAAATTCAACGTAAGCTTTTTGAGTCGATTTACATAAAAATTCATATAAAATCACCTGTTACAGATATTAGAACCTCGATTGCTGCATTGGGTTTAAAATAAAAAAAAACTTAAGTTTAAAAGCAAAATTTAAGTTTCTAACGCTCCAGGTTCCGGGTATATTGAGTTTAACAAGTTTTTTTAGGGTGTGCTATTCAAGTGGCGCGGAGAAGTGAGCACGATACTTCTTACTTCGCTAATTCCTATGACATTCCAATCCATATTTTCTCTTCTTTTTAACTAGCTCTATGATTTTTGTTTGAATTGAGAGGATTCTAGAGTTGTCTGTTGCATTGTGGAACTTCTTCAGTGTGTGATTCTGTCCTCGGGCTGATTTCTGGGAGCTACCCCTCCTAGCGCCGCTTGGGCTTGAGGTCCTGTCTTTAAGATTGTTATTCATATTTAGGATATTTAAGACATACCCTACCACGTTGGGCTTGGTACGGGTTGATTGCGACGAGGAAATGATGTTGCCCATACTTTGCCAGTAGAATATTCCCCCAGATGAAAAAGCCGTGTATTGGAGGAGATTGAAATCTCCGACTTATTGGTTGAGAGTCCGACACGCTATCCACTGCGCCATCGGCTAAAGCGTATATGTGTGTTCAAATTACTCACTTCAATAATTTCACCATTAAAATTACAATTATTGTATAAACCAATACTCGTAAACACTTGAATAAAGTAATTTTCTTTTTATCGAAAATATCGAAATTCAGCCACCAATTTAACAACGACAACAACAAAAACGCCTGCAAATTATTTATGTGAATGTGTTTTGTGTTTTTCTCTTATTATTAAATATCATTTGAGAATAGTTTGTTGCAAGATTGCTCAATTCAATTGATTTTTATTTTGTTTGTACATATCGAAATGTTCGCAAGACCGAAAGCAAGCATTTTCCTCCTATCAACCTACAATGCAACCAATGAAAACTATGCCAACAATAATTAAAAATAAAACTTAGAGAGCCACACAGTATTTGATATATATAAATGTGTATTTAGTTTTTTTTTTCAACTATGTCTATGCAAAAATTATTGCGTTTTAGTTTTGTTTCCATGTATTTTGAATTGGGTCGTGAGACAGGTTTTTTTTCTTTGCCAAAAACTATTTTAAGTAAATAAAATGATTGGTAAAAGGTTTTTTTTTGTCATCTGTATGTCGTAGGGTTTTAGTGAAATTCGCCATTTCGTGAAATCGCCCGACAAATACTGTAGCACTTCAAACACATCGTTTGCTAGCGGTATTTCATGCAGTGCCGGCAAACATGGTAACATTCCCATTGCACTATAAGCCGGCATTTTGAAAAATTATATCTCTTAAGTTGTAATTATTTGATTAAAACTATAAAAAGAATGAAACCTACATTATCATAGATAAGCTACTGTACTGCCTAAAGTGGAAATTCCCGCTTAAGGTAGTGCGGACCTACCTAGCATACATCACACCTGCCGGCAACAAATACTACACTAAATGACGATCATGCTTAAAATAGGCATTTAGTAAAGTGACAGTTTGCAGTATTTTTTCACAATTTGCCGGGATTTCCTGAAATTATGGCGGTATACAATGTAATCAAATCAATACTCTGTTTGCCGGAAAGTTCGTGAAATGACGAGTTTCGCTAAAAGCCTACGACATATATACATATTAGACGTGTTCGTTTCACCCGTTCTCAGATGCCATCCCATACAAAATCGGTTAGATTTCGTATGAGATCGCATCGGATCAAAGTTGAAAGTGCATTGGTTGAACGTCAATGTGTTTCTCGGCAATTCGCCCCCTATCTGTTTGTATATGAGTCCGCCATTCGCCTGCATTTTCGCCGCCATTCTGTATTGTGAGCTGTTTGAATTTACTCGTCGCAGATCCGTGACGTTCGATTCACTCTGGATCTGAAATCGGGTAAAACGAACACGGCTATTCAATCTGTTTCCTTGTTTTCCTTCCTTCCGATTAATTGTGGAATTAAATGCAATGAAAATCGCTTCACGTATTATTATTATTATTGATGCAAATGGAAAATACAAACATTGTTTTCTTTCTTGTTTTATATTTTATGATTTCACAATTTGTCGAGTTTAGAGACCGCAATAAAGAAAAAAAAAACAAAGAAAAGTATATGATTGTTTCCATTTGTTGTTCTGTTCCCATGAAGATGAGAAACAAAAGCCAAAAAGCTAAGTAATAAATTATACATTTATAAGAACACATCACGTGTCTGGTTTATTGAGCAGGTATAGGCCAGACCTTATCTTATTAATTAATAAATATATATATATTTCTTTTTTTCCTTTAACATACTTCAAATAAACATATATATATATATTTGTGTAATTTTTGGCAAAAGGCTATATATATAAAGTGAAGGATAATTAATCATATTTTATACTACGGATAAGTGAGATGATGAGCTTTTTTATTGCTGGCGCGTGTCGTGTTTCAATGTTGGTTGGCTCTGTAAATAGGCGTTTGATATTTTTTTTTTTCCTTTCAATGACAAATATTTAGATAATAATCCCCTAAAAAGAGCTTGACTCATCTCCAAGAAATATGCTTTCTCCGTACTTGAAATGTGCTTAATTGTTCTTCGTCTGTTTTTTAATTGTTTTGTTTCGTAACGGAAACGAAATTGCGTTTTTACAATGACGTTTAAATTAGTTGTTAAGGTAAATGAAATAAACTTATTTAAAACAAAAAAAAAAAAGAAACAATTCCGCCACTTTACTATTTTTAGTTTTTATTTCCATACTATTTTTTTACGTAGAAACTTGCTTTGCTGACACTATCAATCTAAAACGTTTTCGTATTTTTCTTGTTGTCTCTTTTCTCTTGGTCAGGATTGCTAGCTGCACCGTTACCGGGCATGGTTGCCCCCGGCATGGGTGTCATGATACCAGGACCGCATATGCCTATGATGATGCCGCCGAGATTTCGGTGATCTCCCTCTCAGGGGCCACTCTGTTTGGCTCCCCTTCTAAATTTGCAGATGCCAATCATATATCCCTGAAAACGAGCCCCCGTGTTGCCGCCGGCATTGGCATCGCGACTTTTAACACCACCATCGATACGAACATCGTCGCCATTCTCGCCGAATTGATGACGATTTTCTTCAAGAGCGGCAACCACAACAACAGCAACACCATTAACAGCAAAAACAACAACAAGAGCAATCACATCATCGGTATGATCGCGACATATGAGATTCAAACAAGTGAAAATAAAGCAAGTGAAATGATTCTTTTTTATTTACCTATTCTATTTTTTTTTATATACGTATTCATGCATATTTCTATTGTTCTCGCATATAAGCAGGTTTCATTTGGAAACATTTCATAGAGAAAATTAACGAAGAAATCCAATTTCTTAGTGAACTACATCCGCTTTCTTAATTAATTCATAATTATTATTTATGTAGAGTGTTCAAATGTAAGATTTTTTTCCGCAATTCGGGGGAAAATGATGTGTATAATTATATACTAGAAATTACTTGGAAAATAGACGAAATTCCTGTTCAGTTTATTGTATCATTGTTCAAATCGTGATAAAAACCTGATCAGGAATGACTCTCGAACGGTATGATAAAAAGAACAATCCGTTTAAAGAGAATCGATTAATCAGGGATAGTGCTTGCGTTTTGACGAAAGCATTTTCCAAAAATGAGAGAAAAACATCAGATATGGGGGTCTTTCGAAAGACGCGCATTGTAGATACATTTGTTCCGAAGAAAATACATTAAACTGACATCTTTCTAAAATGAGTTGATTTCTATTCATTGCATTTATTGAGATAAGAAGATTAAAAAATATCGAAATATCCATTGCCAAGAATACAATGGGTGGATTTGTTAAAATTAGGCATGTCATTGTAGTACGCGTATTCGGTTGATACGTTCAAATTGTTCACTGAAATTTGTTTTTGTTATATATTTATTTTACTAGAGACAAGATATTTAGAACGGGAACCATACGGAATCCCCAAATATAGAGAGATCCCCACGCCACAATATTTTCAAAACAAAATCCCAAAACACAATTCCTGGAAACACAAAATCCTCAAAAATATCAAAATTTGTCATTTCAATCTTCCGTGTATCCAAAGGGGGTCAATAAACTTCAGTCTGAAATGAACGCATTTGAATTCTGAAGTCTTTTTCTGCGGATTTGTGATAGTATATGTGGGGTTAGGTTAGGTTAAAAGAGCTGCCGTAATACATACACACCAAACACATAGATCACCACTGTGTCCGTTGTGATACCACTATTGACTCCACAACTCGAATCCTATCTATTCATTGAACCAGCCAGAGCTGTTGATAAAACGCTGGAGCCGGCCGATGCTAACATCTCTAAGGTCGTCTAGATCGTTACAATAGAAGGAACCCAGAATACTCCTTTTTATAGCCAGAACATGACATTTGTATATTAAATTGAAGGTACTATCCTCCTCATCTCCAGTTCCACAGCTCCTTCAGTAGTCATTGTGTGGAAGTCCCAGTCTCCTAGTATGTTCGCCGATTTGACAATGCTCTGTAATCACCCCAACAAAACTCCTTAGGTTCTCTTCAACGTCAGCAGCTCCGCAGAGCACTTAGGATGGAGCCTAGGCCAAAGTTTCCCAGTAACATTACAAGCGCTACCACTACACTACCTGGCGTTGACAGCACCCTAGGCGTCAGCATTTGTCAACGTTTTACAGGCTGCTAAGCACCGCCCAAAATGGCGATGACTTAACCTGGCTCCCCCATTCGCACCTTCTCTAGCTAGTTCAACCCCTTTGCAGTTACCATCGAAGCCACTATCCAACATAGGGATATGTTGCACAATTTCCCCATCTTCAGGAGAGAGGTTCGATATTCGGCAACAGTCTTCTAGTTTGTAAAAACAGACTTAAGGGATCTGATCGCCGACTGACTATCAGTGAATGGCACACCCTGTCCAGACCCTAGATGTATCAAGTGGTTCACCGATGGGTCTAAAACGGAACAGGGTGTTGGTGCAGGTGTCTTTGGACCCAACACCAGGATTTCGATCGCAATGGGAGTCTCGCCCAGCGTTTACGAAGCTGAGATCCACGCCATTGAGGTCTGCGCCAGGGTAATCTTGGAAACTGGACTTCGCGGTGCTCATATTGCTATCTAATCAGACAGCCAAGCAGCTATAAAAGCGCTCTCCTCATTTAAGGTCTCTTCAAAACTGGTGAAGGAGTGTTACAATCTCCTTCAACTGTGTGCAACCAAAAACCGAATCTTCTTGTGTTGGGTGCCAGCCCACCAGGGCATTGAGGGGAACGAGGCTGCGGATGAACTTGCTAGACAAGGATCATCCAGTCGTTTTCATGGACCTGAGCCTTACTGTGGCTTTGGACTGGCCTCGGCCAAACTGCGGATCACAGATTAGTTTGCACGATTGCGTCAACAGTACTGGAATAACCTTCCAGGGCTTCGTCAATCAAAGGAGCTGATAATGCCCTTCAGTCACAAGGGTACTACTCAAATGAGTAGAACCCACCTAAGACTCCTAGTGGGGTACTTATCTGGCCATCACCTGGTCAGATATCACCTGAACAAGATGGGTCTGTCAAGCGAGACTGAATGCCGTCTTTGTCTGGAAGACGTGGAAACGACCAAGCACATCTTGTGCGAATGTCCCGCCATCGCGCGTTTTAGGATGTCACTCCTCGGGCAGGCTACTATCAGCACTGCAGAATTCAGGTTGATTCCTGCTAAAGACTTACTGCCCTTTATTAGAAGGGTGGACGGTCTTTTGGATTAATGAGCTACGGCACCTGCTTAGCAAAAATATCTAAGGGAAGCAAATTTAGCAGCACTACAAGAGTAGCCGCCAGTGTAGTTCTAAGAGCCCCTGTAACGGTAACACCCACTGTTTGCTTGGTTCAAGTGGCTGTCGTTTCGCTGCTTCGAGAAGACCCAATTAGCGCTTTGTGCGTCGTTTTGATAACACGCGCCTCGTAGGAGGGGGTAAAACCTTGGTTATAAAAGTCCTCCATGGTAGTTGTTGGAAAATGTTCTAGGAACATCTCGCCGAATTAAGAAAAGTTAATATCTCCCCACTCGTTTCGAGGAGATGGCGGATATTAGCGCCTTGATGACTAGCTGTAGCTAGGGCCGGACATGCACACAGGAAGTGGATCAGGGTGTCCTTTTCCGCTTCATCCTTGCAGCTCCGGCAGTGTGCATTGTATGGAATACCCAGTCTGGCCCCATGCTCTCCCACCGGCCAGTGCCCTGTTGTAATGGCTATGACACGGGCTTCGCCCGTTCGGGCTGTCATTAAGAGAGCATCTGTCCTTCATAAATCGTATGATGGCCATGTCGCTGTAGATGTGACGCACGTCGACAGCGTGCTCCATCTGTCGCTAACCCGTCTCAGGAAGAGTCTATGGATCTCTCTCTCTTTACAACATTGAGCGATGCGTAGTTCACTATCGCAAAGGACTCGTGAAGAGCGGAGCCTTGTCTCGCAAGTTAATCCGCTATATTACTGTGTCCCGGAACCCATGGAAGAGAGATGTTGTAAAACTCGGCCAGTCCGGTCAGCTCCATGCGTCATTGTCTTACTAATTTGGATGAGATTGAGATTGACGATAGGGCCTTGATCGCGGCTTGGCTGTCGGTGAAAATGGCGACGTTATCCATGATAGACAGCAGTACACTTTAGTGATCGGCACTTTGTTTTTTGTAAGATTCATATTGTAGTCTTACGAGTAAGCCGGAAAGGAGGGTACAACCGGCATCCCAGTGTAAGGCACTTATACAACCTGCCTTGCCGGGGCATCGAAGGTCGCATACTTGACCGGGCTTCCCTCGGCCATTCGGCTTTCGGTGTATGCTGTTCAGGAAGGACAGTCCTGGAGCTGTTGCTTCGCGGTCGCTCGCCACTTAGATCCAACTTGCCCCCGAAATATGACCGGATGGCAAGTTGATCCTTGGCTTGGCGAACTTACTCCCAGCCCGGCCCTCACATTCTCTGTCCAGTTCGTCATAAGGGACAGTTTCCAGCAGTCACAAAAAGAACTCGATGAGGTCTCTTTTAGTCCGGTTTTTTACTAAAAATGGGCTCCCAAGTTGGGTGCCAGATATGTAATGGACGGATTGGTAGACATCCGAAGATGCCCATGGAGATGGAGCCCAAAGTGGCATAATGACCGTGGTGGTCGGGCCGTGTCATCTGGCGATGAAAAAGACCCCTCAAAGAGCTAAGCAGCGGCCTATGCTTGCTGTAGCTCAGTTCGGGAGACGCCGCTCGTTGCCCCTGTCCTTTACGTATTATTGTAATAAAAATTCATAGGCATGGAGAGGACAACACAAACAGGGGAGGTAAAAATGGGGAATAAAAAAAAACATGGAGCGATAAGGAAGGATGTAATGGTTGGCGGACGGCTCAGATGCCCTCGCGCTCGCATCGGGGTCTGGGTATAACGGGACCATCCTCGGCCTCTGCTTTCGTACCACCGACAGATCATTACTCATCAGGTGCTACTTTCGATCTGTCAGTGAAAGCAGCACCATCTGAATATGGTTCATTACACATTCTCTAATTGAAGAAATCGTACATTCTCGGTACGCTCATTCCAGAAACCATTTTTTGTCATTGATATGACTTACATACGAGTATTAGTAATCAGTTAACTTCTGATATTTTTGAATTTTTGCGAGTATTCAAATTAGGCAATCACCTATAATTCAGATTTTATCCGAGACTCAGTCCATTTAAACCTGATAGAGTCGAAAAAAACGAACAAATTGACATGACCAATTAATTCATACCTATTTTTGGCAATGGATAACCACTAATTATATATATAAATATACTATAGTGTGCTAATTTCGAAGAAATCATAATAGAATGTTTTTAACAGGTCACAGAAAAAAAAGAAGAAGAAAGAAACTAAATAGAGAAACAAGTGAATCTTCTACTCTTCTCTTCTACGTCTGTTTATATCGTACCTGGTATGTTAAAAACAATAATATTAACTGTGTAGTACCTATATACATATATATCTAGATTATTCTCGTATCTCTGTCTATCACTTTATCCAATCTGTCAGACTATCGCCACTTAAAAGTCAACATCAAACAAAATCTGTACGTACATTATACGTGTTAAAATAATTCTCTCTATTTTTTTATTTGTGGTCTTGGCATATTTTTTTGTTTATTTGTTTTAATTTTATTTTTAGTATTTTATTATCACGTTTTTTCATACATGAGACACATGCCGACAGAGGCCGAAAGAAATGAGATCCTTTCAACATTTCCAAGTTCAATCAAATCACACAGATAAAGAAGATAGGTCGTGACTTTTTAAACTGCCCGAAAATACCGTTGTGCATTATACCGTTAATATCGAAAATTCATATATTTTTTCAAAACATCTCTCATGTTGTTCCAATTGCCTTGCAAGGGTCTTCAGGACGATATCGTATGTTAATACATATTGCATTTTTCTTCAAAATGCTGCATGCTGGCAACTGGATTCTCCGAAACCAGTTTATGTCAACGAAACGTCAACTGGGCCACATGGAACAGTTGACGCGCTATGTCCCACAAGGGGCTAGGACAATTGAGTAGTAAGCCTATTAATAGGTTAAAGAACAAGACAAAATTGTGTAAACTTCTCTTGGATAAACATGCCTGGCGGGATCTCATTTCTCTTGGGTCCGATTCGTAATGACTTTTTTTTTTATTCGCGATATGTAAATACAACAAATACTAATTTCTCTAAGACAACAATATATGTCTTCTCCTTTTTCGAAGGGAGCCGACATATTTTGTTGTTTTATCACTTCCTAGACCTTGCATCCTTCTCTTTAAACTCATCCCCGATTTCCAAACCGCAATACATACACATTGTTTTGCACATTATTTCGTAAATAAAAGCATAGCCTTGAATTAGCAATATTTTGTAGCGAAAAATGTATCTGTTTAGATTTATTAAAAATATTATTAACAAAATTATTTTTTAAATGTCTAAATTAATATGATTAACCAGTTGTTGTAGTAGCAACGCCTTCTGGCGTCGAAGGGTTTTGGCCACTTTTGGCCGTTGTTGATGAAAGGGTTGCTCTGGTGCGTAGAACCGGCTGCCGTAGGAGCGATGATTAGCCAGTATTTTTCTGCTGATAAAAGAAATATATTCCTCAACATAGTCACTCTTCAGTCCTTCAAGCTGTCAGAATAAAATCTTTGGGTCCACTAGAAATAAATGCGGCACCTAGCGCTCGGTTAAATCTCTTATATCCAAATTTTCGTTTAAAATCTTGTACATCCGTTCATCTGGTATCGCACAAGCCTCAACAATCTCCTTAACAGGGTAAGTTAGGTTAGAGGGGCTGCCACGAATTGTCACAGCTCACTTAGACCACAAATGTGTTCGTTCTGATACCCACGGTATCTACCAGGCCAGGATCGGCTCTCAGTCATATCAATTTTGTCACTTGGCAAGTGCTGCCCATACTCTATATTGACCTGTCAACCTCATCTGCCATTATTTTCACTTTGCAAGCAGCTATGGGCATTCCCATTTCATGAGGCTCCATCCCGAACTCCCTAGTCCCTGCACGAGTCAGCTCAGCAGCCATACCAGCGAAACCACTGTGGCCAGAGATCCAGCACAACAGACGAGCGACACTCTTCCACCAACTTAGATGAAGTGGAAACGGAGTCGATGGATTTTATCGCAGCCTAACTATCCGTGTTAGGTAGATAGGTCTGTAGAGGCTACAATGTGACGTCCTAGCCGTGCCGAAACTTTTGCAATCGCCGAGACCTCCGTCTGAAAAACGCTGCAGTGATCCGGTAAACAAAAGGAGATACTAACTCCTCGGCTTTCGGAGTATATACTCGCACCCACTCCTTCCCCAGTCTTAGAGCCATCTGTGTAGAAATCAATAGAAACCCGTTCTGAGGGGACAATATTTACCTAATTACTCCGTGATGAAATCAGGCTTGTAAAGTTCTTTCCGGATCCAAGCTTATGAGACGTGTAGTCGGACGTTGTAGGAATATCCATATTGTTAAGAATGGAGTGACCGGCACCCACTGACCAGTCTCACGAAGGCGAATAGCCGTATTTGCCGCTACTACTATACTTCAGCATAAATATCAATCGGTAGTATGTCAAGTAGCACATCCAGTGTTGTTCTAAGAGCTCCAGTCATTGCTATGCAAGCTAGACGCTACAACTATTGTCGTGCCATTCACTAATAAAAGAAAACTTAGGCATATCAGTGCCCCATTAAGTACAACTCTCCAGAAATTTTGACAGATAAGGCCAAATACCTAGGTCTCATCCTTGACAAAAAAAAGCTTCTTTGGTCAGATCAGCTTAGGGCAATCTCCGAGAAGGTCACTAAGGCATTGTGGATATGTCAATTTGTTGATAAAACTTGGTAGATGCAGTCCTGCTATTGCACGGATTTACTTGGCTGTTAAACATGTATTATAGTATGGATCAGTCTGGGGGAAAAGAGTAAGCATCACTGATGGTAAGATCACACTGAAAAGACACAGAGGCTGGGTTGCCTATTGTAGGGGGTGGGGTTATTCACACTTGCACCACGGCGGCTTTAGAGGTTTTGATGGATTTGTCGCGACTGCATATCCATGTCTTGGCAGGACTAAAAATAGCAACAACAAAACTTGTTGAATGTAACAACCACGCAGTTAAAGTCTTGAGAATGCCATCGGACCACTTGGTACACCCTCAGAATTACCCCCCGACACCATAAAGTAGTTGGCGGTTGGCTTTAAGACAGAGGAACCACCAACTTTTTTTTCCCTTTTTCCAAACGGAAATACACGTCATTGTGGCTTGTGGTGAGCTTTGTCTGTAATCGGACATAGGGCTACAGCACCATAGACCATTGGGTCGCAGTGCTAGTGGGCTTTCACCTTACTTGTTTTCTTAAATACATTTCAACTCCCCAAATGAGTTCTACCGAAGGACACAATGTACAATACATCGGAAAATTGTGTTTACCAATTTAAAAAAAAAGTATGCCATGTTAGGATTCACTTGGTGTTATATTAGTTGTCTTCGTTTTAAAATCGTAGTTTCCTTCTGATCCAATTTCTTCCAGGACAAAAATGAGATATGAATACTGTGCCTGAAAAAAAAATTCGACCACTACTGAAATATTTTTATTATGAAGTTTCGGTATATTTCCGTATACCGAAGCTTCTCTTAGATACACGGTACTTGAGGTCGAAATTTTGGTACAGCTGGTCACCCTCTTTTTAATTGCCTTGACCCCTCCAGGGGCATGGGCGCGTAAGCATCTCTAGCATTTCTATGCCTTGTTGACGTTTCAATAGCATATCTACTTTTCGGAAGTGCAGTTGCTAGCATGCACCTCCTATCCGCGTCGTCTGTATACTGACAAGCCCGGAGCACTGTGAGAGTCCTATTAGTACTCACAGGCAGTTTTTGATCGCGCCGAGATTTGATCTCCGAGCTCTAGATTAGTATCGTAGAGCGGTGACCGAACGATCACGGCCACCGACCACCCTACTATTGCAAAACTAATGTAAAAAACTGGTTAATCATTTAATTTAATTAAAAATTCCGATCTTTTATTTGGTTTTGGCAATTACATGGTTTCGTGAACAAAACATTCCCAGGTAAGGGTCAGATTATTTTCCATTGTTGATACGATGATGCCCGAGCATTTGTCAAATTGAAAAAGTCGCATATTTGCTGTCAAACAAAAGATACAATTCGTTTGACAGCAAATGCGCGACCGCAATCAAATGTGCGCCCGGCCTTAATAAGAATTTGGGGTCGTAACTTTTAATTTTCTATGTACACATCCAAACCCTTTAAATCATTGACAGGATTTTAGACAATTTATCGCAGGTTAGTTCACTGTTATATTTTATTGTTTAAATTTAGTTTTATTTTCAAATACATAGTTAATTTATTTTATTTTCTTCTACAATACAACAGATGATGTTTCCCCTAGTTATAATATTATTATTTTTTTTTCATCTTTTTCTCTCATTCTCTTCTTCAACGTTATTTTATGACACACAAAAAGTGTCAAAAATGATAAGTTGATCGACGGCGAACTAGTGAGTTTCTCGCTCATTACTCTACACCTTTGAGTTCTACGTTGCGTTTCTTTTGTCTCTCTCGGTATGATAATAAAAAATGCCAATTGTAAGTACATTCACACTATTCGTTTTACATATTATTTTTTTAAATGCTACCTGAAACAGAAAAGAAAAAAATCATTCAATGAATTTAAACTAATCAAATACGATATAATCTCTACTAAAAGTACATTATGTAAGCTACATGTAGCTACATACATATATGTAAAGAAACGACCCGGTAAGAATTACGAGAGCGGGGCAAAGTTGCGGTGAAAATGGATCTAGTCTTTGAACACTGAACCGCATGTATCCGTTCAAACTCTGAGTGAGTAGATTTTCATAATAATTATGCATACGTCAAATTTGCATATATGCATTATAAGTATAAGTATATATAAACAAAATGTGTAAATTGTAGTAGTTTTAATTTCAGTGAGAGAGCAATCCTAATGAATTTGGCCAAACATTTTTTTCTACTACATGTATTTTATTTATTAATTTTTTTTTATTGCTATTTTTGTTGTTTTTTTGTTATTTTTTATATACATTCTTTTATATATATACATATATACAGTGTACGCTCTCATGACCGGACAATGACAATTTTGTACGGTTATGTGGAGAGTCCACTTAAGAAAACGTCAACATTTCTATTAAGGCAATCCTCCAACTTAAAAAAAAAAACAAATAACAACAACGGTAGTGAAATTAAACATTTTTAATCACACGCTAATCCTAGAGTTGACACTCACTGGTTGACACTGGAAGGAATAAGTGGATGTTCACACTGCGTGCGATGCCGAGCCGGGTCGAGCGATGCAATGCGATTACAAGCTTTTAAAGCAAGAAAATGGAAAGTCTTCAATTTTAAATGGAATCACGCTTTGAGTGTACACACTGCGCGCGATGCAATGACGAGCCGAGCGATGGCCCGATGTTTTCACAAACTATTTTGCTTTTTCATGCGAGTACCGGCTGCTGATTTTCTGCGATGGAATTTAATGGGTTTTGCGATGGAGTTTATGGGCTTTGCGATGTGAAGCTCCATGGAGCCAGTATGGTGCAAGTACGAGCTGTAAAGTAATATTTGATGTAAGATCACACTGAAAAAAATGCATGTATGTCTGCTTTTATACCCTAGATTTTTAGGCGCGGCGGTGTGGTAGTGTATACATGGAAATTATGAGGGTCATCTCCTGATTCGATTTAGCCATATCTGTCTGTCTGTCCGTTTGCACGATAACTTTCGATAGAATGAAGTTAGAAACTTGAAATTTTGGTCAAATGTTTGTAGCATGATCTAGTTGGTTGGTATTGAAAATGGGCAAGATCCGACCGAAGGAACCCCTACAGATGAAATTTCAAATGAGCGATAACTTTCGATAGAATGAAGCTAACGACTTGAAATTTGGTTCAAATATTTGGATTTAGATTTAGTTGGTTGGTATTGGAAATGGCCAAGCTCCGTCCTAAGCAACCCCTACGTCCCCTACAAATGAAACTTCAAATGAGCGATAACTTTCGATACAATGATGCTAGCGACTTGCAAAATGCGACAAATATTTATAGTGTGGGTTGGTTAGTTGATTTTGAGAATGGGCATGACCCTATTGAATGAACGGCAACCTTCGCTATAAACGTTAGTTCAAATGTACGAGTAAATATCCAAAATTCGAATGGATGAACGATGGAACTTTTCATTGGATCCACGCCCACAGCTCAAACTGACCATATGGAAAATTCACTTTAATGCAAAAGCCGTTGCCAGTTGAAAGTTTTGGAATCACAACTAGGTCTGTACAAGTCTAGGGTGTATACGCTTTGGACTCCGGTTTTGATTCAGTATGGCTCAAATGAAAGGTTATTACCACCGTAATAAGGTCGCGTTTAGAAGGCGTGGTTTCACAAGCGGTTTGAGCAGCGGACACCACTGCATATAAAGGCATTGGGCGGAAGCGGCGGTTTACATATTTAGTGCCGGTGCACATGGACATCCAAATGACGCCTGACACTGCGTCACTTTCAATCGGATAGGAAGAAATACATTACGGGCAATGAAGCGATGCACATGGCCGCAGATAGCTATCCGACAGCTATCGGCGGTATTTTGCCGCCGCGATAGCTATCTGGGATGACGATGGTTTCTGCTCCTATCTGCGTCATTTCACGCGTCCGCATATCAATTTTTAATAAGCCGGCCCACATACATTCGAACCCGGAACACGGACACGGTCACAATGTCTGATTTGTACAATATGATGTTTCTTAAACCATTCGCTTGAGGATCACTTTTAAGTGCCAATTAATTAATTGTTAATCGTTGATCGTGACTACTACAATTGACAATTAATTTTGGAAAAAAAAATGGTGGGGAGGGAGCTCTCAGCTCGGACGGGGGTTTGTAAGGGGGTGAAAATGGTGTTAAAAATGCGATATTCCTTATATTTTAGAAGTTATGGCCAAAAAACAGTTTATTTAAAACTAAAAATAACATAAATTGTAAATTCAGGTTCGCTATTATGTGGCCCGGCTTATATAATACAGAGTGACGCTGTGTCCTATCGCATCATGTGAATTGAAATGCAGATAGTTATCAAAGAAAGAGGAGCTTAAGTGACGAGGCGTCCGGCGTCATTTGGACGTCGTACCGTACCGGCTCTTACACTGAATTCAAATGCAATCTCGCCGCTCCACAAACCGCGGCGGTGGCCGCAACGGCGAGTCGAGCGGTTTATACATTCATCGTCCTAAAGCCGCCGCGGCTGCCGATTTTTGCGTTTATACACAGCGGTGCGCCGCTGCTCAATCCGCTTGTGAAACCTCTCGTCTGAGGTCGCGGAAGAGATGATGAAATTCACCAACACTGGGCCTTTCTTCATTAATGGGATGCACCCAATGGCGACGCCCTTCCATTTTTAGAGCACTGTTTTGAAACAGAAATAAATTTACTGGGTCAAGCACAAACGACATGATGTCGAACAGATTATATTCCTTGAACTAAATTGGTCTCTACTCTCCATCATTGCGTGCAGTTAACATCCCGGATCATCTTTGCATCGCAAGCCATCGCTCGGATCATCTTTGCATCGCAAGCTATCGTTCGGCTCGGCATCGCACGGCGTGCAATGTGAACACCCACCACATCGCATCGCTCGCCCCGGCTCGGCTCGGCATCGCACGCAGTGTGAACATTCACTAATTTTTAGCAGACTAGCTGCTATCGTAGAGGAAAAGGTAGGCTTGTCGGACCGACATACAGTGTGGTTTTCGAAGAGCCCTTCACGGTCGTTGCGATCATGACATTGACAGACCTAGGGGAAACGCGCTGCGCAATGGAAAATGTTGCGCGGATATGACACTGGACGTCAAATCATTTTGTCTTTGTGGAGGATAGGTGTATCTGACTACTTTGCGCGAGTAATACAGAGATGCCTTTCGTATAGAATTCTGCAGTACGAAATCGGCAAACGACAAAGAAAGTATAATGTAAAAGCAGGCGTTCCACAAGAATGAAAAATCGTTTTCAATGGCATATTAGATTTGCCAGTGCCTAAAGAAGTAACAATAGTCGGATTCGCAGGTGACATAGCTGTGGTCGTGTTGGCCAATGATCCAGCAAACGCAACCGAGTCAATCACAAGCATCAACTTGTGGTTGGAAAAAGTAGGACTGGAGCTAGCTGGGCAAAAAACGGGAGCCATTCCTATCAGTAATCTCAGAAAAAGGAACACAGGATCAGAGTCGGAAGCATCATCATCATTTCAAAGCTAGCAATTATGTACCTGGGAGTGATGATTGACACGATGCTGACATTTGCAGAGCACCTCAAGTATATAGTATATTCATGATGATTGACACGATGCTGACATTTGCCGAGCACTTCAAGTATATATGTATGTGAGAAGGCGGCAAATGCATTTTTTACTTTCATTTCCCCTCTATGGCGATTTGATCAGATGGTAGTTCGGGATTTAAAAATGTGTCCGCTATCCGGTTATGGGGTGTCCGTACAGGAAGCGTACATTGTATATATGTACATATGTATATATTTTTTGGTGCGTTTTTTTTATTTATTAATATTTTTTTTTGTTTTTTTTTTTTTTATTTATTTATTTTGTTAATTTTTTTTATTAATTTATTTTGTTTTGTTCATCTCTCCCGTCTAACGGGTTTCTTTTCTAAGTCTTTCGTTAATCTTTCAATTCGACTTGTATGGATATTATACGTGAAGCTTTTTTAAAAGGAACGGTCTTGAATCATGTATTTTTTTGTTTTTGTATATCTTTGCACGACACACAGCTGCTCTATTTATAGTTTTCTTTCTTTAGAGGCAAAATGAACCACAAAATTAAATACAATGATGATAATCTGAATCAAGAAATCAATCAAAATATATGTAGACATTAAATACCAAATGAGTATACTTTGTGTATACGCACCTAGTCCATAGTATGTAATGGACTAGTTAAAATGCTGATTATGTTTTGGAGAAGGTATCCAGAAAATTTTTTTTTTTCGTATTTGAGAGGAGTTTAAAAATACTGCCCCAATAGATGTATTTGGCTGTTTACTCATTTCTATTATGGAGAAAGAAAGTGCATATTATACGAATTTCAAGATAAAATGTTAATTTCATTGGTAAATTTATAGTAGACTGGTAATTTTCAATTCAATAGATCAGTAAATGATAAAAGATGTACCACATAAGAGACAATTCGACCGTTTCGTTGACTTATACGGGCAGGAATTTCCCAACACGTAAAAAGTAGTAGTTTTTAGCAACACGGCTACCAATTGATCGCGAACATTCAGATACTATTCATTTTACGTTGATTCTATTGCACTGTGTGCTGATTGTGGATAGTTTTAGTTTTTTTTTATTATTAAAAAAATAGTACAATGCACTCCCCGAAAAGTCAGATTGTTTATCTGTAAAGAACGAGTTTAGTCATTAATTAACATTTTATCGTATGTCTGCAATCAGGTGTCTTTTATTGTTTGTTTTTTTTCTCCTTAAGTTGTGTTGGATTGTTTTACCTTCTTTCAGGGGTTTAAGGCAGCACGCATAAAACAAAAATCAAATAAAAGCAATCGTAAATTTTTTATGTATATTTGGAAGAGTAACAATTCAATTGGCAAGTGATTATTTCACATTAGATCTAATTGTGCGGATGTGAATGTGAGTATAATCGCAAAATTGATGTTGCATTTAACTAGAAACGGTTTATTTATTGTACCATTGATCAATTGTACGGCATAAGTGTGGTCCTTATTAGATTTGCGCATAAATTTTAAGTATAAAATTACTGGCCAAACATAATTTTTAATTCTACAAATTATTGCTGAGGGTTCCATTTTTTCCTGGTCAGATCTATTCCTAGAAACTCTTTATGATTTTCGTAAACTGGAAACATCGAATCGCTTGATTTGTCTGTGGTTTAATGGCCTAAATGACACAGTCATGGCTTCTCAATACAAAACGAACAAAAAATCAAGTTTCGATTCCCAGGATTACGGTTCCTGGGAATCGAATCCTGATTTTTTTTTACATCCAGCAGTTTTTGAATAAATTTAGCGAAATTTAGATTTAGCGCCTAGACCACGCCATTTAAAACCATACTTATGCCGTTTTATTTACTGTCGTATTTAAAAATTCATTCAAATTACTCATATACTTGTGTACGGGTATAATACGAGTATAAAAAAAATAAATATCAACATCATCAGTTTTGTTGAGTGAAATGTTCCTTGCACAGAAAATTTTTACCAATCTCTGAGAGGCATGTACTATGGGCCAGTAGAAGGAGGTGAAAATGGTGCAGGTGAATTTTATCACAGTCAATAAAAAGACTGTTGGACATTTCAGTCCTTGCCTTCAAATATAAATATATTATTAATTAGAAAACGTAAATAATGAAACACTTTATACATACATATATTATAATACCCTTCTTGATTTAAATCGATTGGGTGAAAACCAAACAGAAAAAAAGCAAAATTCGAAAAAAAGTAAAAAGTCGACAACAACCGAAACTAAAATACAACTACATTTATTTCAGTGATTTGTCAGTCATATAAAAATGTTGACAAAGAATTACAGAATAATAAAAATATGGTAACACAATCACGATTTCATAAAGCAGAAAAAAATATTTATATACACAAATAAGTACGAGTATATATTTTAAACGTCAAATTATAAAAAAAAAGCATAGTCATCGCCATAATAATAATTTCAATCTAATTTCTATCTCTTCTGCAAACTATATTACTGTCCATTTATACAAGATAGATTTGTCACTTGTCAAACTACGGTACATTTTTATTTTGATGGCATGAAATTTCTATCTATCAATGTTTGTATTTGCAATAATAAATCGAACAGAAAGACTCGA
Source organism: Chloromyia formosa (assembly GCA_964017055.1). Classification (NCBI taxonomy): domain Eukaryota; kingdom Metazoa; phylum Arthropoda; class Insecta; order Diptera; family Stratiomyidae; genus Chloromyia; species Chloromyia formosa. The sequence goes on along the minus strand of OZ024816.1, from coordinate 20,631,795 downwards.
CATCGACTCTATATTTATATTAAAAATGTCGTGAAAAGTTACAATAGTTTGTGTGTATGTGTACCTTTCGTACATATTCATTTCTAAAGAAATAAGTGTGTAAAAAAGATCTTAACACAAGATTATTTAAATGATAAAGCTATAGAAGATAGAAATCTACGGGAATTACGTTAATTTAGAGGAACAGATTAAAATTAATATTGTTTAATATTTTTTAATGATGTGTATAGAATAAAAAAAGAAACACATAATAACAGAATAAATTATTAAAGGGAAATCGTGAAATAAATGGATGATGAAAATGAAAAAATGCGCTTTTGTTTTTCTTTGTAAATATTTTATTTTTATTATAAAATTTCTCTTTTGTTAGTGGTCGAATTTTACTTTGTTTCATGCAAGGTGTACATGTGATGTCGTCCATAGGGAGACCCATAGCAAAAATGAATTTATTAATTTCACCTTCAGATTTAAAGGCCCGCCAAAGAAAACCGAAGAAATTGAAAAGCTTGAAAACGAGAAAAAATGACCGAGTCTATGTTTACGCGACACAACAAGTAGAGGTTTTCGGACCTCTGTAGCTGCGGCCCTGAGTGATCGTGTGGGTTCAAATTAGCATCATTGTCTTAGGTCGTCTTAGGATGTGCTGCAAATTTGAAGTCGATAGGACGAAAAACACTCGATATACGACAGTTTGAAAATCGCTATTTTTCCAATTTTTCTTGTTCCCGTTGTTCTTGTCGTCGTCGTTGTCCTTTGACAGGGCTACAGCCTCGTAGGAAGCGTATCAAGACCGGCTTTCTTTTCTCACGGATTGACTCTGTCCCAAAGATGTGCATAGGCCAGAGGCACCGACTGTTGAAAAATATAGGGGGGCGGGGGCACAAAAACTTTTCATATGTTTTTTATTTCGGATTGCCTTGTTGTGTGAACTTTTTGTGATGATATCCTCACAATAAACTGATCCATATTTGAAATAACATTTAACGTATTTCTTGCACTTAAAAAAATGGACTGATGTAAAGAAAAGAACGGTCCAACAACCCTAGTTAAAAATGTCGACGTCTTAAGGCTGGCAAATATTCGATGTCGATACGAATGTATACCTATAGTCACATACAGTCAATCAAAATGGTCTCACTACCAACCAATTTGGAACCGACGACCGTGCAAATCATCAGCGTTGTATGGAAATTACATTTCTTGTTTGTTTTTAAGGATGAAAATTAAGCAACATTTTTTCGAATTCTTAACCCTTGTTTTAAAAATTATGTGCTTCACATAACTAAGAATCCAATATCTCAAAAACCACAATTAATTCTCTATTGTATTATCAATAAATCGTCTTAACATCATTTCATCCTAATTTCTTGATTTTTGGTGGTTACAGCCCTTTGAATGTAGACAACAGGCATTTTAATTTGTTGCAATGTCGAGCACTATGCCGATTTCAAATTACTAAAAAACGCATAAATGGAAAAAATACGCAAGCTAGAATTAAGTCGGAAACTCATTTTTTTTATTAGAAATTTTGTATTGCATTGAAGTACTCAATTTTTCAACGCAGCCTTGGTGTTAATCGCGAATTATTTTGCATGCATTTTTTTTTGGCAAACAAAAATTTTGAGTTCACATATTTATAACAATTAAACCCACCAAATAAATTTTGTATTGTTGTATAGTAGTTAGCGTAGTTTTTGAGATATTTTGTTTTTAATAGCAATTTAAAAAAAATTTAACGCCAGCTAAAGGGTTAAGAATTCGAAGAAAATGTTCTTAATATTTTTTTGCTGGAAATTGTATGTGGCAGTGCGTTTGTGTACAAATTTCCGGACGTCTTGTATACAAGGTGTCTAGGAATTGGTGGGTATGAACTTAACCACACCATTCCTTATGTAAGCAAAAAAATAGTTCTTTTTTGTAACCGTTTAGCCGCTACAGGAATTTCAATTTAAAAAAAAGAATGCTTCGATTTCATTATTGGGTGAACCGAGAACAAAGTCTTATTTGCTAGCTGCCTTCGTCGCTTGATTTTGTCAGTTTCATTGACGTCCTTTGACAGGTTCCTACCCAGGAATATCTAGTCGTCTACGAATTCGATGCTGACATCCTCGACGTTTATGTTCGTTTGTTCTGGCGTCCTTGTTTTGTCCTCATCAATACGTAGTCCAACTTCATTTGTAGCGGTGTCAAGATTATTTAGAAGTTCTACTCCGTCGGGCAGGGTTCGGGACATGATGTTGATGTCGTAAGCGTACGCTATCAACTGCGTCGACTTGAAGAGCAGTGTGCCGCTGTGGTCCACATTCATTACCCGGATGGTGTGTTCAAGTGCTAAGTTGATGAGCGTCGGCGCCAGTTCATCGCCCTGCTTTAGCCCAGTACATGTTTCAAAGAGATCAGTCAGCCTGTTGTGGATCCTGAACTGTGAGACGGAGTTGGTCATCATCATCTTTGTTAATCGTACTAATTTTACTGGTATACCAAATTGCAGCATGATGTTGTACAGTACTCTACGATCGACACTGTCGTATGCAACGAAGATTCGATACACGTCAACGTTGTATTCCTAGCGCTTTCCCAGGATCTGCTTGACAGTAAAAAGACAGTCATCGATTGTAGATCGGCCAGGTTTCATTCGCCAATGATTCGTTCAGCCTACGACTTTATTATATTTTCCAGAATTTTCGTCTGTATTTTGTAGGACGTACAGACAAGTGAGATGCTTCTGTAATTCTTACACCGCAATTTATCTATCTTTTTGTGGATGGGACAGATCATGCTCCTGCGCCAATCTTCTGGGATTACCTCATCCTCCCAAATTCGCAGAAGTACTTTGACTATGGTACCATATGGAAAATGTTTTTCATCCAAGTCTGTCATTAATGTTCAATCTGGAAGTTGCTTCTATTTAGAAAATTACGAAAGCATTAGTTTGTTATATTAATTTCTGACAAACAAAAACATACATCCCATCACACGATTCAAACCGTCGAAATATTTTTTTTTTTGTCGATTGTTTTCTGTAAAATTAATTTTTGACTCTTTAGTTTATCGCATTTTTGAAAATGTCTTGTCGAACTCCCAGGGGACCGCGACTCACATTCTGAGAACCAATGCCCTAGACAAGGGATCGGCAACCTTTTAAGAAGAGTGGGCCACTTTCAAAAGAAGTATCTTTAGGCGAATCATAGGTCCTCTTTTGATTCTTTTCTAGGTAGTGTGGATTAGGTTAAATTAGATGTTCCAAAGAAGAGCCACAAACACTTGTACAATTGGTATATTATGTTATTGCCCTGATTCTAGAGAGCCGGACTAAATCTGTTGTCGCACCTGTTTTTTTTTAAATGGACTGAGATAGCGTGTTTTAATGGAGGCTACGTAGTCGGCAATGCCCAAGCATTCATTCTTTAGCATCACTGATGCTTCCACAGCGAAACTTGACACGTCGGTGCAGCGCCGGCATTGGAACCAACTCGAGTCAACCAGTCGATTCGAACGTCGAAATTTCCGATTCTCGTTTTATTGGCAATGTTAGCAAGGGAATTTCAGTTTGCATTTTAGCACACACACTTGTGGCAGTATTTTGAATCGAATGCCATTCGAATCATGATTGTGCACTTGAGTAGGGTCGGCTTAAGATTTTGATAAAGTCTGCCAACGTTTTCGAAACATGAAAATATCTCCATTTTCTGCTCTTTTACATTTACACTTTTAGGAGTATCCTGAACCGAATGGCGTTCGCATTAAGTGCGTCCATTAATTCGTGCTTTTGATGATTTTGATTACTTCTGGCAGCTTAGCACCGCTCAAATGGTCTGTTTTCCTTTCTTTCTTAGTTGACTATTGCCTACTATCATGCAAAGACCAAACACTGACCATGACCATGTGAGTTGACTTGCTTCCTTCTTTATGATATTTGCATAAATTTACATACGTTAGCAAAAGGCACCGCTATACAGATCAGTCTTTCCTTGTATAACCAATGTACTGCTATTTGAGGATATGTATTATAACTGTGAGCAAATGCATCCTCTTTTTTTCGGGCACTTCACATATACGTATTTCTAGAACCTACAAGAGCGCACTTGTGCGAGTTCACAGCTTGCTCTCATTTTGCAGATCCTAACTTAAAGTACATATTTCGTTATTGCCTCGCGGGCCGCACAAAACGATATGAAGGGCCGCATGTGGCCCGCGGGCCGCTGTTTGCCGACCCCTGCCCTAGACAATCATCCATAGAGAAAACTCGATTCACTAATTTTGCATACTCAATACTTGTCAGCGCCTACTCTTTTAAGCTATTCATTCATTGTACATTTTTGTTCGTTGGCTGAAAACTTACTACCATACTTGCTGTTAAATAGTAAATTCATCCATTTCTTAATCCTTAAATAAATCGAAGTTGCCATATAAAGAGGAACAAGTCTACCATGTACTCGTATATATCTAGTACGTTAAATCTTAGTGGTGTATCATTTTGGACTACTGGACCGGTTTTAATTGGGTGTATCTCTTTGATTTGTACATTCCAATTCAATTTCTCCCGATAGGAAGCCAACTAATCCCAGCCCGCAGCAAAAAAAAAGTGTTCATTGTCTTATAATTCAAACCGCTTTAATATTCTCTTCATAAAAACTATAATGAATTCTTTTGTAGCGCCATAATTTGGTTAATAAATTCGTGAGAATTCACGAGAAAATTTATTATGCCGAGAAACGTGGGTTTATGCTTTGATTTATGAAGGATAAATGGATATTTGGCTGGAGTATTATGGGAATGCTAATGAGTTCATTGGGTTATTGAGCGTAATTGGCAGTAAGTACTAGTTTTGCCCTGCTAACCACTTCTTTTTGTGAAGGTAAGCAAAATTATGCAAAGATACTTGTAGACGTACACATGTCCACTAATTCGTTTATGTACCTTTGTTGAATTATTCGCCCTCGATGAACGCTTCGCTGATAAATGGAAAATGTAAAAATGTTATTAGCGAAGTAGCTGATGACTTTTCTTCATTTTTCATCGAAGTACTCAATGATATTTGCTGGATTATCTTCAGAAGAAGACAGCTGTAGTAGCTCAATTAGTTAACCTGTTATTGGACAGATGGTGATTTAAAGTTCTGACTCGAGCAAATGTTTTGTCTTTATGACTTTGCTGATGAGATTGTCAATAACTTTCATCGAGTATGTCGCAGTTTACTGAGTGGTCTCATCATATAATTCGAAATTACATATAAATGTGATTAGTATCGCGGCGCGGTAAGAACAATCATAATGACGACTTTCGTTCAGGTGCTCGTCATGAGCTCATTGATAAATGTCTAATTGCCTTGACCCCTCCAGCGGCATGGGCGCGTCAACATCACTAGCATTTCTATGCCTTGTTGACATTTCAATAGCATATCTACTTTTCGGAAGTGCAGCTGCTAGCATGCACCTCCTATCCGCGCGGTCTTTATACTGACAAGCTCGGAGCACTGTGAGAGTTCTATTAGTACTCACAGGCAGTTTTTGATCGCGCCGAGATTTGATCTCCGAGCTCTAGATAAATGCATTCGGGGCATAATTTGAACACGCCACCTTTCGGAGAAGTCAATGTCAATAATTTCTATCAAGCATTTTATCAGAGATAAAATCTTTTCCCAACGAGCTACCACAGCTGTGTCCTTATGAGAATTTCAGCAATCAATGAGATTTTCGATGAAAAATAGGGAAAAAATCATCAGCTAAGTCATTGGTGACTAACAGGTAGCATAATGGCCGTGAAGGTCAAGCCATGCCACCTGGCGAACAAGAAGGCTCCTCAACGAACTAATCAGCTACAGCATGCTTGCTGTAGCGCAGGTCGGGAGACGCGGCAGGGTTATCGCCACTCGTTGCTCCTGTTCTTTACGTATTAATAAAAATTCATAGATCTGAGCAAGACAACAAAAACATGGGAGGCAAAAATGGGGATAATAAAAAATGAGGCGATAAGGATGGAATGGTTGGCGGACCGCGCAGATGCCCTCGCACTAGCATCGGGCTCCAGGTGTAATGGAACCCTTGGCCTCTGGTACCTCTGGCTTCGTACCACCGACAGATCACTACTCATCAGGTGCCACCTTCGATCTGTCGGTGGAAGCAGCACTATGGTACATTACAGGTGGTTCATTACAAGACATTGACGCGCCCATGCCCCTGGAGGGTTCAAGAGGATTAACATAAATTGCACATAAATAAAATAAGTGGGCATGTGTATATCTGCAAATATCTTTGCATAATTTTGCTTCAGTGTGGTCAAGATGAGCGATCGTTCGTACGGAGTATAGGTGCATTTATTTTTGCGTAACGAGCACGCATAATACAAACCACATAACGTTTGTTGGTTGTATAATGTGTGCTAATGTACACCGGATAGAGTCGCAATAAACCCACCTTATGTGTAGTGCATACTCCACGAGTTCAGAAAGCTAAATCGTCATGAAAATCATAAAATCTACGCCACTGTCCAATATTGGTTGCATTAGTCATAAACGGTCATATTATTTGGTCGTAACTCTTCCGCAAACGTAGTAGGTTGATAGGTTGGTCGGTTAGTTAATCAGCCGATCTGCTTGCTCATCGTATGCGCTAGTAAATCTTCGCGGCAATAACTCATCTGAATCAAAGTCACTAGCACCGTGTAAATGATCAGTAAGCGTACATACACATAAATCGCATTTCGCTAACCGTCATTTGAGTTGACGTCGCCAATGTCCATACTACTTGTAAATACGGTTGACGCGCTCAAAGTTAAATCGAACCGGTTTAACGAACCACGAAAAACAGTCTCAGACAACATTCACGACTTTTTTTCTCATACGAAAGAATCGAGTCGTTTGGGAAGATACAAGTACCTGCAAATTTCACACAAAATAGATGTTAAGATTAATTTAAAGATTGGGAAGGAGAAGATAGAGATGATGGAATTGTGAATAACAATAAGTTTAATGTGGACCATAGGTTGACCAGTTTAACCCAATCGCACAATTTTTTTTTCGATTATTTTACATTATTCTTTAAAGATTTTCAATTAGTATAAACAATATTTTCTTTTAATTTGCGAGCTCTTCTTCGTACGAAAAACCTGACCAAAATTATTAAATGCAATTTATTTGTGAAAATACATAAATAAGCCATTTTAAGTAGTTTCAGAATGTATATATTTTAATAATTTATAAAATAAAGAAAAAAAGGATAAGAATTAAATATAATATAAATAAAAACTATAATGTATGTATACGAGAAATTAGGTAAGAAATGTGTGCTGAAATGTGTCTTATACTCTCCGATCGTTTGTTTCGTCGCTTATTTCTTGCCTAAGTATCTGTTGTAAAGGACAACAACCAACCCCATTTTTTTAGATGATGATGCCGGAGCATTCGTTAAACTGACAGAGTGTCATTCTAGTAAAGATTCAATCCGTTTGACATAAAACACGCGAACGTGACACGCGAACGCAATCAACGTGCGCTTAGCCTAATACAACATTAGTTATCGTTATGTAAAAAAATCCATCGATCTAATTAAGCCGATTCAAAAGATACCCATTATATGGCCTGGGCAAGAAGTAAACGCCCGAAACGGTCCTTTTGTGCTGTCCATATGGCTGAAATGCCTGCAACAGTATTTCAGGGCAGTGTTGTCATCATCCCCATTCTGAAAACACCCATATTGACTATGTTTCACTTCATGCCCAAGAAGATCCTCTTGTCCCGACCAAAGTACTCAAAATTCTTTCAACAGTACTCCAGTGGATTGGTCTCATCACTCTTAATCAGGCTGTTGGCTAGGTTTTGTATCCGTTTGACTTCATGCCCAAGAAGGTCTTGGTGTCCTCACGCCCACCAGTAGCACCACCAAAACGTCATCGGGTTATGCCTAGAATCACGCAAGCAAACCACGTACCAAATTTGGTTGAAATCGGAACACGGCAAATGCCCGGAGGAGAGACATAAACTTTCTTAGAAAAGACTTAGGCGAGAAACTTTCTGATTTTAAATCACAAAAAGTACCATTAGATAAGTCAAACATCCAAAAAGTCGTCACCGGGCTGTGCTGTAGGCCACCCAAGAAATCTACATATCAATTTTGGTTGAGACAACGGGAAGTGCCCGGGCCAATCATGTGAATATGTGGGACGGGCTAAAAATACGAAAATACTTAAAAGTTCAAACATGTGGGGAAAAGAAATGTTGGAAAAAAGGGGAACCAGTTATTTTATGGTCATTTTAAGCAAACATTAAACTAAATTTTAATCTAGGAATGGTAGCTCGGGGCGCCCGGAAGAAAAACAGTTTCGTTTATTTTTTCTCGGAAGTAATACATATTTTTTGCAGTGTGTAGTGATGATAATAGCAAAAAGAATGTTTTCATAACTGCAAGTAAGATAAAATATTTTCCTTATTAAAGTAGACACCTCCATTATTACTTATGTTATTTTTTGACTGCACTGAAAACCAACTGAAAAATATTATGAATTTTGCACTAAAAATTAAGTTAGCGAGTACAAATTAATGCGAATAAAACTTTGCCTGAATTCCGACCCCTGCGTGAAAGCGGGTGATTAGTGGGAGGCATGAGGGGAAGGGACATAACGCAGCCGTTAGTCTACTGTTAGAAAAGGCTGATTTGATAGTAGTCTACCATACTTTATGTTTTCGACTTTTGGCCAGGCTTTTGGAAATACTCCACTGTGTGACGGGCCTGCTCGTAACATACGGTTAATCTTGTATTATTTTTGAAGATGCGGAGAGTTTATCTCCTAAACCGTAGCGAATTCGGTCAATTTTTTTTTTCAGATTCGGTCGATTCAGGTCAATGTTAACTTAGATACGATATATAACCCGGGCCCCGGAAACTAAAAAATACCCCCAAATGGTAAATGCTGGAAGTTAACTGTTTTGAATAAATTTATTTTACAGAAAATCACTTCATTTGCTCTTAATTTTTAAATGTTAACACTTAAGGGTTAAAAGCAAAGTATATGAACAACTCACATCTTCTATCCCACAACATTCAATGTTGATCATCGTTAGTCATTCCACCAGTCTTCTTGGCTGGCAGCTAGCACAGGCTAACATAGTTGGTTGTGCTGCTTCCTCTTGGCGAACAGTCATCCCAGTGTTGGCAAAGACATTAGAGGCGCTCGTTAGAGGCTTAGCTGCTACTCCACAACTTGACGTCATTGGCATTTCGACTGTTGGCCGGTTTATTTTATATGGTAGGTCCGGGTAACTATCATTCGTTCCACGACTGCAACAGTAACCACGTCTAATATAGTGCGGTTGTTCGTGTTTTTAGTGTCTCATATAAATTTATCGTTCAGTGCAATTTGTTTCGACGGTTAGTATAGTATATAGTACTTAACCCGATGACTGAATAATTGTCCAAGTGCTCATAAATCGTGCGTCTGCAGTTTTGACCTTTTGTCGCCATCATCATCATCAGCAACATCACCCAGTGGAATTTTTATTCCTTTCTTAGTTTCATTTGTATAGTGCTGAATATCGATAGTGTGTATAGTGGTATCGTATGGAAGTGTCACCGGGCCACTTGACTCTTTAACTATCGGTTTGTTTCTTTGCCCGTCAACTACACCCACTTTATCGTATCTGTGTATATATAGTAGGGTACGGATTTGTGTAAAATTCGTTAACGATATCGCTGATTTTTAGATACTTCGCGATGAGAGCTCGTAAATAAGTTTCCACGAAAGTTTTCGCGTTCGTTATACGCACAGAAAAAAATGTTTCTACTAAAAAGTGCCGTGGAAAGTATGAAGTAGTTGGTAAATGTTGCCGAAAAAAAACAAAGATTCACCGGTTTTTTTTTTCAAGCACTCTTATTTAATTGTAGCTTAACCCCTCTACTCGAAACACGCCGAAAAAATCGATAGTGTGAGCGTGAGCAATTTTAACATAAAATTTTGTTTTGACCTATAGGACAAGTTCACAAGGTGAACGTCGTGTTCAATCCAAGGTAGCATTCAAAATTAACTTCCGTAGATGAATGATTGATAGTATGTTAGTATCTAATATCTAGCGCACTTTAATTTGATCAGTAAATATATACAATATATTATACAGTATATATATACAGTATACTGTACTTATATATATATATATATATGTATATATAATATAAAAAAAATACATATAGTACATACTCGTATCAAGATCATTTCATCTACCAAAAAGGCTTTGACTGGGATAGACCCAGATCAATGAGTTCTTAACCTTCGCTTTATTTTTATTGCTATTCAAGATATGGAATCTTCAAATGTTAAAATAAAGCTTGCGGCTTCATTTTCGTTCCATTAATAAATTTGAAATAAACTTTGGAGAGACTACTACTTGAAAGAATTGAAGGCATATATGTACTCGTATATAGCTGTTTTCGGGTAGAGTTGAGTGGCATATTACGGATTCCCACTGCAAGTTAACTGTCCCCATCGGCTTTAGGTTTAAAAGTATTTTAGATCAAAAGATTTCGACGCAACAATACGAGTACTCGAATAGATATGGAGTCAATCCAAATTTTGCCGGAAAGGGATTAACGAACATTTTTTGTTATTGTTTTGACAATTCTTAATATTGCGAGTTTATGTGAAATATGTGCATTAAGAAAATACAATGGTGGCATCCGGCTAGGCGAAATGTTTACCAGCTGTTTTTGTTTTTTTTTCGGGAAGGAGAAGTATGTCAAAGTGACCATGAAGGTCCAGCGTCGCTATAAGCGGTTTTTCAACAGTAAGCACACCCGCGATAACATTGCTATAATCAGCGGACTTAGCCCCGGCGCACATGATCGTCCAAATGACGCCGGGCGTCGCGTCACTTTCAATCGGATAGGAAGAAATACATTGCGGGCAATGGAGAAATGCACACGATAGCTATCTGCGATGCCGCTGGTTTCTGCTTCTATCTGCGGAGGCTCAGGCGTCCGCGGATCAATTTTATTAAGCCGGGCCACATACTTATACTCGAGCCCATAACACGAACATGGTCACAATGTGTGATTTGTGTCAAGTTTCTTAAACCATTCGCCTGAGGATCACTTTTGCTCAAGCGAAACTTTGAAATTTCCTCCGAATGACTCAAGATACTTCACATAATTTTCGCGTTCGACACTATATGACCCGGCTTATGCAAATAATCGCCGTTCAATATCTCTCCGTTGTAACTCGTACGGAACTCAATTTCCTTGTTTCTGAATCATACCCATAGCCTTGAGGCGTTTCGAGATGGTTTGCTGAGTCACTCCCAGTGATTCAGCTATTTTTTCTTGCGTTTGGCAAGAATCTTCCTCGTGCAGTTCTTCCACTTCGTCGTTTTTGAAAAAAATTTCTCTTCCACCACCATGCTTGTCCTTGACATTGAAATCGCCACTTTTAAAACGTTGAAACCACTCACGACATGTTCTGTCACTCAGAGCAACCTCACCGTAAGTATCTGAGAGCATTCCATGAGCCTCAGCTGCATTTTTTTTTTTCAAATGGAAGCAGAATATCAAGACTTCCCGCAAATGACGAGAACTTGACTCGAAAACAGACATTTTGAATCGCGAATCTTATTAAAAAATGCGAACAACTTTTACTAATGCGGGGATGTCGATACGTTCACAGACGTCCAAACTCACTTTGGGACACTTTTGAGCTAGCCCTCACCGATGCAGCCGTCTGTCGGAAAACGGCGGAAGCAAAGTTGTACACCTAATATCCGTACAATAGTGAAATACAGAACATTCACAAAGTGAAAAAGAGATTGGTCTTTTGCTTGGAAATTTGAACTTTCCGATTAGATTTCCCAATTCAAAACTATGAGTGTCCAAATTTGCGAGCTGGTACTATACTAGTATACAGGCCAACTCGGTAAATGGCATGTTTAGACTCCTAATCTGGCGGGAACCCGGAAATACATTAATCACCCCCTACAGCTGTTTTTTATGGTGTAACCTGTTCGGAAAGTCACAGAACAGCAAAAAATATTAGACGAATGAACCCTTCCGGAAAGAGGTATAAGTTAATCCGAAGTGGAAAGAGGAGAGGGGAGTAAGGTGCATTTATTTCGTCGAGTATTAGCATGTGGGGCATCATATCAAAGGGAACGTCGAGCACATTGCAGTACTGGTATCCACGAAATTAAGGAGTGAGGGTCATAATACAATAAATACATACATCTTCGTCCTTAAAATGCTCCCTTTCAAATTTATAGACAAGTCTTATGTTAATCGTGTTGCATTTAATAACAATGCATGAATTTTCTGAGGGCTTAATTTGACGCTCATTCCGTTGTCGCTACTTCAAATTGAATAAAGACACCTGTACAAGAATATACTCCAAGCCACCGCTGATACGACGCCCTCTTAACAATACCCGAGAAAAAATTACCCCCGCTTCTCCTACTTCCTTTTTGGGTCCCCTTTTCCTCCTTTTCGGACCATTGATACCTTTGTTGACCGGAAACCTGATGAAATCACTTTATATAAAAAATTCACAAATTCTCCCGCTGGTTCCGAGGTGAGCCGATAGAATGCACCCTTGCATTTTCGTAATGCTAAAAGTGTCCTTTTACTGCTTATACCTTTATTTCACATAAGCTCGCAACACAAAGATCTAAAAAAATTTAATGTGTCAAATAACCCTTCCGGCAAAATTTGGATTGGCACCATTCTTTTTATACCCTTCACGGATGTGATAGGGTATATTAACTTTGTCATGAAGTTTGCAACGCACAGAAGGAAGCATCTCCGACCATATAAACTATATACAATATATTCTTGGTCGGTATGACGAGACGAGTCGATTAAGCTTTGTCCGTCTGTCTGTGTGTCTGCCTATGTAAACTAGTCCCTCAGTTTTAAAGCTATCGAGCTGAAATTTTGTACAAAGCCTTCTTTTTATTGCACGCTGTAAATATGTCGGAACCGATGAAATCGGACCACTACGTCATATAGCTGCCATAGGAACGACCGGTTCAAAAATTAGTTTTTGTGAGAAAAACTTTTATTTCTAAAGATATCTTTTTCAAATTTCACATAATTCAATAATATTTTCAGTCAAGTTACATTCCCGAATTTGGTTGAAATTGGACTACTCTATCATATAGCTGTCATAGGAACGACCGTTCAAAAAGCAAGTTTTTGTTAGAAAAACTTTTTTATTTCTTAAGATATCTTCACCGAATTTCATATTATTCAATCGTATTGTCTGCGAAATCACGTTCTTAAATTTGGTTGAAATCGGCCCACTATTTCATATACCTCTCATAGGATGGACAACTTTAAGTTACAAAGAAAGAATTAAAATCTTCATGATTTCCAGTAGGGTATATTGTTCAGTGTGCTTCGGAATTTTCGCTCAAAAAGGCTAATTAATCCTAACTTTTCTGATAATTTAACAAACTAGGTTTGCGAAAATCATTCGGTGTACTCGTATTAACCGGTAGATGAGCTCCGTAGCAGTGCGTTTTCTACGATGCTTGCATCTAGACTTCAGCCGTTCGTTTCCCCGGTGCATTAATAATAAAATAAAACTATCTGTGGGTACTATTAGAACTCCCACAGCGTTCCAAGCTTGTCAGTAAGCGACGGCTATCCGTGGCGAATGGGCGGCATTTACACTTGCAACTGATTCAAATGCACACACGTGGCCCCTTTGACGAATTTTCAAGTTTTCTCCCGTTCGGTAGTGGGCACGCCATAGATGCGATTTGGAGCCACAGGCACCAGTGCATCGTGAATTTGGAATTATACCTATATATTGTATAAAGAGCCCAATAAATGTTCAATCATATTTTTTTGGCAACCTTTTAGTTTTCGGGGCCCGGGCAGGGAAAATCACTTTTCACTCGCGTCACTCTAAAAGTCTAGAATTTGCAAAAAGAGACTAAAATAAAACTTCTAGCTGTTATACTTACCGAGATAGAGCTTTTAAGGCAATTTGGATAGCTTCAAAACGGAGGGACTAGTTTGTATAGAACCAGACAGACAAAGTCTAATTGACTCACCCCGTCATACCGACCAAGAATATTATATAATTTGTATGGTCAGAGATGCTTTCTTCTGTGTGTTGTAAATTTCATGACAAAGTTAAGGGTATAAAAATCAATCAAATTGGAACACGCCAAGGAATCTTATTTACGGTTTTCTCTGAAACCGCATATATGCCATCGGGTTAAGTTATTTAAGATTGGGATCAAGGACGTAGGACTCATTGCCTTGACCAGTCTGACTGAAATGTTATGGTCTTTTAATAGAGCCGCCGCGTAATTTGATGTTATTTCTATACATAATTAACATCGATAGTCATAATTGTGATTACAAGCACTGGAAACGTATAAACCAGAGTAGTTTTGTTAGCAACACTCGAGTCATACTAATTTTTTCTTTCTGTTTTTCATTGTTTAGAAACAAATATCGACTTGGTGCCTACAATAATTTCGGTTATTTCAGATGCTCCTGGAATGCTAATGGACAAAAACCGAATGTTATAGCGGCAGTGCTGTGAATATCAAATAGTTAAGTGCAATATTCCAGAAAAACTCGTTTGAATAAAAATAGCAGTAGGAGAAGAATAAACGTAAAACAATCGCTGCTGCCTAAAAAAGAAGCTACTACAAAGTGGAATTGAGTGTGATAAGTGAATGAAATAACAAGAAGCTGAACCTGCAAAATATTAACGTAAATTTAGTTAGAATTTTCCTTGAAATCTTAGATACAGTCTGCATCTAACTTTGTGATCGTGACCATGGTTTCAAAAGATTGTTTCTCAGCCAGTGTCTGTAATTTGCGTTCACTATTGTTCATAGTGCTATTGTTTGTAACAAATGCGGTAGTGGAATGCAACGATAATTTACGTGTTGCCTACGAGTGGAAGCAAATCGATTTCCACTATCCAAACGAAGAACAACGGCAGCAGGCAATCGACAACAAGGAATTCATTGCAGCTAATGTGATACCGCTCGGTCTAGAAGTGTATCGATCAAGGCTGTTTGTCACCTTGCCCAGATGGAAAGGCGGAGTTCCAGCTTCATTGGCTTACCTTGATCTTAATGGTGAGTATTGAGAATTGCATTAATGTATGGGTAAGTTTTAGAAAAGTATGGATCTTGATGTCATTGTAAGTGAGATGGTGAATGTCACTTGAAAGTGATAGGTCTGGTCGAAAGAATTCTTCGGTAAATCATATGCTAACTATGGGCGGTGAGTAACTCCAAAAATTCGTTAATTTTTATTTCGAAATAGATTTAAATTAAAAAAAAAAATAGGTGGAACTATGCACAATAACTTTCCTACATAGTCAAACCAATATTGTTGCACCAAACTATCTAATTTCGTATACTCGACCATCAAAGAAGTTCTGTTCTCCATACAATAGCCTTGTGTAGTTTAAATATGGATTAGACATTCTGTTTAGGCATGAACGCATATTAAACAGGTTGCTAATTACTGCATATAATAGTATATCGTCAAGATTTCAGCTCAAGGTTCAGAATCTTAAGATTGTATGCTTACTTGTTATACTGAGGTCTCTATTATGTATTGGCGTTTTTAATTGAGTGAGAGTAAATTAAAACTTGTTTAACAAATCAGAGGTATCAGTCGAAACCTCACACACCATATTGCAAAAATGCCATGAAAAAAAGATGGAAAAAAAGTGGTTGGAATCTTGAGCAATTGCAATTATTGCGTAATGATTGTTCAGCACGTGTTTTGTCTCGATAAGAGCTTGATTCTATCTTATGGTAGATATCTTTGATGGACCAGTTAGATTGGCTGCCATATGATGATGCCTTATGTTTAGCAAATGGACAGTCGTGGATTTCATGAATATGCTACAAAAAATTTACCATATGAGTTAGGTAAGATTCAAATTTCCTATATCAGTAGAGAAATGTTTTTCGAAATTGGAAGGTGTGCTAATTTTTCATATATTCTTGTGGCCCATAATTCTTAGGGAAGATTTGGAAAAAGGTTATTTAATACTAACCTCAGTACCCGGAAAAGCATATATATAACCCGAGTACCAGGGATACTACTACTCAATTGCCCTAACCCCTTGTGGGGCATAGCGCGTCAACTGTTCCATGTAGCCCAGTTGACGTTTCGTTGGCATAAACTGGTTTCGGAGAATGCAGTTGCCAGCATGCACCTCCTGTACATCCATGGCCACGAATGTCGACGTGGACGCGATTCGAACCCGAAACGCCGGTAGTCAAACATGAGACTGATGCCTCAACACACTGCGCTACCGGTCGCCCCAGGAATGGGTTTGATTGTCTCTGAACACTCCCGGGAATAATATGAACTAATTGGGAAATTTATAGCCCTTGTATGTCAAAAACGAATTCTCCATTTCAATAATAGTCGAGTATTCGATACGAAATTTACCATACGAAGCGCATATTCGATGATTTTTTAGGTCGGGTAATTCATTTTCGAGCTACAATGCAGCAAGCATTTTCCAACACATACAATACGTATTTTTATTGATGTTTGTTAATTGCCTTGACACCTCCAGGGTCATGGGCGCGTCAACATCTCTTGCATATCTCTGCAGTGTTGTCAAATTTCTGCTATGAAAACGGCTAACTTTAGCCGGAAAAGCCGGAAATATTTTTATAAAAACGGTTAAAAAAGCGGCCGGGAAAATGTCCTTGTTGGAAACGGCTAAAAGCGGCTGGAAAATAGTCTCACAAAAAGCGGGCTCTGCGAACTGTCCTCCAATGAACTTTCCCCTTCAACGACAGCAGGCAAAAAACAACTTGAGAGGCTTATTTCATACTCTCTTGTAAAAATGAGATCGATCAGTTGAAAAATAACGGTACTTTTCTCATAAAGAGCCCCGTGTAACCCTACTTTGATCATTTTTTGTCTATAACTCTTGAACCAATTCACGTAGAGAGCTGTTTTTTTTGTATATAAACTTCAAATGAGAAATTGCTTTAGTTTTAGTAAGATGGGTAAAATCAGACCAAAGTGACGCCTACCTCCCCTACGAATGTCAAAAGATAAAATATTCCTTTAATACGATAACTTTCGATATAATGAAGCTGGCGAGTTGAAAATTTGATCGGATGTTGGTAGTAAGATCTTGTTTTTTAGTATAGGCAAGATCTGAGCAGAGAAAGCCCTACCTTCCCTATAAATGATACTATAAATATGCGAAAACTTTCGATAGAATGAAGCTAGCGACTTGAAATGTTTGTAAATGGATCCAGTTGGTAGATATTGAAAATGGATGTGAACAAACGAAAGAAACACCTACCCTCTCCCCAACAAATGTTATCTCAAATATATGATAGCTTTCCATGGAACTAACCATATTTGAACCACACTTTTAATGCATATGGCTGTTGCCTATTTGAAGTTTTGGTGTCATCACTAGGTCTACCCAGGTTATAGGAGGGTATATACGCTTTGCACTCGTCATTATTGCAATGTTCTACGTGCCGTAGTTTTTGAGTCATTGCGGTTAGAGTAATGTGAGATCGCGATTTTTTTAAGCGTAAAATGTTTCTAGCAGCTAAAGGGCTAGAAATGTAATATAAATATTAAAAATATCAAATATATAATCAATTTTTTTTTGCGTAGAAATGTATCGCGTTGCATGGTGGTGAGATTATGCGTATATAGAGTGTCTCAAAATTGCGGGACACGCACTTCACCACGCGATTCCTCATACATTTCTAAAAATATATTAAGGAAAAAAATTGTTCCGATTTAACCCTTTAGCTGCTTTAGGCATTTTAATTTTTGGAGAAATAACCGACCTCACCTTACCACAAAACAGAATTTCTCAATAAAACCGGAATATAGAGGCCTACGCCCGTAAACCGAGGGTTTTGTAGCAAGTGCTTATTTTGTTATGTAAATATCTCTCAGATGGATAAATACACCATAATCAAGATGACTTACGCATGATATTGTATCTTACATGCCAATTCATAAAAAAAAGACTGCTTCTCTCACCTCTCAAAGTAATAATTTTGAAACGGGAAGCTGCACTGTAGATAGATATAGATATGTATGTATGCAAGATAAACTGTCCGACTCTTCGAGATGCTTAACTATTCATGTATGTTAAGACGACATTGCAAATAGCAAGCTTGAATAACAAAAACCAAAAAATAATTATAGAAAGTAGAGTCAGCGTCCAGCCTATCCCCGCTCCTCTCGCACCCACCAAAATGTTTCCCTTTCAGAAATGGTTAAACTATTATACAATTCACTCTACGAAAAACCTAAATGCAAGAGTACTCGCACCTAGCAGCTATGCATGAGGCCGGTTGGTGTATTGTTTGTATGGATAGTGTCAAATTCACGTTTTAGTTCCACGATATAAACGTGACCTATTTTAAGCGCATTTCGGACACAGGGACTGTATTTGTTGTTTTCTTAAGCATACCTTAGCACCATGTGAGTTTTACTGAAGGACACAACTTCCATCCGAAAATCGGGTTTACCAAGTTAAAAAAAAGTATCCCAACTTTTTTGCATTAATTGTCTTCGTCTTAAAATCGTATTTTCCTTCTGAATGCTTCGTGCAAAAAATGAAAAATGAAAACTGCGACTGAAAGAATATTCGACCACTTACCGAAATATTTCTATGAAGAAATTTCCGTGTATTTCCGTGTACTGAAGAGAAGTTTCGGTACAGGGTGCAAGAGGTCGAAATTTCGGTTATGTACCGGAAATTTCGATACAGCTGGTCGCCCTAGGTATGATAGTTACAATACTTAGACAAAGGAAAAACCGTCTTTTTTAATTGGGGTCTTTCCTTTTTGTACGTAACTATCATACCTACGGGTAGGCCTGTTCGGTACTGAGATTTCAGTACCGGTACTTGATATTTTCAAGTACCGGTACCACAAGCGGTATCCCGGTACTCACAGGTATTCGTTCAGTACCGGTACTAGTACCGGTTTTTTTCAGTACCGAGTCTTTTCAACCATGAGCCGGTTTTTTTCAGTACCGGTACTGAGTACCTGTTCTTTTCAGTATCGAGTCTTTTCAGTACCGGGATCCCGGTACTCAGTACCGAGTCTTTTCAGTACCGAGTCTTTTCAGTACCGAGTCTTTTCAGTACCGAGTCTTTTCAGTACCGAGTCTTTTCAGTACCGAGTCTTTTCAGCAACGAGTCTTTTCAGTACCGAGTCTTTTCAGTAGTACCGAGTCTTTTCAGTACCGAGTCTTTTCAGTACCGAGTCTTTTCAGTATCGGGATCCCGGTACTCAGTACCTGTTCTTTTCAGTACCGAGTCTTTTCAGTACCTGTTCTTTTCAGTACCGAGTCTTTTCAGTATCGGGATCCCGGGATTCGAGTACCTGTTCTTTTCCATAAAAAAGACTCGTTCATTGCTGGACCAATTCTTCAGGTTTTTGGAAATTGTTATTGGAAATGTTCATAGAGTCGTGTCGTGCATTGAAAGATTTTTCAGATACACATCGTAGTATAGTATGTTAGTTAGTACGCACATAGATATACGAGTATGTACATTGTTCATACATAATTATACCCTAGACTTTTAGTATAGGGTGTATTGTTTTTGTCACGACGGAAATATGTAACACCTTAAAGGAGGCTCCGGAGGTATAGCAATGCATATATATTAATGATCAGGGTCACCTCCTGATTCGATTAAGCTATGTCTGTCTGTCTGTCTGTCCGTTTGCACGATAACTTTCGATAGAATGAAGCTAGAGACTTTAAATTTTGGTCAAATGTTGGAAGTATAATCTAGTTGGTTGGTATTGAAAATGGGCATGATCAGGCCAAGAGAACGCCTACCTCCCCTATATATGTAAAATAATTAAATGTATCTATAACTCCCGATTAAATAAACATTAAAAGCTCTAGCTTTGGAAGATTGCTCGTGAGGATAAACTTCTACTTTCCTGAAAAAATAAAATCAATCAGTGGAAAACGAACGGTAATTTCCTTACAAAGAGCCCCGTACTACCCTACTTTTCGGGTTTTTTGTCTATAACTCTTGAACGAATTGACGTAGACACCTGATTTTTGGCATGTACCCCTGGGGTAAGAAGATGCTTAAGTTCTAGTAAGTTGGGCATAATCGGATAAAAGGAACGCCTACCTCCCCTACAAATTTCAAAAAATTAAATATTCTTTTAATTACGATAACTTTCGATAGAATGACATTAGCGAGTTGAAAATTTGACAAAATGTTGTTAGTAGGATCTACTTCGTTGGTATTGAAAATGGGTAAGATCCGACCCAAGCAACCCCTACCTCCCCTACAAATGCAACTTCAAATAAGCGATATCTTTTGATAGAATGAAGCCAGCGACTTGAAATTTTGGTCAAATGTTTGAAGTGAGGTCGGGTTAGTTGGTATTCAAGATGGGTTAGATCCGACCTAAGAAACCCCTACCTCCCCTACAAATGAAACTGAAAATAAGCAATAGCTTACGACAAAATAATGCTAGCGACTTAAAATTTTGGTTAAATGTTTGTAATAGCATCCAGTTGGCTAATATTGAAAATACGTAAAATCCGACCACCTACTTGCCCTACAAATAAAAATTGTAATAAGCGATGACTTTCGATGGAGTGAAGCTAGAGACTTGAAATTTTGGTCAAATGTTTGTAGCATGATCTTATTTGTTTGTGACAATGATGGGCAAGATCCGATCCAAGCACCTCTACCTCCCCTACAAATGACACTTTAAATAAGCGAAAACTTTCGATAAAATTAAGCTAGCGACTTGACATTTTGATAAAATATTTGTATTGGGATCTAGTTGGTTATTATTAAAAATGCGCAATGCACGAAACATCTACCTCCCCTACAAGTGAGCAATAAGCAATAACTTTCGATAGAATGAAGCTAGCGACTTGAGAAATTCGACAAATATTTGTAGAATGGGTTAGTTAATTAATTTTGAGAATGCTCAAGATCCTCCTGATAGGGTGCCAACTTCCCCTATAAACTGGTCATATCGGAAATTCACTTTTAATGCATATGGTCGTTGCCAATTTGTCCTTTTGGTATCACCACTAGGTCTGTACAAGTCTAGGGTATATACGCTTCGGACTCCGGGCCGAAGCGAAGCTTCGGCCTGGTTGATTTTGAGTTTTGTTAGGATTGAGACTGAGATGAGAGTATTTATTGTATTGGGAATAGGATATGTAATTGGGTATGATATAAATATGAAATACATATGAACGAATATGTATATGTACGTATGTATTGTACATAATATAATAATATAATGCGTTGCATTGGTCAATAGCCGGCAATACATACACGCTCTATCATCTGCAAATGTACGCCAATTCGATCGCCCCATTTTTTTCCGAATGATTCGCCGCGTTCGCAATCCCCTGCAAAATCGCGTCACCTGGGTCGCCCAATTTTTTTGCGAATGATTCGCGGCGTTTACAATCCCCTCGAAAATCCGGCACCTGGGTCGCCGAATGATTCGCCGCGTTTGAACGAGTAGTGAAATTTAAGTAATTTTGTGCGACCAGACGGTTCGTGGCGTTTTCGGTTTGCAGATGATAGAGCAACAACAATTTGTATGGAGACGATGTCTAGTTGGGTGCGTTGTGATTTTGCAGATGATTCGCCGCGACCGAATTTTTATGGGTTATCTATAGTGGCGGTAGTAGTATGTAGCTTACATAATAAAATATGAGAAGGATGGGTCCACGCAGATATTTTGGTCCTGCTGCAGGTGTGCGTCACGTTAGACTGCCGCTGAAGGCATTTTGAGTCCTTTGGTAACGAAAAAAGACATGCTTTGCAAGGAAAGCCCGATCAGACGAGTATTTCCCCATGAAAACAGGGTGGCCATTCAGGGGTGGGCAAAAAAAAAAGTGCTGGATGCAGATATGCTAGCACGAAACGGCTGCAGGTACATGTACAAAGAGTGAAACGGGCAACCTAGGGCTACATGCGGGGGCTCGCAACGCCCTATTTCCCCATGAAAACAGGGTGGTCACTCAGAAGTGGGCAACTCACACAAGCGACTGCTAATTCACAACCCGCAGTATCGCACAAGTGTGCATGGATAATTTCGGTTTGGAACGAGCTTGGCTAGCTCCCCTCCTAGGGCGTTGCGAACCCCCGCATGTAGCCCTAGGTTGCCCGTTTCACTCTTTGTACATGTACCTGCAGCCGTTTCGTGCTAGCATATCTGCATCCAGCACTTTTTTTTTTGCCCACCCCTGAATGGCCACCCTGTTTTCATGGGGAAATACTCGTCTGATCGGGCTTTCCTTGCAAAGCATGTCTTTTTTCGTTACCAAAGGACTCAAAATGCCTTCAGCGGCAGTCTAACGTATTCGTCTCAGCACCCCTAGTCATACAACACCCATCTTGCCTATATATCTCCCCTCATCGATAAACAAATCCTTTTATCCTGACGCACACCTGCAGCAGGACCAAAATATATGCGTGGACCCATCCTTCTCATATTTTATTATGCAAGCTACTACTACCGCCACTATAGGTAACCCATAAAAATTCGGTCGCGGCGAATCATCTGCAAAATCACAACGCACCCAACTAGACATCGTCTCCATACAAATTGTTGTTGCTCTATCATCTGCAAACCGAAAACGCCACGAACCGTCTGGTCGCACAAAATTACTTAAATTTCACTGCTCGTTCAAACGCGGCGAATCATTCGGCGACCCAGGTGCCGCGATTTTCGAGGGGATTGTAAACGCCGCGAATCATTCGCAAAAAAATTGGGCGATCCAGGTGACGCGATTTTCCAGGTGATTGTGAACGCCGCGAATCATTCGCAAAAAAATTGGGCGACCCAGGTGACGCGATTTTGCAGGGGATTGCGAACGCGGCGAATCATTCAGAAAAAAATGGGGCGATCGAATTGGCGTATGTTTGCAGATGATAGAGCGTGTGTGTATGGCCGGCTATTGACCAATGCAACGCATTATATTATTATATTATGTACATACGTACATATACATATTCGTTCATATGTATTTCATATTTATATCATACCCAATTACATATCCTATTCCCAATACAATAAATACTCTCATCTCAGTCTCAATCCTAACAAAACTCAAAATCAAATATGTATGTACAATGTACATACTCGTATATCTATGTGCGTACTAACTAACATACTATACTACGATGTGTATCTGAAAAATCTTTCAATGCACGACACGACTCTATGAACATTTCCAATAACAATTTCCAAAAACCTGAAGAATTGGTCCAGCAATGAACGAGTCTTTTTTATGGAAAAGAACAGGTACTCGAATCCCGGGATCCCGATACTGAAAAGACTCGGTACTGAAAAGACTCGGTACTGAAAAGACTCGGTACTGAAAAGACTCGGTACTACTGAAAAGACTCGGTACTGAAAAGACTCGTTGCTGAAAAGACTCGGTACTGAAAAGACTCGGTACTGAAAAGACTCGGTACTGAAAAGACTCGGTACTGAGTACCGGGATCCCGAATAAAACCGGCTCATGGTTGAAAAGACTCGGTACTGAAATCCCGGGATCCCGGTACTCAATACCGGTACTAAAAAAACCGGGATACCGGTACTCTTAGTTTTTGGTACCGGTACTGAAAAAAAACCGGTACCAAACCGGGATCCCGGTATTAGGAACAGGCCTACCTACGGGCATGTGGCTTATCTGAAATTTAAGCTTATTTAGTTACAAAAAAATCCATCATTACTATTTTCCTCGTGGGAGCAGTATTTGACCCGTTATTTGATGAAATACATAATAAAAAACGATTGTTTTTCTACTACGTGGGAACAAACGATCAATCAATTCACAAGGGTTGTTTTTAATGTTTTTCAAATGAGACTATCTCGAAAACTGTTCAAAATGCAAGAAAAATGGTTTTAATGTTTTTTATGTATTTTTTGTGATCTTTAATTTTATCCCGGAAAGCTTTTAGAAGATAAAAAAAAACTAAAAAGCTCCCCCTTAACCCCTTCCCTTAAGGACTTCCAGTTATTTGTGGAGATCGACAACTTAGATTTATAATAAGACCATAATCATGTCCAAAAATCAGGTCCTACTTCATTTGATGCGAGGTAACCCCCTTTCTGAATCACATTTACTGGTGTAATAGACTTCGTTGTAATTTTAATTATAATTCAATGAAAGTTTGTATGTATTTATCACGAATTTGCGCATATCTATTTGTTAAGCATGAGATGGAGTGGATCATTGCTAGTCCAAGTCAATGACTTAGCTTCGCTCTCCGCTACCACCAACACATTAATCGACTAACAGCCAATTCCACACGATGGATTCTTCTCCTCTGGAGCTGCCTTAATCCATCGGGGAAGCAGGTCGCCCAAGGCAGAGTTGTATTCTGACCTAAATCGGAATACGTTTCTTTGTGCCCTTTTTGTGGTAGTTAAGAGCGAATAGCTAAGTCAGCCCCACATCACAGGGGGAAGACAACACAAACACCCATGGCCACACTTGAACCTGTAACTGACCGGTTTGTAGCATGACTTATCAGACGCCTCAATGCACTGAGCTACCGGCCGCTCTACTAGGTTAGGTTAGGGAAAATAGTATAATGCCGATCAGGATAATAGTCATCAATCAGGCTCATTTTCATATTATGTAAAGAAAAATATATGGAGAAATATACATATAAAAAAATCATGTTTGTTATATAATGTCGTACATCTGCTTTTGCCATGGTTTTTTTACAACTCTGGATACATAAGATCATAAAAAATATGAAAAGCAGATACTCGTACATGCATATTTGAAAATATATTAAATGGTAGCCTTGATCAAACAGATCGTATTACAAAACATACATAAATGTTACTGATCTTTCTTTTTTGTTTCTATGCCCCCTTTTATGTAACATATAATCAATCGTCTAGTGCCTTGAAGCACAGTAGCACATTTATTCTGTCATGGACATAAATAAAATAAAATACACTGATACTTAGGCAATATTATCAACATATGTAAATATGTATCTTTAATAATTATTACTGTACTCTCTCTCATTCAATAAGATTAAACATTTTCTTAATATAAAAACTGCATACTATTGTGAAGGCGGAGATATAACTGAGTCAAAAACTAATTGGCCGCAAATTACGCAACGCTTCAGCCTGCACTTACTTAAAGATAAATGATTGTAATTTATTACTGAAAAAAAAAACAAACACGAAAAGGTTATGCGAAACATATTAACCTATTGTCGTTATAGAGTACATTGATACAACACTGATCAACTAGGTAAAATGACAAGAAATTCAAGGTGTACTCGTACAGTAAGCCAGTGCAGGCCTTAAATATTTTAGTGCCCTGTTCAACTAATAGGGAATCGCTCGTAACATTTGAGCATAGTACGACTACTTGTAAATGCATTATTATACAATACATACTATATATGCATGTACATGATGTTCAACTTCGAAATGTGCTTCCTAAAGCCCTTAGTTCACTGTCCATTTAGGTTGTAATAATCTGCCATAATCCTACATCGAAGAACAGTGGAAAATAGTTAAAAAATGGTCGAAGAAGATTGAAAATATCTCGCGCCCAATGTGGTGTCATGTCAGTGTGATTTCATGCAGGGTGTCCCTTTTAGATGGCAAATACTTTAATGGCAGATAAAACTGTTCATTTGTGGAATACATATAATAATCATTTGAATTTCCGATGAAAAATCGATTTTGAATTTTTTTTAAAGTTCGAACAGTTGTTTCTTTGAAGTAACGGTGATTTTCGCAGCCGGCAAAAAAGTTGTTTTATATGAAATTTTATGTAGTTTCAGAAAGTCAGATCAAATCTCGGAGTAAATGATTGGGAGAATGGCGAATTTGGATATTTTTTAACACAATTTACAATACAAAAAAAAAATGTTATAGCTCTGTAACGGTTAAAGACTGAGTGTCCATGTTATGTGTCAATTTTCCACAAATGAACAGTTCTGTTTATCATTAAAATATTAAACATCTGAAACGAGACACCCTTTATACTCAATGAATCTGAAATGGGCCATCAAATAGGTGCACGGTACCGTTAATCACGAGACAGAAAAAAAAACAAATACGAAACATTTTTTGAGCTTAACTTGAATAAACGAATGAATAATAGGGTACCTGCTACGGCTACTCACCCAAATGGTGGGCACTACGACCATAGGAGACCTATTGAATCATAGCCTATTATTTTGTCCATGCAAAAGCTCTTCGACCACTCGTATGAAGGCTAATTATGACTTTTGCGTTTTAAACTGCCCAAGGAATGTATACCTCATTCGCGCAATCACCGGGTATGCGCATAATATGTGACAAGTGACCTCAATGTCCTCCAAACAAAGACGACACTTTGTCTCGTTAGACAAAGCCATCTTGTTTAGATGAAATCTCACCCGGTGATGGCCCGATTGGTAACCCAGCAATAGCCCCAGGTCGGCTATACCAAAGAGGATTGATATTCTACAAGAGCGATCACTCCACAGAACTTTCGCCTCTGCCAGAAGATTTGTATGTATTGGCAAATTGTAAAGACTACACAAGAAAGCTCACTCCATACAACTTGTATGTATTGATTCTCTTGTGTATCTATACTGTGTATTCTATACTATTTGTCAATACATACAAATCTACTGGCAGAGGGGAAAGTTCTATGGAGTGATCGCTCTTGTAGAATATCAATCCTCTTTGACTATACTCAAGTGGGTAGTGTCATCGTAGGTAAAGGGTCCTATTACCTCTTTCGATTGCCGCAGCCCTGTGTTGTCGTATTCTTTCAGACCAATCCGTTTTGATTGTCCTGGCTGAAGCCAACTCTATTGGCGTAGTTTTCGTCGAGGGGGGGGGGGAGGGATGGGTCTCGACTCTAATTTTTTTTCTAACGTTGGTGAAAACAATGTTTAGATTTAAATAGAACATAATAAAATACAAAACAATCAATTGAGGGAATTTTTGTTAGACTTGATTCATTCTGCATATAAATTTCCACATCTTTTATTTTGTATTGTTTCTGGTTTATCCCCTAGTGCGATGTGAACCTAATGTTAAATTGCATGAATTTTCAAGGGGGCGACCGGTAGCGCAGGGTGTTGAGGCCTCATGTTTGACTACTGGCGTTACGGGTTCGAATCCCGTCCACGACGACGTTCATGGCCATAGATGTGCAGGAGGTGCCTGCTGGCAGCTGCATTCTCCGAAACGAGTTTATGCCGACGAAACGTCAACTGGGCCACATGGAACAGTTGACGCGCTATGCCCCACAAGGTGTTAGGGCAATTGAGTATGTTGTCTTCAAGACTGGCTATTCGCGAATCCCACCGTGGCTGGGCTGTTTGTGTTGTCTTCCTCTTATGGTGTGAGGCGTAAGAGTAAACCACAACCTTTTCCGACTTATTGCAGGTATGCGGCTAAATGGGCTGGAAGTGCATGCTAGTATAGTAGCATGCATCGTTCGAAACCAATTTATGCTAACAGAACGTCAACTAACCCTGTTGAGAGAGTTGACGCACTATACCCGATTCGGGTTATAGTATATTTTGTTTCAAAACCAGGGATGAGCATCGAGGTTTTGTGCCAAGGTTTTCACCGTGGTCTTGTGATCGATGTTTTTAAGGTTTCTACCATTAATATTTTCCTGTCGATGTTTTGTCTTCGCTGTTTTACCATAAATATTTTATCTTGGATGTTTTCTACCATTGATGTTTTTTGTTCAATGTTTTCTACCATCGATGTTTTCCTTTCGATATTTGTTACCATCGTTGTTTTGCCTTCGAAATGTTATCATCCATGCTTTATCATCGATGTTTTATCTTCGATGTTTTACCATGGATGATTTTTTTATACTGTCTAGCATGGATGTGTTATCTGCTTTTTGCATTAACATTGATGATTTATTTCTATGTTTCTCCACCATCGATGGCTTGGCTCGGCGTTTTTTTTCGATATCGAACATCGAAGAACTCTGCAACTCTACTCCAAAGATAAACTATTGAGATGCTTAAAGCGTCTTGAAAATCAGGGGTCGTCGAACTTGGTTTATAAAACGACATTTGGGTATGCCCAGTTATTTTCTACAGATAATTGATAACAACAAACAAACAACAAACAGTCGAATTTTCCCCGAATCTTGTGATAATAAATCACATTTCCTAAATTATTCACACGATTGTGAGTGACGTCATTCATAGAAGATATCACCACGCCCACATATTCAAATTCTGGTTAGAAATTCCTTCTGTTAAGGTAGGAAGTTAACTCAACCACGAGCCAAATTATGTGGAAAACACAAACGAATGGAAGATAAAAAAAAATGAAAATTTCCATAATAACGTTCACTTGAAAACATTCCAAAAACCCATCATCAAGCACTGAATGCTGCTAATTTGTATGTGATTCATAACGCCAAACGTTTTTTAATGGAGTGATCTCACCTTTGCTTTCATAGTTAAACGGGCGTCTTTGCAGCAGCAGGTAGTTCGAAAAATTCACATATTAAATTGAAGTTATAGGCAAAATACTTCAAATATTAAAATAATACGTCATACACATGAGGTCATCTGGATATTGGGTTTTTAAAGAGGTGCGCCCGGTCCAGTCATTTCGTTAATTTTAAATTTCAAAATGACAACCAAATGATTCAGATCTTCTTGGAGACTTTATCGTGAATTAAGTATGCAAGACATTTTTTTGTAAAGTCATTAAATAAAGTTTAATATACTAAAACACATGCACATTTTACTACCATGTCGATCGGCAATCAATTATGGCAATCCATCAACTTTTTAAAAATGCCAATAAAGTACGTCTCGATACGTGATAAGTAAAGAACCCATCTCCCTGGCAACAAACATGCCCACCAGCAAACTCTGTGCCATTTTTTGAACCAAGTCCCTCATTGGGCGGGTTCCTGCAACCACTTGGTACGGTAGATCTAAAATCAGTTTTTCTGACTAGACTTCTGATTCATGGAGCATGTTTTCTCATAAAACAGGACTTACTCCGCCATTAAAAAAAAGGAAGCTGTTAAATATCAAAATATACACAATTCGCCCATACCATTCAATCTCAAAAACTTTTGACAAATTATCAAATCCACGCAGCGTTGTTCTATCTCTATTTTTGATTAAAACTGTCGTCTGTGAACTGTCAAAATCACCACGGAATTCAGATTTCACAAATTAATCAAAAAGAAATTCATATCCCGAATTTGACAGTTTAGGGAAAGCGTCTCTGCGAGAAATCAGAAAAAAAATCCGAATCATTATTTCGGATCAGATTCTCTCAGAAACCAGACCATTCCACCACAACACAACATCGACATGGTCAATTCATTCCCAGCAAACAATCGTAGATACTTTGTGGTACAATTAGAGGTGACTGACTGACACCTTTAAGTATCTGTGTAAAATCATATATTTAATAGGCAACAAAGTTGCAGTAACTTTATCGTACGTGTATCTTAGTTTTTCATTATTTGAAACTGTGGAAAATAAACAATTAGTATGAGTAGGGAGAAAGGCCGGAAACTTGCGTAAAACTACCAGTATGAAGGTTTTAGATTTTTGTTTTATTTGGTATATTTTGGTTCTAGCATGGGCTGTTGTTAACTGGTTTAAATGCACGCTTAACAAGAATGTCAGCTCGTCGTCAGCCTTTTGAACCTTAGGCAATCAATTGCCGTCATGGATATGATGGCTATTTAGGTTACTTTTAATTGGAAGAAACGAGTTAAATACGAGTACATTAGTCAAGAGTTTGGTTCTGAACGTTGAGCTCCGAAGGTTTCTATTTCTAAATAGATGTTTCATTAACACCTGAGAGTTTAAACAATTTATGCAATAGCTTTGACCTGAATGCAAAGTCCATTGCAAGAGATTTATATATACATATACATATATATTTTCTTTTTCAAAGAGTGCATTAAAAATAACTATGTTATTAGAAAATTAACAGGGTAGTTAGACTATACAACTCTGCTCTATAATTTTATAGGGTCTGCTATATTCCGTAAAAAATAAAAAAAAAAACACCATCAAATTAGGCGCTCTATTGAATTGGTAATGGGTGGACATCCGAAGATGCCCGGGGGATAGACATGAGCGCGTTCTGGCGATCACTTTACATGTTTCTGATTGGAAACAGTGTGACAGCAATGCAAAGCATTCATATCCGTAAGTGAAAGAATACGAATAATGTTGAAGTATCTACAAAGGAATCCCGAGGCCAGAATGGCAACTGTCCTATTTTTGTTATGGCTGTCCCTCACCAATTGTACTGAATAGAAAAGGCCAGAGAGATGACAACTGGGCCGGTTTTTGTGAATTCTTTCTCTTATCTTGTATAGGAATAGTTTTGTTTAGAAATTATAATGAGGAGAAACGAAGCATAATTTTTTTTTCTGGTCAACTTCCCCTTTAAATTTCAACAAGATTCGGGAACAGATAGCGCGACTCTCTCTCTCTCTCTCTCAGGTATGAGAACAACATCTATGTCTCTCACTGGATCGGTACCAGAATTAGTATCTTGCTCTTAGGAACGTAGCCAATGTCAATATATCGTTCGTTATTGTGGCGGAACCACAATTACCCCACTATGAGCGTTGTTATCTGGTTAGAAGAAAAATGGTGCGCGCTAATATACGAACTATTAACGTTAGATATATCGTTTTTTTTTGCTACATATTTCTTGCCTAATTATTTTTTTGAACACACAACAATTAGCTCAACTTACAGATATGAAAACAGCCGATTAACGGTCATATAGACACGTTTAATTCTAAAAGAGGCATTCGTCGTATAACTCCTATACGAAGAGAGGAAGCGATTCAATCTATTCAACGAGGATCCAAGATCAAGTACACGAAGAGCCGCACTTCAGCTAGATACCCCCCGAATGACGGTACAACGAACCCTTCAATCTGATAACCGAAAAGTCCAAGAGTTGCCGCCTTCGGATTTTTAGAGAATTATCACTTTCTGTCACTGATTTCTCGCGCAAATCCGGACAGATCGTAATTTCTCAAGCTGAATTTCATGGACTGATGTGGCAACGTTCGCACGGAGAGGGTAGTCAATACCCGCAATAACCATATCTGGGCTCACACAAACCCCAACGAAATCCGACAGTCTCGATTCCAAAACGAATTTAGAATAAACGTTTGGATAGGTTTATTGGGCGATCAACTTATTGGTCCTTTTATCCTTCCGCAACGGTTAAATTCAAGTGGAGACCTTCAATTAATTCAAAACGAAGTAGTGTCTA
Organism: Chloromyia formosa; assembly: GCA_964017055.1. NCBI lineage: Eukaryota > Metazoa > Arthropoda > Insecta > Diptera > Stratiomyidae > Chloromyia > Chloromyia formosa. The sequence goes on along the minus strand of OZ024816.1, from coordinate 20,600,534 downwards.
TTCTGGACGATATGCCAATGGTCCAAAGAAGCCACATTTGATGGGAGATGGATGGGTGTCCGTCGCACAATGCCAGAATTATTAAGGAATTTTTTAGATAGTGGATTTCCCGGATTGTGGATTGGCCGATTTCGGCCAATAGCATGGCTCCACGACGTCCCGACTTGACCCCCTTAGATTTTTTATTTACGGGGTAAATTGAGAAACAATGTGCACAGCGTATAGCTGTTACAAAGAATTCATGCAGCATGCTTCGAAATGAGGGACAACTGGGAAGAAATTCTTCAGGCGGTTTCGTCTGTTGCGAGAAGAAATCGGATGTGCCTCCAACATACTATAGAGGTAGCCAATTTCAACAACACCAAAATTAGATCATCTATCACTATTTTTTCTTGATTTTGTACAAGTTTCGCTATTAAAAAAAAAAAAAAAAAAAAACTTTTTAAATTATGAAAATATCATTTCGCTGTTAAGTCCTATTTAAGTAAATTTGTTTTTATCTGAAGACGGTCGTTCCTATGACAGCTATATGACGCAACGCAATGGTCAGATTCCGTTGGTTCCAAAATATATACATCGTGCAATAGAAAGAAGACTGAGCTCTAAATTTCAGCACGCTAGCTTTAAAAATGAGAGTCTAGTTTGCTTGTATGCAAACTAGACTCTCGGACAGAGAGACAGACAGACGGACAAAGCTTAATCGACTCATCTCATCATACTGACCAGGAATATTTATAGTTTATATTGTTGGAGATGCTTTCTTCTGTGCTTTGCAAACTTCATGTCAAATGTTTCCTATCACATTCGTGAAGGGTATAAATGTTGCCTCCGCACTGCTGTGAACGAAAGATAATAATGCCCGGTTCACATTATTCCAGTAACCAATCCAGTCCAGTAATCCAGTCCAGCGCTGGACTGCTACTGGAATAATGTGAACCGGCACTGGACAGCAATTCAATCCAGCAATCCAGTCCAGCAATCCAGTCCAGTGACTGGATTGTCGGTCTACTTTTTGATTCCAGCTCGCCCAAAAATCATTGTTACTATAGTTACCGAATCAACAACACATACTCGCCAGACTACTGGACTGGAATCATGTAGACGATATGATCCAGTCCAGCACTGGACTGGATTGCTGGACTGGATTACTGGACTGGAATAATGTGAACCGGGCATAACACCAGAAATGGAATCCGTTCATAGTCGCCTTTGAATTGGCATCCTCCAAGTTCCCTTTATATTAAATTTAACATATAGTATGAATGTTTTTGTGATTGGCATGTTGTGTGCCACAGTGTTAATGTTAAGGCACTGTAAAGTGGTAATTTCTATTTCTTTTCATTACTTATGCCCGGTTCACATTATTCCAGTAACCAATCCAGTCCAGTAATCCAGTCCAGCGCTGGACTGCTACTGGAATAATGTGAACCGGCACTGGACAGCAATTCAATCCAGCAATCCAGTCCAGCAATCCAGTCCAGTGACTGGATTGTCGGTCTATTTTTTGATTCCAGCTCGCCCAGAAATCATTGTTACTATAGTTACCGAATCAACAACACACTCGCCAGACTACTGGACTGGAATCATGTAGACGATATGATCCAGTCCAGCACTGGACTGGATAGCTGGACTGGATTACTGGACTGGAATAATGTGAACCGGGCATTACAAAAAACAACTTACACTCATTTTTCGTTTGTATCTTTTTAGATAACGTCACAAAATCACCGCGACTAACTCCGTTCCCCAGCTGGCAAGCCCATCGACTGTCGTCCGATGATCCACCGGAAATTGTGTCTCCGTTCCGTATCCGAGCCGATAAATGTGGACGTTTATGGGTTTTAGACACCGGCGTAGCCGATCTTCTAGGAAACACCACCGTGATTCGACCAACATCGCTTCTCGTCTACGACTTGCACAACGACAATCTTCTTCGAAGAGTTCCATTCGCAGCTGGTCTCAGCAAGGAGAACTCATTCTTTGCCAATATTGCGGTTGAGGATGGCGACTGTATGGACACGTTTGTATATTGTGGCGATCTCGGAGCAGCCGGACTCGTAGTCTACTCGTGGAAACAACAGGATGCATGGAGAGTTCAACACAATTACTTCCATCCGGATCCTTTGGCTGGAAATTATAGTATTGACGGTATCAATTTCCAATGGGATGATGCTCTGTTTGGGTTGGCCATATCGAAAGCTCAACCCGATGGATATGCCACCCTCTACTTCCATCCGTTGAGTTCCACGATGGAGTTTTCGGTGTCAACGATGGTGTTGCGAAACAAAACGTTGGCCACGTCCAACGAAATCTACAAGGAATTCAAGATTTTGGGTTCGCGTGGACCAAATGCCCAGGCCGGAGCCTCGTTTTTAGATCAACTGACCGGCGTGCTGTTCTATGCACTGCCCAATTTGAATGCTGTCGCGTGTTGGAAAACAACGAATCGAGCGTATACGATCAAGTCGCAAGGTCGCGTTTATATGAGCGCCACCGATATGGTTTTCCCGAATGATATCAAGGTTGATGATCAGGATCGCTTGTGGGTGTTGTCCGATCGTCTCCATAAGTACATGTACGCAGAGCTGGATAGTAATGATGTGAATTTCCGAATTCTCACCGCTCATGTTCAAGAGGCAATTGAAAATACAGCTTGTGATACAAAGACGAAACCATTGCCAGATATTATTAATCGTCTGGGCGATATCCTTCGGCCGACTCAGAATCCACCCAATTCGGGAGTTTCACTGCGATCAGTTGGTGTTCTGTCGATTATTTTAAGTTCGATGCTAACTGTTAAGTTTTCACTGTTCATTTAAGTAATTTTAAGGATCATACAGTTTGATGTTAGTTCATTGTTTTTACATGAATATTAAAAATGATTCTATTTATCTGATTCACTAGTATAAGAGCAATATTAACCTAAAACATTGTAGGAACTTCTACGAAGATTAGAATAATTTAAAGTCTACATTACTTACCAAGACGATACAAGCCATTGTCTAAATATGGACTTTAATCAATCACAGAACGAATAAAGAATAAAAAATTCAAATTTTGTAAAGAAATGTTCTAAGAGATGCTTCAAAGTTACCAAGATCAGGATAGAAAATCACAATATTTTAATAATTCTAGTACATGCTATGAGGATTTATAATAATTTTATTTGTATAGTCATTATCTTATTAAGTACTACTAGTTTGTGTATTATATCGTATTATATATAATTAAAAAAAAAGTACAATAAATCTACTGAAAAGAAGAATGACACAAAAGGAGCGATGATGTTCATCGGTACTTTAGGCCCGTCCCACGCAAATACATTTTAATTTTGATCCATTTGCTTTAATGTGTCTATAATTTGCTTTGAAAAATGTTGTCCTTATCGCACTGACTCAGGAGAAACCCATATCGACAAAACAAAATGTCCTCCTTTCCTGACCAAAGGACTCGAACTGCAATCCACAGTAGTTTAGTGCAATCGCCTCATAACCCCAAGTCATATGACACCCATCTTGCCTTGATATCACGTCACTTACCAAGAATGTACTTTTCCACACCAAACGACTTAAAATGCCTTCAGCATTAGTCTAGTGGTAGTCCGGATGGCGCAACGGTTAGCACGTTCGCCTTCTACGCACTGGGCCCCGGTTCGATTCCTACTGAATGCGGTAGTTTTCGATAAAAAAGGGGATTTACGTGTCGGTCTATGAGCCCACTCAGCTATTAAATGAGTACCCATTTATGGGGTAAATAACTCGGTTGAGCGTGCTGCTGATCACACACCTCTGCACAAGACCGTCACGATCTAGAAAATGAGATGATGCTAACTCATCTCGAGGCCATGGCTCAAATTGGACTGTTGCGCCAGTTATTTATTTATTAGTCTAGTGCATTAGCCTCAACACCTCCAGTGATATGATACCCATTCTGCCTAGATATCGCTTTCTTTGCCAAGAATGCCCTTTTTCATCACCAAAGCATTCAAAATGCCATCAATTACTCTAGTGCATTCGTCTCTTGACCACCTAGACCACCACTTGCCTATTCATCGCTTCATTGCTAAGAATGTCTTTTTTACCAAGAATGTCCTAGGGACTCAAAATGCCTTCAATAGTAGTCTAGTGCATTCGTCTCAACACCCTCGGCCATATGATGCCCATATTACCTAGTTATCGCTTCTTTGCCAAGAATACACATCTTCCACACCAAAGGACTCAAATTGGTATCAGTCCTGACTAAGCGACAATTGATGTCCGCTAATACTTCGTCTATGATAAATATAAAACTTCTCGTGATGGGTCAATTCAGAGTCTTGTGTGAGTCTGTTATGAGAAGATTTGGGCTTCATATTTATTTACAGAAAGTGGCATTCCAGGGCCGGTCAATGGCTAAAGCGAAGCAGGCGGTTGCCTAGGGCACCGACTCCGAAAGGGCGTCAAGAGGAAAGCCGAGTTTGAGAGTTAATTTTGTCAAATTAAAGTAGAATTTCATTTCTCTCTCTCTCTCTCTCTCTCTGGTTCCTGTTAACCCCTAGTGGGGCATAGGGCATTAACCACGCCTACTTTCCACCTCGTCCTGTTCATCGCCATCGCTTTCAGCTCCACGACTTGCCTATTGAGGCACCCTCTCTCTTAACTGAATTTCTCCAGGTATTAATAAGTTGTCCAACACGGCGAGTGGTGTTGGTTCCCTGCGAGTTAAAATCCAGGGCCTGTTGCGCAATGTTGTTCGGCCCTTTTCGGAGAGTGTGACGTATCCATTGCCACTTTCGCCTTTTTATGGAAGTGTCTATCCAGTCCTGACCAGTAATAGTAAGGAGGTCGTCGTTAGAAATGACCTTTGGCCACCGTATGTGTAGGATTCGCCGTAGATACTGGTTCACAAAAGTTTGCAATTTAGTTATCTCATTGGTCACTTTCCAATAGCCATATAGGGGAACCGATTTGACGTTGGTTTCGAAGATCTGGAGTTTGGTGCGTCTGGAAATGTTGTTGTTTTTGCCAGAAAGGAGTCAAACTGAAAAAAGCTGCTCGAGCCTTGTTGATGCGAGACTGTACATCAGCATCCGCTCCACCACCTGCTGTAACTACGCTTCCGAAATACAAATTCCGCTTTGCCTTCCTGGATCCAATCTCAAGTACTTAGTCTTGGCAGCGTTGATTTTAAGCCCCGTGTTACGGCTTTCGCAATGCAGAGCATCAGAAATTTCAGCTACTTGATCCGATTTATTTGATAGAAGACAAATGTCGTCAGCATAGTCTAGGTGTTGAAGGTATTTGAACAACTCCCATCTTATACCTTTGTTCTGGTGTTCTTGAAACGCGCCGCTTAGTACATCATTAATGGCAATTAAAAACAGTATAGGTGACAAAATGCAGCCTTGTCTCACTCCGCTATGCAACTCGAAAGGATCTGATAGCTTACCCTTGTGTAAGACGTGACATTGGGCTCCCTGGTAGGACTGATGATGGAAATTATTTTATCTAGTATGCCTCTCCTACGTAAAGCCCTCCAGATATATTCCCGGTCAACGCTGTCAAACGCCTTCTCGAAATCGATGAACATGAGATGTAAAGGGGATCTTCACTCTGTGGATTGCTCAATAATAATTCGGAGGGTGTTGATGTGGTCGCTACATGAGAAACCCTCGCGAAAGCCGGCTTGTTGATCATTCAATGTGCAGTCAACTGTTTGTTTGATTCGGTTCAAGATTATTTTTGCCATCAGTTTGGAGATTGCTGGGAGAAGACAGATCCCACGCCAATTATTGCCATCCTTCAGGTCGCCTATTTTCGGGATCTTCTTCCACTCTTTAGGGAGAGTGTCGGTTTCCCAACATTCTTGAATAAGGGGGAGAAGAATATCCGCAGTAGCATTGGTATCCGCTTTAAAAAGTTCTACCGAAACTCCATCTATCTCCGGGGTTTTACCTGCATCCATTGAGGACCTTTTAACTAACGATGCCGAGTGCCTAGTCGACTGCCCATGTTAGCTTTATTAACTAGACAAAATCACACTGATCCCACATTGGGCACCGGATATTTTGGGTCTTTTTCGGTTATTTTTCAACAATTTTTTGCTATAAGTGTCACTGATGTCACAAAAAACCTTAGGGTCGCTCTAAGGAATCTTAGGTTAGTTTGTCTTAACCCCTTGTTGGGCGTATCGCATCAACCACACCATTAATCATCTGTACCGATTATATGTACATGGATTCACCTATTTTGGTGCTGTTGATAACAAATATAAGTCTAATAGCCGCCATACATTATCCGATCCGTCGTCCGATCGATCGGCCGATGGATCGCCACAAAATATCTGCCGATCTCCACTGCACACACACTGAGCGATTTTCGTGCGATGCGATAACGAATGACAATTCAAAAAATAGGTTATGATTCACTCCCAATCCAACCTAGATTCATTTTTATTAACTATTTGGATGTGTGTGGTATTTTCGTATACCACATATTTGATATTTCAATTGCAGTGCCATTTAAATCATTAGAATCCTTGAAATTTCATCATTTAATAATTTGGTAATTTGACATTCACTTGCGATAAACACATACACTACCCAATCGATCGTCACCGATCGATCGCACGAAAATCGCACTAAAATATCGGCAGATCAAAATCCATCGCCCGAACGGTGCGATTTCCACATACACACGCCAATCCGTCGGCCGATATTGATTTCGGGCGACGGATCGGCCGATCGATCGGTGTGTGTATGGCACGTTTTAGTGATGTTTGAGGCTGAAGATATTGTCGTGCGCACCATCCCTGTCTCTTAAGTGCACAAACCTCCGTAGTTAGTGACAGGTTTGGTGCGCGATGAGTAGCTAGCTCGGCTATACAATCCATTCCAACCAATCATCGGTTCTACAACTGATACAGGAGCCTCATGATGGCGTTCGAGACACCGGGCATTGCCACCCTTACTAGAATTAGCTGCGCATTTTGCCTAATCAGTGATGCACAAGTGTGAACCCCAGTAACAGCAACAGTATTGACATGGATACTCTATGAAACTACCGGTGGCGGGAGTTTACTTCCAATATCCAATCCGTGATCCTCGATCGTTGTTTTCACTAAAAGAAGGAGTCACAGGACAGTAAAAACAAGGATTTCGAAGCAGGCGTTCCTGTGTATGTATAATATGTATTTTTAAGGACTAAGCTAAAATGTTGCGATTCATTTTCTATTAAATGAACAGTTCGCTAAAATATTTAAGGCCGGCAATGCACCGACGATAATTAGTACCAAGCAAAACCGCCCGGACAATAACGCACTCTCACAACTTCTTTTCTTCCAGCGGCATCGATAATATATTGTAGTAGCATGAAGCGAAATCGCTTTGACAAAAGTGGCGCTTGAAAAGTCCCTTTCCCAACATCTCTTGTCCAAGTAGGCATTCTTTTGACAAAATGGCTAGAGGAGGAGGGGGCAGGACAAGACAGCCTTTTTTGGCTGGAGGAAAATTTTTTTAGTGATTTTCAAATTCTACACAGTAAAGGAAGTCTTTTGAAAATATATAATCTAAAGTCTCCGTTGTTAGGAGGTTTGAAGAAAATAGGGGAGATGGGATCAAAGGTCCTTTTTTTTCAGTTTTTTTGGATTTTGAGGCTGTCAACATTGTGCATGACGGAGAACTTCCTCACGTTTCGGGGCAAGTTCTTTAAGGGAATTAGTGGGGTGGTCATGGTCACACTCTCTGTTCATTACTGAGAACTTTATGAACAGAATAGAGGAAGACCTGCAGGCGAGGGGATCACTGCCAAGATTCTGGGTTAGACATGTGGACGACGTCTTGGCTATCATCAACAAAGAGGAGAAGGAGGGAATCCTCTCAAACCTGAATACGATCCATGTCCATCGGAACATCCAGTTAACTGTGGAGACGGAGGATCATGGAGAACTGCCATTCCTGGACTTGTAGATCGTCAGGAATAAGACCTCCATCGAATTCGTTATCTTGAGGTAACCAACCAACACAAAGAACGATCCCATCCAGCTCCAATAATTCGCTTTCCCAGGAAATGGCCCTGTTCCACTGTTCTTCTAATGCATCAAGGATGAACCCAGAAGAAGGTTTATATTCGGACGTATCTGGGGAGTTGAAGCGGGTAGGACATCGAAATGGTCTCATCAATTCGGAGGCAACAGCTCAAGAACAAAGTGAACTCCACGAAGGGCAAGAAACAAAAAAAAATAAGTAGCGAATACAAGATCTCATGTCCGGAATGTGACAAAATATACGTTGGGTAAACGAGGCTAACCTCATACGATGACAGGAGGGGCGGAAGCTGGTATAAAAAATAACAAGGACCCGCGTTGCTATCAATGGAAGCGAGACGCATAGCAGGAGAGAAGGACAATATAACATGGGACGACGTATAAATCATCAAAGAGGATACAAACAGCAGAAAACTGACTGACTGAATTCTAAGGGAACTGGAAAACCAAAGGCTGAAGAATGACATCGGAAATCTACAATCGATTAAAACTACTGACTGTGGAAACACCCAGGAAGTGAAAGGTTTATTTTTCTATATTATTATTACGAGGCTCATGTCGCATTTACAACAGGACTGGGGTGATATCTATTTTTTTTGTATTTTTTTTATTGCTCGACATCGTCGCCCAGATATCGTTCACTATGAAAACAGACATACAGGGAACTTATTTGTCGCAATGTTTATTTACTACAGCGCTCTTAATAATTTACTGCCTTTCCGATATGCTTGATTCTTTACGCTTTATCATTCTGGGAATATCACAATCTCAAACAGGTGATAGTATGTGGAGCAGAGATATTCGACTCCTCAAATTTAGTAGTTCTTGGATGATTTTCAATTTAACACACAGAAATACTAGAGAATAGATCGACAATAGTCGCAACGCAAAATATAGTGCAAAATTGTGTAATAATTGTGTTATTAAAAACTAGAATCATGAATAAATCATATTGCAAGGATAATGTTGAAAAATGCCGAAATTGGATATTGCAAGATCCAACTAAAATTATCCGATATATTGTTCTGTTAATTTGTTGTATTGTTGTAACCGTCCAAGTAAGTGCTAGTTCTATATATAATAATAATAATAATATAATAATAATAATAATTAGTCGATAAACAGAGTTTATTATTTAATCAGCTTCCTTGAGGTCTAAACACACAGTCTGGTACGGTACGGTGTGTGTGTAGACCTTTATTCGTATACATATATATTAAACTCATTTTTTATTATCTAGCTTACGGAATGTTTTCTAAAATTAAGTAATCCACCGAAAAGTACGCATTCCCATTATGAAATGAATGATACCATGTATTTGCCAGCGTTGACGGTATGTCGCGAGCCGCCATACAAACCAAATGTTCTAAAGGTACTTATAACTACTCGTAATAATGGTACTTCAGTTTTATCTTCAACGAAGCCTAATACAAGTATACGAAAATCTTTTATAGAAGTACAACCTTCCGAGCCATCCGAAATATTATCAGGGGTGGAAAAACTTCCCTTTTGGCACAGTTAATGTATCAGACGTATTCCTGGAATCGACTTATACCCACGAGGAGATACTGGTTCAATATGGATTAAGTGGCAGTCGAGATTGTGAGTATCTCTAGTATCTATACTATGTAAGATCTTGATATAGTACAGTACGGACGGATTGATTTCCGAATAGGCCGGATTAATTGATGGTTTTAGGCCTACCTAGAAGTTTCAAGCAATCGGACCACAGATACAGTATTTTCCACTCTACCAAAACAGTACTTTCATCATAAACAAAACTTTTATTTTTTTTTTGTGTAATTAATCCATTTCGCAGTGTCATTTTGAATTAATTTGGAATTTCGTCCGTTTGGAAGTGCACACATTATTCCCCGATGGGATCTTGTCCAATTTGTTTGCCATGAGTGTGCATCTTAAGAATAAAAGAATGAGCTAGTCTTTGCCGCCTTGTCGCAAAATACAGCTAATAGTACAGGCTAAGAACGAAAACGGCTACAAACTGTCGAGCACGCTCTCGAACTCGAACATAGTCTCATTGGTCAATTTTCTTCAGATTTGAGAGAAGTGTTCTCAGCCATTCAAAGGAAATCGCATCGCTTGAGGAAAGGTAATCTTCTAGCGAATGGTTCAAGAAACTTTACACTAATCTGAAGAAAAATTTCCACTGGGACTACGCTCGAGTTCGTGTTCGACAGTGCGTGGTTGGGCTAAGGCAGAAGCCCCCTTCTATTCTGGAAAAGTGTACCAGTGAGATTAGATAAGAAACTATGCTGGTGGTCAAACATTCAGGAGTGAGTTACAAAAGGCAACTGTTGTACTCTATTCGCGCGACCTGCAACCGAAGCAGGCTGTTCAGTGCATAAAGGGGACACGTCCGTATAGTATTCCCTTTTCGTAAATTTCTTCCATTTTTTCTAACAAAAGCTATTAGAGGACGTATCCCCTTTTCACTCCAAACTTGCCAGTAGGTCAGACGAACAATATGGCGTGCTTATCTCATTTTCGCCAAATATTGGACATGTTCCCTTTCTGCATTTTGCGATTCAAATACACAACTAAATAAAATGCATGGTGTTTCAAATGAAATTAAATATAGCAAATAAAAATTAAGGTTTTTTTTATCAATACAAACTATACCTGGAGAAATCATTCATTTGACTTGAAAATGCGCTATTTTTATTTGCCGGAGCGTCAGTTGCATTTTGAATCTTATTTGATATACAGTTAATTTGTATTGAGAAATCTGTAATTCGACTTGAAAATGGTAATGGTCAAATGGTATGTAAAGGTTACATAGATATTGTGGGAAAGGATTCCTTGGGATCCGAATTTTCGGGACTCTACTGTAATTTAACTGAATTAAGTGTCATACTCTTGTATCAAGGATTTGTTTAGACGAACCGGTGATACTTGTTTCTTTCCCATAATTCTTTATACCCATTTTTTATTTTAATATTTTTTTTTAACATTTAGTGATTAATATCTCAAGCAATTTGCATTTTGAACGAGGAATGTGTCATACATTTCGCGGTGTCCAACCGACACGAAGCTCATCCCGAAATCATGGATATTCAATAATGGTACATCATGATATGACCAGAGAGCATGGAGAATTATTTGACATGGATGTAGGCTGGCATGTATACATACATGAAATTGAGGACGATTTCACAGGTATTTCTTTTACATCAACTACCGCATCATCCCTCCCATCCAATGACCCTAATTACAATGGTCATATGATGCCGTAAAACTCCTCGTTAAATTTGGTTATGAAAACTTACAAAATATTTTGAACGTTCCCTTCATAAGATAAATATACGAGTAGTTCGCATTATGGCCCAAAAGCATCATTGGCAATCATAACAAAATTGACCAAAGTATCTTAAGGCTTCAAATGATCATCAATCACCGGCCGTTAAATTTTATTTTTTTCTTCAAGAAATGGAAACGAAAACATCCGCAAGAGTTGAATATATGTTTGTCAATGTCGAAGAAGAGATTGAAATCAAGCTTCAGACACAATTCTACAGTATGATGAAGGATGGCGACAAGGTCTGCTATAACAATCCTGGATATAGTGCGTCGAAGGTAAAAAAAAGTACCCCAATTGGCCAATTGCAGGCTAATTTGAAAAATTTCGAATTTAAGCATTTCCTCTATAAATTAACGTCTGTGTTAATCGCACCTCCGGGGGACATGGGCGCGTCAACATCCCTAGTTTTTCAATACTTTGTTGACGTTTCAATAGCATATAAATTTCGGATGGTGCAGTTGCTAGCATACACCTCCTAACCGATAGTCGTCTTTTACTGAAAACCTAGGAAAGCTATGTGAGAGTTCTGAAATACCAATAGATCAGTAAAATTAAATTTTATTACTAAAAATTAGGGAAAGTTCTGAAAATAATTTTAATCCCTTCTATAGATACTGAATACATGGAAACTGAGTTTGCACGGCCGTAGAAGGTGAGCTTAATTTTTGGTGGGCGAAAATTCGAGAAATTTGAGCCCTTTTTTTAATATTACCCTTATAACTCCTAAACGGTGCCTCGGATCGAAAAAAAACTTGCAGGAGTAAAGAGCGTTGAATCTGTGTTCGATGCACTGCTCAAAGTTGAAATTCGGCTCAAAAGCCCAGTCAAAATCGATTAGAAAACTCGAATTTTTAAACAATGTACCAATTCAAACAATATATCAAAAGCCGAAACTACCCTAATTAAAGCAACCAGTGTAATAACAATTTGACTGATCAAAGTAATTTAACCTTTGCGAAATCAACGATTTTTTTTTTAATAAATACGCAATAACTCAAAAACTATACCAGGTAGTATATTCCAGCAAAAACCGAATAGAGGTAAAATCCTACCCTAAAAACACAAAATAGCCCGTAGAAGGCACCGTTTAGGAGTTATAAACATAATATTAAATTAAACCGGAAAATAGAGGGCTACGCCCGCAATCCGAGGGTTTTGTAGTGTCCCATGCCAATAGGAGATGAAATATTCTACTCTTGGAGATGTTAAGACGATATTGCATATTGCAATTTTGCGTAAGAAAAATTGAAAATAAATTGTTTGAATAATTATAGAAAGTAGAGTCAGCGACCAGCATACCTCTTGAGAAGATATCAAAATTCCGTAATTTTTTTGTTTTCTGCGCTAGTTGAAAGCCATCTTCCTGTATGTTTTCATATTTCTAAGTGTAACGGTCTCGAAATGGTAAGGGGGGTGGGACAAATTATGATCTCATATTTTCCCCTCTGCCTCTTTTCCCCTTTCTTCAAATTTGATGAAGACGCTAAAAATGGAATGTACTCGGTAGTACCTTTCTCATGATACCCCACTTGCCCATATCAGATGAAAAAAAAAATGTTGACCTTCATTTCCCCTCTATGGAGACCTCCCCTTAAAGCAGCAACCCGACTACCTCCCTCCTTAAACTTCTCTCCCATCCCACTCCTATACCACCAATCTCTAACCTTTTAGAAATGGTCACTTTACGAAAAACAATAAACAATACATATTCAAGTATGCAGTGCTCGTAGTACTAGTACGTAGCAGAGGCCGGTTATGTGCATTTTTTGTATGGATGGTGTTAAAATGTCAAAATTTAAATGAATGTACTATTATTAAATATTATGTGACTGTAATGCAACTTTGAGGTGTTATTGCCTATGATGTTGACTATCATTGGCCGTCAATAGTTTTGACATCGAGTGCGCTTAAGGGGTGCAGGGGTGTGTTAACTGCAACTATAGAAATGTACTTTTATTAACCTTTTCTGATGAAATTTCAAAATTCTATTAATCTAGGTTTTCTACGCTAGTAAAATGGCGCTTTTCTGCAAATTTTCATATCTCTAAGTATAACGGTGTCGAAATGCAAGGGGGGGGGGACAAACTCGGGACTCATATTTTCCCCTCTCCCTCTTTTCCCCTTTCTTCAAATTTGAAAAGAATTCCAAAAATGGAATGTACTCGACGGTACCTTTCTTACGATACCCCACTTGCCTGTACCAAACGAAAAAAAAATTTCGACCTTCATTTCCCCTCTATGGGGACCTCCCCTTAAAGTTGACCTATTACGACGCATCGCTTTCTCCTGCGAATTATAGTAATTCTACACATTCCTACAAAATTTCAAGTATGTAGCTTTAGCCGTTCGTGATATATTGCATGGACAGACGGACAGACATTTGACCGATTTCATAAGGGTTTTGTTTTTAATACAAAACCCTAAAAAGGAGCAAAGTTCTCTGATTTTCGCCCACCAAAAGTTAAGTTCACCTTCTACAGCCGTGCAAGCTCAGTTTCCATGTATTCAGTATCTATAGAAGGGATTGCAATTTTTTTCAGAACTTTCCCTAATTTTTATTAAAAAGCACCCGAAGTGGCTTAATTTTACTGGTCTACAACAGGTAGTTTTTTTTTATATTTCTTATCAACGTGCGAGAAACTGAACCACCGATCTCCTGATGCAGCCTCCTTGAGTGGTGATCGGGACTCATAGAACTAAATTAACGATTTTTCGTATGAAATTTTCAGTTTTCCGCATCGAAATTGCGGACTTTAAACCAAGATAGCAGCTTCCCGAATTAAATTAACGACTTTCTGAGTGAACTTAATTTCCGACTGAAACTGACGAATGAAATTAATGACTTTCCGGATGAAACTAACGATTCTCAGAATTAAAATGCAAGGAACGTATTTGGAAATTTCGGGACACCCAACTAGGTGTCAATGAATATGCAACGTATTAAAGCTGTTTGATGGCTCAGAAAATCGATCGAATTCGTAAAATCATAAATTAAATTCGAAATTTTTTTTTGTTTTTGTGGAAAAGTTATTAATTTCACCCATAGAGTCGTAATTTTTATTCAGAAAATCGTCAATTTCATCCGTAAAGCTTGTACATATATGTCATTCGGAACATCTTTAAATTGATTCGGAAAGCTAATGATTTAATTTAGATCATTTGATAATCGTCACAAAATCAACCTTTTTGTTCTTATTAATTTTATTTATTTCATCTCAACATTGCACTTTAATTTTGTATCATCAGGAGTTGTTAAGATGCTACAATTAAGACGAAACGTTTGGATGAAGTAAAAAATATTACAAAGAATAAATAGTTAGATTTTGAGCTTAACGCTTAACGAACCCATCTTAAACAACACTAGTGAACAACTGAACTCTAAATTAGCAAATTTAATTTGGAAGTCGATAATTTAATTCGTTAAACCGTAATTTTGATTCAGAAATTTTTTGATTTCATACCGAACGGCGTCAACTTCTTTAAATAAGTTTTTTTTATAAAAGGAATGCTGTAGTAAGAAAAAACATAAATGGTAACCTTTGTACTAATCGATTGATTTTAGTGTGCCGAAATTTGCATTTGGAAAGACCTTGCAGGTCGTGTAAATTGTAGCGGTCCTTGGATGCCTGATATTCGTTTGCCAGTATGTAATAATTACACTACGATGTCCAATCTGATAACAGAATACAGTATGTAAGTAACTATTCCGTTTCATAGCCGTATGTTGAAATCACACGTTGGTTTCTAAAATCTATAGAATTATCTAAACTCGCCCTTATATATATGTATACATACATATGTCCGGAGTATTCATTCTAAAGGAATATGGTCCTCGGAACGATCATGGCGATGATAGTTCGACGACAATCGCGGAGCATTATGTATTTTGTTCAGCTTGTAGCTGTGGATCGTTCGGATAAACACAGCATCATATAAAAGAAATACAGTGATAATGGGTAATGTGTGCGATGATAGTAAAACGCGTATTTTGTTCAACTTGTAACTCTAGCCGCAATTATTCGGAGGAACAAAGCTCCATATGAAACAGGTACAAGTAATTCTCAGGAATGGTCGCTGGGCGATTATTTCAATAATTGCAAACGACAATCGCGCGGAGATTCAAGCTTATTGTTTCTATAATCCTCGAGTGGAAGCGAACTTGGACGCTTCTATTCGAAGGATTATAGATTTATATCAAATGCACACAAAATGAAAATGTTTTCACCGATGATACCCGAGCAGTCGTCCCATTGGTCGCTCCGAGAAAGAAGTAGCCTTACTGATTTTATTTCCGTTGTATCCAAAGATTCTACGACGCTGACGTTGAGCCATCATGCAATTGTCCTGAACCGTGTCAATCAACACTCTACTCAGCTTTCGTCATGAATCGTAAGCAATTGCTTCAACCACGTCCTAGTACACAGATCTGGCTTTACTATACGTCGAGACTAGTAACGGTAGGAAGTTGACTAAAGTTACAAGCTATTTTATATTTCATTTCATTTCCTTACGTTCTATTCTCAGATTATCGAAGAACGACCGGGCTATGACCTTTCACAATTCGTTGCCGACATTGGAGGCTCCATTGGATTTCTCCTCGGTCTATCTGTGCTAGGCTTTATCGAAATTATTGAAAAGGTTAGAAGAGCTTAAAAGTCGAGTGAGAGCCATACGATGTATATATTTCCCTACAATTTCAGATCGCTGGAATGCTCTTAGTTAGTGTCTTGAAGAAACGTAAGGTTGAATCCACTAAAGGAGATGATACAAGGCGAAGCAGCTACGAAGATGCCAAAAGCGATATCACTATGGAAATATCAACCATAACGGATGCAAGCAATTATCCCAAAGGAAAATTCTAGAGTTATTTTAATAATATTGTCAATATTAAGAAGCATTTCAATTTAATGGTTTGCATATGTAAACATACGTCTGAATAACCGAAATACAATGAAAGTATTTAAAAAAAAACTGCTTTTTTTTTAATTTATTTACCATATTTTTCATGGTACGAGTATCGTAACCATTTGTAAAATGGTAATTTCAGGACCAACTAAGGAAAATAGTTTGATTTGACTAGTTGATAGCAAATAATTAAGTATTTTACCTTTGATCATGCGACTCACGTGGGCTGGGAAAGAAGCCGAAAACTAAAACAAGACAAAATACCCCATAACTGCCGTTAGAAAATTTTTCAGGTGGTACAAATTTGAATCTAATTTTTCTGACTAAGCCTCTATCGATTTCTAAAGTAATCTGAAAGAGTTCATGCACTCTGAAGCCAATTTATACAAAGTACTCAATTACCCTAACCCCTTGTGGCCCAGTTCACGTTTCGTTGGCATAAACTGGTTTCGGAGAATGCAGTTACCAGCATGCACCTCCTGCACATCCATGGCCACGAACGTTCGTCGTCGTGGACGGGATTCGAACCCGAAATTCCGGTAGTCAAACATGAGACTGATGCCTCAATACACTGCGCTACCGGTCGCCCCGTTATAAGGCAATAAATTAGAATACATACAATTTTACGTGTTTCAGAATAATCGTCGAGTAAGAATAAGATACATTGGTAACCGAACCGAACAAAATTGGGTTACTCCCCAAAGTATAGTAAATTTCATTCCGGCGTCCTTGCCAAAGATTGAAATATCCGAATCTCGAGCCAATTGATCAAGACATCTTGCCGATCCTGGTGTCAACCCTTCCACCTGGCCCGCTATAAATCCTTCCGTCAGGTCTACTATAAATCCCGCCGCCAGCCTTGCCATCAAACATGTTGTCAAACCCTAAAACTTATAGAAAAAGGATATACAATACATAGTTGGTCTAATATCAAATACCTCTTGACAGGCTTCACAACAGAACTGACGACAGCATTGACAACTGAACTGGCAAGACGACAAAAAAAAAATCCTTTAGATGGACATTGGATAATCAACGCAATTGTATCTACCGAAATGATCTGCGTGTGCATTTGTGATATAAAGCATCTATTGTAAAAGTCTATTTGGTTTTTCCTGCTATTGCGTCTGTCATTCTTCATCTTGAGTTTGTGGTCCAAAAGATGGGCCCAATCAAACGAAAATCTTTAAAAACATTTTTTTTCTGAATTGCCAATCTTCCTACACGTAGCATCAGCCTTCTTAAATAACAGAAAAAAAACACTAGATGGCATGTTGGGCAACCTACGTATGTATCTACAAATTACATTTGCACGCCATTCGTCTGTCTGACGGTCAGCAATCCTACACTATGTACGATTGTATCCTAAAGAAACATGCGTGCCAGCCAACAGCTACGCCAGCTAAAAGTTGGCTGACTGGGCTGAGTACCAGCTAGCTCTGGCTGGCTTTGATTTCGGCATCTCTGACTTTCGGTATCTGTTCAGAATAAATCTCATCGACACTATCGATGCCAAATTGGGAAAGGAATGTTAAACATTGACTCGCCCCGTACGCTAGGAGCCATTGAGGTGTTTGGAGGAGGCATCGTAAAAGTCCATCAGCGTCATTGTCATGATGTATTACTCGTATGTAGTATCTGTATAGGTGGAAAAGATTTTCACTTGTTTGCGAAAAGAGTATTTTACATTATTCGGTTGCAGTGAAATTAGTCTTCCTGTATCTGTCACAAGATAAT
Organism: Chloromyia formosa; assembly: GCA_964017055.1. Taxonomy (NCBI): domain Eukaryota; kingdom Metazoa; phylum Arthropoda; class Insecta; order Diptera; family Stratiomyidae; genus Chloromyia; species Chloromyia formosa. The sequence continues at coordinate 20,582,551 of OZ024816.1, read as the reverse complement.
GTTAATGTTTTGAGGATTTCAAGGATTGTAATGTTAGCGCTATGGTAACATTATTAACAATAAATATTATCATGCGCTGATTATGATTTATCATTGGCATCAGCAGCACCACTTAAAGTCTACTGAAGAATTATGGGAAGACATAAGCGCCGTTTTCACAATATCTTGTTAAAGTTAATCCTATAGATAAACGCTTAACGCCACCCATCCTCCAGTTGGTCGCGCTCCATGGTCGTGGTCGTTCGATCACCGCTCTACAATACTACATCTAGAGCTCGGAGGTTCAAATCTAGGCGCGAAAAAAAACTGCCGGTGGGTACTTATAGAACTCCCACAGTGCTCCGAGCCTGTCAGTATAAAGACAGCACGGATAGGAGGTGCATGCTAGCAACTGCCGTTCCGAAAAGTTGATATGCAAACGTCAACAAGACGTAGAAATGCTAGAGATGTTAATGCGTCCATGCCCCTGGAGGGGTCAAGGCATTTAACATAACAACAACATCCTCCAGTTAAAAATTTATCGCACGATAATTCCAAACAGCTGATACGTGCTGCTGAGATTTTGACAACTTGAACTGTTTATGTTTGCACATTCAAATGAAACAATTAAACTGGTCTTAAAGAACAGAGTTCTAGAAATTCATTCGATGGAAAAGGATTGGCAGCCAACTCGCAAATTAATGCTGAGAGACGGTACAGACGTAGAATTGAACAGGCGGGAAAAAATTCCGCCAAGAAATCAGCAGATTTACTACTGCATTATTAAAGTTTGAGCGTTGCATACGCTTAGGTCTAATTTAGTGTCCCGGATAACTAATTGGTAGTTTAACCAGACATTGAGAAAACGGGCCATAGTCTTCCAGCATTAACTTGCGGCTGAGTTGGCTTGAAATCCTCTTCCATCGAATTAATTTCCAGAACTCTGTCCTTTGTGAGTAGTTTATCGTCAGATTTGAACGTCCAAATGTAAACAGTTTCATTTGTCAAAGTCTCAGCAGCCCGTGGCAGCCATTTGAAATTATCATTTAGCGTTTATCTATAGGACCAACTTTAATCAGACATTGTGAAAACGTCCCTAAAACATCTTAGCGCGACCCAATAATGCTCCGCCGTAATGAGATCAACGACACGTTGGAGTACCAGCAATTGAAAATACTGAAAAGCCAACAAATGCAAAAATTGCTTGTTACCCCACGTTGGACGCCATTTTTACATAGTGTGCATTTTTCCAATTGAGTGATACACCTCTAAAATGGGATCCAGGTTCGTTGGAATGCCAAGAATTGCAAACGCGAAAAACCTGGCAAATATAAAAATTGCACCTCACGTTGGGCGCTGTTTTCTTAATTGTGAAAATTGCATTTTTTTTTTAAATTTAATAATGTATCTCTGTGATGAGATTATGGACAGGTTTCGGTACTAGGAATTAAAAACACTGATAAAGCAACAAATACGAAAGTTGTACCCCATGTTGCGCCCCTTTGTTTAAATGTGAAAATCGCATTTTACTGCCAAGTTAACATCTATTATTAAGATTGGGCATATTAAGTTAATCTCTCCTCAAAGCTGTTAAACTTTTTATGCACCAAAAAAAATGAAGTCCAAAAAAAAACTAATTTTCTTCAAAAATAAGCATTTGTTGAACGGATGGAAATTGCGTCATTAATACGAAATATAGTACATAATACTCGCATGAGCGTATTCTTTTACATCCATTTTCGTTTTGTTTCCGTGTTTTTTTTTACCATAGAATTCTCCTTCTTACTCGCGGAAAAAACGAGAGAGAATAGCCCGTAAAGAAGCTAAGTATTTTCTAATTTAAAATTAGACTATTATATTCCCCAAATAAATAAAAAAACGCCCAAAAACGATAATGTCCATTGGCACAAGAAGGCACAATTTACGTACAATATGCGGAAAATGGAATGAATGAGAGGGAAAAGCTAGCGAAATTGGGTAAAATATTAATGCAGAAAACGCGGTGCTGAAATACTGTTACGAAACATGTGTTTCATGGTGTTTTCAACATGGCATCGCGCGGATTTAATTGACTTCTGTTTACACGAACAATTCGTATTATCGGATATTTGGGATTACGGGAACGTTTTATTTTTTCGTTCGAGGGAGTATTATGGAAATTATTAATAGGCTGTTTATGTTTAGCATATGCTGCGCAAAAAAGGAAATTTTGTTTAAAAGTTAGCAGTAGATGTAGTCGGCAGAATAATTTCTCATTCCAATTTTCCATGATTTATCGAAGGTCTGTGTAGGTGCAAGTTGTATCGAATATTCATCTGAATTTGAAAATATTTATAATTTTTTTCTCATTCTGGATATTATTCTGCTTTTGATACTGTAGTGTAGGTTTATGGCGGATTATTACCTTCCGCGTCTTGTTTTCAGTATAAACTGAGCTAGGGCGGAAGTTCAATGTCAGAGGGATTTTAATTGTCTTTTTACTCCGTTTGAAGGCTAACATTTAATTCTATGGTCACTTGCAATGCTCCGAATTTTCTAGATTCAGATACAAAATGACAGTGATAGACGTTGTCCAAGAATGAAAACCAAGTAGATGTTCTTGAATCGACAATATTTTGCTGAAAAGTACTAATGCGCTAGGCGCTACAGACTAACACCAACGGATATTCAATCTGTATACGGATTGAAATCATAGATTCACTCGTTTGAGCTCGCAACGGCATCCAGCACACGCGCTCCGTAAGAAGAAAACTAAACTATCGTACATTTGCATTTTGATATGTATATACCTAATAGGGGAATGTAAAGTCGTCAATCATAATCTAAATATTTATTATTTTTAAGGGCTTTGCAGTTTTTCGAAGCAAGATGCTCACTGTCAACATTTTATCGCATGAACATTTCGGTACGTATTTGTGGGAAAAAACGTTTTGCAAACTCAATATAATTTTGTAGACAAAACTTTTTTAATTTGTCACCCAAGAGACCCAGATTGACAGTAAATACAAACTACAATATTATGAACTTAGCGAGTTTAATGTTCAAAAAAAAATCAATAAAACCATTTAACCAAAGTCCATGAATTTTATAATTTAAAACTAAAACAATTTATTGACTTTGCAATTTATTTTACGGTAAATTTAATTATCTCGGAATCATTTTGACTATTGTCACCTTCCGCAAATACATTTAAAATGTACATGCATGCATCCGAGATAATTAAATTTATAATAAAATATGTAGCTTTTCCTACTACAAAAGTAGAGTTTAATAAAACGAACATAAAAGATCGATTAAGATTTGGTAGCATCTTGAGGAATGACAACCAAATTGAACGACGATTTGTAATACCTCGTATCAGCATTATGGTTCGGGTTAATTTCACACGTTTTTCATGACCCGGAGCTCATGGGATTGACGGCTCGTTAAGCTGACGGTAAAGATGCTTCGATTATCGTCTATTGCAACAGCTACGTGCCTTCAGCTTTTTTCTTTCAACAATCCGCTGTCATGATGCGTCGGACATCCAAGACTTATGCCGGCAATACGGGTTTGTGCCAAGGACGGTATTTACGCTGTCAATGTATGAATTTCTGCATCCCAGTGTTCTTTTACGTCACTATCTGGGTGACTAGTTATCTCAGTTGCTTTCTGCGTATGATGGTCGATGTATTGTTGTAAAACAGCTGGATTTTTTAGCCGAGCGGTGTTGAATTTGCGGCGCTTGGATCTTTCATCCCTTGAACGGCGCACGCCTACTTCAAATATTAACGGTCATAAGGTAACAGTCTCTTCCCATCCAATATCGGCGCTTCTTTTATTTCGAAATTCAGAAGGCAACTTTTGAATATCGTACTAATGGCAAAGTGGTCGATCTGATTTTGTGTTTCGCGCCGATCAACAGAGGACATAGTGACTTTGTGGAGGCCCTTCTGCTCAAACATAGTACCATCGATGAACAGACTATTAAGGTTGCAGAACTTTACAGATATTTCAACATAATCGTTACAATCACCAAGACCGTGTCTCACCATCACATGCCATAGTTATCAACATAAACTGTTGCATTCAAATCTCCCGTAATCATTACAGTATCACCTTTAGATATTCTGCTCTGGACGGCGGCACTTAGCTGTTCATAGAAGGAGTCTTTCGCCACGACATTGTCGCGTTCAGTTGGAGCATACACAATGCTCCAACTATTGTGATATTTTTCATTTTGATCAGGAACCTAGCGATCATGATTCTGTCGGAGATCGGCTCACAGGATATGAGACAGTTTCGTGCGGCTCTAGTTAGGAGGAGCCTTACACCCGACTCACGACCACTACCGATAGCTTTTCCGAAGTTCAACATTATAGTGCTACCATTTGGAGAGATAAATTCTTCGCTTTTGCACTTTCTTATCTCACTAATTTCCACGATGTTTAACTTATACCGCTGAAATTCACTCTCTAATTGAAGAAATCGTGCATTCTGGGGACCTTCTGATCCATTGTCCAGGAATGTACGCACCTTCCAGAAGCCAATCTTTGTCATTATACGATAGCCAAAAGTCCTAACCATTGAGTCAGTCCTTATCCGAGGCATAGTTGAAGTTTCGTTAGCATATAGAAGATTTTGGATAGTGTAAGTTGCTGGCATACACATCTTATCTCATGTTTATCGGTTTCTACGACAGGCCAGCAAATAGAAAAGGCCGTGGAATTATTTTTATGCCCCACATCGCAGCGGGAATGTTTACCTCAATCAAATTATCTCACCGCCATTACTGGTCGCTTGACTTGGTTGGCAATGGCCACGACCACTGCCATTCCAGAGGACGCACATGAGGAGAACTATGGAAGAGGATTTTTGCCCCCCCCCCCCCTTCCATACGACCTTTTTGAGCTAATATATTTATCGTGTTAGCTGATTGATTTGCTAATTTATTTTTTTTTTAATAAAAAGTATTTTTTTTTAAACAGGCGAAAATTTGCTTCGTTGCGTAAGGTGCCTCCCAAGTGATTGTTAGTACTAAGTTAAATAAAAAATAAGTTAGTACTCTAGGGTTAAGCGAAATGTATACCGGTACCTCATACCAACTCAACCCATCTTCGCTCCACCACCCTAACTTCCTTACCACCAAGGCTGTGCTCTCGCATCAAAGTTATCCCCTAAGCTTTGGCATCAACATTAAATGAAGCCGGAAAATAGAGGGCTACGTCCGCAATCCGAGGGTTTTGTAGTGTCCCATGGTTAACCATTCATGTTAAGACGATATGGCAAATTTCAAACCTGCATAAAAAAAAATATTGAAAATAAACTGTTTGAATTATTATAGAAAGTAGAGGCAACGACCAAGCTACCTCCCCTCTCATTCCTCTCTCCTTATACTCATATCCCACCAATCTTTACCCTTTCAGAAACGGTTAACTCCAATTCGCTCTACGAAAAACAATAAACAATATTCAAGTACTCGTAGTACTAGCACGTAGTAGAGGCCGGTTATGTGCATTTTTTGTATGTACGAGTATGACTGGGAGATATTTTTGCCGATGGTGTTCATTATCGTTGGCATCAATAATTTTTACCTCGGATGTGTTTGAAGGATGCAGGGGACAGGGGAGTGCTAATTGTATCTACAGAAATATATTACAATATTATTTACATATTTTGAGAAGATATCAAAATTCCATTATTTTTAGTTTTAAATGCTAGTCATCTTCTTGTAAGTTTTCGTATTTCTAAGTGCAACTGTCTCGAAATGCAAAGGGGTGGGACAAATTATGATCTCATATTTTCCCCTCTACCTCTTTTCCCCTCTTTTTCAAATTTGATGAAAATGTAAAAAATGGAATGTACTCGATAGTATCTTTCTCATGATACCCTACTTGCCTATACCAGATGACCAATTTTTTTTCACCTTCATTTCCCAGCTATGGGGACCTCCCCTTAAAGTCAGCCTATTACGACGCATCGCTTTCTCGGGCGAATTATAATAATTCTACACATTCCCACAAAATTTCAAGTATGTAGCTTCAGCCGTTCGTGACATATTCTATGAACAGACGCACAGACAGACATTTGACCGATTTCGTAAGGGTTTTCTTTTTACTAAAAAATCCTAAAAAAAAAAAAGCGAAGAAGTCGAGTGAAGATCGCTTTTATTGCGAAACGATTAATAGCGATATTTGTGCATAAAATTGTGAAGAGGGGCGTCACCCCCTAATATTTCGAATGAGGGGACGAAAAGTGGCATGCCCGCATAATCGGCACCTATGGTACCAGTTTATTAAATCGCTGCCCCCGAATTTGTTTAAATTCTTCATTCAACCTCGAAATTACCACGATTTCAAACACCCATCTCCCCAGTTTCGATATATGCAAAACATGTCAATCAAATTCATGGTGATCACTGAACAACTTATTGATGATTATTTTTTGTTTATTTTTACATAATCACCTGCCAAACAGGAAGTGAATGTTTGGGGTTAAAAATGAAAACTTTCCCTAGATCAAGTGGAATGGGTATGTGCTGTGAAAATAGTCCATGTCAGCCTGTTTGAAAACCGAACCAGCGGAAGCCCAACTTCACCCAATAACACCAAAGATACTGAGTTCCTAAAGTGAATTGGGGAACTAGCTCGAATCAACTCTAAGAACAAGGGAAATTATTCAGCAGCTCCCGTCCGTCAATATCGTCGGTTCTAAATGTATAAGACAGAAGTATTTCAGTCTTGCAGTAACAAACCTCCGATTTTTCATTTTTTTTTTATTTTCTGATGACGATCGCCACACCGTTCGTCCGCTTACGATTAACTTGAGAATTTTATTTTAGAAAAAGTCTATAAATAGCATTTCACATAATTTTATTGTGTACTACTACAACAACGAGGCCGAAACTCACGTCGAAGCAATATTTGAACACTCGGAAAATTGTAGATATGGCTTGATGCTTCTAGGTGTGGTTGTGACGGTGCGCGCATTCTTGACCGTGTTTCTTCATTAGGATTTCAACTTTTTTTTTTACAATTTTTGAAAATTTCACCTTATTTTCTCCAATTTTGAAACAAGTGTGGTACACAGCATTTTAATGGTCACTTCAGTTTTTGGGACATTGTCTTAAATAATTTTACACGCATTACGCTTGACACGGCGAATTACATGATAAAATTTTGCCGTACAAAAGTTTGCCCCATAGTTAAAATAGATTTTCCATACTCTGTGACTATGCGTGTCTATGTGTGTAATAAATTCGGACAAGCGTGTTGGGTACGCTGCCCACGATCCAGATTTTCATGAAAGAGGTTGAATATAGAAGACAACGCAACATACGAGTATGCAGGAAAAATAATGTGAGGAAATTATAATGCTCTGAACTAACACCACAACAACTTGAGGAGCCAGCGAATGCCAAAAATAAAATTTTCATGAAAACCTGTTAAGTGAATCATCCCCACACGAGATTCCTCAACCAAATCCAGATTGGACAGCGGAGTTTCATACACGCGATTTATGTGGAAATATCATTTTAATTTGGTCATGTCTTAGCACGGGCCAAAGGATCTGTGAAAAATTGAATGACGAGTCGGAAAACTGAATATCATGTAATTAATAAATTATTTGCACTTTCAAAAGATACATGTCAGACGACGAAAAACATATGGTTTTAAGAGATAAATCTGTTAGTGGTCAACGGATGTCGATGCACTAATTTTCGTAGACGCACGACCTGGATGGCATTCTTACTTTGTGAAATTCGTTGCATCAGTTGCCCTCACCTGGGATATTTCGAGACTGAGAACAGAGCTCAGAATAGGGTTGAAGCGCTTCACGAAGTGATTGATACTCGCATGTAGGATAGGGTTTTCTGGAAGCATCTTTACAAAGACTATACGTTTACACCCCGAAATTGGTAGATATAACCCCAGTAGAATTAAGTAAGTTTGCGCCCTTGTCTTTGCGAGATGATATCAGCAGCAAAACTAAGGGTATGTGTTGTGTACGTATAGAATTATTATATATCCTTCCTTAAGCTTAAATTACAATTATAACCTCACAATTTTCGCAGTTGCGCAAAACGAGCTTAAACACATGCGAAATGTATTGGATAGAGTTAATGTCCGCGCGCATTTTTACGCTGCTGCAAACGGACTACATAAACCTAGCCAAGGAAACCAATTTATGGTCAAACCTACCCCTAAAGTCAATCTAAAAAGTGGAATATTAAGCGAGCGTAAGCACATCATCTCAAAGCTCCGCATGTTGAACCCGTCTCTACCAAGGGCACGGGGGCAAAAACCCTCGCCCGTAGTCCTCCTCGTGAGCGTCCCCTGGAACGGCAGTGGCCGTTGACCATTGCTAACCAAGTCAAGCCGCCAGTCATGGCGGTGCGATGATTTGGTAGAAGTAAACATTCCCCCTTTGATGTAGGGCGTAAGAATAATGCCACGACCTTTCCCTTTAACGACCAGTCGTGGAAACTGACAAAAAAAGGACAGGATGTGTATGCCAGCAACTACAATGACCAAGATTGGATTCTGTAAATCTGCGTACTCTCCTGGACAGTGGACATATAGGTTTCCCGAATGGAGGATTTCTTCAATTAAAGAGTAAATTTCTGAGGTACAAATTAAACATTTTAGGAGTTAGTGAGATAAAATGGAGGAACAGCGGAGAATTTATCTGTCCAACGGGTAGAACTGTAATGTTGTACTCCGGTAGAGCTACCGGTAGTGGTCACGAGTCAGGTGTAGGGCTCCTCTTAACCAGAGCCGCACGAAACTGTCTCTGATGCTGGGATCCGATCTCCGACAGAATGTGGAGCATCACAATAATACAATGTTATGCACCAACTGAGCTCGAAAATATGCAGGCGAAAGACTCCTTCTACGAACAACTAAACGCCATTCAGAGCAAAACACCCAAAGGTGACATCATAATGGTTATGGGGGATTTTAATGCAAAAGCTGGCACTGATCACTATGGGATCAGGCATGTGCTGGGGAGACACGGTTTTGGAGATCGTAACGACAACGGTGAAAGATTTGTAGAGTTCTGCAACTTTCACAGTCCACTACAAAATCATTTGGTCCTCTGTTGATCGGCGAAGAACACAATATCAGGTCGACCACATTTCCATCAGTAAAAGATTCAACAGTTACCTCTTGGACATGTGAAATAGGAAGGGTGCCGATATTGTCATCAAGGAGTTTGCAGGCGGTCGTAAACCCTGCCAACATCCGGTGAAGGATAGTGATGGAAAATTACTTATCTTGGAGGAAGATCAAATGAGGCGAAGTAAAGAAGACTTCGCCGCGGTTTTGAACCGTGTAACCTCTGGTGAAGTTCCCCCTCATACAGATTTAGCCTGCTAAATGAAGAGCTAAGTCGGCGTACAGGTCATATACCAATCGGTGTGCAGGCGACAATGGCAGTGGATAGGTCACACATTGCATAAGGATGACAACTGCATTGCTTTAGATACCATGAAACGGAAGCCTATTTCCAACCACTGCCAACAAAGGGGTGTCCTAAAATCACATGGCGTCCATCGGTAGCAAAAAAGTGTAAGGCGCTGGGTAAGTTATTTGGGGAGTTGAGCCCCATTGACCAGCACAGAGTACGATGGTGCGCAGGAGTGGTTGACGCGCTATGCCCCACTAGTGATTAAGGCGAGGAGGTAATAGTGCGTAAATATGATTTATACCCGTGTCTTATTTTTGAGTGTATACTTGCACAACGCGAAGTAAAATGAAGCTGATCGTCACTGATCTGATCACGCCTCTAAACGAGGTATGGAGGCGCCTATTTAATTTGTGCCTCGCACCATGCACGAAACCAGACTCATACCGACTTTGTAGGCTTTTATTAATAAAGCCGTCCATATACGTTCAGGTTTACCTTGAGGTATACCTGCACAGGTACAACTTCAGGTTCAGGTCTAAGCGCCACACTACCGTAGACATGTTGAGGTATACCTCAAGGTATAACTGGACAGGCATAACCTTGAGGTAATGAACATATATGGCGGGCCTAAAAGAGGGTGAGTATAAGGGGAGACAGATGCTAAGACCTCTAATTATTTTATATGGGATCGATGCCATTCCCCCGGACATACGCTGGGTGAAGCAAAAATGGTAAAAAATTGCGTGACGTACAGCCCCTTAAGACGAATTATAGGAGCTTTTCGATGCATGGCGCAATAATGAAATACACACCACAAAACAATTAAAGGACCACTTTAAAAAACTCCGAAATTTTTTGATTAATACGAATAAAAAATCCAAAACCGCAAATGTTGGTATTATTGTAGAGAGAGCAAAATGTAACACACATTTTAAAACGTTAGTTTCCAACATAACGGTAAATTTGACTACACAGGACTAAACATGATAGAATCACTTTTTTTTTGTCGTTGCGTTTGATACTACCAGTACTACCGTCAGTGTTTACCGGTCCGTTTTGTATTTTTCAATTAAATTTGGTATTGTTTAGCAAGTGATGGATCCTCAACAAGGTGTTAGAAGACATCTCAAAGAATTTGAAATGTGTAAGGTTGTGACGTTAATATAGGAAGGCCATGGATTCCGGGAACTGAGCCGTCAGGTTGGAGTGAGTCATTCTGTCATCAAACGAGTCTGGGAAAGGTTCCAGGAGACAGGATGTCTCACAAGAAAAGCAGGACAGGGCCGAACAAGAGCAAACTCTTACAGCGAGAACAGATTTATACGTTTAAGCCCACTCAAAAATCGTCAAAAAAAGGCACAAAATGACCTCAGACACGCCACAGGAACCGATAACTCAACACAGACCGTGCGTAATCGTTTGAGGAAAAGTGGCATGTTTTCCCGATATCCAGTAAAAATGCCGCAATTAACAAGAAAGCACAAAATCGCTCCACATCGGTTTGCCAGGAACCACCGCAATTGGGGTATGCGGCATTGGGGGAGAGTTTTCTTCTCAGATGAATCAAGATTTTGTTTGTGCGGAAATGATGGTCGAACCAGAGTCTGGAGAAGAAGAACCGAAAGTTTCCTACTATCTGTCCTTCAACCCACATCACCTTTTGGCGGTGGATCAATTATGGTGTGGGGCGCTATTTCCTTAAACGACAAAAGCGATTTAGTTGTCATTGCTAACCGCAGTTTGACTGTTCAGCGCTACATCGACGAAGTGCTAAGACTTCACGTTACTGGTAGAGTGCGTTCTGGTGAACAAGATTTCGTTTTTATGCAAGATAGAGCCCGCCCCCATACTGCAAACGTAGTGCGTGAGTTTCTCACGGTCAATAATGTCGACCTTCTTGACTGGTCAGCGTGCAGCCCAGACTTAAATCCCATTGAACATTTATGGAACCAGCTAGGACAACGCATCAGGACCCGTTCAAACACTCGTCAGACCTTAGGAGAGCTGGAAGTAACCCTGAATGTCGAATGGGCGAAAATTCCCCAGGATGATATCAGGGGCGTCCCATAATATGCATGCCTAGGCGAAATGAAGCTGTTATTCGAGCTGGTTGCGATAAAGCAAAATAAAAAATAATAAAACTTTAAAAAATAGAAATAAGAAATCATAAAATAATGCTGGATGTTGGTTTTTTTGAAGAGTTTGTATGAAATATACCGTCATGTTAGAAATTAGTTTTCAAAAGTGTTTTATATTGTTTGCCCTCTCTACACTTATTATATATCAAAAATAGTCGTCCTGGCTTCCTTATTCTATTCAGCAGAACGAATTCTGGACTTTTGCAAGTTGTCCTTTAATCGTTTTGCAGGTATATACATATAGGTATATACATATTACGAGCCAGATGGCTTCGAATTCCTTAAGTCGCTAAAACTGAAGTAGACACGTAGAGCGAACATTTAAGGTGAGAGGTGAAGGAGCACTTGATCAACCGAAGAAGCGCTGAGCCGATACCGTCGGAAAAGACAGCGGTAAGCACGAACAAATATTGACGAAACTTTCACAGGGCCTGAAGCCTAGCTATAGTCTATGATTCAGATCTTCTTCTTGGGCGATATATTACATTACAATGTTGCTTTAAGTCTTATTCTATACATTTAACTTATATGGCGCCAACTAAAATTCATTTTTCTATTTTGTAGAATGAAATGCAGATAGTATATCTGCGAGGAATTTGCATGATTCGATGAAGTGGAAAATTAAGATTCACTTATATTCATTCGAGTGCATACCTCATTTGGATCTACACGATACGTTAAACAAAAATTTTCGTACGTATGAGTAAATACGCAAAAGTGCTGTAGTTGAAATTGAAAAATAAATACCTTCGAAAACAGCATTGAATTTCAGGAAAAAAAAAGTTCTTAATTCTATTCAAAGAGAATATAGACTACTCTAACATCTGACTAGGTAACAGTGACGGAATGGCTGTTTTTCATACGACAACTAGAAATTGTTCATTTAAAATAGAAATGTTCGTGGGTTCTCAGCTTCTTTTTACGTTATTTTTTTTTCTAGTTAGAAAAAAAAATTGAAAAAAAAAATATTTGTTGGATGTGTCAACATTTCTAGTTGGTATTTGAATCTACTCTAAGAAACCAACACACATCTTCCCGGTGAATTTTCCTGATCTGTGTATGTATGTGTGCTAATGCTAGTATTTTTGCGCAGATTCAAAAGTGCTGCGATACTTGTATCTTTAATTTTGCGGCATTATCATATAAGTTATAGTACATTTAACACTACGTATTCGATAAAGTACAACCTTACTTCATTCACTTGCTCGAAGATAAAATATATATGAAGTGGCTGAAATTATTCAAATGGCGCGTAGTATTTGACTTGTTTTTCCAAAATTGACCAATAAAAGGAAAGTCAGATGCAATGTTAATACATATTTTCAACGGACGTGACGAGGACTGCTTTCGATATGTATTTCGATATTGAAAAACAAAATTGTTTGGAAGTATGTTTTCAACGCTTTTGGAATGTTGATATTGACGCTATTTTTATTCTGCCAAATTATTTACGCCAAATTGTTTACGTTCTGTTGCATTATTCTCTTCGAGATTTGACGTCAAGAAATTCGATTGACAAAACAGCAAACAAACAACTTAAAATTATAACTAAAATCTAATCCTGTGTTTCGGTGCGATAATGACGGAGAACCCAGACAGGGTCTCAGAGAACGAGAAAACGTACAGTTTTATTTTCGAATGGTACTTAACTGTTACTTGTTATATAGTTATAGCCTGTTTGCCGCGAAGTAGCCCGAGGATGGCCGAGGTACGAGGGTGTAAACATGCTGCTCGCCCTGTCCTCGTGGCTCCTCGCTTCGCCTCGTTCGATTTCGCTTCGCAGACGGTTTGTTGGTCCCTAGTCAAAGAGACGCGAGGCACGAGCACTAAGCAGCCGAAGCGCTCCGTGTTCACACACCCTTGCTTCTTCGCGATGTCTCAGTTGTTTGTCAGTATCCAGTGCCCACCACACCACATCAGTGTGTATTTCTCCTGGAGAGTTTGCAAAAAGTACTTGTGACTCGTTTTCGGGCGAGAATGAGAACGTGCCCTTCGGCCAGCATGCTTGCCTCGTCCACTCCGCGAGAGTGTCAACCGGCTGTTATACTATCTCCAATTAGTTGTTCAGATAGTAAAATAGGAGAAGAATCGAGAGTAAAAAAATGAAGTAGAGCGGAGGTCCTTAATACAGTAAAAGTCATGAAGGAAAGCCTATTGTGATGACACACAAGTAACTATGTACATACAATTAATCTGCCAGTTGAAGTTGAAACCGAATATTCAAATATCTCCTTTTAAACAAAAAGAAAAAGATGGAGTTGATGTTTCCTTAAGACTGGCACTAACCTCTTCGTGCGGAAATGTTGCACTTATCTCTCCCACTAAAAAGTGACAGTGGAGACTTTGGAGAATTTTCCATGTTTTGACGTAAGTCTTCTGTCGAAGAAGGACGAGTGTTTGCCAAGTAGCTGCACAATAATCTATAAACCTGCACCTGCACACTAGTGAAGTGATGGAAAATCAAGAAATCAACTTCGATCTCAGCAAAGCCAAAGCCATGTCGTCGTCACAGCAGCCGCTTTGCATGTTTAAACTACCCAGTTAAGGTGTGAGTTCCAAGGCCACGACTGAGCGACCCGCGTTTGCGACTGTGAAAAAACGATCATAACGGAACACTATTCCAGTGTCTTTTAAAGTTTAGGGGATCGCCGTATGTGGGCTGTAGTTGTACGATTGTTCTTCCACATAGTATTTTGTTATGAAAGTTTTCCCACAGTCGCGAACGCACGTCGCTCAGTCGCGGTCTAGGAACTTACAACATTACACTCTTTAGCGCCAATCGTAACTTTTTTTATCGTCTTCCAATCAGTCACACGCCCACTGCAACAATGTCGCCGTCTGTTCTTCGTCCTGTTTCCGCATTGAACGTGATAATGGCGATTTTATAGTTGGCTACATGTCGAATGCGTTCAAAAGGAGAACGGAGAGTAACGTAATTGAGCTCTTGGGTAGCAGATTGTTCTCCAAGACTCTGTCCATTCAAAAGATACTTTCCCAACTTGAAGCAGGTGTTGAACATTTTACATGACGGTCTGAGAGCTAAATAGGAGCCATTTAAGGATATCATCAAAATTTGAAGGAAAGTTATTCCTCTTTTAAAATTTAGTCATGATTCTATCCAAACTCACTTTCAGAAATCAAACTATGGATGCCGGATCTCTGACTCTCGGTCAAGACTTGAGCAGCTATGCTGTCAACAGATGCGAAACGCAGTGACGAATTGACCAAATTACCATTTGTAACAGCTCAGAATAAATTAAAACATTAATTGAAATAAGGCGTTGGCCGCTTGTGATTCAATGGTTGAAGTTGCGAGTTGTTTGACCACCATTGCCACCAGTCTGATGAAAATTGTCAACAATATTCTTTTGTTGGATCCGGGACCACGTTGGAGTTTGAACGAGTTGAGCTTGTCGTAAAACAATCCGGGCAGTTCGATTATGCCGGGCAAGGTAAATCCAATAGTACGAACCTCTTACCCTGTTGGCGACACAACACGTTTCCAAAGAGGTCCGGAGGTGACATATTTTCGTATTCGCTTTTCAACTGACGGTTGTCGCACTTTCACCTTCAACTGTGTGTCCGGCATTGAACCGAATCGCGATCGTATCGCCAAAATTATGCAAGAATCGCTCTTGTTGGTGATACAATCATTGCTAAATACTGATGAAGCGGTGACATTTCCCCAGGAGATAGCGAGTAATTTCAAACATTAGTGTGTATGAGTAAACTTCATTGGATTATTTCATTTTCTTTCTCATCTTCCTTTTGGCGGACCTTGGCGGAAGGCTATCGATTTCGGGGCGATATCAATAGAAGGCAGTAAATCCAGTACGACTCCAAGTGAACCAAAGGAACCACCATCGATCTCCAGAACAACTGAATGTCCTCGAAAATAGCGACAGTTCTAATGCTCCGATTGCAACGAGTCGTTCCCGCTTTTGAAGCAACGAAAAGCGCAATTAATAGATCAACACGACTACAAACGTGTAAAACGTCGATTGGTTTGGAAGCCAGTATCATGCACAGTTACGACCGGTAACATGGGCGATAAAATCCCCTCAATAGAATCACATCTCCAACCCGCTGACCCCAATACAGCAATTATCAATAATCAACCTTAGACTGATACATACCACCAGAAACTTAAAGCCCGACATCGAAACCGAGATCTCAGTGACAAATGCATCGATCGATGCAACCGGTTTCCAGCGCACAAAATACGATGCAATTCGAGTCGAACTATCGAATGCTTATGAATTTCAACTCGAACGTGCTGAAATCGAAGAAGGTGGAAGTGGACGAATCCTATTTGGAATGGAAACCGTTTCATTAATTCACGTGTAGACGACCGTATCCACCCAAATCCTAGCCGATAGATTCTTCTCGGCGATCTACTTCGTCTAGTCTAGGCGATCAACTCCTGCAACGTTTCTTGGCCGGTGAAACTCTACTACGCCTGTCGCGATCCTTACTTCTATCTCTTCAGTCGCCTCTCCACTGCAAAAATAGACAAAGTGACGTTTCCCAGTCGGACAAGAATCGATCCTGGACCGGTCCTGGATCGATGACTGTCTACTAAGGAATCGATGACTTTATCGGAGACACGTCGGAGATATTTGTATGGGCATGGCCGCTTTTGCGATACCGAAAATGAGGACAGGAATCGATCCGGAATCGATGACGGTAGTCGATGGAGAATCGATGACAGGAGTCGACGTAGAATCGATACTGGGGTCGAATTGGGATCGATGACTGTAGTCAACGTGGAATCGAATCCGGATCGATGACTGGAATCGATTCCGGACCGATGACTGTAGCCAACGAGGAATCGACACAGATCGAATTCGGATCCATGGCTGTATAAATGGGTTGAATCTAGCCTGATATACAATTCGTCCAGAAATTAAGTGTCGTGATTGATTTCACGGCACTTTTAATTTAATGGCGGATTGTATTCATGGCTTACAAAACATACATATTCCTTTATTCCATATTTCATATATGACGCCGCCAAATGCCAGATACTTTCAAATGAATTCAAATTTCAGGCTAACTCGATACATAATTGAAAACATTTGAATTTGTCCAGCTTCGGAGACAAACCGATGAATGGAATCGGTAAGAATCGAAGACTTTGCGATTCCACTGGGATCGGAGACAAATGTCCGACTGGGTTAAATATCGAAATCTATTTTTTTTGTGTCCGCTCACATCATCGACATTTTCGATCAAGGCGAATCGGGGGTCACTAAATTTTTCGCATGTTGTTCACTGCACTTGAAATATTTTGTTTTCCATTACCTTTTCACATGGCTAACCTCTGTTCACTTGAAATAAAAAATCGGACAGCGATGACAGCTGTTATGACAGTCTTCCGCACGAAATTAAATCCAAAAGCATTCTTTTCGTACTAAAATCGTGTGGAGACTTTTGTTTGTACATGGCATTTTCGTGCGAAGAACTGAGTACCGAGAAAAGTGAAAATTTGCTTGTGAGTTGGATTTTTGACAATACATATTTGTATGAAATTTCGCACGAAAAACGGGGGTTAGTGCCCTCCTTATAATTGAACACTTCCTGTTTTGGTCCGTCCGTTTGTCATGTACATACGTTACGTTGCATGTACGTTTGTATGCTTGCCCGGGTACTAGAGGCATGTTGAGTCCTTTGGTCAGGACAGCAGAGCCTTTCTAATTGGTATAGGACTAAACAAGGGTACAATTGGCATCCGAAATACACCAATAAACCGTACCGATGATTAATGTTACTTTTTTGTCATACATTGGTAAAAGCGCAATTCGAGCGCCAGATGTGCCCTTCTTTAGTACACATTAACTGAAACTCTTTTTTACGCCTGATGAGGGCCGTCCCGTGGTCAGTGCGTTGAAGCGTCGTTAGTCTGATTTTTGTTGTAATGATTCGTGCATTTGAATCCCATCCTAACCATGGTTGCTTATGTTGTCTAGCAACAATCGTCCCAACGACACAAGCAGTCCGAACTGAAAGACATTACATGGTGCACACATATTCAGCTCCTACTATTCACTCGCTCAGCTGGTCGAATTTTGTCAACAAATGCTGGGAATGCCCCAGCCCAACACCGTCGCTGAAAAAAATCAGGTGCCTAAATTTCGCCTAACTCACAACCTTTTCCGTCGATGAAGTAACCGAATGGGGAGGATGTGTATGTCAGCAATGTGCATAGTCCGAAACAAGAAACCGGTTATATGCTAACGAAACGTCAACTAGGCCTCTTAGAAATAGTTGACTTACTAATTCACTTATTGGGGGTTAAGGCTTTGTTCCTTTCATTTAGCAAATTGCGCTGTGACCCATGATGATAAAGTCACCTTTTGGCATTGTTTATTGTTTATATTATCGGCTATTTTCATTTTATCATTATAATCATCCTTGATCACCCATGGCAAGGTTGTTCATTTTCCACCACAATAATTTGTCTTCGCTCCAAAAATAGAAAGTAAAAGAGTCCAATAAAGAAACCCCATAACAAGAATCCTTATAAAGCAAACATTGTCCATGGTACGAAAACAACATTCTTCAAGAATCTATATGTGGCTTAGTGAACTGAAAATTGAAACCAGGTTCATCTGACAAATTAGAATATTCCAGAATGACCTTTTTTTTTTCGAATTGACCGATACGAGTAGATTAATAAAAGCAAAATTTAAAACAGTACACATCTGAGTCAGGTGTTATTGAAGGCTTCCTGCGCATATTAAAATTAAGCGTCAGGCTACCATTAATTTTGAAAGGTGTGTTGTTTATACGATACGAATTCAATAAATATTAAAAATAAACTTTTGTAAATATAAGTTATATGCAGGTCATTCGTGGTGTGAATTTGTCATAGCATTAGCGAAATTCGTATTTTTTTTTGCGATCTATTAATAATTGCCGCAGATGTCTTTTTATAAGTTTTTTAAATTTATAGATTAATAACTTGCCTTGGTTAGACATTTTGACAAGAGTAGGTGTTTCAATGTCGATACATATCAATATTTGATGACTAGCATACAGGCGCGTGACTAGTGCAATACTCGCTGAAGGAAGTATAAAAGTGCCCTGTTATGAGTTTATAGTAAAGAAATGGTGAGAATTAATGGGCTGACAAAATATAACGAAAAGTTAAGCTTATTGGCATAATCTACCAATCGAAAAGTTTCAAGAGTGATATTTTAAGGTAATCTGAATCCTTAAGGTACATACTGCTTGAGGCACCATGAAATAAGCCATTTGGCAAAGCCATTGATGAACAACTTCGGCTGAATCCGAAAGTGGTCATGTATGACCACTTTCGATTTGCATTCAATGTTCGATTTCATTTAAAAACGAAAGTGAGTATGTACATGGCTATTCTCGATTTCCTTCGCATACCTTATTTCGGTTTGAAATCGTGCATAGACCAAAAAAGAAAAAAATGCTGGATGCAGGTACATGTAGAAGGAGTAAAACGGGCGACCTAGGGGTATATACGGGTGGTCGCAACCTCTTAGGAGCGGAGCTAGCCCAGCTCATTCCAAACCAAAATTGTCCATGCACACTTTGTGCGACACTGCGGATTGTGAATCAACAGTCCCTTGCGTGGGCTTCGATCGCTCTGCGCTTAGGCGATCACAACCCTCAGTATCGTTCGCTCTGAGTACAACAGTCTCTTGTGTTTGCTCCGCTCGCTACGCTCGCTCCGCGCTTAAGGGATCACAACCCTAAGTATCGTACAAAAATGAATGCTCGCTTCGCTCACTCTGGACACTGCATGGCTATTTTCGTTTTTATCACATGCCTTATTTTGATTTGAAACCAATATTGTCCATGCATGGCTTATTTCGCTTATTTTTCGAAAATCAAAACCTACGTATCCATCTAGATTAATTCGGATGATGATTTTCGCCATGGCTTATTTCCGTGCCCCATTGCTTAAACCGACTGTAATTTGGCTACGATCGTAAAAGCAAACATCAGAGAGCACTATTCGTATACAATACTATACAATATAGTTGGGACGGTAAGCGCGACATAAATGGACGCCACCTTGCAAAATATGATATAGAGGTGCCGTTTAGTACGAATGTTGGTGGGGTCCATACTTTCATTTTAAGAG
Organism: Chloromyia formosa; assembly: GCA_964017055.1. NCBI lineage: Eukaryota > Metazoa > Arthropoda > Insecta > Diptera > Stratiomyidae > Chloromyia > Chloromyia formosa. The sequence continues at coordinate 20,562,922 of OZ024816.1, read as the reverse complement.
ATGGACCCATTTTGGACCCCGCGGCAGAGCGGCTGTGCAGGCGAAAACCCGGATAATTTGAGACCTTTTTTTAATATTCTTCTCATAACTTCTAAACAGTGCCTCGGACCGAGAAACTTAATAGGATTTAAATTAAAGAGCGTCAAATTCTACATCGAATGCATTGTTCAAAGTTGAAATTCGGTTTAGTAGTATAGTCAAAACCGATAGTTGAAAAATGTCACCTTTTGAGGCTTTCAAGGAAAATCACACTATATCGCTTTTTAAGTTCACATATCTCTGCAATCGATGCACCAAATTGAAAAACTCGATAGACATAAATTGAAGATATTTCTATTTCAAGTTTAACTAGGCCAATACTTTTCAAATAGGCCCGTTTTTAGTATAGGTGTGAGCGAAAATGCAGAAATGTTTTTTTTTTGCGATTTCAGCCTTAATAGATCTATTAATTAATTTAATTTTTTCGCTTAGTTTATATCTTTCTTATATCGTTCTTATATCTTTTTTATATCGTTATATTATATATATTATATGTTGTATTACATATTTCTTATAAACTTCCATATATCTCTTAAATCTAACTTCGGGCTCTCTTATATCATTATTTAAGTATGATTAATGACACATTTAAGCAAAAAAAGGGTGTCTTTTTATTCTTATATCATTCTTACAATATTCCCTAAGCGACATTTAAGGTCAAGCATTATTCTTCTAGAGATAAGAAGTAATTCAGAGATTTTGTGGCTAGCTGATGACGACGCGCACGGTGGACGTGTTCGTTCGGTCAAAGATCTACGCTCTAGAGCAGGGGTCGGCAAACTCTGGTCCACGGGCCAAATCCGGCCCACCACTGCTTTCATCCGGACCGCGAGTTAATATTGTTTTTAGCATGGAAAAATCAAATCTATACAAATACATAGTTTAAAAAGCAATTTTTGACTATATTGGAGACTCATTTGGAATAATCAACCAAATAGCAATCCCTGTCCAAATCCTAGGTAAATGATATGATAAAAACCGATCCACTCAGGACTCATCCTCAATCATAACAATGCAAAAAATAAGTAAATTACTTGAATTCTCTCGAATTTCGGCCCGAAAAAAAATAACCGTTTTTCCCCTTCTAACAGCTACATTGCTTATAATTCCGATTCAATTTCGTGCGCATCGAGTCATGTCCAAAATGCTAGAAACGTCTCTGTATCGTTGCTTCGAATTGACGATCAATGCAGGTTTGCGATAATTTGCTCAACGGGAACACATATCGCTTTCGTTATGGTTTTTAGGCGTTAATGACTTAGGCTACTACCGCGCACTGTCATCGTGGTACGTGCTGATGATATGAGCCTCTGTATACAGGCTAATTAAATGCAAAATTCTTTTTAGGGGATGGTCTGATAACAAAATCCTAGAATGCTGGACAGCCATCTCAATTTGTCATGTTTTATTGATTCAGTTGTGTCAACGGTCCACATTATTCTTTCTTAGCTCAATGCTCTTGCCCTAGCATACAATCAGCAATGGAAATATACACAATATTTTTATCTTTCGATCTAATAGAAGTTATAGATATATGCAGAAATGAATGGCTGTTAAAATTAGCATGAGCGAATTTAAGGAAAATGACAAATAATTCGCCTTAAACTCTCAAACATACCGTCGAAAATATGCATTTAAAACCCAAATAAGGTAAAATATGTTTGACCACTTGCTGCGCTTAAAAAAAGTTACAAGTACATACTCACGAAAACCCAATTCTCATATATATCTCTGAGGTTGCAGTGCTAGAAAAAAGTTCCAAATATCAAAATCTATTTTAGTGCGAAGGGAAGCTTCCATTTGACCTTTATTGGCAACAGGTTGACCATACTGGTAACCATTTGCATTTCGAATTTTGTTATGCGGTCCGCTGAACCTCAAATTTAAAAAATCTGGCCCTTTTCAGAAAAAGTTTGCCGATCCCTGCTCTAGAGAACGGAGATCCGATACTAGGAGAACTCTCACTGTGCTCTCAGCTTGTCAGTATAAAGACGGCGCAGATAGGAGGTGAATGCTAGAAACTCCTCATGCGAAAACACATGCTATCGAAACGTCAGCAAGGCATAGAAATTCTAGAGATGTTGACGCGCTCATCGCCCTGTAGGGTTCAAGGCAATTAGCACAACATGTACGTTGTCGAAGTTAATAAAATAATTACGCCGAAATCTGAATTGAAGGGGGAATATGCTGCCAGATTGTTGGGCCTCCTTTACAACGAGCACTGTCGGAGTTGTAAAGATGGGACAGAGAAGGAAACTCTAGCCCTCCTTCTGTATAAAAGTTCGGCTGTAGCCAAGGCCAGGCTTAGAGGGATATATCCAAAATCAGACAGGAATTGAAGAGATATGAAGATTTCGCTATTTCGCCGACTATTTTTTTTTACAGAATTCAAACTCGTTTTAACCGAAATTTGCAGGACAAATGGTTCAGCGGCATGTCGGATATTTATCATATAGTATGAATATTTGAATAGGTCACTGGGATCAAACGTCGGCGTCGTGGAAAACCACAAATCGTCCATAAGCATTATTTTCCATAAATCAAACGCGTGAGACAATTTAAAATATCATAAAGTTAATACAAAACTTTCTTTTCTTATTTTCACCACTTCACAAAACTTCATGAATAGCACGCGTTCTACACGCGCATCCGTGTGCGTACCAAAAGATATAATCATAGATTTATAGACACATCTCCATATACTTATTCTCTTGCACATTTGACAAACACATGCTCACTTTTCAAATTGCTCTGTTCTAAAATAATATCCACCCCACATTACCATTAAATATATTTTTTTTTTAATTTAAATTCGTCTAATGCTTATGGTTTCGTTGAATTATTTTTGGGATGAATAGCGCAGGAATTTGAAAAGAAAAAAAAAAAAGACAAATTACATAATTTTGACCGGCGAAAAAAACATTGCCAGCCAACCTTTTAACAGACACATACTTCAGGATACGAATGTATTGTGTATATAAATACTCAATACTGAAATGAAGTAGGCATCAAAACTAGCTGGCAATAGAAGATAAAAACTATATAGACAGCTAACTAGCGAATTTGTTCAGTATGTCTACTTGTAAAATGTATCTTGTATTTGTACCTGTCTTCGAGGAGATACTTAATAATTATTGTGCAGGAAATGGGAAAGTTATTGGATATAAGAGAATATGTGGTGGTGTCCAAATGATGATCCATAGAATCTAATTTACCAGTGACTGATGAGATTAAATTCGGGCACGATTATTGGTACCTACTCTTAATCGACCTTTAGTTGTTTCACAGTTGGCCACCGAGAGGAACTTTCCTTCTCATTAGTACGAGTATAATAAATTCACAAAATCGTCTTTTGGATATCCGAATGAGGAATGCAGAAGTATTTGTTCTACCAGATTAGTTTATATCTTGATAATATTCACATGTACGTATACATCGAAAAAAAAAATCTTTGATGGTAGCCGCCCCGTGACTATCAAAGAAATTTGCAGATTCTTTCCCTAGCCATCTTATTCGATTCGTTTGAAGCATTTTTCATTCGGGAATTGAAAATTATTAAATTTTGGTGCCAAGATTTTTGCGTGAAGCAAAGACGTTACACATATACACCACGATGAAGTGTCACAATGGGGATGATAGAAATCATATACGTTCTTTCGCCATTATTTAATACGTCAAAAACATGTCTAATTTGATGAATTCAAAATATTCGAAAAACCCAAGCAGTTGGCTCAACAAGCGGAAATGATCATTGAAATAAATTAATTAGCCCATCAGATTAGTATTAATGTTGGGCGACCTTAACAGGTTGTTCCTCGACGAATTTTAGGGGTGTGTTTGTGCTGTAATTTTATATGGACTCGGTCAGTTTCTTAGAGAATACATTTCGAACGAGTGGAATGCACTCGAAGAATTCTGAAAATTGGCGCTTGCATACTGTTTCATTCTTTGATAATTACTATTTTTTTGTATAAATCATAGTCTAGCCGAGGCTATTAGATATTTTTAAGCATCGAATTACTATGAAAAGAGTCTCTCTTTCTAATTCAAAGAAAACACAACCGAGTGAGGATCAAAAAGGACGAAAAAAATGTAGTGAACACTTTTTTCGTCGGATGGAGGCATGTGGAGTGTATCATATCAAATCGGGGTGAAAAATGTCCGTCCACAGTAGTGTCGCATGCTACGAGAAAGCCAATGAACTGGCAAGGAGAGGTTCGGGAACCGAGAACAGCCGACCGGCACCTATGCCACGGTCACTTGCCGACATCACAAACGAAGTAGATGGAGCCATGTGGACTAAATTACAATCTGACTGGACAACAGAACGGATGGTAGGGTAGCCAGAACCTTGTGGCCAACACTTGATCTGAGCAAGAGCGGGATATTCCTCAAACTCCAAAGAAATAGGCTGAGAGCGACGGTAGGTCAACTCACAGGACACGGCCTTAAAGTATCTTACTCGAGAAGATTGGGACTGACCTCCAGCAATTTATGCTGAAGATGCGAGATGGAAGAAAACACCATCACTCTGTGTGAATGTCCAGCTCTAAACTGGAGGCGCTTCAACATCTTGGGTGCTTACAGCTTTCAAGAGCTAGCAATGTCGTCTCGTTGAATCAGCTGATTCAATTTAGCCGAGTGGTCACCTGGCAGCTCTAATTTGCCAGCGAATGGTGGCAAGTGGGCCCAAATCGGAGGTTTAATGCGAACTGCGGTAGCGGCAACCCTCTTACCGAACCAAACCTAAAGCACAAACGAACTCCGAAGCTTAACTCAAGAAATTTCCGCTTTGCGAACTACAAATTCCCGTGTGTGGTTTCTAGGTGCCTACCAACTGAAGGCTAATACTAAAATTTTCTTGCCAAAATCTTGCGCTTATCTATCCAAAGAAAAAGAGACAATGGGAATTTTCATCCAGCACATATCCGCGGCACGGAGCTCTAGATAACACACACTCAAAAGAGAGTGATCACCAATGTCATGACCGGTTTTCACGCTGAATAAAATCCAGGTTAATTATTTTAGCGTGAAAATTGCGGTGTGGAGTATTTTTCCAGCGTGTGCAGTTTCGTATGAAACATGTTAGTACCGAAATAGCAAAAATATTTCGTGTGAATGAAATTTTTGACAGCTCTTATATGAGATTTTGCACGAAAAACTGATCTTAGTATTTACCTTAAAGCGAAAATACACTCCGAAATTTAACTCAAGGAATTTCCGCTAAAGAAAATACAAATCCCCCGTGTGTGGGATCTAGGTCACCATTGTGATGACCGGTTTGCACGTGAAATAAAATGCAAAGCAATAGTTTTCTCGTGAAAATTGCTCACAACTGTGTGGAGAATTTTTCCTATGGGTCCGGTTTCGTATGAAATATGTTAGTACCGAGGTAGCAAATATTTTTTGAGCGAACGAAAATTTTGGCAGTGTTTGTATGAGATTTCGCAGGAAAAACGGAAATTAGTACTAAGCTTAAAACGGAAATTCACTCAAGTTTTTCCCGATTTTTTTTGACAGTCCACCGATTATTTTTAAGGAAAAAGTGCAAAAAGACTACGATATTTAAGGAATAACGGTTCTTACGTGATCCCTGAAAAAAATTTCAGGGATCACTTTATAAAGTCAAGGTATCTCCGACTTATTTGTAAGTTTCAAGACACATTCAATACATACATTAAAGAGAAACAAGCTTGCCGAATGAACGATACCTTATCAGCAATATGACGTAGTGGTCCGCTTCCATTGGTTCCGACAGATTATAATAGACGGTTTAGTGGAAGATCGGGCCGTGCCATCTGGCGAAGAAGAAAGCCCCTCAACGAGCTAAGAAGCGGTCAATGCTTGCTGTAGCTCAGTTCGGGAGACATGGGCCGGGTTTTCGCTGCTAGTTTCCCCTGTCCTTCACGTATTAAGAAAAATTCATAGGTCTGAGCTAGACAACACCAACAGAGGAGGCGATAATGGGGAGTAAAAAAAATGGGGCGATAAGGACGGTTGGCGAACGGATCCGATGCCCTCGCGCTCATATCGGGGTTCGGATGTAGTGGGACCCTAGGACTGTGGTTTCGTACCACCGACAGATCACTACTCATCTGGTGCTGCCTTCGATCTGCTGGTGGAAGCATATACTACCAGGTTCATGGTTCATTACAATATATGTATACAGCGTGCAATAGAAAGAAAGCTTTGTGCAAAAATTTCAGCTCGATAGTTTCAAAACTGAGAGACTAGTTTGCATCGAAACACAGATAGACGGACATAGCTTAATCAACTCATCGCGTCATACTGACGAAGAATATATATAGTTTATATGGTCGGAGATGCTTTCTTCTGTGCGTTGCAAACTTCATAACAAAGTTAATATACCCTGTCACATCTATGAAAGGTATTAAAAAATTCAGCCATTTTCGCAGAATTCGCTCTTGTGAAGTCTTACCCAAATCGGTAGTGGTCGGGGAGCCGAAAATTAAAAAAGAAAATATCGAGCGAAAGGGTTCTAAAAGGATCTCTAGCATTTCAATGTCTTGTTGACGTTTCAATAGAATATCTACTTTTCGGAAGTGGAGTTGCTACCATGCACCTCCTAACCGCGCCGTCTTTATACTGACAAGCTCGGAGCACTATGAGAGTTCTATTAGTACTCACAGGCAGCTTTTGATCGCGCGGAGATTTGAAATCCGGCCTCTAGATTAGTATCGTAGAGCGGTGACCGAACGATCACGGCCACCGAGCGCGACAACAACAACTTTGATGCCCCAACTTGTTATTTACAAGTTGATAGCAACAATTTTGATGACACAAGTTGATATTTACAATTCGAGGACCAAGACTTTGATGATCCTGACATTTAAAGTTCGATGAACACAGTTTTGGTCATCAAAGCTGACATTTAAAAATTTACAATTTGATGGTCGTGTTTTTGATGTCTAAACTTGATATTTACAATCTGACAACCACAGCTTTATTGCACTTGACACCCACAATTGAAATACCCTCAACTTTGATGATCAAACTTGTCATTTACAACTTTATTACCCAACTTGATACTTGTAATTTGATGACCTAATATGTTTGAAACCACTTTAATTATCTAAGGATATTTTCATCGCATGAAACCTCTACTCACCAATTGTATTTTACGATGAGTTCATGCCTCAATGGACAGGTTCAATAGAAAATATTTCTACTCATCGCTCACGCTTTTCTTCTTCTTCTTTCTCCTTGACTTTCATATAAAGTGTGTGTGACAACGAGAGTGGTGTTCAGTAGGTACAGACTGCATAACCGAGTTGTCGCAGTACTACTCGCGAGAAGTATGTCTTGTTCGGTACCTGAACCCATGCACTGTTCTAGGCTCCGCTTAAAACTTTGTGCACATTTTTTCTAAAGAAGCAGTTGGTTTTAGTAACTTCCTGGGAATCGTTTCAAATTCCTATGGTATCGACAATGAAATAATACCTTCTTTTAAAGATCAAACGAAAAATCAAATCTAATGTATGTAGTTGCAGATACAGTGGTAGATTGTCTAGAATATCTTTTCCACGAAAAAAATAATCCTGACTCTTCTATTAGTTAATAATCTTTTGGCAATCAAGACCAAGACTTACAGCCGACGAACATCTGATTGCAGCAGATTCTTTGATCTAATCGTAAGTTCATAACATTCGATCAGACGTTGGATATTCTAAACATTTTTTAGTCGATCAATTGAGGCATCTCCTTCTCGTTTTAGAATTGACCAGAGCGAAAAAAGAATGTCCTAGTACCTAAATTTTCTGCATGTGGTTGAGGGATATTCTTAGTTTTGCTTTTCAGCTATTTTTACTTGTGTACCAATAACGCCGTGCACTAGCTCATTATTTTCGTATTGTTCTCGTTGCGGATTCTTTTTCAATGCACAGGCGGGAGATGTTTGTCGTTTGAGCTATCATTAGCCCGCACAACAATTGAATAGAAGAAGTAGAAAATAGGTGAAAGAATATACATATACTCGTATTCACAAGTTAATTTCATAACCGCAGTCAATTTCGTGTTGAGTGTGAAATTAACGCTTAGCGTCAGGATCAACGAGTTGAAGGACGATCTTAATTTAAATCAATTTCCAATTAGCAATTCATTGTTACAATAAAAATAGTACACATGCTGATAAGAAAACAATTTTGTAATATGAGATGAAATTTTTTTCAATGACCGGGTTCACGAAACGAAACTGTTCCAGATATAGTATAATCTTCTTCTGAATGCTAATGAAATCGATTCTGATCCTGAGATGACGATTCGACTAATGTCATTTTTTGAATCATAATGATAGAGGCTTGTATAAATATGGTTTTGTTTGGAGATCATAATCTGGGGAAACGAATCGTAATTTTTTTCCTAGTCAGTTATCGTTTTGGGAAAGATGAAATGCGCATTGCGTCGATTAGTACACCGAAAATATCTTACTTTCAAGCTATTGTTGAGCTCGTTGTCATGAATGTTAATGACTTTATGAAGGCAACATGTCATCAACATGTAGAGACGTCACGAATTTAGTGAGATGAGGCTGTATTTCTTAAGGCGGTCCTCATAGGAGACGTAGGTCAAGTCGAAATTAACCTTCATAAGCTCGAGCAGCTGCACCCCAGACTTACATTTCTTTGGATATCTTCTGGAAAAAAAATTCCTATTAAATTTCCTCTGAGATATGTTTCTTAAATATACTTCTTATGCCGTACAAAAAAGTTGAAATAACTTGCTACATACTGTAACGTCGTTACCGTTAATTTTGTTCGTTGTGGTACAGGTAATCTTGAAGTTTTCGGTACAATCAGTACCTGAATGTAGATTGTGAGTACTAATAGAACTCTTACAGCGCTCCGAGTTTGTCAGTATAAAGACGGCGCGGATAGGAGCTGCATGATAGCAACTACACTCCCGAAAAGTAGATATTCTATCGAAACGGCAACAAGGAATATGTGGACGCGCCCATGCCCCTGGAGGGGTCAAGGCGATTACCACAAATTTGAATTTAAGCTTTCCGGCTAAGCCTTCTCGATTTCTAAAATAATCTCAGACAGTACCTGGCATGCACTCTGAATTTACCAACCGCCTGGCGTAAACAGTTGAAATTAAGCTGAGCTGAATGAATGGAGGCGATGACTTGCAAAAATAATATTGTATCCCATAGTGGGCAACCGAGCTGACATAGAAGAAGCAGCACTCTCACCCAGCAACAAGCGATAACAAAATTTATTCATAATTTTGATCAGGTAGTGCAATCAAATGCACTTCAGAAAATCATCCCGGCTAGAAGTTAATAACCTTACAACTGTCAATTGCATGTTGCAGTCATTTATCCCAAATCATGCCCAACATTCGATTCACACACATCACACTCCACCGGAATTGCAAAAAACATAACATTTTCATGTAATAACTGCATTTCATTTAATCATAGCTGCTGCCGGTATGTCATCGCTAGCATGCAATTTCTTGAATATCGCACTGAATCGCCGAATATCTTCTATACTCGTTTCAACACTAAAGCCATCCACTTAGTCATCTGGTTGAAGAAAAAGATAGAATTTCATGTGTGTGTACCTATATTGGTTGTGCACCAGAATATACGAATATTACGTATGCTCTTATTGCAATATACCCAACAAGTGACCACGTAGTGATCCCACTTTTAAACCGATCGCGACCAATGCCATCCGATGCGCCTCAGGAACTCTATACATATTACGAAGAGACTACGAATTCAGCTCAAATTATTAAAAAAGATTCATGAATCTGAAGAATATGAAACATTTATCTTTTAAAATTCGACTTCAGGAAAGAGAATATCCCGCCAAAAGGTTGCCGGATCGATCGTTAACGGTCAAAATCAAAATCATCATCTCATCTTCTCACCTCATTATGACTCGTACATGACCAACGAACGACTCCTCATAGCATAGGTACAAAAGAATTTCGTATCGAAAATCGCCGAATCGCGTCGATTTCTCAGCGCGATCATTATGATGATCGTCATCATCACTACACGATCTATTGATCTTCTGCAAAAATGGTTTTCGCACACAAATGTATCTGACCGATCGGTATTTTTCGTGCTATCGGGCGACACGACACAATCGCGAAATCCCGATACGAATGGGATGGTTGGGTGTGTTTGCATGTGTGAAGCCGCAAAAGGGAGCGAAACCCGGGCACGGGTGTCGGTCCATACTCGTATCTCGAAATGATGCCAATTTCGTACAACTCAGGGGTATCAAATTGCCACATATAAAAGCCAACTTTACCGGCTCTAGTGTTCAGAACGGCTTTCGAACGCGTAAGTGCAACACTTAGGATTCTATTTTGAAAAATAAAAAAAGAGAGGGCGATTTTGGTTCCATTGGATTTAAAAAAAAAAAATTTTGTTACCGTGATTTATTCCGATTTTGAACTGAAAGCGTATAGTAGTACGAAAAGTATACAATTCAATTTGTTCAACAGTAAATCTGGATATTATTAATAATTTCGTGGTGTGATTACTCCGGAATTTCCATTAAATCATTTTAAGTGTGTTGTGCTTCCGAAATGTCATCAGATCTGTTATCATCAGCCAACCAGCCATAGAAGCGGATACCATACCATACTATCAAGATTATTGGATTACCAGTTTCAAGGATTAGTAGCCGCCAAGTCGAAAAAAAACACGTAACGATTGTCCCCCAGTGATGGTGAAGTAGTTAAAAGTGCCTATTACACAGTGTAAATGAACTTTGAATGGTTTTGGTTTCGCTAATGAAAAAGTGAAGTTTGTCTTCCAGATACAATGAAAAAAGAAATACACAGATAATACTGCAATTGTATGGATAGTTTCAGACTTTAAGTAAATTGATTGATTGTTTGAAACGAAATGTGTAATAGGCTCTTTTGATTAAGATCGCGATAACTAAGGAAAGTTGTGACATGATTGACGAGCCCTGGATCTAGCATTACTATATTGAAGAAATAATGCAGCAGTATGTACATCCCCATACCCGTTGACTTTGAAATTCAAAGCACAGATTGCCGTTAATGGAAAAGATACATACTCACATGGTGGAAACAGAAAAACATATGATCATAGGGGGCCAGTACCAACAAATTATCACTTCAGATTATTCTTGAGTTGGGGCAACCTGCTTGCATTCGAAAAAATCAAAATTGCTCAAATATTGTAATCCAAACCACAACTGGACAACTTCTCCGTGTCGTAACGTATATTTTCCGAATACCGACGACCGATCGACGACGCTTCGTCACAATTAAATCGTAACAATCCGCTCGCCATCGTCTATGTCGGAACGAACGAAAAAAACACGTAAATGGAATTTTCCCCGTCTTTTTCCTGAAATAGAAAATTTGCCATCGGATATCATCGGATTTTTGAATTCGGAGCACCGGTATGTGCGATTCGAAATCGGTTACGTGGCCGGTGTCTATTTTTTCCTTCTTGAATTTCGAAATAGATAAATGTATATATATATACGAACATACAAGTATTTATATACATAAAATATATAAAAAGATACGATCACACAGAATGAAAAATCCGAATAGATAACGCACCGCTGCGCGGCCCGAAGCGCCGCCCCAATTTTTGGAAAGATATTGAATTGCATAGAGGTGGCGCAGCGCGTCGGCGGACACGATCTTGTGTGCGAAATTCGTATTTGTGTAATTTAAATATTTTTAGTATTAAATAAAGAAAAAAAAAATATCTTCGGAAGAGGAAAATATACCTATATGCGTCTAGTGTTGTGCTATTCGATCAGCACGACGGCGAACACGATCGCACGATCACGACAACGTAGCGGTGACGAAATTTCGTAACGGTCACATAAATAGAGCAAAAAATAGATTCGTCGAGTATCTTTGGCCCGTCGCGATTTGGTCACTTGAAGAATTCAATCATTGCGATCTGACCGTTCGCGGGTTGTAGATCGTTTCGATACTTTTCTGAAAAAAAAAATCAAAAAAGTTTAGATTCGAACGCGGTGCTCTCATCTCGTATAGTTCAGTTGTTCAGTTGAATATACTTGTTGTAAGTTCTAATTATTTTTTTAATAATTAAATTAAATAAATTAAAATCGAAACTAAAATAAATGGATAATAATATAATACAAAAGGATTAAAATAAAAATCGGATTCCGGTAGTAAACTACTAACAAGTGATTGAATAATAAATAATTTCTATGGTGAATCCTGAATTTAAACGATTTTTAAAAATGTATCTTATTATCTGATCGTTATAATCCTGTGCCAAATGCGAGATCGATTAATTTTCCTTTCAATACGGTGTCCTTCGAACATTCTTTCACAAGGTGAAAGTAATCTTAGTTTTTTTTTTTTTAAATTGAGTGATGCATCGAAACGTTACATAATCGGGCGTTACGAAAAAATGACAGTGCCGAATCGGACTCGGATATTTTCGTACCAAATACATACTTCGTCAAGTCAATTGAATTCCGGAAGTCACGTTCGTCCCGATTTGCTCATTCGACATTCAAAAAGGATTTTTGTTTTGCAACGTCTCCTGCTCATGCCGAGTGCGTCTCTATGAGGAAGTGAATGGAAATCGAAGCCTCGCTGATAAATCTAATAATAGCCGAAAACTCTCTGGCTGGCGCGATGAGATGAAGTAATCGTGGCCAACGTATCCATACTATATATGCTACAACAACAACTATAGATACACAAGATTGAAAATAGAAAATGCGGATTGGAGCCATCTAGACATGCACACAAGTCAATGAGAGAGGCATAGACGGGTTGGTGGGTTATGAAACTAGCAGTTTCGCCATGTTAAATTCCTGACGTTTGATTGGACGAACCGAAAATGAGCGCAAACGTGTCTGCGACGAGATCTGATTTCACAACACACATATATGGAAATGTTCGGAGTGTAATCATATTCCAGAAATAGAAATTATTTAAACAGGAATAATGAGCAAATTGAATTCGATTTTTTGTATTCGCCTAATTTTTATCGGAAAATATTTTTTTTTTTCTCAATTAAAAATCATCTGCTCGCTTTTTCGTTTTGAACACACGATAAAAAATATTTCCTTTCCAATATTGCAGGGAAAGCAACTTAGGCGTGTCAAGGTTTTCAGCAATCGTGTCTCTCAGCTCCTCACTTTTGCGTATTTTATTACAAAAAAGGATTAAAGGAAGAAACCGCCAAGATGCCTAAGCCACAAGCTCAAGATGAGGATGCCGATCCAACCCCATACCTTTTCGTATCTCTCGAACAAAGACGTATCGATCAATCGAAACCATATGACTCGAAAAAGAATTGCTGGGTACCAGATGAGAAGGAAGGTTACTTGCTCGGTGACATCAAGGCAACTAAGGGTGACATTGTTTCCGTTGGTTTGCCCGGTGGAGAGGTAAAATCATATGAAATTTTTTGTGTCTAGGCTAAAAAAAATGGTAGTAAGGCAAATTACAAGCGAACTATAAACAAAATTTCCTATTATACAATTGAATTACAATATATTGTCATTTTTTTATACTTAAATTTTATACATAAATAACACCTTTTACATTTCCAACAAAACAACACAAATATTACAATTTCATTAAAAAAAAAACCAACAAACAGGAGAGACAACTTAAGAAAGACCAAGTCATGCAAGTCAATCCTCCGAAATTCGAAAAAGTCGAAGATATGGCCGATTTAACATTTTTGAACGAAGCTGCAGTTTTGCACAATTTGAAACAACGTTACTACTATCGACTAATCTATGTAAGTGTCACACGACTGCTTAGTAATTAAGTTTTTTTCTTCTCTTCTCTCCTCTTCGCCCGACTCTTCTTGCATCTGTCTACGTCTCTGAATTATTCCAATCTACTATCGCTTCGAAATTGGTTTGACATCGTCAAAATGTCACGAAACCATTTGAAATACAAAAAAAAAATTAATTTTACCCATAAATAAAAAAAAACAACACCTGAATCTCGGCACACGAAATTCACTTTTTGCGCACTCATAAACAAACAAAAATGATGTATATCAACGAACGTCGTGTGCAACACAGACCAAGGATTTCAAGAAAGATCAACTCCAACAAGTCAATCCACCAAAATACGAAAAAGCCGAAGATATGTCCAATTTGACCTATCTTAACGATGCATCTGTACTTCATAACTTGAAGCAAAGATACTACAATAAGCTCATCTACGTAAGTAATAAGAAACGGAAAACGAACACCGTGGGTGGACGCCGCCCGTTTGTGTTGTTGGCTTTTTATGTGCAAAAATGTGCTTGGATGTTTGACACAGTATTTTTCTCCCAAAACAAAATTTGTTAAAGAATTAGTCAAAAAATTAAAATTAGTATGCCGAATTTTTATGAAAACTACAAACATTAAAAATTCGCATAGAGAAAATTTGTTCAAAATTTCGACATTTTGGACAGGTTGTCCCAAATTTCGTCATTTTGGGCAGATTTTCCAAAACTTTGGCGCATTGATTTTGTTAATTGCATCGTTGGAACCTAATGTTCTGAAACAAACTTGTTCTGAGGAACATATGTGAAAACAAACACAAAATTCAAAAGACGAATTGAATGTTGCACTACCATGCTTGCTATGAAATGCCTAACCGATATTCATTTCATTTGATTCAAAATTAAAAAATCCTTTTAAAATGTATCAAAATTAAAAAAAAAAAAAATTAAATGGATATTTTTTACCACCGATTGACAAAATTTCGACCCTTAGGCTGCACGCATATTGGACCGTGTTCGCGTGTTTTCTGTCAATGGGTTGCAACCTTGATTGGTTCAAATAAGACTTTACAGTTACAAACTGGGTTGTTATCGTATAAACAAGTAGGGCTGTTGTTTGTTAAGCCAAATATATAATTAGTAAAAAAAATGTGTGGTAGAACTAACGACTGAAGTAGTTAGACATTCTCATAGCACACATTTCTTTCAAATTTATTTGTTTTGACACACAATAATTTTCACCTCTTGTTGATACGATAAGAGCCGAGAATTTGTTAAACTGACGGAGTTGCGTCTACAAGCGAACATGACACTTGAACGCGTTTCATTATGTGGGCAGCCTAATGATTCGAATTTCAATATTAATATTAAATTATTAAGAAAAAAAGAGAAATCGTCTCATTGCATTTTGAAATTTCGATACGTCTACCCTCATCCTTTCCCACTGATTTGTTTCTAACATATTCTCGTCCATTCCTAACATAATTACGCATTTGTGTTGTCCAGAAAACAAAACCATCAAAACCATAACGCTTCCTGCAAGCAATTAATCCAGAAAACGAACAACTGGATCCAAATGGCTAATATATCAAACGGTAGCCATTCTCGAAACATTGGTGATTGATGCTGTCACCAATCAAAACTACTTCCGATGGAATTTGATGTATCCTGAAAATACTAAGTGTGTCCTTTGTTATTGTTGGTTATTGTATTTGACTCGTAAATAAATCCAGGTAATGTATCAACCTCCCTTGTCAATTATCACCAAGAAAGTTGACGCAACCGAAAAACATCTTCGGTGAGCAAAAAAAAAAATCCACATTCGACACAGGATTATTTGTTCAAAATCACCCCACGTTGTTTTCACCCCCAATGTGTTTTTATCCAGTAGTTATCCGTGATGAGGGCGTTAGCACATTAGACACGACGGTGGTAGTGGTTGTTACTTAAAGGGGGCATGAATTGGTTGTTTTAACACCGGAAACATGTACACCATAGATACAACCGCTGCTGCGACCGCCCTAATGTGCGCGGCCCCATAAGATATTATGTGCTATCGAAAGAACAAACCCAAAACTGGGCTTCGTTAAATGATAGAATGGTGTTGTGAAACAAACCCTTTGTATGCAAGAATTTCACATCCCCGCCCTACTTCAATTCGATACCCATTAGTTGTAATTTAAATGTTATTTCGTAGAATTTTTTATTTTATTTTTGTAAATATCGTCAATTTATGCGGCAAAAGTAAGAAGGACTGAACGAAATTGCTCAAAAATGCAGACCATAATTATTATTGAGTAGCTTCGTTCGAAAACGATGCACAAACTCGAGTCCTGATTTCTGTACTATACGCAGAATTGACGATTAGATAAAAAAGAAAACAATGTAAAAACTATCGTTTATGCCACTTTCAGATACTAATTTTCATTTTAAATTCACTAATATTATCCGTACAGACCTACTCCGGACTTTTCTGCGTCGCTATCAACCCTTACAAGCGGTACCCCGTCTACACGAACCGTTGTGCTAAGATGTACCGTGGTAAGCGTCGTAATGAAGTCCCACCCCATATTTTCGCCATTTCTGACGGTGCCTACGTCGACATGTTGACTAATCATGTTAATCAATCTATGTTGATTACTGGTGAATCTGGTGCCGGTAAGACTGAAAACACGAAGAAGGTAATTGCGTACTTCGCCACTGTTGGCGCTTCCACCAAGAAGGATCCCAATGCTGAAAAGAAGGGCTCACTTGAAGATCAAGTCGTCCAAACCAATCCCGTACTAGAAGCCTTCGGTAACGCTAAGACCGTCCGTAACGATAACTCATCTCGTTTCGTAAGTTTCAACTTGGTCGTTTTTTTTTCGTCAAGGGTCTTATTGTACTAACCATCGCCTCTTTCTTAAATTGAATAGGGTAAATTCATCCGTATTCATTTCGGACCATCGGGAAAATTGGCCGGTGCTGATATTGAGACCTGTAAGTATTTGTGATATCTCTGGAAGTGGTTATGATTCAATTCTGAGCGGAATGTTTTTTTTCTTGTTTTCCCTTGAACTATAGATCTATTGGAAAAGGCTCGTGTCATCTCCCAACAAGCTTTGGAACGTTCATACCATATCTTCTACCAACTGATGTCCGGCTCTGTACCTGGAGTCAAGGGTGAGTAGACATATTCATGATCATCCCCGTCATACAAATTCATTCAATAAGGGAGGGTATCCATGGGTAAAAAAATAGTGTTTAGTCAATAATTTAGCTCAAAATGTAGTGAAAGATCTTCGAACATCAAACTTAGATACAATACAACACGCGATTAAATCCTCCGTAGCCAACGTGCTCGACTATTTGATAATAAAAAAAAGAAACACAAAAAAACCTTGCAACCGAAGGTAAACGTGCAAAAGATACTTTGCCGATCAATAAAAAGGCCAAAACACTTCGAAAATATAGGCGCCCAATGTGGGTCAATTTGTATGGAATTTTTCAAAATGTTTGCTTTTTTTATGAATTGGTAAATGCACGAGTTGATATATTGAACTCACGATGTGTTAAGTCGACAAAATGTCTTCCGCGAAATAAGCGGAGAGGCATTTTGAATCGGTGCACACACGGTCTTCAGACATCCATTCGTGTAAAAAGTTTCTTGGTATTTTTTTAGGTAGACCTGAATTACATTTCAATGATGACGTTTAACTTTATTCATATTTCTCTTTTCTCGGCATAATTTCTTAATAAATGTAGATGCATGTCTCCTTTCCAATGAAATTATGGACTACTACATTGTATCTCAGGGCAAGACCTCCATTCCCGGTGTAGATGATGCCGAAGAATTCACTTTGACCGATGTAATTTTGCACATCCAATTTATTCTATATTATTAATATCACTGGCTGTGTTTTTTTTTCGATTTCTTTATTCGTTCTATATCAATGTTTAGATGAAAAGTTCGCTTTTCATTAATACTTTTTTTTCTTAGACTAGAGGCGTTTACTTAGAATTTAGAGAGAGAATGTTTTAGTAACTGACCCAATACACCCCAATTTAAATAGATATGAAAAGAAAATCCGTTACCACATTTGCTTGTATATAGATACGTATACAGAAAAATAGTAGATTTTAGATGTTTGTTTTATTATTTTTGTTACTGTTATCTTCGTTGACAAATATCGAGTCTTTAGAATCGATTGAAGTTCTTCATCCAGACGAGATTGAAAATTCCAGCAGGACAATCTGGAATTATTGTTCAATTTTGTTAGTTTGATTTTTTTATTTATTTATTTCTAAATAAATGCTTGAGCCTGATTTTTCAATGATTAGATTTGTTCCCCTAGAAATTACATGACGACGGCGCTGAGTTCTTAGATACTTCATAAATATACTCAGCCGTCAAACGACACACAGAATAGATTCTAGTTTTTAGATACAAATACTTCAGAAGAGTTTCTTCAGTTCCTGTTTTTTAGTAGTATCGGAAATCGTGACTAACAATTTTGAAATATGTTTGGAGACAACAACAGAAACAACAACAAATATAAGGAAAAAAAAATATCAAAAAACTAAGACGATAAAATAAAAAATTTAAAAATAAAAAAAAAAACAATTAAAATAATTTTGGGCAAAACATAACAAACGTGTACATTTTTGAGACTTTTTCTCGTCCAGGGAGAAAAGGATCGTCATACATTTTCATGAGTTTTGATTTTTTTTTTTGCACACAAAATATTCATTCATGTGCTGGTGGATTATAAGTTGAGCTTTTGGTAGTATATATATATTTTTAACCGAAATTACAGGAATTAATTCACTTACGTTTTATATGACGAGATCGGACTCTATGAATTGATGCACCCAAGAACTATCGATCCAAAACGAAAGTGAACTACCGCCAAATCCATTTTGTATGAGTTTGGGATGATTGTGCTTTATGAACTTTTGCCCTAAACTTGGGGGCAATAGTTTTGCGACAAACAAATCACCATTAGTTTTGGTACTGCCGAAATCCTGTTTGAGATTTTCCAGACTGAATTTTCGTATTACCTGGTACTGCCTTAAGCGACTATTCTCCTTAGAATTTCCCAGAGTGTAGTTCCGTGGGTTACTACTGCCTTAAGCGGAAATGTCCTTTGGAATTTCCTAGAGTGAATTTCTCCGGTCTAGTGCTACCTAAAGCGGATATTACAAACCGAATTTCCGGTTTAGGCGGTACCAAAATTTTGGATAATTTTTTGTCTTTCTGAAAAAAAGAGGTTTTGAGCGATTACTCCTTGATTTTTGAAAAGTTATTCGTTTATTTTTGGGGCGAAAATCCCACGTGAAATGTCGGCCCAAAATTGGGGCGACAGATCACATTCGATTTGGAGAGTTAATTCATGAAGTCCGAAATTGTTCAGGATAATGCTTTGTTATTTTGAAAACAGATTTCTATTTTTTGCTGTATTAAAATATGATTAAAACGCCAAAAGACGGAAAGTAATTTATATTCCACCACAGCAAATTCATACACATGTTGTTTTCAGTTTTCAGTTTTGTGTTTTTTTTTCTATTTTTTGTATTATTTTTCGTCTATGCCATCCCATTGTTTTTTTTTGAATTTTTTCAAAATTTCATCATCAACAACAACAACAAAAAACAACAAAACAATATTTTATTAATTTGCCCCAATTATTTTCAAACATTTGCGCGCACACTACAGCCCATTGTTTGCTGTCCAATAACGTCCATGACTACCACATTGTGTCCCAAGGAAAGACAACAATCCCCAGTGTTGATGACGGCGAAGAATTCAATTTGACCGATGTAATTTCCTTTGAATTTTCTATTTTTCTTTTTTTTTTTTGTCTTTCGTTTACAAACGTAAAACAATCGAAATGAAAAACAACACTATACACAAACATACGTATTTTAATTGTCTAATAGTTGTTTTCGAGTCTGATGGTTGGTTGGTGTGCTCCGAATCCCCAGTTGATATTTCTTTTTTTTTCTTTTGGGAAAATCTTTGAATATCAAAATTAACATTCGGCGAACAAAATTTTTGACAGTTTCCACAAAGACGGTGAAATTGTGTCGACGATTTGTTCAAAATTTGTTTTCTCGTTTTGGCTTTCCCTTTTTTTTTATTTGGAAGTTTTGGCTAACTCTGCGCCCTATTCCCCTATTCGCCCCCGTGAGAGTCTCCGTAGACGAGTTACTCGACTGTATATTGTAGTTATAGAAACAATAAAAAATGTGCAGTGAATGCGTCTTAGTGTTACACCGAGATTGAATTTTTTTTCGCGGATTCGGTATAGCATGTTCACGTCAAGTATATCAATTTCCTAGGCAAATAGATATGTGTTCGGGAAAAAATAAATAAATTTTCATATCAACTACAAGAAAATTCGGATGAAATAAACAAATTTCCTTGACACAAATTAAAATATTTTTGAAAAAAAAAAAAATATTTTCCCGATCAAATGAATAAATTTTTGTGTGAAATAAATAAATTTACGCATGAAATGAATAAATTCCCGAATCAAAAGAAATTTCCATTGAGTAATAAATGTGTTTTCCATCAAAATAACTAACTTTCACCTTGAAATTAAACTATTTGCAAGCCTGGAAGTTTTTTATTTTTTTGCCTTACTTTTTACCATATATGGAAATTTACATATTCTATCTGGAAAATTATTGATTTGATCCAAAAATTCACTTATTTGATTCACAAATTTATTTATATATATATATATATATTTTTTTTTTAAAAATTTATGTGTTTGAAGTGGAAACTTATTTATTTGTTCCAGAAATTTCTTCGCTTGATACGGAAATTTTTATATTTGTCCCGAATAATTTGTTGGTTTGTCTCGGAAATTTTCGTATTTGATCTGGACTATACTCGTATATTGGCTTACATTTTTTACGTGATATTTCGAAAATTAGATAGTTTCCCTTTCGCCGTGAAAATTCAATCTCAGTTTCCATATACCACGTCCAAAAACGACGAATCATTTTGAATACTAATTAATATCATTTTTTTATTTAGAACATAATTTATTTAATCGTTTTTTATCTACTCTTCTTTTTGTTTTTACCTCCGCTTGTAATATTTGCTAAATCCATAGAATATTGTCTGTTGAGCGATAATATTATGGATTATCGCATTGTTTCCCAAGGAAAAACCAAAATTCCTGGCGTCGATGATGGCGAAGACTTTGAATCGAACGATGTAAGGATTATAACACATGAACACATAGACAAGACATGTCCAATGCGTTATATACACCTTAGTTTTCATTGTTTGAGTGTTTATATATTTTATTATTTCTTTCGCTTTGTACATATTATATTAGCTTATACAATCGATGTGTTTATGGTTTATGGGTGTCGACACGTGCGTCGGTCGTTCAACGTTCATTGTTCGTACCACGTGCATTGAAGCATAGACATGAACCTGTCTGAGCTGTAAAAAGCTTTGTTTGGATGTTTGGCTTTCTCTGCGCCGCCTATAGGCACACGCCTCCTCCGATTGATTAGAGTCTCTCTTGGCAGGAGTTACTCGACTGGCATATTGTACATATAGTTTTCAACATGTACACTAGATGGGACTTGTGTTACATGGAGAGGTTGAGTTTTTTTTTTTGATGCAAAAGAAATATATGGAATGCATTAATTTTTTATATTTAGTTAGTTTAGTTTTTTACTAATCAAAATAATGTTTGCTCAAATCAAATTAACGCTTTTTCAAAACCACTTAACTCTTTTTAATTTAATTTAATTTGATTCGAAAAGGCGTTAAATGGTTTTGAAAAACGATAGTTTGATTTGAACAAGCGTCAATTTGATTTGAGAAAAAGCTAACTTGTCTGAAACATGCTACAGTTCATTTTTTTTTTGCCCAAAAAACTCGACCTCCAGCCTGATACCGTTAATACTAAATAATTGTTTCCTTTTTTAATATTATTATTTAGAATTAGTATTATATATATTATACATATATAGTAAATATTATATGCTTCTTTTCTTCACTTCTTTTTTTTTTGTCTCCGCTTGTAACATTTTATAATCGAATCAAATTAAACGTACCGTATAGAGTACTGTCTTTTGACTGATAATATACACGATTATAAAATTGTTTGCCATGGAAAAACCACAATTCCTGGTGTTGATGATGCTGAAATGTTTGCCAGTAATGACGTAAGGATATAACACGTGAACACATAGATAAGACATGTCTCGTGTTATAATACACGTTAATATTGATGTTTGAATGTGTGTGTGGTGTGTCTTTTTTAATTTTATATATTTTACCTTGTTAGTACGCTTGCAAATGATGATGTATAACGGTAACGGTAACGTTAACTGGTTTCAGATATTCGTTGATGATCGTTTATTGCTCGTGACGTATAGTAAAGGCAAAAACCAATAAAGTATTGAAAGTTCCAAAGGTTTGTGTCTTTACGATGTCGAAGTAATGAGCACCTTCAAATATCTGAAGCCAGCGAACAGATTTTCAAAACTTTATCTAAACACAAGTAAATAGGACTAATATAAAAAATGTATAGTACTAAATGAATGACTCTAAGTAGGTATTGCCGAGAGCTCATTCATTCAATATTGCTTCCTAATTTAATTTGTACTGCGCATTCAACATTATGCTTTGATATTCTGCATACCTAGTTTTTAAGCCAGATAAGCAGGTGTCTATGATACGTTAATTTTCCAGTAAAGGGAGACGCAATAGTGGATCTCTTTGAAATGCATCAAATGTCAATTTTGGCTACGTTGCTACGAGTGAACTGATTCGAGTTTAGTCTGACAGAGATGTCAATAGTTGGGCATTCATGAATGCGAGATAGTGTGTGAATCGCGACATCTGATCTCGACTCATGCGGGTTTTTGTAGAGGAAACTGATTGGTTAAAGTGTCTGACAATAATTTTTGTTTTACTCTCATCTTGTATAGAGATATACTTTTCTATACAAGATGTGACCAAGAATTGAGAGAGACCGGCTTGTCTGTCTCTTTTTACTTAGCACAATTAGTAAGGGACAGCGAAGACCGGTTGTCATTCTGCTCTCGAGTTTCCTATGCGGATGCTTCGACATTATTCGGGTTCAGATACCGTGTTTCTTTCACTTACGAACGAACGGTGCTTTTTATTTCCGTCACACTGGTCCAATTTTGAAACATATTTACTTATTTAGGAACCTGTCCATTGTTAATCCTCTATATACAGGCTTCGATAAATTATAGTAACAAGAACCCTCGTGTTTTAAGCCAATATGATTGTCTTGACAAAATCTAGTGTTCTAATTGACTCGTACTCGTATCTAGAAATCTGCTATTTAACATCACGAATTAGTGATTATCCGATAATATGTCAAGGTAAAACACGGATTCCTGGTGTCAACGATGGCGATGAATTTGAATTGCTTCACGTAAGTGTTTATCCATTTTTTTACAGATTTGGAGAAATAACTCTCCACACTTCCCACTCAAAAAGTAAAAACAAATAAAAAAAAAAAGATAAAATAAGATCATGAAATGGAAGAAGCTAATTTAACGATTGAAATAAAAATAAAAATCTGAAAAGCTGTATAAAACTAAGAGCCAATCAAATAAATTTAATCGAAGCAAATCGTACCCCTGCAAATATATAATTTTCTGTTCCTATTGACCCAGGCGTGAATCTATCAATAATTTTCGATTTCAAAAGATGACTAAATTGGGCCGAGAGATTATTGAGATAGCGAATTCGAGTTGAAATTAATGTTGTCATCGGTTTGACGTTACTGTCCATTGGCTCTTATAACTTTCTAGCAATATTTTCCAAATAGTTCTAGTTTTCAGAAAAAACAAGAAAAAAATTCGTTACCTAGCTCAATTTCAAACAGAAATTATCTAAGCATCTTTTAATCAATTCGCTATGCCAGATACTCGACCCTGAGACTTCTTCCTCCCAAAGAAATTATTTCTAAAGATTTCAGCTGGACTTTTGTACATATAATCTAAATTTTTCATATGTTTCCAATTTCCTTTTAGAGGCAAAATTAGAACCAATACAATATTTTTAATTATTCTCGATTTATTCTTTTCATATTCCGGAATTATTCTTTTCTAATTTTCCGAAAATCTATATTGATTTCTACCTAACTTTAAAAAATCTAAAATCTTGTTTATCCGCGTGCTATGTTTTTACCGAATTTCAAAATAGCACATATTGTACATGTTGTACATAGAGAGCGAGAGAGGGGAAGCGAGAGCGTTGATTTTAATATGTTTTAATCGATACAAGTAGCTAGGAGCGAGCGTAAATTGGCGATTGATTAAAATCCCGGTACTAATACATCATTGGCTTCTAGTTTTGAACAGATAAACAGATATTGATTGATTTTTTTTTTAAGTCTCCGCGTTGACACCAGAATCTAAAAATTGGAAAAAAAATAGCCAGGACAAAGCGGTCGTCCGATTCCGCATACTCAGAATTGAACACGCTCCTGGCTAAAAAAAAAAGAGGAGACTGCTGCGATGGTTTCTCTAACCATTATATTTCCTCATGTAAATTTGTATATTTCTTCTATCCCCTTAGATGAAAATAAGATCAACCTAACGACGTCTCTGTGATGCATCTGATTTAATTTCGATCGATTTTTGATTATGTTAGGCAAGGGTAGAGCGTTAATGCTCCGTTAACAATCCGCCTAATGAATTTATCCACAAAAAAAATTAAAGACATTTCAAAATCTCTCCATATCTTCGACACTCTGGTCATAATTTTTCCAAAAGAAGGCTGGTACTAACCAACCTTTTCGTGCGAAAATGTTGCACTTATCCCTCCCACGAAAAATTGACAGTTGAAACTTCCACACCGCACATATCCGCGGCGCTCTACACGACACTTGAAATTCCCCTTCTCACTCAAAAGATAGCAATCACCACTGTAATAACCGGTTTTCACCCGAAATAAAATGTAAAGTAACTATTTTCGCGTGGAAATTGTCCAAAACGGTGTGGATACTTTTGTCTGTATATGGGACTTTCATGCGAAGAACTGTGTACCGAGAAAGCGAAAATGTTCGTGTGAACCGGATTTTCGACAGTTTTTCTATGAGATTTCGCACGAAAAACGGAGGTTAGTACCTCCTTTCAGCCAAAACATTAAATATTTTCGTCATTATTTCCCGCGAACAGCAAAAGAACACGAAAATCGCCTCCACAAAAGAAAACACACACATACGAGTACATCCTTCAATTTTTATTCTAATCTTATTATAATTATTTTCACAGCCATGTGCTTCCTCTCTGATAATATTTACGACTATACGAACGTATCACAGGGTAAAATTACAATTCCCAATATTGATGACGGTGAGGAATTCCAGCTGGCAGATGTAAGTTGGTGAATTTCAAACCAGCAAAAGGACGGATCTCTTCCGTCTGCATGTTGGTCGAAAAATGAGTGCTCCAAAAAAAAAAATCAGAGGCGAACAAATTCCCTTATCTGTGTCGTCTTGGGATTTTTTCAAAACACGTTTTATATGTATATACATTCCACCGTTTTCACGGAGTTGTATCTTTGTACCTTGTATCACCACCGTTGAATGTTGAGTTTGAAACGGCAGATTGGGTGTTGAAAGTTTTCGAAAAAGATGGGCTTTCCAGTTGACGGATACACTGTACTTGAATGTTCAGATAACTGTTTCACTCGAAAGTCTTCGAAAATGAAAACCCTCAACACTAGATACTCTGCAAATACACTATATGGAATCTGTCTGAAACAGTTTCTTCCAATATTCATTGCACACTTGTGTGTATACGTATGTGTTTTCCTATAGTAGAAACCAAAACCACAATACACCCCCGTAGAAATCTTTTCTATTTTCATCCATTCTATTCGATTCCGGAATATTTCTGTATTCTATCTTCTTCATTTCAGCTGTATGTGTCTGTCTAGTGTTAACTTGTCATTTTTCGCGTGACTTCACCAGTTGTATTATGTATATTTAGAGTACATATTTGTATTTCATCCAAAGTATCCAAAAACACCGATCAGATCAATCTGTTGTATACAGATCAAACCTTTCCCCCTTCCCAAACACGAACCCTTCTATTTAGTATTGCAGATTTCACCATTACACTTCAGAGTAGTAGATTATATGTTCACACCAATCTATTTACCTCCCAGAATCACGAACCCTTCTATTCAGTATTGCTGGCTTCATCAAAGCACTCCTGAGTAGTTGATTGTACTTTCACACCAACCTCTTTGCTCCAAAACCACGAAATCTTCTATTCAGTATTACAGGCTTCACCAATGCACGCCTGAGTAGTAGATAATGTTTCACCAATATCCATATCTGTCTGTTTGATCACCTTCCTGTATTTAATGTAAATTTGTGTGTAAATCTTGGTAAAAAAAAATGAGCAGGTAAAAAGTGAACCCCGTTTGTGTTATATCAAATAAAGAGTTCACCAACGAAAAGAACTGAAAATTGGTTAAAACCAAAAACAAAGTAGCTTTTTACGAACACCTGAAATCTGGTAAAAAATGAAATATGTAAAAATGTATTGTTTTAGATAATAAAAAAAAACGTTATTTCTTCAGCAATGTAACTACTAAGCTTCGTGTTGTTGATGTTTTGCATGTCCGGCCACTAATAAAATCTCTCCAAAGACCATTTTTTTTGGAGTACGCGCTTCTAGTAAATATTTTTTGACAAACCAAAAAAAAACTATGTATGTTTGTAATAATTTTTTCTCTCAAAATCTTCAAACAAAATCATCTAATTTCGATTATTTTTTTCTCCACCCTCCCCCACCTCCTGAAAACTATAGCAAGCCTTCGACATTTTGGGCTTCACCAACGAAGAGAAGACCAATGTCTACAAAATCACCGCCGCTGTCATGCATATGGGTGGCATGAAGTTCAAGCAGAGGGGTCGCGAAGAACAGGCTGAAGCCGATGGTACCGAAGAAGGTGAACGTGTTGCCAAATTGTGCGGCTGCGACAAGGATGAATTGTACAAGAACTTCTTGAAGCCACGTATCAAGGTCGGTAACGAATTCGTCACCCAGGGTCGTAACAAGGAACAATGTCAGAACTCTGTCGGTGCCTTGTGCAAGGGTGTGTTCGATCGTCTCTTCAAATGGCTCGTCAAGAAATGTAACGAAACTCTGGATACCAAGCAAAAACGTCAACAGTTCATTGGTGTACTGGATATTGCTGGTTTCGAAATTTTCGACGTAAGTATTAAGAAGTACATATTTATGATGGTTTCGTGAACTATCATTACAGATGAGGAGGTAAACAAGCGCGGAGTATTTTTCATCATTTTTTCACACACAAAATCAACAGTTGAGACTTGCTGGGAAAGTGGGGGAATTAGCGTTGGCACCACACTCGCCTTATATATAGTATTTCAATTGGCTTATGGAAGTATTCGACAAAACGAAAATATTATCTTTAAAAATAATTCTTAGCAACAATTGGCTATTTATCCCAAATTTCTTAAATTTTAATTCATAAGGTCACACACACACTTCAGAACTGCATACAAACTGCTCAAATACATGGACTTTCTGGTCAGCACTTCTTCTAATCGAAACAATTCTCTTCTCTTCCACATAATAATTTAATTGGATTGATTACACCAACGCTGCGCTTCTATTTAACAATAATAATTGCAATACTAACCTGCTATGCTAAACGAAAACAAAAAAAAATATTAAATAAAATAGTACAACGGTTACGAACAATTGTGTATTAACTTCACCAATGAGAAATTGCAACAATTCTTCAACCATCACATGTTCGTATTGGAACAAGAGGAATACGCACGCGAGGGTATCGTATGGGCCTTCATTGATTTCGGCATGGACTTATTGGCCTGCATTGAGATGATTGAAAAGGTGCTTTTTTAATCCTATTAACGCTCTAAACTGTATACAATTTAAGTAAGCCAGGAGGGGGCAATCGCCTGAAAGGGAATAAAAAGCACAGTAAGCTTGCAACTATATCTATGTAACTTGAATAACATGCATGCTGACTTTCATCTATCGCTTCCTTCTTAACACACACTCTGTTCACATCTTGCACTCGTATAAATCTTGCACAACATGTAGAAAACCAACGGTAGTTATAGATATAATATATAAGTCATTTTTAATTTTATATGTTTTCACCAATATGAAATGAATGTTACGCCAACGTGATGATTGTATTCGTACTCCAATCCTGCGATCATCCTGCTCAAATACATTCCACTATCCAACATTTCTATATGCAATTTTAGTACAATGGCTTCGAGCAGTTGTGTATTAATTTCACCAATGAAAAACTTCAACAATTCTTCAATCATCACATGTTTGTACTCGAACAAGAGGAATACAAAAAGGAGGGTATCGATTGGGCCTTCATCGATTTCGGAATGGACTTGTTAGCATGTATTGAGATGATTGAGAAGGTATTGTTATTTCGACAGCGACCGGACGTTTCACCAATCCAAAATTTTGATAGAATTGCAATAAGATTTAAATACGTTTTCAATACCCTTTTCGTCCCATTTACGTGCATTGTATGATTGTCGAAAGCATCCAGGGAATGGATACAACTTTCGTCCAGTGCATCCAAGGAATGGAATTGCCTGGAATCGTTCACCAACGTTTTATCACATCCTTCGTTATTCATGTGTGTCGTTGGCGCAGAAGCCGAATGTATTTCCTATTGAAAGTCTCACGATTTTGTGTGTATCACCGTACCGATATTGTTGATTCAGTTATGTTGGGGAAAAGCACATAAAAAATTTTTTTTTTCACCAACATACTGAAAAAATCCTCACCTCTAAATGAATTTAATATTCTCCAAAAAAAATTGGAAAAAATTAATCACCCTTTATTTATAAATTTTTTTTCTTTCTTCCCTCCATGTTGGACATTGTCTATATTTACATGTGTTTCACCAATCCACCAACAATCCCTATGTTACGTTTATGTATTATAAATAGTATAACGGTTTCGAACAATTGTGCATCAACTTCACTAACGAAAAATTGCAACAATTCTTCAACCATCACATGTTCGTTCTTGAACAAGAAGAATACCAACGCGAAGGCATTGAATGGACCTTCATTGATTTCGGCATGGATCTTCAACAATGTATTGAATTGATTGAGAAGGTATACACCAAAATGGAATTTGGTAGACTTATTCTCAACAACAGCACAGTAACATTGACTAACATTAGAACTTTATATAGAAATAAAGTAGTACACATTGTCCTAATCATAATCCCTAAGTTTACACCCGCCGATCTAACAACCAAGATTACCAGCATTTTTCTAGAGAAGAAGACTGTCAGGCATGAGATACGAATCGAATCATCAACTTGATAATATTGAATACAATTGAATACATAATTCAATTGTTAACTGAATAGTTAAATCTAATCAGTACAATTGATTCTAAGATTCTCGTTATATGATTTTAAATGGCGGTCATTTCGACAATTGAACTCAGTAACTGAAAATTTACCGATTTCCGTTCAACTCAACAGTTGAATACTATTGTTAAAACTTTTCAGATATTTCAGCCTCTCGATACAAATACGAGTACATATATTTATACCCATCCAGGGAACAAAATATGAAAGACCGATCTGAGAAAAATTAAATCCTCCCAAATTTAAACTATAAACTCCACAAAAAAAACAACAATTTGCGATATTTTTTTTAGAGAGACTAAGCATCGAGAAGACAATTTTTGAGCCTGCTGAGATTGAACCTTTTTGTTGAGATCTTCCTTAATAATTTGCTGCCTGGACTCCTAAATTATCTCTCATTCTCTCTCCCTCACTCTCTCTATATATATATATTCAATCATCATCAAATTTGTTCAAAACCTAAACCTAATCCACTCCCCTTACCATAAAAAGAAATTTGCTGGTATATCTGCATGCGAACTGAACCCATAGCTTTGATCAAATCAATCTAGAATGCTTCAAATATAACTTGCATAGAAAAAAGCAGGTAAGTTATACTAAGAAAGAAATAACGATTGTTTAAAAAATTTGTACGATTTTTGCAAGCCCGCTCTAGAGAAGTGATGGGCTATGTTATTTAAAAGAGCAGTTCAAAAGAGCTGCTCAGAAGAATCGTCCATAGAATGTAGAATTTGTTTTGCTTTCAAACTCCATGCATTTAACTTTAAAATAAATAAACAAAAAAAGAAACAATAGCAAAAATCGTTCAACTAATAGTCTTAAGGATATTCACGATTTCAATTGGGCCTCAAAAGCCCTCTTTAAACCGTGATTTCAGACTATTTTTAATATATCCACGAAAATGAATATACTGAAAATTGCCTGAAATTTGATGGAGACAATCAACCCGTTACTAAACACAACCTTTTTTTTTGTTTCTTCTCTTTCAACCAACAACAGCCTATGGGTATCTTGTCCATCCTTGAAGAAGAATCTATGTTCCCGAAAGCCACGGATCAAACATTCGCCGAAAAATTGATGGTCAACCATTTGGGCAAATCAGCTCCATTCCAGAAACCAAAACCACCAAAGCCTGGCTGCCAAGCCGCTCACTTTGCCATTGGCCATTACGCCGGTGTTGTATCATACAACATCACTGGCTGGCTTGAAAAGAACAAGGATCCATTGAACGACACCGTTGTCGATCAATTCAAGAAGTCCCAGAACAAATTGTTGGTTGAAATCTTCGCCGATCATCCTGGCCAATCTGGTGGCGGTGAACAAGCTAAGGGCGGTCGTGGTAAGAAGGGTGGTGGTTTCGCCACTGTCTCATCGGCCTATCGTGAACAGTTGAACAACTTGATGGCCACCTTGCGTTCAACACAACCTCATTTCGTCCGTTGTATCATTCCCAACGAATTGAAACAACCTGGTGTCATTGATTCTCACTTGGTCATGCATCAATTGACCTGTAACGGTGTACTTGAAGGTATCCGTATTTGCCGTAAAGGTTTCCCCAACAGGATGATCTATCCCGATTTCAAACTCCGGTAAGTATTATTTATAGACTAGAAAGATACTTGTCTAGATATTTTCAGTCCAATAAGGTGTCGTCGATGTTCAAAATTGCCATAAGAGCAGCAGGTTTAGATCATAGATCGAAAGAAACTACTTTTTTTTCAAGCACATTATCCAGATATTGATTAATTTAAATCATTATTCTCAGTTACATGATCTTGGCTCCCGCTATTATGACTGCCGAAAAGGATCCCAAGAAATCAGCTGCGAAGTGTCTGGAGAGTGTTGGCTTAGACCCTGAGTCCTATCGTATCGGCCATACAAAGGCATGAGTCAATTATGATCGATAAAATGTTGAATGATTGACGGCTGGCGAACAGTGGGGAACAGTCGACTTATTATTGAATCAGAAAATACAATGGATCGGTAGAAGTTAATTGAATACAATGAAGATGCATTCAAATAATCACGAGTTGTTGAGTCGCAAACGATTGAATTAGTTTGTTCAATTCAACTTAATAGTTGAATTCAATCGTCAACTTGATAGTTGAATTTAATTATCCGAAATCATAGTTCGATTCACTTGAACTGAATATTTAAATCCGACAATGAGTTTTTTTAAGCTCAGTTCATTGATGAGAAACTCAAATGAAAAAATTGGCTTATACAATTTGAAATGCTGGACAATTCTACAATTGAATTTAATAACAGAAGCTTTTTGTTTGACTTAATCCTATATACATGAGAGTCACAATTTTTATTTTCCATTTAAACGATTTCAATCGTCTTTTCAAATTGCTTGATTGAAATTGGCGCACAGCTTACAGTTTAATCCAGTAGTTTAAATTATTAAGTTCAGTCTTGAGAACTGCTAGTAAGCAATGCCATTTTCTTCAAATTGACTGAACAAAATTGTCTTTCAAAATGACAGTTGAAATCAATTGTCACTCGATATGACAGTTGAATGAATAACAGATGTGTGCTCGGAGTCTGAAATTACTATTGATTGAAATCAGCTAAAATCATTTTGCTATTCAATAAATTGAACAACATTCTCCATCCATTGAACAATTGGCTACGAAATAATTCGACTGTTCACTTTCAAATCGCTATCTGTTGAACGTTCTTGTTTTATTTGTTCCCCCCTTCCCCCCGGTTATCTATAATACTCTTTTTTTCATCCTGAAACACAGTTTTTAGACACTTTTGTTTAAGTATTTCTCCGGCACGTAGTGAATAATATTTCGTATTGTATTTTCCCCCGTTGAAATCAATCAACCAGTTAAAAGTTGATTTATGCAATATGCCAAATTATCGCACAGTATTATTTTGATGCACCATATTTCATACCTCATCAAAAATTTGTTTGACAGTTTCGGTAAAGCGAAAGCTGAATTGTCAAGTGTCAAAGATTGGCGATCGAAAACAATAATTGCTCGGAAGTACGAGTATTTACTAAAATTTTTAAAATATAATTATTCAGCTTTCCGTATATTGAAGTCACTTCATGAAACACCAATCATCTATCGTACAGAGAGTTTTAGTGTAGACTGTTAATTGAAAAATCATATTTGGCATGACGTCCTCAAGTAGTTTGTTGAACCCTTCACGAAATTATCAGACATGGCGCATAATCATGTCATACTCTTACACTGACGCTGTTTACTTTCCCTATATATTTTAATCAATGTTTTTTCTACATTTCTTACTCCTCGACATCACAGTAACTTTTCTCTCCATTTATCACGTTTAGGTACCAAATCCTTTGCCCCAATAAACTCAAAGAAGTCCCCGATCCAAAGAAAGCCTCCAATCTGATTTTGGAGAGTACAACACTTGACAGTGATTTGTTCCGTATGGGCAAGACCAAGGCATGCATCACCTCAATTTTTTTTTTTAAAGTTACTTAGAAGCAACAAACATGCAATTTCTGCGTACACGCATGTCACTCCTTCAAATGAGAGAAACGAATACGCTTCGGATATTCTGTGATGAACACTGGGCATGGCCAAGCGTATTCTGACCTGTACCTAGGACGGGCAATTTTTATATGCATCCCACGTTCAATTTTCCTGTTTGTACTTCTAATCACAAAACCGTTTTCAACGATTTTGGAAGTCACAACAAAACAACAACAAAAATTTAGACTGTAACTAATTTCCTAAAACCCCGGCATCGAATTGAATTCTGCGACTTCAATGCAATGCAAGTTGGCAGATTTGAATCGGTGCGACTATTTTGTTACAATCCTGTAGTTAGATTTTTTGTGGCAATTTCGAGATATAGATTACGCCCAAATAAGTGCGATCAACTCGAAACACCCTCAAATCCCTTAAAGGACAATAAAAAATTGTCTATTTCGAAATGGGATCATTTTTAGATGTATTCGTTTAAAACAATTCTATGAAAAATGTGCAGAATTTTTCAAAAAAATATAAAATCAAATTTAATTTAATTATTCTTATCTGTTTATTGGCAAGGAATGACCTTTTGAGAAATTCTGTACACTGACGAGAATCCCCCTGTGTCTAATACATTATATACATACTCGTAGTGTTGAACCAATATTACTCCAACTCCATATTTAACCAAAAATATCCTGTTACACGTTTGTTTTTCCATCTTTTTATTTTTATTTAGATACAAAATCTTGTGTGTTAAACAACTCGCTGATGTAGCCAAGCCTGAAAAGGCCGCAACAGTCATTCTTAATTACATTAATCTTCCCGACGATCAATACCGTTTGGGCAAGACTAAGGTACACATACACACGCACATATACACACTCCATAAAACACACTGTTTACACACACATCAAAAGACATTTTTATCTAATCGTCTAAACATTTTCATCAAACTATCATTTTTGTGTTTTTTGCATCTAATACTAGTGATATAACGTAAACAGCGTTCATAAATATAGATATCAAAATCTTATAGTATATTCACATTACCTGGATTTGGGTTGCACTAGATTTGCATATCTCGAAGCCCATTCCAACATTCGCTGGTTATATCGGACGAAGATTTTATTTCTCAGCCATTATGTAAATTTCAAATGTCAGTTATGTCAATAACGACATCATTTCAGTTTTAAGCTGTACACACACGAGCCATCCAACGGACCAAATGGCCCCGTATGTTGCTACTAATGTTTCGACTTGAAACCGACTTTTCAATTCTGTAATTCTGGGTTTAAGAATCTACGAAGTAAATGAAAAATTTGGCTTTGGCAAATCTTGAGATTTTACCAAATCTCGGTTGATGTGAAAATGCTATTAGGTCCTACATATTGACATATTAAATTTTCATATGTTTATGAGGTACATGTTTAACCGTTGGTGTCGATGATAATTTTCATTTTAACAATAATGGGATCGCTTTCATTGATACAAACGATATTCGGTTGAACATGTACTCGTATTTCGTGTTCGAAATGAAAACGTGTACGTTTGTAGTTGGCTTAAGATTTTGTACTAGAAAACTAATTCTATTCATTCGATTACTAATGGTAGTAGTATATTTATATTTAACACAATGTCGTCGATATCCATGTGTGTAAAATATTTTATATCCATTCAAGGATGTTTTGAAAAAATTTTGTTTTTATTATTCCATTTTTTTCATAATACCGGGCCATGTAGATACTTGTAGCCGACCAAAATTTGATCCAAAATATTCAATATGCAAATTTTTGACCACTCAAATTTCGTTCTAAATTTTCGGTATATTTAAAATCTGTACTGCACATTTCCAGGTCCAATTTTGAAATGAATGTAGTCATAAAATACAAAATATTCAACATGCAATTTTTTTAACGCCCAAATTTCCGTCTAAATTTTGCATATTGAATTTCTGGTCTGCGCATTTCCTGGTCCAATTTTGAAATGTATTTTTAAATGCATGCCAACACACATCTGCTTGGCTTTTCCCTAGAATTTATTGCACGATTTTTTCCTTGTTTGTTAGTTTCACCGAAAGAAAAACCAAAAGTTCACAATATAATATGGCATTTTCTTCTTCTTCCTCAATCTGCGACCACACACACTTTTTTGTATATGAACAACGAAAAAAATATCTAGGTCTTCTTCCGTGCCGGTGTCTTGGGTCAGATGGAAGAGTTCCGTGATGAACGTCTAGGCAAAATCATGTCCTGGATGCAATCATGGGCTCGTGGTTACCTATCGCGTAAGGAATTCAAGAAATTGCAAGAACAACGTTTGGCCCTCCAAGTCATCCAAAGAAACTTGCGCAAATACATGCAATTGCGCACCTGGCCATGGTGGAAATTGTGGCAGAAGGTCAAGCCTATGCTCAATGTTACACGTATTGAAGATGAAATTGCTGTAAGTATTTTATATGATTATAAATATTTTAGGCTATTTTTAACGGATTTGCGGTGAATCACTTGGAGCTGATATTTTTTTCTACATATAATGGAGTTCGGTTTCCACGACACAGATAACAACGGTGAGCCAGTGATGATGATTGACTTTTTCTGGATTCGGTAATATTTCGTTTACACGCCTTTTTTCTGTTTCGGTTGAAATTGTAAGCGATTTTGAAACGATTTCCTTTTTTTTTGATAGAAGAAAAAAACATCTGATAAGTAGGATCATTTTCTAAATCTTATATGATGCAAAAATTCTTCTCAGATATCCCTACGAGAAATAGGCATTGGAAACTTTCACACAGCTGATATGCGTGACATTCTACACAACCCTTAAAACTTTTCCTTCACACTTAAAAT
Source organism: Chloromyia formosa (assembly GCA_964017055.1). Taxonomy (NCBI): domain Eukaryota; kingdom Metazoa; phylum Arthropoda; class Insecta; order Diptera; family Stratiomyidae; genus Chloromyia; species Chloromyia formosa. Next base: position 20,527,411 of record OZ024816.1, on the reverse strand, counting down.
GATAGCGATCACACGATCACAACATTTGAAATTTCCCCTTTACAATGGGAGCGGTTTTCTCGCAAACTAAAATCCAAAGGAATTAATTCCGCAGTGAAAATGCTCACAACGGTGAGCAGAATGTTGTCTGTGTGTGTATTGTTTCGTAACGAAATATGTTACCAAACTTTTGACAGTTTTTGTATTGGATTTCGCGCGAAAAAATGACACCTTAGTACGATATTTTAATTTAAAAATTATCAAAAGTAAAACAAAAATCCTGGCGCAGAAAATAACGATCACTCAACACACGGAATGGGACTAGGTTTGTTTTAAAGCTAGATTTCTAGGTCGAATAGACTTTGTCGTAGATTTGGAGATAATCCTGAAATTTTTGCCAAATTCCGTGTGGTGTACATATTGAATTAAGGAGACATTTTGTCAATACATTTTTGCTGATATTTTTCGGAGATAATTTTATCAAGAGCAACGCAATTTGTTTTTATTTTTATTTCAGAATGAAAAACTCTCAGTACCATAGAAAATCATTCAAATGTCCTCCATGAAAGCGCTTGAAACGTAATCGCCTTTCAATTATTTATATAAATGCTGTTGATGCATACGTATCCATTCCATGATTTAATGGCGAACATCAAAAGATTTAAATTTCAAAGAACTGCATAAAAACAGCGCTATCTGCGCATCTATCTATCTATTGAAGAAAAGGCCTAGCTCAAATGAAAAAATAGCAAGATGATCTGCCATTCAGGTGTTGATGGGAAACTGCTTGAATAACGAGGGTCAAAAAGCGGCCAAATTTCCGAAAAACAAATAGATAAATTTAAAAAAATATAAATATAGCAAAATTCATTCCAAATAATCCGTAGTATTCGGATTTACCTGATGACCTCCTAATCGAATTTTCACAAACATGTTTATCTGCTACGAAAATATCTTTTCAATATTATGGATCTTAAAGTAAACACAAAAATAGTCTTATTCGGTCTTCTCGTCGGGTCAAAAAAGTCACATTTCGTCAAAATTAAATCCAAAAGACAGTCAAAATGTATTTGTTTTTCTTTTCGCCAAAAATTGTTGTTTCTTCACCGAACCAATTAGAAGCATTCTAGGGAAATTCCTTTCCATTTGCTCCGATTCCTCTGAATTCGGTTTATTTAATGAAGGCGTCGTCTAGATGAGACACTCGTTTATATGGTCCATTCAAAAAGCGGCCTGTTGCAAAGTGCTCGAAGCAATTAGCAAATATTAATATCCCCTCTTAATCGCATCCGCCTGAATGCTTAGCATTATCTGAATTTCAATTCAAAAGGCTTTCAAATTATGAATCTGATCTTTTATCTTTTTTTCATCGACATGATTCACACGCTCGGCTGAAATAATGCACCTGGCCGAACGCACGTCACAAGTACCTACACGGTCGCATTTCTCAAATGGTTGGACGCGAATATTTTTGAAAACGATGTAGTCGCATTCTAGTATACGTATTTAGGATTCATACTTTCTCCATTCTAAAATAAGATACTTGTACACTATTGCCTTATGAAAAGTCGTCTTATCTGATCTGAAGAAGGTGGGGTTCGATATGATCTTGTTAATTTGTTAATTTGCATATAATGTTGATCTCGAATGCTCCGATGATTCAATCCTAAATTTAGACTTCCTTCTAATATATTTTTCGTTTATTGGATACAAGAACATGAATTCCTATGGGCTAAGTGAAAGCAATTTACCTTTTCAAGAGGGGGGCCATACCCCTACTTTTTTCCCTTTCAATCTGAAGTTGGGGGGAGGGGATGATGAGAACTCGATCCCCGCATACTGTTCGTTTGTGGTGCGTCAACATGCATAAATCTGTATCTGGAAATCATCACATTCTCGCATAATTCGTGGATCGTTATTGTAGTGGGGGTACAAAGTGGCCACTTCTTCGCACTATCTCTGGTAGATACAGCTGTGTGATGGGGCGGGTCAGTGATTAATTTAGCCAAAATGATGGAGGTGCACCACACATTCATAAACATATAGCTCCTAATGATCCCCCTACCCAATCTACTTAATTATGCTCCCCACACCCATGTCTCTCTCTTCCTTTGAACAAGGAATTCGCACTAAAAGTGAAGATACAAAATAGCGATCGTGACGGCGCTAGCCACTTTATTTGATCTCTACAAATTGGAAAATTCAGAAAGAGGCAGTCAGTGCAGATATTAATCATAGTGATAAAAATATTCGCCAAAAGTCTATATCGGGCTGACGAAGACGACCACGACAAACCCAGACCCTCCCCCCCGTAGGCGTGCAGGGGCGTATGGAGCAACGATAAAAAAAAATACAAGTTTTTTCATGGATTTTTGAATATTCGAAAAAAATCTTGATCGACTCCGCACCATTCATTGAGTGTTTTTAAGTGACAACGAGTGGACCACTACCTGAGCTTTATGTTGGTCCCAACGAGAAACGCGAGTTTCAATTTAATTGTGAATTAAACTGAATATAATTAAATTTAAATAAAATCACCTGTGCTACGGAAGAAAGAAAAATTAATCGAAAACGAACAGTGATTTAAATTGAATTAAAATTTAAAAAATAATTGAACGGATAGGAAATTTAGATTACAACGAAATTCAACTCATCAAAACGGGTGCTTGAGAAAATAATTCGATAATACGACATTCGCGACAAACGATACTGGGAAAAAACGTAGTTGCGATCGAAAGTGATTGGAAATTATCCAGTGATTTTAGGACATTCTAGTTTATTTTTATTTTATTTTATCTACAAAAATATTTAAGCGAATCCGGAAAAAAGGATACCACGACAATTCCATATTGAGAAAACAGACTCCTAAAAGAATTCCGCCTTCTGCGATAGTTCCGAATCGAGGTGGATTCTTGTTCAACCGCATAAATCAAATCATATTCTTTTACCTAAATCATATATATTCGCGCTAAATCAAACGAATCCTCTTAAGAAAAGATCATCATGGCTGAAGTAGTGTCTAACTGTGCCAACGATATTGCATATACTCCAAGTGAAGCCACCGAAACCGATCCCGTTGAATTGAAAAGCAAAAAAGTCAAAAGTGTTAGATATGAAAGTCTTGAATCTGATTTACAGCGTCTGGAAGAGAAGGCCAAAAAGGCCGAGGAAAACTTCGCCAAGGAGGAGAAACTTCGCAAGGAATTGGAAGCTCTTAATTCGAAATTGTTAGCCGAAAAGACCGCCTTGTTGGAGTCGCTGTCGAGCGAGAAGGGCTCACTCCAGGAATTCCAAGAGAAGACCGCCAAATTGCAAGCCCAAAAGAACGATCTCGAAAATCAAATGCGTGTAAGTATCTATTATTCATTTACAAAAACACTCCCATTTACAGCCAACCAGATTTATCACGATATTTTTCTTAATTATTTTACTTTCGCGTTGGAACGAGGCCAAATCGCGGCGAAATCAAATCCGTAGGATCAGAAAAATTGCTAAAAAATATATCTGACCGATATACGTATCAAGACATGTATATTTCAAATCAGCTAAAAATAGGATTGGATGTCAGAACTTTGTTCACTGCATACGCCCACGGGATTAAATAATTCCAAAAATATTGTCGCATCCTTGCTGTTTTTTTTCGAGCGTATGATTCAATCCGATATATTGTTGACTGATTACAACCTGTCCGTGTGACACGCGCCATCCGGCAGACCCCCAGTGCAGACTCACTTCACACTCGCACGTCTGAAATGTAAACATTTATTGTAGCTGGCCCGCGGTACGCATTTCGGTAGAGCCTCTTCGGCAGTGCAAAATATACAAGTTGATTTACGTGCGCGCTCAAAATCAACAAATATGTAAAATCAAAAGGAACAAACAGTCCGTGTGCTAACATTCGGGAAACCAAGACAGCTGCCCGCTGCTGGCGCGAAAGATATAAAAGACATGGCCTGCTGTAATAAACTTAATTGATTTCATTTCATTTTCATTTCCCCATGTTCCGGTTCGGAACGGAAAGGGAGATTTTTTATTTTTGACTGCGAACTTTGATTTTGAACTCATTGGACTTCGCTCTCGTCCTAAAATTTAAATTTTCGCGCCCTACGTGCATTTTCTACTTACACATACTCCCTCCCCCTTCGCAGGACCTTCAAGATCGTCTCTCACAAGAGGAAGATGCCCGCAACCAATTGTTCCAACAAAAGAAGAAGGCCGACCAGGAAATCAGCGGTCTGAAGAAGGACATCGAAGACTTGGAATTGTCCGTACAAAAGTCCGAACAAGATAAGGCCACCAAGGATCACCAAATTCGCAACTTGAACGACGAGATCGCCCACCAGGACGAACTCATCAACAAATTGAACAAGGAGAAGAAGATGCAAGGAGAGACAAATCAAAAGACTGGTGAAGAGCTCCAAGCTGCCGAAGACAAGATCAATCACTTGAACAAGGTTAAGGCTAAGTTGGAGCAAACCTTGGACGAATTGGAAGACTCGTTGGAGCGCGAGAAGAAATTGCGCGGTGATATTGAGAAGGCCAAGCGTAAGGTTGAGGGTGATCTCAAGCTTACCCAAGAGGCTGTTGCCGACTTGGAACGCAACAAGAAGGAATTGGAACAGACCATCCAACGTAAGGACAAGGAAATCTCCTCGTTGACCGCCAAATTGGAAGACGAACAATCCGTCGTCGGCAAACTCCAAAAACAAATCAAGGAATTGCAATCGCGTATCGAAGAGTTGGAAGAAGAAGTCGAGGCTGAGCGTCAAGCTCGTGCCAAGGCTGAGAAGCAACGTGCTGATTTGGCCCGCGAATTGGAGGAATTGGGCGAACGTCTTGAGGAAGCCGGTGGTGCTACCAGCGCTCAAATTGAACTCAACAAGAAACGTGAAGCTGAATTGGCCAAACTCCGACGTGATCTTGAGGAAGCTAACATTCAACATGAAAGCACCTTGGCTAATCTCCGCAAGAAGCACAATGACGCTGTCGCTGAAATGGCCGAACAAGTCGATCAACTCAACAAATTGAAGGCTAAGTAAGTATTCGTCCGCACTAGTGGCTAGGTAAATCTTTTTCTTATAGGACATATTATAAAGGGACGAACTTCCGGAACTTTTATAATTACAAATTATTTCTACTAATACACAATTTAGGGCTGAACACGACCGCCAAAGTGCTTACAATGAATTGAATCAAACTCGCGGAGCCTGCGATCAGTTGGCTCGCGAAAAGGTAACGTAGTAAAAAACTGCAATTCTATGCACGTGCATCCGCGCATGGGAACTACTCTGATGTAGTCGAATGTGACTTCCACTATGTGTCTACAAGGCATGGTCCAAATTGGGACCAGAGCGCGACTACCATCCCCGAATACATGTGACCTATGATGACATGTTCCCCTCCGTTACTTATATGTAATCTGATTAACTCTAGTCTGTAAGATTTTCTCTATTTAAACAATTGCCTTGTCAGATAACCAGATCCTTATGTGTATCGTCTATCGTCTTATTATCTTCTTAGGGCTGAGAAGGAGAATGCCCAATCTCGTGGTGAATTGAATGACCTCAGAGCTGGTGTTGACCACCTTACCAACGAAAAGGTACAAAACAAGTTTGAGAGATGGAAATTGCTTCTACTCACTAAACGCAAAAGATTTTTGTTTGCCTAGATCAAAGATACATTTTTTTAAACTCTTGATTTTTGGAAATTTTGAGTAATTTAATTGTCAAAGGCAAACGCTTCAGCACAGCTCAACCATCGCCACTGAATTCCTGTATGGAATAGGTGGCACGCTTCTCCGTAAGCTGTCCCCACCTTCATTCCTGTGCACCCCAGTAACCAAAAGTAACCACCCCAATTTTTTATACTAACAAATGCGTGCTTATACCGAACCGATTTTATTTTGGATTTCGCAAACGGCTCCCCTAACATTTTGACACACACCTAACACAATATTCTTCTTTCTCCGGAATCCAGGCTGCTCAAGAAAAGATTGCCAAACAATTGCAACACACCTTGAATGAAGTTCAAGGCAAATTGGACGAAACCAACAGGACTTTGAACGATTTCGATGCCTCCAAGAAGAAGCTCTCCATTGAAAACTCTGACCTCTTGCGTCAACTCGAGGAAGCCGAATCCCAAGTTTCACAATTGTCCAAGATCAAGATCTCACTCACCACACAATTAGAAGACACCAAACGTTTGGCTGATGAGGAGGCCCGCGAACGTGCCACCCTCTTGGGCAAATTCCGCAACTTGGAACACGACTTGGACAACCTCCGCGAACAAGTTGAAGAGGAGGGTGAGGGCAAGGCTGATTTGCAACGTCAACTCAGCAAGGCCAACGCCGAAGCTCAAATCTGGCGCACCAAGTACGAATCCGATGGTGTTGCTCGCTCGGAAGAACTCGAGGAAGCTAAGAGGAAATTGCAAGCTCGCCTCGCTGAAGCCGAAGAAACCATCGAATCGCTCAACCAGAAATGCGTTGCTCTTGAGAAGACCAAGCAACGTTTGTCCGTTGAAGTTGAAGACTTGCAACTCGAAGTTGACCGTGCCAATGCCATTGCCAACGCCGCTGAGAAGAAACAGAAGGCCTTCGACAAGATCATTGGCGAATGGAAACTCAAGGTCGATGATCTTGCCGCTGAACTCGACGCCTCACAGAAGGAATGCCGCAACTACTCCACTGAATTGTTCCGTCTTAAGGGAGCCTACGAAGAAGGACAAGAACAACTTGAAGCCGTACGCCGTGAGAACAAGAACCTCGCTGATGAAGTTAAGGATCTCCTCGACCAAATCGGTGAAGGTGGCCGCAACATCCACGAAATTGAGAAGGCACGCAAACGCTTGGAAGCTGAAAAGGATGAACTTCAAGCCGCCCTCGAGGAAGCTGAAGCTGCTTTGGAACAGGAAGAGAACAAGGTCTTGCGCGCTCAACTCGAATTGTCTCAAGTTCGTCAAGAAATCGATCGTCGCATCCAAGAAAAGGAAGAGGAATTCGAAAACACCCGCAAGAACCACCAACGTGCCCTCGACTCCATGCAAGCTTCTTTGGAAGCCGAAGCCAAGGGTAAGGCTGAGGCGCTCCGCATGAAGAAGAAGTTGGAGGCTGACATTAACGAACTCGAAATCGCTTTGGATCATGCCAACAAGGTAACGTGTATAAAGGACCTGTTTAGAGCGCACAGCTTTCTAAATGCAACCCTTTTTATTTTTTTCCTCTAGGCCAACGCTGAAGCCCAAAAGAACATCAAACGCTACCAACAACAACTCAAGGACATCCAAACCGCCCTCGAGGAAGAACAACGCGCCCGCGACGAAGCCCGCGAACAACTTGGAATCTCAGAACGTCGTGCCAACGCTCTTCAAAACGAGCTTGAAGAATCCCGCACCCTTCTTGAACAAGCCGATCGTGGCCGTCGTCAAGCCGAACAAGAATTGGCCGATGCTCACGAACAACTCAACGAAATCTCCGCCCAAAACGCCTCCATCTCGGCTGCCAAGAGGAAATTGGAATCCGAATTGCAAACTCTCCACTCCGATTTGGATGAATTGTTGAACGAGGCCAAGAACTCTGAAGAGAAGGCGAAGAAGGCAATGGTTGATGCTGCTCGTCTTGCTGACGAACTCCGTGCCGAACAGGATCACGCCCAGACACAAGAGAAATTGAGGAAGGCTCTGGAACAACAAATCAAGGAATTGCAAGTTCGCTTGGATGAGGCTGAAGCCAATGCATTGAAGGGAGGCAAGAAGGCCATCCAGAAATTGGAACAACGCGTCCGCGAATTGGAGAATGAATTGGACGGCGAACAACGAAGACACGCCGATGCCCAGAAGAATCTCCGCAAATCAGAACGTCGCATTAAGGAGTTGACCTTCCAATCGGAAGAGGATCGCAAGAATCACGAACGCATGCAAGACTTGGTTGACAAATTGCAACAAAAGATCAAGACATACAAGAGGCAGATCGAAGAAGCCGAAGAAATTGCTGCCCTCAACTTGGCCAAATTCCGCAAAGCACAACAAGAACTCGAAGAAGCCGAAGAACGTGCCGATATGGCTGAACAAGCTATCAGCAAATTCCGTGCTAAGGGACGTGGTGGATCAATTCCACGTGGTACCAGCCCTGGAGTAAGTATCTTAATATCAAATTAAATATTTTAGAAAATTAAAAGGAAAAAAACAGTCTCAATGATTGGCATCAATGGTTTTGGGCACGAACGAACAGCCTAAAACCATCTAAATTCATGCAAATATCCTTGGATATTTCATCTAAATATATTCTCGTATTCTTTATACTTTATCCAGCCTTCAGCGTCAAAACTTCACAAGTGTCTGCTGGAACAATAATTTTAGTTTTCGTTACATTTGTAAGTGAACTTTCTGAAGCGACTTTTTGTTCCGTTTCGTTCTGAAGCTCTCGTTCATTTTTTGTCAATCTGACTCGATGCAGCAGATAGATGTTTGCTGTACAGTTCCTTGACATTTTCAGCCATCATTTGTTTCCCTTAATATTTTCATCATCTTCGCATCTACATAAATTCAGTCACCATCGGTGCAAAATCCTTTAAAAAAAAATTATTGGTAATTTTCGATTGCACCAGGAGGTACTACAGAACGTACTTCCTTCAAAACAGTAAATTACACTGAAAATACACTCAACCCAGATACACCCGATCACACAGTTGTTTAGTCTTTGCTGTAAATTGCGTGCTAAAATAGACAAGTCAGCAGACATACCCCACAAAGCATGCCCTCGCCATTCCGGCCTGAATTATTGACTTCCTTTCGTCATTCTGTGAATTGTTCTAGTGCTCTTTTATTTCAGTTTATCCATCAGATTGACATACTAGAAATTCAATTAACGCATCCTTTTTTCTTATCCCCACAGCCCCGATCATCAGTGCGGCCACAATTTGACGGAATGGCTTTCCCACCTAGATTCGACCTTGCTCCAGAAGACGGATACTAAAATGCCATTTACTTTTATTTATTAAAATAATGTATAAACTTAATTATTATAATTTTAATTAAATATCGAACGGACGGGATACGATCAAACGAAGAGAAAATAGATAACAAAAAATTAATGAGAGAACGAGAGATATCCTTTATGGGAACGGAGAACATAAGCCTTGAACAGAGAACAACATTCAGATTGATAATCACAGACGACACCAACTGATCCCGTCTTGTTTTTTATGTAACAATCAACAAACGCCTAAGTCAAAGAATTATATATAATATAATATTGCCGCCATCGAAAAAAAAAAACAAAATATAAGTTTCACACATTTATTTTCATCATTTTTTAAAAGAAAGAAAAATACCAAAAAACAAACAAAGAAACAAGAAACGAACAAATACCGGAGCTTATGTTATTTTAAATATTTTTTATTTAAAACAAAAGAAAGAAAACAACCACAAACTATGTTTCATCGATCATTTTAATTTTAAATAATTAAAAAGAACTATACAAGAAATCAAATAAAATATAAAAAAAAAATAAAAAACAAAGTTTCTTTTTGAGGACATCACATCACAGCCCTTTTTCCATTTTTTTATTTTTTTCCTCTGTATATTTCATTTGATTAAAAATACGAGTACACTCTTGCCAACAATGATGTTCCTATGAACATGAAATAAGAAAGGAATTCGGAATACGAAAATGTAAAACACATTGCACAGACCTCTATGCATTTTTAAACTCCCCGTTCAAAATATCCAAGATCAACACCATCTTAATCTAAGAAGAAGAAGAAACAACAGACAGCTGTAAACGAGATCACGAGAGACACGATTAATTGACAAAATAATAATAAAAAAAGCCCTTAACAGAAAAAAATGAAAAAAAGCCAAAAAGCCCAACATTGTCATAAGCGTTTGCCTGTTGTCTTGATTTTGTTGTAAACATCCGAACTCTTCGCAATTATTATTTATCTGATAATGTATATTACACGGTTTTGTGTTTTTTGTTTGTGTTGAACATTTAACGCGAATCTTTTGAATCGTTTCCATTTTTTTTAACACTAGAGATAACGACATCAAGAACATCTCTCTACTTGTAAATAATAATTTATTCAACTCATGTAATTTAAATGTTGTCGAGACGACGACGATTATTAATACAAATAAAGGAAAACACAAAGAACTTGAAGTAAAAAAAAGTATCGTGTACGTATTGTGAATTAACGGCAAAAGTTCTAATGCATAGAAGAGACAATGATATTTTTTGTATAAGGGTTTTCCCACTGCCAATTCTACTACTTCTTACCTATACCAATACTTTTTATCCCAGCTGCTAAGTATTTATGGTTTCTTACAGGTGATTCGAAATCTCTCCCTAGATTCTCTACTTACTGTACAAAATCTTTTCTGTAATACAGTTTATTTCAATTTACTTACAGCAATTAGCGATGCTTTCCCTCAGATTCAATTCTGTAGATTTCAGATTCGTAGTCTTATTTGCATCACACTGGTAGCTGATTACTCCACTCTTGGTTTCGTAATATTTTTACTCCACACTGTCTAAGCGGAACTAAGTGGCTAAATAGCTAATCATTACAACACAGGTGAAATTTCACTTTTTCCCCTTTTTTGCAAGTAGAACAGATTCACCTTCCCCAGTATAGCCAGTGTTGTACAGTATACCGTCCGTATGCATTATTCGTGATATCCTTGAGTAAGCAGCAGGAGTTACCAACTGTATCAAAGATTTAGTATTTATTTTACCGTTGTAATGATAAACAGATCAGATTTATGTGAAATTGCAATCATCGCAAAAACACTTCCTGTTCGAAACGTTTTTTTTATATTATTGCTCAGTAGCGGATTTACAAATCGGGATTGGGCGAGGGAGGAGGAGGCATTTTTTTAAATATATGACAGCATGGCTATCTCTTCGGCCCATGCGTCAACCATCTGTGACAAGATGAGGAGCAGCGAGGAGGAAATTGGGAGATTTAGGGAGGTTACCTACAAAGCCTCCTAAGGAATAGATAAAACAGAAAACATACCTCAAAACTCCAAAATCGTAAATAGCCAATAAGGCCGATTTGAACTGCTTGCTATTTCAACAAACCGGCCAATATAATCAAGATTGCAATAAATTGCGGGAGGTATGATACCCGTGGTAACGTATTAGTCGTCGGGCTTACGTAGATGCCCGTGGGGACAGAGCCTAAGGTGACATAGTGCCCGTGAAAGTCGGGCCGTGCCATCCGGCGAAGAAAAACAGGCCCCTCGACGAGCTAAGCAGCGGCCTATGCTTACTGTATCTCAGTTCAGGAGACGTGGGAGAAGTTTTTGCCGCTTGTTTAATCTGTCCCTTACGTATTAACAAAAATGCATAGGCCTGGGATAGACAACACCAAAAGGGGAGTTATGGATAGACTGGTCGCGAACGGATCAGATGCCCTCGCGCTTGCATCGGGGTCCAGGTGTAATCGGACCCTCGGCTTCTGGTTTCGTACCACTGATAGATCACTACTCATCACTACTGCCTTCGATCTGCAGGTGGAAGTAGCACGATCAGACCAGAATATGGTTCATTTCATCTTCACGCTTCGCGGGAAGGGTGCCATACCTTCATTTTGAGTTATGATGTACATATTTTCCACTTTGAAATTAGTAATAAAACTTGTATCGATTTCAATGTTCCTATGAGAGTTATATGAAATAGTGGGCCGATTTACAATGTGGTTTGGCGGTAAATGTGATTGAATAATATGAAATTTGGTAAAAATATCTTAAGAAATAAGAAATCGTTTTTTAACTAAACTTACTTTTGTGACGATCGTTTCTATGACAGCTATAATGATAGAGTAGTCCAATTTCAACTAATTTCGGGAATCTGATTTGGCGAAAGATAGATACCAATGAATAATATTTTATGAAATTTGAAAATCTTGAGAAATTTGAGAAACCTTTTTAAGTTAAAAAGTTCTTTTTTCGCAAAGACCGACTTCAAGACCGGTCGTTCCTACGGCAGCTATATGACGCAGTAGGCCGATTCCGCTGGTTCCGTTTTATGTACAGCCTGCAATAAAGCTTTTTTACAAAATTTCAGCTCGATAACTTCAAAGCTCTGAGACTAGTTTGCGTAGAACCAGACAGACCGACACAACGGACAGGCTAACAAAACTTAACGACTAACCTTGTCATACTAACCGCGAGAATATGTATACTTTATATGGTCGGACATGCTTCCTTCTATTCGTTGTAAACTTCACGACAAAGTTAAAACACCCTATCACATTCGTGTAATTTATAAATATCATGGAGGATGCACTATTGCGGCACACTAAACGAAGAGTCTTTAACATGCAAAAAAGTCGAGGGATCGATCCTCGTCTCTACGAATAGCACGGCCGTTGAGGCACCTCGGGTGTTTTATGCTTTTTCCTCGTAAATCTCATAATGAACCATATTCTTGTCTGGTCGTGTTGCTTCCACCGACAGATCGAAAGCAGCAACTGATGAGTAGGATCTGTCGGTGGTACAAAACCAGAGGCTGAGTGTTACACCCGGATCCGATGCGAACGCAAGGGCATCTGAGCCGTCCGCCGACCATTCCATCCGTATCGCCTAGTTTTTATTTTATTCCCAATGTTTGCCTCCTCCGATTGTGTTGTCTTCCCCAGCCCTATGAATTTTTGTTAATACGTAGAGGACAGCGGCAACGAGCACCGCCCACGTCTCTCAAACTGAGCTACAGCAAGCATAGGCCGCTGCTTAGCTCGTTAAGGACCTTTTTCTTCGCCAGATGGCACGACCCGACCTTCACGGTCATTATGCTACCTTAGGCTCCGTCCCACGGACATCTTCGGATGTTCACCAACCCGTCCATTACAATCCTTATCTCATCCTTTTAGAGCACCATGTGAAGTAGGATTTCCTATTCCCATGTAGAGTAGGATTTCCTATTATCAAATTTCCCCCAACAAGTAGTGTCTATGTTGTTTTGTCATCAGGTCAACATATACGACAAGCATTTTGGTTCCGAGACTTTGACGTGGTTCGATGCATGCTCACAACCAAAATGCTTGCCGTGTATGTCGACCTTTAGAATGCTTTTGCATCCTAATGTCCTAGACAGATAATCTAGATTAAAATGAAAGCTTCTCATCCCAATGCGCTTTCCATGGTGACACACGTGCTCAAACTCACTTATTTTAATTGTAAAGCTCAAAAGTTTTCTGTTTTCACCCAGCAGGAAAACGAGATATCAAACGATACGTATTCAATGTTCTTGCAATGTGCAAGTGCGAATTATATTTTTCAGTGAAATCAGTATTTTTGTGACACTTAGTTTCATTCTGCACACCAACTTAGTATGCTTCTGTAGCCTAGCTCCGCAACATGCCGGGTATTTGTTACAACTCTAAACACGGTCGTTTGAGGTTCAAGCCCCTTAGTGGGTCAAATATATTTTCATTCTCAAAATCCCTCAATTTAATTTCTCCAAGTTTAGTGGCTTCGTACGGATGGAAGCACTCATCAGCTCTTGCATCTTTGCAGCTATCCGTGACCGTGTGCAAGATGACCACGAAAGTGTGAAAATTCCGTTAGTACAAGCTGTGAAGGCGTGATTTTTACTGATGAGTGCTTCTGTCCGTACGAAACCACTAAGCCTTTGCACAATTCACAGTGAGCCACCGTGTTCGTAAAGGTGCGTTTAGATTTAGCAAAACCACTCGGGCAACTGGTTAGTGAGGAAAAACTGCGCGTAGTGTGAACGTGTTCCTCATCCGAAACTAATCACACGCGGGGAACTCGCGGTGTGACGCACCCGGTGGCTATCGCCTACGTGTGTTTACAGTCTTCGACTAAAGGGACTTTCGGAATTCCCGAAATCGGAAGTTTACTTCCGATCTCCAACCCGGTTTTCCCACCTATCTGTGGTCAAGTCAGATTTCATAAATCGTCCTTGCACTCCTTATCCTGTTTCGATGAACAAAGGGAAAAATGAATTGTCTCTTGCAGGGGCGTAATAACCCGGACTTCCCGTAACCAAGAACAGGATGGGGAATAACTCAGTACTTATGTATACACCAAATTTAAAGTATTGCTTGTACCCTTTTTCGCATGAACTTGATTTGTAAAATATGGCATATAAAAACCAAGTCCCAAGCAAGTGGCTTGGTGGGTGCACATTTGGTCGGGGTGCTTCCACCGAGAGATCGAAGGCAGCATCTCACGAGTAGTACGAAACCATAGACGAGGGTCATCGGCGTCTTGGTCATAAACAGAGGATGTGTTCTATCCAAGCAAGTGGCTGAGTAGCCTCCTCTTCCACTCATTCATATTCAATTAGCGTACTTGCATTCAGAAAAAGAATGTACCTTTTTTCGGATAATTAAAAAGGTACAAATGTCCTCTGAATAGCTAAAGACACACACACACACTTCACATAAACGCGAAGAAAACCGATCCACTTGTACCATGTTCGAGTTCGACAGTGTATGGTGACACTAATGTTAATTATCTCTTAGTACAATAGATAATGTTCATGTTATAAGTATCACACCCATTTCAACTGCGTAACGTGTAAATGATTGCATAAATAAGCAATTTCGATTTCAGTTTTGATTAAATTCTGAATACGTTTTTTCAGTGAACGGCAGGTTCAAAGCTTCTAAATGTATCTCGCGTCTACCTGATAGTGAAAATCCCATTCATGATCATGACAAAGTTGAAATCAGCCAACAATGCCTGAGCAAAAAGAAACCTAGAACATTTTTTATTGAAATTCTAGCTTTGTTAGCGATTGTGTACAAACACATTTGTCTTTCCAGACAATCTGGTAGTAGGTCGAACCTCATTCGCCACACACTTAATAAATAAATTATAAGGCAATTTTACATATTCCATGATCACGCTATTTGGCTATGATAAAAGCAGCTGTTTTATTGCAAGTGTTATTATCGGCTGCCGGCCGACTTCGCTATTATTATCGGTGGTACACTGAGAGGTAGAAAGTAATGTACATATACTTATTTGAAGATATTTTTATATTTATTGATGTGTGTATACACTCTCGGCATTATCTTTACTACAATACAATACTTTGCGAGTCGCTACAGCAGTCGACTAGCTTAAAAAGGAATTCAAGGTTACTGGTACCTCGACGTGTTCCTTGTAACACGTTATAATATAGCGAAAATGCACAGAAGGCGTGTTTTTTTGTACTGGGGTAAGGGTTAATTGGGGGTTATCCGGGTTAACTTCCACACATTACACAAACAACATACTCTTGTTATGAATGTGTGTAACCTTTACCGCAATTAAAAAAAAAAACACGCCTAAAATTAAGCTACAAATGGTGTACCAATGTTCAGTGGTTACTGAGATATTTGAATTTGTAGGTTTTTCTAAAAAAAAAACACAGATTTAGCCATTTAAAATATGAATTAAAAAACCTACTAAGCTAATGGGTTGAAACTTATTTTTTTTCTCTTAGCCAACACTATGACAGATATTTCCCAATCATTCTAAATTTCAAAAATGGTTTTATTTTTTCTCAAATCGAATAATGGTTCCCCGAAGAAGTTACAGTCAGCTCCTTCAATTGTTTGAAGGATTTGTATTGATATTTATACCATTTTGGAAAGCTGATAAGACAGACATGTTTTTCTAATGGTTTGTATGCTTTATGTCATATACATTTGTTAAGTAATACTACATTTTAAATCAAGTAAAAAAAAAATATTTTGTTTTTTAATTAAAAATTTCGAGATGTGAAGTATTTTTGAAATTTTGAATAACTGTGAAATATCTGTCATAGTCTTAGCTAATAGAAAAAAATAAGTTTCAACCCATTAACTTAGTAGTTTTTTTAATTCTTATTTTAAATTGCGAAATCCTGGGTTTCAAAAAAAAACCTGGAAGTTCAAAAATCTCAGTAGCCACTGAAAATGGGTAGAACATTTGTGGCCTTATTTTGTTGCATTTTGACTATATTATAATGTGTTACAAGGAACAGGTAGAGATCAGGACTAAATCTGTTGATCCAATCTGTTCATTTCAATAAATCGACTGAGGTGGCCGAATTTGATCGAGGCTACGTCCCCGCCCATGAGGTAGGAAATGTCGAAGCAAACAGTTCGACGGCAAGCAAGAGCTTCACATTCACATAGGACGTGTTCTGGGCTTTCGTCGTCGGCCTCACAGAAACGACAGCTTGCATCCGAAATGATGCGAATTGATTTGAGGTAACCTCGAAGACGGCATGGCAGTAACCTGTGAGAGTCCACATATAATTCTGACCCTGTTTCTGCTCAGGCTGAATAGATCAAGGGACCGGTTACAAGAGAGCCCCGCAATGAACAATTTTGATTGTCTCATGCCGGGGAGAGCTTCCCACAGCAAGGCTCCCATCCCGTAATCCACTGACTGGCAAAGCACATAGGAATACCGCAGAAAGGGTTTGGGCCTCAGATACCCGTCTGGCAAGCATTTCATTGCCTTAAACTTCCTTTTCTTCGTAAATGGTATAATAACGGCCTTCGATGGGTTGACCCGAAACCCGTTATTGTCACACCATTCTTGGACTACCCGCAAAGCTTTCTGGATGATGTCGGGTAGAACTTCTTCAAATTTACCCCTGACGCTAATAACCAGGTCGTCCGCGAATTCTTGTGTTGAGAGTCCAAGTGAGGATAATCTTCACATGAGAGTATCTAGAATGATGCACCACAACAGGGCGGACAAAACACCTCCTTGAAGGCATTTTCGCATGACGTTTGCTGTGAGAGAGGTATCTCCAACTTCAGTGATAACGTTTCTGGATAAGAGCATGCATTTTACCCAGACTGTCGTGGTGGTACCGGCACCTTTTCCTATGAAAGCGCTGTCGATGGAATCAAAGGAGGTGTTGGCCAAAGCACCTTCGATATCAAGAACTCATAGAGCCGTTTCGTTCGCTGTCAACGCCGCTTCAATGTCACCAACAAGGTTATGGAGAGCGTATTCAGTGGATTTGCTGGCTTGATAGAAACTGTTTAGGGTTAAAGGGGCTACTCACGGGGAGCGAGCTCCTAATATGAGCATTAAAGATCTTTTCCATTACCTTTAGCATAAAAGATGTCAGGCTAATTGGTCTGTAGGATTAAGTGTAATCCATGACAGATTTTAGGAATGAAGACCACTCTCGCTGACCTCCAGGTTTTGGGAATGTAGCCCAAGGCAAAACTACGCCTAAAGATGCTTAAGAGGAATGGTACAAGTGACTGTTGCCCTTGTTGTAGAAGGGCGGAAATATTCCGTCAGTGCAAGACGATTTATAGGATTCGAATGTTCCAATTGCCCACTTGATTTTTTCGTATGTAAAGATTTTATTTGCCCAGTTAGATCGGCTAGGCCTGTCTTCGTGTTCAATAATGCACCCGGGAAAGTGCGTCTCAAGAAGAAGCTTTCCTGTACTTCCAGAGTATTCTGTAATACTACCATCCTTTCTCTTGAGTGTGTTTACTGAATTAGAGCCTTTCTTGGCCAGAATACGATGCAGTCTGGCTGCCGTATTGATGTTCTGTACACCTTCACAGAAGTGCGTCCAGCTATTGCGTTTAGCTGCTCTGGTCTTTTTATTCAGCATTGTTAAAAATATCTAAGTCAATGGTGTTAATAAGTAACAAGACAGCAGCAAATTGGCATCGCTGCGCGGTAGTGTGAACAGCCTCATAAAACGACATTTAAACAAATTTGCGAAACCGCCGCGAATAAATCGCGTTGGTTTCAGGGATGTTTAAGAGCTCGCGCAGACGGCAAACTTTTTGGTTCGCAGAAAAACTAAATAGTTTAGTCAGAAAAATAGAACACACGGCAGTTTATGAGACCGCGCCCACAGCAAAATGAACTATTTAGTAATCGCTATGTGCGCCGTCTCATAAAACACCGTGTGTTCTATTTTTCTGACTAAACTATTTAGTTTTTCTGCGAACTAAAAAGTTTGCCGTGTGCACGAGCTCTAAATCGAATAGGTTTGTCATCATTCCGGTTGTAGCCATTTCGGTGGAAAACGTGTAATGTGAAAGAACCCGCGTAGCATCCGTCGACTGTCTCCGCCTCTTCTAACGGCTCCCGAAGAGCGATCGAATACCCAGTGGTGTATGTGATTAAATGTACATTTTCACATTATGCGGTGTTTAATCGAAGTACAATAGTATAGCTGTGTTTGTTAGTAAGAGCCCACATTCACTGAGCCATCGGCCGATATTGTGATCGGTCGATGGCTCGCAGAGTGTATGGTTGGATGATTTTCTTACATTCCCATATAAGTAGTTTTGATTGGCCGATTTTTATCAATATTCGTCCCGATCGATCGACCCAACGATCGCTACATGTACTTGTTTATGTGGGGTCTGTACTAAATATTCGATTATTTCGCCGTTTCGGTTTTTTACCGTATAATGCATTATTATTGAGTTTGTGTCCCTCTTTTGGATTCTCGCCGTTTCGGTTTTAATCGGTCCGGTAAAAATTGTATAATGCATCGTTTACACGGGCACATTGAGTAAATCATGGAGCATTCGCGTGAGCATTCTGCTATGGAGCATTTGGACTAGTATACCAACAACTTCCAAGCAAATGTCGTTCCCGACCAGCTCAAACGGGGGGTTTGAAGAAAGATAGACTGTTGAAAAGATATATATTTTCTCACGGGCTCGCAAACAGAAAGTTACCCTTCATCTGTTGACCCTCGATTGAAAAGATACTTTCATATGAAAAGATACATTTCTATTTTCTGTGGCAAGCATTTGCGTCTGCTCTCAGTCATCATGGGAATAGGTTTGAGAGGCTTTGACATCTTGGCCGAGCAAGAATCTGAATCACCACAGTGGCAATCTTTTAGTTTACGTAACCCGGGGTGGAGAAAACACTTTTCAATTGGGTTTTCACTCGCGCCACTCTAAAAGTCTATAATTTGCAAAAAAAAAATTGTTTTCTTATTTTTATTTCATAAGTTTTTTTTTTTTAGTTTTTTTAATGATTTATACTGAATGTCTGGTATATTCAAGGCATGCTTGTTACGCTCGGGCCGCGCTTAAGGGATCGCACCCTCAGTGTTGCACAAACATAAACGTTAGCTTCGCTCGCTCTGCGTTCAACAGTATTTCGATCAGTTTTAAACATACCAAAAATTCAGTATAAATCATAAAAAATTGCAATTTTGAGAGTTTAGGGGTGACGCGAACGAAAAGTGACCAAAAAAAATCAAAGGGAAAAGTTATTTTTTTACCCCGGTTTTAGGGAACCAAAAATATCCTTCAATTTTGATTTTGACGAATGTCTTCAATATAATAATAGTAACTATACCGTATACCATTATTGGCCAATTTCGATTATCTTGCACTGTTCTCTATATTGTTTTGGTTTGGTGCCGTCTCTATAGATTAAAATCCACGGCATCATTCAACCGCCTTCCAGTCTTATTATTGGAGTATCTGCAACCGAACATCGTAACTAGTAACAAAAGTTTAAAGTGGAAACAGTGAACATAGTTTTATCTAGTGAACAATAGTGGGGGCGAATCTCTTGAGGAACTATTGACCCTCATGGACTCGGCATCTCCATCCAAAAAGCAAATCACTATTATTAAAAAAAGTACTCGTATTTTGGTTCTTATCAATAACGGAATTCAAAGGTCTTCGCTCCAGTTTAGTAAGCATTTGCGATAATCTAAATATTGATAGGCTAACAAATACGGATTTAATCGTTGTTTTTAGGAGTGCTGTGTGATACCAGTGTGTCAAAATCATTATCAGAAGTTCTGAAGCATGACGGTGGAGTGGAAGCAATCATTAATTTCACGCAAATATCCAACATATCGTGATATTCCGACGAAAAGCACGGAAAGGTTAGTGTAGTGAGTGAATTTATGTACTCGCAGTATCTTTTGTTTTTCTATGCGGCGCGGCGGTTAGCTGCAAAGTGAAAGATATTAAGTTCAATGCTGAACAAGTTGTTTTGTGGTCAGGGACTTTGTTATTCAGAGT
The DNA here is from genome assembly GCA_964017055.1 of Chloromyia formosa. Taxonomy (NCBI): domain Eukaryota; kingdom Metazoa; phylum Arthropoda; class Insecta; order Diptera; family Stratiomyidae; genus Chloromyia; species Chloromyia formosa. The sequence continues at coordinate 20,507,438 of OZ024816.1, read as the reverse complement.
TTGATAGGTTGCAATTTAACATAAGCACAATCGTCCAAGTTTTAATCAAAGAAAATACAATGCATTGATCGATTTTTAGAAAAAAAAAAGATGTCGGAAAGTAGAGGGCTTTGCCCGCACTACGAGGGTTTTGTAGTGTGCGATGCCAATAGGAGATGAACCGTCCTACTCCTGGTGATGCTGAAAGATGTGAGTTCCAAGGCCGCGACTGAGTGACTTGCGTTTGGGACTGCTCAAAAAACTATCATAATGGAGCACTCTGTAGTTGTACGACTGTACTTCCACATCATATTTGTTTTCACAGTCGCAAACGCAAGTCATTCAGTTGCGGCCTTGGAACTCACACCTTAACCATTTATGTTAAGACGAAATTGCAAATTGCATTTCAAAAAAGAGAGTGTATGAATAATTGCAGTTAGAATCAGTGACTGGAAATTTGTTTGACCTATGGGAAACTTGCCCTCGGCGCATCCCTTTCTCCTGCGAGTTTTAATATTTTCACATACATACATATGTACGTATACCATCGTTAACTATCGAATGTGAAAAGTGCATTTTTCGTTTTTCATACCCTTTGGTTGCATTAGACGCTATTGGTAAATTGTGAAATTTCTAGTCATCTAGACAGGGGTCGGCAAACTTTTTCTGAAAAGGGCCAGATTTTTAAAATTTTAAGCTCAGCGGGCCGGATAGCAAATTCGAAATGAAACTGCTTACCGTGTGCCACCAGCCCTAACCGTTAGCCGTATCGTATCTATGACGCCCAAATCCAATGACAGAATCGATATGTGTTTCTGCAAATTACCGCAAACCTGTATCGATTTCGTCAGTTCGAAGTAACGAAACACATAAGATATCATTTCTGATATAACTAGATGCAGACGAAATTGAATCGAAATTATGAGCAATGTAACTGCTAGATAGAAGAAAAAAAACGGTTATTTTTTTCGTGCCGAAATTAAAGAGAATTCAAGTAATTTCCTTATTTTTTGCATTGTTGTTATTGAGGGTGAGTCCTGAGTGAATTCCCCTTAGTATGTAATATATATCTGCACTATAACCAAAGCTTAACGCCAAATAACGAAAAACCGTATTGCCTAAAGTGGAAATCTATTTCAGCGATTGAAATTCTTGACAGAGGAAACCGCAGTAAAATGTGAATCTCTGCAGGCTAATATTGCTGTGTTTAAACCCCCGTATACAGGGTGACGGAAGCGAAATGTTCCACCCCCATTGATATTTCAAGTTAACATGCTGTTGAACTGAATTGCACTGGATAGTCATGTAAGAAAAACTGAGCCACTACATAGTATACCAGGCTGTAAGATTCAATAAAGCTCATGAACATTTCCAGACCGATACTCAAATAATATCGTTTATTTCAGGAAACACTTTAGTTTCCTTTTAAACATTAAATTCATAACAAAAACAAATTACCAAAAACTATCACCAGTCCATCTAGCTAAAGCTGTCGAGATAGGCACAGTTGTATTACTATTTTACACCGCAAATGCCATCGGAAAACGTATTTGCTTCGTTACCTGGAATTGACGAAACCGATGTGAGTTTAAATTCAATCACATCACACGCATCAATTTCATCACCGGATCTGGAGTAGTGAATACGTTAAATGCGTCATCCTGCAAGCAGTACAGAGTGGCCCGGTTGATATTCAAGTTTCCTACAAAGAATTATGTTTCAATGAAAATTGGAAGCTTGGTTGGTTTGGTTTCATTCTGCATACAAACTTAGTATGCATGTGTAGATTAGCTTGACAGCGTGTCATTGTGTTGCCAGTCAAAGCACTTTGGACTGAAGTTCGCGCCCATACGGGACAAATCCTTTTTATCACCCAAATTCCCTCTACTTTAATAAGTCTGAATTTATTGGACAAGTATTTGTACCGTGAGAGGCGCAAACCATAGCCGGTACGCAGAATGAAACCAAGTGAACCAAACTTTCAACGGTCAGGTTGGTGCTCAAGGACCTCGAAGCCACCGTTTTACTAGTCTCAATAAGATCTTTTGATAAGAGTGTATACGTGCTCTAATGCCTACATTATTATCTGCACAGATAGCAATCCGAATTACTATTTCCTTGGCGCAGGACGTAATGGCATGAAAATAGACTTAATATACGCTGGGCCAGACATCCATAGCAAGATCCTAGTGTTTAGTTCAAATACCCCACCACAGACTCTGTGATCGGCTTTTACAATATATTGCTGTTTGGATTATTATTCCAATTGAGTCTCCAATGTAACAAATAAATTTGTTTTAAATTCAACTCAAACACAACGAAGTGTTGTGATAAACAAAAATCGATTTTAAATTATGTGTTTGTATAAATTTTTGTCATGTCAAAAACAATATTAGCTATTATAAATAAAATATCGGCACATATATTCGGAATACAACAAAAAAAATAAATAAATAAAATATTACTAATAAAAAAAATGATAAATAAATATTATGTTAATTAAGACTAAGAAAAATTCAGGGGTATTTGAAATAAATAAATATTCTTTCGCCATTGCCATTTATTTGTATTCCAAATCTATGCGCCGTTCTTTAAGTAAAAACTCTTTAATCACATTATCAAAAAAAATCGTTTTCTCTTCGCATTTGTATAAGAAGATCCTTTTCAACCGCAATTAAAGCAAGATCCGAAAGTCGTTCTTGGGATTGGCGATTTCTCAAAAATGTGTGAACGCGCTTTAGTGTTGAAAATGACCTTTCCGCAGTTGCCACTGTGACTGGAATTGACGTTAATAATTTTGCTAAAATATGAACTTGCTTAAAACCGTTTGCGACATAAGGCCGTTTTTGAAAATAATCGAGAATTTTACTAGGATTCGCGTTTTTAAACTCATCTGAAGAATAAATAACTTTTAGCTCATTTTTCAACTTTATTCTGTCGAAAAATTGACCGTGATATTCAATAAGTGAGTCAAAATTTTTATCGGGAAAATTTGACTTGAATTTAGAAAAATAATTCGGTTCAAGCAACTCTAAAAATGAAAGATCTTTAAACGAATGGAATCGATCTCGAATTTGCCCGAGAATAACATCTATAATCTCCCGAAATATCCGCCGTAAATTTTGTAAAGGATCTATCGCATTTCTACATTTCTTACGTGGTGGCTGATATTCTGCTGTAACTGTCGAATAGAAATTATCAAACTTTTTAGAAAAGTCATTTTCAAGCCAATTTTCAAATTCAATAATTTTTTGGCTTGCATATGAAATGTTTACCACTTTGCTCTGAATAATATTAAATAATATATCAGTTTTCGAAAAAATTTCAGAAAAAATGAACAGATATAATTGAAAATCTGACTCTGCGAATTTTTGTAAGTATATATCGGAAAAAGTCAAGGAATCGCCATCCCAGTGTTGAGAACCATTCGAAATTGTCTCAAAAACTGTACAAATTTCATGCTTATGTTCAAATATAACGTTAATAATACGCGAATGATAATGCCAACGCGTTTTGGAAACCGATGGTAAACGACGATTTACTATATTTGCAAAAAGGTCCGACCTTTTAGTGGATGTATTAAAAAATGATGCGATTTTATTGATGTGCGCGAAAAATAATTTAATTTCCGGAATAAACTCAACTGCTTTAGACAATACTAGATTTAGTGAATGAGCGTAACATGGAACGAAAATTGCCGATTTATGTTTTTCCCGAATTAAAGTCTGAACTCCACGAATTTGAGAACTCATTACTGCTGCGCCATCGTAACATTGTGCAATTAATTTCTTATCGATATTAAAATTTTGCAATTGTTTTAAAATGTGAGAGCTTATTGCTGTAGCTGTTCGATTAGCGCTTACATCCAAAAATCCGATAAATCTTTCTTCAGTCTCATTTGATATTGTATATCTAAGAATCATCGTTAATTGTTCCCGACCGCTAACATCTGGCGTTTCGTCGACCATTACAGCTACAAATGGAGCCTCCTTTATTTCCAAATTGATTTTATTTCGAACCACATTAGCTATAGCGGAAACAAGATCGTTTTGGATTCTATTAGACAAACCCGAAAACGTTGCTTTTGCTTTTATAGAATCTATGTGGGACTCAATTATCGGATCGTACAAACTCAAGAAATTTACGGTTTCGATAAAATTACCACGATTATTTGAAGAAGAGTCTTCATTATTTCCGCGAAAAGGAAGCTCTTGTTTTGCCAAAAAAATTACAGTATCGATTAAACGTTTCAAAATATTACGATTACGCTCAACTTTTTCATTATGCAAACTAACAGATATTGCCACCTGGTTACTAAGCATAAACTCTATACGCTGAGAACCAAAATTATCTAATTTAATTAACGACTGAAGATGTTTTTCGGAACTTGAATGCTTTGCTGCTGAGCCCGTAAAATTATTCAAATCACTAAATCCAGCTTTATTCCAAACAGATTTTTCATTCGTGAACAAAAGACACGGCCAGCAAAATAACTTATTTAATTTACAGCTTCCCGTTAACCAAATGTACTTTTCATACGTTTCGATATGGAATTTTCGCGTAATATTTTTTAATTTAAACTCTAAACTAAGATCTGGCTTCGGTCTATCCGATTCTATAATTTCTCTTTTCTTGGCAAAGGAAATCACAATTTAATCAAAATCACCCGATTGCACTGATTTCCTCTTTTAAATTGCAACGGAAAATCCATTACATAACAAAAACAAAAGCTCTACTGGAAAAAATCAAATTCCCATAAACATTCCCTGCATTGGCAACATTTCATTAACAAGCATCATTGGGCTTTATCCCACACACAAAAGCAGTCGCGCCAGTGCTTGACTTGTCTCATATAAATTTGCGAACAAAACAAAAAAAAATCGTTGCCCAATGTACTACCGAAATCCAAGATTCCCATTTTCTGGAATCAACATGTCTCTAGTATTTGGATGCACACATGGTACATGCATCTAAAGATCTAGGCACATTTTCCTATTCTAAGTTTGGTGTCTATGGTGTGCAAAATGTGGGAGGTTTGAATATTATCTAAAGTAATTGAACGAATGTTTTTTAACCAAAAGAAGGCGCGGATCAGAATTTGAATGTGTAAAGGAATATTTGAATGATATTATGTATTCTTCAGCTTAAAGAAAAACATTGACTGAAATGATGATATGTGTATTGGTGTAAGCAAAGTTTATTATTGAATTGCTTATTTCGGTAAGTCAAGCAGTTTGGAATTGCTTACTACGAGTGCACGTCACTGGTAGATAGGGGAGGATTAAGGGGATCAACCCCTTCCCCCGGATATGAGAATACAACTAAAATTCAGATACTACTAAACGAACTCCCATATGCTTGTAAACAATCGTATGGACACTATTTTTTAACTCGAGCGAAGCCGAACGTAGCCAGGAGTGTTTCATTCGATGTTGACTTTTGGCCCGCCCCATATAGTCATATTGTATAATGGTCGGGCATATAGTTCAATTGTTGGTCCGGGCACTTCTCGTGGCCCGATATGAATCAGATTTGCCATGTAACTTCCTTGAGTGATCCTAAGCACAACCCGCTGACTGATTTTTGTAATAAACGGAGTCCAAAAAAATCGGACATGAAACCAATGTTCTGGATAGAACAGGGCTTAAGCGATACAATGGACAAAAAAGGCCAAATGGACACAAAGAACATAAAAAGAAAATTTGGTACTCAGCTTCCTTGGTTAACCGTAAGCACTATGCGGTGGTATTCATCGAGGTTTAAGGTATCGATGTATCATTTAGAGGGGACTTCGCCATAGAATGTATTTTATAAATCTTTTGTTCCTTAGTTCATGTTCACACTGCGGGCAAATCACTCGATCTGAGCAGGATCTGGGTGTGATAAGTTTAGTATTGTATACGAGTATATTTGACAGTTTCAGATCAAATAATTTGGCGCAGATCAAGTGATCTGGTTCCAGCGTGAACCCAATATTATCGAATTAAATTGATTAAATGTTGGATTATAGGATATACAAATATATGATATTTAAAATATCACTTCCATCCATCCCTTGGATTAATCGATTTATGGATGTAGTCTACAGATGTCGAGCCTGATTTCTTTTACAGCTCGGCTTCAAAAATTTAAGTCAATGCAAAATAAGTGGTAAAAGGCTATCTATTAGGGGTTGGAAGCAATTCTGCCTTATACCTTACCCTTATACCTATTTAATAATGTATACGAGGGCGGTATGATAGCTGCCGCGCTGGTTCACTTTTGACCGAAAACCCTTATTGCATGAACACTGTAAAAGTCCCTTCAAAATCATTCTAAGCAAAACGAAAGAAACTTTTTGCGTAAATTCACCACTTTGAAATGGAGATGGATGGCGCATCCGGTACAACCATGAGTTGTATGAACTGTATGATGAGCTGGAAGTTTCGAAAATCGTCAAAATGCAACGACTTCAATGGGCAGGGCATGTAACGAATGGACGATGATCGCATGCCAAAAAGAGTAATGAATGCAGAACGAGTCGACGGAGCGAGACTGCCTAGACGACCGAGATCTCGTTGGGAGAGCTCAGTATATGTGGACGCCGAACAGCTACTGGGCTTTCGAGATTGGAGGACAACGATCCAGGCGGCCAAGGCCCGACGTCGCGCCACGATGATGATGATGATGACCGGCGGTGGTAGAATCGAATGTCACATAACAATCTGAGCATTGGCACGTGCTTGTCATAGCTCAGTTTCGGGAGATATGGGTTGGATTTCAGAGCGTTCTTTGGCTCTTTCTTGGGGTTTCCGAGAGGATTAAGTTCGACATGAAGCAGACCTAAAAAAAATCCTCCGGTTTCGAACATTAATTAGATACGCATCTCAACAGACACCTCTTTTATTTTGCGGAATTTATGACTCACTAAGAAAAGGAGGGTTGCTTCTAACTTAATTCACGGAAAGAACCTTAATAATTTAGCGAATTAATTTATTTTATTTTATTTTTCAGATGGCTTGCAGGCAAACGTATCGATGATAATGCCGAAGGACTATGGCGAATATACGACAATCTCTACGATTTGACTGATTTTGTGAAACAGCATCCTGGCGGCCCAGACTGGATAAAACTTACAAAAGTAAGTATAAACACCTCACTCTATATGTGGGTATAATATGCAACTCATCTTCCTTTTCAGGGCACTGACATTACAGAGCTCTTTGAAGCCCACCACATTTCGGAAGCTCCCGCGAAGATCATTGCGAAATACAAAGTACGAGAAGCCAAAGAACCACGAAATATCACTCTAACGCTGAAGGAAGATGGTTTCTATAGAACACTCAAGAGTCGCGTTCGAGATAAACTGAAAAGCATTGATCAGAAGCCGTTTTCTCATAAATCAGATGTATAGGATGCCGTGTAAACTAAACATGGGGATGATTTACTAACGTTCCTCCATCTTTCTAGACTATCCACACCATCCTGCTGATTGCCTCATATCTACTATGCGTAGCGAGTGTCGCCTTTCGAAGCACCACTTTGGCGCTTCTTACTGGCCTATGCATCAATTGGACTGTGATCGCCGCTCATAATTATTTCCATCGAAAGGATAATTGGCGAATGTATACGTTTAACATATCGTTGATGTCGTATCGCGAGTGGAGAATTTCGCATGCCATGTCGCATCATATGTATGCGAACTCCTACCACGATTTGGAGCTGTCACTATTCGAACCTTTTTTGTGCTGGATACCGAATCCTTATATTAAGAATGTTGTGCAGCGATACGGATCGTGGATATACAGTCCAGTGATATATGTATTAATTCCTATTATTCAATACTTGAAAAGGTAATTTACAAAATTTGTTTGTGATGTTATTGATTGATAAAGGAAGTTTATTAGTTTGGGAATCATAAAAAATATCAAATCACAAAATCTCCAAATGAACAAAAATCTCAAACTAACGTAAATCTCCAAATTAGGAAAAATCTCCAAGTGCAAAATTCCATAATATAAAATCTCTAAACATAGAATCCCCACAAACGAAATACCCTAATACAAAATTCCCTAAAACACCAAATCTCCAAACACCACCGTATATTTGACTTAACATTCCTAGGGGAGCTAGTTGTTTTTTTGTCCGATCATGCCCATTTCCATTAAATACCATCCAACTAGATCCTACTACAAACATCTGATCAAAAGTCACTAGCTATCCTAGATTACAGTGCGGTTCTAAACAAAATAGCTGGTTTAACAGCCAGTATCCCATCGGACCACCTGGTCAAGGAACTGCTTCAGTAACCAAAGTTTTAATCTGGGTACAGTACCATTAAATAAGTCACAACTCAAATGAGGATTTTGTGTGGGGATTTTACATTTCAGGGCTTTGTGTGGGGTTTTCGTATTTGGGGTTTTTTTTCTGGGAATTTCGATCCGATTCGATTCAACCTCTATTAGTTAGCTATAGTCTCATACATTCACATAAGTCTCCGGATCCCAAATAACATTTAATAAATAAATTAATCGTTGGTACTACAGTTCGAGTAGTTCCGGTTTCGAGAAGAAGGATTGGGTACCCTTTTGACTGTTGATTATTTCGCCGGTAAGCATCGGGCCCAACAGTATGAAAATGCAGCTCGAACTAGGGATGTAAGGGATATCCACATTTTCATTCGCAATTGCGGATTATCCTCATAAAAATAGACATCCTCATCCGTATCCCCATCCCCATCTTTTCATTATCAAATGTCCTTATCCTTATCCATAATCCACATATTCGTATGAGGAAATTTAGATACCTTCAATTGAACCAAACCGAACTTTACGAAAAAATACACAGCTAGTGTTAAGATATGCTTGGATAGACTAACCTAAAAAGAGATATATGCTAGAGAGAAAGGAGAGGTTAATAAACAAACGCAGTTTCTGCTGAGTCGTCATCGTATCGAACCAAATATAGAAAAATAATAACCCAAAACCATTTCTTGGTTTTGTTGTTTCCAGTGGTCGAAAAATCTAAAAGTCAAAAACAAAAAAAAATATTGATCGGAAGGGTCCGAAAAGGACGAAGCTATGGGAGCCAAATTTTGTTTCTTCGACTATAGGCATGTTGGGTATCCTGTCAAAGGGGATAATGAGTTCTTTTTATTTCTGGTATTTTTACCTAATTCATAGCTACTTCACTATGACGCGAAATGGGCAAAAAATGTTAAATTAAAGTTGCATGTAACATCATTAAATATTAAAGGAAAGGATTAAAATGAAAATTGGCAGAAATATGATGGAATTATCATTTGACAGTAATACAATTTTCCCAGGTTCAAACAAGGTGCTGGCGAGTAATAACTAACTATCATATCAATCGTTTAATATTTAACGATTTTACATGCATAGTAATGAAATGTAATTTCTAGAATTAGTTTTGCCTATTTCGCGCCGCACTCCGTCGTTCCTACTTCAGATTGAGAAAAAATACCACAAATGGAAGTATTCATTATTCCTTTTGACACCCAACATGCCTATAGTCGAAGAAACAAAATTTGGCCCTCCTTTTTTCGTCGTCCTTTTCGGACTCTTGCGATCGCTTATCCTTTTTGCCGTTTCATACCACTCTGTGGCTTCGCGTTGCTCTGCCTGTAGTGTTGACACTTCCCCCATTCTGGCGGTATAATCGCAGCTTTTTTCTGCAAGCAGCTCACTTGGATCATATCATCGCCGAGATTAATATTTTGTTGTTTCTTCTTCATCTGATCGATCCAGGTGTGTATTATCTTAACATACATATGCCTCGGGGACCTTAAGTGCTCTCAGGGCCGCCCTATCAGATCACGAGGCACTCTGTCGAAGGCTTTTTCCAAATCGATAAATACCAAGTGCAAGTCCGTCCATGTATCACGATGCTTTTCAATCGTAATACGCAAGCACTGAATAGCATCGGCTCTGGACCGGCCCTCCACAAAGCTGCATTGATTGCCATCCATCCGTACTCTGTCTCTCTCTCTCTCTCTCTCTGGTTGCTGTTAACCCGTTCGGGGGCATACGGCATTAACCACGCCTACTTTCTACCTCGTCCTGTTCATCACCATTGCTTTCAGCTCACTCCATAATTTGTCTATTGAGGCACCCTCTCTCTTAACTGATCTTCTCCAGGTATTACTAGGTCGTCCATCACGGCGACTTGCGTTATTTGTCTGCGGGTTCCCTCGCGCTCGCATAGGCGTAATGGGACCCTCGGCCTCTGGTTTCGTACCACCGACAGATCCTTACTCATCAGATGCTGCCATAGATCTGCCGGTGGAAGCAGCACTACCAGACCATAATATGGTTCATTACAGTTCCAATCGCGGGTCTCTTGAGCAATGTTGTTCGGCCCTTTACGGAGAGTGTGACCTATCCATTGCCACTTTCGCCTTTTAATGGAAGTGTCTATCCTGTCCTGACCAGTAATAGTAAGGAGGTCGTCGTTAGAAATGACCCCCGGCCACCGTATGTGTAGGATGCGCCGTAGACACTGTTTCACTAAAGTTACCTGTTTAGTTGTTATCTTACTGGTCACCTTCCAAGTTGAACAGCCATATAGAAGCACTGATTTTACATTGGTTTCGAAGATCCGAAGTTTGGTGCGTCTGAAAATGTTGTTGTTTTGTTAGAAAGGAGTCAAACTGAAAAAAGCTGCTCGAGCCTTGTTGATGCGAGACTGCACATCAGCATCCGCTCCACCATCTGCTGTAATTACGCTTCCGAGGTAGCAGAAGCTGTCAACACTTTTCGACTGCCTGCCCCGAAACACAAATTCTGCTTTGCCTTCCTGGAGCCAAGCTCAAGTACCTAGTCTTGCCAGCGTTGATCTTCAAGGTGTTAACATCTCTCACACTTGATTGCCCTATAGTTTTTTGACTTGCGTGAGTCACTTTTGTTCTTAAAGAAAGGGAGAAGGAAACTTTTCCTGAAAGCGGCAGGCATCGCTTGCCCTCTTGAACCATCTAGGCCCGCTGAAGCGAAAATTCTGCGGGTATTTTGTCCGATCCGACTGCCTTTCCGCGTTTCATCTGCAAAATTACCGTCATCCTCCTCCACTGGAAAATCAGTGATGTGTTTCTGGCTGTATTGTGGCTCCACAGGTTGAAAAGCTTCTCAATGAAATTCTTCGTTCAAAAGTTCGTTGAAGTACTCATGCATCCTGCTACAGATTGCTGAGTCTTCAACCAGCAGCACTCCTTGCGTGTGAGTCTTCAACGTACTTTGGTGCCTAAATCCCTCGAGCTTTTCTTCTTCTTTGGGCTGCGACCTTATAAATCTTGGCATTGTCTTCAGGTTTCTCTTGCAATGACGATCTCTTATCCGCAGTGTGATCTTTCAATTCTCGATTAATCCATTCTTTTACACCTATCTGCAGAAAGGTGGAGTTGGTTGGCACTAGCACTAGTGTGTGGAAAATAAATTTCTATGGACTTTCCTTTTACATCCGGCGATGGTCTCCAGACCCGGCAACCCACTCACACACACTGACCTGCGAGAGGTCCTAAAGATGTTGAACAATGCCGCAGGCTCATCTAGGAGTTTTGTGGTTGCCTGCACGTGATCGGTCCATCTAGTCGCCTCCTACGATCAAGGTAGGACTCACCTAGGGGTGCGTATTCTATACCCGTCACCCCACGGGACATCTTCAACCACTACAGATTACAAAAACAAAACAAAAAATGGCTTTAGGTTAATTTTTTCCATCTCGAATGTATTATTGGATATTTTTATCGTGCTAGTAGTAGATTTGGATCGTCACGCTCGGTGGCCGTGGTCGTTCGGTCACCGCTCTACGATACTAATCTAGAGCTCGGAGTTCGAATCTCGGCGCGATCAAAAACTCCGTGTGGGTACTCATAGAATTCTCACAGTACTCCGAGCTTGTCAGTATAAAGACGACGCGGAGGAGGTGCATGCTAGCAACTGCACTTCCAAAAAATAGATACGCTATCGAAACGTCAACAAGGCATGGAAATGCTAGAGATGTTGACGCGCCCATGCCCCTGGAGGGGCCAAGGCAATCAAAATCCTCACCCTCATCCGTATTCTCATCTTTTCATTATCAAATACGCTTATCCTCATCCTCGAACTCGAACATTTTTTTTTTCCACATCCTCACCCTCATCCTCTAAACAATATCCCTTACATCCCTAGTTCGAACCAACCATCTTCAATTTATTTTTAATTTCACTAATCAAAGCCGATCACCGCATCCAAAAAAGCGTTAGAATAATACTATTTCTATTGCCTCATAAATTTTTATTTTATCTAATCTTAACCACGATATTCCAAAACATATTTATCCACAGAATTATATCGGGAGTGATTCTGGACAAAAATCCGCCCTCATGGGAGGATTTGGTACCATTCACGGTTCCTCTTGTAATGTATCTTTCAACCAGTGCTACACTCGGAACCGTGCTGCAAACATGGCTCATCATAATGTCTTGTATGGGCTTCCTCTTCGGATTAATTGGTCTCACAGCATCCCATCATCATCCTGACATCCTGCACGACGGTGATGCTATGCGAGATAATCGTGATTGGGGCCTGTATCAGGTTGACACTATCATCGATCGGAAGGATTTGAAAGGATCGCAATTTTTAGTCTTAACCCACTTCGGCGATCATGTACTCCATCATTTGTTCCCCACCTTGGATCACGGCGTCCTACCGCAACTGTATCCCATCCTTTACGAAACGTTGGCCGATTTCGAATGCGATTGCCGAGAGCAAAGTTGGATTCGACACATTGTCGGTCAGTTCAGACAACTGGCGAGAGTTACACCGAATCCTATTGCGCCTAGCAAACAGAAGAAGAAAGGACAAAAGCAGAAATTCATTTCGACGCATTGAAAGTTGACGTCGTTATGGTGGTTATGTGATATTTTGTAGATTTTTTTTTTCTATATTTTAAATGGTTTTGTAAACGGAGCAGGGATACTCGTACCTCTATTCATTAAGTAGAATGGTTAGGAAATATGTATGTTCTTAAAATTTTATTTTATTTTTATCGTAAGATACGCAAATAAAAAATCGTGATATACGAGTATTAGTCCAGGAATATGTAAATATAATACCTATCATCATCGTGGCGCAACAACCACCCGACGTCGCGCCCTGGCCGCCTGGAATATACAATAATACCTAACGTTAGATAAACATTTCAAACAAGCTGAATTTGTTTGTGGATGCTGGACATTCATGGACGTCCAAAAACCAGTTGGTGTTGCTGCCACCGCTGCTGCTGCCGATGCCGCTGCTGCTGCGTTCAATCTGATTAGGGCCTTACCAACGAACATGGATTCACATAGGAGCACTCAGTACATTAATTTTTGTGAAGCGGGATGCAAATAGTCAGCCCCACACATGTTTACCCATTTTTGACAGGAACCTAAACGGGAAAATGCATTGGGTAGATAAGGACAGCATCACTTCGTAATCAGCTGTTCAAATGACAAGCGTCCCACGTTTTTAAATGTACATATTGGTAGCCTGAGAGAAAACAGCCCTCGTTTATATTTGTATTGGTATCACTTTTACCCGCAATTGCAGTGGTGTGTGTACTATTTTTCATGCATTTCGGGTTCGACTTCCTTTTCAGACTCACGGGATCATATGAAGAGGTGTATATCTGTCTATTTTTCGCAATACGCTCGCAAAGCGATTGTGTACGGATAATGAAATTTAACACATTGACAATTACGGGAACAGAAAACAACCTTTGGGCATCTTGTACTGAGTGCCCCTTCTAGTCTCGATGTTCGTTGGCCTTACTCCCACTATCCAATTCGATTTTTCATTGAAAATTCAAATAATAATTTTACAACGGTACGTGCATCGACACTTGACAAAGCTGCATGCAAATTTGACAAAAGTTGTCCCAATGTGCAGTTATAACGGTATATTTCTTTGATTTGGGCGTTTGGACTTGAAAATTTTCGAATTAAAAAAATGGCACTAAAAACAACAAATCGCTTTAAGAACGCAGCCAATTGATTCGTTTCTCTCGGGTAATTTCATTTCCTTCTATCTTTTTTCTTTGGTTCCCACTCTGAAATCCAATTGGAAAAGCGTACAAAACCACGAATAGATGTCACTATCCCTTGTCAAAATCACGTCAGAATAAACCACGCCTACATCCGCCTTGCCCCTAGCACTAAACACGCACACGACCAAACTTCAGCACTCGCCATAAGCCCCTCACACTACCCCTCCTTGCTCGTATTCAGCGCGACATCCGGTTGAGATTTGGCCCCTTAGCGCGAGCGAGACAAACGAATGCACTGGCAGCGGACAAAATGATAAAGTTGTCACTTGGACCGGACATAAAAGATTTGCTATTGAATAAAACGCACGTACTTGATCACCACTCAGTGCAGTATTTGTCATTCAACCGGACATTTGTGCATTTGTGAGAGCCCATCGCATCTCGTCCAACAGCGCGGAATTTGCGGACACAACTTGCACTTTCGGTGACTAATTGACAGCCAGAAACGAATAAAGCCGTCGCGCAACTCCGCACCCGACACTCGACCACATATCGTCGTCCCGCTCGTGGCGCTTCAATTCCGCCGTCTGTGCCAAACGCGACCGTCAGATACTCTCTCGTTGGTGTGTCTCGTTCTCGTCTCGTGTGCAGTAGCTGGTTGCTCGGTGTCGATCCGGTTTTTCGCGTGAGTCGCCGACGAGTTGGTGTAGAGTAGAGCTGTGGCCGCGATCGTGACACAAAGTACAGTGCGGTGAGCCATCGTTGTCGCCAGTCCTAGCGAGGAAAGCGTGCAGTTCGAAGAACGCGATCAAAGCCTAATCGAAAAGTCGCGAGAACGGTCGCCAATTGGACCGCGAGCCCATTTCAGAAGTGAAAACGCGCCTACTTCCAGTTTTTGCGTGAGTGTCTGGCAGCGAATTTTTTCTTTTCGCGGCGCCCCCTTTTGAGTTCGTTCTCAAAATCGCCTTCGGTTCGTTCACGCCGGTTCCCACGGACTATCTTTCGCCCCGTGCGGTTGCATTTCGCCCTCCCCGAACAGGAATAAATAGCAAAAAGTCAACATGAGCTGGCAGGATTACGTAGACAACCAGCTCTTGGCCTCACAGTGCGTCTCGAAAGCGGCCATCGCTGGACACGACGGGGGCATTTGGGCCCAGTCAAAAGGATTCGAGGTAATTGCTCGCTTGCGGGAATCGTATGAGGTGTCGAGGTTTTTGCAATTTTTCCGTGCATCTGGCCTGCGGGTGGATCGTGTGGGCCTCCGGGGACGTTGGCCGTCGCTACCGGCAATTCGCCGCTTGTCGACATTTTCGGCAAGTTCAAGGGTGTGACCAGGACGCCGGTGCGGTCTGACTCGTCGCCCCCGGGGTGCACCTTCTGCGCCCATGGTGCCTGCTACCGACGTTGTCGTCTGCCTTTTGTTCGTGATTCGTGTGTCGAGGCGAGGACTCGCTCCTGCCGCAGTAAATGCGATTGCCGTTGGTTGCCCTTTTCCCGAACGAGACGTGTGCGCGTGTGTGTGTGCGAGAGAGAAAGTATATCCGCGCGCTTAGTCATAGAATGTGTGTAGGGTGGCAAATACGTGTCACTTACCCGACTGTGTGTGTGTCGCGCGAGATAACGATTTTCTGTCCAAAATCGATTTTCCATATTTGGTGCCCCCCGTCAGTGGCATTGCACATTTGTGCCGACTGTCGACGTCGAGCGTTGACTCACTCAATTGCAGTCGCTGCTTCCCGCGGGGGATGCGAGCCTATGGGGTGCAACAGTTCCCGGCCGTCATTTATGGGAGTGCGCTGCCAGACCGAGATTGGATTTTATCGGTTGATTGTGGCCGGCCGGCAGTCCCAAAATGGCGGATTTCGCTCATTGCTCTCAAATTAACACATTGAAAGCATCTCATCGTCGCAGTCTGACCTACACAGCTGTGAAACTGGTTTTTTGCTTGCTTGGCAAACACTTCTATTTCACGACCGTGCTGAAGATTTCGCGATGAGCCGGGTTTCGCGATATCGTCCAAACCGGCGAAAAAAATCTTCCAGAGCATTCTGGGGACCGACAGACGATAAAGGAACGAAGAGTGCATGTGATTCACCCCGTCCGTGGCCGCGACTGGTTTCGATGCACGCATTGTGGGGGTGATTCCATGGAATATTCCTCGTTCGCGAGAAACAAAGACATTTGGAACAAGTCACCGCGGTGCGGTGGCTGACATCGCGTGCGTGCATGTTCTCCCGCATTGCAAATGTATGCGCGACTTTATTATGGCCATGTGGTCTGGCAATTTGACAACGGCGAGTGCGGCGAATTGGGCTGACTTGGAACGGTGAAAAAAATAGCCGCTGACTGCGGTTTTCAGCGCATCGTATCGGATGTGTAGACGACAATATGCCAATTGGATGACGAAGCGACGTTGCCAAATGGGAATCATAAAACCACATTTGATTTGCACAAATTTTTTTTTGGGATTGAGAATTGATTGGGAGTTTGTACACAGGAGAAATAAATCAACGTAAATTGTGAATACGGCTTCTTTATTCTAATAAATAAAAATAAAATAACTGGCATAGGAGTCCAATTAGGTACAAGGCTTAAGCACATGGACGAGCACAACCACGACCAAACTTCCATCGAACCATCAAATATCATAGAACGGTGGAAACGAGGAGATTTTTTTTCTATAGAGTTTGACGTGGTTCGATGCATGCTCGCGACCAAAATGCTTGCCGTGGGCGGCGACCTTTAGAGAAAAGTTAGCATCATCTCATTAACTAGATCGTGACGGTGTATATTGAGGTGTGTGGATCAGCAACACGTTCAATCGAGTTGTTTACAGATGAGTGGGTTCATATAGTCCGACACATAAAACCCCTTTTGTCGAGAGACTACTGCCTTTAGTAGGAATCAAACCAGAGCCCCAGTGAACAGAAAGCGAACATGCTAACCGTTGCGACATCGAGACTATGACTGCGTTCCTAAAAAAAAGAATCGCTGAGTCGGGGCTTCACGATTGCTGATCAGCACATTGTGATCTTTTTCGTGTTTTAAGTAGCGTTTACACATGCTAGTAGACCGTGCTAGTACGTACATTTTACAGGCATTGCAGGTGCCTTGCAAGTAACTAGCAAGCTGTCACTTGTATATGTGTAAACACCCGTGCCTGTGAACTGCCAGGCCAGTAAACCCGCACGACGCCTTGCAAGTATTTTACATAGCTGGCCTCCCGGGCCAATTGATTTCCTACTGGCATTCCAGTAGAGACATGCGAACATACGAGCATGTTTCTTGTCATTCGTAGATTTGCCGACAAGTCTACTGGCATGCCGGTGCACTGGCAAATGTAAACGAGCCATTAAAAACGGCATATCCGCTATCTCATTTGTCAAATGCCATGTTCAGTTTGGCATTTGACGGGAAACTCGAAATTTCTTGCTTTGATGAGTTCCAGGTGACACACAAGATACGGTAACAAATTTCTTTCCCACAATAAGGTTTAACAGTTACGTTGAAAACACGATTATCGACCATACACAACACAATCGAGGTTAGAATCGAAGTTTAACAATTGTCGCAAATGTCAAATATTGCGTTGAGCCAGAAAATCGAGAAAATGTTATGCTGACCAAACGTACTACTACTTTGCCTTAACCCCTAACGGGGTAAAGCGCGTCAACTACTCCTGCGCGCTATCGTACTGTTCTGGGCAAAGGGGCGCAACTCCCCAAAAGACTTACCCAGTGCCTGACACTCCTTTGCCACAGATCGACGCCATGTGTTTCGAGGACCCCCTCTTGGTCGGCCTTGGTTGGAAATGGGGTTCTATTTTATGGCATGCAAAGCAATGCAGTTATCACTCTTCCGCAATGTGTGATCTATTCACTGCCATTTTCGCCTGCGTATCAATTCGTCGATTGGCATCTGACCCGTACGCCGACTTAGCTCTTCATTTGATATTGTTTCGGGCCAGAAAATTCTTAAAATTCGACGCAGACGTGAGTTGACGAAAACTTGCAGTTTTCTGGTAACTCCTACGGAAACTTTCCATGTACTGCTCCCATACAAAAGCACTGATAGTACCAGGGAGCGAAACAGGCCCAGCTTGGTCTTGATGCTGAGATAATTGCTCTGCCAGATTTTGGACAGCATGCCGTATGGGCGTTTAGCCTGGTTGATACGACGAGCGATGTCCTTCTCCGTACCACCATTTTCGGCAACAATGCTACCCAGGTAGACGAAGTTATCCACCTTCTCCACAGGCTGCCCATTAATATTGATGGCAATAGGTGTCGGATTTCTTTTTCGCAACGGCGGGCTAAGAACCTTGGTCTTGTTGGTATTAATCCTTAGCCCAACCTTGCTTGCCTCCCTCTCGAGATCTAACGTCATTGCGGACAGATCCATGATTTTGTGGGAGAGATGTAGTAGATAAGATGTCAAAGTCCATTGAATTCCTCTGTCGAGTCCGGATAGGGCTGCATGCAACACATCGCCGATCACAATGAGGAATAGGATCGGTGAGAGGATGCACCCCTGCCGAACTCCACTGCGAATCTCAAAGTCCCCCGACACCTTACCTTTATGCAGAACGCGACATTTCGCGCCGTCATAGGTTGCCTTAATAATAGCCACAAGCTTCTCAGGGATGCCTCTCCTGCGCAAGGCCGCCCATATACAATAGATTCCCGGTTCACACTATAGAAAGCCTTTTCGAAATCGATGAAAAGCAAGTGAAGCGGAGAATCGTATTCAGCGCATTGCTCGATGATGATTCGCAAGGTGTTAATGTGATCGACACAGGAGAATCCGGATCGAAAGCCAGCCTGCTCTTCATCAATTGTGCTTTCTAAGTGGGCCTTTAGTCTCTCCAGGACGATTTTAGCTATTATCTTGGCAACGGCAGGAAGCACACAAATGCCTCTCCAATTATTACAGTCTGTGAGGCTACCCTTCTTTGGAAGTTTGATAATCAAACCTTCCTTCCACTCAGTGGGAAAGGTCACCAAACGTGAAAGCGCAAGAGTTTCCACGACAAATCACCATGCAGCACTAATCGCTTCTAGGTGCGGACTCAGCGCTTGCGTTTTAGGAACGCAGCCTATGTATGGATGTACTTATCTAATGATTTCTTCAAATATTTTCGAATTGAATGATTTGCCGGAAGCAAATGGTCTCCTGTTTCTTTGAGGGGAGAAAATGGTTACGTAACTACAGTGCCACTAGAGTGAAATGTTCAATTGAATGGTACACAACAATTTGTTTGCCAGAAGTTCCTGCAGAAATCAGAAACCAATAGCTACCAAGGATCATTGGCCTCGTGTATGCCGCAGAACTATGTATATTCGAGTATTAAATAATTCGAGCTAACTCTCGACGATGTAAACATGTCACATTAGCTAGTTTTCGTACTAATTTTAGCTCCACTTGCGATGCAGTATTGGACTGAAAAATTGGGACTAGATGGGTGTTGCTGTCTTCGCTAATGAAGTTGTTGGTGAAAGATAATTCTATTTTATATGTTATAGAAATACCTCATCCTTTCCTGAAACTCTTTCTTTTTTCATCCTTTGATTGTAGCGGTATAAACGCGTTTTTATAAGAAGGCTACTGCTTCTTAACATTTTCCAAACCAAAGTCACCGAAGTCACTAACCAACAACTGACATCTTCCATCTCCGTATGGTCGATATAAACACACCATGAACAAGTACTAAGCATCAGGAGACAGCCAGCAACAGTACGGAGAGCGGCATTTTGGCACGCCTGAATCTTTTTCCACTGTGTGTCACAGAGATTCTGCGACCACACAGGAGCCGCATAGTTGGCGACTGATCTTCCGACTGCTTTACACGTGATCAGTAATGTTCCTGCGGCAGCCGGTTCTACGCACCGGAGCGACCCGTTTTACAACGGCCAAGAGCTGCCAAAACCCTTCAGGGCAAGAAGGAAAGTGTGTTTGTAGACAACACTGGGAAGCATTTTCCTTCCCTCAAACGGGTACGAATCGTTTGAGTCGAAATAACGGTTCCTGCTGTGCGCCTGAGATCATTTTTGTTAGTAAGGGACGTTTTTTCGTTAATTTTTGAAAGCTTATAGTCGAACAAATTGCTCTGCATCTCTTGATATTCCTTTTGACCAGCATTGCTCTGGTCTTTTCATAAATCGTCTTTTGGTACATATCCTATAAATCCTCAATTAAAAAATTGAATCCAGAAGTCGACAGCTGGCTCGAGTACTGCATGCCACAGAGTATTGGCAAATTCACCCAGACCTTCGGCCTGGAGTCTGAAGCGTATGTGCCCTAGACTTGTACAGACCTAGTGGTGATACCAAAACTACCAATTGGCAACGACCATATGCATTAAAAGTGAGTTTCTTATATGGCCAGTTTATAGGGGAGGTTGGTACTCATTCAAGAGGATCTTGACCATTCTCTCAAAATCAATTAACTAGCCCATTCTACAAATATTTAAGTCACTAGCTTCATTCTATCGAAAGTTATTGCTTATTTGAAGTTTCACTAGACGTAGGTAGGGTAGACGTTTCTTTTGTCGAATCTTGCGCATTTTTAATAACAACCAACTAGACCCCAGTGCAAACATCTGACCAAAATTTCAAGTCACTAGCTTCATTTTATTGAAAGTTATCGCTTATTTGAAGTTTCATTTGCAGGGGAAGTAGGGGTTTCGTTGGACGGATTTCACGTATTTTCAACATCGCCCAGCTGAATACTACTACAAACATTTGACCAAATTTCAAGTCACTAGCTTTAGTTTGTCGTAAGTTATCGCTTATTTTAAGTTTCATTCGTAGGGGGGGTAGGGGTTCCTTGGGTCCGATCTGGCCCATCTTTAATACCAACTAACTCAATCCTACTATACACATTTGACCAAAATTTCATGTCTCTAGCTTCATTCTATCGAAAGTTATCGTGCGAACGGACAGACAGACAGACGGACATACAGACATGGCTTAATCGAATCAGGAGGTGACCCTGATCATTTACTATATATATATACATTGCTATACCTCCGGAGCCTCCTTTACGGTGTTACCATATTTTCGTCGTGACAAAAACAATATGCCCTATACTATAAGTCGAGGGTATAAAAATTGGGTGGGATTTAGCGTCACTTTTTTCGGGAAGCAGCGTAGTTTGCCAGGCTTTAAAAATAAATTCTCGCAGTGGGAAATAATATTGTATCTACTATAATATTCGCGCTCTTTCGTAAATTGTTTTTCGTCGCACCAGGAGTTCCGAGTTCATCTTTAGAAAGATTAACAAATTGCACTGTTGTTTTGTCTAATAGCCCCCATATACGGTACAATTCGTCGTCAGTGTATGTGTATGTCACTATCGTTGACAATTTCTTTGATCTGATGATCTTATTTTACCTGTCGGTGTTTTAGTGCGATTTTAGTGCAATCCGTCGATCTAACGATAGATTATTATGTGCAAATGAATCTCAGATCATCAAGTTATGAAATTTGACGAATTCCAATCATTTCAATGGCTCTATAATGCAAATATAAAATATGTAGCATACGAAAATGCCACACAAATCCATATAGTTAACAGAAACTAATGTTGGTTGGTTGTAGTGAATCATAGTCTTATTTTTTGAATTCATTTAAATCATTCACTCGTTATCGCATCGCACGAAAATTGTACAGTGTGTGTGCAGCGGAGACGGCAGATATTTTGTGGCGATCCATCGGCCGATCGATCTGACGACGGATCGCACAGTTTATGGCGGATCTTACGCCTAGTACGCATTGGGACTCTTGAATAGATTCTTTTACATCTCGTCAGAATCTCGCCTGATTCGACCCATTGCAAGATGCATAAGATACATACAAAATTCACGGCAACAATGAGTCGCGAGACACAAAAGAATGTATTAAATGAATCGCAGTGCGTACTAAGCGTTAGATGCGCGCACAAACGATTTTCGAGGAAAATTACATGAAACATGGTATGGATGGTAAAGCAAATTCAATTATGTACGCTCTGTTCATTGCAAGTGCACACATTTCCAGGTGGGGACCTATGGCCAACTAGTTGGCGCGTGTCTGTGACCGCAAAATAACATCTGTTTCACACTACAAATCTGATAACAGTAGCAACGTTCTGTGAAAATTAATATCTATAACGTTTCATTGGCGGTTATTTGAAGATCTCTTACGTACGTTTATGCCTCTCTCTTACACACCGTATTTCAATCACGTGTATTCTTATACAATAGCAAAATTAAGCTATCATCGCAATGCCTTTGAGATTGAATTAGTTTATTACAAGCAACGACCTTGCGAGGTTACCCATCCGCTAAGACGCAAGAACTAGAATACTAGTATACATAATAAAATGTTGGTTGATTTACTGACTAATAAACTCGACCATTGGCTCTCCTCGCAACATTAATGTGTTTTGTTCTCAGAATCGCTGGATGAATAATAAATGTTTGTTTTACTATCTAATCGCGTCAGGAATGCAAAACAATCGCAATGCGACAATTTTACTCATTATGCGAGCATCTCATCTCGAAAGTTGATGTCTCTGCTGATTCATACCTTAATATCAACCGAATCATGCACAGAGTGAAACACTAAAAACAACACGTCATAGTTTTTGCCATCACACATTTCCATATATCAATTAAGGTTGTACATGGTAGCAACGAACGTACGTAACCATCACAAATATAACATGGTCGCGTCAACATTGTCCGTCTGACTTTCACTCCATATTTCTCTGCCACCTTGAAAGCGCATGTAGTAATTCCTTTGAAATGGAAATTGATGAAAAGTGTTTTTGTGAACGAGTATGTGACAATCAAAAGCACACAAAAAAAGAACTGATTGTGTACCTTCAATCAAAACGAGAATCTGTGACTCATCTATTCTATTATCGGTCACTATTAGTCACACTAAATGAAACTTATAGAATTTTCGGAAATTTCCTTGAAAAATTAATGATTTGTGATTTATTGAGTTTTTCACATGTGTACACTTGCACTGCAGTGTGAACGTCGTGTAATGGAATGGCTTGAATGAATCAATGGAGGCTGAGCTGAGCAATCGATTCAAATGAGTTCATTGCAAGAAAGCTCACTCAAATAATAAACATGGGTGTTGCGTCCTCGAAATCGAGATATGTATGTAGCTAGAAAAAAAAAGAAAAACTGGCGGACAAGTTTTCTTTATATGGACGAGTACACACATTTTCACTAAGTACTCTAGCAAAGTTGTTTAGATTTGATCGGTGGAAAAGTATGTTGAGAAAATCAACATTATTTTCCCAGGACCTTGAAAATCATTTGAACTGAGCAAATCATATGAAAATGGGTATAATTCACGGTTGGCATTTTATAAGGATTCTATTCTCAGGTTTTGTCGTCGCGACGAGTCTGGGATTTTAGGTAATTTGTAGGTGATTGTACATGTACAGTGGGTTGACTAACTTCAGGCAAAATCGTAATGACATTCCAGCAGAAGCTTTGCTGCCAACGAACGCCTTGTATGGTATGCAAATGGTTGGCTGAAATTGAAAAATCCTAGCCGGTTGTCCTAATTCGGGTGTCTATATTAACCGACCTGCTGTTTACCAACCGATTTCTCAGGAAAACTTTGAATCATGGATATGTTTTTGAATTTAGAGAATGACCAAGTTTCGTCATCCGTCCATAACGACACACTGATTCTCCATGGGTCAGTAAAATGGAATTACGTGGTCCACGACATTGTCCACATATAAATTGAACTGATCAACGGACAATATTTCGTTGTTGTTACCTTGAATTAGAAAAAAAAACGCCAGAAATCGATAGTTCTGGCTTCTCGGACCCTTCTGTCTTACGCCTATTTTTTTTTATGCAAACCCGTTTTTTGACTTTCCGGTAATTATTCCGAATTCGAGCCGTTCCTTTTTATACCCTAGACTTTTAGTATAGGGTATATTGTTTTTGTCACGACGGAAATATGTAACACCTTAAAGGAGGCTCCGGAGGTATGGCAATGTATATATATAAATGATCAGGGTCACCTCCTGATTCGATTTAGTCATGTCTGTCTGTCTGTCCGTTCGCACGATAACTTTCGATAGAATCAAGCTAGAGCCTTGAAATTTTGGTCAGATTTTGGAAGTATGATCTAGTTGGTTGGTATTGAAAATGGGCATGATCAGGCCAAGAGAACGCCTACCTCCCCTACATATGTAAAATACATAAATGTATCCATAACTCCCGATTTAATAAACATGAAAA
This sequence comes from Chloromyia formosa, assembly GCA_964017055.1. Classification (NCBI taxonomy): domain Eukaryota; kingdom Metazoa; phylum Arthropoda; class Insecta; order Diptera; family Stratiomyidae; genus Chloromyia; species Chloromyia formosa. The sequence goes on along the minus strand of OZ024816.1, from coordinate 20,483,203 downwards.
GCTCTAGCTTTGGTAGATTGCTCGTGAGAGTAATCTTATACTTTCTTGGAAAAATAAAATCGATCAGTTGAAAAGGCAATTTTCTTACAAAGAGCCCCATACTACTCTACTTTTCAGGTTTTTTGTCCATAACTCTTGAACAAATTGACGTAGACATCTGATTTTTGGTATGTAACCCTGAGGTGAGAAGCTGCTTGGGTTTTAGTAAGTTGGGCGTAATCAGATCAAAGGAACGCCTACCTCCCCTACAAAATTTAAAAAATTAAATATTACTTTAATTACGATAACTTTCGATAGAATGACAGTAGCGAGTTGAAAATTTGGCAGAACGTTGGTAGTGACATCCTGTTAGTTGGAATTGAAAATGAACAAGATCCGACCTAAGGAACCCCTACCTCCCCTACAAATGAAACTTCAAATAAGCGATAACTTTTGATAGAATGAAGCCAGCGACTTGAAATTTTGGTCGAATGTTTGAAGTGAGATCTAGTTAGTTGGCATTAAGGATGGGTTAGATTCGACCTAAGGAGCCCCTACCTCCCCTAGAAATGAAATTTTAAATAAGCGATAACTTACGACAAAATAAAGCTAGCGACTTGAAATTTTGGTCAAATGTTTGTAGTAGGATCCAGTTGGCTAATACTGAAAATACGTAAAATCCGACCAATGAAACCCCAGTTCCCCTACGAATGATAATAAGCAATAACTTTCGATAGAGTAAAGCTAGACACCTGGCATCTTTTTGTTTAATGTTTGTATGGTGATCTAATTGGTTGGTGGCTATGATGGGCAAAATCCGATCCAAGAAACCTCTACCACCCCTACAAGTGAGACTTCAAATAAGCAATAACTTTCGATAGAATGAAGCTAGCGACTTGAAAAATTCGACAAATATTTGTAGAATGGGTTAGTTAATTGATTTTGAGAATGGTCAAGATCCTACTGAATGAGTGCCAACCTCCCCTATGAACTGGCCATATAGGAGTCCCATTCTTAATGCATATGGTCGTTGCCAATTGGTACTTTTGGTATCACCACTAGGTCTGTACAAGTCTAGGGTATGTACGCTTCGGCCTGGTTTTATATCTTGAGTGGACTGTAAAAACTTTGGTGCCGTACGGTTTCGGCAAAATTAGGGTTGACACCAAGTTGCTTTCTTTTTCTGGAAGATGGAGACCTTTCAGTTAATATCTCGACAACAAGTTTCGGTTGGCATCGTTACCTTTTTCAGCATTGTTGGGTTTTGATTTAAAACAACATTCTTCAACGTATGTTCACGTATCGACTTGTCAATTGACGTGTCGACTTGTCAATTGACGTATCGACTTGTCAATTGACGTATCGACTTGTCAATTGACGTATCGACTTGTCAATTGACGTGTCGACTTGTCAATTGACGTGTCGACTTGTCAATTGACGTGTCGACTTGTCAATTGACATATCGACTTGTCAATTGACGTATCGACTTGTCAATTGACGTATCGACTTGTCAATTGACGTGTCGACTTGTCAATTGACGTGTCGACTTGTCAATTGACGTGTCGATTTGTCAATTGACGTGTCAACTTGTCAATTGACGTGTCGACTTGTCAATTGACGTGTCGACTTATCAATTGACGCAATGGAACGGAGCTGTCTGACTATTCCAATTTCCCGACGTTAACGGGAAGCAAATGGCACGTGACGGAACGGGGGTATTTGCTTGTCTGCGGTGACGGCCGGCGCAAATTACGGCATAGTCTCAGTAGTGAAAATGAAGAATGTTCAGTATCCGTTCACTGACCAATGTGTTCTTATTTTCTATTTATTATTCACAAAATTAATTGCTACAAATAACACACAAACCTGTACCACCCTATCGTCGTCATCATCCACCGCATTGGTGAATTTAAAATTTCATGAAATATATTTGTGGTCAAGGCAGCAATTTCCTACAGAATTCATTCCGCAGCTGTTGTGTACTCGTACACTATGCGGTTGAAAGGTGGCTTTTCAAAATTAATAAAATTATCGTGTATTTTGGGGAGTAAAAAAACGACAACATCATATACACACACCTAATAACGTATTCACATCTCACGATGTTTGACCAAATCTGGAGATTTGACAAATTTACCAGTATTTCCGTTCATTTGGAAAATTTAAAATCTAGATTTGGGACGACATTTGAAATAAATCGAATCTAGTAAAACGGATAGAAGCTGAAACTAATATGATCGGCTAAGAACCCCTGACATAATAGTCCAGATGGCGCAACGGTTAAGCACGTTCGCCTTCTACGCACTGGGCCCCGGTTCGATTCCTACTGAATGCGGTAGTTTTCGATAAAAAAAAGGGGGTTTACGTGTCGTACTATAAGCCCACTCAGCTGTTAAATGAGTACCCATTTATGGGGTAAATAACTCGGTTGAGCATGTTGCTGATCACACACCTCTGCACAGGGTATACCATTACGATCTAGAAAATGAGATGATGCTAACTCATCTCGAGGCCGTGGATAAAATTGGACTGCGCCTGTTATTTATTTATTATTTTTTAAGAAGCCCTTTAACATTGTTATTTCGAATAGAAGAAGTTGGGCCTTGTGAATTGACCAGTAGAAAATTTTCGCGACAACAGACGAAACAAGTAGTTATGGCCGTCCAGAGAACAAACATATTTCAAAAAACAGTTGCAAATACGATAATCAGTTGCTGAACGCGACCTTTGTTTTCATCCTCACTTTTGAGGTTTCTCAATTTAAGCACTCAAAAGAATTGTACGTTGCCATTCTGTTGCGTGAAAAGGTCAAATTATATGATCCCTAACTATTGGATAGTGACCGAATCCAGAATCTAGAAAAGTAGATCATAGAAAACTCACTATGCCCTTCTAGGGGTTAAGGCAAAGTAGTATAGGCGACAAGGATCAGATTTCTTGATCTGGTATCTGAAACGTCAAATCAGATGCCAGATAAGGGAATGTACTAACCTTCGTTTTTTCGTGCGAAGTCCCATACAAAAACTGTCAAAAATCCGGTTCGCACGAAAATTTTCGCTTTTCTCGGTACTCAGTTCTTCGCACGAAAATATATCATACACAGACAAAAGTCTCCACACAGTTGTGGGTAATTTCCACGCGAAAACAATTAACTTTGCATTTTATTTCGTGTGGAAAGTGGGCATTACAGTGGTGATCGCTCTCTTTTCAGTGAGAAGGGGAAATTCAAGTGTCGTGTAGAGCGCTGCGCATATGTGCTCTGTGGAAGTTTGCACTGTCACTTTTTCGTGGGAGAAATAAGTGCATGACTTTCGCTCGAAAACGTTAGTACCAGCCTTTAGATGGAAGCATAACATATTACATCTTCACGCAACGGAATCAGACTGTGCAATTCTGTTCAATGCTTATCGGATGAGCAGAGCAGCTAGCAGGAAGTAAAAGACCGGATCCAGTCAGGACAAAATCGAAAAAAAAAGAATTGTTCAATAATTAGAACCCCAAGTCCAATTTTTGGAGCATTAAGGTTGTATCATCGGGAATATTTCAAGTTTCCGAGAGTCGTCATTTGTGAGCGTCTACTGTATTGACAGTACACATTAAATCTAGTACAGCTGATCACACAACAACCATCTGACAAATCAAATCACCTTCTCCTCGAAACAAATTTTCATAATGTTTAAGGGTTTCGGGTGTACGTTATGTGAATATGCTATATAAAAATCTTTCATCTTTTAATTTGAAACTAGATCGTTACACATAAAGTCGGCGCGGCCCACGAATGGTAACAGATTGTTCACAATCTTTTATATTTTTAGATTTGCGCGAATTCGCCCGACTGTCAAATGTATTTTCAATAGATTTTCAATTTTCTCATTCATTTCTATTTTCTTTGGTGTACTTTACACATACTCGCTATACAGATATGTGTCAAGAGATCAGAGATCTGTGGTCGCGTAATATAGAGTAGGCGGAAGACAGACCAATCGTAGCGGAATGATTACATGAATATACCGCGCGAAAAACCACAAGAATTTTTTGTATTAAGGGCATTTAAATCTGGTTTCTGACGGCGCGGTGAGGAGAGAAATGAAATCATTCATTTACAGATTGAAAGATACGCCGCCATATATCTTTTGTGTTGGATGCGAGGTGGATTAAACATTTGCTTTGCTATTGTTAGTCGAGCGCATAACGCGGTATCTGAACGCGAGTTATGCCGAAGCATTTACATAGGAATTTCGAGAACAGAATGACAACCGGCCTTCGCTAACCCTTACTAAATAGAAAGAGACAGAGACCGGTTTCTCTTAATTGCCGCTCTCATATCGCATAGATATGTACACACTCTCTGGATCCTGTCAACCCCTTGTGGGGCATAGGGCATTAACCACGCCAACTTTCCACCTCGTCCTTTTCGCCACCATCGCCTTTAGCTGTCTCCACTTAAAGAGTCCACATTTCTTTCTGCTGAATAGAATAAGAAAATCAGACAGCCGGTTTTTATACGTAGGTTGCCTTTTATATTTCGGGATTGGACAACCCTAGTGTTGCAATCTGGCAACTGACAGCTCTATCGTAAAGTTTGACATTTTTGAGGTTATACATACTCAGAACGTTTTGACATACGAGCGCTATTTGTGTTTTTTACATTAACTTAAAAGATTAATCTCGGCCAAATAATGGAATTCAATCGTGAACATTTTCGTGCGATTATTTTTTACAACTTTCGACGTGGATTAACTCAGCAACAGTGCATGGATGAACTGAATTCAATTTTTGGCGATGAAGCTCCATCGAGGAACAGTGTTTATCGATGGTATGGTGAATTCAATCGAGGTCGTAGTTCACTCCAAGACGAATTTCGTGAAGGTCGTCCAAAAGGTGAAGGTCGTCCGGAAACCATTGATGCTGTGCGCGAACTGATATTGCAAGATCGTCATGTGACCTATCGTGAGATTGAGACAACCTTAGGCATTAGTGGGACCAGCATACATTCAATATTGCATGAACATTTGACTGTCAAAAAAATTTGTTCGCGTTGGATCCCACACAATTTGTCAATCGCTCAAAAACAGGCTCGTGTCGATTGGTCGAAAGAAATGCTCAAAAAATACGATCGCGGTGCTTCGAAACATGTCTATGACATCGTGACAGGTGATGAATCGTGGATTTACGCGTATGAGCCCGAAAGTAAACAGCAGTCGACTGTATGGGTGTTTCAAGATGAGCCAAACCCAACAAAAGATGTTCGCGCACGAAGCACTTCAAAGCAAATGGTCGCCTGTTTTTTCGGAAAAACTGGACATGTCGCAACCGTACCACTAGAACAACGCAGAACAGTCAATTCTGAGTGGTACACAACCATTTGTTTGCCAGTTGTCTTCCAAGAAATCAGGAAAACCAACCGCCGAAGACGGATCACTCTTCACCACGACAATGCGAGCTCTCACACATCAGCTCAAACAACTGCATTTTTGAGCACTCAAAACATAGATTTGATGGGCCATCCGCCGTATAGTCCTGACTTGGCACCGAATGACTTCTTTTAATTCCCGTACGTAAAAAACAAACTGAGAGGTCAACGTTTTTCAACACCTGAAGAAGCGGTTGCTGCGTTCAGAATGCATGTTTTGGAGACACCTCAATCAGAGTGGCAAAAGTACTTTGACAATTGGTTCAAACGCATGCAAAAGTGTATAGATCTTCATGGGGAATATTTTGAAAAACAATAAAGCGATTTTCAATGATTAATATTTGTTTTTGTTCTCTAATCCCGAAATATAAAAGGCAACCCTCGTAAAGTGAAGGGGTGGTAAAAAGTATTGTACATACAAAACATTTTTTAAAAACTAATTTCTAATAATGTTATATTTCATACACTTTCACTCAAACTCTTCAATAAACGAATATTTCTATTTTTTGATGTTTATTCTACCTCATCGGCTGCTTAGTGGTGCTTATTACCACCATGAGGTCCAATAACAGCCTGAATTCGCTTAGGCATACTTATTATGAGATGTATAATAGCCGCCTGGGAAATTTTCGACCATTCGTCCTTCAATGCTTGTTCCAGCACTCGTAAAATCTAAGGGTTACAACGAGTTCTGATGCGTTTCTCCAGCTGGTTCCATAAATATTATATGTGATTTAAATCTGGGCTGCACTTTGGTCAGTGAAGAAGGCCGATATATGTACCTATATTGGCAGCGAGGAATTCACGCACTATGTTTGCAGTATAAGATCCGGCTCAATCTTGCACCAAAATGAAATCCTGTCCACCACGACGACGTGCTCTTCCAATAACCTGAAAGCACTTCATTGATGTATCGCTGTCAAATTGCCATTAGCGATCACAATTAAATCGCTTTTAACAATTAAAGAAATGTCTTCTAACACCTTGTGGGGGAACGAACCATCAGTTGCTAAACAATAGCTAACTTTAAAGAAAACTGCACCACAGACCGGCAAAGACTAATATCGGAAATAACGACAAAAAAATCAATGACTCTTTCATTTTAAGAATGAAGTGGATTGGAATCTCCGTCGTAATGACTTAGTTTAGCTATCCACTTTCACAAAAATGATTAGCATTAAGCCAACACTACCACTGTTCCTGGTTTCGTCCACACGATGGATTGTACTCTTCAGGAGCTGCCTTAATCATATCGGGAAAGCAGTTCGACCAGGCCAGGTGGTTGGTACTTCGACTGGTGGTAGTGTTGGTTTAATGTTGAGCATTTTTGTGGTAGTGGATAGCTGAACTAAGTTATTACGACTTAGATTCCACTCCACTTCATTCTGAAAAAGGTAGTTATATGCGCTTATGCGTAATTAATCAGAAAGATTTTCATATTCATATTCTTCATATTTCATATTTATTGTGTAACCAAATTTACCATCATGTTGGAAACTATTATTTTAAAATATTTTGAAAGTGTGTTACGTTTGGCTCTTTCTTCACTAATACTAAGAACTATAATCTCGGCTTCCTTATTCTTATTAACAGGAAGAATTCAGCGTTTTTTAAAATGGCCCTTTAATTGTTTTGGTTGTGTATTTTTTTTTAAATCATGGTTGCTAGAGAAACGGATCAGAGTTTCTTCCGGTCAATTTCCCCTACGAAAATCCACATGAGTTGCAGATGCCGGCATTCTCTCTCTCTCACACGAATGGCCAACTAAATCCGAATCAGTTCTCTCGTAGAAACGCAACTATTGTTGGCCTGTAGACGATGTTTCTGTTGAAAGATTATTATAGTAAAAAACTGGACACACATTGAATTTTTGGTTGTTTGAATGCCGTCAATACACATGCTTCTCCTTAACAGTTTTTTTTATCGAAAAACGCTGAAAGCTTCAGTCTTCTCGATTTCGTCATGAGAGCTGACTCATCCAGCGATTTCATCTCTTAACTCGCACTGGAAGAGGCCAGGAACACCAATTAGATTTTACATTGCATACTATGAGCAAGCAACACGCCTGCGAAACCTTCAAAGTGTAAATCATTCAGGTACACCTAAGCGCAGAAATTATTCCAATATTATGCAAAAATGTCTACAAATCATCTTTGATGACTAAGTTTTGTCCGTCATGTTAATCCCATCAATTACACGACACAAATATGCAAACAATGAGATTCAATCATTGCCATCGCATTTAAGTTGCACACTTTTAATATGATTTAAGATTCATGGCACATACTAGTCGGCTTACACACAAAGCGAATAAAGAATAAATGCTATTTGCAGCTCCACTTTACATTCGAATGAATTAAAAGCTAATCCTCCTCCTCATTTGATTATACGGCTTTACACTAAAGTTTCTAATTTTCAAAGTGTTCTATTTATTTGGTGTGGATTTGATTAAAACATGAGCACAGCTGGTGTTGGTTTTGGTTATCAGGATTTGCATTGACCCGTCCCCTGCTTCGTACGTCGCGTTGTCCTAGTTAGGGAGTGAAAATGTATCAATTACCCTTTTCGTAGTCCTAGTTCGGAAGTGAAAATGTATCAATTACCCTTTCCGTAAAATTTTAAGAGTGAGTCATTAATGAAACGATGGGTCAGATTTAAACGTAGTGAGTCGAATTCATTCAGAGAAAATGAGTCATCAAAAATGTTTTGTTTGGCAAAAAATATGAAATGTTTACGAGAAACATCTAAAATGTTTTACATCGTTCGTGTCGTTTCTGTATTGAAAATTTAATTGCTTCGTTTCTTTCAATTCACGTGATTCAACTGAATGAGTCATTGATTGTCACACTCATGAGTCGCTTAATGGTCAAGTTGCCGCGTGAATAATTTGAATATCAAAAGATATTCATGGCATTTTTAGGAACAAGTCGCAATCGGCCAACGCTCTATTCCATTATGATCGTTGTCAATTTTCATCATAAAATCAGTGTCACAATATTACGTTATGGAAACGTTTTGTTATTTATGGCTCTGCGAACTATCCCCTCAATGAATTATCCCCTAAAAATCAATGGTATACCCCCAAAAAAAGCATTGGTTTGAGGTCTTTTGTAAATTACGCCCCCTCTTAATGTGTGGGAGATCATTCGCAAGGCTCCTCCAAAGACTCAATTTTGGTTTAGGGTAATAGTTATTATGACATAAGCCGTCAAAATGCATAAATTTGGGTGATGAATTATCTCTCCAAACCCCAATCTGGAGTGATAATACACTGTGCATCAAAAAAAGTGGCGCACCAAGTTTTCTTCATGCTGAAGCCAACAATTGTCGGGCGATTTGACGCCTTGTGGTGAATACCAGCAATTTTTTGGGAAATCTGGATATAAGGTCATCTTACCTTAACTGTTTACGATAATCTTGAGCCGGAATAACTGTACCCGGGGTGCATCTGTTGTTGTTGTTGTTGTTGTAGTAGCAACCCATTCTAGCGTTGAAGGGTTTGGGCAGCTCTTGGCCGTTCTGGCGAATGAAAAGGCCCCTCAACGTGCTAAGCAGCGGCCTACGCTTGTTGTAGCTCAGTTCGGAGACGTGGGCGGGGTTTTCGCCGCTCGTTGCCCCCCTGTCCTTTACGTATTAACAAAAATGCATAGACCTGGGAAAGACAACACAAACAGGGGAGGTAAAAATGGGGAATGAAAAAAATGAGGCGATAAGGATGGAATGGTTGGCGGACGGCGTAGATTCCTTCGCGTTTGCATTAGGGTCCACAGGCGTAATAGAACCCTCGGCCTCTGCTTTCGTACCAGCGACTGATCCTTACTCATCAGGTGCTGCCATAGATCTGCCGGTGGAAGCAGCACTATCAGGATATGGCCAATTGCAGGTGTTTCATTACACTACCTATTGATGTCGCTCTGGACCAGTATCGTCCTGGTCTTCTATTGAATGACCCTGTCTCCTGGTACATATTCCTTGCATTCTGGGCTAATTTTTGGCGCTTGAAATGTTATCGCCACTTTTCCTGTATTCGAGTTAACTTCACTGAAAAAAACTACCGCTTCTGTGGTCTTCCGGGATTGCTCGTGTCGTTACATCTACAAACGACTTTTTTTTATTGAGTGGTTATTCAATCGTTGCATGAGCCCCGCACACTGTGGTCTTGGAGGCCTCTGATTCGTCAAATATTTGGTACCCTCGTGGTTGTACAATCGTCTCCCAAAGCTGTTCTAGATATGCTGCTAAACACACTACCGCTTGATATTTCTGCTGAACAATTAGCTGGCCAATACGACCATTCGTTTTCGTGAGTAGATGAAATCAAGTGCCAGTCACTCGGCTATTCCTGCCATGACCCGACTACACGTCTCCCAAGCTTGCATTCGGGAAGAACTTTACAAGCCTGGTTGCTTCGCGGAGTCACTGGACGGACAATGTCCCCTCAAAACCGGATTTTGTCTAAAACTGACGAGGGAATGGGTGCGGACGTACTCGTATACTCTGAGATCCTACAAAATCAGTGTGTACGGATATTTCGTTTCCTTCATCAGAAGTATTGACATGGTTGTTGGGTTGTTATATTATGACTTCTAGAGCCAACACCATCTACATGGACAGTCAGGCTGCAATAAGATCCGTCGAATCGCAGAGTGGATATCCGCTGTATGTTAGGTAGTGCCTAAGTGGATTTTACCAGGTTGGATTTCAGTGAGTTTTACTAGTTAGAACGGAGAATGGGTTGCGTATGTTCGTTCGTACTACTCAATTACCCTAACCCCTTGTGGGGCATAGCGCGTCAACTGTTCCATGTGACCCAGTTGACGTTTCGTTGGCATACACTGGTTTCGGAGAATGCAGTTGCCAGCATGCATCTCCTGCACATCCATGGCCACGAATGTCGACGTGGACGGGATTCGAACCCGAAACGCCGGTAGTCAAACATGAGACTGATGCCTCAACACACTGCGCTACCGGTCGCCCCCAAATAAGTTTAAGTGCGGTCCTTCACTGGAAGCGAATTTGAGCGGCAATGCGCTCTCGGGACACAAGTGTCAACAAGCGGCAACGAGCGACAGGGATCGTCCATTACAGATGTCTTCGCGCTTCAGTTTGCTTAACTATCCTCTCCATTGCACACAAAATCAATCAGCATAATGTTTCTTTCGAATACATTCCTCAAAGCAACATGCGGCTGCGAGCGGCAACGTGCGGCAAATCCCAAATTTTGTGGATCTGGCGCTCGAGTCGCATAGTGCACGTAGACGTAGCCGCTTCGCTCAAACACGCTTGTAGATGACGCATGTTCGTGAAAATCTTCAACTTTGGACTTGGCGCGCATTGCCGCTTGTGTCGAGGGAGCGCGCTGCCGCTCAAATACGCTTGTAGTGGTGGACGGCCGCACTAAAAAAATTGACAATCGCAAAGGCCGCTAAACTAAAGTTTTACTCCAACACTCCGCTCATTTCGTTTAGCGAGCGTTGTGCCACCGGGGTATCGTTCCACCGGTTGACGAAGTTCATAGAAATATTCGAAAGGTACTTCCGTAGTCGTCATGAATAAAGATTAAGTTTATGAGTCACAAAAATATCCTAAAATATCTTCAAAATATGTAAAACTACTCGATTTATACATGGTAAGCAACAAACTCCTGGAAATATGACTCATTTTCTGAATCCATTTTAGTTTGCACCAGCGAGAAGAACCCTCTTTAAATTATTCATCCATTCTGCCTTACTGCTGTTAACTTGGCTGACTACGGAACGAAAACTGTGCCCTTCCAAATGATGGCATTCATCATAGTAAATTGCCATTAGTGTCGATGCAATTCTGCCCGAACTGTCACTCTGCGCAGACATCTTTCACCAGCCAAACCATTTCATTCATCCATCTTCTTCTTCTCGTCCATTTACTTTACGTTCATCCCAGCTGTATTTTATGGACTACTCTATGAAAAGTTACCACTCATCATGCTCGTGGTCGCTTCCGTCACTTCAGGTCCTTGCCACTGAACAAGAGCTGAAAGGGGGGAGCCTCCCTCCATAAAGCAAGTGTGTTGTGTATCACTAATGCTTATTTGTTGTGTTTGAGTATGATAATATACACAGGATATGAGGATACTGAATAGACACTACAGTGAAGGTTACCCATTTTTCTGTCTTATTAATTTAAAGGAAAAGCTGAGAAAAGTTGCCCCCTAAATTGTGTGTGGTGCACATCGAGTAAGTTGCCGTATTGGGATCCAAGATTGCCATTAGAGTTGAAAGAAATTTGATATGGTTGCCGCCGTCTCATTGTATGACGCACGCGGTGGGTCTGGGAGTTTTCTTTCCACTCGGTTTTTTCTTCATACTCTGCTAGAAATGCAGGCATGCAATCGTTTTCTCGTCTCCACAATTGAACATTGTAATTCACGATATATACGCTTTTGTGGCTTTCTATATATAGCTATGATATATTTAGAATAGTCTTGGCGTGAGTGTATATTTAAGGTGGGCAAATTACAGTGCTTGTGTATAAAAACAACTTTGCAAGGCGGCGCGGCGTGTTTCGAATTGATTTATAGAAGTGTGACCATATATAGACTGAGCCTTATACTATACATATATAAAAGACAACAAAATTAATTGGAGAAATGTTTATTATGGCTTTGATTGAGATATTGGAAGCAATTTGGGAATTTTAAGATTCATAGTAGACTTTGACACATCCCGTGACCCTGGGATTCTACTCATCGATTCGGAATTTGCTCTACATCGACACCATATAGGTCTCGATAGATCTTCTCATGAGAATGCTTCGTGGATTGAATAGAGAATAAGAGAACAAATTTCTTGAGAATAATATGCTCATTCATTCTCATACGTATTAAGACACTCTCATATTTAGGTTCTCATTTAAGAATATCATCTTAAGGTCGCCGCCGCGCTGTGATAATGTTATTATTGTATGGTTTATGTATGAAATATGGTTACACGTATTGTTTGTAGTATGTACGTACATAAAAGCTACGATTTTTGTATGAAGATTTTGAATGTACATACAATAAATTTCATAATAATGGCTATAACCCTTCTCAAAATAGGATTTTTTATAATCGCCTTTACCAATGCTTTTGACCTTATCCCAAACATTTTGCGAATATATTCGAACGTTCTCTCATGGTATTGATTTTTTAGCACTTTCTCCATTTATTCAAAGCACTTTGCATTCGTGAGAATAGTTATTCTCGCGAACAGGGTCACGGGATTCAACTCATCGGTCGGATCGGTTTCGGCTCGGGCTCTGCTCTACATTGACGCCATATTCTTTTCTCCGTCCACGGGTTGACTTGGAATCCGTGCGACTGGAACTCGAACATCGATCTCGGATGTTAGATACCAAGTCATCATCACAAAGAAATCACCAAGCCATTATCGTCGGGTTATCAATATTCAACCATCATTACGGTCTTAAACCCTCTCTGTATCTACACAGATGGCTCCAAGACCGAAGAAGGGATAGGTGGTGGGGCTACTATTCTTTCCGCCTCCCAAACAAACTACTGCAGTGTTTTCCAGGCGGAGATCCGAGGCAGTGTTATGGCTCGGGCGAAATATCATATCCTTGAGAGATAACGATTTACACAGACCGTCAGGCCGCAGTGAGATCCCTTTAATCCAACCTGGTGTCATAAACCGTGGCAGACTGACGAACATGTCTTATGGAAATGCAAAATTACTTCAATATTACATTATGCTGGATACAAGGCCATAGAAATTTCACTGGTAACTGTAGCGCGCACGAACTTGCTAGAAGGGGTATTACCGATGTTAATCTGCAGATATGTCGAGATATTGTCATACCCCTCCAAACTTGTAACTATGGAATAAAGACAGCCTCGAGTGACAGAGCCAATTCGAGGTAGTTAAATGGAGGTGGTAGGTAGGTTCAGGTGTTGCCGTGAATTAAGCACAGCACACATAGACCACTCATGGTCCGTTGTGGTGCCACCAAGGTTCTGTTACCTAAAACTCTTAAACCGAGTTATCCAGCCAGCATATGCTGGCAATAAAGCGATTGATTTGAATCGCATCAACATCCACGAGACTCCCGAGGTCCTGGAAAAGGAGAGTCCCTAAAACCTCTTCCTCCTATTTGCCAAGGCTGGGCAGTAACAAAGAAGGTGAGCAACACTCTTCTCATCACGACAACTTCTACTGTAGTCGTGATGAGGAAGGCGAAGCCTCCTCGCATGACTGCCGATAGGATAGTGCCCTGTAATGACCCCCACCACCCTGTCAATATGCGTCCTGCTTAATGAGAGCAATTAGGATCTATCCTGGGCCACCCTCGTTATTTAGCAAGTACTACCATCTAGCCATCTAGCAGTGACCCTGCTTATCGCAGCGAATTCGATTGCCATTTTACACACTGTTATAGGTGACTTCATGTGGTTAAGATATGTATCAGTGGACCCGATTGCCCCTTGACGGGCCAGCTTATCAGCCTTGCAATTGCCCGTGAAACCACTGTGGCCCGGAATCGAATAAACAGTAATATTGAAGAAGTTGCTCATTGCCATGAGTGTCGAGAGACAATTCGCAACCATTTTTGATATAGAAATGACCGAATCAAGCGACCGTATCGCCGCTTGACTGTCTGTGTAGATGCTAATGTCCTTATAAGTAACGACACGCCTCCCCAGCCAGGACAGAGCTTCCGTGATTGCCAAAATTTCCGCCTGGAAGACGCTGCAGTAGTCGGGAAGATGAACCGATACGTTAATATGATACTTAGTCGCTCCCAATAGGTAAATACCCGCATCCACTCCTTCGTCGGTCTTGAAACCATCTGTGTAGATGTAGATGGTCAAGGAGTTGGATGTAATAAGGGTTCTGCCCGCCTATTCATCTCTAGAGGGAATCAGGCTGTGCTTGCTGCCAAAAGCAACTTTTGGAACGGTATAGTCGGTTACTGCGTGAAGATCCAGACTACCCAGAATAGTGGAGTGTCCACTCTTCAGCGTGCACCACTATCCAGTATCGCGAAGCCGCAGGGCTGTGTTGGCCGCCAGTTGTTCGTCAGAAATATCCACCGGAAGCAAGTTGAGCAGCATGTCCAGGTCTGTCGACGGAGTAGCTCTCAAAGCCCCCGTAGCGGCAATCGCAGCAGGTCTTTCCACTTTCTCCTGTAGGTTGCAATAGGACGCCACTCTGAGTGCCGTCCACCATACGCATATGCCGTATAAAAGCATAAGCCGTATCACTGCAGTACACCACTTTCGGCTCGAGGCTGGCTTTCTTACCTATGGCCCTTCTACACGAGTAAAGCGCAACAGTTGCCTTTTTCATCCGTTCTAGAATAATCAGTTTTCATGTCAACTTCTTATTGAAGATGAGTCCAAGGAACTTTGCTTTGTCAGCAAAGACCAGTCTCTTGCCATCCAAAAGGGGAGGCTCAACGGGGGGAATTTTACGCGATTACCCCGACGCCACAAGTGCCTGCCCATTCAGGTAGAATACATAAGGCATTCTGGAGAACCTCACTTAGGACTCCCGGAAAGTTACCGGAACTAGCAATGCCAACATCGTCTGCATAGGCAGTCACAAGGCACACAATTTCTTCCAGTTTCAGAAACAGCCTATTGACTGCTAAGTTCCAAAGAAGAGGAGACAGTATCCCGCCTTGAGGGTGCCATTACAGACACCTCTACTGACAGACGGCGTTCTCAATGTAATGTGAATTATCCTGGATGTGAGCAGCAAGCCAATGAATTTACAGTGCGATTCATCGACTTGCAGGCTCCTTAGTGCCCGTATTATCGCACTAGATTTAATATTGTTGAAAGCGCCTTCGACACCTTATTGACTTTGCTAATTATTGCTACAATTAGCAAAGTCAATAATGTGTTAATTTTTACGACTATAAAAAAATAAAAACTTCTGCCAAAAAAAAACCAACTCATCTCGTAGTTTGCGAGAATGTAAAGTAGTCAGAAAATTACGACAACACGCTTATCTTAGGACTGATCTGACTGATAGGACTTGATCCCACGCGCTTTTAGCGTAACTCAATTTTCTGTTCTCAACCTTTATCTACGAGTATATACTATATATCTTATGTATGTACTTCTTAAAATATTTTTAACAATATCTTGTTTGTTCCGTGAATTTATCTTGGATCAGATTTCCAATTTAGCTTAAATTTCTCTCTATATCTGCTCAGTCAAATACTTAAGATTAAGGTCTCACGAAGCACAACAATATGCTCATAACCCCAGCAAGGACCTTATTATATGTATACACTACACTAACTTGACCTCAATCGTAAATCCTTTAATGGGCTTATATGTGTGGGCACATCGTTGAGATATACGTATGCCATTCACCAACTGATTTTCCTTCCGACCTTTTTCGGATTAGAATAATAAATGCCTTGACCGAAGATACACTCTCCTTGAACATTTTAGTATGACTTTTCCAAAGTGTTGAATCGGTAAACATATTCGATATGCAGCCGTTGAAGTGATGAAACAAGTCCTACGTAATAATGTCTGAACTGAACGTAAGAGATAGGGTGAAATGTGTCTTACATAGCTATATATTTTGTGTGGGTGGGGGTTTTTTGTTTCGTATTCATGGATTCATTTGCATGCAAGTGAAATGAATATTAAAACATCGTTTTTTGTGTTTAAGATTATTTTTGGAGAGGCGTGTTGACTGTTCGAGAAGTTATACTATTTGTCCTAACCCATAGTGGGGCATAGCTCGAAAACTATTCCCAAGAGGCTTGCTCATGTGACGATTCGTTAGCATAAACTGATTTCAGACGATGCATGTTGCCAGCATGCATACAGCCCTTTTTGCCTGCTACAAGTCGGGAAAGGTTGTGCTTGACTGTTACGCCCCACAATACAGGGGGAAGACAACACACACAACCATTGCTACTGCGAAATTCAAACTCACGAAGTCAGGAGACGTCAGACTTGGTCAATCAGTCTGACGTCTCCTGACTTCGCGAGTCCCGGGTAGATAAATACTAATATATGTATACAAGTGAGAACTACAACAATTGTAGGCTTATCTCATTGGGTGGGTTCAGAAGATACTGAGCAACTTCCGCTCAACTGATCATGATCAATTGATCACCGAGCAAGAAATATTTCTGCTCACCGCTCGCACTTTTCTTCTTTCTCTTTGACTTTCGTATGAAGTGTGTGTGACAACGAGAGTCGCGTTCAGCAGGCACAGACTACATAGCCGACAAGTTCCGGAACTGCTCGCGAGCAGTTCGTGCTCTTTGGTAACTTCTGAACCTGAAAATAGTCGCACTATGCTGCCACAAATTTTTCCCCACCACTTTTACTACCATGATGTCATCTCTGAAGTAAAGTCTGGTCCCATCTAAAGTTATGTTCTTGCTATTAGTGACTTGGTTGGTATAAATAGTGGCTGAAGCTCAACTTGCCAGAGCCCAATTATCGCGAAAGTGCCGTTTTGTAGCTACAAACCTCGTGAAAATCTGTTGTTAGAAGAAGGTCTGATTTACAAGGGATACTAGGATGCTTAGATCCGACCGGAGACTTTCAGGAAGTAGACCAGCTCCCCGATCCTGGCACATCCCCTAGGTTATCAAAAAATGCCTTCTCCAATGCACAACATCTGGCCCTGAAGAAGTGGTTGAGGGTTTCTTTCTCATCCTCATACCCGCAGCTTCGGCAATGCGGACTGTAGGGGAAGCCAAGCCTGGTTGCATGCTCCCCGATAGGCCAATGTCCCGTTATGACCATGGTGAGCCTGGCGACATATCTACGTGGTTTGATCAAAAGCTCAGATGTTTTCTTCCTGTCATAGGAGGGTCATATCTTCCTTGATACGGCGCAGGTGGACAGATTACGCCATTTTGAATCCGCAACATTGAGGTAGTGAGGGGAGATCTTGCACATAACAGCCCTCAGCGGAATGCAAACAGGCTCCGAATGAGAGCTCTCTAGGACGGCACTCGTCCTGGGCAGCTCGTCGACCTTTTCGTTGCCCTCAATGTCCCTGTGATCAGGAACCCAGAGTAGGGTGATATTGAGCCGTCTGTCAAAGCAAGTAAACTCTTCCTCACACCGCTCGACAAGCTTGGAGTGGAGGATGTACTTGCCGAGTTCAGTGCCTTGATAGCGGCATGGCTGTCTGAGCAAATGGCGATGTTGTGGTTATCTGGTATATCTCTGATAGTGTGACAGGACTTCATAATTGCGAGCGTTTCCGCCTGGAAAATGCTGGCATGATCTAAGAGGTAACTCTCCAAGGTAAAGATCCGAAGCCGCAGTCCATTTTGGACCCGTCAGTGTAAATCGTGATGTCAAAGTCCTTCACCACCTCGCCGCTTCTCCATTCAGCTCTGGTGAGGAATTTGGCAGAGAAGCTTCTCTCAAACCTCAGTTTAGGCATGGTGAAGTCGGATTTTACATTGGCTTAAAATATCGCTATGGCTGTACGGCTTGACAGTCCAGCCCGCCAACTTTGAGCCTGACTGCACTGCCCGCCGCCGGTTGTTTGATACGAAGGTCGATAGGCGTAAGATGCAGGATCCCGGGCATATTCGCATAGCGCCTGTAGTGCTAAGATATGCCATTCTTCGCACCCTGCCAAGTTTTGTTACGTCGTATCTTTTAGTTTAGGGAGGGTTAATGCGGTGCTTTGATTTTGGAGGTAAATAACATCAGTTCAATCTTGCCTGGATTAACATCCGGCCCACACCATAACCAGGACCCTTTCCATGACTTAACTTATCACGGAGAGGCACATTCCTGACACCACGATTGCCACATCATCCGGGTACGCGACCACTTTAATACCTTCAATACCTTCTCTGTCAAGCCTTGCTAGGACTCTGTTGACGACCACTAGCCAGAGTAGGGCAAGATGACTCCGCCTTACGTGTCCCTCTGCATACAAATCTGGCTAGATGGCTATTTCCCCAAGTCCGCATGAATTATTCTAGATCTTAGCAGTCATCCAGCTGCCAATCCCTGCCTCTGCTCCCAAATCTGACGTTGTTGAATGTACCTCTTATGTCGAGGATAGTTGATACTGAATGCGCACCACCACGTGGAGAACCGTTTCTATGGATCGACCCCTGATCTAGGCGTACTGTGACTTCGAGAGCGGTAAGCCTTCCAGGATTTGTCGGATGTGGAGGTCTTGGATACAATTAGTGACTAACGATCTGATTATTTTTTGGGATTCTTGATTATGCTTTTAAACGCGCAGCTCCGACATTAACAGCTCCCTGTAGAACTTTCGATTTTTTCGCTTCGTTATTAGCGCTGTTCTTAACCACACCCTTATGCACGCGAATCACTCATGGCCAAGGATTTACTTTCTGACAAACTAAAGAAGACGTAGCATAGGATCAGCTCTTCTCTGCACTTTGATTCATGTGTGAAACTATAAGTCTTTTTGTTAAATTTCACTGGCTTTTCCGGTTTCTCCTCAAATTCTCCATGTCTATAAAATTCGCTCACATTAATCTCTTTTTATCCATTAAATACACCAGAAAAAATCCAGACTATCGTTCTCTCCCACTATAAGTCACGTCAACATACATGCAAACTTACGATTGCAGGGCAGGACATTTATCGAAGAAATGTCCAAGTGTAGAATAAATGTCACATGTGTGCCTGTTGAGAAATGTGTTGACGATAAAAAAGCACAACGATGATGACTTTTGTGTTCAGTTGCCCCAACGATTTTTCTTTCTTGTTTCGTTTTCCTCGGAATTGGCGTCGGCAGTAGTCATATAACAGTCGGTCGTGACAAAGAAAAATTGGAAAGAAAAGGAAACATAATTTGTTTTACGGCTCAATAGTCGTCGCCTGCCTACATCCCATGTACATTCGTTTTCCATGCGTTTTATTTTGCAAACAACGATAACGACAATCATTCGTTTTTGTTTTTAACTTTTCATAATGCCGTTGCTCCACTTCTGTACAATATATGTTTGACATGTGTATTTTTTCCAGCAGCTCTCACTTGATTTGTTTAATTTTACTTATATTCTTATTCCATTTGGTTTGTTTTTCATTTGAGATTGTACTTTTATGTCCCGGGGTCTTTTTTCTTCAGCTTGAAGTCGATTCACTGTTGCTATTCTTTTTTTTGCATATTCTGTGTTAGTAATGTTATTATGATTTGTTATTTTGCAACTGTTAGGGGGCCCAAAACCAAACGAAAAGCGCAATTCCTTGACAGAAACACGCTAACGCGATTCAATATGCGAGCACCCTTAATGGGGTGATCCCAGCTGTGCCGCAAACATCAAAACGGTTGTGAAATGGTTGAAAAGTTAGTCTGCTGGCGTTAAACTTCTCAACGGTTGGTCGTAACAACTTAAGCGGCTCATAGACAGATCAACATCACCATCGTGGCTCGACAGTCCGAGGCCGAACCTTGCCTGTCTGAGCCAGTTGTTGCAATTGAGCAACCGGTTAGAAAATACTTCAAAATGCTAAACATGTCTTCCAGTGAATTCTTCTTATCCTAATTCAGGCGACATTCGTATGAGTTCAGATAAAGATCTCATTGACCTGACCAAAGGATTTTAAATGCCGTCACCAGTGCTACAGTGCATTCGCCTCTTGACCTCGATTCAACTCTCTCTAATTGCCTTGACCCCTCCAGGGGCATGGGCGCATCAACATCCATCATCATCTCTAGCATTTCTATGCCTTGTTGACGTTTCAGTAGCATATCTACTTTTCGGAAGTGCAGTTGCTAGCATGCACCTCCTATCCGGCCCGTCTTTATACTGACAAGCTCGGAGCACTGTGAGAGTTCTATTAGTACTCACAGGCAGTTTTTTGATCGCGCCGAGATTTGATCTCCGAGCTCTAGAGTAGTATCGTAGAGCGGTGACCGAACGATCACGGCCACCTCTTTTCAAGAAATACTTGTATTAAATAGATTTCATTTCACGTCCAAGAAGGTCCTTCTGTCTTGACTAAAGGGATAAAATGCACTGAAAGGGTTAAAAATACCTTCAATAGTACTCCAGTCCATTCGTCTTATCATTCCAATTCAGGGGATATTCGTATTGCCAAGACTTCATTTCATGTCCAAAAAGTTCCGTTTAGCCTTATAAAAGGGTTAATAATGCCATCAACTGTACTCCTGTACCGTATTGGTCTCATCGCCCCGATTCAGGAAATTCCCAAATCTACCAGGCTTGGTTTCTGTTTCATTGCATGTTCACGTGAGTTCTTTTGATCTGATGCACACCTGCAGCAGGATTAGCAGGACCGTGAGGTACCTATAATAACCCAAAGAAACTGCATACCAAATTTGGTTAAATTGGGACCACCAGAAATGCCTAGAGGAGCGATCTTTAAAAAAAATTAGACGAATAACTCTGGTCTGAACACAACAGAATAAACCGTTAGTCCAGTCAGAACATGGAAGGTGCCCGACAAACGAGCAAACTTACAGCATGCATCGGACTATATGTCCGTCCATTATATTTTTATATGGGACGTGTAAAAAACCAGACGTCCCACAATTCTCAGTTTCCTCGCTACACTATCAAGAAACCAGAATCAATGGGTGCATTCAGAAGGCGCAACGGTTAGGTAAACCTGATCAACCTGATCTGTACAGAACAATTTTGTTAGTGTAACGCGTGCAATTTTTGTTCTTTCTGCGGTTTTCTCAGCATCTTCTGATCGTACAGCCACTCATCGGCTACTAGTAACACATCGGCTACCAGCCACACATCAAATTTCCTCCATCACAGTAACTTAAAAAGTATTTACGAGTCGCCAGAATTTTTGTTGCACTGGCAGCATTGCAGGCCACTAATGTTACTACAATTAATGACACTAAATTACAAATTGGAGCGCTTCAGTTAAACTTAAATGTCCCGAAGTACTTAAAAACCGCTTAATAGCCAGTTTTAGCTCACCTTGTATCGATCACCTAAAAGGTTTTATTTTCGGACAAGTTCTGGCGAAACTGTAGGTAATTTTTTTTTATAAAGAAAAAGTAGGTTTCAGTCAGCATTTTTTCACAAATAAAAACAAAAAATAGGTAGAAGAAAAAATCTATTGGAAGTATCGTTTGTTTAACAAGCACTAAACGAAATTTAAGTAAATTCAGCCATAGTCAGTCACCACCGAGTTCAGCTGAAATCATAAGGTTCGTTTTTTGAGAATTTATTGGGTATAGGGTATAATAACCAACAACTTTAACATGGATAGCTTAGTCGGGAGGTGGCTACCCTACACTCGACAGCTTTCGCCTGCATGACACATAGATGGTCATAGTGTCGTGTGGAATCTAATACATATGTTGATGTTGGCATGCTTGTGTTTACGTCTACGTCTTGCTCTGATAGGCCCATGTCTATTAATAAATAACTGAATAATATTAATCATTACTAAAAATATCAATAGAAAAAAAGAAAAACGAAAAAAAAAAATAAGAATTATGCTGGGGATCCGGGATCCATTTGCATAATAATCTAAAGCTACACTTGTGACTGTCACTAATCTGTTACTGATAAAGAACACGTTTGAATGATGTTTGTTAAGTTGGAGCGGTACGCCGAGCTTATAAACGTCCACCGTCGCATTAAGGGAGGAAACCATATTAGGAGGTTTTTAAAATTCATTTTTTTTATTGCATAACTTGTTAGCTAACAATCCAAGAATACGCTGCCAAAATTTCATTTCATTCGCATTCGTTTAGATTTTATGAGCATAGCTCTATGAGGTAGGGCGGAGCACTACCTCAGGTAGTCACTTTATGTACTTACGTAGCTTTGTAGGGGAATCCTACTTTTGCATCTTTGTTTTCAAATAACGGTATAGAAGGTACTAGAAACATCAACAAAGGCGATTATTTCGGTTATACTATATTCTGTTTTTCAAACGCATTTTTCTCAAAATGACTTTTTTCACATTTGCGGGACTTCTAACTCAAAAAGTAATGAACCGATCATTATGAAAATTGAAAGTATGATTCTTTATAAAATTACGACGAATATGAACATTTGGGATATCATATTTTTAAGGGTGTTTTTTTTTTCGCATAATTAGTAGAAAAAAAAATGGTGAAAATTGAAATTTTTTTTCCAACACCTGCAAAATTATAAATTTCCATTATGCTCACCTGGATTCAGGTTCACATTCTTAGAAAATAAGCTATTTAGTTTTGTAAAACCTTTTTGTCCTGCAATTGGAGAACTCTAGTTACGGCCTTCAGTGAACATCAGTGCGTAACTTTGTTATTTTTGGCTTATATTATTCAAAAAAAAAAATCACATAAGTTATTCGAAATATGATTAAAATAATGTCAAAATTTGATTGAATTCTAATTAATTCTTCCCACCCAAAAAAGAATCCTAGAAAACAGTGAAAATGAGCCTCCTAATGTGGGTTCCCCCCTTAAATAAACGATTTGATAATTAAACTGATATTTTCATCCGACTTTGTAATCTATTTTCACCACAAATGAGGTGTACCACTTGACAACAGGGTAGACAAAGTGACGATTCCCAATTTAACCTGAATGCTATCCTAGAGCGATCTTTTGCGCAACCAGGGCAGGGACCCTACACGGTTACACAAAAAAAAACCTACATATACATATTTAAAAATATCAATTTCTTTTTCGAGAATCAAATATTCTATTACTATATTTAAAAGTGGAGACGATGTGTGTATGTCTGTCGTGCCAAAAACTTTTGAACCATTGGGCGATTGTGACCAAATATTGCACGAATATATTTGGAAGGCTGGAATAGATAATAATTTGGTTCGCGTCCACATACAGTAAAGCCCCTCTTAATCGAACCGACGACTGCGAGATCATTTTGGACGACAAAATTTGTTTTAAGTACTTTCGGGATTTCGGGGAGAGAAATAAGGTGATTCGGGATGAAAATAAGATGGTTAGCGACTGCATAATATTTTCCGTAACGCCTTGGATCGAGTGGTAACGGAGGACATGCAAATTCGAGTAAGGACCGATATGAGAGTGCGAAAAATGTCGAAAATTACCGAGATTAATGTAAACCCAACAGTTTTCGTTGTCGCTGAGATGAATAGTTGCGCTTCCAAAGCAAAGCATAGGTCCGGTTTTTTATATCCTACTACTTCGACAAAACTACAGCTAGTGTTGCATAAAATCAACATATTCCTAATTTTTAATAATAATATTGTTTTTTTTTTACCAATTTAATGAAAATTGTGCAGTTATTCATCGTATAGTTAATATTTCATCCTTTCGGGAAATTTTGAAATTCACCTATTGGTGTAAAAATGATATCCGCACAACAGGGGGTTTTTTATTTACACCAAAACCAACCCCGTCATAATGGCACACCGAATCAGTAAATTTTTCCTACATAGTTTTGTACTGTGCACTGTGAAAAACCTTTTTTTAAAACGATCCGATAACATCTACAAAACTCAAACATCCCGAAATCTCCTTGACGAGAGACTAATTATTCATTTAGAAGTGAAACACATATTTTTAAACGAACTAAAACTGTCCACAAAGTGATAGTGTTTCACAAAATTTATATGGTGCTTCTTCTCTTGACTTCTATGAAATCGCAACCACCAAGTGACATTTATATTTATAGAAGTTTGGATCATAATATCATTCCTATAAAACTTTTTGTCCCGTACAAATGGCGATAACATTTTTCCATCTAATATGAAAATATAATGCATCTGGAATCATTTTCAACGCAGATACAGCTGTGTATGTAATATGATTAAAAGTTTTTGTCGTCAACACTTTAAGTCATTTATGTTGGCAGGAGGTCGTCATCGACACTTCTTGCATGATATGAGAAGAAAAAGAACCATTCAAGAAACGCTGGCTGACCAGCTAAGCATTTGGGAGGAAATTAAAATAGTTTCTGTAATGATTTCGTCACAATGCTTATTTAAAAAAAATGAAGAGTTTATTATGAATGCAATAAAGATGCAGATTAAGCAACGAAATCTAATTTACGTGGGTGAAAAAGATGAAGTCGTTTGCTGTTGTTGGCTCAAAGACACGAAATCGGACGTGGATGTTATGCAATTTTAGGTGAAAATAAAAACTGGATTAAACTCAGAAAAATAAGAAATTCATTTATTTAAAAAAAAAACAGCAGGAAACCTGATAAAAAAAGAAAATTCAAACTTGTAGTTAAGAAATTTACACCTTTCAAACTAGTTATTGCCTAAAATATTACAAAATTATAAACTCTGCAATAAAATAATCCAAAATAAATGAGCACACTGGGTGGGTGGCATTACGCCAAAATTCTTGTCGTTCTACTATTCTAAAATTGATCCAATATTATTCGCTCACATCTTCGTATCTATTTTTGCTTGAAAGAAAGTGATTTAGATGAAGAAAATAGTTTCTCAAAAATATGCTTTCACAACATAATATTTACGTCACCTATTTTTTTCGACACCTTCGCTCAGCATGATCTAACAATTTGTCGTTTTTTTCATCTCGTTTACAGGTCACCAAAGAAGAACTTGCCAAATTGGTTCAGGGTTTCGAAAAACAAGAGTTGTTGACAAGCGGTGGTGTTACATTAGCCGGCCAAAGGTATATTTATTTATCGGGAACGGATCGTGTCATACGTGCCAAATTGGGACGAAGTGGTGTACATTGTATGAAGACACAACAAGGTAAGTATTGTTGATAATTTTCATAAATATTCAGACGTGCTTACATTTTTTTTAAATACTTTTTTAAGACGAAGATATTTTGCGAAATTACATAAAATAGTGCCGATGATGGGTGTTCCGGGACAGTCTAAGCGACCATGTCAATCTCCGATCTCATTTTTACAACTGACACCCAACGTGGGTCACAATAATTTGTCGTTAGTGTTGATTTCGACCATCTTAGGACTTGAATTTCGTTCTGAATCCAATGTAGAGCCAATGCCGATATCTAAGTCATCGTAATAGTGCTTCATGCGCACTCAGGGCTTTTTAGACTCCGTGCATTTTTTATTTCTTTTTTTTTTATAAACCTTATCACTTCTACAATATGTAGAGTGGGCTTTTCTCTCCCACACCAATTCTATCAACAGGCAGTAACTATGTTGTTTTATCACTGGATGCTTTTGCACTGTGTAAGCACCAACAGTTTCGACATGGATAGCCTTCGAAATTACCGGGTGTCGGGAGTTTACTCACAATATTCAATTCGGCATAACAACTGTGGTAGAAGCTAATCTTCACTAGCTTTTCTTTATAAAAAAAATGAATTTCGTGGCTTATACATAATTGCCCCAACCCCTTGTGGGGCATAGCGCGTCATTTGTTCCATGTGGCTCAGTTGGCGTTTCGTTGTCATAAACTAGTTTCGGAGAATGCAGTTACCATCATACACCTCCTGCTCCCTCATTTAGTCGCCTACCTGTGACAAGTCGGGAGATGCTGTGGCTTATTAATACGCGTAGGGTCACAGGGGGAAGAATTTAGATCTTGTTATATTTGCTTCGACAGTCAAGGGAGAGAAGGATTTTTTTTTTGCAGGCGTTCAAAATAACTAGCGCAACAGTCCAATCTGGGCCATGGCCTCGAGATGAGTTATCATCATCTCATTTTCTAGATCGTGACGTGACGTTCAACCGAGTTATTTACCCCATAAATGGGTACTCATTTAACAGCTGAATGGGCTCATAGTCCGACACGTAAATCCATTTTTTTATCAAAAACTACTGCATTCAGTAGGAATCGAACTGGGTCCCCAGTGCATAGAAGGCGAACGTGCTAACCGTTGCGCCATCCGGACTACTTTGCGGGCGTTTACCCTACCCGCTCGTATTATCAAACACAGCTCGCAGTCCGAAATCGCTCGAGTTACCGGCGTCCATGCCTTAAAACGGAGTGTTGAGGGCTGGTTCTCCAACAAAGGAACGTGCCTATCACTACCAGAGCAACAACCACCTTCAACAATCAACACAACAACATTTATCGAGGCTATCGTCTGAAGACTCCACGACGATTGTCAGTCAACATCAAATATGGCTGCTGGCTCAACAAACGCGAATTATTCCAATGCTTTCGATCTTTGCCTTGAACCGCTGAGGGCGTACAAATACAAATTTCATCCCCCTTACCATCAACATTGGCAACAACAAGCTTATAAAGCAGAGACATTTCTCGATTTCTCCTGACGCCGAAAAGCTCCTCAATAAGGAGGTGGATCGGATGCTTGAAATGGAATTATTAAGGAATCGCAGATCCGCGTGGTCATGCCGAGTCAGCCTGGTAGTCAATCCCAACCAAGTTCGCCTGTATCTGGACTCAGAAAATGTGAATGAGGTGATTTTAAAGGATGCTTATTCTTTGCCGATGGCAATTGATTCCATTATGATGGAGATATTAGATACCGTAATCTCACCAGATTTCATAAAGGAAGTACCATTCTCTGTTAAGAATGCCTCTCTCCTCCTCGGGGTAGTTTCGGTTCGTACTGCCTGAAGCGAAAAGGGAGGGAACATCGTAGATTCACGCTTTAGGCAGTACGAACCTACGGTTTTTGGTGCAAACCTGTTATGGTGTGGATTGCTACACCCTAAAGCGCAAATCTACGCTACTCTTTGTACTTATTTCCCAATGTATTAGCTTCACGCAAAAACAATCGATATCCATTCCTTTTCTTCGTGTAATTCAACCCAACGACATTAGTAAATACTTCTGCACTTGAAAAAAAAAAGAAAAGAAAAACCCCAAACTAAGTCTATCATAATCTTATCGCATCTAATTCAATTTAATATCATTTTATCGAGAGACTAAACTCGTATAGCGCACAACACGAAAGAGACCGTCAAAAAGGATTTATTGTGGCAAATCACGCAATCGATTTATAATGATACATTATTATCTAGCAACGTGCGGTGTTTGAAAGGGGGAGCGATGGAGAAAATGTTGGCCCTAGGAATTTTCAAAACTCTTCGAGTGGAATGCAAATTCAAGGCTTTTGGCCATAGTCACCGTTTCGCCTGAAATTCTATGATGGTAATCCTTAAATCTCGTTCCATCATTAATCCCATTCATAAGGATAATTCAACGAAATTTTGAAGCCATGCCTGAAGGACAATATCTCTGTAAACTTGTCAGGATTTATGGTTGAAAATCACGCAAATGAATTATATAGTAATGTAATGACGCCAACAATCTGATTTGAGATGGATAGAATTGAGCAGCAACATTTAATTAATTTTCCATTTAACTAAACAAAAAATACTAAAAAGGAATGATTTTTGAAGACAACTCATCTTACTCTATTCGCTTGGATGGAATTTATTAAGCAAAGTTCAGTCCTATTCATCGAGTGGTCGTGAATCCCGTTTTTTTTTAAGAAAGCGATAGGACCGTAAGGTTCATTGAAAATAATTAATTTTCTTGTGTTTGATGATAAACATATTTTGCCGCTCAAGAAGGATTGCCGCCGTGATGATCGAAAGTGCTAATTTCGTTTAACTGCTAAACTTGCTAATGCTAATATTGGTTACTACTAATTGCCTTAATTCCTCTAATGGGACATGGACGCGTCAACATGTCTAGCGATGTTTTGTTGACGTTTCGGATGGTGCAGTTGCTAGCATACATACGCCTTCTATTCTTATAGCCGTCTTTTAGTGGCAAGCTGGGAATGCTGTGAGCGTTATAATAGTATAAACAGGTAGTTTTTTATTTTTTAACGGGCCGGGGAAATAAACCCCTGAATTCTATATTTAAGCTACCGAGCGCATCAAATATAATAGCGATTAGCGATTAAAAACAGCCGCTAACTGCTAATTATTACGTTCTGAAAGACAAAAAGCTGAAAGGTGTAAACATTTCTTGGTTTGACGTACTTCCAAATCTATTGAGCTTATTTTCACCCTATTTTTTTTCAACAGCTATAGGCATGCTGGATATCGCATTAATGAG
Organism: Chloromyia formosa; assembly: GCA_964017055.1. Taxonomy (NCBI): domain Eukaryota; kingdom Metazoa; phylum Arthropoda; class Insecta; order Diptera; family Stratiomyidae; genus Chloromyia; species Chloromyia formosa. The sequence continues at coordinate 20,454,884 of OZ024816.1, read as the reverse complement.
GACGACAAATACATTCCCAGTACATGCATTGTATTGCAATGCAATTTAATTTTTAGCATTTATCGCTTATTTTGCTCCCGATACTCCGTTGTGGTTGCCTCGAATCTAAGAACACGAAGTATGTGGGAAATTATTCATGATGACTTAATGTTCCTAATTTGTCATGGCATAATTACAAAAAAAACAGACAACTCTAATTTTAGACACTGTGTAACACCTTATCTGTATATTTTTAGTTAGCAGTTTCGATGATTTGAACTGCAAATTATTTAGCATTTATTTTATAAGAACACTTGTCTTACCATTAATCTTCAAAGTAATGAATCTTTTTGCTATTGATAAGAATTGAACAGTGAACCAAAGAAAATTATGATTTATTGTTTAATAATAGAAGCTGACGTGATTTAAAAAAAAAAAGTTGTCGCGTATAAAAAATCACCGATTCATCAATCTCTTCCGCTTGTTTCACAATGTCAACAAGCCTTCCAAGCGAAAAGCATCCTTAGTTCACAAATTTCAAATTCCATAAATTTGGCGAAACTAGTAAATACGTTTAAACTCGACCTATGAAAGATTTCTCAAGCTTTTTTACGCGAAAATAATCTCTTTTCTTAGTACAACGAACTTTAAGCCTTTTTCTACATCTCGTCATTCGGCACTTGTTTGTCTACTTTTTTTTCACTCAATGCTCATGCCAATTGTGTAGAATGATTGACATTAAAGCCATTAAAATGATGTCGATGGGAAATGGACTTTTCGAAATATAACAGAAGAACGCGCTGATATATGCGTACTCATATCGTATATCAACTATGCTATGCAAATGCAAATTGTTTCCCCATGTATTCTTATTTGTTTTTCATCGACCGACTGACATTAGCTAGCTGCGTTTTTTTTTGTCCAGATTCAGAGTAGAGCAGGATAAGCGGCAAGAAAAAACACGCTATAGAGCAGATTAGAGTAACGAAGACGAAAACGGGGCATGTCTTCGCTGGAAGTGTGTCTTGGTTTAGTTTACCATTTAAACGTCAACTCAAATCTTAAGAGGAAACTTAAAATTCTTAGTAAAGATACAATCGGACAAATTTCCTTTAGGCAGCAAAATTATTTTGTATGTTTACTATTCCAAATAATTACACAAAACGAGCAATGTTGTTGACAGGAAATGAATTTTGTGTGCTTCCCAAACTGTAGACTGCCCGAAAACTTCGACACCTGCGCCGCCTGTATTTCAAAACGCAGACTACTTAACAGAGTAGAATTCTTGCGCTAACCTTCTATCCAGAGCAGCTCAGATCAAATTGTTAGTGTAATTGTGCGGTCTAAACCTGCTCTGCATGATGTTGAAAAAAAAACGCGCCTGTTCTACTTTTTGAGCTCCTCACAGTGCTGCGAGAGTATGGAATATCAAAAGATGTGACCAATTGAGCGAGGTGGGCTCGCAAAACCAAAATTTAGTTTTTCTTGTAATTTTCGATTGCCTCCCAATTTATTGGTCGCGTTTTGGCGAGATGGATCTTTTATCACTGATCTAGTAAATGACGGTAAGCAACAAAGATGCCAAGCTTTGTGTATCCACAAGTGAAAGAGAGACGCATTATCAGAATCCGACTCATGTACGGTTGGTTTACACATATGCAAATAGCACATAGTTTTTTTTTTAATTTCAATCCATTTTCGCTTGATATTTTTTGATTTTATTTCGTAACTTTTTTTTTCCTTTTTTTTGCTCTGCGACATTTCCAAATCCTGCCACTCATCCAAACCGACACTACTCGTATGTTGATACATGTATATTCGCTTGTGCGAAGGAACCAAATCCGACCATATAAGATATTGTCCGTCCGTCTGGTTTCTCAGTTTCGAAGCTGTCGAGCTGAAATTTTGTGCAGTCTTCTTTCTGTTGCACGCTGTGTATACATATGTGGGAATCAACGGAATCGAACCAATACGTCATATAGCTATCATAGGAACGACCGTTGCAAAAGCAAATTTTTGTTAGAAAAACTTCTTGTTTTTTAAGATATACATATTTACAAAATTTCATATTTTTCAATCTTATTTACTGCTAAACTAAATTTGGTTGAAACCGGCCCACTGTTTCATTTACCTCCCATAGGAACAGTGAAATGGGAACAAGTTTTACTACTAATTTCAAAGTGGTAAATGCACCATTAATCAAAATTCGCGTGAAGGGTATCATACCTTACCGGCAAGCTAGCCGAGCTATTTTATTTTAAATTATACGAGTATTTTGTACTCGTATGTACTCTTTCCTCCCACAGAGAAGACAATCAAATGAATTAACCGAATTCAACGTCGATCGCATTTTTCTTACCTAACCAATCGTTCAACGGTGACTTGCAGAACCAAAATTCTATTTTGGGCTATGCAAAAAGCGGCTAACGTAGAAAAAAATAGTGATTCTAGGCATCGATTCTTAGTCTATAGGTTGTGTGTACGTCTACGAACTTTGTGGTCTATCTTTGATGGTGTACTTTAGCTGAAGAGCGAAATAGAAGCAGCAGCAGCATGGCACACAGCTCACTTAATGGCAAGAAATCTGCATGAATGCAACATAGAATCAAAGCAGAATTGTATGTACATTACATGTTTGTCGGTTGATCTTTTAAGATTCATTGAACCTTTCTCTCCGTGTGCCGTTCGCAAGCGTCTTCATATCGCACCACTTACATTTATCTCAATGGCTCGTGAAGCTTAAGATTTTTGACCATCGAGGCATAGGTCTTTCTTTGAGTCAAGTTCATTTCGCTTATGGGGAATTAAATAGGTGTATAGAAATCATTTAAAAAAATTTAAGAAAAAAAGGGCAGTTTCAGCATGTGCCTTTTAAATTTTAAGAAGGCAGGAGAATTGCTACAAGTAGTGCTTCTTAAAAGGCTTCCCAACTTTCGTGATATCTAGTATGGATTCGTGATCGTAATCCGTAATCAGTATCAGTTGACTTCCTTGCAAACTGAGGTTTTGACCACCTGTGCCATCGTGTTAGACTAAATAGACAGTTATCAGATTTGTATATATTGGACAGAACTGTTTGTCTGATCTGTCAGATTCAAATGAGGAGTGTCTAGTGCCCAGTACATTTTTACCATGAATATGTTCTGTACGTGGTTCGTTTGACAAATCGGCAAGACCGCAATACCAGAATTCAAAAAAGCAAAAAGTTGTTTGATGGTGGGTGCAATAATAGGCTGGTGGGAATGTTGTGGACAGGGGAAAGGAGAAGGAAAAGCAGGATATGCCAGAAAGAAAGCTAAGGAAAAAGAACGAATAACAAAATGAAGTAACTACATAATTGAGGTCCTTTCGTCAAACCTTCGTGTAAAACAAAATGAAAAAATCTTGTTGGAAGTAGGGCAAGCTGGATAAAGAAGGTTCCTGAAGAAGAAATAAAATACAACGATTTCGAAGCGTGTATACTCTAGCCTTGTACAGAGCTAGTGGTGATACCAAAAGTACCAATTGGCAACAACCACATGCAATAAAAGTGTGTTTCTTACATGGTCAGTTTGAACAGTGTGTCTGTGGATCCAATTAGAGATTTTGACATTCATCTATTTGGATGATATATATATTTGAACTAATATTTATAGGAGAGGTAGGCGTTCAATCAGTAGGATTTTCCCTATAGACAAAATCAACTAACTAACCCACATTACAAACATTTGTCGAAATTTGCATGTCGTTAGCTTAATTCTGTCGGAAGTTATCGTGCAAACGGACAAACAGGCGAAAAATACAGACGGACGGACAGACAGAAATGGCTAAATCGAATCGAATCGCATGTTTGACTCACTAAATGAAGACATTTCAAAAATTATTGCATGGGAGAAAGCGAATCGAGTAGAGTTTAACACCTCAAAAACTCAATGTTGTCTACTTTCCAGTAAGCGATGTGCTCCACCTACCGCCCAACCCATTCTTGTCGATGGGGTCAGCATTCCTGATTCGCCCATACTGAACATACTAGGTATTAACATCTCCAGTAAACTAAATTGGTCCGACCACATTTTTTGCGTTGCAAAAAACGCAATGAAGTGTCTGGGCTTTCTGAATCGCTGTAAAAGATACTTTTCACCATCTGATCTGGCTCAAATTTACAAGGCTCATATAAGACCGAGACTTGAATTTAATTCCCACATATGGGCAGGCGCAGGTAGAACCGCATTATCCGCGTTAGACAAAGTTCAACGGAAAGCCTTCAAGCTTATTGGCGAGGAACCCATAACATCTAAAATCGAGCCGCTTGAACCCCGGCGAAGTGTCGGCTGTCTCTCACTCTTCTATCGCTACTACAACCGCCGTTGCTCTGATGAAATAGCCAACCTCATTCCTGAGCGTACTTTTCCTTTACGTAACACCCGACTAGCCAGTCGTGCCCATCCTCATCTTCTAGAACTCAGCAATAGTCGCACCGCCAAATTCCATGACTCGTTTGTATCTAGGACAACACGAATGTGGAACGATCTACCATCTTTTGTTTTCCCCCGCAACTATGACCTACAAAAATTTAAACGGAATGTACCGTCGCCTTATTCAAACTCAACCCATCTCCCCACTACCTTAATCCCTTACCGCCAATGCTGTGCTCTCGCATCAAAGGGTTACCCCCTAAGCTTTGGTATAAACATAAAAAAAAAAAAAGGAGGTGACTCTGATCATTTATATATGTATACCGCTTCTAATCGCCAACCATTGCACGGAGCGCAATATCATTGGGGCTGGATTGATGCGGGGTACTAACAGAACATTCTGTTGTGTTCAAATTAGAGTTTCTTGCTTTAACTCTTTTCTAAGTTCCTTCAGGCTTTCCCGTGGCCCGATTTGAACCAAATTTGATACGTAGTTTCGTTGGATGATTCCAATCACTATTCTAATCAGAGGAAGCGGTGGAAGGAACATTTCCCCAAGGTTTTGAACCGTGTAACTTTTGGCGTAGTTCCTGATCATGTAGCCAATTTGACCATCAAAATGCGCGTATACGGTCAACTGTCCCGACTAAAGGTGCGATTTGTTAGGCACCACTCTGCGTTGATCGCAGACGACGATCAAAAAGACACATACATATAAATAGTGCTTCGTGCACTATGGCTTGATCGCTAATCGCGAACAATATGCGACGAGCGTGTCTAGTAAAACGCACCTTATGTCGGCACCACATTATGCGGGATTCGCCGAATCACGAGCAAAAGTTCGCCAATTGGCGAGCATCTTGTACCTAAACACACTACTTGCAACTCGGCGAATCCCATAAAAATGATCGTACAAGACTCGTGACTCGGCGAATCCCGCATAATGTGGTGCCGGCATTAGAGAGGAAATAGTCGCTACAATTATTGTACTGAAACCGAGGTAAGGCCGTCGGAGTCAACGGCATTGGTGCTGAAGCGCCAAGCATAACTACTGAGTTGCTGCACCCACTTGTTGATAAAGTTTGGAACATTGGCACCTTTCCCAGACCCATCCTATGCACGGCGTATTGATCCCAACCTACGGTCAAATTATAACGGCCCCACGCCCACACTTGGGTCTGTCACCGCATATTGAACCCAACACCACTCAGTCGTTTCCTTATCATGGATGAATTCGATACAAACAACTAGCCCACGCTGTCGAAACTGTCCGCCTAGGACAAACAATCCCATGCATGAGGTGACGACTGAGTATGGGCTAGGTCCAATATGTATGCGGTGGTATATGGGTAACAGTGAAACAGAAAATGACCAACGCGTAGCTTGGGTCTAGATTGAGCGTGGGCTGGGATCAATATGCGGCACGACTTAGGGACATATAGCGTATAAAGGACTTAATCGACTATGACCCATTTTCTTAATGTCCAGTTAAACTGCCAGTTAACTAACCGGGACACTGAACGTACTCCGTCTATCTTCAGCTGATTTTCTTGGCGGAATTCTGCCGCCTGTTCTTTTCTATTCTACATCTATCGAACAACGATCAAAATATGACAATGCCGTTGAAAAATCAGCTGATTTTCTTGGCGGGATTCTGCCGCCCGTTCTTTTCTATTCTACGTTTGTATCGTCTCTCAGCATTCATTTGTGGCTGTGTTGGTTTCAAATTCCCTTCCATCGAATGAATTTTCAGAATTCTGGTCTTGCAAACGCAAACAATTCTAGCTGCCAAACCCATATTAGCTGTTTGGAATTATCGCTCCGATAAATTTTAACCAGAGGATAGATGGCATTTTGTGGTTATCGATAGGATAAATTTTAACTGGACATTGAGAAAATGGCCCATAGAGGACGTAAAAAAACGCATAGGAAATTATAAGATTTGTATTTGCATGGGGAGGGCCGAAAGTACCGATGAACATTGCTTCTTTTTGTGTCAATAATTTGGTTTGCAAATATGTATATTTATTTTTGTTTTATCTCAGATTGTCCCGGAAATGCGGAATTTAAATAATCACTATTTATTTGGATTTTTATCTAAAATTAAAATTATTCTTCGTCATCTTCTTATTACAGCCGTTATAGTATCAATCTATGAAGATCCTGTTCAGCCACAGCAAGCCGCCTCCATTGTTGAAAAGCTTGGAGACTATTTAATTACTTGTGGATACTAGAGGTAAGCGCACTCTAAATGTATAAAAAAAGCAAAAAACATAAAAACGTAAGAACGAATCGCCAATTTATATAGAATGAAAAAAAATTATAAAACAACAAATTGAAATCAACAAGAACTTAAACGAAGAAAAAACTACCGGAAAAAACAACAACAATGTAAAATTTTCAATCTTCTAGTAAACCAACTACTTCTACTACTTGCGGCGTGTGTTGTGTCTTCTTCTACTACTCTAGTACTGCGACTTTTATCATTATTCCTTAATTTCTTTGTTTTTTTTCACGTCACTCCTTTTTTTGTCATCAATTTATATAATATATATAATATACATATAATAAATAAAAAATAGAAAAAATATCGATTGGAAAATAAGCAAACATGAAAAAGGAGAAGTTGTAAAAGAATCTTATAAATGCGTATATTAAATTAAATTGCATTAAATGATAAAATAAACCCAATTTCTTATAAAAATACATAATGAAAACAAAAAAAACGATTGTGTTTAGCTTTGCATTGTAGTATGTCCTTTTTTCGCAACAACAAATAAAAATCTTCAATTCCTTATATACAATACCTCTGCTAATAACACACATAAAAAAATACGATTAAACCAATCTGTTTCCTTTTGTTCATATGAATATTTTTTTTATCAGTCGATGCCGATCAAGTACGCTTGACGACATCTCTTCACCCCAGGCAAAATCGGATCAAAAATGTCTGTTTTGATTCAATCGTTGCTTGTTGAGTTGTTGCGTGTTGGATAATTCAATCGACAATTTTTCCTGCTAGCAAAACTGTGTAAAGAGAACAATGAATTTGAAATATAATGAAATTAGAATATGAAACACTATTAAGATATGTTGTCATCATCCTGCATTTTCCACCTATAGAATGAGGAATAATTGAAAATACACAAAAAAAAATAATAAAAATCCAATGCAGCAACATTGTAATAAAAAAAAAGGAAAAATTAATATAAAAATGAAAGAAAATTATATAAAAACGGATAATTAAGTTTCTTGTCATTTGAGATTTTTTGTATTATTTTAAAAAAATCATTTTTTTTATATTAAAAGAAAAAAAAATCATCTTTGCAATAAGTTGTGAACAATAAACTATTTTATTTAAAAAAAAGCCGAAAAAAAAACTTAAATTGGTTGTTTTTATTTATTGAAAATTCTTCTGGATATTTTGTTTTTATGGGATAGGTTTTTTGTTTCTTTGCTGGTTTCTTTTCCGCTTGAGCTTTTTCCTGTGGATGCCATTGGAACGGGTTGTGTTAATTGCCCCAGCCCCTCCAGGGGCAAATGTGCGTAGACATCTCTAGCATGGCAATGCCTTGTTCACTTTTCAATAGCACGTCAATTTCTGATAGTGCAGTTGCTGGCGTACACCAAGGATATGAAGAAAGGAAAATACATACAATTTGTAAAGGAAATTAAAGATAAAATGGTTATAAGGACATATTTATTCTTGATACCTTATCGTGCTCGGTGGCCGTGGTCGTTCAGTCACCGCTCTACGATACGAATCTAGAGTTCGGAGTTCAAATCTCGGCGCGATCAAACTGGCTGTGGGTATAATAATGGAACTCTCACAGTGCTCCGAGCTTGTCAGTATAAAGACGGCGGGGATAGGAGGTGCATGCTAGCAACAGCACTTCCGAAAAGTAGATATGCTATCGAAACGTCAACAAGGCATAGACATGCTATGTCTAGGATATAGGTTAGGTTATAGAGGCTGCTGTACATGAGCACAGCACACATAGACCACAAGGGTCCGTTGTAATACCTCACCATCTCAAAACCATGAGATTCTAGTCGTCGAACCAACCGGAGCTGTCAATGAATCGATATATGTAGATGACCAGCACTTACGCCCTTGAGGTCATCCAGGTCTATGAAATAGAAGGACCCCAAAGTGTCCTTTTTGACATGGATATGTCTTATAGCTGGGGGTCATCCTAAAAATTTGTCCGTCACACGAAATGTCTGTTTTTCTACTCGGGGGTCAGAAGAGGAAACAAGCCCATTGAAAATTTTTCTTTTCTGGCTGTGCATGTCGTTTGAGTGAAGTGGTCATTGTGCATGGCTGTTGCTTGTAGATCCGCGCGGGCGGCGCGCTTGCGGGGATCCTGTGTGTACATGTTGGAATGTTGATTTGATAGCGATAAAGGTTGACGTTGTGGACGGCAAGAAATAACACAGTGTACGGGTGAACGGGCGGACTTTCAATGACCGTCAATTTCCGCCAATTCTCATTCATCATTTAATAAAATAGCCCGTGTTGTACTATCTGAATCACTAGGGTCCCAGAAAAAGTAGCAAATAGTCAGTTCGACTAACATTTGGACATGCGCAGACGCAATTTGAGAGTGTGTACATTACATAGTTCCCGCCCCCCGAAGATAGAGAGCGAGAGCCATCGCGGATGAAGTTCATTCTATCCAAATGGTTGTGCATTTGCAATGGCGGCGATTTGAGGTCTGACTGGCCCACAATGTGGCCCCCACCACACATGCAATAAACGTATCATAAAACAAAATGGCGGATTCGTACTGCGCGAGGTAAAATCTCCCAAGCCTCGAAATAGACATGATGTACATTCAGAGGTCTGCAGAAGATCAAATGCCCCCCCCCCCCCCCTTCTGTAAAAATTCCAAAATTTTTCTTGTGCATTCTCTTTGTGCGTATGTTGGAATGTTTTGTTTACTTTTGTTAGTTTCCCTTTCTGTTTGCCGGACACAATCGCATAGAGTCGCACGCGTTACTTGAGAAACGGATTGTGTGTGCCGGACCCGGACTGTTGATTAAAGGGGCGGGATGAGACGGATATTGTGGGAGCGATTTTGCAATAGATACACAAACACAATACACGTCCGATTGGGAAAAGATGGTGGGAAGCGTGATTGCGATTAGCAGGAACGTACTCAGAGAAATGTCGATAGGCTGCAGTCTGCAAACTGTACCGAACGGGTAGATGGAACAGGGTGCACGAGAGGAGGTGAATATTGCACACACGCGATGCAAACGAAAACGAAACGATCCCGCGAGAGAAAGGAGCCGGAGCGGACAGGACAAAGCAAAGCAGAATTTATGACGAGTATCTACACTGCCACCAGATACATCGGTACATGGATATGTCTTATGCCTACCGAAAGCGTGGGACGTGTTTTTTCGAATGATTTCATCCAGTATAACTACACTGGGATCTTTATAAAACTTACGTCGATATCTTCAACACAACCGGTTCCACGCAGTCGGTAGTCATAGACATATCCATGTTCCGATGTATCTGCATGCAGTGTAGATACTTTGTATCTTTTTTCTACCGGCCAGCGCAGGGCAGGTACATAGGAAATGATGTATAGTTTATATCAAGGTTATAAAGGATGGAAAAATATAAATATTTTAAAGGAAGAAGAGAACATATTGAATATAAAGGACAAACCGGACGCATCTTATGCATTATGGAAAAAATATACATAACTGATATCGAGAATCTAAAGCACAAAATGGATATAACGGACACAGGGCAAAATAGATATAAGGAACAAAAAAATGTTAAAGGTGTAATGTGGATATAAAGGATTCCAAAAAAAGTCTTGGCTGGCACCCAGCTCAGTAAATGGACTCTCAAAAGGGGGTGTATGTAGAAATGTCGGTAACGCAAAAAATGGACTATGGAGTTTTTTTTTGATTAGTTAGGAGGTAAACAATGGTAGGAGAGGGACGAAGAAGGTGCCTTTATTCGGTTTTTCGCGTATATCTCGAAAACTTTTAGTATGTTTTTCTAACTAGTCCAAACCAAACACAAGGGGTATGGTGTTTTGTTGTTGTGCTATCTACATTTCTATCTAGAAAGTCTTATTTACGCGTAGAAGGCATAAAAAGCGCTGGGAAAACTCTGCGAGAAAACATTAGGAGGTTCCTCGGTGCAGGGAATTGAAAAGGATAATGCGAAAACCGGGACGAATGGCGGCGACGAAATAGCTTATACGAGTATGTTTTCTGTCTGGAAATCCCAGTAAAAATATTGTTATTACTTGAAATTTTGTTTTTTTCCTTATTATTTAATATTAAATATTGTTCACCCTACAACTTTTAAATTACTCCTACGACAAAAAAAAAATGAATCACTTTTTTCTAAAGGAATTTTTTTCCATTTTTTTGCTTTTCTAACATTTTTCCTTCGAGATCTACAGTTACAAAGATACAGAGATTAAAAAAAAAAAACAAAAAAACAATCACCGCCTAACCCTCATTCAATCTAAAAGAAGAGAAAATTTTCCATCCCGGATATGTGGCCGGGAAATGTAACGGTAAACCAAACAATAAGCATTTGATTTAGTTCTAAATTTTATGAGTGGCGCCCAACGTAGGTGTCAGTTGCTTCACTACTCCGAGGGCACGGAAAATGTAACGGTAAACCACACAATAAGAATCTGATTTGGTTGTAAATTTTAAGAGTGGCGCCCAACGTGGGTGTAGGTGGTTTGACTAATCCAAGGGAACGAAAAATGTAACGGTAAATCACACAATAAGTAGCTAATTTGGTTGTAATTTTTGGTGATGCCCGTGTGTGTGTGGGGGAGGGGGGGAGTACTATACAAAATCATCACCCCCCAATGCCCTTGTTCATTCGAAAAGAAACATGTTCATTGCAGATTTGTAACCCGCGACTAGTGTTTTCTTCGCCCCATGTGGTGAAGTCAATGGCTCCACTAGAGCAAGAACGACGCTCCAAATATCTTCTTTTTTTTTGTGGCGCCGCCTTGTCCTTAATCGATCACTGGACGGTGTAACGCTCAATTTATAAATTCAGAGGGTGAATAAAGTTCCAGGTCTTGATGAAGCCTCTGAGTTCGAGAGGATGTCTTTCATCCCTTGAAAAGTTTTTAAGGACAAAGCAGCGCTCCTTGGAGCGTGAAAGGCGAGGTGCACACGAAGCACGCGGCAAGCCTTGGGAAAGTGAGTAGTCGAGGCATTTTATGAGGATCGCCTCTAATGTACAATATTTCTCATTTTTTTCCCCAAGGCTCACCGCGCGCACCTCGCCTTTCCGGTATTTCAGCAGCGCTCCAAGGAGCGCTGTCCTTGATCGCTCATTGGGCATTGTAAAGCTTCCTCCAGCAATTTAGAGGCATCTGTTGCAGCTGAATAGAGTTCCAGGCCCTGATGAAGCCTCTGAGTTCGAGAGGATGTCTGTCATCCTTTGAGGTGGGCGCGGTGAGCCGTGGGAAAGTGGGTAACCGAAGAATTTTTTCACGTATTTCAGAAGCGCTCAAAGGAGCGTTGCCTCGTCCTTCATCGCTCACTGGGGGGTGTAACGCTCCATTTATAAATACAGAGCCATCTGTTGCTGCATAGGCCTTGATGAAGTCACCGAGACCGAGAGGAAGCCCTTCATCCCTTGAAAACTTATCGAGGCTTCATGGAGCGCTGGTGAGGTATGTGAAAGGCGAGGTGCGCGCAAAGCGCGCGGTGTTTCAGCAACGCTGCATGGAGCGATGCCTCGTCCTTGATCGCTCATTGGACGGCGTAACGCTTCCTTCGTCAATTCAGAGGCTGAATAAAGTTCTAGGCCTTGATGAAGCCTCTGAGTTCGAAAGGATGTCTTTCATCCCTTGAAAAGTTTATAAGAACAAACTCATTGCCGTATGGCTCACCGCGCGCTTCGCGCGCACCTCGCCTTTCCCGTATTTCAGCAGCGCTGCTTTGTCCTTGAAAGATTTTCAAGGGATGAGGAGCATTCTTTCGAACTCAGAGGCTTCATCAACTCCTGGAACTCAATTCAGCAGCAACAGATGCCTCTAAATTGCGGAAGGATGCATTACACCACCCAATGAGCGATCAAGGATGAGCCAGCGCTCCTTGGAGCGCTGCTAAATATGTGAAAGGCGAGGTGCACGCGAAGCGCGCAGTGAGCCTTGGGAAAGTGGGTAACCGAAGAATTTTTTCAGGTATTTCAGCAGCGCTGAAAGGAGCGTTGCCTTGTCCTTCATCACTCACTGGGGGGATGTAACGCTCCATTTATAAATACAGAGGCATCTGTTGCTGCCTAGGCCTTGATGAAGTCACCGAGACCGAGAGAAGGATACTCATCCCTTGAAAACTTATGAAGGTTCCATGGAGCGCTGCTGAGGTGCGTGAAAGGCGAGGTGCGCGCAAAGCGCGCGGTGTTTCAGCAACGCTGCATGGAGCGCTGCCTCGTCCTTGATCGCTCATTGGGCGGTGTAAGGCTTCCTTCATCAATTCAGAGGCTGAATAAAGTTCCAGGACTTGATGAAGCCTCTGAGTTCGAGAGGATGTCTTTCATCCCTTGAAAAGTTTATAAGGGCAAACTCATTGTCCTATGTAGAGAGTATAAAGAATATAAAGGACTCATGGTCAACTCAAAGGCACATTTGCTCTAGAATGCGTAGCTGGAAGCCCCGAACATGTTAGAATTACTTACATACAATAGACGCATTTTTTTCAACAGCCATGCAGACCAGAGTAGGTTAAGACCACACAATTAAGGTCGCCACCCATGGACGAGCACAACCACGACCAAACTTCCATTGAACCATCAAATATCATAGAACGGTGGAAATAGGGGGAATTTTTTTTCCACACGTTCTATGATATTTGATAGTTCGATGGAAGTTTGGTCGTGGTTGTGCTCGTCAATGGGTGGCGACCTTTACACTAAAAATTTGATCTGAGTTGCTCCGGGTAAAACGTCAGTGCAAGAATACTGCTCCGTTAAGTAGGCTGCGTTTTGAAATGCAGGTGTCGAAGCTTAGAACAGAGGCATGGAATGAGCTTGTCCTGTATGTCTCCATAGAAACAGTGGCTCCAAAATCTGGGTACTAAGTCGACATGTGATCGACAGTCAGCTACATAACTCAGTAGACCGTTTAGTAATTATGAAATTTAAATATTGACAAGAATTGACGTTTGTTTATGCACAATTCGACAGAACAGTCAACATATGTCAATATCAAACAACAACCGAGTAGGCTGGCTGTCGACTTATTCGCCAAATGTTGGAGCCAGAGACATACAGGACAAGCTCATTCCATGGCTCTATGTTCTAAGTGTCGAAGTTTTCGATCAGTTTACAGTTTGGGAAGCACATAAAGTTTACTTCCTGTCAATAAAATATTTGTTTTGTGTAATTATTTGGAATAGTAAACATACAAAATAATTTTGCTGTCTAAAGGAAATTTGTCCAATTGTATCTGTACTAAGGATTAAAGTTTTCTTTTGAGATTTGAGTTGACATTTTAATTCTAGCTAAACCAAGACATACTCCCAGCAAAAACATGCCCTGTTCGCTACCCTAATTTGCTTTCGATCGTTTTTTTTGCCGCTTAACCCGCTCTACTCTGCTCTGTACAAAAAAGCAACGCGGCTAATATGTTTATATAGTGTGTTGCTCGAACCTCTAGCAACCGACTAGTTTTAAGTGGAGTCGGAGCTAATGCCCACTACAGTAGATTTGGATAAATCCCGAGATTTAAGCAAAACTACCCCCAAATCTCCTAGATTTACCATACATTTATTAAGATTTCCTAATCTAGATTTGGAACAAGATTTAAAGCGAATCTCGAATTTTCCCCTAAATTTGTATTTTACCACATTTAGCCACTATGGATGCAAAATTTTCTAGTGAATTATCCAAGAAAAAGAAGGACCATTACGACAATTGTTTATGATGAAACTCGGGAACGCGATTTGTATTCTTCCACGGGTTTTACAGTTTCTTTGTTTTTGGTGTCGCTTTAAGATCTTAAGGGAGGGGGGGGGGGGGACCACATTAGCAGGAACAATTTCACTGTTTTTTTCTAGGATTTTTTTTGGTGGGAAGAAATTTTAAATCATTTTATTCATATTTCGAACAACTTGATGAGCGCTCGGTTCTATGCTTATAAAATCTAAACGATTGCTAATTTCGCTTTGAAATTTTAGCAGCGTATTCTTGGATTTTTTAAGCTAAGCTTTATGCAATAAAAAAAAAATTTTTTTTGAACCTCCTAATTTGTCACTACACACGAGTCACTATCACTATGAATTCATGGGTCTGGCATTGAAGGTGTGAAGTGACATGTTGTGATGATCACAAGTCGACTTCGTCGTCCACACGATCTTTTGGGTCATTCTGATGTCTGAACGAGGAATTGGTTTATGAATTCTGGTTCTGGCGTGTGAAAAATTGAGGATGTGTAGTGTTACATGATGTTGCATCACTACAGACGGCACAACTGCCAACTAAATCATGGTGGGTTTCGGGATTTGCAAATCTATCTAGATTTAGATCTTTCGTGTGCATATACTACAATATAAGGCAGATCATGCTCTGATCTTATAGGCTCTGCTTAAAAACAATCTGAATAGTTTCTCTATTCTTTTCCTGCGGGAATCATTAAAACCGCTCATAATTTCCAACAAGCTAACAACAGTTCAATATTATTTTAAAATCAACTTTCGACATGAAAGGAAACCGCAATTAAAAGGTTAGGAGGGAGATAGGTAAGTAAGTAGGCCAAACTTGAAGTAAGAACAAATTAACTACATTTTTCTTGGTTTGCGGAAATTGCGAAGGAAATCCTTTAATTCACTTTTAATAGCATTCATTTCATATGCTACTGGTCTCAAAAGGGGAAAAAAAAACAAAAGTTTTAAGAAAAAATCGTACGATTTTCTTTTTCGTACTTAATTTATTTTAGCAGTAGAATTCACATGCAAACTTTTTAAGCACAATTAAAGTTGTAAGTAATGTAATTAAAAAATGGAGATAATCGGTTTTGCTTGTTTTTGCAGTAACCCAACTATTTTTAATAATAAGAAAATTCGGAGAAGTTTTCTACCACTTGAGAATTTTGGGAATATACATTTCGCAACCTTGATCATATGTGAGCAACGAATCATAATCTCTGTTCAACAAACCTGTGAAATTATATACAAATCATAAGACATAGTTATCTCAGCCGGATACTTTCCGCGAAGATACTCGTATATCAATGAAAACATGTTCCAGTTGGTTGACGACAAGAAATGAAGAAAGTGTAACTAAACAATGTAATACATTATGAGTTAACGATATGATATTGGTTATTGCAAAAGATATTGAATAGATAGTGATAGACACTCTGCTCGACTTTGGTAAAGTGAAAATGGAAGAAATCGAAACTGTATTGGACAAGTTTTGATAAATCTGTTAGATTTGACGAATTGCAAAATACATTAAGTATGATTTTAACCAAATTCGCGAATGTGGTTTGACGATAGATCGATAGATAGATAAAGGGAGTGGCCCGTTGATCGTATTGAAACCACAAGCGCTGCGACCTTAATTCTATTGTGCTAAATCCCTTTATAACGAGAAGCTGCAGATTGGATAATATGACCTAGAATCCAGTCGAATCTTCTCGATAAATTGACTGATCTGGTCAGGCCTAATAGAGGAGATGTCCTCGGTCAAATAGAACATATTGTACATTGAATACACTGCTATTCGGAAATTTTCTTGAAACCGATGAGAGATATGTCAAACGATAGCTTATGGTTTCGTAATTTACATATCAATTTGTTTAAATTCAGTTCTGACCACAAGATCTAAAATACAATTAACAAAAAACCGCCAAAATAATGTCCCTGATCTAATTGCATTTATTAGATGCTTTCGATTCAACAGATCTCAGACCATTTTCATACAAAACGACAGACCGGTTTTAATCCAGGGCTCGTAAGGGATCTCATTGGATCGAAGTTGAAAGCAAATTGGTTGAACGTCAACTTATTTCGCCTCTATCTAAATGTATACTGAGTCCGCAATTCGCCTCCACGACGGCGAAGTATCTGTATGGTGGCTGTTTAACTTCGCTCGTCGCAGAGCCGTGGCGTTCTTTTCGGTCTGACACCGAAGTCCATTGAAACGAAAGCGGCTATTGCTCGGAAATTTTCCACTCAATCGCAAAAATAAAAATTTCTATTTTTAGCGCAGAGATATGCTGTTTGCTACATTGTCACTTTTCAATCAGCCTAATTGGTTTGTATGATCTCTTTGTTGCAGGCCCTGAGTCTGACCGTTGCCATTTTTCCTTCAATGTGGGTATGCATCGGTGTGAGGTCGAGTAGAGCCTCTAGAGCACCTGTCGGGCAAGAATGCATGGCTGTTATAATGGCAATGCATGCAAGTATCTGGATTCTAGTCAGAGTGGTTCCACCGGCTAGGGTAGTGGCTTTTTTCCACCATACAATCGCACGATATTCTACTCTAGGTCTGACAATGGCTTTCTAGATTCACTGAACTGTGTGGGGTTTGATTCCCCATATACGACAATAGATAGATAGATAATACGGGTAGGCACTGTGACCATAAGAGGTATATTATGCCGTAGTCCATTAGTGTCACCATACACTGTCGAACTCGAACACGAACCTGGTACAAATATCCTCTGACACACACATACACTTCACATAGGTGTGAAGAAAACCGGTCCACTGTACTAGGTTCGTGTTCGAGTTCGACAGTGTATAGTGACACTTAGACTGTCAAAAGATCCTCGAATCCGCGCTTGTCGAGGGTTAATTTGGTCCTAACACGGCGGATAAATATAAAGCATGTGGCGTCCCACGGCCTTGCTCCGCGCCTGCCGTGTCAACTATCGCAAATTTGAGAGTACAACTCAGTTTTTGTAACGTGTTGGCGCTCAACGTGGGGCTTATTTCGTTTTAATATTGAGTAGGATCGAAGGAGATTTTATTTTGATCAATACTTAGTGGAAAGTGATAATTGCGAAGTTAATCGTTATTCGATAGCGGTGTTTTTACTTGAAACACTTCGTATTTATTTATATTCTATTTGTGTGGCTTGATTGCTGTGATTGTTGTTCAACATGATCCGCGATTGTCTGGCCAGCAAAGTTGAACGTATTTGTCATGATTCATACATTTAGGAAGAAGCAATTCGCCGTGAAAAATGATAGTACTAAATTAGATAAGTGTTTCACTCATGTTATGAAGTCGAGAGTTCTGTGTGTGATGTCCTCTTTTGCAGGAGAGTCAGTTGTTTCTTCGTCTGAATTAAGACTACCATTGTTAAGGTGAACCCTCCACATTGACGACGATCGGTAGAGTGTGTTGTAGTTGAGTTATTCGCCGGATTACCAGAACTTCACTGCTAAATAAACCCTACCTAGACCGCCCATTTTTCCTGAGCCGCTCCCTTACATAGGTTAGGTTAGGTTAAAGGGGCTGCCGTAATACCCACAGCACACGTAGACCACCACTGGGTCCTTTGTGATACCACCATCGACTCCACAAACCCGAGTCCTACCTATTCATTGAACCAGCCTGAGCTGTTGATAAAGCGCTGGAGCCAGCTGATGCTAACATCCTTAAGGTCGTCCAGATCGCCAAAATAGAAAGACCCCAACGTAATCCTTCCCTTCTTCTTCTAGCCAAGGCATGACACCCGCATAACAGATGAACGGTACTCTCCTCCTCATCCTCATCCTCGCAACTCCTACAGAGGTCATTGTGTGGAAGCCCCAATCTCCTAGCATGTTCGCCGATCAGGCAATGCCCTGTAATCACCCCCACAAGAGTCTCGCTCCCTTACATATCAACCATCATGCTAAACCTTCAATAATAAAATTTCCTATCACGAATCCTCTGAGTGTTTTCGTAAACGCGCCGTAACAATCGTATATCTTTTGCAGTAATCAACCTGAAAGCTGCAGAGCTGATAGTAACCTGCACGAAGAATGACATTCGCACAATACTATATGTGTTTGGTTGTTTTCACATCCTCCATGCAGAGACGGCATTCAGTCTCGCTGGACACACCCATCTTGTTTAGGTGATATCTGACCAGCTGATGGCCCGATAAATACCCCCCACTAGAAATCTCAGATGAGCCCTACTCGTTCGTATAGTACCCTTTTATTTGAAGGGAATTATCAGCTCCTTCGATTAAAGTAGTTCTGGCAGGTTATACCAGTGCTACTGATGTAATAGTGCAGACCAGTCACCGATCCGCAATTTGGTCGAAGCCAGTCCCACCCCACAGCATGGCTCTGGTCCATGAACACGATTGGAGGATCCTTGCTTAGCGAGTTCATCTGTAGTCCTCAATGCCCTGCCCTGGTGGCCTGGCACTCAACACAAAAAAACTTGGTTTTTGGTTGCCAACAGTTGGAGGAGTTCGGAACACTCCTTCAACAGTTTCGAAGAGACTGGCTGCCTGGCTGTGTCAGTAGTTAGCAATGTGAGCGGCGCGAACTCGTTTTTCCAAGACCACCCTGAAGCAGACCTCAATGGCGTGGATCTCAGCTTGAAAGACGCTGGACGAGATTCCCATTGCGGCCGAATCCTTGTGTTCGGTCCAAAGACACCTGCACCAACACCCTGTTCTGTTTTAAACCCATCACTTAATATATCTAGGGTCTGAACAGGAGGGGCCATTTTCCCATACAGTGCGATCAAGGCTGTAAACTTTCTGCCGAAGCAAACCTCCGTGATCGTGTAATCTGATCTCAAGCAGATCTGCACATTAGGAATCTGATTCAGAATACTCATGCGACTACCTTCCCTGCTACGTCCGTCGGAGGTCAGACAAATTCTAAGAGCATTTTGAGCTGCTGATTCTTGAATGAACATATGTAGCGGAGTAAGTCCAAAGATCGCCTCCAGGGCTGGTGTGGGACAAGTGCAGTGCTAGCTCCAGTGATACCTAGGAAGTCAACATGGGCCGCACCAGCATACAACCACTCAATCATCTTTGGGGTGAGTCCTCATGTTCGTCCAAAGAGGCTCCTACAAGCCCACGTTGTGTATGTGGCTCTGCTAATTACGATAGACGATAGATACAATTGAAAAATATCTACGCCACTGTGTCGGCCGTAGGCGGCTCAATGGGAACAGGAGGTGCATGCTGGCAACGTGCATCGTCTGAAACTGGTTTATGCCAACGAAATGTCAGCTATCACACATGGAATAGTTTACGCGCTATGCCCCACTAGGGGTTAGGGCAAATGATTATACGGAAATAGGGAAACGAAGACGGTGTTGATAATGCGAAATTGATTGTCATATTTCTATGGAAAATACAACCCGTGACAGACGATCGTTGTTAAACATGTTTGCGTCAATGATCATTAAATTCAAACGTGTTTATCGTTGACTAGTGACACACGTGAAAAACATAATTACGTTCGAACTGTCAAAGTATCTAATGTGAGAAAAGAGAATTTGCAGAACAAAAACACATAAAAACACCTTCTAACACACTCCAGATGGTCGACACCAATAATGGGACTAGCACTAGCGGGAACCAGAACAAGATTTGTGCGGTTTTGGACGTGAACGGATGACATTGCCGTGCAAACAATTGCAAATGACAACTGGAAACCAGCTGTTCTTTCCATTTTTTCCAAAGAATGGCACGGCGAGCGGTTGAAAGTGAACGTAATTAAGTCGTAATGACGTTATGTTAATGACGATCGAAATGATGTCTTTCAATTATCATCAGGTGAAACAGCACATGACAGACGTGCTTCGCAAACATAATTATCTGATAATGATAATTATCGCGTATCGTCTGTCTAGGGTTTACCCTAGTCTCCCCGTACCAAAAACATATCCTTCTTGAAAAATACAATAAAAACAGTTCAACGCAGCAATAACGTTTAAAAAATCGCCCCATTTATTGGGGACATCCTGAGCACAAAAGATACATTCTCTGTTATATTATTTTTTCCGCATTCTTTACATCGATAAATGCACCCGAAAAATTCTCTAATATAGGTCAACGGAAATTGGAAAATTAGGCAAAGTATTCAACATGAAATTTCTACTAGTAAATTTTAGAAATATTTTCCAAAACTTCGTGTCTATCTGCATTATGTTTCCTTCGAATTTCCTCTCTAAAGACCGATTCACAACAGGAAAGGAAATTACGTAAAACTGTATTTTACAAATATGTAATACGCGTCCAGTTGACTTCCAGAAAAAATCGAAAGTGTTTCACATTTGTAAGCTTTTCACACACATACCAGTATTCGTACGTACAAGTATTTTTGAAACGGCAGCATCATCGGAATGATTTCATAAAAGCGATTGTATTCGCTTTCATTGCGGGTTGGGGCGGAGGTTTAAAGCCATCATTTTCAATATTCAATTGAATAACCGCAACACGTCCATGTTGTCGTCGTCTTTCAATATATTGTAGGTAGGTCTAAAGGTAGTTGGACATTCAACCTGCCTACTGATATTTCTATGTGCTGTGAATTTAAATTTTTCACTTAATCTTGGACCCCGCTGAGTGGCACACGTTTCCTTCCTCTTTGGCGATGTCTCTTCCCTTGGGCGAGGCATGGGTTCTTCGAGTACAATCATATTCCATTTCCATTGAGTGATAAAACTGTGAGGATATACATATTTAGAGTGGTGTATTGGCTGTTCCATGTGTGGATTGCAGGGGGCTAAGTACTCGTACTTTTATGGTATGAGTGTCGTAGACCTAATCGATATAATGAATTATGACTTTTCTTAAAAAGGGTCTATCAACCTTAGCAACAGAAATTTATTTTCAGTTGTGAGTCGATAGTATAAAAGGTAGTGCGTAGTGGACGGGATTGCATTGTACAGGGTGGCACACGGAAACCGGACGTTTTTCAAAAAATCATAAAAATTCGAAAATTCATGTTAAAAAAATTGTATTGCTAAAAAACACTCGGTACAAGTAAGCATTTAAGAAGACTCATCTGTGAAAAATTACATCCGAAAGATAGTGTCGGTTTTCATCAATGCACTGTTGGAGAATGATTTTCATCAGGGAATGAATTTGCTCAGCGAATGCTTACTCTTTTTCAAGAAGATGAGAATGTGGTGGTCTTGATGAGCGACGAAGCCCATTTGC
Organism: Chloromyia formosa; assembly: GCA_964017055.1. NCBI lineage: Eukaryota > Metazoa > Arthropoda > Insecta > Diptera > Stratiomyidae > Chloromyia > Chloromyia formosa. Next base: position 20,433,368 of record OZ024816.1, on the reverse strand, counting down.
ATCCAGATCCACTTCAATTCGCCCGATCTGTTCACGGATGGATTCCTTCAGTTGTTCCAAAGTGCGCGGTTTATTTTCATAAACTCGTGATTTCAAAAACCCACGGAGAAAGAAATCACAGCTGGTCAAGTCGGGGGACCGGGGGGGGGGGGGGGGGGGGGATGGAACGTTGCCAAATCTCGATATGAGCCCGTCAGGAAACAAGTTGTGGAGGACTACCATCGAGGATCGGGCAGTGTATGCTGTGTCCCCATCTTACTGAAACAACACGTTCTCAAGAGCAATTCGGGATTCCGTTTTCCAACTCAGGGATAAAAAACGAATTAATCATTTCAATGTAACGGTCGGATGTTACGGTAACAGCAACTCCATTATGTTCATAAAAATATGGGAAAACCACATTCTCAGTTTTTTTAAAAAGAGCAAGCATTCGATGAACAAAATGCATTCTCTGTTGAAAATCATGGTCCAACAGTGCATTGATGAAAATGGATACCATCTCTCGGATGTAATTTTTCACAGAGGAGTCTTCTTAAATGCTTACTTGTACCGAGTGTTTTTATGACAATAAAATTTGTATAACATGAATTTTTGAATTTTTATGATTTTTTCAAAAACGTCCGGTTTCCGTGTGCCACCCTGTAGAAGTCCTTTGTTGGGAGACGAAGTCGAACATTCCGTAAAACCACATTACGCGTATTTGGTCGATTATTTTGCTTCGCACAATCATAGTCATTACCGAACATTACATCCTTGTTTTGGTGCCTGTTGCGAATTTGAAACAGAAATTGAGTGACTAGAAGGATACAACTGAAATTTTATTAGAAAACTAGGCAATGAACGAAAAATAGGACAAAAAATGGGAACATTCCTGATTCGCAAATAATAGGAGAATTCTCTCTATTGTATTTAGAAAGAATTTCCAAAAATCCTTGAGTGCGGCTTCAAAAAGCGTTTCCCCTCTACGTTTTCCATTTTCACTGGTAGAACCCACAAACGCGAGATGTTCCTAAAGTGGAAATTCGTTGAGTGTGGTCAAAACTCTCCTTAAATGCGATAGATATTGTCTTGTAGTTTTGAGAGTAATAAGTCTTGTCAATCTTGATTTAATTTATTTATGATTTGTTTTTTTTCTCGATTAATTCAGTTGGAAGTATGAAAATATCGTTAGAGTCCATTCCAATGGTGTTTGTCCAATAAAGCAGTGTCAAAAAGCCAAGCGGAGAATTTCGCACAAATAATTGAATTGGACGACAAAATGGGATAACGTTTTAATGTGTGAAAAAAAGGTTAATTTGAATGGTGTAGATCAGGTCTCAGGGATCGGCAAACTTTACCCCGCGGGTCAAATCCGGTGCGCATTTAGCGTCTTAAAATTTTTGTCTTTGACATAAATGACACAAAATGAGCGATGATGTTCATAGGCACTTTAGTCCCGGCCCAAGCATTTTCATTTGTATCTACTTGCTTCAAGTTGTCTATGATTTACATTGAAACAGTGGCCGACATAAAGATACAAAGTATCTACACTGCATGCAGATACATCGAAACATGGATATGTCTTATGCCTACCGAAAGCGTGGGATGTGTTTTGTCGAATGATTTCATCCAGTATACTCGTAACTATACTGGGATCTTTATAAAACTTACGTCGATATCTTCATCACAACCGGTTACACGCAGTCGGTAGCCAAAGACATATCCATGTTTCGATGTATTATCTGCATGCAGTGTAGATACTTTGTATCATTTCCCACCAAAAGCCAATACCCTGTCTTCCAAGAACCAATTCCCGATAAACCCGCCCCAAATCAAACTTAACACCCCCTTTGAGAGACAGAGAGACATACCCCATTGAAAACTAACGTCCCCATATGAACCGGATACACCCGTTCTAATGAGATTGAACACCCGACCACATGTGACAGATAGACACGCCCTATTGAAAGTCAACATTTATGCTGCTAATACATCGTACCGTATGTGGAGATTTTGTTCTATGTTTATAGCACGTAGTATACATCCGCCATTTTGTTCTATATGTTTATTGCACGTGTGGTGGGGGCCCACATTGTGAACCAGTCAGACCTCAAATCGCCGCCATTGCGAATGCACAACCACAGTCGCTGGATCACCCGATTTGGCTCGAATTAACTTCATCCGCTCTCGCTCATCTTTGGGGGGCGGGAACTATGTACACTCTCTCAAATTGCGTCTGCGCATGTCCAAGTGTTAGTCGAACTGACTGCTTGCTACTTTTTCTGGGATCCTAGTGATTCAGATAGTACAATGGGTGCTATTTTAAATCGGCCACTACATTTATTCTTGCCGTCCACAGCGTCAATCAACATCTCAACATGTACACACAAGATCCCCGCAAGTGCGCCGCCCGCGCGGATCCACAAGCAACAGCCATGCACAATGACCACTTCACTCAAACGACATGCACAACCAGAATAGAAAAATTTTCAATGGGCTTGTTTCTTCTTCTGACCCCCGAGTAGAAAAACAGACATTTCGTGTGACGGACAGATTTTTAGGATGACCCCCAGCTATAAGACATATCCATGTCAGAAACTTGTTCCCAAAGAACTAAATCTTTAGGTGCGCATCCTTGAGTTGTCTTCTAAGACATAATGTCTTTCGGTTCCTTATGTCCGTTATGTGCTTTATATCCTATATGTCCCTTACGCCCAGACGATTGGTATCATCGTCCCGATTCCAAAATTACCAATATTTGCTAAGTTTGGTTTCTGTTTCAATTCGTGTCCAAGAAGGTGCAGTATCTAGAGAATTCGCCTCAGCACACACAGTCATATGATACTCACATTGCCTAGATATCACTTCATTGCAAAAGAATGTCCTTTTTTCTCACCAAAGAACTAAAAATACCTTCAACAGTTGTCTAGTGCTTTCGCCTCATGACTCCCAGTCATACAGTGCTGGAAAAAAAGTTGCTCAAACTATTTTATTCCCTTTATCGCAAAAGTTCTTCGATGTAATTAGAGTTACGGTGTTTAATTGGCTCAGGTTATCACAAATTATGTGTATCTTGTCTGGAAATAGTGAAAAGTTTTGAAAATAGTTGGTGGTAGTAGCATAATAAGCAGGAAAGTGCAATTTAGGTGGAAAAATTGGAGAAAGTTCGTGCGAAAAATAAAAGCCATATTTTGAATTTGGCGCGAGACAATGGAATTATTTGCGAAAGAAGTGAAAGACTGGATGTAGCTCAGTGTAATGTGCAATGATAGGTACTCGAAGAAGTTTCAGGAAATGGGCTCCACCGAGCGTAAGAAAAACTTTAAACGATCAAGAAAAAACTAACTCCTTTGCAGATCGCTTCTTACCGTTACAAAGCCATCCGAACTGGTTGAAAACTTCATCTGACTTTAGGAATGACCTAGTTCTAGCAACGTGTTACAAATCTCATCGAGTTTGTTGAGAAAAAAGCTTTTAAAAGCTGGCTTACATGCGTTGGGACCAGTCCATAAGCCAGACTTTCTGTTAAAAATTCAGGCTAAAATCGAATGTTGTTGTTAGGCTAGTTCCTTTGTTTTCTGCAGCTCTTTAAATGTTTTTCAATAAAAAAAGGTCAGTGCTTGTTTCACAAATGTTGTGAAACAATCACTGACGAAGGGCGCAAGTTACGCCCGAAACACATGTCTGTGACAATAAAAACATATCTGCAGTATAAGGGAACCACACAGTCTTTTTATTGAAAAACATGCTAAAATGTTTGAAATGGAGCCAGGAGCATATGGTATGAACTCAAAAGATTTGCAACATTGCCATCTTTTTTTGTGTGTCCTTATTTAAGCAACATGTTTGCAACTGATAAATCTGCGTGCGGCGGAAACCTCGAGAAACGGTGAATGCCTTCGAAGATTCCCTCCGAAATCTGAAGGGTTTAAGTTGTGGGGATTTTTGTTCAGTCACGAAGGAGGTGGAATATGCTTTCCCAGCTCAAAATTAGCAGCGGCAGTTTACTTGCAAATACTGGAAAATGAATTGGAGCCTTGCGCGTTTGGCATTCATAGCTATTGGCTTTCCTCAAATTTTCCTCCGGACACAAAATCTTCCGCCACCAACATGTTGCCTAAATTTCAACTATCCCGGAATTACTACAGTGTTTACAGTGTCGCCGTCGGCCTGGTCGTGGGGGGTACTATTGGGGTTGCTGTTGCACCCTCACCTGAATCTATGTGATGGGCGGAGCCCCTGTCGTCCCGGCGAATCTTGCTCCGTTTCTTCCAAATCTAAGTGACCTGCTCCCGAGCCCATTTCGTTTGAGCCTAAGTGTCGCCGTCGGCCTGGTCGTGGGGGGTACTATTGGGGTTGCTGTTGCACCCTCACCTGAATCTATGTGATGGGCGGAGCCCCTGTCGTCCCGGCGAATCTTGCTCCGTATCTTCCAAATCTAAGTGACCTGCTCCCGAGCCCATTTCGTTTGAGCCTAAGTGTCGCCGTCGGCCTGGTCGTGGGGGGTACTATTGGGGTTGCTGTTGCACCCTCACCTGAATCTATGTGATGGGCGGAGCCCCTGTCGTCCCGGCGAATCTTGCTCCGTATCTTCCAAATCTAAGTGACCTGCTCCCGAGCCCATTTCGTTTGAGCCTAAGTGTCGCCGTCGGCCTGGTCGTGGGGGGTACTATTGGGGTTGCTGTTGCACCCTCACCTGAATCTATGTGATGGGCGGAGCCCCTGTCGTCCCGGCGAATCTTGCTCCGTATCTTCCAAATCTAAGTGACCTGCTCCCGAGCCCATTTCGTTTGGGCCTAAGTGTCGCCGTCGGCCTGGTCGTGGGGGGTACTATTGGGGTTGCTGTTGCACCCTCACCTGAATCTGTGTGATGGGCGGAGCCCCTGTTGTCCCGGCGAATCTTGCTCCGTATAACCTATAAAAAAAACAACCCCCCGCCCAAACACTGCCGCCAGCCCCAAACTTTTATAGATTTGTGCCCGCTCGGAAAGGAAGGAGAAAAAGAACTCACCGGAGCTCTAACTGCTGAATTATAACTTTTTCTTTCGCGCTGCCGCAATTACAGCTCCCAGGCCGCTTGCACCACGCGCATGATCGCTCGGATGTCGCCAATTCCAATTGCACCCGTTCTAGACTGCAAAGTGCCATTGTATTGCAACGATTGGTTCCGATTGCAGCGGCTGCTTCGAATTGTGGAAACTCGCGAGTCGAATAATTTGCTTGAAAATTCGTACGATTCGTCCGACAGCGAGCTTTTCCAATTCGGACAAGTCCCCGACACATGTTACATAACTCTGGTTTGAGCACACAAACATGCCTACCAAATTTGCTTAAAATTAGAACACTGGAACTGCCCAGACAAACGAACTAACGAACAAACGTGCAGCATACATCGGACTTTATACCCGTCCATTGTATTTTTATATGGGACGGGCCAAAAATCAAAATAAAAATCGAAAAGAGAGTCTGTGCTGCGGTCGTTGGACTGGGCGTGGGCACTAAGATCCCAATCTCTATGGAGGTCTGGCGTAGCATTTGAATGTCTGGTGAGCATCAACTAAGAGGGTCGCTCTGTACTGGATGCAAGGCGACGTACTCGTATTTAAAAAAAAACGTATTCACTACGCCTCAAATACGGTGACGAAATGATTTTTAACTTGTATCGATTTCGTCAATTTCAGATAACGAAAATACCAAGTTGTTCAAAGACATTTGTGACATATGATAGTAATAAAACTGTATCTGCGTGGTCAATTTTAAATAGATAGATTGGTGGCGATTTCTTGCAATTTATTCCGCGGATTGGGCATGGACCGCATTGAAGCCCTCTCCGGACCGCATGTTGGAGATGCCTACCCTAGCCTGGACGTAGGCTTCGTTTGGAGCGGGACACTCTCTATTGTAGAGATCATGTTGTTCACACATCTAGGTTTATTTTTTTCATTTGAATCCCACAAAATGAAAATATTATTTTACTATCCTCATAGCGACTCAAGGGATACTCATTACTTCCGAATATCTATAGGTAAATAAAGTGTGTTCCCTCTACTTTTCATAACAATTTATCCTCCCTAAAAAGAGCACTGTGAATCTGAATCGCCAGGTAGATGCTCAAATAATTTTCATATCCCATGTGCTCACAAATACGCTATATGCGGATTAATCATAATCTTATTATACACAGAACATAACCTACAAAATTATGCAGGAAGATATTACTCGTAATTTTTTTCATATCTATCCACTCCACACTACGAGTAGACCTCTTTTCTTAGTAGATATTTTATTTACACTTGATTCTAAATGTAAGAAAATGCTATGAGTGAAATTTCTGACGTTCTCTAGCCATCGTGTTTTTTCCTGTATAGTAAAATGTGGAATTCGCCAAGAATGATTGATAACGGGCGGTCACAGTATGCCGTTGATATCACTATGAAAAATTTAGAATTTATATCACAGGCCTTATCAATTTTTTTTTATCTTTTTCTGCTACTTATTTTGATAAGATTCCCGGTATCGTATGATAGCACTTTAAATTGAAATATTTTTGCATGACTTCTTAGACAGAACTTTCTTAAGAGATGCGAAATGACTATTTTACTATTTATTTATTATTAGTTTCGCCAAGAAAAATAAAATTAGGATGATATTTAATTTTTTTGGTATGGCGAGAATGGTCAAATATTTAACTTCAAATGTGCGTACTATCGTTAATACTTCAGTCAAAATACGCTTAGAATGGTTTCAAAAAGAAATTGATACAGTTTTGATTGTTTCTATTTTTTTAATTGGTGTTTGGGTGGACAGGGTAACAAATAAACGTTGCAAAACGTTGCAGGTTGGCAGTTTCTTCTTTCCCCAGTAATCCTTTAAAATCTGTCTTCAACTTCGGATGTCTGTTATGAAATTGAAGATGCCAAAATCAGCAGAATTAAATAAATAAATAATATAAATAACTGGTGCAACAGTCCAATTTAAACCACGGCCTCGAGATGAGTTAGCATCATTTCATTTTGTAGATCGTGACGGAATGTCTTGTGCAGAGATGTGTGATCACACGCTCAACCGAGCTATTTACCCAATAAATGGGTACTCATTTAACAGGTGAGTGGGCTCATAGTTCGACACGTAAATCCCTTTTTTATCGAAAACTGCCGCATTCAGTAGGAATCGAACCAGGGCCCAGTGCGTAGAAGGCGAACGTGCTAACCGTTGCGCTATCCAGACTACGCCATATTATATTCTCATGTAAAATTAAAATCTAGCGGTTGGGAACCAACGGTACTTTCCTTGCAAAATGCCCCGTATTGTCATAATTTTATTTTTTTTTTGTACAACTATTGTCTTGTTCCAACTTTTGAACACATTCATGTAGATGCCTAATTTTTGGCATGTACAATAAACTTAAAATTCAGTTGAGAGCTCTCTTGAGTTTTGGTAAAATGGCAATAAACCGACTAACGCACAGTGCGTCGATTGTATGGAGAAAGTGGTAAAAAATCAGTATCTAAAAACGGTCCAATCGATTTTAATGAAATTGGCACAAATGTTGAGCTATACGGAATCCGTAAAATTGTATAAATTTAAGTGCGATGTATTTACGAATTTTTGAGATAAGGTCAAAAGTATTTTTTGAATTTCCGCTTTTGCTGAGAGTGGTGCTAAAAAACATATTTTGAAATCTGTTATAGCCATTATTACGAAATTATAACAATCAATATAATACCTAGTCTAGCCATAAATACTGTTACAAACTTTTTGAAGCACTGTTCAATAAAAGAAGTGCTATATGTTAAGAAATCATTGTTTATTTATTAAATGCATTGTCAACAACGGAAATTGCAACAAGTTATTCGAAGTGATTGCCTTTTGCCTTTACACAAGCCTTTAATCGAGCTGGCCACTTATCTATGGAAGCACGCACGACTTCAATCGGAAAGTTGGCGACTGCATGTGTAAGAGACTTCTTTAAGGATTCGATATTAGAATGTTTTTTAGAGCACGTCATTTGCTCTAAGACAGACCATAATTCGTAATCCAGCGGATTCAGGTCTGGGCTAGAGGAAGGCCAATCTTCAGCTTTAATAAAATCTGGAACATTTTCTTCAAGCCATTTTTGGGTTGACTTCGCCTTATGACCTGGTGCAGAATCTTGCTGGAAACTCCAAAGCTGATTTTTGAATAATGACGTGTTGAGAGGTTTCACTACACTTTCAAGGACACTTTCTTGATAAATTTTGGCAGACGTTTTGACGCCCTTCTCACAAAAATGCAACTTTGTCACGCCGTTGTAGCTAACACCCCACCAAACCATTACTGAGGCGGCATGATGACCTCTTTGAACCTTTTGGGCAACTTGAGAAGCTTCTCTGGCACTGCGAGCATAAACCCTATCGTTTTGTTTATTAAATGTTTCTTCGACAGTAAAAATTTTTTCGTCCGTAAACAAAATTTTACGGTGTTCTTGGTTTGCGTGCCGGCAAAGTAATCATTTTGATTTTTCCACTCTATTTTTTTTTTAACGAATCTGTTAGTAAATGCCCGGTGGATCTACGATAAGCACCCAACCCCAAGTCACTTTTGATGATACGTGAAATTGTTCTTTGGGGTATTTTCATCTCACGCGATAAAATTTTTTGTTTCCGAAGAGGATTACGGCGAATTCTCTCGCGCACGGCTTTAACCGCTTGAGGTGTTCGAGTAGTTCGCGGACGGCCACTTCTTTCACGGTCACTTACTCCAGACGTATCATTAAATCTTTCAATAGCCCGATATACAAACATTCGGCTTATACCAAGGGTATGCAGAGTCTTAAAAATATCACTTGGTTGCATTCCTACTTTATGAAGTGCAATCACAGCAATTCTATTTTCTTTGTCACCCCAATCCATGTTCACTACACTAAAAATTAAACTCAAATGATGACAAATGCATCAAGCACAAGCGTACTATAGCGATTAGCTCAATTTTTAAGAAATGCAATATAACGGTTCCTTTCTGCAGGGTTGCCAAACCTTGTAACAATATTTATGGCTAGACTAGGTATATACATTATATTTTAGGGATCACGATCACTATCTAGAAAATGAGATGATGCTAACTCATCTCGAGACCATGGTTCAAAACTGGACTGTTGCGCCAGTTTTTTATTTATTTATTTTTTATAATATAGCCCGGTGCAGTCGTCTGCCAAAATTTTTATACATTTAATTATTTCCTTTTGTAAGATTATGCCCATTTACAATACCAACCAACTAAACCTTATTACAAACATTTCGGAATCAGCTCCCGCGAGAGAGAGAGCGCACTTTCTCTCACTCCCATATGCACAACATTCTACATATCTGTCACACTGATTCCGAATCAGTGTTGCCTCATGAACCCGGCCATCTAGGACGAAGATCCCTTTCAAACGATAATACGTACTTCTTCGCAACTGCAGATTTTCTTGGATATCGAATTTACAATGAGGAAAACTTTAATTAAATAGGCTCTGATCGTAAGGTAACCACGGATAGGTGATTGTTACAGATATACTACCCAATTGCCCTAACCCCTTGTGAGGCATAGCGCGTCAACTGTTCCATGTGGCCCAGTTGACATTTCGTTGGCATAAACTGGTTTCGGAGAATGCAGTTGCCAGCATGCACCTCCTGCACATCTATGGCCACGAACGTCGACGTGGACGGGATTTGAACCCAAAACGCCGGTAGCCAGACATGAGAATGATGCCTCAACACACTGCGCTACCGGTCGCCCCCTTGTTACAGATATATCGGTGGTTGGTGTGAATAAGTAGATAAGTAAAAAATGCTAGTTTCCAGGGCGGCGTTTTAAAGGTTTGGCGACCTTCTGTAAATCGATGTGTTGATGTGATATAACTTTTGTTACTCGAAAGAAACCCCAACACTCTCCTAATTTGATGTTTTGAAAAAAAAAAAAAATATTTCATTTTGAAAACCCCTTGTCCAATTTTCCTTACTTATGTTGTTGTTCACCAACAATTATCTGTTTATTCACTGAAGTTATCAATAATTCACGGCGTTTAACTATTACACACCAGGAAACACGAATATTCAGAATTAAAAAAAAAGAAGTTGATTATTTTTATACAAATTCAGTTTTTTTTTTGCAAATTTACTTTTGTTTTATTTTTTTTTATTTTTGAAATAAAGATTTGTATAAAAATAATCAACTACCTTTTTTTTTAATTCTGAATATTCGTATTTCCTAGTGTGTAATAGTTAAACGCCGTGAATTTTTGAGTAACTTCAGTGAATAAATAGATAATTGTTGGTGAACAACAAGATAAGGAAAATTGGATAAGGGGTTTTCAAAATGAAATATTTTTTTTTGTTCAAAACATCAAATTAGGAGAGTGTTGGGATTTCTTTCGAGTATTTTATTCACACCGACCACCGTATATTTAACATTAATTTTCAAGGTTTACGCGAAAATGTCCCAATCGATTTTCTAGTAGTCTTACTTCTAAGACACCCAAACACTGCGAAATTTATTGACATGCTCTCTTGTAGCGGTGGAAAACTTGGTGTGGTGTTAGAGTTTCCTAGTCTTTTCAGGGCCGGTAGACGGTTAAAGAAGGCCCAAAACTTTATACTAACAATGGAGAAGAAATGACAAAACGGAACAACCCAAGTGTCGGTAGGAGGCAAGGCTGCGACTACCGGCGAGGGCTCGGGAGGTTCTCGCACCTCCTTAGTCGCCAGCGGCCTTTCAAAAACAGTCGAGTCAGCGTGGAAACCAGGCGGCTCAGACGGTCATGCTACTAGTTCAAAACCCAAGTTCGGGCTATAAACAACAATTGCAGTCAATCCCCTCGTTGCTGAGCTTGACCAGGATCGCTCGGAACAGGGGCTCGACATCACACCAGCAGAAGAGGAGCTCCTGTTTAATTCTCCTCAGTCAAGCAAGGGTGCTGCACGGCGTACGACCGTAAGTCCCAAGCAGACCAAGGAGGAACTCAGGCCCCTCAAGCAAAATAAAACAGCCATTAGGCTGAAACGGAACCTCGGCACCAGAGTAGATTTTACCCCGAAAGAGTTGAAAAGGCTAGCATGATTCGAAGAAACTATTGAGAATACCAGAAAGCGCTTCTCGACAAGAAGCGGATTTGCCAGCGGTGATCCGAAATTCTTCAACAGTATTGCGGAAAGTTAAAACAGAAAACTAGCTTTCAAGAGACAACGGTGGGATGAGGATCCACAATTCTCAATCAGTAAACAGCAATGTCCCTCACACAGGCAACCTGCGAAAGGGAGATCAACTACAGCGGAAGAGCCCACTCGTGCCAAAAATATGAAGAAGAAAGACCGTTGCGAGCCTCTCGGCATGTTAAGCCGGGAGACGTGGGAGCTGGTCAAGACGTTGCTCTTCGACAAACTGACCGAAAGAGCTGTATGTGAAGATCAACACATGCCATCCTTCGATGACGCAAAAATCAACAACTGTGACAATGAAGCGATGCTTGAATGGTGCAAGAGCACCATTGCAACGCTTGACGGTCTTTGGGAACGTGCACAATTGGAAATAGTCGCAAAAGACCAAATTCCAACTGTGGCCAAGGCGAAAGTCCTATTACCGAGAAACAAGGAGATGGCGCTAAAGCTATTCCAGCGAGAAAATCTGGACATTTCCACTGCGGACTAGGTAGTCCTACGTGTCAACGAGCACCTCGCAGAGACAAAAGCAGACACTGATTCTTCAAATTAGCAAAGAGGCAGAGGACATACTATACCCAATAATTGGGAATTGAAGCTGAAAAAGCGAAGCCCCATGGACGACAACAAGAACACGCTTGAGGCCAACGAAGTGGAGAAGGATCTAGGCATAGAACATTTAACCAAGGTGGCTGATGGCATAACGCTGAGCGAGGAGGACAGGGAATCTGGGACTGAAGACCCAATCGCTACAATACTTTCTACAGGTAAGAAACTGTATCCCTTGTAGCATGCTAAGGGTGTTGCAAATAAATCTGCACCACAGTAGTTCCGCGTCAGCAGAGCTACTACAGATGCTGCTTGATGACCCCTAAGGTGTTGTGCTCATCCAAAAACCATGCATTTCGGGGTAGGGACACATCAAAGGACCCTCAACTAGCATCTACAACGTATGGAATACTTCCAACATTTGCTTTGTACTCGCTGTTCCTTGCCTTACGGCATGGGTTCCTCCGTAAATATTTTAAATAAAGAGCTCCTTCTTTTGCCATTGTGCCACCCGTGCCATCACCAATCAGTAAGCGACTGCTCGCTAAATAAATTTCGGGAGATTGATTTCAGAGACTCCCAAACAAAATTTTCATCGGACATGAAAGAGCAAGCTCGTTATGGATTCTCGAATAAAAGGACCGCTATGTCAGCAATTATGTTATAGACAACAATGGCAGTTAAATAACTCAAAATAAATAAATAAATAAATTAAAATAAAATAAATAAATTAAAATAAAATAAATAAAATAAATAAGTCGACATACCTCAATATTCACGATGGAGATTTTCTTTCCAAAACTGAGTAATTGCACTTATCCAAGTACGCACATTATTTTTCGAGATGTCTAAAAATGCACGCACTCTACATTGCGTAGAGCACTTGTAGGAGTAATTTAATGCACTTAACTCATTTTTGGTATAAATTGACTTATCTACTTATTCTCCGAGACCACACATATATTCACAAATAAAAAATACAAAAATTGGCGATTATCGTTTTAACAACAATAGGTGTATTTTAATTTTGCCACTTTATCGGTGTAGTCTAGCGTAATGAGCACGCATTACACATTACTCTTAATATTTTAACATCGGATAAAGTCGCAAAAAACGCACCTAATATGAATTTATATGAAAATAATCCTAATACGTTTTTTTAATTTCTTTCTCATTTTCGTTACAGGTTGACGTGATTTTCTCCCAATGTAAACATATATTCATCCTCGATACTATTTGTATAAGAAAGTATAAAAAATAATAAAACAAATGAAAAAGAAACATAATTTAAACGAAAAAAATATCTAACAAAAACAAATAAGTGAGAAAGCGAGAACAAAAATAAATTCAACAGTATAAAAAAAGCAAAGAAAACATTTAAGTAATATAAAAACAATGGATAAAAAAATTGCATGACTATGGAGTAAGGATCACGAATAAAAAAAAATAAAGAAAATAAACAAAATGCATTTTTTACCATTGTCATGGAATTTCAAATTTTATTATTATTAAGTTTAATAAAAGCTATATTTCATTTTAATTATATGTTGTTTTATTTCTTTCAATTATCTTTTTTTTATATGGTGCAATTAGATAGCTTGAGTCTTGCGGAGAAATTTGAATATTTTCAGATAATTTTAAATCATTTAATTATATTCGCAACGGCTTGTGACAGTTTCGATTATTATGAGTTTTTTTAAGTACATCAGAATTATTATTACTGGACGCGTTCATTTCAGCCGATCTCAGACCCATTCTAATACAAAACGACTGACACATCTTTGATCCATGTCTCCTTTGAGATCTTATCGGATCACAGTTGAAAGTGAATTGGTTGAACTTTCACAATTTTTTTTCGGAAATCAGCCCCATCTATTTGTGAGTGATCCGCAATTCTCCCATTTCCATTTTTCATTTTCGTCGCCTATCTGTATTTGAGCGGTTTGAATCCGCTTCGTTCTACTCACTTTGCATCTGAGACCGAGTGAAACGAACGCGGTTATTATTATAACTCCTTAACAGAAATTTTTGAAAAGAAGTATATTTTATTCCATTTGGATTTAATTTTTTTTTTATTGATTAAAGAAAAGGAACCAATTGATTGACCAAAATACGGACCGCATTCTGTCTGATTTGTGAAATTTGAGTGAATGTTTAATTTAAATTAAAAAAAGCACATAGTAATTTATCTATTAAAAATGTTTAAGTGACGAAGAAATTAAAAAAAAATCCAAAAAATAGCTATATTTAAATCTAAGCTAAGTGTGCTTGCCCATCCAACAAATTATCATCTACATCTTCCCCTTGGAAATCATTCATTATTATATAGAGATGAAACATAAATACGAGAAAAAAAAACAATACAAAAGAGAAATGGAAAAATAAGCTTTTTGTAAAAGAATTAAATTAAAAATTAAAAAAAAAAATACCAGATCATGAAATAATCCAATATTTTGACAAGATCCAAAAGAACAGGAAAACATGATTTTAGGAATATTGTAAAATCTAATACATTAGATATTTACATTCATGGACACACCACTAACAAATACGGATACTGTTTTTGATTCGGCAGTAACTTTATCTCAAATTCGAGAAACTCGATTTTTTTTTTAAATTCACAGAAATCGCTATAACAGAAAATTAGGATTCAATGATTCATTATACAATACAGGAAAAATGAGCAATGGCGATTTCCTTCGCATATCTGGTTCCCGGAATGCGCATTTTAAAATCAAATCAGGTATCTCATCGTGAAGTTCGTTCACACGAGCAAATCGAGGGGTGGCCTATGATGGATTAGCGGCTATTAATGCTTTCCCCATCATCATAGTCCAGCATGAAGAAGAACCTGAAGGAAAAATTAACCGCAATCTTTGATCTTTATTCTTCAACACGAATATCAAGTTTCGGCTCAGTGATATGATTACGGCCGTAACACGAATATTATTGGTTAGGCTGATTTCAGACGATCGGCAACTCACGGGTTTATTAACACATCGAATCGCCGGCTCATCGACCCATGAATTTAACATGGGCCTAAATGGAAGTTTTCACACCGTCTGCCTGTCAGTCGAACTCATCAACACATCGAGAGAAAACCTCCATCCTCTCATAATTAAACAGTCATTCCCAGGAATTTTTCGGTTTCACCGGCTCTTAAACTCATTGGGTTCAACCTCCATTTGATCCCATGTTAAATCCGTCTGCCCATGAGACGGTAAGTCGATGAGTTCATGACTCGATGAGTTCAACAATAACAACAATGAAATCTTCACTGGTGCCAATTTCTGCCAACTTCTATTTCAGATCAGGAAAGGCATCGGTTGATGAGTGCAGAAACAAAATATAGTATAACTAGTCCCAAGCATACCTATATATACCCTAGACCTATGCAAACTTAAATGCTTCAAATAGGTAACCGCCTATGCATGAGTCATGACTTGCCGATCGTGTGAAAACCTCGATACGAGCCGATGTTCAAACCACCAGTAGGCCAGTCGATGAAAGCGCTAATTTAAGTCTGTACTTTTTTTGAGCTCGAGCCTATGTAAAAGCATTCTGCGCTCACGGACTCATCGGCACATGGACTCACTGTGCGAAAGCAGCTTTACTTTTCCTCAGTCGTGATTTTTATTATTACTATTTTTTATAATAAATAAAATATTTATTTATTTATTGTTATTTAGACAACTATTGACATTTTAAAGCTCGGTTTTGTTATGTGTGCTATTATCAGCTATAACTAACGCGATTAGTTTCTTACGATCTTATGAGTTAGAACTTGATAAAATTGACTGTTGAATTTCGAACAGCATCCCAACAAAATCACAAGATATACATTTATGAGAAAACTAGACGGATAATAATAATTATAACAAATAATTAAAACTTTGATACTAACTAAACATTTAAATGAATCGACGAAAATGAAGATATCCGTATATATCTGAAACTAACCATTTTTTAACAAAGCAACTGCACAGTGAATACGAGTAAGTGACAACCATACGAGAAAAGAACAATATTGGCATGCAACCTTAAAAAAAGATTGAAATTAGAATATTAAATGCATTTTCATTATCATTAAATTGGCCGCGTTCCTACCACTGAACTAATTCAGATTTAGTGTGACAGAGATGTAAATAGTTGGACATTCGTGGGTGAGAGAGAGTGGCGGCATCTAATGGGGAAGGGGAAACCGACCGGGAAAAAATGTCTGATTCGCTTCCCCTTACCATGGCGTCGAGACAAATATGGTACATCTCTATATGTATAAGATAAGAACGAGACTTGAGAGAATAACCATTCTCTCTGTCTGTTTCTATTTAGTACTATTAGTAAGAGACAGCGAAGGCCAATTGTCATTCTTCTCTCCCTATTTCCAAGTAACGTAGATACCTCGGCATGATTCGGTTACCGGATACCGTGTCTATATTTTGCTTACGGATACACAATGCCTTTCATCTCTTTCGCACCGGTCCATATCTTAAAATTGTTTACGTTTTTAGGAACATGCCTATTAGAAAACTCTGACATATGTATGTACATTTTTTTATAGTTCTACTTTCTTGTGTCTACGCTTGCTTATCGCATACTTTTGAAACGATCATTTGTTTCCAAAATTTAGCACTAGTATATCTGTACTAAATTTTTTCTCAATTTCAAAATTCGATTAAATGTTACGAAAATAGGTTAAAGTTTATAATTAAACGACAACTAAATGAAAAATAAAAAAAGATTCGAGACGAAAAGTGTAACAGACAAACAGATGCAGTTTTCATAGTGGTGTTCGTTGTTTTTTATACACAGAGATAGTAAGAGCAGAATAAAGAAATAAAAAAAAAGTAAAAAGAGAAAGAATATCAAATACAATTTAATATTAAGTGAGATTACATTGAATCAGCTTCCTTTAAAAAAAAAAAAAATATGTGCAACACTGATCTTCGGCCGTATACTTGGTTTTCCATAGTTCAGTTACCGGACAGCAAAATAAAACGCTAGAAACCACCCAACATAATGGAAATATTAAATTTTTAAAAGTTTCTACAGGGAAACTCTTTTCATTCAAAAATTTTTGTTTGAAAAATTTTCCAAATGAACAAAAGTTTTAGGCAATTAGATCATCTTTCATTGGATATGAGTGTGTCACGTAAGATTCACACTTAACCTCAAAATCACTTGATCTCTTTCAGAAACACCGCATTTGTACGTTTCCGATAGATCAAGTGATTTTCTGTCCAGTGTGGCTATTATTACAATGTCCAAACTTACGGCCAAAACACTTGATCTGGCCAAATTTCATGATCTGAAACTGTCAGATACATACAAATGTGAGTTTTAGAAGTGATCTGGCCAGATTAATTTTTTTAGCCGCAAGTGTGAACCTTAAAGAAATTATTATGATTACGGATTGAGTAAATCAGAAAAAGAAGAAGAAAATAAAAGAATAATTATTTGACATTGTTGTTTAGAATGATTCCATTCAGTATTGCGGTAACGGCTTATTAAAGTACATATTTAGAAAATGTAAGAATAAGTGATTTGCAAATATTGTGTTAATGCAGTGAGATAAAGATAACGTGGTAGTGGTATAAACGCATTGTAATAAATCTATTGATTTTGTATGGATATATTGTAATTTTCATTTGATTTCATACAATGATTTTTCTTTTTTAAATAAATAAAACTTTTTTGAAGAAAAAATGGACTTGTTTAATTTTGTGTGTGTTTTTTAAGTGTGTGTTTCTTCCTCTTCGTATTTTCTCATGAGAGCCACCAATGGTGGGAAAGGTCAACCCCTTCTAAATACGAATCTCTATTCGTTGTAAGGCTTTAATGGCGGTAATTAAAATGAAATCGGAAAATATAGGGCTTCGCCTGCAATCCGAGGGTTTTGTAGTGTCCCATGCCAATAGGAGATGAACTCTCCTACTCTTGGAGATGCTTAACCATTCATGTCAAGACGATATTGCAAATTGCAAGCTTGCATAAAAAAATATCGAAAAATAAGTTGTGTGGATAATAATTATTGAAAGTAGAGTCAGCGACAAGCCTACCTCCCCCCTCCTCTCCCGCCAATCTTTACTCTTTTAGAAATGGTTAAACTACAATTCGCTTTACGAAAAACAATAAAAAACATGCATGTATGTAGTACTCGTACCTATACATGAGGCCGGTGGGTGTTTTATTTAGGATACTGTCAAAATGCCCAAATTTAAATGAATGTATTATTACTAAATATTCTGTAATTGTTACGAAACATGCGAAGATGAATGCTTTTCTTCATCATCATCGTGACGTGACAGCCCGACGTCAGGCCTTGGCCGCCAGAAAGAAATTAATGCTTTTAGCGCCATCAGTACCTTTAATCTTGGACGCGTTCAAGGGATGCAGGAGTGTGCTAACCGCAACTATAGAAATATACTATTATTAACCTATTTTAAGAAGATATCCAAATTTCAGTATTTTCTATGCTAGTCGAAAGCCACCTTCCTACAAGTTTTCATATTTCTGAGTGCAACAGGCTCGAAATGCAAGGGGGCAGGATAAATTATGATCTCATACTTTCTCCTCCTCTATGGTTCCCCTTTCTTCGAATTTAAAGAAAATGCCAAAAATGGAATGTAATCAACGTACGATACTAATGATACCCCACTTGCCTATACCACAAAGCTGGCTTTCTGCCGCGATTTATAATATTTCTACACATTCTCACCAAATTTCAAGTATGTAACTTCAGCCGTTCGTGAGATATTCTATGGACAGACGGACAGACAGACATTTGACCGATTTCATAAGGGTTTTGGTTTTACTACAAACCCTTAAGAATCGGTTGGTATGAAATTTAGCAGCAATATTGAAAATTTCTTTAATTCGGTGGGCACATCTTCACGTTTAAATATGCCTACTTTAAGAGACCTAGAGAGAGATCTGGGACAACTCTCCTAAAGTAGCCCTATATAGCGGGGAAATGGACGGCGCAACTTTTTTTCATCATAGATAGACATATCAAGTGAGTCACAGTCAATATGAATCACCTTACGTTATAGAAAGAATTACTTAAAAAATGACTGAAAAACCATTCAGATTAAAATTGTTTTTATATGAATTCACTATCTGTAAATTTTCTAGGGTTCGCTACGCTCACAACATTCACAATAATTTTGGTCGTTTTAGCCATTTTTACACGGTCATTCACCGCGGCGGAGGAGGGGTTTGGTAGCGCTACCATTCGTCCCAGCGACCCCCGAGACCATCGGTTTGACACTAATCTACGTCATTTTCGACATTTTTTTGCACTCTCATTCACGTTCGGGTTTATTTCGTATGATATCGGCCCTTATTCGAATTTGCATGTCCCCGTTGCCACTCGATCCAATGCAGTTCAGAATAGGCGTATCATCGCCTTTTCCGATTGGGGATCAGTCACAATTTATGATTTGCAGCAAACGCTGATCCACTTGCTGTGTTCTTCGTTGCCCATGAAATAAATTTGCAAGAACTTGGAGTCATGGTCGGGGAGTGGAAGAAATGAGCCCACTTGATGGTATATCATTCCCTGTCTTTTAAAAGTTAGCATAAATCTACCCTCGTTAACAACTCTTTTGGTCCGAACGATGTCATTTGGAAGCGAGCTCTTGTACTTCCTGAAATTTGGAGGAAATGTTTTGTTTCTCCTCAGCTACCCCAAAAACCAATGGTTTTGATACTAGTCTCGGTCATTTTGGTCATCTTTTCACAGTCACTCAATTTGCTTGGGTTGGGGGAGGGGGATGGGAATTCATTTTCTGGAAGTGTCACCACACATTTTAGCGACCCGAATACTATTGATTCAACATTAACCTTGGTCAGTTTGGACATTTTACTCATAGTAACTTAGCAGCCGGAGTGGGACAAAGGGGGAGGGGTGGTGAGTTTTGGGAGTGCCACCAGACATCTCAGTGACGCCGAAAACCAATGTTTTGACACTAATCTCGGTCGTTTTGGAGATTACTTTTATGACAATCATTCGCACCCATGTGGGATCTGGATAGGTGGCTGCGGACAAATCGAAAAATTAAAAACGCTAGGCTAGATCCTCCGAGTGGCAAAAAACACACACAGGCACACTTCACACAAATCTGAAGACCATTGGTCACCGGTGGGATGGGATTAAATTGGATTTTACTGTATGTAAAAACATTATGCAGTTGATAACCATCCTACTTTCATCTTCGGCTTCCCAAATATACTCGTGTTTAGTTTCGCTATCCGAAATGACGCCGCGCCGCACTTTTGGTTCGGTTAGGTTCTACTCTACTGTATGTTGTAACATTCTGGAATCGCGAACCACTTTATTTTCCCTCACGGTCTCCCGAAAGTACGGTGGCAGCAAATTCGATCTTTTCAAAAATCACTCTTCCGGGCCTTTTCTCTGTTCCGACTTCAACGAAATTTGACACGTAGCTTCCTTGGGGTTATTATAAATAACACACTGTGATATTTTGGTCCAGCTGCAGATGTGAGTCAGGATAAAAAGACATTCTTGACATTAAAGTGATGGGCAACATGGGTATCATATGGATACGGTTTGTTGAGGCGAATGCACTTGCACTGGACTACTATTTCAGCCCGTTTGGCCCGTGATTAAATCGCCATAGGCCTATGGTATATTCTACACTATGTTAGAGGAACAACGCCGACCGAATGGTCCCTCTATCTTTTACCGTTACAGTTTTATCGCATTTCTTGTTGTTCTTGTCAAAAACCTGGATTTTATGAGGAAAACTCTAATTGGTCAGCCTCTTGGTTACTGAAGACTAAAATTAACCCCATTTTCTGAAACTACGTAAAATTTCCTATAAAATGACAGTTTTATCGCATTTCTTGTTGTTCTTGTCAAAAACCTGGATTTTATGAGGAAAACTCTAATTGGTCAGCCTCTTGGTTACTGAAGACTAAAATTAACCCCATTTTCTGAAACTACGTAAAATTTCCTATAAAATGACACCTCCATCGTTGCGAAATTCATCGTAACTTACTACGAGTATTGTACTATATATCGTTCCAATACCGTTTCAATTTTGAAACGTTGTTCCTCCAACAGAGTGTAGAATCTAACCTAGCCCTATGGGCATTTCATCATCAACATGCCATGGTTCTGAGCAAACTCGATAGAAAGTTCGTCCTCCTCGCGGGAAAACCTCACTTACAATTTGGGAGTACTAGACATTTTCTTAAGGACACAACAACATGTAATTTCCCGATCAAATCACGCAGCGTACAACGCAATTGACTCCTGTAGAAGCAGTCGGGTCTACTGCGTCAGCGCAACACGTACCACGCTGGCGCACAGTGCGGCCGAATGCCGCACTTTGCGGCCATAATGGCTGCGTTCCTGCGAGCGGATCAGGGTTTGACATTTCTCAAATTCTCCTCCATTTGCTTTCCCCTCCGGTAAATTTAGTACAGACAACTGACACTTTTAAATCTGACAATTTCCCCTCTGGATCTGAATATTTTTCCGGTCAATTTCTAAAATCAGCAATTTTGACAGTTCTCAGATGTCACCGGCGCCTCTGTCACCAAAGCAACATAGCCAGTCATCCATTAGCCAGCGTGCAGGACGTGTTGCGAAGTGTTTACTGGTAGTTTGCTGCGTCTTTAGCCTACAAACCTGCTCCTTGAATAGGAAGTCGTCGTATCGGGGAACTGTTTGTTCGAAATAATTTGCATTTCTGGGTCGTTTTTCGCGCTCAATCCCGTCCAACAAACTCCAATCGTTTTTCATGTTGTTATCCATGACAACGCGCACTATATTTAGTATGCTTTGCACACTATTTACAATTTAGATATCACCGAAATCATCCAATAATTCCGCAATAATTAAATTTTCCATTTTGAAACTAAAAACTTGACAAATCTTTTTTGACAAGACGGCCGTGTATGCCGTCTGTGGGAATATTTCTCAGATCCAAAAATTGACAGTTGTCTGTACTAAATTTACTGGAGGGGGAAGCACATAGAGGAGAAAACAGAAAAGTCAGATCCATATCAGAAGGCTTCCAGGACCGCGCCCAATTTGAACACTTAATGGATCGACCTGAAACCTCGTACTCGGGGGTTTTTCGGGTCGCTGATCACGAATCCGTCGTCAGAATTACGAAATTCAAAATGGCGGATCCAATATGGTGTCATACAAAGAATTCTATTTTTTTGTTTGAAACGTCTTTTTTTTTGTCAGGTTTTTCTTGAAGTTTTTTCGTGTTCAATTTCTTTTATACAAAAAAATGCATAAAAGCTAAAGTAGCAGAAGGTAGCAACTAAATCTTGTTTTATTCAGTAACTAATACTTTTCTGAGTAACCTAAAAATGTCTTGTTAAGGTATTGATATTTACTAAAGTTTTTGTGTATTTTACTAATCTTTAGACGTAGATTCCATTTGGTTTTGTTAGATTTCCTTTACTCCAAGAACTTTCACACGTGTATAACTTTCCCCGTGTATCTACAATAATATGTTTAGGTGAAGGCCAAGTTGCGACTGAAAGAAAAGAGGGGACTTAGGCTATAGGACGTTACTACGAACGGTTTTCACTTCTTAGAGAATTACTTCAGCCAACTCAACGATGAAAAAACTCTATCTAGAAACTTTGTTTTTTTTTTTTGAATTTTGGCCGCACAATGAGGCCTTCGGCCGCAATGTGTGGCGTGAAACACTCTGTAGGAAAACACAACAATTCAATTCGTAGGAAAGAGTGGGTGACATAAAACGCTCAGCGTATCTCGTCGTCGACGGCGCAAATAAAACCTGTCACTAAGAAAACATTGCTTACCGTAAACAATAAACGACCTTCTTTATATATTTAAATGAAACACAAAACATTTTTTGGGGTTAATACAAACAATATATTTCCTAATATTCGTTTTCATCATTGATGTTTACTATAATATTACTTTTTTTTCATTATATTATATTTGCATTATATATAATATATTCTGATTCTGTTTTTTTGCGAATTATTTTCATTTTTTAGGTTACATTTTTTCTGCACTTTCTGATCCACATTCTAATTTCCTTTTTTTGTTGCTAACACATATCCTACCCAGTTCAAAAGATTTTTTATCCATCCAAATGGTAGTAAATATTATAATAATAATCACTTAGAATAATTGATAATAATAATAATAATATAATCATACGTAGATAGTTAGAATATATTGATCGTACTCGTATATAGGTTTGCTTTTATAATTTCATGTTTTGTTGTATTCAATTATATACAAATTACAAGGAGAACTCCACATAATAGCGACGAGCCATATATAAATAAAGAGTATCGAAATTCAATTTCATATTTTTTTTGTGTGTATTGTTTGTTGCTTTATTGCAAGTGTAAAGTTTAGTTTTGTGTAAATAAAAAATATTCGGAAAAAGTTAGTAATAAATAAATATAATATAAAAATCTTTATTTTTTTTGGAAACGATAATAATTACAATATTTCTTTTCATGCGAATAGGAAAAAAATAGTCCGCTGATCCGTTGTTAAGGTGATTGTTATATTAGCCGTGTTTCGGTCTCAAACGCAGAGTGCATCGAATGCCATTAATCTGCACGGAGCGAATTCAAATGGCTCACATATACAGATGTGTGGCGAAAATAGAGGCAAATTGTGGACTCATTTAGGGACAGATGGAGGCGAATTTCCGAGAAACTCGTTGACGTTAGACCAATTTACTTTTAAATTTTAATTTTGCTCGTTGTGGAGCATTCGCGTATAGCGCCGCCGAACCTTCACGGTCACTTTGGCAAATTTCCGGCTCCTCCCTAAAAAGACCATCTCGTACACACCTTGTACAGAATGGATCTGAGATCGGATTAAACGAATGTATCCATTAGGCGAATCAAATTTAAAAGTGAATCTTGGTTGAACGTCAACATCTTTCTTGGCAATTCTCCGCTATCCGCCGGCATTGTCGCCGCCTGTCTGTACATGAGCAGTTTGAGTTCGCTCGTCACAGATCCGTGACATTCGATTCAATCTACAATACTTCTGAAATCGGATGAAACGAACGCGGCAATATATCACTTTCAAAAGGTAAAGTGATAAATGCATAATTATGTTGTGTACGAAATGGAAACTAAGTCATACATTTCCAGTTTACATGCAATATTTTTATAACAAAAACAAAATAAACAAACTACAATAATTATTTAATAATGGTAACAAATGTGTCAAATTGACTTTGTAAAGAATTAAAGATACGAAACTCAATATCCTGTATTACATCTTTTCTTTTTTTTTCAATATCACTTCCAATAGTTCCTTAAAAAAAAATTTTAACATTCATAGCAGTGGAAAAAGTTTGAAGTGTTTATAGTAGCCTAATCAATTTGTTCTTTTTTTTGTCAGTTTGCTTTGTTAATTTTATTAAATTGCTTTTATCCGTTTTCATTTTATCGAGACGTAGAGAAGTATAAAAATACATATTTCATGTTTGCTTTACATGTCCACTCTTCTTCTTTTTATTTTTAAGAGTATTAGTACCGACTAATCCTTTTTGGGGTGTATGTTTGTGAGTGTAAAATCAAATCTATTTTGAATGAAGAATTCACACTGTACGGACATAGTATAAGATTCTAGTAAACATTTTAATATTTTATAAGAATTGATGTATGCGATCATAATTTCAGTTTGATTAAAAAAAACGCCCTTTTAGAGATTTGTATAAAAAGATTCTTTTTTTTTTTGTGAATATAGATTTTTTTAATTAGTCAAAATTGCACTGATCGATTTCATGGAGATTTTCAATTCTTTCACAGATAAGTATGTAAGTACGTATGGGTATTTTTTGCAATGAAATATGCATTGCAGGTATGTTCTGTTTATAAGTATTTTATTTAGCAGAATTTTTAATGAATCTTTCCGCCAGGTGTGATTAAATGTTACGTCTGTTTTCTTTTTTTAATGCTTTATTTTTGTTTCTATATTTTCATGTTGTTGTTTTTTCATATTTTGTTGATTTACCATTTAGTATTTATGTAATAAAAAGTAGTGTTTATTATATCCGGTTAACTTTGATTCCTGCAATAGTAGCTGCGTTCGTTTCACCCGGTCCTAGATCCAGTGAGCGCCACGAATTTGCGACGAGCGAACTCGAGAAGCTGACATACGAAAATGGGGACGAATTGTTGATTAATTTGAAAACAGATTGCCGACGAATTGCCGCGAAACATGTTGACGTTCAACCAATTAATTTTCAACTTTGATCCTATGAGATCCCATTCGAAACCTGGATCAAGGACGGGTCTGTCGATTTTTATGGGACTACATCTGAGACCAGATGAAACGAACGTGCCTATTATGTTCATATTTTTGTAAATATAAAATTTGACATAAAATGATTAAACGAACAATATAGCTTTTTACGATCAATATGTATGTTTGGCGACAGGCTTTGGAACAAAGATAAATTTATTGGGTTGGCAATACAAAAATCAAATACCATTAAAACGGAAAATCAGAATAAAAATATATAAAATTCGAAAATACTAGTTGGAAGCCACCTATGGCCCTGCAGACATAACAGTTGAAATGGATTTTGTTAGTGATTCCATAAAATTCCATGGAAGGCCTAAATTTATAATTAAATCAGCCAAAAATTGTATTGGATACAAATTTATTGCAATTTGGACGCACTCTGTAATTCACTCTAAAGGAAATGATAGAGCGGGTCCTCATCGTTGCAACGACTGCAGAAGTCAATTAGACAACGCCCAGTTGTAACCCGGAATACAGTTCACAGCGTCAATAGTCCGAAGGAACGACTAAGATCCAGCCTATAATTGCCTGGTTAGATGAGATGCGCTGCTGTTACTACATATTAAATGTCGGCCTTACTACAGTAGCCTTTACCGTCATTTTAAATCCTGTAATAAAGAGACTAGCGGCGGACGGTAGTTTAGTGCGCTGAGGCGTCAGTCTGATGTGTCACTATTCCGGTTTTCGGGGTTCGAATCCGAATTATTTTCCCCTGTGGTGTCAAGCGTAACAATAAGCGACAACCATTCGTGACATGTCGGAGAATGTGACTAAATGGACAGGCGGTGCATGCTAGCAACATGCATTGTTCGTTATATGCCAACGAAACGTCAACCAAGCCGCTTAGGAATAGTTTGTATGTATGATTCAATCTTGAATAATTTTCATGTTTGTACGACGGAGGGAGTAGCCGATGGTGGATTTAGAAATCGAGTTCAGAGTGGGCCCGACTTACCCCTGGAAAGCTAAGAGTGTGTCCACACTTATTCCGCTTTCGACAAGCGCGAACGTATTCTTTATTGGGAAGAAGCATAAATGATGAACGCAAAAGACCATGAACTAATATAAGGTTTGGTATAAGGACTCCTCGTTATTATTAAATCCAGGATGGAGTTTGCCACCATCAACATTAGCTAAGTCATCCACTTCATACGAAGTATATATTTATTAGAGGGTGTACTCAGTTGTCGCCGTAATATTTCAGTTGCTCAGAATAGCGGAAAATGCAGAGCCTGCAGTTAACCACTCACTAGTATCACGGAGTCGAATGACCGCATTTGCGGCCACCTATTAACCAAATATCAAAAAGTAGCGGGCTAAACATCATGTTCGAAGCAGCAAAAGGAGTAGTTCTAAGAGCACCACAAAAAGAACAGAGGAAAATCATTGTACCTCACCCTCCAAGCTACGATTAGTCTCTGTACTCGAAGCAGTCCACCAGACAACCACCCCAAGCACGAGTAAAATAGCTTCATCGAAATTTCGCCATATCAGCAAAAACTAGGTTCGACCGGAACCATATCCTATACTTGTGAAGAGAACAAGTTCTGTTTTGTCCGGATTAACATTTACTCAATATTACCGACCCAAATGGTTTGTTGCGATAGTGCATTTGACCGTGCATTTGACAATACCTCACAAAGAATATCAGGAAATTTACCAGATACGGCAATAGAAATGTCATCCGCATAAGCACACCATGTAAACCGACACTTTAAATTTTAAAGCAGTCCATTGACAACTGAATTTCCGAAAGAGAGAGATAACAGCCCACCCACCTAAGGCTGAACTCGAGGAAGTCCATCGACATGATGTACGTGGATGACGGCACCTCTTTGGAAAACTGGAGGAAGGTGAAGGTACGCTGACCGTCATTTCTCACGGTGTGTTAGAGCCAAATCCGGGAATGAGTTCTGGACCGTTTCAAATTAATGTTCTTTGCGGATTAGTAGTTTGCAGATCTCCGTGGGCTCATCGTTCGTAGGTTGGGAGAGCTCTCGCCAGGCATGAGCCAGAGTACCTAACTACCACCCTTTGTCAACAACTGTGACGACACCACCTTATATGTAGATTGAATGGAACCTTCCGACCGATTAGTGAGAGATTCCAAATAAATGTGGAACTTCTGGGTGCTCTTGTAAAAAAATAATGGGGTTGTCTATTTCGTCACCTTAAGGTTAAGTTGCGGGTCTACAAAAATAATGCCAAAAAGGCCAGCAAGCATACATTTATCCCCTTGGAAGAGGTTGCAGCTCAACAAATTGAGACTAGTCAGACTACGCAGATGACGTTTTAAAGGATCGAGGAGTCCTAGATAATAATATATCGGAGCATTTGCTCACTTTTTTTACACGTAATTGGTAGAAGGTCATAGATATGTCCATTGATTCTGATGACATTCAACACTGGATAAGAAAAGGGAGAATGTCTTCGACGGTCGGAATCTAAACGCCAACTCCTCTCTTAAAAGTCAAACAGAATAAAAACAATGTGTCTCCATTAATACAACAATCATTTTGAAAATATGCATACAATGGTTAAAAAAAATGCCGCTCCTACTTTACATCAGTTCTGACAATACCATATTCTTCAAAATAAAAAATTTGTTTCATTATAGGTCACTTTCGTAGGCATTGCTTTATATTCTTTTTTATAGGTACTACACCTTCGGCTGCAAAAAATTTCATCATTATTTGATTTTTCGAAATTTCGGAAATGTTTCTACTACATGTTCATCTATTGTTTGCTTCATTACACAGGGTGAACAATAAAAGCAGCACAAATTCACAATGAACCGGTTGTTTCTAGAAAACCTATCACCTTTTTTTTTGTTTCTAACTATACACTGACCACTGCTAGCTACATTAGCACACGCACACATTACATTTTTAAGTATTCCCTAGTTCTTGCAGTCCAACAAATTAGATGGCTGGCACGATGGACACCTATACATGTCTTTCGGAATGGCCAGCATAAATGTGAATGGATGTCGAGGGGATAGGCGGTACTATTTTTGGGGGAGTTGAAAAACGACAATGAAGACATTAATACCAAACGCAATTTCCACTCATTCATGCATTTGATTTGGAAAGTACCTTACCTATTTCAATTTGGAATATGTTAAATTTGATTTGGTTAAAAAAAACCTTGGTGTGAATGGCACACACTTGGAATTAAGGTTTGACGATTGACCCCACTCAGGTTTTTTTTTTCAGTTTAAATATATTTTGACAAACATTTAGATGCACGGACACTGCGCGATTATAACATTGCTATTAATTTTACTAAATAGTCTAGGAATAGACTATACATTTAATTCAATCGGCCATATTAAAAATAGGTCTTGAAGGAATAATCAACGTTGCACGGATGCACAACTCGAAATAGTCCAAATCTAATAAACGATGTGTAAGTTTCACACATTTAATTATTTGTTTTAATATACAACAATTACAAGTTGTTGATAGGATAACAGCCGATTATCTCCCAAACAGAAAGAGTTGCGTTATTGCAATCAAAAAAAGTAAAGGCGCAACTGGTTGTAAGCAGGTCAATATGCGGACGGCCTTATACCTATATTACAATCATATCACACCTGCACCTTTAAATCCCTTCATCCATTTGCACATTTCTATCTGCAGTTAAAAAGTACGTGGCATTCTTTATTATTTTTTTTATTCGTAGCTCACAATTGGGAACATTAATAATATCTGATCTAACCACAACATGCCCCTCAAACTAGTTCTCTCTAACAGCCTCACTATAAATGCTCGGATTTTTTTTACGATCGCGAGATTTCGTGAAATAAAAAAAATCAATTAGATGACAAAAATGACAAAAAAAAAAAAATATAAAATAATATAAAAAAATACAATTTGATAATTCTGGAATTTTTTTTATACACTCACTGTATTAATTTACTTCCTTTATCTATACGATTCGAATAAAATTGTTGTTTTTTTGTTTTTGCACAACTTCCTTTCCAACAATAAATGCTATTTCACACTTTAACCACTTTTTTGTATTTTAGTGAAAACTTGACTTTCGATCTTTAGGCTGTCCGTATATTGGATCGCGTTTGCATGTATTCAGTCAATGCGTTGCGTCTTGGTTTGGCTTTGTTTTGTAAAGACGTATGCTGTTTTCAGCAAAGACTCAGCTCTGTCAATTTGACAAATTCTCGGCTGTTATCGTATCAACATATTGCGTTGACTGTTATGCCCAAACCAGAATGAACGCAGAATGCAGCAGCAGCGGCGAAATGCCAATTTCGAAAGCATGCATTTCCCTTAAGCGACTTAGATTGAACGCAGCAACAGCGGTGATAACAGATCTACATGTTGTTGTTGTTGCTGCTGCCGCTGTTACATTCTGCGTTCATTCTTGTTTGGGCATTATGTGTAATTACAAATAATTAGATAAAAAGATGTGTATTGATAAACGTCTTCTTACTGTTCAGTCGTTTGTTTTGCAACATATTAGGTACGAACTACTATATATTCAAACAGTTGCTTTTCTTGCCAGCTTCCAGTCGACTCATCTGTAAATGAATATCTACATCGATTTCATAAAAATAAATGGAGTTAAGGCGAAACGTGCATGACCATGTCACTTTCGATCTTCCCGTAAAAACAGTCTCGAAAATGAAGTGTTCTACAATACAATACTTCGTACCCCATGTTCCGATTCGGAACTCAGAGGAAAACACCTTACTTAGGAAACTCCAATGCGCTGAGAATTGAACCTTCGTCTTTCGTAGAGTGGCGACCGTGACCACACGGCTACCGAGCACGTATCCTAATACAATAGAAGAATATTTGTCGAACTACCAAAACTATGTCTGTATTTGCTGAATAATCGCAAAGACGCAACATGTTTGTTAGAAAACACGCGAACGCGAGTCCAATATGCGGGCAGCCTTATGGTATATTGCTGGTGTTGTTCCAAAAATTGGAATACAATGATTATAAATCTTTTCATCGATTATAATTTAAGTATTATCGTATTCATAGTATGTATCTTTTTTTTTTTAATTTTACTTTTTGTTTTCTATTCGTTCTTATTGAATTTTTTTTTATTAAAAATCAGTCATTGATTGTGTTTGTTTCTCATTTTTTTTGCAATCGTCCACCGTTTTGTAATAACAGGGGCTGGACGATTGAGAATAGATACGATTAATGTAAAAAGATGGTACAATTTCAATAGTGAATATAATAATGTATATTTAAGTAGTAGTTGTATGTGTGGTGCAAATATTACAAAAAAAAAGAAAAGCAAATCGCGCGGATATTATCTTTGAGAAAAACAACTTACTGCTCCAATGAGTAGTGTTTTGACTTTTTCCAAAAGCTTTTGAAGAATCCCTTTTTCTTGTGATGATGGTTGCTGCTGCCGTTCGTGGGTGCTGTACCATTTTGTCCGACTGGTATTTCGCCTGTAAGTGAGGGAAAATAAGGGGTTAGTTAGACAAGATTATAGCCGTGGTTCTTTGAATTTATTTATTTGAGCGGTTCTTCATTATAGCCTATTCGCTTTAATTTGTTTTAAATTATGGATATGATTATGCCACAGTGTTTAGCTTGAAGAAGGAATAGGGCACTATCCTCTGAAAAATTTAGAACAAATTCGAGTTAACACCCTCGCCCACGCTTTACCACCCAATAGAGACCTAGATTGAATTGGATATGGAAAATGCGAGATTCTTGAAACTGAGAACAAAAAATTACCAGAAAACAAGAACACTTGAGAGGTGCAGCACAAAGCCTTGAAGATGACGGTGTTCCCGTCGACTCGACAACCGGAAAATTGCACCAATGTGTCGCTTCCAACCAAGAGGGCATCATCGTATTTCCCCGCCACGCGGACAGCTAATAGCTTGCGGGCCGCAGCGGTGTCGAGTTGCACAACCACCTCTACCAATTCTTATAAAACTTCTTTTATCTATCTAATCTTACCGATTGAAATAATGAGAATAATCAATTAAGCGCAATTTTTGCCTTCCTGGACATTCTCATAAATTATTCCCGTTTTCAGCATGGGGTTCGGCTAAATGAGCCGCCTAACCCAAGGAGGTGTTGCTGTTCGCGGTGCCCCAACCACCATCAGGGGGCACCGGTATTAGTTTCAGAGGATGATCGGATCTTCGATCATCCTATGAAACTAATACTGATGGCCACTTTTTTTATTCTGTTGGGGACTAACTCGTTTGAATACCGCAATCGTGCAGATGCATGAATACCTTATTGCTCTGCCCTCAATCTCCGATAGCTATGGGTTTGGTATATGTTTCCACCTGTAATTTCTGCCAGGAAGAAGACGAAACTTCGCAGCATGTTCTCTGCAAGTGTGAGGCTCTCGCCCATGGAATGTTTTGGGTGTGCTTTTCTGAGAGCAGAGAAAGTTTTTTAACTCTCTCTCAAGGATATGCTATCGAAACGTTAACAAGGCATAAAAATGCTAGAGATGTTGACGCGCTCATGCCCTGGAAGAGTCAAGGCAATTAACATCTCTTAATCTAAATCTATAATCCACGAGGTAGCATATTCAAAACACGCATTTCGCGTAAAAGCACAAGACTACTAATACAAAAAAAAATATTAATTCAGTCATTCTAGAAAAGAGAACAAAGGTTATTATTTTTCCTAAGATGACATGCTTTTTTTAAGCGCATTTCGGACGCAACTTCAACTTCAGATGAGTTTTACTGATGAAGGATACAACTTACATCCGAAAATCGTGTTAACCAATTAAAAAAAAAGTATCCCACCTTAGGAATCACTTGTTGTTTTATTACAATAGTTGTCTTTGTTTTAAAATCGGATTTTGCTTCTGATCCAATCCAGATCAAAGTAAGATATAAAAAATGTGCCTTAAAAAATATTCGATCAGTACTGAAATATTTGTACGATGAAATCGGAATATCTATGGATACCGTAGAGAGAGAAGAGAAGCTTCGGTACACAATCGGCCGAAATTTCGGTATAGTTGGTCACCCTAGGCATACCGGAGCGTGTGTGTTTTTACGTTATGGTATACCTGTAAAGGCATCCAGGGTGCATTTAGGCATCCAAACCATCCAAAATTGGATTAATTTTTTTGTAAACCGGAGCCTTTGTTTATTATGATAAATTGGAGAGGTATGTATGTGATATACCTCTCGGGTATAACGGAACATGTATGGCCTCCCTAACACGCCGTTCATACTATCTGTGATGCGATGATGCTCCGCCCGGGAAAATCTTCAATTTAATACGGAGTCGTGCGATGGTCGGCGTGCTATGAGCAAAATCATCACAAACAACTTTTTATTTATTGTGAGTACGAGTGACACATTGTGATTGAGTGGGTAGTAAGTGGTAATCGCAAGCACCATCACATCGCATCGTGTGCAGTGTGAACACCCTTGAACATTGTGAACACCTAAGTTATCAGACGAGAAAGACAAACTAAATACGGCCAAACAAAATCAAGACAAGGTTCTCAATAAAAAAAATCTAAGGATATTTTCCACGGTACTTAATTCCAAAATCCATTCGCTATTAGTTGTCATGGGTCCTAATCACAACAACATCTTTGTACTGGCCGCACAATCCATTTCACAGCTCATTTCTGTGATGTCCTATACTATAGTGCTGATGGAGAGCTTGTCATCCATCGCAAAGACTCTCACGGAATTTGTTGTCAATTTCCTCCGGAATAAATAAAACCATTACGCCCGGTTACCGTCAACGAGGTGTGACTTAATTGCATGATAATAAAAATAAATTAAATATTCGGCATTTCTTCCTCAGGGAATTGGATATTTTGACCTAGTTTTGACCCATCAGGGGATATAAAGGCAAATGAGTCTTAGCTTTTGTACTTGATGTTGATGTTAAAATCGTGAATAGTAAGAATGAATGAAATGGAGTGTGGAATTAAGTTCCACGCGGGTAGCTTAAGTACAGACACTGGGCTCATAATTGTGACACTTCTTCATTATTATGAAAACCGTAAAAATGTTGTGGATTAGCTCAGCCCTTGGAATGAATAGGTCACTCAACTTCAAGGGTAAAGGAATTTAAAAGACAAGATCCAGAGAAGTTGGATCAAGAAATAAATAAGTTATTTCACACGCTCGCTAGTTGTGAAATCTCGGTCACGACTATTCGATGCTTTATCTGGAGAACATGGGTTCAATCCCCGGCACGTCAATAAAAACTGCCTCTGGCTATTATTAAAACTCTCACAGCGCTCCCAGCACGTCAGTAAATGACGGTTCGGAGATGCATGCTAGCAACTGCACCATCCGAAATCTATGTACTCGTATATGCTATTGAAATATCAACCAGGCATAGTAATTCAAGAGATGTTGACGCGCCCATGCCCCTGGAGGAGTCAAGGCAATCAATCTGCCAATATGCATCGACCAGAACCAGTTAATGCTAACGAAACGTCAACTTAAGCCTCTAAGTAGTAGTTGGCACGCTATGCCTAGCTAGGAGCAAATACACTAGTAAAGAACTAATTTACTGGAATGAATTAGATTTTCAATCAATAACCAAGCAGTTTATTTCTATATAGCCTTTCTAGCACAGTCTAGTAGAACGTCGGTAGGTCACTTCCGAACATACAGTTCCAATACCAGCCAGAATTGAATGGGGATGTATGCATCTTATCTTAACCAGACTGAAGCTCATTCCTCTGATTTCCAAACAAATAAATTTTCGCCATTCATAAATTGTTTATGATAACATTCCTGACAGTGTCCGCCAAAATCCAAAATCTCGAATCTTTCCAACGAAAGTGTATCTAGCTAGAGAAATATTGTACAATTCGGTTCTTCATCTTTTATCCACTAGAATTTTCGCAGCTATTAGCTTCATTTTTCATTCTCATCGCATTCGCTTGGTTACCTTGGAAAATGTGAAAAGTTGCAAATGAATTTGGCACACGGCCTTCTTTCTTCCCGGCACACTCGTCGGCCGTTGTCGTCAATTCTGTGATATGACTCGGAAAACGTATCCGACTTGGCAATTGCCAAATAAACAAATAGACATGGCATCAATGTCGTTCATGCATACTTTGTACACTATTAATCCATACATCCATACATCAGTCGGTACAGTGTGGATTCGTTAATGACGTCAGCACAATTCTCCAAGGCAATGGCCTCACCTCACAGCCAAATACCACATCATGAATATAAAACACTTTCAATTAAAATAAAATAAAAATTCACTGAGCACACGACCACAATAGTATCATCATCGTTGGGTCGAACCTGAACGCACGAGTACCATTCTTAAGTACTACGGAGCGGAGAAAAGATGGGACGAAAAGTTGAGAAAGTTGCAAAACTTGCCAAAATTCTGAAAGTGTGATTAATTCATACTGCGTCAGGTACGAGAATTGGGTAGGAAGACCATTATTCTTGCATAATACTATAATAGTATACGTATTATACTATCATATTTTCATTAAACCCCTGACATTTTTGCTAACAATTACTTGTATGTCCTGCTCAGTCTTCAGAAGAGCGAGAGAGAGAGAGATTACCTAAAGAGACAGATTAGAGCTCGGAAAGTTGACTTCAATCATTTTTCAGAGCTACAGCTACAGTCACAGTCGCGCTCGGTGGCCGTGATCGTTCGGTCACCGCTCTACGATACTAATCTAGAGGTCGGAGATCAAATCTCGGCGCGATCAAAAATGACTTGTGAGTACTAATATGTAGAACTCTCACAGTGTTCGTCAGTTTGTCAGTATAAAGACGGCGCGGATGGGAGGTGCATGCTAGCAACTGCACTTCCGAAAAGTAGATATGCTATTGAAACGTCAACAAGGCATAGAAATGCTAGAGATGTTGACGCGACCATGCCCCTGGAGGGGTGAAGGCAATTAGAGAGACAGCCACAGTAGGTGGGTAGAACGTCAATTTACCAAGCGAGAGGTCATAGGTTCCATTCCTGGAAACATGATCAGCGACACCGAGGGTATTAACAAACGATGGGCCTCTTATTTTGAAGAGCTTCTAAGCCGACCATCTAACATCCCCACACAGGAAGCTCTCGACGATATTGTTGATCTAGGCCCACCCATTCAACCCCCGACAGTAGAGGAAGTTGATCTCGCCTTGCGGTCACTAAAACGAAATAAAGCGCCGGGCGCTGACGAGATTCCAGCTGAACTGCTAAAATTCGGTGGAACGAGTCTAGTTGATGCCATACATCAATTACTCCTGCGAGTATGGGAGAACGAGGAGATCCCAGACGATTGGCGCAGAAGCATCATCTGTCCAATTCATAAAAAGGGAGATAAACTGCGGTGTGAGAATTACAGGGGCATCTCACTAGTTTGTACGTCCTATAAAATTTTGACGAAAATTCTGGAAAATCGAATAAAACCGTACGCAGAACGAGTCATTGGCGAATATCAAAGCGGTTTCAGACCTGGTCGCTCCACAACCGATCAGCTCTTCTCAGTCAAAATGATACTCCAGAGGAGCTGGGAATACAACGTAAACGTATACCAAATCTTTGTCGACTTCAAGCAGGCATACGACAGTATCAATCGTGGAGTACTGTACAACATCATGCTGCAATTTGGTATACCGGCAAAATTAGTGCGACTGACAAAGATGACGATGACCAACTCCGTCTCACAAGTCAGGATCCAGAATAGACTTACTGATCTATTTGAAACACGCACTGGTTTGAAACAGGGCGATGGACTGGCACCGACGCTCTTCAACCTAGCATTGGAATACGTTGTTCGGGACATGAATATGGATAACAGCAAGACGCTACTCATCAAGTCGACACAATTAGCAGCGTACGCCGACGACATCAACATCATGTCCAGAAGATTGGCTGACGCAGAAGAACTTCTGCATACGCTCGATACCGCTGCAAAGGAAGTTGGATTACGTATTAACGAGGGTAAAACTAAAATAATACATATATTCAACCAGTGGCTTTTCTCACCGGCCTCCAGTCGACTCAGCTTTGAATGGGTACATTGAGTTGATAAAATTTAATGGAGTAAAGGCGGGAGAGCTCAGTTTATGTGAACGCCGCGCAACTACTGGGCTTCCAAGAATGGAGGACTTGGTCACGTGACCGAGATAATTGGAGGACAACGATCCAGGCGGCCAAGGCCCGACGTCGGGCTGTCGCGCCACGATGATGATGTCCTTTTGCAGGGGTTGCATAGTAAAAAAGTACATAGCGAAAATTCACCGATTCCATGTGCCATTATGACGGTTTTTTTGTGTAAGTAGAAAATACTTTCCAATATGCGGATATTATTTTTACACTATTAGGTGAATTTCAAAATATTCAGAATGAAAGGAAAATAATCCATCAGAACAATTAAAGCAAATTATCTATACGGCGAGTCACTGGATATTTTTTATTCAATCGGCAAAAAGCTCGGACACCCACCATTGTCACGAAAAGTTTTGAACTCATGATTAAGGAATTCATCGGACTGACGCCTCAACGCACTAAGCCGACTCACTGTAATGAAGATACGTGTTTGGGAAGAAGAATAGAGCTCATATGATATAAATTTATACCACCCATTGGAGTAATGCACCAGTCAAGAATCAGCCCTCCCAAAATCTTTGCGGTTGATAAGCTCTTGAGTGATGCTACAGCGATGGCGTATACTACCGCCCTTGAAGAAAAACTATCACCTATGCTACACAACATCAGCAACACAGGCGTCCATGGGTTCTGGGAAGAACTCAAGGGTACCATCAAGGATGTCGCAGAGAAGGTCGTGGGATATAAAGCCCGGCGAGCGCGAAATGACTGGTTCGACGAAGAATGCAAAAATTCACTTGACGCGAAAAACGAGGCCTACAGACAATGGATTCAACGAGGAACCAGAGCCAGAAGAGAAAAATATGACGAGCTACGGCGAATATCGAATAGAATAATTAGACGTAAGAAACGTAAATACTTTGACGAGCAGTTGCTGAACATAAACG
Source organism: Chloromyia formosa (assembly GCA_964017055.1). Lineage (NCBI taxonomy): Eukaryota > Metazoa > Arthropoda > Insecta > Diptera > Stratiomyidae > Chloromyia > Chloromyia formosa. The sequence continues at coordinate 20,396,386 of OZ024816.1, read as the reverse complement.
AAAACTTAGCTAATAGGAACACCAGACAAGCGTACAAACTAGTAAATACAATTAAGAACGGCTACCAACCCAGGACTAGCCTTTGTAAGGACAAGGATGGAAACATCATCAGCGACACCGATGGTATTAACAAACGATGGGCCTCTTATTTTGAAGAGCTTCTAAACCGACCATCTAACATCCCCACACAGGAAGCTCTCGACGATATTGTTGATCTAGGCCCACCCATTCAACCCTCGACAGTAGAGGAAGTTGATCTCGCGTTGCGGTCACTAAAACGAAATTAAGCGCCGGGCGCTGACGAGATTCCAGCTGAACTGCTAAGATTCGGTGGAACGAGTCTAGTTGATGCCATACATCAATTACTCCTGCGAGTATGGGAGAACGAGGAGATCCCAGACGATTGGCGCAGAAGCATCATCTGTCCAATTCATAAAAAGGGAGATAAACTGCGGTGTGAGAATTACAGGGGCATCTCACTAGTTTGTACGTCCTATAAAATTTTGACGAAAATTCTGGAAAATAGAATAAAACCGTACGCAGAACGAGTCATTGGCGAATACCAAAGCGGTTTCAGACCTGGTCGCTCCACAACCGATCAGCTCTTCTCAGTCAAACTGATACTCCAGAGGTGCTGGGAATACAACGTAAACGTATACCAAATCTTTGTCGACTTCAAGCAGGCATACGACAGTATCGATCGTGGAGTACTGTACAATATCATGCTGCAATTTGGTATACCAGCAAAATTAGTGCGACTGACAAAGATGACGATGACCAACTCCGTCTCACAAGTCAGGATCCAGAATAGACTTACTGATCTATTTGAAACACGCACTGGTTTGAAACAGGGCGATGGACTGGCACCGACGCTCTTCAACCTAGCACTGGAATACGTTATTCGGGCCATGAATATGGACAACAGCAAGACGCTACTCATCAAGTCGACACAATTAGCAGCGTACGCCGACGACATCAACATCATGTCCCGAAGATTGGCTGACGCAGAAGAACTTCTGCATACGCTCGATACCGCTGCAAAGGAAGTTGGATTACGTATTAACGAGGGTAAAACTAAAATAATGATGCAATCGGTGACAAGTACACCTGCACAACCGAGCATCAATGTGGGAGACCTCAACATCGAGTTCGTGAACAACTTCATTTACCTGGGTTGCAACCTGTCAAGGGACGCCAACGAAACTGACGAAATCAAACGACGGATACAGTTAGCTAATAAGACTTTTTTCTCGGTTCTCCCCATAATGAAATCGAAACATGTGCACAGAAACACGAAGCTCCGCGTGTACAAAACCATTATACGACCAGTGCTATGCTATGGCTGCGAAGCATGGACCCTAACTCAAGCTTCCGAAAACATGCTAGACACTTTTGAACGTAAGGTTCTACGGCGAATTTTCGGGGCTGTTTGCGATCGAGATGGATGGCGCATCCGGTACAACCATGAGTTGTATGAAATGTACGATGAGCTGCAAGTCTCGAAAATCGTCAAACTACAACGACTTCAATGGGCAGGGCATGTACAAAGAATGGACGATGATCGCATGCCTAAGAGAGTAATGAATGCAGAACGAGTCGACGGAGCGAGACTGCGAGGACGACCGAGATCTCGTTGGGAGAGCTCAGTAGGTGTGGACGCCGCGCAGCTGCTGGGCTCCCAAAATTGGAGGACGCGGTCACGTGACCGAGATAATTGGAGGACAATGATCCAGGCGGCCAAGGCCCGACGTCGGGCTGTCGCGCCACGATGATGATGATTGGAGTAATAACTAATTTTTGCCTTTGGTACGTATTTTTTGTAACGATATTGCCGTTTACAACCGGTAAAGGTATTATTTTTAAACACCTTTGATACGGTGTATTAATTTACCGAGTATGTATTAATTTACCGATTGGATAGAAAAATTGCATTATCCAACAACTGATGTTAAAAGGAGCCAGATATTTTTTACTGTGTATTTTATTTATAATTTATTTTCCGTTAGGTAATGAAACGTGACGCTTAGTTACTCTGAGGAAAATGACAATGGAATAGTAGATGGAAGGCAAACCTAGCCAATATCTATTTTGACTCAAGGTGATGAGGCCAATGCACCGGAGTTCTGTTGAAGGGAGTTAAAGTCACTCGGTCAGGACAATACACAATACACATATCGAATTAAATATTTCAATTCAGTCACAGGAACATATTTAGAATATTCATCAAAATAGATAACACATTTTCCATGAATTCCGTTTCCAAGTTCCAATAAATCCTATAGCAACGTAATAAGTCCTCATCAAACTTATATATTTCATAAACATACGCCTTCTTCATTCACCAGACCGATCGTCCTGAATAATATAAACGACTACTTCAGATATTTTTTCGTCGACCGAATGTAAATAATGATTTCTAATAAATAGATGCTTGAGGATAATAATCATCTTCCATTTCCAAACGGAAATAAGGAAAAAGGAACAATTTTTTCCCGGAATCCTTCTTGGTTCCTATCCCTCGGAGGCTATCTTTATTCCATTTATCTTCTATTTGTTGTCCGGTATTCTCCGCATAATATGTGAGAATATTGGGATATATGCATACATAGATGGCCTGTGAGAAAAAATGGAATGGCTAAGCCGGGAATTGCTATTTGCGCTGACCCACCCAACTTAATAAAGGCTGTCCATATTTCCCCCAAGGATACTATAAAGTAATTGGCCGGGGCCATTGAGAAGGAAGCGAGAAATATCCTGGAAAACAATGAGATACGAAAATTACCTTTTTTTCGCTCATTGTCTGTGAACACATGGGATGAGACAAAGGATAAATTGATGTGACTTTGCCAGGAAATTCCTAAGTGAGTTTAGTCATGTGTGTCTAGATATGAGATGAAAATTAGGTCGATTGTTTTCTATGCGTGTTTGGAGAATTGCGACCGAAACATATACTCGTATGTATGAGACAATAAGTGGCATTACGCCGGAGAATGTCACTCAGCTTAAGATACACGTATTTAATTCTTTGCCCTGAAACGTATTCCCTGCAGTCATTAGCATTGGGTACCTAAATTTGATTACGATACTCGCATTTGGGGTCCACATTCAACCGCTTTTCTGTTCGGACGCATTAGACCACCTATCAGACCAGACATTAGACCAGGCATCAGACCCCCTATTAAGCTGCTCTGATACGTAGTCTAATGGCTGATCTGATAGGTAGTTTAACGGCTATGAAAAGCCCCTAACTTGTCCCGTGAGTCGTCGCATTCAAATCTTGAAGTACCATACTAAACCAAGAGGTGTTGCCGAAAATATCATAGCTGATGCGCTCGCTTGACGGTGGACGATTTTTGAAAATCGGCAGAACATGGGGGATACCAATGATTCTTCAAAGCACGCTATCGGCCTGTCCGCGTTTAGCGAGGCTAACTACAGATGGTCGATTAACAGCACATGTCGGATAACGAAGATGATGTGGCCTAGGCTTGATTTATGTCGCTCCATGAGATCGTTGTCACAGAACAGACTAGGAATAACTGGACACTGTGGATGTTGGTTAGCTGAATCAGTTTATTGTTGGGCTCTGGCAGGTTTAATGGTTAGGATGGATGGAGGGAAGTGCGAATGATATTTATACCGAAAGTGGGTAGAAGTTAGCATGCGCTCCCAAATGACCTCCGACCCATTATCCACGTTGCAACATGCCTATTGGGAAGGTAAGTCGGTAGACACGGCTCTACACTCTCTGGTACATAAGTCACATTGAGAAATCCCTTGATCAAAAGGAATACACGATGGTTGTTTTGCTTGACAGGGGGTGCTTTCAATAATATGTATTACTACTCACTTGCCCTAACCCCTTGTGGGGCATAATGCGCCAACTGTTCCATGTGGCCTAGTTGACGTTTTGTTGGCATAAACTAGTTTCGGAGAATGTAGTTGCCAGCATGCACCTCCTGTTCTTCCATTTAGATGCCTACCAGCGACAAGTTGGGAGAAGATGTGGCTTATTATTACGCCCCGCACCACAAGGGGAAGACAACACAAACACCCATGGCCACGAACGCCGTGGTGGACGGGATTCGAACCCGAAACGCTGGTAGTCAGACATGAGACTGATGCCTCTACGCACTGAACTACCGATCACCCTATTAGACCTAGTTCGATCAGTGAGACACTCCTGGGCTTCCAAGTTGATGGGTCGCTTTGCAATCTCGTTATTATATACTTGGGGGATAGCCGAAGCAGACCACTAACGTTTGGGTCCCTTTTCGCCCCCTCCCGGTCATCAGTGACTTCCAGATGTCGACTGATAATTGTCGACCTCTTTCTTCATCACTGAGTCCCGTGTTATTGCTAGCATTTATTTGAAGCTGAGTTCACTCATGGCTTCTATACTTATCGTGTGCCTGCCTGTGATCCTCAACCTCGTGCTAGCCAGTGCTGGACATTCGCACACAATGTGTGCCGCCGTCTCGGCCTCCTCCAGGCATAGCCTGCAAACGTCATCTTCCCCGATTTTCATCTTGGCCAGATGAGCCTTAAAATTACCATGCCCTGTGACCAAGGCAGTTATCCAGCTTAGAGTACTCCGTTTATAACTAAGTACCTTTCTCGCTTCCCTGCCTAAAGGGCTGGTCATTGCATTCCGAGCTTGTTTGCAAGTGACTAGCTCCTGCCATCTTTGTTGATGCATGGAGTCCATCCACTTCCCAACCTTCGCTCCAATCATGCCGTTCCCCAGAGCAACTCTGGGTTCTGGGCCAATGAAAGTTGCCGCAGATCCCTGTTTTGCTAGGGCATCCGCCGCCTCATTTCCTGTTGTACCTATGTGTCCTTTTACCCACATCAGCGTAACCTCATTTTCTGAGGCACACGTGTTGAGCTTCCGGACACACTCTAGTACCAGTTTAGAGTTTATGTTCGTCTGCTGCATGCGTCTGATCACCGATTGGTTGTCCAGTGCAATAAGGATTTTCTTCCCCCGCACCTGACCTTCAAGCAAGTGGTCCAACGCATGCAACAAGCCAAGCATCTCTGCCTGGTATACGGACACATACTCTCCTAGACTAAGCGCACATGCTAGGTTTAGTTCTTCAGAGTAAACCCCCGCCCCCGCTTTACCGTCCATTAAAGAGCCATCAGTAAAAATGCTGATGTCATTGTACATACACTCATTATGTATGTTTCCATCTGCAATGTGAGTCTTGTGTAGTCTTTCAACTACCCTACGTCTACTCATGCCTTCTACCGGCATTAGAGTCTCCCTGACCTCATCATGAATAATGTCTAGGATGCTCTTATGACCGCTGCTAGTTCCAAAGCGATGCCACATGGCATCCCTTTCCATGCGTATTGCCGAAAGCGCCGCCGTTTTCTTTATAAATAAGTCCAACGGCGGCAGTCCCAGCAATGCCTCCATTGCTCGCGTTGGTGTGGTGCGCATTGCACCACATATGCTTACGCAAGCTATCCTTTGTACCCCATCTAGCTTCTGCTTTGTGGTATTCTGCATGGCTTTTGGCCACCATACCACTGATGCGTAGGCTAGAATAGGTCTTACCATCATTGTGTAAATCCAGTGTGTCGCTTTAGGTGAAATTCCCCACCTACGAGCACACACTCTCTTACATTGATGCAAAATCCTTTTCGCTTTTTGGATCTTTTCATCAACGTGAACATTCCAAGTTAGTTTCGCATCTAAGGTAACTCCTAGATGCTTCACTTCCTTGGACACCTTGATTTCCGAACCAAAAAGCCGTAAGGGAGTTATCTCTATGTCTTTCCTCTTACGAGTAAAAATCATAGTGTTTGATTTACTAGCGTTTATGGTTAGCTCTTGCTCATTACACCATTCTTCGGTTACTTTGAGAGCTTGTCCCATGCAACCTAGAATTGTGTCCATGAACTTTCCACTGACCGTGAGTGCCAAGTCATCGGCGTATCCTACAGTGTGTACGCCCATCGAGTCCAGCTTCCAGAGAAGACTGTCCACGGTGATGTTCCACAGTAGAGGCGAAAGAACACCTCCTTGTGGGCATCCTCGGACTACCTTACCCCGTATTCTGTCACATCCACTGCTAAGATTTACCGCCCTCTGCTTAAGCATAGAGTCGATTCACTTAATTATAATGTAATCAACCCCCCGCTCAATCAGGGCGTTCCTTAGTTTGGTAAAGGAGATTTTATCAAAAGCACCCTCTATATCCATAAAAGTAGACATAGCGATCCCGCCATTGTTAATCTCTCTCTCTGCAACTCTAACAAGTTCATGTAGAGCGGTTTCCGTAGATCTGCCTGCTCTATAAGCATGTTGGCACCTACTCAGAGGACTATACATTAGCGTGGTGTTCTCCAGGTAGTCCACCAACACCCTTTCCATTGTTTTCAACAGGAATGATGTAAGGCTAACCGGCCTGAAGGACTTTGCCTCTGTATAGTCTTTCTTTCCCGGTTTAGGCAGGAAGACCACATTAGCCTCCCTCCATGCCTTCGGGATGTAGCCTGCTGAAAGACAGGCGACGAATATATTCCGGATCCTATCTAGTAGAGCGCTCATGCCCCACTGTAATAGTGCCGGGAAAATTCCGTCCATTCCAGCCGTTTTAAATGGAGCAAAAGAGTTTATAGCACTTTTGACTCCATTTGGAGTTATTATCCTCTCAGCTTCTTGTTGACTTACCCCACCAGCTCCCATGTTAGTTTGAGGCCATGGTTGGTCTGACTTGAAACTTCCAGGAAAATGTACCTCCATCAGGGCCTGCAACGTTTCTTCCACTGTTTCTGTCATGGAACCATCAACTTTGCGTATCAGCCCCATTTTCGAAGCAGTGTCTTTCGATATCATCTTCTGTAATCTGCATACTTCTGACGTATCCTTCATGCTAGAGCAGAATTCCCTCCACGTATTTCGTTTCCGAAGACGTAAGGTTCTTTTCAGCTCCCTCTTTTTATCCTTGTATAGTTCCCAAGAGTGAGAGTCTCTCTCCCTCATGTAACGGTTAAAGGCTTTCCTTGTCTCTTTTTTCATAGACTCCAGTTCCCTACTCCACCATGGTGTTGGGTCCTTTTCGTCCACTACTGTGGAGGGACAAGCGTGTTCGAAGGCGCGATTAATAGCGGAGTTCAGTTGTTCCACTGTTCGCTCTATCTCGACCGTATTCCGAGGTATTCCGTCTTGAATATCCTCGACTTGTTCCAATAAATATGTCTCGTACTTAACACGATCAGTATTTTTTGGCACTCTTATACGTTTGCATTCGCTACTCCGTTTTCTGCCATACAGAATTTCAAACTGGATAGCCCTGTGATCAGACATGGTTAGCCTGTCCACCACTCTCCAATTCTGAACTCTGTCAAGCATATTAACAGAGCTTAGGGTAATGTCGATCACCTCAGCCCTTCGTGCATCCACGAAGGTGGGAGCGACCCCCTTGTTTGCTACCAGCAGATTGTACTTTTCCACAAATTCTAGCAGCTGCTGTCCTCTGGGATTGTCATCTGTGCTGCCCCACACAGTGTTGTGCGCATTGGCATCACAGCCTATGATCAGGGCCATATCTCTTTCTTTACAATACCTTACCAGATTTTCTACTTCCTCTGATGGAGGTGGTTCTGGTGCATCATAAGGGAGATATGCTGATGCAATTAGGAATGATCCTGCACCACTGCCGATCATTACTACCGTAAGATCAGGCGAGCAGAGATGCATCGTTTGTACTGCACGTATTCCATGACGCACCAGGATGCATGTCCTTATTTTACCGTCCACCTGTGCATGGTACAGATTTGCGGTTTGTTGTGACAAACCCCTAATTTTGTTTTGTAAAATCCAGGGTTCCTGTATTAAAGCTATGTCCAGTTTCTCTTCATCAAAGCATCTCGTCATCATCGCTGATGCCGCTTTACTATGATGAATATTCAGCTGGCACACAGTTAGTGTTTCTTTGTTCGGGCCCGCCACCATCCCTGATAGTCAGCAGATTGAACGTTGATCAGAGTGCACGTTGTCTGAACTAACCTCTCCGCGCCTTCTGGCGCGTCATTGTCCGCTCCAACAACGCCTCCCTTCTCCCCTGGAGCGTCTTCTTCAGAGACTAACCTCTTCAACCCTTGCGAGTCGTCGCTGTCCGTCTCATTGGAATTCCTCCAGCCACTTTCTCCAAGAATGCAATCTCGTTAGTATGCTACTAACATCTAGGCGCATATATAGTACACTACTTTGGGTACGTCGGTATGTAGGGATATTTGTAGAGGAATTGATGATGGGGACCGCGTAAACATCAAAATGTCAATCGCATCGTCCAAACTTGTAATTAAATTCGCAGCAGCTGACAAGGCGAATACAAGATGGTTAAACGGTGATACGTCGCAAACGACGAAGATGATTTGACCGGAACTTCACCCTGGCCGCTCTGCCACATTGCTCTCGCTGAATAGGAGGCATATTGGCTGGGTTGTGGTAATTATCACAGGACACTATTCTATGTTGTTGTTGTAGTAGCAACGCCTACTGGCGTCGAAGGGGTTTAGCAGCCCTTGGCAGTTGCTGGTGAACGGGTCGCTCCGGTGAGTAGAACTGGCTGCCGTAGGAGCGGGACACTATTCTATCGGTGAGTTCGTCTGGAGGCTCCGTATTCCCCACAACTATTATTGCAGAAGCTGTGAGGGCGTGTATTTCAATTCAGTCTTCACAGGCGGTAAACACTATTTTATCGATGAGCTCGCCTGGAGGCTCCGTATTCCCCACAACGATTATTGCAGAAGTTGGGAGAGCGTGGATGAAGAGGAAAGCGTTCTTCATCTTCTTTGGCAGTGTCCCGGCCTTTATTGAGAGGCGGTTCCTGTTTTTTTCAGGATCTGGAGGACTTTAAAGGTACGAGTGTAGTACAACGCAATCGCTATATCGCTAGCCAGCCTGTACTAGCGATATAGCGATTGCGTTGGAACCTAGATTCAATTAGGTGACTTCGGCGATACATAATGGAGCCAGAGGTGGTCTAGGTGTGTTGTGCGGTGTCATGGCAGCCCCTTTACCGAACCTAACCTAACCTATCACAACGGACTCGTGGTCTATGCGTGTCGTGGGTTATCATGACAGCCCGTAAACCTAACCTAATCTTTATCGTACTCGTAACCTGAACAACCATCAATGTTATCCATACTATACATCCATTATCCTATTTTTACGGGACTTGTTTGCGCATTTTCTACATTGCGTAGGTTTTTAATGCAGTTTTAATAACGTCAGATCTACTACTCCCTATTTAGGGTATAGGTCGCTAGAATAAAAAATGAAGCACTAAACCAGGCCGAAGCTTTGCTTTGATTTTCCCAGGAGAGTATAAGATTATCTTCACGAGTAATCTACCAAAGTTAGAGCTTTTTATGTTTATTTAATCGGGAGTTATAGATACATTTAAGTATTTTACATATGTAGGGGAGGTGGGTGTTCTCTTGGCCTGATCATGCCCAATTTCAATACCAACCAACTAGATTACACTGCCAACATTTGACCAAAATTTCAAGACTCTAGCTTCATTCTATCGAAAGTTATCGTGCGAACGGACAGACAGACAGACAGACAGACAGACAGACAGACATGGCTTAATCGAATCAGGAGGTGACCCTGATCATTTATATATTTTATATACATTGCTATACCTCCGGAGCCTCCTTTAAGGTGTTACATATTTTCGTCGTGACAAAAACAATATACCCTATACTATAAGTCTAGGCTATAAAAATGAAGTACTACATTTCATTTGGCATACATTTCGTGGCTATTGCTAAAACGTCCATTTGGCCCATACTCCTTTATTTTTAATAAGGTTCCTCATAGGATGAGTGATTTTTACGGTATTTGGAAAGATATATCAGCCTGACGGACATTTTTGACTTTTTCATAAATTTTGAAGAGCTGCTTCTCGGAAAGTTTCAGTTTTTTCGTGCTGAGCTGGTTTCGGTATCAAATTTTAGAGAAATTAGTGTTCTTCAAATATGTTCTGATTTTTCTACAGGATGTGTACTTATACTACTCAATTGCTCTAACTCCTTGTAGGGCGCAACGCGTCAACTGTTCGATGTGGGCCAGTTGACGTCTCATTGACATAAACTAGTTTCGGAGAATGCAGTTGCCAGCATGCACCTCCTACCTACATGTGTACTTATGGAAATATGGGTCAAAAACCATAAAATGCCGATATTTTGGCGAATAGGAAAGTGTCCCAGCCGAATTTTGTTGGCAAACGCCGGATTCGTATTTAGCACCCCAAAAAACATAAAGGTACACAAAAAACAAAAGCACCGCAAAGCTTTCCATCACAAAACCTAAAGCTCCTGGAGTACACATTTTCTGATCTATTGGGGTGTCTCCACAGCACATGCAGATACCTCAATCAAGGAAATCAATTTGTTTTTGTTCAATTTTTCACGTCACTCGTAAAATGAGATTCATATGACGACTAGCAATGGCCTCCTTAAACATATTCTATCTACACACTGAAAAAAAATCCATTTTATGTTTCGCACCATTACATCTGCATACATTAAAATTGGCCTGATATAAAACGAGGCAATTTTCCGACAGGCTATAAATCCAATTTCAGCTCAATATGAAACCCGGAAGCTTCTTCTCCTCCTACTAACATCTGTGTCTGGCCCAGTGCGTCCAAGTGTAACATCCTTCATAAATTATAATCAAGAAAATGGACTTTCCTGCTTTTCAGTGAATTGGGGATCCAAATATACGTAGTGACAAATCTAATAATCTCGAAACGTGGAGCTTTAGTGAATCTTATCCGGAATGTTCACTTCAGCCACTCTCGTGTGAACAATACGAGAAACGAAAGAAGTGTCACGGATTTCGGAAGTGATGTTGTTTTGTATCCTTTCTCCCTGAGTCGTTGTATCGAGAAACCTTTTCACCAATTCAGTCTTCACAAGCGGTAAACGGCTATCTACTGTCAACGATATTTAGATAAAGATATTTCTGACTCACTGAATATGTACATACACAAACCATCCAAAGGTTATTGGATCCGTTTTCTTTGTCTGCTTGACGGGGGGAGGGGTCGACCGAAATAACTTAGTTCGTCCCGTATAGAACGCTATTAAATAATGCAAATTGTGATTTAATGAGAAATAAGTTTAATGAATAGCTCGAGGCGAAGGTTTAATTGGGTGATATCCCGTAGGGTGTCGAAGTAAGAGGTAGGAACTATTTGCATGATAGTGACCCATATTGATCATTAAGCCGTTGCTACGCGATTATTATGCAATTAACACAATTGATTCATTTGTACTTGATGGTGATAATGGAATTATCCACAAAAATTTAATTTCAATACAGAATTAGATCTTTATCACTATGTAGTATCCATGGATTTTCGCCGTTATTGACAATTCGATAAGTTTGACTGCCTAATCTTAACTTAATCTAAAATATATAATTCGGAGATAGCGATTTATCAGTATAATCAATATCGGAAAACTATTATTTGTTGACTTTTCTAGTGAATTGAAGAATGCGAGGAAAGGTAAGAGTAAGTAAGACGTGACACTTATCTAACCGGTTTCACGGAAATATGTGTAAGTTGTTAATTGCCTTGACCCCTCCAGGGGCAAGAGGGCGTCGAAATATTTTGCGCAGTTACTCGTATAGCATATAAACTTCGGATGGAGCAGTTGTTATTCGAGCCGTCTTTTACTACCGAAACTGAAACGCTGTGGGAGTTCTAAGAATACCGACAAGTACTTTTTATTAACGCGACGGGGATTGAACCCCTGATTCTGTAGATGCAGAATCGTAGAGCGGCAACCAACGAGACCTCACGGCTACTGAATCGGTCACGGAAATTTAAGTGTCTGGGTAATTAATAGTTATTTCATACCCATTATTGAAAACTGAACCGTTTGATTTTTATTCCTATAAAAAATAATCAAGCCATAATTTTTTCCACATTGAGAAAACGTGACTTAAACCATGACTGAAACAGATCGAACCTAATTTGCATCCGAAATTTTTGGCATTGTAAAGTCCGAAAATATCCATACAATATACCCCCAGTATTCGACAGCTTCAATTATTTTTCCACTCCAATTTTTCACTTATTGATAACCACCACCTAATCGTATTTTGTGTGTACTTGTTGTTAATGTGACTTTCCCGCTTTCGTCGTATTCGTAGATACAAAATGTGTTTTCCACTGAATTTTCATATTCATCCGGACAAATCGAATTGCCAACACACGTCCCGAGAGCTTGTGCTTCTCTCAACCATACGAAACATAAGGACCATCTCCATCACCCAAAACCACCCCTAAGCTGTTTACAGCACCGGTGTACATTGAAAAGAGCTGTGAGTATGAATCGTATAAGAAGATGGCAACAGGGCAAGAGGGACAGTTGTGAAGTGAAGTCAAAAAGGATAATGAAGTATCCGCACAGCAGCGGCAATAGCAACAGAAGGAGCGTCGAATGAACTTGGCTCGAGGATCGATAGCATTTAACGTTCAATGCACCCTTCTCATTCATTCGTCCTTTCGTTTACTGATTCGTTCGGTTCGTCCTGTTTCCGGGCCGGCAGCTATGTGCCGGTCCCTGGTATTATATTGTACACACTTTTCTGCAATGTGTATAAATATAGCTGTTTGTGTAGTTGAGTTAGAATGTGTTACCGCTTTATTATTTATTTATTATTTTAAATTTGGCTCGGCATCCAGAAAACAATTATACGACCTCTGCCATGCTCTTTAGCTACGAAACTTGGACCCTGCCGCAATGCTCCGAAAATATGCTGAGCAGTGTGAAATATTCGGACCAGTTTGCGACCGAAATGTATACATTAACACCATACTGTACAGCCTTCAGTTTCACAACCTATACGATGCGCTGGAAGATTCGAAAATCCTCAAACTACAACGACTGCAATGGGCAGGGTATACTATATACGAGTACATCATACAAAGAATGGACGATACCGCATGACTAAGCGGATATTAAAAGGACACATCTACTGAGCAATGCTGAGAGGTAGACCGGGATCCCACTTTGGAGCGACTCAGTAGATGCGAACGCCGAACAAGTACTGAGCTTCCGAAATTGAAGGTTGTGGTCAATGGACCGATACAATTGGAGGACAACTATCCAGCAGCCAAGGCCCGACGCTGGTTTGACAAAATGATGGTGATGATCCAAAGACGGACCAAAAGTAGGAAGATACCTTGCGAATCCGGCGTTGCGGTTAAATAGACTTTCCAAAATTTATTGGACCACTGGATCTTTGGGTTCAATAGGGTCTCTTTGTGTAGGTTGAGATATTTCGGTTGATTTATATTCTTCAAGAGCGATACCATCATGAACTGAAGTCATGCAAGGAGACAGATCTTTGGAAAATTGTCAGATGACACTAGAAATACCAATGAATTTCACTGTGGAATACTCATCAGAGGTCAAATCTTGTCTGTTTTATTTGTATGTCCTTCGTCCGACGTTGTCGTGAGTTAAAATACTGTTATATCTCCTAGTTTCCGGTCGCACAGTTGCCGAGTATCCGCGAGTGGAGTATCCCCGTATGAGTGTCACAGTCTGATTAAGGCACTACTCATACGGGGCTACTCAAATCTCCGAGCGGCTGGGCTAACCGGCCACTAAGAAATCTGGCGTGTGTAATAATCACACGGTGGCACTCATACAGAGATATTCCAGTCACGGATACTCGCCAACTGCGCGACCGATGGTTAGGAGATTCGACATGCTAGTCTCCGGGCCGGGTAGTCGCTCAGTCATCTGGTTGTGCATGTCGTTTGAGTGAAGTGGTCATTGTGCACGGCAGTTTCGAGGGATTTTTTAAAGGGGGTGGGGTTGTAGAAACCGCAAATGGGAAATAGAAAATGAGATAGGGTTGTATAAAGTTAAATTCGAATAACAAAAATCCAAATTTTCAAAATGTTAAATTCAAAATTTTAAAATCTGAAAATTTACTAAGTTGAAAACTAAAAAACCCAGGCAGAAGATTGGGGTTGATTTTTCGTCATAGTTCTACGTTGTTGCCGTATGTTTTATGCAAGGCGATGAAGTACCAAGAGGCAAAAGCGGCTCGAATGAGTTGCAATTTATGACGGGAGGATACAGATCTTTTAGCACTTTATTTCTGGGGATTCCTCCCAGATTTTTGTTGTAATTCTTCCCCGGACTGGTTGACCTGTTGTGGAAGCATTCATATAGTACTACGTGATGGTCGTTTCTACGATCGTCGCTCAGTCGCTTCTAGCAAAACAAACCTTAAACGTACGTAGCAAAGTAAAAACCCGTATGGGTGCTTTCACACCGAACAGAACGGAGACAGCATAGCAGACAACATACTTTGGGATTTTCAGACAGGATACAGACAAACATACACACATCATCTTTACTTTTATATACAAAATAATCCACCATTAACTCTTTTTAATTCGACAAGGACCGAAATATTTGTAAAATACATTCTATGGCGAAACCTCTTCTAAACCCCGATTGATACCACCGTATGGTGCTTACTGTCACCCCAAGGAAGTTTGCGTACCAAATTTGTATTTTATGTTCTTTCAGACCATTATGTTTTTTTATCCATTATGTCCTTTAAGGTTCTGATACACGGAACGCATATACGCGATCGCGTGATTTTTATCCGAGTCGCATAAACACAACTAGTATTTGCACGTAAGTCGGATTTACGCGGACGAAACGTCAGAAACGGGAAGTGGATTTTTAGGTAAATTTATTCACGAGGGCTGACCACACTGTTTATGTATCGTATACGATAGCAACCCAACCTGGTTTCAGTCAGATAACACCTTTTGATGAAGGGAGAATTTGCATATATTCACATATCGAGATGCTGAATAAGATATGTATCTTTGATCATGTAGGGCTTGTTTCGGTAGCACAATAGACCTTCGAGTCGCAGTGTTGGTGGCCCTTCGGACAATCTTCCTATACATAATCTAATAATATTGATTCGGTATTAATGGTGTACACACTTGCTATTAAACATTCATTATATTAAAGTTAGTTTCCCTCCTCATCCTTCTCTTAATTGTCCGGCTAAGTATGAACTTTTCAGCTGACATCTATTTGGTCTACAACTTAATAATGAGACTTTTTTTAGAGATGGCAACACCGATAAACCAATGGTAGTCCATCTTTGACATACATACCATTTGAAGTTTGTATTCATAAGCTGTCAATGTCAGTATAAACATTTCGTGTTGATTGTTGACAACGTATTTTACCGGACCATGGAAAGTTTCGAAAATTCACGAAAAAAACAACATTTGCGGGAAGTTTTACTTGGACATTATTTTGCTAAGAAGACTGCAGCTCAGAGTCATAAATTGCTCGTGGAAGTTTACGGTGACGATGCTTTTTCGCGTGCACAGTGTTTTCGGTGGTTTCATCGGTTCAAAAATGATAATTTCGACATTACCGACGAAGAGCGACCTGGCCAGCCAAAAAAGTTTGAAGACGAAGAATTGACGAAATTACTCGAAGAAGATTCGTGCCAAACTCAAAAAGAGTTGGCAATTTCGTTGGAAGTGACTCAGCAAGCCATATCGAAGCGGTTAAAATCACTGGGAATGATCCAAAAGCAAGGCCACTGGGTCCGTACGAGTTGAAGCCAAGAGATGTTGAGAGGCGCTTTTGCATGTGCGAACAACTGCTTCAAAGGCAAAGACGGAAGGGTTTTTTGCATCGTATTGTGACCGGCGATGAAAAGTGGATTCATTATGATAACCCAAAGCGAAAGAAATCATGGGGACCGCCCGGGCACCAATCAACATCGACCGCGAAGCCAAATATTCATGGTTCCAAGCTTATGCTCTGCATTTGGTGGGACCAGATCGGTGTTCTTTATTATGAGCTGCTAAAACCGAATGAAACCATTGACGGGCAGCGCTATCGACTGCAATTGATGCGTTTGCGTCGAGCATTGCGTGAAAAACGGCAACAATTTGCTGAAAGGCACGACAAAATAATTCTTCAGCATGACAATGCTCGCCCTCATGTTGCGCAAGTCGTGAAAACGTACCTGGAAACAACCAAATGGGAAGTGCTACCCCACCCGCCGTATAGCCCTGACATTGCTCCATCCGATTACTATTTGTTCGCTTCGATGACTCATGCGTTGGCTGATCAGCACTTCACTTCATATGAGGATACTAAGAACTGGCTCGATTCATGGATAGCCTCGAAACCCCAAGATTTTTTTCGCGACGGAATTCGTAGACTTCCCGAAAGATGGGAGAAAGTTATCGCTGCTGATGGCCAATATTTTGAATAATTTAGTTATATGAATAAATCTATGAACAAATGCCCAAAATTCCAAAAAAAGTCTCATTATTAAGTTGTAGACCAAATATAATTTGCATAATACGCGAAATCTCCCAACTGACTCAGAAGAATTCCCATTAAATTTATCGACATTCATAAAGGGTCCAAAAGCTACTTCTCTTCCCAACAAGATATTCAAAATTTTTCCATCTTACATCTCTTGGGTACCGAATTCTTGCATTTATCCTTCATATGTTTTTCCTGGATCGATAGCGGCTCGTATTAGCTGTCCTTTCAGCGACATAAATTGAAGGGCTTGAGCGAGAAAAATTCTTGGAATCCATCTCAAGAAAAGTGTGGAAAAGAATGAAACTCACATAGATGCTAACCTGGAGACTTTTTCGTGTGGTATACGTTCAGCTTCCTCAGGAATTACTTTGTGCCTTTGTACCCTTCCGTCTCCCATGCCCTCTCATGATGCAGGCTTACGATAGAGAGTGGGGTGACACTCTTTCCGCCTCTTGCTGTGAAAAATGAACACCCATAGTGACTTACCCTAGTGCCACGCATGCCTCCCATTCACAAAGACCACCGGGTGGAATGTGTTGCCTGTTACGTGGCAAGGACAACGACACGTTCGTCCTTGTTCGTGAAACTTGTCGGCGTTATCTTGTTTTGTTGGGAAACAAACACAATTAAAGCCATCAACGCTTTTGTTGTGGGCCTACACATCTCTTGACACTGTGCAAATATTTTCACTTCGGCTCACAATTAACGGCTTCAGGTTACGCCCGTCCCCACATCCTCAGTTTCCTTCAATCTTTCCACTCGTCGATATTAGCGGTTCTTTTTGGGTTTTCTGACAATCGTGATCCCCCCTCCACTACGTGCGCTTCTTGCGTACATGTTCTGAATTTTTCTGGTGTGGTATTTGTATGCGTGATAAAGCGTGAAAGTCTTATTCGGCAAGGAGGAAGGATGCTTTACATTTTTCCTGTCGAATTTTCTGTGAGCAAACCATTCTCAATGGAATAATTGAGGGGTGAAAAATAAAAAATCTTTGTAAGTAAAAGGAGGTTGGTCCAGTATGACCGTAAATTAATTTGTACGAGAGAAGACGGCAAACAAGTGGAAGTAATTGCAGTTTGCTTTACGAAAATGTTGATGGCTGATTAGATTTTAAACTTCAGCAAAGAAGAAATGAAGAAAGTTCAGGACGACCTTTATATATTTTATAGAAATTGTAAGTGATTCGAAATTAGCTTTTATGGAATATATTTGGGGCAAGGGGAATATGAACGGTATGCAAATGAATGGAATCAGATGAGTGGTTTAATAAGAGGCGAGAGGACAAAAAAAAATTATTCTAAGTACAGTAAAATATGTCAAAAAGTATCATTTCGAATTATGTACTACATGGCTTAGCAACTTCTACATGAATGGAATGCCCATTGTCACTGGTGTTTTGAAGAGTCAACTAAGCCAGAATAGTTGACGCGCTATGCCCCACTAGGGTTTAGGGCCGATAATATAGTTTTCAACGAAACGACGGGCGATTGGCAGCACTGAAACTGTCATAAACTTCTGTTTTATGACTGTTTCCAGATTGCTAATATGTATCTTGTTTAGTTTCCGAGTTATTGCTATTTAAGCGCGACGTACTCATGGTGCAGGGCTTTAACAGCGCAGATTTTAATTTTGAAAATCGGAAAAAATATCGTAAGGAGGTTGAGGAGGGGCAGTTATCCGACGCTTGGCACAAAACTCGTGCGATAACAAGGCTGAGCGGCCAGACGCATTGCCATGGTGAAGGAACCACAAATGTTATCTCACTAAGCGATTTATTCGGGCAACCTTTACAACAGCCCTTCGTAGTACTGACAGTTGACGGTTTGACATTCAAAATACACAAATTCGTTGACATTGAAAAAAAACAGTGAGAATCACTTTGTCAGTGGATCGACCTTGCCGTATCCTTATCCGCTTAACAATATCCCTTGTCGATTTGAAATGTCTTTGCTTATTTTCTTTCTGTGGCTACGACTTTATACCTATATTTACGTAGGTTCATATTTTCTTAACTTGTATGGGTGTGTGCCTTTTTCTTGTCTGCGTATCAATATCAATACGTCTTTTGGAATCTGAACCGAACATCGACTAAATTCTTTGTTAAAACAAATTCCAAGCTGTTTAAAATACATACTTAAAAATCGCAGCGACTACAATCAAACCGTTTTTTCCTACAACCAGGGGAAGAATGAATGAGTGTACCGAAGGGTTCACGGGGGGCGATAACAGCGCAACTCATGATGAACAGCTCGGAGTTATAGTGAGCCGGGGTATCATTTTAAGCAAATACGAAACAGTCTATCCCCAACCTGTTCAACAGTACTAGACCGCGCATTGCAGTGAGCCGAACCTGTCGCATGAGTCGCTCGCAAGTTTTCTTAAACCTATTGCAACATTTACAGTAGAAGAAGTGACCATGTGTTATCTATTGGCTGACCTGAATTGTTGACAGATTAAAGGCGGTATGGTGTGCAGATCAAAGAAAACATTTGATGGTTAGCACTGGCTGCGTTGCTACGAGCGGATCACGATTTGACATTTCTTGATTTCTCCTCCATATGCCCTCCGGTAAAATATGTACGGACAACTGTCAATATTTGGATCTGAAAAGGTTCCCCTTCGGATCTGAAAAGTACTCTGATTAGGAGGGGAACATTTTCAGATTCAAAATTTACAGTTATACGTACATATTTTACTGGAGGGGAAAGCACATGGAGGAGAAGTCTGTTCCTGTCCCGCTCATAGGGCGGCGACCAGTCTCACGCCCCAGTCTCACTTCGCTGATATGGTGTTTATATGCCCGAATTGTTGCGACGAAGGATCAACAGACTCGCTCAGAAACATTAACTTGTTGCAAGTAAAGAACTGTGTACAGGTAGTTCACATAAAATTTATCCAGTCTCTATTGTAGATCATATCTTTTGAAATCCAGAGTTTCCAGCCACTGGTCCGAAATCCCAGCGATAGATACACGGTTTGTTCCAAAAAAGTGAATCGTGATCAAGGGTGAAATTCTTTTACGGCTGTACGAACCTGATTTATATACATCAGAATCTTTTTCTGGTTTTGCTAGACCTTAAATTCGCAAAAAAAAAAGATTTCTCCAAAATTCATAAAGGTAGCACCACGGGAAACTTAATTATGCTCTTTTCCAGTTTAACTAAAAAATGGAACTTTTTCCAATTTGGTAATGCTGTATTTGGGGATTATGCATTTGTGGATTATGTAGTTTGGGATTATATATTTGCAGATTTTGTACTCAGGGATTTCAAATTTGGGGATTTTGTGTTTAGGGATTATGTAATTGGAGATTTTTCTTCATTGGGGAATTTAATGATTGGGATTTCGCATGGTTTCCATTTTGAAAGCCATGAGCAAGTCCACTGCAATGTTTTTAGTTCAATTCATCTCCGGTCGCATACTCTATCTGCCGTCAGATACCTTCAGACCTAGTAGTTAGTTTTGATTTTGGGTAATGGGGTTCTATAGGTTCTATTTTTGGGGGACTAGGGCAACATGGCGTACCTTAAGTCATGCAAGAGTCGCGTTTACGTTGGTTTCTCTGATTTTTGTGTTCATTTTGTATCGGACAGACACGTGACACGGATAAACCTCGCCCCTCCCGTCACTGAACTAGGCAGCACGCAATAGTTGATCAACTTGTGTAGGGAGGTTTATACTTAGATATTTAACAGGTCAACCCGGGAACGAAAAACTTTTACGATCCTGCTACTGTTATACTTTCTAATACCCCTGAAAACCATCACTTCGTTTTCTGCGGTATGGGTAATTACCCATACCCGACTTGCCGTTTACGTTTTTTCACGTAACAACCGAAACACTCACTTTTAATTATCTTCTTTAAAAATATATATAAAAAAATATTGGACTTACCAGCCGAACCAGGTGATCGATGTACCGCCGACGTAGCATGCGTGTCCTTTTCACGTTTCGTATCTTTCTCCTTTCCATTTCCTATGAACGTGAGAACCGAGAAATAGACAAAATAGAAAAAAAAATACAAAAATTATGCAAAATATGCCGCTTAAACAGGAAACAAGTATTTTTTTATTTTTCAAACATATTTCAAACAATATTTCGATGCATTATGATATCTACAAAGAGGAAAAGCATATTCACAGTGAGTATACGAAAATATGTACGGGTATGTATATTATAAATAAATCTTATCAAATTTAGATAACATTCATATTGTACATAGGAAATGTGAATGATGTCATCATATTTTCTATACAAGAAAAAAAAGTGATAAAAAATATCTAAGTCCAAGCAAAAGAAAAAAAACATTCTGTGGAAAAAGAGTGAAACACCCATTTAAAATTATATATATTTCCATTATCGTATGAGTAAAATTCCTTGATTTTGTTCATGAGTGTTCAATGTGTTATCAGTGGCCGAAAACTGTGTAATAGGATGTATTCACCTACAGTGAATGAGAAAATTTATTGGTTAAGAGTGAACGACAAAACGTAGAGATGCACAGAAGTGAAGGAGTGTTTGAAGATTCTTGGATAATATAAATCTGCACCTTAGACGTAAAGGGCCAATGACAATGCCAATTTTTCAAATTGTTGAGAATCACGAATTAAGATGGGTCTAAACAATGGGCCAATGTGATGTATGTACGTACTCGTACATTGGCCCCTTTTAAACCATTGAACATTCAAGCATGCGGCCAAAGTGCACTCTTTGGTATCTCTTTCCTGTGATAAGTAGGTTAGGTTAGGTAGATGGGCTGCTGTGACAAATCACAGCTCACATAGATCTCAAATACGTCCGTTGTGATACTACTAGTACAGATCCTCTCTCAATTTTTCTGATAGTTAGAACCATCCAGAACCAAAAATAAAACGCTGGAGTTTTCCAAAATCCGCGCTTTCTAGCTCCTCCAAGGCAGTAAAGAAACAGGATCCAAGTAACGACCTCTTTCTACCTACCAAAGTCGAACAGGAAGCTACTTTCCTCTTTGTTCACATCCCCACAGCTCCTGCAAAAGTAATTGTAGGGAAGCCGAAGTCTCCTGTCATGTTCCCCAATGAGACAATGCCCAGTGATCTATTTAGCAACAGTAGATTTTCAGATCGGGTGACGTCCAGTATGAGCCACGGCAATCTATCCATCTTTCATTGACTCTGTTAATCGCCTCAGATTTGAAAATCAGTATACAAGAAGCAATAGGCGGATAGATATTACCATATTGTTGGAGCTCCTCATTCAAAAAACCCAATCCGGCAAGCACATCACCCTAACAGTTACCTTCCAAGCCACTGTGGCCAGGAACCCAGCACAGGATAATGTTAACGTAGCTTCCCAATTCACAGAGGGATGATCGACAATTATCCACTGTCTTAGATATTATCATGACTAATTCCGGTCTGATTGCAGCCTGGCTGTCCGTATAGATGATAATGTTTCTAGCAGTTATGACATGTCGTCCTAGAAAAATTAGAGCTTCCGAAATCGCCGTGACCTCCGCCTGCAAAACACTAATCACAGGTACACGGAAAGTCAGGCTTAACTTTAACCTGTCGCAGTAGACGCCCGCTCCTACCTCTCTGTCTCTTTTGGATCCATCCGTATACATGCCGACAGAGTCAGCAATTGGAGACTCGCCTTCATTCCACGGATCCCGTTTTGGGATGACGGAAGTGAAGTTCTTGGGATGTATGTAGATAAGAGCCGCGACGGAATACTACTCCGTAGATAAATATCAATCAGCTTTTCAAACATCTTCAGCAGATTAGATGACAGGCTGATAGGTCTTTATAATTGGAGCGTGCGTGCAAGCTTTTACCCGCTTTCGGGATAAAAGTCACGATCACTTCAGTCCATATACATGGGATATAGACCAGTTCCAAGCAGGCCCGGAAGATGGCTTCAATCCAGGCGGTTATACATAATAGCAGCTTTCGTTTCACTGAATTTTGGTCTTAGATCGAAAAGAACGCCACGGCTCTGCGACGAGCGGACTTCAACAGGCACCATACAGATATTTTACCGTCGTGGGAGCGAATCGCGGACTCAGTATACATTTAGATGAAGGAGAAATAAGTCGACGGTCAACCGATTTGCTTTCGACTTTCATCCGATCAGATCCCATACGAGACCTGGATTCAAACCAATCTGTCGTTTTGTATAAAAATGGTCTGAGATCCGGTGAATCGAAAGCGCCTAATATCAGATGTGAGTTGCAAATCGGTCGGAATAATGCCATCACGTCCAGGCGATTTGAATGCATCAAAGCTTCGAATGGTCCATAACATTTTTCACTTGATATAGTAGCGGCACAATCACTAGAACCAGTCACTTCTTCTTTATCGCGCTCAGTGGCCGTGGTCGTTCGGTCACCGCTCTACGATACTAATCTAGAGCTCGGAGTTCAAATCTCGGCCCGATCAAAAATTGCCTACTCTTACAGTGCTCCGAGATCGTCAGTATGAAGACGGCGCGGATAGGAGGTGCATGCTACAACAACGCATAGAAGTGCTAGAGATGTTGGCGCACCCATGCCTCTGGAGGGGTCAAAGCAATTAACAACTTCAAAAATAGTGACAGTGAACGGAAAATTAAATGAGCTGTCCGGGAAGTGGGTATCCAATAAAATACGAATAGTCTCCGAACTAGTGGTGGTCCATGAATCATCCTGCTTTAATAAATAGCTAGAAGCAGCAGGATTAAAAGCCAGGATCTTATGCAGTCTAGAAGCTTCTCCCGTCTTATCGATCTGCTCACAGAAAAGTTTCCAAGAGCAGGACTTAGCCTTCCGCAGTTCCTTCTTCAACGCGCTAAGTTCCTTCTTACATAGAGCCCAATCCGACCCCAACCTAGTAGATTTCGCCTTAATGCATAGATGGCTAAGTTCAGAAATTTGCGCATTAGACCATATGGGTTTACTTTCACCCTCTGCTGACCGGGCACAATTCGGAAGTAGCTTAGTTAAGTGCACCCATCAGAGTTTGTACCATGTCATCCAGCTCTGACTTGTTTGACGGCTGGTGAGGCAGAGTTCCTAGTACTTCCAGTAGAACCTCCCTATACCAGACCCAGTTTGTCCTTTTCCGATTAAGAATGATAGGCTTGGGGACAGGAAGCTCATCAATGCTAAATTGGAGGTACCAGCGATAATCAGAGAACGAGTGTTCCGTTGACACTCTCCAATCTTTCACAAAGAGATGAATAGACTCTATGTCTAAGACTTCCTGTCTATTCTTGGTAATGAACGTAGGCTTGCATCCAATACTATACAACAGAAGGTTTGTACCAATGATTAAATCGAAGAGTAACTCTCCCCGATCGTTTGAATTAGAACTGTGTCGTTCTATCTGTCACCGTGGTGTCAGTCCCCTTCTCCAGGTCCGATTCAAAGGAGTCATATAAGGTAGACGGCAGAATGTCTCCATCGGACGACGCAAGTTCAGGTGCTAGTCAAGTGTCATCGTCACCCTTATTCCGACCTTTAGATGCTGAGGAAGGTTGTTCAATAGACACTGCCATAAAAGAAGCCGCATCAGTAGAAAGTGACGGCTCGGAGATTGCCTTAGCGCCCTTCTTCGCATCACCTTGAGAGTCACCGGAGTGAAGCCAGAGATGCAGTGTTGATGACAAGTATAGCGCAATAGTGTCAAGCATAAAAGCACTTGACTCCAAAAGAAAAAAAATATCTCACAAACATTAATAACCTTCCCAATTTTCCATTTTGTAGTACTAACTCCTGCGATGCTAATGGTGGGTCTAACTCAGAATTGCTGATTTTGGACATTGGCCTTTTAGGATGCAGAAATATGCAACTGAAGTTCTTCGATAGTTACGAATACGACATTTATTTATTAGATGCTAATTTTTATTGTCTGACATCGTAGCTTCGTTTTTGAAATAATTCTAACTACATACTTACTTCTAATTAAGGCCTCTATTAAACGCTCGTCACCCTTTCTAATTCAAGCGACCACTTCTCCTCCAAACCCACGCGAAAGAAATTATCGGACACATCATACCAGTCAGTGCCCCCAAATACGGTGCACTACATAATGAACGAGTATCTCCAATTATTTTAAATTAATTTATATTTTTACAAAATAAAACCATTTCTCTGTCCAAGATTGAAAAAATCGAGTCTAGTTTGGGGTATGTCTAATTTGTGCTTTTTAATTTTTATGGCAAAAAAAATACAAGTCTATTTAAGTAGTTTTCCGGACGGCCGATTGAGACTAACCAGTTGAAGCTGGCACTTTTACATTTTTCCATAGATCAAATATCTCGATAGAGCATTGAACCACCATTGTACAACATTTAGACAGTCAATAGCATCTTAAAATGTTTTAGCCAGGTAGTAGCGTTCAGATACAGTTGGAAATTTGGAAATTGCTCATTGATTCGGTACGCTCTTGTCCTACGAGTATACACGTAAATAAGTTATCAAGTAAAATGGGATAATTCATAGTTTACGGCGACGGCTACGTACGTGTTGGAGTTGATTCCAGTCTTAGAAATTAAAATTTGACTTCCTCAATCGAATTAGAATTTTTATTTGAGACGAGAAAGAATAAAAAAACACGCTTGGTACTTTGGGTTTCCCCCAAACTTCAAAATGTTCTCGTCATCTCCAAGTCCATTTATATACAATATGGATGGCCAAAAGTCGAAACGAAATAGACCACCTCCGTATCATGTTGACTTGGATGGAACTGCCATTCATTATAATGCAATTGCTCAGTATCTGTACTGATAAGCATTCTGTACTTATTGTCGTTGCACCAACGCCGCGGAAGAAGCTGATAATGCATTCAACCAAGGTCAGCTTTGATGGCTTGTTCCATCATCATTCACTTGGCCCCATACTTAACTTCTCTGTAAATTGGCGTGTCTTGTTGGCGACGACTGACGCCGACAGTCGAACTGTGATTTATTTCCAAGTCGCGAGCAACAACGCCTTGGCGAAATTTTCTCAAGTCACCAAGCGGTGAATGCAATGCACTCCATCGGTAGATCAAGGGCACGCGAAATATTGCGCTGAAAGCATCTGTTTCTCGCCTGGCCGCTGTATAAAAATCTCCCCCAAGCTCCAACTCCAACCGCCAAGTGGATTTAGTGCCGTTTTCCATGGGCGGTTTTTGTATAGTTAGCTGCTGGCAGTTTGGCAATTTGGAGGTTTAACGGCTTTCATGGGCGTTTTTTTAGCTACCTGCTGAGGGTTAAAATATTCCGTGGGCGGTTTTCTCAGCTAGGTGTTGGTGATTGTATTCTACTACTACAAAAATCATAAACTAATTCCCCTTTCAGCTTCGAAGCGCAACATGGAGTACGAAGTGTGGTACAGCACTTAATTTCCGCGACCGTTATCACGCAAGGTTGTTATTGGGAGGTGAATGGTCAATATCACACTCGCTCCGTCTTTTCTCCCTTAATTTTCATCAAATTAACGTATTCCTTCGCAAATCGACTGGGGAGGCAACTGTTCGAAGATGCTTGTGGCAGGTATCGAACCTGTGACCTCTCGCTTAATATATCGGCAATCTACTTATCGAGCAACCGAGAACTCAAAAATCAACAACTTTGCGTAGTTCTAGCCATGATACCGATCGTGGCGATTGTGCAGTGATGATTGGTTTTCGCCGATCGCAAGCGTTTGGCGTTAGCAAACAGCTGCTCATAGAAAGATATGTATTTAATTCTACGAGTATGTATATTATTGAACAGCGAAACCGCTGCAGCCAACAGCTAAGTGATAATTTATACTTGCGGCTCAAACTGGAAAAGAAAACCGGTTTGCCATGCGGCGCGCTTTTTTCTTGTAGCATTGATCTGTTGCCACAACCGATTGAGTGATCCACTCAAAGATATTGACCGCCCAATGCGGTTTGCCGCATGCAGTTTCAGCCGGAAATATAAATTAGCACTAACAAGTAAAACTGCCCATGGAAAGCGGCACTTAATCCGTGTGTGGATGAGTGTCATCGTCCATCAACGCGCTATCAGTTCAACATTCTCCACGGTTTAAAGCTGACTATTAATACTGGCTGGTTTTTCGATATCTGTATTATGCGCGTAGTGCATTTCAAGTTCATGCTCATGGTCATGTGATGCTTCTTGAATTTTAATTCAATCATAAATCCGAGAAAAACGCCAACTACCATTGGAGCAACGATCAATAAGCTTGAGGAGGTAACTAAACAATGAGCTTTAGAGCATTTTAGCCGATGGTGAGCGCCGAAATGTCTCATTATTGACGTTCAATGTTCAATGCTTCTTCCTGTCGTAGCGCTAACTAACTTTATCACTGTGTCCCAAATAAGGTGGATCCGTGACAATCTTTAGTTTGTTGTTACGCCTTTGGGGATATCCGGTCGAGAAGTTTACTGAACTTGATGACGAACAAACTGCGATTGTATCGGTACTGCAAATAGATGGCATATGGATATGGATAATAATCTAATGATAAATTGACACGATCAAATAGTGAATAAAATTTCGCTGGTTTCAGTTATCAAGCGAATTACTGTCATGTCATTCATAAGTATAGTATCTTCGACAAATTGAAAATTCTCAGTCCTAAGCCTCTTCAAAGCTGCGTGCTGCGAAACAGACTGCCCCAAAATCCTTGTTTTCCTGTTTTCGAAGCTCCAAGATATCGCTGCGTGTTGCGGAACAGACTGCTTTCGAGACAGTCTATCCCGCAAGACGCAGCGGTATCCTGCAGCCTGGAAAACAAGGCTGCAGTCTAATGTAATGTAAAGTAGTCTACCTATATATGCCGCAAGACGCAGCGGAGTTCCGTTGTTTGGAAAATGGGACTCTAAGTCTCTGCCAGCCCTGCGCAGACTGTGCATTTGAGCTGGATGCTATTAGGGTCGCGACATTTTCTGCCTAGCCAAATAGTACGCTACATTTTAAAAAACATAAGGTTGCCTAAGGCTGAAAACACACCGCATAAGACAAAACGTTTGTTTCTGTCTCAAGAAACAACCGACCATTCTTATCAGGCAGCACACACCAAAAGAAGCGAAACAAAACAAACGTCTTTGTCTCGATGCGTTTTATGACTGGTTGTCGATAATGCATGTCTTTGGATATTATCAACACACACCGAATGAAACAAACATGCTTCAGACAAACGTCGTTGTCGATAATTGCATACATTGCAATAGGTGCAACACACACCGCATGAAACGAAACAAAAAGACAAGAAAAGACAGAAAGACATGTTTCGTTGCCACTAGACGGCCAGTTGTCTTTCAGAAACAAAAATTCGTTTCCGCTTAATAGCTGGTCACTTTATGTAAAAAGTCGCAAATTATGGACGTCGACGCCGAAAAGTTGTTTTTAATTGAGGCAAGAAGCCCAATTTATAATTATAGAGAAAAGGAGCATGCAAATAAAATTGCAATTGATAAGCTTTGAGTAGAAATAGCAACCGAAATGAATTGGGAAGGTAAGTTTAGTGTATAGTATTTCATTTTATTAAACATTGGTACTACTAAAGTAAGTTGCAAATTCAATTTTGTCTCATCTCAACACACACCAAACGAAACAAGACAAAAAGATGTTCTGTTTTGTCTCACTGTGTTTCGCTTGGTGTGTGCTGCAATGAAACACGTTTTTTTTGTCTTAAAAGACAAAAACGTTTTGTCTGATGCGGTGTGTTTTCACACTTAGGATGACCGCAAGGTAGCTTAAGGTGGCCGTAAGGTTTTGGTTTTTGAGTCTTCTGGCTTACGGTACCTCGAGCCTATCCGAGTGTAAATTTCGTTTCCGTTGACTTGATAAAATCACACTAATCCCACATTGGTCACCGATTTGTTATACCCTTCACAGATGTGATAGGGTATATTAACTTTGTCATGAAGTTTGCAACGCACAGAAGGAAGCATCTTCGACTATATAAACTAAATATATTCTTGGTCAGTATGATGGGACGAGCCGATTAAGCTTTGTCCGTCTATTCGTCTGTTTCTATGCAAACTAGTTTTAGGGGAAAGGAAACAAAAAGTGACTGCCCTGGTAACAAAAACGCAACTAAAAAAATAAAAATAAAATAAAACGATTTGCTGCTCGTACTTCCACCATAAAACACATTTTTATCGGGAATCCTGAATGAGGAACGTTTTCAGTCCATTAAACGCCTCTTTTATGATCTATATGTTGTTAGTATCTAACACGTTCTCGATCCCCATTTCTCTCCTCCCTAAATTAAAAATAATCGCTCTGGGAAGCCAAGAGGTCATCCGTAGGAATTTCATTTCTTGGGACTTTTTTCTTTGGGCCCAATCCCAATTCATAGACAAACAATATTTATTCTTAGCCCGTCCGTTGTGATCGTGATCAGGGAGAAGGATTTTTTTTTTCACTGGACGGTTCGTTGTCGTCATATATTTTCGATACACTCAATGGATCTGGACGGATTAGCATCAACAACAACTGAGAAAAATGATCAGTAACTGAGTTTATTTATAGAAGTTTCAACAATATGAGACTATTTAGATTGTTAATTCCAACTCCACACTGACGGGTGTTTGTTGAAATTGTGAGTCGTCGGCGGTGGTGAGGGTGGGCCTTCTTATATATTTTTTGTTTGTTTGTTTAATTAACAAATAAAAACACTTGGTATGGTTATGTGTAGCATGACACCACTTTATACGGTCGTCGATTGCTTGTTTTTATTTTTTTGGTCTTTCTTTGAATATCGTTCAATCGATTCATGCCAAGGAATTTTTACATTTCGCTTTGCTGGTAGCTAAGTGGATGATGTCTGTGACTTCAACGACCATATGTGGTAGCTCTAAATAAGAAAAGACGAATGAAGTCATAAAGATATCCGATTTGCATTCAAGAGGTCAGATGTTATGTTTTAAAATCGAATTGGAATGGGAAATTTCGAAACAGTATATGAGAATTCTTGGCAAAATAATTAACACGCTTACATTTGAATATATGTATGTAGTTGTTATTTTAGACCCTGGATACACTCCAAGGGCCGGTTGCTCAATGCCCGATTAAAATTTATCTTAAGAATAAACTGCCATTTAGCACAATTTGATATTCTCAATATCTGTTTAGCGTTATTAATCGGATAAACGCTAACCGTCCCCTAGCCTTTGATTAATCTCTTATCCAAAACAAATCCAACTCCTGGTTTCCGGTTGAAAATTCATCCTAAACGTAAACCCAACACCTGACACCGGATGCTGAATTTTTGACAGCTAGAGCTGTTCACTTTTGCAAATTCAAATAAAAACAATGAAAGTGGTCATAAAGACCAGAGTTTCTGGAAATTCATTCAAACTCAGCTGCAAATGAATATGCTGAGAGGCCGTACTAATACAAAATAGATTTCTGGACGGTAGAATTCCGCCAAGAAAATCAGCTGATTTTGCCATTTTTGTGGTCTGAGATAAGTTCCACACTTTATGGCTTGGTAAATTGTATGAGGCGTATGAGAAAACGAAAATGCTTATCGGGCTGTTTATAGTTTCGATTAATTTGTGTCCCTGTTAGTTAACAAAGAGTTTAATCAAACATTGAGAAAACGGGCCTTAATCATTTGAAACCCATAGAAGTGCATACCAGTTGTTAGCTTATGGTCCCATAATTAACATCCCAGCAGGAATCAGACGCATTAATAATTAATGATAGATTGCTGCCTTGGAACAACAACATGACATTCCTTATGTGGAGCAGTAAGACTTCTGGTAATACGTAATGCCTTTTATATTTCGGGATTGGACAACCCTAGTGTTGCAATCTGGCAACTGACAGCTCTATCGTAAAGTTTGACATTTTTGAGGTTATACGTACTCAGAACGTTTTGACATACGAGCGCTATTTGTGTTTTTTACAGTAACTTAAAAGATTAATCTCGGCCAAATAATGGAATTCAATCGTGAACATTTTCGTGCGATTATTTTTTACAACTTTCGACGTGGATTAACTCAGCAACAGTGCATGGATGAACTGAATTCAATTTTTAGCGATGAAGCTCCATCAAGGACCAGTGTTTATCGATGGTATGGTGAATTCAATCGAGGTCGTAGTTCACAAGACGAATTTCGTGAAGGTCGTCCAAAATCAGTCGTTGTCCCGGAAACCATTGATGCTGTGCGCGAACTGCTATTGCAAGATCGTCATGTGACCTATCGTGAGATTGAGACAACCTTAGGCATTAGTGGGACCAGCATACATTCAATATTGCATGAACATTTGACTGTCAAAAAAATTTGTTCGCGTTGGATCCCACACAATTTGTCAATCGCTCAAAAAAAGGCTCGTGTCGATTGGTCGAAAGAAATGCTCAAAAAATACGATCGCGGTGCTTCGAAACACGTCTATGACATCGTGACAGGTGATGAATCGTGGATTTACGCGTATGAGCCCGAAAGTAAACAGCAGTCGACTGTATGGGTGTTTCAAGATGAGCCAAACCCAACAAAAGTTGTTCGCGCACGAAGCACTTCAAAGCAAATGGTCGCCTGTTTTTTCGGAAAAACTGGACATGTCGCAACCGTACCACTAGAACAGCGCAGAACAGTCAATTCTGAGTGGTACACAACCATTTGTTTGCCAGTTGTCTTCCAAGAAATCAGGAAAACCAACCGCCGAAGACGGATCACTCTTCACCACGACAATGCGAGCTCTCACACATCAGCTCAAACAACTGCATTTTTGAGCACTCAAAACATAGATTTGATGGGCCATCCGCCGTATAGTCCTGACTTGGCACCGAATGACTTCTTTTTATTCCCGTACGTAAAAAACAAACTGAGAGGTCAACGTTTTTCAACACCTGAAGAAGCGGTTGCTGCGTTCAGAATGCATGTTTTGGAGACACCTCAATCAGAGTGGCAAAAGTGCTTTGACAATTGGTTCAAACGCATGCAAAAGTGTATAGATCTTCATGAGGAATATTTTGAAAAACAATAAAGCGATTTTCAATGATTAATATTTGTTTTTGTTCTCTAATCCTGAAATATTAAAGGCAACCCTTAGCTTTAGTTGATTCCTCCTAGACAACAAGGAAACGATATAGTAAACATCAGATTAAATGATTCTGGAATGATTCTGGGTCACTCGCCCGGAAGCGATTCAGTAGAGATCATATGGAATGATTTCGGAACACAGTAGTGTAGTAAATTCAAATTAAAGCTCCTTAATTCAAAACTTTTCAAATACAATTTGTCTTCGAAATGCATTCCCATACATTTAAATGGAGTTTTAACTCAAAACATCATTTAAATGTTATAATTTACTTTCAAATACAGGTCCTTTCAATCCAAATGCTTAGTAAGTAAATTGATAATCAAACTGAGAACATTCCTGTTTCGTAAATATTAGAATTCTCTCTATTGCAATTAGAGAGAATTTTCAAAATTCCTTAATTTCCGGCATTTCCACTTTAGGTAGTTCATTTCTGCTTTAAGAACCTGGAACCCACTCGGGGTGAAATTTTGTGAAAATTTTCTGTGGTTGAATAGAGAGAATTCACCTAATTTTTGCTAAACAGGAATGTTCCTTCATTAATTTTAGAATAGTGTAGTTTGGGTATAGTATCCTGTAAATATTGAAAATTTGACCTTTATGTAGCTTGTGCGAAAAAAACCCAAAGTAAATTGATAATGTCAATAAAATCCAAAGTAAGAAATGTAACAACACGAAATAAATAAAGTAAACTAAATTTTTTGTTAAATCTACAACGACTTCAATTGTCAGGGCATGTACAACCGACTTCAATGGGCAGGGCATGTACAACCAATGGACGATGATTGCATGCCAAAGAGAGTAATGAATGCAAAACGAGTCGACGAAGCGAGCAAATATTGTAGTAGTCATCAAGAATATCACCACAAACCTTCTGATGCATTTGTTGATGGCACTCATCGAGTATTTCATCGACTCGTTCTCAATGAAGGTTTCGATTATACATACATACATCTATATTTAAGAATGACATCAGCTAACTTTCTGCGTGTATGGTTTAATATTGTATTTGCTCAACTTTCTTTTAAAAGAACAGTTGCGGTAGGTCTACCCACATGCAAACAATTGTGAAAACGAAATATCCCCTCCCCCACTAAAAGCTATCTACACTACTGGTTTCAGTTACCTCGTTAGGTGTAAAATTAACATCAAGAAAAATGGCAGACTTTTTTTAAGTCTCGATGTTTTTTTTACCATTGATATCATGAACACATGGAAAAAAGGATGAGCACAAGTTTTGACTCTTACTTCCACGAGGTATTGGAATAAGTCATCATCACCTCGCCCACATTTTT
The DNA here is from genome assembly GCA_964017055.1 of Chloromyia formosa. NCBI lineage: Eukaryota > Metazoa > Arthropoda > Insecta > Diptera > Stratiomyidae > Chloromyia > Chloromyia formosa. The sequence goes on along the minus strand of OZ024816.1, from coordinate 20,363,720 downwards.
TGAACAGCATCTCACTCTGTTCGAGTTGTGTAATTCTAGTGAGAATAATTAACAAATCGACGACCAGAGGTCAGAGAGACAGCTGTTATGACAATCACGCTATCAGCATCTTCCTCTGCCTGGTAGACTTTAATGTTTTGTTTTATCATTTTTCCCACGAAATGAATTTTTCCCTTTTTTTTAAGAAAAACTTGTCTTAGGAAACCTGGGCCATGGTCATTTCGACGAAAAGTACTTCAGGAGATAATTGTGATTTGGCCCTGCGAACACGCTCAGAGCTCCCTAAAACTCAAGAAACGAAGGAGGAGGAAGTGACTCAAGAAACGGAGACTCCCGGGAACGACAGGGGTGTGGTGTCCCCCTCAGATCCGACCTAGCGGCTTTGGACGACACATCGCAGCCGTCATTCGCGTACGATCTTTCGGAATCCGATACGGAGGATGAAGCGAACGCCACGATGGTTAAAGGGGACAGTTGGGGGCGAAGTCAATATCTGAGGCGTCAAATTTTAATGTTGGGTTTCAATCACATTTAGACTGAAATGAACGAATCTGAAGTCCTTTTCCGTGAAATCGTTTTGGAGACATTTACCTTTAAAGTTGGAACTTTTGAATGGAAAAACCGAGTGGTAGAATATTTTATATTTTGAGGCCACTCGTATTTTTCATTTAGCGCGATTGAGCCGCCGATAAAATTTGGCGCCTCGGATATTGAAGTCTTGCCGACTGTTCACTTTAAACATGTTAAAACTCCTCCAAATCAATCTGCTGCCATCCTTCTTCGCCTGGTGAGGAGTGAAGAAAACATTGATCTTGTTAGTGGTCTAAGGTTTTTTTAATTTTACTGTTTTGTATGTAAGAGGCCAGGGTCAACCTCAGTCTTGCACTCTGGTTAGGAGTGATAGGAGTCTGCCTTGAAATTAGAGGTAAGGCATACTGGATTGTCTCGGCTTAGTTGCCTTATGATCAAGTTGGAATCTTGGCTTCAAAAAACCTTAGGGAAGCCATTGCAGTGGCTAGAGCAACAAAACACCAGTTTTATTCTTGGCTGCGACGCTAATGCCCATCATGATGTCTGGCTGGGGCAGTACAAACGCAAACGAGAGAGGCGAAGCGTTTCTAGAGTATTTTATGGGAACGAATCTACTGCTTTGTAATGTCGGGCCCATGAAAAGGATAGTGACGTGTCGACTTATAAGAAGTACAGGTATTTCGAAAAAGTGGAACCTGCATATGTCTAATATGGATTTTCGAGGACTACGCTAAATGTTACGAAACGATGCATGTCAGTAGATAATTCTTAATACCTAAACCCATTTTGTTACTTTTATAAGAGCCGGTTTCTCAATGTTTGGTTAAACTGCCGATTAACTAACCGGCACATTACTCTATCGAAGCGCCTAAGCAACAGCAATATGCGACACTCAGATATTTTTCTTGCCGGAATTCTGCAGTCTGTACCATTCTATTCAAAGAATGTACCGTCTCTCAGCATTCATTTGTGGCGTTGTTGGTTCCAAGTTCTTTTCCACCCAGAACTCTGTTCCTTATAGTCAGTTTATTGTTATCATTTGAATGTGCAAACCTAAACAGTTCTAGCTGCCTAATCTCAGCTGCCGGTGTTCGCTGTTTGGGTCTCTTCGTGTCATTAAATTTTTAACCGCAGGATAAATGGCGGTCAGCCTTTACCGTTACACTAAAATTTAAACAGATATGGAGAAACCAGCCTTATGTCTATCAAGTCTTGGTTAAATTGTGTTGGCAAGAAAATCAAACAAAACTGGTGTATTAGATAACATACATACATCCACGCTAGTGGTGTCAACTTCAGGTACATTTGAGTAATCGTGAGTACTCGTTACATTTAGATCAAGTAATCGTTACTTTGTATTCGTTACTTTGTAATCGTTACTTTCCAGCTTAAGGAATAGAGAAAAGTGTATTTTAATGATCTTGCATAATCTTGAACCTATCATTGTTGGATCATCCATACTGCTTTGGAATCGGATGAAAACCTACCGGTTTAAATTATCAATGCACATGAATTTATTTTTAAGATTGAAATATCAGAATGATTTTACTTGATTTTTATTTAGTATACATATATTAATTGTTGATTACAATGCAAAAACAATATTTTTTGGACATTTTTGCCTTCTAGTCGATTACGCTTCTCAGCAATTAGTTGTCCTGCTTTAGAAAAAAGCCTTTCAGAGGGAATAGAAGTCGCAACTATTGTTAAATACTTTTTAGCGAGAGTACTCAGTCCTGGATACAAAAGCTCTCTTCCCTTCCACCACTCTAAAGGGTTGTGTTTTCTTTCCCAGAGTGGTTCTTCCATATATGTTTTCAGCTCCATTGTGGCCTTTGTAGTTGGACTAATTGTTGTTAAAGCGGCTGTTCCTGTGTCGGAGTCTTGCCAAACTAACTCCTCTGATATACCAGCATAAGGGACGCTACTAACCTCCTCACTGCTAGAGGGAAGGGTGTAGTAGTAATATTAGTTCATCTTGAATTTTTTCTCTCATTATTTTTAAGGTATCAGGAGAACTGAAAGTTATATATTTAAACCTTGAATCCAAAAGCTTGACTTTTAGTAAAAGTTTAAGTAATACCTGCAATATTTGCTGAAGGAATAGTTTGTACAAATGCTCTTGCTTTATAAGTATGATCTTCACCTTGAAGAACTACAGTTGGATGCCTGGCCCACAGATGCTTTCTTAAGTTGTCCCCCCCCCCCCTTATGGGAATCTAGTAATTGAATCGCGAATTATTTTCAAGAGAGCAATACAGTAAATAGAAAATTTACATAAAAAAGTATTACTTTTGACTCGCGGAAAATAAATTGTCGTGTTGTTTCCACAGTGTCACTGATTTTACATTTTATTTGGTACTGATGGCTTATTTTAAACTCACTTAACGTATTTTTCTAGTGCAGACAGATTCAAATTTTGCATGTACCTTCGTATGAAACTAGCAAACAAAGCACATTTAATATTGCAAATGAGAGTGAATTCAATTTCCCCAAACGCATTAATCCTTGAGCGTATTTATGCAAAGCTCCTCTACTCTAAGTCCACGATTAGTACTTGGAGCAACGATCAACGAATATCAATCTTAAGAGCACATATTCGTATTCATAACGATGGAGCTTTTGAACCTGAGGAGAAGTGAAAAAAAATAAAACAGGTTGTGCATCTTGTGATGCATGTCTGTCTATGTGAATTTCGTTCGGTTCTTTAAAATTTAAAAGAACATGCGATTACTCTTGTACCGAATACTTTTGTAACGAATACTTTTCTGTTCATGGTTCGAGTAAATGTGTACAATCAAATACTCAGACATTCGATTACTATTGTAACGAATACTTTTGGTATCGAGTAATCGTTCCTTCGGTTCTTTAGGAGTAACGAGTACTCAAGTACCGAATAGTTACTTTTTTGGCATCTCTAATCCACGCCAATCTGAGGATCATGGAATTTCAACTTAAACTAAAAACATATGTACAAACCTTTTTCATTTTACAAAATCATCCACATACCTAGAAAACAGTTTACCTTCATTTTCAAAAATTAACAAAAAAAAACAAAAGAAGAACAACTCTGAAACTTAAGTTAATTAGTTTATGATGGAAATGAAGAATGAGAGTAAGTACAAGTATGAATAGAAAGGCCACTATAGACAGGCGAGCCACAAACCACGAACTACGGTTCTGGAAAACTCTTATATCCTCATTCCCCAAAAAGCATGAAATAAAAAGAGGAAAATCGACTCGGGAGGATAGTGGTTCGACCTTCTGATGACCTATATGTACAGGCATTGGTCTTCGGCTCGTCCGTCAGTTGTGGGTTTGATGTTGATGCTATAGGCAGGGTTTTCATATCTATCGAGTGTCGTGCAGGGTAGCGATCACGCCTGATACAAACAACAATCGACTTGTCGTACGTTACCCTACCCTAAACAGCAACAGGAAGTTAGCCCCCCAATATTGCGAAATACGAATTTTTAAGTTTGTATCGTTTGACGCTGATAGTCGGTCAATTTAAAACGTTTGTCGGTTCCTGGTTACTGAGTTATGGACGTATGAAATTGTCACGGACGCTGAGACGATGGCGCTTCTGACGTCAGAGGATGGAAAAACCGGAATGGCGTGGGAGGCGATCGTCAAGAATGGACTCGCTCTCTTGCTCGGGTGGAGTGGAAGCGGACGGACGTGCCTGGAAGTCGTGTCGTGAATAAAAGGAAGACATTGTATCTAATTGTAATAAAATACATAACACACTAACCATAACGTGTTAATAAAAATTAATTATCACTGCTCATTGACTGGTGTATTGGTGTTGTGGGGGGGAATTTGGACCAGGAGGACTTCGCGTTTCACCTCCGGGGCCGGTTAGCATCGAAACGCGTGGCGCCCACGCCCGTCTTCGCGGCTAGTTGGCGAAATCCCTAACCGGCGGTCCAAAAAGGTGAGTGAATGACGAGTCAAGCTCGTAATAAAATATTTGTGTGAAGTTAGCCTCTCCCGGATTTAAAAACTGCCATTCGTGAAAAGAACGGATTAGGTACAAAATTCACCTGTTAAAAATCCACAAATCAAAATCCACCGATTCAATTTCACCCAGTTCAAAATCAATAAATTTTTGTATGTTACAGTACGAAATCAGTTTTACCAGTTTCAAAAGCGGAAATCCCTTAAAATGGTAAGAACCTAGAACCCATACATGGTGGATTTGTAGTCCCTAAAGCGGCATTGTAGTCCCTAAAGCAGCAGTCAAAGACTGAGGGTTCAAAATGAGCTTCCACTTTCGGTACTTGTAATGAAACACCTGTAATGAACTATATCCTGGTTGTGTTGCTTCCACCGGCAGATCGAAGGCAGCACCTGATGAGTGGTATGAAACCAGAGGCCGAAGGTCCCATTACACCCGGACCCCGATGCGAGCGCGAGGACATCAGGGCCATCCGCCAACCATTCCATCCTAATCGCCACATTTTCTTAATATTCCCCATTTTTGCCTCCCTTGCTTGTGTTGTCTTCTCCGGGTCTATGAATTTTTGTTAATACGTAAAAGACAGAGGTCGACGACCGAAAACCCCTCCACGTCTTCCGAACTGAGCTACGGTAAGCATAGGCCGCTGCTTAGTTCGTTGAGGGGCCTTTTTCTACTCCAGATGGCACGGCCCACGCGGTCACTATGCTACCTTAGGCTCCGTCCGTACAGCCATCTTCGGAGGCCCACCAACCCGTCCGTTACATACCGATAACCTAGTTTATTCTGTGTGAAGCCATTCATGATGTACACGATGGATTTTTAGTCCCTAAAGCAGAAATGAACTCTGGGCTCCCACCATACGAATTTCCGCTCTAGGAACTACAAGCTCTGTGTATGTGGATACTTTTGTTGTGGTTGTAGTAGGAGGTGCATACTTTTATGCCGACGAAACGTCAACTGGGCCACATGGAACAGTTGACGCGCTATGCCCCACAAGGGGTTAGGGCAATTAAAGAGATGTGTGATAAATTTCAAGTTTCGGTGTTGTTGTTCTCCTTTGAATCCAGGTGGAGAAAAGCAGCTTTTCCCATAGCGCAATAGCTATTAGGCGAGTAGGAGCTGCAGGTCAGTTGAAGATGTGTTCAACATCATGCGGAGTCAGACCACAGGCTAGACACGATTTGTGAATGCTGTCATCGATGCGGGACAGGTAAGAATTCAGAAGTGAACACCACCCTGAGCGTAGTTGAGCCAAGGTAGTCCTGGTCGCACTTGGTAGTCAAATTTCGTCCGAAGATACGGCAGGTGGTTGTGTACCAAGTACCCTATTTGGTTTTAAGTCCGCTATCGAAGAAAGCACCTCTTCTCTGTGCAGTGTTGACATAGTTGACTTGTAGCTGGCGTTATCGCAAGGAACTCTTTTGAATCTCTAGACTTCCCTCTCGCGGTGCCTCATATTTCGTCTTACATGACGCGGTGGTGGGGTCTTGTCGATAAGATTATGGTTTGAATGGTCATTCCGATAACAGCCAACTAAGTACTACTTAGTAAGAAGAGTATCGCGGTTTCTTAAGGCCAACGTTCTGGTTTTCAGATGTAGGTGTAGGTTAAATGACGACATCAAGTGGCAGCCAGTCACAGTCCGAAGAGCAGCGTTTTGTCAGGACTGGGTATTTTTTCATTGGGTGTCGCTCTGGTTTCCAGACCAGATAAGAGCCGCATAGTTGGCCACAGATCTCCCGATAGATTTATGTGTCGCTAGTAGGGTTTCCTTGTCTCCATGAACTTCCAGCTAAAGCTTTGATGACTTTGTTCCTGCTTCTCATCTGGCATGGGCCGAGTAGGTGACCATGCTATCAAGGGTGACACCGAGAGTTTTTGGATGGTTAATTGTGGGAACAGTTTGACCATCTACTGCGATATTCAACTGTTGGTTCACTTCTTTGGTCCATGTGGTGAACAAGGTAACGGAGGACTTCGGAGCGGATAAACTTAAATTTTTTTCGACGAAGAAGTTGTTCAGTTCGTCGAGTTATCCGTTTATCTGTTCGCACATTTGGGTGATATTATTGCTGGTTGTCAGGATCGAACGGTCGTCAGCATAACTGATAATTTGGAGTCCGTCAAATAGTTTTGGGAGTCCTGAAATGTATAAATAAAACAGGGTGGGAGATAGGACTCCTCCTTGGGGGACACCCTGTTACATTTCCATTAGTTTAGATTTCCCAGTTCTAAATTCTATGTAGGAATGTCTGGCGATCCAGTTAATAAATTGCGACGGAATCGATGTGCCACAGATGTCAGATAGAAGCATCGATTGGCTGACAGTGTCAAAAGCCTTTAACAAGTCTAAAGCCACTATAGAATAGTTTTTTGACATGGACGTGCTTGATTAAGGCCATTGAGTATTGTTGTGATTGCGGCGTTCAAAGACGTTGTGGTGCTGTGCATCATCTTTCGGTTGGCCAGTTGAATCTGCGTTATGATAATAGAGTAGCGCTTCAAGAGTCTTGGCCACAGGAGACGAAAGTGTAATGAGTATGGTTCCCCGGTTTCAGAATAGGGATTATGCTTCCCTTCTTCCAAAACTCGGAGATGATAGACGAGGAGATGGAAAGGTTGATCGTATCGTGATCGTTATATAGTCAATTGCTGCCGTCTCAAGGTGTTTGTTTAAGCATGACCATCGAGATACCATCTGGTCCAAGGGCTTTGGAACTCTGTGATTTTTTAATAACTGTCACAACTTCTTCGGATAAAAATTGAAGTGCCCGGTCAACTGAACGGTTACGAATGCTCCTAGTGATGATGCGCTTAAGTCTGTCAGGTGGCGGATGTTCGATAAACTGTTTGTTGGAGCTGTTTGCGCATTTCTTAGGATCATTAACCGTGATTTTGCCAAAATGGATTGCAACATGCCCTTAATGTTTAGTTGGGTTTTATAAGGGCTCTGACCGTCAACCAGAGCTTGTTAACGTTGCAATTTTCAAGTGACAGTTCCATTTCCTTCCCCGGTGAACTGCTACTTGGTTATAAATATCGAGCTTTACTTCTTTTATACGAGGATCATTAGGGTTGGTGTTGCATATGCAGTCTCGTTCGTCTGCTAATCTGGATGGTGAAGTAGGAAAATTTGGCCGAACCTTGGGTATGCGACTAGCTGAAGTAAACATTGTAGCCGCTTTCTGGAGTATGCGTCCGTTCGGCCACGCGCACGCCGACAGGAGTGGGTAAGGCGGCAAAAGCAGCATTGGTGTAGATTTTGAAGCCATCCCAGTCGGCTTTATTGCAATTGATGAACGTGTGGTGATCAGTAATGTTGCATGGTTTATTCAGTTTTACGAGGATTGAGAGATGATCCGAGGACAGCGTCACGACTGGTTCCCATTGTGCATCGTTGATAAATCCGGCGCTGACAATCGAAATATCGGGTGAGCTGGAACAGGTTCCAGCAATTCGAGTCATTGAGGTGACAGAAGTCTGATGCATCAAGTTGTTCAGTTATAGTAACCGCTCAGTCATCGCTATCGAGGTTAGAGTGCTTCAATTCGTGATGAGCATTGAAATCACCAAGTAGGAGGCGATATTGGCCAGTCACTCGAGGAATAACTGGATACAGGTGGTATGCATATGTTGTAGATTTTAATATCAGTATTGCCCGACTGAATGGCTGTGACCTATATCTCCATGATGTTGTCGACCTTTGTGACGTCAATTTCTCGATACGGTACTGAGTGGTGGATTAGAAAAGCAATTCCACCACCAGCATTGGACACTCTATCCTTCCTGATAATATTAAAGTTGCCATAGGGGTTGAGGGACAAGTTGGTGTTGAGTTTCGTCACCTGAATGGCTCCAATCATGATACGAAATCTGCCCATGAATGCCGATAATTCTGCGATTTTCGCTGCAACCCATTGCAATTAAGTTGTACAAATGAGATGGTATTGAAACTGGCGACGGGTGGTGCAGGTGTGACGCTATGTTACAATGGAATCCTGTTGGGAGATGCTGTTCACTGGAGTCATGGGAGAGAGCTGGGAACTCGTATGTATACCAGTTGATGGTAGTATGCTAGGCATTTGTGTTGATGTTGATTGCTGTTGATTTTGGCCGTATAGTGGGAACATGATATAAGACTGGTTTCGTACTGAAACTTTTCTATAAAAAATTTTATTGATTTTGAACTGGTAGATTTTTAACTAGTGGATTTTTGTTTCGTTTTCTGAATTTCGAATCGGTGGATTTTGATTTTAGTGAATTTTGTACCTAACTCAAAAGAACCTTTTGGATTCCGATATAAAATCGTTTGTCAGTCACGATTTTCGTTTATCGCTTTCAAGAAAAGAATATTTATGTGATAAATTAGTGATCAAAATTTTGCTTAGGAGCTATCAGCACGATCTCCTGTTTGCAGAGCTTCCTGATAGGCGGCGCACGATTTGGGTCTGTGCTTAATATGATAAACTTTGGTCACTAATTTATTACTCTTCTGTGGAAACCGAGAAACGAAAAACGTGAGCGGTTTTATATCAGAATCCAACAAGTTCTTTTCAATAATGGCAATTTTTAAATCCGGGAGGGGCTAACTTCACACAAATATTTGATATGTCCACATCCACAACTCAATAACCGAACCGACAAACTTTTTAAAATGACAAATAATCACCGACAAACGACCCACAAAAGATCTGAATTTAAAAATTCGTATTTCGTAAGATTTTGTGTTTGGAGAAGGGGGGGGCTAACTTGCTGTTGCTACCCAAAAGTCTATAAATACTAATGTCAAATATGAAATTTTTCAAATAAAGGGAAGCTGTCGTAGTAGTGGGTTCACATCGAAAATCTACCAGATTTGCATGTTGATAGATGGTCAAATGAATTTCGTTAGAAATATGTACAACACTGGATTTTTTGTCAATAGGTGTGCGTAATCTGGTATATTTTAAAACCAATATGAACAGTGGTATTTTGTGAGGGGTAGCTAATTCAAAAATTGCATTTACAAGTAACTATATGTCTATATACAAGACCGAGGATTTTTTTTAAATATTTATGAGAACTATATTTGTCATCCGAAAGGTGTGAGGCATTATGAGGAAAGATAGCGATGGGGTGACGTGCACTACGGGGATGAAAATGACTGGGTGAAGTTTACTGACTACATATTTGTGTATGTAATAAATATAATGCTTCGTCAATACCATTCCGAAATTTTCCAAAATCACAAACGTTTCAACAATGTCTTATCTTCTTACAGCAAACCGTGTGTGTCGAACTGCTGGAATCAAATTTCTCTATAAAACGTATGTTCTATGCAACAACAAAAACAAACGGATTTCGTATAAACATTTTCGAATTTCGTAATTAACAAACGAGTGTATTATATGTGTATATATAATATATATATATACGCGCTCGACGTCTGGACTAACTAAACGAAATTGAAAAGCAACATAAATGCCGTTGCATAAACTCAAACCAATTCTTAGCCAATACACGCGCAATGATTGTGTTTGGGAGCGTCTTATACGTGGGAGCTTTTTAATTGGAAAGCATGCGTAAGCCCTGGGAAAGCTCACGAACTTGGTCGATTTTTCTATTATTCTTGACCGTTACAATTTCAAATAATTCGTTAACAACAGGATAGAGCAAAAAAAGGAGAGCGAGTAAAATTAAGTAAACGAATAAAACGTATTAAACACGACAAATTCAAAACAAATTGAGCAGCAAAAAACGATGCAAATCAGAAATAGCTTTGAAGGCGGAGCCAACAAATTATAAAGTTGGAAGAGAGAGATTTTTTTTTTGTCAAGTAAAAAGGAAAATGAAACAGAAAAGAAAAAGAAAATACGAAGAAATAACACTCGCGTACCTTTTCGTATTAGTAAACTAGTGACTCGTCTGAGCGCCTCACGCGGTGATTTGTTGAAAAATTTCGGTGTTAGATTTGGTGGTAGAGTGAGCGGCTTACGATTTCCACCGGTTCCGGTCATAACACCCGCCTCCCACGCTCGCAACGAACCTTGTGTCCGATGCAAACGATCCAGATGTTCGGTCGATGCCGGTCGTTGTTGATGGCGTTGTTTCGGATACCAGCCCCGTGCCGGACCGCCGGCCAAACGTAGCATCTCACCACCTGCCAGAGCCTGATTAATGTTGTGCTGTCGTCCGCCACCACCACCACCCAATGTATTTCCTGTAGGTAAAACGGGGGAGGAATAGAATATGTATATAAGAAAAATGAATGGAAAGTTGAGAGAATAGAGTAAATATGATGATGGATGGTCTTTGGAGGAGGATTTTCTTTGGTTATCGCTCAAAAGTCTTTGCATCGTCGGGATATGATTAGATACTATTTGCTCTAACCCCTAAGAGGACATAGCGCGTCTAATAAGCGGCTTAGTTGACGTTTCGTCAGCATATAACTGGTTTCTGACGATGTATGTTGCTAGCATATTTCGAGCCTATTCAGCCACATTCTGCGACAAGTCGGGAATGGGTGCGGCTTGTTGTTATGCCTCACACTACAGGGAAAATGCAACACAAACCACCATGACGACGGAGGTATCCGAACCCGCGAAAAACCGGTATAATGAGGCATTGTACTAACGTGTCAACGCACTGATCTACCGAAGAGAAGAGAATAACTGGATTCAAACTCGACAAAGTGCGTTTTGGTTAGATTTTCGAGTCAGTTTCAGGTGCTCTGACTATGGGACTCAGAGTCCAGACGGTGCCGTTACTGACCATTTTCAAACAAAACGGAATTTCTCATGCGGGGATTTCATTGCCAGCAGAAACAAAACAGCGGCAGCAGCAGCATCGTCTGTTTTTTGGGAAAGTGTGCTTTCTTACATCTAGCTCGCAAATCGCAAATTCCCTGAACAAAAACCTTAAGCTTTGTACGAAAATTTCCAAAGTTTTCCGGCTTCTTCTGCCGGGGCTAGAAGAGAGTTCACATATTCTCTTTTATCGCGTCGCACACTACTCAACTTCTCGAGCTTCCTGACGGTAAAGGAGCTCTATGCTACTTGGATTGTTGTCTGTCGCTGTAGCTAAACGTTCCTTCAGCTGTTTCCTTGCAACAATCCGCCGCCAATGTGCGCCTGACATCCAAGGCTTATGCTGGCAGTGCCAAGGATTGGTATCTACGCAGTCAATGTACGCACGAACTTCACGGACAACGGAAAAGTTTATCGTCGAGGTCGGTTGGTTCATAAACAGGCCAAACATTGAGGAACGGTTGTAGTGCGGTCATCCTGAATGGGAACTTCTCCTGCAGTCGGTCAGAGTCATATCAATCGAAAGCTTATGTTTTTTTTATTAACATTAATTCGTTTAAGTTCATCACTGAACGTGACACATATAATTAATGAAAACTCATCAAACAATTGATCCTGACCTTTAACGCATTATTTCTCGGAAATTTCACATTCAATCGCATAAATTAAAATTAATATTTTCAGCGGAGAAAGTTTACTAAAAACATGGCTAAGGATCGATATGAATAAATCCACCGTCAATTTATAGTTAATATTCCACAAAATTCTTAGCCATTTTTTGTAGCTCAATTCAAATTTATTGTAGGCTCAAATCAAACGTATCGTAGACTCAAAACCTCCTGCCTGCACGGGATAGATGCCCAAAAATGCACCTATAATGGGCTAATAAGATTTTAGGTAGATGTAATCGCAGCGGCAGCGGCGGCATCGGCTGTGTCATGGGTAATCTGCTTTGCGAGCCACAACAGCGGCAATTGCAGCACGAAATGCCATATCGTCTTTCGCCAATACGTAAATTGCAATGTTTCTCATTATTTTGAAAAAAAAAAATGAGTTTTTGTGAATGTTAAAAATATTTTATAATTTTTAATAACAAAACAAAGCCCTGGTTCGACCATTTTATGCACAAAACCATGTTTGTTCTTTCTGACATTTGAAAAATTTCCCCAGCATGCCGATAGAGCATGCTACTAAAGCAGCATTTTAGAATTTTGCACGAAAAAGCAGATCTTCTGATGCTGCTGCTGCTCGAATGTAAGTCGCTTAAGGGGAATACGTACATTCTAACTTGACAGGTGAGCGCCGCTGCTGCTTCTGCCGGCAATGCAATTTCCGCATAATCAATGAAAGGGAACACTCCTGGTTGACCGGGCGACGCTAGTGGTTCCCATCTTTGAGCTATAGTGGATTTTAAATTCAGATGATTTCGCACTCCTCTTGCATGGGCTTCAATTCTGCAACCTCACTATACCGCCCTAGAACGCTCTCTTCGCTCACTCTATATGCTACAGCAGTAAAATCAATATTAGCCAAGACGTGAACCACGATGTGCTCCCTCGGCAGCCGGTTTTACGCACCTAAGCCACCCGTTCACCAGCAACGACCAGAGGCTGCCAAACCTCTTCAACGCCAGTAGATGTTGCTACAACAACAACGTGAACCACGATGTGTCGCCCGGTGAAAATGCTGACGGTGTAGCGAACGTAAATTTCTAGTGGCCCAGGCGACGCAATCGGGGAACATAAGAAGAAACGAATGGGTTTGTGTAGGCGACCGCAGTGTGGTGAGGCATCAGTCTCATGTTTATCTACCGGCGTTTCGGGTTCGAATCCCATCCACGACGACGTTCGTGGCCATGGATGTGCAGGAGGTGCATGCTGGCAACTGCATTCTCCGAAACCAATTTATGCCGTCGAAACGTCAACTGGGCCACATGGAACAGTTGATGTGTTAGGGCAATTGACAGAGATAATTATTCACATAAGAGATTATTTTGCACTATTATTATAGTGGGCCAATGAATAGCCAAACACCCACAAGAGACTATGGAACATTCCTAGTACACCGGGCGACGCATGGTCGAGGTCTCTTTCATTAATGGTGGGTTTTTAACTGAGAGTTGCTACCCTCAGTATGGTTGCAGGGCCTCGGAAACCTAGATGGCCGACAACGTCTCTCACATTCGTCACACCCGAAAGGGGAACTACTATTCCAAATGAGGACTCGCGGTGGAAACTCAATAGAAAAGTATAAATCCATCGTGACGGGTGTGCTAGAGCTGACAGCTGAAGTGAAAACCTTGCGCCAGGAGACGAGGATAGAATGCCTCGATCTTGACGACGTGACGAAATCTGCACGGCGTCCCTAAAACGGTTGGAGGTGGATCTTCAACGCGACACAGTGAAGTCACTAAGGAGGGCGTATGGAGGCACTAAAATTGCAACCATTACCTACCGACGGACGTGGCCAACAAGGTGCTGTAAGCGGGTAAAGTGAAGATTGGATGGGCGAACTGCCGCCTAAAACAACAATTGTCTCCAAAGAGATGCTTCAAGTGTTTCGCATTTGGACACTTCGCGAGGGACTGCAGAAGTGAGCATGATAGGTCGAACATGTGCCTCAAATGCGGCGGAGAAGGCCACAAGGCTGTAACATGTGACATAGAGCCAAACTGCATATTGTGCCAAGAAGCCAATAGAGCGAACTGTAAGCATCTCACCGGAAGCGCTAAGTGCCCGGAGTATGGAGAGGCACTAAAGCAAACTCGTAAATGAAGTTCGTGCAGTTAAATCTAAACTGAACTGAATTGCCAAGCGGCACAGGATCTGCTATTATAGACTATCAGAAAGAAGTCGATCTAGCAATTATCTGCGACAAGTATCGAAATCTGGGTAGCTCGATTTGGGTCGCAGATGAGCAGAAACAAGCAGCCATTTGGAAGTGTGGTAACCATGCTTTCCAGCAAGGTATGTGAGAACCGATGACCGGCGTCGTAAGGGTGAAGATCAACGGTATCCATGTATACAGCTGCTACGCTCCACCACGACTGGACCTGACAGAATTCGAAAGATTGCTAGACGGATTGGTGCATGACGCGAGTATGCACAACCCAGTAATAATTGCGGGAGACTTTAACGCATGGGCGACAAAATGGGGCAGCCGAAATACAAATGCCCGAGGGCGGGCAATTCTCGACGCATTTTCGCAACTAGATGTCGTCCAAATGAACTCAGGTGGTAGCAATACCTTTAGAAAAGAAAGTGCAGGCTCTATTATTAACCTAACGTTCATCAGTAGCTTTTTGGCACCAACCGTAGATTGGTGCGTCAGCGAAGACTACACCCACAGTGATCTTTACAATAGCAGGAGGGAAACACCGAGTACAAGGGTGCTCGTTAAAAAAAAACCTCACTATGCCGCCCTAAATCGCTCGCTCCGCTCACTCTATACGTAACAGCGGTAAAATCACTATTAGCTAAGGCGCGATCCACGGCACGTCGTCGACCGGTGAAATAGGAATATACCGAGACTATTGTGAGTCCACGTTTAACGGATCGCAACCCTCAGTATCGCGCAAACATGAACTCTCGCTGAGTTCAATGGCGGCAACCTAATTCGGCATTTGTTTGTTAGACAAAGCCCTATACACATCTGGACGCAATATAGACAGAATTCGCTCCATTCTTGTGAAATAGGAATGTGTCTTAAAGCGAAAGTTAAAATGCAACGTAGTTTGGTTCCCTTGGATGCAAATACTTCTGAGCGATTTTAATTGTACCATTTCAAAGTGTTTATTTATATTGTTAGTGACCTTGAACCGCAAGCCAAACATATGAACAGCATTAACAAACAAACAATCAAAAAACCAATCCAAAGTCCAAATAACGAAACAATACATCGCCAATACGTACCAATTCCAACTATCGATGAGTTCAATGTAGGAGTTGGGTTTGTGTTGGATCTGGGGGCTGTGCGCGAACCACTTGTAGGAAGTTCGGGAGCACGACGATGTGGCGTTCGTGGAATATCACACCTAAAAAAAACACCGATTAAATTAACTCTACACTACTCTATTCTCAAAATACTCAATCTAACCCTCTGGCAAATATTGGAGTTTCGGGTAAACTGCACGATGTCTGAAGTCGTCTCTCCTCTCGTGGACTCTGTGCCGATCGTTTCGGATAGGCACCCGACATTAAACGACGCCTTGAGCTCGATGTTTGTGGCATATCGCCGGGCAATGTACCCGGACCACCCGAATGTGACGAGGACGATGATGAATATTTTTTCGTATAGCCTGCGTCCATGGAACGGGTCTTTAGCGAGTTAACTGAGGGTTGACTGCGATGCGGCGGAACAGCTGGTGGATGTTCCAGACCACCGTCACGATCCCGTGAAAAATGCAACCGAGTTCGTGACGAGAGTCGTATTCCGTGCATACCGCGAAGTATATCGTCGTCGGCATCTCCTTCATCGTCCGCTGCATTTTCCAATGGCGATGGTGGAAGCGGTGGGAAACCGTCGATTTCCTAGAAAAAGGATTGGATTATTAATGAACGTTAATCGTAGAATAATAGATGATATCTAGAGTTTGGAGGTTCAAATCTCGGCGCGAACAAAAACTACCTCTGGGTACTTATAGAACTCCCACATTGCTCCGAGCCCGTCAGTATAAAGACGGCACGTGGAGGCAAAAATTGTGTTTGCCGCTTTCAAGCACTAATGCGAGGGCATTAGTGTTCGAAAGCGGAAAACATAATTTTTCCCTCCGGCCTCAACAAGGGTACTACCCTACCCCGCATTACAACGAAGATCACTTGGAGCTTACGGATAATTTGTCTGCTATCACTGTATAAATAGATGCCATGGTGTGTGGGCGTCAGCGTTGTCAAGGCATACCCACCATACAGTGTTCCTTCACGATAGTAACATCAGTCCCGTGAGCATTACCAAATACATTACCTGGCTGATAGGTAAATAACAAGAGGTATATAGTATGGAGTGCTGCCGTATAAATGTACAGCATACTTAAACCATGTAAAGATCCTTTGTGTTAACGTAGGAATTAATACGTTCAGCGATCATCAAAATACGAACTAGAGCTTAACTTATCTACATAAATATTGTATACCGAGTAAGACCTACCGCTTCGGGACTCGACGACGGTGGCGATGGCGGCAATGGACCAAATACGGCCGCTTGTGACAATAACATTTCTTTGGCACTTTCGGACTTATGGACACCGGGTCGAAAAGCTAGCGGCCGTCGTGCATGATGTGATAAATCACCGACACGTGCCACTGTTATATCACCACGCAACAAAGCACTAATATTATTTTCAATTTCACGTAACGGTGCGACACGTTGTGATTCGCTGTCCTGCTCTTCATCCTCTTCGATGGGCGGGGCCAATTCACGACGCGGTGTTGTTGTAATGACATCGTCTAAAAGAAATTAATAGGATAAACATTGTTTTAGATGTTACGCAAGCTGTTAGTGTGAACCGCTAATTGCCAAGTCGTAGAGTGGTGGTGTAAAATAGTAGATAGGCTTGATAAATTATGTAGCTCTAAAAAAAAACTTTTTAAAATTGTTAGTTAAAAAACACGAATGAGCTAGTCTTTATGAACGTGTAATAAATAAGTCCACACCGAATTAAAACATTTTACAGTTCTTTTTATTGACCGATTCAGAAGATCAAGAAACCCATAAGGTTTCACTTTATCTCCTAGAAGGTTCGTTTGTCTCAACCAAATGACTCAAAATGCCAAATAGTACTTCAGTGCGATGGCCTGATAAAAACAAATATGGAGACGACTACAGTATTTTTTAGGGCAATTACAAATCTGCTGCTAAGAAATATTATATAAAGCTTTTTATAGTCCCAGAATCTTCAGGTTGAGTTTAGCAATTGTTAAGGAGTTACATGGGAAAAGATGAAGCCTGATTATGCTCCTTCCACCGATAGATCAAAAGAAATTTTTTGTGGATGAAACCAGGGTTTTGATCCTGATTTTGACTTCACAAATTTATTTTGTTGTTGTGGTAGCGATGCTTCGAATACTGCAGTTCTTCTTGCATCGAGGGGGTTTGGCAGTACGAAGAACCGGCTGCCGCAGGAACGACAAATTTATTTTCGTTCGCTATGCTCATAATTTGACACTAATTTCAATAATTTTGGACATTTCTTTCACGGTCACTTAACCGCGAGGATGGAGGGTTTTGTGAGTGCCACCATTCTTCTCAGCGAACCCCAAAACCAATGTTTTGGCACTAATCTTGGTAATTTTGAAGGTTACTTTTCTCATGTTCACTCATCACCATGTAATTTGGGAATGCGGTCAAACCGAAAAATACAAAACGCTGGAACCAATTCTGGATCATAACGGATAAAAAAATAAATAATCCAACGGTCAAATTCGAATCAAGACGTCGAGATGAGTTAGCAAAAAGTATGGATGGCGTTTAATCTGGATATGCTCCGCAAATCAATCGCAGGTCGATGAGCTTTAATCATAGAAAGCTCTACTTAGTCCCCAATATTCTGGTGTTTTTAGTCCTCTATAATTTCACCTGTTTAAGTTTAAACAAAGAGTTCTTGCTACTTGCTTGCTGTTTTTAGTCCCCTATAATTTCATCTGTTTAAGTTTAAACAAAGAGTTCTTGAGATATCAATTAAAATGTATGTAGAAGAGCGGCTTTCCACCGATACAAGTGGATCTACCCCCTTAAGGACAACTCCTCATGCTACTGCTTTGAATATGCGGTTTATCCTGCTTCTCCTGACATTTTTAATGAATAGATGCCCTCAAATACGGTTATTAGACTCCATGACACTGATCAGTGGCTTAATTCAGGTTCTAGACGGCCAAAGGATTAGGGATGTTGTTGTTGTAGTAACGACGCCTTCTGGCGTTGATGAGTTTTTGGCAGCTCTTGGCTGTTGTCAATGAACGGGTCGCTCCGGTGCGTAGAACCGGGTACCGTAGGAGGATTAGGGATCAAAGTTTTCTCTAATGGGCGTAACCTAAATATCTCTTTTAGTATCCCTGGATACTGCAACGTATTATAAACGAAGGTGACGACGATTACAAAACCTCTGATCTGACTGGGGTGCCCCGTGGAATGAGCTAGAGATATTGTGATTTTCACCTTTGATTACGGTGTTGAATGCGTTCGTTTCTGGTATTTTCTCATGTTGGATTCTCGATCCCAGTGGTTTCCCTGGCAACTGTAGTGCAGACAAATTCTCCAAGCGATGTTGCGCTAATTCGTCGGAACTGGTGTAGGAATTATCGCTGGCTATCGCATAGCTGGGTAGCATGCCATGAGGCTTCGCATCTACTGTAATAACTACTGTAGAAGTTTACGCGATGGGGGCAAGGAGTGTATTTTTTTTATCTTCTCTATACTTGTACTGGTCTCGCAAGAAGGAGGAAGACATTCCTTGAATCCCACTTCTTCACTGAACTGGATGACGTAACGGATGTGATAGAGTATATTAACTTTGTCATGAAGTTTGCAACGCACAGAAGGAAGCATCTCCGACCATATAAACTGTATATATTCTTGGTTAATATGATGAGACGAATCGATTAAGCTTTGTCCGTCTGTCTGTTTCTAGGCAATCTAGTCCCTCAGTTTTAAAGCTATCGAGCTGAAATTTTATACAAAGCCTTCTTCGTATTGCACGCTTTAATATGTTGGAACCAACGGAATCGGACCCCTACGCCATATAGCTGCCATAGGTACGACCAGTCCAAAAATTCGTCTTTGTGAGAAAAACGTTTCTATTTCTAAAGATATCTTTTTCAAATTTCACACTAATCGCTAGCATCTTTATGCAAATCATATTCCTGAATTTGGTTGAAATTGGACTACTCTATCATTTAGCTGTGTATTCCGGATGGCGCAACTGTTAGCACGTTCGCCTTCAACGCATTGGGCCCCGGTTCGATTCCGGGGATTTACGTGTCGGACTATGAGCCCACTCAGTTGTTAAATGAGTACCCATTATGGGGTAAATAACTCGGTTGAGCGTGTTGCTGATCACATACCTCTGCACAAAAACCGTCACGATCTCGAGGCCGTGGTTCAAATTGGACTATTGCACCAGTTATTTATTTTATTTATCATTTAGCTGTCATAGGACTCGAAAAACTGATGCCCCAAAAAAATCGGGTGCACGGAACACTTGCACCCGGTTTTTCAGTAACGGTTTTTTTGGGGCATCGGTTTCTCGAGTCATGGGTTTCTCGAGTCATCGGTTTCTCGAGTTATCAGTTTCTCGAGTCATCGGTTTATCGAACCCCCCCCCCCCCCCCCCCCCCCCTTCAACGGTACTAAAAAGACCTGCTCAAGGTAAGAATAAAGGTACTTTCATCCTAGTACCGTTATTGATACGAGCACCTGGAATATTGAGAAAACCCGAAAATCGGCACTGAAATCCCAGCACG
This sequence comes from Chloromyia formosa, assembly GCA_964017055.1. Taxonomy (NCBI): domain Eukaryota; kingdom Metazoa; phylum Arthropoda; class Insecta; order Diptera; family Stratiomyidae; genus Chloromyia; species Chloromyia formosa. The sequence continues at coordinate 20,343,984 of OZ024816.1, read as the reverse complement.
GAACAGGCCATAACCTACACTTCTAGACCATAATCAGAAGAGAAGTCGCGGTTCGTAAATTGGCATGCTCAACTTCAGCCAGCTAATTGTCTACAATAGTATGTGTGAATTATATGTCGCGCTGCTTTTGATTATTCGGCCCAGGATAGAATACAGCACGAACTTGGTATTATTCTCATTTTGAACGACTTAGCAGCTGGATTACTGCGTTGCAGTTTTGCTCACTTCGATGAGTCTTTTAAAATGAACGAAACGTTCACGTGCTACTCATCATTACTCTACACTGACTAGACTATTAACAGCCCACATTATCACCCACATGTGATCACTGCGTTTAATTCTTTTTACATCACCACTATTACCACTCAACAGAAAGAAACAAAATGATTAAACTACTTTGCGTGGATTGAAGTTGCTGCTGTTGTTGCTGAGACGAGGACGTCATCGTTGTTAAAGACGGCACACGCTGAAGGGGACCATTTAAACTGCTATTAGAGCCATTGTTTGCATTGTTGCTATTATTATTGTTATTTAAACTGCTACTGCTGCTACTGTGATGCGTTAATGCCATTTGTACAACACCGTTGCCATTAGATTCAATGTAATTGTTGCTGCCGATGCCAGATTGAGCGTCATCATGCTGTTGCTGATAATGCGGTGTGCTATTGTTGAAGGGCTTGTTGTAATCATTGCTGTAACGTTGCTGTCCCAGCATCATGTTACTTGACGATACTGCGTGTATTACAGATTGTTGTGGAAGCTCTGAGGTAGAGTTTGGTGAACTTAAGTCTAATGATAGCCGTGATCTAAAAAAACGTCCAAGGATAATGATTAGCCCACATGAGATACAACCGTTTAAATGCGAATGCGAGACATGCCACTTACCTGGGTGACAGTAGGGAATTGTGATGTGACGTAGGCGGAGGAGGAGGCAATTGCGACGAAGCACCTAAATCGATGCTATGCCGCGAGCTTGGTACAAAAAGGCTATTTAACTGCGAAACAGCTGGGGAGATTGCTTCGTTACTTAGTCGTGAATTTATCGAGGACGACATGGACGCATTCAATTCGGGCAAACGATTTCGCTCTCGCCGTCCCTTTCGTATAACGTACGTTCCTTGGCCGGTCATGTTTGCAGGATATGTTGGTATCACATCATCCGAATCCGAATATAGGGATGCAGCCTCGTCTTCGGTGGTGCAGACTGGTGGATCTGGTGGTTCAGGCCACTCTACCGAGCCGGATCTGTGTCGCAAATTGTGATGTTTTGGCGAATGATTATTCGATAAGCTGCCACCACCTGCACTACCGCTCGGTGTAGACGCTAGACTCGACTGAGAGCCGCCGGAAACACTGCGACCACGTCTTCGGGGAATTACCTGAAAGAAAATTCAGAAGAGAAGTAAGCCTATGGATGTATATGTTGCATGTATAGAAATCTAATTGTAGGGTGAGTGTTTTCTTAATCGACAGATGGCCTAATTAGCTCCAAACCTACTAAAAGTGTGTAGCACCACCACTGTACACTGTAAATAAGGAGGATCCAAACCTGACTGCACTCCGAAACGATTTTCTAGGATTAGATCTGGAGTGGTGATTATATTTCTAAGGTTCGAGTGTGCTTTCTCCCTTTAAACTCACAGGTGTGATAATAATATGCCGATGCTGATATATCGAGAGCCAGGGTGAATGCCACCATGTCATCACATGCAAAACGAAAAGCATGTGTGACAACATGATTGAAAATGTGAAGAACGAGGCGAAAACTCACAAGTCACAACAACATTTTGGGTAGGAGGCGACAACGATGCAACCATAGTGTGTATCAAAGTTCCGACTATATAATATATACTCGTACTCAGCACAAATATTTCATCTCGATGTCAATCGGGAAAAGGGATAACAGACGGTAGACGGGGTTCATGGGGATGGGGTTGAATTCTTGTCGGTTCTTTTCGTTTAGTTTCTTGACTTCACGCCTGTCCTCTTCCTACGTGTATTTTTGTGGCGAAAAGGATATTTTGGAGCAACTGATGCCGTTATGTGTGTATGTATTTATCTGGTTCAACGATAATGGAATTTCTAATGCCTGCTAGGGAATTGGTTTATTTGAATGTTGTATGACATCATGCGAGATTAGAACGTTATAGACCACACGAATTATGGGTATATCGTGGTATTACGAAAAGATTGAAGCATATGCTAGAAGATTTTTCAAAATTACATCGGGAATGTGTTGAAATTTGAGCAAAATGGAATTGGGAAATTTGCCTTGAATTCTGAATATTATACTGACATCCTCTTAATATTTTTCACTTTCATTTGAAGGAGGAGATATTCAGACTCTTGTCGATCTGTCAACCTTCACCCTGAGCACTTTTTTATTGTTACTCTATACTCTTTTTGCCTCCCTACGGCTCCACTATACTACACTCACCGCCACACTTCACCGGTTTTGCATCTCTTATTGTCATGACATGACAATGGCATTACCATTGTATTTTTTTTTTATCATGAATATGGTTTTTGCACGAAGCAACATTAAGGTGCTATCTACAGAAAAATGCTAATAAATTTCGCGTTACCATTCTCGCCCTCGCTTGCTCGTTGCCATACATGCATTGTCCGGCAATGCAATTTTAAACAATTTCTGCGTTTATTTCGCCCATCACTCCGTTGTCCTGGCATCGAATTCGAAAAATATGCCAGAAACAGAAAATAGTCGTTGACCCTTTGACATGACGTCTATAGGCCTATAGCCGATGAAGAAACTGATCCCTTTTTTCCCCGCCAACTCGTTATCTGATTCTCCGAACCCTACAGATTACGCCATAAAAAAATAAGCCGTAAGAGAATATTTTTTATGAACCGAGAGCATAGTGGAATCTTATCAATAATGCTATCAGACTTTTTTCTACATATCTACAAAATGATCTGTTTATCTAATTATTTTTTTGCTCATTTTTCTATTGGAGTTAATGGCGTCCAAAATAGGACAATTTCCCTGGTATGTATTGAGCAAAACCATCGTATGTACTCGCTTTCTGGTGGTGCAGTTAGAATGGGGACAGCCTAGTCTCTAATGTATCAGAGGCGATCCTATCCTCAAATGAGAAAATTTGTCCACTAAAAAGTTCAAATGATTCCAGAGGTATGGAACACCTCTGGTGTAACCAAAACTCGCCGCGCAACGCAAGGGTACTAGAAGACTCGAATAAAGGTTCACTCACACTATACAACAAAAGTGTCGAAACCCTCAAGTTGTCGACAGCACCGCTGTCAGACTTCACCGTGTTTTGTCCATGAAAGGTGGCAATAAAGTTAACACTCTACGGTAATAGGATGGCAGTATCACAGAGGCTGTTGAAAGTACAGCCAAATCGTTTACCACGAATATCATCCCTTACAAAAAAGTTAAATGAGCCATTAGCCGCGTTCGTTTCGCTTGGATTTCGGTCTCAGACCGAACACGGGTGAAAAGAACGACACGGATCTGCGCTAAGCGAACTTAAACAGCCACCATACAGATACTTCGCCGTCGTGGGGGCGAATTACGGACTCAGTAACATATAGATAGAGGCGAAATAAGTTGACGTTCAACCAATTGACTTTCAACTTTGATCCGATGAGATCCCATACGAGACCTGGATTAAAATCGGTCTGTCGTTTTGTGTGAAAATGGTCTCAGATCCGGTGAATCGAAAGCGGCTATTGATTCTTTTGGCCCGCATAAATTAAGTAGCAAGGATGGAAAGTTTTCCGCTCTGTTGTTGATCCCATACTACCTCAACATATTTAGAGATAATTTTGCTCTTTGATAAATCTCAGATTCTTGGAGATCGGATAAAGTAATATTCATCCTAAAAATGGACACTGACGAACAGGACCGCCAAGAGGAAATCCGGGGACGGGGGACAATAATTCGAGGCCCCAGTATCTTAGGATTCCACACATTTTGGGGGTTCATACATTTTGGGGGCCCCATATATCGAGGAGCCCAGATATCTTGGGGCCCATATTTTTTGGAACTCCACATTCTTGGGGCCCCAGATAGCAACTCAATATTTAAAAACGCTAGAATGACGCGGTCATGACATATATTATATCGAAATACATTCTGTAAATAATTTTTTTTAACTTTCTGCGCTTAGGAAAATGAGTTCGCCGGTTTTAAGAAAATGTTCGTCCAGGGTGGGGCTCATCGGGCCCTTGGGGCTATCCAACAAAATGAAGCACGAAAGTTTGTGTACGGAAGGTGAAATTGCACCGTAAGAAGAAACATGGACCAAATACCACAAAAAATAAGAGGCCCTAAGTCGACAACAATCTAAAAAATATTAGGGGTCCCAAGCCGAGTCCGGGGCGTGTGTAATGTATTGTATTCTCGCTTAGGGCCCCGACACTAACGCGAAAGCGTGAAATCTATTGTAGTTTAGGGCCTCAAAACACTACAGAACTTGTAATGTATTTTAGTCCAAAGCACAATAATGCAAGAAAAAAGATATTTATCTAAAAAAATCACAGAATCACCCCGTTCCCCCTCCCTCTCGTCAGGCCTGCTGACGAATTCATCAAGGGGGCTTGAATTTACCTTTCGATAAAGTACTCATGTAGGGACTCGTAGGTCGTCATGTATGGTTTCACCGAGGGCTATCCAGATGAGAAAAAAAATATTTGCTCGTGGCAAAGCTTGAACCCAGACCGCACCACCACCAACATAGCTGTTTTCTCCTCAATGTATTATAATTAAACGAATATCAAAGCCCTCGATGACAACTCTTGTCAAGTATTGCATTATCGAGGGCAAAATAAAATAGGTTGTGAGCGTGAGCAATTTATGAATAGGTACATAACCGATCGAAATGGGAATGTGTTTGTCAACACGCATATCTTGGCATGACTTTCTTCCCCCGCTGTTTCTTCGCGAAAAAAAATTGTTTGCTGGTGAACGATGGTTTGCAAGGTTTCACGTATTCAGACAATATTTTCAATTTCACGTCGATTCATAACACGATGGGATGTTTATATACAGATCTCGAGCTCAGAAACACTAGTTCGTTTTCTGTTTTTACCTGCTCTTTGACTAAATGTTGTTTTTGGTTCCTATGAAATCCGCTCAACAATCATAGCTCCAGGCAGATTTTATTTTTCGAGTAACAACAATTAAGTCTGGCTTATCACGATTAAAAATTAATTAGATTCAAAGGCGCAATGATATCATGGCCTGCGCATTCTAATTGCATTCACATCTCATTAAGAAATTGTAAAATTAGGCTATCCCAGGATTTTTCATTTGATAGCGAGAAAAACAGCAGACATAGCTTGTTTTTTAATGGCCGACAAACTAGCTCTGGGCAAAAAATACGTATTTAAAATTTGATAATTAGATAGCACGAGTCTGACGTTCGTTTGCTAATCCTGCAAGACAGGGGTAACGTACTCCACAATCTTTTTTTTTTTTTTTGTGGAAAAAAAACATTTGGCCAACATTCAGGACCTAAACACGATTTTGTTTTCCATCGCAACAGGAGGACAAAACTGTCTACTGACAAAAAGCAGTTTAAATTTCCAACGTGAAAGCCTATTTGCCGTGGAATTTTCACGTAATTTTCCGCAACGTGCTTTTATTACGCCACTTTCAGTATAAGAAGAGAGAGAGAGCGTGTGTTTATGAGAAGTTTTTATATAAAATAAGTTTTTTGTATACTCGTATACTATACATACTCGGTTTTTTTGCTAAATAAAAATCAACGAAAAAGACTTTTTTTCGATGTTATTATGCAAAAATTGCCAAGACCAGCGGGAGTAGCACTTTTCTGGCAGAAAGGCGATGCGATGGTGGCGGCGCCTTATTCAAATTTAGTCTGGATGAAGATTCCAGACAAAATGAGGCTTCTCATATCCTGCTTTGTGTGACGTCTTTTGATGAGCTGTTTGCGACGCCTGTCGTCGTCAGCCTGGCAGGTTCCATTATCTTAGCACATTTAGAAGTTTCGCTTGCATCATTTTTTTGTCATTAAGTGTGCGATATTGTCTGCTAAAATTGAGTTGGCTTAATTTAGACGCAATGGGAGTGTTATGAAGAGTGGAATATTGTATTTTTAAGAGATTAGGTGAGAAGGATGAAAACAGGCAGGATTGTTGTATGGCAACTGGTAGCATATTGCAATTCTAAAGTGATAACTCCAGTTGCTGTAATATGCAAACTTCAAAATTTGAATAGTAGTGTGATGGTGTGATGCTCATTAACAAGTATTGAATGAAGTATTAGCGTATTGAATTTTGCATCAAAGTGCAGCTTACACTTTACCCCAAAAATATAAATTACGATTTCAAGCCAGAAACTGTAAAACAAAAACCTTGAAAATTTCAAGGCAAAGTCACTCGTCGACTCTATTTTACAAAAATGGCTATAAATCGAAATTTAGAGCAGCTAGAGGGTCGAATTTTAGACCTTTTAAAATGGCCATAACTTGAAAACTACGGCAGCTAGAGTACTGAATTTTGCATTAAAATGCAGCTTATACCTACCCTAAAAATGTAAATTTTCATTTCGAACCAGTAAATGGGACAATGAACCCTTGCTAAATAAAATTTTGGTCAAATGTTTGTAGTAGGATCTTGTTCGTTTGTATTGAAAATGGGCAAGATCCGACCCAAGGGACCCCTACCTTCCCTACAAATGAAACTTCAAATAAGCGATAACTTTTGATAGAATGAATCAAGCGACTTGAAATTTTGGCCAAATATTCGAAGTAGGATTGAATTAGTTGTTATTAAAGACGGGCCACATCCGACCCAAGCAACCCTTACCTCCCCTGCAAATAAAACTTAAAATAAGCGATAAATTACGATAAAATAAAGCTAGCGACTTGAAATTTTGGCCAAATGTTTGCAGTAGAACACAGCTGACTGATACTGAAAATACGTAAAATGCGACTAGTTGGTGGCAATGATGGGCAAGGTCCGGCCGAAGGAACCCCTACCTCCTCTACAAATGAAACTTCAAATAAGCGATAACTTTCAATAAAATGAAGCTAGTGACTCAAAATTCTGGTCAAATGTTTGTACTGGGATATAGTTGGTTGTTATTAAAAATGCGCAAGATTCGACAAAAGAAACCTCTACCTCTCCTACAAGTGAGCAAAAACTATCGATAAAATAAAGCTAACCACTTGAAAAATTCGACAAATATTTGTAGTGTGGATTAGTTAATTGATTTTGAAAATGGTCAAGATCCTCCTGAATGAGTGCCAACTCTCCTATAAACTGGCCATATAGGAAACTCACTTCTAATGCATATGGTCGTTGCCAATTGGAAGTTTTGGTATCACCATTAGGTCTGTCTGCTGTAATGAACCATATTTTGGTCTGGATGTGCTGCTTCCACAGGCAGATCGATGGCAGGACCTGGTGAGTATTGATCTGTCGGTGGTACGAAACCAGGGGCCGAAGGTCCCATTACACCTAGACCCCGATGCGAGCGCGAGGGCAAGTGAGCCGCCCGGCAACCATTCCGTCATTAACGCCTCATTTTTTTTATTCCCCATTTTTACCTCTCATGTTTGTGTTGTTTTCCCCAGGCCTATGCATTTTTGATAATACCTAAAGGACAGGGGCCACGAACGGCGAAAACCCCGCCCACGTCTCCCGAACTGAGCTACAGCAAGCATAGGCCACTGCTTAGCTCGTTCAGGGGCCTTTTTCATCGCCAGATGGCACGGCCCGATCTTCACGGTCATTATGCTACCTTAGGCTCCGTCCCCACGGGCATCTTCGGATGAACGCGACTGCATACGCAGCACTAACCCGGATGATCCTAGGATCAACGATTTCAGCCTTGAGATACAAAAGCAGGTAGCTAAGCACAGAAGAAAAAAATGGAGTGCTCATCTAAGCAATTGCAACTGACCAACCGGCATAGTAAGAGCCCTTACCAATCCATCATAGGGAAAGTTGCCATTCAATTATCAACCTCTCCACCTCTTCGTACATCATTCCCGAAGTTAAGAAAAAAGGAATGGGTGCCTACATTCTGAAACCCGGGAAGAAACCTACGCAAGGCGAATTATATCGTCTCAACACAGTATTATCTCTTAGGGCGACCGGTAGCGCAGTGTGTTGAGGCATCAGTCTCATGTTTGACTACCGGCGTTTCGGGTTCGAATCCCGTCCACGACGACGTTCGTGGCCATGGATGTGCAGGAGGTGCATGCTGGCGACTGCATTCTCCGAAACCAGTTTATGCCAACGAATCGTCAACTGGGCCACATGGAACAGTTGACGCGCTATGCCCCACAAGGGGTTAGGGCAATTGAGTAAGTAAGATGAAATATTTTGTTTATTTTATCTCGCGTGAAGGCGGGCGATGAGTGGGAGGCATGAGGGGAAGGGACATGATGCAGCCGTTAGTTTAGTGTCAGAAAAAGCCGATTTGAGAGGGGTATATGATACTTTATATTTTCGACTTTTGGCCAGGTTTCTGGTGCAAATACTCTACTGTGCGAAAGTTAACACAATTGGGCCACTTTCGTCAAGTTTGCAGTTTTTGTCAAAGTTCAAAGTACATACCGTTATAAATTAATCAATTGAATTTCCGATGAAAAATCGATTTTGAAATTTCTTTAAAGTTTGTAAAGTTTGTATCTTTGAAGTAATGGTGATCTTTGCAACTTTGGAAAAAGTCAATTTATATATGTAGAATTTTATGTAGTTTCTGCAAGTGAGTCAAATCTCAGATTAAATGATCGAGGGAGTGGAAAATTTGGATTTTGTTCGGGCAAGTCCAGCTTTTTAACACAATTTACAAAAAATTCTATAACTCAGTAACGGTCCATATCAAATATAATATTAATTTTCTGCGAATGACCACTACTATCTACCGTTAAGGAATTTTCCATCAGGGACGATAACACCGTTCTTCGCCAGTACTTGTTTTTTAGCCAGACTGTTTTCATATGACTCGTTTAATTTTCTGCCCCCCTCCTTGGCAGGTAATCACACTGGTTTTGACACGTTTCACTGTCGTTATTCGTTAAAATAGAATAAAATTCAGTCTAAATTTGTCTACAAGCACCTGTGATGGTCCGTCCACCTGTTTACGATATTCAAAAACACGTCTTCTGCGTTTGGTGACACTTTCTTTATTACCAATAATTTTTTCTTACTTGCTAACAATTTTCCAGTTGTCTTCTTTTTTTTTTTTGCTGATGGGTGGAATTTGTGTCAGCGAAACAATTACCGATAGAATTACGTCGCACGCGCATCCGATTTATAAATGCAATTGAACTTGGGTTATTGCTTCGTCGACACAAATTCACACGCGCATCGGGATTTCTTAATTCTAAAATACAATGACCAGAATGGGGTCATTACATCCCTCCGGCCTTTAAGTAAAATACATTGAAAATGTAAAATATTACATTTGAAAAATTATACAAAATTAATTTTTTTTTTTTGTTACAAAACTAATTGCTAAGTATTATACTCGTACGGCTTACAAAATTACTGCTTAAATCAAAAATGTATCTTTTTTTTTACGTTTTACAGTTTAGGGGTTTTACAACATACAAAGCATTAAGAAACAATAAATGAATTGAAATTTGCAAAAACAGTATTGTCGTGTTTTCGAGTTTTGTTGATTATATAATATTCTCGACTTCTACTTCTGAGCATTGCATTGCGTAGGTATGAGCTTATATTGTATTATAGTTATAATTAAATTCTCCCGAAGGTAACGCTAGATTCATTACGGGGAACGTTGTTTACATCCTCGGTTTTAGCAACAGGAGTGTTAGTGGTGTTGGTTATTAATGTTGGCTCTGGGACTTCGGTCGCTGACTTTGGACTCGTAGTGTTCAGTTGAATGTTGACCCTGCTTTGCGGTGATATTTTCCTGGTACTCCGAATAACGAACCAACCCAGCATCAATACTGCACCAACTATCAAAATAGTCGTCACACTATAGGTGGCGTAGCTGTGCAGAACCATGACTTGGCCATGCTCGACCAACTGCCGAGATTCGTTAGCTCGAATCCAATCGTCATTCAACTCCTGTATGGATTTTCCGATGTCCGCTATGGACGACCAAATGTGTTGGTGGTTTCCGACTTTCATAGGGGACAAGCCTTTAATTTCGTTAACTGATGTTCGTAAATTCGTCAGGTTCAGCATCTCGATTAGATCCCCTGGACTCACGTCTGGAATAAAGTAATTGAAGGAGGTGACTCTAGTTCGCTGAAAAGGTAGTCGCATCGCTTTAGTGCTGTAGTCGCAAGGTCGAATTAATTTCAGGATACCGGAGTTTGAAAACTGGACGGTGGAATGCTCCCCATTACAATTCACATTAAGAGTGGTCAGGTTCCTCACTTTGAAAAACCAATGATTTGGACTAAACATTTTCATTAAGTAGCCCGAAGTTGCGGGGACTGTTATATATTTACAATTCTGAGCGATATTTTCTGAGTGTTGAAGGAGCTCGATTAAGCAATGATCACTCCCAGTCGTTAAGGTTGGCCCGCTAAGGCCGCAGACGAGTACGGTCTGGTTTACGGCTATAGAAACGCGTTTACAGTGACCCAGTTCATCTTCAGATAGTATGGCGTAGGACAAATGGTCCACCGATTCTGCTATGTACTTCTCCTTAGTGTTAATCGTTAGATCCCATTGGATATTGAGCGTGATAGGGATTAGATGAACCACCCGAACTATGTATTCTGTATTATCGGGCAGCGGTATCTCGATTTTGATGATAAAATTCCGATTGTCCAGCAAGACGGAAACATCTATCATCTGTTGCAAGATGTAACTGCTTTTTCCAAATAACGTTTTCGTAAAACCGACGCTTTCCAATTCCCTAGTTATGTCGGCAGTGTCGAGGATGAAAGGATGCAATTTTCCCTTGAAGAGGTCGTCCAGTATGTTAATTTCGAGTGTCTGCCTGTTTTGCACTTCCATTAGCTTCGAGTTGATGAATGCGAGTAGTTCGTAAGCTCTCACTCGTACATTAAGCAGTTGGATTTCCCTGTTCGTTTCGGCAGTGAGATTATTGAAACCCACCTCCAGCGCTTGTAGATGCTGCTCGACTGTTTCAATTTCAGTGGTCAAGTTCTGTAGCGGTTGAGCGATTTTCTGGAAGTTTGTTGCCATCACCGTTGCTTGTTGATGGAGTAGGTTGAATGTTTGCGACTCTTTGAACTGCAGTACCGATAGTTGGTTATAAATTTTGGCTGCATCTTCGTCGTCCATAGAACCAAAAGCCCAGTTCGCAAATCTCCCTATCGCGTTGATAGCTCGTTTGGGTCGACGTTCAACTTGCGCCAGGTGGAGCAAATGCCTGTTATTCGTCCTCAGATTATTGGTTAGCGTGTGGGTTTCCCGTGTCATTAGATTGCAAGACCGATGATATTCCCTATCGTTCGTTAGAAGGCATATTTTTCCTATTTTCTCTTCGTACTGCTCGATCAAATGTATCACGGCCGTCAAATCCATAATCGAAAATTTTGTCAGGAAAGTTCAATTGTCCCGGTAAAACCAAGCCTTACTGATAGTCTCGAAAACCACGGGCGTGGCTTTAACTGGTTCGATCGTATATGGTTGATGGGCTAAATTGTTAACTATTTGGCTATCTTAGTATTAATAATAATAAAATTGCAATGCTGCCGTTTACATGTCTAATTAAATTTACCATTTTGTCGTTTCCTCTCAACTTCTCTTTAGTATTAAGTATCTATATTATTATACGTGTATTATTTTTTTTTTGTTTTTGTTTTTTTTTTTCTTAGATTGAGTATATAGTTTCTATAATTGCAGTATGTTATTTTTTTTTTGAACAATGCTAAAGTTTATATTATACTAACGTTTCCATCCAATTGCAGACAATCGTTAACAGTTCGGAAAAAACCTTTGTTTTCGTACATTCTGGAATGATGTCGCAGGTTCTCACTCTCGACTGCTGATAACTTCCCGCTTAAGGCTTTAATTTCTTCCGCTTGTTTTTCAACCACTGTTTGCCTGGTCCTCGCCTTGTTCGCTAATTCTGCTTCTAACTCGGAATTTCGTTCTTCGGCTTCCTCTAATATCTCCTCTTTCTCCCTTAATTTCTTCTTTAAAAACACTAGTTCACTTTTACAATCTCTCGCGTTATCTGACTCCTGTCGTCGCTTTTCCAATAACTGCACTATAAGTTTTTCTACTATTTCACCATCTGAATTTTCAGTCTCAATATCCGTTTCTTCGATTTCACTTTCTAACAAATTCCGAATATGCGAAAATTCCCGTTTCACTGATTCTAAATTTTGTTCTACCGATAAATAGTAATTTAGTTTTTCCTTTGTTAACACATTCGTTCCCGACATCTAATAACGTCTTACACAATACTTAATATTATATTTAATAACTATTACTATCACAAAAAAAAATGATTTAAAAAATAACACGCACGCTAATAGTTCGCGTTAACCGGCTGCGCCAAAATGTGATGGTCCGTCCACCTGTTTACGATATTCAAAAACACGTCTTCTGCGTTTGGTGACACTTTCTTTATTACCAATAATTTTTTCTTACTTGCTAACAATTTTCCAGTTGTCTTCTTTTTTTTTTTTTGCTGATGGGTGGAATTTGTGTCAGCGAAACAATTACCGATAGAATTACGTCGCACGCGCATCCGATTTATAAATGCAATTGAACTTGGGTTATTGCTTCGTCGACACAAATTCACACGCGCATCGGGATTTCTTAATTCTAAAATACAATGACCAGAATGGGGTCATTACACACCTCGTAACCCACGTACACAAACTTCGAATTTTGCTATTCCATGCATTTAAGTCGTCTGCTTAAACAAACGATCAATATCCGTCGTACTTCCAATATGCTCCCATATATATCCAATCCATCCCGACAATCCTATCTTCAATCCTGCACGCGATGATACATACATAACATTAGCTGTCCTTCCTTTGTCGACGATGTAGCGGAACAGAAGCAAAACAAAAATTTGGTTTTAATAAAGCTGTCATAACTTCGACAAACGTGTTAACCATCATCCCAACAAAGGATAATAAAAACGAAGGTAGCTGACGGTGAAGCTTGTGTCGGCAATCTACTGTGTGTGCACATATGCATGTAAAGTCCTGTCATGAATTATTCGAGATAGATATGAGCACACATAAGATACTCTCTGTTTGATGGTTCACGACATTGTCCACCTATGGTATGTGTTGAAACGAAACGGTAACAAGCTGGAAGGATGAGGAAGTAGAAAATTGGAATTGATGGATACTTATGTGGGGAAATCACGGGTCTTTCTTTGTGTGTTTCGAGGCTCCTTAGAGTCGTTGTTGTTTGTAGTGCTTTTGACACAGGTGCACTGTTTTGTATCAACACATACGAGTACACTCTCATTATCCAACTCTTTGTTGAAATATATTTTCCTGTTCCATTTTAATCTGATTCTTATACGTAGTCGGCATAGAAAAAGAAACAGAGACACTTCACTTTCTAGACATTCTACCACTTAGTTGAGGGTTTGGTGTTCTAACCAACGGGCGCATATGCAATTCTTTCTCAATTTAAATGTATGCAACGATGTCAAGAAATATGAGAGTCAAATAAAAAAAGCAAAGAGCATTATTTTTGCCCTTTAGAAAATCCGCTCGAGGAATAATGAATGAAAACCTCGAAGGCAAAGGCTGACATGCAAACATATGCTGGTGAACGTATGACCCGTTTTTTAATAAACATTTCTTTGAGTAAGTTGTATGTTAAATGTATCAAAAAAATGAAACCGGAATATAGAGGGCTACGCCCGCAATTCGAGGGTTTTGTAGCACGTGCTTATTTTGGTATCTAAATATTGGCTCCCTGCTCTTCTTGGTACCACTCAGCTGAATAAAAACACCATAACTAAATGTCTTACCCATGATATAGTATCTTACATGCCAATTCACAAAAAGACTGCATCTGTCACCTCTCAAAGTAATAGTTTTAATACGAGAAGCTGTAGATAGATATGTATGTATACGAGATAAACTGTCCTACTCTTCGAGATGCTTAACCATTCATGTTACGACGACATTGCAAATTGCAAACTTGTGTAACGGCTTCAGGGCGGCGGGGACAAATTACGGTCTAATATTTTTTCCTCCTCCACTGTTCCCCTTTCTACAAATCTCAAGAAAATGCCAAAAATGGAATGTAATCAACCCCCCCCCCCCCCCCCCCTCTTAAAGTTGGCTGATTACAACACAACGCTTTCTCCAGCAAATTATAGCATTTCTACACATTCTCGCCGAATTATATGTGCAGCTTCAGCCGTTCGTAAGATATTCTATGAACAGACAGGTATTTGATCGATTTTGTAAGATTTAAGACACAAAACCCTAAAAAAATTAATTGTGTGAATAGTTATTGTTAGGATCACCAATTACCAATCTTCACCCTTCCAAAGTTGGTTCATTAAATAACTGCAATTCGCACTACGAAAAACAACATGCAAGTAGTACACGCATATCTATGCGTGAGGCCGGTAGGTGTATTTTTTGTATGGATAGTGTCAAAATGCATAACTTTAAGTCAATGTACTATTATTAAATATCATGTCATTGTAATGAAACTTAGAGGTATTATTGCCTATGATGTTAGTTATCATTAGCTATCAATATTTTTGGCCTCAGGTGTGCTTGAGGGGTGCAGGGGTGTGCTAACTGCAACTATAGAAATGTACTATTATTAACCTTTTTGGATGAGATTTAAAAATTCTATTATTTTTAGTTTTCTATGCTAGTGAAATGCCGCTTTTCTGTAAATTTGCATATGTCTAGCTATAACGGTCTCGAAATGCAAGGGGGGGGGGGGGGACAAACTCGGACCACATATTTTCCCCTCTCCCTCTTTTCTCCTTTCTTCAAATTTGAAAAAAATTCCAAAAATGGAATGTACTCGACGGTACGTTTCTTACGATACCCCACTTGCCTATACCAAATGAAAAAAAAAATTCGACCTTCATTTCCCCTCTATGAGGACCCCCCCTTAAAGTTGATTTATTACGACGCATCGCTTTCTCCAGAGAATTATAGTATTTCTACATATTTTCACCAAATTTCATGTATGTAGCTTCAGCGGTTCGTGAGATATTTCATGGACAGACAGACAGACAGACGGACAGACGGACAGACGGACAGACGGACAGACGGACAGACGGACGCATGACCGATTTCATAAGGGTTTTGTTTTTATACAAAACCCTAAAAAGCAAAGAGCATTATTTTTGCCCTTTAGAAAATCCGCTCGAGGAATAACGAATGAAAACCTCGAAGGCAAAGGCTGACATGCAAACATATGCTGGTGAACGTATGACCCGTTTTTGAATAAACATTTCTTTGAGTAAGTTGTATGTTAAATGTATCAAAAAAAAAAATCAAAGTACTGGAACAGCAATTGAAACAAAACAGATATAAAAAAAATTCAGGATTAATAATATTTCCCTTTTGCTAAAAGCGACAGAATTGCATTGAAGTTTCACGAATCTGAGTCAAATTGATAATGCAGTTGCCAGCATGCACCTCTTGCACATCCATGGCCATGAACGTCGTCGTGGACCCCAACCCAAGCCTCCGAAAACATGGTAAACACCATTCGAACGGAAAGTCCTTCGGAGAATTTTCGGAGCAGTTTATGATCGCGATGGATGGCGCATCCGGTATAACCATGACTTGTATGAACTGTATGATGAGGTGGAAGTTTCGAAAATCGTCAAACTACAACGACTTCAATGGGCAGGGCATGAACAACGAATAGACGATGATCGCATGCCTAAAAAAGTAATGAACGGACGACTAGTCGACGGATCGAGACTGCCAGGAAGATCGGGAGCTCGTTGGGAGAGCTCAGTATATGTTGACGCCGAGCAACTATTGGGCTTCCAAGATTGGAGGATGCGGTAACCACCATAATTGGAGGACGATGATCCAGGCGGTCAGAGCCCATAATGGTGATGGTAAAAAAATTTCAAAATCAAATTCCACGAGTAAATAAAAAGCATCTGAACATTGAAAATGGCAAAGTAGTGCATTCCATTAAGTTAACATAGAAAAAAAAATAGATACAAAATTAGTTTTTAAATACGTCTTTATACTCTGCATATAATTCAACAGATTGCCTTAACGCTGTCCACTAAATTCACGAGTCCTTTCTTTTGTACCGAACTTAAAAAAAAAACATTCTAAAGTAAACCAATTCTGAAAACACCACAACAAATATAAAAAGAAAATTGTTACAAAATTCCACCAAATCATCTCCATCATCCATTGGGAATTGGGACTAACTGCTGTTGCTAGTATCCAAACAACAACAAGGTATGACAGTAGCCACGAAAAAAACTGAATGAATGAATGAAAAAGTTTTCCCATAGCCATGAGATCTCACCACCAACAATGCCACCGCCATAAGCAGCGCATAGTTCAGTTTATCCATGAAGATAGAAAAAAAACCAACACATCTGTGGTGAGTCCTTAGAAATGCCACCTTTCCAACATTTCCATCCTAGCGTGTCGTCGTCCTTCACCCGATTGAAAATAGCAGACAAACAAAAACAGAAAAAAATATGACAACAGAAAATTTCACCCGAAAGTTGTGGAAAACGACTTTCAGCTAAAATAGAATTATCCAATAATTTTATGTAAGCTTTGGGGCTGTGCCATCCGCTCGTTTCGAAAGAAAGTCAAAACATTATTTCCCTGGGCCTTGCCAACCTCTCAAGCTGCCATATAACCTTCCTAACGTATTTTCGATATAGAACGGCGGAAAAGTTAGCGAATTCGGTTGGTCCACGGGGAAATTCATTGAATGGAGATACAATTTAGGATAGCTTAGTGTATATAGTATTCGGTTGTCAACAGGAATTATAAAATTTTTACGTTTTGAACTGACATCATATTTGGAACTGTCGTCTTGGTGGCCACCGAAAAGGACGAATTTAGAATGAAATAGCAAAGGTAAAGTCAAGGGAAATAATTGCGAAGCGATATTTATTTCATCGTTTTTGGCAAGCTTAAGGATAGATACATATAGCGATCGCAATGAAGGCCATGGACAAGAAAAATTTACAGGTGAAACTCAAAAGCTGCTTCTGATAGTCATCGCAAGCGTCGTAGTCGGCATCGTTACGGTAGACTGCGTCATCGGTGAATATGCTAGGAGGCTTCAACTTCCTTTTAATGACTTGTGCAGAAGCAGTCAGGATGAGGATAAGGAGAAAAGTGTTTTTTCTATACGCTGTAAGTGCTCTGCGCTAGTAAGGTAAAATTATCCTTCTGAGGATGAAATGGAACAGAAACCAAACATAGAAAATACGGGTATTTTCGGAATGAGGATGATGAGGCCAATACACTGAAGTAGTACTAACCTTCATAAACTGGGCATAAACTGAGACGGAAAATAAACCTAGGAAACAGGAATTCGGAGCGGCGCGATATTCCCGCTCCGCTCCCGCTCCACAATTGATCCTTTTTTTTAGGAATATTATTTTTTGGTTCGTCCCCTATATTCATATAATGTAAGTGTATATAGTCCGATGCATGTTGTACGTTTGTTCTTTTGTCCGGGCACTTCCCGTTTTCTCATCTTAACCAAATTTGGTATATGTAGGTTCCTTGTGTGATCCTGAGCAAGGACGGGGGAACGCATTTTTGATTATCGACAGGACTAACGGTATATTCTATTGTGCTCAAACCAAAGTTGTTCGCCTAACTCTTTCGCAAAGATCGCTCCTCTAGGCTTTTCCCGTGATCCGATTTCAATCAAATTTGGTACGTAGCTTTCTTTTGAGTCCCACATGGTATTATTTGGGTTCTGCTGCAGATGTGAGTCAGGACAAAAGGACTCTCTTGATCATGAAATGAAACAGAAGCCATACCTGGTAGATATGGGTATCTGTTGAATCGGCGCGAAAAGGCCAATGCACTGAAGTATTATTGAAGGTGTTTTGAGCCCTAGGTCAGGACAAAACGACCATAATCGGAATAGTATGAAACCTAATTAATATGGGTATCTTCTGATTCGGAGTCATGAGACCAATGCGCTGGATTACTATTGAAGGCATTTTTAGTCCCGACATATTTGACAATGAAGTGATATCTAGGCAAGATGAAAATTAGATGAGTGGGGCTCATGAGGCGTATCCCCTAACATTTTGAGTCCCTTGGTAAGGGAAAAAGACATTCTTAGCAATGAAGTAATGCACTAAACTACTGTTGATGGCATTTTGAATCCTTCGCTCAGGGAAACAACACCTTCTTGGGCACCTCGAGGTGATGATAGCAAACCTCTGGATGTAAGAGACTTATAGAATACAAAGGACTAAACGGACATAAAGGATCGAAAGACATAATGTCCTCAAAGGCAACCCAAAATTATGTCAAATGTACATTTACTCAATGTTGCACACTAAGATTTTTCAAAGCTTATCAAAGACAACTTGACAACAAATGGATCAAAATGAAAATGTATTTACAAGAGACGGACCGATGAATATCGCTCTTTTTGCGTCATTATTCATTGGAAACAAACGATTCCATTGAAAATATCGTTCGATTGATAGTTTATGACTAGTGACTAACTTAGTGGATATACAAGGGGGCACCCGGTAGCGCAGTGTGTCGTCCACGACGACGTTCGTGGCCATGGATGTGCACAGGAGGTGCATGCTGGCACCTGCATTCCCCGAAACCAGTTTATGCCGACGAAACGTCAACAGGGCCACATGGAACAGGACAATTGAGAGAGTGGATATACAAAAGAAGAGTCAAGTGGGCTCGTAACTCGCGGGATGCTATACTGTTATGTTAGGTTAGGTGCAGGGGTTGCCATGCGATATCACAGGATACTTAGACCACCCCCTGGGTCCGTTGTTGTACCACAACGATCATCTTTCATTAAAACCTACGTATCAAACCAGCCTATGCTAGCGATGTGCCGGTTGAGCCGTGTGGCGGTCATATCCTTAATGTCATCCAGGTCATAGCACCTGAGAACTCAGAGATTTTCTTCTCGTGCCAGCTATGGTCGGGCAATGACGGAGGAGGTGTAGAATGCTTTCCTCCTCATCATCAACTTCATCGCCACAACTCCTGCAGAAGTGGTGATGTGGAAGATGGAGCCTCCCCAAGTTCCCCTATTGGGCAATGACACAATCCCGTACACCCTACTTTTAAGCTTAAGGGAGACTGATACAGTGTCCTTGTCACTATATTTCCTATATACTGCTATACTGTTAGTAGGAAAAAATGTTCTGCCAAATATGTAAAGAGTGTTTTTGAAAAGCGATAAAACTTTTTCTTTTAAATAATATCGACAGGAATCAAATTTGTATCAAAAATATTTGTTTATTATGAAGAACATGACAGTATACTTTCAACACGATTTAACATTAGGTTCACTTTTGATTTATGGCGACCGGTAGCGAAGTGTGTTGAGGCATCAGTCTCATGTTTGACTACCGGCGTTTCGGGTTCGAATCCCGTCCACGATGACGTTCGTGGCCATAGATGTGAAGGAGGTGCATGTTGGCAACTGCATTTTCCGAAACCAGTTTATGCCACATGACCCAATTGACGCGCTATGTCATACAAGGGCAACACCCCTTATATGAAAACTATCAATTAAAAAAGTGGACCGGAGCGTTTTACATAAAAAAGGCGCTCCAATGCTCTCCACCTTAAAAAAAATCGCTCCACGCTCCGGCATTTCATGAACCTTCCACTCCGGCGCTCCGGTCCGAATCCCTGCTAGGAAATATGAGTCTTTTCGGAACGGAGTGAAGAGACCTATCCTCTATACATAAGGGCCATATAGGTTATAGGATATAAAGGCCTTAAAATAAATTTGTTTATAGTATCTCCCATTCATTTCATCGCAAGTATAAGGGATAACACTCGAACCAATTATGAAATTCACGGGCAACTACGAACGACTACTCAACATCAACAATAACACTCACCTTTGCCGAGGACGTCGTATCCAATTTAAGACTAGCCGCCTTCTCCTTACTCGACGAGGACGATTTCTTTTTCGATTTTTTCGCCGATCCGGTCGACGACAATAGGTGATTCAATTGTTGTTGGAGATGAGCGGGCGGCGGCGGGGGCAAATGATCATCCAAATTTATCTCCCACGCTATACTGCCACGCTTACTGGGCGTGACTGGCGCCGACAAGGATGGCGGTGGAGGCACTATCGGTGGAGGCGGTGGTGGTGGCAATGATTGACCTTCCAATGAATCATCCGAGAATTCTTCATCATCGTTACTACTTTCACTGCTCGCTCCCGTGTCGTCCGTTTGCTCCTGATCATTATCTCCTCCGGCTCCTCCTCGCTTACTAACGCTATCAGTTCCGTTCAATTCATTGGTACGTTGTTTTCGAGGTGGCGGAATCTGAAGATTCCCGAAAATCATTTTATTGTCAATAATCATGTGATTCATTTGGTTATTGCTAAAATTAGTGTTGGTCGTGCTGCTATTACTACTGCCACTGTTGCTATGGCACAGTAGACTGGCGGCTTTAGGCTTTGGAAGTATCATCACTGGCGACGAGGGTGATTTGCTTATGACAAATTGTTGATGTGACGGTGAGAATAATTTCTTGATTGGATCGACTACGAAGTTGTTGCCATCCTGCTGGTCCAGTGCGTTTAGGTTTCGACAAACTTCTCGGTGTCGTTCCACCGAGCCGGGAAGCGTTCGTGGCGGCATACGAGTACGGGGTGGCGAAGCCCGGCCAGGATATATTGTCACTGGATGTTCGTTGACAATGGGTTCTGAAAGTAGATGAAAATAGTTTTAAATTAGCATAAATGAGGATACATTATTTCAATCTAGGAGGTGAGATATCTTAATTACTACGAGAGTACTTATTTGAATAACGACCGCCCATTATTGCTTGCTCCAAATGACGCAACCAAAAATTTGGCTCGCCCAACTACTGACATTCATACTTCTTTCCTGGTTTCTACATTTTATTGCTGCTACGGCTTCCGCCATTCTAACCCATTGCTTCCATTCGCTTCCCCCTTTTTAATCTTGACATTGTGCCATGCGACCATTCGCTACATGATGAATAAAAACGATTCATTTATTCAAATTATTTATGGGACAATAAAAGTACGTCTCTCTTTGGGCTGACTACGAACATAGTACGTATCGTTGCTATTCATGATGTTTTATATCCGAGGGTCAGTTGTAAAGGTTAAGATCCCGGACATCGGCCATTACTGCACGAGTAACAATTGATTCAGTTGAGCCCCGGATTAAATGGCCGAAGATTCCGCTACAAGCTTCCATTTGTGACTGATGAAATCCAGGCAAGAGGGTGTGATTTAATGATTTCTCTTTTCCGAAAGAGTTTCAATTCTTGTGGACTGTACTGTAAGTTAAATTGATGCCATTAGCTGTGGTAAATTTTATAGATGGGGTGGGTGGGTGGTTAGTTAAAATTGTTGCCGTCAAAGGAGGATTCTTGCAACAGAATTTACGTGGAATTTTCAAAGAGGGTTGAACGTTTCGGAGATATAAATTACAATTTGCAAAATGTTGATGAGGGTCAGAGAGGTTATTTTAAAGAGCACCGTTTTTGAAAAAATCACCATGAGCGCTAATGGTTCAGGCGTAAGCCAGTCAAGTGAAGGTTACACAATTTGAATTTATATCAGCAATTTCTCATATGACATTAAGGTGTTTTTAGAACTCATGCTAGTCCAGCTATCAGACATGCCATCAATCCTGCCATGAGGGCTTCCATCAGGTCTGCCGGCTATTGGACCTGCCACCAGACAGGAACTGACATGACGTATAAAACCATGTTTAGCGTGCTTAATTCAATTTTAAAGCATAATTAATAAATAAATAAAATAAATAAATATCGAAAGAACAGTCGCTGCCGCCGTTCAAATTGTGTCTTGTTGTTAACTGTCACGGTCATTAAAAACCAGCGGACTGTCGCGACAAGCGGATGCAGATGCTCTGTCCTATGCGGACCGATTAAAGGAGTGGAAGCAGTTAGCCCTCCTTGATAAAAGCAATGGGGATGGAAGGATTTCTGTTGAGAGTGTTATCTTGCCTCGAATTTTCTCGAACTTCTAATTGTGTGCCTCAGAATGCAGGGATGAGGGATGGCATCAAGGTCGAATTAAAAATTAACGGTCTATTGACCTATTTAACATAGCAATCCAGGCGGTGGGAGAACCGTGACCAGGTGCTAGGTTATACCCAGGAAGGAGATTCCTATTCGACCTAGAGCTAGGACCTGGCTACCGGAACGCCCTGCGGATGCAAATGACATTCTTAAAGTCATTATAACTTGAATTCCGAACTTCCCAACGCAGGATTGGCGGATTGTTAAGCTGGAGGAGGCCAAGAAGAAAACCCGTTGTGCGGTTAACGTAATCAACAAGGAATCTCTTGCCCCTCTGGCTAAAACAAATGAAGTCAGCTTCTCCACGATTACGCTAAGCGTATATAAAAGGGACGAACGACAGAGTCGCAGGCAAGTTATACGAACTATTCTTTTGCACGGCTTAGTTGTCTGGTGGAATGCACTTAGCACAATGACTAACCACAACTTGTTGGGAAAAGTACAAAGGACAGCTAGTGCGGCAATCTGCGAGGCTCTCAGAACGACTCCCTCTGATGCCATAAATATAACGCTCAACTTGCTCCCCCTAGATATTTTTGGCAAGCAGATGGCTGCACGTACAGCCGTCTGTATTTGCGGCTCATCCCATCATGAACCCAATGGAATGAAGACTTTCTTACGAAAACAGATACGATACACACTTACACAGATGGATCTAAGACCGATAGTGGTGTAGGAGTTGGCGTTGACTCTCTCTGACGGTTTAAGTGTAAACTTATCGGTACGACTGCCTGACTACTGTAGCGTTCTACAAGCGGAATTGGAAGCTATTTGGGAAGTTCTGGTCTGGCTGGGGCGTCATTATCAATTCGTGTCTGTTAGGAACATTATATTTTAAGAAACAGCCAAGCCGCGATTAAAGCCCTACAATCCGTACTTATCGCCTCAACCCTCAAGGATGGTGCTAAAGTGCCGTGAATCTATCATGCAGATGGGTTATTTCTTTTTCTTTCTTTATTGTTCTGTGTTGGATTCCAGGTCATAGTGGTTTCGTTGGCAACTCCCAAGTTGACGAACTTGCTAGAAGAGGAACAGCGGAAGAAGCCGTATGTGCTCTCTCCAAAGTTGAAATACCTATCGATGCATGTATGTAAGCATACCATAATGCAGGCTGCGATTAGTAGGACCAACACGAGATGACCTAGCGGCAGCACTTGTTATAGAACAAAGCTGATATGGCCAAGGCTGGACATGAGTCGTTCTGCCAAAATATTGTTGCTGAAAAGGCGTCATACTGGTGCGATTGTGGGTGTTATCACTGTGCATTGTCTAATTGGGGAGCACGCCAGGAGGCTCCGGGTTCCGTGTACTGTTGTAGAAGCTGTGGGGATGAAGAAGACATTCCACCTACATTCCACTTTCTCTGTGGAATGTGCAAAGTATGAGGAGGTCAATTCTTGGAACCTACTATTTTGCCGAACTAAGGGACTTGCAGGACATTAATGTTTGCCAGCTCCGACGTTTTTTGTGAGCTCAGGCTGGTTCGAAGCTTAAAGTGGCTCGAGACAACACATACCGTTGGGTATCACAACGGACATAGATGTAGTCTATGTGTGCTGTGGCTGTTCATAGCAGCTGTTTAACTTAACCTAACCTTAACCCCTCCAGGGGCATGGGTGCGTCTACATCTCTTGCATTACCATACCTTGCTGGCGTTTCGATAGCACATATTTTTTCAGGAGGTACAGTTGCTAACATGTACCTCCTATCAGCGCCGTCTTTATACTGACAAGCTCGGAGCGCTGTGGGAGTCTAGTAGTACCCACAGGCAATTGTGTCTTGTGTTGTGAACCATAAAATTAGAACTTGAAATATAAAGCTCCAACTCCAACGCTTCCAGCATTAAAACACATGATTCCAGCTGGTCTCCTTATGAGACCCGGAAGCCCTTATAACACCAAAGGCACCTCATCCTTCTTTTTTTCCAATGCATCCTACTGTATCTCCTTCCATTCGAACAAAAAGCAATATATCTTATATAATCTGGTCATCTTTAATTGAACATCTTTTCCCTATCTCCCGTTCTTTCCAGGTCATGCAAAATCCAATATGTCTTATTATTCTTCCGATAAATTTTTATATGTACGTGTCTAGTCGGAATCAGATGTGCAAAAACACCGACGGCAATCTGGTCAAGAACCTTTGCTAAAACAATGTATCTTAACCGTTCCCAGATGAAATCGCAAATCCAGACTCTCTCCATCTTCTTACGTCCCGAATGAGTATATATGATGCTAAGAAAGAAGCAGAAAGTTGGCTACAACCACCAAAGGGTTCCCTTATTACATGTACGAGTAGTTTTCTTGGCTCGCGGCTAAAATAGATAGATTGCAGTTCAGCCGTCAGTTACTACGGAATGGGATCGTTTCCTTATAGTGCCTGCGAGCATAATCAATCAGAAGTCAAAGTAAAAAGTTGGATTATCTGTTCTTGTGTATATAACATACAAAGTATGTACCAGCAGAATGTGTATCTCTCGTTCTGGTGGAGAGTTGAAAGTTTTCGACTACTATTTTCCAGGAATGATAGTAATAGTAGTCGGTTGGCGCCAAAGATGATAAAAATAAATTTAGAAAAGTTGAAAGGATCCAGAGTTCTAAGATGGACGATGATAGTTTCCAGGAGTGTGTTCAGAAAAGGGGGATGATTTTTGCGGAATGAATTAACGAATTGCATTTGTTCAAAGTTTGAAGCAATAGTTGGATCATCTAGTTGAGAAAATTCATCGGAAAGCTTATCATAATTATTGAGTTTACTTATTTGTATTTGATTAGTGAATAGTTTGTTTGAAAAGTGAAATACATACTTGAAGCTTAAAAAGGCAACGTGCTGCAAAAGATAGCACCCAAGTAGATATTTAGTTGGGGAAATACGGAGCCAGTGATTGTACCCGTACGGCTTGCAATTTTAGTATATTGTACGTATATTAATAATTTTAGTATTAAATTATTCAGGGATTTAGATTCGTTTGAAAAAAAAACTATGTTTTGCTGTCAATCCGCTGCTACTAGATGACACAAATAGCACCGTTTTGATACCACACGCCTCGTAGGAGGACAAAACCCTGATTATCAAAGTCTTCCATGATGGTCAGAAAAGGTTTCAGAACCAACCCGCCGAATTAAGAAAACGTAATATCTCCCCAATGGTCTTCGAGGAAATGGCGGATATGCTAACGAAGAATGTTTCGCCCAGTTTGATGCCTAGCTCTAGCTAGACCCGGACATGCATACAGGAACTGGATCAGAATTTCCGCCTCATCCTTGCTACTCGGACAGTGTGCCTATTATATATATTGTAGGGAGTACCCAGTCTGGTCGCATGCTCCACTACTGGCCCTGTAATAATGGCTGTGACCCTGGCCACATCCGGTCGGGCTCTACCACAGACAATACAGGTATTATTTAATCTGTGGATCTACTCAAGAGAGCGTCTGTCCTTCGTAAGTCGTAGACTGTCGAACTCGATCTCGAACATGGTACAAGTGGACCGGTTTTCTTCACGTTTATGTGAAGTGGGTGTGTGTATCTTGAGCTATTCAGAGGAAATTTGCACCAGGTTCGTGTTCGAGATCGAGTTCGACAGTGTATGATGACACTAGCGCTCTAGATGTGACGCACGTCAACAGTGTGCGTGCTCCATCTATCGCTATCCCATTTCAGGTAGAGTCTATGGATCTCCCTCTTTACGGCATTAAGTGGTGCGTGGATTACTATCGGATAGGACTCTGTCTCTCTCTGTCTGTCTCGTCGGTTCGTCCGCTTTCTCGTTCCCCGCTATATTCTTGTGTCCCTAAACTCATAAAATGGAGCTATTGCACAGCTCGGTCAATCCTGCCAGCTCCATGCGGCATTGTCTTTCTAATTTGGATGAAATTAAAATTGACGATATAGAGCCTTGATCGCGGCTCGGCTGTCGGTGGTAATGGCAACGTTGTTTATGATGACAGAGGTGCGTTTAGTGAATGACACGCCTTAGTGTCTCAGCTTTGAAATACACTTGTGGCAAAGGGGTTTAATAGTCCGAGATGATTGGGAAAGATCTCCGCGTTGACCCTGCATGCCAGTTTTGAGCCATCAGTAAAAATTTTATATTTGTACTTCCTGGTCACTTCTCCTCTGTTCCATATCGCCGTTATTGGCAAGGTTAGGTTAGGTGTAGGGCTGCCATGGTGTATCACGGCACACTTGGACTACCATTAGGTCCGTTGTGGTACCACCAAAAAGTCACCTCCATTCAAACCAGGCTGAACTGGTGATGTAACGATTCAGGCTAATGCCTAGTATTGTGTTGGCCGCGAAATGAAATATCAAATTCCATAGAAAATTAACTTTCACTTCGTCGAGGAAACTTTTCGTTCCGCTCTACGGTATTGTGTTCATAAGCGGAATTGGATGACATCCTCAGTATCCAATAGATGCCACTGTTTTGCGGGGAATTCAATTTCGCAACTTTACAAAGCTGCAGTACACTGCGAACAAGGGCCGAAAGTTTATTAGTGTATTAGAGGAAAACTATATTTTTAAATAATGTAACGTATTGTAGTTTAAATACCTAAAGTCGAGTAATGAACCAAATGTTTAATGTCAACGTCAACATATGTGGCTGACGTCTACCAAACACAGGCCTATTACAGTGACGACTGCTGTCGGACACAGGAATTTGTTTCGCAGGAGCGAAATAGATTTCGGTGGTGCACTTTTCGTTGCATTTCGTTCCGTGCAACGCAATACCAGGCTATAATGGCAGTCATATTCCTAAGCTCATCCAGAACATAGAAAACCCGAGAGCCCAGAAATTTCTTTATTCTGCCAGGCCGGACAGTGACAGAGAAGGTGG
This sequence comes from Chloromyia formosa, assembly GCA_964017055.1. Lineage (NCBI taxonomy): Eukaryota > Metazoa > Arthropoda > Insecta > Diptera > Stratiomyidae > Chloromyia > Chloromyia formosa. The sequence continues at coordinate 20,316,958 of OZ024816.1, read as the reverse complement.
AGAGCGCCCTCTTCCTCATACACATCTCCACAGCCCCTACAGGAGTCGTGATGAGTAATACGGAGCCTCCAGGCGAACTCCCCGATTAAGCAATGCCCTGTGATAATCTCTACTATCCTGCCGATGTGCTTTCTGTTCAGCGACAACAACGTGGCCGAGCGGCCAGGGTCGAAAATCGGCCGCTTAGCCATCTTATATTATCTAATCGCAGCAGCGGTCTTTATTGCCTTTTCGCACATGGTAAATGGTATTTTGATGTCGTTGCGTCTTTAACCAACCAAGACAGGACTTCAGACATCGCCGGAACCTCCGCCTGCAGGATACTGCAATAGTCGAGAAGACGGAATAAAAGAGATCAATCCCCAGTAGCTCCGAGTGAATGAAAATCCCGACGCCTTCCCCGGTCCTAAAGCCATCTGTATAGAAGACAATGGATTCGATGTTCAAGGGCATTTCCCCCCGTTCGTAGACTCCTCGACGGAATTATACTAGTAAAGTTTCTGACAAAATGATATTTTGGAGAAATGTAGTCCGTCTCCCTGGGGAGGTCCAGGTTGTTCACTATAGCAGAGTGTCCCGCACTCAGCGTACGCCACTGTCCCGTCTCGCGAAGGCGCAAGACCGTGTTTGCCGCGAGTTCTTCTCCCCAAATTTCCAACGGAAGCAAGCCGAGTATCAAATCTAGGCCGGTTAACGGAGTGGTTCTAAAAAAAACCCGTTACGGCCAACGTAGCTAGCTCTTCAATATTAAGCTTCCTGTCGAAGATAAGACCGAAAAATTTAGTTTTAACAGTCAGAACCAATTTAGTGCCCTCTGGTGTAGGGGGTTCGATTGGAGGGATTGTGTGCCTTCTAGTGAAAAGCATAAGTTTCGCCTTATCCGCAACCGGTTTGTCCACTCCGTTAGAATGGAGCACACCGCCTAGGATATCAGGCAACTTGTCCATGACTGCAATGTGCCAAAAAGCTAAAAAAAAACTCAAGAACAATTCAGCTCAGATTCCAAAAAAAAAAAAATACTCAAAAACTACAAACTCAAGCATCTAAAAAAAAAGTTTTAGTCTTTTTCAGATTCCTGAGTTTGTAATTTTTGAGCTTTAGCTCATAAACACATAAATCTAAAAAGCGCAACTCATAAAACTAAAAAAAAAAAAACTGAAAAAAATATGAAAAATTTAAAAAGTAAAAAAAAAATAATAAAACCAAAAAAAACTCACTCACCAGACAAAAACCCGAACAAAAAAGCTTATTAACTCAAATAACTCATCTCGTAAAAGTTAAAAAAGAAACTAAAGTGACTAGGAAATACAATAAATATAAATATTCCAAAATAAAAAAAAAATCTGAAAAAAATTTAGCCAGTTTCGGGCGATGCACGTTGCCAGCATGCATCTCTTGGTGATTATGTGTTTGCGGATTTTGTAATTTGAAAATTTTGAAATCCAAAAAAAAAAAAAATTGGTTTGGGGACTTGAATTTAGGGATTTTCTGAAGGGATTTGGTAAACATCCCAAACGAATGGCAATTATGTTTATGCTTCATCCATCCGCAATTGTCCAAATTCCCTTTAAAAAAACGAAATCTACAGATGTAAGAATTAAAGTATAATAATACTGAACGGATTTTAATGGCTTGGATGCTATCCAGTTTTTATCCTTTTTCTTATTCAGTTGGAAACCAACTTAATCAGCAAAACCAAACCATCTTCACAAATCCATGAATCGTGCCAAGTACCGTTGCCTCTAATTAAACTAAGAAGATTCCAATAAATCTTCCGGAAAATTGGATGAATACTAATGCTAAACTGACTTTTAAAGAAAAAGAAAAAAAAAAGCGATAGATATAAAATACAAAAAGTGTTATCTGTTAGCTTCCTTCTCGGTAAATAGTCACTACGAAATGGAAAGCGAATGAATGCACTAAAACGCTCTTTTTTGCATCACTATTTCGGTTGGGCGGCTCTCGGTATCCTGGTACTGCTTGTTCCTCTTTCTCGCCCTATCTAGAAATTCATTTCACTCGTGTCTTTAATATCTTCAACTAGAAACGAAGCGAATCCAACAGTTTTTCATATTTTCGGTAGCAAACTGATGATGAATGCTGTCATCATCCTTGCCGGCTACTCCTACTCCTATCTCTGTAAAAAGTGCTGAAGGATATTAGTAGCTCTATATCAAAACTGATGTAGCAGAGCGAAAATAGAAATAGTTTCGTTGCTGGTGGTGTGGTGGCATCAACTGTTGTTGGTTGCAGCAAAAACGTAACTAGACTCCTGGTTAGCATCGTATCTAGCAGAATCACGAACCACATAGCAACAGCAGCAATATTTCATTTCTTATATTTTTCCGCCCAGTACATTTCTCTTCGGCATTTCCATTAAAAATCCATTAAGTGAAACCCTCAAACATAATTAAATGTTTTACAGACATCAGTGCCACTCGTTTTGGGTGGTTAAGGGCTGAAGGATGGCAAACCTGTGCGAGGGAAAAACAAAAATGCAGACTGCACTTTACAGCGTTATAAGCGGTAGGGAAGTGTTTGTTGTGTTAGGAGCATTTGACAAGCTTGAGATATTTCTGAACGGTTAGATGCAATTAATTCAATGAAAGATTTTCTGTTGGATTTCTTTTTTTTTTTCAGCGAGGATACTATTTGGGAAAAGGTCAAGTAGAATTAAAAGCCCGGAACTTAAATCGCAGCAAGTTAACCATGAAAAAGAGGTGAGTTTTACAAATAATCGGATGAAAATTCAAATTCAATGCGAGGTATTCAAATCCGGAAAAATACCTGAATCAAGTTGAGAAGGCAGATGCTGGCTGGGATCATGAAAAATGCCTTTAGACGGCTATTATACCACAAATTTTTTTCATAAAAGCTAATTTATAAAAGTGCTTGTAAGACTTCTATGTAAAAGATATTTGCCATCAAAAGCTTCTATATTACACTACGTAAAATATTCTATCTCTCAAAAACAACTCTGCTGTAAAAGATTCCCGCCAAAAAAAAAGGATTGATATGAACATAATTCCGCCAAACTACACGTAGCTTTGCGCCTCGCTCTAGGGTATGCATATTGAACTCTGATTAAATTAGTTAATTTCTTTTAACGCTGATTGGCGGGAAACTTTGTGAGGTTAAGCTCTGATGCCTGATGTACTACAATATCTTCTCGCCCGGATTCCTTTATAAAGCCCCCTGTCCTATAAAAGACTAGAGATGCACTTCAGGCCAGAGTCCTCTCTGGATTTGATCGAGGGCGGAGCTTGCTTCATTTTTCTCAAACGAAAACGAGCTGGACTCTTGGGCTACCCGGCAACCATTAAATATGAGAAAAATAGCAAAGAGAAAAGGACAAAAAAACTGCATCTTCCATCATCCAGACCATCAACAGGTTACAAAGAATCCTGAGGCCAGGTGAGGCACAACACTTCATTCCTTGCCCTAATTCACTCATAAACTCTGTAAGCTGCTGAGCAACACAAAAATGAAATACTAGGCAATTAATTTTAAACTGACGTGAAAGGACAATCCCGGCAAACAGAAAGATACCCAGGGCTCCTCCGCACTTTGTCCGGACACCGAAGAAGCTCCAAATGCCGGCAATTCAAAGCATTTATGGAGGCCTTGATACGTGGCTAAACCACAAAAGACAAAAAACAACACGAGGATTGCCTTGTCGAACTGACTCTAAGAGGATAATCTACTCTATAAGAAGGATGGGGGTGCTACAGAGGAAAGCACAGCCTCTTCAAGGGAGAATACGGGAAGTAAAGATGATTAAGTCCTAAGATTTAAAGCAAATAACCTTAATGTGTGTAAAATAGTAATCAGTAGAAGGACTAAAAAGGAACCCGATGAGGTCCTTCTTAGTCCTGTTCTGTACCAGAAATGGGACCCCACGATGGGTACCAAATACATATGTAACGGACCGGTCGATTTGGTGGGCATCCGAAAATTACCGTGGTGACGGAGCCTAGTGGCCGTGGAGGTCGGGCCGTACCATTTGACAACGAAAAAGGCCACTCAACGAACTAAGCAGCGGCCTAGGCTTACTGTAGCTCAGTTCGGGAGACATGGGCGGGGCGCCGCTCGTTGCAACTGTCCTTTACGCATTAACAAAAATTCATAGGCCTGGGGAAGACAACACAAACAAGGGAGGTAAAAATAGTGAATAAAAAAATGCGGCTTTAAGCGTCCACTGTGTGTTTTCAGCTTTAGAATGTCGGCCGACATTCCGTCAAAATATCGGCAAGTGGGAAAACGCTGTAAGGATGGAATGCGGACGACTCACTTGCCCTCGCACTCGCATCGTGGTCCAGGTATAACGGAACCCTACTTACACACTAGAACTAGACGGCTCTCTAAGTGCCTTGACCCCTCCAGGGGCATGGGCGTGTTAACATCTCTAGCATTTCTATGCCTTGTTGACGTTTAAATAGCATATCTATTTTTCGGAAGTGCAGTTGCTAGCATGCACCTCCTAGAACTAGACGGCTAGTACAGGATAAATCGAACTGTATGCCCATCAAAAATCATGAGTCATGGTGTCGATTATTCGTTACATTATGCAAGCGAACCGATTTTAGTTATAAAAGTTTTAATTCAAGAAACCATGGCGAATTGCCAGGCAAAATCTAGCCTTGTCGTTTCGCGTGAGGACTCCGCTCCAATTGCTCGAAACATGGAGAATAATTTCTACTATGCGATACGTGGTATACGTACGTGCCAAACTTCGTTATTAATAAGATTTACTCTTCCGAGAAAACAAAATGAACCAGTAAGATTTACATGCGGCAATAACGGGACATTATTCACTCAAGATATTTGCTTGAAGTACACAAAGAACTCGGCAAAGCTAAGAAAATACATTCAAGAAATCATTTTTTTTTAAATTCACAAAATGGAAGTTTTCAACGCAATCATACTACGAAAGAATAACAAAACTTCCCAGATAACCAAAAGTCAAAGTTGCAAACCGTTTCGTCTTAACCAAAATAGACCCTACCGAAAGAGCGTCGACCATCGCATACCCTATAATATCTCCTGGGCAAAATTTGCATATTATATTACTCATTTTAATCCTTTCTATCTCTCCTAGAGGCTGGTCCTTTTGTCGGCTCTTCGAATTTAACTACTATATGCGACCACCGTCATATCCAATAGCCAAATTTACCATGGCCGTGTAGTCTAAAAAACTTTGTCCTCCACCAACACTGTGCTATCCTTACCTATATGAATCTGCCAGAGTCTGTTGTTCTTTGGCAAATGCAACAACCAACAAGTTTGCCAGCAAAAAGGACAAGACTGAGAGGTGAAAAGTAAGGAGGCACAAAAGGAGCCGGACGCGCGATGTCTGAGAGCGCTTGGAAGCGAACGGACTAAGACTATTACAACAAATTAAACTATTTTAAAATGGAAAGCTCTTCAAATCCCCTCCTTGAAAATTAATTACTGTCTAGGATGGAGATTTTCACTATGATTTACAATTTTTTCGTCTAACAGCTCCAGAGAAGCCGTGGACGGTGGTAGCGCGGCGGCGCTCCGAAAGTTTTCCCTAACTTAAAATACAAACTTCATAGTGTTTGTCGCCTGCTGAAATGTTGCTGAACTGTGAGACTGGTTTTTGCTTTTGTCTTGCTATTTGGACTGTTGTCATTATCATTCAACATTTTTCAGCGCAAATCCTTGAAATGTAACAGCAACAAAAAAAACTACCATGAAATAGGTTTGACTCTGAATGGAGGAGGCATAGACGAGCATTATAAAAAAAACGAAACCCACTATCAAAAGCAAGAACAATAACAGCAGTTTAAGTATTACGAGCGAAAATCATGACAGATATCCTTGCTCCCAGGAATGAGTTGGAACATCGTCCTACCGGGATAAAGAGGGGCATGAGGTGGAGAGTTTGTAGTGGTTGCCACTGAAATGATACTTTGGTGCCCTTGGAACAAAACAAAAAAAAATATTGCTGTTTACCATATCGTTCGTATTCTCGCCTCCTCCACGACCAGGACTTTGCATAGCAGCGAAATTATGTTTCCAGACTTCCGATATAGCTGTGTATGATGTATAGAACGGACAAAATTACTTGAAAACATGCGGTTTATGTATAGAGTCCGAGAGTCAAAAGAAATATATTGTAAAATATGTTCAGCAAAAGGGCTGCTGCGAAAGGACGAAGTTACGTCTGTAGTCAATGTAAATAAGTTTACCCAAAATGGTCGTTGAAAGGGTTGCTGCTTTCCTGAGTTTATAGTTAAGATGAACTGAACATCAGACGCTTTGGTAAAATTCTTAAGCCTGTCTGTTTCAACTCTTTAACCGGGACAAGGCTAAACACAATAGAAGTTCCCTAAGTACGTCTAATAGGCATTGTAACCCTTAAACAGCCATTTTCACTCGCCATCACGTACAAGCTTTTTGCCATTTTCAAACACCCGAGGACCACATGGTACTTCCTTGAGTGAATACACTGCCTACACACACAAGCCTATATGTGAAAAAGGGAATTGTCTTACGATGGGAAACATGTCAGGCATGAAAAATTATTTTCTTTTCGAACAATGTTCTGCTCTGTAATATACAGAAACTGTGTGCAACTATAAGAATCCTCCACGACAACGTCATATCCGAGTAAGTAACACTACAATTCCAACGCAAGCATGTCACTAGTAAACTACTTCTGCCGTCATAGTGGAAACACACATAGAGAGAAAAGAAGCGGAAAAACACGACGAAATAAAAACCAGAAAGGATTTTCCGGTTCACTCGGCAAATTCTAATTACACATATCCGTATAGTGGAAAATTCGTGAAGCTGTCGACAACTTAATAATTGTACCCGCCAAGGATTCAGGATGGATATCGCATGTGATTCAGGCAAATCTTTCGACCTGTACGCCGGGTATAGTGCGCCTGGAGTCGAAAGCTAAGTTCGCAGACTTGAAGATAACTCGCGAGGGACGAGATTGAAAAAGTACCAGGAATGTAGTGCAATTTACTTCCCGAAGGACTTGGCGAATAAAACGGAATAGGCACGCGGGATAAAAACGATTTTGAGGCCATTCTACTGGAAAGTGAATTGTAGTTTGACGGACTGTGGGGGAAATGGATTTATATGCCATCGCAGATGAAAATGGAGCAGAATATCGTATTTTCACTACTCGGTAAATTGTATGAAAGATGTTTTGGAAACAGATGTGAATTCACGGTAAATTAGGCAGCAATAACGTTGAGGGTCGAAAAAATGTGTTAAACAACAGATGGAATTTGTCAGGTACATACACATTAAATGAGCACAGTCACAATAGTTTCCAAGGGTAATCGACAGATTGGACCGAAGTAGTTGACAGTCACATCAAATGACCGAATGATGATTGAACAATCGAGTAATCGTTATTGTTATATCTATGCAAACGATACCTATATTGTTATCCGCAAATATTTCAAAAATATATCGATATATTTATATTGACACCCTGTGTGTCCGGATATTGCCGGATAAGCGCACTGCCATGTGATTCTCAATGCAATTTCTAGTAAAAAATATTAAGGAACTGGCACTCCATGAAACAAAACACAAGTGATCGACAAGGATTCGTATACAAGGTTAGGTGATAACCCAACGAGATGTGCGCTGATGTGAGTTACACAGCACACATAGGCCACAAAAAGTGATATACTTAACTTTTAAACTACAGTGAAACCACTGCTAACGGACACCTATCTGTAGCAGACACCCCTCATTACGGACAATTTTGAAAAGCCCCGAACGCAAGATATAGGAAACCAATCCATATAAACTCCCTTTGTAACGGACATTCTTCTAACGGACGAGGACAGCCTAAATATCGACACCAAGAAATAAATTAGCCTCTCCTGAAGGGACACTTCAAGAACTTTGAAAGTGAAGAAACTCTAATTTAACGTCTTTTATTGATCAACTTAAATATGCAAATTGACAAAAAGACCAGGACAAGGCCGTTCAAAAGGAATATCAAGAGGTGGGGACCAGTTTATGCGGCTAGAAGTCTTAAAAAATTGTGATAATACATAGCTTATTGGCAAAAATGATCCAGATTTCGACTCAAGCTACTACATAGTAAGGTACTGATGGTTATTTTAATTAATTAAATTAATTTATTTAGATATGCCTGCACGTGATTGGTCCTATTAGTCGCCTCGTACGATCAAGGTAGGCCTCACCTAGGGATGTATATTCTAACCCTGTCACCCAGGGCCGTCGAGAGGGGGGGGGGGGGGGGCGGAAGGGGCGAAACGCTTCGGGCCCGTGTTTTTCTCGGGGGCCTGAAAAATTAAAAGAAAAAAGAGAAAAAAACCGATCTACGCACTGAGCTTTTTTTATGCTCCTTGCCCTTTCATACCACTCTGACGCACTGAGCTACCGGTCGCCATATAAGGGCCCTAGAAAAAAAGAAGAACGCGCGCTTTGACCTTTTCTTTTTTTTTTTTTGTTTACTGAGCTACCGGTCGCCATATATGGGCCCCTACAAAAGTTGAGTATCGGGCCCGGATTTTCTCTCGATGGCCCTGCCGTCACCCCACGGGCACCTCCCTCGTCACCCATGCAAGCAATCACGCAAATATCTACAGACCTGAAAATTAAGTTAAAATATAATTTTTCAAATTACCTGGTAGTAGTTTAGCAACACCACCGCGTAAAACTGCATCGTGCACAGCACTGATACCAATTCCCAAAATATTTCGACCACCGCCACCGTCAAAACTTCCACTGCCCATCGCCGCTCGCATTCCTCCCGGGCCAATTCCATTGGGACTGCCGTCAAATGATCGGGCCGGTCCTGAACACGGAAGACTTGAATATCTGGAGGGAATGACTGTTGATGGACGTGTCTTTGGCTAGAGAGAGAGAAAAAAAATTTACACAATTAAAACAAAATAAAAAAAAACAACATGGTAAAAAGTTCAGGTGATAAAATTGAAATTTCGTTTGAAGAAGAAAGAAAGCATGTTTAATATTACATAGACTGATGGATTCATAGACTAATCGATCGGCTGATATTGTAATCGGCCGATGGATCGCATTGTGTATCAGAGGTCGGTAACCTTTCTAGGAGAGTGGGCCGTTTTTGAAAGTAGTATCTTTAGGCGGGCCGCATTGTGAAAAAAAACATGAAGGAACATTCCTTATTGACCGGGCGACGCATAGTGGTTCGCATCTTTGACCAATAGGGGAGGGGGGTTAATTGGGATGATTTCGCACTTCCCTAGCGTGGGCTCCGCTCATTACGTGAGCTCTCCGACTTACGTGGTTCCAGCCCCCAGTATACCGTCCAATAACGCTCGATTCGCTTTACAGCTACAGCGGCAAGGGTACTATTGGCCACGACGCGAACTATGATGCGTCGCCCGGTGAAATACGAATATAATAAAATGAAGTAGCGGTGCAAGAAAACATACCCAAACTCCATTGTTAACACCACACCACGTCGCGCTCGGTGGCCGTGGTTGTTCGGTCACCGCTCTATGATCCTAATCTAGAGCTCGGAGATCAAATCTCGGCGCGATCAGAAACTGCCTGTGGGTGCTAATAGAACTCTCATAGTGCTCCGAGCTTGTCAGTATAAAGACGACGCGAATAGGAGGCGAATGCTAGCAGCTGCGCTTCCGAAAAGTAGATGTGCTATCGAAACGTCAACAAGGCATAGAAATGCTAGAGATGTTGACGCGCCCATGCCCCTGGAGGGGTCAAGGCAATTAACAAGCGATTTTGGAAATTGGAAATATAGTGGGCTCAGTAAACCTCCTGCAGACATCATTAAAGAGCGTCAAAAATGACCCAAGTCAAAACAATTTCTTATTCTTGATTCGAGAGGAATTTTATTTAGGATATTCAACCAAGTAACAGTGCACAAAGAAGCAAACTGTAATTTCGTTGCAAACCGAAGCTCCGTTGCCCACGCGCACAAAATGTTGAAAATTGAAAATACGGAAAGCGCTGGCGGACGTTATTAAAGCCGCGAATACATTATCGTAGTCAAGTTATTTGTACAATGTTGATTCGAACGATATTTGATATAAGTAATATAGAACGCTCCCCAGCAGTGTCAGATCGTACGTTTTATTGTATTGTGTACTATTTTCAGCATCTAATATGGTTTTACGATTTTAAAACAGCTCTAGAACAAAATTTATCAATTTTGAAAAATTGAAAATATGATTCACAATTTTCTTAGTTAAGTTCCAAAAAAATATGTATAGAGATTAGATTATATGACAAACGGTCCTGTTCCAAAGAACAGCCACAAACACTTCAACAACCAGTCTATTATGTTATTGCCCTGATCCTAGAGAACCGCAGCCGATCTGTTGATCCAACCTGCTCTTTTCATTCTATTGTACTTTAGCATCGCTGACGCTTCTATAGGTTCCAGTTGGAGAAGACTCGTCGAAATTCTTTCGAAGAACACAGCCAAACTTGAAGCGACGGCGGTTGAGCCTACTCGAGTAAACAAGTCGATTCGCATGTCCAAATTTGTGATTCTCATTTTCAGAGCTATGTTGGCAACGGAATTTTGGGTTTCTGCTAGCGCAGACACTTGTGGCAGTGTCCTGAATCGAATACCATTTGAATCAATACTGTACACTTCGAGTAGGGTCATTTTGCGATTTTGATGACGTCTGTCATCGTTTTCGTGACATCCAAATATCCCAATTTTCTGCTTTTTTACATTTACACTTCCAGGAGTACCCCGAATGAATAGCGTCAAATATTTATGTTGCTTCGTGTTTTTGATGACATCTGTTACCGCTTTAGCAACACCCAAACGGTCTGCTTTTTTCTTTCTTGGTGGACTATTGCCTACTACCACAGAAATAGTATGGTCACCAGACAGCTAAGTCCTGGTAGATTTGCAAATCCCGAAACCCATGCACAGGCGAAAAAAAAACATTTCAACAAAATTTCAGCAAGATTCGTTTTAAATCTCGGTCGAAAAGTAGATTAAAAAATGTATGGAAATCTTGGAGATTTTAGGGTAGATTCGCCAGATTTATTCAAATCTCATGTGGTGTGCAAGGTGCAAAAGACCGAACAGTGAGCATAGGAGCTGACTTGCTTCTTTTTTTATGATATTAACGTTAATGTATACACCCGTTAGCAACAGACAACAGGCACCGGTAGACGGACCAGACTTTGAGGTTGTGCATCATAACTGTGAGCAAATGCATCATATTTTATTTTTCTAGTCCTATCATGAACTTCACATATTTCTCAAACCTACAAGACCGCACTTGTGCGCATTCAGACCTTGTTCGCATTTTGCAGATCCTTACTTAAAGTACATAATTGGTTATTCCTTCGCGGGCCGCACAAAACGTTATGGAGGGCCGCATGTGGCCCGCGGCCGCTGGGTTCCATCTAATTTTGATCTGTCGATTTTTTTTTTGTGGCAATCCGCCTGGCGATCGGTCGGGTGACGGATCGCTCAGTATATGTGGCGTTTTACTTATTAACCAAACTCCGTTAAAAATAAATTTCGAATGGATGATGACAAGGATTATTTAGGCAAGAAATGGAATTTAACTTCCCAAAAAATCCGTTATGTGCAGGGATCGTAAAAATGTCTGCAAACTTTAAAGAATAATTCACTATACATCCTAGTCAATTTTGCAGATAATAGGTCTTTTATTCACTTCGACCCACTTCAACCTTCTGAGAATAAACAAATCCTCTTTACATGAATTCAATTGATATCTTTCCCGTCATTTCCACCCTGATCTGGATTCAACTAAATCCTCGTCTCTGATAATCTAGGACATAACAACAAGGATTTCCTAGTATCAAATTAAATCATAAAAGCAACCTTAATGGCCTGCTTTTGAATTCAATCAATTTTGCATAAAATTGCCCTAATGTAAGCACAATCGAACAATCAATGGACCTCCAACCTCTCTGCAACAGTCGAGCTTTTTGAGCCACCCGTTTAGCCTTCAACCTATACAGAGCTCTTCGGGTCAGCACCGTTTTAAGGCAAGGACACGGTTCGGCCATTCTCCACATACATACATGTAAATGGAGATTGGTTGTTTGCCCATCCATGGCATCATGTCAATTCTGAAATTTCGTAAATTGTGTCCACAAAAGACCATTGTGCTGTACACTTTGTAAAGATAGAGTCAAGCTATTTCTAGGCCAACAAGCTATCGTTCCGGTTTAAAGTCACTACCCACAGGACATTCATAGCTCCCGTAGGTACTTTAGCCCAGAAAGCTTTAGTAGGTTATGCGGTAAGGCCTATTGATTTTCTGTTTTTTTTTTGTCTACTTATATTAGTTTCCATGCCTGCCTCCAACTACTCTCGTGATCCCGCTCCGATACCGGACCTTGGTAGCAATGGAGGTTTCATGTCACAGTATTCCGAAATTGAGAGCACGAACAACAGAAGAATTGAAAATGGGAAAACAGGCAAAAAAATTTCAATTAAAATTAAATCGAGTGAGTACCGGGAAAAGTTGCAGAGATACTCGTACGATACCAAAAAAAAGTTGAGTGGAGTTGACATGCATTTTATGTCAGCTATGAGGAAATTGACAGGATTCTATTACATCCTGTAAAAGGAAGAGCTGCTCAAACAACTGCCATATATTGCCAACATGCAGTATTGAATACAGTCGTCTTCAGTTGAAACTTTTTCCATTGTTCGATGAAAAGTTTCCCATGCAGATGAGCGAGTACATTCGTTTCATCGACGAGGATTTGAATTTCAATCAACGCACCTGTGACACTGTCATGGGAGGCTCCTCCTTGTAAGTGGCTACAGTCTTACAAAACGTTTCTCTCCTCAATTTCGTCTAGACAACAATGTCTTGTTCTACGTGTCATACTCTATATCAGTCTGCACCGCAAATTTTTTTGAAGACTATACATAACTCATAAGTTTTCTGTGGAAAACTTTCACTTGGCCATATTTGTCCAAGGGAGCGAGACTCGAGAACACATAGCCGAGTCTCTTTTTTTTGGAAATTGGCTACATATATTCTGCTTCTATCTTGGATGGCAATGTCACATTTGCCATACAAGATACACCTATCTCTTCGAACTGATGCTTGGGCACGAGTCCTTTTTCCTCACGTATGTATCTCCCCCATACATGCACTGCATTCCATAGATATCGTGGTTTGTGTACGAAAAGGAAATATAATTTGCTAGTTACCTTTAGGGGAATCTGAAGAGGTCATAAAGATCCTTCAAGATTGAAAGATTTATTGTTAGAATGCGCTTAGCCCCAGACACAGTGTAAAGACTGTCCACGATAAATTCCTTCAATGGGACCGGGTATAGGAAGTTTGGCACACGTTTACACGTGCAAAAACTTTTCCATTAGATCTGAAGGCAAAAAAGTTGTTCGGTGTTTTGTTGTGAAGAAATTTGAGTAATTTAATTTGTATAAAGTTGGGTGAAATTTTTTTTCCATGTCGAAAGTTTCAATTTTTAAAGTGACTACACAATTCATCACAAAAAAAAACTTTTATTGGGACATTGTAATTTGCTTAAGACGCACACTTGCCCAAAGTTATACGAGTATCTTGAGAAGAGTAAGTTTTACCTAAATCAATGACGATTCATTATGGTATGTGCTGTGTGGTGAGCACCACCATTTGCAACAAAATTTCAAACAGAAATGTCCTTCCATGCATTAAAAGTTGATACATGGTCTCGAGCCAAGAGATAATTTCCGGCTAGTACTTTACCCACACTTCCACTATAAGCTGATATCGGTTCGAACAAATTGTCGAACGAACGAACAAAAATTATGGGCGAAACAGAATTTTGTTAATAACAACACACTAAAATCCGCACAACATTTAGTTAAATTTTCGAATGTATCGCAATGTTGCACTTTATAATTTCTCAATTAAGCAATGGACTTAAAAATTGTATGCTCTAAGTCGTACACTTAGAATTGAAGAACAAAATCGTTGTAAAAAAATACAGTCTTATCAAAAAAAAAAACATACATACTATGCGTGAGTTGGCGCCCAATGTGGGATCTGCGCTATAATCACCGTGGCCGCCCAACGTCGGGCCCTGACCGCATGGATCATCGTCCTCCAATTTTAGATGTCCAGCAGTTCTTCGGCGTCCTAACCTATTGAGTCTTACCAACAAGCTCTCGGTCTTCCCTGCAGCCTTGCTCCGTCAAGGCGTCGTCCATTGAATATTTTCATAGGCATGTGTTTATCATCCATTCGTTGTATATATCCTGCCCATTGCAGACGTTGTAATCTGACGATTCTCAAAACATTCAACTCATCGTACAGCTCATAGTTGTGCTGGATGTGCTATCCATTTCGGGCGCAAACTGCGTCGAAGGGCGTTACGTTCAAATGCGTTTATCATGTTTTCATTTTACTCAAGGGTTCAGGTTTGGCAGCACATCCGAAAGATGGTGTCTGTTTTCACCAATGCACTGTTGCAGCATGATTTTCAACAGAGAATGAATTTTGCTCAGCGAATGCTTGCTCTTTTTCAAGAAAATGAGAATGTGGTGGTCCCATATTTTTATGAACATATTGAAGTTGCTGTTACCGTAACATCCGACCGTTACATTGAAATGATTAATCCGTTTTTCATCCCAGAGTTGGAAAACCGAATCAAGATGCAAGATGGGCCACAGCACACACTGCCAGATCCTCGATGGCAGTCCTCCACAACTTGTTTCCTGACAGGCTCATATCGAGATTTGGCGACGTTCCACCCCCCCAGTACAAACACGGCGCGGATAGGAGGTGCATGCGAGCAACTGTACGTCTGAAAAGTAGATATCCCATCGAAACGTCAAAAAAGCATAAAAATGCAAGAGATGTCCCTAGAGGTGTTGAGGCAATTAACAACAACATTATGTAAGTGTCCTCCCCTGGTTGCAAGATGAAGATATATTTAGGTGTCCTTCCACCAGCAATGGAAGGCTCCAACATTTTATCGGCACTTCCGATTGGTTCGACGATTAGATAGGACTCCGGTTGTGGAATCTATAGTTGCATCACAATGAACACTTTGGTGATCTATATGGCTGCGTATGTCACGGCATGGCAGCCCGTTTAACTCGAACTAATTTTTGCTCCAACGGTTTCCAGGGACTTCCGATGGGAGCAATCCGAGAGTGTGACAGTGTGAAAAAAAATACCCCGGAATTGATTACTAGAAAACTAAATTCGAAATACTCATATCATAAATTACACTCCTCAAAATATAGAATCTATGGATTCTAACTTGATGTAGAATAGAACAACCCCAACCGCTGGGAACAAACAGAAACACTGTGCTTCCGCCTGCCTGTCTGTCAGTCTGTTCAACTCCCAAAAAGGACACATAAAAATGAGATAAACGTCTATCAAAAACTGAAATGCCAAGAAGAAAAAAAAGGAAAAGAGAAGATTGGGCTTCTGCCCTACTACACGTTCCCATGTCAATCTAAATTCTTCTTGTGTTCTTCTGCTCGTGAAATATAAAAATTGAACGAAAGGTACCCAACTGGAGGGGCTACCGAACCATGACACGAGAACGGAAGCTAATTTTCATTCCGAACCTAATCTGCTGAAAAACGGATTTGTCAATGCTATGTCATCCAAAGCTCCGCTCCCTCCTTTCGTCCCCAGGTTCTGTCAAAATCTCACCGTATGAAGAATGCATGCAATATGCATCGTTAGGATGCACAACATAGAAATGAAGGAAATTGTATGCGGAAACCCGAGATATCGGCTATTGGGACAGACGTGCACCTGCTTTAAGACGCAGAAAAAAAAGGGACAAAACGAACGAACGTTCTGTACTAGCATCAGGGATAGTTTTTTTTTTGTAAAGTAGCTAAAGTAATCTGCATTCTGGTTACGACATATACTACATCCTATCTCGCTTTCATATGCTTTTAGAATATTTTAATGTGAATATGTCAGAAAAATGTACGTGCGTATAAGTACTCGTAGATCTTCGCGGTGGTTGAACAAAAAGTGACATCGAAATTGTATGGTGGATGTATAATGGTATACAGGAATAGGGAGAAATCTAGTGGAATAACCGCAACATGAATTCGCAAACTCCATATGTGGTTTACGTCAAATTATAAAAATACCCATTACAAATCTTTCTTTATTTTGGTTTGAGAGTTGCTTTACCATTAAATTTCAAAGCGCATTCTAGACGAACAGGTAAACCATTTTTTTTACGAATTCACATTCTTTACTTAACACAAAACCAGTATGTTATATTTTGTTCTTCAAAGTTGCATCTAAGTTTACCATAAATAACAACACAGTCCAATCTGAACAAAGTTCTGTTTCGAAATTTTCGACCGTGTTGTAGTATATTTACTATTAATTGATGAACATCGATTTTATGATACCCTTTACGTAAATTTATGATACCCTTCACTTCATTTCGATTTATGGTGCATATGCCACTTTAAAATTAATAGTAAAACTTGTCCCGATTTCACTGTTCCCATGAGAAGTATTGTATATGAAATAGTGGGCCGTTTTTAACCAAATTTAGAAATATGGTTTTCCGGTAAATATATTTGAATAATATGAAATCTGGTTATTCAGAAACAGAAGAGTTTTTCTAATAAAAACTTGTTTTTGGGACGATCTTTCTTATGACAACTATATGACATAGTAGTCCGATTACATTGATTACATACATATATACAATACAGCGTGCAATAGAAAGAAGGTTTAAACAAACTTTTATTTTTGCATAGAACTAAACAGAACTAAACAGGGGGGCAAAGACCTTTTCCATAGTCCTCCGCGTGGGCGCCCCCTGGTAACGGCAGTGTATCAATTCGCTGACGGCCAATGTCTTAGCGATAAGACAGTTTGGAAAAGGCAGATAGCTGTAGCCTGAATGGCTGACGAACACCTAAGCGTCTCAGGTTTAGTAGGATGGAATGACTTGCGTAGTTGGACCTGCTACATAGTTGTGTGGGCTCCAGCACGTTTATTAAACCAT
This sequence comes from Chloromyia formosa, assembly GCA_964017055.1. NCBI lineage: Eukaryota > Metazoa > Arthropoda > Insecta > Diptera > Stratiomyidae > Chloromyia > Chloromyia formosa. The sequence goes on along the minus strand of OZ024816.1, from coordinate 20,299,963 downwards.
CTGAAGCAGCTATCTCCGAGGCCATCCCCTGAATGGGGTTAAGCGACGTGCTGACAACTCGTCCTTGTAAAAACCACTCCATGTCAAGAAACCTGGAACAAAAGCCTCGGATTGGACGGACCAACAACGACGACCACGCAAACGAATAAAGGATTATTCTTTCGGATCCTGGAATGTACGCTCCCTGAACAAACCGGGGGCCGAGAAGGCCCTCCTTCAACAGGTCGAAAGGTACAAACTGAGCATTACTGCAGTCCAGGAAACAAATTGGCTTGGCAGCGAGATTAATGACAAGAAATCGCACACAATTTTTACAAGTGGCAAACCATCGGGCCGCAAGGAGTTTGGAGTAGTATTTATAGTGAACAATCACCTCAAACCGCATATTACTGACTTCAACCCCATAAATGAACGGCTGTGTGCAATTCGCATCAAGACTCGATTCTTCAATCTCTGGCTCATCAATGTGCACGCCCCCACTGAAGTTAAAGAAGACGCAGTAAAAGACGTACGCCCGCCTTGAAACTCTCTTCGACTCACTTCCAACAAACGACCTCAAATTGCTGCTGGGAGACTTTAACGCGAAAGTCGGAAATGAAAGTTGGCACCGGGGGACCACTGGAGGCCACAGCCTCCATGAAGAATGTAACGATAACGGCCAGCGACTTATCGACTTTGCCTGCAGCAGGAATCTAATCGTAAGCTCTACGTGCTACCCGCATCGACGCATTCACAAGCAGTCCTGGAAGTCTCCAGACGCACATACCGTCAACCAAATTGACCACGTCCTCATTTGCAGGAGATGGGCATCTAGTGTCATGGATGTCCGCTCCTATCGAGGAGCAAACTGCGACTCAGATCATCACTTGGTGAAGACGGCCTACAGATGTAGAATTTCCTCAGTGCACCAATCAAGAATCAGCCCTCCCAAAATCTTAGCGGTTGATAAGCTCTTGAGTGATGCTACAGCGGTGGCGTATACTACCACCCTTGAGGAAAAACTATCACCTATGCTACACAACATCAGCAACACAGGCGTCCATGGGTTCTGGGAAGAACTCAAGGGTACCATCAAGGATGTCGCAGAGAAGGTCGTGGGATATAAAGCCCGGCGAGCGCGAAATGACTGGTTCGACGAAGAATGCAAAGACTCACTTGACGCGAAAAACGAGGCCTACAGACAATGGATTCAACGAGGAACCAGAGCCAGAAGAGAAAAATATGACGAGCTACGGCGAATATCGAATAGAATAATTAGACGTAAGAAACGTAAATACTTTGACGAGCAGTTGCTGAACATAAACGAAAACTTAGCTAATAGGAACACCAGACAAGCGTACAAACTAGTAAATACAATTAAGAACGGCTACCAACCCAGGACTAGCCTTTGTAAGGACAAGGATGGAAACATCATCAGCGACACCGATGGTATTAACAAACGATGGGCCTCTTATTTTGAAGAGCTTCTAAACCGACCATCTAACATCCCCACACAGGAAGCTCTCGACGATATTGTTGATCTAGGCCCACCCATTCAACCCCCGACAGTAGAGGAAGTTGATCTCGCATTGCGGTCACTAAAACGAAATAAAGCGCCGGGCGCTGACGAGATTCCAGCTGAACTGCTAAAATTCGGTGGAACGAGTCTAGTTGATGCCATACATCAATTACTCCTGCGAGTATGGGAGAACGAGGAGATTCCTGACGATTGGCGCAGAAGCATCATCTGTCCAATTCATAAAAAGGGAGATAAACTGCGGTGTGAGAACTACAGGGGCATCTCACTAGTTTGTACGTCCTATAAAATTTTGACGAAAATTCTGGAAAATAGAATAAAACCGTACGCAGAACGAGTCATTGGCGAATATCAAAGCGGTTTCAGAACTGGGCGCTCCACAACGGATCAGCTCTTCTCAGTCAAACTGATACTCCAGAAGTGCTGGGAATACAACGTAAACGTATACCAAATCTTTGTCGACTTCAAGCAGGCATACGACAGTATCGATCGTGGAGTACTGTACAACATCATGCTGCAATTTGGTATACCGGCCAAATTAGTGCGACTGACAAAGATGACGATGACCAACTCCGTCTCACAAGTCAGGATCCAGAATAGACTTACTGATCTATTTGAAACACGCACTGGTTTGAAACAGGGCGATGGACTGGCACCGACGCTCTTCAACCTAGCACTGGAATACGTTATTCGGGCCATGAATATGGACAACAGCAAGACGCTACTCATCAAGTCGACACAATTAGCAGCGTACGCCGACGACATCAACATCATGTCCCGAAGATTGGCTGACGCAGAAGAACTTCTGCATATGCTCGATTCCGCTGCAAAGGAAGTTGGATTACGTATTAACGAGGGTAAAACTAAAATAATGATGCAATCGGTGACAAGGACACCTGCACAACCGAGCATCAATGTGGGGGACCTCAACATCGAGTTCGTGAACAACTTCATTTACCTGGGTTGCAACTTGTCAAGGGACGCCAACGAAACTGACGAAATCAAGCGACGGATACAGTTAGCTAATAAGACTTTTTTCTCGGTTCTCCCCATAATAAAATCGAAGCATGTGCACAGAAACACGAAGCTCCGCGTGTACAAAACCATTATACGACCAGTGCTATGCTATGGCTGCGAAGCATGGACCCTAACTCAAGCCTCCGAAAACATGCTAGACACTTTTGAACGTAAGGTTCTACGGCGAATTTTCGGGGCTGTTTGCGATCGAGATGGATGGCGCATCCGGTACAACCATGAGTTGTATGAAATGTACGATGAGCTGCAAGTCTCGAAAATCGTCAAACTACAACGACTTCAATGGGCAGGGCATGTACAAAGAATGGACGATGATCGCATGCCTAAGAGAGTAATGAATGCAGAACGAGTCGACGGAGCGAGACTGCGAGGACGACCGAGATTCCGTTGGGAGAGCTCAGTAGGTGTGGACGCCGCGCAGCTGCTGGGCTCCCAAAATTGGAGGACGCGGTCACGTGACCGAGATAATTGGAGGACAATGATCCAGGCGGCCAAGGCCCGACGTCGGGCTGTCGCGCCACGATGATGATGATGATGATAGAACTAAACAGACAGACGGACAAAGCTTAATCGACTCATCTCGTCATACTGACCACGAATATACATATATGGTTTATATGGTCGAACATGCTTCCTTCTGTGCGTTCTAAACTTCATGACAAAGTTAATCATCACATTCGTGAAGGGTATAAAATCATCACAATCGTGAAGGGTATAAAAAAAAACTTCAAGTGAAGGCACTTAAATCGAAGTTATCCAACTCATTCAGACATCTACATATCACAAGTTTTATCCTCGGCCCTTTGCACTTATGATAAAAACATATTCAACGAGTCTCGGTGGAATGGTTTCACCGAGACTCGTTGAATGAAAATAATTATACAACATTTCACAGCGACACACTCGTCTACGGAATTCGGCATGTCGAGCACTACTTTCAAAAGGGACTGCACTGCACTTTCGAGAGCAAAGTAATCATGAAAAGTTACACGAAACTTTCGCAAATGTTACTTTGATGAGGGTGGATGACGATTAGGCCTATTGTTATGGCAATTTTGCAACTCCTTTCAGTGCCATGTTTGGTAAAAAACATTTTGCAGTGTGTTGGATTTTAGTTTTACTTTTTTTATTTTTTGTTAGGCCAAAATTGAACTCTTGACACAAGAGCCGAGACGCCGTTGAACTGTCTTTTGAGAATGTGTAATGTTGTCTCGTCAACATTCATCATAAGCATGACACTTGTCTATAGCCAAGTTGCCTGAATTGTGACAACATGTAGGACTTCCCCATTTAAAATGGACATGTTGATGAACTGGTGGCAATGGGATGGGTGAAACTTGTTCGAAATAGGGTTAGGCGCGTATTTATCGAAAATTTGCAAGACTGTAGTGCCTGGTACTTCGGAAAAGTGAAAATTTTGTTAATACCATCGGCCAAAATAGATAGAGACTATGACCTGAGGAATCTTTTCATCGGATAAAATATTAAGTCTTTGTTTAGAGCGATGCTAATTGTTGATTCAAGTGACGACCGCGGTTTAGATGCATTCATCGCTAAATTGATCATTTTAACAAGAATATGTTTTATTGCACGGTTTTTTTTTTTTTTTTAAATGATGCGTAACGAATGACATTATTTATTATGTGACCTAACCTCTAGTGGGCATAGCGTATCAGCTACTCCTGTTAGGATTAGTTGACGTTTCGTTAGCATACAACTGGTTTCGGACGACGCATGTACATATTTTGCACATTTATCCGCATTCGGAAAAAATCCGGGAAAAGCTGTCTTTTCTTACGCCTCGCAAGGAGAAAACAACACAAGCAACAATGGTCATGGCGGGATTCGAGCCCGCGGACCCCGGCTTAATGAGAAATCAAACTGACTTGACGCCCCAACACACTGAGGGGTGGAAATTCGATAGGAAGGAGAGATAAAATTCTGACGCAATTAACATGGCTTTATTGGTCAAGTCGGGATGGGAAAGCGATCACAGCTGTGATGAACGGTTTTCATGCAAATTAAAATTCAAAGGAAAGTGCAGCGAAATTGCTCACAACGGTGTGAAGACTCTTGTCTGCCTATCTGCGGTTATGTTCACACAATTTTTTTTATTAGTGCCGATATTACGAATAAGCGAAAATTTTGTTATGCTAACGGAACTATTGACAGCTTATGTATGGAATTTCACCAGAAAAACCACCGTACGAACTTGTCGTGCATTTATTATAACAATAGCTTCACTCTGAAAAAAAGTAAATTCGTACTGCCTAAAGATGTGTGTTTGCTAGGCACAACTCTGCATCGATCGCAGGTGAGGATGAAGAAAATACACACATATAGTATTCAGTGCTCTATGGGTCGATCGCTAATCGCGAACAATGTGCGACGATTGAGTGCCAAGCAAAACACACCTTAAAGGTTTATTTTGTTCGATGCGGCTGAGCGATTATCGTTAGCGACTGTAAAATAGAAAAAAAAACCAACCCTACCGGAGCACTATTCGTGTGTATAGTATTTTAAGGTGGTTGTACTCCACATAAAATACACACGAATAGTGCTCCGTTATGGTCGATTTTTTTCACCGTGGTTAGCGATAGTCGCTCAGCTGTGCCTACCAATACAAACCTTAAAGCGGAAGTAGACCTATGGACGCGGCACAGTCTATCACGCCCGGCCTGCCCTTCGAATGCAACCGAAAATAATTTTTCATTTGTTTCCCGGTCCGATGTTAAAAATTGGGAAATGTATAGCCGGCCTCAATAAGAAAAATCTGACATGAATATGTTCTCCTAAAATATATACCCTTGATAATACAATGGTCCATCCATAACTGAACGAACCATTTAACATGTAATATGGGACAAAGACTCTAACTATCGGACCCTAGGAAATCCAGCCATCTCCATTAAATGAGCTTAAAACGCAAACTATGTTTATGACGGCGAGCCTAGAAAGAAAAAACAAAAGGAACCTCAAGTCGTATATTTGAAGGTACCAAGGTACTTACCAGTGTTGCTTGTAAAGGGATTTGTGTTTCCGGTAAGTTGTTGATGCTTTTATCGTTACTATTGCACTGTGGCATTATGGTTCTAATAGAAGAATTTTCAGAATCCCTTCTATCTTTGACAGAGTCTACCAAGTCGCCAGTGTCAACCCCACTACCATCCATCACGCAACCAAATCCGCCTCTTCGTCCTCCACCTTTATCATCACCATTTACATAGTTGCTAGGCACTAGTTGAACTGCATTGTGCTCATAAATATCCTGTGAAAGTTGACGTACCAACTGAGGATGATGTTTGACAGGATGTTGATTGATTTTATATGAAAGATTGCTAAAGTCACTGGCATTAATTGATTCTGATCTGAAAAGATACAAAAATTGATAGGCATATGGTTAATAAAATTAATTTTTCGGTGTGTTAATTAGAACTGAATTTATTTAAGACGGTTAAATTTCGGATTGAATACAGTGAAACCTCTCATAGCCGGACACTCACGGTCGCAGTCTTTTTGTCCGGTTATGGGAGGTGTCCGCTTATAAGAGGTGTTAACCAAAATTCAGTGTAAAACGCATTTCAATAATTTTAATCTGTATTTATTTCAAATGATTGACAAAAAAAGTTTTACATTCATGCTTAGCATACATATATGTAAACGAGTATGTAATGTCTAAAAAAAAATCATTATTTACTTGGATGAGAAAAATTGATCGATTTTCGATTGATGAAGCGTACTTTCTTTCCACTTAAAGTGCTGATTCTCAATCCGACTTTCTGCGTTTTTTAATTGTTGAAAGGTGACATAATCCTCTTTTCCGAATTGCTTCAAACGAGCAATTTGCTTAAGAGCTTCTGCGTATGACTTTATTGGATCGGTATCTTGAGTGACCTCGACATCGGAATTACTTTCGTCCTCAATGTCTATTGGATCTTCAATTCGAGTCTCAAAGTTATTATCTTCAGTGTGTATAGTCCTGTCAATGTTCAAAAATTCCTCTAGACTTTGATTTTCTTGACTGCCGAACACATTCTGTAAGCCGAATAAGGTGGAATTCTGAAAGCTCCTGATTTGTTTCTATGAATGCTGCCTTTGAGAAACAGTTTTTGATGGTTGCTACATTTACATACTTTGTCCCAAGAGCCTTTGATGAAGTACAAAGCTTCGAGAATATTAATCTTTTTTGATAGTTCCGAGGCTGACTTTGCGGTATCAATTTTCGCAAGAATGTATTTGAGAATTAGTCCTCGGTAGTGTACCTTAAAATTTAGTATCACCCCCTGATCCAGAGGTTGACACACCGACGTTGTGTTAGCTGGTAAAAAGACGATGGTGACATTCGTCAACTTAGAGTCTCTTGGATGGGACGCTGCATTATCCAGAAACAAAAGTACTTTTCTGTTTTGGATCCTCATTTTGCGATCAAATTGTTGAAGCCATTCAGACATAATCTCGCGCGTCATCCACGCTTTGCGGTTTGACTTCCAATTAACTGGCAAATCTTCTAGGCGAAGATGCCCGAATGCCCGAGGTCGGGCGGCCTTGCCGATAACGAGGAGCATCTCTTTTTTCCCTGCCATGTTTACACAAAATAAGATTGTCAGCCTTTCTTTGGATAGCTTACCGCCATCACATTTTTCAGATTTTAATGAAAATGTTCTATCCGGTAACGCACGGAAAAAGAGACCACTTTCATCGGCATTATACACATCTTCAGGCTTGTACCCATGTAATATGGAGGGTAATTTTGCCCTGAACTGATCGACGTCTATTTGGGACACGTCTGAAGCTTCACCAGATATACACTTATATGTTATGTTGTGCCTTTTGCTCCACTTTTCCAACCATCCATTCAATGCACAAAATCCAGAACAATTCAGTTCCTCGGCTATTTGCTTTGCTTTAGCCTTAATTATTGGCCCAGAAATCGGAATATGTTGGCTTCTAGCCTTGGCAAACCAGTCGAAGCATAAATCGTCGATTTTCCTTCCTTCTGTTCCCAGAAAACCTCTCTTTTCATTAACGTTGGCGCCCGACTTCCACTTACAGATAATAGTTTCCCGATTTTTCACAATATCTGCGGCCTGAGTCTTCCCAATTCCAAACCTTAAAACAAGAGATGTGATCTTGGCAATTTTTTTAAAATATGACAAATCACCTCTTGGCTAGTTCTCTAACGGATAGCTTTTCTTTTTCGTAAACGTTAATTATATTATTTTTCTCGTTTAGAGAAGTGACAATTTTACGAGGAGCCATGTTGATATTAACACCAATAACACCTTTAAATTAACTTAAAAGCTAAAACACACGCTCGGAACACTAAAATATACCGAGCGGAATCAAAAGACAATAGAAAACCGACTCCCAGGCACAAACGGATGACATTCCAAAACGGGGAACCACCTATTACATTACAATTAACGTCCAGTCATAGTTTAAATGTCTTTAATAAGGGAAATCACCAAATTATTTGTATCTTTATGTGGATCTTATTGCGATAAAGTGAGGTTGATGTCCGTTCATGAGAGGTATTTGGAATCATGTATACAGAAATATGGTGTCCGTGTCCGTCTATTGGAGGGTCCGGTTATTGGAGGTAAATTTGTTCCCAAATGGATACCTAAATCGTGTGTATAAGTTATTTGCCCGGTTATGGGAGGTGTCCGCTTATGGGAGGTGTCCGCGAGTGGAGGTTTCACTGTACATGGCGCCTTTAAAGGCCAGTTGCTCAATATCTGATTAAAATTTATCTTAAGAACAAACTGCCATTTAGCAGAATTTGAATTTTCTCAATATCTGTTTAACGTTATTAATCGGATAAACGCTAACCGTCCCCTAGCCTTTGATTAATCTCTTACCCAAAACAAAGGCCAACTCCTGGTTTCCGGTTCAAGATTTATCCTAAACAAAAACCCAACACCTGGTACCAGATGCCGAGATTTTGATAGCTAGAACTCTTCTCTTTTGCAAATTCAAATGAAAACAAAAAAAGTGGCCATAAAGAACACAGTTCCTGGAAAGTAAAGTATTCCCCCTGGCATTCCAAAGCTGAACACGGGGTACGAAGTGTAGTAAAGGACTTCCATTTCCGAAAACGTTTTTACGCGATGATGATGACTGGGAAGTGGTACGGTCAGTACTACGCACGTCTTGCCTTTGCTCCAAATCAATGTATGTACAGTAGAACCTCTCTCATCCGCCCTCGGTTGGTTCGCCGCTCTGGTTGATCCGACCGGGCTCGAGCTCACGAATTTGTCCCGACTGACTGGTCGGTGACTCATCACCAAGGAGATCGTTAAAGATCTACAAACTTAAGAAGCGAATAACCCTGCCACTGAAGTTGAGGAGTGGATTGTCCAATGTAACAAAGACTGTGAAGCCAGTGAAGAGCTCAATGATGACCAGATTATTGCCGCTGTTTTGGAAAATAATGGTGAAGAAACTGTGAACAAGGACTCGGACGACAATGATGACAAACCCCCTACCCGAATTTCACACACCGACGCCAAAAACGCTTTTGACGTTGCCCTTCAATACATCGAGCACAATTCAACCTCAACACCTAGGAACATTTTGTGGGTCAAGAAATAAAGTGTAAAATTTCATCAGCTAAAGAGAAATTTATAACTGACTTTCTTCCAAAGTAGTTTTTTACTATAGGCTATTGTATGCACAGTAAATACATACAGTATTGCTCTTTCTCAATACATAACCTTTTTTGATTGTAATTATAAAAGCTTTTGTGCGATTTATTGCGATGTTTTTACTGTAAAGAATAATTCAGTCATTTTTGAGTTCAGAGATTGTTTATTTCACTGTAAATAATGTATCCTTATATTACGTGTAATAAATATTGACTTTTTTCTGATAATCCGACCTTTTCTGTGTTCCGATCATACCCCCAGTTACAAAGGTGACGGATTAGAGGGGTTCTACTGTACTTATAAATGCTACACACTGCCGAACACGAACTCGAACATGGTTCAAGTGTCCTCCGTGTGGCTAAATACGCACACACATACGCTTCACACAAATCGGAAGAAAAAGGTCGATTCGAGTCAGAGTTCGTGTTCGACAGTTTGTGGCCGGGGTAAGTCGATTGGTGGTCGGCGAGTGGAGAAAAGTCACTTTTCGAATATTTTCGTGGCCGGAGTCGAACCTGCGAACTCTTTCTTGGTAGCTTGACGGTCTACCCATACCCATAGAACGACCGCAGCCGTGATTTTTACGTTGAAATAGCATAATACAGATGGTTTTATTTAAAACTCGTTCCCTTTGATCCTTGTGTGTCAATGGATTTTTCTCTCCTTTGCACACTTTTAATGAAATGGGATACCTTCTTTTGCCTGCATGCTTCACAATACGTACTTGTACTCGTATGTATCCTCCAATCGTACTTCCATCCCCCAATACCATTGTCTTGCGGCCCGAAAACAAAGGACAATTCATAGCTATTTTCTTTTCACCACATTATCAGATGCATCTTATCAGGACCAAGATGAACAAAAATGTGTGTTCGTATATAAGAGAAAAGATGTGAACAAATGCTCTCTAGCAGAGGAGGGAGTACGTGTTGTGTATATCACACCGACTCAACAACACTCAACGAACAGCATAACTATACTAAAGATTCGCGGTTGCGTGCTTTCGAAGAAGTTGATAATGATATGTGGCAGAAGATAAAGGAAAGAATCTTTTTTTTTCTGAAGCGATGCAGACGAAAGGATGAAATGTTATAAATGTTTCTTGTATACTACACTATTGTTGTTACGACCACCACCCTCATATAGCGATAACTATGACTGCTGTAATAATAAACGTGTCTCAGCAGTGTGTCCAGCGTGTATTTTAAGATCATTGTAAACGAAGGTATCGTACAATGGGAAAAAGAAGTAGTTAAGCAAATCGAGGGAAGCTTTTATTCATGGACTCCAGTAATATTAGGCGAGTTTTTTTTAACAACAGTCATGCAGAGCAGAGCAGTTAACACCACACAATTATACTAACAATTTCATCTGAACTGCGCAGTATAGAAAGTTAGTGCAAGAATGCGGCTCCGTTAGTATTTCCACGTTTTAAAACGCAGGCGGCGCAGGTGTCGTAGTTTTCGGGCAGTTTACAGTTTGGGAAGCACAAAAAAATAATTTCCTCTCAACAAAATGTTCGTTTTGTGTAATTACATGGAATAGTAAATATACAAAATGATTTTGCCGCCTAAAGGAAATTTATCCGATTGTATCTGTACTGAGGATTTAAGTTTCCTCTTGAAATTTTAGTTGACGTTTGAATGCTAAACTAAACCAAGACACACTCCCAGCAAAGACATGCCCCGTTTTCAGCTTCGCTACTCTAATCTGCTCTATAGTTTTTTTTTGCCTCTTATCCTAGTCTACTCTGCTCTCTACAAAAAACGCAGCTATTGAAAGTTAACCACACATTTGCAGTAGCATCACGCTCAAAATGGGATCAATCACTGCTGTGATGACAGGTTTTCGCACGAAGCAAAACCCAAAGGAATTCTTTCCGACGCAAAATTTCACAAATGCGGTTTCGTGCGAAATATTTTTTTCGGGCGAACGAAATTATATGACAGATTTTGCAGAAAGTTCTTTGACAAACGAACAAAGCGAGAAGATGTTCTCGCGGAATCGAAGATTGGATAGTTTGTCCAATCAGGGGTTAATCTCAGATTCAGGAACCCCAAGAGAACCGAGGCGACTGAATGAAATTTAAATGTAATAATCTAAAAACTATATCAAACCATCAACACGAATACAAGAACGGTACAGGAGCTAGGGTCCCGGATTGAGATCATCTTCGAGAAAGCTATGAACCTTGGGTACCAGATCTCATGTTTCGCTAAAAGTAGTAGAAGTTTTAGAATTACCTACCTACCTAATTAACCTCGGGAAATTTATAGGAAAGGTTTAAAATATTTGCTATATGCATAAGGATAATGGAAATGGACATAATTTCTGAGAAGACTGAAGTAATTGTGTCGAGGAAGTACTTATCCGTGACGAATTTAACTCAGGGTATAGTAATAACTTTGGACGAGAGAACACCAAATGGGAAAATATGAGACCAGATCGGGAATCACTTATAACGTATACTGCCGAAACTAGAAGGATGAGGCGAAGAAATAAACTCTCATCTACTTCCAGTTTGGAAGTCCGGCTCTAACAAGGGCTAAGCATCGAGATAAAATAGTGCTTGGTACTTTAACATTACTGTAATCTCTTGGAATGAAATTACAGGGATGGTATGTTTTCTCAGATTCGTAGGTTGAATTTCAAAACCATCTCGGTGGACCACATATGGTTGGTTGGTTGGTTAGAGTGGCTGTTCCATTTCAGCAGGGAAAGAGAACACAATTAGCGTTAGGTACGCCGTTTTGATGCCACATGCCTCATAAGAGGAATAAACCGTTGATATCAAGAACGTTCTGAGGTATTCGTCCTCAGATCCATCCTGTGGAGTTAACAAAACGTATTATCTCCCCGATACTCTTCGAGGAGATGTCGGGTATATCTTGGAAGAAAGCGCTGCCCAATTCTTGATGTCTGATTCTCGCAAGAGCCGGGCATTTGCACAAGAAATGGATCAGAGTTTCCTCCTCCTCCTCATTCCTGCAGCTGCGGCAGAACATGTTGTAAGGTATACCCAATCTGGCCGCGTGCACTCCCACCGGCCAGTGCCCCGTCGTAATCGCTGTAACTTCTGCGACATCCGAACGGGCTCTCTTCAGAAGGGCATTAGATTTACGTGCATCATATGATGGCCATAATTTCATAGACGTGCCACACGTTGTCAGTGCGCCCCATCTTCCACTAGCCTGTGTCATGAAATGTGTATGAATCTCATTTTTAACGGCACTAAACGGCGGGTGGACAGTCACCGCGTAGGACTCGTGTAGTGCAGAGCCCTGTCTCGCCAGTTGATCGGCCCTCTCGTTCCCCTCTATGTTCCTATGTCCTGGAACCCATAGAAGAGAAACTCTGAAGAGGTCCGCCAGTCCAGCCAGTTCACTGCGGCATTGTTTTACTATTTTCGATGAAATTGTTATTGATTCCAGAGCCTTAATCGCGGCCTGGCTGTCTGAGAAGATGGCGACACTCCTAGTGGTTCCCGTGCTGTGCCTCAACATCCTACATGCTTCCCTTATTGCCAGCACTTCAGCTTGAAATACGCTTGCATAGTCTGGGAGGCGAAAAGACATTGATGCACAGAGATCCTCAGAGAAGACCCCCGCACCGACTCCACAATCCATTTTAGAGCCATCAGTGAATATTTTGCAGTCGTATCCTCCGGTCACCTCTCCCTCACTCCATTCCGCTCTCGTTGGAAACCTTGTTACGAGGTGCTTTTCAAAGTCTACTTCGGTGACGATATAGTCTGTTGGCAACATGTCTCGAACATCGACAGGTAGAGACTCTAGTATATTGCTATGCCCATATGGCTTCGACGTCCAACATCCAGACTCCCTTAGTCTGACAGCGCTGCACGCCGCGATAAATTTTATTTGTAGGTCTAAAGGGAGTAGACCCAGGATGATATTAAGTGCATCCGCTGGACATGAACGCATAGCTCCCGTGACTGTGATGCAAGCGGTTCTTTGCACTTTGCTCAATAGGTCAATATTATACTTCCTACGAAGAGCTGGCCACCATACCAATGCTCCGTAAGCGAGTATAGGTCGCACTACAGCCGTGTATAGCCATAAAACCATCTTTGGCTGAAGACCCCAGCTTCTGCCGCAAGTTCTCCTGCAGGCGTAGAGGGCTATATAGGCTTTCTTTGTACGATGCTCAATGTTCATCTTCCAACTAAGTTTCGAATCGAGAATGACTCCGAGACACTTAGCGTTGGGTGACAGTTTTAAAGAGTGGTCATTAAGTTGTGGGAGTTGAAACTCCGGTATTCTGGTCTTTGCGGTTTTCCTCGGGTTCACACTAAGGCCACACTCTGCAGTCCAAGTGTTTACTATGTCCAAAGCTGCGCTCATGATTTCGCTCATGACTGTTGGGAACTTACCCGAAACCAGAATTACCACATCATCTGCGTATGCAATTACCTTGACTCCTGACGCTTCTAGCTTTCTTAGGAGTCCGTCCATCGCTATGATCCAAAGCAGGGGAGACATCACCCCACCCTGAGGGGTACCCCTGCGTACGTATTTGGTGGCTTGACATCCCCCCAGCTCCGATTGAATCGTTCTGCTGTTTAGCATCGCTACTATCCAGCTGCTAAAACAAGTCTCCACCCCAAGCTCGGTGAGGGACTCCTGAATGATATCAGTTCGGATGTTATTAAACGCGCCCTCAATGTCCAGGAAAGCGGCTAGAGTGTATTGTTTGTAGTACAAGTCATGCTCAATCGTGCGTACCACCTCATGGAGAGCCGTCTCCGTCGACTTACCCTTGAGGTACGCATGCTGGCCTTTTGAAATTGGCGATTTTAACAACAGCTGTCGAATATGGCTGTCCACATATATTTATTGCGATAGCAAATCCTGCCAGGAGACATGTGGCATCTAAATGGTGCACATCAGTGCTCCTGGAGTTTTATCCTTTATTGAAAACTGCCAGTTGTAACAAGCAGAACGCTAACGCGACGCGCTAACATGGGATAAACGTAAAACGCTAATAATATGCAGCTTAGTGGTTTCGCCTCCAAAATAGAATTAAGTCATGATCTGCCTCCGACGAGTACTAGAAATAATTTTCCTGCATGCAAGCAAGTCCAGATGTAGCGCCTGATGGGTGATCTGTCCTCTGGCCGTAACCTTATTCACCCTAAGATGCCTGAGGGAGACAAGCACATATAGCTGTCGATTGAAAATTTAATATAAAAAACAACATCTTAACCGGAACAATGAGTCCAATTTTGAATTATACACTTAAAATATTGTAGTTTTTTTCTTATATAAAAGGAAATCCCCACCAAAGCTCGCACACAACGAATATACTAAACCACAATCCCTTTTCTGAATAATACACGTCTGTGCTCCGTCTGCAACCGTTTTATATGTACATACATATGTGCTTCCGCTTTATATGCACATACGAGTATATCATTTTCCTTGCAAAACAAAAACAAGCAAAAAGTGAAGGACCCTTTTTCCTCACGCCATTTTCTTTGTTCCGTGTCGGTATATCCAACTATTCTTTAACGCTGTTTTGAGTATGTTCATTATTAGTATTTGGGTGCAGAGGAGATGGAACAATACTAGTTACAACACTTGTCCTATTCCTTTGATAGTTCCTACTTCATATAGAATAGACCGGCAAAGGATAATAGAGTAAGAAGTTTCACATGTTATCCTGCAATTTTTTCCTGAACGAGGAGAGAATAAAAATCTCAGATTCTAGGCAATGGTCCACCAAAAAAAAATAATGCGATACGAAGAAGTTCCATGTTATATAGAGGATGCAAGCATGTAAGCTTGGCGGGGAATGTGCAAAGGAGGGATCACCTCTTGACACCCGTGGGTTTTGAAATGAGAAAATAATGATAAAATATAGTGTACATTGCACATTGAGTGATAGTTAATTTTCACCTGTGCTGTAATGTACACTGAATGATAGTAATATTGTATTTTATCTGCGTAGTAACGTCGTATGATTTTTAAATATTTTAAAATTATTTCTAATTTAGTGAAACACATATAAGGAAGTGCTCAAGTATAAATGGTAACATTATGCTACACGTTAACTTGGATATACTATATAATCCATACATATGATTTACTCGAGCTCTTGAAAAGAAAGTATGCAACTCCTACCAAATGGCAAAACAAATTCGACAGAAAATAGTCTTCAACGGAAAACTTGGCCAAACTTATTTGCATTTCGATTAAAATATCAATTAAAAATCCCCCCAGCCGCAAATAGCAAACACACTTAAATTGCTCAACCAGAAAATCGAAATTGTTATCTTTAAATTTAATGCTCAATCCAAGTTTCCAGTCTATACCTGTGGAGTAAATTTCAGATTTTCAGACAATTTCACGGAATTCCCACGTGCCAGCCATCTTATTAATTCACCCAATTTCATTTCGTCCTGTCACCATCCCCACGTGTTTCATATCCCCTGAAAGCAAACAACAACAGCATCGCCAGAAAAAAGTTAACAAAAAAACATCTTGGCATTAGAAATTCCAAAATCTCATCCAAAAAAGGAATCTCTACATACTCCACCTCCACATATATTTATTACAAGTATGCTATGCTTGTCGGTGGGTCGAGGACACACAATCACATCCAGCTTAGGGCAACCCGACAACGGATGCCTCCAACTCTGTCCTGGCAGTAATAAACGTTTATTCTCTTTTCAACTTTATGCTCGTTTGGGAAATATTGCATGACACCAGGACCAGCATAGCGTCTGGTAACCGAAAGCACATCATGATCTCTTTTTAAATGTCTTAAGGAAGGAGGAGTCGCGAAAAGGACATGTAAAACCTCTAGACCTCGGTGAACCCGGAAGAAGTTCCCCCGAAAAAAAAATAAATAAAACTTATGAACTCACATTCAGTCGGTTCGGTCGGTCGATTCATAACTACGCGGGAGGCAAGTATTACTTCGCTTCCGGCCAAACAGCAACAGCGGGCAGAGCATGAAGCAATCAGGTACGACCTAAAAAAAAGAGTAGTCCGCAAAGGAACGATATGATATAAGTACTGATTCTTCCAACCGACGACGACGCGACGTATGCAAAAAGCAAAGCCAACCAGCAGGTGAGAAGATAACCAGAAAGTATGAGTATGTCGGTGGCACAAAGTGGGTATCAATTTTGAGCCAAGAAAGGATTTCGTTACGCAAACGTTGTGTCTTCCTTACTTCCTTGGTCCCATTTCATTTATACACACTTTTTTTCGCCTAGCTTCTTGTGACTTTCTTCCTTCCTCATTACTGCCGTACATGATAACAACAAAAAAGTTGGTCCGAACTGTTTTTCGAAGACAGACAGAGTGGCGTACTTTAAAGGACTTTTTATCTTAAATCTCAAATTACTTTTCAAGAAATGATTTTCGTTTTTCTCTTTTCCTTCTTTCTTTTTACTGCACAAACATTTGATTCGGTCATTTCACTATGAGCGCGGTGAAAGCATAAAATTCTAGTCCTTTTAAGTCTTATATAAAATACGTTGGTTGTAAAATGAAGGTTGGTGGTTCCTTTTTTTTCGCTCGGTAAGATCCGTTTCGGTGGTTGCATTTATGAAGGGGAACTTTCGAAGAAAATTTAGTAAAAAGAAATTGGCGATCCTTTTGGCAGAGAAAAGTATAATTTTTTGGTCCGTCCCATATGAAAAATATAATGGTCGGGCTTATATGGTAGTACGATGCATGCTGTGCGTTTGTCCGTTCGTCTGTTTGGTCTGTTTGTCCATTGGTGGTATGCATGGGTGGTCCTAAGACACGGCCCGGTGGAAGCAATTCGGGTTATCGACTGGACGAGCAGTATATTGGCGAAGGAAAATATTCATCGATGAACATCTGACGCCATTGACAGCACTACTCTTACAGAGACAAAATCCAGGCTGAAACATCACGACACGAGCACGTATGGGTTAGTAAATGCAACGTGCATACGAGAAAATCGGAAGGAGACAGAGTAACAATTATTAAAAGTCTGAACGAATTACTAATGTTAAGAGCTCGCGCCCACGCAAACTTTTTAGTTCGCAGAAAAACTAAAAAGTTTGCCGTGTGCGAGAGCTCTAAGCGTTGATGACAATAACCTGTACTAAATGGTAATGTACAGAAAATATTAATTAAATTGATATCTAGCCATGGAGAATTTAATTGAAATTTTCGATAATAACGTAAATACCCAGAGAATTAGTTGTCAGAGTAAATGCAGGAAATTTATTTTAACTAAACAAAACCAATCATTTTCGGTATTTCACATGAACATACCTATAAGAAGTATTGAAAAGAATCCAGATGAACTGCTAAGCGATTTGAATATTAATTTTGATTGGAATTTTAAGACTTGTATGTCAAACAGTAACTATTGCATTAAAAATAGGTACACTTATATCTCTCTCTCTCAATTGCCCTAACCCCTTGTGGGGCATAGCGCGTCAACTGTTCCATGTGGCCCAGTTGACGTTTCGACGACATAAACTGGTTTCGGAGAATGCAGTTGCAAGCATGCACCTCCACTTATATAGTTAAACCTAATAAATACGAGTATAATAAATGTGACGGCCCACAATTGCGAATATAAAAAACATATATTCTGTAACCTCATTAGAAGCAGAGATCGATCAGGCAAATATGTTAAATTTACCAATTAAATTATCAAGTAACTCCAAAATTCACGTCACCTGTATTTACCGATCACCAAGTTTAGATTTGCAAACATTTTTAAATTCTTTAGATGATTTTTTAAACTTTTCAAGAAATTTTAGCCCCAACAATTATTGGTGACATCAATATAAATATTTGCAAGAATAAACCATCCACTATAGCAACTGATTATCACAACATTCTTGGGAATTTTGGATTCAATAAATATTTAAAGGGTACAACTAGAGAGAAAAGAAAAAAACACAAATTGATCATATTTTCTTTAAAGAATAAAGTTAAATTACTTTTCACCTGCAATTCTTGAAACTTATATTACCGACCATTATTCCATTATTGCAAAGATAGTATTTCCATTGAATGCAAATAAAGTTCCAGAGAAATCAAAAACTTTCAACAAAATAAAATAGATTACAACAAGCTCCTTTCGCTTTTGTTATGAGCATGAGCCAAATAAAGGTGTTCTTAATCAACATCATTAATCATCATCATCATCGTGGCGCGACAGCAGGCCTTGGCCGCCTGGATCATTGTCCTCCAATTATCTCGGACACGTAATCGCGCCCTCCAATTTTCGAAGCCCAGCGTACGCATATACTACTGTCATATGCCTGCTAGAAGTCGACAAAGATTTGGTATATAACTAGTACGTTACGTTATATTCCCAGCACTTCTGGAGTATCAGTTTGACCGTAAAGAGCTGATCGGTTGTGGAGCGACCAGGTCTGAAACCGCCTTGATATTCGCTAATGATTCGTTGAATCCATTGGTCTCGTTTTTCGCGTCAAGTGAATTTTTGCATTATTCGTCCAACCAGTCATTTCGCGCTCGTCGGGTTTTATATCCCACGACCTTCTCTGTGACATCCCTAATGGTACCCTTGAGTATACGCGACCGCCGTAGCATCGCTCAGAGTCTTATCATCCGCAAAGATTTTGGGAGGGTTGATGCACTGAGGAAATTCTACATCTGTAGGTCGTCTTCATCAAGTGATGATCAGAGTCGAAGTCGCTCCTCGATAGGAGCGGATATCTATCACACTAGACGCCTATCTCTTGCAAATGAGGACGTGATGAATTTGGTCGACGGTGTGTTCGTCTGGAGATTTCCAGGTCTGCTTGCGAATGCATCGATGCGGGAAACACGTAGAGCTTACGACTACATTCCTACTGCAGGCGAAGTCGCTGGCCGTTGTCTTTACATTTTTCATGGAGACTGTGGGCTCCAGTGATCCCCGGTGCTAAATTTCATTTCCGACCTTCGCGTTAAAGTCCCAAACCAGTAGTTTGACGTCGTTTGCTAGAAGTGAGTCGAAGAGAGTTTCCAGACCGGCGTAGAACTCGTCTTTTACTGCGTTTTCTTTAACTTCAGTGGGCGCGTGCACATTGATGAGCCAGAGATTGAAGAATCGAGTCTTAATTCGAATCGCACACAGTCGTTCACTTATGGGTCTGAAGTCAGTAATGTGCGTCCTGAGGTGATTGTTCGCTATAAGTGCTACTCCAAACTCCTTGTGGGTCGATGGTTTGCCACTTCTAGAAATTGTGTGCGATTTCTTCTCATTAATCTGGCTGCCAAGCCAATTTGTTTCCTGGACTGCAGTAATTCTCATCATCATCGTGGCGCGACAGCCCGACGTTGAACAACTAATGGGCTTTCAAAATTGGAAGACGCGGTTATTTGGATGGCCAAGGCCCAGCGACGGAACGTCGCGTCGCTCCACAGTGATGGTGATAATAATTATAATGGAATCTCTAAAGTTGCCCACACCGTAAATTACATTCAACTAGATTCTATCTGAATACAACTAGAATTTAGCTCCTAGATATTCTATAATAGTAAAGATCTGGGGATTAAGTACCCATTAGAATACCAGGAAATTTTTTTTAGTGGTTTTCTATCAGGAGGTTGTCGAGAATCTAGTTCTGTTCGCTAGTATTTCAGTTGTTTTGACAAAAATATGGAAAGGAAAAACACTGACAATCTAGCAAATGACATGTCTACTCAGTTTTTTTTGGCAGATTACCGGTGTTTATACCTGTCTACTCAGCTTCGTTTGCTAGATAGTAGTACCTCAGGTATATAGATATACTATATGTATAGCGTATAGGCATATATTGTCGGTATAATGCAGAAAGGGCGTAACTAACATTTTGTTTGAAGCCATGCTGTTGGTTAATTTTGATAGAATACTTTTAAAATGTTGTTAATTGTCATGACCCCTACACGGGCATGGGCGCGTCAACATCTTGCCTTGTTGACGTTTCGACAGCATATCTACTTTTCGAACGTGCAGTCGCTAGCATGCACCTCCTAGACGCGCCATCTTTATACTGACAAGCTCGGAACGCAGTGGGAGTGCTATTAGTATCCACAGGCAGTTTTTTGTTCACACCGAGGATCGGACCTCCATTCTCTAGTTCGAGAGAGAGCAGTGATCGAACGAACACAGCTACCGAGCTCAGCGCATTCCTCGATGATGATTCGCAAGGTGTTAATATGATCGACACAGGGAAATTCGGAACGAAAGCCGGCCTGCATTTCATCAATTGTACTTTCTAAATGAGTCTAGTGTGTAAAAAATAGAATATAAAAAGACTATGTAATTCGAAATAGAACTCATTACCTTGGTAATAAATTCGAAATTATGGCCTCGGCAACTTCCGGTGGCGGTGGTTCGTGTACTGTCGTTTTGGTTCCGGGTTCCATTTCAATTTGATGCGCTATCACTGGTGGCGAACTGGACGATTCATCAGATGGCGGATCTGGTTGATGTTCTATCGGCAATTGTGGACAGTGATTATAGTTGTGTAGTTGCTCCTGTTGATGAAAGTCCGGAGGAATTTTTGCCCTAACACAATACAAAAAAAAAAAGCAATTGAACGATTTGGATTTTTTTTTCAAGTCTGCTGTCCATAAAAGCCAACTTACCTCCTCCCATTCATACTCATGTAACCATCGTCCTCTGACTGATTACCTTGCGATGGACTTTCAGGTTCAATGTGCGGCAACGAGTCCGGATCCTCGAATTCCGATAGAACTTTATCGAGAAGTTCTAGGGATTTCTCCACATCATCACCTCTGTAATAAAAACGAAAAAGAGATTAATAAAATTGAGAATTTGTGTTATTGTGCTCGTACTGATAAAGCGAGAAAAAAAAATCATAATAAGGTTATTAGGGGGATCTGAACTTTTTTCTATGAGGCTCTCTCGTTAATTTCAATGGCTTTGAATGAAGATAAGGAGGAAAAAAATTCAAGTCGTCTGCCTTGCAGTTACTGCTTAAGCGCCCATGGCCTGGAATCCAGCAAAGAGCAATGTCGACAAAATTATTGAGCAAAATAGAAAGTGCGGCGTCCAGGAATTTAATCGCTGCCTGACTATCGGGTATATTATGCATAACGAATGACCGTTAGTAGACATTTACTGTCGACTGTCCACTGGCCTATATAACGAAGACGGATCGCAGCCATTTGCTCAGCAAAGATCATCTTTGTCAATAAACGATAGCCAAAAGTCCAAATCCGAGGCCTAGTTGACGTTTCGTTAGGATATAAACATACAACAGCCTGTCCGTTTAGTCGCCTTTTACGACAAGTCGGAAAAGGCTGTAAAATAATTCTTACACCCCACACCGCAAGGAAAAAGATTGCTTCAACCAAATTATCCCACCGTTACTGGCAGGACTTGGGCCGACAGCGATTTACACCGCTTCCAGGTGGGCGCCCATGAGGAGGACTATGGAAAAGGACTTTTACCCCCCTAAGATATTGAGTTGCCTTTTATTGCTAACAAACAAGTATTTCCAACACTTAGATTTCTACGCAAGTATAACTCCGTTAACACCGAAATTGCGACTGATAGAAAAATTGACGGCTATCAACCAAGTTATGTTCATCGAAGGTCTTAATGCATATTTAAAGTACATATCTTGTGAATGCCACCAATCGGAGAATTTGTCTCAATAAAAAATGTTTAGATTCATATCCAAATTAAGCTTCAATCCAAATAAACGCTGTGCATATACGGTTCCATACTTAAAAAGTAGTAAAGCTAGAAAAAATATTAACTGAACACAAATATTTTCTGCAAATTTCCTGGCATTATCGCAGCGGATACCTAATTAGCACCTTTCTCACATGGTCGCTTTTACCACCAACCTATAACAAACAAAATGTTTTAAATAATAATTGGGGTCGTAACAAGGTCGTTGATAAGAATGACGTGTAACTACTAGAAAAATACAGTCTGGACAAATATTGTATGTGAAGTTGTTAGAATATTGAAAGCAAATTGAGTTTAATAAGCAAATGACAATTACTCCAGAAATACTGAATTTTCTTTTATATCTATGAAACAAACAAGGCGCAAAAATGATAGAGTGAACAAACAACATCGCCACTCACAAAACACCCAAATAAAGAAAAATCTTCAAACTCAAAATCGTTAAATATAAAATACCCAAATACATACGAGTAACCCCCAAAAACAAAATCCTCAAGCACAAAATCCTCAAACTCAAAATTACCAAGACAAAAATCATCAGTTCAAAATAGGAAGAAATTGTACTCTCCGCTCCGTTTGATGATTTTCTATTAATTTCAAAGTCTGAAGTGAACGAATCTGAAGTCCTTATTCGTGAATCCGTGGTCGTATAAAAACTTGAATAAAAGAAAAGGTTATGTATAGTTTTCCTCTTTGAACAGGAAACCACTCAATAGATTTTCGCTTTAGACACTTGTGAACTCAGCCTCAAGTAAATCTCCGTTTTAAGCTAGGTACTAAGATCAGTTTTGCGTGCGAAATTTCATACAAAAACTCAAAAATTTCGCTCACACGTAAAATTTTCGCTACCTCGGTACTAACATACTTCACACGAAAATGAACACGCAGGAAAAATTCTCCAAACCTCGTTGAGCAATTTCATCGCGAAAATAATTGATTTTCATTTTACTTCGCATGGAAACCGGTTATCAAAGTGGTGGATCGCCCTTTTAGATATGTACTGTGTGCAAATTTCCACTGGGCGACCGGTAGCGCAGTGTGTTGAGGCATCAGTCTCATGTTTGACTACCGGCGTTTCGGGTTCGAATCCCGTCCACGACAACGTTTGTGGCCATGGATGTGCAGGAGGTGTATGCTGGCAACTGCATTCTCTGAAACCAATTTATGCCAACGAAACGTCAACTGGGTCACATGGAACAGTTGACGCGCTATGCCCCACAAGGGGTTAGGGCAATTGAGTAGTAAGTTTCCACTGTCAATTTTTCGTGGGAGAGATAAGTGAAAATTTTCGCACGAAAAGGTTGCTACCAGCCTGTAGGCAGTACGAAACGAACCTACCTTGTATACATAATAATAGTATTTTTTTTTTTTTAGTTTTATACAACTCGCAACTTATTGTGTCAGAAATTGATTGCAATCGATTAAAACTTGTCCGACCAATCTCCAATAGGGGTTTAGAGATAGGCCATTTTGAGATAGGGGATTTTGTGTTTGGGGATTTTGGATATTGGGGGTTTTTGTGTTTGAAGATTTTGAGATTAGGAAGTTTGAGATTTGGCGATTTTCTGACTTGTGATTTTGTATTCAACCCTATGAATGAACGAGTTGCCTATGAAAAACTCATAAGCAACTCGTTCATTTATAGGGTTGACCTTTTACGAGTATCAATACGCAAGATTCTCGATGAAACTGTGCACCTTTTCAGGCGCAGAATGTACACAGAGGTCTATCTAGTTTGCGCAGCTAGCAATCACATGCCTTTATTAACACAGTGTTAAAAAATAAAATAAAATTTGCAACAATTGTTCCGGTATGAGTTGAAAGAATTTTCATTTCATTTTAAATTATGCAGAAAGACGAACACAATATATAGATATACATATAATAACGTATGTAAATAGATAATTATCGACTTACAGACGGTGGCTGTGCCAACTGCTAAGTTATGTAGTTGTATACAGTTTACATGTATGTACATACTTTGCAAAAAAGCAGATAATTTTACTAGGAGGAATACTTTCATACAAACGCTTTATCTGTACAATTAAGAAATGACTTGGTATCTAATTAACATAAGATACGATCTAAGTAGTAATTCATTGTTATAAGGTTTCCTTTAATGCAGTGGGTGACCGGCAGATATACGTTTTTTTTTTCATTAGAAGGAAAAATGCTGGAAATTATGCAAATTTTCGCTGCGTCATGTATGTAGACAGAAAGTATCTTTAAATCTTTATCGTCGTCCTTCGTAGAATCTTTGCAGTCAGTTGTGCAATAGCTGCAAAATAAAAACCACATGAAGTGTCCCAATTGCACTTGATTCCGTTCACATCTAATTAAAACGGAATGCTAATAATAATTGGGATATTACGGTTAAGTAATTGTGGGGGAGGCCATGGTCATTAAATTTGCAATGCCGATTTAATGTTCGTGCGCGTATCTAGTTGCAAACGTTGTACAGTGGAGATGAAGGTCGTTTTTCAAAGAATAAGATATCATATCATCTTAGGCTAATCAAGGCTAAAATCGAACGTCAGAAGATAATTCGCTGCCCAAGGAAAAAAGTATCTCCAGAAAATATTCATTTGTCAGTATCTTTGGTTCATGCTACTTACCGGCATTCATTCTTCGAATACAGCACTAAGATCAGCGCCGCCTAAAAGGTTTGCCTTGCTAGGAACACGATCGTCGTAAATTGTTCGCGATTTTCGTGTATATTTTTTCGATCGTCGAATGCGATCGACGCAGAGTCGTGTCTAGCAAAACAAAACCTTGAGGACGCAGGTTGTTAAATTTCTGCGCTTATGCCAACAGCACAAACAAAGCAGCAAGATTTACGCATATTTTGTTTTGGCGAAGAAAGATACTTTTCTAGTTAGTGCTCTTAAAAAAACGCACGCCACTATAACGGAGGACATACCATATCAGCCAAAACTCTCTTAAATTCCTCGGGTCTTATGTACAAAACTTATTTTTAAGAAAGTGTTCGTAGCTTGGTTTTGTAGTAGTGAAAAGAAAAGCTAATTTCCCCACTACGAAGCAATTTTCGTTATATTTACTAGCCCACTCGTCATTTCGTTACGAGTACTTGCGAAAGAAGTGAAAGACTGGATGTTAATCAGTGTAAATGAGCAATAATACTCGAAGAAGTTTCGGGAAATGGGTCCCACCGGGCGTAAGAAAGGCTTTAAATGATCAGGAAAAAACTAACCCCTTTGTAGATCGCTTCTTACTGTTACAAAGCTATACGAACTGGTTGAAAACTTCACCAAACTTTAGGAACGACCTAGTTCTAGCAACGTGTTGCAAGTCTCATCGAGTTTGTTGAGAAAAAGCTTGTAAAAGCTGGCTCACGTGCGCTGGAACATGTCTATCAGCCTGACTTTCGGTTAAAAAAAATCGGGCTAATATGTTTGTAATGGACCTAGCAACAGGAGATTTGGAACATTGCCATCTTTTTTTTGTGTGTCCATATTTAAGCAACAAGTTGGCGACTGATGAATCTGCGTGCGGCGGAAACCTCGAGAACCGATGATTCACTCCGAAATCGGAAGGCTTTAAGGTGTGGGGATTTTTTTCGGGCCACGCAAGTGATGGAATATGCTTCCCAGCCCAAAAGTAGCAACAGCAATTTACTTGCAAATACTGGAAAGTGAATTGGAGCCTTGTGCGATAGGCATTCACAGCATTCCGCCGCCAACATGTTGCTTAAATTTTAACTATCCCGGAATTAATTTCAACGTTTTAGCCTAATATTTTTAGTCTGGCTTACCGACTTTTCTTATCAAACCTGTTGAGATTTGCATACCCGTTGCTAAAACTAAATCGTTTCTAAGGCCAGATAAAGTTTTGAATCAGTTCGGATGGTTTTGTACCGGTAGGAATAGGGTCAACTGAGGTCTATTTTTCTTGATCGTCTAAAGCCTTTCTTCCGTTCGTTGGCGCCAATTTCCCAGAACTTCTTCGAGCATCACTTCACAGTACACTGCGCAACATTCATTTTTTTACTTACTTTAGAAATATTTCGATTTGCTCGCGCCAAAATCAAAATATTGCTTTTGTTTTCCGTATTAATTTTTCCTTATTTTTTCACCCAAATTGCACTTTTCTGCTTATTAATCTATTACATATTACCAAATGAATGCAACCTATCGAGGGACGCCAACGAAACTGACGAAATCGAGCGACGAATACAGTTAGCTAATAAGACTTTTTTCTCGGTTCTCCCCATAACGAAATCGAAGCATGCGCACAGAAACACGAAGCTCCGCTTTTGAACGTAAGGTTCTACGACGAATTTTCGGGGCTGTTTGCGATCGAGATGGATGACGCATCCGGTACAATCATGAGTTGTATGAGCTGTACGATGAGCTGGATGTTTCGAAAATCGTCAAACTACAACGACTTCAATGGGCAGGGCATGTACAACGAATGGACGAGGATCGCATGCCAAAGCGAGTAATGAATACAAAATGAGTAGACAGAACAAGACTGCCTAGACGACCGAGATCTCGTTGGGAGAGCTCAGTATTTGTGGACGCCGAGCAGCTACTGGGCCTCAAAGATTGGAGGACACGTGATCGAGATAATTGGAGGACAACGATCAAGGCGGCCAAGGCCCGACGTCGGGCTGTCGCGCCACGATGATGATCACCAAATGAGTAAAAGAGTATGACACACTAGCTAGTATTTGCAAACCCACAGCTAGTCCAATTTCAAAGTAAGGAACTCACAATGAATGGATGCGACGCCTTACAAAAGCCAAATCCGTCAATGGTTTGTGTGGATAATGATAACATTTTCATCTAAATTTCATCTTCATCACATACTTGCAAAATTCAAACAAAAAATTGAATCAGAAGATCAAAAAGAAAAACACCAGGCACTCTCTCAATAAGAGCCTGAAAGAGAAAGTACAATAAATTATTCATTAAATAATTTGGAATAATTATTCACAAGTTAATTCCAAATAAGTTGGCGATAATGAAATTTCAGATATTTATCCACAATCAGCATGAATTTCCTCTAGCTTCGTTTTTGGTTTGTTTTATAAAAATCTGAATAATTGATAAATTTAATCGCCTCGAATTATAACGCTCTCTCTTGTACACACGCAGCCACCTACTACTACATGTCGTACGCACACAAACCATTTCTTCCCAAAATTTAACGTACCATAACTTGATTATTTCCAATTAACGTCTTCTGACTTATTCACAGAATATAAGTTATTTAATTACAAACATAATCGGCTTTTCGGCGTATTTCAGCTTAAGCTTGGGATTGCTAATGTTCAGTAAGGATGCGGACGTCGAGTGACTTTGTCGTGTTTTTCCGGATACATATTATATACGTAGCAGCCATTTCCATGTGTACTGTACTAACGAGCGTAGATACTCATCAAGTGTATGTTCATCTTTACAACCATATCGCTAAATGAAATAATCCTTGGCGAAACAATATCATGAAGCAACTCGGGCGAGGTTCTCCTTTGAAAGCGCCCTAACCGCATTCCCTGCAAGAAATTCGTTTGGAACAAATTTAAATATAGTTATGTTCGCGCTCGTCACATACTCGTAAGAAAGGTGACAATGAGAGGTTGTTTCAGAAATACTGTCGTTAGCGCGATGATAATCATCAAAGGCGGAACCGACGACGACAGCGACGACAGTCTAATTAACCTGCATTTGAAATATACGCAACAAGGAAGGCAGTCTTGCGTAAGGATTACAGACCAAGTGGATGGCTTAGTTAAAGGAGCCATCTTCGCTAAGTAATACGGTTTGAAATGTGACACCTAATGTGGTATTCATATGCAAATTTATTTTTGTTTCTGTCTCATTAAATTGCAGGGAATGCTCTGGGTTGGGTATTATATGAGTGAGGAGTGAAAGTAAGAAGTGTGAGTTTCCTCGTTTGAATTTCTGGTTGGTTTTTGAGACGTTCGTGCGTTCAATGTTTCTGTTTTCAATCGTACTATAGCCTGGGCTTTTTCCTAAAAAAAATATCCGGGAAACTACCTACCAATCCATGATTCCATCGATACATTTATTCGTATGCAGCCAGCGACAGCAATCGTACCATCCAGAATGAAGAGTATACAACAGGGTGTCCGGATATTCGCGCATACTATAAACGCACTGCTAAATGATTTCCCATGCAATTTCCAGTAAACAATATTAAGGAACATTTTTTTCGAATTCTTAACACTTCATACATGATAGGGACAAGCTTATCCAAGCGGTAAACTGGCCGATAAATATTTTCGTTTTCTCATATGACCGTTAAATTACTAAGCCAAAAAGAGTGGACCGTGTTTTAGATAATCTTTCAACTGGAGACATGGTGATGGGTTTCTGTTTTAGATAAACTTTTAGTCAATTACGAGGTTTTGTTATTTTGTATTGGATAAATTTTTAAGCTATTGCGAGGTATTGGGATTTTGTTTTGGATAAATGATTAAGCCTAGACTTAGTGACGGACTTTTAAAGCTTATTTTTCTGATAAAATTTAAAGGGCAAATAAGGTAAGGTAAGTAGCAAAAGTGCTCTTACATGGTCCTTCTCGTGAACGCCCCCTGGAACGGCTTAACAAGCCAACCAAATTTTGAAAAGCCAAACATTTGGTTGAGGTAAGCCTGATCGGCTGAGTAACAGCTAAGCATCTCAGGTCATTAGGGTGGAATGAATTACGTAGTCAGACCTGCAATATAGTTGTGTGAACTCTGGTACGTTTTGAACCACCTGAAGCAGTTATCACCGAGGCCAACCCATCCTTGTAGAAACTACTCCATGTCGTGAAACCGTGGAACAAAATCCTCGGATTGGACGGTTCATTAACGACAACCACGCAAACGTTTAGCGGATTATTCTTTTGGATCCTGCAATGTACGCTCTCTGAACAAATCGGGGGCCGTGAAGGC
The DNA here is from genome assembly GCA_964017055.1 of Chloromyia formosa. Classification (NCBI taxonomy): domain Eukaryota; kingdom Metazoa; phylum Arthropoda; class Insecta; order Diptera; family Stratiomyidae; genus Chloromyia; species Chloromyia formosa. The sequence goes on along the minus strand of OZ024816.1, from coordinate 20,271,168 downwards.
AATCCTTCAACAGGTCGAGAATTACCAAACTGGGCATCACTGCAGTCCAGGAAAAAAATTGGATTGACAGCGAGATAGACGACAAGAATTCGCACACAATTTTCAAAAGCGGCAAACCATCGGATCACAAAGAGTTTGGCGCTGCATTCATAGTGAGCAAGCAGCTCAAGCCGCACATCATTGACTTCAAACCTATTAATGAAAGGTTGTGTGCGATTCGCATTAAGAATCGTTTTCTCAATATCTGGCTCATCAACGTGCACGCCCTGACTGAAGTTAAGGAAGATGCAGTGAAAGACGAATTTTATACCCGCCTGGAGACACTGTTCGATTCACTTCCAACAAACTACGCTAAAATACTGCTGAGAGATTTTAGTGCTAAAGTTGAAAACGAAAAAAGTTGACATCGAGGAACCACTGGAGGACACAGCCTCCATGAGGAAAGCAATGATAACGGTCAACAATTAATCGGCTTCGGCTGCAGTTGGAATCTCATCGTAAGCTCCGCATGTTTTCCGTATCGACGCATTAAGAATCAGTGATAGTGACTGGCGCCGACGCTCTTCAACTTAGCACTTGAATACGCCATTCGGGCAATGGATACGAACACCAGCGGAACGCTACTCATTAAGTCGACACAAATGATAGCGTACGCAGACGACATCAACATTATGTCCCAAAAACTTTTGACACAGCGGCAAAAGAAGTTGGACTACGCATCAACGAGGGCAAAACAAAAATGATGATGCAATCAAGAACCAGGACGCCAGCAAAATCGAGCATAAACGTAGGGGACCTCAGCATCAAATTCGTAGACGACCTCACATACCTGGGTAGCAAACTGTCAAAGGACGCCAACGAAACTGAGGAAATCAAGTGACAGATACAGCTAGCAAACAAGACTTTCTGTTCGGTCGTCCCTATAATGAAATCAAAGCATGTGTACAGAAACACGAAGCTCCGCGTATACAAAGCCATCATACGACCATTGCTACTATGGCTGCGAAACCTGGACCCTAATCCAAGCTTCCGAAAACACGCTAACACATTCGAGCGGAAAGTCCTTCGGCGAATTTTCGGACCAGTTTACGACCGAGATGGATGGCACAACCGGCACAACCATGAGTTGTATGAACTGTACGATAAGCTGGATGTTTCGAGAATTGTCAAACTACAACGTCCTTAATGGGCAGGGCATGTACAACGAATCAACGATGTTCGCATGCCTAAACACAAGTAATGAACGGACGACAAGTCGATGGAGCGAGACTGCGAGGAAGACCGAGACCTCGTTGGGAGAGCTCAGTATATGCTGACACCGAGAAACTACTGGACTTCCAAGATTGGACGACTGTTCGCCACGATCATGATAATATCATCATTTACACCACCTGCGAATTAAATACACGAAGTGGAAAAATACTTTGCTTGCTTATAATTGCATGAGAAATTGCCTGGTGAAGAGTTATTCCAGTAGTTCGATTCACCCTGTGTGAATAATGCCACCACAACCTATTCTATAGCCATGATGAAGCGGATAACTTGAACAGACAGGGCACCCTCTCGTATTTAAATTATTGTCGTTTAGTCGGTGTGTTAAAGTGTGTTTGTTTAAAGGTTGCAGGCAATTTCCGGGAATTACGAGAAGTTAAGGCGTTCTTTTTGTTCAATATTCAAATGCGGGTGTTGAACCCTTTCCAGGGTTTGCAAAAAAGCATTGTCCTTTGGTCTGATTGATTCCTTTGACCAGTAGGTTTAGTTTACCCTTTTCCGGCGAATGTATTTTTCTGAACACTAAGGAGTATTGTATACTGTATTCTGAATTATGGAATTTCATGGGCTTTCTAGACACAAGACGAACCAGTCGCGAGAGCAGCGACGAGACTTGCGGCGAGACCAGCTACGAGATATGGTACGAAATCAGCCGCGAGACCTGCTGCAAGACCAGACACATGGCTAGTTTCGCAGCAGGCCTCCTGATCTTTCAGCACGTCTCGACGCTCGTCTTTTGTGTCTAAAAATCACTTTAAGAATCTTTTTTTTTAAACTCCAAAAAGGGGATAGACAAGTCGATTGTGGATAGAGCTAATGACTCTAAATATTTTGATTTATTGTCATAACGAAATTAAAGGGTAAAAGAGATTATGCTGCTGTTGATAGCAGACGAATTGATGAATCTACATCCGGAGATTTTTCGGACTAGTCGTCAGAACTATCTTTCGCCCGATGGAATAACAACGCAATCGTTACTGTTGCATCAAACTTCTTGGGCATTGAACCAATGCAACGAGCAAGACGCTATAACCGCAAAGAAAAAAGGTGGCCGACGCTGAATATAATAAAGAAATATAACAAGAATATGGGGGGAGTAGATTTATTCCACAACGCGACCAACAATTATCGAATCAGAGTGCGCGGAAAAAAAATGGTATTGGACTTTGATTATAAATGCTGTGGAAGCAGCAATAGTAAACGCATGGAAGCTGCATTCTACAATACTTTCCGTCGCAATATAAGGCGTGTTTTTTTTTTTTTTTTTGAATTTATCGGGTGTAGGATAAAATAACACACGCGTTACACTAGCAACATTAACCTGGATAGCTTAGTAGGGTGGCTACCCTACACTCGATAACCCCTCAATAACTTTCACATGCATGACACGTGTGTCGTGTGGAATCTAATATGTTGATGTTGGCACGCTTTTGTTTTTGTCAATCAGCCAAGTCAATAGGTAAACTAATATTACGTCTTGCTCTGATAGGCCCATGTCTATTATTAAACAATATATTTTCAATAGGGTTACTAAAAATATTAATAGAAAAAAAAAGGAAAAAAAGATAAAAATTTGCTGGGGATCGAACCCACAACCCATTTGGATAGAGTTGCACTTGTGGCTGTCACTAATAATAGCTCGTTTGAATGATGTTTGTTAAATTAGAGCGATACGCCGAGTTTATAAAAATCCGCCGTCGTAATAAATAAACGATCCGATAATCAATCTGATATTTCATTAGAATTTGTAATATATTTTCACCACATATCAGGCGCACCACTTGACATCAGGGTAGACAACTTGACGATTCGTAATTTAACCTGGATGCTACCCTAGACCGTTTTTTGCGCACCCAGGGCAGGGACGCTACACGGTTACGCAAAAAAAACACACCTATTGAAAATCTTTCCATCAAGTCGCAATTGTATTTTCGCTCAAGCATCGTGCGATAACTTTTAAAAGTAAATAAATAAATAAAATTTTCTCGAGAATTTCCTTAATAGGCCCTAAACTCGAAAGTTCTAAAAGAACAACCGGCTCGAGCGTTTGGATGATGACTTGGGCGAATATGGGTTATCCGGGGTTCTTTATCATAATGCAATGAAATTTCGAACGGCTAATTTTTAATTGTTGCATAGATCATACATAGGTCCTTATTATCCCACGACAGAACTCGTGTAACACAAAACGGGTAAAAATAATGAGATCTACTTTCCATGAATCCATCATTATAACCCATTAAACTTGAAAAGTATCCATCAATTGAGTCACTCACAATCGTTAGTGTTCGCTGAAATCTTATCCTTTTTCCATTTGCTTCTTCCCTCTTCGGGATGAACTATTTGTATATGAAAATGTTTTAATTTAATTAAAATTTATCGAAAGTTTTGAATGTTTCAAAACCAACAGAAGAGGTCTCCCTCATCTCATAAATTCGTTCATACTTCAGCATTGCTTCAACCGCCAAAGTTACCCTGACTACACATATCGTACAATGGAATTTAATTCTTCTAAAAGGGGTGGCTTCGTTGGCGAGGGAGAAAAGTTTCCAATGAGTGCGTTCAGAAGGTGGCAAAAGAGCAGAAACCGCTCGCGAGCAGCTCCGCAACTGCTCGCAAGCAGCTCCGGAGCCGCTCGGTTTGGAGTCTGCACCTGCTGAACGCTACTTCACCAGCTGACAAATCGACCAGCTGAAAGCTGACGATGACAATTTTAGACGTCAAGTGCCGAAAAGTGGAAAATACGTGAATCCCACGCTGTCCATTACAAAAATCACGAATAACGAGAAAACAAATTCAAAAGCACCCGAAAACCAAAGAACTAGAACCAACCAACCAACCAATTTGATAACTGTCAAAACTCGAAACTCGCAACATGAGCGTGAGGTTGAAAAAGAAGAAGAAGAACCTGAGCACTGAGCACTGATCAGTGAGCAGAAATATTTCTTCCTCGGTGAAATTTGATCATGCTCACCCGAGCAGAAGTTGCTCAGTCACTTCTGAACCCGCTCGTTCTGAACATGTTCGCTGAGCGAAAGTTGCTCAGTTCCTTCTGAACGCACACATTGAAAAGGCATACACAGTTAAAGAATGCGTGCATGGTTTTGATGGTAGATTCCAATGGGGAAGATTTGCCATCCTTTCGAATGATGAATCCTACGCAAAAAAATGCTCATTAACCATTGCATTTCCGTTTTTTTCTCCTTGTTTTATACAGGAGTCCCCAAGCATAGAAACGTAAACATCATTTAGAAATCGTTCAACTCTCTCTCTTTCCCTTTTTACGGATACCATTCTCGGATGAATATTTCTCAAGAGTTCTGTTTCGCACACATACCCTTGAGTAAATGATGAGCTACCTTTCGTGTAAACTTGATGGAATTCAAGCCTCAAAATTTATACCCTCGCTGTATACTTATCCGTTTCCACATCATCAGGTTCTTAGTCGCAGCCGGCATCTATTCTGCAAACATGCTAAATACGAGTACTATATCCTCGCACTTGGCCCTTTATGCATACACACTCGTAAAATATTCATCAAATAAATTGAAAGGGAAACTCACTGTATGTAACGGAGAAGTGTCCTTTTAAAACCCCAACAAGAGAGGCAGGGGCGGGAATGCTCCCCTATGGTAAAATCTCGAACCCATATTCCCTAAATAAAATCTTCAAATGGGACTGCTGACTGTGAAACAGAGGATTGATTATGATGGCCTCCGCCAAAAGTAGATACCGAGGATCCACAAAAAGGTGGAGGCCAGAGTTCTTTCCTTTTGCTGTTGTCGATTGAAGGTCTTGAGCAGACTTTTAAGTATCCTCCGACCGACAGCTGCACTTGCTTGGTGGACGTGTTTGAACTTTGAACAAAAACGAGAGATTTTTTATTTTTACTTCAAGTAATTTGTTTGACATCGTAATTGTAATTAGAGCCATATCCCCTCGAATTTGTTAGTCGAATCGTGAAGTAAAGGTGAATACAGAATTTGACATGATTGGATTAAGAGAGATAAATTTATACGGGGAGTCGGGAAGTCATTAAACACCTGCTTTTCGAAAATAGGTGCATAGGGTGTCGTCTCAGGCAGAAGGGAGCCTGAAGGTGAATGAATCTCAGTTGCACACACAGAAATTTGATCTACGAGTATTACTTCTATAATTATGAATCCGCCGAAAGGGTAACCGCAGCTACTCCATATGTTCGTGGTTAGGTAGGCGCTCAGCCCTCATGGAGCTGGGTATTTTTCTCCAATAGTACTCTCTGCTGGATACAGAGCCACAGTGGCTTAGAAGGTAATTGCAACGCTGATGAGCTTGCTCGCGATGGTGCAACGGGTGTAACTGATGGGAATAGCAAGAACAACAAGTACTATGTGACCGATTATTTGGCCGAGACTCGATCCCATAATCGCTCTGCCATATTGCTGTCGCTCGATAGGGAGCACATTGGCACGGTAGTGTAGTAAGGGAAGGCACTGTCTCATCGGTGAGCTCGCTTAAGCGTTCTGTCGTCCTTATAATTATAACTGCATTATTATTGGTTGCTAAAGCTGCCAGTCTCCAGCTTTGGATAGCAGAAGTAGAAAATGTCTTGGTTTCCTGTTGTACCACAACATGAGAACCTTAACGATGTGAGCGCGAAACAGCTCAACCCAAGTTTAAAATGGGATGAGGTGACCTTGGAGGTGCCACAACGGACCCAAACGTGGTTTATGGGTTGTATGACGTAAGTAAGCACGGCAATTCTTGTGACTAACCTAATCTTAGCTGAACTACAAAAACACTTAATACAGTTGCCTGAAAAGAATCAGCGAAATATGCACATAACGAATGGTCATCAAAACTCCTGACACAACCACTAAATTTGATGCCAGAAGGCAGTGACCTTGACCAGTGCTGTTCTTATAGCTGCCGAAATAACTCCCCACTAACAAAAACTACAAACAATGCTAAATCATTCGTACACAACTTAAAGACGATAATTGATTTTCTTCTTTGAAAAATTACTTTTTGGTTCATCTAGATTCTAGGACTCTATATTAGACGCAAGAGTGAAGCCACTGAACAATCTAAAGCTGTTGGCTTTGAGCTCAGAGACACCGTGCCTCTACTTCTAGTCAATGTCGCCGGATATAGATGCAATTTAAAATTGAAATCAATAGTTCGAAACAATAATAAAAACTAGGGTATAAAAATTAACAATAATAGCAACTGATTGGAAAAACTGAGACAACAACCGCGGGGTCATGAGACGGGGCTAATTGTAAGATCCATGCGTCAATACTTGCTGTAGTATTGGAACGTCATTGGTATAAAAAAAAACGATTTTACAAAGTAACATGTTTTCTTTTCAATTAAGATATATTTGAATCTAGATTTGTACATATGAGGCATACCGATCGTTGTTATTCAGTACGTCGTCATGTACGAAAGCGTTGAAAATTGAATATGGCGTGTGGGTCATTGTCAGCTATTTGTGAAATTTACGGCTTGAAAAAATGATGAGAACTTAGGCTTTTATGGGCAAAGATTCAAGTATGAACAAGATTTTTTGAGTATTGATTTCTACTTTTTTAATTAAACGTACGAGCATGCTTCACGACTCTAACACTTCTGCAAGCACATATCATTAAGATAGTGGCTCGATACTGATGTACAGCCTGATGGTGGTGATGTTGTAACATGATCGAGCTCGACCCTTAACGAGGTCGGGAGTATGTCAATGAAATTAAATTTGTAACTAAATGTGCGTGCGCGGCATCCTTCATCAAAAGACGTAAAAAAATATCGTTTTCTTTTTTCAATTAATAAGTCTGTGATAATTTACAGTAGAAAATAACAGTAGCCAAACAAATTTCGAAGAAGCCTGAAAATATTCGGCGCGTAATGTGGGGTCAGTGTGATTTTATCTAGTGCTAGTTCATTGACTAGACTAAATCACACAAGCCCCACATTGGATGCCGAATTTTTCAGGATTTTTAAACTAGTTCATTGACTAGATAAAATCATATTGACCCCACAGTGGGCACCGAATATTTTAGAGTCTAAGTCGAACTATTCCTGGTGAATTAGTTGATGGTACTAATCAAGGATTGCATCAGCTACACGTCGATGAGTGCTTTCAAAATAAACTCATTGTTAAATGGTTTGATATTTACTTAATTTTCTTCTTAAAGGGCAGTTGTGGTAGGTTTATGCGTAGAAAGTTGATTTTCATTCAAGAGATAAAGGGTTCAAATCCAACCACGAGTGGATGTTGACAAAAAATGTAGTGCCGATGATATACTCCCTCCCTCCGCAAAAACTCATCTACGCCACTGAGAATGTTTCATTTTCTTCTAGCGGACTTGCCGCTCAGAAAATACGCATACTGACGAGACTTAACTTCATGCCTGACCATATACCGCCATGTAAATTTGTACCGCTGTACCGTACCGCTGTACCGTACCGTTACCGCGTACCGCGCTGGTTTGTGGAGAGCTTTAATGAGATAAAGTGGTGTAACAGCGAAGTATTTACCTCTTCAATGCGTAGCACACTTTGAATGCAAAAGTGGGTGCTGATAACAATGGACTCAAGCATGTGATGGTGCTCCTCTGTTGATACGTACAGAACACAAAATCAGCTCGACCACTTTATCAATAGTAAAACATTCAAAATTTGCCTTCTGGACGTGCGAAATAAGAGGGGCGCCGATTTTGGGATGAGAAGAGACCATTATCTTATGATTGCTAATGTTGGATTACGCATTACAGCCGTGCACCGTCCAAGTAACGAAAGATCCAGGCGCCGCAAATTCAACATGGCCCGACTCAAAAATCCAGCTGTCTTACAATACAAGGATAATCTTGCGCAAAAATACCATAAAAAATGCGTACACTGCAGATACCATCCTTGGCAAAAATCCGGATTACCGGTAAAAGCCTTGCATGTCCAACGCATCACGACAGCGGATTGTTGAAAGAAAAGATCTGAAGGTACGATTAGCAACATCGAAGTCCTTTACCATCAGAAAGTTTGAGAAGTTCAGTGTAATGTGCGACCTGATTAGAGAGAATATGCAAACTTTCTTCTAGCCTGGGCAAAATATGCCGCAAGAAACAACAACTTACACGCCGTATACGGTGTTATCAAGGAGTTTACAGGTGGTCGTAACTCCTGCCAACATCTGGTGAAGGATAGTGATGGAAAGCTACCTAGAGGAAGATCAGATGAGGCAGTGGAAAAAACACTTCGCCGCGGTCTTCATCCGTATGAAATTTGGCGAAATAGATAATTTAGCTAAACTTCGAAATGTCCGTATACGGTCAACTGCCCCGACGAAAGACGAAATAGTCACTGCAATTATTGCACTTAAGGTGCGTTTTGCTAGGCACCACACTACGTCGATTGCAGGCGACGATCAAAAAGATACATGCAAATAGTGCTCCGTGCTCTATGACTTGATCGTGTACCTAGCAAAACGCACCTTTAAACGAGAAAAGACCAGACTTGACGGTACCCCATTTCCAATCAAAGCCGATCAAGGTGGTGTCCTAAAATGTCATGGCGCCGTTCTGTGATAAAAGAGTGTGAGTCTCTGGGTAAGACCGAGTACGATGGCGCGCAGGAATAGTTCACGCGCTTTGTCCCACTACGAGTGAAGGCAAAGTAGTAATATTACATCCTGAATTGAAATGAAGGACTTTGCTTTTGCTTCCATCCAGAGAAAAACTCGTCTTCGTTCCGAAATGTACGAGTTTAGGGTTTTCCGCACTTATCTTTTCATATTATTGACATTTTTATTATCTCTGGAACTACTACCCTTAACTTTAGCGCAAACAGTTTCCCGAAAGTTCCTTTTTTAGCAGACATTATCAACATAAAAAGATAACTCCTACAGAACCACCAACTTCATGCTGTATCAGCGGCTCGTATCATTTCCTCGACATCCAGACAACAAAAGATATTCCGTGAAATTTACAGATCCTTAAGGGCTTATCGGTGCCATAAAAAATTAAATGTCTCGTCATACTTTTCTACAAGACACTTCAATTTCACTCCCAACGACGGCGGGGTCAACTTCATCGCTTCAAATTAACTTGTCAAAGACTGAAAACTAAGTGGAAGATGTTGCCAACACGACCGAAAAAAAACATGGCCGCCGAAAGTCATGGAACTCCTTAAAATTTCGAATATCTGTCAACAACTTGTCGCTTTTCCGCTAAAGAAAGAAAACCACCGAAGGACAGTCACAAGGATTTATCGGTACAAGTTGATCTCGGAAGAAGCGTATACGCTTGCTATTGCTGCCTTTTTTCCACTACCGTTGAATTAGTCGTCGCGAAATCATCCCAGCCATGTATGGTTGACACCGAGCAAGAACAAAGATGAAGGAGTCTGGCATAAGAAACAAGGATCGAGTTTAATACATGATAAGGGAATCCTTGAAAATTGTCCTTGCCAATGCAAGGATATGTTCGTGTGTTGCCATTTGTGCCTGCATACGACATCTTCTATATCCGCTCGTGTTCAAATCCAGGATAAATGAATGGGTGGTTGCAGGGAGCGTTTTCAGGATTCAGATGCCAGTTTATCCGCTCTCTTCCGTTTTATTTGGAAGCGAATGCTTTTATAGAGCCATAGACAACGTATTGGCGGGGATTACGAAGTTTTACTGCATCGCACCATACATACGGATACAATGCCAAGCCCGACTAGGCGCCGAGATAGAGAGTATCGTGGCATTATGCTTGAACCTCCGTCGGTACAACAATGTTTCACCAAACATCGGGAACCATGTGAAAGATTATCCAGCTACATTTAAACATTTTCCTATTTGCAACGTTACAACGTTGCAGCCGAAGTAGCAGCGAGACGTGCAGGCGAAACAATGCACGATAGGGAAAGTTCTTAAAGGGCAGTGCGCTGTAATCTGCGGCATCCCTTGCTCTTTAACTGATGTATTTTATGCAGGAGTTACCCGCTCCTACATCCCTTTTTTGCGATATTTCCCATTGCTCGTCTAGACGCTTTGTCTGCGCTGTGAAAATGTTCGGTTGGTGTGATGGTTAGGAGTGCATTTGTTGTGCGGAGAAAGGATGCGAACATTTTTCTATGGCAGAATTGAAATAATGTCATGTTGTATCCTTTTTAAGTCGTTACAGCATGTGAAATGATTGCAGTGTCATGGCGGTATGAGTAGGTTTAACGGTATGTAGATTTTAAAACTGGATTGCTTCCAGACTTCAATACCGCCGTCAGCTCAGGGGAGTTTACGTCTGTACATGCAGAGGAAAAGTTTTTTTTTGATTTTCCGTGTCATTGACAATCTGAGTAACATATCATTAGTTTAGGATGTGACTAGAAATCGGGGCGAAGGAGGAGCCGATACGGATGGATGTGAAACGTCGACCTTCAATACAAGCGTCAGAAAAGTCGATGGGTACGTTTGAAAGAAAATCCTGTGGAAGATAGTTGGAAGAAGGTGTATGGCGAATCCGATACAACATGAGTTGTATGAACTGTTTCTTTGTCGCGCTCTAGAGCTCGGAGTTCAAATTTCATCGGGATAAAAAACTGTCTGTGGGTACTAATAGAACTCCCACAGTGCTCCAAGCTTGTCAGTATAAAGACGGCGCGGACAGGAGGTGCATGCTATCAACTGCACATCCGAAAAAGTAGATATGCTATCGATACGTCAACAAGGCATAGAAATGCGACAGATGTTGAGGCGCCCATGTCCTGGAGGGGTCAAGGTAATTAACAAGCCAAGTTGAACGAGTGCCAAAAGGACAAGCCCAAGGAAATTGACTGCAAGGAAGACCTCGTGTACGATGGGAGGACTCACTGACACAGATTGTAGGAAGCTTCCACGATTTTCGAACTAAAGGACGCGGTCGCTTGATCGAGATAGTTAGAGGAGCCGTATCCAGGAGGCCAAGATCCGACGCGGGCTAGAGCGCCGATGATGATGATGAACATGCTCTTTGGCATTCGCCACAGACGACGCAACGCATAAGGGACCGTACATACATACTTATAATCCGAACGCACTTGCCCGACCAGGTGTTTCTTTGCCTCGATGTTCTGTTGATGATCATGACCTCCTGCGAAAAGCAGGACGCATAATCGGATCTGGCACCATCATGACAGATCCTGGCAAAGCACGATCTGGCACCATCATGACAGATCTTGACATAGTGGGAGTAATAGGAAAAATTGCCGCGACTATCGACAGCAAAGCAACTCTGCCACTTTTTGGGAATACGCAGCTGGTACCACAGGTTTATACCTATTTAGGCTTCAGCTTCCACACCGTACTAATAACACGGTTCCTGATGAACTTTAAAGTCCTCCTTGGCGTTGTAGTAAGGTTTCGACCGCAAACCTCATCGACAAGACCGGCGTTTTTAGTTGGGCGAACTCCCATGAGTCGTTTGCTGGATTTTTTACCCGTTTTCCATAGCAGCTTAATCCTTTCATTGGCATCAGTAATGACTGCAGATTCCCCAAGAACTTAAGCCAACGCAAAAAACTTTTAGATATTGCCACTGGACACGGTGCGCGGTGACGAATTAATGGCGGCATGGTATGCGCGGATCTAAGGGCACAATTGGCTCCAGCAACGAACTGAAAGTGTATGAGGTAGAGGTCGAATAGAATTCGGTAAATGCGATCCCCTGAGCCCCAGTATGGTGTGCTGTACAGGCTTTCCGCCTCGCCATCTTAACAATACTCATCCTTCTGACTATTATTTATCATGAAACAAATGTAGTTTTTACAAAAAACTCATGTACGTATGTATTGTATAATAATCATTCACAAGCTAATTGCTTCTTTACATCTGCAAAATTGCTCATTACTCACTACAATATGCTCACCACAAAGATGTGCTTTCACCGTTGACAAATTGTCTCTCGACAACCACTTAGTGAACAATTAGCCAGTCTCGTGCTAAACACACATTACACTTAACATTTTGTATGCTATCATTTGCAAAATACCAAATGTGCCTCGCAAAAAGTAAAGCACGAATTTATCTTTTTTTTGCAATTAAATTAGTATTAAGATAGGAATGCTTAAAGAATGATAAATAAGATATAGCGTCCTATAAATTAGAGAATGTTGTATCTAAGAGAGAGATAGTGTCCCTAATACTGTGCAATGTATACAAAAGGACTGATAACTGAACAATGGGTTCATAGCATTCCCCTCTCAAATGCTCCCTCAAGTATCATGGGAGTCTTCCAAAAGCGTGTAGACTTTGATGACTGCAACCGCACCCACTCTTATTTACCCTTATTTTTATCTGGCAAAATGCTAATTCATTTACAACATTATTCTGGGGTAGGATTTTCACTTGATTTATTGCATGACACACAATTAATGACATGACATGGACATTGATGTAATTTCAAGGCGAACGGGATCGCCGTGTTTGACATGATGTGGAAAAATGTGATTAAAAGAGTTAAAGTTCTGGATGATTTAGATTTTTTTAAAGCTGCTCGGAATAGGAAGGGGACGGAATTCGTGGTTTGGCTTGGTATCAACCATCTTTCCCTGGCGCCCTTCGTTCTTCATCCCTGAATACTAAAACCATTTGTCCTGTCATGGCATGACTGTCGCGCATAAAACAAAGCATTTCTTCAATTTGTTGACATTACTTCCATTCAACCGAATAGCCTCTATAAATCCCAGACATTTACATAATTGACAAACTTTTTTAAATGTATGATTTCCAACAATACGAGTACATTACAGTACTCTTGGAAATTATCATAAATTTACGATAAAATTATTTAGAATGTGTCGTATGTCGTTGCTATTACCATTTCCATTTCTCTATACCAAGTCACACACTTCATCGGAACGCTCACGCACAGAAGTGGGTCGATCCTGAAGGACCTCGTCCGTTGTCATGTGCCTTGCGAGCTGACATGTCGTTCGCCTGCAACGTATTTTCAACCCATCAACTCTAGTGAAAACTAGGGTTCCACTAAATTTCCCTCAATGGGAATCTTTATTTTGTTGCTTGCTTGCCTCCATGTATTCATCCTTTGGAGCGCTTGAAAAGGATATTTGCATAGTATGTGCCATCATTCTATTTACAAGGTTCACGCACCACATAAAAAAAAGTGAATCTTGTCGCTCAGTTATGTGGCACCGTAGTATTGATCGTTTAGAGACTATTCAGCTGAATGCAAACAGGTCACGCTGGCTGGTATTGTTTAGTTGCTATTAACCCCATACAGGTGGCTGATAGGCAATGCATATGGGTCAACAGCTATCTTCATGTGTTTGGTTCAAGAGTCCTTGCCTAGCTTCGACTGAAACTGAATGGACCTCGTCGACGTTGTCGTTGAAATATGAATTAAGCACTTGAATGACAAAGAATGGGAAGTGGTAACCATGCATACACTTAGCCGGATCCAAGTAGGTTATGCTGACTTTCATGTCAACTTTTCAGGGTTTTGTATTCAAGAACTAAACAAAAGGAAAGATCCGGCGTCCTACATATGGTCAAAAGGCATAATCTCTGTGACAAATTTTCATGAGCTCTCGAAATGCACCTTAAGTCTCCCAAGAGGGGGCCTTCGCTCCACACCTTGCCCCCGTACAACTTTTCCGCCCGGTGAAAATGTCGAAAATATAGCCCAGTGCCACTCAGAGGTGACTATGAGGCCATTTATTTTCACAGTAAGTAGGCAAACATAAATGTTTAATGAGTTTTGGGAACTGTTGACAATACTCTGGACTAGCATTTTTTTCTGTATGAACAATAGGACACGCAATAGTGTGTATAGTCCACTGATATTCTCGCAGGAGTCGTTGAAAGTGGTGAGGAATGCCAGTACGGTGATTCAAATGGGATATATTATCCTGAAAATTGAGTATAAACATAAGCTACTAGTATAGTGTGTCAGCAGACGATTGAGTACGGTAGTGACAGAAACAAATAATGCTGAAATGTTGGGTGAAGGTAGAATTTATGAAGCGGGGGTCCAGAAGTGCTGATAGACACGCGCACGTACGGCTGATGAAAATAGTGACTGTTATGATTATTTTTATGGGCGAAGTAATGAATGTTTTAGTGAATTGGAATTTATGTGCTACACTTATGACAAGGAGAAGGGGGAATGAAGTGAGAAGAGGCAGGTGGATTTCAGAGGTAGACAAGTAGGCTGGCGGTCGATTTTCATTATAGAATAGATCTTCTTTAAGTTCTTTACATATAAATATACACACAGCAAAATATTGTAATTAAAGGCCACTTGAAAAAGTCCACAATTCTTCCTGCTGAAAGGAATAAGGAAGCGAAGACGGCCGTTTTTGATATAAGTGTAGGAAGGGTAAAGAGTATAAAGCATTTTTAAAAGTTAATTGCTAACATCTCTCTCTCTCTGGATCCTGTCAACCACTTGTGGGGCATAGGGCATTAACCCGCCGACTTCGTCGTCAAAATGACCTCCGAAAATTTGAAAAATTGAAAAAAAGAGAAAAAAAAACCTTATCTACGCACTGAGCTTTTTTTTTTGCTCCTTGCCCTTTCATCCCACTCTGACGCACTGAGCTACCGGTCGCCATATATGGGCCCCCACAAAAAAAACGTACCCTTTGACCGTTTTTTTTTTGTTCATTGAGCTACCGGTCGCCATATATGGGCCCCAACAAAAGTTGAGTACCGGGCCCGGATTTTCTCTCGACGGCCCTGGGCGTCAGTCCGATTAATTCTTCCTCCCAATCAAGGGTTGGATCCCGCCGTGACAATGGCTAATGAACGAACTTTTTTCCGATTGACTAAAAATATTCACCGTATGGATAATTTGTTTTAACCGTTTCAATGGATAATTTTCCATCCATTCGGAATATTTTGAAATTCACCTAATGATGTAAAAATAATATCCGCACAGAAAGTATTTTATTTACACAGAAACAAAAAACGGTCATAATGGTACACCAAATCGGTGAATTTTTGCTAGGTGATTTTTTGCGGCGTAGCCGTGTTCTTTTCACCCAGGCAAAGGTAATGAACACTAACACAACGACTAAATTGATCGGTCCATGATCCAGATCTCATATTGGATCACAACTGGATCAGAGTTAAAAGTGAACTGGCTGAACTTCAACTTCTTTGTCGACAATTCGTTCGAGACTGAACCCGTAATTCACCTCCATGAGGCTCAGCTTAGGCATGCATTTTAAGAGAGACCTGATATGCTTCTAAGGAATTTTTGCCCATTTGTCCTTTAGAGATCGTTCCAGCTCTCGTTAAATTTGAGGAGAGTTGGAACGGGCCATATTGCACTGCCCTAGCTGTTCCCATAAATTTTCTACGGTGTTTAATCATGGGTTGCATTTCGATATTATTGAAACATTTCTTTCTTGGAAAATAACTTTTCCTGTGGCGTGTCTGAAGTCACTTAGTATGGAAGATGCTGTATTTCGACAACTTCTGAGGGCATTTAAACGTATAAATCGGTTCTCTATGTAAGGCGGTTGCTCAGGGTCGATCCTATCCTCGTCTTTTTATGCATTTTGCTGTCTCCTGGAACGTTTCACAAACTCTTTGAATGAAAGACTAGCTGCGTTTTTTTTTGTACAGAGCAGAGTGGAGCAGGAAAAAAGAAAAACGATCGAGAGCAGATTAGAGTAGTGAATACGAGAACGGGGCATGTCTTTGCTGGGAGTGTGTCTTGGTTTAGATAGAATTGAAACGTCAACTCAAATTTCAAGAGGAAACTTAAATTTCATTAGTACAGATATAATCAGACAAATTTCCATTAGGCAGCAAAATTATTTTCCATGTTTACTTATCCAAATAATTACACAAAACGAACGTTTTATTGACAGGAATTTAATTTTATATGCTTTTCAAACTGTAAACTGCCCGAAAACTTCGACACCTACGCCGCCTGCATTTCCAAACGCAAACTACTGAGCCGAGTAGAATCCTTGCACTAACCTTCTATCCAGAGCAGCTCAGATCAAATTGTTAGTGCAATTGTGTGGTCTTAACCTGCTCTGCATAGCTGTTAGAAAAACGAGCGTACTGTCTCACTCCAAGTAAAATGGCTCACTTTCCGGAATCCAACCTCTCTCTAGTAATGTCACAGCCTAGCAAACTTGAAATCCGTTGAGATGTTGCGTTGTACATGGCAGTCAAGCCGCTGTCGTATATGCCGCCGACGTGGTGATATTTTTGCTTGTACATGCGCAGGATCGGAAGTATTTGATTTGTTGCACATGGCAGGGAAGTCGCAATCGCTGTTGTGAATGTCGGTTCACTGAGGTGGACGTTGTGCACGGCAAGAAAAATTTATGGTTTGCCTAATGCTTGTTCATGCGCGGGGTCGGTTTCTTGGGGGGTACTTGCGTTGTACATGGCAGGAAAGTCGCTGTCGCATATTCTGTCCATGTGTTGATGTTTTTTTTTTGCTTGCACTTGATCATCACTTCGAGGAACATACCCCGTGCACGATCGTTTATAAGCTTTCGTCGAAGGGCTATCGTCGTATTGGTCGTCCCGAGGAACACATACCTTAAAGGTGCGTTTTGGTGGACACACGATCGTTGTATATTGTTCACGATTAGCGATCAAGCCACAGAGCACTATTTGTATATATCTTTCTGACCGTCGCCGGCGATCGACGCACAATGGTGCCTAGCAAAACGCACCTTATGACCGAGATTTTAATGACGTTATCTATAGAGGTCGAAGAGTGAGAAAACGAGTTTGCGTTAAAAAATATTGGACGGTGGGCTTCTTGTCCCAAAAGACGGGAGAAGAGGGCAATTTTTTTCATCGGTTATAGAAATGTTGGGTATCAAATTAAAATTCATTTTGGAAATATTTTTTTTTGTTTTTCAATTTGAGGCAGCCACAACGGAGTGATGAACGAAATAAGAAAAAAGCATAAAATTTAGATAATTTAAATAGATTAAAAAATCAGAAGGGATTTCAACCAAAAATTTCGACTGACAAAATGAATAATTGAATCTACCGCTATCATCCATCCAACCATTGTATATCTAATCTAATTGCATAGCATTTTGCTCTACTATTTTATACAGTTTCTTGCCATAAACAAAGCATTCCACTTTTCCGGCCATTGATTTCTCTGTTTTCGTTCCGTTTCGCTTGCCCAGCTTCTTACAAAATGCGCGCAGTACTGAACCTTACTTCTTGGGATACTCTGCGCCGCGTCGCCTTATTCTCCTTCTTAGACGCGATATTTCAATATAACACCATTATGGCCTATGTAATTTTACAGGTTGGCAAACTTTATGGATTGTACCATCGCAATTCCATTCCATAATGGACTGATGGTCGCTAATTAATACAACACGAATCGCCTTTTCTCAGCTCTCATGCTTCGTTGACCGTATCATCATCGTTGCATGCCCAGCTATTGTGTCGCCTGTGTTTGCAGCCATACGGATATCAACATGTTGCCAGTTCAGCGTACGTATCCGTGCAAATGGCTAACAACATTGAAGTGCGGTTATGTTATATGGAACTTCTGAATCCACTAATGTGTTTTGCCTGCACGTTATATGGAAAATTAGTTTCAACCGAGTAGTGTACAAATAGTAGTTAGCCGCTTAGACTGAAGTGGTCTCGTTCCGAGTTACGAGTCTTAATTCTCAAGTGGTTGCAAATTAAAGGACGGACAAGTAGCGGAATTGGAAACCGACAATATGTTGACATAATAGTGTAGTCCTGTGAACGTAGGAACGTACCCAAAGCGGATGACGTTTAGTTGAACAAGTACTCGGGACGAATGAATGACAAACTTCGTTTCAACAACTCTTGTCTTGGGATCATACAAAATTTAGTGACCACTCGATTTGTCATACAGTCACAGGAATTAGCCAGGCTCGGCTCGGACTGCTATCATACAGTGACAAGAAAACCTCTATAATGGAAGAAGCTAGTTGGTTGAAACTTGTCAAATTGGTGGGTGCTTGTGACGATTAGGCTCCAGTTTAATTTGAGCAAAACTTGTCCAATTGGCGGATGAAAGCGAGGAATAGGTTCCCTTGGAGTTTCGGAAAAAATCCACAGAACAATTAAAAACTTACAGTTATCTGGCAGCAAAAAGTTGTAAGCATAATATCTCGTGGAAGCAAAATTTAGTTTATGGAGCTTAACATAAGGCGAAGCTGGAAGTTAATACTTGTAGAAAAATCAATCGAACAGTTAAAATTCTCAGCATTTAAAAATATCATTCAAATATCGACATTTATTTATTAAATGATGACGGATGACGGATTTTCGTTGACGGATAACTGATGACTTTACCTCTAGTTTTGTCTTTGAGTATCATCCACAACACAAAGACTTTAAATTTCTAGTTTTCACGCACAGTCGATCTTTTTTATAATCGGAGAAACGGAGCATGGGGTACAAAATGGAGTAGAGCACTTGATTTCCGAGGCCGAAAATGGTAATTGGAAGAGTACATGGTCAGTGTCACGTACGCCCCCCCCCCCACCTACTCCATTAATTTTTATCAAATCAATGTACTCAGCTGTGAATGTTGAGACCATCAAGGGAAGCAACTGTTTGAAAAGTGTCCATGACAGGAATCGAACCTGCGACCTTTTGTTTGGTAACTTTACGCTAAACACATGGAGCTACTGCGCCCATTTTGGTGGCGCTTTTTAACAAAAAAATAGGAGACTGAACCAAGGGTCGACTATAAGAAGTAAAAATTTTCTCAAGGACAATTAAAAAATATTACGAGCGATTTCCAGTTTGAACAGGGCTCTAAAATAGTTGAAGGCGTCACTGCACCGTAGGAAACACAAGACATTGACTCGATAATCAACCTAAAACAAGACAAAATTCTTTAAATCAATAAAACAATACTCGTGACTGTATAATTCACTGGATCATGGATTGGCGGTCAATGAACACGGTTCGTTTCAGAGGCAGGCCTCGAAATGAAAATCTCTTTTCAAAAACCATTCATTCATCAAATACCCTCTGCGACGTAGGTATACTACGCTATCACCTGAAACTAACCAAGGGACTAATTGCCAGTATCCATACAAACTGCCCTCTCCAGTTAAGTTTAAACATTAGTTAAAAGTCCAACAAAAACTCAAAAAGGGACGATGATGGTTTCCAGCCTAACTCGAGACAGACATTCGATCAAACAAAATTTCGCCCGGGTTCAACTAACCATGCTAACTATCTATACGAGTACTTATACGGTAGCACTACAGAGCTGTGTATCCTGCACATTTATGAATGTGTCTATAAGAACTTGGAGACTATTCGTCAACTTCAATTACGGCCTGAGTACACACCGGAGTTTCCCAGCTGTGTCCCACCCAGTGGCACCCTCCCTTGATTCAGCCTGACAACGTTTTATGAGCCCGATGATGATGATGATGTTGGGACGGCAGGACTACGGATGGCATGATAGCAGGCCAGTATAGGTGATAGAAGCTCAAACAGCGGCAGGTTGAAAGCGAATGCATCCTGCCGAGTGCCGAGCCCAACGTCGTCGACATAGACTGCCATTGGCCATTGAAAAATTGAATTTTCATTAAAAATTTACGGAAGGGAAGAGCCTATTTGGAAAATGTTAATTGACTTTTCCCTTGAAAATTCAAAATGTTGGGAAGTGCTGGACCAGGAGGAGGAGGGATCGGTATCCTTTCGTACTCATGTGTTGGTGTTAGTGTTAATGTTTTACATACAAAAAAAATATTGTTTCTGAGGGAATGATAGCAGCTACCACTTTAAGCATTTAATAGCTCCAGTTTATTTCCCTTTCATAAGATCCTTGTGCTCCGCACGTGACCCCGACTAACTGACAAAAGTGGCTTGAAAGAAATGTCTGAAATTCCCACCTTAATTCCAGCAATGATCCTTTTTGCCATTCTCATTGTGAATACTGAATACAAATGATGCTTCGCGTAATGCATATACAGCCCGTCCGATTTCCATGAAAATCTCCATTGCCATTATCTCTCCCCTGCGTTCAATATTAACGTACTCAGAAACAATCTACGTAAACACTACGTACGTACTAGTAGTACACTCGTATTGAAATTTTATTTTCCGAGATTTTCTTCTTTCGTCCTGTCTTTACCACCTCGCTTCGTGGTAAATAGCTTGTTTCAGCAACGGATGATGCTGTTTCTTCTGGACTCCTTCTTTATGCAATTATACTTGTATATGTATATTCTCTCGTATATATATTTCGCACCGCATTGTCGAGCCGGGGATACCTTTTAAATCCATCGCTGTTATTCAAAAAGATAAAGTATCCCATTTTGGGGGTATCAACAAAGTGCTTCATAAAGGTTTACACTTAAGTAGAAGTAATTGCAGGGAGACGTTATACTTAAAGGAGAGGATTGGCGGGAAACGTAATGGTGATCCTGCTGTTGCTTCAATCTCTTTCCATAGTCAAGTTGGCGAAAAAAAAAACGTGAAAATACAAGTGTGGCGGTGGATTTGATATGCTTAACCATTTATTTATTTTTTTCTACGTCACTCTACCGCCTTCCAAGTGTCGGCGTAATATAATTTCAACATAATTTAACCAGAACGAATTTATTAAAAAGGTAAGTGGCATAAATCTGATTTTATCCTTCGTTGTGAAAATGAGCGAAAGTGCAGAACATATTTTCAGGAATCAAGGTTTGCCTTGTTTATGGCCACACAATGAAATATGGCAGTCTATGAGAATGTTGGAAAGATTTTATTTCTTTTCATTTGAGTTGGCTTCACAAACTGTAGCCGAAATGAAGTCAAGGATGCATGTAAAGAGAATGGAAGCAGATGTGCTTCATGGGTTTCTATTATTTATTTAGCTCTTGGTTCTCCGGTAAGTAACGACCTGTGCATGAAGCATGAGCCCATGGATTGCTTTTAGGGATGGGTAATATTGTATTAAACTGATATGCAGTCTCTGATTCTTGCCTCCGTCTTTAGAGACATTTTTCAAGTAAATGTTTAACTTAAATCTGTTCTCAGACCGATTCTGTATTTAGAAAGTGGTATTAGCTTACAAAAATTTAACATTTTTCTTCATTCGGAGAATTTTCTTATATTTGTCTTAAGATTTTTCCAAACATTTTGCTCAGAGAACCTTAAGATTTCCTACATTTGTCATAAGTCTAATATTTTTCTTACACTTCAACAACTCAACAAAGATAAAAATAATTTCAAGACTTCTCCGATGACGCGGCGCCAAGTTTCAATTTTTTCTAAACTTCATCTCTTAAGAAAAAAGTTAGACCTACTACAAATATATTCAGAATCTGATCTTAAAACATATGTATGAAAAATCTGATCCAAAATATAACGGGAATTGGAAATCGGAATAGTCCCGGTTCGATCCGGAAAAATGTCAATGAGAGCATGGAAAGGTCCCGGCCCGGTTGCAATAAATCGTTTTAAATTTTCACACGATAAGTTAAATTACATGCTTCTACCGCCAATTCCGAGCCGTGTATATGATAAGTCGCGACCTGTCTCAAGTAAAATCATACTTGTCATTTTGAATAGCCAGTGAGCACCAACCAGCGCCATTTCGCGCCAGCCAGCACAACATCACGCCAACTGACTTCCTTATTTTTGTTTATTTTCCTTCCTAAAAACAGCAAGGAAAAACTTGCTAAGTGAAGTTTTGTTTTCGTCCTCTTAAATATATCTATATGTATGTGTTACTACCGGGATTCACCCGACCAATCTAGTCATTCAACATTCAACCAGCCCGAAGTAGCAATGAAGCGATGGAGCTCGCCAACATCAACATCAGCAAGTCATCCAATTTCGTGAAGAAGTAAGATCCAAGAAATAGCATCCTTCTTCTTGCCAGAGCTGGGGTGCAGAAAAAATGAAAAGTACATTCTTTCTCCTCCTCGCCACCGCAGCTTCTACAGAAGTCATTTTAGGAGAGGCGAAGCCTCCTAGCGTGCTCCCTAACATTGCAATGCCCCGTAATGACTCCCACAGCCACTCTGATCTGCTTCCTTTCCAGCGATTTAGCAGATCGACTAGAGTCCAGTCTGGGCCACAGTGGTTTTGTTGAAAGGCATGCGTTAGCATTTATCCATCTAGCGTTGGTCGTGCTACTTGCTACGAACTTTAGAGCTAATTTTCAGGTAACGATAGGTATATTAATGTTCCAACGTATTTGTGCAGCCTCGCTTGAAGTACCCTGCCTGGCAAGCTCGTCCGCTCTACAGTTACCTTTGGTCAGGGTTGACACCATTTTGAGTCCTTTGGTGTGAAAAAAACATGGTTGGTAATGAAGCGATGACTAGGCAAGATGGGTATCATATGACTAAGGGTCATGTGGTGAATGCACTATAGTTGGAAGCATTTTGGCTTCTTTGGTGTAGAAAAGGAACATTTTGGCAATGAAGCCATATCTAGACAAGATGATATCATAGACTACTTCTGGGAGCATTTTGAGTCCTTTTGTGTGGAAAAAGGACACTTTTGGCAATAGAGTGGTATTTAGGCAAGATGGATATCGGGACTGGGATGTTGATGTGAATGTACTAGACTTCCATTGAAGGCATTTTGGGTCATTAAATGTGCAAGAAAGGACATTCTTGACAATAAAGTCATATCTAGGCAAGATGGGCATCATATGACTGGGGGTGTTGATGCGAATGCACTAGACTACCCTTGATGGTATTTTGAGTCCTTGGGTCAGACAATAGGGATATTCTTGCATTCGCCTGATAGATATAGATATCTCCTGAATCGGGACGATAAGGACAACAACTTTCCAAGCAACTCATAGGCATCTTGAAAGTAAATGCATTAAAATCAGAATGTACTTGCATGGAACGGGCCTAAAGTGACGACGAACATTATCGCTCTTTTCGTGTCATTATCTATATACAGAGCCTTTTTATTTGAAAATATGTTTTTGTTTTTAGATGCATTGACATTTTAGAACTGAATGCAGAAGTGAAACCTGGTGGTAGTGGAGCGCGGCACTGTTGTCTCTTAGGCCCTGCGCTTTAGTTTTCCATATTATTATATTCTTCTTTGGCGCCCCGTGTGGAGTCAAAGACAACACGTTTTCTGTTGAGTCGAAAATTTGATCTACTTTAAAAGGATCTCGAATCAATCGTCAGTGTCACTGCTCACTCGACAAGAACGGCGTCCAGGAAGGGACCACGTCAAAACATTAGCATTTCGTAGCGGATGGCTTCGAATTTTCGGTCTTGAGCATTGTCAACGTTTTGGGTTAAAGTATGGAACGGAGCTGCAGATTTAAAAATATTTTTGTAGATGGGTCAAAATTCAAGCCACTACCTGGACTTCATTTCAGTGTGCGAACGAGAGCATAAAATCAAGTCAAGGCTTTACGTGCTCGTTCGCACACTGTGTTACTCGCTACGTCCCAATTCCCGCCCTTTGCAATAGATTTTATGGGCTGATGACTCTGAGGGAACCCTCTCTACTATTCGATAAGGACGGCTACGATATTTTGGTCTGAATTCCACTCCAATCTTTTACAGTTTGAACGGTCAACGCTCTGAAATCGTTTTCGTAGCCAGGTTAGCCACAAACGCTTCGGCGATTGTGTTCCAAATTACAAAATATTCATTAAATTTACCCCATGATCAATTCCTAATCCGCTGACCATAATTTTCTCGGAACACATTTCGTGTCGACCACTTGACCCATATTTTCTCTTCATGCTCGCCCATTCCAGTATTCATCACTTTCCGTTTCCCGGGAAAACAATTCTTCGCCCGAATCGATCAACAGCCCACATCAACCGGAGAGAAAAGAAAAAGTTTAGGAAAATTGCCGTTGCCCTCAGCCGGTCACCCGGACTGGCAGTGTACTTCCTCCTTGCTGTTCCGGCAAAAACTCACTTTTTGGGCTTCTTCCATTCAGTTTGATTTTTTTTCTCATTTTTCGGCCAATTGAACATGTACGCTTAACTGGATGTGATGATACACAGGCCATACTCCGAATAGTACGACAACGAATCAAAGATTTCCTCCTTTTTCATTTTTCTCATTTTCTTTAATTGGATGCGATACAGTTTGGTGTGCTGTTGCAAAAAGTAAAGACGTGCGTCGTCTTTTGGATTGGGGGTATGATTTTCATTTCATCGGGTATAAATTGATATTATGTCCACGGAGACGAATAAATTCTATTTTTGGTATGTCCAATATATTCATACCTGTGGTACTTGACATTACGTTTGGGTCCTACAGCATTTCAAATCAAATACAGGATTGACATGTATCCAATGAGCCATCACTATCTGATTTTAGCTGTTATAACAGAGGTTAATGTTAGTAGAAGAATTCCGCAACGCATAGACTGGGGAGGTTACCCAATCTCGTTGCGGGGAATAACTATTGTAAATATGATGACAAAAAAGTCAACAAAGTCTGTAATGTGTCAGAGGCGATTCTAGGGGAGTCCCGTTGTGGAACTCGGAACTCTCGGCGTTACGGAAGAGCACTAGGAACAATTAATTAATAAAACGAAGCCTACTGGTGAGTGGGGGCAATACCGGGCCTCGCTCACATTCTATAACAAGAGTGGACGAATCGCTTAAAGTAGAAGTTGGACTAAATTTTCCGAGGGTGTTGTAATACTAATACCGCTGCTAGACTTCACCGTGTTCTGACTAAAAAAGGTAACGATCAAATCAACACGCTGCAAAGACAGGATGGTAGCATTACAGAGGATGCCAAGAGTACAGGCAAATTACTTCTGATGAATATCCAGTGTGCAAGATTGTAAAAGAGGACGTTAGCCGCTCAGTTGACCCGGGGGTTCGTTACAAAGCGAACCGCCTAAACTGAAGCACCACTAAAACTATCTTTGCTTATAATAGTTAGTTAAATGGGCCATTGATTCCTTTGACCCGTTCAAGTCAACTAGCACAGATAGAATCAGCCTCGCTCAATTACAGAATCAGAATCCCGATCAGTTTCAGAGCTTATTTTGCGCATGGATATATCCCAGATTCCTGGAGGTCGGTTAAAGTAGTCTTCATTCCAAAAATGGGAAAGCGTTCCAAAGACAACCCAAAATCATAGAGACCAATCAGTTTAACGTCCTTCATGGTCAAGGCCAGGGAGAAAGTCCCTGACGCGCATATCAGAAGCACACTCCTTGTGAATATCCCGCTGCACAGTAAGCAGTTCGCGTACCAATCAGGGAAATCGGCTGAAACTGCTCTTCATTGTCTATAGCCAAGGCAGTTATTGTTCCTTTTTCGAACAAATGAAACATTTGTCCTACTATAAATCAAACTCCAGTACTCCTGGCGGATTCCGCCGAATACCTCGGTGTTACCTTGGGCAAAAAACTTCTCTGGTCAGAACACCTAAGGATTATCTCTGATAAAGCCACAAGAGCTCTATGGATCTGTAGGCAGTTTGTAGGAAAGTCTTGGGAAAAAAGCCCTCGGATAGTCCTATGGATCTATAAGCCGATTGTAAGACCCATAATTGAATATGGGGCTGCCATCTAATGGAAGAAAGCAACCACAAGGAAAGGCATGGCTTTGTGGCGTTGTCTCTTGAGATGATATATTTTATTTTTGAATCAAAATTAATTTAAACCACTTGTCAAAATCGAATTTTAAAAAACAATTCTATTCTAATAGAGGTTAAAATTCTCTTTAAATTGGTGACCCCGAACGTGGAACAATTCCACAAGAAGTACGACGACGTCCGAACAAGTTCAATGCTTGAATAACGCCGTCGTTCTAATATTCGCCCAACGTGGTCGACGAGTCCATCGGCAGTCGGCTCTAGCAGCAACAAGCCAAAGCGGACCTGACCCGGGACTAGTCAAATTGTGACGCACTACTGCGACCCATGCATTTATAGTGTGACATTATGACACTAGCATCGATCGTCCCATCATCGTCATGCCTTCCAACCGCAATTGTTTCCAACTCAGAGAAATCTCGCCTTTTCTAAGCTCGCTTCTCTAGGCATCTTCTGTGGTCCAATTTGGTAATAATTCCAAATTTAGTAAGTAGCTTCTTTGGGTAATCCTAAATAGCACCGGGGGATGTTCTGGTGCTGCAGTAGGTGCAGGTCCAGACAAAAGGACCCTCTTGATCATGAAACGAAACAGAAACCAGGGGCCCGATTCCGCAAGAGTGAATTTTTTCAGTGCGCACCGAAATCAGTGCGCACCGAAGAAATGCGATTCCGCAAGAGTGAGATGAATTTTTTCGGTGCGCACCGTGCTGAATTGCAAAAATGCGATTCCGCAACGATGCGATGAGTTTTTTTGACAGTTCCGGTGCGCACCGTGCGAATATATTTTGCACTGGCTATTTGGTAAGTGCAAAATATATTTTTTTATAAATTATGTATTAAATTGTTGATTTCTGCATACGAAGGTGGAGTATGACTTTTCAAAGCAGAAATGGGTGAAGGACGGAGCTTCGTGTTGAATTTAAGGACAAAAATATAAAAATTCATAGTGAAGATGAGAAGTTTTTGTTTCCGTATCCGGTGCTTTCTTTAGCAATTAATATTAAGGGGATTCACGCTTAGTGTCGTGAATGTCGTATTCGTCGAAAACTTCTGTCATTTCCATAGTAAAATGACAGAAGTTTACAACGTTACGGCAAATACGACGTTTACAACGTGGGCATGCATCCCCCTATTATTATTAGGCCGGCCGCGTCTTGGATGTAAGCAGGGCAGCGCAGCGCGCACATGGCATTGTTGTTGTAACAACTGTCAAAGTCTGATTTTACAACAACAATGCCATGTGCGCGCTGCGCCTGCCTACGTCCAAGATGCGGCCGGCCTTATTGTTATCCCGTTTCCATTCGGTCACTAGGACCGATCATTTCTGAAAGAAGATTATAAGGGGATTCATGCTCACGTCGTAAACGTCGTATTTGTCCTAAAATTTTAAACTTCTGTCATTTTTCTATGGGAATGACAGAAGTTTACGACGAATACAATGTTTACGATATTTACGGCAGGGAGCGTGTTTATGTTTCGTTTGATGCAGAGCATACGAATTACGAAAAATCTAAGTGACTTTGGTCGTCATTGAAGTCGAACAAGAAAAGTAACAATAGGGGGATGATCACGTCGTAAACATCGTATTTGTCGTAAAGTTGTAAACTTCTGTCATTTTACTATGGAGATGACAGAAGTTTACCACGATTATGACATATACGAAAGGGAGTGTGAATCCCCTAAATGATTATATTTAACGCTAGATGTGAAATGGTCCGTGGTTGGGAGTTTAATATACTCGTAAACACAAAACTTTTCCTCCTGAAAGAGAATAAATGTTATTGATCGATTCCATAATTTCATATGAAGCATGAACGTCACCCATTTTTATAATGTTTTCAGCAATCAGAAAAATTACACACGTTTGACGTTTGTTTGAAAAATTCATTCAGCACTGAAAAACTCACTAGCTTTTGCTGAATTGCATCAGTGCGCACTGATACTTTCGGTGAATTTTTTCAGTGAGTTTTTTCGGTGCGCACCGAAAAAACTCACTCTTGCGGAATCGGGCCCCAGAGCAAATATGAGTATTTTAGCAAACGGAGTGAATGGAAAATCGAAATGCAGAAGGTGTAATAACCCATATTCTGGTAGTGCTGCTTCCATCGACAGATGGAAGGCAGCACCTTATGAGTAGTGATCTGCCGGTGGTACGAAACCAGTGGTCGAGGGTCCCAATACACCCAGATACCGATGCGAAATCGAGGGCATCGTTCGTCAACCATTCCATTCTTATCGCCCTCATTTTTGCTTCACTATGTTATCTTAGGCTTCGTTCCCACGGGCATTTTCGGATGCCTACCAACCCGTATTTTTGCTTCACTATGTTGCCTTAGGCTTCGTTCCCACGGGCATTTTCGGATGCCCACCAACCCGTCCGTTACAAAGCGACATCCCCACCATATTTGCTAGGTTAGTTTCCCTTTCGCTTCATAGTCCTACTGCCATAGTGTCCCCGTTTTTCGACAATTGCCTCAGTAACTAGAAGACAATTCAAATTTTAGGAGTTAAGTCATGCTTCTGACACCACTCGAAACATTCTGCTTTGTAAGGCCTCTAATATAATTCTGCAAAGTTGCCCCCAGGTCTTCTCAATTGTGTTTCCCAATATATAAGAAATCCTAGCAACGAGAAATCGGCATACAAAACATTCTTGTACAGCGGTATTATCCGTAGATTGTAAAGCTCCCCTGGACAATATAATTCTTCTTATTATCAAAGTCCTCCTTTGACGACATCATCTTGCAGTTGTTCAGTCTCAACCCTCGTTACAAACTCCCTGGCAACCAATTCCCTAAATGGATTTCCTCATGCATCCCCGTGGCGATTATCAAGTTTTACCACTCCCCTTCTCTTGGTTTCTCAAATTTTCCATTTATTTTCTTTAAATCATTGTCCAATCTCAGGGTAGATGGTCTGTATCAATTTCTTACGCTCACATTACACATTATTCTCATATTATGCGCGTTGACTACGTCTTGACCTTTGAACTATTCCGCCCGAACTGATGCTAACCTGACACTCGAATAAATAAAGCTTAAGGAGGACTTTCACTTTTGTCTGGCCTTGGCATACTACTACTACCCACCTCCAAGAGACAGAGAGTATTTAGTTAGTGTATTCTGTTCAAGGACAAATACAGGATGAGAGGAAGACTCAACTCCAGATATTCTATTCAGGGACTCGTTCCGCAAAAAGCATCGAAACATAAGCAATTCTGAAATTAATATGCAAGCTTTGTATGTGTTTGTGTATGTGTATTCTACAGTATGTGTTTGTCCTTTTTTGATCTTTGAACTCATTAAAGCAGCACGACAAAAAGAGGAAGTCTACTAGTGGAAGTCCCGAAAGACGACTACGAAGCACTGAACAAAGCATAGAATGGCCAAAGAACTTTTCATTCGCCGAAATGAAGCCTTAATGTTTGGCGAAAGTACGGAGAAACAAAAAAACTTGAAACGAGTCCCAGAAAGGACGTGGAGTAGTCAATGACCAGAGAATACATCGGCGACTGAATTACTCTTTTGAACCTTTCACTTTCGTTTCTCTATGTACTCGTATACCAAAACAGAAAAGTATTATAGTCTGAACTGTACCACACAAACGAACAAGCACTGCTGGCAGATTGTTAGCTTATGAAGTGCAGTCAATGGTTTTCGGAAATATGATTAAGATGGAGCGTGCACCTCTATCATATTTGTGTCTACAATATAAATGCAACGTATCCACGTCGGGCGAGTTTATCGACGACATAATAAATGTCTCGCCTGGAAATATTTTGCCGACCGTAAAATCGATATGAAATTGCCAGCATTTCCATACTCCCCTCCCACGCACAGCATCCCCTCTCCCTCTTTACCCAGTAAAGCTCACAGGATCCGATCATCCCGTTTCACTTGATGCGAATCTATAGCCGGGATCCTACGACTCCTACAGCAATTCCCCCCAACATCCGTCTTTAGTTTCCGCAATTTTGTGCAACTAACCGTGTTCAGAAGGTCGTGAAGAGATCCCCGCGCCGCGCTATTATCCTGGTCCGCTCTTTGGCGTGTGCTTGCTTGTGTATCGTGCCACGAATTATGCCAGAGCAATTCGTCCTCCGCCGAATTACGTTACTATGTGCCAGACCATAATGTCTGTGCACGAAATCCAATTGAGAGAATGGTTTCCTTTTCACTTCCTTATTTTCTGCCCTCACCCGTTGCGCTTCGTCGCTCCTGTCGCCAGCTCCGTCATTCGAATCTTCCCTTCATCTTGCTAATAACTGCGCAAGATTCGTCCGGTTCTCGGGTTTTACAGAACGACGCGAAAAAAAGAGACTTCTTTCAAGGATGATTTTAGTTATACATACGTATGGGTAGGTGTTTTTCATCGTCAGTCCTTTGTTTTGCTAGAAATATGCAAGGAATGGATTGTATGTCTAGTTGTGTACTAATACTAACGAGATATTGCCGCGTGACAATGATTAAAGTCTCATAGTGGAATTCCTTTTGCTTCTTCCCGGTGAATTCGGTAAAGGATTTGTCTTCGACTTCATATTATATGGAGGGGATGTTCTTGTTGTTGTCGTATAACATCGGATACCTCCCCGCGGAATGGAAAGTGTTACGTTATATTTCTTTTATTAGATGTTGCCGGAAGTCTGTTTGAAATATTTCGCTGAGGCTTGCTCCCATTGTTTTCTGCACTCATCAAGCTGCTAGGATGCAGGCGCACGCCTTATCATCCTGCCAGTAATGGTGCTATCGAGCGTTGGCACCGAACTCTTGAGGCAGACATCATTTGTCACCAAGACGGTAACCACTAGGTGGACATTCTTCCCACCGTTCTACTTGAATTGCGAAGCAGCGTTAAAGAGGACCGTGGTGGTTCTCTTGCAGAAATGGTCTACGGCGAAACTTTGCGGATTCTTAGGTTGCGGTTTGGTGACGACAACTCCAGTACTGACACTCGAATCCTCCTCAATCAAATTCGTCAGCACATCGTAATAACTGGACAAATTTTATCCACAAGGAAGTGAATACGTGTTCTCATGTATTTGCCGTCAAGAGATCGCTAGCGCAACCATATTCTGGACCGCGTCGCGTCGTCGGACATATTTCTTCGAGTGTGTTCCGAATTGACATCAACGGTAGGCTTGTCTGGACGATGATCGCATGCCTAAGAAATCATCGACGGAGTAAGGCTGCGAGGAAGACCGAAAGCTCGTTGAAAAGCCTCACTAGATGAGGACGCCGAACAACTGCTAGGCATCCAAAATTGGGGTCACTTGATCGAGGTAATTGGAGGATGATGATCCAGGGGATGGTCCGGGGACCGACGTCGGGCTCTTACACCACGATGATGATGATGTGCACGTTATGTAATGTGTAATGTGATTACATAAAATGGTCTTCAGGAGCTGCCTTAATCACACATCGCTCGACTAGTAGTAAAAGCTAAACTAAGTCATTACGACTTAGATTGCACTCCATTTCACTCTTAAAAAAAGTATTTACGTGCTTATGCGTGATTAATCAAAAAGATTTTCATTGGAAAGTAATTCACACTCGTGTCGTACAATGAACACCATATACTCGTATGTATAGCGTAGCCATTATATCCAGGGGCGTATTCCGATTTAGCTCGGAATAACCAACCAACTGGCCTGGTCGAGTTGCTTCCCCGATGTGATTAAGGCAGCTCCTGAAGAGTACAATCCATCGTGTGGACGAAACCAGGGACAGTGGAAGTATTGCCTTAATGCTGATCATTTTAGTGGTAGATTAGATTCCCCTCCACTTCATTCTTAAAGAAGGTATTTATGCGTGATTAATCAAAAAGATGTTCATTCAATAAAAACAAACTAGCCTGCGGCTAGCCGAACAATAGAACGTGTGCGATAATTATGACCCATTCTGCATTTGCCACTTCGAAATTAGCAGCGTTAGCGTGTTCCGATTTCACTGTTCCTATGGAACGTATATGAAATAGTAGACCGATTTCAACCAAATTTGGGCACGTGGTTTAGCGGTAAATATGATTAACATGAAATTAAAGCTATACGGATATAGTATTTAGAAACAAAAAAGTTTTTCTACCGAAAACCTACTTTTGGACCGGTCGTTCCTATGCCAGCTACATATATGATATATAGGTAGTAGTCCAATTTCAACCAAATTCGGGAATATGGTTTGGCGATAGATACGATTGAATAATATGAATTATGGTAAAGTAATCTTTAAAAACAAACAAGTGTTCTCACAAATACAGACTTTTGGACCGGTCGTTCCTATTACAGCTACATGACATAGTGGTCCGATTCCATTGGTCCCAACACATGTACAGCGTGCATAGCTTTAAAACTGAGAACGTAGTTTGCATAGAAACAGGCGGACAAAACTTAATCAACTCATCTCGTCATACCGACCAAGAATATACACTTTATATGGTCGGAGATGCTTCCTTCTGTGCGTTATAAATTTCATGACAAAGTTGACCCTCGGATAGTCAGATAATCTTTCGAACATGTTGCTATAATGCCTCACTGTCAATTGTTTGTTGGTATAAGAAGAGAAGGCTTAAGTTAAGAATCGAGCAACAAACAAAATCAGTACTTACTCTAATTTCTGTAATCCGTTTGGTCTACAGCCAGCACGTGCCATCTCTACTGGTACAAGTCAGCCGAGTTGTGTTGTAGGATTCTGTAACAAAGAGACAAAAATGTCATCATCAAAATCAAATACATGGCATAGAGTTCTCTTTCTATTTTGTAGAAATGCGAACCAATCAAAAAACTATATCAAAACCACCAGACTAGAATCAAAGTGCATATCATATAATACGGATATTTGCAGAGTCATAGTGCGGGCATGTCATTTAACATTATCGCTAATTATCCTCAAATACGACACCCTTTATTCGTTTACACTGACTGCGGGTGAGCGCTCGCAAAAGTGAATAACAAATTTCTGTTTGTCCAACATCCTAAGCCTCGTGTTTGCCCTATGTGAAACCTGGTGACATGCTGATACGCTGAAGCGCACAAAAGAATGCTAGCTCGACAAAATTTAATTTCTTTAGAAGATTTCCCATGTATCGTCCTAGATCCTTGGCATTCATATCCATTGAATCGAATGTCCCCGTAATTTCCGTAAAGCCTGGCGAAATTCGTTCGTCGGAAGCGGTCGGATCAAGTCGACGAACACCACAACGACGCGACGATGTCTCCTTTTCATTTTGCAAACCTGGCGTAATTATGGCAGTTTATCCTCCAAACTAGCGTATAGTTCGCCCAGACATAAAATGTAAAGCGGAAGCGTGTATGTATCCGTCGTCCTCGAGGCTCCCGGCTGCGTCTGCTAACCATTATTTCACTATTTATTCATCCCGTGCTTGGGTAGTTGGTACTTTACAATGTTTAGCTTCAGTTTTAGCTCGGATTCTCGGCTTGCACAAATTCATCGTATGCAATTGCACTGCAATATCAAATGGCTGAAATTTTCACTTGACTTATTTCGAGTGTACTTATTTCTGCATCATTGCGGTTATTGTTCGTCGACTTTTGCATACGTACCCGTCAATTTTATTTGCCCTCTCATACATAATAACCAGAGTAGCTAGCTAGGCATAGGCTCAGAAGGTATAAAAAGGGCGGTGATGTGGTCCGATGCATGTTGGTGCATAAAATTCCACCCAAAGTGCAATTGTCGTGTTATTAAATCTCACTCAACTTTTCAACCCCTTAACACACGCGGCAGACTATTTGTGTTGTTTTGAAATATTGATTTCCGCTACATTTGTCAAGACAACGCACTAAACCGCACCAATTCCGATTACAGGGTAACGTTACGTAATCCTGTGTATGAATGGGTTATTTTTGAGAGATTTTTTTTCTTTGTTTGTTGGGCGAAATAGGTTTGCTTAAATTTTAAGGGCGTGTGGGCTTCTAGTGGGAATAGAAGGTCAACGAACTAGTGGTTTGATGCTGACATATGTATATTAGCGTTCCCTTGGAGAAGACAATCGTTCTACCTAGGTGAACAACATCGGGTAGTAATGCACATTATTATTTATATCCCTAGAGTTAAAGTGGTTAAAGGTTGGGAATGAGGATAACGGATACATACTGAAGCAAATGATTCTTTGGTATGACATTGCATCCTTTCTATTCTTCCTTAACTTTGATTTTTTATGCCCTTTGTGTCCCTTAGGTCCTTCATATCTTACATATCGCTTAAGTCTAGTATATTGAACTCATTACCTCGTTACCGAAAACACACGTATGTATATACTTGCTATGCTTTCCATTACACTACATATCCCAGGAGGACCTGTTGGAAGCTACGTATCAAATTTGGTTGAGGCCGGACAAATGCACACCATGCATCGGACTAGTCCATCGAAAAAGTACATAAATTAGTGATGGTCACAATGACTCTTATTACTGTGCCGGCACATAAGCTCTGACTCTTTCCAGACGTTCAGAAAGAGTCATCCAAATGGTTAATAACATATTAACGATTCGAACTCGGTGGCGCCAGAATGCCCTTGGGTTCAACCAGCCAAATCAGACCACTATTTTCCATGAAAACGGGGTTGCCAATCTGGGATGGGCAACCCCATTTTTTTTTTCTTTTTTTTTTTACTCCAGATTCGGAATCAGCGGGCACCCAATGCCCTGTAGTTCGAGCCAGCCAGATTGGATCACTATTTCTCATGAAGACTCCGGTCCAATCGGAAATGGGTCACCCCATTTTTTTTGACCCCAGGTTCGGAGTCAACGAACCCCCAGTGCCCTTTATTCGAGCCAGCCAGATCCGACCACTATTTTCCACGAAAACGGGGTTGCCAATCTGGGATGGGAAATCACAACTTATCAGATAGATCAGTAGAGTCTGCGCTGCATTTGACAGTGGGCTAAATTGAAATGTCTTTAAGCCACAAGAAATGTTTTTCGGTAGCATTCTCGGGTATCGAAGGGGCCTTCGATAACGTCAAATCTAAGGCTATATCAAGTGCAATGGTCAAACTGGGAATTGATGAGTCCATCAATACGCTTATCAGTCAGTCGCTGACCTCTAGGGTACAAAGTTGGTGATTGCCCAGGGCGTAGACGCGTGTGCAGAGATACCCCATAAGGCGAAGTCCTCTCCGCTTTTCTATGGACCATTGTGATCAATACACTTCTTATGAATCCAAGTGGAGGTTACAGCAATCGCTGTCGCTCTAAAATGGCTCGGACGACATGTCGTACCAGCCAAGGATATTATTATCTTCACGGACAGTATCTCTGCGATAAGGTCCCTGGAGTCCTTCAAGAATACATCAAAAACTGTGGAGGAGTATCGATCCGCCCTTCTGGGGTTGGGCGAACACTTTAACATCACTCTGTGCTGGATTTCGGGGCATAGAGACTTTGAAGGGAACTTAAAAGCAGATGAGTTGGCTCGGAAGGGAGCAACTGGTCTAATTTTCCTGGATCACCAAATTATTGGAATGCCCATGACTACGCGTAAACTTGTACTCAAGCTCGAGACGAGTAGGAATACTAACGCTAGATGGAAAGGTGGTGATACTTGTGGTACAGCTATATCATTGTGGCCGAGTTTGGACCCTGCACGTACAACTTCACAGCTGCGATGCGAGGACAAGGAAGAGAGCACTCGCATCTGTTGTACGACTGTCCCACACTGACAAGTAGAAGAAGGGCACACTTGGTGAATTCTTCTATGCAAATCTGGGAGAATTGGTGGATATGGAGATTAGCCGGCTCCATGGATTCATTAAAAGTTCGGTTTTAAATAGTAGATACCAGGGACCGTGGATCCCCGTGCCAACCCAAATATATAACCTAATCCATCGTTCTATGTGGAGGAATTATTCCCTAATACATCGGTCAAAAATGCGATCTTTGAGTTTGAGTGGGTTTGGTACCACCCCGGTGTGAAGGAGAAAAATTAAAGTTTATGGAAAAGATTGCTTAACTTTGTATAATGAAAACTACTCCTCATTCCGATATGGTTCCTATAAATCTAATTCCGGAGTGGCAATGGGCAACCCGCTCTCCCGGGCCTGGCGGAGCTGTCCACGACGTCAATAGAAAACGCAATTGAGTCCAAGGGGATAATGCCTAGAGTCTGGTATAGATACGTCGACGACGTGTTTGCCGTGGTGAAGAGGGATGAAATAGACCAGGTCTTTTCGGTAATAAATAAGATTCAACCCAATATCACATTTACTACCGAAATTGAAAAATATGGGACTATACCATTACTGGACTTAATCATCTCGACCGATAACGGGAAACTGAAGTTTGAGGTCTATGGGAAACCGACAGCTATACATAAAAAATGACCGCGTACAACAGCATGCACAGGTTGGTAAAGTACCCATTGACCAAAGTGGTTATCCATAATATGACGGAGGAGAGACGAAAACATTCAACTGTGTTTGACCAGACCATCGAAGTTCCAAGAAGAATAACGTTTGCGGCTAAAACAAAAAGCGTTGACGCAGCAACATCATTGACAGCGGCTAGAGTTGGCAACGAAGCTCATGAGATGGACGTTGCAATGAAGACAGGTGGTATTCATAAACGAGAAACGTTGGACGGTACAGATGGGTTCCCTTATTACTATCACGATATTAGGAAGGAACCAATGTACCTGTCACGCTACCATTCCTGACTAGGTTCCCTAATGGTATGGAAAGCCATACAATACAATGGAACTATTTACCTAGTTATCCTAAATGGTAAACAAACGGGAGCAACTTATAAATAGTTAGTTTTTCGCAGAGGCAATTCCTAAAATAAATTAGGTGTTTCAAGGCAAGCCATGGATTTATCATCCACGAATTCACACAGCGAGGGATGTGAAATTATTTGTTTTGGAGAAAAATGTTTCTGTCTTAAATTGGGTGCCCAACTCTCCCAATGTAAACATAATAGAAAATGTTTGGGGTTGGCTTGTTCGGGAAGTTTATAAGTGTGGTAACCAATACAACTCGATTTTTTTTTTTTTGAAGATGAAATTATTCACGCAATCAAGGCGGCTTGGTCGAAAATACCGCAAGCCATTCACTTCATGTTCAAGAATGTGCTTATGTTAACCCCAAAGGGCTTAAAACGCCTTCAACAACACTCCAGTGTAATGGCCTCATCACACCGATTCAGATGACACCCGTTTTTCTTAGATTTTACTTCATGTCCAAGAATGTGCTTATGTCAACACCAAGGAGTTAAAAACGTATTTAACAACACTCCAGTTTCATTTACGTTCTGACCAAAGGACTCGAAATATTTTCAGCAGTATTCTATTGGATTGGTCTCTTCCCCCCATTCAGAAAATACCCACATTTACTAGGTTTGGCTTCAAGAGCGTGACGATCGTTACGTTACTCATTACACAGAATTTATTCAGACCCCCCCCCCCGGCCAAAAAAAATATACATGTCAAAAAGCCCAAAAAAAAATCGTTCTTTCTTCGCACTTTTTCCGAAACACTGGCGGAAACTCCCTTTGGATTTTGTAATGAACCACCTGTAATGAACCATATTATGGTCTGGTAGTGCTGCTCCCACCGGCAAATCGAAGCAGAACCTGATGAGTAGTGATCTGTTGGTGGTACGAAACCAGAGGCCGAGGGTCCCATTACACCCGGACCCAGATTCGACGGCTTGGGGGTCTGATCCGTCCGCCAACCATTCCATCCTTATCGACTATTTTTTTTTCATTCCCCATTTTTACCTAGCCTGTTTGTGTTGTCTTCCCCAGGCCTATGAATTTTTGTTAATACGTACAGGACAGGGGCAACGAGCGGCGAAAACCCCGCCCACATCTCCCGAACTGAGGCCAAAGATTAAACATTACTATGATACCTCACTTAGTACGATTTAATTTTTAGAACGGGATGCACTCATGTTTAATCTTCGCCAATAATTCAAAGGTAAATTCCCTTAAGAGAGATAGAGACGGCAACACTTCAGTAATGGCAACTGCCTATAAAGTTTCAATGTGTGAGTAACATGCTTGTTAGTTGGCACCACCCCTTTGTGTACGCATATGGGAACCTACACATACGTAACTACTAGTCAGTCGCGTTAATTTGTATGAAGTAGGGTATCTTCCTTATGGGTAATCTTTGCTGAGGCCACCGTAGGCCACCGCTTAGCTCGTTGAGGGGCCTTTTTTCTTCGCCAGATGGCACGGCCCGACCTTCACGGTCATTATGCTACCTAAGGCTCCGTCCCCACGGGCATCTTCGGATGCCCACCAAACCGTCCGTTGCAATTTTCTGGGATTTTTAGTATAATATATCCCGAATGCCACTCAAAAAATAGCAGAAAAAAATCGAACTTTAGAAATCCGTTATGATGATAAATTTTTTTGTCTGACCTCCAATCGAAAGATATATTAATGTCGAACAAAAAAGGTCTATCTTACTATACACTACAATCACGAAACAATTGGCGCGGCATTATATGACATATGAATCAACAATTCGCCGCCTATTTGTAATGAATTGTTTGAATTCGCTCGTCGCAGATCCGTGGCGATTGATTCACACTAAAATTGAGACTGAGTAAAACGAACATAGCTAATGACACAAAAAAAGTTTGCAATGTTACGTAAGGTACGAGTAATTACGATTATCCACGTTTATGAACTAATTCGTTGTGGTTGATTACACTTTTTTCTGAGTGACACCATCAAATTTCAACAATCACAATCAATTTACTTAATCGCTTATTACTAAAGGATATCGACCTAAACTTACGACCATGTCAAATTATACTTTTAATTTTTTAAACGCCCACTCCACAATTCCACAGTGGTCGTTAACACCTGCATTGGACAAGCGCCAGTTGCACTATCTACTTGAATTGTCATTACTCGTACATTAAATCAATAATTTCTCTTTTTTTGGCTGAAAGGCCCATGATTATTAAAAACCGCTCACAACCTGTCAAAATGAAAGTAAATTCGTTCAAATGCGTCTTTTGTCTTTCCAAGTATGGATACGTACGTAGGTGTGCCAAGAGCCTCTCATTACGCTTTCGCTTGGCAGAAATTGTCTTGTGCCGTGTCAGATTGAACGAAATGACTTTCTTCGCCGGAAAAGACAAAAACTCAAGCAATAACATCATAAGCGCTTGAAATGATCACAGAATTATTATGGCTCATCTCTATAGCCATGAGCAAGCACATTAGTCGGGATGGATGTCATGGCAAAGCATCAAAGCGATTCTTCATTGCTCCATCTCTTCATTGTTTTGGCGGAAATTCAGCAGTCTTCAACGGTTGTATATCAAAATAAAATGTTTGAGATGAAGCCAAAGATCATAATCAACTTGACTCTACTAGGTATTTAAAAGATGTAGGAATCGTTAATTAAATTAATTATAATTGATTGCCAGGTTTGGTGTTTAGGAGAAAAAAAAAGTATTCTGTAGGTCGCACGAAACAACGCTTATTATGGACAATTACGGGCCATTTTATGAGAAGACGCATTAATTTAGCGTTTTTATCTAAAAAAAATGCACTAAGCGAAAAAAAAGATACCAATAGTTAGTTCTTGGCTACCTACGAGAACATTTAACCAGTCAGCCCATAATGGCTTACAGAAATTCACAAATCTGCGCCAGTGACACACTTCATACACGTGCTTGCGCTTTAAGAATATTATACAACAAAAACGAGTCCGTATATGTATAGCTGTAGCTGCTACAGACAACTATAGGTATACAATGCCAACCAATTGACGTTTAACTAATTAATTTTATATCTATTTTATCTTTTTTTTCCATCAACGATTGATTATAATAAATCTTAAAAAATTGCGGATATTCTGCCATTCAGACAAGCCAGGAAAATAAATTAAATATAGGTCAAACTGTTTTGGCAAAACTATAAAGCCATTTTGCTTATAGCAACTCTATATGGAATGTATAATAGTTTGAAAAAAAAAAAATTAGAAAAAACAAACATAAAGATATCAGAATATGCAAAATCGGAAGAACAAATTAATTATTCAAAACGGATGGTGCCTTTGCTTAGATAGGTTTTTATGGTGACCTACATTTTGTGTATTTCGCTAATTGCAGCCACTGATCGGATACATACTCGTATATTCATAATTCCGTGTGTATAGGTATAGAGGAAATTGAAATTTAAAATTAAGAACGAATCATAATTTCAAACTCAAACTTTTACCCATACGAGTATATTGCGAATGTCGTGCCAGCCGTTGTTCCTAGTCGAGTCTAGGAACGAAAAATAGGAAAAGTTAATCGTGGAGTTGAAATCTTGCACGATTGTTGGGGACAGTCCCCTGAATATGTGCTCACAAGTCCCCGATGATAGAGGGTCCGAAAGTGGAGGGGAGAGTGGGCCAAATGTCTTTATTTTCCAGTTGCCTTGATTTTTTTTTGTTGAAAACTACGTATTCTACAAAAAAAATGTCCCAATGCCGAATCAAGAAAATTTTTCACAAAATTATATATCATACCCTCGAGTATAAAATGGTACGGAATTATACTCTAGACTAGACCAAAGGTCGGCAAATTCCGGCCCGACTCAGATTTTATCCGGTCCGCAAGCTAATATTGTTGTGACATGCAAAAGAAATCAAATTTATACACAAAAGCGTTTTTTTTTAGCCCAACGTAAGTTGTTTTAATAAATTTAAATCGAGTTATTTCCCCAATTGGGATAATCATCTATAAGGCGCGAAATGGAAAATACCTGCCCAAATTGTAAGTATGTATATGGTAAAAACTGAAAAAAAAATTGTGCTGGGATCATTGGACTAATCTAAATCGCCAGGGTTCACTAGTCCAGCGTATTTTAAGCCGGATCCATGCTATTGAGTCCTGCCCCAAGGAGATACTTATTCAGAGACTTCGCAGCATTAACATTTCTAATTGTACATGCGTCTCACAAGCTTATATC
The DNA here is from genome assembly GCA_964017055.1 of Chloromyia formosa. Lineage (NCBI taxonomy): Eukaryota > Metazoa > Arthropoda > Insecta > Diptera > Stratiomyidae > Chloromyia > Chloromyia formosa. Next base: position 20,230,469 of record OZ024816.1, on the reverse strand, counting down.
GAAGCTAGTGAAAAACAACACCAATCAGATCTTCTTCTCTACTGGATGCCGTTTCCTCTGTCAAGCTGAACTAAACACTGAAGTTAATTTCCACTTTAGGCAAAGCGATTCTACGTTTTTCGGCGTCAAGCTGTGTATGTACGTATGTATACACTGCACCTTCACAATGTCTAAAGCGGACGTTGACTCTGGGCTCACCCTCAATCACAACAATCCAAAATTTGCAAAATACTTAATTGCTCTCTTATTTCGACACGAATAAGTAACCGTCTAACAGTTACATTGCCCATTATCTGGATTTAATTTCGTCTCCATCTATTGGTCACAATGCTATCGAAAAACGCATCTACTTCAGCAAGTTCTAGATTAGTATCGTAGGGCGGTGACCGAACGACCACGGCAAACGAGCGCGAATCACCTTGATAGACTGGGCTCACCCTCGTCGAACTTATACGGGTCAGAACCCTTTTGTTGGCTCAGCTAAGACTTTGTATAGGGAATGGTCTGCTAGCGGCAACACTACTGAACGTTAAAAGACTTATTAGTGTCACCATCCACTGTCGAACTCGAACACGAACATGTTACAAACGTCCTCTGAATAGCTCAAGACACAGACACACACTTCACATAAACGTGAAGAAAACCGGTAAACTTGTACCATATTCGAGTTCGACAGTGTATGGTGACACTTAGCCTGTTCGTTGCTTGTCGATGAGTTGACATATATTGCCGATATAGTATAATTGCTGTTGCAAACGCTGACTTTGAAGTGACTCACAAATTAGCTTTTTTGAATAGTCAGAATGGAACAACTGCAGTGTAAGTCACCTCAATTGACGGCGAAGGCCCGGTGTCGCAGTCGCCTCTAGCGTAAACTATGATAAAGTCACCTCAATTTGTCATATTTTATCGATCCTATTTTGTCAATGGTCAGCTTGATTCCTTCTTGTGGACTTGACCGTATTTAGTTTCGGTTGTTTAGTTTTAATTTTGATACGAAATCAGAATTCAGACTTGAACTAGCACACAATATTAAGGCAGAAAACAAAATGGGGGTTCAGAATGGCAACAGTTTTTTTTAACACTGCCAATCTCGGTGAATGAAAGTAGTATGGGGTCGTTTGGGTCGCTGATGCCGAATCTAAAGTCAAAATTGCAGAATAAAGACAAAACGGAGATCCAGAATGGCAACACTGTTTACATATATGTTACTGAGACACCAGAAGAACACGAACTCACAACACAGAATTCTTGTTAAACGAAAAAATAACAACAACACCCGTTCAACTATGCATTTGGATGTCAAGCAAATCACAGCGAACCTCTCTTCAACCAAACGACATACGATGATATCCCTCTTGCCATTCTTTCGGCCAATATTATTTCTTTCGTTTTCTAACTCACCGACCACTACAGATTTTGATAGGACACATACCACATGCGTACATCCACCAAAAAAAAAAAAATTGTTCACTTTTTTCATCGTTAGTTGTTTCCTTCAAATTTTAAAAAGGTATCAGGAATTGAATGCACTCGACGTCTCCTTTAATATGACACCTCACAAGTGTGTACCGGATGAATTAAAATGGACCTCTCCCCCTTCCGCCCAATATTCTAGTTTTCTGACTCCGACCATTACAAATTTTGTTATGATACCCAATTTCGTATATTTTCAGAAGAATAACATCGCATCTACCTAGGTAATGTACGAGTATCTATGTAAGCATATCCATTCATAAACTATTGGCCTATCGTTTTTTAAGCTATCGAATAACTTAAAACTATCGATAGCTATTCGATAGTAAAAATTATCGATAGTACCCAATGCCCATCACTAGTTCAAATGCGTTAATCCACTTTAATACCATTATCGGGAAACTATCAGTTTTAGAAAATCACAAATATGAACAGTCTAAGACCAAGAAGAGTTATCTACGATGAGCATTCCTGGAACGCATTTACCGTTCGCGTCTCTCCTCATTCGGAGCATCTATCCCATTTCCTCTCTCACAACCTTCCCCCGCTAATTGCTCATCTAAGTATATCCCTTAGAAAAGAACCAAAAAAGAAACCGTGTTTCGCGAATTTTGCATATTCAACTCTACCCAGCTCCTGGCCTATCAAGACTAGTTTGAAATAAACCCATACGTATCCATGCCGAAACCTAAACGACATCTACTGCCTACACATCCCCTCCCTCCTATTTCACTTGAAAATTAAACATTTGACTTTAATCTCAATCCATGCAGAAGGGGGTTGAATTTGCACTTGAACGCCTTCGAGAGAAACTTTACAAATTTCATGACAATCGATCACAATCGCAGTCACGTTGGGCGCCATAGAACATATATCCAAATATTCCAGATAATTATGCCATTCACGTTAGCTGGACCTGCTATTTTAAAAAACGGCTAACCTAAAGTTATACAAGATACCAGAGACGAGAGTCTAGCATTAGTAGTATGTGTAATGGGAGTCCTGCCGCAAATGCTAATCTCATAAACTAATAATTTGGCTGTTAATTTTCAAGCTGCTAACTAGAAAATTTGTTAATTCGACAAGCAGTTAGCAGTTCATAATCTGTTAGTTTTATAAACTGTTATTTTAGAAAGCTGCTAATTTGGAACATTGTTAATTTGCCAATCAATTTATTTGGTAAATTATAAAGTTAGTGAATATTAATTTAATAAGCCGTTAGCTTGGGAGTCAGTTTACAAAACATTATTATTTAACAGCCTGTTGATTTGGAAGCTGCTTCAACTGCTAACATAATACATATGTTATTGATACTAGAAGAGATCTGCTAATGTTAAGAGTTGTTAGCTGATACAAAATAGCAAATATGTTAAAAGTAATCCGTCTCTAATTTAGAAGTAAATCGAGTGTTTGATTAATTTTTTCCATGAAAATTAAAATTATGGAGTCGTTGTTAAGCCGCTTAGGAACAGTTGACGCGTTTATGACCCACTAGGGGTTAGAGCAAATTTTATCACTCTTGAACGACATTTTGTCAAATCGAAAACGAGAGGACCTCCGTAGTATGTATGAGTGTACATTTGAAATAAACGTGAATGGCAAAACTTCTCAAATCATAAAATTTCACAAGTTTATTGGTGTGGCCTTTCAAACCTTCGAAAAACTGAAAAGACCTATCTTAAGCCATATATGTACATACACGCTAATTCACTATACAATGAAACCGGAATATAGAGGGCTACGCCCGCAATTCGAGGGATTTGTAGCAAGCGCTTATTTTGGCATGTAAATACTGGCTCCCTGTTCTTCTTGGTACCCCTCAGCTGAATAAAAACACCATAATTAAATGTTTTACCCATGATATAGTATCTTACATGCCAATTCACAAAAAGACTGCATCTGTCACCTCTCAAAGTAATAGTTTTAATACGAGAAGCTGCAGATAGATATGTATGTATACGAGATAAACTGTCCCACTCTTCGAGATGCTTAACCATTCATATTAAGACGACATTGCAAATTGCAAACTTGTGTAACGGTTCCGAAATTCAGGGTGGCTGGGACAAATTACGGTCTAATATTTTTTCCTCCTCCACTGTTCCCCTTTCTACAAATCTCAAGAAAATGCCAAAAATGGAATGTACTCAACATTACCTTTCTCACGACACCCCACTTGGCTATACCAGTGGATAAAAAAAATTTACCTTAATTTCGCCTCTATGTGGACCCCCCCCCCCCCCCTTAAAGTTGGCCAATTACAACACAACGCTATCTCCAGCAAATTATAGCATTTCTACACATTCTCGCCGAATTATGTGTGCAGCTTCAGCCGTTCGTAAGATATTCTACTCGTATGAACAGACGGACAGACAGGTATTTGACCGATTTTGTGAGATTTAAGACACAAAACCCTAAAAAAATTAATTGTGTGAAAAGTTATTGTTAGAATCACCAATCACCAATCTTCACCGTTCCAAAGTTGGTTCATTAAATAACAATTCGCACTACGAAAAACAACATGTAAGTAGTACACGCATATTTATGCGTGAGGCCGGTAGGTGTATTTTTTGTATGGATAGTGTCAAAACGCAAAACTTTAAGTCAATGTGCTATTATTAAATATCATGTCATTGTAATGGAACTTAGAGGTATTATTGCCTATGATGTTGGTTATCATCAGCCATCAATATTTTTGACCTAGGGTGTGCTTGAGGGGTGCAGGGGTGTGCTAACTGCAACTATATAAATGTACTATTATTAACCTTTTTGGATGAGATTTAAAAATTCTATTATTTTCGGTTTTCTATGCTAGTGAAATGCCGCTTTTCTGTAAATTTTCATATGTCTAGCTATAACGGTCTCGAAATGCAAGGGGGGGGGGGACAAACTCGGACCACATATTTTCCCCTCTCCCTCTTTTCCCCTTTCTTCAAATTTGAAAAAAATTCCAGAAATGGAATGTACTCAACGGTACCTTTCTTACGATACCCCACTTGCCTATACCAAACGAAAAAAAAATTTCGACCTTAATTTCCCCTCTATGGCGACCCCCCCTTAAAGTTGACCTATTACGACGCATCGCTTTCTCCAGAGAATTATAGTATTTCTACATATTTCCACCAAATTTCATGCATGTAGCTTCAGCGGTTCGTGAGATATTTCGTGGACAGACAGACGGACAGACGGACGCATGACCGATTTCATAAGGGTTTTGTTTTTATACAAAACCCTAATAAAAACAACTCTCGTAACCTATTCCTAGTAAGTAACGATTTCGTATGGCGACTATATGTTAGAGTTGCTTAGTTCCAGTTTAGGAAACTGGATCCGTTCTTAATAATATGAGCGAGTGTACGACTATCTATCGCCTCCTACACTTAAAATCCAGATATTGCGGCACAAGTGGAATCACGAACTTTTGTTTCACTTACCACAAGATACAATAAAGTTACTCTCTATAAGGAAAAAAGATACTTTAGTGGTTAAATAGCTAACCATACTCTCTCGTTGTACACGTACATATATATATTTTACAACATGGCCCAAAAGACAACGACCACGCGATCACGATGTAACTATGTACTTAACGTTGGCGTAGATTTTAGATATTTTAAAGTATATTTTTAAATTCGTATCACAGCAACACAGTTATAAGCAGGCATAATAGCTTCGGAATAGGAAAAAAGAAAAGAAAGGAAACTTACTTCTACGAAGGAAGAAAGTCGTGAAATCATAAACAAAGAAGAGAAAAATTGAGCAGAACAATTTAGTCGAATGCCTTCAAATGGCAAAAGAGTAATGACAATATCCTCTTTGGTCATTAAGAATGTCTTAGTCAGTGAATATAGTACAATCAAACAATAAAGTCCATTTTTCACTAGATTTTCTTTTTTCATTGACGAATGCGCATTCCGGACATCAGTAATGCTAGTACCCTTATTCAGTAGACATCCAACAATTGACCTACTGCATCGAGACACCTCATACTACTTACACCGCCATCAAAGTCTGGGAAGTTATATAGAAAAAGACAATCATTGCCATGCTACCACAATTTCATTAATGCTTTGATAGCAATCATTCAGAGTCAGATTCCCACATATTCCCACAATTGTAAGTCGTCCTACAAAAAGCTCGTTACGAAGATTGACTACACTCATACGACAGTCGATCTTGATGACAAGATGACAATAATTTTCGTATTAAGTAATTAAGATAATTAGCTACGCTGTTCTACATTTTCGAATTAGGCATGGGATATAAAAAAAAGTGAGATCGGCGTGAAATGTAATGCAGTTGTGCAAATTGCTGATAATAGAATGCTAATTTATAGCATTTCCTGTTCAAAAATATACATTTTCGGCACAAAATAAATAAATGTGCGGGATAAATCGATAAATTTTTGCATCAAAGTTCTGGATCAAAAAAAGTAAAGTTCTGGAACAATAATAGCGCCATGTGAAATAAGTAGCAAATAAATGTCAATTTCAGATAATAAAATTTCCATATGTAGGAAAAAAGTTTTCCTATTAAAGCAAGCAAACTTTCAGACTTGGAAATACAGTGAGTGAGCGTACAGTAACTAAGCCAAGCCAAAACTCTCCCAAATTCCTCGGGTCTTAGTGTCACCACACACTGTCGATCTCGAACACGAACCCAGTACAAATGTCCTCTGACACACACACACATCTCACTTAAACGTGAAGAAAACCGGTCCACTTGTACCAGGTTCGTGTTCGAGTTCGACAGTCTGTGGTGACACTTATGTACAAAACTTATTTTTAAGGTGTTCGTAGCTTGGTTTTGTAGTAGTGCAAAATAAAGCTCATTTCACCACTACGAAGCAATTTTCGTTACATTTACTAGCCAACTCGTCACTTCTATATTAGCAAGCAATGCAACAACCTCATCTTTAGTCGCCGTGCCGTAATTCACGACATGTCATAACCCACAAAAAAGTCATGATTGTTTCGTTATTATATCTTTTTCTTTGGTCACTAGAGCCATGGAAATGCCAAAACCATTAAGTCTCCATGGCTTTAGTGACCGGAGAAAAAGATATCGGGAATTACGCAACAATCTTTAACATCACTTCACCACATACAACATTGAACTACCGTCCGTGCGATGCAAAAATGGATCCCATTCGTTTGGATTTCGACTATAATTCTCCATAAAAATTATTGCATCCCATTCGGCAATAAATACCCTCTTCTCACCTATGAGAAAGATTGAAGAATGCTAAGGACCGATTCATCGTAAGCAAGCTTTACACAAATTCACCTACAGGAGGTAAATAAAGGAATTCTATCCCGACTCCCCATCTATTTTCGACACAAAATATTGATAGTATTCCGTATGTTGTCCCGCGAAAAATCCTGGAATCTTGGCTGATAGGGTAGGGTCGCAGTTGGAGAGCAGCGCAGGGATCCCGTTATAGTGTAATTAGCCGAACAATTGGTTGGTGGATTCAGAAGACAATGCCGAAGCTACATCTGCATACTGCCTACATATCCATAAAGCCTTTGTAGCCTTTTCGGATGTTACCCTAAGATGATCTACCCATAGTACCTTGCTATCAAGTGTAACTCCCAGGTATTTTACGTTGTCTGCCATTTTTACTGTCGAGTTACACAGAGTGGGGCATTCATCGTCCTGAGTTACAATTTTTTTTTCGTAAATTAGACCCGCAGTACACTAATGTCACACCATTCTTGAACTACGCACAACGCTCTCTGTGATGAGTAGAGCTTCTTCAAATTCACCCCTGACGACAATAACCACACCACCCATATATCCTTATCTTAAAAACCCCAACGAAAATAATCTCCACATGGGAGTGTCAACAACGGTGCACCAGAGCAGAGGAATGCGTCCAGCTGTTGTGTTTGGCAGCCTCAATATTTTTGTTGGAATCAGTTTGCATGGTACGATATAAATTACACTCACCGTTGCGCTTAGCTCTGTTGAACAATTGTCTCATTGTGTGCGTTCAGAAGGAACTGAGCAACTTCCGCTCAGCGAACATGTTCAGAACGAGCGGGTTCAGAAGTGACTGAGCAACTTCTGCTCGGGTGAGCATGATCATATTTCACCGAGCAAGAAATATTTCTGCTCACTGATCTGTGCTCAGTGTTCAGGTTCTTCTTCTTCTTTTTCAACCTCACGCTCATGTTGCGAGTTTCGAGTTTTGACAGTTATCAAATTGGTTATTGTGTTTTCGCCGTTTTCGGCTTCTAGTTCTTTGGTTTTCGGGAGCTTTTGAATTTGTTTCTTCGTTGTTCGTGATTTTTGTAATGGACAGCGTGGGATTCATGTATTTTCCACTTTTCGGCACTTGACGTCTAAAATTGTCATCGTCAGCTTTCAGCTGGTCGATTTGTCAGCTGGTGAAGTAGCGTTCAGCAGGTGCAGACTCCAAACCGAGCGGCTCCGGAGCTGCTCGCGAGCAGTTGCAGAGCTGCTCGCGAGCGGTTTCTGCTCTTTTGCCACCTTCTGAACGCACTCATTATCTCAAGAGAAACATTTCGGTGTTTCACCACGGAACTGCCCTACTGTCCCCAATAGTCCTAAGGGGACAATTTTTTTCGTAGTAGGTCAGGAGAGCTTAGGTGACATCCACGGTTAGTCATTCGAGACTAAGGGCCTCGGAAGTTGACTTGTACTGAGAGAGTTTTTCCGTAGCACCTCAGCATTCTTAGATCAACAGCGAAACGTTGTGCACTCCGTATCAGTGGATAGACTCATTTTGGTGAGGTGAATCTCACCCAGTGGTGCCTCATGAGGTAACCCACGATTAGTCTCAGGTCCGCTTTACCCAGGCGGATGGTTTCTTTGCGACCGTAGGGTTTTATAAGATCTTTCGACTGCCGCAATCCTGGAAGACAATCCCAGTGACGCAGTCTTTCATTGGCAGACCACTCCCTCGCTAGTGATCTTGTTTTAGCCCAACTCAGACCACAGTAAGGATCAGGCCCGAAAAATTTATCCGAAGAGCCTTGTCTAGTAAGTTCATCGGCAGCTTCGTTGCTAGGGATGCCCTGATGCGAACTATTTTTTGTTTATTTAGAGCTGTGAAACTTTGTGTAGCTTTACACTTTGTCTTTGAAAACAAAATTAACGCAAAAACGAAATTAACAAAAACCGAAATAGATCATATATCCACCCTAGAACGGTTCACTGATCTTAAACACAGAGCGATCGTTCTAGTCCTGTATACTGAGGATGGCAACCAGTTAAGCTCGGAGCGGACCCAGCAAGTGGATCTCCTTCTAAACTGAAATTCTGCATAGACTAAAAACCGAAATAATGCATATTTGCCCAATGTCGATTTGAAACCGCTATCGTGTATAGACAAAAAACCGAAACTGTACATCAATTCACTATTTCCGTATGCTTTATTTTATGGTGCCATGGTAACGACGCGCCTGATAAATTTCAAGTGCATGACGTGCCACAGCCCGTCGTCCACAGTCAGCCGGGTTTTAAACCAGTACAAAATATGAAAAACAACAACAACAAAATTATGTTTTTTTAAATAATTTTTTCCCGACGTTGTTAAGTTGTTTCAGCTATTTGACATACCAGAGGCCTGCATAACAGCGAAAATACGGAAGCAACAGTGCACGCAGCACGTGCAACGAAAGAACAACCAAATGTACAACTAAGAAAACGTCATGTTCGTATTGTCTAAAGCGGAAATTCATTTTGAGACAACCCTTAAGTCGATTCCCGCTTTAGGAATTCCGAACTTACATTTCCCATCAGCATCAAAATTCGGCACAGTACATTCACACTAAGTTCATACTGACTAAAGCGAAAATTTTTTGTGGACCTACTTTCAAGTAGATTCCCGCTTCGGGCAGTACGAACCTACATTCTTAAACTGAAGTTTGGAGAAAAAATTGAAGTTTTCCGGGGTGATTTATTTACTTATTTCCTTTTTTTTTGGAAAACATCCAACAATGAACAATCTTCCAAAATATGTTTTTTTATTGCAATAATTTATCATCGAGCGGATAATTTGCGGCCCACCGATTCGGTCCTTTCGCTAGCCAAAATAAAATTAGCGAGAGAACATAACCTCAAAAACACAAACTTCTCTTGCGTGAAAATTATTGTAAACACCAAACATGTTATTAATGTCTCCAATGTGTGTATTTATTATTTCTAGTTGCAATTTAAATTGCAGCCAATAAGCCAACAATCAATTACCCGCATAGCTGTGTTTGCACTACGTGAATGCAGCTTTTATCATCCGCAGTCTTCATTAAAATCCATGTATCCAACAAAAGTCACTTTGTGCAGGGATTCTAACCACAATACACGATGACTCTTGACGTTCTAGCCCCCTTCTGCACGAAAGAAGCGACGATAACTGAACGTACCCTTGATTCGGGTACAATTACCGAAAAACAAATTTTCAACCCTTTATACGGCGTTCACACTATTTGCCATGCAGTGTTGCTCCGTGTGATGTCTGGCGATCAGAAGCCATGATGATCACCTCTTTTTACTGGCGATGAGCTAAATGCAATCACAAACACTGTGTAATTTGATGTTTGAGTGGTAATTGCCTTAGCGATTTCATGCCAATACATGGGTATTAATTGCCTTTGTACTTTTGTGTGAGTACGAGTGACACTTAATGATTGAATGCGTCAAAAAGTGGTAATCACAATCACCATAACATCGTATCGCGTGCAGTTTTTTTATTCACCCTTCACATTGCATAGCATCGCACCTAAAATAATTACATACACAGAAACTTTTGCCTAATTAGAAACAATCTTCGAACATGCATAAACGTATGTCTTTTTGTTACTTCGATCAGAATCTGAGACTGTCATAAATCAGTGAAAACCTTAGATCAACAGATTCACCTGGTTCAATTCAACTCAATTCACTTAAATTGAAATTATGCAGATACCCAGCGAAATGACATATCATCATCATCATCGTGGCGCGACAGCCCGACGTCGGGCCTTGGCCGCCTGGATCATTGTCCTCCAATTATATCGGTCGCGTGACCGCGTCCTCCAATTTTGGGAGCCCAGCAGCTGCGCGGCGTCCACACCTACTGAGCTCTCCCAACGAGATCTCGGTCGTCCTCGCAGTCTCGCTCCGTCGACTCGTTCTGCATTCATTACTCTCTTAGGCATGCGATCATCGTCCATTCTTTGTACATGCCCTGCCCATTGAAGTCGTTGTAGTTTGACGATTTTCGAGACTTGCAGCTCATCGTACATTTCATACAACTCATGGTTGTACCGGATGCGCCATCCATCTCGATCGCAAACAGCCCCGAAAATTCGCCGTAGAACCTTACGTTCGAAAGTGTCTAGCATGTTTTCGGAGGCTTGAGTTAGGGTCCATGCTTCGCAGCCATAGCATAGCACTGGTCGTATAATGGCTTTGTACACGCGGAGCTTCGTGTTTCTGTGCACATGTTTCGATTTCATTATGGGGAGAACCGAGAAAAAAGTCTTATTAGCTAACTGTATCCGTCGCTTGATTTCGTCAGTTTCATTGGCGTCCCTTGACAGGTTGCAACCCAGGTAGATGAAGTTGTTCACGAACTCGATGTTGAGGTCCCCCACATTGATGCTTGGTTGTACAGGTGTCCTTGTCACCGATTGCATCATTATTTTAGTTTTACCCTCGTTAATACGTAATCCAACTTCCTTTGCAGCGGTATCGAGCGTATGCAGAAGTTCTTCTGCGTCAGCCAATCTTCGGGACATGATGTTGATGTCGTCGGCGTACGCTGCTAATTGTGTCGACTTGATGAGTAGCGTCTTGCTGTTGTCCATATTCATGGCCCGAATAACGTATTCCAGTGCTAGGTTGAAGAGCGTCGGTGCCAGTCCATCGCCCTGTTTCAAACCAGTGCGTGTTTCAAATAGATCAGTAAGTCTATTCTGGATCCTGACTTGTGAGAAGGAGTTGGTCATCGTCATCTTTGTCAGTCGCACTAATTTTGCCGGTATACCAAATTGCAGCATGATCTTGTACAGTACTCCACGATCGATACTGTCGTATGCCTGCTTGAAGTCGACAAAGATTTGGTATACGTTTACGTTGTATTCCCAGCACCTCTGGAGTATCAGTTTGACTGAGAAGAGCTGATCGGTTGTGGAGCGACCAGGTCTGAAACCGCTTTGATATTCGCCAATGACTCGTTCTGCGTACGGTTTTATTCTATTTTCCAGAATTTTCGTCAAAATTTTATAGGACGTACAAACTAGTGAGATGCCCCTGTAATTCTCACACCGCAGTTTATCTCCCTTTTTATGAATTGGACAGATGATGCTTCTGCGCCAATCGTCTGGGATCTCCTCGTTCTCCCATACTCGCAGGAGTAATTGATGTATGGCATCAACTAGACTCGTTCCACCGAATCTTAGCAGTTCAGCTGGAATCTCGTCAGCGCCCGGCGCTTTATTTCGTTTTAGTGACCGCAACGCGAGATCAACTTCCTCTACTGTCGGGGGTTGAATGGGTGGGCCTAGATCAACAATATCGTCGAGAGCTTCCTGTGTGGGGATGTTAGATGGTCGGTTTAGAAGCTCTTCAAAATAAGAGGCCCATCGCTTGTTAATACCATCGGTGTCGCTGATGATGTTTCCATCCTTGTTCTTACAAAGGCTAGTCCTGGGTTGGTAGCCGTTCTTAATTGTATTTACTAGTTTGTACGCTTGTCTGGTGTTCCTATTAGCTAAGTTTTCGTTTATGTTCAGCAACTGCTCGTCAAAGTATTTACGTTTCTTCCGTCTAATTATTCTATTCGATATTCGCCGTAGCTCGTCATATTTTTCTCTTCTGGCTCTGGTTCCTCGTTGAATCCATTGTCTGTAGGCCTCGTTTTTCGCGTCAAGTGAATTTTTGCATTCTTCGTCGAACCAGTCATTTCGCGCTCGCCGGGCTTTATATCCCACGACCTTCTCTGCGACATCCTTGATGGTACCCTTGAGTTCTTCCCAGAACCCATGGACGCCTGTGTTGCTGATGTTGTGTAGCATAGGTGATAGTTTTTCCTCAAGGGCGGTAGTATACGCCACCGCTGTAGCATCACTCAAAAGCTTATCAACCGCAAAGATTTTGGGAGGGCTGATTCTTGACTGGTGCACTGAGGAAATTCTACATCTGTAGGTCGTCTTCACCAAGTGATGATCTGAGTCGCAGTTTGCTCCTCGATAGGAGCGGACATCCATGACACTAGACGCCCATCTCCTGCAAATGAGGACGTGGTCAATTTGGTTGACGGTATGTGCGTCTGGAGACTTCCAGGACTGCTTGTGAATGCGTCGATGCGGGAAACACGTAGAGCTTACGACTAGATTCCTGCTGCAGGCGAAGTCGATAAGTCGCTGGCCGTTATCGTTACATTCTTCATGGAGGCTGTGGCCTCCAGTGGTCCCCCGATGCCAACTTTCATTCCCGACTTTCGCGTTAAAGTCTCCCAGCAGCAATTTGACATCGTTTGTTGGAAGTGAGTCGAAGAGAGTTTCAAGGCGGGCGTAGAACTCGTCTTTTACTGCGTCTTCTTTAACTTCAGTGGGGGCATGCACATTGATGAGCCAGAGATTGAAGAATCGAGTCTTGATGCGAATCGCACACAGCCGTTCATTTATGGGTTTGAAGTCAGTAATATGCGGTTTGAGGTGATTGTTCACTATAAATGCTACTCCAAACTCCTTGCGGCCCGATGGTTTGCCACTTGTAAAAATTGTGTGCGATTTCTTGTCATTAATCTCGCTGCCAAGCCAATTTGTTTCCTGGACTGCAGTAATGCTCAGTTTGTACTTTTCGACCTGTTGAAGGAGGGCCTTCTCGGCCCCCGGTTTGTTCAGGGAGCGTACATTCCAGGATCCGAAAGAATAATCCTTTATTCGTTTGCGTGGTCGTCGTTGTTGATCCGTCCAATCCGAGGCTTTTGTTCCAGGTTTCTTGACATGGAGTGGTTTTTACAAGGACGAGTTGTCAGCACGTCGCTTAACCCCATTCAGGGGATGGCCTCGGAGATAGCTGCTTCAGATGGTTTAATAAACGTGCTGGAGCCCGCACAACTATGTAGCAGGTCCAACTACGCAAGTCATTCCATCCTACTAGACCTGAGACGCTTAGGTGTTCGTCAGCCATTGAGGCTACAGCTATCTGCCTTTTCCAAACTGTCTTATCGCTAAGACATTGGCCGTCAGCGAATTGATACACTGCCGTTACCAGGGGGCGCCCACGCGGAGGACTATGGAAAAGGTCTTTGCCCCCCGAAATGACATATGACATATACGTGGTCGAAAAACACCACATTGCATCGCATAGTATGTACATAGTGTGAACACCGGCTTCCAAATCATCTATTCTGAAACCCTCGCGCTTCACAGCTCTCATTCAGACATGTCGGGTGGCCGTTGATTGAAATATCAATAACATATGCACCCCATTTGAAAGCTGTTTTCATTTTGTCATTATACAGAGATTTCGCCTTTCAAATGGCCTCCTCCCCCAGTCGAAGTCCCGGATATGGATTTCCCTCACTTTCATTGCCAGCATTCGCATAATCCCCTAATGACTTTCTAACACTTTGCGATTATCATTTGGCATTGCTGCATAAACAGTTTACTTAATCCCGTGTTCGCGCTAGCTGTAGCGGTGAGCGAATATTTTTGTGGGATGGGTCCTGAGGGATTTATTGGCGGACAAAATGTAGATGGTATCGTGGAGTAAGCGCGGAGAGAGGGAAGGGATGGATGGCACGAAGAGAACATGCAATTTGATGATTTGAACTGGGAACCGGCAATGGCATGCCATGGCATGGCGGTGTAAAATTATGCGCCAATGTATAAAGGAGTCATGAATTCAGTGCACAAAAAGGACTCAAGTGCTGTAATACGAAGCTCACGAGTAGTATTAGACGCCGTGGTAGACAAAAGAACGCGTCACCTTAATGGATTTCGCCCCCGGTGAGATATTCATAGGGAAGTTGAGGATTTTGTTTTATTCAAAGTGATTTTGGTGTGAAACTGGGAACTTTGTGGATAATAGTAACTAACGAAAAATATGATCGATCAAATTCAGGTATTTACTTAGTAGAGTAGAGCAGAGTAGACTTCAGTTATGCGATTACAGATTTCTACAAAGACATTTGTTACTCTAGGCAGCCTAAAAACCTAGGACTTTAAGAATTTTAACGACTCTCCAGCGATCGCTAGGAGAAGATTAAAATGCTTATGTCTGCATGTAGGAGGTAGTTTAACAAATCTAAGGCCACTGGATTGGAAGTGGATTGAAACTCATATAAAAACCTTTTGCGCCGTTTCGAGCGTGAACTCAGGCGTGTGAAGCGAAATTCATGGTGTGACTTTTGCGAGCACATTGAGGGTTGTGGTGAACCATCTATGCCTGGCTCTTTCCTAAGGCAGTATAGATCCTGGACCACTTCGAGTAAAGACACTTTCAAGCTGTTGCTCGATACGTATTTTCCAAGTAGTGTGTCTGAATCCTTGCCCGTCATTCTCACTGGGGGGCGAGGAAATCACAGCTCCCTGTGACTTCATATCTATTCTCTCGGAAAAAAAATTCGGTGAGCTATAGTATCATTCAAGGCAGCTAGACCTAATGGCATCATTCCGGCGGACTTACATGAATAGTGGATAGTGCTTATCCATGGTAGGAGACCATTCTTAGGACCTGCCTGGAATTAGCCTGCATTCCACAAGTATGGTCAGTGTCAGATGTTATCTTTATTCCCAAGGCGGGTAAAGCTCACATGCGCTCGCGAACGATCTTAGACCAATTAGCCTATCTTCAACCAAGGTTTTAGAGTGAATGATTGATGTACTACCTGCGTGCGGCTATTCCAGTACGGCTTCTATCTCCATCGCAACATGCCTACTGTAAGGGCATGTCAGTTGATACTGCCTTGCACTTTCTGGTCGGCAGCATTGAGAAGTCTCTTGGATCTAAGGAGTACACTTTGGTCGCCTTCTTGGACATCGAGGGCGCTTTATGTCGCACCTGCGGCAATAAATCAATTCTTTCCCTGGTCTTGGTGTAGAGGGATAGCTCTGTAAGCTTATAGATCAATTACTCAGATCAAGGGTCATTAGTACTAGCATCTGAGCGCAGGTGCGCCAGCAAGGGTACTCCCCAGGGTGGTGTTCTATCCCCCTTCTTTGGAACCTGGCGGTTAACAAACTGCTTTTTGCCCTGGTGGGAGAGGGTAGCCCAATCATCGCATATGCCGACGATCTTGCCATCGCCATCCCCCGTGTGCTTAAAGATATTTTACTCTTAATTCTAATGGATTGGGTTGGTCTAGCTAGGGTCGGTGTCAATCCGGATAAAACGGAACTTCTGCTCTTTACAAGGCAACACAGGATACCAAATTTTGAGCCACCATCGTTGAACGGGGTTAGACTTACTGTCTCTGACAGGGTCAAGTTTCTGGGGGTCATCCTGGTGCGCTGTACTCGAGTAGGAGGGCTATATGAAGGAAGTGGGGTCTACATCCGAAGGTTGTACTTTGGCTGTATGTCTCGGTCCTGCGGCATATACTTATCCATGGAATTATCGTTTGGTGGACTGCTCTAAACTTTCCGATTTACTGCTGAATGTTGGAGAAATTCCAGAGAATGGTATGCGTTGGCAATACGGGGGCTACACTAGCGGCTGCTCTTGATGTGCTGCTGAATTTGTTCCCCTTGGACATAGTTGCTCAGCAGGTGGCTGCGAAAGTAGTCGTTTGTCTTCGGCAAACTGTGCAGTTCGCTCTATCACTCACGGGTCACTCCTCGATTCTTAAGAACTTAAATTTTCCTTCAGCCAAAATATTTGTTCGGCAGGAATTTTGAAAGCCAATTTCCATCACGGGAGGAGTGGCCGGAAAAATCTGCTCATCTTCAGTAGCGTTCTCCAAGCGGAGTTTGTGGCCATCGCCTAAGTTCTTGCCTGGCTAAGGAAAAATTTCATTGCTGCTAGGGATATTACTATCTTCCATTATAGCAAATCGGCGATCAGATCCCTTGAGTCTGTTATCACAAACTCGAAAATAACTGCCGATTGTCGAACCTGCCTCCTGGAGTTGGGGGAATTCCTGAACATCTCCCTATGCTGGATGCCGGCCCATAATAGTAAGAGCAGGGTGGAGACCTAGCTAGGGAAGGCGCGAATGCAGGGAGCAGGCCAAGTCAGCGCCTCTTTGGGCGGTCCTTAGCAGCCTGTAAAACGCTGGTAAATGATGCCGCGTTGGCAACTGCTAATGTCAGATGGATTAATAAGAATACTTGTAATGCTACTAGGCAAATTTTGCCTCGGTACGATCCTAAGCGCTCTGTGGATTTGCAGGCGCTCAATAGAAATAACATGAGAAATCTTGTTAGGGTGATTACAGGACATTGCCTGATCGACGAGCATGCTAGAAGGCTGGGACTTCCACACAGTGATCTGTGTAGAAGCTATGGGGATGAGGAGGAGAGTACCTTTCACTTGCTCTGCGAATGTCATGCCCTGGCTGCAAGCAGAAGGAATCTTTTGGGATCTTTCTATTTCAACGATTTGGACGACCTTAGGGATGCTAGCGATAGCCGGCTCCTGCGTTTTATTGACAGCTCTGGTGGGATCAATAACAGATAGTACTCGGTTTATGGAGGCAATAGTGATATCACAACGGACCCAGTGATGGTTTATGTGTGCTGTGTGCATCACGGCGGCCATTCAACCTAACCTAACCTTGGCCAATGAGTCAGGATCTCTCGACCTAAGAAAAATCTTTTGGTGACGACTATTGGGTATGGGAACCACGTGGTACCGCTATAGACCCAAGCGGTTTATGCGTAGCCGTTAGGCTGCCACCTAACCTAACCGAGCATTTTAACCTCCAGTTCACACTTTTGAATCCAATAATCCTAAAATCAGAACTTCTCTCTGATTTCCGCTTTAGGTAGAACAAACCCACGGCAATCGACTCTGGGAAGCCGTATTTCCGCTTTAGATAGTACGAACATTATCATCATCATCGTGGCGCGACAGCCCGACGTCGGGCCTTGGCCGAACATTATCCCAGAGTTAATTTCCGTGGATGTGGTACGAACCCAACCTTAAAGCGGAACTCCACTGTGGAATACTGCCTAAACCGGAAATACGCTTTCTGATTCAGAAGCGGAATAGATTTACGCTTTAGATACGTAGTGCCATTGCACGGAAACCCATTGTGGATTGGATGTGCATTTTTACCGCCTAAAGCGGAGTAGATTTCCGGGGGTTACTAGTTCGCCTAAATGGGAAATACTCCCGGAACTGGCACTATGAGAAATCCCATACAGAATTTTCGCCTTAAAATCAATTTGGATCGATTTTTCGTTTATATAAAAAAAAAGAGTTTTTGGCGATATTTCACAAAACTTGTGACATTAGTTCGTCTTGTTTTGGGCTGTCGTTCCTGAGTTTTGGTTAACTGTTTTACCAACAAAATCCAGCAAGTGCTCACTAATTGAAAGTCACAATGCGACAATAATTCGCGACAAAAGGTAGTTTTCCCCCTCAGACATTTATCTTTCTTATCCAACCGTCATCCATATCTACCCCTCCCTTTCTATGGATATTTGTCTGTTTTCTTGCCGCCATTACTCTCTACTTTAAATTATTCTTTGACGAGTTCCGGGTTAGAAATTTTGTTCATTAATCTTTTTCATCAGAGTTGACGGGACGCGAGCCTGATGCTGAGACAATAACGACAATGTTTAGCCCCAGCATCCATCTATCCATCGCTTCCCCTTGCGGTCCCCGAAATCAAGGACGAGAACATTAACGAATGAATGAAATGGATCCTAGATGAAGAAAATATTCGTTTGCTTTCCACATATTTTTCTCATTTTTTGTATCTTTTGTCTTGTCAGAATACGTCTTTTGTGCGAAAAAGTTGTTTAGCATGATAGCATCTTCCCCGCTGCTGTTATTATCCTTGTCTTGGTTCTTGCTTCTTGGACTTGTTGGTTGGTTCAGTGTGCGGTTATGAAGAAGTCGTTCTTCGATGGTGGTGGTACGGCGGAGTAGTCTCTGTCAGAGGCGGAACGATGACGGAATATATAAACAAAATTTATTTCCGTGTACACATTTTGTAGAAGTGCTAGGGGGAAATGAGGGAAGGGGAGGGTATAAGGACGATGGCAATATGACCGTATACAAAATGAGAGGAATACAGATACGTGATAAAGAACTTTCTGGTATATTTGCCGCTCTACAATGAACACGTTCAAGTTACTGTTAACTGTTGCAACAATATATCGCGCCCCTATCCTTGTTCCCGTCATTTTGTGTTCTGCTCTGTCATCACAATCGGATGACTAGGAGAAATATGGAATTTAATAAAAAGATCCAGTGCAAAAAAAACACAGCATCGCTACAATGTCTACCAAGCTTGAAGGACTCCTTCAGACTCATCCTTACTTCCTCCGCGACGCGTCGCGCCGAAGGGTTGAATTACTGTTTTGATATTCCAATGCCATCATCACCAGTTCCGTTTGCGTTAGCAACAAGGCATCTCCACGACATACCCTGCCGCAGCTGAGAGGATCAAGCTGTAGCATTACACCCGATATGAACCCCCATCCGGCAGCTCAGTCCTCTCTTCAACCCGATATGAGAACCCTCATTCGCGCGAAAAGTTCTGGATATTGTCGGCGGAGTCAGGCAACATTCAGCAAACGGAAGCAAAATGCTGTGTGCATTCATTCCGAAGTCTGGTTCTCTTGTGTCGCGGAAGAGGGTGAAAATCATAAAAATAGAAATATGCCAATAAGAATGGCATAAATACAATGTTTGGAGAGAAAAATGTGATAATGCTAACATCACGGTTTATGGCGTAAAAATTACGACAGCTGTCGTTCCATCAATCGTTATTTTTGTCTGTGCTTGCGTATGGTTCAAGTGTACGACGTTTTGTCTCGCTGTTCTGAATCCTCTATAAATAAAGAAGCCAAAACGTGCATACATGCCTGATTTCAGGCTGCCAAGTACTACACCCTCTCCAATATAAAATTGGCACAACATGAACTTCAATTTAATGCAAAAAAGGGAGTAGGACGGCAATTGCCTCCCATCGGTCGATTTATGCAGGGGACATTGTTGAGTTTATGCGAAGAGCAGAGTGGAGTGAGTCTAGCACATGTTTGGCACAGCAAAACACTTAAGGAAGCACTTTCCTAGGGTGTTACACGTTTGAAGGCAAATCAACGTGTGTTGTAATTTAATTGGATTCAATTGCTTCCCGGCAAAACTTGATATTGGTTAATATTACGGAAGATTTTGATTTGGGTCTTGTGGACAGCCATGGTGGTGGTGGTAGTATATCGATGACAGGATATCATATAAAATAAATACATAGTCTCTTTGGCCAAGTCGCAACGTCGGAAAACGGGTCGTTCCGGTACAAAGAACCGGCTGCCGCAGGAACGTGGCTGAACGAGTCGTCGTGGCCGGTTACACAGCAGATCGAACGTCTCGTGGCTAACTGGTTTCGTGTGTTACAACCACCTACGCTTTAAATCTTTCCTTGGGAGTTGTAAATATCACACATAGTACAAGTTATCTCATCATGTTCCATAGAATTCCTCCTCTAAGGTCCTTTACACACTTACTCCCCTCTTACCATTTACTCAGAGAACATTTCTTCTTCGTTTATATGGTATCTCCGATGACAAATCCTGTAAGATTCCAATGGTTGGCTATTTTACATAACTGCTATTTTTCGTTAACAGCTTAACCTGTTAATGCTATTTATTTATTAGCAGTTAACAATAACTACCGGTAGCCCAGTGTGTTGGGGCATCAGTCTCATGTTTGACTACCGGCATTTCGGGTTCGAATCTCGTCCACGACGACGTTCATGGCCATGGATGTGCAGGAGGTGCATGCTGGCAACTGCATTCTCCGAAACTAGTATATGCCAACGAAACGACAACTGGGCCACATGGAACAGTTGACGCGCTATGCCCCACAAGGGGTTAGGAGAATTGAGTAGTAATAACAACTGAGCGAGAGGTCGCAGGTCCGATTCCAGCCTCGAACATATTCAAACAATTGCTTTTCTCACCGGCCTCCAGTCGACTCAGTACATTGATTTGATAAAAATGGATGGAGTATAGGCAACCCTGTCACCTTCCAGTTACCATCTTCCTGTAAAAACACCATCCCGGCAATGACCAACACCTCGTGCTGGCGCTGGATAGCTTGCTCGTTTATCGATAGTGAAGGTCTAAGAAAGCATCACGTCCAGCTTCGCTCGCGGAATAGAAAAAAAAGATTTTCGCGCGTCAAACTTGTGATTGACTAACGAGGTTTTGCCACTTCGACCTTATCAAGGCATGAATTCGTAATAAATGACGCCTAAAATGGGACCCAAGCCCACGAACCTGACCCTTATTTGCTTCTTCTCAATGTTTCTTGAAAATATCGTTTGACAACCAGTCATAGGGTTGTAGTCGACCGGAATCAATACCACCACTTCAATCTGTCTTCTTGAATGGCTAGGGCGCAAAATTACTATCTTTCACGCCATCCACGTCGATAGCAACAGGCCCAGGGGGCTAGGCTAACTGCGCTGCATAATGTAAAGAGGAAAGGGAATGCGTGGTGCCTTATACGACACCTGGGGGTATTTGTGCTAAGAGAAGGGCCAACGATCGTTTCCTATATGACCATTTATGTCGATCTGTTGGGGAAATTATCCGGTTTAGCATTCCGGAATTGGGACGGCGCGAGAGAGGCAGGACGTGATGCGTTTTTATGCAGCCCTTCGCTACCGATGCTGGATAGATGCGCAAAAAACGCAAACTAAAAGGTTTTTCAATTAGAACGGGTAGATTTTGACAGTTCATGGCGGCAATGTTGTTTTATCTGTTGTTAATTTTCCTGTTATTTATTTTTCAGACAGGCAGTTAATTCCGCGCCGCGCACAAGAACTCGGCCTTTCGCAGACATCAACTTGGCGAATTTTGCGTCGGGACTTGGGCCTACATCCGTACAACATCCAACTGTCCCAGGAGCTAAAGGAAAAGGACCATAGACAACGCCGTATATTCGCTGACTGGATTCTGGAGCAGTTGGAAGCGATTCCCGATTTCAACAAAAAAAATCATCTCCAGCGACGAGACAATCATACATTTGAAGGTTTTGGGTTATGATTTGACTTTGAGAGTCACAACTAATATCGGTGTCGGTGATACTGAATTTTAGTACCGGCACTCGTAAATTTCAGAACCGATACTACTAAGTAAAAATCGATCAAGATATATGTACCTTTTGAAAAGATAGAAAGGAAAAAGTTGATCCAGCTTAAATCATCTCCCAACTTTAAGCATAAAATCCACTATATTAATGCCAAAGTGCCAAAACGAATACATCGCAAAGCAAAAACATCATAATCCATATCAATGTTTCCCCATCTACCACACCTAAGCTTCCACGTTTCCTTTCGTTCGTTTCCCAGTTTTTTTTTTCAGCTGCCCAATGCTGTCATTTTTGATAAATCCTTCATAGTAGTAAAGAAGACAATCGGCTAAACTACAGGCATGTCTCTCCTGCTGAATTGATAGATAGCGACAGCCAATCGATATAGGACAAGCATCAAAATCAGGCTGTATATCCGATTAAGGAGGCTTTTCATTTACAACTTTTAGATATCAAGTTGCATATATGTATGTACGTATGTTGACCTATTCGTTTGTATATAGATATTTACCCGTATATCTATAGAACTGAAGCCCACGTGTACTCGTTTCACGCAAAGATGAGGTATGTGCAACCCTATAACATACCGGGGGAAAGTTTCTTGCGTTCAGGTCGTAAACATTCTACTCTTTTCGGCAGACGACTAGAGGATTTATGTCTGTATGTTCGTGTAGTATGATGCCTGAAAATCGATTTGTGAAAACTTAGAACTTAAAGAGCCGATTGGAAGGGTAGAGACGACGTTATGATGGGGCGGGCTAAGGATAAGTGATGGATGATGGTATGTTTGGAAGTAGTTTTCAGAAGGTTAGGTGAAGGTTTCCCCTGAAATTGTGTGTGTTCACTGTTCAGTCCTGAATGTGAAAAGTTTTTGATTCATTTTTTTTTCGACTGGATGAAATTAAACAAAAACAAACCAGAAGACACATAAAGGATGGAGGAAGTTTTGGTTGATCCTGTTTTCTTTCTGTCACATTAAGCAGCATATTCAATGCCATCTGATTAAATTTGAACTACTTAAAAAAAATGATTTGCTTTAATTTCGCACCAACTTTAAGCCTGAAGTAATTTTCCGCTTCGGAACCACATCAAATAATTTTGTATGGATAAAATATTTCATATATGGTAGTCGTTTTCCACCAACTTAATCCTTGGGGTCAAGGAGCCGATTCCCTTTCACAGGATGAAATTGCAAGCTATATAAAGATACAAGCAATTATTTTGACTATCCTTTAATGATGTTTTCATAGCCTTACTGTCGTTTACCATCTTCTGAAGATAACGTCAAAGCCACCCAAACTATCCATCTATCTTTGCAATCTTTTTCTTTTTATAGCACATTCATCGACATAATTACTCGATTAAGGCGCCTAAGATATGATAATAATGTTTTGTATGTTTTCTGCGGATGCATATACACACACGCCATATAAGATCATAATAAGTCTTCTCTCGCCCAGTATGCTTTACACAAGGAGGCATAAAACGAGCAAGAAAACACAAGAACAGCACTAGCCAAAGCATACAAAAAAAAACATGGGTATCGGATTAACAACAGCGAAAATTGCGCTAAGCTGATTTCCTCAAAAGCCGTAATAGCATCTACGAAAAAAATGGTCAATTAACGATTATGCAATTAAATTGCGGTTGTGATTCGATGCTTATCGTATTGTTGGTCAGCTCAGCCGAGCTCCATCATGCTGCAATGGTATTATGGCAGACTGCGGCGATTAAAGAGGTTCTTTCGCCAGTTTGTCGACGAGATTTTATATTAGAAGCGTCGACTAATAGCTAAACTAATATAGCTGCGTTTTTTTTGCAATCAGAGTAGTATAGGACAGAATAAGCTGCAAGTAACGAAACAGAAGTGTGAAACTGGAATTTAAGGGAAAGTAAGTATTTATTCCCTTGGTTGAGGGTGTATCTTTAGTCCACTAATGGCGTGGTTTGACGAAGAAAAAATTTAAATTTTTTTTCTCAATTTTGGTTTATGTATTTTCGGGCGCTGAATTACCGAATATCGACGTTGCCACCTCGAGAAAGTCATGCGTTCAGAGAAAACTGGGGTTGGGTACGAAACGTCGACTTTTAAAATCTCGATTAACAAAATCTCGATTTTGAAATATCGACTGCAAATATCTCGACTGTATCATAATCTGGGCAGGTGAAAACCTCATCATCATCATCGTGGCGTGACAGCCCGACGTTGGGCCTTGGCCGCCTGGATCGTTGTCCTACAATTATTTCGGTCACGTGATCGCGTCCTCCAATCTTGAAAGCCCAGGGGCCCGATTCCGCAAGAGTGAGTTTTTTCGGTGCGCACCGAAAAAACTCACTGAAAAAATTCACCGAAAATATCAGTGCGCACTGATGCAATTCAGCAAAAGCTAGTGAGTTTTTCAGTGCTGAATGAATTTTTCAAACAAACGTCAAACGTGTGTAATTTTTCTGATTGCTGAAAACATCATAAAAATGGGTGACGTTCATGCTTCATATGAAATTATAGAATCGATCAATAGCATTTATTCTCTTTCAGAAGTCTTGTGTTTACGAGTACATATATTAAACTCCCAACCACGAACCATTTCACATCTAGCGTTAAATGTTATCATTTAGGGGATTCACACTCCTTTTCGTATATGTCGTAATCGTGGTAAACTTCTGCCATCTCCATAGTAAAATGACAGAAGTTTACAACTTTACGACAAATACGATGTTTACGACGACGACGATGAATTGTTACTTTTCTTGTTTGACTTCAATGACGACCAAAGTCACTTCCGCCAGATTTTTCGTAATTCGTATGCTCTGCATCAAACGAAACATAAACACGCTCCTTGCCGTAAATATCGTAAACGTTGTATTCGTCGTAAACTTCTGTCATCCCCATAGACTAATGACAGAAGTTTACAATTTTAGGACAAATGCGACGTTTACGACGTGAGCATGAATCCCCTTATGATCTTCTTTCAGAAATGGTCGGTCCTAGTGACCGAATGAAAACGGGATAACAATAATAATAATAGGGGGACTCATGCCCACGTTGTAAACGTCGTATTTGTCGTAACGTTGTAAACTTCTGTCATTTTACTAGGGCAGAAGTTTTCGACGAATACGACGTTTACGACATTTACGACACTGAGCGTGAATCCCCCTAATATTAATTGCTAAAGAAGGCACCGGATACGGAAACAAAAACTTCTCATCTTCACTATGAATTTTTATATTTTTGTCCTTAAATTCAACACGAAGCTCCGCCCTTCATCCATTTCTGCTTTGAAAAGTTATACTCCACCTTCGTATGCAGAAATCAACAATTTAATACATAATTTATAAAAAAATATATTTTGCACTTACCAAATAGCCAGTGCAAAATATATTCGCACGGTGCGCACCGGAACTGTCAAAAAAACTCATCGCATCGTTGCGGAATCGCATTTTTGCAATTCAGCACGGTGCGCACCGAAAAAATTCATCTCACTCTTGCGGAATCGCATTTCTTCGGTGCGCACTGATTTCGGTGCGCACTGAAAAAATTCACTCTTGCGAAATCGGGCCCCAGTAGTTGCGCGGCGTCCGCATATGCTGAGCTCTCCCAACGAGCTCTCGGTCGTCTAGGCAGTCTCGCTCCGTCAACTCGTAGTCTGTTCATTACTCTCTTTGACATGCGATCATAGTCCATTCGTTGTACATGTCATGCCCACTGAAGTCGTTGTAGTTTGGCGATTTTCGAAACTTTCAGCTAATCGTACAGTTCATACAACTCATGGTTGTACCGGATGCGCCATCCATCTCGATCGCAAACAGCCCCAAAAATTCGCCGCAGAATCTTGCGTTCGAAAGTGTCTGGGATTTTTCCGGAGGCTTGAGTTAGGGTCCATGTTTCGCAGCCATAGCATAGCATTGGTCGTATGATGGTTTTGTGCACAAGTTTCGTTTTGGGGAGAATCGAGAAAAATGTCTTATTAGCTAGCTGTATCCGTCACTTGATTTCGTTAGTTTCGTTGGCGTCCTTTGTTAAGCTGCAACCCAGGTATATGAAGAAGCTCACGAACACGATGTTGAGGTCCCCAACATTAATGCTCGACTGTGCTGGCGTCCTAGTCCTCGATTGCATAATTATTTTAGTTTTACCCTCGTTGATACGTAGTCTAACTTCTTCTGCGTCGACCAATCTTCGGGACATGATGTTGATGTCGTCGGCGTACGCTGCTAATTGTATCGATTTGATAAGTAGCGTCTTGCTGTTGTCCATATTCATAGCCCGGATAGCGTATTCCAGTGCTAGGTTGAAGAGCGTCGGTGCCAGTCCATCACCCTGCTCATGTTCAGTTTGTACTTTTCGACCTGTTGAAGGAGGGCCTTTTCGACCTCCGGTTGCGGTTGGATACACTGTCGTTATCAGGGGGCGCCCACGAGGAGGACTATTGAAAAAGTCTTTTGCCCCCGTGAGGCTACCAATCGCAGCGCCAGCTCTAGCCAGCCCTGCAGTATATGTGCTTAGGGTCGCCTGCAGCAGAGGTCCACTGTCGTTTGGAATCTGAATCGTCCAATTATCGCTGCCTTTTGCTAACGACTGGTTGGTTCTTAAGCTGCAAATGGTTGATTGCCCAGGAAAGAGACGATTTTTCCTTTTCGGTCCTCTGCTCCACCGGAATTTTTTGCAGGTAGTCCCGAAGCCGAAGAGGGCTACGCGTCGCTTCCTGCACACCTTCTTCGTCGATGGTAAAAGTAATACATGTGTACATTAGTAAAGAGGTAATCTTAGTATTTAGTGATAGAACCCTTTGCAGCAATTATACTTTATACGGATATGCGTCGGCTATGCTTTCTATGCAAACTTTGACATTTTGCTGGAGTTGAGTGTTGTGATGCCATTCTCTAATGAGTTTTTCAATCAACTGGTGCTTGGTGGTGATCACTTCTTTGGCGATCATCCGTTTGCTGAGCTTTCACATGTTTAATATGGAGTTCATGTCAGGTGAGTTCTTCGGCCAGGGCAAAACGGTTTTATTTTTTTTCGGCCAGGAATGCAATAACACTCTTGGTTTTATTGTACGGTGCCGAGTCGTGGATAAAGATCTAGTCTTTATCACCACGGCACCATTCTTTGAGCTGTGGCACTAGTCAAGGTTCTAGGTCTCGCTTGTATTGGTTCAGCTTCGGAGTTTCATCACGATGTTTAGACCTCTCATGCCCTTGGCTAGGGATCACATCATCCATCAGTTTTCTTCAAAAATTAGTACTTTCAAGGTTATGTACAAAAAAGCTGAAAAACAACATTTTTCTATCAGTATCGGACAATTTTCTAGGAAAGCATCACCTTTTCGAGGTGGCAAAGTTGAATTTTCGATTCAGCGCCGCAAAATACAATACTTAAAACAAAATTGAGAAAAAAAAAAATTCAATATTTTTTTCCGAATCCGTTTTTTTATTGACACGCGGACTACATTGGTTAGTTTCCAAACTTCAACTCAAATACATATCAAGAGAAAACTTAAGTTTTAATGCATACTATTTGCCCTAGTGGAGCATACCGTGTCAACTATTCCCAAGAGACCTACCTGACGTTTCGTTTGCATAAAATGGTTTCGGTCTATCAATGTTGCTAACATGCCCCTCCCGCCCATTTAGCTAGATACCCGCCATAGGTCAGGGAATGGTTGTGGCTTAGTCTTACGCTCACACTACAGAGGGAAGACAACACAAACAACCACGGCCAAGCCGGGTTTGAATCCGTGAAGCCGGTGAGACATCAGACTGATGCCTCAACGCACTGATCTACCGTCCAAAAAAAAAGCTAATAAGGGCAGCAGAATCATTTTTTTTGTGTAATCAAATCGATAACATCGACAATAGGCGCGTTTTTTTTTTTCAACAGTTCAGATCAGAACATAACAAAAATTGCACGCATTACACTACCAAAATTATATAGAGCAGGTTGTTAGTGTAATGCGTGCGATTGTTGTTCTGCTCTGGATCTAGACTGTTGGCAAAACGCGCCATTATTTACATTATTCACAGGGATGATTGCCTGCAGCGAAATCCAAATATATAAACCTGAAAAACCGCTTAGTTTTTTGCACCATAACCCCATGCCGTATTACCGGAAACAATGTTGTTATGCGTTATGTATAATATTCTGTTCTGGTTACAAAGAAACGCTGTTATTGCCTATTACAATAGCGATAAATCAAGCTATTATGAAATCTTTATGGGCTTATGTGCAAACTGATGTATCTATAGAACAATAGTCAACGTGAGCTTCTAGGATCTAGGTGAAGAATTAAAAATATACACGAGCTTCCATTGGACCGATGACCGGGCCCACGTTCGCACTCAGTGCATTAAATTGTTGTCGATTGTGTGAGGCCAACAAAAACATCGTAATCCAGCAAAATTATTATGTGCTGATGATGCTTGTCCAATTCGAAATTACATCCGAGTTAGTTTCGGCTTCAAATTAAATTTCACTGAAATTGCCTTCTTAACGAATAGGCAAGACGATATTATGTTGGCTACTAATTGATGTAACTGAAGACATAATTGAAATTACCTTACCGATTCGGATGATTGTTGTCCGGATGGACCTCAACAGCTGCTGCTGCTCCTCGGGTATTTACGGCTACTACAAGCTATGGCCGAAAGTAAAAGTTCGGTAGGCAAATATGAAACAAGTGTTCAGCTTGTAAAATTGAGAAGAATTGTGACGGAAGAGTATGTACTAAAAATTAATTCAATTCGTCCTTTTATGTCCTTCCGAAAAAGCAAATACACAGTATGGAAAATGCAGAAAGAAATTTAATTGTAACAGAACAAGGTATCATCAAGACGAGCCATAATAAAATGTTTTCTAACAAGACACGCAAAATTCATGATTGGGTCAAAATCTTATTTCAAAAACATGTGCTTCGTTTTATGAATTCAAATGTAAAATTTCAATTTATTTCTAGAATTGAAAGAAACAAAATCACAAAATTAATAAAATTTCATGTTATGAAAGTCTACGCTTATTAGAACAATTTTAGGATGCAATTTCAGTAAGGATGGTGTCATCGGTAAAGTTATCACCTCGCTCTCCAGGCGGAATATCCCCGGATAAGGGACATTATATTCCCTTATCCGGGGACAGTGTTCGTCAAAACTACCTTACCATGCGATTCCTTTATGGAACTCTAAGAAAAAAATATAAAAAAAATTTTTTTCCGATTTTTTAGCCCGTTACCACACAGACATTTTAGTGTTAGAAAAAAAAGGAGCCAACTTCACGTTACTGAAAACTATTGTAGTTTTCTCGAAAATACTTAAAACAGTACATTACGATAAACATTGAATCAAACTACTGTTGATGGTATTTCGAGTCGTTTGGTCAGGAAACAGGACGACATTCTTATATTCGTCTGGTGGATATGGGTATCTCCTGATTCGGGGCGATAAGGGCAATATTTTATATTTATATCAAAGCAAATCATAGATAACTTGAAAGCAAATGGATCAAAATTAAAATGTATTTGCATGGGGCGGGCCGAAAGTGCCGATGAACTTTACAGTGTGTAAACACTCTTTTTGTGTCATTATTTATGGGAATATATTTATGATTTGTTTGGTTCACTTTTGTTTATCTTTACTGTGGGGTAGGTGTTCTAGAATTTCAAAGGCAATTGTTTCGTACATGGGATCATGTAAAAGAATTCGTTCGTTTCGATTTTTTCCGTTACAGCATCTCTTAAGTGTTTGGATTGTTAAGCATATCATTGGCCCATTATAGAAACATTTTTTTTTACTACAAAAATACAGAATTGTATCCAGGTACGAGCATGAGTGAGGTGAGAGGCGAGTCAGAATGGTCCCGTAGACCGTTGCTTACAGTCTTCGAACTCACTAAGGCTAGTATCTCGTTATGAATGGCGCTTAAGGTAGAAACACATTGCTGTCACGTCACGTGAGCTCACATGATATCATGGGAAGTCACGTCACGTCACAAAAGTGTGATCCAAGTTTTTCCATGTATTTTAGTTCACCAGAGCCACACTGATGTCACCTCACGCTCTCAACCTCACGCCATCGGCAGCACACGTGATATCACGTAATCGAAAGTCTGGACGAACACATTTTTCGGTACGGCGTGAGTTCACGTTTCAAAGTGCAAGTTGTATAAAAATGGTTGACGAATTAATAATAGAAAAAGTGAGGGGGCACGGATGCTTGTGCAACACAAAACACAAGGATTATCGGGATTCTAACGTCCGACAAACAGCCTGGGAGGAAATAGGAAACGAACTCCAAATGCCAGCTAATTATTTCGAAATCACTAATAACTTTTTATTATTTTTTGAATTTATAATATCCGCTTCAATCGCAAAGAAACTAGCCACTATTTATTCTTCCCACTCCGAACCACTACTTGAGGAGTCCATGTTATCAAAGACACTGCTGATTTCAGTACCTGTCGACATACATGATAAGCCTTTTTGGGATGCCGTGATATCAGTGTGCTGCTAAGCATGATATCACGTGACGTGAGACAGCCGATGATATCACGTGAGCGAACGTGACGTGATAGCAATGTGTTTCTACCTTTCACGTTGGGTGTTGTTTGTAACGAATACGATGTCAAAAGCTAAAAGAACGGTTGTGTAGACCGTCGGAGACACCTACGTGACAAAACTTCCCCAGTCAGCGACAAGTTTGACGCACGCTGGATAGCTAGCTCGGCTATCGGATGGGCTGAGTTCACATAGGCGTCACTTTCTGCCTAGCATGTATTAAATAAAATGAAATCCGCACGTCCACCCGACTGTAGAATTATAAATGAGTAGTTACCTATAAAAATCCCAAAAAAAAAAAATTATTGGACTTTGAGGTTCTGATCCTCAACCTGGAAACTAACAACGGTTCTCGGTTAATTTTTTCGTCAAGGATTCGGGCTAAAAGCGCTGAATAACCCAAGAAAGTAAGGAAGTGCGCGACGGTACAAGCTCATTTAGCTGCATTTTTGCGTTAGGTCGTAACGCCCCCCAACACGGGAAGAAAACACAAATATCCATGGCCAGCATTCCTAAAATAGGGAACCGCCCCAAAGTCCTACAGGCCAATTAGCCTAATTTCTTTTATGTAGAAAGCGAAGGAAAAATGTTTGGACTGCCACATTCGGACTATACGCCTTATTATTATTATATTCTGGGGGATAGCCGAAGCAGACCACTATAACGTTTGGGTCCCTTTTCGCCCCCTCCCGGTCATCAGTGGATTCCAGATGTCGACTGATAGTTGTCGACCTCTTTCTTCATCACTGAGTCCCGTGTTATTACTAGCATTTGTTTAAAGCTGAGTTCACTCATGGCTTCCACACTTATCGTGTGCTCGCCTTAGTAGCAGTCCACTGCACGAAAGGCGTTTGCGTACCAATCGGGTAAGTCAACTGAGACTGCTCTGTACAGTATTCTGAGGGAGATTGAGCTGACAATGTCGGTAAAGGAAACTGCTCTAATTGCCTTCCTTGATATTGAGGGTGCTTTTGACAACACCTCGTTCTTAGCCATCGATAAAGCTTTAAGGTCTAAGGCTGCGGATACTAACAAATTTGGTGAGACAAATGCTTTCCTCCAGATTAGTAAAAACTATTATTGGAGACTGCACCCTAACAGCTAATGTCACACGTGGCTTCCCGCAAGTAGGAGTCTTATCTGGCCTCCTATGGTGCATAGTGGTGGATAAGTTGTTCATACGCAGACGACTTGGTGATCACGATTAGAGACAAGTTTGAAGAGGTTCTACCAGATATCCTGGTATCTGCGCTGCGCATTGTGCAAGACTGGTGCACCGCCAACGAAGTTCGAGTCAATCCATCCAAGACCGCTGTCGTTCCATTCTCTAGCAAAAGAAAACTCAGACATATCAGGTGCCCTATAGTACCAGTACTCTTGGTAGACAAGGCCAAGTACCTTGGTGTCATCCTCGACAAAAAAAACTATTTTGGAAGAATCATTTTAGGGCAATCTCTGGTAGGCAATCAAGGCATTATTGATATGTAGACTACAAAACAGGTAAAACTTCTTCAATCTTTTCTGATAGTCAGGCAGCCATCAAGGCGCTCACTAATTGAGCCGCCACTTCAAAACTAGTATGGGGCTGCTAGCAAGCATTCCAAGAAATGGTATACTCAAACGCAGTGGCACTATACTGGGTCCCGGGCATGTCGGCATTGATGGTAATGAACGCGCTGATGAGCAAGCCAGGTTGGCATCGTCTACACCTCTTCATGGGCCAGAACCGATCTGTGGGATTCCCCTGTGCTGCGTAAAAAGAAGTAAGTATTAGAATATGGGAGAGAACCGAGGCCGCAGCGTATTGGGACGGCCTTCCGGGTGTGAGATAAGCAAAACTGTTTATTGCTGGATACTCACAAAAAACAGCTTCACTACTATCCAGTATGAGTCGACTTAAGGTCAGAAACTTTTGCGGATTTCTTTCAGGTCACTCATACTTGAGACATCATTTAGCAGCTTTGGGTTTGACCCCATATTTAACCTGTCGTTTCTGTCTGTCATGAAGAAGACGAGACTTCGCAACTAATTCTCTGTGAGTGTGAGGCCCTAGACCGCTTTCGCATGGAATGTTTTGCGTGTGCTTTTCTTTCTGCTAAAAGTTTAAGTAACTTCAATAGTACAAGAAAGCTTGATCGGCAGGCCTAGTCCTGTAACCAGACATAGAGTCAGATCGCAGTGCTAGTGGATGAGCCCACGGCCTATCTCTAATCTATGTACCTACATAAGCGAAACAGTGGGCATGTGTACGTCTACAAATAACTTCGCAGAATCTTTTTTTCTCCGCGAAAAAAAATGACGAATGGTGAACGATGGTTTTGACGGTACTACTAATATTATTTGCATTAACCCCTAGTGGGCATAGCGCATCAGCTATTCACATCTGACTTAGTTGACGTTTCGATAACATAAGCTGGTTTCGGACGATGCATGTCCTGCCCATTTAGCCGCATATCTGCGACAAATGGGGAAATGTTGTGGCTGTTGTTACGCCCCACGCCACCACAGAGGGAAGAACCCGTAGCTGACTGGTAGCATGAGACATCAGACTGGCGCCTCAACGCACTGAGCTACTCGTCGTCCCTTTGTTCTAATCGTAGGTTCAAAAATATCCTTAGAACAAGTCTACCAGTCTACCCATCCGGGTATCGTCTCTTAATTTAAAGGATTCGCTAGTTGCTACGAGTGGTGCAGTTCTGGATGACCCCTGTAGGCCGTTCCCTTGCGAAAATTCTGTTAGTGCTTCAATATGTACATCTCTATTGCATGTAGAATATTAACATGTACATACATACATATTTACATTGACTAAATCAACACCTTCTTTCAAAAATACTATGACTTGTCGTCCGTCATAATGAAAGTGTCAATCATTCAATCTGATCATCGTCATTCCGTCGGTCTGTCCAAAAAAAATGACAACGCACTTATGGAAGCACATACACAGCACATAATTATGTTGTCGACGGGCGTGTAGTCAAAGTCTAAAATAGAAAGAGTACGCGGCTCTGGCCACAAAACAACTATAAAACTTGTCAAATCACTGAGCTTGACACGGTGAATACCGGAAGTTAGTGAAGCTCCCAAGTCATCAACTATTGTATTCCATTTCAATACCTCACCGACTAAAGGTGCAATATGTCTTCCGATCAGAAACGTGAACGACATGAATGGTATGGCTATGGAACGTTGGCCGGTACTGGTACCGGAGTCATTTAACACCTCTTTTTTGTTCAAATAGTAGGTACAAGATATAATAGGCGCAACGGGGGACATAACAGAAATGGGATCTAACGACTGGGAAAACTGCCTATTCAAGATTGAAATTTGCACTTCCATTTTCTCCATCGAACGATTCAAACACAGTCGTACAAATTAATGGTTCACTGACCAGGTTTGGTAGCAACGTTATGGCACTGGGTCATAGAGTTCATTCACCAACCCAGTTGAGGTGAGAGGGTTACCAGTTTGGGAGGTAATTCGTATATAATTGAAATATGTGTGTCGAATTATCTGAATAAGATACGATATTTCTAAACTACGAGTAAAAGCCTCGAAACGAAATTCCCAAAAATAAAATCCCCAAAAGCAAAATCTCCAAACAGAAAATCCACAAATGCGAAATCACCATATAATATCTGATTATTTTTTTCGTTTGGTGATTCTAAATTTGGGGATTTTTTGCTTAGCGATTTAGTGTCCGGGGATTTTGAGTTTGGGGATCTTGTATTTGGGGATTTGCATTTAGTGATTTCGCGTTTGGGGATTTTCGTTCAGGGGGGAATTTGGAAGTTCTCCTCATTCGAAGTTGTAAATGCAGATGCAAGGAGTGAAAAGTAGCCAAAAAACAAACAGAAGGTCCATCAAGCTTATCGCTACTTTTCTGTCTTATCTTTTGGAATAGTGTACACCAAATAAATCCTCTTAATAGACAAACCAATATTACGGTAACCCTAACCCATCATTCCAAAATGACAATATTAAATAATGATGCAGCCAATTCTACCATGTCTTCTCCGCGAATATGGTCATTGCTGATCCGAATCAAAATTTCCTACGCTATAATAATTTCGTATTGATTAACGTCGAGCCATTCACTCCATATGCCAAAACTTGGTATTGGCAGTAACCATTTTCATGAAGCAAGAGGAGCTTGTCAATCTTTAATTATTTTAGACCCATCCAAACCAAACATTCTTGATGATAATGCCAGTCTATTGGGACAATGCGGCTCTTTCAATTGTCATCCTGCTAAACGCTACGTTGATGACGGCGGCATACTTCCGGAATAGCAAAATATCGAACTACAGAAATAACTCAACCGTGGTGTTGGAATCATGGTCGTTCTGGTTACTATTATTGGGATCTAGAAGAACGCGTTATCATAATAGTACACAACTGAAAGTCGAGCAGATGAACAGAGACCACATAGTACATGAGATAACAACAAAGTTTAGGCACCTATGGTATGGTAAGGTCGGCATTAATCTATTACAGCACACTTAGACAGATGACGGCCCATTGTGTTACCCTGGAATTAAAAGGCGACCGGTGGCTCAGTGCGTAGAGGCATCAGTCTAATGTCTGATTAACGGCGTTTTGGGTTCGAATCCCGTCCAAGAAGCCGTTCGTGGCCATGGATGTTTGTGTTGTCTTCCCCCTGTGGTGCGGGCGCAATAATAAGCCACCGCATCTCCCGACTTGTCCAAGGTAGGTAGCTAAATGGCGAAGCAGGAGGTGCATGCTGGCAACTGCATACTCCGAAACTAGTTTATGCCAAAGAAATGTTAACGCTATGCCCCACAAGTGGTTAGGACAATTGAGTATATCCATTGTTGAGCCGTCCGTAATAGCGAGACGCAGGAGCTGGCACATCCACATCCGCACTGGCTAAGTCTCCTAGATCCGCAAAGGTATATTCGGCTAAAACCAACATTCTCTTAAAGGCTAATGCTGGGCAGAGTATAGATCAAAATTGTTCTACTCCTCATCTATGCCTTCGCAGCTTCTGCAGAAGTCATGGTGTGGAAGTCGGAGCTTTCTCGCGTGTTCACCGATAACACAATGACCAGTAATGATTCCCACCACTATCCTAATGTGGAGCTGCTTCATCGACAGCAGTTTAAAGTACGGTTTACATTCAATAAGGGCAATAACAACTGCGCATTGTGGCAGGTGCTACCACTTTGCCATCTCGAGTTGACCTTGTCTCTCCCTTTCATAGTTAGTGTACGTTAACAACTTGAGGTGGGCATGACGTAACCTCGAATTATCTGAAGAGTTCCGTCGGGAGAGCTTGTCAACCCTGCAGTTACAGATGAAACCATTGTGGCCCGGCATCCAGCACAGTTAATGTTATAGAAATTTCTCATCTGCGTAAAGCAAGATCGACTGTCCGAAACAGTTTTTGATGAGACTAGATAAGTAATTCGGATGGCGCAACGGTTAGCACGCCTTTTACATACTGGGCCCCGGTTCGATTCCTACTGAATGCAGTAGTTAAAAAAAGGGGATTTACGTGTCGGACTTTGAGCCTACTCACCTGTTAAATAAGTACCCATTTATGAAGTAAATAACTCGGTTGAGCGTGTTGCTGATCACACGCCTCTGCACAAGATGTCACGATCTAGAAAATGAGATGATGCTAACTCACCGCGAGGCCATAGTTCAGATTGGACTGTTGTTATTTTTTTTTGCTTTAGATAAGGTTCAAGGGATTTTACTGTGGCTTGGCTGTCAGTATAAATTGTGACATTTGTTGCTGCTATAGCCTTTCGGCCCAGCCACACTACTGCCTCTCTAATCGCGTGGACTTCCGCCTGGAGCACACTACAGTAATTTGGGAGACAGAGCGACACATTGAGGTTCCATCGATTTTGGAACTATCTGTATAGCTGCACAAGGATTCAGTGCATGTTGGGTCGATCGTACCCCAACGGCTACGGGAGGGGATTGAGCCAAAATATTGCGACACATGGTTCTATTATGCTATTACCCTATAATCCAGGGGCCAGTCTAGACCTATTAATCTAGTCAAGTCTTTACAGAAAATGACTGAGATGACCAGGTTTAATCGAGGCTATGTATTCAGCCATATGGAAAGCTATGCCAAGACACTCGATTCGGCACACACAATAAGAAGCCGGGAGTTTTATCGTCACCTTCACAAAAGCAATAGCAGACATCAGATATGACTTGCATGGTCATCAGGTGACCCAGAAGGCGAGAGTGACCTTGAGTAGCGTGTGAGTTCACAGATAGTTCTAACCTTATTCCTTCCCAGGTTAAGAAAGTCGTAGGTCTCGTTTTGCGAGCATCCCGAATAGTTTAGTCAGCTTCAGACTAGGGAGAGCGTCCTATCGAGAGCCGGCTGCCTCTCGTTCATAATCCCTAATACGTAATACATTTCCTAACGCGACAGAAGGGTTCCGGACCGATGGAAGAATCCCGTCTAACAAGATCGTCATTGTCATTGCTTACTATGCCTGAGTGGCCGAGTACCCAGTGTGAGTTTGTTCAAAGAACCTATATTTTGTACAAATTCCTGGTAGGGCCGCATCAACTTCGGGTTGACCGAGGTGCCTGTCAGCGCCTCAACTTAAGCCCATCCTTAGCCTTCAACATAAATGAGGTTAGGCTAATTGGCCGATATTTAGGGTCAGGGACCTAATTGGCCAATATTGTGGACGAAGAAAACAACAATTAAGCCAGTTTTAATTAAACGAACCAACTCGGTATACCTAATGAAATTAATTCGTATATCAACAATGCTACGATAAGAACTTATGGCTGGCGTGATGTGACTATCAGCAGAGCCAGTAGGATTTTTGTATTTATTTTGCTAGGTACATATATGTTCTCACTCAATGAGTCAGAGTTTCGAACCGAAGAAACTTTTAGGCGGCGCGGCGGCTGCGGGAAGGCGTATCTTTCATCTAGTTGCGGAAATCTTCGAGTATTTCGTGTTTTTATGGACTGTATTTTCTTTTCTGTTATCTTTCCACATATGATTTAAGTACATACTGGTATACTTTTTTTACGTGGATTGCACTGTAAGTAAACAACGTGTGTACTCGTATAGCACAGTTTTAGAGCCATTTGTGAGCCGATGAGAATATACGGATGATGTCACGGCATTACTCGTAAATGATGAAATTACAATTAAATATTTTTGTGGTTTACTTTTATTGGGATTGTTAATTGTTGTTGTTGACATTCAGTCTCGGGGGTATAGGAGTTAATGTTCATTAAAGCATTGTACACACCGAGACTTTGTGGCGCATCAGTGTTGTGTCGTGAATACCTACACATGTACTTGTAAAATATGTATTGCTGTCGCGCTCGGTGGCCGTGGTCGTTCGATCACCGCCTTGTTGACGTTTCGATAGCATATCTACTTTTCGGAAGTGCAGTTGCTATTGTAGAATGCACCTCCTATCCGGCGCCGTCTTTATACTGACAAGCTCGGAGCACTGGGAGAGTTCTACTATATAAGTACTCACAGGCAGTTTTTGGTCGCGCCGAGATTTGAACTCCGAGCTCTAAATTAGTATCAGTAGTATGAGAGCGGTGACCGAACGACCACGGCCACCGAGCGCGACAGCACTTGAAATCATCATTAGTTTAGCATAGAAGATTGCTGTCAGTTAAACTGACAGTAAATGGGCTCCTTTTGGTAGAAACCCGCTGGCTTGGCGATGATAATGCTGCTTGCGACTCAGATCTTTAGAGAGTTCCTTTCTCTGTGATTACTTATGAAGATGGCTTCTGTTTTCTGTTCCGCCAACTCCAATTCACTTTTGTCTATTCACAGTCTGATAGTTGTTGCTAATTGAAATCTTTGGCGACCACAATGACCCCTATATCAGCGAAGGTAGCTATAGTTGATTCTTTAGGCACGGATAAGTGCAAAATAACGTTGGACCTGATGTTCCACAGTAAAGGGACGAACTCAGATCCTAATGGGACGCAGGATGACCTTATGTATTCCTTTCCTTGGGTATTGTATTGATTTTAATTAAAGCAGCTAAATAGTTCGGAACCACAATCCGGGGTTCATGAATACTTCCACATTGTTTAGAAGGCAGACGTTTTTGATAACCAGGGTCATAGCGGCACAGCATTTATCCTCGCGCTGCCGCTGTCGATATTGCATCCACAGTAGAGCGCGCCCTACGAAAACCGGGTGGTTTGTTTGGTTTTGTTAGGTTTTGGTTTCTTGTCCGACAGGCCCCAAAAGTTCCAATGAAGTTCTCAGTTGTAGTAGTGACCGCCCCTTTTAACACCTTATTTACGATGCGATCTAGTGCTCTGTTTTCTCCGATTTCAGAGGCGATTATTAGCTTTTCGATATGTCAATTGTGTGTTCTCAGTACTCTATTATTTTAGTATAATGATTCACATATGTACTAACACAGATAGAGGGAACAATGCCGAAACAACCTTTTCTAATAGGAAGAGTCACTTCAGTTGGGATTTTCGATTTCTTTGTTTCTCATGGTTTGCTTACATGATGGAACTAAGTCAATGTAGCCCATTGTCTCCGTGGATCATTGGCTTCGACGCCGTGCTTTTGAATATTCTTACCAAAATCTCACTATTTTCACTTTCCACGAGTAATTTTCTTTTTGCTGACTTTTAAGACTTCTCCCTCGCTTCGATTCCATTGTTCACTGTTACAAAGCCTGATTGTCACTACGGGTGAAGTTGTTGCTAAATTGCCACTTGGCATTCGGTGCTAAGGAATCGCTGACGAACGTGCGATGGATAAGTTTGTAGGTGCTGGAAAACGTTTTGCCCGGCAGGCTTTTGTTAGTGCTGTTGACATCAGGAAATCACCAACCAAAAAAAATACAAAACATACAAGCTTCTGTTAAGGATACGCTCAGTGGAACGCAAAAAAGAAAACAGCGCCGAGCAAAGCCCCGGCATTATTTATACTAGAATACGCCTACAGTCATACAGTAAACACTATTTCGCAATATTTCGACCGAAACTTCGTTGCGGTTACCATGAATTACGAGTAGACTAAAATACGAGAAATGAAAAGAATTCGTCGCCATCTTCAAGATGACACCGGACACCCAACATGCCAACAGCCAATGAAAAAAATACCCTTCTGTTTCCCCCTTTTCGGAGCCTTCTACACTATTTTTTTTTACGCGAACACGTTTTGTGATTTTTTGACACCTACAGATTACGACATCATCCCTTAGGGGAATTACTAGTTTTCTTCGAACGAAAATTTGAACAATTTGACTGAATTATTTTGCTAAGGGGTGTGCTGGAAGCTCAGTGCGTTGAGGCGTCGATCTGAAGTCATCATATCCGTGGGTTTGAGTCCCGGTGTGGCCATAGACGTATGTACGTGTTGTCTCCCCCCTTATAAACGACATAATCCCCCCTCCTGTTTCTAAAACGTGATCTGGAACATCCCCTAAAATCTAATTTTACACTCTAAAAAATTGCTAGCCACTGTCTTGCAGGTCAGGCGACATAGCCCCTGGCAAATATATTTAACCCCTTATCAGCATGATCGCTCGCCCTGCTAAATTCATCCTATTCCGTTGACTCCCTGCTATTTGTAAATCTAATCCATAAACATACGTATTTTTATTGTCAACTATAAACATATAATTTTCAACCCTCTATCGTTTGTCTGAAGTAAAACGGATGATATCATATCTTCAGCTTCGTGCCATCGTCCTTGTTAGTTCTCTTTGCCGATCAAAATACGCAGATAAAAGACGACGCGAATATTTGCATATTTTCGACAAGGATGACTTGTCTCGTTCGCGCGGATGGAACAATCATAAAATCATAAATCAAAATCCGACGAGGACGGCCGCGCGCAGTGGATATGATAGTTTCCATCCAATCACTGAAAGGAATCGGACAGACATTGCGAGAATTGAAATGGGGAAAAAAACGTTCAAAAGGGTCCCATTATCGGCTTCACTTTTATTTTTATTTTATTCGTATCTCGCAAACGTTAAGCATACAGTAGGTTGCGAAGCATCGTCCGACCAAAAGATGACTTCCTACTCAGTTATGCCGACCAATCCACTGATTTTCCGCATATCCTTCCCTCAAATTCAAGGACGTCAAAAGCATTTCGTGGAAAAATTTCCGCGTTTATGATTATGATCCCAAACAAATTGCGAATCGATCATAAATCACGTTCCAGTTTTATTCTGGATTTTACGACATTGGCGACCGTTTGTGCGCGGAGAGCATGAGCGCAAGGACTAACGATTTGCACACTATATAGGTACACCGAGCCATTATGAGCCGAGAAACGACTTTGAAAAAAACGGAAAACAGCAGGAGTGACGACTCCCTGCCGAGATGTAGAGCACGAAGAGTATAGGACACATTTCTATTTTCAGATTCGGCTGAGTAAGCCTACGAGGCAATGCGGTGGTGGCTTGCTTTCGCTTGACTGCTCCTTTAGGCTTCGATGTGATTTTCGAGGGTAACAATT
Organism: Chloromyia formosa; assembly: GCA_964017055.1. Taxonomy (NCBI): domain Eukaryota; kingdom Metazoa; phylum Arthropoda; class Insecta; order Diptera; family Stratiomyidae; genus Chloromyia; species Chloromyia formosa. Next base: position 20,189,738 of record OZ024816.1, on the reverse strand, counting down.
CGAATATTGCGATTTTCTATTCCGTCAGGATATTTCCTTGATTGCGTTTCTTCCGTATTTTTTGTTGTTGAATGGCTGTGGATGGACGAATAGATGCGTGCGTGTAAGGATCGATTTTTTTTTATTTTCTTGTTATACTTGTTTGGTGGCTGTGCCCTGTGGGATGGAAAACGCACGTTCATGTAACAATGGAGAAGAGTCCGAGAGAAACAGGACGAATGGAGATTTGAAAAGAAATAAGGCATTCATCGACCACATTATAGGATGACGAAAGGATTTCTTTTAAGCCTATATTTGAATATTTTTTTTTACCCGTCCCATATATTTATAGAATGAACAGTCATATGTCCTGATGTATGCTGTGCGTTTGTTCGTTTGTGCGTTCGTTCGGGCTCTACCCGTGGTGCGATCTTTGCTGAATTTGGTATGCAGGTTCCTCTGGGGCCTTGCATATGGTCTGCAAGGCCGGGTGGAGGCTTTTTCGATTATCAACTGCACTAAGATAGTGTTGTCGTGTCCAAATCAGATAGTTTCTCGCTTAAGTCTTTATTAAGTTTGTTCCTCCAGACATTTTCTGTGGCCCGATTTCAATGAAATTTGATGCGAAGCTTCTTTAGGTGGTTCTGAGTATCACTCGGTAACGTTTTGGTGCTGTTGCAGGTGCACGTGAGCACAAAATGGCCCTTTTGACCATGAAATAAAACAACCTGGCTACCATAACATCCGAGGCTATTTTCCAGGCAAACCTGCGCCACACCAATACTAGGACTAGATGTTTGTCGTGGCATTATTGTCTTTGGGTGTTGGGTTGCCCAAATGAGAGACTAACGGTTTAGACGCAGTCTCCCTTGGCGTAGCAGTACTGGATAGTGAGCAAGATAATATTTTTTCTACAGGGCAACTGAGGCGATTCGACCCATTAACTCTTGAATTACATGAAGCACTATGCTCCGCCTCCATCGGAGTCGTGTCAATCGGAAGGGCTGTTGTGGTTGATAGTCCCTTATCCGCGGTTAAGTGAGTTGAGGGTCTCCTGCCCGGTCGCCAGGTCTTCGGGTGCAGAGTCGCTCTGCCAAAACGGTAGTTGAGACTGAAGTTGTCTATCGATAGTATTGACGACAGCCCTTCCTTTTCACGAGCTTCCCGTATAACTATCCACTCCTCAGTTAGTAGCCCGTCATTTTGTAGTTGAACTTGACTCACACTTTGAGCCCTTTGAAACAGCACGGGTTCGGCTCTCCAATGTGAACAATTAAGAAAATGAGTCGACTTACCGCTAGCTTTTTGTTTATATACATCGCAGTTTTCGAAAAACTCGCTTTGAAACAGAGCAATTTAAAAGTGCCAAACAGATCGTTTCGTACCCTGCAAAATAAAGGATAAAAAAAAGGAAAATTAGGTTTGTTTGCAACACTTATCTGAGGTTTAAATATCAGAAACAAAGGGTGTAGCCAGGCAGGAAGGGATTCTTCGGTACAAATTTTATGGTCGCCTATTAACAGCTACCTTCTCCTTCGGTCCTAAAAATTATATAAATGCGCACCGTAAAACATTCAAGAACCATAGCTTAAATTCTTCAATTTAAAAAAAACACAATAACAACAAGAAAAATGCAAATAATGGTGGGCGCCCAAGCTCTCAACTAAAATAAAAGAAAACCGTGGAGGACACCATTGTTCCCGTAGGGATTACACACCCATCGGCAAATTGCTTACCAACCCCTTGAAATTTTCTGGGTTTTAATGGTCACACTCCATTGTTTCTGGTGTTCCAATGAAAAGTGCTGCTTCGGGTGTTCTTTCATCCGACTTGTGGACCAACCGTATGCCTATACCAAATGTCGAAAAATATTGTCAAGCAGCTTACTGCTGTTTGGTCGGTACTAAAGCCAACTACCCCGGTAGGCTAGTGCATACTACAGCCGCGCGTAGCACTAATTAGCACTATCATCCTTGTTATCCATCCATATGATCAGAGCTCACGGGGGTGGCCATAGTCATCCAGCCAGCCGGGGTATTCATACTCGTACATGCCATTTTGGATGAGTGTTTTCGGAGCAGCGCATGCATACACGAGTATACAACGCAAAAAAGGACTTTTCTTTGTTTCCATGGTATAAAATTTCGAAAATGGCTTCTACCGGCACACTCTCAATTGTGTTCTTCCTGTCGCTTGTTTTTCGGTGAAAATCCTTCAAAAGGCCTTGGTTGTGCATAATAAACTGAGCGCACAAGTTGTAGTGCATTTACGACAACATGGCGGATTTCACCACCACCATCCGCTATCACCATCCGCATAGCATAAACGAGCACGAGGAACAGGAAGTATCATAGGAATCATTGCGTACATGAATCAACCTGTAAAAAAAGGCAGGCAGATGCCTATGACTATCGTCGTATTTTTTCAGATTTCGCCTTTTCTTTCGACGTACGTACGAGTATGTTCATTCATACTTTCAATGGTGTTAAGAACTCTTAAGGTTGCTTTTCATATTGTCCTTATGCGTCCCGCATGATGTTGCTGATTCGGTCATAATATGCTTCCATCCACATCGTCGCGCCGTCGTCGTTCTGGTATTTCTTTAAGCATTTGTCAAAGGAAGGGTTGAGTATTGTCGTGAGACAAATCTTTCAAAGAAGAGCCAACTTGTATCCAAGCAAACCACCTCGTCACCCACGATTGAAGACATTCGACCCTACCTGCCGGCAGCATCAGCCACCTTTCAGCGTCTCGCCATATCGTTCGCGACTCAGAGCTGAGAGGTGTGAGAGCTCTTTCGAATTGAAATTTTCAATTGTTATGCCAGCAAGCGCTAAAAAAATGCTAAAAAGGCTAAGACCAGATGCAAAGAAGGACTGTTGCCTACTCGTATATCCTCTTTTCGCCGCTGTGAGTCGATTTCTGATTTTGCTTTTTACGAATTTGCGCGCCCTTATTTTCGCTTTGCCAGCTTTCACATTTATATTTTATGTTTTATAGGGAAAAAATAAAAAAGGGTACAGACCAGGAAATGCCTTCAGAGAAAGACGATTTCCATAAGACGGATGACGGTATCGACGAACTGTTATTGATCGATGCTGCTCGCTAAATGTATATTTTACGTCGGACAGGACGCGCCACGGGATGAAGAAGTGAGTCATAAAAGAGACTTTGTTGGATTATAGTGGAAATAAGTGGATACAGGATGTAGAAATATAAGACATCCGGTTTTGAATGTTGCCATATTTAATAGATTGCTGAAGCGATTTAATACTAGGCTAAGGGTTTAGCATGAGCTGATTCATTCAGGAAGCTTTGCGAATACGAATTTTGAGTAAAGTATGGAAGATATTACTGTTTGCTTTAACTCCTAGCAGGACTTAGCGCGTCAACTATTAAGCGTGTTAGTTGACGTTTCGGTAGCATATATAGCTGGTTTCGGATTAGGCATGTCGCCTGCATTTCGATCATATAGTAGAATTCTGTAACAAGGGGGTAAAAACTGTGGATCCAGACTACAGAGGGAAGAAACCGCGAACAACCACGATCCCGGTGGGAACCGGTATAATTAGACTTCAGATTGACGCCTCAACGCACTGAGCTACATAAAAAAAAAGTTCATATTATAGTTTCTCTTACTGAATAGGCCATTCGGTTGCTGAGGCTGTCTTAAATGACTCGCCTATTTTGCTCTTACTCCCTGCTCCAATAGTCGAAATTAGAAAAAGGTTCCGGAAATATAATTTATATATAATAGGAGGTGCATGCTGGCAACTGCATTCTCCGATACCAGTTTATGCCGAGAATCGTCAACTGGGTCACATGAAACAGTTGACGCGCTATGCCCCACAAGGGGTTAGGGCAAGTGAGAGAGAGAGACGCCTCCTTTGATATGAAGCCCCACATGCCTATGGTTAATGAACACGAGATTTCCCGAGTCCAAATCGTGGATACCCTAGACCTGTGCAGACCTAGTGGTGGTACCAAAATTCCAATTTGGGAACGGCCATATACAGACCGCAAAACAATTAAAGGACCACTTGCAAAAGCCCAAAATTCTTTCAGCTGAATAGAATAAGGAAGTCAAGGCGAGTGTAGGAAGGAGAAACTGTATAAAACATTTCTGAAAATTAATTTTAAAAGTAACGGTATATTTCATATAAATTTTACAAACTCTTAAAAAAACAACATCCAACATCCAGTAATACTTTACGATTTCTTATTTTTATTTTTTAATGTTGAATTTTCGTTTTTTGGGGCTTGTTTCAGCTCTCCTAAGGTCTTAAGAGGGTTTGTACAGATCCTGACACGTTGCCCCGGCGGATCGCATCAATGTTCAATGGAATTAAGTGAGCTGCACGCTGGGTAGTCAAGAAGGTCGACATTATTGGCCGTGTGCAACTCAAGCACTACGTTTGCAGTATGGGGCGGGTTCCATCTTGCATAAAAATTAAATCCTGTCCACTCTGTATCGCTGAGTTGTCAAACTGCCGTTAGCGATGGTAACCAAATCGCTTTTGCCGTTTATGGAAATAGCGCCCCACAGCATAATTGATCCGCCGCCAAAAGGTGATGTGGGTTGAAGGGCACAGGATCGGAAACATTCGTTTCCTCTTCTCAAGACTCTGGTTAGACCATCATTTCCGCACAGATAAAATCGTGATTCATCTGAGAAGAGGAGGAAGGGAGACCCCCATGCCGCATACTCTAATTGCGGTGATTCCTGTCAAACTCATATCGGACGATTTTATGTTTTCTTGTTAATCTTAATTACGTACTACTACTAATTAATATCGGGGAAAGCAGGCCACTTTCCCTCAAACGATTACGCACGGTCTGTGTTGAAGGTCATTTTGAATAGAAGGTGCCGTCTTTTGACGATTTCTGAGTGCGCTTAAACGTATAAATCTGTCCTCGCTGTAACATGTTGCTCTTGGTTGGGCCTGTTCTTGTCTTCTTGTGAGTTGACCTGTCTCCTGAAACTTTTCGCAGACTCTTTTGATAACAGAACGACTCACTCCAATCCGATGATGGCTCACTTCTCGGAATCCATGGCGTTCCTCTATTAACGTCACAATCCTACACGTTTCAAATTCATTGGGATGTCTTCTAGCATCTTGCTAAACAATACTAAATTTAATTGAAAACTACACAACGGATTGGTAAACACTAACGGTAGTATCGAAAACACAGACAAAAAAACAAGTGACAACAACAACATAATAGTTTGTTTAGTTCTTTGTTTAAATTTTCAAATTTACCGTTATGTTGAAAACTAACAAATGTTTTATGTCTCGTTTTTTCTACAATAATACTAACATTTACAGTTTCGGCTTTCTTATTCGTATTAATCAGAAGATTTCGGAGTTTTTCTAAAGTGGTCCTTTAATTGTTTTGCGGTATGTATTATAGTTATATTAATTTTTTTTTTTAACATTTGTAGGGGAGGAAGGCGTTACATTGGTCGGATTATGCCCATTTTCACTACCAACCAAAAAATTCTACTTGCTTTGCTCTATCGAAAGACAAACAGAAATGGCTGAGTCGCTTCAGAAGGTAACCATGATCATTTCTATATATATTGCTATACCTAGTGGGTCACAGTGCGTCCAATACCTGCGCGCCATCGTACTCTGTTCTGGGCAATCGGGCGCAACTCCCCAAACGACTTATCCAGCGCCCTACACTCCTTTGCCAAAGATCGACGCTATGTGATTTTAGAACCCCCTTTTGGTCGGCCTTGGTTGGAAATGGGGTTCCATTTCATGGCATGCAAAGCAATGCAGTTATCACTCTTCCGCAATCTGTGACCTATCCACTGCCATTTTCGCCTGCGAATCAATTTGTCGATTGATATCTGACCCGTACGCTGACTTAGTTTTTCATTTTATATTGTTTCGGGCCAGAAAATTCTTAGAATCCGACAAAGCCATTAGTTGACGAAAACTTGCAGCTTTCTAGTAACTCTTACGGAAACTTTTCTTGTACTGCTTCCATACAAAAGCACAGAAAGAACCAGGGAGCGAAACAGGTGCAGCTTGGCCTTGATGCTGAGATTACCGCTTTGCCAGATTTTGGATAGCATGCCGTATGCGCATTTAGCCTGATTGATACGACGAGGGATGTCCTGCTCTGTACCACCATTTTCGGCAACAGTACAACACAGGTAGACTAAGCTTTCCACCTTCTCCACAGGCTATCCATTAATATTGCTGGCAATAGATGTATATTATATTATTATAAGGTCTAGGGTATAAAAATAACCCGCCATTCTTTTCCTTTTCGGGACCTTCCGCTAAATAGTTGTTTATGTAAAATGGTTTTCTGGCTGTCTGACACTATAATAAAAACACAACGAGCTAGTCTTTCTGAACTGGGGGTCTTTGTGTAAACATCTTATCGCGTTATGAATCGACGCCATATTGAAAATATTGTGCGTGACTATTACTATTTTCATTTAACTTCTGCTGGGCGTGAACAACTCCGCCGCGGTATCGTTTTCTGTTTCCGGCCATATTGCGTAATTGACCCCAGAGATCTTCTGATCCATTGTCTAGGAGAGTACGCATATTCCAGAAACCAATTTTTGGCATTATAGCCAAGTCATAGCCGAATATAAAATATAATATTACATGATCTATGTTTAAAACTTGGCCATAATTATTATTTTACCATAATTAAAAAAATACATTACATATTCATTTATGCAAAAGCAACGAAATTGTCAAAAAAAAAAAAATAGTTTTAATGCGACTTGAACCCGGACCGTATGTTTATTAGCCCGGATGCCTACCGACTCAGCTATGAAGCTTCTGGTGGGAGCTGTTTTTTGCGCACGAAGTGTAGTGACATAAAATGAAGCACTGAATACAAATTGAGAATTCGCACCCACTAATACATTCAACATATTCCACGGTTTTACACCGCGTTATAAGATGTTTACACATTAAAAATTTAAATAACGCTACAATTTGTTTTAAGTAAACTCTGTACCCGATGACTAGACTATGCGGCGGTTTGAAAATATGCAACGCTGCAAACAAACTTTGAGTTCTGCTCGATTTAAGCAAGAATTTCAACAAACCCAACACTTTTCAAGGAACAGTGTCCCTCAATCAATCATGTTGATAAGCAGGCCAGACAAATATTACTCCCACTTGGCAAATAACTCGCTTGGTGGTACTGACTTGGACTTGTTTTCATTCTTCTTTTTTTCTCCGTTGCCCATTTACATATGCACATAAATTAAAAATAGAAACAAGATTTGATTTCCAGTCAGAGCTGAAATTCTTGACGTAATAAATTTATTAGAAAATTACGCCACGCTGATAAACTATAAATTAAAAACATAAGTGTCCAAATAGTTGGTTAATAGGACATTCAATGAACGAGTCATGATCATGATCATTTCCAGGTCAAATGTTTCAGGCGAATCGGACACTTTGTATGGACGCGTCCCGTCGTCGTTGGCCTTTTCAACATTCTCATTTCATTATCAGTTTCCCGACAATTTATTTGTTCTGATTAGAATCAGAGGAGAATGGACCAACATTTCGGGTACATACAAATATACTCGAATTGGCTTTGATGAAAAAACTATCTGAAAATAAAGATCCAATTTGAATAGGATCATGATGCTCCCAAAATGATTCCGAAAAAAAAAACTTAAATTTGATTAAGTACATACGTACATCATCGCATCATCATGCGCAACATCTTTACAATTTAATTATTCGCGATTGCATAGTATCCGTATCTCATCATAATCATCATCCATTATTGAGTGTGATGAAAAGATTTTGCTATTAAATTGTGTTCTATCTGTATCTACCACAACATAGTCGTCGTATCTATTGAATGGAGCGACTTTACAACACGACCCATTTGACTTTGTACACGTGCAGAGCAATTGGAAAGGGAAACCTCAGTCTATTCTGATGGATTTAAAAAGGAGTCGACAGCGAGGTCCGCCTACCGCTTTTGTGTGAAATAATAGCAGTCAATGCACCATTCATAATATAGGAAAACAACAACGGCCCAATACAGGAGGCCTTGTGGAATACGTGTGCCAAATGATGTTGTTCAATGGTTGGTTTTTGATAATAATCGGCGGGATGACGTTATTGTGAGAGAATCTGAGAATTCCATCTGAGGGTAGATGAACTACCCGTGCGAAAATTTAAATCTGTTCCTCTATTACCCAGCAAAGATAGACATTTTACCTCGCACCAAATGGGGTAGTACTAATTCTTTGAAATGTTGTATGTACAGGGTGGGCCAAATACAAGTTTCTTTTTAAAAATGCAATAAAAAGAACAAAATTAATTTTTTTTACATGTACATACATATTATGGCTTCATTAGTACGAGCAAACATTCCCATTAATAATGAAACACAACTTCGTTCAAGTGGCTGCCTCGGCTGGGTTCGCAGTAGCGCATTCTGTCATTCCAATTTTCCAAGACCATGTCGATGGTTTCGGGCTGTAGCTCACGGATTGCTTGGATGATATTGGCCTTAAGTGCGTGAATCGTTTCTGGATTGTTGTCATAACATCGGTCCTTCACGGTTCCCCAGAAAAAAAAAAGTCCAAAGGGGTCAAATCGCAGCTCCGAGGCGGCCAATTTACATCGCCAAGATCGATTGTGGCATGGGCTGTGTGGCATGGCGCGACATCCTGCATGAACCAGAGGTCGTCCAAATCCATGTGTTCAATTTCAGTAAAAAAAAAGTCGAATAACATGGCTCTGTAACGTTCACCGTTGACCGAAACGTTGTTCCCAGCCTCGTTTTCGAAGAAAAATGGTCCAATGAAGCCACCACTCCTCAATCCGCACCAAACTGTCACTCTCTGTGAATGCATTGGCTTCTCGACAATAACGTGCGGGTTTTCCGAGCCCCAGATGCGGCAATTTTGTTTGTTAACGTAGCCTCCGAGATGAAAATGCGCCTCATCAGAAAAGATGATTTTTCGCCCAAAATCGTTGTCCAATTCAAGCTGCTCTAAGGCCAAAACTGCGAAGCGATAACGAAGCGGATGGTCGTGCACCTTCAATTGCTGAGTCAATTGGACCTTGTAAGCGAATAATCCGAGATCTTTGTGCAGAATTCTCCTCAGGCTAGTGCGTGAAATGGTGAGCTGTTGAGATCGATGGCGAGTTGATGTTCGTGGATTGAGTCTCACACTCTCCGCTACAGCAGCCACATTCTCGTCTGTGCGCACCGTACGACGACGGGGACCATGAGTGTTGTCCACTAGCATGCCAGTCTCACGAACATTTTGCACAAACTTGCGTACAGCAGGCGCGGTGGGTGCTTCATTTCGGCCAAAACTTCTTTTCAAAAAACGCACTGTTTGGGCTACACAGCACTCACTTTGGAAATAAGTTTTCAGTATTTCCCAACGTTGTTCAAGTGTAAAGCGACTCATTTCGTTCTGCGGAGGTATGATACTGACTTTCTGTCAAGATTTCGAGCGGGAAACAGCTTTCACTGTCAAAATAACCTATGATTTAAAAAGAAACCACTAGATGGCCCACCCTGTATATGGTTGTGGCCTTATTATGAATCTAAGTTTTCGACCGGAAGTCCTTGAGGGAGGGGTTAAAGAGGAGTTTTTTTTTGCTTTTATATCTGAAACTATTAATCCTAGTGAAAAACTGTCTGAGACAAAATTAAAGATCATAAAATACATAAAAAACGTTATAGCCATTTGTTCTCTATCTCAAATATTTTTGAGATAATCACGTTTGAAAAACACTTTTTGTCACTTACTACTCGTTTGTTCCCAGTAAATGGAAAAATAATCGTTGTTTTTTATGAATTACATAAGAAAACCGGTTAAATACTAGTCCTACGAGGAATCTGATACGGATCGATTTTTCTTATTACTAAATAAGCTTTAATTTGAGTTAAGTGAGATGCCCTTAGTAGCCTAAGATAAATGGCCCAGATGGAAAGTTTTGCAGACCTTTTAATTTTTATGTACCTTTATGTTTTTGGCGGTGCTGAACACGGTTTGCCATCAAAAATTCAATTGGAATTTTTTTTTATTACAAAAATAACGTTTTTTCACTAACCTTTGTGCGGTTATTTTAATGTAACTATTTTTAGTTTTTCGTAAACAAACAAAAAAAAAATTTGACCAAGCACCAATTTCAGATTAAAAAAAAACGAAATTTCATGTTTTCGTTTGTCTTTTTCGTCTTTTTTTCGGTTTTACTTAATATCTCCCAAAGTATACGCCCTGCAAAAAATTGTGCTCTTACATTTTTTAAAGCACACTTAATTTGCTAACGTCCCACACAAAAATGAGCTTTGTATGTTCAGAACTTCCTAAAAAAAGGCTCTTCATAAATAAAAAATGTTTATTCTTAATTTATGAAATATGCTCGTTTTAGTGATGTGATGATTTTGCCAATATCGAGAAAAGTAGTGATCCCACAAGGAAAATCATGGGGATCAAATTTGATGATAATTCAATTATCTATTTTATAATCTGAGATCCATCCGCTGAATGGGGTTAAGCGGTGTACTGACAACTCGTCCTTGTAAAAACCACTCCACGTTAAGAAATCTGGAACAAAAGCCTCGGATTGGACGGATCAACAACGACGACCACGCAAACGACTAAAGGATTATTCTTTCGGATCCTGGAATATACGCTCCCTGAACAAACCGGGGGCCGAGAAGGCCCCCCTTCAACAGGTCGAAAAGTACAAACTGAGCATTACTGCAGTCCAGGAAACAAATTGACTTGCCAGCGAGATCAATGACAAGAAATCGCACACAATTTTTACAAGTGGCAAACCATCGGGCCGCAAGGAGTTTGGAGTAGCATTTATAGTGAACAATCGCCTCAAACCGCATATTACTGACTTCAAACCCATAAATGAACGGCTGTGTGCGATTCGCATCAAGACTCGATTCTTCAATCTCTGGCTCATCAATGTGCACGCCCCCACTGAAGTTAAAGAAGACACAGTAAAGACGAGTTCTACGCCCGCCTTGAAACTCTCTTCGACTCACTTCCAACAAACGACGTCAAATTGCTGCTGGGAGACTTTAACGCGAAAGTCGGAAATGCAGAACGCGTCGACGGAGCGAGACTGCCTAGACGACCGAGATCTCGGGAGAGCTCAGTATATGCGAACGCCGAGCAGCTACTGGGCTTCCAAGATTGAGGGCGCGGTCATGTGACCGAGATAATTGGAGGACAACGATCCAGGCGACCAAGGCCCGACGTCGGGCTTTCGCGCCACGATGATGATGATTATTGTATTAGCGCTCGTGCCCACGGCAAACTTTTTAGTTCGCAGGAATACTAAATAGTTTAGTCAGGAAAATAGAACACACGGTGTTTTATGAGACCGCGCACACAGCGATTACTAAATATTGAGTTGGCAACTAAGTTCTTTCGCTTTTCATTGATAGATAGCGTTGCTTTATTTTTTTGTATAACATATGTTAGTGCTGTACTTTGCCGTTTGTCACGTGATACTTGTCACATTGACGTAACTTTAGAAGCAAGTAGTGCGTGATTTTGATTAAAGCTATTAGTTGCGGGTTAATTTTAAATGGAGTGCAGAAGCGAACATTTTCGGCATATTTTACTTTTTTATTTCCGTAAAGGAAAGAAAGCTGCTGCGGCTCACAAAGAGATATGTGAAGTTTATGGTGCTGATTGCTTAACAGAGCGCACGTGTCAGAATTGGTATAAGAAATTCCGTTCTGGAGATTTTTCCCTCAAAGATGAGCAACGTTCTGGTCGGCCTACTGAAGTTGATGATGACCAAATCAAAGTCATAATTGAAGAGGATCGTCATATAACTGTTCGAGAGGTTGCGAAGAGGCTACATGTATCGCACACAACAATTGAAAAACATTTAAAATGTCTTGGGCTAGTTAAGAAGCTTGATATTTGGGTACCTCACGAATTGAAAGAAATTCATTTAACACAAAGAATCAACTGTTGCGATATGCAACTTAAACGAAATGAAACCGACCCTTTCTTAAAAAGAATCATCACTGGTGATGAAAAATGGGTCCTGTACAGTAACAAAGTTAGAAAACGATCATGGAGCAAACACGATGAACCAGCACAAACCACATCGAAAGCTGAATTGCATCCAAAAAAGATCATGCTCTCAGTTTGGTGGGATTACAAAGGTGTTGTGTTTTTTGAGCTGCTTTCAAGGAACCGAACGATCAATTCTGATGCTTACTGTCAACAACTAATGAAACTGGATGAAGCAATCAAAGAAAAACGGCCAGAATTGTCAAATCGGAAAGGTGTAGTGTTCCACCATGATAATGCAAGGCCTCACTCATCTTTGGCAACTCGTGGGAAACTATTGGAGCTTGGCTGGGAAGTGATGCCACATCCCCCATACAGCCCTGATCTGGCACCATCTGATTACCATTTATTTCGAAGTTTGCAGAATTTTTTGAATGGTACAGCTTTCACAAATGAAGATGACCTTCACTCGCACCTGGTTCAGTTTTTTGCTGATAAGGACCAGAAATTTTATGAGCGCGGAATCATGCAGCTGAAAGAAAGATGGCAAAAGGTCATTGAGCAAAATGGAAAATATATAATTGATTAAAAACTATTCTTTGTTAAAAAAAAGTGTTTTATTTTATACTACAAAACCGAAATTACTTAGTTGCCAACCCAATAGTTTAGTTTGCTGTGTGCGCGGTCTCATAAACCGCCGTGTGTTCCATTTTTCTGACTAAACTATTTCGTTTTTCCGCGAACTAAAAAGTTTGCTGTGGGCGCGAGCTCTTAGTGTATTATCAATTATCATAAAAATAAAACGCAATTCAAATGATTCCTGTGTGACTCCTTTTTTACTTCTCCTTTGATAACTGCGCATGCAGTGCGCATTTACTAAACTGCGCCCACAATGAACAACTACCGGTTGACTAACCCTAACCCTTATTAAAAAAGGTTACATTCCCTTTGTGCAATTCGATACTTATTCATTAAAAATGCTCGCCCGACTGTCAATATTATTTATTTGATTTGATAATTTAGTTTCTGCGAATATCGATAAAGCTTGAATGCAAATTATCATGTCATAAAATCAATCAAGTCACATCACATCATTAATGATATCATCACCATATTCGGATTTGCAACTTACTATGAATAAATTTAGTATGGCAGAGGCGTTACGAGAGTATCTCAAAACAGTTAGGTAATAAATAGTAGATTGAAAATAGTCGGACTAAGATGTAGAGGTAGATACAACATACGATCCGATCGAAAATGAAAGTAACTTGATCCACTTTTGGTCCGTTTTTAGTTTTGGACGCATTTCAAGGTCTTGTGTGAGTTCTGTTTTTAGCAGGCCCCAAATAAATTTTGGGGTGAATTGCATTCGGTAAATGTAACAATAGACTTTCGAAAATTAATTAAATTCCAAGGTAGATACAGTTTACTACAGTATGAATAAATTAAAATGATATTTTACTGTTTTATGGCGAGATACCAATTGTTACTGCTGAACGCCCGATGATGATGTCCCAAGTTTGAAGATTTAAAGACGAAGACGATATTTTCCATATCTACAATTGATCTACTCGTATCTCGTATAAATGACATTAAGTCAGCAGCTATATTCAGGAGTTCATCGGTTTCGTGAGTGCAGAATAACACACAACTGAGAGGTCGAAAGATTCGACGAAATAAATACAGTTCAGACGCAATAATTCTCATACGTGATAATTTGAAGCCTTCAAAATTTCAACACTCTTTTCGCAACATAAAACACTCCATAATTTCAATTTAGAGCAAATTTTCGGCAGTTTTAGGTTATTTGCCTTTTCGGGTGCAGTTTCATTATCAATTAATTTATATTTTTTACTCGATCCGATAATTTCAACAATCGCCAAAATTTCAACTGGCTTGGTTTTTGGACCGTCCGATATATTGTAAAAATGTAATGGACGGGCATATAGTCCAATGCATGTTGGGCGTTTGTTCGTTCGTTTGTCCGGGCACTTCCCGTATTCTGATCTTAACTAAATTTGATATGTAAGTTCCTTGTCTCCCCTGGAGCATTTCCCGTGGTCAGATTTCAACCAAACTTTGTACGCAGCTTCCTTGGGCTATTAAGTATATACGGTGATACTATACGGTGATATTTTCGTTCTCCTGGATGTGTGCATCAGAAGAAAAGGTCTCTTTACCATGAAATTAAACGGAAACCAAACCTGGTAGAAATGGGTATCTCCTGATTCGGGTGATGAGACCAACTTGAGTACTGCTGAAGGCATTTTGGGTCCTTTGGTCAGGACTGATACCATTTTGAGTCTTTGGTGTGGAAAAAAGGACATTCTTGGTAAAAAAAGACATTCTTGGTAAAAAAGGACATTAATGGCAATGACTCGAAGACTAAGCAAGATGGGTATCATATATGACTGCGGGTCATGAGGCGAATGCACTAGACTAATGTTGAAGGCCTTTTGAGTCCTTGGGTGTAGAAAAAGAACATTTTTCGCAATGAAGTGATATCTAGTGCCAACACCACGGGCAGACCAACGCGAAGCCGCAGAGTGGTATGAAATGGCAAGGAAGAAGAAGAAGAAGTGATATCTAGGCAAGATGGGTGTCATACAGAGGCAAAGTCCTTCAGGCCGGTTAGTCTTACATCATTCCTGTTGAAAACAATGGAAAGGTTGTTGGTGGACTACCTGGAGAATACCACGCTAATGTATAGTCCTCTGAGCAGGTGCCAACATGCTTATAGAGCAGGAAGGTTTACGGAAACCGCTCTACACGAACCTGTTAGAGTTGCATTAATAATGCGGGATAGCTATGTCTACTTTTATGGACACAGAAGGTGCTTTTGATAAAATCTCATTTACCAAACTAAGAAACGCCCTGACTGAGCGGGGGATTGATTCTATTATAATTAAGTGGATCGACTCTATGCTTAAGCAGGGGGCGATAAATCTTAGCAGTGGATGTGCCAGAATACGGTGTAAGGCTGAGACGGCAGCACACATTCTGTGTGAATGTCCAGCACTGGCTAGCACGAGGTTGAGGATCACAGGCAGCCACACGAAATGCTAGCAATAACACGGGACTCAGTGATAAAGAGAGAGGTCGACAATTATCAGTCGACATCTGGAAATCACTAATGATCGGGACGGGGCGAAAAGGGACCCAAAACATTAGTGGTCTGCTTCGGTTATCCCCCGGAATATAATTTATTTTACTAAGTAAATTAGATTATGGACATTGCTTGTTATATACGCTTTTCCGTAAATATCTCTGCAGATTTCAATTGTTTCCATAGCAGGTGACCAACTGCTCAATATGCTTCTGCATAGTCCTTGATACCGATTCGAACTATAACTTCAAATCACAATCGTCTTCATTCACATTTCGCAAATCCTTCGATTCAAACCTCATTGATAATGTCTACAAGGTAACCAGGTTTCCATCCATTTTAATTACTTCTCATTTGCCAGCATCAGCTCTCTTGCTGCATTGCGACACACTTGCAAAGTTGCAGATGCACAAATGAAAAGATAAAGGGATGTGGCAATAATAATAGTGACCCATTTTCACTTTAATGCCTTTATTAAATTTTCATTGAAAATGACACGAATGACCCAATTTGCTTGTGATCCACACACACACAGTGCTCATGTCCATATCTTCGCTTCCGAGCTTGTATCCTTCCTTTCGCTTCTCCGCATTCATCCATTCACTCCATTCTGTCGTCTGTTTGTTCAAGTAATTCTCTCACCTGTCGGAGGTAATCTCGACACTTTCATTCTAATAATATCCTTTTCACTTTGAGAACACATTCATCCTAATGGAACTGAATGCCGCGTCTTTATGCAGTGGAAGGTAAGATCGAGAGAATCACAATTCTAATTTCAGTGTCGTTTATGCAATTGAAAGTCAAATATTGCTGTCCAGGGTGAATAGATCTCCACTTCAATAACACTTTGGTTCGATAACCTGTCCTGAATTGCATGTCCTACTGCATCTCGGTTCGAATACGACACGATGGCACCCGGCAGAGAGCCCTATCACGATTTTCTTTCTAGAACATCAGAACTCAACCACCCAGCCCACCCACAGTGATAACGCCGAGCATCAAATCATCAACTTTTAATTATGTAAACGGAAAGGGGTAATCGGCTGAAAGAGGCAACCAGCAGCCATCCATGCAACTCTTGGATTAAATACTTTGGCTCCTTCAACCATCTAGTCAACCCCTTTTCAAGTATTCATTCACTGTGTCGCAGTGGTACTTCCTGGTATCCACGAGCATTCACTACTGGCCACAGATACTCTGGTGGCGACCACTGTCATCGTAAGCCGGCACAGTTTTCGCAGTGAATCGATAATTCAATCAAGAATCCTTTCGAGTTGATCCGGGTCTAGTCCTTCGCCTGTTGGTGTTGACAAGGTGGTTAATACACACACCCCAATCGCGAAGTCTTTCGATTATTTCAGTATACACACAGAAGTTTTCAATCAAAGATTCAGTCGGCCAGCGAAGAATTTCCAAAAATTGTATGATTGAATTTGAATTGTAAATTGGACATCCGTATTGATTTGGCCTTTAAAGTCGACCACCCTCCCAAAATTCATTAAGTAACAAATTCTCCTCCTTAAAGGCGAAGGAACCAAATTGAGATATTTGCAACTCAAAATTGATACCGTGGATAAAAGTTGATTATCCCGCTGCGCTGCGACTGTACAAGATGTAATACATACCGGAAACACTAACAAAAGACAAATAGATTAGATTTTTCGTTCTGGGACGGAGATGAAGGCGATGATGGTTCCATCGAGTATAAACGCCCAACACTTTCTCCATCTTGCTCCTGTGTCCTAACGACTGACCAACCAAGCAACCAGGACCACCCCCACTCGTCTCGGTAAAGGCAAATTTAATTTAAAATGCAACCGGGGAGGAATTTTGTTGATGAAAATGTTTGGTTCATTTCATTGTATCATCGGGGAGAGAATGAATTCGTCTACAAAGATACATATTTCGTAGGAAATTGAAATTTAGGATACGGGCGAAATGGTCTGTTATGTGTAGTAGTGTATGCTTTGTTAATTTATGCACTCTCATTGCAGGAGGGAAAACTATCAGAAGACATTTGGAAAAGTGAATCTCAGTTTAAATTGTGAAAAGGAAACATTTTCTCCGTAGTTAAAAGTCCGATGCGCATACCTTGCATAGACCTTGTAGCGAAAGAACATTTAGCAAGGGTTCATAGAGGTCCTTAGGCAAAACACAACGGACCATCCGGTGATCTGAATCCTACGGAAATTAATGCCCATCTTACAGAATCAGAAAAATTTCCATTATAAAGTACAATAGTTCACACCCGCATCGTACAATGCACTCTATATATAGTGTATTTATTGTATCGTATTCCGATTTACCTCGGAATACCAACCACTTGGTCCGGCTACTTCCCCGATGTGATTAAGGCAGCTCCTGAGGAGTACCCCCCCTGATTGGGGTTAAGCGACGTGCTGACAACTCGTCCTTGTAAAAACAACAAACAAACAAACAAACAAAAGCCTCGGATTGGACGGATCAAGAACGACGACCACGCAAACGAATAAAGGATTATTCTTTCGGATCCTGGAATGTACGCTCCCTGAACAAACCGGGGGCCGAGAAGGCCCTCCTTCAACAGGTCAAAAAGTACAAACTGAGCATTACTGCAGTCCAGGAAACAAATTGGCTTGGCAGCGAGATTAATGACAAGAAATCGCACACAATTTTTACAAGTGGCAAACCATCGGGCCGCAAGGAGTTTGGAGTAGCATTTATAGTGAACAATCGCCTCAAACCGCATATTACTGACTTCAAACCCATAAATGAACGGCTGTGTGCACGCCCCCACTGAAGTTAAAGAAGACGCAGTAAAAGACGAGTTCTACGCCCGCCTTGAAACTCTCTTCGACTCACTTCCAACAAACGACGTCAAATTGCTGCTGGGAGACTAACGCGAAAGTCGGAAATGAAAGTTGGCACCGGGGGACCACTGGAGGCCACAGCCTCCATGAAGAATGTAACGATAACGGTCAGCGACTTATCGACTTTGCCTGCAGCAGGAATCTAGTCGTAAGCTCTACGTGCTTCCCGCATCGACGCATTCACAAGCAGACCTGGAAGTCTCCAGACGCACATACCGTCAACCAAATTGACCACGTCCTCATTTGCAGGAGATGGGCGTCTAGTGTGATGGATGTCCGCTCCTATCGAGGAGCAAACTGCGACTCAGATCATCACTTGGTGAAGACGACCTACAGATGTAGAATTTCCTCAGTGCACCAAGCAAGAATCAGCCCTCCCAAAATCTTTGCGGTTGGTAAGCTTTTGAGTGATGCTACAGCGGTGGCGTATACTACCGCCCTTGAGGAAAAACTATCACCTATGCTACACAACATCAGCAACACAGGCGTCCATGGGTTCTGGGAAGAACTCAAGGGTACCATCAAGGATGTCGCAGAGAAGGTCGTGGGATATAAAGCCCGGCGAGCGCGAAATGACTGGTTCGACGAAGAATGCAAAGAATCACTTGACGCGAAAAACGAGGCCTACAGACAATGGATTCAACGAGGAACCAGAGCCAGAAGAGAAAAATATGACGAGCTACGGCGAATATCGAATAGAATAATTAGACGTAAGAAACGTAAATACTTTGACGAGCAGTTGCTGAACATAAACGAAAATTTAGCTAATAGGAACACCAGACAAGCGTACAAACTAGTAAATACAATTAAGAACGGCTACCAACCCAGGACTAGCCTTTGTAAGGACAAGGATGGAAACATCATCAGCGACACCGATGGTATTAACAAGCGATGGGCCTCTTATTTTGAAGAGCTTCTAAACCGACCATCTAACATCCCCACACAGGAAGCTCTCGACGATATTGTTGATCTAGGCCCACCCATTCAACTCCCGACAGTAGAGGAAGTTGATCTCGCCTTGCGATCACTAAAACGAAATAAAGCGCCGGGCGCTGACGAGATTCCAGCTGAACTACTAAAATTCGGTGGAACGAGTCTAGTTGATGCCATACATCAATTATTCCTGCGAGTATGGGAGAACGAGGAGATTCCAGACGATTGGCGCAGAAGCATCATCTGTCCAATTCATAAAAAGGGAGATAAACTGCGGTGTGAGAACTACATACTACTACTACTATAAAATTTTGACGAAAATTCTGGAAAATAGAATAAAACCGTACGCAGAACGAGTCATTGGCGAATATCAAAGCGGTTTCAGACCTGGTCGCTCCACAACCGATCAGCTCTTCTCAGTCAAACTGATACTCCAGAGGTGCTGGGAATACAACGTAAACATATACCAAATCTTTGTCGACTTCAAGCAGGCATTCGACAGTATCGATCGTGGAGTACTGTACAACATCATGCTGCAATTTGGTATACCAGCAAAATTAGTGCGACTGACAAAGATGACGATGACCAACTCCGTCTCACAAGTCAGGATCCAGAATAGACTTACTGATCTATTTGAAACACGCACTGGTTTGAAACAGGGCGATGGACTGGCACCGACGCTCTTCAACCTAGCACTGGAACACGTTATTCGGGCCATGAATATGGACAACAGCAAGACGCTACTCATCAAGTCGACACAATTAGCAGCGTACGCCGACGACATCAACATCATGTCCCGAAGATTGGCTGATGCAGAAGAACTTCTGCATACGCTCGATACCGCTGCAAAGGAAGTTGGATTACGTATTAACGAGGGTAAAACTAAAATAATGATGCAATCGGTGACAAGGACACCTGCACAACCAAGCATCAATGTGGGGGACCTCAACATCGAGTTCGTGAACAACTTCATTTACCTGGGTTGCAACTTGTCAAGGGACGCCAACGAAACTGACGAAATCAAGCGACGGATACAGTTAGCTAATAAGACTTTTTTCTCGGTTCTCCCCATAATGAAATCGAAGCATGTGCACAGAAACACGAAGCTCCGCGTGTACAAAACCATTATACGACCAGTGCTATGCTATGGCTGTGAAGCATGGACCCTAACTCAAGCCTCCGAAAACATGCTAGACACTTTTGAACGTAAGGTTCTACGGCGAATTTTCGGGGCTGTTTGCGATCGAGATGGATGGCGCATCCGGTACAACCATGAGTTGTATGAAATGTACGATGAGCTGCAAGTCTCGAAAATCGTCAAACTACAACGACTTCAATAGGCAGGGCATGTACAAAGAATGGACGATGATCGCATGCCTAAGAGAGTAATGAATGCAGAACGAGTCGACGGAGCGAGACTGCGAGGACGACCGAGATCTCGTTGGGAGAGCTCAGTAGGTGTGGACGCCGCGCAGCTGCTGGGCTCCCAAAATTGGAGGACGCGGTCACGTGACCAAGATAATTGGAGGACAATGATCCAGGCGGCCAAGGCCCGACGTCGGGCTGTCGCGCCACGATGATGATGATGAGGAGTACAATCCATCGTGTGGACGAAACCAGGGACAGTGGAAGAGTTGGCTTAATGCTGATCATTTTTCTGGTAGTGGAGTGTTAAACTAAGTCATTACGACATAGATTCCACTCCACTTTATTCTTAAAATAGGCATTGATGCGCTTATGCGTGATTAATCAGAAAGATTTTGATTTTTATAATTATGAGTCTATACGAAACATGATACTCGCGTAAGCGAGCCGCTGCCCACACAAAGCCGATCAAATGAACAAAGTTGTCGTTCAAATATTTTCTGATTTAGAATTAATAGTTAGTAGTCTCGATGGTGCAACGGTTAGCACGTTCGCCTTCTATGCACTGAGCCCCGGTTCGATTCCTACTGAATGCAGTAGTTTTCGATGAAAAAGGGGATTTACGGGTCGGACTATGAGCCCACTCAGCTGTTAAATGAGTACCCATTTATGGGGTAAATAACTCGGCTGAGTGTTTTTGATCACACACCTCTGCGCAAAACACACCGTCATGATCTAGGAAATGAGATGATGCTAACTCATCTCGAGGCCATGGTCCAGATTGAACTGTTGCGCCAGTTATTTATTTTTATTTAGAATTAGAGTTAGTATTAACTTTTGGTATTTAGAAAAAAAGGCAAAACATGTCATTCTTCTGGATACGATCCTTTTCTAGAAAAATCAACGAACTGAGCCGATTTCATTATTGACCAAAGACCAGAATAAGAATATGCCCATCGTCACTAACTCACCCTTTCCCCTATATACTCGTATAATATCAAATAGCTCCCCTCCCCCACAATGCTACAATTCCTAGAAATGTATGCAAAAACAATGCACTTTACGTGCATGGATGTGTGTCCTTTGTGTACGTTGTATACTCGTACTATGCCTGCATTCTGGTGCATGTTTAAGAACACTTGCCAGTCGGTCGGTCTGCTCTGCAATGGGGGAAAATGCAACGATTTTTTTTTTGTGTTCAACCACTCGACTGGGAGAGAGGAAACATTTAAACATGTGGCTAATGACAAAGCCATTGAACTGTCATACGACGGATCGTGTTCGTAGCCGTACTGAAAAGCCCCAAACTACATACTCGGTAATTTGGTGTGTCTGTTTGACTCGTTAATGTTGCAGTAGAATTGCGCTCACTCCAAAATATCTCGCTTTTTTTTTTCTTCGATTCTGTTCTGCTCAGTTCTCTGCTCCACTCAGCACGAACGAAAGCAGAATGAAAAGTGCATTCGTAAAACAGCCTCCGAGAAGTGCCTATATGGAGGTACCAAACGCCACACATTGATTGCACTCTGCTCTGAAGAACGAAGATTACAGATACGTGTATCTAATTTTGGAGGATGGTCGGTAATGATGGAATTGATTGAACCGTAGGAAATCAAAGTGTTCGTGAAAGGGGTTGATGGTAGGGGGTTGGATACGTTCCCATCATTGGAAGCATGGGACTGACAACAATTAGGTCCATGACAAAAGTTGTTTTAATTTCTTTGAAATTGCATGTGGATGTGGAATTCGGACAAGTGGAGAAAATGTAAATGTGAAATAAGTTATGTTAACAATTGCCTCGAGCGCGATGGTCCTACACGATCTAGATAGAAAAATGTTGTCGGCCGTCTTCTTACATAAATAACTGGCGCAACAGTTCAATTAATGGACCAAGACCTCGTGACGATTTAGCATTATCTCATTTACTAGATCATGACGGTGTGCTTAGAGGTGTGTGATCAATACCTCGCTCAACCGAATTATTTACCCCGAATGGGTACCCATTTAACAGCTGAATGAATTCATAGCTTGATACGTTAATCCCCTTTTATAAAAAAAAAGCTTCTGCCTTCAGTAGAATTCGAACTAGGGGCCCAGTCCACAGAAGGCATACGTGCTAATGGTTACACTATCCGTCGTCTAGTAAAGGGATACTCAGACGCGATTCCAGTCAGTCACCTATCAAACCTTCAGGCCTGCTATTAAATCTGCATCAGGCGTGCTATCAATCCTGCCGCCAGGACTGCTTTAGGGAGGGATAGCTGGTCTGATAGAAAGTCTGATGGCAGGTTTGATACCAGATCTGATGGCTGCCCTGCCCTGATGGCAGGCCTAACGACAGGATTCATAGCGGGTCAGGTAGCAGGCCGTACGGCAGAGTTCATAACTGTATTGGGATTACGTTTGAAACCGTTTAAGGGTTGATCATTCTTCGAGACCGTTTTTACGGAACGATGGTATCAGGGTAGTGACGTGGTCAGTATCACACACGTCCCGCATTACTCCATTAATTTTTATCAACTCAATTCAGAGCTGTTCACTGTTGGAATTGTTTGTGGCAGGGATCGAACTTTCGACCTCTTGCTCTAACTATCAAGTTGTCGCGGCCAATAGACTAATAGCCTGGGAAAACTAGTAAAAATAGCGGAAAGTTTTTTGGTAGTCGTAATCTTTGCGGTTCTTTATGTTTTTGGGGTCGCTGAACACGAATCTGAAGTTTGCTGACAGAAATTTTGCCCGGAACATTGTTAAAATCGCGAAAAACTGGGTAATTTTGGCACTTTTTTCAGTTTTTTGCTCAAAACTCGAAAATTAAGCATTTTATCGGAAATATCACAGAGGCAAACTTATAGTAAACAAAATTTCCTACAATTTTTATATCAATGTTGGTTGTACGATCATCCGTTCCCCGGCTAGAGCGCGCTGAAAAATTGACAAAAATCACAAAAGGAGTGAAAATTCGAATGGCCGCTCTTATCGTCGTACAAAACTGCCCATGTTGGCTGTTAATCATCATCTCAATGAAATATCTAAAAGAAAGGAATTAAATCACTGATTTCGAAAACAACCTAAGTCCAAATTTTTGCGTAATTGCGTTCTTGCAATAAAACTCTCTACCATAAATTGATATTTTATTGTGGATTTTACATGGAATTTCAGACAGTAGTCAAAGCATGTTACGACTCCGCTGCTTGTTGTTTAAAATTTGTGAATTTCGCAGATGCTCAGTCATCTAGAACAGAGAAGAAAGAAATAATATCTTCCAATAAATTTTGGATAAGTTATATCCAAAATACCTTCAGAAAAAAAGAAAAACTGAATATTCAAATACTAATTTCCATGGCTGATGTGGATGCCCGCATCTTCTTGGTTTTGTCTTCTTCTTCATCTGAGTCACCTGTAACAAACTTTGACGTACAGCAATTATGTTACTTCATATTTATTACACATTACATACGTTGAATTGCTTCCTCGAATGCCTCAAACGATTCTTGAATGGTGGAGTACTCCAACCCAAGATCATCTTGCAGGTCCACATCGGCATTTTCCTCCTCATCTGCATCCACTGACATATTGGTGCAAGCACCTTCGCAGTTAATACACATATTGGAGCACCTCAGCCCCGCTTTCTTGCACCCACAACACAATTTCGTGTGCAGTTTGTAGTACATTTGCAGGTTACGAGCTTCAGCAGCTTAGGCGGAGCAGCGGGTATAAGAGTGGTGACCGGCTCAAGTCCATTTGTAGTTCTTTTCCATCCCCAATCTTCAGCGCGTTTTTCTACACCCATCCATTGTTGTACCTGGTGGTATACTCTATAGCTGTGCTGGGCGGCTGCAGCCTCTGAAGGTGGAAGTGCAGCTATGTTGGATGATGCTTTGAAAGCGGCCTTTTTGTAATTGAGGAATCTGAGGCGGTTTAAGGATGGTGCACTCCTTCCGCTGTACCCATACACTGATATTAAAAACTGTTCTCCAGCAGCAGAAATTGCTGATTTTGTAGCTTTTGGATTTTTAAAAATTTGGACAATCTCACCAAGGTTGGGATTTTTGGTAAGGGTTTTGACAAATTTTAATTTTCCTTGATTAAAGAGGGCCGAGGTAGTATCGCAACCGCTCATCGCGTGAAGGAACAATATATGATCACGAACGATGGTGTTTTGTACAGCTTTCAACGGAGAATACGTAGTTGGAGAAACCTTATCCCTCCCGGGTTTCAAAAAGAAAACGTTATCTGTTTTACAGTGACCTATGAGAATCACCAACAGGTCAATATCCTCACCAATGACCACCACAGTTTTAGATGATTCAGATAAAGAGAGGGCTTCATTTATAATGAGGGTATCCGCATCTTCTCCGGCTTGTTTACTTTTCATGTTTCGTGAGTTTAATCTATTCATTATCATTGTTATGAATCTTCTTTTGTTGTTAGGATTGGCCAAGAATTTTTCTTTCGATATAGATGGTTTCATTGTCTCGTCAAAAAGAATATTTGCAGAAGTTGTCTTCACTGACCTTCTAAGTCGTTCAGCACTTTTAGTTCCACCTTGTGCATGTTCTGGGTATCCATCAAAGATAATTACTGCCTGACGTCCATAGTGATTAGTTATATAGTCAATATATCTGTCACAAATAGCGGAAAATGGCTTTTCTTCTGGCCAGGGAACTCTGTGCAACAAAAAACCGCCATCTATGACGTACTGCACTTCACTACTGAGAAAATTTTGATTTTCGACAATAACTCACAAACAAAACACTCCGACATCGCGATATTAATGTTAAAACTTTAGTACGACACTTCACAAAAAAATTGGGCGACTGGATAGAAACGATCACTATAATATTTTCACTTCAACTGAACAATTGCGATTGATTTCCCAAATTCAGTTTGAACAGTACGATTAGTGAACCCATTGGAATAAGTAAACAATAATGTTTTGTTTTTCCTCCAATTGTCGATTCACGATTAACTAAAACTGCATATGTAATCGAAACCAATATATTTCGGGCATTATGCCCATCTTCAGGGCTCTCAGAATGTTTCTTTTGTTATTGTTAAATAAACAATAATTGTTTAGACGTACAATTCTTTTGACCTTCCGGTGCTCGCACCATTGTAAAAAGTACAACACTTTCAGTTTTTCCGTTAGCGTTTCCCGTTTGACAGTAGTGTGACTTTGTTCATTTTTCCGCGCGCTCTAGCCGGGGAACGGATGATCGTACAACCAACATTGATATAAAAATTGTAGGAAATTTTGTTTACTATAAGTTTGTCTCTGTAATATTTCCGATAAAATGCTTAATTTTCGAGTTTTAAGCAAAAAACTGAAAAAAGTGCCAAAATTACCCAGTTTTTCGCGATTTTAACAATGTTCCGGGCAAAATTTCTGTCAGCAAACATCAGATTCGTGTTCAGCGACCCCAAAAACATAAAGAACCGCAAAGATTACGACTACCAAAAAACTTTCCGCTATTTGCCTTTTTTGTGTTTAGTTTTCCTAGCCTATTAAGAATTTACTGCAGTAATAAAAGCACAACACCATCCATTTAAAACTATTTTCTTGAATTTCTACCACTGCGACTGGGATCTCTCTTTTCACAGAATTTCGAATTCCGTACATTCATTATTGAAATACCAAGAATGGCATTATGTATGAGCGATGGATCAAATGACATGTTCAAAAAAGGCATGTATACCAAATTTAAAACACCAAACGCGGATCTTTCATTGCTTCGGCAATATGTTTGAAGTCATAAAACATTCATCTCAATTTTCTGAAAGTAGAATCTGTAAATGTACAAAAATGTACATTTCTTCTATAGAAATGACCGAGCCATTCATTGCAATATGGCCCAAGGCTCACACTCCAGCATGATCACTGATCTATTTTCTCTGCGTCAATCAAATGTACTCGAATATGATTGATTTTTCTCTGAAGTGGGATCACTTACCAATGAATGACCTCATTGCCTCCTCCGTAACGTCTTCATTTTTCAACTTAAAGGGAGGAACACAATTGGAGCAGCTAGCAATGCTTGACGGGATCCGGCTGCCGCAGTGGCTGAAAACATGATAATTATGTAGATTGTGAACTGCAGTCATTGCGAGTTTTTGTGTTAAGTGGTTTTTACATACGAGACCACGCGATCAGCTGTGCGACCATCTTTGACAGCACTTATGCTACCATGCAACTAGCTATGTCACTAGCTGTGCGAGTAGGCACGATCAGGCTACCGACCACTGTTGTATAGCTTGTCGCACAGCACGTCTTGTGCGTAGAAAACACTACATATGTATTTTGTGAAATATTAGTCGTGTTTCTTTGTGACCAGACGAAAACAGAACATAATAGCAGCAAAGAAGCGATACGGAACGAAACAATGAAGGAAGAATTTGAACGGAAATGGAGTGTTTCCTTAGTAAGGTGCGTGTCTTTGGTTAAGTAAACCCTCAAACCTAAACTTAAATATAACTTAAATATCAACAAATTTAAATTCTAATATATCCTCAGTGAAAAACAGCGAAAATACAATCTAAAAAAAATTATTAAATCAGTAGAATAGTTTTTCTTATTCCGTGTACCAAATAACTAGATCTTACTGTCAATATCCGACCAAATTTTCAACTCGATAGCTTGATTCTGTCGAAAGTTATCGTAGTTAAAGGAATATTTCATTTTTTGACATTTGTAGAGGAGGCAGGCGTTCCTTTGGCCTAATTGCGCCCATCTTACTAAAACTCAAGTAAAACACTAAAAAAGTAGAGTAATGCGGAGCTCTTTGTAAGAAAAGTCCGTTATTTTCAACTGATCAATATCATTTTTACAGGAGAGTACAAAATGACCCTTTCGAGTCATCTACCAAAGTAAGAACTTTTCGCGTTCATTCAATCGGGAGTTATAGATACATTTAATTATTTTCAATATGTACGGTAGGCAGGCGTTCCCTTGGCCGCATCAAGCCTATTTTCAATGTCAGCCAACTAGACCATATTACGAATATTTGACGAAAATTTCAAGCTTCTAGCTTCATTCCATCGAAAGTTATCGTGCGAACGGACAGACAGACATACATGGCTAAATCGAATCAGGAGGTCACCCCCCATACATTACCATTCTTATGGTCTAAGGAAACTCCATTAAGGTGTTACATATTTTCGTCGTGACCAAAACAATATACCATATATCTTAGAAGGTCTAGCGGAAAAAAAATAGCCCTCATGTCCAAAACCCACTTTTGCTGTCACTACTCCTATTAAGACTCTCGTTATGGAATCTGTCACTGTTTCCTTCACTACCACCGCCAACTGTGTTGGTGCCTTAAAAGCTAATGTCGTCTCTACGAAGATCCAAAAAATCTAAAAAAAAAACAGCGATTTTTTTTTAAGTTTTCCCGCACGAAAATTAATAAAAAAAAAGAAATAAAAAAATACCACACAATTTTTTTTAAGTGAACTCAATTACAAATTGAAAACATTTTTGTTATTCTCCAGCGAGAAACTTCAGTGAGAAAATTTTAAGATTGAAGATCTCCACGAAAAGATGATTTGATCGCAACGGGACGTCGACAGCGAGTAGGAAATGGGTCATAAAGCACGATCGAAAAGAAAGAAGTTTGCCTATAGAATGATATTTTACGACTATGGATATAAAAAGGCGCGTTCGTTCCAGCCAGTCTCGAATCGATTCACATTCAAAATGACTAACCGATCTTTGATCCAAGGAGCTCCAGCTCTCATATTGGATTTTGTCGGATCGAGGGAGTTGGTATCCGTGTTAATTGGTTGAGTTTTTGAAAATAACCAGGAACATGATTTAGATTAAGTGAGTGACAGTGCGCAGCAAAGATAAAGCTTTCTGTATCCGTAAGTGAAAGAGACACGCATTTTCTGAACCCGATTCGTTCCGAAGCAATACATACGAGTCCCGCGAGCACAATGACAACCGACTAATTTTCATTATCCCTGTCCCTTAGTATTGTACTAGAACGCAAGAGACAGAGAGGCCGGCAGATCTATTTGTGTAGAAATCATGGTCTGGGGGAAATGAATCAGAAATTTTTCTCGGCCTCTAAAGATCCTATCAGATACAGCGACACACTCTCCGACACGAGTGCAAATTTTCACTGTGTGAAGCGTATTAGAGCATTTCCTCACTTGTCGGTACGGCAGCGATGCGGGATCGGCGTGCTCGGTAAACGCGGTGCCGAAAGCTCATCAAGCGCCTTTAGTTCAATGAATTTTTCCTGATTGGCTCGGTATTCGCGGATGCGGGGGGGGACCGTGCCAATCAGGAAACACTCATTGAAATAAAGGCGCTCGGTAAGCTTTCGGTACCGCGTATACCGAGCATGCCAATCCCCACCGCTACTGTACCGACAAGTAAGGAAACGGCCTTACCCTTTTTTCACGCATGAGCGCATGTTGAAGAGTACAGTCTATGGGGTGATGAAACCAGGTTAAGCACATAATGTTTTTTTTTGGCTTATGCTAATAAATTTTGGGTGAGGATCATTGCTAAATGATCCTGTTGACTGTTTAGCAATGGTACACTGTACACTCCACTTTTATTCTTATAAAAAAAAAATTATTACCAAGCGCTTATGCCTGAAAAAAGGGTAATGTTTCAAAAGTGGATGGTTGTGCCGCGAGAGCATGCGGTTCATCCGGTTCATGTGGCAATATAAATTGAACCTTAAGCTTCTGATACACGGAACGCGTATACGCGATCGCGTAATTTTCACCCGTGTAGCGTAAACGCGATTATTGTTTACACAGCCGGGTAAACAGATTTATGCCTTGGTGTTGGTACTCGTCGTTGTCTAAGATGTTAAAACAAAAAAATTTACGCATCTGGCGTTGAAGGGGTTTGACGGCTCTTGGTCGTTGCTAATGCAATGGGTCGCTCCGATGCGTAGATCCGGCTGCCGTAGTAACGATGAGCTGTCGTGTACCCGTTTGCTGTTTACACGGGGCAAGTATCGTGGATTTGTCACGCGTTAAGGCGTCTCGTTCTCGTGTATCGGAAGTTTTACTCTTACTTACGGATATACAATAGTTTACATTTCTGTTACTCACTATCAATTTCGCCAGTGTAAGACTAAGGTTAGTTTTCACCTAAATTCTATTGCGTAAAAGTATTTATGAGAAGGCCGACCAAAGGGTATCTTTCCATCTTTGGGAAGAAAGTGCGCTATGTGGTCTCCTCATATTGCACATAAATTAGTTATGCGTTTGTTTATACAACGCATATGTAGTGTAGACGTACTCTTTTTCTTACTCTTTCTAAAGTAAGAAGGATACGTCGAATCGCAAGTAGTTGACTTGGGTCAGTCTTGTTCCCAAGTCAGTGTAGTGTGGTGTATAGTTAAATAGATAGTTAGTTAAAGAAAAGAAAAACTAAAAGACATAGTGAATTGTGGTTCGAGTAGATTGACAATTTGGTAAGTAGACTTACTGAGTGCTAGATATAATTAAAATATAATAGGTAGTGCATGAGCCTGTAGCATGAAATCTTAAATTAACTACTCGTTATTTATCAAGTGATGTAAACTTGTAAATTGTGCTCGTGAGAATCCTCCCCAGAGGGTGTGATCGCGTTTTTGTTTTTGTTGTGGCAAGCCGATATGTCATCTCCTGATGATGTTGATGATATATTGGTAAGAATTGCCGTTTGATGTGTTTGACTGATTGGCAGTGTGATTGGCGGGATCCCAGATCATTTTGTAAGAGCCGGGCCCGTAGCGATTTACCGGTTAGGCTGGGGGAGTCAATGGTTTGATTGGCGGGATCCCAGATCGCTATGTGAGGTCAAGGTTTAAATGATTTACCGGTTAGGCTGGGGGAGTCAATGTTGTGATACACTGGCCAATTAGTATGGCTGATGTAACCCAGATCACTCTGTAAGAGCTGTGCCCGTTGCGATATACCGGTTAGGCTGGGGGAGTCAATGGTTTGATTGGCGGGATCCCAGATCGTAGCATGAGGCCGAGCCTTGAGTGATTTACCGGTTAGGCTGGGTGGAGTCAGACATAAGTTAGTAATTATAAATATGTACGTAAATGCGAGAACTGTTAAATAACGAGTAGTAGAGGTAGAATTCAAGCTCATTGGTTGTTTTTTAATATAAAATATTTGCAGGCTCGGTCCACCAACGACACACACCCGATCCAGCCTCCTGACGACGTTAGTACATATATGCTGGTATATGTATGTGTATATGAATAAATGGATATCATCAAAAAAAAAAATCGTGTATGGATATTTTTCTGACCTTATTTTAATATGGTCTTACACCAGAACGCAACCTATGATATTCATATCAATTTCAAATTGAAGGTTCCATGTTTGACATTTAAAATGCATGGCGTTCGATTCACGCGTGATCCAAGACGTGACGGCTATTGTTATTTAGAGATTCCTAATATCGATTGACTAAAAGATCTATGGAATAGTCAGTCCATGTAAAACATTTGTTGTCGCTTGATCGAGATTCTGACTTGGATTACTCGCGAAATAAAACAAAACAACCTAAAAAGAAAAATCCGCGAAATTAATTAAAAAAAAAAAATCAATAAATACAAAATCCATAACATCTTTTATGAAAAATTGGTTTGTGCAAACCCCTACCGTGTGTTCGCACTGCCTAAAGCGTAAATCTACTGAGAGTGCGTCTAGAGTGGAGTTTTACTTAGGGCGCTTCTCCATTAACCGATGTATTGTCAGCGTATCGGACGATACTGTTTATCACCGCATCTATAAAGCTTTGTAGATGGAAGTTTGGTATACCTAGAGTTCGTCGTGAAATGAAAAGTGCCGTGAAATCCATACAAAAATTTCTAACCGGTTCACGCGGTTTCGCGTGCATTTTTATACGAGATTTCACGGCACTTTTCATTTCACAATGAACTACAGTGGCGGACAAAAGTCTACGGCAGCACCTTATATTGAGGTTTTGGTTAATTGGAATCTTTAATCAAAAATCCGTTGATGCACATGCAGATTCACATTGTAATAGGTATATACCAGGCTTTAAGCTCAAAAGTTGATATGTTAAATACGCTAGGTGGCGACGAACAGTATCGATCGGTATGTAGACAAAATATCGGTAAATCGGTCGCTCCTCTCCCATGCTGCGAGGCACGAGGTATGGAGGCGCTTGATGAGTTCGTGCCTTGCTCCATGGTGCGAAACCAGACCGATTTTTGGGGGATTTTTATTCTTAACTGCGAAAGCACTTTTAGACTGTGGGAGCCTGTGTTGCCGGTAAGAAGCTGTTGTTACGGTGTATGCAGTATACAATAAAAGGTAGTTTTCTACAGCCTAAACCGGAAATTCACTCAAGTGGCAGTACGAACATCCAATACGCAGATTTCAAAAGAAATTTGCATTGCTGTTTTTCCGATCATATCCGAGGATCAATTGGAATTTTTTGAACTCATGTTGCTTTTTAATGAGACTTAGTTCAACCTACGCTTGCGGGCATTATCGAAGGCCATCCACGTGAAGGACGTTGGTAGAAGCTTTCTACTCTCTCCACTTGAATTTGCCAACACACAAATTACCCTAATTGTTGTTTGTCGTTCAAGGAAATTTACAAAATTTTACTTTTTAAATTAAACTCTGAAGGAATGTGCCAGGTGTGGAATGAAATATCTTTTCTTTTTTGCTTTTTTCGTGACAAAACATCCATCACGGTCACGCGCAGTCACGTAATTTCTCTATAGCATTTTAAAATCAGATCACGGCTTGTTAAAAAAAAAACGATTTTTCAAAACAGTTTGCCGCTTTCTCAAATTCGACACGATCATATCATTGTGAACTGCCATCACAATGATACGATCGGATTTAGCAATAAAAAATATCGATTCGTTCGTAAATTCTGTAAAGACATTCATTCATTATCAGTTTAACTGGCGGTATTTCTACAAGAAAAACCAATGAAAATCTTGTAGAATGATTTGACAATAATGACAAGTACTGACGACAATCTTTAAAAACAACTGACCATATTCCTACAGGAAAAATTGAAGAAAATCTGCAGCGCTTCAGTCTATCGTCAATTATTCTTATACAAAATGTTTTGTCAGTTTTTTTTTCTACAAGATTATTGTCCGTTTTTCCTGAAGGAATATTGTCAGTTAAACTGATAGTTAATGGGCTCATAAAATTTCATTGTCCCGACAGTAATTAAATGTCAGTCGTCATTCAGATTAACATTAATTTTGAAGAATAATTCGTGGGCACACTATAGTGATCTGAAAGTGGTCGTCACAGAGCCCTAAACTTAAGTGTATTTAATCTAGCTAAATTCAGATCACTGCAGATGCGATCATAAATTTCCCCATCTACTTAATGCACATGAAGTAAGCATGATCTAGCCTTTGCAAATTAGCTTTTTATGGCTTTTTCTAATTTTCGTTAGTCAGACTACATTGTATTATGTACATGTAGTGAGTGTGTCACGATCGAGACTTTTAATAACCATGCCAAGGGACGATCATAAAAAAAAACATTCCTTTAGTATGCATATTTAGATACAGTTTTCATTAAAGCTATTCAGATTTCGTAGTTTTTATTATTGGCCGATAGTCAATAGCTTCTAATAAAATGGCACTGTTTGTTTGGGCTCTTCTCTATCAGTTTCATTGTGTATGAACAAATATAGAATGAAGCAGCGAATACATATTGTTAATATGCCGGACTATGCGCCTAACTGCAATGGTCATATGACACCTTAAGATTACTTATTCGTTTAATTTTGTTGACTGCTCGTAGCCAGGGCCGTCAAGAGAAAATCCGTGCCCAGGACTCAACTTTTATGGGGTCCCATAAAATGAAATAATAATAATGGGAGTTATTGCACGCATTTTTTTTTTGTGTTTGTAAGAATTCGGAAACTTCATGCAATTTTCAATAAATATTTTTTTTGCATTAAGAATTCAAGTTTAAAAAAAAAAATATGTTTATTACGAATTCATTCAAATCAATTCTTCCAATTTCCCGATAAAATATTAACTCCCAGGACATCGCTTTACCAGCGCGTAATTGGCGATGAGGTTTCAAAAATGGAACTTATCTTTTATTTGCATTTATTCAGGTTTATCGACAATTTTGTGGCCTTTTAAAATGTTTGGAAGAAATTTTTTGACTTTTATTGGCACCCTGCACTTTTCTAGTCTCTTAAAATCCACAGAAAGGAATCTAGTAACAAACCGCGATCCGCTCATTTTTCATATGTACTCAACCACCGTCAGCTTAGTCTATTAGTGTGACCATACACTGTCGAACTCGAACACGAACCTAGTACAAGTGGACCGGTTTTCTTCACACCTATGTGAAATGTATGTGTGTGTCCGAGGACATTTGTACCAGGTTCGTGGTCGAGTTCGACAGTGTATGGTGACACTTACAGTCACTCCTCGAACGTATGACCGCGACTTACGTAAATCCGCACTTACGTATTTTAATTTCAGCCTTGCTTAGCGGAAACAAAACGACGTTTTTTTTGCGGGCGAAACGCAAAAATGTATTTGGACTATTTTGATATGGTCTGGTATGGTATGCAATGCTGTCGTCTAGCACGTTCAGCACACGTAGACTACATGTCATGTCATGTCCTTCGTGACACCCTAGTAATACACACCTCCAGCCATGATCTAGTGACTGAACCAACCAAGGCTAATAGCTAGACGAAGGAATTTGCCCACATCCGCACTAACTAAGTCCCCCAGATGATCATAGAAATAGGACCCCAAAGTAAATCAACTACGATGTGCCAATGCCACACAAGTACACAGCAGATGAAAAGCGCTCTACTTCTCCTCACTCTCACAGCTTCTTCAAAGGTAGTTGTAGTGGTCGCCTTATCCGACGCCTACGGACATGTACATTTATGCACACGTATGTGTACATGTATACTATGTATGCACATACTCGTAGTTCCAAATATTATTATTATAATTTCCTGCATCTTGATCATTAAATTTTGCGAGTCACTGTACCCGTGACGACTGGGATAGCGGGTTCAGTGATAGCTGATAAGAAGTGGTCAAAATGCAGGAAATTATGAAAACTGGTTTTTAGAGAGAGCGCTAACTGGACTCGAGTTCGGATAAAGGTGATAACAGGGATTGCTAGTTTTGGGTTTGATCGAGACGGTCGTGTTTGGGATTGGGAGTAAAAATTGCTTGTTGGAAGTGATGTCGGGCGGATTCTGACGATTAAAAAAAAAAAAATGGACAATTGTCACTAATGAATTGATCCATTGTTGGCAAAAGGAAACCTTTCTTCGATTTCGTCGTGAGTGCTTGCGTGAAAGGAAGATATTCGTCGCGAGTCGCGCAGCCTTGAGTGCATTCTGCGAACCAAGAAAAAGTCGTTCCCCAGGTCAGAAGGAGCTGATGGTACGCGTGCACAAGAAGAATCGTAGGCGGATTCGGGTCGTGTTTTGACAGAAAATGTGCTAGAGAATTGAAAGAAGCCTTTTCAAGTATCTTTGTCGTCGGTTTCGTTTTTTTTTTTGTGCGGGCGAAGAGTACGTGTGTGAAAAGGTTCCCCGCCCCGTAGGTTCATTCGTCCGTCAATTCGCGACGATTCTCATTTTCTTTGCATCGTGACGAATGACTTCAGGGTTGTCAGCCGGCGCAGTGGGAAGCGGGCTCCGCCACCAGCGCGGGAGCCCCCAGGTAAGTGGGCCTCTTTCTCGGCGTAGGACCCACAGTCGCACACATACATGCATGGCGTTGGTTATCGGGACGAGAGGTGGGATCGTGTAATGACGACGGTCTCCTCTCCCATTTCTCTTTCGCCTCGTAATCTTGCAGGCTTTTAAGTTTGTTTTGTGGTAAGGAGTGGTCCAGAAACAAAAAGAAATAGTGTATGATCGTAACAAATGAAATAATTAAATTTGATTGAAATCACTCGAGATAATTTTTTGGTGCCCAAACGGTAAATACGCATAAGTGCATAATACAAAATTATTGTGTGTTGGAACTCGTGGGAAATCGAATACTCTGGATGGATTAATCCTTACTTTAAGGAGACAAGGTAGTAACCCTGCTAAAGAATCTTTTTTTTTTTGGGTTTCGGAAGTGTCCATCCCATTTTGTTAAGTTCAAAGAACGGTGTATACACTATATTCGCGCCAGTATTCCTTATGGTATGAATCTAGGCTATAAATTTGGGTTTGGGTACGTTGACTAGACGTTCCCGTTGCGGGGATGTGTTCTGTTCTTTTTTTTTCTATCTGCGACCCCGTTTATCTGAAAAAGAAAGAGAAATCCAAATTCGTTCGTTTTCATGGGAACAATATTAATCTCCTTAGGTTCTGCGAATCATATCCTAATTATCTTTGTTTTATAAATACACTTAGCGGAAGAAAATGAACTCAACAAAAACACCCATTTAAGACTAAAACAAGTTCGAGATTGCATTTTACTCATCTATAAAACTACATAAATTTAACACATTACCAGATAAATTATTTAATTCTTTCATTTTGTATAAATACAAAAATATCGCACTCCATCCCCATCTCAACTAATCAGTACTCAATCATCAGTCTCGCAGCTGTTCAGCTACATTTTATAATTGACACCTACTTCATAAAGCCCCATTCACAGGCTTTCCCGATTTTCTTGTCTTCAAGATCTTTGAATTTAGCGTTCCGTTTTCTCATTCTTTTACCCTATTTTGGTAAATATTATTTGGAATATTCGTGAATCGACGAATGACAGTGAACATTAGTATTTGTTTATTCTGTCTAAAAAAAAAAAAAAATTTGACTTCTTGGTCAATTTACACAGAAAAAGGGAATCTTTCGATTGCTTATAATTGATTTATTTAATTTACATTATTCATAATGTAATAAGTGATTTTGTAGTATAAATATTATTATTAATTTCGAACGAAAAATATAAAGTAGAAGATGAATGCTTTATTTAAATATATATTGAAAACAACAAAAAGATAAGTAAATTTTAGTTATCTAAATGTCTTGTATTAGCAAGAACATAAATTATTTTATTGCATATTATATTATTATTGATATATTCATTTGAAAAAAAAATGAATTTAATTATTTCTTGTTTTTAAAACAAAACAAAAAAAAATACATCTAGGCATATGCATATGATACATATTATATAGGAATATTGCTAAAAAAAAAAAAAAAAAAAAAAAAAAAAATATATTTTTTTTGAATAATCAAGAGGTGCACCTATAACATGGATTGTTTCTCTGTGCAACTTCTTTAGAATAAAACAATGAAGGGCTAAGGTCCCAATTTTCCTCCTCTCCCTCCGCTCTTTCGCTGTAAACTTCGAGTAATTTTGGGGGTTTTCCAATAAATCATGGCGCCTGAAAACCCAACGGTAGGGCGGGTCAAGACGCGCCGGACCCATTACATCAGGGGTCCATTGTGAGCCGTTCACCATCGTAAGGCTCGTTTGACCTGGAGGGGGAAAGGATCGGTCCTGATTGGACGGTTTCCCTCCGTAATATTTTCTGTTGGCCTTGATGCCACATTATCTAGATTGGCTGATGCAGCCCCTTGTCCCTGCACGGGACTGAGTTGTTTTGAGTCTTAGGGAGTTTGGTGCATAGGCACCCCAATTAGGTTTTCTCGTTTTCTTTGGTTTGTGTATCGCGGGTGTTAGCTTATTTTGAATTTTGGACATCGGGCAGACGTGCGATTTTGTTCTTGTACGTATATGGAGGAGGCCGATGACTGCCGTGGATTACCCACCCCGCTACTCCCGATAGCTGAGCTGGTCTGCCAGCGCACGTCACAGGTGGTCATCGGAGAGTGGTTCTTCGACACGTGTTGTCATTAGGCCTTCACGGCCATCCCAACCCTCGTCCTCCGGTCTCCATTACTACATAGTGGTATGGAAGTCAGAGCCTTCTGGCATGTTCGTAATGATTCCCGCAGCTGGGCTGATGCGGGATTTCTTCATCAGAAGCAGTTTAGCGAATCGTTTAACATCCAGCTTTGGCCATACAAGTTTCGCTTTATGGTATAGAGGCTATCTTTAATACTTGTACGTACAAGTTTGGAGGGGTATTGCAATATCTCGACATATCCGTAAATTAACATCGGTAGTACCTCTTCTAGCGAGGTCATCCGCTCTACAGTTAGCAGTGAAATTGCTATGGCCTGGTAATATTGAAGCAATCTCCCATTTCCATAAGGCATGTTCCCGGCGACCGGTAGTTCAGTCCGTTGAGGGCGTCAGTCTGATGTCTCATGTTACCGGTCAGTTACGAGTCGAATCCAGTCCATATTGTGGCCATGGATGTTTGTGTTGTCTTCCCTCTGTAGTGTAGTGCGTAACAATAAGCCACAACCTTTCCCGGCTTGTCGCAGGTATGCAGCTAAATTGGCAGGAGGTACATGCTAGCAACATGCATCGTCCGAAACCAGTTTATGTTAACGAAACGTCAACTAAGCCACGCTATATCACTTAGGGACTAGAGCAAATAGTAGTAGTAGTACCACGGTTTTTCTACGGCACCAAGCTGGATTCAAGGGGTCTCACTGCGGCCTGACTGTCTATGTAAATCGTAATATTTCTCACAGATATGAATATTTCGCCCGAGCCATATCACTGCCTCGTCTATTGCACAGATCGCCACCTGGAAGGCACTGCAGTAGTGGGAAAGAAAATATAGCAGGATGAAGCCAATCGGAGAAGCACCCACTCCTTCAGCGGTCTTAAAGCTATCAATATAAAATAGATACATAGAAGGTTTAAGACCGTCGGGTCATCCATTTCTGGGTAATTGCAGGGTGGAATTACGCAAGTATTTTTTTTTCCGAGCCAGTGTTTTGGTATATAGTAGTCCGTAGAAGAGAGGATGTCAACATTGTTCAAGACTGAAGCATGACCAATGTTTGAGTCCGTCCATTGACATGACTCCCTCGCTCGGTTTTATTTGGATTAACGCTGAGATGGCAGTTTTTGGCCCAGTTTACCAAGATAGGGAGGGCGTACTGTGTCACCTCACTAAGGGTGTTAGGGAAATCGCTTAAGATGGCAATAGAGATGTCATTCGCGTATGATGTTACCTCGCAACCCGCCTACTCCAGACCTAACAGCAACCTGTTGACCACTATGTTTTAACATAGTTAACATTACGTTAAATAGTCCAACCAGGCCAGGATCTACGGCAAGCCCTAAAAGTGCACCATTAATTGCCTCCGGATAGACATTGTTAAAGGCTCCCTCGATATCTTAGCATTGTGTATTCCTTGAATTGCAGAGATTTTTTGATGTGACTGATGATAGAGTGTAGCACTGCATCCACAGATACCTTTATAATAGGCATGCTGGGATGCCGAGAGTAATTCTACTGGAATGGTGTTTCATAGGTGGAAATCAATAAGTCTTTCCAGTATTTCCAGTATTTTTAGAAGGACCGCCGGACTTATAGAATAATGGATTTAAATTCCTTTTTGGGCGTACGTGGAAGCTCTTCCCCGCCTTGGGAATAAAGACCACGTTTACCTCCGTCCATATTTAGGGAATTTAAATTAGGTCTAGACAAGCTTTGGAAATGGTTTCGATCCAGGGAATAGCCATAGCCAGGTCCCAAGTATCTTGTGTATCTGCCGGAACGATGCCTCCAGAGGCCCAGCGGACTTAAAAGGTTCGAAGCTGGGTATAGGCCAGATAACTTTTTCCTTCGAAATGATAGAATCGGAGTCGCACAAGGCTGTTCCGTTTTGCTCTACGTGTGCTACTGAGTGATAACGGATGAAATAGCCGTGTCTAGTAAGATTCCCAGTCTCTTTACCAGACGCTGTCCAGGGCGCATCTAACTTCAGAATACAGCTATACATAGATGGACTTGTTGATAGGATTTCCCGCAGTCTAGAGGTCTCGCTCAATTCTTCAATATGTTCACAAAAGATCCTGTATGAGCTTCGTTTGGCTTTCCTCAACTTTTTCTTGTACTAAGATGACCGCGCACGCAGCAAACTAAACTATTTAGTAATCGCTGTGTGCGCGGACTCTATTTTTCTGACTAAACTATTTAGTTTTTTTGCGAACTAAAAAGTTTGCCATCTGCGCGGGCTCTTAGTCGACATTTCGTTAGCATAAATTGGTTGTGTGGGCCCCCTGCCCATTTAGGCGCATACCTACGACAATTTGGGGATGTGGCTTACTCTTAGGCGGCTTTCACACGGAACACACGATGTACGAGACTAAAAGAAAGCACCAGTGGGAGCGAGCTTTATATGTATATGCGACGATCAATTTAAAATTACACTCGTACAAAAAGCTCTCTCTCCACTGGTGCTCTCTGCTAGAAACTCGTGTATCGTGCGTTCCATGTGAAAGCTGCCTAAGAGTTAGCCACAATCTTCCCCAAATTGTCGTAGGTATGCGCCTAAATGGGCAGGAAGTCCACGCAACAAATTTATGCTAACGAAATGTCAACTAAGCCTATTGGGAATAGTTGACGCGCTGTGCCCCACTATGGGTTGGGGCAAATAGTACATATGTAACTATAATACCAATTTGAATAATCTTAAGGCGTCATATGCTCATACTCGTATAACCATTATAGTTAGGCTCTATATCTATATGATTGAATGCCAAGTAAAAGTGGTTAAATTGATTTTAACAAGATCGTGCGCGGATCCGCGGATCAGTACACAAAATACAAACTCTCAGTCACAATGTCAACAAACACTTAACGCCAAGAGTATTGTTGTTGATCTTATTTAGATTTCACTATATGATCGCTGCTTGGCGAATTCTACTGAAATGGGTTCAATTTCTAAGCCTTTATTGGTCGCAGAGAAACCATAACCAGCCTGTGATCTCGACAGTATTTGTAGCTTAGCTGGGATTTCATGTCTGGCATTCGCTTGATATTTTCCAATTTATTTGAAAGCTGCACCGCATTGCAGATGTTATTTTAAGTAATCACAATAATGCCGACAGAGAGAGAGATGTTTGTTTTTCCAAAGAATGATTTTCTATAATTTTTATAATGATTTTGTTATTATTCCCATAAATGGAAATGATTCATCCACTAGTATTATATGCGCCTGAATTGAATGAAGTTGGGGAGAATGAAGATGCCAGTTGAACAGCGATGTGCACCCGCGCACGATGATGTAATGATCTCAAAATGATCGAGCGACTAGAGGTCAATCGCGATTGATGAAATACTTGAGGCGGTGGCTGCTTGCTGCCACTGGGCGTCCATGCAACAAGCCGCCTTTCTGACAGGCTGACTAACGAATTAATTATTAGACACATTACATGTATTGGGTGGGCGATCTACTTTCTATAGATACCGAGTATCTTGTACATGTTGTATTCATCTCGATCGCATTCGCCACTAGATTCGGAATACTTGCCGCTGATCGCTATGATGTAAAAGCATAGCGATCACGTTGTGTTCTTCGAGATGGTTTTTGTGGAAATCATACTCTTACTCTGCCCTATATACGAGATCACAAGCAATGATCGTGGGATGTCTTTAATGGCCTCGTAAGTGTATCGTTAAGGACCGGTCTTCTTCCATCACAGTATGCCATACGGTACGGTCCGTCAGATCAGATGAGATGCCACTAACATGATCTTCTCAGATTTTGAAAATATTATTGGATTTTTGTATTCAGAGATACACGTACACGAACACCACGACCGACGTGAGATACATAGATACATCCAGAGAGTACATATATGTAGGACATGAAGATAGCGCAACCACTTTATGCGGGTGATGTGATCGGAGTGCTTGATAGACTTCTTCTTGGGCAGTCTCCAGTCTGCATTTCTGTGCTGTACTTGGTGGAGGTATGAGAAACTGCATGCTTCAAAAACATACCGGCAGGATAGGTAAAAGGAAAATGAATAGCAAACACCCGTGGCGCAGTTCTTGTGAATGTCGGCTAAGTGGGTCTGGAACTGGATGTGAATGCATAGCACGTTTCGTAATGTGGTTTAGTGTTATACATACCTAATATAATTTTGAATTTCAGACAAAAAAAAAACACAGAAAACAGACTGAACATTCTTAATGACTTGCAATTTTCCATGGTCAGACTTCACACTGACGAAGCGATTGACTCTTGACTTTTACCAAAGATGAAGTAATATGCATATGATTCAAAGAAATCTACCAACGATAATTTACTTATGTCTATCAATAGGTTATAATCATTTTTCATCATGATTGTGCTGTTGGGCCGTCAGCAGACGAGTCGACTCGAACTCGGCAAATTTGCGAGAATGAGCGATGTCCTGCTCCGTACTCTTGCCTTCAAATATATTTTCGTCCAACTCCTTCATGATACAAATGGAATGAGTTGGATTTACAGACAGACTCAGAGCCTTGACTTGTCTGATTCGGACGTAGATTCGGACATTGACGCAACTGCAGTCGAGGCCAAAAACCCTCCTCCGTAATGTTCAATTTCCTTCAAATCAATTTCATGGATCGTGGCTAATCGCGTTAGGGGTCTTAAGGCTCCTCACTGTACTGTTTTTTATGTCAAGGATCAGGGTGGTTAAAAACACACATAACGCCTTTCTTGTTAATGCATGTAGCGACCATGACACAGTTGTCGTAAGTTTGGAAGGAGCGGGTAAGCTGTACTGGATAGCCTCAGGTTACTTGCCCTATGATCAAGTTGGGATCTTCTCGACCCAATGATTCTTCTTCTTCCTTGCCATTTCATACCACTCTGCGGCTTCGCGTTGCTCTGTCTGTGGTGTTGGCACTTCGCCCATGTTGGCGATATAGTCTCCGCTTCCTTCTGCAGGCAGCTCGGTCTTGGATCGTATCATCGCCGAGATTAATGCGTTGTTGTTGCTTCTTCATCTGATCAATCCATGTGTGTTTCCGTCTGCCTCGGGGTATGGGTCCAGCAATTGGAACATTCATTGATAGTGCCTTCATGACTTGGTTCTCAGGTGGACGCCTTAGAACATGGCAAAACCAATCCATACGACGATCTTCGAGCTTTTCAGTAATCGGTTGCTCAATAAACAAGCTGCCTCGGATGTACTTTTGATGCGTTCATTTTTGGTCACACCGGCTGACATTTGTAGCATTTTCATCTCGCAGTCATTTTACTTTCGTATGTCTTGTACATAGTTCAGCACTCAGACGCATACATAAGTGCGGGACGTACGACCGTTTTGTACAACCGACACTGATGCGATGTTTGATTTCATCATCCCAGGTAGCTTCCTTGTTGACCATCGAGCCCAGGTATTTCAACCTTGTACAGGACTTCAGCTGCACTCCTTTAATGTATATACCTGGTATCGGTCTCTCTGGATCTGAGAAAGGACAGCAAAGGTACTCAGTCTTTGGTATGCTAATTCTCAGTCCATGATTCTCC
Organism: Chloromyia formosa; assembly: GCA_964017055.1. Taxonomy (NCBI): domain Eukaryota; kingdom Metazoa; phylum Arthropoda; class Insecta; order Diptera; family Stratiomyidae; genus Chloromyia; species Chloromyia formosa. Next base: position 20,147,121 of record OZ024816.1, on the reverse strand, counting down.
AGTATCTTACACCACTTGATCAGTGCAGCCTGCAAAGCAACGATGTCTTTGCTACCCAGGGCAACGTCATCGGCGAAGAGAAGGGATATTTCCAGGTCGTCAGAGATTAATACATAGAGTATGATGATGTTGAAGAGCAAGGGACTCAATACACTGCCTTGGTGAACTCCGACTTTAACCGGAAACTCTTCAGACTCACCAGCTGTGCATCTAACTTTAGTAGTTGCTCCATCATACATGTCTTGTATCATCATAAAACATATGCCTCAGGGACCTTAACTGCTCTTAGGGTCGTCCATATCAAATCACGAGGAAGTCCGTCGAAGGCTTTTTCCAAATCGATGAACACAAAGTGCAAGTCCGTCCGTGCATGACGATGTTTTTCCATCGTAACACGCAAGCACTGAATAGCATCGACTGTGGATCGACCCTCTACAAAGCCGCATTGATTGTCATCCAACCGTACAATCTCTTTCAATCGATTGCAGACAACTCGCTCGTAAGTTTTCAATGTGTGAGATGTTAACTTGATAGCCCTATAGTTGCTGCGCTTCCGTAAGTCACCCTTGTTCTTATAAAACGGGTGAAGGAAGCTTTTCCTGAAAGCGTCAGGCATCGGTTGCCCTCTTTTAATTTTATTGGAAAGAACAGTGAGCCACCTAAGCCCGACATGATTCATCTTCAACCAAAATTCCAAGGGTATTTTGTCCGGTCCAACTGCCTTTCCGCGTTTCATCTGCATCATTGCTTTCATCACCTCCTCCACAGAAAAATCAGCGATATCAGTGGTGTTTGGCTCTACAGCTTGCAAAGCTTCACGCGAAAATTCGGATGCCCACCAACTCGGAGCCTAAGGTCGGGCCGAGGCGAAGAAAAAGGCTCTTCAACGAGCTAAGCAGCGGCCTATGCTTGCTGTAGCTCAGTTTGGGAGACGTGGGCATGGTTTTCGCCGCTCGTTGAACCTGTACTTACACATTCGAATCATAGGCCTTGAGACGCAACAAACATTGGGGGGAAAAAAATTGGGAGTAAAAAAACGTGACTAGGAGGGAATGATTGCCTTATGGGATCCTCGGTCGTCCTAACCCTCCCTACCATGAGGCCCCATGGTCGATATTTAAAGTGTGGGGACCTCCCTAACTCAACTCCCCATTAAAAAAAAAACGCGCGTCACTCTATCCCCCTCTTGGCAGAGTCTCATATTTAGGGGAGGTTGGCGCCATTTAGGAAGAGTGAGCTTCTTTTACCACAACTTTATAGGGGAGATAGGATCTTGATCGTTCCCCAAATCAACTAACTAACCCACACCACAAACATTTAACAAAGAATTCAAGTCTCTAACTCCCATTCTATGGCAAGTTACCATATATATTTGAGATAGCATTTGTGGCGTTCTTTTGGTCCGATCATGTCCATTTCCAACAACACCCAACTGGATTCTTTTACAAACAATTGGTCAAAATAATTTCAAGTTGCTAGCTTTAGTCTATCAAAAGTTATCGCCTATTCGAAGTATCATTTGTAGGGGATGTAGGCGCTACTTTACTCGGATCTTTCCCATTTTCTATATCAACTAACTAGATTTTACTACTAACATTTAAACAAATTTTCAATTCGCTAGTGTCATTCTATCGAAAATTTAATTTTTTAACATTTCTAGGGGAGGTAGGCGTTCCTTTGGTCTGATTATGTCCATTTTATTAAAACTGAAGCAACTTCTCATCTGAAGTTTGCATTCCAAAACTCTACGTCTCTACGTAAATTGGTTCAAGAGCTACAAAAAGACCTCCAGGCCCGTTGTTGAGACTGTCGATGGACTGGCCGTTAAGCGATACAGTCCCTCTGAGTCGTCCTTGGACTTCTTTAGCCCGAGGAACCTCAGCGGCTCTCACCGGAAGGAGCGTCAACGAAAGGGGGACGGAGGCAACAGTTCCCGACAGGGCAAGCAAAAGTGCCTAGTCCAACGCTCGCTATCCTCGCAGGACCATGAGCGCCATTAAGGTGCTTCAAGCGAACCTGCACCACGCAATAGGAGCATCGGCCACTGTGTGCAGGTTATTCGCCGATAAACAGGCCACCATTGCGCTTATTCAAGAGCCATGGGTGGCCCGTGGCCGTATTTGCGGTCTAAACACAACAACTGGTAAGTTGATATATGACAGGTTAGCTGGTTGTCCGCGTGCGGCGCTTCTGATCGACAAATGCGTCAACTATTTGCCACTAACCAATTTTATTTCTAGAGATCTAGCTGCAGCATTGGTGGAGGTATCCACGCTCAACGGTCGTCAGAAAGTGGTAGTTGCGTCTGCCTACTTCCCATCTGACAATGTTGAGATTCCACCACTCGAGGTCCAGCAGCTCGTTGACTTCTGTCGACGTACAAACCGGCATTATGTGATCGGTTGCGATGCAAACGCACACCACACGGTGTGGGGTAGCAGCGACATCAACGACAGAGGTAGGCGCCTTCTTGACTATCTTAGGTGTAAACATGTGAATGTCCTGAACAGGGGGTGCAAACCTACCTTTGTCACTGCGGCAAGGGCAGAGGTACTCGACATTACCCTTGCTAGCGGTTTCTTCTCCAGGTTCATTGCGAACTGGCACGTGTCGGACGAAGTGTCTCTTTCAGATCATAGACACATCAGATTTGACATCCTAGGACAATCTGACATTCGCTCGGATACTTTTTGTCCAAGGAAAACTAACTGGATTAAATTCCGTGAACTAGTTAGCTCCAAAGCGGAACTACTGGTCAGCCCCATAAGCACTACAGGGGAAATTGAGATTGCAGCTGAGGAGCTCAATGAAATTTTACAAGTAACTTCCTCCTACAGAGACAGTACCGTTTCACGTTCGGTGGAGTCGGGGCGTAAAGTTCCCTGGTGGAACGAGGAATTGGCCCGCAAGCGAGCTAAAGTTAGGAGGATGTTCAACAAAGCCAAGCGCTTCAATAGGTGGGATGAGTACAGAACTGCTCTCACCGAGTACAACAAACTCATTAGGCATTCCAAACGAGAATGCTGGAAAAGACATTGTGATAGCATTCAGTCGCTACCGGAAGCGGCGCGCCTTCACAAAGCCCTTTCCAAAGACTCAGCAAACGGGGTCGGCCTTCTATTGAGATCAGACGGTTCGTATACTGAAGGTCCAAAAGAAACATTAAAGTTGCTTCTTCAGACTCATTTCCCAGGGTCCGTACTGTCTGATGGTGACCCCTGCCCAACTGCAAGGCCCCAACGGGTTCCCGTAAGCCGGGCTCGCAGTTTATCGGGGGTCATCTTTGACATGGACAAAGTAAAATGGGCGATAGAATCCTTTGAGCCATTTAAAGCTCCCGGAGTAGACGGCATCTCCCCCGCTCTGTTACAAAACAGCTTGGAGATCATAATAACTCCGCTAATCGAACTTTTTAGGGCAAGTTACACCCTAGGGTACATACCACAACCTTGGAGGAAAGTTAATGTGGTCTTCATACCCAAAGCGGGCAATAAGCCGGAACATATGCCCAAATCCTATAGACCGATTAGCCTTACTTCCTTCTTCCTTAAAACCATGGAAAAGTTGCTTGATTTGCATATCAGGCACAAGATGGAACTGTCGAGCCCTCTACATCGTATGCAATTCGCGTACACGAAGGGTAAGTCAACAGTAACCGCCTTGCATAGCCTTGTCAGTACAATCGAAAAGTCCCTCAGTGAAAAGGAAATCGCGCTGTGCGCGTTTCTTGACATTGAGGGGGCTTTCGATAATACCGGCTACGAGTGCATTTCCAGAGCACTGGAACTCAGGGACATCCCGCCCGCTACCATTGCATGGATAGATGCCATGCTCCGGGGACGGGATATTCACTCAACTCTAGGCAGTACATCCATTTGCGTGAACGCCGTAAAGGGTTGTCCACAAGGTGGCGTTCTGTCACCCCTTTTGTGGTCCCTTGTCGTGGACGAGCTGATTTCCATGCTTAATGAGCGCGGTTATCTTACTATCGGATACGCGGATGATTTAACTATCATAGTCAGGGGCAAATTCGAATCTACCATCACTGAGGTGATGAGGTCGGCCCTTGACATAGTTCTACACTGGTGTGTGGATGTGGGCTTACATGTAAACCCACAGAAAACTGTCGTTGTGCCGTTCACACGAAAACGAAACTTAACATTGGATCCAATTTCGTTAGGCGGCACGACCTTAGATTATTCCACTGAAGTTAAATGTCTCGGGGTAACTCTAGACTCGAAACTCACCTGGAATACCCACATAGATAATGTACTTGGCAAAGCCACACGCACAATGTGGGCTTGCAGAAGTTTCTTTGGACGGACATGGGGGCTCACCCCAAAGATAATTGAGTGGTTATACACCATGCTGGTGCGGCCTATGGTGACCTACGCAACGCTTGTGTGGTGGCCGAAAACTCAGCAATCTTCTGTCTTACTGAAGTGCAATAAGCTTCAACGCCTTGCCTGCCTTGGCATCACTGGAGCTATGCGCACTTGTCCTACGCCAGCCCTGGAGGCGATTATTGGACTTACTCCGTTGCATATATTCATTCCAGAATCAGCAGCTCTAAATGCTCTCAGACTTCGTTTAACTTCCGATGTGCGTAGTGAAGAAAGCGGTCACATGAGCATTCTGAATCAAATTCCTGACGTGCAGATCTGCTTGAGATCAGATTACATGATCACGGAGGTTTGCTTCGGCAGAAAATATTCAGCCCTCATCCCTAACCGCTCTGAATGGGTAAATGGCACACCGTGTACAGACCCTAGATGTATCAAGTGGTTCACCGATGGGTCTAAAACAGAACAGGGTATTGGTGCAGGTGTCTTTGGACCCAACACCAGGATTTCGATCGCAATGGGAGTCTCGCCCAGCGTTTTTCAAGCTGAGATCCACGCCATTGAGGTCTGCGCCAGGGTAATCTTGGAAACTGGACTTCGCGGCGCTCACATTGCTATCTACTCAGACAGCCAAGCAGCTATAAAAGCGCTCTTCTCATTTAAGGTCTCTTCAAAACTGGTGAAGGAGTGTTACAATCTCCTTCAACTGTTGGCAACCAAAAACCGAGTCTTCTTGTGTTGGGTGCCAGGCCACCAGGGCATTGAGGGGAACGAGGCTGCGGATGAACTTGCTAGACAAGGATCATCCAGTCGTTTTCATGGACCTGAGCCTTACTGTGGCTTTGGACTGGCCTCGGCCAAACTGCGGATCACAGATTGGTTTGCACGATTGCGTCAACAGTACTGGGATAACCTTCCAGGGCTTCGTCAATCAAAGGAGCTGATAATGCCCTTCAGTCACAAGGGTACTACTCATATGAGTAGAACCCACCTAAGACTCCTAGTGGGGTACTTGTCTGGCCATCACCTGGTCAGATATCACCTGAACAAGATGGGTCTGTCAAGCGAGACTGAATGCCGTCTTTGTCTGGAAGACGTGGAAACGACCAAGCACATCTTGTGCGAATGTCCCGCCATCGCGCGTTTTAGGATGTCACTCCTCGGGCAGGCTACTATCAGCACTGCAGAATTCAGGTTGATTCCTGCTAAAGACTTACTGCCCTTTATTAGAAGGGTGGACGGTCTTTTGGATTAATGAGCTACGGCACAATAGATCTTTATGGTCGCAGTGCCTTCCTGCTAGGAAAGTAGCTCGAATTTTTATATCTATCTATCTATCTACAAAAAGACAAAAAAACGTGAAAAGTAGGGTAATACGAGCGTCTCTGCAAGAAAAGTACCGTTAGTTTTCCTGATTGATCATACTTTTACAAGAGAGTATAAAATGACCTTTTCGACTCATCTACCAAAGTTAGAGCTATTCATGTTTATTCAATCAGGAATTATAGATCCATTATTTATATATGTAGGGGAGGTGGGCGTTCTCTTGGCGGGATCATGCCCATTTCCAAAACCAACGAACTGAATCATACTATGAACATTGGACCAAAATTTAAAGTCTCTAGCTTCATTCTATCCAAAGTTATCGTGCGACCGGACACAAAGACGGACAGACAGACATGGCATTTACATACATAGTATATATGTATATATGTACATTGCTATACCTGCCGTACCTCCTTTAAGGTGTTACATATTTTCGTCGTGACAAAAACAATATACGCTATACCTTATAAGGTCTTGGGTATAACAAATGCGGTATTCGCATACTCCCATGAAGCGTTCCTTGCGTCGCCAATAAAAACCACACTGAATAACAATAACAAGATTTCACGTCCGGAAACAATCTTTAAAAAGGAGCCGCGCCGCTGCATACAAATCGACAGGTGACTTACTGTGATAAGATAAGCAAACAAGCACATTCTGACACAAGGAAGTGGTGTGTCATATGCGTTAAGAGCCCTTCGCTTAAACTGCGTGTCACATTCTCATAAACATGTAAACAAACAATGGGAGTGGCGGCAACCCTCCACCCTCTTCAACCATGGCGGATGTATTTAAAGTGATTACAAATTTTCTACATAGTGCGCTCTCGGGCAATTTCGAGTCATTACAAATCCGCTTTTCATTTCAATTGCACGTCACGTTCCGCTGGATGATCTGGTGGCATGTCTTGGTCATGGCATATGAAATCATATTATGTTTCTGTGCTGTTGTCGTATTAAATGTCTGTGCATATACTATAGTGTCCCCCACATCGGCTACGGCTAGGCAGACTTAGCCTTAAGCCTCCTCAGGGTCTTCTACTTGACGACCGCTCGACCAGACCCAAAACAGCCTGCAGCCCCAAGCAACTGACTTTGGATTAAAACCAGTTTCATACGATTGAATGCCTGCAAGACATTTTGTGATTGTGTAATCGAGATTCTTCGCCTTGCATAAATTATGATTCTTACATCGAGCGAGGGAACTCCCCGCTGCTGCAGGCTTTTCTCTTTTTTTCCTTCTTCATGGCACCGCTATAGTCAGTTCTCCATGCATATAGTATTGTACGATTCTTCTTGATTTTCTTGTTGCTTGTTGATACTGTGGCTGTTGGATTGAATCAATAGATCCAGAACGGGGTCTATATGCCCTGCACATTAATTCATTTCCGATGTTGCAGTCATGGATTGGAGAGACTTGCCGACGGACAATCAATTCGGCCCTGAACACGGAATGAGTTTGACCCGGTTTTCGAGCAGCCAATGAGGTGTCATGGTGTCTGGCAAGGTGGTGGTGATTTTGCGAGACACGTATCGTAAGCAGAACCCCTTGCGGGGGAAATGACGAAAAGGTCTGCAATTTGTGAAACTGTCTCATCACTCACCAAACACATTATGTACTGTATGGCTTTCAAACGGACAATGCACTTTGATGACGGAATCCATTTGTAATGCGGAACTGTGCATTGTTGTTCGAACTTTTCAATCACTAATGGGACCCTTATGGATTGCAGGCAGATTGGCGGCTCCGGCTGCACAGCATTGCATGACTTTTCTGGGTAATAACAACATCAGAATGCCGCACAAGGGAACATGTGTATGCGACACCAAAACCCTTGTCTATCGGGAGTTTGGTTGCAAATGGCTGGGACAACAATGCCGGACATAGTACTTACGCACGTTTCCGATGACTGGCCGTATTTGTGCAACGACTGACCACACGGCCATTGTGTGCAGAATGCAGACCTAAATTTGTCAAAAGGTGAGTTCCTTTGAGTACAACAATAGCAGCAAACAATCGACACAGAACACAGCAAAGAATAACGAAAGGGGGATTTAGGAGAAAAGTGGAGTATTTTCTTGGTTCAGGAAGTGTCTTTGGTTAGTTAGCCTTCAAACCTCAACTAAAATTTCAAAAAGAAAACTTGAATTTGAATAAATCCTCAGCAGCCAGTAAACCGACCGTGCAAACTCAGTTTCCATGTATTTAGTACCTATAGAAGGGATTAAAATTATTTCCAGATCTTTCCCTCATTTTTCCTATAAAGACCCCACGGCTAGGTTAGGTAGGGTGACAGCCTAATGCATAGACCGCTGCGGTTCATAGCGATACCACATATTTCAGGTACTCATCCCGTGTCGTTGCTAGCCCTTACCAGAAGATCGTTGTTGAGCTGGAAGGAACCTGACTCTAGAGGCCTCTCCAACGGAGTCTTGCGACTCCTTCAAGGTCTTTGAAAAAGTAGGCTCCTATGCACTTTAATCTTCTTTAGCGAGTGCAGGACATTCGCGTAGAAGGTGCTTTCGAGTTTCTTTCGTGTTTGATATCTGGCAATTTCTGCAGTCACCACTAATAATTATAATATCTTTAGTCTGTACGCGTGTACGGGGGGGCAAAAACTCCTCTTCCATAGTCCTCCGCGTGGGCGCCCCCTGGAACGGCAGTGGTCACAGACCATTGCCAACCAACGTCAAGCCGCCAGTGATGGCGGTGCGATGATTTGGTTGAGGTAACCCTGTGGTGTGGGGTGTGAAAAAAAAAATACCACGGCCTTTCCCTTTGAGGGCCTGTCGTTAAAACCGACAATCAAAGGACAGGATGTGTATGCCAGCAACTTGCACTATCCGAAATCTTTATATGCTAACGAAACGTCAACTATGCCTCGGATAAGGACTGACTCAACGGTTACGACTTTTAGCTATCGTACAATGACAAAGATTGGATTCTGGAATGTGCGTACTCTCCTGGACAATGGATCAGAAGGTCCCCAGAACGCACGATTTCTTCAATTAGAGAGTGAATTTCTGAGGTACAAATTAAATATCTTAGGAGTTAGTGAGATAAGATGGTGGAACAGCGGAGAATTCATCTCTCCAACGGGCAGCACTGTAATGTTGTACTCCGGTAAAGCTACCGGTAGTCGTCGTGAGTCAGGTGTGGGGCTCCTTTTAATCAGAGCCGCGCGAAACTGTCTCTTATCCTGGGAACCGGTCTCTGACAGGGTCTTGACCGCCAGGTTCCGGACCAAAATGAGGAACATCTCAATAATACAATGTTATGCCCCTACTGAACCCGACAATGTCTTGGCAAAAGACTCCTTCTACGAAGAACTAAACGCCGTTCAGAGCAGAACACCTAAAGGTGACATTATAGGTATAATGGTTATGGGTGATTTGAATGCGAAAGTTGGCGCTGATAACTATGGGCTCAGACATGTGATGGGGAGACACGGTCTTGGTGATCGTAATGACAACGGTGAAAGATTTGTAGAGTTCTGCAACTTTCACAGTCTCTTCATCGGTGGTACTATGTTTGAGCATAAGGACCACCACAAAATCAGTTGGTCCTCTGTTGATCGGCGCAGAACACAAAATCAGATCGACCATTTTGCCATTAGTAAAAGATTCAAGAGTTGCCTCCTGGACGTGCGAAACAAGAAGGGTGCCGATATTGGGATGGGAAGAGACCATTATCTTATGATCGCTAATGTTCGATTGCGTATTGCAGCCGTGCGCCGCCCCAGCGACGAAAGATCCAGGCCCCGCAAATTCAACACCGCTCGACTAAAAAATCCAGCTGTCTTACAACAATATAATGACCATCTTGCGCAAAAAGCGGCTGAGATAACTAGTCACCCAGATAGTGACATAAACGAAAACTGGGATGCCATAAAAAATGCGTACATTGATAGCGCAAATACCATCCTTGGCCCAAACCCGGATTGCCGGAATAAGCCCTGGATGTCCGACGCTTCATGGCAGCGGATTGTTGAAAGAAAGGAGCTGAAAGTTCGTTTGGCTGCAGCAGCAGACGACAATCGAAGCAGCATCGAACTCCTTTACCGTCAGAAAGCTCGAGAAGTTCAGCGTAGTGTGCGACGCGATAAAAGAGTTTATGCCAATTCTCTTTTAGCGTCAGCAGAAGAAGCCGCTAGAAGTAACAACTTAAACGCCGTATACGGTGTCATCAAGGAGTTTACAAGTGGTCGTAACTCCTGCCAACATCCGGTGAAAGATAGTGATGGAAAGCTACTTATCTTGGAAGAAGATCAAATGAGGCGGTGGAAAGAACACTTCGCCGCGGTCTTGAACCGTGTAACCTCTGGTGAAGTTCCCCCTCATATAGATAATTTAGCTAACCATCAAAATGTGCGTATACGGTCCACTGCCCCGACTAAAGAGGAAATAGTCACTGCAATTATTGCACTAAAACGAGGAAAGGCCGCCGGACTTGACGGCATCCCTGCCGAACTTTATCAAGCAGGGCCAAGCGTAACTGCCGATTTGCTGCACCCACTTGTTGATAAAGCGTGGAATACAGAGACCTTTCCCACTGAGTGGAAGGAAGGTTTGATCATTAAACTTCCAAAGAAGGGTAGCCTCACAGACTGTAATAATTGGAGAGGCATTTGTGTGCTTCCTGCCGTTGCCAAGATAATAGCTAAAATCGTCCTGGAAAGACTAAAGGCCCACTTAGAAAGCACAATTGATGAAGAGCAGGCTGGCTTTCGATCCGGATTCTCCTGTGTCGATCACATTAACACCTTGCGAATCATCATCGAGCAATGCGCTGAATACGATTCTCCGCTTCACTTGCTTTTCATCGATTTCGAAAAGGCTTTCGATAGTGTGAACCGGGATTCTATATGGGCAGCCTTGCGCTGGAGAGGCATCCCTGAGAAGCTTGTGGCTATTATTAAGGCAACCTATGACGGCGCGAAATGTCGCGTTCTGCATAAAGGTAAGGTGTCGGGGGACTTTGAGATTCGCAGTGGAGTTCGGCAGGGGTGCATCCTCTCACCGATCCTATTCCTCATTGTGATCGGCGATGTGTTGCATGCAGCCCTATCCGGACTCGACAGAGGAATTCAATGGACTTTGACATCTTATCTACAACATCTTGACTACGCTGACGACATATGCCTACTCTCCCACAAAATCATGGATCTGTCCGCAATGGCGTTAGATCTCGAGAGGGAGGCAAGCAAGGTTGGGCTAAAGATTAATACCAACAAGACCAAGGTTCTTAGCCCGCCGTTGCGAAAAAGAAATCCGACACCTATTGCCATCAATATTAATGGGCAGCCTGTGGAGAAAGTGGACAACTTCGTCTACCTGGGTAGCATTGTTGCCGAAAATGGTGGTACGGAGCAGGACATCGCTCGTCGTATCAACCAGGCTAAACGCGCATACGGCATGCTGTCCAAAATCTGGCAGGGCAGCTATCTCAGCATCAAGACCAAGCTGGGCCTGTTTCGCTCCCTAGTACTATCAGTGCTTTTGTATGGGAGCAGTACATGGAAAGTTTCCGTAGGAGTTACCAGAAAGCTGCAAGTTTTCGTCAACTCATGTCTTCGTCGAATTTTAAGAATTTTCTGGCCCGAAACAATATCAAATGAAGAGCTAAGTCGGCGTACGGGTCAGATGCCAATCGACGAATTGATACGCAGGCGAAAATGGCAGTGGATAGGTCACACATTGCGGAAGAGTGATAACTGCATTGCTTTGCATGCCATGAAATGGAACCCCATTTCCAACCAAGGCCGACCAAGAGGGGGTCCTCGAATCACATGGCGTCGATCTGTGGCAAAGGAGTGTCAGGTACTGGGTAAGTCTTTTGGGGAGTTGCGCCCCATTGCCCAGTACAGAGTACGATGGCGCGCAGGAGTAGTTGACGCGCTTTGCCCCGCTAGGGGTTAAGGCAAAGTAGTACGCGTGTTCTCCCAGCAGGGAGTGGCCCGTTAGTATGTCCACTAATAGTGCACACTGATTTGTGGGCAGTCCTAAGAGGCTTTTGGTAGAGACTTCAAAGCTTTCTTAATTTGCTGGTCCACAGTGAAAATACAATCTAATAACTTTTATTTAGGCAGCAAAATCATTTTGTTATTGTACTTTATTTCATGTAATTACACAAAATCAATAGAATATACAACTGATGATCGGCCTAAACTGAATAAGTCAACTCAATTGCCTGCAGTGAATTCAGAATATTTCAACCTAAAAAGTCGCTTTCAGAGCCAGTTTTTTGCATCAGCTGTCTATCGATAATTATCGGGGACAGTGTTGTTAGTGTAATGTGTGCTGATTGTTCTATTCTGTACGCAATAAAACGCAGCTGATATCACACTTTTCTCGGCAAACAGCATGCTGTTGTGTTGCCTATAGCCTGGCAAGATATTCCGTCAATCGGAAAGTTCAGTACAATCGTGTAATGTCAATGAACTGAAATTGGGCATACATCGTGAATCTAGTAATTACAATAACAATGGAGATACCGGCGAAAACGAAGATGAAAAATGCTCACTTTTCCAATTTTATTGTTTGTAATTTTTCGCAAGTAACGCTGCAATCTTTGGGGAAGGGTTAACGTGGCGAAACCGTTGACTGCACGCAGTATGACTTGGATTTATGGGAAATTGATTGAGAGTTTGCTGAATGAACCAGAACTGCGTGAATGAAAAGAATTAGCAAAATGTTTAAAGATTCAGACGAGGAGGTAATGCGGAAAGTAAATCAGACCATAGATGATGGCATGGTTAATGGCAAGGTCATGTTCTACGAAATTAGAAGATTGTGTTTATGGATTTCAGATCTGAATTTAATTTCATAGATTCTACGGATAACTGTACCTAATGATATAGATATAATATGGCAAGTGAAATAATTCACAAGAAGCTTCTGATTACGCGTAAACTATCCAGGCCTTGGCAGCCAATATTCGACGTGTTATTTGAGTGACAGATCCCCAGATGTTTGAAAATTGTCCGAAAATTGGACCGACAGGATATGTTTAGTGAAAAGCAACAAAGCCATATTACTGAAATCGTGTCTAAAACAAAATGGTATAAACCATTTTGCATAATTAATAAAAGCAAAAACTGATTTAAACTCTATTGCTGCCTTTATTATTTAAATGAAATCGGAATATAGAGGGCTACGCCCGCAATCCGAGGGTTTTGTAGCAAGTTCTTATTTTGACATGTAAATATTGGCTCCCTGGGTTTCTTGGTACCACTCAGATGGATAAAAACACCATAACTAAAATGTCTTACCCGTGATATAGTATCTTACAAGCCAATCCATAAAAAAAGAAGCTGTACTGTAGATAGATTTGTATGTATACGAGATAAACTGTCCTACTCTTCGAGATGCTTAACCGTTCATGTTAACACAACATTCCAAATTGCAAACTTGCATAAAAAAAATAGTAATTGAGTCAAATAATTGAGTCAGCGACCAGCCTACCCCCCTCCCCTCCTTCCTCTTCCATCAATCTTTACCCTTACAAAAATGGTTCAACTACATACAATCCGCTCTACGAAAAACAATATGCAAGTACTCGCACCTATGCATGAGGCCGGTAGGTGTATTTTTTGTATGGATAGTGTAAAAATGCCTAACTTTAAATCAATGTACTATTATTAAATATTATGTGATTGTAATGAAACCTAGAGATATTATTGCCTATGATGTTGGTTATTATTGGCCATCAATATTTTTGACCTGGGGTGTGCTTGAGGGGTGCAGGGGTGTGCTTAAAGGGTGCAGGGATGTGCTAACTGCAAATACAGAAATGTACTATTATTATCCTTTTTTGATACGATTTCAAAATTCCATTATTTTTAGTTTTCTATGCTAGTGAAATGCCGCTTTTTAAATTTTCATATTTCTAAGTATAAGTGGATGTTCACACTGCGTGCGATGCCGAGCCGAGCCGAGTCGGGTCGAGCGATGCGATGTGGTGGGTGTTCACATTGCACGCCGTGCGATGCCGAGCCGAACGATGGCTTGCGATGCAAAGATGATCCGGGATGTTCACTGCACGCAATGATGGAGAGTAGAGACCAATTTAGTTCAAGGAATCGACATCATGTCGTTTGTGCTTGACCCAGTAAATTTATTTCTGTTTCAAAACAGTACTCTAAAAATGGAAGGGCGTCGCCATTGGGTGCATCCCATTAATGAAGAAAGGCCCAGTGTTGGTGAATTTCATCATCTCTTCCGCGACCTCAGACGAGAGGTTTCACAAGCGAATTGAGCAGCGGCGCACCGCTGTGTATAAACGCAAAAAGCGGCAGCCGCGGCGGCTTTAGGACGATGAATGTATAAACCGCTCGACTCGCCGTTGCGGCCACCGCCGCGGTTTGTGGAGCGGCGAGATTGCATTTGAATTCAGTGTAAGAGCCGGTACACATGGACGTCCAAATGACGACGGACGCCTCGTCACTTAAGCTCCTCCCTCTTTGATACCTATCTGCATTTCAATTCACATGATGAGATAGGACACAGCGCCACTCTGTATTATATAAGCCGGGCCACATAATAGCGAACCTGAATTTACAACTTATGTTATTTTTAGTTTTAAATAAACTGTTTTTTGGCCATAACTTCTAAAATATAAGGAATATCGCATTTTTAACACCATTTTCACCCCCTTACAAACCCCCGTCCAAGCTGAGAGCTCCCTCCCCACCATTTTTTTTCTTCAAAATTAATTGTCAATTGTAGTAGTCACGATCAACGATTAACAATTAATTAATTGGCACTTAAAAGTGATCCTCAAGCGAATGGTTTAAGAAACATCATACAAATCAGATATTGTGACCGTGTCCGTGTTCCGGGTTCGAATGTATGTGGACCGGCTTATTAAAAATTGATATGCGGACGCGTGAAATGACGCAGATAGGAGCAGACACCAGCGTCATCCCAGATAGCTATCGCGGCGGTAAAATGCCGCCGATAGCTATCGGATAGCTATCTGCGGCCATGTGCATCGCTTCATTGCCCGTAATGTATTTCTTCCTAACCGATTGTAAGTGACGCAGCGTCAGGCGTCATTTGGACGTCCATGTGCACCGGCACTAAATATGTAAACCGCCGCTTCTGCTCTATGCCTTTATACGCAGCGGTGTCCGCTGCTTGTGAAACCACGCCTTCTAAACGCGACCTTATTACGGTGGTAATAACCTTTCATTTGAGCCATACTGAATCAAAACCGGAGTCCAAAGCGTATATACCCTAGACTTGTACAGACCTAGTTGTGATACCAAAACTTCCAACTGGCAACGGCCATTGCATTAAAGTGAATTTTCCATATGGTCAGTTTGAGCTGTGGGCGTGGATCCAATGAAAAGTTTGATCGTTTTTGGATATTTACATTTGAACTAACGTTTATAGCGAAGCTTGCCGTTCATTCAATAGGGTCATGCCCATTCTCAAAATCAACTAACCAACCCACACTATAAATATTTGTCGCATTTTGCAAGTCGCTAGCATCATTGTATCGAAAGTCATCGCTCATTTGAAGTTTCATTTGTAGGGGACGTAGGGGTTGCTTGGGACGGAGCTTGGCCATTTCCAATACCAACCAACTAAATCTAAATCCAAATATTTGAACCAAATTTCAAGTCGCTAGCTTCATTCTATCGAAAGTTATCGCTCATTTGAAATTTCATCTGTAGGGGTTCCTTCGGTCGGATCTTGCCCATTTTCAATACCAACCAACTAGATCATGCTACAAACATTTGACCAAAATTTCAAGTTTCTAACTTCATTCTATCGAAACTTATCGTGCAAACCGACAGACAGACAGACAAATATGGCTAAATCGAATCAGGAGATGACCCTCATAATTTCCATGTATACACTGCCACACCGCCGCGCCTAAAAGTCTAGGGTATAAAAGCAGACATACATGCATTTTTTTCAGTGTGATCTTACATCAAATATTACTTTACAGCTCGTACTTGCACCATACTGGCTCCATGGAGCTTCACATCGCAAAGCCCATAAACTCCATCGCAAAGCCCATTAAATTCCATCGCAAAAAATCAGCAGCCGGTACTCGCACGAAAAAGCAAAATAGTTTGTGAAAACATCGGGCCATCGCTCGGCTCGTTATCGCATCGCGCGCAATGTGAACACTCAAAGCGTGATTCCATTTAAAATTGAAGACTTTCCATTTTCTGGCTTTAAAAGCTTGTAATCGCATTGCATCGCTCGACCCGGCTCGGCTCGGCATCGCACGCAGTGTGAACATCCACTAACAGTGTCAAAATGCAAGGGGGGGACAAACTCGGATCACATATCATATTTTCTCCTCTCCCTTTTTTCTCCTTTCTTGAAATTTGAAGAAAATTACAAAAATGAAATTACGGTATGTTTCTTACGATACCCCACTTGCCTACACCAAACGAAAAAAAAAATTCGACCTTCATTTCCCCTTTATGGAGACCTCCCCTTAAAGTTGACCTATTACGACGCATCGCTTTCTCCAGAGAATTATAGTACTTCTACATATTTCCATCAAATTTCATGCTTCGGCGGTTCTTGAGATATTTCATGGACAGACAGACAGACAGACGCATGAACGATTTCATAAGGGTTTTGTTTTTTTTTTGTTTTTTTTTTTACAAAACTCTAAAAAAAAAGAAATCGGAAAGTAAAGGGCTTTGCCAGCAATCCAAGTGTTTTGTAGTGTCCGATGCGAACAGGAGATGAATAGTCAAACTCATGAAGATGCTTAGTCATTCATGTTAAGGCGAGAATGCAAGCTGCTGTTTCTACTACAAAACCCTAAAAGAAGTTATACCACCCTTATAAAAACAAATCATATTTTTAGGCTGAAATTAAGTTGATATCATGGACCATATAGCACATGGACTGTACTTGTCCTGCATGTCTCCACAGAAACCGGTGCCTTCAATATCTGGGTACTAAGTCGGCAGGTGGTCGACAGGCAGTAGACTAGAGGTCGACAACCCATACGTTTTTGTGCGGCCCGCCAGGCAATAACGAATAATGTACTTTAAGTTGTAGGATCTGCTAAACGTGCGCATTCTGTAAACGGACATACAGCGAGTCGCAGTCAAAATGAACCACCTTATGTTAGAGAAAGAATTACTTAAAAAATGACTGAAAAACCATACCAGATTAAAATTATTGTTGTTTCAACATGTAAGTCCCTTATTTCAGTGTTTTTTATACCCTAGACTTTTAGTGTAGGGTATATTGTTTTTGTCACGACGGAAATATGTAACACCTTAAAGGAGGCTCCGGAGGTCTAGCAATGTATATATATAAATGATCAGGGTCACCTCCTGATTCGATTTAGCCATGTCTGTCTGTCTGTCTGTCCGTCTGTCTGTCCGTTCGCACGATAACTTTCGATAGAATGAAGCTAGTCTTGAAATTTTGGTCAAATATTGGTAGTGTAATCTAGTTGGATGGTATTGAAAATGGGCATGATCAGGCCAAGAGAACGCCTACCTCCCCTACATATGTAAAATACATAAATGTATCTATAACTCCCGATTAAATAAACGTGAAAAGCTCTAGCTTAGGTAGATTACTCATGAGAGTTATCTTATACTCTCCTGGGAAAATAAAATCGATCAGTTGGAAACTAACGGTAATTTTCTTACAAAGAACCCCGTACTACCCTAATTTTCAGGTTTTTTGTATATAACCCCTGAACCAATTGACGTAGGCACCTGATTTTTGGCATGTAACCTTGAAGTGAGAAGCTGCTTAAGGTTTTGTAAGTTGGGCATAATCAGATCAAAGGAACGCCTACCTCCCCTACAAATTTCAAAAAAAAATAAATATTCCCTTAATTACGATAACTTTCGAAAAAATTATACTAGCAAGTTGAAAATTTGACAAAATGTTGCTAGTAAGACCTACTTTGTTGGTATTGAAAATGGGCAAGATCCGACTCAAGGAACCCCCACCTCCCCTACAAATGAAACTTCAAATAAGCGATAACTTTTGATAGAATGAAGCCAGCAACTTGAAATTATGGTCAAATGTTTAAAGTGAGATTGAGTTAGTTGGCATTAAAGATGGGTAAGATCCGACTTAAGGAACCCCTACCTCCCCTAGAAATGTAACTTAAAATAAGCGATAACTTAACGACAAAATAAAGCTATCGACTTGAAATTTTGGTCAAATGTTTGTAGTATGATTCAGTTGGCTAATATTGAAAATACGTAAAATCCGACCAACCAAACCCCTACTTCTCCTACAAATGAAACTTCAAATAAGCGATAACTTTCGATAGAGTGAAGCTTGAGACTTGAAATTTTTTTTAAATGTTTGTAGGGGGATCTAATTGGTTGGTGGCAATGATGGGCAAGATCCGACCCAAGGAACCCCTACCTCCCCTACAAGTGAAACTTCAAATAAAGCGTTAACTTTCGATAGAATGAAGCTAGCAACTTGAAAACTGCGACAAATATTTGTAGAATGGGTCAGTTAATTGATTTTGAGAATAGTCAAGATCCCACTGAATGAGTGCCAAACTCCCCTATGAACTAGCCATATAGGAGACCCACTTCTAGTATATATGGTCGTTGCCAATTGGGACTTTTGGTATCACCACTAGGTCTGTACAAGTCTAGGGTATATACGCTTCGGCCTGGTTTTATTTTGTTTTATGTTGATACCAAAGCTTAGGGGGGGAAACCCTTTGATGCGAGAGCACAGCGTTGGCAGTAAACGTAACGTAGTGGGGAGATGGGTTGAGTTTGAATAAGGTGACGGTGTACATTCCGTTTAAATTTTTGCAGGTCATAGTTGCAGGGAAAACAAAAAAATGGTAGATTGTTCCACATTCGTGTTGTCCTGGATACGAAGGAGTCACAGAATTTGGCGGTGCGACTGCTGCTGAGTTCAAGAAGATGAGGATAGACACAACTGGCTAGTCGGGTGTTACGTAAAAGAAAGCTACGCTCAGGAATGAGGTTGGATATTTCATCAGAGCAAAGACGGTTGTAGTAGCGATAGAAGAGTGAGAGACAGCTGACACTTCGCCGGTGTTCAAGCGGTTCGATTTGAGATGTTATGGTTTCATCGCCAATAAGCTTGAAGGCTTTCCGTTGCCGTTCGGTTTGGAACGAGCTGGGCTAGCTCCGCTCCTAGGGCGTTGCGAACCCCCGTAGACCTAGGTCGCCCGTTTCACTCTTTGTACATGTACCTGCATCCATTTCGTCCTAGCATACATGCATCCAGGATTTTTTTTCTGGCTATGCACAATTTCAAACCGAAATAAGGTATGCGAAAAAAAGCGAAAATAGCCATGCACATACTCACCTTCGCTTTAAACGAAATTAAGCATTGAGTGTAAAACCGAAAGAATCTATGCATGGCTACTTTCGGTTTCAACCGAAATTATCCATTAATGCCTTATTTCCAAATGGCTTATTTCATGGTGCCATCACATACACCATCCAATCGATCGTCAGATCGACGGATTGCAGTAAAATCGCACCAAAAAATCGGCAGATAAAAGATTGTCAGATCAGTGAAATCGTCAACGATTGTCACATACACTGTGCGATCGATCTGACGACGGATTGCATCCCCCCCCCCCCTCCAACCAACTGTTTTGAAAAAATGTGAAGCGTTTTTCAACGGCCAAGAGCTGTCAAACCCCCTCGTTGCAAGAAGAACTGCAGTATTTGGAGCATGGATACCACAACAAAAAATGTGAAGAGATGACAAAATTTCGCTACGCTTTAAGTTAGACTTCGACAGACCCTGCTTCTGAGCTCGATCTGCAAAAATGAGGTTCTAGTGCCCAGTAAATCGATTTCTGTTATTGTTTTAAGGTTAGTTTATAATGTTGAATGCCAAATAACGGTTATCTCCGAGGTGAGGAAGTTTCCACCAAATTATGGGATATTTTATCAGCCGGTGTGGGACAAACGCTTGTAGCGGTCTGGCAGCTCTGGTATAATCCGAAAAGGAGACGGAGCGTCCTTTTCGAATCAAACCCAGACTTCTGAAGAAAACCTGAACATTTTCGCCAAATTTCTCACCTAAAAGTGAATCTTACCAAATGCCACAATTCGTCACAGAGAACTGCAGTTAATATACTCGTACACACTCCCTTGGTCCAGCGCTCAAATCCACTTCCTTGCAAACACGCCCCACACTCCCTTCAGTGCATTTAATTTCCACGAAATTCGCATTTATTGCATTTCGACCGCACAATTTCCGGCACATGATGTCTTCGTCACCCTCCCATGTGTTGTCCATTAATTTTCATTGATGACCGTATCGAAGTCCTGTCACCTCACCTCTCTCGTGACCGCCCCCCTTTCGACCGTCTGGCACCCTCCCCTGTCACGATCCCATTTCACGCCAATTCCAGGCCCTGGTCAGCCCATAAGTTACGCAAAATTGCACTCGTCGTTGGCGTCGTAAAATTTGCACCTTTGGCTCGAGGCCAAAAAACCGGGAATGCGTCGTCCGTCTGGACGTCTGGCTCGTAACTGGACACGGAGAACAGAATCGCGCGGGTGGCCGAAGTCGTCGGGAACGACGAAACCTACACGAGAAAAAGGGAGACGAAATCTACACGAGAAAAAGGGAGACGAAATCTACACGAGAAAAAGGAGAAGGGGTGGTCTAGTGAATGGTTTGATGGGAGTACTTACCCATAGAAATGTGAGAAGCAGTCGTGTCCTGGTGCCGTCCAGTTTGCTCAGCAATGGTGAGTTCCTGCCTTAATCCACGGGCACACTACGGGCGAAGGATTCCTCGACACAAAATCCTTGCTCCTTGTTCACGTAACACTTGACCACAAATCACGAGCGACGTTCCAACCGATTCAGAAGGACACTAACGATCATTAACCATTTTTTTTGCGCGCACCACTGCACTTTGAAGTTGAGTTGTCGGAAATGGGACCGTCTCGTCGTCGGCAGCACGTTGACACCCGGACACTGTCAGTGTAACGGGACCACAACAGCTGATTACCAACTAACAGCACTCGGTTCGAAAAGCACACGGCCAGTGAAAATTCGATAACGCGCACGCCACACTCTCACGCGTTACTTGAAAACTAAAACATTTCCCACGGTGCGCCAGTGAACTCGCGACAACTTCGCGCACTTTGACGCGGAATCCGCTACAATGGATTTTTGTTTGCACGTCCGCGCTCACCAACAGGACATGAGGCAGGCGAGTTGACAGTGGTCCATCCGACGGCCATCAGACCGTACCAAAATCCGACACGAAGGAGTCCTAAACAGCCACCGACCGCTTAATAGGCGCAGATTCGGCGACGCAAAACACTACTTTTCCAATTCCACAGACCGGTCGACGAACAAACGAACTGCACAAGCGAACGACTCAACGGCAACTGATTCCAAGAATGGTTGTTGTGCGGTAGTTCAGCTCCGGCGCAAACCGAACCGTTCCAAGTCGCTTCCAGATGAGTGCTTTTCAGCCACAGTGCTTCCAGCGCGTCGCCTTTTTGAGTGGAAAATTCGTGCGTAGTCTGAGTGGTTGGTTCATGACCCAACTAGAACCGTGGAAAGCACATGGCTAGCGGAATATAGACGCGACGCAAAGTGTTTGCAGTTCGAAAGTTGTGTCGCGGTGGTGTTCTGTTCGTGTGGTGTCTGAATGAAAAGTTGCCTTGTGTCAGGGGTGTAGAACAAGGCACGGGACAAGGAGGATGATGGTTTAAAGCGAAGAGTGGATTTTGGACATTTATGATTAGGAAAATTTCGTTCGTGCGTGAGGTGAGGCGGGCAGTGTCAATTAATGTTGCGTGGCCTTTTGATCAATGAACTTTGGTGTCCAAATTTGAGATGTCAAATGGAAGCAGATGGAGTCATCCATTTTTTGTTCTCTAATTGTACAGTATGAATGCGAAAAAAAAAACAAATTAAGGATATTTCAAAGGTACTCGGTACATTACGAACATTTTCAGAAGCAAATATTGCCGGATGTAGTCCGGATGGCGCAACGGTTAGCACGTTCGCCTTCAACGCACTGGGCCCCGGTTTGATTCCGGGGATTTACGTGTCGGACTATGAGCCCACTCAGCTGTTAAATGAGTACCCATTATGGGGTAAATAACTCGGTTGAGCGTGTTGCTGATCACATACCTC
The DNA here is from genome assembly GCA_964017055.1 of Chloromyia formosa. NCBI lineage: Eukaryota > Metazoa > Arthropoda > Insecta > Diptera > Stratiomyidae > Chloromyia > Chloromyia formosa. The sequence continues at coordinate 20,125,329 of OZ024816.1, read as the reverse complement.
TGCACAAAAACCGTCACGATCTAGAAAATGAGATGATGCTAACTCATCTCGAGGCCGTGGTTCAAATTGGACTGTTGCGCCAGTTATTTTTTTTTTTTAAATATTGCCGAGATAGTCTCGTCGCAAAATTCCTCCCTATTAGGCTCAATTTAAATTACCGCATGTACCGGGTGAACCGGTTGAGTCGCATGAGCAAACCACATCGGCGAACAACAACAAAGTAGATAGATGGCTGTGTCATTACACTGCCATCTTAATAAACAGTCCTCCGCTCAGCTGATCGCGGCGAATGTCTGCCTTCGTTGTTGACGTCAAAATTACGTCATTCATGCTTTGTCAAAGCAGTGGCAGTGACCATCCTAATATACAGGCCTCCGCTCAGCTGATCGAAACTTCTATTTTGACGTAAATTTGACGTCATTTTCGCCAAATATGCTGGAGGAATAATTTTGGATAGCGCGTGAGTTGTTTCGGGTCTCAGTCGACCGATCTTCTAGGATGTTTGAAAAGTAATATTTAAAATTAGTATTATACCACGGTCTAGTGCAATTCAATTGCAGAATTCAACCACGGAATTACCTAAAATTGGTGTAAATCTGTGTTTACTATCGCCGATCCGGTATAGCATTCCACCACGTCAGGATTTACGAAACAAATGAATACAGTTACCGTCGTTCATAAGATCGTACGCATCATAAAAATGCCGCATTCAAACGATGTGATCAATTCACGAAATGCCCGGCACCAACTTCTCCGACCAATTCACAACACGCTCACATTGCCGCATTCCTTGGGGGATGTTCTTGAATAAGGAGCCTCCGGATGCCCACCAGGAATAACCAAGATACATGCAAGTCACACTCTCCGTCACCACTAGCGCTCGCAAGAACATATGAAAATCACTTTATGTGCATCGGGCACTTCAGCGTTGAGATGTGCTCCTATTTAAACTAATTTTCCATGCGCTAGCTACGTAACAGACACGAAAGAACCGAAAGAATCTTTTAATACGTGACAAAAACGAAGAATCTAACGAGAACTGATGCGAAATTGTAATGAACCACCTGTAATGAACCATATAATGGTCTGGTAGTGCTGCTCCCACCGGCAGATCGATGCAACACCTGATGAGTAGTGATCTGTTTGTGGTACGAAACCAGAGGCCGAGGGTCCCATTACACCCGGACCCAGATTCGACCGCTTGGGCGTCTGATCCGTCCGCCAACCATTCCATCCTTTTCGACTATTTTTTTTTATTCCCCATTTTTACCTCCCCTGCTTGTGTTGTCTTCCCCAGGCCTATGAATTTTTGTTAATACGTAAAGGACAGGGGCAACGAGCGGCGAAAGCCCCGCCCACATCTCCCGAACTGAGCTACAGCATTCGTAGGCCGCTGCTTAGCTCGTTGAGGGGCCTTTTTCTTCGCTAGATGGCACGGCTCGACCTTCACAGTCATTATGCTACCTTAGGCTCCGTCGCCACGGGCATCTTCGGATGCCCACCAGACCGTCCGTTACAAAATGTCAAAATGACAATGACAACACGACCGTGAGTGAATAATCAATTCGATGTTTTTTTCACTCTGGAGCGGAGAGTAGTTTCATGCATACGAATTTTTCACTCGACTCACCGAACATAGCAGACTCAGGAATGTCCTCAATAATTCACTCTTGAGTGATGTTCATTTTTATGCACACTACCCAATCCGTAGTAACCTTAGAATATACAGTACATGGAATGAGCTTGTCCTGTATATCTCTGGCTCCAACATTTGGTGAATAAGTCGACAGCCAGCCTACTCAGTTGTTGTTTGATATGTTGATGTTGACTGTTGTCGAATTTTGCGTAAACAAACGTCAATTATTGTCAGATTATCGATAAACAGCCTACTCAGTTGACGTTACGGTATTGACACAATGGGTGGTATGCATAAAGTGAATCGAGTGGAGTAAAGCTGAGTTGACAGAATTCCACTCAATTTTCACTGTGGAGCGGAGAGTAGTTTTATGCATACAAATTTTTCACTCGATTCACCGAACATAGCAGACTCAGGAATGTCCTCAATAGACTTCACTCTTGAGTATATCCTCATTATTATGCATACCACCCAATGTTGACCGCACTGTCGAATTGTGCAGAAATAAACGTCAATTCTTGTCAATATTTCAATTTCATAATTACTAAACGGTCTACTGAGTTAGCTGACTGCCGACTACATGTCGACTTATATTACGTTTACACTATCCCCAGATTACTTCATCTGCTGCGTAATCTGGGTGTGGTGAGTTTAAAATTGTAGGTATTTGACAGTTCCAGATTAAATCAGCCGGCGCAAATGAAGTAATCTGCGGATAGTGTAAACGTAATATTAGTACCCAGATATTGGAGTAACTGTTTCTATGGAGATATACAAGACAAGCTCATTCCATGTCTGTGTATTCTAAGGTAGTATCGGCCGGTGACATTTCAATTGGCGGTCATGACAACCATACCAAATTCATAATATTGGGTGTACAACTTTGCTTCCGCCGTTTTTTTCCTGGGGGAATTAAAAGCTTAATTGTCAAAAAGTACAATACTTACAGATGTATTATTGAAAGTACTGTCCATCGCTAGCGACAACTTTCACCCATCTCTCCGGCAATTTTCGGATTCCATCTCGGAAAAAGGAGGCGTCTTTTGACGCGATTCATGATTGGATCCATTTTTCGACTTTCTCGTACGAACTGAAATTCTGATCAGCCAGGCCGTGCGCCATGGAACAAAACAGACGGTAGTCGGAGAGAGCGATGTCTGGAGAGTACAGCGGGTGGGGCAATATTTCCCATTTCAGGGTGGCCAAGTATGTCTTGACCACTTTTGCGACGTGTTGCCGAGCATTGTCATGCTGGAGGATGACTTGGTACTGTAACGGACGGTTTGGTGGACATCCGAAGATGCCCGTGGGGACGGAGCCTAGATTGCATAGTGACCGTGAAGGTCGTGCCGTGCCATCTGGCGAAGAAAAAGGCCCCTCAACGAGCTAAGCAGCGGCCTATGCTTGCTGTAGCTCAGTTCGGGAGATGTAGGCGGGGTTTTCGCCGCTCGTTGCTCCTGCCCTTTACGTATTAACACAAATTCATAGGCCTGGGGAAGACAACACAAACATTGAAGGTAAAAATGGGGAATGAAAAAAAATAGTCGATAAGGATGGAATGGTTGGCGGACGGATCAGACGCCCGCGCAGTCGAATCTGGGTCCGGGTGTAATGGGACCCTCGGCCTCTGGTGTCGTACCACCAACAGATCACTACTCATCAGGTGCTGCTTCGATCTGCCGGTGGGAGCAGCACAACGAGACCAGAATGTGGTTCATTACAGTACTGTGGTCGTTTTTCCGTTAATGCTCGACTTAAACGCATCAATTGCGTTCGGTACCGACCTCCTGTGATAGTTTCATTCGGCTTCAGTAGCTCGTAGTATATCACACCGAGCTGGTTCCACCAAATGCAAAGCATAACCTTGGCGCCGTGAATATTCGGTTTTGCCGTCGACGTTGAGGCATGTCCGGGCATTCCCCATGACTTTCTGCGCTTGGGATTATTATAACGGACCCATTTTTCGTCGCCAGTTACGATGCGATGTAAAAATCCCTTCCGATTCTGCCTTTGACGCAGCTGTGCGCGTGCAAATAATCGCCGTTCAATATCTCTCGGTAACTTATGCGGAACCCAATTTCCTTGTTTCTGAATCATGCCCGTGGCCTTGAGGCGTTTCGAGATGGCTTGCTGAGTCACTCCCAGTGATTCAGCTAATTCTTCTTGCGTTTGACACGAATCTTCATCGAGCAGTGCTTCCAATTCGTCGTCTTTGACATTTTTTTCTCTCCCACCACCATGCTTATCCTCGACATTGAAATCGCCATTTTTAAGACGTTGAAACCACTCACGACATGTTCTGTCACTCAGAGCAACTTCACCGTAAGTATCGAGAGCATTCGATGAGCCTCAGCTGCAGTTTTTTTAAATGGAAGCAGAAGATCAAAATTTCTCGCAAATGACGAGAACTTGGCTCGAAAACAGACATTTTGAATCGCGAAACTTATTAAAAATGCGAACAACTTTTACTAATGCGGGGATGTCGATACGTTCATAGACGTCCAAACTCACTTTGTGACACTTTTGAACTACGTATTTATACCAGCCCTCACCGATACAGCCGTCTGGCGGGAAACGGCGGAAGCAAAGTTGTACACCTAATACTATTTGCGCCTACTGCTTTAAATTTAAATTAAAGTGTCTGGGTTTCGTAAGCAATGAGGTGAAAAAAAATACCTTCAAGATAGCAGTTTAAAGAAAAAAATGTTGGTGGATACATTTTTTCTTATAAACTGCTATCTTGAAAATAAAAATGAAGAAAAGCATATGAAACACAAGTGCAAACTACTTCACTACTATTGCCAGAAAATATGCTTGTGTTCCTATAGTACTGCTGCTGCTCAAGTGTCACTTGAAAGGCTGACCTCCTTACGCGACGTCAAGCGAATCCATTTAGCGTACACCAACCTTGTTATCATTTTGTCTTCATGGATGTTTAAGGGTAGAAGGGTACTGGATAGTCAGTCAGCAACCAGAATTATTCCCTTACTGAAATACAATATGTTTTATATCCAGGATTATGAAGCATTTCCGTCGAACACTCTTTCTATCGCTTCTTGCAGCTCTTCTATATAAAATACCTGTACAGTTTTCATTTACATCCATCCAGCGGTAAAATAAAGGATTAACTGTATCCCATTCACATTCTTCATAGACATCTGTATCTTTTCGACAATCTTCTGCTGCTGTCCTTACATATGTACATACATACGAGTAGTAAAACTGCATCCTTGCACTTTGCCCGCATCTCAAGGATCACTTGCGAATTGTAGTTATCTGCAAATGTACACACTTATATTTGGCTAGCGCATTCTCCTCACTGAATATTTCAACTTCCTCCTTATGACGGATGCATATATATGTACTAATACTTACAATGCGCGCTCAAGTCGTCAAGGATAGACGACCTGAACCGGAAAGTGGAATGCTTCGTGTCGTATATGTGAAAGAGGACATCGTACGGCAGTATATCATGAATAAAACATTGATACGTAGTCAGTAAGTCAACAGGCCTACAAACCTTTCACATTTCCTTCAACTATATGTACTCGCGTGCCGTTGTACTGATGTCCTTTGGTATGGTTCGACCGTTTATATAAATTTCGGTCGTATGCCTGCTTGCACTGATCTTATCACGTGGTAGAATAAGTTATGAGATGGCCATCAAGCAGAGATTTTGCTAAACGGAATTGAAAAGTGCGTGTGTAGAGTACTTGATGCTGCCAGGAGGAAGAGACGGAACGAAAAATCTCAGGCAGGCATATACGATTCTGGAGGTTAAAGACTGGTTTCCCATTGGTTTTGTGATAATAAGGCTGATTAACTTACTATGTGTCCAACATATGAAAAATGATTCATTCAAGGAGTTTCCATTACGCCTTATGATTTGATTTCTCAGAATGATAAGTTCGCGGAAACGATGATAAATGACCGTTTTCATCAGATAGTGCTGAAAATATCAGCTTACAATAAACGAGCCCTTAACAAACAGCCAACAATAGAAAACATTTGTATTTCAGGTAGCAGTCCAGTCATGAAGAGTTATTTTGCTTTGCTTCGAGTTTTCGAGTTCCTTGGTCTGACCAAGTCCGCACCAAAGTCTAGTCAAGTGTCCTATCAAATGTACCTCAATTCACTGCTCTGGATCATAATTATCGCCTTATACATCTACTACATCAACACCAATAATATATTTCACGTTGGCTCAATCGTAGGACGACTTCTGGACACGGCTCAACTTGTAGTTCCGCTGCTTAACCATTTGTTCATCATTTTCGAGACAGTACGCCTGCACAAAGTTGACTACAATATTTGGACAACCATCGATTCCCTTGAGGAAGTGACAAACGTATTCCTCACCGAGCAGGGAAGTCACGAATTAAATGTACATTTCACGAAACTTTGTTTTGGCGTCCTGGGGTGTGGATTCCTCTCCGAAGTGTTTATCATAGCTGCCAGCTATAAGCACAATGCCTCATGGACCAGGTCATGGTTAATTCGTTTTTTGCCCAATCAAATGATTCGCATTTGTCTGGCGCATTATTTGTTCTACGTGGCATATGTGACGGATAAGTTGGAGAAAATCCGTCACGAGTTGGAATCGACGGCTGAACAAGCGGAAATTGTACGGATGGAGGGCAAATCGGAGCAAGTGATATTCAGAAGGATTCGGAGAGTGGGACGTGCACATCAATTGATCCGGGCGTTAAGGTTCCACGTTGAAAATCGTTTCGGTTTCATGATCGTTTCGACTATGGTCAATTATTTTATGTGCAGTACAGTATGCTGGTACTACGTGGTATCTAGAGTCTACTATGGAGTCTACAGGGGATTAATCGGTCCGTGGAGATAGTTTTTCCTTTTACTGATTTGAATTTATTGATTGTAAAATTTCAGAGTCCTGTTTATGCACGGTGCCCTTGCTTTCTTGCATGATTGGTGTGGCCTGGAGTTGTGAGCACTGTACGAATGCGGTGAGTGAAAAACACTAGTGGCGAACACCCTTACTAAACATTTTTTTCAGTTACGGTTCGAGAACTTTGTCGAGTGATTAAGTAAGTGTCAATTTATACGGGTTGGGTACGAAACGTCGACTTTTAAAATTTCGATTAACAAAATCTCGATTTCAAAATATCGACTGTATCATAATCTCGAAACGTGAAAATCTCAACTTACCAGAATCTCGATTTTTTAAATATCGACAATGAATCAAAAAATCATATTTCCAAAGTCGGCCGCCGACTTTAAAAATAAAATATAATTTTTTGATTCATTTTACATACAGTTGCATTTTGACTTGGCGTGTTCATGCTTTTCTCCTAAATCTTCCAAGCACACACAAGAGACTGTTGTGAGTCGACAGTCTCTTGTCTGTGGGCTCCGCTGGCTACGCTCTCTTACCAGTCAGTATCGCACAAACATAAAACCTCGCGTCGATTGCTCTGGGTCCAACAATCTCTTGATTAGTCCATATTACTAAAGGGGAAATTTACCTCAAAGGGACACCACTACGAAAGCGGGGAAAAGCGACATAATGTCGATTGGAGATATTTCTTTTTCAAAAGAGAAATGCATACAGTCGATTGACATTGTCGCTTTTGAGATGGATTATTACACCTCACCATTGAATTCATTTTAAATTAGTCGAGATTATTGATATTTTTTTTTTTCAATCAATATTTTCATTTGTCGAGATATTTTATAGTCGAGATTTTTTCATGTCGGGATTTTGAAATATTTTTGCATAAAAATCAATCTCGACTTTGGTAATCGGGATTATAAAAGTCAGCGTTTTGTATCGCTTACAATTTATACTTGCGGTTCGCCGCAAGAGGAAATGAGGTCTTATGACTTGTTGTTTAGGCGAAATTCACACACACGACACCGCGCTGCACGACTGCTTGAAATTTCAGTCGAGATACACAGCATCAAATGGGCGGATTCACACTCATCGCTCAGCATGCGATACGATCGACTATGCGTGGCTATTGTGCGTGGTTGCGTCGGAGCTGAAAATGTAGCTAATCTGAATATCGCCTTATACCTACCTTTTTCTGTTGTGGCAAACCGCATTTTGTTTTAAGGGAAACGGCAAGTGTAAATTGGCACTAGCCGAGTGGTTTCGATTGCTCAGATGAACATTCGGATAGACAAGCAAATATTCGAATTTGTAATGTAAAAGAAACGTTGTCGAATGTTCGAGTATGTATAAAAGTCGGTAAAAAAGATGCAATGTTTGCTTTAAAACGATAAAGCCGATTTTATTAATGCAAATATTAACTTAAATGTAGATGCCCTAACTGTAATAATTCCTAGTCATCAGTCGTCGTCGTCATCGTCATCATTGTCATTAACCGGATCCACTTCATTTCAGCACATTTTCTGTGTGGTTATTTTTTTTTCAGCATGCTGCCTAAAGCTACCGAATCCTTTTTTAACTTCTGGCTGCTTTAGCTTTACTGAAAGCGTATTTGAGCGGCAATGCGCTCCCGCATCACAAGCGTCAATAAGCGGCTACGAGCGACAGGGAACGTCCATTGCAGGCGTCTTCGCGCTACAGTTTGGTAAACTATCTCCTCCATTGCACACAAAACCAATCCGCAAATTTTTTTTTTCCAATACGTTTCTCAAAGTAACACACGACTACGAGCGGCAAATCTCGATCTGGCATCCGAGTCGTGTGGTGCACGTGCTCAAATACGCTTCCAGTGGACGGCCGCACTTACGCTCTCAAACGGATAAATGAAGAAAAAATATTGTAAATTTCTTCGAGATTTCCCGAAAACAATGTAAAGATCAATGGCTGAAGATTCCAGTTGTCATAAATAACCAGATGTTTAAGGCAATCACAAAATCCCCAATTGCAAAATCCTCAAACGCAAAGTCCCCGGATACGAAATCCCCGAATACAAAATCTTCAAGTACATAATCCCAAAATACATAATCCCCAAAGGCATAATCCCCAAATACAAAGTTCCCAAACACAAAATCCCTAAATTTAAAAAGAGTTTCTAATTTCAAAACTCCAGTTTTCAGTTAAACTTGAAAAGAGCAAAATTAAGCTTTCCGTGGTGCTAAATTTATGAATTTGGACAAATCCTTTTTTTTAGCGAATCCTAGGTTTAGCAGAAAACGGAAAAGTTATGATAAGTTAGGTTCGTACAGACTTAAAGAAATTTCCGATTTAGACAGTACGGACCTACTTTGTACATACCACAATATTCGTTTTTGCTTGTGTTTATGCCAACCAAAGTCCATCATAATTTTTCTCATCAATAAAATATATTAATATAAATAATAAATAAAAAATCTATTTGTCAATTTCATTACACCTTAACCACTGCAGCGTTAAAATTGTAGCCAATAAAACTTCTTGAGTTGGAAGTACTATACTCGATAAACTAGTCATTGGTTATTTTCAGTATTTCTATTTAGGTGTAGACAAAGCAAAATTTTTTTTTAATACAATCAAAATGTTTTATTTCGATAAAAATTAAAAAGTTATCTCCAGTAATCTGCAAATCCCCATTTGGGGTGTGATCTTAGAACGCGCGTTTGGGGGATTTGGGGATTATGTGTTTGGGGATTATGGATTTAGGAATTTTGTATTTGGGGATTTTGCTTCTGTGGATTTTATTTTTAGAGATTCTGTTTTGGGGATTTAGTCTGGAGGGTTTTGGTTTGGGGATTTTGTAACTCGACATTTCGTATCCAACCCGGACAAGACAATCGAATACAAATGCCTGAGAAATATCAACTCCATCAATCTTTCACAGTCCCAGAATCAAAACACTAAACTTTTGAAGACCTTAAGCTACTATGCACACCTCCTGCATTAATTAATTGTGTATCGCCTCGTCGAATGCAAACAGCTATGAAGGGTGTCCGGTAATTGCTAAACGCACGCCACGTGATTCCCCAACTGATTTCCAGTTCCATGTGGCCCAGTTGACGTTTCATCGGCATAAACTGGTTTCGGAGAATGCAGTTGCCAGCATGCACCTCCTGCACATCCATGGCCACGAAAATCGTCGTGGACGGGATTCAAATCCGAAACGCTGGTAGTCAAACTTGAGACTGATGCCTCAACACACTGCGCTACCGATCGCCCCAACAACTTTATAACTTTATAGGAAATTTAATGAAGCTTTCATTTTTACTCAGAATATATTTATCTAGAGTCCACCGTTTCCGAGATATAATAGAAATAGTCAAAAATTAGATCTTTCCCAATTACTCCCACCGTAAGCTCACTCCCCACGGACTTTTAGTATGTTTACCTACAAGTGACTACTAGCAAAGTCTTGAAGTCGAAAATTCTCGCATATTGCATGCACTCTACAAGATATTCATTGACTAGTCTATAGGTGTAAGGTGCGGGATACGGTTAGTCGCTGAAAACTTATTAGACCTTATTTTCACACTTTGACGACCAAAGGCAAATATGCTTGCCCAAGGGTTTTCGACACTTGTATTTGTCCAGATAGTGCAAACGGATCCGAAGGTGATTTGGGAAAGGGAGTTTGGGCAACAAAAATGTAGTAGACGATAGTTCTCTACCTGTTCTCTACCCGAAAACTTTTCAAAAACTGTTCTTAATTCAAGGGGCTGCTACGGGTCGAAAATGTTGCATTTATCTCTCCCACGTAAAAGTTACAGTGTAGACTTGCACACAGAAAATATCCGCGGCGCTCTACACTACACTTGAATTTCCTCTTCTCACTCAATTGAGAGCGATCACCACTGATTTCCACAAAAAAAAATGCAGAGTAATTGTTTTCGCGTGGAAATTGCCCACAACAGTGTGGAGACTTTTGTATGTGTATGGGATTTTCGTGCAAGGAACTGAGTACCAAGAAGAGCAAACATTTTCGTGCGAATCGGATTTTTGACAGTTTTTGTATGAAATTTCACACGAAAAATGGTGTAATGTATTATGGCTTGCATGGAGCATGTTTGGTCGAAGACATCAACGTGGGTTTTTTCAAGATCCCAATGCCGTTAATTATCCTGGATAAGATCATTCATGAAAACATGTTGCACGCATTCGGTATCCATTAGACATATCCATGTACCGATGTATCTATTGTACATGCAGTGTAGATACACTAGCAATTTGATCTGAGCTGCTCTGGATAGGAGGTTAGTGCAAGAATGCTGCTCCGTTAGTATTTCCACATTTTGAAATGCAGGTGGCGCAGGTGTCGAAGTTTTCGGGCAGTTTACAATTTAGGAAGCACATGAAATTAATTTCCTGCCAACAATTTAAGATATGGAGAAAAGTAGTAGTTTTTCATATCAGTTTTAGTTCTCCCATCACTTGAGCTATCAGTTGAGCTATCCGTTTGCCAAAACCCTTCTTGGAAAGGATCTGATGAAGAACAGAATTGCACTACGGATAGCTTAGCTGATAGCTCGATTGATAGTTAAACTCTGGAAGCTCACCTGATAGTTTCACTGTTAGCTCCACTGATGGGAGAACTAAGACTAGTAAACCCCTTTTGAAAACTACGGTTAACCGGAATTACTCGAGGACGTATTCTAGCAATATGTATCTTCCGAAACCAGTTTATGCTAACGAAAAGTCAATTAAGCCGCATGGAAGTAGTTAACGCGCTTTGCCCCACTAGGAGTTAGGGAATATAACAGTAGGTCTCTTCTGCCGATGTGATAACGATATCGAGTAATTAAGTATGTGTCTAACATATGCAGGAAGACTGAAAGACTTTCCATTACCAGGACCTTTTATTGGAATTCTCCGAAACATGAAATACGCGAGTACAATGAAAAATGACCATTTTTATCAGATACGAGTATTATAGGGAGGGATATTTTTAGCACTATCCCTCCCTAGAATAAAGGAACTCTAAACAAATGGTCAGCTACAGAGCTCAATCAGTGTGATCCGAATAGTTATCATGAGGAGTTATTTTGCCATTCTCCGACTTTTCGAGTTCCTTGGTCTCACCAAGTCCGCATCGAATCCCAGTCAAGTATCCTATCGAATGTATCTCAATTCACTACTCTGGACCATCATTATCGTCTTGTACTTCCAATACATCAGCTCCGCAGACATATTTCACGTTGGCTCAATCATAGGACGAATATTAGACACGACTCAACTTGTAATTCCGCTCATCAACCATTTGTTAATCATTTTTGAGACAGTGCGTCTGCACAAAGTTGACTACAAAATCAGGACAACCGTGGAAACCCTTGAAGGAGTGGCAAACGTATTTCTCTGCGGGCAGAGTAGCCAAGAACTCAGTGTGTATTTCACGAAACTTTGTTTTGGTGTCCTGGGAAGTGGATTTCTCTCGGAAGTATTTATCATCGCTGCCAGCTATAAGTACGATGTCAAATGGACCAAGTCCTGGCTTGTTCGTTTTTTGCCCAATCAAATGATTCGCATTAGTTTGGCGCATTATTTATTCTACGTGGCATATATGACGGATAAATTGGAGAAAATGCGTCGTGAGCTGGAATCGTCGGCTCAGCAGGCGGAAATTGCTGCGGAGGGTGGCAAATCGGACCAAGTGATATTCAGAAGGATACGGAGAGTTGGACGTGCACATCAATTGATCCGGGCGCTAAGGTTCCATGTTGAACATCGTTTCGGTTTCATGATCGTTTCGACTATGGTCAATTATTTTATGTGCAGTACAGTGTGTTGGTACTACGTGGCGTCTAGAATCTATTATGGAGTCTACCAGGGGTTAATTGGTCGGTGTGAAGATAGTTGTTCTTGTCCTGATTTGAATTTAATTATTGAAAAATTTTAGAGTCTTGTCTGGGCACGGTGCCCTTACTTTCATGCATGATTGGTGTGGCCTGGAGTTGTGCGCATTGTACGAATGCGGTGAGTGTTGTGAAGACCAGTAGTTGTGAAGATTTTTGTAGGCCCATTTATTTTCAATGTTCCAAGATGACTAATGATTCGTTCATTTTGGCTGAGTACCATGGATGATGTGTATTGAGAGTGTTCACCAAGTGCATACTTTATTCTTACTACACGTCCGCCAGCCATAGTTCGAGTTTTTCGTCATGTGATTCACTAACGAGTGAGTCGAATTATAGTAAGTGAACGCCGGACATCTAGTGCATGGTTGTATTGAATTCGCCAAACGTCTCCTTCTTTCACTGGTCCAAATATTTTTTGCATGATTTTTTTTTCAAGCGTAACGATCGACTTTGACGTTTGTGTTAAGGTCCACGTTTCGCATCCATAGAACAGCTCAGGTCGTATTAACGTTTTATTGATGTGCAGGGTAGTAGAGGCAAAACCCGGGAGCTATTCCGAGCCCCAATGCCCAACTAGGGGTTAAGGCAAAGTAGTAAGTTTGGAGGGGCATGGCTAGAGGCGCCGACTGTTAGAAAATATTGGGGGGAGGGTGTGCACGACAACTGTTCATACATTTTTGTTTGACTGTCGGATTGCGTTTTTTGTGATATTTGTGATTGATCCACGAACGGCCTAATAGCCCTAACTAATAAAGTCAACGTTTTAAAGTGTGTAAATATTTTATATCGGTACGAATGTACCTATATAGTCTCATACAGCCAATCAAAATGGTCTCACGATTGAGGGGAACCAATTTAGAACCGATTTAGAACCAATTCCTTTGTTGAAGGTCGCCACATATGATCGCGCAGAACCACAACCGAACTTCCATCGAACCATCAAATACCATAGAACGGTGGAAATGAGGAGATTTTTTCTCTGTTGAGTTGTACGTGGTTCGATGAATGCTCGCAACCAAAATGGTTGTCGTGTGGGGCGACCTTAAGCCTCTAGTTGCACGGTCCCGACCGTGCAAATCGTCAGCGTTGTATGGAAGTGGCATTTGCTGTTTGTTTTTAAGAATGAAGCCAATTTTTCAAGCATTTGTAAATGGAACCATAATGCTTTTTTGTTTAATAACACAATAATGAATTAAATCTTAATTAAATTCAAACTTAAATACTTTTGCCGTCCACGTCTTAAAATCATTGTAGTTAGCACAAAAGATCCATTAAGTTTTGACAGCATCTTGAGGAATCATAACCAAATTAATATCTCATATAACAATTATAAATAAAAATAAATAACTGGCTCAACAGTACAATTTGAACCATGACCTCGAGATGCGTTAGCATCATCTCATTTTCTAGATCGTGACGGTTTGTCTTGTGCAGAGGTGTGTGATCAGCAACACGCTCAACCGAGTTATTTACCTCAAAAATGGGTACTCATTTAACAGCTGAGTAGGCTCATACCGTCACGTAAATGCCCTTTTTTTCTTATCGAAAACTACTGCTTTCAGTAGGAGTCGAACCGGGACTTAGTGCGTAGAAAGCGAACGTGCTAACCGTTACGCCATCTGGTCTATATGACCATTATGGTTCGGGCTAACATCACACGGGTTCTCATGGCCGGGGGACCGGGAGACTGACGGCTGTCAAGCATTGTTAAAGGTGCGTTATTGTTAGGTACACGATCATCGCACATTATTCGCAATTAACCATCAAGCCACAGAGCACGAAACACTATGTAACTTTTTGATCGTCACCTGCGTTCGACGCAGAGTGGCGCCTAAAAAAACCCACCTCGTGGGCCATATATGACCGTAAAAGCTCCTTCCTTCCTTCCCCATTTGTCATACCTAATAACGTGTTTGATTGTTTGAACGAAGAAGTCGAGTGAGAATCACTTTTCTTGAGAAACGATGTTTGTGCCTGACATATTGAAGGGGCGTTGCTCGCCCCATATTTGGTTAGAGGGGGCAAAAGGTACCTCGTCGCCACTCTTGGGGCCATCAGTGTAGTTACAAAGAGGGTTTAAGAACGTCGGGTCACCCATTTCCCAGTAACTGCGGGGTGAGATTATGCAAGTATAGTTTCTTTTCGAACCAGTATTGGTATACTATATATATTAGTAGTAGTAAAGTAGTCAATATTGTTCAGGACTGAAGCATGATCAAGGTATGAGTTCTTCCGTTGACCTGTCTGCTTACGCGAATCGCCGTTCACTAACATGTCCACAATAAGAAGGTCCAGCACCACCTCTAAAGCTGCTGATAGCATTGAATGGATAGCCATACTTATGTAAATGCACGCCACTTCCTTTACCTATGCCAGGATATTGCGGTTTGTTTCAATGCGGAGGGAATTCCACCAAACAACCACTTCATACAGCAATATAGGACACAGGAACGATACAAAAAGTAAATGGATTATTTTTGGTTGCAGACCCCATTTTTCCCTATGGCGTTCTTGCAGCAAATGGTTGCTTTGTTCTAGAATATTCAGCCTCCAGTTTAACCCTCTATCAAGTAAAAGACCTAGGAAACTCACCTTGTCCATGAAGGATAGCCTCACCATCTCCAGTATAGGAGGTTCAACGGGAAGCAGATGATGTTTCCTAGTGAATAGAACATGCTCGGTCTTGTTTGGATTAACACTGAGACCGCAGTTTTTTGCCTAGTTTGCCCACGAAGGATATTAAGGAATTTGCCTGAAATGGCAATAGAGATGTCATCCGCGTATGCTGTGTTACCTTGAGACCCGCCTGGTTCCACTATGTTCCTACGCAGGGGAGAAAGCACACCCCCTGCGGAGTACCGCTACATACATTTCTGCGTTCAGAGGATATCCTCAAATTAAGATATAGTAACCTTACTACCTACCCTTACAATATTATTTACATCCCAGTATGCCTAATACTAGGATAGGATGTGGAGATTAATTTTACTGGAATGCTGTTTCGTAGGTTATTTGGGATGCTGATTACGAATCTGAGGCTTGCTCCCAACATTTTTGTTTGTGAAATTGGCCTTGAAGTAAAATATCTCTCTCAATTGACCTAACCCCTTCAGGGGCATAAGCGCGTCAACTGTTCCATGTGGCCCAGTTGACGTTTCTCGGCATAAACTGGTTTCGGAGAATGCAGTTGCCAGCATGCACCTCCTGTGCACATCCATGGCCACGAACGTCGTCGTGGACGGGATTCGAACCCGAAACGCCGGTAGTCAAACATGAGACTGGTGCCTCAACACACTGCGCTACTGGTCGCCCCAGTAAAATATAATAACTATAAAAAATAAACTTTTTAGTTTTTTTTAAATATATTGATATTTAGCAAAAAGTTTTCTGAGACAACTTAAAAGATCTTGAAAAGTTCAATTCAAAAAAGTTTAAAGCGACTTGTAACTTCAATAGTTTTCGAGATATTCGCACTTAAAAAAAGACTAAGGCCCGTTTTCTCATTGTCCAGTTAAAATTTAAACTCGAGATAAAATTTGTTGTTGTTGTTGTTTTCCCTGTAAAATTTAACAGATGGGTACGTTCAATGTCTGTTTAACTGGAGTTTAAATTTTAATCAGACATTGAGAAAACGGGCCTAAAAGGAGCAAATTTTCGTTTTCGAATATGAGAGTACTTAGCAGAGGTTGAACTGCTTAAGATATTTCATTTTGTCTCTGAATTTTTTTCTCTATAGTTAAACCGTTTTCAAAATATTAAAAAAAAAACCTGTATGCTTTCTTTGGCTTTTTGGGTATATCTCAAACTGCGGCTTGGGGGCAAACCTTCGTAGTCAGGACTCCAGGAAACATAAAAAAAATTGAAATAAAAACTACACCAACATTTCTTTCAAAACAGTTCCCATAACCACTTATTGACTAGTCTAAAAGTTTTTTAAAATTACTACATTGTGGCCAATAGGGGAGAGTTTTAGATGACGGGTGTAAGTGAGCCCGACTCGACCCTGTCGAAAATCGTTTGACTGATAAGTCGATCAGTCGATGAGTTGCAGATCTTGTGAAAAATCACTTTGCTCTAAAATCTTTTTTGTTCTAATTCACATTTTAAACATTTGCAGTCCTTCTCGCTAGGGTCCGCTTTGCACACGATTAGAACAAATAACGCGCGGATCATGTCCTTAGTGAGTATTCTCGAGTATTATATTTTTTGATTTTCATTAATTCCTCATTTAATTATATGTACATATATTGCAGATACGATGTATTTCGACACAATTTGTGGGAATGGAAATGACAGCAGGCAATTTTTTTACGATAAATTTTTCCATGCTCAAGTCGGCAAGTATTGCTTGTTAAGGTGCGTTTTGCTAGGCACACAATCATCGCACATTTTTTGCGATTAGCGATCATGCCATGCATAGAGCATGGAACACTATCTGTGCGTCGCTTTGTGATTATCGCCTGCGATCGAGGCAGAGTGGTGTCTCGCAAAATGGACCCTTAGGGTGTTTTAAATAATATGTATATATTAATTTTCTTTATATTGTACATAGATGGTATTTTCAATTTCGACATATATTGTGGTCTTTATATCGATGAATCAGCAGGAAGGAAAATATTAAAAGTTCAGTCTGCAACTTAATATACGAGTATTGGTACATTGCTTCGATTTTAAAATACAATATATATTTCTCATAATAAATATTCGAAAGCTGCAGTAATCCAATAAAGGCAAGAAAAAGATATTCCTCTGATATTTCATTGAAATGTGTCGAAATCCTTAAATATTTACTTTTCAGGAGCATAAGCGGTAAAACATTTTGTTACAACAACAAACATTGCTTTGAAATAATATTCACGGTCTACCGAAGAATCCTGTAATAACGAAACTTACATCTACAGCTCGTTCACAATTCCCGTATACGGATACAAGATTTATTTATGCAGGGTGTCTCAAAATTAGCAGACACTGGCTCCAATACGCGATTTTTTATGGAATTTCGAGCATCTCTTAATCCTTTAACTGCTACAAACATTTACGTTCTTAAAAACTCTCCACCTTATAAGGTATAGAGTATATATAGGTATTTTTTTTTAAGTCACCTGTGACACATTACCTAAACCGAAATAACTGGAAAAAGATGTAGGTGGAGCCTACCCACATAAACATTCAATCGCGGATTTTGATTTGTTCTAATATTTAAAGTTAATTTAAAATAAAACAAGTTGGTGTTCAGAATGAAACCAAGTGTCACAAAAAATTCCAATTTTCACTGAAATAATTCGCACTTGCACATTGAATACATAAAAGTAAAATTGCCAGGGAACAATATCTCCACTTCTCACCCTCTCTCCACCCCCTCTAGTGAGTTAATATAAGTGCTTCACACCATCTAGACCTCCACGGTCGAGTTTTCACGTAAAATCACGCCTTCACGGCTTATACTAACAGAATTATCACACTTTCGTGGTCGTCTTGCACATATGTATGAGTAGATAGCTGTAAAGATGCAAGACCTGGTGTGTGCTTCTATCTATACGAAACCACTAAGCTTGGAGAAATTAAAACAGAAGCAATTTGAGATAAAAAAAATATTTGGTCCAGTTGCGGAGCTTGAAACGCAGACGACCGTGTTTCGAGTAGCAAAAAATGCCCGGTGCATTACCGAACTAAGCTACAGACGCATACTAAGTTACTACTCAATTGCCCTAACCCCTTGTGGGGCATAGCGCGCCAACTGTTCCATGTGGCCCAGTTGACGTTTCGTTGGCATAAACTGGTTTCGGAGAATGCAGTTGCCAGCATGCACCTCCTGCACATCCATGGCCACGAATGTCGTCGTGGACGGGATTCGAACCCGAAACGTCGGTAGTCAAACATGAGACTACTGATGCCTCAACACACTGCGCTACCGAACGCCCCCAATTTTTACTGAACTAATTATTGAGACCGGATGCTGAGATGTTGACAGCTAGAATTGTTCATTTTGCCGAAGTGTGAAGGGTATCATATCTTCAATATTATGTGATGCAATAAATGGTAAATGCAATAAATGGATCAACCATTCCGTATTTACCACTTTGAAGTTAGCAGTAAAACTTGTACCGATTCCACTGTTCCTATGAGTGGTATATGAAATAGTGGGCCGATTTCACCCAAATTTAGGAATGTGGTTTGGCGGTAACTATGATCGATTAATGTGAAATTTAGTAAATATCTCCTTCTTCTTCATTGCCTTTCATACCACTCTGTGGGCTTCGCGTTGCTCTGCTTGTGGTGTTGGCACTTCGCCCTCTCTGGGCGGTATAATCTCAGAATCCTTCTGCAGGCAGCTCAGTCTTGGATCGTATCATCGCCGAGATTAATACGTTGTTGTTGCTTCTTCTTCTGATCGATCCTGTGTGTTTCCGTCTGCCTCGGGGTTTGTGTCCTGCAAATGGAACATTCATCGACAGTGCCTTCATATCTGGGTTCTCAGGCGGACACCTTAGAACATGTCAATACCAATCCATGCGACGATGTTCAAGCTTTTCAGTGATCGGTTGCTCAACGAACAAGCTGCCTCGGATGTAGGTACTTTTGATGCGATCCTTTTTGGTTGCACCGGCTGACATCCGTAGCATTTTCATCTCTGTCGCAGTGATTTTACTTTCGTATGCCTTGTACATGGTCCAGCATTCGATCGTTTTGTACAACTTACCCTTAAGCTTACGTGGCATCTTCTTATCGCAGAAAACTCCAGAATTTTCCCGCCACTTTATCCATCGACACTGATGCGATGTTTAATGTCGTCATCGCAGGTATAGTAGCTTTCTCGTTGATTATCGAGCCCAGGTAGTTGAACCTTGTAGTTCAACTGTTCTCCTTTAATGTAGGTATCTGGTATCGGTCTGCCTGGATCTGAGAAAGAACGGCAAAGATACTCATTCTTTGGTATGCTAATCCGCAGTCCATGATCCTCCAGTATCTTACACTACTTGGTCAGTGCAGCCTGCAAAGCAACGATGCTTTTGCTTGCCAAGACAACGTCATCGGCGAAGAGAAGGGATATTTGCAGGCCGTTAGAGAAGAGTGTTAATTAATAGAGCATGATGATGTTGAAGAGCAATACACTGCCTTGATGAACTTCGACATTAACGGGAAATTCTTCAGACTCATCAGCTATTCATCTAACTTTAGTAGTTGCCCCATCATACATGTCTTGTATCATTTTTACATATACCTCGGGGACCTTAAGTGCTCTTAGGGCCACCCATATCAGATCGTGAGGAACTCTCTCGAAGGCTTTTAACAAATCGATGAACACAAAGTGCAAGTCCGTCCGTGCATCTCGATGCTTTTCCATTGCAAGAGGCATCATTGAATAGCATCAACTGTGGACCGACCATCCACAAAGCCCATAAATCAATTACAGACAACTCGCTCCTAAGTCATCAATGTGTGAGATGTTAACTTGATTGCGTGATACGGAAAATTCAAAGGGTATTTTGTCCAGTCCGACTACCTTTCTGCATTTCATCTGCATTATTGCCTTCATCACCTCCTCCACTAAAAAATCGGCGATATCAGTGGTACTTGGCTCCACAGGTTGAAAAGCTTCTCTTCACGCATTCTGCTATAGATTGCTGTGTCTTCAATCAGTAGCACTCGTTGTGAGTCTTCAACGCACTTTGGCGCCTGAATCTCTTGAGCGTTTCTTCTCCTTTGAGCTGCGACCTTGCAAATTCTGTCACTGTCTCTAGGTTTCCCTTGCAATGACGATCTCTTATCTGCAGTTTGATCTTTTAGCACTTGATGGAACTTCTCGGCTGCAATCGTCTTTGCTTCAGGCACCTTTCGTTTTAGTTCCTTCCGGCATTTATCATATTTCTCCCAAAGTTGAACCTTCTCGGCTTGACTGCTTGCCTTTCATGTTGTCCAAGCCTTAAATGCATTCGATTTGGCCTGCACTGCTTCTTTAGTTTCGTTATTTCAACACCACGTCTCCTTGTTCATGTGGAGTGGACCTTTTGAAACTCCTCGGAAATAGGCTTGCACTATTGCGTTTTGATTTGAGCGATATGAGTCAAGGAATTTTTTAAAAGAGAACTTAAATTGTCAGGTTAAAGTTAAGGTAGCTTAGGGGTTAAGAAATGAAATATTTCTTCTTTTTTGTTCGCTTGGACTTACATGAGGAATCTTCCCGTTAATTTTGTTACACCCTGCATTGCATATCTGCTGTCAAGTCTTCCTTTAAAAACATAACACACTCGTTGTTTACTCTAAACTATTCAGAGTCGTCTATTTGAAGTTCAAGAAATTGGGATTTGAAAGATTTTCACACCGAGAGTTTGTTTGTCCGAGACTTGTTCTAGCTTTCCTGCAAATGTTATTAAAATTGAACTGGAGTCGGAATAAAAAAAAGTACAAATTGGTATCTTTTAAAAACGTTGATGTACTCCTAAAAATTCCGCCTTTCCAAACAAAATCTTGTTTCAGCAAAAGAGAGGAAAAAAAAACAACCTATCAATAACAAGTCTGGCATTTGCCATGTTGACCGGAAAAAAGTATGATTAAAACTTTTATATTATGCCAAAGGATTTTCTGGATTATTCCACATACTTACGTGTACGCGTGACTACACTAAATACCATACATAGCCTCATCCTTAGAACTTGGCAATCCGCACAGGATTCTAATCAACAAAATTGACTCAACGCTCCAACAATCATAGTCACATATGCCGAGCGATACGATTAGAGCCGTTTTCGCTAACGACCTATCGATACCGAACATATTCCCTTATTATGAATTACTTTCCTTCGACGAGGCACGATAAAGTTTCTCTTGAGTGGATATATCCTATTGAAAATCTTTGGAATTAATTAATCTAATCTTGTGAATTGAAACGAGTCAACAGCGAGTATACACGTTCATCCAAGTCCAAGGACGAATACGATTTCATGCCAGGAACATGAACAATAGTCAGTCGAGCATATTATAGTCGAGAAACGAAATCAGGAACTTATCTCCTCGGTAAATTGATTTGAATTGGGATGCGGATAAAGTTTTCGACTAACAACTCTGAAAGTGTTGAAAAGATTCTGAAGTATGTTGTTGACTTCGATTTTTGTCGAGTCTTAAAACTAGAAATGCCCTTATTTTGTAAAATATTCTTGGAATGTGAAATAGAATTGTTGATGACGGACTATGTGGAGTTTCGTTATTGTTTTCGGTCGTCTATCTATTCATTGCCTTGGAATATCATCCAGGACATCAGAAGTTGAGGAAAATATGTTTTGAACTATTCAGATTTGAGACGTCACCAGTGTGCGTGATATACGGCCATAATCATAATAAGGTCTTACATTTTCCTTTAAAAAAAACTTAGCTAAGTTTAAGATCAGTTTAAGATTTATTTTGTTCTCAGAAACATTGTTAAGCTTATTTCTGTTCAAATATTTATCTTTGAATCTGAGCTATTTTCCTATATTTTTGCTCAGGAACAGGTTAAATTTTCTTACATTTATCATAAAATAAGATTTTTCTGGGATAGTATTAACATTAAGTTTCACCGCGCTGATTGTCTTGACTTTGTTATTCTTGGGGTCATGCTGATCAAAAATATGTACATGTTGGGCGCGCATTAGCCTCCGTCATATTTTTATACCCTTCACGGAAGTGATAGGGTATATTAACTTTGTCATGAAGTTTGCAACGCACAGAAGGAAGCATCTCCGACCATATAAACTATATATGTATATTCTTGGTCAGTATGATGAGACGAGTCGATTAAGCTTTGTCCGCCTGTTTGTCTGTCCGTCTGTTTCTATGCAAACTAAACTAGTCTCTCAGTTTTAAAGCTACCAAGCTGAAATTTTGTACAGAGCCTTCTTTCTATTGCACGCAGTATATATGTCGGAACCAACTGAATCTTGTAAATGTCAGATATCGTGATTAGCTTCAGGAATGTTTTGTAAATGCTGATCGGATTGCTGTGGTCTTCGTTGCCAATGAAATAAATTTGCAAGAATTTGTAGTCTTGGTCGGGGAGTGGGAAAAGTGGACACATTTTGACGCGCTCAGTTGGCGTGTTCGTTCGGTCATCGCTCTACGATCTTCTAGAGCAGGGGTCGGTAAATTTTTCTTAAAAGGGCCAATTTTTTTTTTAATTTTTGGCTCAGCGGGCCGAGTAGCGAATTCGAAATGCAACTGCTTATTGATGTGGTCAATCTATTGCCAATGGAGGTTAGATTGAAGTTTCTTAATTTTACAGTCAAATTAATTTTTGAATACGTCTATAGCTTTTATCAGATATAAATTAATGCCTCCATTGCTGAGCTATTAACATATTGTATGCTAGGGCAAATCACTCTATTGAGCTCCAATCTCTAGTTAAAATTGACGAAAATCGTTAACCGGAATAAAGTTGACTGTTGACACAGCTGGATAGATAAAACATGACCAGATCGCAGTCCAGCGTTTTTGTCTTTTGTTTGTAGACTATCTTCTAACTAGAGTTTTGGCTGAGGCCGAGCTAGAAAATTCTCAGCATCATTGCATCAGTAAATACTAAAATTATCCTGCAGGCAGGCAGCAGTCTAAGTTTTTAGCTATATCTAATACGCCCCACCCAATGACGAAATGGATCTGTTTTTTTTTTTTTGTTGAGCAAATGACCACAAACCTCTATCGATTTCGTCAATTCGAAGCAACGAAACAGATATGGGTTTCAATAGCATTTGTGATATAAAATGGGAATAAAATTATCTTTAATACGATCATTAGACGTAGACGAAATTGAAGTAAAATTATGAGCCAGTTGGATTGCTCAGATATGCTCAAATATATAGCAATCAATTGAACCGGATAGCCTTGCGAGCAAAAGCACCGAAAAAAAAAATTGCAGCCATGTTGGAATAATATTGTTTTTTTCCGGAAACATTTTAGTTTGTTTTGCAACATTTAACTTATAATTTGTCGAAATGTGCACTATTTAATTACTATTTTATACTAATTAATTACTATTTATAAATGACGTCGAAAAATGTCTGTCTCCCGTTGCCTGGAATTGACGAAATCGATGCGAGTTTAAATTTGATATCAGCCAGATTTGGGTTTCGTTCGTAACTCCAGATGACCGACAGGTTACAGAGAATCCTGAAACTAGCAAAGGCGCAACATTGCATTCCTTGCCTTGTAATTCATTCATAAGCTCTGCAATCTGCTGACCACATGAATAATACAAAAATGCAATACTAGACAATTAAAAATTTTAAACTGACGTGATGGGACCATCCTGGCAAACAGAAAGCTACCCAGCGTTCCTCCGCGCTTTGTCCGGACATGGAAGAAGCTCCAAATGCCGGTAGTTCAAAGCATTTATGGAGGCTTTAGGTACGTGGCTAAATCACAAAAGACAAACACAACACCAGGATTGCCTTGCTGAACTGACTCTAAAAGGATAAACCACTCCATAGGAAGGATTGGGGTGCTACAGAGGACACAGCTACTTGAAGGGAAAATACGTGAAGTAAAGATGGCTAAGTCCTAAGACTTAGAGCAAGTAGCCTTAATGTGTTTGTGGGGATGTAAATCGGTGAAAGGACTAAAACACCTCAATGAGGTCCTTTTAGTCCTGTTCTTTACCAGAAATGGACCCCACTTTGGGCGCCAAATATATAACATACGGTTTGGTGAGCATCCGAAGATGCCCGTGTGGACGGAGCCCAAGGTTGCATGGTGGCCGTGAAGGTCAGGCAGTGCGAAGAAATAGGCCCCTCAATGAGCTAAGCAGCCTATGCTTGCTGTAGCTCAGTTCGGGAGTTACGTATTAAAAAAAATTCATAGGACTAGAGAAAACAACATAAACAGGGGAAGAAAAAATGGGGAACAATAAACAAAATTGGGCGATAAGAATCGAATGGCTGGCGGACGGCTCCAAATCCCTCGCGCTTGCGTTCGGGTCCAGGTGTAATGGGACACTCGGCCTCTGGTTTCATATCACCGCAGATCATGACTCATCAGGTGCTGCCATCGATCTGCCGGTGGAAGCAGCGCAACCAGAAAATGGGGTCATTAAAAAATGTATTAAAAATTCCAAGACGTTAAAGTAAAAGTAAAATTAAAGTTTTTACTCGAACTAGTAACCACAGTTTTTTTTTCCTACAATTAGGAATATTACACTTATAGTCCCAAAAATCTTAGGAAAACACATGTAAAAATGAGGATACTTTTAGTTTTGGTATTATTTTTAAAGTGCTTAACACATGTAAAAAATTTGAGACAAAAAGAAAGACCACAAGGAAATGCATAAAAAATGGTATCAACACGATTCCATATTTTAAATCGATGGTCGGGCCGGGGTCGGGACTCCTTGTAATAGAGTAATTCAATTTTAGCGAAATTCGGGAATATGGTTTGGCAATAGTCGTAGATACGATTGAATAAGATGAAATTTGGTAAAGCTATATTAAGAAACAAAAAAGTTTTTCTCACAAAAACAGAGTTTTTGGGCCGGTCGTTCCTAAGGCAGCTATATGACGTAGCGGTACGATTTCGTTGGTCCTTCTATGACTTTTCTTAACTTCCCAAACTTGCCGAGAGTCTTAAAATTTTTGTAAAGCATTGTAAAAAAGTTAATAATATTAAAAAAAAATCAATGTGCAGTGTACGTTTTTATCTGTAAATTTTTTTTATTACTTCTTATTTTCCAATCCTGCGGATGGTTTTGAAATGCATATGAAACATCGTAAAATTTTTCGTTAAAAGAATGCGTTATAGAGCGGAAATTAAGGTCGAAATTTGTTGTTCCTCTGGTATAGGCAAGTCAAGTATCGTGAAAAAGGTATCGCATATTCCATTTTGCTTTTTTTTTTAATATGAAGACAGGAGTGAAGAAGGAGAGGGGAAAATATGAGATCATAATTTGTCCCAACGCCTTGCATTTCGAGGTCGTTACACACACGCCTACACCACCCTACCAACGTGCCAGCAACTGCAATTGAGATACGTAATAAGTGTCGTTTATGTTGTAATTACATAGCAAATATAATTTCGCTATATAATAATAATACAAAATAATAAATAATATATTCCGATGTAAACTGATGCATAAAAACAGTCAGTACAGCGTTACTATAAAAGCCGTTCACCAGATACTTTTCGGCATATACGAGTAAATATCTTCAGTTAACGAAAATATCTGCTATATCTTTTTAACTCCGTGGGAAGAAAAAATTAAGGATTTAAAATGAGAATTGCTTTAATCGCGATTGCCCTATTCGTCCTGGTCGCTTATAGCGAAGCTGCTCCACAGGAACCTTCTGACAATTGGGAAAATATAAATAATCTAAATTCGTATCAGCCGAGTGATTTGAAAAATCGACTAGCTCGAGATATTTTCGGTCCTAAAAGTGAAAGCTACGACGACGGTCGCGGCTTTTGACGAAGTTAAGTGAACGAGAAGAATTGCATTAAAAATTAAATTTGTTAAAGTGTTTAGCTACATGGGTGTTATATTAATTTTGGGTATCATTTGTAACCGATTGAATAACTGGATTGTACGGTAAAATTTGTTAATAAAAAGCAATGAAGAAATAGTTAAACTTGATTTTACTTTATTACCGCCCGTTGGTACGGGGCTTAGAATTGTCCCACAGGTTCCAGTCTTATCGTAAATGGATTGAATGCTCTGGTTTTTTTTACTTAGGTCGCGAAAAAGAAAAACTATACCCGACGAATGGTGTCAACATAAACCAATATTAGATCCGAAACGAGCTTATTAAGATTAAAAGTCCCCAAAAACTGGTCTGAGTCTGGTTTCGTACCATGATGCAAGGCACGAACTCACCAGGCGCTTCCATACCTCGTGCCTCGCACCATGGGGAGGCGCGATCAGATCAATGACGATTGGCCAGATCTCACTTCGCCTTATATAAACGCTCCCATGGTGCGAGGCACGAGATGTGGAGGCGCCTGATGAGTTTTTGTCTTGCACCATGGAACGAAACCAGACTCAGCCCGATTTTTGGGCACTTTTTTTCTTAAAGAGTAGTACTATAAGGGTAGTCGGACGATAAGACCCTTATAAGTGGTTCGATGCCAGCTCCTCGCAAACACTTTTTTATTTGAGCTTTTTAAGTAAATTTTTATTTCGAAAATTTCAATTAAAGAACGTTGTGAACAATTAAAGGATCACAACAATTTGTTTTCATTTTTGTACAATATAAGTAAGGCTCGGGAAATCGATAATCTAAAACCAGGCCGAAACTTCGCTTCGGCCCGGAGTCCGAAGCGTATATACCCTAGACTTGTACAGACCTAGTGGTGATATCAAAAGTACCAATTGGCAACGACCATATGCATTAAAAGTGAGTTTCCTATATGGACAGTTTATAGGGGAGGTTGGCACACATTCATGAGGATCTTGGCCATTCTAAAAATCAATTAACTAACCAATTCTTCAAATATTTGTCGAATTTTTCAAGTTGCTAGCTTCATTCTATCGAAAGTTATTGCTTATTTGAAGTCTCACTTGTAGGGGTGGTAGAAGTTCCTTGGATCGGATCTTGCCCATCATAGCCACCAACCAATTAGATCACAATACAAACATTAAAAAAAAGATGTCAGTTGTCTAGCTTCACTCTATCGAAAGTTATCGCTTATTTGAAGTTTCATTTGAAGGAGAAGCAGGGGTTTCAATGGTCGGATTTTACGTATTTTCATTATTAGCCAACTGGATCCTACTACAAATATTTGACCAAAATTTTAAGTCGCTAGCTTTATTTAGTCGTAAAATATCGCTTATTTAAAATTTCATTTCTAGGGGAGGTAGGGGTTCCTTAGGTCTGATCTAACCTATCCTTAATGCCAACTAACTCAATCTCACTTCAATCATTCGACCAAAATTTCAAGTAGCTGGCTTCATTCTATCAAAAGTTATCGCTTATTTGAAGTTTCATTTGTAGGGGAGGTAGGGGTTCCTTAGGTCTTATCTAAACCATCCTTAATGCTAACTAACTCAATCTCACTTCAAACATTCGACCAAAATTTCAAGTCGCTGGCTTCTCTCTATCAAAAGTTATCGCTTATTTGAAGTTTCATTTGTAGGGGAGGTAGGGGTTCCTTAGGTCGGATCTAACCCATCCTTAATGCCAATTAACTCAATCTCACTTCAAACATTCGACCAAAATTTCAAGTCGCTGGCTTCACTCTATCAAAAGTTATCGCTTATTTGAAGTTTCATTTGTAGGGGAGGTAGGAGTTCCTTAGGTAGGATCTTGCCCATTTTCAATGCCAACTAACAAGATGTTACTACTAACGTTTTGCCAAATTTTCAACTCGCTAGTGCTATTCTATCGAAAGTTATCGTAATTAAATGAATATTTAATTTTTTAAATTTTGTAGGGGAGGTAGGCGTTCCTTCGATCTGATTATGTCCAACTTACTAAAACTTAAGTAGCTTCTCACTTCAGGGTTACATGCCAAAAATCAGATGTCTACGTCAATTTGTTCAAGAGTTATGGACAAAACACCTGAAAAGTAGGGTAGTACGGGGTTCTTTGTAAGAAAATTACCGTTAGTTTTCAACTGATCGATTTTATTTTTCCAGGGGAGTATAAGATTACCCCCACGAGCAATCTACCAAAGCTAGAGCGTTTCATATTTATTTAATCGGGAGTTATAAATACATTTAATTATTTTACATATGTAGGGGAGGTAGGCGTTTTCTTGGCCTGATCACGCCCATTTTCAATATCAACCAACTAGATCATTCTTCCAACATCTGACCAAAATTTCAAGGCTCTAGCTTCATTCTATCGAAAGTTATCGTGCGAACGGACAGACAGACGGACAGACGGACAGACAGACAGACAGACATGGCTAAATCGAATCAGGAGGTGACCCTGATCATTTATATACATACATTGCTATACCTCCGGAGCCTCCTTTAAGGTGTTACATATTTCCGTCGTGACAAAAACAATATACCCTATACTAAAAGTCTAGGGTATAAAAAAATGTGTTTGGATTTAAAAAATGCATTATCAAATAATGACTATAAGGATGTAGGCGGAGATGAGCTTTATCAAGAGTTGTTGACGCTCTCTTCACTCGTTGGCTGATTCTCGATCGTTTCCCTGAAGAATTCTACACCGATAGGTTGTTAGGTTGTCGTCACCAAGTGATGATCGGAATCGCAGCTGTCTCCTAGATAGGATCGGACATCCAATACACTTAACGTCCACCTTTTACAAATGAAGACGTGGTCAGTTTGGTTGACGGTACGTGCGTCTGGAGATTTCGAAGTCTATTTGTGAATGCGTCAATGCGGGAAGCATGTAGAGCTTGCGATAAAGTTCCCACTACAGGCCAAGTCGATTAATCGTGGACCGTTAACATTGCATTCCTCATGGAGGCCCTCCATGGGAACTTTATCTGTGGTTACCCCATGCAAAATTTTGTTTGCCGCCCCCAATTTGTTCAGGGATCGTACATTCCAGGGTCCGAGAGAATAATCCGTTAAACGTTTGCGTGGTCGTCGTTGTTGATCCGTCCAATCCTAGGCTTTTGTTCCAGGTTTCTTGAAACGGAGTAGTTTTAACAAGGAGCTGGCCTCGGTGATAGCTGTTTTAGGTGGTTCATACCGTGCCAGAGTTGACACAACTATGTTGCAGGTCTGACTACGTAATTCATAGCACCCTACTGACCTCAGACACTTAGGTGTGACTCAGCCATTCAGGCTACAGCTACACTTCTCCCCTCCTTTCACAACCATGGCTTGGGACAGGGTTTGGTGGAGTTTACAAAATTAAAATTAATAAAAAAAAAACTTGCCGCGCCGCGAAGCGTGAAGGGTATCATACCATCGTTGTGACTTATGATGCATTTACTACTTTGAAATTAGTAGTAAAACTTGTTCCGATTTCACTGTTTCTATGAGAGGTATATGAAATAATGGACCAATTTCAACCAAATTTAGGAATGTAGTTTGGTAGTCAGTATGATGGAATAACATTAAATTTCGTAAAGATATCTTCAGAAATAAAAAAAGTTGTTCTAACAAAAACTTGCATTTGGAACGGTCGTTCCTATGACAGTGGCAGCTATATGATAGAGTAGTCCGATTTCAACCAAATTCGGAAGTGTGATTTGACTAAAGATACTATTGATTAATGTGAAATTTGAAAAAGCTATCTTTAAAAATAAAAAAGTTTTTCTCATAAAGACGAGTTTTTGGACCGGTCGTTCCTATGGCAGCTGTACGACGTAGTGGTCCGATTCCGTTGGTTCCGACGTATTTACAGCATGCAATAGAAAGAAGGCTTTGTACAGAATTTCAGCTCGATAGATTTAAAGCTGAGGGACTAGTTCGCTTAGAAACCGATAGACACACGGACAGACGAACAAATCTTAATCAACTCGTCTCACCATACTGACAAAGAATATACATATAGTAAATGGTTTATATGGCCGGAGATTCTTCCTTCCGTGCGTTGCAAACTTCATGACAAAGTTAATATGCCCTATCACATCCGTGAAGGGTATAATTATCATAGATCAAACATGAGTCAAGAAAGATTAGTCGGATTAGCTACTTTAGCTTTACTCTGAAGAGCTAAACCTAGCATGTGCGCTTAGTCTAGGAGAGTATGTGTCCGTATACCAGGCAGAGATGCTTGGCTTGTTGCATGCGTTGGACCACCTGCTTGAAGGTCAGGTGCGGGGGAAGAAAATCCTTATTGCACTGGACAACCAATCGGTGATCAGACGCATGCAGCAGACGAACATAAACTCTAAACTGGTACTAGAATGTGTCCGGAAGCTCAACACGTTTGCCTCAGAAAATGAGATTACGCTGATGTGGGTAAAAGGACACATAGGTACAACAGGAAATGAGGCGGCGGATATCCTAGCAAAACAGGGATCTGCGGCAACTTTCATTGGCCCAGAACCCAGAGTTACTCTGGGGAACGGCATGATTGGAGCGAAGGTTGGGGAGTGGATGGACTCCATGCATCAACAAAGATGGCAGGAGCTAGTCACTTGCAAACAAGCTCGGAATGCAATGACCAGCCCTTTAGGCAGGGAAGCGAGAAAGGTACCCAGTTATAAACGGAGTACCCTAAGCTGGATAACTGCCTTGGTCACAGGGCATGGTAATTTTAAGGCTCATCTGGCCAAGATGAAAATCGGGGAAGATGACGTTTGTAGCCTGCAAACAATGCCTGGAGGAGGCCGAGACGGCAGCACACATTGTGTGCGAATGTCCAGCACTGGCTAGCACGAGGTTGAGGATCACAGGCAAGCACACGATAAGTGTGGAAGGCATAAGTGAACACAGCCTTAAACAAATGCTAGCAATAACACGGGACTCAATGATGAAGAAAGATGTCGACAACTATCAGTCGACATCTGAAAACCACTGATGACCGGGAAGGGGCGAAAAGGGACCCAAACGTTAGTGGTCTGCTTCGGCTATCCCCCAGAATATAATAATAATAATACTTTAGCAATAGAAAAGAATTTAGTCGGAGCATTAGCGTATGATGATCTTATAGAACAGTTTGCGAAGATAAAATCAAGGCGGGTTCAATTTACTTAAATTGGGACCAAAAAATGAACTAAAACGTTTCATTCTGTACGTTTATTAAAAACGAAACGTATATTTTTAATTTTAACTTGAATTTCAAATATTTTCATATTCATCATTATATTTGTTACATATATTCATAACACATCTATATTAAACAATTTTATTGAATTGCTGTTTGTTTTAAATTATCTTATTTATTTATTGATAGAGATATAGGTCTATTGGAGAAACCTCTCTAAAAAACACATCTGAGATTGTGCATAAACTTTCATATTTACTTGTATTCGGAGTACTATAAGTTGTTATAATTATATGGAAATTTTAAAAACTAAATCCTAATTACGAAGTTTGGCTAATTAATATTTTAGTAATTGTAATATCTAAAAATACAGATCAGTAATACAGTTTCCCGCGTTAAATGCTTGTTCGCGCAAAACTATTTTAGAAAATTGGCGATGTACAATAGAACAAGTCTACTTCAAGGGTGATGTGGAAACGACTCATTTAGAGAATTTACGGTTTTCCCATTATCTCTTTTATGAAGTAAAATACGACAGAAATACTAAAATAATAAATAAATAAATAAATAAAATATATAAAACATTTTAATTTCCATGACTTCGTTGTGTGCTTCACTGTAAAACATTTTTATCGAAATTTAATTTTACTGCTTATGAAATTCAAACAAAATCATTGCTGCCTTATGTAACCTACATGGCAATCTCGAACCGGCCGGACGCAAAAATCGTCGCTGGGTCGTTTCCTTCAAAATACATTTTTTACTCAGCCTTTTCGATTACAAAAAAGAAAGGAAATTATAGAGAAATGATATCCAATATTAATATGCGAAATGATTAAATTAAAGGGCAATTTTCTATCAATTGAACAGAATACTATGCTGCCTCCCGAGGAGAACCATGGGAAAGAACTTTTGCTTACTTTTAATGTTGTAATCGCTTGAGAAATTTCGATCTCGTTCTCGTTAGTACGAGAGTGTCTACTAGTATAGCAGATGAGTTTTCTCTTGTCGTCAATATGGGGACAACACATCTCCGCCCCGAAATCGAGCCACCTGCCAAGCCGAATTAGTTTTGATTAATTTTTGTAGATGCAGTTCAGGCTCGTGATGGCTTCTCGTCTTCATGACAACAAATTTGATTTCACTTGAGACTTATTGCGACTCATCCTAGGCTCGAACTCGGTGTGGAAATGTATGGCTTGATGCTATGGTGTCCACACCCGGACGAAAGAATAGAGCTTGTTAACAAGAAGTGGGACTCCATACGAATTAAGAGGTAGGTACCTAGTAGTTGCATATGTGTTGGATTCCATAAGTACACGAAGGGGTAATGCCGAGTAACAAGCATGGCACTCATACGATGAAACGTACTAGGCAGTTGTCTTTTGAAGAGCTTTTTAAAGTGTTGTCTTCCCTATCCTTCTAAAGGCGACTTTCATTTATTTGCGTCTCAATTGGCACTGCGCTTTTGCTTAAATCGTATGCAGTTGCATCTTAAGTAGTTGTTACGTTATGCCTGGACCGAGATCGAACACCACATTTACCACACCGTTACCATTTCAATTTACCAACCAAACTGCTGCCGGACAGCAGCTTGTTTCATTTCATTTTCCGCTTTCCATTTTCAATTTGCCACTTGGACAGCATCCGAAACGGACTGGAACCATTCCGCATAAAACAAGATCTTTCTTATATCATTTGTCTTACATCTGTCCGGATTTCTCTTAATTTTGTCTTAACATACAAAAAAAAAAAAAAGAATTTTCTTTGGCTTAAGTTTGAGATTTTTCTTATTTTTAAGATAATATTTTTCTTAACTTTGTATTTAGAGAACGTGAAGATTTCCTAGATTTGTCTCTATTATACTTTTTTACAGTTGGCTTAAATTTAGAGTTTTCTTACACCTGTTCCAAGTCAGAAGTTTTCCTTAATTTGTATACCCTTCAAGGATGTGATAAGGTGCATTAACTTTGTCATGAAGTTTGCAAGGCACAGAAAGAAGCATCTCCGATCATCTAAACCTTATACAGTAGAACCCCTCTTAACCGGCCTCGGATCAACCGGTCCTCGGATTAACCGGCCTATCCCATGGATAGCGTGTAATAGATGGCCATTGATTGTTTGACGGGGCTTTAATTGAAAGTTCCTGGAAGATAAAATGCAGGGAGACGGGACGTTTAGGTGTGAAATGTATAAGTGTTATAGCTTGCAGAATGCGGAAGAGGAAGGAGTGTGTCAGTTTGATTTCTCTCTTGCTTCCGAGGCCATTTTTCTACGAATCTGCTACACACGGGCTCCTGTGTTCCTTTTTTCTTCGTTTATGGCTTTCTCGGAGCCTTCGTATTCGTTTATGCATGTAAAATACATATATTTATTTATACAATAAAATACAGTAGCTTTTTATTTGCTTGTAGGTTAGTTCGATTTTTCAGGGGAACCTCGGATTAACCGGCTCAAAGGGTAACCGGCCGGTGTCGCGGTTCCGACCAGACCGCTTAAGAGGGGTTCTACTGTATATTCTTGGTCAGAATGACGAGATGAGCCGATTTGTCCGCCTGTCCGTCTGTTTCTATGCAAACTAGTGTCTCAGTTTTAAAGCTATCGTCCTGAAATTTTGTACAAAAGCCTTGCACGCTGTATATATGTCAGAGCCAATGGATTCGGACCATTGTGCCATAAAGCTGTCATAGGAACGCCAGGTCCAAATATCTGTTTTTGTGAGAAAACTTTTTTGTTTCAAAAGACATATTTACCAAATTTCAAATTATTCAACCTCGACCATAGTTCCAGTCAAACCACATTCCTAAATTTGGGTGAAATCGGCCCACTACTTCATATACCTCTCAAAGGAACAGTGGAATTGGAATAAGTTTTTCTGCTAATTTAAAATTGGTAAATGCAGGATGGTTGATCCATTCTATTAATTAAATTTTTTTTTCAAATTTGAAGAGTAAAGAGGGAGAGGGGAAAATATGAGATCATAATTTGCGCCACCCAATTGCATTTCGAGGACGTTATACTTAGAAATATACAAATTGCTGGGCCACACACGCCTGCACCCACCAACCCACGTGCCAGCAACACGCGCAAACTTTTGTACTGCAATTCAGATACGCAATAAATGTCGTTTATGTTGTAGTCACATAGCAAATACCATTTCGCTATATAATAATAATATAATAATTAAAATATATTCCGATGTAAACTGATGCATAAAACAGTCAGTACAACGTTACTATAAAAACCGTTCACCAGATACTTTTCGGCATATAAGTATCTTCAGTTAACGTAAATATCTTCAATAGCCTTTTATATCCGTGGGAAGGAAAAATTAAGGATTTAAAATGAAAATTGTTTTAATTGCGATTGCCCTATTCGTCCTGGTCGCTTATAGCGAAGCTACTCCACAGGAACCTTCTGAAAATTGGGAAAATATAAATAATCTAAATCCGTATCAGCCGAATGATTTGAAAAATCGACTAACTCGAGATATTTTCGGTCCTAAAAGTGAAAGCTACGACGACGGTCGCGGCTTTTGACGAAGTTAAGTGAACGAGAAAAATTGCATTAAAAATTAATTTTGTTAAAGTGTTAAACTACATGGGTGTTATATTAATTTTGGGTATCATTTGTAACTAATTGAATAACTGTATTTTACGGTTTTTGTTAATAAAAAGCAATGAAGAAATAGCTAAACTTGGTTTTACTTTATTACCCCCCATGGGTACGGGGTTTAGAATTGTCCCACAGGCTCCAGTTTTATTGTAAAAGTTGACTAAATGGATTGAATGTGTAAGTCAGCAACCCGTATCATCAGAAATTTGAGTGTGTTAACGAAACGTCATCGGTTACAACATTTGGCTTTCGTTTAAGGACAAACTGTAACTCACAATCGATTTTCTCCATTTCAAAAATCATCGAGTATTGTTAATTATATTATTAATTGTCACAAAACCAGCTTGTTTTTTTTAAATTTATTTTTATTGTCTCGACGTTTCGCCTTATTTTGGCATCTTCAGGAGATTTATTATTCAAATACAATTTGTGATAAAAATTTTGTTACTCAGTAATTTTGTAAATATGCTTAGGAAAACTTACATCAAAATTTTGCTTAAAAATATTTGTTAAACTATACAACAGGATGTGTGCTCATCAGCCAGCAAGTTGAGCAAAATGTTCAAGCTAGCCGACGGAGTAGTTCTCAAAGCTCCCGTAGTGGCTATCGTAGTAAGGCTTTTGCACTTTCCCCAGCTGGTTACAGTAGGACACCATTCTGAGTGCCGTCCACCACACGCATATGTCGTGTAATAAAATAGGACGCACCACTGCTGTAAATAGCCAGTACACCACCTTCGGCTGGAGGCCCCAGTCCTTACCTATGGCCTTCCTGCACAACTGGGGTGCAATAGTGGCCTTGTTCGCATGTTCAGCTTCCTATCGATGATGAGTCCGAGAAACTTTGCTTTGGCTGTTGCCCTTGTTAAGGGTAAGAAAAAGACTGCCGCAAAACAAGTGATAGGAAAAACCAAGACCCTTCTAATATCATCCAACAAAATAGTATGGCACTCAGACGATATCAACATCCTATCAACTTCGCCCACAGACTCGATAGAAGTCCTGCTAGCGCTGCATCAATGGAATTTGGCCTACAAATTAACACAACGAAGACGAAGGTAGTTACTCTGAAATCCCGACGAAGCAACTTGAACCGACTGGTGATCAGGCTAATGGTAGACAATTTCAAATACTTTGGTGTGAACATTACGGAAAACGGTGAGGAAACCCTCGAGGTGAAGCGACGAAGCAAGATATAGCAGAGCACAGCTTCTACGTAGTGCCCTCCTTATACAAGTCCAGCTGCGTCTACAGAAAGGCGAAGGTTAGGTTAGGTACAGGGGCTGCCGTGATGTATCTCAGCACACTTAGACCAACATTGGGACCACCACTATCACCTTCGCTTGAACCTACGTATCAAACCAGCCTGTGCTGGCGATGTAACGATTGCGCCGTGTGGCTCTCATATCCTTAAGCTCAACCCGATCGTAAAAAACCTGAGAGCCCAGAAACTTCCTTCTTCTATCAGCCAAGGCCGGGCAATGACAGAGAAGGTGTAAAACGCTCTTCTCCTCCTCCACATCGGCACAACTCCTGATGGAGTCGTGGTGAGGAAGATGGTGCCTCCAGGCAAACTCTCGTATTGGGCAGTGCCCTGTGATAACTCCTACTATCCTGCCAATGTGCTTCCTGTTCAGCGACAGCAATGTACGGAACGGCGGGGATTAATTTTCGGTCAAATCATCCTTGTTGTTTGGCATGTATTGCCGCAGTGCCATCTAACATAAGCCCTGGGCAAATAACATCTTTATGTCTTTGCGGCTTTGATCCACCGCACAAGTTGTCCGTTCCCTGGCCAACTCATCTGCCTTGCAATTACCCGCAAAGCCACTGTGGCTCGGAATCCAAAAGAGGGTAATATTGAAGAAACCAGCCATCTCTGCGAGCGCTAAGCGTTATTTCTCGATAGTTTTAGATATTGTCAAGACGGATTCGAGTAAGCGAATTGCCGCCTGGCTATCCGTATAAATAGTAATGTCCTTCACAGTAATTACGCGACTGCCTAGCCAGGACAGAGCATCCGAGATAGCCAAAATCTCCGCCAGTAGGATACTGCAAAAGTCCGGAAGACGGAGTGATGGGTTAATCCCCAGTCCCTCCGAGTATATGCCTATCCCGACCCCGCCGTCGGTCTAAAAGCCATCTGTATAAATGGCCATAGGTTTGGTGGTCGATATCGCGTCTCCCATCTATAGACTCCTTGACATAATCAGACTAGTGTAGTCTTTGCTAAATTGGTATTTTGGAAAAATGTAGTCCGTCTCTCTTGTTGTTGTTCAGGTTGTCCAATACATTGGAGTGTCCCACACTCACCGCGCGCCACTGGCCCGCCTCAGGAATGCGTAGAGCCGTGTTTGTCGCCAGTTGTTCGCCAAAGATATGCAACGGGAGTAAGCCGCCTATCATATCTAGTCCGGCTGATGGAGTGATTCTGAAAACCCCCGTCGTGGCCAACGCAGGCAGCCTTTGTACCTTTCCTAGCGTATTACAGTAGGCCGCTATTCTGAGTGCAGTTCACCACACACTAATACCATACAATACTATAGGGCGTACCACAGCTCGTATATAACTTTCGGGTGCAGGCCCCAGTTATTGTCGATGGCCTTCCTGCACAAGTAGAGTGCAGTAGTTGCTATTTTCACTCGTTCTTCAACATTAAGCTTCCACGTTTACTTTCTCTTGAAAATGAGACCTTGAAATATTGCTTTATTTGTGAAAGCCAGCTTTGTGCCCTCTAGGGTGGTGGGTTCGATTGGAGGGATCGTGTGCCTTGTAGTGAAAAGTTTTGTCCGGATTAACTCTAATACCGCACCGATTAGCCCACTCGGTCAGAATGGAGCGACTCATCAACCTGAAGGTTCAGAAGTGCTCCAAAGATCTCGCAAATAATGAGTGTAATCGAATGGTGTACCGCAGATAGACATCAATTAGTCTTTCCAGCAGCTTCAGCCGTGTCGAAGAAAGACTAACGGGTCTGAGGTCATTCGCATGCGAAGTTCTACCCGCTTTCCGGATAAAAACAACCCGAACTTCCATCCAGATTCGAGGGACAAGGACCAACTTAAGGCAGGCCTTTAGGATACCCTCTATCCAAGGATATAAAATATCCAAACATTGCTGCAAGTCGGCCGGAATGATGCCGTCGGGCCCAGCAGATTTAAAAGATTCAAAGCTAGAGATCGCCCACATTATCTTCTCTCGAGAAAGGATAGATGCACTATCACATGGTGCTGATCAAAAAATGTAGGACTCCTCAGATGAGGCATCAATCGAGCTGCCAGGAAAATGCGTGTCAAGCAGGCACTCGATAGTCTCCTTACTCGAAGACGTCCAGGATCTATCTGGTTTTTGTAAGAAGCTAGGCGTAGGCGGATTTAACGCCAGCATTTTACGAAATCGCAGGGTCTCGCAGGTTCCTTCTATCCTTTCGCAAAAGCTTCTCCATGAATTTTGTTTACCAGCACCAATTTTCACGGCACTGATCGTCTAATAGCAAAATGCCAGAAAGGCGAAGCTCCAAATCTACAAGACCGGTCTGTGCGGATGCGAAACATAGACCCTCACTCAAGCCGCGGGACGAGTGATAAATGCTTCCGAGAGGAGGCTCCTCCGGTTAGCTTTTGGAGCTACTTCCGAAGAGCGCGCTCGGTGGCCGTGTTCGTTCGTCACCGCTCTACGATGCCACATCTAGAGAGAGGAAGGTTCGATCCTCGGCATGAACAGAAACTGCTTGTGGATACTAGTAGAACTCCCACTGCACTCCGAGCTTTTCAGTACAAAAACGGCGTGAATAGAAGGTGCATGCTAGCAACTGCACGTCCGAAAAGTAGATATGCTATCGAAATGCCAACAAGGCGTTGAAATGCAGGAAATGTTGGTAATTAACAAAGGCCTCCGTTACTGTGCAAATTCGAAAATTTCTATGGTTGGGCACGTTAATCGAATGGACGAGCACCAAAAAGCCTTCGAAGAAATGAGTAAAAGTGCGAGGATGCGAGGAAGACCAATGGAATGGTGGGAAGATTCTGTCTGTAAGAGTAGCCTAGAACTCTTTGGGATAGAAAATTGGGAGTAGCAGTGCCAAAACCGATGGAGGCGAAGAGTTGCAGAAGCCATAAACCACTGGAGACACAATGGCTAATAGCTATAAGTAAGTATGTAACAACACCATGGCCCCCGTTCCTACACTAGAGTTTTTTTTGTTAAACAGAAAAAGAGTGCAAGAGAAAAAATATATTCGACTACCTTTGGAATTTAAGATCATTATCTTCTTTTTTTTTATATTTTTTGAAACTATTGTACTATGTTCATACCAAGTCAAAGTCACACATTTTTCAACTATTCCTATCTACGACAATGAGTGACTTCATTTGACTTTTTACTTAGTCAGATTTGACTAGCTACGTCCGTTTGATTGGCAATTAGGTCTTGTTTACTAACGCTGGACATTTCAGATACCTGGGCGAGCCTTGACATGCCATGCATCTGTTAGTGAGGTAAACGAAATTTTACTATAGGATAATGTACTTGCTACGTTGTAATTGGATTGCCCTAACAAATTTTTGTCACTATCTTCTACAGCCTCAAAGCTTTCGGTTCGGCATTTTTCAAGTAAATATTTGCGAATCAAGAATTCAAAGAGATCATTGATTGGCCTAATTTCATCCCCTGTTTTACTTGGGCCGCCTTGTCAGATTTATGCGATAGACGCATTCAGATTTTACTGTGCTTCGGTGATAAATTCAATCCATCAGTTAGTTCAGTCATTGACTGCCAAGACCCCACGTCGGGCTGTAGCTTCACAATGATGTAAGACTTCAGATGATGTGCGTTGCTGGAATACATATGCTGTTCATTTTTATCGATCTCTACGACACGCCGGGAAAGACCGTCACATTACTTTAACGACCCACACCTGCGATAGGTAGCTGTTTATGAGGCCCTCCAAATATACGTACTCAGGCACATCCAATCTTTTAACCTGCAAATTTCAATGGATTTAAATCCAGTCTAACCGGCAAACATCAATTTGCCCTGGCAAACCGTTGAATCCTCCGACATGTGTCATTTAATCTTTCCATTACATCCTAAATCAGAATATCCTTTTAGAAAAACCATCCTGTGCTTCGCAAATCTTCACCATTTATACAACTATGACGAGTAATCGCCAGCTTTTATATTTGTCCTTCATCATGATGACATTTCATGACATTTTCTCCGCAGTTCAGGATCCCAGTCGAAGGACAACTCCACTCAAATAATACTTTCTACGCAAATATCCGCCATAAGGAGTTTTTCTTATACTACACGTATATGGCCTTAAATGTCGAAAAACGACAACTAAAGATTGACTGCGTAGGCGAAAGTGGGGAGGACATGACGACTTTGGGATGGGCATTGGCTAAAGCAAAGTTTGTCAGTCACAAAATTGATAGGTGAAGTGATTGATTGGCTTAAAGGTTGGTCGATTCTTCGCGGATAGTTTGTATACACGAGTTCTCGTGACTCAGTCAGGTGTGGACGGAAGTGTCTAATGGTTTTCGGTTGGTCGCATCTCAGATGTTAAAATTAAGTAACAGGCGTATAATTAATTGGAGACTGCCGCCGTCGACTACTGATAGATATGGATGTGTTTTGTGCGGATTGATTTGATAGTGTACACTCAAAAACGTATCTGTGAAAACGCTAGGATTCCATTCAGTGTCCTAAGTACTGGTTACTTTTCATCCTCGCCGGAGAAAAAAAAAATGTCAAGATGATTTCACCGGATAGTTAAAGATTACCTTGAATAGGATTTTAACAAAACGTCCTTCAGAGTCTACTACTAATAGTATAACGCTCCCTAAAATGTGACACTCAGTCAACGATGACGACACGTAATCTATGAAGCATTGCCATAAAACAAATTTTCAGTGTTAAGTGTTATACACCGACCAACTCAGTAATCCTTAAAAAAACTGGCATTTCCAACCGACATAGGAATGGACCTTCGCGTCGTCGTCGGATCCTCTTTTAAGCACGACCCTTACTTGTGCTCATTTTGTTTGTGTATCCCGTCATTTCATGTCAAAGGTTTGATTTCGTTATCTCCTAATGAAGTCCGTATTAAGTTGCTTCTGATAATATGCTCTCCAGGAGAGGGCTGAATGTAGGGCACGAGTGGACGAGTGCACATTTGCAATCAAATAATATCTTTATACAGAGTGGATGTTTGCACGGAGATAGGGAAAGAGCACCCGATGTCGCTGCTATCTGTATGTGAAAGGCCAAATTAATATTGGTCAACATCGGAGATGAGTGTCATGTACAAGGCCATATGAATGATTTTATGGTTAGCATACTCTTATAAAATTTTTTGTGATTCAAAAAGGGACAACAGGCAAAAACTTTTCGTTAGTGATTTTGATGGATGAACTGATTTCAAGCTGTAAAATTATGTAAAGTCATATATGATTTTCATGCAATTATAAGAGACGAATTGTCCAAAATTCTACCTCATTTTTTCTTTTCTTAAGGTACGCAGTATCGATAAATGAAGCCAACCACTATCGGTATAGTGCAACAGTTGCCTTTGTCACACGTTCCTGAACGTTCGACTTCTAGCATTACTTTTTATTCAGAATGAGTCCAAGGAATTCGGTATTATTAGAGAGCACGAGCCTTGTGCCATCCATCAATGTTCATTTAAATGAAAGTTGCTTGTATCTCCCGGTAAGGAGAACAAGTTCTGGTTTATGCGGATTTACTCTGACCGCAACGTTATTAGCCCAGTTCGTAAAACTAGAGACGGCATTCTGGATTATGATGCTTAGGACACTTGACAATTGATTCAAATTGGAATATGGCCTATTTTTCTCAAAGCGTTGTGACCGAAATTGCCATAAACATTGTACTGATACCTGATAGGTCATCACCTTCCATTAAATATACCTATATAATCCAGATTTTAAACTTCAACAAATCAGTCCACCAAAACCAAAATATTGAATTAAATTCGAACGCTCCATTTCTAATTTCCCATTAATCATTCACCAAGCTCACATGTCACAAACTCCGTCTCTAGTCCTTAATGTAGGACGAAATAAATCTAAAAATATATCAAGTGTGTGTGTGTGTATGTGGGCTTGATTCGACGAATAGAGATCCTTTTTTCGAGAGATGTTTTGTTTGTGAGACTTCTGGGAAATGTGAAAATATGTCAAACCCTTTTTAAGTTACACAGACAGCCTTGTAATGAAACTTCATGGGGAAAATATTGCACTTTTATATAGTTTCGAACACTCTCAGAGTGAATAAACGAATTGAGTTTAGATTTAGGACAGATGGAATCGCATAGAAGGAGGTGGGTATGTTTGGAAGAGTAATTGAGTTAAAAGAAAATGATAATATGGAATTTGATTTGGGGTAAAGTGGCTTATAAACATTTGCGGTTTTCGGATCAATATAACCCAGTGCGGTGCTGATTTTACTAGTTTTTTGAGTGATGACGATTTTATAGCAAAAAAGAAGTACTTTCCTCTTACAGAATGTAGTCCGGATGGCGCAACGGTTAGCACGTTCGCCTTCAACGCACTGGGCCCCGGTTCGATTCCGGGGATTTACGTGTCGGACTATGAGCCCACTCAGCTGTTAAATGAGTACCCATTATGGGGTAAATAACTCGGTTGAGCGGATTGCTGATCACATACCTCTGCACAAAAAAACCGTCACGATCTAGAAAATGAGATGATGCTAACTCATCTCGAGGCCGTGGTTCAAATTGGACTGTTGCGCCAGTTATTTATTTATTTATTTATTTCCTCTTACAGAAAGGATAGCAAATGTTAAAAATTGAATCATAATTCCAAAAGTGATGTTATCTTAAATGTTACTATGACCTGAATTTTGAATTTTCTGATTTTAAAATTTCTGATTTTGAAATT
This sequence comes from Chloromyia formosa, assembly GCA_964017055.1. Classification (NCBI taxonomy): domain Eukaryota; kingdom Metazoa; phylum Arthropoda; class Insecta; order Diptera; family Stratiomyidae; genus Chloromyia; species Chloromyia formosa. The sequence goes on along the minus strand of OZ024816.1, from coordinate 20,082,820 downwards.
TGATTGCACTAAAATTGGTTCATTTACCCTCCATGGAACATATTCATGTTAAAACAAATCTACCCAAGTCTCAACCCATACTAACGAAACGTCAGCTAAGCTACATGGAATAGTTGATGCGCTATGCCCCACTAGGGGTTAGGGCAAACGAGTAAAGCCCGGGCCACATATTTCATGCACCCATCCAATCATACTCCTGTCCGATTTTGCCCCAAGAATCGGATCGGTGCGTGATCGGAAAGCGGTGAACACACATAACATACACCCTTCCGACTCCACTCAGATTCGCGGCTCTATCTTGATACAATGCTCACTCGCCATTCAAAGCTCAAACCAAAAATGCAATCGAAAGTGCAAAACAGTCCCATACGAAACTGAAACACAAAGAGAAATACACAAATACGCATCGATCGACACATCATGCAGTTGGAAAACGAATAGTCTACACAATCGGAGCATGATCGGATACTGGATCGGAGTCTGGTGGGAATATGATTGGTCGCGTGTCGGAAATGTGTGAACTAACGCATCTGAAATCCCATGTCATTTCCCTCTCATACACTCGTCCGACTGTATGATCGGAGTATGATCGGATGGGCGCATGAAATATGTGGCCCGGCCTTAAGTCTCAACCCACACTGCACACGTTAAGCAAAAGTAAAGTACAATTCCCCTATCCGAAACATGGGGTATGAACCATGAAGTGTATGTAGTGGAGTGCTTAATTTCCGAGGTCGTATCATGCACGTACTGCATTAATTTTTATGAAACTAATCTAATCCTGCCTAGTCGTCAGGGAACATTGATCAATCACATAGATGGGGGGGGGGGGGGGGGGGGGGGTAATCTCAGAATCCCCCCCCCCCCCTCCGTTCCTAGATAAAGGAACATGGAAGACATCTCGGTCCATGCGATAGGGCCATAGACTGATAACCTGTCTTCAGAAAAAATTACGATTTTGACCTTTTAGAGAATAAATACAAAGTCAATCCAATCGGGATAAATGAATGCGAGTGAGGCTGAGAGCGATACGCCTGATTTGACCTATAGCCTGACTCCTGTATTAGCTGTGCATATTCAACTTCCAATTAGGACATCGAAAACCAAAACTCCTATTTATCTAAAATACAAAAGAAAAAAAAAATGCTAATACCCGTGAAAGTATCAGGAAGCCAGCTCTACTGTGTCTCACTCACAGTTAACCCATGCGTAAAAGGACGAAAATTATTTCTATTAATCTTAAAATTAATTTTCGATTCATTTTCACATTCAACTTTCTGTTTCTGCATTTTCCCTGGACTCATCAAAATCAATTTATCAAAGTCGTGTGCGGTGAATTGCTCAAGAGTTGACAATAGTTTTGTTCAAGTGCTTCAGTTCCTTGGTCCTTATCCATTGCGATTCGCCGAAGAAACAATACAGACAATGGCAATAATCTGAATGGTATTATTGGAAAAGGGTGGCGAAATGAAAGGAATACTAACAAACAATCACACAATACAATTTACATGAAACTTAATTGAAAACTATTTTACAATGCAAAGTTTCAATGATAGTGCTACACGAGTACGAAGAGTTGGTGTGGCTTTGTTGTTAGTTCCATTACAATCCAACCGCACTATTGTTTCACGACGAAACACTTAACAGTGTTTAATAAACAATAAGACCACGCAGGACGAAGTGGGGCAAAAGTTTAACAACTTTCGGGTTCCAAGTTTCAATTGGGTATTGTTATTTATTGTCTATCACTATTCGTGATAGGAGATAAGTGCCAGTTGCTATTAGCGGTCTTGTCAAGTGCTTTTTGAATATCCTTCTGGGATACGATTTCAGCCCTCATGTTGGGATGATGGTAAGTCTTTCGTTTGACACTTGTTTTTGATTTGATCTAATTTTTTCTAGCAGTTGAAACAATTGCGAGCCTCGATGAGGTCGGAAGATGTAAGGAACGATTGTATAGACCGTCCGGGATACCTAGGTGCCAAAACTCGCCTAAATGAACTATTTCCTAAAAAAATAAAAACAGAAACCTCCAAATTTTGGGGAATCGTTCATCGTGATTTATTGCCCCACAAATAAATGACAGATCATTCAAAAATGTGGATTTGAATGAATTATCAGCAAATCATTTGTGCCCCAACTCCCCCCCCCCCCCCCCCCCCCCCCATCCATTAATTGCTTCCCAATCTCCTTCGATTGGGCACTGTTGATATACAATATGATCTCCTTAATGGCTCCTGAAATGAAAATTTTACCTGAGCATCCCTGTCGGTTTTCTGCGTGTTTTGCTTAGTCTGTTCTTCACTACATGTTTGGTGCTAAGGAACCGTTCAAAAATGTGAAATCAATAACTAATCCTGTACTTCCTCATCTTGAGGAATTGCTGCCATCCATGTTCATTAGAACGATATCCAGTTTAGCAAAAGCATTGTTGTTGCTTATTCTTACGCCCCGCACCACAGGGAGACGACAACACAAACATCTAATGGCCACGAACGCCATTGTTAGACTTGAGACGGACGCCTCTATGCACTGAGTTACCGGCCGCCCTGTTGATTGTTGACTGGACAACTTTCAAATCGAGCTGTTCAGGTCACAATCACAATTTGCCTCTAGAGACACCCTCGCTCTCAACTGACCTTCTCTACGTGTTTCTCGGCTCTCCAACGCAGCGTCTAGCGTTGGCTCCTTGTGGGTTCCAATCGAGTGCCTGTTGAGCAATGTTGAAAGCCAGCTTGGTCATCATTCAATATGCGGTCAACTTTTATCGCGCCAATTATTACAATCCTACAGGTCGGCTTTTTCCGGTATCTTAATAATGACGCCCTTCTTCAATTCTTTAAGAAAAAGTAGAGACCCATTACGTTTCTATAGTGAACGGTGTTCAGCTCTGAATTGGTCATTAGCTGAGCCATCAGCAGCTGAGTTAATCTGTTTCTTAACTCTCTTGTATGCTGTGATTAGAGACTATGTAGACTCGCTAGTGAATGGTCTCCTATCGCGCTCTAATCGACCCGCAAATGTTACGCCACACGAAATAAATGAGTCCTTAGCGAAGTTCCATCTATCATCAATTGTAGGATTCTCAACAAGGTAGTGGTGCATTAGCTCTCTCGTGCAAGACGGTGGAGTCTTATAGATGGGTAAGCTTTTGCACATTAAAATGTGACAAGATTCGTGCATTTTGAAGGCACTGGATAGCTGCCGTTCGTAAGCGTTTTTTTTGCGACAGCATTTGGTGGTCGCTGCCAACATCAGCAGCTCGCTTCGACCTGACATCCAAGAGACAATTTCTCCATCAAGTTTAAGTCTATCTGCACTAACTTAACTAACGAGATGCGTTAGTTCTATCGTCCCTTCCCCTATGAAGGGTATTTTGCGATTCCGGTAGAATGATTGCGGTACTCTCTCTTAGCTTTACTGCAAAATACGCAGCTGGTAGCTGGTAAGCTGACAGTAGGAATTTGGATGTTGCTATAGGTCCTTTTTAGTGATATCACTAACTTTAGGAAAAGTTCACTTATAACCGCTCCAGGAATACTAAGCGGATGTTGGTAGTTTCATTCAGATTGTGGTAGTCAATTCAAATTTCGGTGCAAGGTGCTAATTACTGCTGTCATTTCCAAAACTTGCGGTGAGATGAATTTATATTTTTCCACTGGGGGGCAAAAACTCCTCTTCCATAGTCCTCCGCGTGGGCGCCCCCTGGAGCGGCGGTGGTCACTGACCATTGCCAACCAACGTCAAGCCGCCAGTGATGGCGGTGCGATGATTTGGTTGAGATACCCCTGTGGTGTGGGGTGTGAAAAAAAAAATACCACGGCCTTTCCCTTTGAGGGCCTGTCGTTAAAACCGACAATCAAAGGACAGGATGTGTATGCCAGCAACTTGCACTATCCGAAATCTTCATATGCTAACGAAACGTCAACTATGCCTCGGATAGGGACTGGCTCAACGGTTACGACTTTTAGCTATCGTACAATGACAAAGATTGGATTCTGGAATGTGCGTACTCTCCTGGACAATGGATCAGAAGGTCCCCAGAACGCACGATTTCTTCAATTAGAGAGTGAATTTCTGAGATACAAATTAAATATCTTAGGAGTTAGTGAGATAAGATGTTGGAACAGCGGAGAATTCATCTCTCCAACGGGCAGCACTCTAATGTTGTACTCCGGTAAAGCTACCGGTAGTCGCCGTGAGTCAGGTGTGGGGCTCCTTTTAACCAGAGCCGCGCGAAACTGTCTCTTATCCTGGGAACCGGTCTCTGACAGGGTCTTGACCGCCAGGTTCCGGACCAAAATGAGGAACATCTCAATAATACAATGTTATGCCCCTACTGAACCCGACAATGTCTTGGCAAAAGACTCCTTCTACGAAGAACTAAACGCCGTTCAGAGCAGAACACCTAAAGGTGACATTATAATGGTTATGGGTGATTTGAATGCGAAAGTTGGCGCTGATAACTATGGGCTCAGACATGTGATGGGGAGACACGGTCTTGGTGATCGTAATGACAACGGTGAAAGATTTGTGGAGTTCTGCAACTTTCACAGTCTCTTCATCGGTGGTACTATGTTTGAGCATAAGGACCACCACAAAATCAGTTGGTCCTCTGTTGATCGGCGCAGAACACAAAATCAGATCGACCATTTTGCCATTAGTAAAAGATTCAAGAGTTGCCTCCTGGACGTGCGAAACAAGAAGGGTGCCGATATTGGGATGGGAAGAGACCATTATCTTATGATCGCTAATGTTCGATTGCGTATTGCAGCCGTGCGCCGCCCCAGCGACGAAAGATCCAGGCCCCGCAAATTCAACACCGCTCGACTAAAAAATCCAGCTGTCTTACAACAATGTAATGACCATCTTGCGCAAAAAGCGGCTGAGATAACTAGTCACCCAGATAGTGACATAAACGAAAACTGGGATGCCATAAAAAATGCGTACATTGATAGCGCAAATACCATCCTTGGCCCAAACCCGGATTGCCGGAATAAGCCCTGGATGTCCGACGCTTCATGGCAGCGGATTGTTGAAAGAAAGGAGCTGAAAGTTCGTTTGGCTGCAGCCTCAGACGACAATCGAAGCAGCATCGAACTCCTTTACCGTCAGAAAGCTCGAGAAGTTCAGCGTAGTGTGCGACGCGATAAAAGAGTTTATGCCAATTCTCTTTTAGCGTCAGCAGAAGAAGCCGCTGGAAGTAACAACTTAAACGCCGTATACGGTGTCATCAAGGAGTTTACAGGTGGTCGTAACTCCTGCCAACATCCGGTGAAAGATAGTGATGGAAAGCTGCTTATCTTGGAAGAAGATCAAATGAGGCGGTGGAAAGAACACTTCGCCGCGGTCTTGAACCGTGTAACCTCTGGTGAAGTTCCCCCTCATATAGATAATTTGGCTAACCATCAAAATGTGCGTATACGGTCCACTGCCCCGACTAAAGAGGAAATAGTCACTGCAATTGTTGCACTAAAACGAGGAAAGGCCGCCGGACTTGACGGCATCCCTGCCGAACTTTATCAAGCAGCCCCAAGCGTAACTGCCGATTTGCTGCACCCACTTGTTGATAAAGCGTGGAATACAGAGACCTTTCCCACTGAGTGGAAGGAAGGTTTGATCATCAAACTTCCAAAGAAGGGTAGCCTCACAGACTGTAATAATTGGAGAGGCATTTGTGTGCTTCCTGCCGTTGCCAAGATAATAGCTAAAATCGTCCTGGAAAGACTAAAGGCCCACTTAGAAAGCACAATTGATGAAGAGCAGGCTGGCTTTCGATCCGGATTCTCCTGTGTCGATCACATTAACACCTTGCGAATCATCATCGAGTAATGCGCTGAATACGATTCTCCGCTTCACTTGCTTTTCATCGATTTCGAAAAGGCTTTCGATAGTGTGAACCGGGATTCTATATGGGCGGCCTTGCGCAGGAGAGGCATCCCTGAGAAGCTTGTGGCTATTATTAAGGCAACCTATGACGGCGCGAAATGTCGCGTTCTGCATAAAGGTAAGGTGTCGGGGGACTTTGAGATTCGCAGTGGAGTTCGGCAGGGGTGCATCCTCTCACCGATCCTATTCCTCATTGTGATCGGCGATGTGTTGCATGCAGCCCTATCCGGACTCGGCAGAGGAATTCAATGGACTTTGACATCTTATCTACAACATCTTGACTACGCTGACGACATATGCCTACTCTCCCACAAAATCATGGATCTGTCCGCAATGGCGTTAGATCTCGAGAGGGAGGCAAGCAAGGTTGGGCTAAAGATTAATACCAACAAGACCAAGGTTCTTAGCCCGCCGTTGCGAAAAAGAAATCCGACACCTATTGCCATCAATATTAATGGGCAGCCTGTGGAGAAGGTGGACAACTTCGTCTACCTGGGTAGCATTGTTGCCGAAAATGGTGGTACGGAGCAGGACATCGCTCGTCGTATCAACCAGGCTAAACGTGCATACGGCATGCTTTCCAAAATCTGGCAGGGCAGTTATCTCAGCATCAAGACCAAGCTGGGCCTGTTTCGCTCCCTGGTACTATCAGTACTTTTGTATGGGAGCAGTACATGGAAAGTTTCCGTAGGAGTTACCAGAAAGCTGCAAGTTTTCGTCAACTCATGTCTTCGTCGAATTTTAAGAATTTTCTGGCCCGAAACAATATCAAATGAAGAGCTAAGTCGGCGTACGGGTCAGATGCCAATCGACGAATTGATACGCAGGCGAAAATGGCAGTGGATAGGTCACACATTGCGGAAGAGTGATAACTGCATTGCTTTGCATGCCATGAAATGGAACCCCATTTCCAACCAAGGCCGACCAAGAGGGGGTCCTCGAATCACATGGCGTCGATCTGTGGCAAAGGAGTGTCAGGTACTGGGTAAGTCTTTTGGGGAGTGGCGCCCCATTGCCCAGAACAGAGTACGATGGCGCGCAGGAGTAGTTGACGCGCTATGCCCCGCTAGGGGTTAAGGCAAAGTAGTATCTTTATTTGAGAAAGGGGTTCGCCATTTTGGTTACGCCTTACGTGAGTGACATTTTCTTCCATCCCTTTTAACCGTGGGTCATAGGCTCCCTTTTTAAGATGTAACCATTGTGTATGGTCTACTCTTTAATCTCTCCCTTAGCATTCCCGATAGAAGCGTGGATGTATTTTTTCATAACGCGAACGACATAGGATGTGACATCTTCCTACCTAGCCTTTTACTGCCAATAGATGTCCTGTGTCCAGTTGTACTGATTGAACTTGTCTGCTGAAGTAGTGTTCGACCCTAGTATCCTTGCCAATTTTAAACAAATTATTTTCAATTAATCATTTATCAAGAAAATACTTCACTTAATCATTTCCATCATTTTCTACTCCGAAAATTTTCCGGTTTCATAATCGAAGCAAAAGCCCTTCTTTCCCGCTAATCATCTTCTAATTCGCCCTCAATATACAAAATTGAAAATATTAAATGCCGCGCTTCATTGGGCTAATTCAATTTAAACTTTTAATTAAGAATCAACTTATCCTGACCTCTTGTTGTTGTGCGACCAAAGTATGTTAAACATTTAAAAAATTTCACTCGTCCAACGGCCTAATTCAACAAATTAACTCGGTATTAACTAAAAATGTTTACGGCGCTCTAATCTGCGGCAAATTAAAATAGCACCACAGGATTCTCTACAAAAAGGTTGACCGTGGCCTAATAGGCGGATAAGCAACCCTTACCCATAACTTCATCGCCCCCGAGGGCAAAACATTTGGCTGACCTATAGGTTCGTTTATGATTATTTCATCAAATTGTAGCTTATCCTTATCTTTTCAACCAGTCACCCATCATTATCAGTTTTATTTTTCGCCATTTTCATGCACTTTTTAGCTTTATGGGGTATTCACTTTTATTTTAATTTTTTTTTTCCTGCCAGTCCGTTTTTAGCCATTTTCATTGTCCAAAGAACCATTTATGCAGCAAATTGACTTGGGAGAAGTCACTTTTTCCGCCTTGGATGGCATGGATAGTAGATGTGACCTTGGGGCGGAAAATTGCAGAGGGAGTATAGAATAAACTACCCTGTCGAGACGTACATATATAGTTATTGTAATGCCCATTAATAATGGGCTCAGGTACGGAATGTATATCATGTCGTTGCTCAAATAAGAAACTCGCACAATATAGAAGGCAGGTTGTATTTTTCGGGATAATTTCAAGTTGGAGCTCCAGTACATAAAATGTACAGGACACGCTTAGACCTCCTGAATTGCAATACCACGAACATGGTGCCCAGTCATTAGGGATCAGGTTATGATATCGTTTCACATTCAGTCTGTCTTCACGTTAGCCCATAAACGGATGGTCCGACCCAAAGGATTTCCATGCCTAGACTATTCGTCGTCACTATCCGTTTTTCTGAAATTTTCCCGACTTTACGGACGGGATCTATCTCAACTTAACTAGGCACTAGACAGGACACAGCACACACGAGTAATGATTTCCACCGCCGCCGACGCTATTACTCTAATGCCATGCAAGGAGCAGGATGAAGTCAAACGGAGAATGTTCTTCAAATTAAAGTGATTTAGGGGGTGGTTCTGCCGTTAAGGTGTTCTACGTATTTCTGCTGGTCATAGCGCGTGTTCATTTCAGCTAATGTTAGTCGGGCGGGAACTGTTGCGGAATTTCACTTGTTATTTTCCGAGAAAATGTCGATATCATGGGAACCGTACATTATCTACAACTCGAAAAGATTGTAGCCTCGTAGGTGGAATAGGAAGCAATCATGACGATGTAGGAGCAGCCATACACAGGAGCATAGACCGTGGCGAAAGTTGAATGTAATTTTAAGGGAACTCTTAACGTTCGCTTTAATATTAATAGTTACGGCAAGGATTATGGGCTCCCGACAGGATAGAAGTGATATAAGTGTTATGTTGGCAGGAATTTAAGGTAAACTCAGTGGTAATAAATCAGCAGCTATCGGGAATTTTACCAGCAAGAGTGATGAATATTTCGATTTAAATCAAATTTAAGGATAATTGATGCGAGATTTACAATAATTTTAAATGGGGTAGTGTCGGTTTGGCAATTTATTATGGTAATTGCTGATATAGATCCAATGAAGTTTTCTCAGTTTTATGAGTTTGAAATAAGGGCTGGTCCGTACGCAGGACTTGTGTTTTTATTTTCCAAAGCCTGAAGAAAGGCCCATAAATCAAAGAAAATCAAGCATAGCTGAACACCCAAATGCGAGGTGATGCCCAAAGTGAAATGTGTGAAAGTGAAAAACCCTGGTGCTTGTTGATTAAACTATCGAACACCGTTTCCAATAGGAAAAAACTGCAGTTTATTTCTTTTTGAATCGTTTAAACATCCTTGCATTGATACCTTTCTTTGAAGTAAGCGCTTAACTCTTACGTTACAAGAAGAAAATATCGAATTGGCCCCCAACATGGGATATATCTGTAGGAAAGTACGTTGACGTTGCGTATCAAATCCACTAGAACGCGAAGTTGAGGTAACACACATTCAATAACAAACTCTGCGCGTAAAAACAGTTGGAACGAAACTTTTATTTTTTTGTTTCGAATGCTCTAACAAAATATTATTTATTTATTTTAACAAGAGAGAGAGAATTCTTTGTCAGCTGAGGTTTTCTTGTCTTCTTGTCGAGTCGAGCGCCCATATCGGATAGCACCTTAGTGTCGCCACAATACTACCCTCCGAGTGGTTGAATCGTAGACAGGTTCGATTTACGCCCATAAACTCGACACGAACTGTTTTCGTCATTTCCGGAAATGTAGGAATCGGCGCAACGTACTGAGGGCGCTGGTTTAAGCCGGTCAGCCGGTACGCCCATTTGCCACCCGTTGGCTGCAATGGTATATTGGTTGTCATTTCGTCGACTAACGACGGTATACGGTGGTCCTAGTGATTTTTGCACATCGTCGATTCGAAGACATACATGCGTGCAAGTGTGGAACTCCTTAAAGAAAAATTAATTCGGCTTCGCATGATGAGCAGTACTACTAGTAAATTACCTTAACTCCTTGTGGGTATAGCGCGTTTACTACACCTACGCGCCATCGCGTTCGGTTTCCGGCCATATTACATACCTCACCCGAAGATTTCCCCAGTGACGCACACTCATCGTCCACTTATCTGCGCCACGAGATTCTAGGAAAACCCCTTCGTCGGCCTCTTTGGGAAAAGGGATTCCATCGCATAGCGCGTCGAGCAATGCAATTATCGCCCTTACGCAACGTGTGACCAATCCACTGCCAGTTTTGTCGATAGGCATCCGACCCGTGCGCCGACTAAGTTCTACATTTGAAATTGTTTGGGGCCAGAAAATTCTTAAGATTCGACGAAGACAGGAATTGACGAAAGCCTGCAATTTTCTGGTAACCGTTGCGGTTATTTTCCATGTGCTGCTCCTATACAGCAGCACAGACAAAAGCAGGGAGTGGAACAGGCTCAATTTTGTCTTAACACTGAGATAACTGCTTTGCCAGATTTTGGACAACATGCCGAAAGCGCATTTAGCCTGGTTGATGCGACGAGCGATATCCTGCTCAGTGCCACCATCAACGGCAACAATGCTTCCTAGGTAAACTAATTCGTCCACCTGTTCCATTTATATTAATGGGGTGAGTTGGATTTCCAGCCAGACTAAGAACTATGGTCTTCTTAGTGTTGATCTTTAGCCCAACTTTGCTTGCATCTCTCTCCAGATCCAAACCCATTTCACTCAGAATCATGATTTTGTGGGAGAGTAGGCATATATCGTCAGCGTAATCCAAGTGTTGTAAGTAAGACGTCAAGGTCCATTGAATTCCACGGCATCCCACGAAAAGAGAAAAATAGGATCGGTGAGAGGATGCAACCCTGCTGGACTCCGCTTTGAACTTCAAAGTCCCCGACACCTTACCCTTGTAAAGTAGCCAACGTAAGTTGCCTTAATAATAGCCAGAAGATTCTCAGGGATACGTCTCCTTCGTAAAGCAGGCCAGATACCTTCTCGATTCACACAATCGTAAGCCTTCTCGAAATCAGTGAAGAGCAAGTGCAGCGGTGATCTGTACTTGACGCATGGTTCGATTATAATCCGCAGGGTGTTTATGTGGTCGACGCAGGAGGAACCGGATCGAAACCTAGGCTGCTCTTCATCGGTTGTGCTTTCTAAATGGAACCTTAGCCTTTCCAAGATTATTTTAACTAGTATTTTGGCAACCGAGGGTAGCACACAAATACCCCGCCAATTATTGCATTATGTAAGGTTGCCTTTCTTTGGTAGTTTGATTATCAAACCTTCCATCCACTCCGTGGGAAAAGTTTCTGCGTCCCACGCTTTGCCAATAAGTGGATGCCATAACTCGGCTGTGATGCTTGGTGCTGCTTGGTAAAGCAGGAATGCCGTTGAGGGGAGAACTTGCATACGCTCTTTTGTCCTGACGCACACTACGCCGGACTTCTCGGTGTCGTTACGATTGCCGTCTGTCTTTGTTGCAAGACGAACCCTCCTTTCGTTCGACAATCCGCTTCCATTTAGCGTCGGACATCCAAGGCTTGGTCCGGCAGGTCGGGTTCGGGCCAAGAATGGTATCTGCGCTATCTATGTACCCAAATTTTTATGGCGTCCCAGTGCCTATTTAAGTCACTAGCCAGGTGACTGGTTATCTCTGTTGCCTTCAGCGCAAGATGGTCGTTAAACTGTTGTGCTACAGCTGAATACTTTAGTCGGGCGGTGTCGAATTTACGGCGTCTAGATCCGCCGTTATTACGAAGGTGCACGGCTGCAATTCGCAATCGAACATTAGCGATCATGAGATGATGATCTCTTCCCATTCCAACGTCGGTGCCCCTCTTATTACGAACGTCCAGAACTGCGAAATCTCTAGCTAATTGCAAAATGGTCATTTTGATATTTGGCTCAGAGCTCCAGCTGATCATATAGCACTTCTTGTGTTCAAATATAGAGCCTCCGGTGAAGAGACGGTGGAAGTTGCAGAACTCTACAAACCTGTCGCCGTTGTCGTTGTGGTTGCCTAGACCGTGTCTATTCGAGGAACGTATGCTGGAACTCACGAAGTGGAAAAACGATGACGGCCGTGAAGAGAAAAAACTCCATTTTATTTGAATTAAACTCTACCCCGTACTTATCAGCCCAAACGATTTTAGCTCAAAATCAAAATAATTCATCGTCGCCGAAATGGTTTGTCGTGAGAGGGTATTCTGCGACACCTCACTAAGAACAGGAAAATTACCAGTTGTGGCAATAGAAATGTTATCTGTATAAACACACACCTTGCAGCCCAACACTTTCAGGCTTTAAAGCAATCGGTGTACAACTTAGTTCCAGAAAAAGGTAGAGAGCACTCACTTTCTTAAGACGGTGCTCTCAGACAAATGTGCCAGTATCAGCACCATGAGCTGCATGGTGCAAAATCGAAGAGGAATGCGAATACTGTAGAAATCTGCTCTTGTCAGGTGTCCCTTGTGCACGCTGTTATTTTTATAAACCATTTTCGAGTATTTCCTATATTTTGGAGGGTGCCCGGGCCCCGATAGCCTCTCTGATCCGCTACTGTTTTACGACTAAATTACTAGCGGCTACCACATGAAGGCTCTATGAGGACTTGTAGCACTAGCACTCATCAACACTCAAAGGTCTACAGCCTAGTGAAATTAGGGTACATCATTTTAGGCTCTCGTTGTTTCGATGCTAGGGAAAGCCATTTCTGGACTGAGATGCAATAAACTTCAGACATCCTAATCATTTATCATCTGTAAGTCGCTTAATACGTACTACGACTTTTTTGTCGCGTCAGAGACTAGACCCCTAAAACTTTGTATTGCTGAGTTCTTATTCCGAGACATCCATATCTCCCCAGAATTGAAATAAAACAATTGTAGTAATTCACTACCCATCGTATCTTCAATAAAGCCACTTCAATGACATTCGTCGTTATCCTTAATAGACAATATCCTCGAACAACAATGCTGGCACTCCTTGCCCTCCAAAAGAACAAAACTCCGAGTTCCTCATCCTTCGTCAATGACAGAGCAGTATAATTCAAAAATTGAACAATTGCCAGGTGATTTAAGTTCTGTGGATATATGGCCTTGAGTACCTATTGCCGGTGTCTGTCCTTAGAGTCAAAACCTACTGACTCCAGCATGTCTTTATCCTTTCCAGTGGACATGTCGGAAATTGCAGCAATGCGACGATTTTTTTTTGCGTGTGTTGTGCAGAACAAAAACGATGGAGAAAGTCTGTATTTTCTGGACATTTTTTGTTTTTGTTTGACCAGTCTACGGGAGTGCTATCCTCGTTGTCGTCATCATCATCATCATCGCCATCACTAGCATCATCGTCGAAGTCATTGCCATCATCATCACATGCAGTCATGGAGCCTTTTGTGACCGTGACCAGTTCATATAAGGGCTGTCGACAAGGGTTATTTCATTGAAGTTGGCATCATTTGCCGGATTATCCAATGAAGCTAATAATGAAAATGGTAAGGGTTGAGTACCATTTAAATGAATTAATTTTAAATAGTATAAAATTTTAAGGATTCGAATTTATTTGAGTCCTTTTGGACTCTTTTTTTATTTCTCATCTAACGTGTGATAGGCCAAACTTGTTGATGAGAAGGAAAGTTGCTTTCATCTCCTCTGTTCTTGTGCGGCTTTGGCGGGAAAGAGGATATCACTCTCGGCTTGCATTTATTCTCAGAACTGGCTCAGGCTGCTTTAATAATTAGTTAGAGTTATGGGTTAATTAAATCCTTGTGGTATCACAATGGACCAGCTTATGGTCTAAATGTGCTGTGCTTGTCATGGCAGCCAGATTACATACCTACCAACCTATGCCCTCGCACCATCAAGTGGTTCACAGATGACACGAAAACTAACGAATGTGCCGCCGTTGGTTCTGAGGGCCCCAAACTATCGGGTTTTTATACACATGGGCTGGTTCTCCAGGCAGAAGTGCGTGTTTCGCAATATTCTCCGACAGCCAAATGGTTTTTAAAGCGGACAGTAGCTTCTAACACTCCCTTAACAGGGCGAAACTATTCGGGGCCCTTGTTCAAGCAGCATCACTGGCACTGAATAGGCTGATGAACTGGTAAGAACAGCTTCGACTACCCACTTTTGCTGACGAAAGCTCTTTTGTAAAATTCCAATGTGTACTATCAAGGAGCTTAAAAAAGATTGGGGGCACAGTGAAGCCAGGGTTGAGGCAAGGTCAGCTGAAAACGTCAGGTCACTTATATTACGGATAGACTCACCTCCTAAAGCTGAGCCGGGGAGACAACCTGATAATCAAGGGATGCATGCTCGGGATGTGGTTTTTGCGGAGACGATGACGAGATGTTGACTTAAATTTTATGTAAATACGACGGCTTGGTCTGGCGCCATCCTGATTCCGGTATTCTATGCCCACTTTCGAGTCTAATCTAATCTCATAAGCTTAATGTGTTTGACAAAAAAAAAAATATGCCAGTGGAGAATCTTATTCGATTCGAGGCAATGATGTTTCAAACTTCTTTCCGTGCCCTACCTTTTCAACGAACATGCATCCTTGGATATGTATTTACGAAATGGAACTCCCTGAAAATTCGAAATTGGCCGGATGCTCCCTGCATAAGCTCAACTCTTAGACCAATTGGAAAACGATTCTTTAATTACTGTAATAAAAATCTCAACATGTCTCCCAACATTCAGAGTGCATAAAATGGAAGATATACATATCTAATTGAGTCCTTGAGAGTGAAATTGCAACATTGCCGGAAAATTAATGATAGTTTTTCCTACCGGATCGTTTCACTACTTTACTAATTACCATGGCGCTCGGCCTACGATTTCAGATGCAAAAAAATTGGAAAATTTCGTCTAGACTGTCTACTTTTGAATTTCAAAGTAAAGTTGAATGAAAAAGGAGGCCGGAATGTTTGGAATAAATCAAGGATAATGCTGGAAGGATGAACTTGTGTATGTTGGTATGGCATTTCGAGGTCTCGAATACTACGAAAGAGAGAGAGAGAGTTGCACGATGGATAGTGAAACTGAAAAATGACAAAGTATAATCGCAGCATTTCGGATTAGATGTGTGGCCTCCACTTACTTACTCGTATGTTAAGGTCGCCACACATGATCGCGTAGAACCACGACCGAACTTCCATCGAGCCATCAAATATTATAGAACGGTGGAAATGAGGATATTTTTTTTCTGTTGAGTTTGGAGAGGTTCGATGCATGCTCGTGACCAAAAAGGGTTGCCGTGTGTGGCGACCTTTATACTTAGGGCAAGTAAGTAGCAAACCTTCGACTAGCAACACTTTCTATCAATTCGTGTACAAATTCCATGAGGTTTCGTGTTTGTGCACTGTGTGACGATAAATATTCCACCAGAAAAGAGATGCTTACGGTAATTATTTTTGCATTAATAACAAATCTAATAATTTTTGAACAAAACCTTTTATAAATATTTGCTAGTCTGAGGTTTGCTCAAGTTCAATTCGTTCACCTGACTACTAAACAATTATCAATCGTTTTAGGGAACAAAAATTGTCGAGCTGGCAAATGAAACCTCCTAACTTCCTTCTATACCTAAACACACAGGTGGTATAAGATGAAAGGATTCTGTTTTCAGTGAGGCTCGTTAAATTGTACTTACAAACGGCTAAATGAGACTTGAAATTTGGCATTTCGAGTGGAGTGGAAATTAGCTAATAAGGTTCTATGAATGAGCAAACTAGAAAGGACATCTAAACCAGGAGCTCCTTAAGAGCTATAGACCCATTTGGTTGTTTCCCACCAATTTTGACATATCAAATCCATTAATCACATTACCGACTTTCTTCATTGCATACTTAGTCCTTCGTTGTCAACCATTTCACACCTAATCGTGACAGTCAATCGCTACTTATTGAAACCCTTATATTTAGCACGCGCTACCTGAAAATTCAACTTGCTTGACAGCCGGCAGTCTTAAGGATGAAGTACTTCGCAGCAGTGCCCTATCTCTTACAAATCTGTGGCTTATTTCCATTTTCCTCTCGAGTGGTATTCAGTGATAGTGCTGCTGCTGATGTACGTTACAATGGCTGCTTCCTTCTGTGGTCTATTCTTGGCATTACGGTCGTCCTAGCCGAATGGATTGTAGGCTTCAGCACCAATATATATCGCGGCTTGCATGGATTGTATTTCACTATAGAAATTATGAAATTTATCACGAACACCGGCTCACATCTGTTGTCGGTGGTGGAGTCCTGGATTACGCGAGACCGACAGCAAAGTATCTGGAAAATGAATGGCAAAGCGGCGAAATTGCTTAATAAATCGGATGAAACGGTGCAGAATGCATGCTACAGAAATATCTTTTATAAGTTCTCCATCTATTTGATAGTGACGCTAGGCATTGAGATTTATTATATACTAGTGACACGGCAGGATGCGACATCGACCAATGTTTGGTATGTGAACATTGTATCGACAACAGTTTGTCGGATTCGATATCTTCAGCATGTCGTGTATACGACATTGTTGGCATTCTGGTTCTCGAACATCAAGGACAATTTGAAAGAATTGGCCAGGTTATGCAAAAGTGATGGCGACAGTACGACATCATCATCGTCAGTCGGCGCCGTGGTGCCTCGATTGTCACCTGTTCTTTCTGCGAAAGCCAAAAGATCGAAGCGAAGGAAACCACTACCACCACCACAGGTAGCAGCACAACAACACCCCAAAACGTTTTCACAATCGAGCGGGTTGATAGGAACGGATTCAAGTGAGGAGGATAGACGTATCCTGCATCGTCTTGATATTCTCAAGGAAGTGTATAATATGCTGTTCGAGGTGTCGGAAGATTTGAACTCGTGCTTTGGCATCGCACAACTCGCGAATTTATTGGATAATTTCGTTCAGCTCACGTGCGATTTTTATTGGATTTATATCCTGTTGGCGAACAATCAACTTTATCATTTGGTGGGTAAGTAGCTGTTGTGCAATAATAAGCTGGCTTTTATATTGGTTGAATACGTTGGCAGAATTCTGGATGTTTCGCTGGAGTTTTGAATAATACGAGTATGCATGTTCGATGATTGGTTGAGACTGATTTTTCCATTGCTATCACGAGACGGAACCAATTCCCTTTCGACATTAATCGGATATCTCAGGATTTCGATTAAGTCACGTGTTATATTCTACTGTTATTTTCAAACAGTGATCATACCTTTCTCTCTTTCCATGAGTTGGGTACCCACCAGTACACATGCTTTTTATACACTTGACCTTAAGGGGTTCAGGGTATATTGTTCTTGTCATACGAAAAAAAGGTAACACCTCAAAGGACACACTCAGGGTCAGTTGATTTATGATGTGAGCTCGTTCGCAAACTTCCGATAGAATAAAGACAGTGACTTGAAATTCTGGACAAATATTTGTATAATAGTAGAGTCTGGTTGACATTAAGATGGGCGTGATCCAACCAAAATAACGCCTTCCTCGTATTTTTGCCTCATAGAATAAATATATTGTATCAGGAAATGTTTGTATCACTTTTAGCACCCTCGAGCAATTCCTTATCCTTTGGATTGAGTCTTATACATACTTGCAACGAAAATTACAACTCTAGGTCTAGGCTTCGGTATTCCCGAACTTATATTATCGTTTTCTTTGCTCAGTCCTTGGAATTTCAAATAATTTTTGGCAAAGGATTATATCCAAAACAATTTTTTCATAACATGTCTATTAGGTAAACAGGTGGTGGGTCATTAGCTTGATGCGTAAAGGCGTCATTGTCAATTTGATGTTCTGTTCGTGTCGGTAGTGGGATCGGTTTTCGCCATGGCTGTGGTTATTTATGTAGTTGTCTTGTCCAAACCGTAAACTGGGTATGAGACTAGCGTATTATTAAACTTATCCTCCTGTGATGTGGGTGGCAGATTAACCCACCGCCTTTCACGGCTTCTCGTAGATTTTCAATTTTTTTTTCCTATTCAATTTTTACAAACCAGCCTAACCGAAGTGGGGCGAGTGTTGTTCTCGTTGCTGTCGGAACTCTTTCCACTTCCGGAGATATCATTGGTGGTATGGACGAGAGAACTGGACTCGGACCTAAACCTGCGATCGACTGATGAACCTCCTCCTGATGTATCGCTGCGATGGCCATCCTGTGTACTCTTTTGTACCTCTGGACATCCCTTTCCAGGTCCCTCAGGTCGCGCCTGACATGTCTGGGCGGTGGCGTCTTGTCCATGAGGTTGAAGTTTGGGTGATCACTTCGGTAGCAACCCACCAGGTATTGCTTGGCAAGAAGCTGATTGTGGTCCCTTAAAGGCATCATCCTGGTTTCCAGATGTAGATGGTCCTGGTGTGACATCAAGAGACAGCCAATAACAGTACGGAGAGCGGCGTTTTGGCACGTTTGAATCTTTTTACACTATGTGTCACAGAGATTCTGCGACCACACAGTAGCCGCATATTTGGCCACAGATCTTCCGACTGCTTTATATGTGACCAGTAGGCCAAGGCTTTGAGGATTTTATTCCTACTACGCATCCTGTCGCACACGGTTGAGGCATGGGGTGATAATGTGAACATGCTGTCCAGGGTGACTCCAAGGATTTTAGGATGGTTTATAGTAGGAATAGGATGGTTTCCGATCGAGATTTCAAGCTGCATCTTGACCTCCTTCGTCCAGGTGGTAAATAGGGTTGCTGAGGATTTAGGCGCTGAGACGATAAGGTTCTTGCTTATGAAGAACGAGTTGAGTTCTTCAAGATAACCGTTGATGTTTTCGCACATATTCGCTATGTCGTTCCCTGTTGCCAGAATGGAGCAGTCCCTTACTGCTTTGGAGGATTAGAAAGCGTAGCTAAGTAGCTTAGTAGCTAGTACTGAAGAAGGGAGTAAATAGCTCCCGAAATACGTATATACTTAAAATAAATAAATAATTTTGTAGTAGAAGAAGCTACGTATTTTATTATTAGATCTAAACTACAAGCATCAGAAACGATAACTATGAATTTGCTCGACAAAATACTTGACTGAAAAATTAAGAATTTGATTTGATAAATTATGAAACTCAATTTGAAATGTTAAAATTTCCCTCGAATCGATATCAAATTATCGCCGACATTAAGTTTTCGTTGACATCCAACTTAATAATGAACGTTTCCCAGAAATTCTTGGAAGTAATTGGATAACATCAAATGTTGAACATGATTACCTCTTCCTTGCATACGTCGAGGAACGAGCAACCCGTCTTATTGTCACGTTCTACCATCACACAGAATCAACCAAATTCTTCACCTTCATCCAATATTTCTAGAAAATTTCGAAAATTTAATTAACGTTTTTCATCTCACTTTTAACATGATTGAATCTTTTTCCGCTCTTCGAAACTCTGCTGCATTTTACATCACATCGTTACATCATCATCAATGTGGAACACGGGTGCCCTTCCGCGCATTCAACTCACCCTTTGCTGATGTCCTTGCATTCCTGACACCGTATCGACACAACCATAGAGGAAGTTCTTCTCATATTGCCAACAATTGCAATTCTTACCCTTTTGCTGAGCTCGTGCGAAAAATGTTTGGAAGAGGTGCGCTATATCGGCTTCTATATCAACGAAATTGAACGTGATTCGGCCAACTATGATTTTGAGCTCGTGGTGGAGAATTTTGCACTTCAGGTGTTAGCGGAACGATTTGAATTCAACGTCGCGGGATTTTTCAGTATGAGCTTTAATTTATTGCAAGAGGTAAGTACCGGGAACTCTCTCTTCCTCTCTCCGGAACTTCGTACAAAGAGAGAGAAAGAGAGATCACAAATTAAGTAGCGCATAGAGTACGATAAGGTAACTTAATGCAAAGTGCCCGTATCCTTGTAGATGTTTGCAGCCATCACTACCTATATGGTGATATTGATCCAGTTCACACCCAGCACCACAAAGACCACGGAAGCTGAAGTGCAACTTGGCGTTGATATGCAAGCAGTTGAAGATAGCGTCAAGAAACCAAGTACTTAAGGATATTTGAAAATTTCAGATGTAAAGTGACTTTTGAAGGATGTAAATGTGAATTGCATGAAAAATCAATGAATATATTAATGGGAACATTTAAGATTTTTGTTGAAGAACTTTTAATGGCATGGCTAGAGTAACTCCATTTGTATTTGTGGGATCTAGAATTGATCCACAGGGAAGAATTTTTTTTATAGTTGATTTACTTGAGTAGGCATAGATAATGGGTGGTATGCATAAAGTGAGTCGAGCGGAGGAAAGTTGAGTTGACAGAATTTCACTCAATTTAGTATGCATAATAGCCCCCATATACGATCCCATCCATCGTCAGATCGATCTGACGATATTTTGATCGTCAGCTCGATTGCACAGTGTATGTGACTATCGTTGACGATTTCACCGATCTGACGATCAAATTTTATCTGCCGATTTTTTGGTGCGATTTTACTGCAATCCGTCGGTCTGACGATCGATTGGACGGTGTATGTGATTATCGCAAGTAAATGTCAAATTATCAAATTATTCAATTGTGGAATTTGACCGATTCTGGTAATTTTAATGGATCTGTAAAGCAAATATAAAATATGTAACATACGAAAATGCCTCACAAATCCAAATAGTTAACGAAAATCAATTTTGGTTATATTGAGAGTGAAACATAACCTATATTTTTTGAATTGTCATTCGTTATCGCATCGCACGAAAATCGTGCAGTGTATGTGCAGCGGAGATCTTCAGATATTTTGTGGCGATCCATCGTCAGATCGATCTGACGACGGATTGCATCGTATATGAGGGCTATAACATATGCGAAAAACTCCACTCCACTCAGCAGCTGCCGCCATCTTGAGTGAAAATCGGTTTGACGTTTTAAAAAAATATCGCATAACAAAATTCACTCACTTTTATATGCGTAATATTTGAGTCGGGTCAAGAAAACCCGAGCCTATAAATATGAACACTGAACGGACGTCGTTGCAAAATTTTGATGTACGTAATTGCCATGACTGTTGGCAGTTGTTTTGTTATCCTTCAGAATTGGCGAATTCAACGGACATGACTTGAAAAACGTTTTATAACGGTGATGATTTCTTGTGCGAGAGTTAGTGGATATTCACATTATGTGCGATGCCGATCCGGGCCGGGCCGAGCGATGGCTTGCGATTACAAGCGATCATCGCAAGAAAATATAAAGTCTTCAATTTTAAATGGAATCACGCTATAAGTGTACACATTGCGCGCGATGCGATGCCGAGTCGAGCCGAATCTGTGCCAAGGGTAGTTACTACTACTACTTTGCCTTAACCCCTAGCGGAGCATAGCGCGTCAACTACTCCTGCGCGCCATCGTACTCTGTTCTGGGCAATGGGGCGCAACTCCCCAAAAGACTTACCCAGTACCTGACACTCCTTTGCCACAGATCGACGCAATGTGATTCGAGGACCCCCTCTTGGTCGGCCTTGGTTGGAAATGGGGTTCCACTTCATGGCATGCATAGCAATGCAGTTATCACTCTTCCGCAATGTGTGACTTATCCACTGCCATTTTCGCCTGCGTATCAATTCGTCGATTGGCATCTGACCCGTACGCCGACTTAGCTCTTCATTTGATATTGTTTCGGGCCAGAAAATTCTTAAAATTCGACGAAGACATGAGTTGACGAAAACTTGCAGCTTTCTGGTAACTCCTACGGAAACTTTCCATGTACTGCTCCCATACAAAAGCACTGATAGTACCAGGGAGCAAAATAGGCCCAGCTTGGTCTTGATGTTGAGTTAACTGCTCTGCCAGATTTTGGACAGCATGCCGTATGCGCGTTTAGCCTGGTTGATACGACGAGCGATGTCCTGCTCCGTACCACCATTTTCGGCAACAATGCTACCCAGGTAGACGAAGTTGTCTACCTTCTCCACAGGCTGCCCATTAATATTGATGGCAATAGGTCACGGATTTCTTTTTCGCAACGGCGGGCTAAGCACCTTGGTCTTGTTGGTATTAATCTTTAGCCCAACCTTGCTTGCCTCCCACTCTAGATCTAACGCCATTGCGGACAGATCCATGATTTTGTGGGAGAGTAGGCATATGTCGTCAGCGTAGTCAAGATGTTGTAGATAAGATGTCAAAGTCCATTGAATTCCTCTGTCGAGTCCGGATAGGGCTGCATGCAACACATCGCCGATCACAATGAGGAATAGGATCGGTGAGAGGATGCACCCCTGCCGAACTCCACTGCGAATCTCAAAGTCCCCCGACACCTTACCTTTATGCAGAACGCGACATTTCGCGCCGTCATAGGTTGCCTTAATGATAGCCACAAGCTTCTCAGGGATGCCTCTCCTGCGCAAGGCCGCCCATATAGAATCCCGGTTCACACTATCGAAAGCCTTTTCGAAATCGATGAAAAGCAAGTGAAGCGGAGAATCGTATTCAGCGCATTGCTCGATGATGATTCGCAAGGTGTTAATGTGATCGACACAGGAGAATCCGGATCGAAAGCCAGCCTGCTCTTCATCAATTGTGCTTTCTAAGTGGGCCTTTAGTCTTTCCAGGACGATTTTAGCTATTATCTTGGCAACGGCAGGAAGCACACAAATGCCTCTCCAATTATTACAGTCTGTGAGGCTACCCTTCTTTGGAAGTTTGATGATCAAACCTTCCTTCCACTCAGTGGGAAAGGTCTCTGTATTCCACGCTTTATCAACAAGTGGGTGCAGCAAATCGGCAGTTACGCTTGGCGCTGCTTGATAAAGTTCGGCAGGGATGCCGTCAAGTCCGGCGGCCTTTCCTCGTTTTAGTGCAATAATTGCAGTGACTATTTCCTTTTAGTCGGGACAGTGGACCGTATACGCACATTTTGATGGTTAGCTAAATTATCTATTTTATATGAGGGGGAACTTCACCAGAGGTTACACGGTTCAAGACCGCGGCGAAGTGTTCTTTCCACCGCCTCATTTGATCTTCTTCCAAGATAAGTAGCTTTCCATCACTATCTTTCACCGGATGTTGGCAGGAGTTACGACCACCTGTAAACTCCTTGATAACACCGTATACGGCGTTTAAGTTGTTACTTCTAGCGGCTTCTTCTGCTGACGCTAAAAGAGAATTGGCATAAACTCTTTTATCGCGTCGCACACTACGCTGAACTTCTCGAGCTTTCTGACGGTAAAGGAGTTCGATGCTGCTTCGATTGTCGTCTGAGGCTGCAGCCAAACGAACTTTCAGCTCCTTTCTTTCAACAATCCGCTGCCATGAAGCGTCGGACATCCAGGGCTTATTCCGGCAATCCAGGTTTGGGCCAAGGATGGTATTTGCGCTATCAATGTACGCATTTTTTATGGCATCCCAGTTTTCGTTTATGTCACTATCTGGGTGACTAGTTATCTCAGCCGCTTTTTGCGCAAGATGGTCATTATATTGTTGTAAGACAGCTGGATTTTTTAGTCGAGCGGTGTTGAATTTGCGGGGCCTGGATCTTTCGTCGCTGGGGCGGCGCACGGCTGCAATACGCAATCGAACATTAGCGATCATAAGATAATGGTCTCTTCCCATCCCAACATCGGCACCCTTCTTGTTTCGCACGTCCAGGAGGCAACTCTTGAATCTTTTACTAATGGCAAAATGGTCGATCTGATTTTGTGTTCTGCGCCGATCAACAGAGGACCAACTGATTTTGTGGTGGTCCTTATGCTCAAACATAGTACCACCGATGAAGAGACTGTGAAAGTTGCAGAACTCTACAAATCTTTCACCGTTGTCATTACGATCACCAAGACCGTGTCTCCCCATCACATGTCTGAGCCCATAGTTATCAGCGCCAACTTTCGCATTCAAATCACCCATAACCATTATACCTATAATGTCACCTTTAGGTGTTCTGCTCTGAACGGCGTTTAGTTCTTCGTAGAAGGAGTCTTTTGCCAAGACATTGTCGGGTTCAGTAGGGGCATAACATTGTATTATTGAGATGTTCCTCATTTTGGTCCGGAACCTGGCGGTCAAGACCCTGTCAGAGACGGGTTCCCAGGATAAGAGACAGTTTCGCGCGGCTCTGGTTAAAAGGAGCCCCACACCTGACTCACGACGACTACCGGTAGCTTTACCGGAGTACAACATTACAGTGCTGCCCGTTGGAGAGATGAATTCTCCGCTGTTCCACCATCTTATCTCACTAACTCCTAAGATATTTAATTTGTACCTCAGAAATTCACTCTCCAATTGAAGAAATCGTGCGTTCTGGGGACCTTCTGATCCATTGTCCAGGAGAGTACGCACATTCCAGAATCCAATCTTTGTCATTGTACGATAGCTAAAAGTCGTAACCGTTGAGTCAGTCCTTATCCGAGGCATAGTTGACGTTTCGTTAGCATATAAAGATTTCGGATAGTGCAAGTTGCTGGCATACACATCCTGTCCTTTGATTGTCGGTTTTAACGACAGGCCCTCAAAGGGAAAGGCCGTGGTATTTTTTTTCACACCCCACACCACAGGGGTACCTCAACCAAATCATCGCACCGCCATCACTGGCGGCTTGACGTTGGTTGGCAATGGTCAGTGACCACTGCCGTTCCAGGGGGCGCCCACGCGGAGGACTATGGAAGAGGAGTTTTTGCCCCCCTTTTGTGCAAAAGAATGTATCTGACCCATACCAAGTAAAAGCATGTAGGTATGAAATGCATTTTGTCTGAGATAAAGTTTGGATTTTAAGTGGTGGCATAATTCCACTCTATGAAAAATGTTAAACACGAACTTCATTCTATTACATCAAGAGCAAGCATTCAACCTATCAAATGCAACTGTGGGAGAAGAAATTGATCGATTCCGACTAGTTTCCTAATATTTCGAAAAAATCACTAAAAAAATGTGGAATCTAATTGAGGTGAAATGAAAACAAAGTGGAACGAACGAACTTCTTCTAGCAACCGCTAGATCTGTCCTAAATGAAAGCTTCACTTGTGCGCTATCCAGGTCAGAATCGGCTCCCGATAAATTACTGGGTTAAGCCATAACCCATATAGGGTAGCATTGTTGTTGTATTGTGTGTTATTTCACTAACCTATGCCGGTTAAGAAAAGCAAAAGAACGCGACTATTATTATTTACATGGATAGTCAAGCTGGAATCAGGTCGCTCAAATCAGTTTTGATAACGTTTATGATAGTGGCGAATTGTCGACCATCCATCTTCGAAATGGGGAAATATTTTAACATTGTACTGTGTTCCTAGTCATAGTTGTTTAGAAGGTAACTGTCAGGCTGATAAGCTTGCCAGACTGAACTCCTCGAATGAGGATCTACAGCAGTATGGAAATATCTACCAGCCCATATATTCATATAAACTGATTGTCAAATCTGAGGC
Source organism: Chloromyia formosa (assembly GCA_964017055.1). Lineage (NCBI taxonomy): Eukaryota > Metazoa > Arthropoda > Insecta > Diptera > Stratiomyidae > Chloromyia > Chloromyia formosa. The sequence goes on along the minus strand of OZ024816.1, from coordinate 20,057,456 downwards.
GTTTAACAGGGTCCATTCTAGATGGATTGATGGTAATACGTCGTTGTGACGCAAACTTGACGTCACCCGATCCACAAATCTACTGTTGCTAAATAGAAGGCATATTAGCTCGGTAGTGGGTATCTTTGCATGACACTGTCTCATTGGAGAGCACGCCGAGAGACATCAGCTTCCTCACAACGATTTTTGTAGAAGCTGTGGAGATGTGAACGAGGAGGAGTGTAGTTTCCTCCTCCTCTGCTCCTATCCTGCTTTGGCAGGTAGGAGGAGGTAGGTGCTTGAATCTTTCATTTCTTCACTGAGTTGGAAGCTCTAAAACTCCGACGTTTTATTGTTAGCTCTGGATAGTTTTAGCTTTCAGTAACGGTAAAGGAGGATGTATCCTGGTAGTACGAGTATTATGACGGACCTGTTGAGGTCTATGTGTACTCTGGTCGTCATGGCAGCCCATCTACCTAACCTAACTTTAGATTTTCCTTTTTCAAAATTACCCGGACAAGTTTTTGGAACAAATTGTATGTTCTCATAGTCGCTTTTGGTGAACTTCATGGCAACGGCGTTCAAATCAAAAGAGCTTCACACTTGCTCCACAGTTGGCATATCTGAAACACCGAGAAAATGATTAGCAGTAAAGATTTTTTTTTTTTCGTTTAATGATGTTACCTCGCAAGAGAAGACGATGACAGCTGAACAGCTGACAAAATGTCAAAACGATTGAATGACAGTGAGTGAACAATCAGTTCGATGTTTTTATTTCCTCTGAGTAGAGTGTAGTTTTATACCTTCGAATTTTTCACTCGACTCACAGAACAGCGCAGAGTCATGAATATCCTCAACGGACTCCACTCTTGAGCAACCGTTTATTTTTATGCATACGACCCAATGCCTCTCAAAATTTAAATATATAATAGTAATATTCCCATAGTAACAAAAATTTTCTTTGAAGTGGATTCAACATTTCAGGGTCGTGCCATGAATAGAAGGAAATATCAGCTGCATTTTCACACAATTATATGCATCGGAATTAAAAAAAATGCATTTGACAATCAACCAAGTACACGAACTATTATTACAAATCCTTTTCCATTATCCGCACTCTCTTTAATTAGCTGAAGGTCTTTTTCGCAATTGCGCCACATACGTACGCTAGCTACTTGAATGCCCTGGTCATAACATTTCACTCTACATCAAAGAAGTTGTCTAAACATGACCAGCTTGCCGGAGTACTCCAAGACTTCTTTCAAATGTCTGGCTTTGATTTTCCGTCTTTTTGGAGCATTAACACCGCTAAGTGAATTTCGCCATGTCTATCGTTTTTGTGCTTTTGTAACGTACTTTTTCGTGAACATTTTAAATCCTCTGACGATGATTTTGTCTATTTACCACGAGTCTAGTATGCAGAATGTTATACGTGGGTTGCCGGTTTTGTGTGGTATGGTTGCGGCCAGTGTTAAATTCGTCAATACGTATCGTTGTGCGAGAACACTATTAGGTCTCGAGGTACCCATGCGAACCCTGGAAGATGGAATACGCAGAGACGAGGATGCCTCCTATATGGTTGGGAAAATTCGAACGGTGTGGAGGTTGTCAATCTTCCTGATCGCCGATGCATCGTTTATAGTTCTCATGGCAACTTTTTCGATTTTAATATCGGGCAAACGAGATACGCTGTTTTCCGCATGGTTTCCATTCGACTGGCGTCATTCGGATCTAACGTTCTACTTGATTTTGGTGTTCCAGACCTGCGCAACATTGATGATCGTCTGGCAGGATTGTTTGAATGAAGGCTATCCGGTTTTCTTCAATTGCTTGATAATCGGTCATTTGCAGTTGCTGAACAATCGATTTGCTCGAATTGGATATGATTTGAAAAAGTCACAGGAGGAGAATCATGGCGAGTTGATTCGATGTATTGTCGACTATAATTTGATTGTAAAGTGAGTGGTCATATTCTTAACATAAAATTGAAAAGATATTTTCAGACGTAATGCCTGTGCAGCCGTCAGGCACGCCATCAGACCTACTATTAATTTTGTCGTCCGGCCTTTCATGTATCCTACTGTCAGATCTGTCATCAATCTTCCCGTCAGGCCTGTCATCAGGCCGATAATGGCTAAATTCATATCACACAACAGTTGGCATACTGTTGCCAATTTGTTTTATGAACTCTCTCCACTGAATTTTTGATGGAAACAACATGCTGTGAAAGATGTCATTTTCTCCATCGCAAAAATTTCTCCGCTGGCTAGGATCAGCATATGATGAAAATTTTTCGCCAGTAGTCAGTTTTGAACTGGAAATTTGACAATTGATGTATGACTATATGCGAGTGCAGTTCAGAACACAACAACCTGTTGCAAAGCTGCTTCGATACTGTTGCCCCAGCATGTTGCGATTCCGCTGTGTGCTATGAACTTAGCCAATAAAACTTGGTCTGCTATCAGATCGGTTTTCTGATGTTATTATATCTGGCGGCAGATTTGATAGTTGTCCTAACGGCAGCACTGACGGCAGATTTGACAATAGGCAGGCCTGACAACAAATTTGACTGCACGCCTAACGATAGAAGGGATAGCAGGTCCGATGATAGCCCTGACGGCAAGATTCCTTGCTGGACTGGCATTACGTCTAAAACTCCCTAAATACAGAAGACCGTGTTTGTATTGTGGATGTTTTTTCAGGATCGTGAAGCAAGTACAAGGTGTTGTAAAGTATGTTTACCTCTTCGAATTGTTTATAATGGAAATCATAATATGCACAAACGCATTCTATCTATCCACGGCAATCGATAATATTATGGGATTACACGTAATCTGCTTCTTGGTGGCAATTTTTTATATTCTCGGTGTTTCGTGTTATTTCGGAAGTGAACTGCAACATAAAAGTCAACTGCTCACCTCATCGATTTATGCATGCAACTGGATAGATCAAAGTCAAGAGTTCAAAAAGGACCTGTTCACCATGATGATTAGATCGCAGAAGAAAATGCAACTGTTGGCTGGCGGATGTGTGGAAATGTCACTTGCGACTTTTTGGACGGTATATTTGAGACAGTTTTATTAAATTGACAACTATTGACCAAAATGTATAATTTCCCGAAAAAAAAATTTAATTATCCCTAAACATTTTGAATGGGATTCGCTGTTTGTTGGTGAATTACAAATACCCCAAGTTTGGAGGTAAATTCGCAAGAATACCCAAATCCAAAATTTGGGGGGAAAATTACCTTTTTTACGAAAATGTTTTCAATGCTACTTGAGTCGTGTATTTAAAACATACAACTAAGAAACCGTTATGTTCTCACTACTTAAAATGAAGCTCGCTTTAGGAAGTACGACCCTGCGTTTTTCAGGATGAAACTATTGTTGCGATATGCGATCCATTCACGTATGTTTTTACTATCAGCTCTGGGCCGATTCTCATATATTGTTCAGAATGAAACGATTGTTACGTTACATTAGAGTGCGTTCCTACTTTCAAAGGCGGAAATTCGCTCTTGATCCTCCCTCAGGTGGATTTCCGCTTTAGGCATTACAAACCCACATTTTACCAAGTAACGCTAAAGTTACGATATATTCACGGTAGGTTCGTACTGCCCTAAGCGGAAAACTACTGTGAATCCTACACCTAGTTCTTTCCGCTATCTGGACAATCTCCCAAAAATTGACAGTTCTATTATCATTTTTGTGGGGAAAGCTGATAGTTCAAAGAGTTTTTTTTTCTGATTTCAGGTGATTAAGACGGCCTACTCGATGTTCGCCCTTCTCAGGCACTTTAAGTATTAGAAAGTCACGATTCGCTGCCTAATAGATTTTGTGTCGTCCATTAGACTAATTAGCTCTGAGTCAGCAATAAAGAAAAAATTTTCTTGACATAAGCACGGCTGTTGTTTAGATGGCAGTACACAATGAACACTTACTCCGATTTTTCGTATTTTTTTCGACTATTCTACTTTTGCTCTCTATCGTCACTACCACAGGACATCCAGGACTCACGAAAAGTGGAACGATATATAATCATCTCCACCAATTTTATCATAGTATCCGCAATTCTACTTCTTTTTTATTTTTATGAGGATAAAATTCTTCAAAAATTCTCGACAGTAGTCACGTTTTTAGATGTTGCCCAAATTTGTGGATCTTTAGTGGCTCATTTGATATTCATTTGCGAGGCGGTCTACCGCGAGAAGGCGGACTACAGAATATTGGCACTCATGAGTAATATGGATTCGATGATAGCCATTTTTCATCAACGACCAAGTAATGAGCGATTGGGTCACGCGTATTTCATACTGTCCCTGCTGCTTGTAACCTCATCAGCTATTCCAGTTTTAATGATAATTGCATCGATCCTACGCTCGATACCTCAGTGGGGATTAGCTTGGATAATACGGTACTGGTCATTGCATATTGGAGCGTGTGCAGCGTTTCAATATATTTTCTATATTGAATACTTATCGGAAAGATTGAAAGATATTCAACGAGAACTGGTTGATATCGGCCTTGAGGCTCGAACCGAGATAACGTGGAGAGACTGCCGCGCATACGGACGATTGAAGTATATGAGGAGAGCGTATAGCCTGGTGTGGTGTATAGGGATGATAGTTGCGAAACGCTTTCGATTTTCAATCGGTGTGACATTGGTGAACATTTTCATTGCCGTGACGACGCAAAGTTTTTGGATTTTCTCGAGGATTTATTATAGGAGCAGCTCCTTTATGTTGGGTAAGTTGTGAGTGTATCTTCTACCATATTCTGGGAATAATAAAATTATTTGTTTTAAAAAAATTAAAAGACTCAATCTGTTTTTAAGACTACATAAAAATTCAGTTTAATCAATTGAGTTGCTACCTGAAATCTGAAGTTCAGTTCACCGACTGATCACCTTTTTTCAAATATAACAGAGAAATTTGATAAGATTCCAGCACGAAATCCGAGACTGGCTACCGACGTTCTAACTGAAAAACCTAGAGATGATTCTCTCCAAATAATTGCATTAAATTTTTGAAGACTAGTTTTAAATTTTAAAAATATTTACATATTTATTATAAATCGAATTCTTTTTTTTTTTTCAGAATGCACACTGAGTATGATACCGTTTCTCTTCATTTTAGCTATCCTGATGAGATCGATTAATCGCTTAAATCACAGAGTATCATATCGATTTTTATATTTAACGAAAATCTCGACTACTAATTATTTTCCAATAGATGAATCAATTACCTTCAGCATTGCACAAAATCTCAGATTTACGATGTCACCAGTCTGTAGGATGTTTCATTAATCGTTTTTCATCCCAAATTGAATTAGCCTGCAGGCATTGGACTGACGAGAATATTTTCGCCATAAATTACGAGTTGTTTACAAAGGTAAATAAGCTTTAAAAATCAATTAATATGTTATTCTGCAAATTAGTTTAGTTTCATGAACAAAAACATATAAATTAATTATGTTTTTTTTTTGCAGTTAATTTACACGGTATCCGTATATTTGGTCGTCATTATCCGGCCCCCCTGAAATGCACTACTGGCTGTAATCAAAACCAAAAATCAACTCTGTTCACATTTGCCAGATTGTTGGATAAAAATACAATATTTTGTGTGATTTGTGTATATGATAGCTTTATTTTGTTAGCTTCCGATTCATTTTGTAACAAAATATGGTATGTACACGTATATTCCTATTTTAAAGCCCACATACACAGTCAAGTAAGTTTGTCAAACTTACTTCCCAGCATACCACGTAGCGAACGCTCGTCAAGAAGCGAAAGATAGCGAACCTTATTCATTCGCTTGTAGCGAAGAATAGCGAAAAAAAAAACCATCTTCATTCAAATGAGGGTATGAAGTGTGTTTAGAAAGCCGCCAAAGCGAATGTAAGTGAAGGGTTTTACATATAATTCTTTTGTCCTATTTTCAAGTAAAAATTCCTCGCTAAAAACTAACTAGAAGCGAAGGGGGGCACCGAAATAAGCCATAGCGAAATAAGGCATACGAAATAATCCATATAGATACTTTCGTTTGCAAACCGTCATTTTAGACCGTCGGGTCATCCAATTCTCAGTAACTGTGGGCTGGAATTACGCACGTATATTTTTTCCATGTTAGCAACAACTTGTTCACTTAAAATTTCCACAGGAGAAGGTTCACAATGACCTCTACAGCTGCAGATGGGGTTGAGCGGAGAACCCCACTTATGGCCATGCACACCGCTTGCTGTATGTTTGCCAGGACATTGCCGTTTGTTTCTGTGCATAGGACATTCCACCAAACAATCACCCCATTTATCAATATGGGACGCAGAACCGATACAAAAAGCCAATAGAGCGTTTTTGGTTGCAGACCCCATTTTTTGCCTATGGCTTTCATGCAGCAGTGGAGTGATATGACTGCTTAGTTGGTGCGTTCCAGAATATTCAGCCTCTAGTTTAGCTTTCTATCAAATACCAGACCTAGGAGACTCGCCTTGTCCATGAAGCATAACCACACTCCCACCAGTAAATGAGGTTCAACGAGAGGCAGGTGATGTTTCCTATAGAATAGAACAAGTTCGGTTTTGTTTGGATTAGCACTGAGACCGTAGCAACCTGCCTGCTCTAGGCCTTACAGCAGCCTGTTGACCGCTATGTTCCAAAGAAGGGGAGTAAGTCCACCACCTTGCGAAGTACCCCTACATATATAGGTACTTCTGCATTCAGGGAATATCCCTAAATTAGGAGATATTCAATAAGGTGAAAATCAATCGGGGAATTGTTTTTCCTGAGGTATAAGTGATCCGAGGAAGGTTCAATTGAACCGAATATATTAGCGTACAAAGTGAACCGTAGAAGAGGCACTAGCGAATCACTTTAATCTTCCCTAGCGAGATCACTAATGACTCGCAGGTAATACAACTGTCGCTGTAAACTTTCATTTCCGACGAATCGTCACATTTGGTGAATATATAAGTCTTTATATTTTCGCTAAGGGTGAATGTTTCTCGACTCGCTAGTGGCCCGTGAAACAAGATTCGTCGCGAATGAAAATTTAGAGCGACAGCTGTATTACCTGCGAGTGATTAGTGAACTCGTTAGTGAAGATATTGTTCGGCAAAGCAATTCGTTAGTGACTCACCTACGGTTCATTTGGTATGCTGGGTTGTTGATCGTTTGAGACGAAGTTTGCCAAGTAAGCTTGTTGTCGATGCTCACCACATACGTGCAAATAAGTTTGTCAAATTTCGCTGATGTTGCATGGAAACATAACGGCTTTCTGAAGCTACATAGTGTCTGTGCATTTGGCTTTGGTCATTATAGTATCAAAATAAATTTCAAAGAGTTAGCGTATTTGTACTGCTACATAAAGAACACAACTTTGTGAGGATGGATGAAGACAGTTACCTCTATTTGTTATCGCTTGTAACCCCAAAAATACAGAAAAAAGACACTGTTATGCGAAGCGCCATAACTCCACATGAGCGCTTAGTTACCATCACTACCGCTTTGCGATTTTTGACTACTGGACGCAGATGCGGATCCAGAACTTGATTTCGGAGGGGGCCCGACTTTGTTTGTTACCTGGAGAGCTAAGGGTACATCCAAACTTATTCAACTTTTGGTCCTCAGGAGGCATGCGTCTATTGAAAGCGCGGACGGAGAGAAGCATACAATGATTAATGTACAAAACCACGAACACATTAGGCGCGAGATCAATTCAATCACGGAAATCAAGGTGTAGTTAGTTTCAAATTTGTAAGTTGTACATATCTGACAGTTTTAGATCAAGTGAACTGGTCAAATCGCATTTTTATATTTTTTAAGAATACATAAAAGTGGAGTGTACCATTGCTAAGCAGTCAACAAGACCACTTATCAATGATCCCCTCACAACAATTTCTCGGCCTAAGCCACTCCACTTTTATTCTTAAAAAAATACAAAAATGAGTTAATGCGTGACAAATGGGTAATGCGTTTCACACAATGAAAATTCGCACTAGTGTCGAATAATGCACATGCACACTATTATATTTATACCGTCAGCATTGTGCGAAGTGACATATTCTGAAGAAAGTAAAGTCTATCGAGTGACGAAACCAGCGCAAGCACTAATTGATTTTGACTTAAGCTGAGAAATTTTTGGGTGGGGATCATTGCTAAGTGGTCTTATTGACTGCTTGGTGGACTATTCAATTGCATATGCCCTGTTAGTGTTGGAAATTTGGACCAAGCCCCATACATTTTTGTCCATTGTCCTTAAATCATTTTATTTCATATTCATTAACCAAAGTTTTTATTTTGTTTGGAAGCTTGTAAATTTGATTCTTATGTATTAAATGCAGCTTATTTGCACCGACTGTGATATGTTCCATTTTAAGAAAAACAATTTTCCTTATAGTCGATGATGTATTTATTTTCCTATATACGTATTTCGGCAGCTACTTGCTGCCTTCTTCAGTAGAAATAAATACATCATCGACTATAAGGAAAATTGTTTTTCTTAAAATGGAAATTTGATTCGTAAAACTGACAGTTTCATTCGAAAATTTATAATTTGGTCTGTAAATATGTAAACAGGATATACTCGTAGATTTGTTTGGCTAAGATTCTGTCAACTTAACTCGTCCGTTCACTGTGCAAAAACGTTTATTAAAATCCACTAAGAAAGCAAGCGTCTGAATGAATTCCCATTACACGTCGAACGCGTACTATAAGCCATTATCCCTCCTTTTTATAACTGTCAGCATCCTCAATCTTCGCCATGATTGCACACAGCTTTAGATATCTTCATAGTCTTTTGCTGTTATCCATCATTACTTATTCAATCCGTGCGTCAATAAAAACCGCATAATAGCGGTGGACGTCTCAAACGACTAGGACAACAAAAATCATGATGAATGAGCGTACCGGGAGCAAGGACTCTCGCAAAGAACTTTCGTACGGATGCCTGTTGTCCGTATCGCACGCAAGATAAATATAAAAAGTGCATAAAGGCCAATGATGCTGATCATAAAAATTATTTTTACATTGTCAACAGCTCTTATATGCTCCGCTCCGACTATTGCAGAAGTTTGTATAGGATTTGATGACCACATAAAGAAACGCAAATAAAAACGGACAATGATGAATAAGGACGATGTGATAGCAAGCGATCGTTTTGCGAACAAACGACACTAATATACTTCTTTTGTCAGTTTCAAAGGTTCTCCTGTCTTCCAGCAAGTGCCTGCTTGCTACTTTATCGTGTTGTAGACTGGAAATAAATTGGTGTCCTTAGAAGAAACATTAAACTTTTAACTAAGGTTGTAGACTGTGTTAATCCTAACAATCAAAATACCAACATCTCTAGTCTGGCTGAACAAATCTCGAACTTGATTTTTCTACCACTTTACGAGTGTTGATTAAAGGTCGCCACACACGACAACCATTTGGTCGCGAGCATGCATCGAACCACGTCAAACTTAATAGAAAAAAGATTCTCCTCATTTTCACCTGTGAAATTTGATGGTTCGATGGAAGTTTGGTCGTGGTTCTGCCGAACATGTGTGGCGACCTTAATGAACTATGTGTGTACGCACGAGTACCTAGAACTTTGTTCCTGCCACCATATCACAATCTTTACTTTCGCGAAAGGATATTGGTAGCAATTCGGTTTTTATTTATATGATATTTTCCAGACATTTTCTGCCACTTTTTTTTTGCATGTCTTGAAAAAGGGATGACGGCGAGGACGTAAAGTGATTTCTATTTGCAGCTTTCATGGGAAGACGACAAGCCCAGACATCATTTATCAGAATTCGTTTTGGGGGGAAAATGTAGATGGGTCATGATCCTCCCCTGTTTGTTAATATGAGGGTTACAGATTATTCATACGAACACTGTACGAAACGAAAGGACATCCCTAAAGCGAATAATGTATGAAGAAAAAACCCATGTACGAGTGTAAGTGATGGTCGGAATCTGTTATCTGTCGTGGCATACCAAAGGGGGATGATGTAAATTGGGATGATGAAGAACCGCCTGCCTTTCAGACCGAATTCCTATATACAAAATAACAGACGAAAGTAATTATTTTTCGGGATATGATGCAATCACATAAAGATGATTACAATATAGGGAGGGCCAATAAAATCATCATGCGATCAAGTACCATAAATTATGACGGATTTATAAAGGATTTGGAAGAAAGGACAGTCTCAAAATCCTCGCGGAAAATACATTCAGTTTGGCATTTAAACTATCACAATAGCCTGGATTCTTGAACTACATCCACCATAAATAGGACCTGGGAGAAAAAGTATGGAAACAGTTAGAGGCTATCATAACGTCAAACTTTTTAAGTGGCTTTGATTTCTCCAATTGCATTCAAGACGCTTCCATTTCACCAACTCGAAATGAAACTTTCATGTTCGTTAAAGCGCGATAAATCTAAAAAGAGCGTGACACAACAAACCACATTGCTATCTTTGAATAGTCCTTCACAATGTCTTAAGTTTCTTTCATAAATCAGAGAATTTATCAAGAAAACTTTCATGCCACTTCCACCATCATTTTCTCAATCTTTTTATTCATCGACAACAAAAGGAGTACCTTATGGAAGAACCGAACCATCGTGAGTCGTACTCTTTGTCGCATTAGTCGTATAGTCGACAAAACTACCGAAAAGGGCAAGAAACCTTAAGTGCCGCCTTTCGCGTTTTCAGAGTCAGTCGAATTGCATTTCATCGCTTCCACTTGGCCCCTGATAATAAAAAGATTGTCAACAGACATTAATAAAAGTACGTTTACCTCACGAGTCGTCTACTATTCATCTGACATTGGTCGCTAAAGGAGGAGGGTGGGAGCTAGCTTCAGCAGTGCTCAATGAGGGTGTTGTTGGTTTTGTTCAATCGAAAAGTCTATTTGGTGGCTGACTTCTTGGCTTTCGTCGTCGTCTCCATACAATTGTCTTGTCGCCAAATCTTCCTTCAAAGCGGGAAGACTAAAGAAGTTTGCTAAATTTATTTTGATTAGTTTTGTTCTCCATGGAATGGGAAGCAATGCTTGAGAAATAATGCGATTTGCTGTGCAGAGATTTAAGGAGGTGGGTTTTTATGGAAAGAAAAGGATCTTAAGAAGCAATATAATTAGTTTTATGGAGTTGTCTAGCCGGTGAGTTAGGATCACTTGGAAAAACACATATAGCTATTACTGGACTTGACTGTTAGGGCTCCAGAACCTCTCCTTGCCAGTTCATGGGTTTTCTCGCACTGTGGCCGTGCGCCCGTATAATCCATATAGGAGTATGTTTAGTCTTTCTGCCGACAGCCTCTCTGCATAGGTTTACAGTTCACAAAGAGCATCCGTATGACGCTAAAGCTAGAATGGCCGTCCTACTGTCGGCGTAAATCAACGCCATCCTCGCTGAAGTTTCTTGAGTGGATTCTACCGCCATGCGTATATGTAATGTAATGTAATGTAACTCCAACTGGAATACGGTTGCGTGGTTTGCCAGTCTGAACTACTGGCTCAGGCCCAGACCCGCCGAGTAGACGCCTGAGCCTACTCCAGTGTCAGTCTTTGAACCATTCGTGTAGTAAATCAGGACGCCACAGCTATTGATGGCTTCTCTGCTCTCCCAGTCTCTCCTTGTAGGAAAATTCTCTTCGAAGTACCTTTGAGGGTATGTTTGTTCGGTCATGTGATCTGTGTTATCCAGATCGGGGCCGTATTATTGTGATATGTTGTCAGAATACAAGAGTGGCCTTCTTTTGAATCGTGCCACATGAAAAAACGTTTAGCGCGTATTGCTGCTAATCATGCGCCTCTGCAGATGAACCGTTCCAAGGGTGTAAGCCCTAGGATAATTCCCAAACCCAGTCGTTGGGGTGGTTCTCAGGGCACTTGTTTGCAACTTAGCGGTCAATAGACTGCTTCTGAAACAGGAAGAAATTGCGTGCCATGTGACCATGTGACTGCCGTGATGTAACGATGTTGACATTCCTAATTCCGGTAAATTTCCGGCAGTCCTAAGTGAGGTACTCCCGAACGCCTTATGTATTTTAACTAAAGGGCAGGCACCTGAGGCGTCGGGGTAATCGCTGACAAAACCGAACTTGGACTCTTCACCAGAAAGGGTTAAATTCCCCCTGTGGGAGGTACGACAGGGGGGGATCAATTGGAGGGCAGCACCTCCAATATACCCGACTCCTTGGCTATCACAGATGGCTCCAAAATCGATGAATTTATATCGAGGGACAATGTATTAATGTATCGTCCACCTTCCCGACCCCTGCAGCGCCTTGCAGGCGGAGATTTCGGCAATCGCGGAATCTCTGTCCTGGATGGGGAGGCCTGTCGTTACTTTTAAGGATATTACAGAGATAGTCAAGCGGCGATACGGTCACTTGAATCGGTCAATTCTACATTTAAAATCGTTGTGAATTGTCACTCGGCACTCATGGAAATAAGCAGCTTCTCCAATATTACTGTTTGTTGGATTCCGGGCCACAGTGGTTTCACGGACAATTGCAAAGCTGACGAGCTTGCCCGTCAGGGGACAATCGGGTCCACTGATACGTATCTCAACTATTGTACATTATGGATGATATGGCCCAGGATAGATCCAAAACGCTCTGCCTCATTACCCTCATTAAACAGGAAGCATATTGGCAGGGTGGTGGGGGTCATCACAGGGCACTGTTTTATCGGCGAGCATGCGAGTAGGCTTTGCCTTCCTCACCACAACTACTGCAGAAGTTGTCATGATGAGGATGACGAGGAGAGCGTTGCTCACCTTCTTTGTTACTGCTCAATCTTAGCAAATAAGAGGAAATGGTGTTTCGGACTCTCCTTTTTCTGGACCTAGGGGGTCTCGTGGATGTAAATGCGATTCAAATCAATCAATCAATTTATTGCCAGCGTCGGCTGGCTGGATACCTCGCACAGTTAAAAATCCTGGTCTATTATCAATGCTAATTGGGGTTACATATATGACGACACCAAAATTGTATTAGATTTTAATAAAATGAAAGTATTACAATTGCTTCCGTAAACTTCACTGGTTTAAATATTAAACTTTTCTGGCATTATTTTTTTAATCAAATTGTTGGCTTAAAATTTAATCTACAGATATTATAATCTATGAAAAAATATTAATTTTACTGCGTTTTTTTTAACTCCTCTAAGTTTTTTCTCCATTATTTTTTTTTCAATTTTCTAAACTTCCAAATCCTTTATTAAGCCCATCGCAGGTTAGCCAGCTAATCTTTAACTTTTTTCGCCATGGCGCAGCATCGAACCTGTGAACACCGTGTTGTAGAGTTGCGACCTAGACCACTCGGCCACGCAGCATAATATTTTGAACTGACTGCGAGTAGTTATAGTGAGACTTGAGACTCAAAAAATATACTTTGTGGGGTTTACCTTTTAATTAAACTTAGATTAGAAACTAATGCGAGAACAAAAAGAACACAAAAAGGTTTGAATTGTATTAGAATTTATTACAAATTGGTTTAAAATAGAAGTAAACTTTGAATTGTATTAGAATTTATTACAAATTTGGTTTAAAATAGAAGTAAACTTTGAAAGGGTTTAGATTATAGAATTAAAATTATTAAAAATGATGGTAGTCCAAGACCAGGTTTAAAAAAAATACCGAGATTTTTAACTGTGTATAATGTCTCCTGCGTATTGTTGTAAGACAGCTGGATTTTTGAGTCGAGCGGCATTGCTAGAGTCTTTCGCCACGACATTTTCGACATCAGTTGGAGCATAGCATTGTATTATTGTGGTGTTCCTCATTTTGGTGCAGAGCCTGGCAGTAAAGATTCTGTCAGAGACCGGATCTTAGGATAAAAGACAGTTTCGTTCGGTTTTGGTTAAGCCCTACACCGGACTCACGACCACTGGCGGTAGCTTTACCGTAGTACAACATTACAGTGCTATGCGCTGGAGAGATAAATTCTCCGCTGTTTCACCATCTTATCTCACTAACTCCTAAAATGTTTAAAAGGACCTTCTGATCCATTGTCCAGGAGAGTACGCACATTCCAGATTCTAATCCTTGTACGATTGTCAAAAGTCGTAACCGTTGGCCCAGTCCTTATCTGAGGCACACTTCAGGTTTCGTTAGCATATGGAAGATTTCGGGTGATGCAAATTGCTATCCGTTTCTACGATAACGCCCTGGCATTATTCTTGCGCCCACCACCACATGGGGAAATGTTCACCTCAAAAAATTATTACACCGCCATAACTAGCGGCATGACTTAGTTGACAATGGTCAACGACTATAACCGTTCCAGGGGGCGTCCATGAAGAGGCCTATGGAAGAGGGTTTTTACCCCCGTTATGCAATTATTCTCATTTCGAACAGCTGATAGCCCATTTGGGTATGTCTTTTGGACTTTTAGGCTTAAACAAATTAGATTTTCCGCATGCAAGCAGCTGGAACCAAAATATTTGCTAAATATAAAAATCTATGGTGATGACGACCCTGGACATTTTCTTAAGAATTTTGCTTGGCAAGGCCGAAATAGAGCCTCTGGTTGATTTTAGAAACTCTAATACAAATTTCGGGTTGAATGTGAATTCCACAGTCCCACGTAAAGTGCGTGAAGATTTTATTTTTAGGGATTATGTATTTACGGGCTTTTTGTTAGGAGATTTTATATCAAGGGATTTTGCGTTTAGGGATTTTCCTTCATTTCGAGATTTGATGAATGGGAATTTTTGTTTGGTTCTCATAAGATTCATAGAACTTATGTTAAAGAACCTGATAAAACAAAAGACAATAAATGTATTCTGTTAAATAAGACAGTCCAATTATTGAATTAAGTGAAAGTAATGGATCTTAGTATATGCCCATTCTCCATCACATGCACCTTGAAGTACACAGTCCCTTTTCCGTACCTAAATCCAAACTTCCTTTTATAAATCCACACCAGAAATTATGCTGACTAATGACATCTCATTAGTATCTATCTGATAGTGAGTTAAGTAAACAATTGAATTTTCTATCTACCAAGCAAATTATCGCCAGGAATTCGATTCCAGGATATATTTGGCAAGTCCATTTAAAATTCACGACACGATTGGGACACTTGCGAGAAACGACTTTCAATTTTCGCCATTTCAAAAGACAACGCTATCGCCGGAACAAAATTGCTAAGGCGATGGTAACTTGACAGTGGATCTTCGTCCCATCGTCGAGAATGACGTGATGGTATAGATGGGAAAGTTCATTGTTCGTCCGTTTCCATTGTGTCGGGATAATTCAATCAAGTCTAGACGATATGATAACGATGCTAATGCGTGGGTCTTTTACGCATTGATAGATGAAAGCGAAGCGAAGATAGAATCATCGAAATCATGAAACAGATTGTATTGGTTCATTATAGTTATAATTCGCCATCCTTACGCAGGATAAAGTAAGAGACCAAACTGATGAAAATTGAAGCCAACGGCAACAAATGGATCCTCATATTGAGCTATTGGTTGGGTTTTCGCGAGCCTGATCTGAAAATATGAAGAGATCAAGAAGACCACAAGCACAATAGTCTACCTTAGTTAAAATCCATCTTCCACAATTTACTCTCCCATAAATTGTTGGTTTGTTCCTTCCCCGCAAGACTATAATTCCCACTTGGCGTTTACTACCCATAAGTCATAAAAATGTATGTTATATCGTCCATTGACAAATGGACAACTAAGTGCGTTAATTAAACAACTGACACTCTCAATTACGGTCGGACAAAAGGTTGCCAAGTTATAACTTAATTATATCCTCCGGCTGAAATCAATAGTCAGGTCACTCATGTAACTGTGGCTATTCAGTATACGAGTATGTACATAAAATGCTTTATCCGTGCGCCCAACAATGGGCTATTAACACACTTACATAAATTATGGTGCAAATTCCAAGCAATGGGCTTGATTTCACAGTAAAACGGACGGAAACTATTAGCCTCAAAATGGCTTTGGTATTGGGTGGGGGTATGAGAATATCCTGAAGAATCCATAACCTGTCAAGGGAACACGAAACAGGCGTACTGGATGCGACTGCATACAAAATGGACTCAAATTTGATCTATTGCTTCATTTTGTTTATTAGTGACTCAAAATCAGAACAAGGATGGGAATAATGTTTTGTGCTAGTTTCGAATGACAGGAATTGAGTCTGCAAAAGCTGACCTAATTCATTTGATTATGTAAGTGGTTCCTGGAAATTGCGGAAATCTTCTGAAAATACTATAAACATAAAATTTTAAAGATGGTAGTCCTGAGGTCTCCACCCTACAAAGCTTGAATCTAGAGTTTATGGGTTCATTTCTCCCTGGCTCGTTAATGAAAAAACTAGAATATAGATGATAGATGGGTCATGGCCCATAAAATAGCCACAAGCACTGCGACAATAACCCTATTGTACTATGCACTGATCCTGGAGAGCAGGACTAGATCTGCGTATCCAATCTGCTCATTTCCATAAGCCGACTGAGATGGCTGAGTTTGATCGAGACTACGTCCTCGGCCATGGGGTAGACAATGCCGAAACAAAGAGTTCGACGGCAAGCAAGAGCTTCACATTCAAAGAGGATGTGTTCTGGAGTTTCGTCGTCGGTCTCACAGAAACGACAGCTTGCATCCGAAACGACGCGCATTGTTTTTAAATGACCTCCAAGACGGGAGGGATCTGTGAGAAGTTCACATGAGATTATGATTCTGTTTCTGCTCAGGAGGAGTATGTAGATCAAGGGACCGGTTACGAGAGTAGCCCGCAATGAACAATTTTGATTGTCTTATACCAGGGAGGGCTTCCCACAGTGAGGCAGCTAGCTCTCTGTCACTCCCATCCCCTAATCCGTTTTTCATCTGACAAGCTCATCTGCTTGTTCCATTACCTACAATAGGAGTGCCTAGGAGTCCAGTGGATTGTGCGGTTGTTGGAGGCCCCAACGATGTTAAGATATCTTTACAAGATTTCGCTAGCCTTGAGTGTACCGATGGACTGGTCAGTGCCATGATGGCCGCCCGGCTATCGGCAAAGATTCCTATGTTTTTGTTAGCGTAGCCTATGGCCTGGTACAGTCGCCCACAGACGTGGGGAAATTTCGCATGGGAATGAAAATTCCGTGTTCTGGGCCAACGTTGCCCGCACCTGATCCTTCATTCGTCCGTGAACCATTTTATTGTGTTAGAATGATGAGAGCTGAAGGACTCCGCCCACTGCTCCATACCCCAGTGGACCGGAAAGAATGCTCAAAGCATAGCCCTATAGGTGATCAGAAGGCATGCTGAGCGTATTGTGACTTAACGGCCCACTAGTTTGTTCCGGATTCAGTCTGATTTGTGCATTGCAGGCTCTTAGTCTTGCTATTGCAATTTACGCCTGTGCCTTAATATGACTATGTGGCGGAAGGTCAAGCAAAGCCTCAAGGTCCGCAGTAGGACAAGAGCGCATGGTTCCCGTTACTATTTGGCATACAAGCCTTTGTATTTTGGTAAGAGTGTCTCAACCAACTGAGGTGGCTTCTATTTTCCACCAAACGACTTCTCCATAATCAATAATTAGCTTTGTATATCCAGAGGACAATGCGGAGCTTGGTGTCGTACAAATATGGTATAAATTCTAAAGCATATTGCATCCGCAATCCCGAGTTGTAACTTTCTTCAGTTGACATACATTTAAGTACATTTGAGTATATCTTTTTTACATTTTTTTCTTTCTAATTTTTCTTCCAATATGTACGAGTATTGTGGGAAAAATGCAATGGCTAAACAACCAAAATTAAACTCAACATTTTAATCCAAAATACTCGGATCTAATTAAAGTTGAACTAGAACAGTCATTCTAAACAAAAATCGAAGTAACTTTTATAATAGTTGTTTCAAGTTGGAAGTCTCTCAATTTACTTTCATTCCGACGACACTCCAACTACACTTACACAATAGCAGGCATTTCAGATTTAATCTCTTCTCTTTCGGTATGTCTACGTTTTTATCTATGTATCTTTTGTGGAAATTCACTGCAATTTTTACACGTTCGAGGCAAACTCCTACATCTAGATATAGTTATCCTCTAAAAAAAAGACAAGCTAGAGTCACGATCCGTTTTTTGCCCTTTTTAGTTTTATGTTCGTACATAGTACAATACTCTCTCTACAACAAGGATTCGAGAACAGGTCAATATGAACGAGTACGAAAAGTTTCTTTTTGGTCGTTCGGTATTTCTGATGTAATGACTTTTTTACGACTTTTGTCATTAAAGTTTTTGGACAGCCCGGTCCTGAATACGTCATTTGAGTAAAGTTCTTTTATCAATTTCCCCCATTTATGGAGTATTGCACTTAAAATCTGAGTGGACGACCTACAATGTAAGTGGATCGAAAACGACATGGAAAGAAAAACAAGCGAAAGATACTGCATACTACTAGTTTGCCACAATCCTAAAGGATTTGTAGAATCTACAAATTTTCGTATGGTTATATGTGCCGGTGGGCTTTCGCGGCTCTCGAACCTCTCCTTGCAAGTTCTTCTCTCGTTGCCTTCAACACCACTGTAGCCGGGTACCCACATAATCCTTATAGGTTTATGGTTAGTTTTTCTTTCGACAGCCTCTCTACATACGTTTACACTTCTCGAAGAGCATCTTTATGACGCTAGAGCCAGAATGGCCAACCTAGTGTCGACGCAAATCGTCGTCATCCTTGTTGATGTTCCTTGAACGAACTCTACAGCCATGCGTATAGCATATATGACTCTGAACCACTGGCTCAGACCTAGATTCGCCGAGTAGCCGCCTGAGCCTACTCCAGTGTCAGTCTTTTAACCATCCGTTTAAATCAGGGCGCCACCGTTATTGATGGCTCCTCTGCTCTCCCAGTCTCTCCTTGTAGGAACATTAACTTCGAAGTTCCTTTTTGGTTTGGTCATGTAATCTGTATCCTCAAGATTGAGGCCGTATTGTCTCTGATATGTTGTCAGAATACAAGAGTGGCCTTCTATTGAATCCTGCCACATATCACAATTTTCAGCGCGTATTGCTGCTATGCATGAGCTTCTGCAGATGAACTAGTCCAAAGACATAAGCCCCACGATCATTTTCAGCCCAGCCGTTGGGATGGTTTCAGGGCACCCGTAATATTTATGCAAACCAGTCGCTGCAATCTCGTTAGTTCCTTGACATTGGTTTCGTTCTCGATTGCTTTCTAACAAACGATCGCTTCATGCACAAGTGTAGGTTTCAATACACATGTAAATATGTAATAGGTCGTGTGAGGTCTGAGGCCCCATGTACTGGAGTAAGCTGACCGAAACGCAAACAGGGCTGCGCAGGCTTTACACTCCCCATAACTGGACAATTGTCAGTCAGCATCTCTTGCATTAAACTCGAATAATCCGTTAACAATTATCCGGATTATCTGCAACTTAATCCAATCGGATTGACTCGTGGCGTTCTACTTGAGTGGAAAATCTGCAACCTAATTTGATTATTTCGTATTTATCATAAAATAATTGAAATCACGAGGCATTAATGCGCCAATGTGCCAATATCCGGCCATCCTCATCCTGAATTCGCCATAATCATCGCGTCCAGCTTATGGGCTTGTGTGATAATCTGGGACTCGTAGGACTCGACCAAAAATGGAATGGAATGCCCAAAAACATTAACGAGATGATAAAGATAGCGTCAATGATGACTTAACAATTGGCCGAGTTCCAAGGCAATTAGCATTGACCGTTCTTATCAGTCCATTACCAACTGTAACAGTTGGACACTTTCCTGAAAAGAAAGTCCTTCGCTAAACAAATGAAAAATGCTGTTGTTCCCATCGTCCCATCCTTGACTAGGAGTGTTTTTTTCTTTTTCTTTGATATGTCTTTTTGCCATTTCATCTTTACTGTCGTAGTCGTTGCCATCGTCAACGAAATTCAATTAAACTTCCTCTCCCATTTCTCGTATTCGCTGCGACGACGCTACTTTTCAATCGAACACTTATCCGACTGAATTCAGGACAAGTGCCATGGTAAAAGAATAGTCCAAGAGTGCTTATGAAAAGTTGGAAACTTTACTGACATCCGTACTTTTAGCCTTTTAGTTGTGTCAAGTTGGCAATTATCTGATTCGGATGAATGACATTTTTTTCCAAGAGTTGAAGACGAAAGATTGATTAGTTCGATGCCTTTGGTGCATCCTATAGTGCTAATTTAATGGTACAGTGAAATAGAATTAATTTTGGCATTCAGTGGAATGTAAACATATTAAATTAATTTTGTCCTTTTTGGAAAAGTCTTTTGAAAATATAGTCGCTATCTGATAAATCGAAAAACAGTCGATGGTACACCATAAAGTTCTTGCAATTTTATCGTATCGCTATAAATTCGTTTCCTTCCTGCACGAAATTCTATTAGACTTCATTCAACTTTCAACGTATGTTCTCAAGACAATTTTCACTAAAGTTAAAGTCCTTTTCAAGTTACCAGAACTAAATGTATTTTGCACCTGCTTTCTGCTACCTGCCTTCGCAACATTACACCGAAACCCGTACATCAGGATACGTTCGCGACAATAACTAAAACTTTGTCTGTCCCCAATCGGGGAGGTTTTTTTGTCCGTGAACGAAGCAAGCAAACCCACACAGACATATCACCGACAAGGACAGGCCCAAACAAAAATGTTTGTTAGAAGTTAAGGAACTCAACTATACTAATAGCAAATATCTAGAAAAGACCGAGATGCTTCGAACTCACCCGACAGCTAGTGTTCCTTGATATAGTGAGTAACTTCGAGGAATTTATATGGTTCTCACTCAAGTACATAGTTAGTTTTCCGCTGACGTTTTTTGCAGAAACTTCTTGTTGATTTTGCAGTAAAGTGGAGGAGAATATTTTTGAATGAAGGTAGCAAGGCAAGCAACAAGATATACCGGAAAAGGTGGAAATTCCATGCTGTTTTTTTTCTTTTGCCTCAGAGGAAAAATGATGCATTGGTGAACACATTAGAAATGCAAGTCCTTTCATTGCTAAAAAATAAGATTCATAAAATACCAAAATTTCTAGGTTTGTTTTCCATTTCACTTATCCATGGGGGTCCTGCTGTCCTGACCAAAACACCTTCAAAACAACTCCAGTCCATTATGCAATATGGTCGCTTCACCTCAATTCAGAAGATAATCGTATTTGCTAGATTTTGGTATTTGTTTCATTTTGTGAGCAATAAGGTCCTTTGGTCATGACACGTACCTTGAGAAGCACTGTTGGTGCTTAGATTCACCCAAGGAAGTTACTCATCCAATTTTTTTGAGATCGGATAACGAGAAATGGCTGGAGGAGCGATATTAGAAAAGACAAGAGGTGAAAAACCCGGTGTAAACGGACAAATGAGCATACACCATGCCTATGACCATATGCGCATCCATTAATATGAATATATGAGACGGGCGTAAAATTGCAATGATCAGATATAAGCACTCATCGGAAAACGCACAGAAGTATAAGAGCCGATGCACATGGACGTCTAAATGACATTAATAACTATATGGTTATAAACCAGGCGAAACGGTAAATTCACCGCTTGACGAACGTTTAAATAACGCTATTATGACTTTTTGTATGACAAATTCATTTATGCTACTTGGGTATCTATGCAGCCGCTGGTTTCTGCTCCAATCTGCCTTATTTTCAACGTCCACATGTAAATTTTGATTCAGCCGGACCACGTTCACTCGAACTGGAACACGAAGACTGTCACAGTGGACAGTTTTCTTCAGATTTGTGTTAAGTTTCTTGAGTCATTCGCTTGAGGATCACTTTTCCTTAATCGATGCTTTGATATTTCTTTCTTATGGCTCAAAATAAGGAACATCGCCCCCAAGGACCTTGAACTCTGTTCCAATCCTGTATACGAAGATCGGGCTGGCTATTGCTAGTCTGTCTGGACTCCGCTCCGGCTGAAGTCCAGATAAGATAAGGTCCAAGTGTTGCTTCGACTTTGTGCTGGTCGAGGAATCTGAATTTTCTGGGACACATGTGGTCCATGGATATTTCCTCCAAAGTTCCACCTAAACCCCGGAAACCATTCTGTCTACCGCAGGTGTCTTCAACTTCCCCCAAAAGAGCGTTGGAGGTTAAAATACAGTGGTATTAAAGACAATTACCTTCACCTAGTACTTGCTGTGGATGCGTCTTCTATGGCAAGCCTAATGGAGTGGAAGGGAGTGATTGGGTATGGCTCCTCTACAATGACCCTCAACTTAAAAGGACGGATAAAATTTGACGGTACGACAGTCACTAGCGAACCATTTGTGGGTCGCACCCAACCACGACACTTAGATAAGATTGTGCGGAGAAATACTCCTCAAGGGAAATAAATAAAAATAAATAACTGGCGCAACAGTCCAATTTGAACCATGGCCTCGAGCTGAGTTAGTATCATCTCATTTTCTAGATAGTGCCGGTTTTGTGCAGAGGTGTGTAATCAGCAACACGCTCAACCGAGTTATTTACCCCATAAATGGGTACTCATTTAACAGCTGAGTGGGCTCATGGCCCGACACGTAAATCCCCTTTCTTATCGAAAACTGCCGCATTCAGTAGGAATCGAACCGGGGCCCAGTGCGTTGAAGGCGAACGTGCTAACCGTTGCGCCATCCGGATTACACCTCAAGGGAAATACTGACATCCTTCTTTTCAGCAACGACTTTGGCACGACGGGCACGACTATCATGTTGTGATATATACACGTAACAGAGCAAATGCTGCTGCGAGGCAGCGACGCGACCTTTGAGTATCTATGGTCATCATTAGTCATCAGTGGTGACTAAATACTAACTAAAATTTTAATTAGATTTTTAATGATTATTTGACACATTAATTGACAGCATCATACATGAGCAAATCTTAACCAAATTGAGCGAGAAATCATGAGTTCTGATATGGCCATTGCAGCTGAGCTTTGAGCCGATGCTCACAGAGCGAAAGCTATATCCTCGCAAACAAGCCGCTACACAAGACTGCGTGATAAACACACATTTCAGTGATATTTCCAGCATTTGCTGTCAAAATTGGGCTGGGTGAGTGAACCGTGTCGGAGCTAACTGTAGGTGCAGCGTCCATAAAATGCTGTATATTTCCGGTGCCAGTGGCTATGTCGTTGCGTTGACTTGTCGGCATTGATATCGTGCCTAATTCCCCGTATTTCTAGTAAATGCTGATCCTAAAGCGATTACAGTTTACCGCCAGAATTCAACGAGAAAAATCCTTATGTTCGCCATGTAAAATAATATTGATTTTGCTTCGGTGGTGGTTGGGTCATGTTTGTATAATAGTTGGTTGTGGTTGGTTGCGCGCAATAGTCACGAACTGGTCGGTCATGATTGTGCTCAATCAGGATTCAGGTGATTCAGTTTTCCGTAATAGTCATCGGATCACCGGATTTCACCGCATGCGATTTCGGTTGATAATTGAATCCACACTCGTACTTATGTCTCCGAATTTGAATGCCAGCTGTTGGACTATATAGTAAAAAAAAATTGGACCCTTTCAACACCAATGGCTGGATAATGCACTTTTTTCTCTCCGTTCGGTGAATTAATACTCCTGGAATACACCGTACGAATGGTGTTTAAATATGTATAATACTGTTATTTGGTTTATTTAATTCCAGGTTGTGTATAAGACAATATGGTTAGCAAGAATGCATAGCCAGAATCGAAAAAACCCAAACCCCATTTTCAATTATTGAAATCATTCCAAAACGTCGTCTAAAAAAAAAAACAAACCTTCCGCGATTATTAATTCACTTCAAATTCGAAACATTTCACACAATTCTCGGAATTATTAATCGTTAAACCTAAATCAATTCTCGTTTATTCTAAACATAGAACCGATTCGTTTCTGTATCGATTCAAATGCCGTTTTCGTGTTATACTGCCTCCTTTCAATTAAAAATTTAGTTTGGTCCTTGCATGTTCGCGCCTTTCTCGAGTCTTTGTGTGCTAACTTGATTGAAATTCATGGTAGGACCACAATTGGAACATTTTGCGAATTTACTTTTTTATACGATTTTACGATGAACAGAGAAAAGAACCGTTCAAACGGCTCGATATATACGAGCTAATAAAAAATACAGTGGCGGATCTTGAAATCAATTAGAGGATTGGAGGCGGCCCGAATTTCTTTGTTACCAGTTGAGGACACCAAGGGTATGGCCACATTTATTCAAAATTTCGGTTATGCAGAGGCGTGCATCTGTTGAAACGATTGATAGTCAAATATTATACCTATATAATGCAAAGATTAAACATTAGAAAGACACCCTACCCTACTTCATACAAATTAAATTTTGAAAATTGGGATGCCATAAAAGTTGCATACATTGGTAGCACAGAAAACATCTTTGGCACATACCTGGATTGCCGCAATAAGCACTGGATATCCAACGCTTCATGGGAGCGGATTGTTGAAAGAAAAGAACTGAAGGTTCGTTTGGCTGCAGCATCAGACGACAATCGAAACAGCGTCGAACTCCTTCACCGTCAGAAAACTTGAGAAGTTGCGCGTAGTGTGCGACGCGATTCAGCAGAAGAAGCCCCAAGAAGTATCAACTTAAACGCCGTATACAGTGCCATCAAGGATATTGCAGGTGGTCGTAACTCCTGCCAGCATCCGGTGAAGGATAGGGATGGAAAGCTACTTACCTTGGAAGAAGATCAAATGAGGCGGTGGTGTGAACATTTCGCCGCCGCCGGGTGGGTTGTTGTGTAGCCATCATACGGCGAAGAAAATGTACAATGTTGAATAGATAGACACACGTTTGCATTGCACGCAACTAAAGTCGCTAGGAAGAATCGCGGGAATCGGGGACACATGGGAAACACACGGTTGGTCTCGGTACGGGTACTGTGTGGTCTCGCTTGCAATGTACGGTCATGTGCCCGATAAACGGGCGACTACGGCGCTGCCCTGGTACGGGCACTGTGTGTCTAGACCTTAAAGCGGAAATAGTCGCCGCAATTATTGCGCTAAAACGAGGAAAGGCCACTGGACTCGACGGTATCGCCAGCGCCAAGCGTAACTGCCGATTTGCTGCTCCCACTTGTTAATAAAGCGTGGAATATTGAGACCTTTTCCACTGAGTGGAAGGAAGGTCTGATTAATAAACTTCCTTAAGTTCACAGACTTTAATAATTGGAGAGGCATTTGTGTACTTCCTGCAGTTGCCAAGATAATAGTTAAAATCGTTCTGGAAAGACTAAAGACCCACTTAGTAAGCACAATTGATGGAGAGCAGGTAGGCTTTCGATCCGGATTCCTCTGTGTTGATGCAATGCGCTTAGTACCATTCTCTGCTTTATTTGCTTTTCATCGATTTCGAAAAGGCTTTCGATAGTGTGAACCTCCATATGGGTGGCTTTGCGCAGGAGAGGCATCCGTGAGAAATTTGTGGCTATTGTTAAGGCAACTTGTGACAGCGAGAAATGATGCGTTTTGTATAAACTAAGGTGTCGGGGGACTTTGAGAGTCGCAGTTGAGTTCGGCAGGGGTGCATACTCTCACCGATCCTATTCCTCATTGTGATCGGTATGCAGCCCTATCCGGGCTACACAGAGGAATTCAATGGACTTTGACATCTTATCTGCAACATCTTGACTACGCTGACGACATATGCCTACTTTCTCTCAAAATCATGGATCTGTCCGCGATGGCGTTAGATGAGAAGGAGGAAAGCAAGGTTGGGTTCAAGATAAATACCAACAAGACCAAGGATATTAGTCCGCCATTGCGAAAAAGAAATCCGACACATATTGCCATCAATATTAATGGGCAGCCTATGGAGAAAAGGTGGACAACTTCTTTTACCTAGGTAGCATTGTTGTGGAAAATGGCGGTGCAGAGCAGAACATCGCTTGTCGTATCAACCAGGCTAAGAGCCGGTACACATGGACGTCCAAATGACGCCGGACGCCGCGTCATCTGCATTTCAATTCACATGATGCGATAGGACGCAGCGTCACTCTGTATTATATAAGCCGGGCCACATAATAGCGAACCTGAATTTACAATTTATGTTAATTCTAATTTTAAATAAACTGTTTTTTGGCCATAACTTCTAAAATATAAGGAATTTCGCATTTTTAACACCTTTTTCACAACCCCCCCCCCCCCCCCCCCCCCATCTGACCAGAGGAGCATCCATCCCCACTTTTTTTTTTTTTTTTCAAAATTAATTGTCAATTGTAGTAGTCACGATTAACAATTTATTAATTGGCACTTAAAAGTGATCCTCAAGCGAATGGTTTAAGAAACATCATACAAATCAGACATTGTGACCATATCCGTGTTCGAATGTATGTGGGCCGGCTTATTAAAAATTGATATGCGGACGCGTGAAGTGACGCAGATAGGAGCAGAAACCAGCATCATAGGATAGCTATCTGCGGCCATGTGCATCGCTTCATTGCCCGTAATTTATTTCTTCCTATCCGATTGAAAGTGACGCAGCGTCAGGCGTCATTTGGACGTCCATGTGCACCGGCACTAAATGTGCATACGGCATGCTGTCCAAAATCTGGCAGAGCAGTTATCTCGTATCAAGACCAAGCTGGGCCTGTTTTGCTCTCTGGTACAGTCTGTGCTTTTGTATGGGAGCAGTAAGTGGAAAGTTTTCGTCAGAATTACCAGAAAGCTGCAAGTTTTCATCAACTCATGTCTTCGTCGAATTTTAAGAATTTCCTGGCCCGAAACAATATCAAATTAAGAGCTAAGCCGGCTTACGGGGCAGATGCCAATTGAAACTTTGATACACAGGCGAAAATGGCGGTGAATAGGTCACATGTTACGGAAGAGTGATAACTGCATTTCTTTGCATACCATGAAATGGAACACCATTTCCAACCAAGGCCGACCAAGAGGGGTTCCTAAAATCACATGGCGTGAATCTGTGGCAAAGGAGTGTAAGGCACTGGGTAAATTTTTTGGGGAGTTGCGCCCCATTGCCCAGAACAGAGTACGATAGCGCGCAGGAGTAGTTGACGCGCTATGCCTCACTAGGGGTTAAGGCAAAGTAGTATGGATTAAATGCCGACTTAAGTGGCAGTAGGAATGCCATTATTATTTTCAACGATTCTAAGAACCATCAATTCAAAACTATTTTTGACCATTTTAAAAATAGTATTTCTCACTTTCATCCGCCTTCTCCGGTGGGCACCATGGCAGTTAGGCGAGACTGGGAATGTTATGTTTCAATGAATTCGACACTAATCTCAGTCATTTTAAATATTATTTTTCAACGCCTATTCCCAATGTGGGGGAAGGACCATGCCATTGGGAGGGACACGGCCGATCAAAGGCTAAACTAGCGGTCGCTTGGGGCGCCGACTCTAAAACTGCCGAAGGGGACGCCAAGCTTGAGAGTGAATTTCGTCAATTTAGAGTTAAATATAATATAAATCCAATTCGCGATTTATCCGATCGAAATCGTATTGAACTATAAGAATCACTCATAGTTCAAATTAGCACCCACGAACGATTCAATCTCCATCCATATGATCGAATTATCGCGCACAACCATGACTGAGTTTCTATCGAACCATTTTCAGTGTATACGAGTACACATCTTATAGCAGCCAAGTATGAAATATATTCTTCTCCTAAATTGCTCGAAATTAAATTAGAAAATATTTATGTAAACTCGACAACTGGGGGCCAATGATACATATTCAATTCTGTTTATTATCCTTTTCCTTATTTTTATCCTGGGTTTTCTACATTTATTTAATTCGGTTTTCCTCAAGATCGAGCGAACGGCCATAAAGTGTAATGTAGGAAAAGTGGAAGGCGTCGAACTTTAGTTACAAGAATTCATGGAAAATAGTTCAATATTGTAGTATACAGTATATAATCTAATCATATATGACCATACCAGCAGATAGCACCTTTGCTTCGAGAATGTGCTAAATCTCCCTTTAACCATCATACTGCCAACTACCGTCTTTACAGCATACAAGAGCGAATAGATAGCAGAATTACGAGATACTACTATGTATATAATATGTATACATTTTTGTATGAGCATTTCGACCTCGTCTTTACTCAAATGTGCGGTGTATTTAAGAGCAACGAGTAGATTTATAAGCACAGATATCTGCTTATCACGGTTGGGGAAATCATGACTGTATCCTATGCAAGGACAATGATGCACTATGCGCTCGTTCGTTTTAAATGTGAATAACTCGAATGAGAAATCGATTGCCGAAGTAGACGGAAATAAAACTTTAGAGAATAAACTCAATGAGTGTTTTATCAGGCGGAAATGTTGTACCTGCGAATAGAATGAGAAAATACGTTTTTTTTTACAGAAGCTGTGTTGAAATATCCGGTGAATTTAAGTCGAATATGAAAGGGACAATATCGATAAAAAAACTATATTCCTGATTCGCATTCGCATTAAATATTTTCCTCAGATAATGCTAAATGTTTCGTTACAGCACAGTGAAAAGTTACCTAGGAAAAAATCACCGTTTCGATTTTTATACCATTCACGGATGTGACAGGGTATATTAACTTTGTCATGAAGTTTGCAACGCACAGAAGGAAGCTTCTCTAACCATATAAGCTATATGTATTCTTGGTCAGTATGATGAGGCGAGTCGATTAAGCTTTGTCCGTCTGTCCGTCTGGTTCTATGCAAACTAGCTATGTTTATGTTATGTTATTCAATCATATTGACTGTTAAACCGCAATCCTAAATTTGGTTAGCCCATTATTTCATATACCTCTCATAGAAACATTTCCATTGGGAAAAAAAATAGTTCGGAAAACTATCATTGACACGGCGGGATTCGACCCACGAATGAAACGAAGAATACATCAGACTGAAGCCTAAATGCGCTAAGCCACCGACTCACTGATAAACAGATATACAGATGTTTCGGAAGGAGAATAGAAGTTAGACCACCCATTGGATTAAAAACTCCGATTCGTTTTTTCTCTGACTATATTATTTTTCTTAAACCTTAACCTTCTACACTTCGTGAGAATTAAGTACACTAAGTAAGGCTATTATATTTTAAACACCAATCATGCAGGTGTATTAATTCACCGAAAGGAAAATAAATCATTATCCAGCCGCTGGCGTAAGAAAGAGCAAGTATTTTTATACCCTAGACTTTTAGTATAGGGTATATTGTTTTTGTCACGACGGAAATATGTAACACCTTAAAGGAGGCTCCGGAGGTATAGCAATGTATGTATATAAATGATCAGGATCACCTCCTGATTCGATTTAGCCATGTCTGTCTGTCTGTCTGTCTGTCTGTCTGTCTGTCCGTCTGTCCGTCTGTCTGTCCGTCTGTCCGTCTGTCTGTCCGTTCGCACGATAACTTTCGATAGAATCAAGCTAGAGCCTTGAAATTTTGGTCAGATGTTGGAAGAATGATCTAGTTGGTTGGTATTGAAAATGGGCATGATCAGGCCAAGAAAACGCCTACCTCCCCTACATATGTAAAATAATTAAATGTATTTATAACTCCCGATTAAATAAACATGAAACGCTCTAGCTTTGGTAGATTGCTCGTGGGGGTAATCTTATACTCCCCTGGAAAAATAAGATCGATCAGTTGAAAACTAACGGTAATTTTCTTACAAAGAACCCCGTACTACCCTCCTTTTCAGGTGTTTTGTCCATAACTCTTGAACAAATTGACGTAGACATCTGATTTTTGGCATGTAACCCTGAAGTGAGAAGCTGCTTAAGTTTTAGTAAGTTGGACATAATCAGATCGAAGGAACGCCTACCTCCCCTACAAAATTTAAAAAATTAAATATTCATTTAATTACGATAACTTTCGATAGAATAGCACTAGCGAGTTGAAAATTTGGCAAAACGTTAGTAGTAACATCTTGTTAGTTGGCATTGAAAATGGGCAAGATCCTACCTAAGAAACTCCTACCTCCCCTACAAATGAAACTTCAAATAAGCGATAACTTTTGATAGAGTGAAGCCAGCGACTTGAAATTTTGGTCGAATGTTTGAAGTGAGATTGAGTTAATTGGCATTAAGGATGGGTTAGATCCGACCTAAGGAACCCCTACCTCCCCTACAAATGAAACTTCAAATAAGCGATAACTTTTGATAGAGTGAAGCCAGCGACTTGAAATTTTGGTCGAATGTTTGAAGTCAGATTGAGTTAGTTAGCATTAAGGATGGTTTAGATAAGACCTAAGGAACCCCTACCTCCCCTACAAATGAAACTTCAAATAAGCGATAACTTTTGATAGAATGAAGCCAGCTACTTGAAATTTTGGTCGAATGATTGAAGTGAGATTGAGTTAGTTGGCATTAAGGATAGGTTAGATCAGACCTAAGGAACCTCTACCTCCCCTAGAAATGAAATTTTAAATAAGCGATATCTTACGACTAAATAAAGCTAGCGACTTAAAATTTTGGTCAAATATTTGTAGTTGGATCCAGTTGGCTAATAATGAAAATACGTAAAATCCGACCATTGAAACCCCTGCTTCTCCTTCAAATGAAACTTCAAATAAGCGATAACTTTCGATAGAGTGAAGCTAGACAACTGACATCTTTTTTTTAATGTTTGTATTGTGATCTAATTGGTTGGTGGCTATGATGGGCAAGATCCGATCCAAGAAACTTCTACCACCCCTACAAGTGAGACTTCAAATAAGCAATAACTTTCGATAGAATGAAGCTAGCAACTTGAAAAATTCGACAAATATTTGAAGAATTGGTTAGTTAATTGATTTTTAGAATGGCCAAGATCCTCATGAATGTGTGCCAACCTCCCCTATAAACTGTCCATATAGGAAACTCACTTTTAATGCATATGGTCGTTGCCAATTGGTACTTTTGATTTCACCACTAGGTCTGTACAAGTCTAGGGTATATACGCTTCGGACTCCGGGCCGAAGCGAAGTTTCGGCCTGGTTTTTTACTGCGAGTGAACTCAAATTTATTGATATAAAATACCATTCTCAAAACCTATAAATTATTTCAAGTGTGCTAAATCTAGCAAATTGTCTCCAAATTGTAAATGGCGAAAACTGTCTGATTTAAGCTGTATGTTCTTTGTATATGTGTACCCTAAACGGGTATTCAACTTCGCCATACAATATCCTTTTGAGCTCCCCCAACTGTATCCACCTACCCAGCGCTATCTCAAAATAAAATTCCGTCCATAAAACGATTCTCTTTTTTTTCCACAAAACATTTGTCCTTAACAGTATAATTCTCGTACAGCTTCCAACTATTACACAAATTACAAGGGTTCTTTCGTGGCATTCAACCGAGGAACTCTTTCAAGTTGTCCGCTCCTGCACAAAAGGACGTGGCAAACCCACACGTCATGTGGGTAAGATTAAGAGTACGAGGTATGACAAGCAGTGCCGAAGAAGTAGTAGTCACTGAGGCCTATATAGTCTGTCATCCTTCAATAAAAAAACAACCAAAACTGGGGAATAGGAAGGAATATTTCATAATGCTGACGACAGTCATATTCCCCATATTCATACAGCCCGGTCCTATTCAATGGATTCGCAATATTATTCATAATAGCCATTGAAACGTCTACGTCTACCCTACATATAGCTGAAAATCCTTCGTGTCCAATCTTCATGACAAGGAGTTTGGTTGCTTGAATTGTCCCATTGACATTACCAACACCAACCGCGCGTGCTATAAAAGAAAACCTCTTCAGTGTCAAAATTTTCCTTCCTGGCCGCTTCAAAATGACAGATCCTGAATGCTGAATTGACGGCAAATGGCAAAACGAAATTCTGGATGTAAGGCGGACGACCGGGCAGGCAGGAATGTATGAATGAAAAGGATCCGGTCGCTTGGGAGACGACCCCCGTATGAGTGGGTGACTATATGGGGTTATGCTCTTGTAAACATGGCGGAATGTTTGTCAGTTTAATCCTTAGTCCAGTCAGACATTTAAGAAAATCCCTTCAGGACGGAAATTGATTTTCTTTTTCTCTCTTTTGTCGTCCCGTCCTTTTTATGTGGAAATTCGTTCGGTTGGTTTGTATACGGCTTCTTACGAGTACTTTAGTATTGAAGGATTACAGCATGTAAGGAATCGGGAAAGAAGGAATATTTAAATGTTGGAAGATATGAAGAGGTGAAATTGTCCAATCTGATGTTTCTGCTTTAAGAATCCGAAGTTCGGTTGCATCACTGTTCCTCGGATTGAGACATGTTACCAACTCGAAAAGATGTGTCCAGAAATCACAGACTCGGGTGTTACAGTAGCGGAAACTTCAACTACTACAAACTGTTGCCCTAACCTCTAGTGAGGTATAGCGCGTCGATTACTCCAAAGAGGAATAATCGACGTGCTGCATGTTCCTTGTGTACTATACTTATGGCCATTTAGCCGCATTCATCTTCGACAAGTCGGGAAAAGGTAGGCCCCACACCATAGGAGGAAGACAATACAAATAATAATTGCCACGACGGGTTTCGAATCCGCGGAACGCTCTTGAGCTCAAGGATATACCTTCAGCCACCATCGCGTCGATTGATGCCATACTGCGCGTTCCTGCGGCAGCCGAACCTTCGTACCGGAACGACCCATTTTTCAACGGCCAAGAGATGCAAGAAGAACTGCAGTATTTGAAGGATCGCTACCACAACAACAACATGCCATACTGCGAGGACACGAGATGTACTCAGAGCTGGGGAGCACCACAACATGGACTAATGCTCTAAAGGGCTGTATTCAAGAAAGGACCAGTTCTCTGGTCACTAGTTGCAAACAAATTGCTCTTTAGGCTATACGCACTTGTTTATCAAGGAATTGGATAGGCTGATGAAATAACTGTCACAATCGGTGATAAATTTTTGACGTTTATTATTTATGAGCCACGGTCGACTGGAGGCAAAACTGATACAACCATATCGGGAATGTGCAGGTCCTGCAGGAATCTCTTTGCAATAACCTGGACGCTCACTTAAAAAATGACTGCGTGGTTATATTTGATGCTTGTACAACCCAGCAATAGCGGGGCTCTGGTGCAGTGGACTTCTTAGTCCACAGCTACTCGTGGAAATCCAATTGAATAAGAATTTAAATAAAAACAACAAAAACAACACACCTAAACGAAATTCAATGCAATCGAGCTCACGCGACCGACGGCCAGCGACATTAGCCCCATCCACTAATGCGGTCTCGGACGAGTTCTACATGTCAGACATTGGGTTCTTGTTTTTTTTTTTGGAATTTTGAGGACCTCAAAGATACGAGCGTAATACAACTTAATCGCTACATTGCTACCACAGCCTGGTTTGCTATCTAGGTTTAATTAGGTGACTTTGGTGGTATCACGACAGACGCAGTGGTGGTCTATGTGTGCTGTGCGGTGGCATGGCAGCCCCTTTACCTAACCTAACCTAACATCTGAATAGGTTACAAAATCCTTGCGGATTGGCAGGCAGTATGCAGACAAGATATCCGCTACGAAGCCGCTCTTCGTTCTCTGGATCTAACGAAAAACGAATTTTCGATCAATTATTATTTATTATTACAAACTATGGTTAGCCTACCATCCGACCTTGTTAGCGAGATGTGTTTCGATCACTCCTTCAATCATCATCATCAACTGTGAGGGACAGAAAACTGTGTACGGAGTCCGAAAATCTTTTCATCCTAACGCAATAAAATGTAAATGAATTTTCATTTATAGTCAAGGCGCCGCTGACTAGTACATCAGCACACTCAAAAGGTGTGCATTCCCCTTTGGATATTCTTCCTATAGTTGGAGATTCAAATTTCCTTACACTGTACTGAGTCCCTAGATACCTTGACATTGAAAGCATGGAATAAACAACCGAATTTGACAGACGGGCATATATGTCAAGAAACCAAACGAGAATTGGGTGCCAGAGAGGGCTGCCTCGCCAGAGAAATCCCTCACTGGTCTGAGTAGTCGTACCGTGGATTTACTTCACTTGAGTAGAAATAGGATCATAATTATGGACATCTCACTTGTCACTTCCGTCTTCAGGGTCACCTTAAAACCATCCGATTCCAGCTGTCGTTCTTGTGAGACCTACGACGAAATACTCCAGCACATCCTCCACGAATGTGAAGCACTTACCCACCGTCATAAACATAAAGTTTCAACATTGTCATCCGAGGACATTGCCTCAATTAAACCTGGTGATCCCAGTCATAAATAAAAAATGAGACGGTGGTAGTCGATTTCCTTTGCGTCTACTAGGAACTTCGCATTCATTTTTTGGGATTTCTTTTGTATTAAAAACATAGCGACTATTCAGTCAATCACTTTAAAAGAACAATCACGCTTGAATTTATTCACGTTTTGAAAATTTATTACTTTTATCTTTTCCCTCCGTACGATTTTATGTGTATACTCGTAGTGGCATGTCTGCGAACAATTTTTCTAGTTTCGTCAAACGGACACTGTTACCTTTTAAGGGGCGGAAGCCCATTAAGTAAATTACTTTCCACTTTTAGAAAAGTTCTACACTCATACAATTCTTTCGATTAGCTTGGTGCGATTTACGGATTTGCTAACTACTGGGAATGAATGGAAGTTTGCACTCCGACCTAACTATGTGCACTTTCAAAGGACTTCAATCTGTGAGGATATGTCGACGACACTATAATACAAAAAACAGTGATGTCCAGTAAAGTCGCCAGATTAACATCATCACTTCGATGTTGTCCTGTGGATGACCATAAATTATATGAACCAACAATCCGAGTTTATCTACCGCGATCCGTTCTGGCTTAGCTTTCAGCTAAAGCCGCGGAACACTGTTTGAGAATGTGGGCTACGTCAGGATACAGTGATTTGTTTATCCTTTCGCAGCCATACGAATTGAATGGTCAAATATAGCATTCGAAGGCATGACGAGACAGTTAGGCTTTTTGAAGAAGTTGCATGCAATATGTGTACAGTACATGTATGTAATTAAATTGTATTGAGTCAATATGCGGCTTTGGTATTATGAGACATCGAGGACTAATTAATTACATCACTGCGGCCTTGTTCTGTAATTACAATACATCACTGCAATCGGCCTTGTTCTGAGTAGTAGAAAGTAGAAATAGTGAACGCCAGACTCTCTTAGGATAGACTGTAGGAACGACTAATTAATCATGGTCAGGTCAGATCCCTAGTTGGCGTTTGATTTTCATTCATTTTCCGATTTAAGTAAGCCAATGGAAATTGTGTATCCACATTTAATAAAAACCTAGCTAGGTTTTCAGATTTAAATTGCTTCGACCCAAGCAGCATTTAGGAACTTGCCCAACCTGCTCTATCTCGAACAATCATATTCAAGCAATGCACGTTCTTCTGATACCTCCATCGATTGCCCAACATGCTACCTTTACGAAACTATTCATTTTCTCTTGTCGTCTTGTTGTGGAAACCATAGTTGTGTGTACAAGTGGTCAGTTTTCCAACCCTTCAAGCCGGTCTAATAACACTTTCAGAAACGTGCATGTAATATGTACACAAAATATCCTTTCGGTCACTTTTACTTTGATAGGGAGGTAAGTGGAAACATGCGTTCATTCGTCTCATTCAGAGTTCGGGATTGTACGAGTATTTAAACTTTTCGCTCGACATCCTTTTAGTCTATGGATATTTGCATTCCCACACACGTAGCTCATTGGTGTCCTTTCTGTGGTATTCTCCTGTATGGGTACATGAATGACGAGATTTGTCACACTGACCATTTTGTTAGGAATGTATCTGACCCGGGGCAAATATGATGACAATATCCCTGGCCATGGTGTGAACAATGTATGGTGAAGGATATCTCAAAAGATAAACAATTAAATGGTAGAGGACTTTAGCCACAATTTGCAGAAATTTCTGAGTTTGTGGAGAAATTTGTCAGGCGAATTGAGCTATCAAGATTTAAGTTAGGGTTTGTAAGGATTATCGAAGCGGTAAACATTCCTACTTGGCCGGGAAACGTTAATAGTGGGAATTTAGACAGACCCCAATAAATGGTTTGGGTCTAGGCTAGCAGTCATTTCCCCCGCCGAAATTAAGAACATTTAGCACTCCATTTACACGACGTTTTACACAGAGACCTGTGGAACATTCCTATTTCGCAGACCAACGTCAATAGTATAAACTAAACCAACAATGATTTGGATCTGTGCCTGTGCTGCCTGTGCAGCAGATGAAATGACATCTAGCATTTCATCCGCTGTAAGGCGGGATGCCAAGTTACTTATGCGGGGAAGCTACAGCGTCTAACTTGCATAGCAATGACTGGAGCTCTTAGAACAACACCGTCCGCTGCCCTGGATGTGTTGCTTAACTTGCTACCGATGGATATTTATGCTGAAGTAGTGGCTGCAAATACGGCCATTCGTCTTCTGGAGACTGGCCAGTGGGTAATTTCAAGCGGCGGCCACACTGCCATTCTCAACAATGTGGTCATTCCTTCAACAACCGACTCCACGTCTCCTTGTATTCGGAAAAAACTTTGCAAGCTTGATTTCATCACGGAGTACTTAATTGCCCTAACCCCTTGTGGGGCATAGCGCGTCAACTGTTCCATGTGGCCCAGTTGACGTTTCGTTGGCATAAACTGCTTTCGGAGAATGCAGTTGCCAGCATGCACCTCCATATACTCCGAAAGCCTAGGAGTTAATATCTCCTTACGTTTACCGGATCACTGCAACGTTTTTCAGGCGGAGGTCTCAGCGATTTCAGAGGTTTTCACTTGGCTAGGACGTCACGTTGTAGCCTCTAGAGACATAATTATTTACATCGATAGCCAGGCTGCGATAAGATGCATCGATTCCGTTTCCACCTCATCTAAGCTGGTGGAAGAGTGCCGCTCGTCCCTTATTGTGCTGGGAAAAGCCTTCAACATTCTATTGTGCTGGATTCCCGGCCATAGTGGTTTTGCTGGCAATTGTAAAGCTGATGAGTTGGCTCATGCAGCGACTAGGGAGATCATGATGGAGCCTCACGAAATTGGAATACCCATATCCGCTTGCAAAACGAAGATACTGGAGGATGCGGTTGGCAAGGCCAATACAATATGGGGTACCAGTAGCACCTGCCAAGTGACAAAAATGATATGGACCAGAATCAATCCTGGGCGATCTTCCAAACTTTCTTTCTTCTTTGAAGATTTGGATCACTTGAAGGATATGGATGTCAGTAGGATTTTTCGCTTAATTATCAGTTCCGGCTGGCTTAATGATTAATTTTGCAGGTTGTTAAATACCGCGGGTATCACAACGGACCCATCTGTGGTCTAAGTGAGCTGTGACACTTTATGGCAGCCCCTCTAACCTAACCTAACCTACTTATGCGAACGACATTGCTATTGTAATCTCAACCAAGTTTCCCTGTATCCTAAGGGGTCTCAGAATGACCTAGGTATTCTGACAAAATTGGCTAATGATGGGGTCAGACGAAATCTGGACAAAACGGAACTCATTCTCTCCACTAGGAGATATATGCTACCATGATCTTAATCACCATTGATGGGCGGCACAAGGTTTATACCCGCTGATAAAGCCAAATCTTGAAATATAAGTCCAAGATTTGGCTTTTGGATAAAAAAAATATGAAGACAACAAAAACATGGGAGGCAAAAATGGGGAATAATGAAAAAAATGGGGCGATGAGGATTGAACGGTTGGCGAACGACCGAGATGCCCTCGCGTTCGCATCGGGGGCCGGGTGTAATGGGACTCTTTGTCTCTGGTTTCGTTCCACCGACAGATCACTACTCATCAGGTTCTGCCTTCGATCTGCCGGTGGAAGCAGCACTACTACACCAGAATATGGTTCATTATAAGTTGTCGTCTGGTAGACATAAGCATCCTCATACGAACACGAAGATTGTGTATGAGGATATTTGAAAATGAAAAGTTAGCTTGTTAGTCAGATGTGGGAACGGATGAGGAGGTTTTCTTATGAGGATAATCCGCAATTGCGGATGATGTGGAGGTGGATATCCCTTACATCCCTAACCCTATCGAGGACTGAGTTGCCTGAGAGTGCTAATCCGTCATTTGATGCTATTAGCATTTTCACTGATGGCTCTAAGACTGAGGACGGACATGGGGGCTCACCCCAAAGAAAATGGAGCGGTTATATACCATGTTGGTGCGGCCCATGGTGACCTACGCAGCGCTTGCGTAGTGGCGGAAAACTCAGCAATCTTCTGTCTTACAGAAGTGCAATAAGCTTCAATGCCATGCCTGCCTTGGCATCAGCCAAAGAAACTCTAATATTCCTTCCATGAACAGAATTATTCAAATAAAAGTTCATTCGATACCGATGGCTTTCTCAATTCTCTCATCCCGTTCGGGCATACACTTCCGGACGAAAAACCACAAAGTGTGTATACCTAACATAACTATACGATGAAGGATATGCGTATACATACATGCCCATGAGTGTGTTTTTATTGTCCCCAGAAAATTACATTACAAACAAAGTGGTCAAAATCAGGACGACATGGACAGTCAGGGTCGCTATCCATATCTTTGCATTACGACTGTAAATGACGAGTAAGTTTCCATTGGCTATTAATTATTGAAGACCGTTGCGGTCCTTGCGAAAATGGAAATGGAAATGAGTTTGAACTGAAATATTATACAATTCGCTTGGTATCAAGGAAGTGGTAACAAATTTAATGGAACTCCTTATGAAGTTGTGGTTCGGTCATTCCCACACGACGACGTATACTCGTATGCCGTTTTCAGTTTAGAATAAATTTTCCAAGGGACAGTGTGAAATGACCTTAACATAAAAGAGAATGTGAGGGTAGGAATGATGTATGGTTTTGTTTGGTTTGACTTTAGTCATTATGAAGTATGAATTTTTGGAAAGTTTAAGGTGTACTAAGCTGGTAGAACTTTTATTTAAAAAAAATGATGGGATTTCTGATGGAATCAAATTATTCAGGAATTACTACTACTTTTCCAATCGGAAAAAATGTGGAATCCCATTGAATCTAACTGAGGTGAAACGAGGTGAAAATTGAGTGGAACGAACGAACTTCTGCTAGCAGCCGCTAAAGACGCTTTATTTGTGCACTATCCAAGTCAGAATCAGCCCTCGATAAATTACTGGGTTAAGCGCTAAGCCAAATTGTTTTTGTATTGCGTCTAAAATTATCTGAAGGTAAATAATGATACTCTTGTTGACTGAAGCTGAAAAATGTGAATAAGCTTAAGAAGATATCAAATTTGAACCTGGAGCACGTCAAACAGGTATGGAGTTGACCAAATTTTATCGTGGAGCATGTAGGAATATTGTCATTGTATAATTCGAAAGTATTTAAGTGACGTCCTATTCCAATACAAATATGACTGATACTAACCTTGTTCGAGTCATGGGAATTTTGTTGAGTGGAGTGGGCCACTGGCAATCCAAACTTCTTGCTATAAATGAGCCCACTACTTGAGGTTTATTCGGCATAAAAGCCATCCCACCCTCAGTCCCCTGGTTTTGCCGATACGATGGATCAACAACAATACGCTATAATAATCATAAGCTATACTTAAAATAAGGCCGAAAAAGGTTCCGGTTTTTGTATCTCGTGACTGACAGTACCATGCGCCGAATCGATAGCTCACTTAGATTTCACACTGACTCCACGTTGGGCGCCGAATATGTTGTAGCCTTTCCAACGTAGAATAAAATAAAGACGATGAAGTAACCTTAAATTAACTTCTGATAACCTTAAAGTAGATTAACGTAGTCTGATGTAAAGGTCTAAAAACGTTTCAATTTTTGTGTCTCTTGACCAGCAGTAGCACGCGCCTATTTTGATGGCCCATTTCAGAGTTATTACCTTGGTAAAATCACACCCACCCCACATTGGACGCAAAATATTAACAGGCGTCTCTAATCATTTTCAATTGTAAATTTTTGATGATGTGTGAACGAAAAAGCCTTAAGGTGTATGGGAAGGTCTTAAAGAAAGAACATTTCGGGTGAGGATGAAAACATTGATTTATGATTTGTTTGGAAGTAAGCGTCGCTATGACACATTGAGGTTGGGGTTAATTGATATTATTTTTTTCACATATTTCTCACTTATCTCGCCAGATACGTGTTTCCGGTGTAAGATAGACCATACTCTTCAGGAACTACCTTTAGTCTAACCGTCCTCCCCTCTTACTTTGAAGAGGTGTCGTCCGTGTCTTTAGGAACATCAAATCATGTTCAGTACAGCCTGTCCTGTGGTACTAGTAGTCAACTGACCTGTTTCACGAAGGCGGATGGCCACACCAGCAGCCACCCACTCGGGAAAAACGTCCAAGGGAATCAAATTTAGCAAATTACATTTTAATAAACTTGTGTTTATGATTTAGGATAGTTTTAACCTTATTAAGTGATAATAATTTCTGAATTGTTTATCAGACAGTTCATCCTTAAGAATAAATTCACCGTGTGTCATTCTATCTCTTAAATAACTGTTCGGACGCTTTTTACAGGAAAAAGTTGCAATTACTTCGGCTTCGTTTAGATATTCAGAATAAAATTCTAACTTAGTACAAAAAAATTAAACACAGAACTTCGACCTCGCGGTGGGCAGACGTGCAGTGCGCTGTATGGTAATACGCTAGTCAAATAAAATAAATATAATATACAATATAAAATATTTTGTACTCACCTTACCGTGGGTAATCGACTTCCATGTGCAATTGATCAAATTCGACATGGGGTCTTTAAGGTCTGGACTTAAGCTGGCCGACACCTATTCTATCCTTATGGCCCTATTTTATATCTCTGATGTATGTTGTTTTTCCAATTTAGCCAATGGTTTCTTTGATATGAAAATGACAGGGGCAGCGAGATGGACAAATCCTGCACAAGTCTCTCGACTTCAACACACACAGGTTAAGGGATCTATTTCTTAGCCCGACCTTCACGGTCAATATGGCAACTATAGGGTCCGTCCCCATGCGTATCATCGAATGCCCGTCCACCAGCCTATTGCTTATGTACCAACTCTACGAGATTACATATGTTTTGTGTTGAGCGATCCTTGGAGGCTGGCTGCTCAGTGTGTTGAGACGTTGGTTTTATGTCTCATCACGCTGGCTCAACGGGTTCAAATCCGACCGACAGCATTGTTGTCTCTGTTGTCTGCGTAACAGTAAGTCTCAGCCTCTCCCGATTTGTCGCAAAATGCGGATAAAAGGACAAGAGGTGTATGTTAGGAAAATGAATCGCCCGAAATCTATCATACCTAGTGAGACGTCAATTCAGCCTGTTCGGAACAGTTAACGCGCTATCACCGATCCAGTGATATTTTACTGTTTTCATATGAAATATCCTATCTTCCATTTCTTTTGTCATGTATCACTATCTATGATATACGTAAGATTAGTGCTTTGCGGATGAACAATAAAAGTGGCTCTCACCATATAAACGTATGCCGGGCATATGCTGATTCAGGCAATATTCAAATCCATCGATTCGAAACATTTCCGACACGGTGAACCATAATATGACAAGAGTGAAAACCGTTCAAGATACCAAGGTTTTTGCACTGGCAAAGCACTCTTGAGAGTGCTCTTGCCTTCTCCTTAAGCAATTCGATAAGAACGAAACTTAGACGTCAGTCGAGCCTACAAACATTCCACAAAAGTAACCACTGAAACATGCAGCAGTAATATCTAAAGAGTGTCAAAAGGGCGGTTTGACATGGCCTCCAGATTGGCCCAAGGATAGGTAAACATATAGCTTAACGAGTTAATTCCCGGATGGCCTCATTTTGTATGCAATTTCAGACCGTTGTTCCGTCCCTTTGCTGGGCCCATAATTCTTATTCCGCAAGGACTGTGCATTGTTCTTATGCGAACAAGTCAAGAATCAAGACCTCTTAGAGAACTCCGTATGCAGAGAGCAAAAATGAAAAGAAAAAAAAGGATTGAAAAAGTTGGTGATAGTAGAGAAAGTTTTTTTTTCATTCTGAATTGGTGAGCCATCATTGCCACCGCTTC
Organism: Chloromyia formosa; assembly: GCA_964017055.1. NCBI lineage: Eukaryota > Metazoa > Arthropoda > Insecta > Diptera > Stratiomyidae > Chloromyia > Chloromyia formosa. Next base: position 20,015,505 of record OZ024816.1, on the reverse strand, counting down.
AATATTTGTCGTCAGATTACCCCTCGCCGGCACGGCGCGCGTCCTTCATCTTAATCTTATCGCACCAGCCACGCAAAAGATCCTTAGGCAACCAACTTGGTTTCTGTCAGAACCGCGAGTAGCATTGAACTTGACACGAAAACGCAGTGTCGAATTGAATAGAATGGCGGGCCAAGTGAAATAAGTGCACTGAACTCTGGAGAGTATCCATTGAGACGACAAGTCCTTTTGGCTGTTTGTTGTCGTTGCAGGCAAACTTTTAAAGAGTAGCACAATTTAAACGACACGACATTCAACTAATGAGCGGAATAGAGAGGATGGGGTTATGCTGCAGTCAACTTCTGGAAAATCTTGAGTGGTTCTTCGGCGCTAAAAGAATTAAAAAGGCTTAGATCACGTCAAGGTGAAAGTGTCGATAAGAATGCGGAATAGGGAAATGAAACATAGGAATTTGTTGGAGAGCAGTGTCTTTTTGTAGATGGGGGTGGGGATGACATAAGAACGTCGGTTGAGTGATTATAATTTTTCATTTGCAATAGACATATGCGATCATTGTAATATTAATATACACCTTCAACATGCATGAATTTTGATTGGTTATACATCTTAATAATGCCACAGCCTTTAGCTGAACCGTGTTTAAGATGTCCCGGTCGCAATTCTAAAAAGCAGACTTTGCAGAGGTTCAATTCTTCGGCGTGACTTGGAATATACTAAAGAACTCGGGAGAGTGAAAAACTGAAAGTCCATGCAATCGAATATGAATTTGAAGAGTTACTGAAACCATCGGCACAAACTGACTAAAGCGAAAAATTAGAAATAAAGCAGACGCCGATCCGCAGAAACCCCCTAACTTCTGAATAAATTGTTAATATGTTCCACTTTTTGTAGAAAGGTCTTAGAATATTTAAATATTATACTATTCCACTCGAAGGTGCGCGGTAATTGAACTCCAATATACAGAAAGCAGGAGAGATAAGGGCTATGCGCAATTAAGGTCCATAAGCAATGAAACTGAGTGGTCTATGGTATATTACAATTAACTTGCCAATCAAGCTTGATCGCATTAACGAAGCTGCTCAAATGCTTCAGCGAGTCGAAGCTAACTTATTCAGGTTGAGAAAGGCGTCACCAAGGCAATTCGGCCGACGAAACTTACAATGAGTGCGGAGTGATTTTAATGAACCATATTATGGTCTGGTAGTGCTGCTTCCACCGGTAGATCGGTGGTAGCACCTAATGAGTAATGATCTGTCGGTGGTACGAAACCAGAGACCGACGGTCCCATTACGCTTGGACCCCAATGCGAGCGCGAGGGAATCTGAGCCGCCCACCAACCATTCCATCCTTATCGCCCTATTTTTTATCATTCCCCATTTTTGCCTACAATATTTGTATTGTCTTCCCCCTATAAATTTTTTATTAATACGTGAAGGACAGGTGCAACGAGAGACGAAACCGCGCCCATGTCTCCCGAACTGAGCTACAGCAAGCATAGGCCGGTGCTTAGCTCGTTGAGAGCCTTTTTCTTCTCCAGATGGCACCGCCAGACCTTCTCGGTCAAAGACGCCCGTACGGACGGAGGTAGCATGTCCGTACGGGCGTCTTTGGATGCCCCCCAAATCGTCCGTTACATGATGTTTTATCGTGACCCTCAGGTTCAAGATAGCCTTTCAGGCATGAGTCTGCAGTCGGAACACCACAATATCACTAATAATACCCCCCCCCCATCTGGGTCATATTTGGGGGGGGGGGGGGGGGGGGGTCATCTTTTTTGGAGTGTTTTGTCATTTTTTGGTTGTGTGGATATGTAACGATGAACTATCCGCTAAAAGTCATCATTTTTGGGGGGTCAATTAATTTGTATTAATAGTTCGCATAGCTTTAGTTGTACTTTATGCCAACGAGACGTCAAGTTAGGGCATGAAGTTGGTACTTTCAAGGAGCTCGAGCCTATATAAAAGCCCCCCCCCCCGTTCACGACCCTGTTAATAAAGGTACAAACAGTATGAGCATGCTTCTCAAAAAAATAAGGAGTAAATTTTTATGGGAGTGCTTGCCCCCAATCCGCGCCTGGGTAAAGGACATAGTCCAAATATTAGATATTTGAGTCATGATAATAATCGCCTGAGTTGGCTTCAAATCTCATGTATCGGTCTTATAGTATTTAAGAAATTCGCAAATCATACTTAATCTCTCTCAAACTGCTCCTATCATCCACTCCCATAAATTTTCGTCCACTATAGCCATCGATGATTATTATTGAACATTATCATGACGTGGTGTCCTTAAGGCAAGTCAGCATTTCCGCATTTGCTGGACACTTGATAGTTTTCCACATTCGCATGGACACAGTCCAGATACAAGATAGCAGCCCTCCCTCCCTTCACCTTCAATGCGTATTCCAAGTTCTTTTCCACCCTAACATGTTACAGTCTAGATTGTAGCGATTCTTTTCGTAATGGTTCGTTTTCCATCACAGAGAGTTAAAATGGCTCTATACAGTTAGGCTGTATTATGTAATAAGACGAGATAATTTTCCCGAAGATGGTCAACTTATCGAAATAAAAGTTAGGTGCTGTCATAAATTTTATCCAGGAAAGATGAAGATGGCGAGGCTATACAAGGGTTTGCTAATAAGACGATTAAATTTGGTCGATGAACTGTCGATGCTGAAATAGAAAGAACTGATGATGATGATAATGAAGTGGAGCGAGCTGTCCTGGCGCGAAGCAATAGTTTTCATGTAGGATTTACGATTTGCTAATATGATTAGAGTATATTTATTATATCAGTACATGACATATGGCATGGTATGGACCGCGCTCGGTGGCCGTGGTCGTTCGGTCACCGCGCTACGATACTAATCTAGAGCTTGGAGTTCAAATATCGATGAGATCAAAAACTGCCGACCGATGCCGGCGTCCATTTTGAACCCGTCGGTGAAAATCGTGATGTCAAAATCAAAATCCTTGATCACCTCGCCCTCACCCCCTCCTCAAACCACCTCTGGTATGGAATTTGACACCAAAGTTTCTCCCAAACCATAGTTTGCGCACGGTGTAGTCGGCTTTCACCTTTGCCACATTTTGTGGCATTTGGATTAGAATGTCCCTACGGTTTGCCAGTCTAGCTTCCCGACTCTTCGAGCTTGACTGCACTGCACGCCGCCAGTTGTTTGATAAAAAGGTCGATAGGTGAAAGATGGAGGATCACGTTTAGCGCTTCCTTCGGGCATGTTCGCATGACACCTGTGGTACCAAGACAAACCGTTTTTTCCACCCTGCCAAGTTTTGTGCGTTATATATTTTAGCAAACGCTGGCCACGAGAAACACGGCCCATAATTAGGAATCGAAAGGACTACTGCTGCGTACATCCAAAGGACCATATTTGGCTTAAGGCCCAACATTCTTCCGAAGGCTTTCTTACAGACGTAGAAAGTTATGTAGGTCTCCTTTACCCGTTCTTCAATGTTTAACTTCCAGCTGAGCTTTGTGCCGACAGGCACTCCTCGTTGATGAGGAGCAGTAGAGAAAAAACAATCTTTGTCCTTGGGGCTCCTCCGCTTTTAATACAACCCAGTCGAACATCGAGACCTTTGGGTTAAGAAGGCGTAGTCCCTGCAGAGATTTTCATGATAGGTAGCCAAACGCGAGCCCTAGGTCTCTTTGGGGTGTCCTTGGCAGGGATCAGCTCGACCTTCAGGACTTACTAGGCATCGCTAATTTTCGCGACACACTTACCAAGGAAAACTTTTGAGATAGGTCAAAATAAAAGTACCTTCTTTGGCATGAAGTGAAATCTAGACAAAACGAAAATTTTCTGAATCGAAGTGATAAAACCAACGTAAATTATTGAAGGCTTTTTGAGTACTTTAGTCAGGACCAAAATACCTTTACCATCTGTCTTTTTCTTTTCTGATAATCGTTACGCCATCCAGACTACTTTAGAGTACGATACCAATCTTACATTGACTGTCTGAGTGTCGATAATTATGGTGTCATCCTTCTCCCTGCATGGGGTGGTACTCCTACTACCTACTAACTGTATACTTTTTCTACTTACAGTACATACATATATTTCATTGAAATTGAATGGTGCCATCCAATTTTTCGATTAGCTTTCCGTTCAATTTACTTACCACAAAATAAAAAAATCTTTGCCTAAGCGAAACCATAGATTTCATTCTATCACGGAACGCCACAGCGTCCAACAACTCGAACCTACCTGTACAGCATCTTCTTAGAGAAAAGTAATCATTTTGAAACTCTTTATGAAATCTTCGAATACTACCTGCTACTGCAATCGCTGTGCACTTGGACGCTATTCATCGCACAACACGAAAATATATATAAAAAAAATTCCATTAAGATGCAACTTTCTTTTTACTTGTCAAAACGACAGCTTGACGGTTCTTCAGCGGTTCTCCTTCCCATCGTCTTTGTTGAGTAGCTCTTTTATCTACGGTACTACTCTACCCTTTATGAAATTTTTCTTTCTTTCAGGTTCAATAGCGCATTTTCTTTCAAATCATTCAGTCGGCAAGGATTTCAAATAGCCCGATTCTCTCCTCGCACTCCATTCCTGGATAAGCACATTTTTCAATCTACCCGCTAGTCAGCAGGATCCTCCCGGCCGAATATACCTTTTGCTATTCTATGGATTTCCGATGACTCGAGTCTCAAGTGCATTTTTGTTGTATTTTTATTTATCTCCTGGCATAGCTTAAGGTTAAGGCTGCCAGAGTAGTTTGCCCACGGGCAAGGGTACGGCAAATAAGACACGAACATCTAAACCCACAGGCAGATCGACGACGACGGGCGTACCTTCAGCACAGAATGCCGGACAAAAAGCGAGTCAGTGATTCAGTTCGTCCGGCTGACTGTCGGTTTAGGTCCATCCCAATTTTTTTTCTGTAACCGATGCATATCCAAAAGACATGTAACGGATAACTTTCAATAGTAGTTTGTCCACGACACTACCGATGGCTAGACTTGAACTGACTTTTGAACGGTCCGAATGGCAATGTTGTATCGAAAAGCGAGCTTCTATAGCATAGGTATAATTTTGAAAGAGCAAGGATTCGGTGAAAAGGTCAATAAAACCGCAATGAAAAACCAATTGCACGAACATGAGTTTTAAAATCTACTGAATTTCAGTAAACGAACAGTAGATGGGAATCGATGTTGCAACGAAGTATCATTGAGCATGCATCTTCACGGAAGCGCCAACGTTTTTCTTTTCCAAAGAGCATTCAAAGTGCACTTCGTCTTGAACGTATCTTTCACAAGAAGAATACTTGAAACATGTTCGTGAAAATTCGAATTTTTTTTCAAGAGACCTTTATCCTCCTATCAGAGCATCAAATTGGATTATTGCATTCAAGTGAAAGAAACTTTAAGAATATATGGAAATATTTCAAAAATAAATTTAATGTTGCATAGGATGAAACACGGGTTGTAAGGTATTTTTATACCCATCACGAAATAAAGTAAAACGAGACCCGAGTCCGAAGCGTATATATCCTAGACCTATGTAGACTAAGTGGCGACACCGAAACTACGAATAGGTTAAGGTCATATTGCATTTAAAACTGTTTTTTCTACATGTTCAGTTTGAACAGAAGTTAGCCTATAAGGCTACGATGATCGAACCTTTGTTGAAAAGGTAGACGTAATTTTGTGGCGAGTGAGCTCTTTTTACAACAACTTCACGTAGGTCGTCTTCAATTGACGTGCAAACACGTTTAAATTCAGCTGCCCATATTTTAACAGTTGACATCGAAGGAGCAGAGTCCCCGTAAACTTTTGCTAAGTTCGGATGAATTTCCTTAGGGGTTAATCCATTCAAAACGAAGAATTTTATGACCGTGCGATATTCAAGTTCCTCCATTTTAACGAAAAACACGTAAGACGTCTACTGAAAATCCAAATTCAATTTGCTTCCTGGTTTGCAGTGATACTCAGTTTGTAATTCTCGACCTGTTGAAGGAGGGACTTCACTGCCCCCGGTATGTTCAGGGAGCTTATATTCCAGCATCGGGAAGAATAATAAGTTAGACGTTTTCCTGGTCGTCGTTATTGATCCATCTAGTCCGAGGCTTTTTTTCAGGTTTCTGGATATTGAGTAGTTTTTACAAGCATGAGTTGAGATCGATAAACCCTATTCATGGGTGAGCTCAGTGATAGCTGTTTCTGGTGTTTCATAACGTGCCAGTTGGTTTACCGGTAGCGCAGTGTTTTGAGGCATCAGTCTCATGTTTGACTACCGGCGTTTCGGGTTCGAATCCCGTCCACGACGACGTTCGTGGCCATGGATGTGCAGGAGGTGCATGCTGGCAATTGCATTCGCCGAAACCAGTTTATGCCGACGAAACGTCAACTGGGTCCCATGGCTATACCCCACGAGGGGTTATGGAAATTGAGAGGTAACGTGCCAGAGTTCACACAACTATTGGCATGTCTAACTACGTGATTCATGCTACCCTAATTACCTGAGATGCCTAGGTCGAGGCAAGTCAGTCAGACTAAAGCTATCATTCCCTTTTCCTTTCACAATCATGGCTTGAGAGAGGCTTCGGCGGAGCTTTTAACATTTTTAAAATATACCGTTATTTTTTTAATTTAATCAACAATTTGCTGATAAGCGTTGTCCCGCAAGTGCGTCCGCAGGAGTTGATTTTAAGTTATTGAAGCGTTCATACGAAACGAAAAAATTAAACTATTCTTTAACAAATGTTTCAAAAAATAGTGTAGTTGATTTTTAATAAATTTCAATATAGAAAACTACTGTTCTGCAGACGGAGATGCCACACGTAAAGTGGTTACCGGATTGTAGATGTAAACATTAGGAAAACTGAGGTCTGAAGCCCTTCTTTCCTTTACTTAGCGCCGCCTGCCTGCATTCAAATTTCCCTGCGCGGGAATTTGAAATTTTTCAAGAAAAAAGAATTGAACAAAGTTGGAGGCCCCCTGAAATCGGAGACCTCCGCATTTTGCGGAACTGGGTATACGGATGGTCCGCCCCTGGTCGATAAGCCGCTTTCACTGGAGAATGAAGTCTAAGATTCGAAATTGAAACATTCGAGCGGGTTAATTTCAACTAAATATATTTCAACTGAATGAAATTATATTAAATTCAACTCCAAATTGAGAAAATTCACCCTCAAACTTGGCTTTCCTCTTAGCGCCCTTCCAGAGTCGGGACTCCAAGGGACCACCTGCTTCGTCTTAGCCTTTGACTGGCTCTGAGTAGACGAAACCGTGGATTGTGTTGGGATGGTAGTGTATACCCATATAAGAGATGAACCATGAGATGGGATCGATGGCTTTTCCTTGAACCCAATGAACTGTTTTAGATTTTTTTCCTTTTTTCTTCGTAGTCTAGATGACGTAGCGGTTAGTACGTTCGCCTTCTATGCACTGCGTCCCGATTCGATAAAAAAGCGGATTTACGTGTAGTACTATGAGCCCACTCAGCTGTTAAATAAGTACCCATCTATGGGGTAAATAGCTCTGTTGCTGATCACACACCTCTACACAAAACACACCGTCACGATCTAGAAAATTAGTCGATGCTAACTCATCTCGAGGCTATGGTCCAGACTGAACTGTTGCGCCAGTTATTTTTATTTTTTGATTTTTTATTTGGAAAAAGTGAAAAAAAAATTAACAAAATCCGGGCAAATAGTTCAGTAAACTAAAAAAATCGCAGAAAAATAAAAACTTTATGAAGTGCCTCTGCCGTCAATCTAATTTACAGCCATCTGATGTATTTATCGTGGGTTGGTTTGAAAGCACCTGTCTCTGGAATATCTAAATAATTTTATGGCATTTTTCCAGTACCCATCCTCCAGCTTAACATCACAACACCCCAATAATGTCCTTTCGAAATAAATTTCACATCACAACTCCTACGACTTTCATAGCATTAGGTCAAATCTTAATCACTGAATGGGTCGTTATGGATATTGTCCGCAAAATTGCCCATCATTTTTACATCACTGGTTTTCCATTCGTCGAACAATAAAAAAGCCTGCAACGATATGAAATCCTATTAGGGTACAACGACTTCAGCATTGTGCAAAAGAGCACTAGAATTTTCGAAGGCAATGAGCCGACAATCTAGAATACAAAATCGCTTGAAACGCGGGCTGAGAGGATATGCGATGGTTTGAACGTTAACGTTTCATAAATATTCCGTCTAATGTATCCCCGGTTATAATATTTTGTATCTAATAAGGGACCACATTCAGCTTCATCCCCCAAACGGACAAAGTTCGTCCGGGTAAGTGAGCGCGGAGATGTGTACACATTTTGACGTCCATAATGTTCAGTGAGATGTACCTTTTAAGAGCCACACTAAAAGTTATGATGTATATCCCGAGAGTTATCATATCGTGTTGTGTTGGCTCCTTCCTGGCTTCCTTCCGTGAAGTTCGTAGCAGGATTCCGGACGACCGACGGCGGCGGCGAAGCCAATGAAGTCGTCCGTTCGTACACTTATCGGACTACTCGTACTGTGTACGATGTCAGATATTCTGCTTCTGCCAGATATTCTGCTGTTGGTTGGTGTTGGGAAAATATCAATAAAAAGTTTGGTCGGTAGGCAATAAAAACGGTTTTTTCGTTAGCAGATACACCTGTGGATACCTTCGCTTGTCATATTGTACATCGTAAATATGTTTCAAGCTTCAATAAAGGTGCTCAAGGATAACGATGCCATATAGAACTATCATTGAGCAATAAAACTACCGAATTTGAGTCGAATCCAAGACACTGGGGCAGTATCTCAATGTGGGGGTACATTGAAATCGACAGGAAATAAATTGATAAATATGGGCAAAGTAATGGTTGTAATAAAAGAGTAGAATACATATTTGGTTCATGGCCACCTGGGAGAGAGGAATTTTAGTAAAGGCCATCCAGCTTGTTTTCTATAGAGTATGTCTAATAGCTACATGTACGAAATTTGATGGATATATGTTTACTAGCGGCATTTCGATCGATAGATTATACTGGTTAACAAAATTCAAACTTTTTTTTGGCACACGAAAACTGATATCAAATCTTGAATCTACTATGGCCACATAACAGTAATATAGGTATACAATATAAAAGGAAAAAAAGTTGACACGTCAGAATTCTTTGCGACTTCAAAGTATTTTATATACCTAGTATATTTTCATGAAAAGTACAAAAATTTCCTACAGTTAGACAATTATTATTTACTGTACAATAAATAGTTATGAGTACGCGATTAAAAGTTTACTGCAGCAAAATAAAAACCAACAATCTGAAATAGTTAGTCGTGCGGGAACAACAGTCGATTTGGATGATATCCTATTGGAATATTTTCACCGAGCCCGTTGCAACAACATACCTATAACTGACCATTTTCTTCAAGAAAAAGCCCAAAACATTACTCAAAAGCAGGGAAAGAGTGACTTCAATGCATCGAATGGTTGGTTGGAAAAATTTCGTATATGCCATAATAATAAATTCAAATCGGTATGTGTCGGTAGTTCGGATGGCGCAACGGTTAGCACGTTCGCCTTCAACGCACTGGGCCCCGGTTCGATTCCGGGGATTTACGTACCGGACTATGAGCCCACTCAGCTGTTAAATGAGTACCCATTATGGGGTAAATAACTCGGTTGAGCGTGTTGCTGATCACATACCTCTGCACAAAACCGTCACGATCTAGAAAATGAGATGATGCTAACTCATCTCGAGGCCGTGGTTCAAATTGGACTGTTGCGCCAGTTATTTATTTTTATTTATGTGGCGAAGCTGGTTCTGTAGCAGACGAAGCAATGCATGAATGAACAACTAATTTGGACAAAATTTGTGAAGGCTACGAAGAAAAAAAAAAACCTTCAACTGTGACGAAACAGGATTGTTTTACCGAGCGCTCCCAAATAAAACCATGACTTTAAAAGGAGAAACCTGCAGTGACGGAAAAAGATCAAAGGAGCGAATAACCGTGATGCTGTCTGTTAATATGTTGGGTGAATTTTAGGTTTTATTAGTCATAAGAAAAGCAAAAAAACCTCGCTGTTTTCGTGGCGTTAACCTCGAAGGAATCGTAGTGGGAACTTAACTACGAACTACGAAACTTTTCGAAGACTGGCTCTACAAACTCGACAATAAAATGATCAGGCTTGAAAGAAAAATTATTTTATTTCTTGACAATGTTTCATCCCATTCCAAACTTGGTTTAAAGAACATTAAACTAGTTTTTTTTCCAAAACCCCGTTAAAATGCCAGCCTTTAGATCATTGCATCATCAAGAACCTGAAAGTTCATTACAGAAAAAAAACCAGGCCCGGAGTCCGAAGCGTATATACCCTAGACTTGTACAGACCTAGTGGTGATAACAAAAGTACCAATAGGCAACGACTATATGCATTAAAAGTAAGTTTCTTATATGGCCAGCTTATAGGGCGACCGGTAGCGCAGTGTGTTGAGGCATCAGTCTCATGTTTGACTACCGGCGTTTCGGGTTCGAGTCCCGTCCACGACGACGTTCGTGGCCATGGATGTGCAGGAGGTGCATGCTGGCAACTGCATTCTCTGAAACCAATTTATGCCAACGAAACGTCAACGGGCCACATGGAACAGTTGACGCGCTATGCCCCACAAGGGGTTAGGGCAATTGAGTATTCTACAAATATTTGTCGAATTTTTCAAGTCGCTAGCTTCATTCCATCGAAAGTTATTGCTTATTTGAAATCTCACTTGTAGGGGAGGTAGAGGTTTCTTTTGTCGAAGCTTGCGCATTTTTAATTACAACTAAAAATTTCAAGTCGCTAGCTTAATTTTACCGAAACTTATCACTTATTTATAGTTTCATTTGTAAGCGAGGTAGGGGTCCTTGGGTTAGATCTTGCCCATTATTGGCACCAACTAATTAGATCACCCTACAAACATTTAAACAAAATTTCAAGTCTCTAGCTTCACTACCGAAAGTTATCGCTTCTTTGACGTTTCATTTGTAGGGGAGGTAGGCGTTCCTTAGGTCAGATCTAACCCATCTTTAACACCAGCTAATTTAATCTCATTTCAAACATTTGACCAAAATTTCAAGCCGCTGGCTTCATTTTATCAAAAGTTATCGCTTATTTGATGTTCCATTTGTAGGGGAGGTAGGGGTTACTTGTGTCGGATCCTGCCGATTTTCAATACCAACCAAGTAGATCTTACTAGCAACATTCTAATAAATTTTCAACTTGCTAGTGTCATTATATCGAAAGTTATCGTAATAAAAGTATATTTAATTTTTTGAAATTTGTGGGGGAGGTAGGCGTTCCTTTGATTTGATTACGCCCAACTTACTAGAACTGAAGCAGCTTTTCACCTCAGGGTCACATGCCAAAAATCAGCTATCTATTTCAATTTGTTTAAGAGTTATGGACAAAAAACCTGAAAAGTAGGGTAGTACGGGGCTCTTTGTAAGAAAATTACCGTTAGTTTTCAACTGATCGATTTAATTTTTCCAGGGGAGTATAAGCAATCTACCAAAGCTAAAGCTTTTCATGTTTATTTAATCGGGAGTTAAAAATACATTTAATTATTTTACATATGTAGGGGAGGTAGGCGTTCTTCTGGCCTGATCATGCCCATTTTCGATACCAACCAACTAGATCATACTTCCAACATCTAACCAAAATTTCAAGGCCCTAGCTTGACTCTATCGAAAGTTATCGTGCGAACGGACAGACAGACGGACAGACGGACAGACGGACAGACGGACAGACGGACAGACGGACAGACAGACAGACAGACAGACATGGCTAAATCGAATCAGTAGGTAACCCTGATCATTTATATATATACATTGCTATACCTCCGGAGGCTCCTTTAAGCTGTTACATATTTCCGTCGTGACAAAAACAATATACCCTATACTAAAAGTCTAGGGTATAATGATGAAACACTTGCTTTCGAAAATGGAAAACGAAAATTTTGACTGTTCTGTGAACACTATTTCGGTTTTGGACGCTATATTATAGATGGCATCAGCAGTAAAAAATACAGACAGCAGCAGACATAAAAGACACCACTGTGCGAAACTGTTCTATTTAAGCGGGATTTAAACGAGGAAACTTAGATCAATCTCAAGATGTTTCATCAAATGAAAATGAGGAAGCTGCAGAACTGAATCAGTTGCTTCGAAGTGCTGGTGATGAGAATGAAGGTTCTATTGACGATAATCTTGTAACAGATGATAAAAGTCTCGATCTCGACATAATTATGCAAAATAAGGATGCGACAAGTGACGAAGAGGAGAACAGGCAAGATTAAGAAAATGTCAACGATCTCGCGAAGGTAACATTTATTGAAGCTAAACATTGTGCTGAAATACTTAAGAAGTACTTTGTGATGCAGCAGGACTGAAATTAGCGGCTGAAATACAGTTCCACATTGAATCATGGCATGCCAAAAACCTGAAATAGACTACTCTAGTGAATTTTTTCAAGTAGTCACAAAATTTTTGTTTAATGTTTTATAATTAAAATGCATCTTATTTTTTTAAAATTTGAATTAATGTTTATTTTGATTATGTATTTCTTCCATTTCTATATGTTGTAGTAGCATGTGTGAACAAAGCAAACAAAACAAATACATACGAGTAAATACAATTTAAACCAGAACGAAGCTTCGCTTCAGCCTGGAGTCCGAAGCGTATTTACCCTAGACTTGCACAGACCTAGTGGTGATACCAAAAGTACCAATTGGCAATAACCATATGCATTAAACGTTAGTTTCCCATATGGTCAGTTTATATAGGAAGTTGGCACCTATCAGGAGGATCTTGAGCATTCTCAAAATCAACTAACAAACCCATTCTACAAATATTTGTCGAATTTATCAAGTCACTAGCTTCATTCTATCGAAAGTTATTGCTTATTTGAAGTGTCACTCGTAGGGGAGGTAGAGGTTTCGTTTGTCAACTAGATCCCAGTACAGTTGGTTTTAAACTCCCTTTAACTCCTCCTTCAATTTTATCTAAAATAAATAAATAACTGGCGCAACAGTCCAATTTGAACCATGGCCTCGAAATGAATTAGCATCATCTCATTTTCTAGATCGTGACGGTTTTTGTGCAGAGGTATGTGATCAGCAACATGCACAACCGAGTTATTTACCCCATAATGGGTACTCATTTAACAGCTGAGTGGGCTCATAGTCCGACACGTAAATTCCCGGAATCGAACCGGGGCCCAGTGCGTTGAAGGCGAACGTGATAACCGTTGCGCCATCCGGACTACAATTTTATCTAGGGATCAGCAAAAACCTCCACTTAGAGGACACCTGTGTTTAGAAGACAAAAGTTGTTGCACCGTGGATGTCCTTTATTTAGAGGTTTCACTGTATGTTATTTCAGAGAGAGCATTAAGAAATTTTCCCGAATGTCATCCGCATAAGCATTCAATCAATCAACCCTTTCAAGAGCTTCGGAAATTTTAGTCTAGAACTTACACCTAAGTATCTCACATTAGCAAATTTTTTAACAAAATTTTGAGCAAAAATTTGCCAATGGTTTGTCAGTTTTAGTTTACTATTGTTCCTCGTATCCCAAATTAAAGCTGGTTAAATTGTACGAACAACTACGTTAGTAGCGATGACGGCTGTTCGAAAATTGTTTTATGCCAGAGAGATAATGACCTATCGCTGCCAATTGCTATCGTGAATCTGGGCGGAAAGCTGTTTGTGGCGATAATCGCTGCCAGCGATTGGCCCATAATGCCTTTCGAGGCAATTTCCTACCAAACGCTATCGCCACTAACCGCTATACGCGTATATACACGGTTATAATGGCTTCCAATCGCCAGTCATGGCCCATTGTCTGTAGCAGGCATTAAAAGGAATTGTGGGCCATTTTCTGGCAGTCATTATCGCCATTATACGCTATTCGTCCATATGTACGATGGCAATGGCCACCAATTGCCAGTGATGGGCTATTGTCTGTAGAACGGAAAAGTGCAGCTTCAATTTATCACTTCCTCACACATCACACAAATCAATGAAGAATGAATAAATGGCGTCCAATGAGAGCCCTAATTACATATTCTATAGTCAATGGCGTAAGATTTTAGTGAGTACTTTCTAAACCAATAAATCAACTCTAATTGTTGTCCTCGGATGTCAATCACTTAAGTGACTACTCATTACTGACTGTTATTCGCTATGTAGAACACAAGTCCAAGTCCACCATGGATACTGAAAAGGAAAGTACACTATTCTTTGGACTGTTCAAGTTTTTACGTATCGTGGGACCGATTCCTTGTAAAGATGGCACAAACCCCAATCGAATTCAGTCATTCATACTGCTCGCTATTTACGGTGTACTTTTGGTCGCTCTATATTCACTTGTTTGGTTTTTCAGAAATGAGCTGTATCTTAAAGATGAAACTTGGATTTTCCGCATATATGATATGGCCCAAGTCTATTGTCCGTTCGGAGTATATGCTACTGTTATATTTTCCGGCATCGTTCGGAACAAAACCGATATTACAATACGACAAATTCTACGTCAAATCGACCACTATATGCTAGGGCTCCATACCGAGCAGGACAATCGTCGTTTTTTCTCGCGATTTACGAAAATTTTCGTTATTCTCACTTTAGTGGCATCACTTCCTAGCGTTTTGATCATATCCACAACTTATCGTGAACATCTGGGATGGACAATTAGCTGGTCTCTACGACTTTGGCCGTGTATTTCAAACAATGCCTTCGTTTCGTACTACACCTTTCATTTGATATACGTTTACGATAAAATGGACAAGATGAAAATTGATCTTAGTGATGTGCTGGCCAACTCACAGGAGAAGTCCAAATTTCGTGAGAAAATTGTACGAGAGCGATTGCAGATTTTACGAAAAGTTCATCGATCCATAAGGAAGCTCCTTTTGGCATTGGATAGTCGATCGTATTTTCTGCTGACCTGTATCCTTCTGAACTCATTGATCTGTGCGAACTCAGCGATATATTGGTGGGGTATGAGAATATACACGAGAAACTTTAAATTTTTGTTCGGTAGGCGGACGGACGCTTTACAAGATTGTTTCAATATTATTTTAGTATTCCGAATTTCAGAATCGTCTTTGAATGCGCAGCCTTTCTTGATTCCGATGGGAGTCTTAGTGTATGTTTGTGAAAAAGTCAAAAATAAGGTCAGTATGTGTACAGTAATTGATTTCAGAATTTTAAGATATCCCTTTTGATGTTAATCACCTATTTACAGAACGAAAATATTGCATGTGCTCTTCACCGGTTGTCGTCACGAAACCAGGACCCTAGAACGCTTTCTAGCATCGGTAGATTTTCGATTGAAATCCTTCAATTTGAACGCGAACTGAGGTCAAGTTTCGTATCACTGTGTAACTATGCAATAGTTGTGAAGGTGAAAATCTCATGCACTATTATGTATCATTTTCGACTGTTTATAGTTAACTTTTTCAGCTTTTCTATGGACTTTCGACGTACTTTTTCATCATCTTTATGGTTAAGGCGGAGGTACTGTTACATTGCCAAGCATGTGGAAACTCATGAGTTATGTCGAAAAGTGTTATGAAAGGAAAAGGTTAGGTTAGGTTGGGGGGCTGCCGTGGTTACCACAGCACACTTAGACCAGGGATAGGTCCATTATGAAAGGAAAAACGACATCGCATCACCTCAAGCTAATAAAATTATAAAGAAATTGTTACAACAGTGATTGTTATTTTGTTGTTATTGATTAAACATCACAAATAAAATTACAAAAAAAAAAGGAATTTTTAAAATGTCCAAATGGTCTCGGTTTTAATGAACCCCGCTACCATGACGTTGTCGTTGCTTATACTCTAGTAATCAGGTTGCCTGGCTAACTCAAATTGTATTGTGTAGTTTTTTTATACCCTTCACGGATGTGATCTCTCTCAATTGCCCTAACCCCTTGTGGGACATAGCGCGTCAACTGTTCCATGTGGCCCAGTTGACGTTTCGCCGGCATAAATTGGTTTCGGAGAATGCAGTTGCCAGCATGCACCTCCAATCACGGATGTGATAGGGTATATTAACTTTGTCATGAAGTTTGCAACGCACAGAAGGAAGCATCTCCGACCATATAAACTATCTACAATACATACATATATTCTTGGTCAGTATGAGACGAGTCGATTCAGGTTTGTCCGTCTGTCTGTTTCTATGCAAACTAGTCCCTCAGTTTTAAAGCTGAAATTATGTACAAAGCCTTCTTTCTATTGCACGCTGTAAATATGTCGGAACCAACGGAATCGGAATTATAAAGATATTTTTTTTTAATTTCACACTAATCAATAAATTCTTTAGCCAAATCACATTCCCGAATTTGATTGAAATTGGACTACTCTATCATCTGGCCGTCATACGACCGACCGTTCCAAAAGCAAGTTTTTGTTAGAAAAACTTTTTTATTTCTGAAGATATCTTTAACAATAATTCAAAAATTATACCCGGTAGTACATTCTCGTAAGACCTGAATCGTATGTGATATCCTACCCAAAAAATAGAAAATAGCCCGTAGAAATCAGATGCTTTGTTTACTAGATATAGCTCAAAAAATTTAGAAACATAAGAAGCCCACGATCAACATTTTGCTGCTTTATCTAATTTTTCTCGAGTTTCCATATTTATATTATATTAATTTTATTAAAAATTAGTACTTTCTGTTTAGTTGTAAATAATTTGTGCTAACACCATATAATACTAATTTTTAAATTTCGGGTCATTTACAGCCCTTTAATTAAAAAAAAATCATTTGTTCACACTTCTTTTATTTTCCAAGACCATACCTATCTAATAAAGAGTTTATCTGATTTCTACGGGCTATTTTCTGTTTTTAGAGTAGGACATTACCTGCGATTGACTCTCTCCACTTTAGATAAAGCATTGCAAAGTTAAGTACATAAATTTACGAGACAAATAAATAAATGTTCGGGACAAATAAATAAATTTTCGCACCAAACAAATTAATTTCCCAGCGAAAGAAATAATAAATAAATAAATTTTCCAAATAAATAAATAGATTTACGTGTGAAATAAATAAATTTCCGAATCAAATAATGAATTTTCATTTTTAATAACGATGGTTGTTGGTGCAGGTGTCTTTGGACCCAACACCAGGATTTCGATCGCAATGGGAGTCTCGCCCAGCGTTTTTCAAGCTGAGATCCACGCCATTGAGGTCTGCGCCAGGTTAATCTTCGAAACTGGACTTCGCGGCGCTCACATTGCTATCTACTCAGACAGCTAAGCAGCTATAAAAGCGCTCTCCTCATTTACGGTCTCTTCAAAACTGGTGAAGGAGTGTTACAATCTCCTTCAACTGTTGGCAACCAAAAAACCGAGTCTTCTTGTGTTGGGTGCCAGGCCACCAGGGCATTGAGGGGAACGAGGCTGCGGATGAACTTGCTAGACAAGGATCATCTAGTCGTTTTCATGGACCTGAGCCTTACTGTGGCTTTGGACTGGCCTCGGCCAAACGGCGGATCACAGATTGGTCTGCACTATTGCGTCAACAGTACTGGAATAACCTTCCAGGGCTTCGTCAATCAAAGGAGCTGATAATGCCCTTCAGTCACAAGGGTACTACTCAAATGAGTAGAACCCACCTAAGACTCCTAGTGGAGTACTTATCTGGCCATCACCTGGTCAGATATCACCTGAACAAGATGGGTTTGACAAGCGAGACTGAATGCCGTCTTTGTATGGAGGACGTGGAAACGACCAAGCACATCTTGTGCGAATGTCCCGCCATCGCGCGTTTTAGGATGTCACTCCTCGGGCAGGCTACTATCAGCACTGCAGAATTCAGGTTAATTCCTGCTAAAGACTTACTGCCCTTTATTAGAAAAGTGGACGGTCTTCTGGATTAATGAGCTACGGCACAATAGATCTTTTATGGTCGCAGTGCCTTCCTGCTGGGACAGTAGCTCGACTATTTTATCTTATCTTACCTTAACGATGGTTAAGCACAAAAATGAGTTAAGTGCACTTTTGGTCCAAAATGAGCTAACTGCATTTCCCATTCCCTCAGTATCGTAGCTGTCTAGTGCACAAATTTTGTAAGTATCTGAACATAAATAACGACTCAAAGCACAATTCAACTCGGTGTTAATTACATAATGAAACCGGAATATAAAGGGCTACCCCGCAATCCGAGGGTTTTGTAGCAAGCGCTTGTTCTGGAATATAAATATCGGCTCCTTGCTCATCTCGATACCACTCAGATGGATAAAAAAAACATAAGTAATTAAAATTTCTTACCCACTTACATTTTACAAGCCAATTCATATTACGTGATTGTAACGAAACTAAGAACATATTATGGCCTAAAGTGTTGGTTATCGTTGGCCATTAGTACTTTTGACCTCGAACGTGTTTAAGGCATGCAGGGGTGTGCTAACTATATTTATTGAAATAAACTATTATTGACCTATTCTGAGAAGATTTACAAATTCCATTATTTTCCATTTTATATGCTATTCGGAACCCACCCTCCTGTAAGTTTTCATAATTCTAAGTATAACAGTCTCGAAATGCAAGTGGGGGGGGGGGGGGGCAAATTACAAACTAGTATTTTCTCCTCCCCCACTGTTCCCCTTTCTACAAATTTCAAGAAAATACGAAAAAATGGAATGTACATTACATTATATTACCTTTCTCACGACACCTCCCTTGAAAATACCAGTCGAAAAAAAAGTTTCGTCTCAATGTGGATGGACACCCCCCTTCCACCCGGTAAAGTTGGCCAATTACGACACAGCGTCCCCAACCAATCTTTAAACTTTGAAAAAGGATTAATTAAATAACTCGGATCACATATTTTTCCCTCTACCTCTTTTCCCCTTTTCCAAATTTGGTGAAAATGCCAAAAATGGAATGTACTTGGTGTTACCTTTCTCGCGATACCCCACTTACCTATACCAGATAAAAAAAAATTTTGACCTTAATTTCGCCTCTATGGAGATCGCCCCTTAAAGTCAGCCTATTACAACGAATCGCTTTCTCCAGCGAATTATAATAATTCTACATATTCCCACAAAATTTCATATATGTAGCTTCAGCCGTTCGTGAAATATTTCATGGACAGACGGACAGACAGACATTTGACCGATTTCATAAGGGTTTTGTTTTTACTACAAAACCCTAAAAGTGAATAGTTAGTGCAGCAAATGTGTTAAGAGCGCTTACAACGTCCGCACTCCTCAAAAATATGACGTGCTTGTGCACAGAGGTGGTAACAGCCTAGCACTTATTTATTAGCAATATTATGATCCTGTCCGCATAACACACTTAAGATGAAGGAGATGGTTGCAATTTTAAGAGTTCATTTGCGAGTTAATGACTCGAAAAAACTCAAATTACAAATTTTCGACATTTGACAACAACAATAATATTCCACAAACAAGTTTCTTAGGCGACGGCCATCGACATCCATACAACATATATACAATATATGACGCTTATCATGCCGTCGCTCTAGTTTCTCTCAAGTGGAACTCTTTCTCTCTCTCTCAATTGCCCTAACCCCTTGTGGGGCATAGCGCGTCAACTGTTCCATGTGGCCCAGTTGACGTTTCTCGGCATAAACTGGTTTCAGAGAATGCAGTTGCCAGCATGCAACTCCTGCACATCCATGGCCACGAACGTCGTCGTGGACGGGATTCGAACCCGAAACGCTGGTAGTCAAACATGAGACTGATGTGGAACTACACTATCAGAATTTAAGAATAAAGTGGAGTGGGTCATTGCAAGTCTAAGTCAAAAATGACTCAAACTCGCTCTCCACTACCACATAAAAATAATCAAACCCCTGGCTTGGTCGAGCTGCTTCCCCCATGGATTAAGGCAGCTCCTGAAGAGTGGATCCATGGTGTGAACGAAACCAAGTGACAGGAGGATGAATTGGCTTTAAGCTGATTATTTTTATGTGGTAGTGGAGAGCGAGTTTGAGTCATTTTTGACTTAGACTTGCAATGACCCACTCCACTTTATCCTTAAAAACGTTAAAATGCGCTTATGCGTGAATAAACACAGTGACTTTTCACTATCAGAATTGTTAGGAATAATTCTCCTTCTGGAGGGGGCCCAAAAATGCGTGTTCACCGGTTTCGACCGCTAGCGCGAAGCCCGTCTCATCAGACGCCTCAGCTTCGCGCATCGCACCAGTGGTAGAGGCATGACCGGGAACGACTAAGTCGATGTTGTATCGCCTTATATAGTCCGGCCAACACGACATAGGTACAAATTACGCAGCGATTAAATAAATAAATTTATTAATTAAACTAGAATCGATATTATGTTAACAAACAGAAATAAACATTTAATTTCATTTTTGGAAATTTTGTTTTATTCTTCTTGGAGCATTTCTTCAAGCTTTTCAATTAGACGCAGGGCTTGAATATTTTCTCGCAGTAGGACGATCTTCTCTTGCGGTCCATGATGATTGAACTCTTGCCAATAATCCACTATTAACCAACTCCATGCACCTATTTATAGTATCGTGGCAACCCCTTTACCTTTATCTAAGTATCAACAGCTACATCAAATTTTCGAAGTAGTGCTTACAATAATTTCGAGAAAATATTTTTATTCATACCAAACGGAGAGTTTTTTTATCAAGTTTACTTTCAAGTTACTACAAATTTTAGAATTTACTACTTTTTATTCATACCAGCCAATATACCTATGGATACAACGTATTTGTATCCAAAATTTATATTGTAGATACTTTACATTGAACTCCATTTACTTATTATGGCTCACGTTTCACAATGACATGAAAGAGATCAAAACTATTGTACAATACATGTTTGTGTCTTTTCTTTGTCGTACCTATTGCACCATGAAAACTATAAAGAAATACGTCGATAGTCCATAAACAAGCTAAAAAAGAAAGGATTGTTAGAATGTTGCAATAAACAACACCAAATTTTTCGATACTCACTTTTACAACAGTCGAATAAGTGAAAAATCCAAGGGTGCTGTTTCCAAAATGATGATTACTTTGTAAAATTTGCGACGAAAATTTGGAAATGAGATTAATTGTTTGATGATCATGTGTGTGAATCGAGAGAACATGAAGAATTGGACCAGTTTGAAGTTCCTTATAAAGTTCAAATTACATAAGTGTATCTCATTCCATTGGACTCCGTCTGGTATACGCACCTTTTTCCGCAGTCTTTCGAAAATTCCAACCAGTACTATCATCGGAATCATATAAGGAAAGGGAGCCAATATCGCCTCTGTAAAAAGAAAAAGTCAACAAAAAAAATCTGATTTTCGGATTTCTTAGGCCGTTTTCAGACTGTATGTGTGGTATACGGTAAAAGCTCTTAACAAAGAAAACAGTGGCTTTGTGGTAGTCATGATATGACCTGCTCATCTTGCGGATCAGGTCGACCTACTCCGAGTCCGGCAACGGACCTAGGTTAGCAGACCTAGGTCTGCGAACCTATAGTTTGTTGAACCTACTCTACTTGAACCTAATCTGTTGTCGATGCGTTCAGCGTTCACACTGGTATAGCCCCTTAACTCCCAATCCCATATCCTATCATCTTGTATCATTTGCATCGTAACGCAACGCAACACCTATTCTAAGTTAGATAAATAATACATATAAGTAAGTATAAGTACGAATGTGCATGCACCCAATCCAATACCATATTCTTATCCACCATACCGATCGGCCACGGTCACTCACAACACAACAAAAGACGAAAAGCTTCACTCTACTTAACATAAATAAAATCCAACTGAACATTTATTCCACTCCATTCTACACTACAATATAGCGTAGCAGTAGCGACATCAATCGTATATATGTCACACCATCTGTTCTTCATCTACTTTTCTATTCTCCATATTTAAACGATCTGATCTGATCATACTCCGATTCCGAAAGACGGATCTATTATCAAACCTATTCACTGTTCATTTTTAAACTGCTCCGATTCCGACCTGAACTTGAAAGAATCAAATGATCAAACTGCTCCGATTCCGACCTGAACTTAAAAGAATCAAATGATCCAGGTTCGTTTTCTTACTCCGAAACTGATCATTTTTCGACTTGATCATTTTTCGATTGCGGACCTAGGTCGACCTAGTTCGGTATACGGAGTAAGTTAAAAAGAGTAGGTTCGCGAATTAGCAACCATGACTACTTTGTGGCAGTGTGCGTTCAGAGCGAAAACATGTACGCCGAGCTGAAAAATGACGAAAAAAATGCAAAATATTTCCTCTCTACATTTTCACTCTTAACGCAAGCCTCAGTGAACAAAAAACAGCTACTCTTACCAAGAAACATCTCCAAGTGCTTGTGATATATCCTCATTCCAATCCAATAAATCGACGAATTCATACAGATCAATGCGTTCAGCGTGAAACTCATCAAAAACAGTTGTGATCGAGACTCCAGCTCCATCAGAAGCTTCCAAATCAATCCATGAATTTTCCGAATGACCATCAATCGCCTCCATATAATTTTGGATCGAAATCTCGATTGCGTTCGCCCGAAATCCACAACATCCTTTAACTCAGTCTGGATTTTGTCGAGCTTATCCAGTCCATAGATAGCATAAAAAGTGCAATACGATAAACAGGCATAAATTGAGATCACCGGCCAAAATCGTATACTCCATATGATGGCCCAACTGGGATCTAGGCGAGCCGTTCCCACTATGATCAGGATAATGAAGAATGGTGTAAAAACCAGCAGCATCACAAAGACTGTTGTGAAACTTCGAAAGAACTGACGATTGTCATACTTTGTATACAGCTCACTTAAACTTTCATCGATACGACCAACGGTATGCCACAGTTCAATGTCTTTTTGATTTTTCGAAACACTTTCAACGAGTACGAGCGCATATACCGTCAGCGGACAATAGTCCTGAACAAAATCGATGATGACGAATATGGTGCTCGACTTTTCACTGTATATTGAATACGCATAAAGCCAGGTGAGAAAAAGAAGACTTCCTCCGTAGAAAAGTAAGAGTGTCAAGTGAGTATTGCTGTAAGACTTCAACTTTTCTGATTTGACGGATCCGATCAAACAAAGCCATTTGTAGGTTTGTAGAAACAATTTCGAATCCTGCTTTGTACCCATATTTAGTCGAAACTGAAAGGATTTTATTTAGCGTAGGTAGAGGTTTTAACCCATTAGTTTGCCTCCAATTAAGCAAATCAATGGGGCTGCGAGAAGCTCAACATATGAGAATGACTTTTATTTTATGGGTTATTTTTGAAACTGTTAATTATGCTGTCGTCAATGTTAAGGATAGTGGATACCACAATAGTATCCTGCAAATGACGTCAATTATGTTTACTATCGATGGTGCTTGAGGTGCGAGAGGACTTTGACGCATAAAATTTGTTTCAGAGAATAGCAGCAATCGAAGTATTGAGGGTTCCTAAACTACGGGTCACCACCCCAAATGGGTCCCCAATCCCTCCATTATTTTGAATTCTCATACATCACATTGTTGCAATCCAAAATCGTTGTTCAGTCCACGTTGTGTTTTAAATTAGTACATTTTACATATCAGTTTTCCGAATATTTTACATTGAAGTTTGACTTTAAAAAGTAAGCTTGAATTCAAAAACCGTTTTTGATCGACATTGACGTGATTAGTCATCATATCAAACCCATAACGAATTTGCTAAGCTATCGCGTGACTCAAAGTTAGAGTTGAACTTCCACAAAAATCGTTAACTAAGATCTGGATCGGAGATAGAAAAGAGTTCCCCGCAATTTCTAAAATAAAAAAAAAAGTTTGTTTGCCTTTCAGGACCACATGCTTATGTGAAGTTACTTTTCAGCTCTTATTAAATAAATATATTGCTCGAAAATTTGAATTGTTATGTGGTAAAAAAAAATAAGGTAAGAGAGTCGGGCTATTAACCCAGCTGATGGGCACTTTGCGTTCTCTGCGACAATAGAGAGTTCTGTTGTGTCGTAGCCCGTAAATCACTCAATGAACCGTCCACCCTTCTAATAAAGAGCAGTATGGCTTTTGCAGGAATCTACCCGAAATCTGCAGAGCTGATTGTAGTCTGCCCGAGAAGGGGCCTATTCGCAAAAGATGTGATTCTTCATATCCACGTACTCCAGACAGAGACGGCACTCGATCTCGCTGTTGGTCGTTGACCACTACTAACCAAGTCAAACCGCCGCGGTGCGATGATTTGGTTGAAGTAAACATTCCTCCTGTGGTATGAGGCGTAAGAATAATACCACGGCCTTCCTTTTGCCGACCTGTCGTAGAAACCGATAAACAAAGGACAGAATATTTATATGCCAGCAAATTATACTATCCGAAATCTTCCATTTGCTAACGAAACGTCAACTATGCCTCGGATAAGGACTGACTCAGCAGGTACGACTTTTGGCTATCGTATAATGACAAAGATTGGATTCTGGAATGTGCGTACTCTCTTGGACGATGGATCAGAAGGTCCCAGAACGCACGATTTTTTTTAACTAGAAAGTAAATTTATGCGGTATAAATTAAACATCTTAGGATTTAGTGACATAAGATGTTGGAACAGCGGAGAATCTCTACAACGGGTAGCACTCTAATGTTGTACTCCGGTGGTGCTACCGGTAGTGGTCGTGAGTCAGGTATGGGCCGTCTTTTTAACCATAGCCGCACGAAGCTGTCTCTTATCCTAGGATCCGGTCTCCAACAGAATCATGACCATCAGGTTCCGGACCGAAATCAGGAACGTCACAATAATACTATGCTATGCTCCAACTGAGCCCGACAATGTCTTGGCGAAAGACTCATTCCACAAACAACTAAACGCCATCCAGAGCAGAACACCTAAAGGTGACATTATAATGGTTATGGAAGATTTCAATGCAAAAGCTGGCGCTGATAACTATGTGCTCAGGCATGTGATGAGGAAGCACGGTCTTGGTGATTGTAACGACAACGGTTAAAGGTATGTAGAGTTCTGCAACTTTCACAGTCCCTTCATCGGTGGTATTATGTTTGAGCATAAAGACCATTACAAAATCAGTTGGTCCTCTGTTGATCGGCGCAGAATACAAAATCGGATAGACTACTTTGCCATGAGTAAAAGATTCAAGAGTTACCTCCTGGATGTGCGAAACAAGAAGGGTGCCGATATTGGGATGGGAAGAGATCATTATCTTTTGATCGCTAATGTTCGATTGCGTATAGCAGCCGTGTACCGTCCTAGCGACGAAAGATCCAAGCGCTGCAAACTCAACACCGCTCGATTTAAAAAATCAAGCTGTCCTACGTCAATATAATGACCATTTACCATAAGAAGTAGCTCTCTCTGGTTCCTGTTAACCCATTGTGGGGCATACACAAGTGACAATCATCACAAATCTAACTAAGCAACAAAGAAATGAATAAGTGATGTCTTATGTGGGCTTTTACTACATATGCATGCGTGTACGATTCTAACGAGTCTTTCCCAAAGTCAATTAATAAATTATCAATCTGTCTCTAATTGTCCTCAGATGCCAGTCATGATATCAACCAATTCAGTGACTATTCAAGATTCCTGAACGTTACTACCTTGGTAGGACAAAAGTCCGTCATGGATACCGAAAATGAAAGCATAGTGTTCTTTGAGCTGTTCAAATTTTTACGTGTCGTAGGTCCGATTCCGTATAAAGATGGCTCAAATCCTAATCAAATCCGATCATTCATACTACTCGCCATTTATTTTCTACTCGATGTCGCGCTCTATATACTTGAATGGATTTTCAAAAACCGAATGTATACTAATGATAAAACCATGATCTACCTTATATTCGACCAAACCCAAGTCTATTGTCCGCTTGCAGTATACGCTGCTGTTTTATATGCCAGCATCGTTCAGAACAAGACTGACATTGAAATACGACAAATTCTACGTCAAATTGATCACCATCTCTCAGGACTCTATACGGAACAGAATAATCGAAATTTTTTCTCGCGATTCACGAAAATTTTCATTGTCCTTGCAATAGTGGCACCACTCCCTATGATTGTGATCATATGCTCAACTTTTCGAGATAACTTGGGGTGGGCAATTGGTTGGTCTCTGCGATTTTGGCCATGCGTTTCAAACAATGCCTTCATTGCCTACTACGGCTTTCATTTACTATACGTTTGCGATAAATTGGACAAAATGAAAATTGATCTTAGTGATGTGCTAGTGTGCAGTTCGCAGAAGTCTAAATTTCGCGAAAAAATTGTACGGGAACGGTTGATGGTTTTACGAAAAGCCCATCGATCCATTTGGAAGCTCCTTTTGAAATTGGACAGTAGATCTTATTTTTTGTTGGCCAGTTTACTGGTGAACTCATTGATTTGTACGAATGCATCCATATATTGGTTGGGTATGAGACTGTACACTGGCTACTATGACTTCTTCTTTCGTAAGAATGCAGATACTTTAATTAGAATGCCTCAATATAATTTCATTCTTTCCCCCATTTCAGAGTCGTCTTTGAATGCATTACCCTTCTTGATTCCGATGGGAGTAATTGTGTATGTTTGTGAAAAAATCAAATATAAGGTCAGCATATTAAAGATGGACACATATTTGCTTCCATTTGGACGTGGGACAAAATGGACGCAATCCGAATGCCCGCGTCCAAATTTCAAGGACATACACTGCAATCCAAATTCATCGCAAGCCTGACGTTATTTTGAAAGTCAAGTTCGATGACGATTTAATTATCCGATTTAGTAACACGTCAATTGCCAGCCAAAGATTTTGCATTAACACCCTGGCGGCCGCCAAGACGTAAATACGTTTTCTTTGTTGCTATTTAACACTGACAGCGATAAACATTAATCAAATTTGACTCCATTCAGTTCGGATTTCGCGCACAAGCGACGTGGAAGTCGGGTCTGGCTCGTGGATTTTGGGCGAGTTGAATATCCAACTTAAATTGTAGTGGATTCCTGAACTGTCATCTTGAAACCCATGCACTACAGATTCCAGATTGGACGCGGGAAAATTTGGATTTTGGGCGCAAGTGTGTGTCCACTTTAATTGTTTATTAAAACTAAAAAAAACTTGTGGTGTAAGTCCCATTTACAGAACGAAAGTATGGCACATGTCCTTCATCGGATATCATCCCGAAATCAGGACACACGAACGCTTTCGGCCATCAGTACGTTTTCGATTGAAGTGCTTCAAATGGAACGTGAATTGGGAGCAAGTTTCGTTTCCCTGTGTAACTGTACGATAATCGTGAAGGTGAGAATCTCGCACACATTTAACCTTCTCCCATTTATTGTATTTTCTTTTTCAGCTTTTCTATGGACTTTCGACGTACTTTTTCATTATCTTCATGGTCAAGGCCGAATTATTGTGATCACAATTTCCGAGCATTTGGAAACTCATGAAACCTGTTGAAGTCTTTAACGAAAAAAAAGTTTACTTCATTTTTAAAATTATATACAGTATTCCCCGGTTATAGTCAAGTGTATTTATTTTGGGCACGCAAAATCATTAACTATGCGGGGCAAGGTTATAGCCAATAAAGTGTTTATATTTAAGGCCCCGTCCATAAGCGAAAAACTTGTTCAAATGAGTGTTCGAAATGTTCCTCCTTTGTTTATCTAGATACAGGCGAAAATTTCTATAATTGAAAAACCTTTGCCTCTTATACTACAGGTGTAGTTCAGTTTAACGCTACAAATTATATTATTTTGCGATATTTATTACAGAAATTCTCAAATTATTCACTTGTGCTGGGTTAGCGTTGTTTGTAATTGTTTTTAAATTGATAAGCGAGAAACAATGGTTCCTTACTAAAGATTTAATTTATTTTCGGGAGTTATATTACTTACCCTCTTTTTCAGTGCTTGTGTATCCTCAGAAGCAATTTCATCACAATCAATCATTATGGCTAACAATCGGGCTTATATATTATTTTACTTATTACTCAATATGGCACAGCTATTTAACCTTAATTACTATTCTACCTAATTAAACCTTAAACCTACTAATTATAGGTAGTATGGATCTGTTTACCATCATCATCGTGGTGTAACATCCCGACGTCGGATTCTGGCCACCTGGATCGTTGTCCTCCAATTATATCGGTCACGTGACCGCGCCTTCCAATCTTGGAAGCCCAGTAGTTGCTCGGCGGCAGCATACACTGAGCTCTCCCAACGAACTCTCGGTCTTCCTGGCAGTCTCGCTCCGTCAATTTGTAGTCCGTTCACTACTTGTATAGCCACGCGAACATCGTTCATTCGTTGTACATGCCCTGCCCAATGAAGACCTTGTAGTTCGACGATTTTCGAAGCTTCCAGGTCATCGTACAGTTCATACAACACATGGTTGTACCGGATGCGCCATCCATCTCGGTCGCAAACTTTTCTAAAAATTCGCCGAAGGACTTTCCGTTCGAATATGTTTAGCATGTTTTCGGAGGCTTGGGTTAGGGTCTACGTTTTGCAGCCATAACATAGCACTAGTCGCATAATGGTTTTGTATACGCGGAGCTTAGTGTTTCTGTGAACATGCTTCGATTTCATTATTGGGAGGACCGAGATGAAAGCCTAATTTGCTAGCTGTATCCGTCGCTTGATTTCGTCGGTTTCGTTCGCGTCTTTTGACAGGTTGCTACCCAGGTATGTGAACTCGATGTGTCTACGAACTCGATGCTGAGATTCCCGATGTTGATGTTCGCTTGTTCTGACATCCTGGTTCTTGATTGCATCATTACTTTTTTTGTTCTGGTTAATGCGTAGACCAATTTCTTTTGCAGCCATGTCAAGATTATTTAGAAGTTCTTCTGCGTCGGGCAGGTTTCGAGACATAATGTTGATGTCGTCAGCGTACGCTATCAAGTGCGTCGACTTGAAGAACACTGCGCCGCTGTGGCCCATATCCATTACCCGAATGGTGTATTCAAGTGTTAAGTTGAAGAGTGTCAGTGCCAGTCCATCTTCCTGCCTTAAACCAATAGGTGTTTCAAAAGGATCAGTCACCCTGTTCTGGACTCTGACCTGTGAGACGGAGTTGGTGATCGTCATCTTTGTTACTTTTGCTGGTATACCAAATTGCAGCATTATGTCGTATAGTACACCACGATCGATACTGTTGTATGATTGCTTAAAGTCGACAAATATTTGGTATACGTCAACGTTGTATTCCCAGCACTTTTGCAGGATTAGCTTAACCGTAAAAAGCTGATCAGCTGTGGAGCGACCAGGGTTTTTTTTTTGTTTTTAGAGTAGGATATTAGCTGCGATTCAGCCTTTACTGCATTGTGTAATGGTGTACTTTTCGACTTACTGCGTTTAATTAAAGTAATTCTGGCTGGTTATATTAATTAGAGCAGTTTCGATTTTTTGATAGGTTGTATTAATTGGAAAATTGTTGAAAAATTTAAGTTTTCTAATTTCCGCCCCATTGCGGACACCGCCATCTTCAAAAAATCGGTGACGATATTTGTCTTCTTTCAAATAAATCGGATCATGTAGCTCAAATGACTGATGATCTGCACGACGCAAAGTCGTAATGCGGGGCCTCAAATCAATGCTGCCAAAACTAAGTACTTGAGCTTGGGCCCAGGAAGGCAGAGTGAAATCTGTGTATCGGGGTAGACGGTTGAAAAAGTGGACAGTTTTTACAACTTCGGAAGCATAGTTTCAGTAGATGGTGAAGCAGATGCAAATGTACAGGCATGAATAAGGATCGGGCAGATTTTTTCAGTTTCACTCCTTTCTGGCAAAACAACAACATTTCCAGACGCACCAAACACAGGATTTTCGAAACCAACGTAAAATCCGTGCTTCTATATGGCTGTTCAACTTTAAAGGCTACCAATAAGATTACAACTACATTGCAAACTTTTGTGAACTTGTGTCTACGGCGCATCCTACACATACGGTGGCCGGAGCTCATTTCCAACGACGAACTTCTTACTATTACTGGTAAGGACAAGATAGACACATCCATTAAAAGGCGAAAGTGGCAATGGATAAGTCACACGAAAAGGGCCGAACAACAATGCTCAACGGATCCTTGATTGGAAACCGCAGGGAACCAACGTAAGTCCCCGCGTTGGACGACCTAGTTACACCTGGAGAAGATCAGTTGAAAGAGAGGGTGCCTCAATAGGCAAGTCGTGGGGTGAGCTGGAAGCGATGGCGGCGAACAGGACGAGGTGGAAAGTCAGGTTAATGCCCTATGTCCTACAACTTCTACAAGAGATTAACAGGGACCAGAGAGAGAGATACACGCATTCGAAACACAATTGTACTCATCCATTGCAATTTGCTTGTGTAAATTTGACTTAAGCGTGTTTTGCACTTATGCTTTTTACATTTACAGAGGCAATATTATATGAGAAATAAGTGAAAAGTCAACGGGCTTTTATTTATTTTTAACTAATGCGGTTTTTACGCTTAAGCGTTTTACATTTATTCGTTCTCGACTGTAGCAGTTTTATCTGCTAATTTCAGGTGCTAATCATTATAATAACTAGCCGGTCTAGCTAATTGAAAGTAGCAGTTTCACCTAGCACTATACAAAAACAGTTTTCCTAAATACAATGATGCCATTCCGTCATCTGCACAAAGGAACTTTTACTGAACTATTGATGTTTTTTAGCGGTTTGGTCGCCATAAACTTTCTTTCGAAGAAATATCGCAGGATTCGTCGGTTCAAGACTTCGATACAACTCGTTTCAATTAAAACCATCGGACACATTTCCTAGCATCTGTTTATATAATTTTGTTTTATATCACTAAAAAATTTCATTTGTACTACCAAATTTCATAAAAATGATGCGAAACCGCCTTTCTTTATAACAGCTTTCACCAGTTTCATAAACGTCTAAATTCTCGAAAAATGTGATGGCAATAAATCCGCTTTTACCATGAAAATAATAAAGAAATATTTTGAAAGTCCATAGAAAAGCTGAAAAGAAAAAGATACAATGAATAGTAAAAGTTAGAATGTGTGCAAGATTCTCACCACTCTTAAGCTGGCAGAGCAGAAGTAAAATCCAAAAAAAAATGTACTGCACTTTATTTTTAAAAGTTACGGTAACGTCTGTCAGCTTAAGACTTAAGCTAGCAGACACTATTTTTTCCGGTAATTTAGTGCTAATTTCATACAGTCGAAAAAATAGAATTACATCTCTTTCTAAAAAGTTACAGTAGTGCGAGCATCGAAAAAATTTGTTGTTTTTTTTCGTCAAAAATTACTTGTTGTATTTAGTGCTAATTTAGTACAGGTGAAGAAAATAGTTGCACTTTTTTTTAAGTTGCAGTAGCGTGTACCATCTTAAGACTTAGGCTGGCAGACAA
Organism: Chloromyia formosa; assembly: GCA_964017055.1. NCBI lineage: Eukaryota > Metazoa > Arthropoda > Insecta > Diptera > Stratiomyidae > Chloromyia > Chloromyia formosa. The sequence continues at coordinate 19,984,165 of OZ024816.1, read as the reverse complement.
CCACAAAATTTTTCATTTTTTCCAGTTAACTAATTATTGTATATAGTGCTAATTTAGTACAGGAGAAAAAAAATTATTACACTTGTTTTTTAGAACCTACGATAGTGTCTGCCAGCAGACAACTGAAAATGAAACAAAGTTTTAGTCTAAAATTACTGGTTGTATTTAGTGCTAATTTCGTACAGTCGAAACAAATTCGTTGCACTTTTTTGTCAAAAGTTACGGTAGTGTCTGCAAACTGCAGATAATCGTTGTTTTCAGTCGAAATCAGCTTGTTATATTTAGTGCTAATTTAGTACAGCTTTTCCACTCCGAAGTCGTGTTTTCGCGAACCAAAGCTCTGCATAACAACCCACACAACTTGTTTATGAGAATATTCCCCGATTCCAAAGTTCAACGCAATGACCAAGGCACGTACTTATAATCATGTTTGCATATGATCATATTACGGCCTTTCGCAATCACCTTGATGACGCTGCTTGCACTTTTTAACTGACCTAACTGGACTTTTAGGAGGAAATAAGCCAGTAATCGATTTTCATGTTGGAAAATTAGATACTCAGTTTTGTTGTGAAGCTCACCTCGCGAAGAGGTTGAAAATAAAGGTTTACGTGTGTGATAACCCGAGTGTTTTCATTGATTCAGTTTTATGCACAACTGTTTAATTTGGATAAGGTCACGTGCATACATAACTTTGAATGGCGAAAAACACGGCTTCCGGGTTTTTTTCGGAGTGGGAAGGCTGTACTAAATTAGCACTATCTGTTAATTTACACTAGATACAACATGTAATTTATGAGGAAAAAAACAGCAATTTTTGTTCGACCCTCTGTCAGCTTAAGTCTTAAGCTGGCAGACACTACCGTAACTTTTTAGTAAAAAATGTAATTATATTTTTTCGACTGTACGAAATTAGCACTAAATATGCGCGAATTTATTACACTTCTTTCGGTTATGTCTGCTACTTTTGCTCTTCCAGCTTAAATGAGCTAAGATTCTCACCTTCACAACTATTGTGTAGTTACACAGTGAAACGAAACTTGCCCCCAATTCACGTTCCACTTGAAGGATTTCAATCGAAAACGTACCGATGACCGAAAGCGTTCGTGTGTCCTGATTTCGGGATGATATCCGATGAAGAACATGTGCCATACTTTCGTTCTGTAAATAGGATTTATATCACAAGCGTTTGTTAAACAATTAAACAAAGAATGAAGATGCTAACCTTGTTTTTGATATTTTCACAAACATACACTACGACTCCCATTGGTATCAAGAAGGGTAGCGCATTCAAAGTCGACTCTGAAATGGGGAAAGACGGAAATTATTTTGACTCTTTTTAATAAAAGTATCTGCACTGAAACACTTACCAAAGAAGAAGTCATAGTAGTTAGTGTATATTCTCATACCCCACCAATATAGCGATGAATTCGCACAAATCAATGAGTTCACCAGGAAACTGGCCAGCAAAAAATAAGATCGACTATCCAATTTCAAAAGGAGCTTCCAAATGGATCGATGGGCTTTACGTAAAACCATCAACCGTTCCCGTACAACTTTTTCGCGAAATTTAGACTTCTGCGAACTGCACACTAGCACATCACTGAGATCAATTTTCATCTTGTCCAATTTATCGCAAATGTATAGTAAATGAAAGGCGTAGTAAGCAATGAAGGCATTGGTTGAAATGCATGGCCAGAATCGTAGAGACCAACCAATCGCCCATCCCAAGAACTCACGGAAAGTTGAGCATATGATCACAATCATAGGGAGTGGTGCCACTATTGCAAGGACAATAAAAATTTTCGTGAATCGCGAAAAAAAACGACGATTATCCTGCTCAGTATAGAGTTGTAAGAGATAGCAATCGATTTGGCGTAAGGTTTGTCGTATTTCAATGTCGGTTTGGTTGTGGACAATACTGGCGAAAAGAACAGCAGTGTATACTGCAAACGGACAATAGACTTGGGCCAAATCGAATATGACGAAAATCATAGTTGTATCATAAGCATACAATCGATCTTTGAAAACCCATTGAATTATATAGAGTGCGACCAATAGTGCAAAATGGAAAATAAGTAGTATGAAAGGTGGGATTCGATTAGGATCTGAGCCATCTTTACCCGGTATCGGCCCTACAGCACGTAAAACTTTGAATACTTCAAAGAACACTATGCTTTCTTTTTCGGTATTCATGGCAAACTTACCCGTATGTCCTACGTAGGTAGTTACGTTTAGTAATGTTGAGTAGTCACTGAAGTGAATAATAATATCATGACTGGCATCTGAGGATAATTATTGTTGAGTATATGGTTTGGGGTAGAATTAGAATCTTACACACTTCTGTATGGAATATGTAGGGCCGGTCCAAATCTAACTTAAGGCGAAGGAAAGGGAAATGTGGGCGCACCCTCACACTTTTTCAAACCAATTGTTCATATTAACTAGAATGATGCATCGATATTGTTTGTTATTATTTAGAATCTTTTGTACCCCAGTGGAGGTTAATAATATGCAATTACTACAATGCGTTAACCTGAATTAACTTGGACAGGATTAAGGGTTAATATAAACGGAGAACCCTAAGCTGGATAACTGCCTTGATCACAGGGCATGGTAATTTGTAAGGCTCATCTGGCCAAGATGAAAATCGGGGAAGATGACGTTTGCAGGCTATGCCTGGAGGAGGCCGAGACGGCTAGCACGAGGTTGAGGATCACAGGCAAGCACACGATAAGTGTGGAAGCCATGAGTGAACTCAGCCTTAAACAAATGCTAGCAATAACACGGAACTCAGTGATGAAGAAAGAGGTCGACAACTATCAGTCGACATCTGGAAGCCACTGATGACCGGGAGGGGGCGAAAAGGGACCCAAACGTTAGTGGTCTGCTTCGGCTATCCCCCAGAATATAATATATAGATATAGAAGGGTTAATAGGCATACACTGGATATACAATATACATACATATGTATATGTCAAAACATCTCGACATCTCGCTTCGCTAGATGGGGAATTTATTATGGAAAATTAGAAATTTTCGTAGTTTGATTTTATTTTCGGTATCAGCTTAATATTTTTAATCTCGCGAACACAATCAAAAATGATGAACAACTTAATTGATGCTAGGAGTGCATTGCACTTTGACACTTAACCGAGTAGTTGATCCGTTTTTTTATTACACGGCACTTAAGGTCAAATTAGTCTTGCATCAGAAAACGCCGATTGCAATAGATAATTAGCGCGATAGCGGCATTTTGTAGAGTACTGGCCTATACTTTCACTACGCTGTGCATTATGTATTCTCAAAATTCTCGATCGCCCATATGTAGCACAAATGGAAACGAAATCTGTGATCGGGAGAATTGCGGCAAAGTTTGGAGTTTCATACAAATTTGCTGCCGCGGCAGTTATCATCGACAGTGATCAGGATCACCACACACGATCGAAGATTCGAAATTAAATCGTTCGCACACAAAAATTGGAACTGTTAGAATCACATTCGATCAGATAAATCGCGACATATTTATAACTAAATTCGATTTAGCCATGTCTGTCTGTCTGTTTGTCTGTTCGTCTGTCGTGTTTCAAATAGACCAGTAAGTCTATTATGGATCCTGACCTGTGAGACGAAGTTGGCCATCGTCATCTTTGTCAGTAGCATTAATTTTCCTAGTATACCAAATTGCAGTATGATGTTGTACAGTACTTCACGATCGATACTGTCGTATGCCTGCTTAAAGTCGACAAAGATTTGTATACGTTCACGTTGTATTCCCAGCACTTCTGGAGTATCAGTTTGACCGTAAAGAGCTGATCGGTTGTGGAGTGACCAGGTCTGAAACCGCCAATGATTCGTTCTGCGTACGGTTTTATTCTATTTTCCAGAATTTTCGTCAAAATTTTATAGGACGTACAAACTAGTGATATGCCCCTGTAATTCTCACACCGCAGTTTATCTCCTTTTTTGTGAATTGGACAGATGATGCTTCTGCGCCAATCGTCTGGGATCACCTCGTCCTCCCATATTCGCAGGAGTAATTGATGTATGATTAACTAGACCCGTTCCACCGAATTTTAGCAGTTCAGCTGGGATCTCGTCAGTGCCCGGCGCTTTATTTCGTTTTAGTGACCGCAGCGCGAGATCAACTTCCTCTACTGTCGGGGGTTGTATGGGTGGACCTATATGTATAAATAATATCGTCGAGATCTTCTTGTGTGGGGATGTTAGATTACGGTGACCATACGTACAGCATTTCGCTGTACATTACAGCATTTTGACCGGCTGTACAGCATGAAGAAATGTATAGCAAAATGTACAGCATTTACGACTTTTTCTCGTTTCTGCTTCTCGACCTACTTAAATCGTCGTGAAATCCTTTGCAGCCGCACCTGCTAGAACTACGCTGCGAAAAATCAACGAAGGTGATTAGGAGGAGTAGAGAAGTGAGTGGGACATACCGAGTTTATGTCACAATGTCGTCAATTTCCGTATGAAATTCGCGTTCAATAATTCAATACAATTATTGTTATTACTTTATTAAAATAATAATAATAAGAACTCATTTTATAGTAAGTTTGACTCGTATTTCATCATCATCGTGGCGCGACAGCCCGACGTAGGGCCTTGGCCGCCTGGATCATTGTCCTCCAATTATCTCGGTCACGTGACCGCGTCCTCCAATTTTGGGAGCCCAGCAGCTGCGCGGCGTCCACACCTACTGAGCTCTCCCAACGAGATCTCGGTCGTCCTCGCAGTCTCGCTCCGTCGACTCGTTCTGCATTCATTACTCTCTTAGGCATGCGATCATCGTCCATTCTTTGTACATGCCCTGCCCATTGAAGTCGTTGTAGTTTGACGATTTTCGAGACTTGCAGCTCATCGTACATTTCATACAACTCATGGTTGTACCGGATGCGCCATCCATCTCGATCGCAAACAGCCCCGAAAATTCGCCGTAGAACCTTACGTTCGAAAGTGTCTAGCATGTTTTCGGAGGCTTGAGTTAGGGTCCATGCTTCGCAGCCATATCATAGCACTGGTCGTATAATGGTTTTGTACACGCGGAGCTTCGTGTTTCTGTGCACATGTTTCGATTTCATTATGGGGAGAACCGAGAAAAAAGTCTTATTAGCTAACTGTATCCGTCGCTTGATTTCGTCAGTTTCGTTGGCGTCTCTTGACAGGTTGCAACCCAGGTAGATGAAGTTGTTCACGAACTCGATGTTGAGGTCCCCCACGTTGATGCTCGGTTGTGCAGGTGTCCTTGTCACCGATTGCATCATTATTTTAGTTTTACCCTCGTTAATACGTAATCCAACTTCCTTTGCAGCGGTATCGAGCGTATGCAGAAGTTCTTCTGCGTCAGCCAATCTTCGGGACATGATGTTGATGTCGTCGGCGTACGCTGCTAATTGTGTCGACTTGATGAGCAGCGTCTTGCTGTTGTCCATATTCATGGCCCGAATAACGTATTCCAGTGCTAGGTTGAAGAGCGTCGGTGCCAGTCCATCGCCCTGTTTCAAACCAGTGCGTGTTTCAAATAGATCAGTAAGTCTATTCTGGATCCTGACTTGTGAGACGGAGTTGGTCATCGTCATCTTTGTCAGTCGCACTAATTTTGCTGGTATACCAAATTGCAGCATGATGTTGTACAGTACTCCACGATCGATACTGTCGTATGCCTGCTTGAAGTCGACAAAGATTTGGTATACGTTTACGTTGTATTCCCAGCACCTCTGGAGTATCAGTTTGACTGAGAAGAGCTGATCGGTTGTGGAGCGACCAGGTCTGAAACCGCTTTGATATTCGCCAATGACTCGTTCTGCGTACGGTTTTATTCTATTTTCCAGAATTTTCGTCAAAATTTTATAGGACGTACAAACTAGTGAGATGCCCCTGTAATTCTCACACCGCAATTTATCTCCCTTTTTATGGATTGGACAAATGATGCTTCTGCGCCAATCGTCTGGGATCTCCTCGTTCTCCCATACTCGCAGGAGTAATTGATGTATGGCATCAACTAGACTCGTTCCACCGAATCTTAGCAGTTCAGCTGGGATCTCGTCAGCGCCCGGCGCTTTATTTCGTTTTAGTGACCGCAACGCGAGATCAACTTCCTCTACTGTCGGGGGTTGAATGGGTGGGCCTAGATCAACAATATCATCGAGAGCTTCCTGTGTGGGGATGTTAGATGGTCGGTTTAGAAGCTCTTCAAAATATGAGGCCCATCGTTTGTTAATACCATCGGTGTCGCTGATGATGTTTCCATCCTTGTTCTTACAAAGGCTAGTCCTGGGTTGGTAGCCGTTCTTAATTGTATTTACTAGTTTGTACGCTTGTCTGGTGTTCCTATTAGCTAAGTTTTCGTTTATGTTCAGCAACTGCTCGTCAAAGTATTTACGTTTCTTACGTCTAATTATTCTATTCGATATTCGCCGTAGCTCGTCATATTTTTCTCTTCTGGCTCTAGTTCCTCGTTGAATCCATTGTCTGTAGGCCTCGTTTTTCGCGTCAAGTGAATTTTTGCATTCTTCGTCGAACCAGTCATTTCGCGCTCGCCGGGCTTTATATCCCACGACCTTCTCTGCGACATCCTTGATGGTACCCTTGAGTTCTTCCCAGAACCCATGGACGCCTGTGTTGCTGATGTTGTGTAGCATAAGCGATAGTCTTTCCTCAAGGGCGGTAGTATACGCCACCGCACGCCATGGCATCGCTCAGAAGCTTATCAACCGCAAAGATTTTGGGAGGGCTGATTCTCGATTGGTGAGGAAATTCTACATCTGTAGGTCGTCTTTACCAAGTGATGATCTGAATCGCCGTTTGCTCTTCGATAAGAGCGGACATCCATCACACTAGATGTCCATCTCCTGCAAATGAGGACGTGATCAATTTGGTTGACGGTATGTGGGTCTAGAGATTTCCAGGTCTGCTTGTGAATGCGTCGATGCGGAAAACACGTAGATCTTACGACTAGATTCCTACTGCAGGTGATACAAATTTCCTTATCCAAAGCCCCATCTTTCATTCTACGCATTATTAATGATCCGTGTATGGATTTGTCTAGTCACTTTTATTTGCAGCATTGCTCCAGAGGAAATCAATATATTCAACTACTTAAATACCAACCTTGCCCTTCTCACTACCGACATGACAGTAAACATAGAAAAGAAAGGAAAACGACCGGCATATCAAATGTCGTATCAAAAGACAGCCGTAAGAAACGAATCCATTGCTCGGTAACATACAAGACTCTGTCAGCTTCACTTACAATTCCAACACGTTCTCCTCCCAGCTTCGAATAATATCCTTCTGTCAATCAATTGTCTGGATTTGCCATCAAAACATTCTACGAGCGAACATCTATCCATCGGATTACAATTTGCCTGCTATTCGCAATTTTACGTTTGTCTTGTTTTAACGATGTCGTCCTTCAGACTTACCGTGACGTAAAGAATCGTAGCGTTTTTCTGCTTTCGTTTAAAGTATTTCTGAGGAGGAGTTAAAAAAGGCAAGGACATTTTTCTCGAGTGGACAAAGTAGAAGAAAATTGGTCTGGTTGGTTGGTTTCAATATTTTATTGGATGCAGTTATTCGGTTTGTATCAACCATCACATATAAGAAAAGACCTAAACCTATTTAAGGAGGAATTGACAAGGGCTAAGTGCAGGGAGGAGCTCAGGAATGAAGCCTCTAGACTTGGCAAAATCCTTGCTTCCGATCGTTTGATACCGAACCTTTTAATGGAACAGGATAGCTCGCAGTGGCGAGGCGTCCATACTAGCCGATTCCCGACGGAAAAAGACGAAATCGTAAAAAAATCGAAAATGCGACCAAGACTATATTTACGCGACTCAACAAGGTTTTCGGACCTTTGTAGCTCGGACCCCTAGTAGTCGTGGGAGTATAAATTTGGTAGGATCATTGCCGCGTAGGAAGTGTGTCTAATTTGAAGCTATAACAGTTTGAAAATCGCTATTTTCCATTTTTCTTGCTTGTTCTCGTTGTCATCTGACAGGGCTACAGCTTTGTAAGGAGCGTAACGAGACCTGCTTTCTTTTCTCACGGATTGGCTCTGTCCCGAGCGTGTGCATAGGCTATCATTTGCTCTGATCCGTGCATTAAAAAAAGACATTTAAACATTTAAGATTTCATAAAGTTTCTCGCTTAAGTCTTTTCAAAGATTTCAGAGAAAAAATCTTCCAAGCTTTTATCGTTGTCTGATTTCAACCAGATTTGGTACGTAACTCATTATAAGTACCGCACGGTGACATTTTGGTCCTGCTGCAGGTGTGCGTCACGACAAATGGACTCTCTTTATCATAAAATGGAACGGAAACCCAACCTGGTAGATATGGGTATCTTCTGCTTTATGGTGATGAAACTTAACCAGTGGGGTACTGTTAACCGAATTTTGATGATGGCATTTTGGGCCCTTGGGAAGGAAAAAAGGAAATTCTTGACCTGAAAGTGATACCTAGGCAAGATGGGTGTCATATGGCCAGGGGTTTAAGACGAATGCATTAAACCACTTTTGGTGGCATTTTGAATCCTTTGGAGAGGAAAAAGGATATTTTTGGCAAGGAAGTTATGTCTTGGCAAGATGGATACCATATGACTGGGGGTGTTGAGGTGAATTTACTAGACTACAGTTGATGGCATTTTGAGTTCTTTGGAGAGCATAAAAGGATATTTTCGGCAAGGAAGTAATATCTAGGCAAGATGGATCGCATATGACTGGGAGTTATGAGACAAAGGTACTAAGAGGATGGCAATTTTAGTTCTTTGGTCAGGGAAAAGCACCTTGACATGAATTGAAACAGAAACCAAACCTAGCAAATATTTGGGTTCCGGTTCTATAAGAATGGAAGTTGGCAATCTGTGGAGTTTAAATTTGGTATTAATTACACCAAATTATAATATTTCGGGTGTTGTTCTTAAAAACCTGTACGTTGGTAGTCACTAGTACATAACAATAAATTTTATAAGCATTCTAAGGCACTTTTGGAATTCATATCCGGGTTCTTTCTCCATAAAATGCAAAAAGATGCGATATGGCCCAAACACAACCCTGTTGTAAAAAGTTTCCCGCCAAAAAAAACTGATCAGCCGCAAAAAGGATTGAGATGAACATAATTGCGCCAAAGTACTCGTAGCTCTGCGCCTCGCTCTAGGGTATGCACATTGAACACTGATTAAATTAGTTATTTTCGTTTTTTAACGTTATTTGGCGGGGAGCTTGCTTGGAATACAAACAGATAAGTTGGATAATCTGAAGAACATGGAATGATTTTATTAAATTGAAAGATTAACTTAATTAAACAAAATGTGCTCAATAAAACGGAAAATGGAATTGATTGAAGCGAAGGACGCAGTAGAAAATATTAACTACGGTTTTTTTTTGTGCAGTGAAGATCAAGAGCAGAACAACAATCGTACGAATTACACTAACAACCGGCTCAATCCGGAGCAATTTTGTAAGTGTTAAGCGCGCAATTCTTATTCATCTCTGAACTGCGCTGCACACACAATACGGCTATTGTCCATTGATCACTTCTGGCCTGCATTTCTAGCCTTTTATAAGGCGGGGAGCTTTATAAAGGGGTCCGGGCGAGAAGACAGTGCTTGTCATCAGACCTTGAGCTCGCGAAGCTCTCCGCCAAACAGCGTTAAAAGAAATTAACTAATTTAATCAGGGTTCAATATGCATACCCCATGCATAAGTTTCTTTGGACGGACATGGGGGCTCACCCCAAAGATAATTGGGTGGTTATACACCATGCTGGTGCGGCCTATGGTGATCTACGCAGCGCTTGTGTGGTGGCCGAAAACTCAGCAATCTTCTGTCTCACTGAAGTGCAATAAGATTCAACGCCTTGCCTGCCTTGGCATCACTGGAGCTATGCGCACTTGTCCTACGCCAGCCCTGGAGGCGATTATTGGACTTACTCCGTTGCATATATTCATTCAAGAATCAGCAGCTCTAAATGCTCTCAGACTTCGTTTAACTTCCGACGTGCGTAGTGAAGAAAGCGGCCACATGAGCATTCTGAATCAAATTCCTGACGTGCAGATCTGCTTGAGATCAGATTACATGATCACGGAGGTTTGTTTCGGCAGAAAATATTCAGCCCTCATCCCTAACCGCTCTGAATGGGTAAATGGCACACCCTGTCCAGACCCTAGATGTATCAAGTGGTTCACCGATGGGTCTAAAACGGAACAAGGTGTTGATGCAGGTGTCTTTGGACCCAACACCAGGATTTCGATCGCAATGGGAGTCTCGCCCATAGTTTTTCAAGCTGAGATCCACGCCATTGAGGTCTGCGCCAGGGTAATCTTCGAAACTGGACTTCGCGGCGCTCACATTGCTATCTACTCAGACCGCCAAGCAGCCATAAAAGCGCTCTCCTCATTTAAGGTCTCTTCAAAACTGGTGAAGGAGTGTTACAATCTCCTTCAACTGTTGGCAACCAAAAAACCGAGTCTTCTTGTGTTGGGTGCCAGGCCACCAGGGCATTGAGGGGAACGAGGCTGCGGATGAACTTGCTAGACAAGGATCATCCAGTCGTTTTCATGGACCTGAGCCTTACTGTGGCTTTGGACTGGCCTCGGCCAAACTGCGGATCACAGATTGGTTTGCACGATTGCGTCAACAGTACTGGAAGAACCTTCCAGGGCTTCGTCAATCAAAGGAGCTGATAATGCCCTTCAGTCACAAGGGTACTACTCAAATGAGTAGAACCCACCTAAGACTCGTAGTGGGGTACTTATCTGGCCATAACCTGGTCAGATATCACCTGAACAAGATGGGTCTATCAAGCGAGACTGAATGCCGTCTTTGTCTGGAAGACGTGGAAACGACCAAGCACATCTTGTGCGAATGTCCCGCCATCGCGCGTTTTAGGATGTCACTCCTCGGGCAGCCTACTATCAGCACTGCAGAATTCAGGTTGATTCCTGCTAAAGACTTACTGCCCTTTATTAGAAGGGTGGACGGTCTTTTGGATTAATGAGCTACGGCACAATAGATCTTTATGGTCGCAGTGCCTTCCTGCTGGGAAAGTAGCTCGAATTTTTATATCTATCTATCTATCTATCTACATATATGCATACCCTAGAGCGACGCGCAAAGCTAGGAGTACTTTGGAATCTAAGCCAAAAATAACAAAGTTATGCACTAATGTCCGCTGAAGGCCGCAACTTTCGATACAACGATGCTAGCGACATGAAAAAATCGACAAATATTTGTACTGTGGGTTAGGTAGTTAATTTTGAGAATGGACAGGATGCTACTGAATTAACGGCAACTTCCCCTATAAACATAAGATCAAATATACATATACAAAATCCAAATGAATGAACGATGGAACTTCCCATTGGATCCACAGAAATTCACTCTCTAATTGAAGAAATGGTGCGTTCTGGAGACCTTCTGATCCATTGTCCAGGAGAATACGCACATTCCAAAATCTAATCTTTGTCATTATACGATATCCAAAAGTCATAGTTGACGTTTCGTTAGCATATAAAGATTTCGGATAGTGTAAGTTGCTGACATACATATCCTGTCCTTCGTTTGTCAGTTTGTACGACAGGCCGGCAAAGGGAAGGGACCGTGGTATTATTCTTACGCCCCACACCACAGGGGGAATGTTTACCTCAACCAAATCATCGCACCGTCATTACTGGCGGCTTGACTTGGTTAGCAATGGTCAACGACCACTACCGTTCGTTCCTGCGGCAGCCGGTTCTTCGTACCGGAACGACCCGTTTTTTAACGGCCAAGAGCTGCCAAACCCCCTCGATGCAAGAAGAACTGCAGTATTCGAAGCATCGCTACCACAACAACAACCACTACCGTTCCAGGGGCGCTCACGAGGAGCACTATGGAAGAAGATTTTTGCCCCTCCCCGCGTCCCTAGATAATATAGGAAGTTCTTTATTTGAGATATTGAATAAATACACACTATTTCACGGTACCACATATTTTATTTTCAATTCGTTTAAATAAAAATGTATAATTCAACACATTATCGCCCATATGCATAATACGTATGCGTCAAATTCGTAAAATTTGTAAGAATAATCAAAACTAATACAAAAACTATCTAAAAAAATATTCAACAAAACAAACAAAAATATGAAAATACTTCACAGTAATTACGTGAAAACCAGTGGGGAGAATACAAGATAATAACACGCGGTTATTGTGAAAATCTTAAAATTCTATTATAGCAAAGAAAATGGATGGCCATTGGATCAATTGTTTACGATCTAGTATTTCGAGATTTTAGTACAAGTGTCAAGAGTCACTTGTAATAGGCGGGGTTCTACATTTTAAATACTTATCTATTATCTTTTATTTGGAATTGATTGCAATTCTGGAAAAAAATGGACAACAACAAAGAAAACGATTGAAACTCAAAGCAGGTAGACAAAACTTTCCGACACACTGGTAGCCAACGGCTTGTAATTTGCCTGTCTATCTCCATGTGCTGATCTTTCAATTTCATCGCTATCAAAACGAAGTTACTTAGCATAAAGATTAAAATCAATTTTAAAAAATCATGACACAATTACATATCTGACTATTCTATGAAAATCTACCCAACGTCAGCTACACACACACTCATTGTTTTTTTTCTCCTGTCATTACTGCTTTGTTCCTGATGCCACTGCTTAATATACTCGTACACAAGTCCACTGCTGAGGTTAGATATTTTGACTACAGTTTTTCACTCCATGTAATAGATCGTTTCCACTTTTCAATGTTGCGTTTCAAATTTGTATCATTTATATAGTAATTTGCATGCAAACATTATTATTTGTATTCTCATAATAATCGTATCTCTTAAATACTAACAATACCAATAGATATAAAATACTATTCATCTTATATACATACAAAAAAAGTGTGAAAGTTCTCCTTCTTTACTAACCGTAAAGGGACTTCTTCATAGTGTCATTTGGACTTTTGTTTCGCTTATTTTTCTCTATTCAAACTAATATCATTGCAGTAATTGTTGTTGTTGCTATGTAGAAAAGTAATATTTATTAGACACCGAAAGACCACATAAACGAAGCGCGATAGAAAAACGGTGAGATTACGAGTCGCAGCTAGTTTATGGACACGGATTGAATATAATGAATTCAAAAAATACAAATTAGAAATAATAATTTGGATAAATTATTTAGAATGTATAACTAATACATGAATTTAGGTCGTACCGAATCTTCCTGGTTCTATTTTGGCAGCAGATTTAAAATAAAAAAAAACCTAAAAAGTCTTCGTTAAAAGGTGCGAGAGAAAGGCGAAAGATTTCTTGTTTCTTGCAATAAAGTTAACAGTGCGACAAACAAATCAGTTTCTGATTTTTCAAAAGTTTTCAAAGATCCTTACCGTCAAGATGAGACATATAAATATTTTTCGTAGGTAATATACTACTATACAAGTTATATATCTATTTTTTTGTGTAATTTTCAAGATATATATATATAATATAGTTTTTAGATACATATTTTCTTTTAGCTTTTATTTTTCCTTCCTATTCGACTGTTTGCCTAAAAACATTATTACTACTAAAACAATTATCAATTTTAGGTCTCATCTTTTCCATGCACGATAAAACTTTGAATAAATCGAATAAGAGGAAAGAGGAAATTCGATTGTGATTTTCATATTTCTACATTTTGAATTTTTATTTTGTTTTTTTTTTTTTGCATTCTTTTCCACTTTGTATCCATTTCTCTCCGGCTCTCTTCATTTTTTTTTTAATTTTAATTTATAATATTATTTTGTCTATTAGAGTAACTTTAACAAGAGCATTGGTCTTTATTGGTAGGAGTGTCGCTTGTTAATGATGTTCGGCCCGGTTGTGATGGTCGATGCTGTACACCCGATTCCGATGCGTTCAAGTCCAAACGTCCTTCCTGAATGTTTTGGTAAATTTTACGAGCGGTTTCCAGAAAGGCTTCTTCGACATTTTGACCACTGCAAATAGATGAAAGATAAAACCATTTAGATTTTGTCGTAAGTAGGTAAGACGACAGTGTAAACCGGGAGCAACACATGTCGGCGCAACTGCTCTCAATTCTCCTCTATCGCGCCGAAATCAAGCTAAACCCAGGTCCATTGGACGTTGGTTGTTCAAAACACGCCCGCTTCGGATCCCCTTCAAAACTCGACTCTCTCAAAATGTCAAGTCACCTGTCAAAACCGTAACCGTCCACAACCCACTTGTGTGTCTGTGTGACAGAGGATTGTGGAGACCGCAGCTTAAGGCCGAGTTTAAAAGCTGCGGGAGCGGCGAGATTGCATTTAAACTCAATGTAAATTTGTAAACCGCGGCAGCTGCCGCAGATTGGATAGCACAGCCTAAGGTGCGCGCGACCGCTAAATTTGGAATTTAAAATAATTTTCCACAAATGCATTTATTTTGGAAAAACCAAAACAAATATTTTTGAGAAAAATATTTTATTTTGAACGGAACGTAACGGTCACGCCTAAAAATTTGGTTCATTACAATGGTCAAACTATTCCCACCACTAACCACCCTAAAATCCTCGATGTCATCCTTGACAGCATGACCACCTCCTTGGCCCATGCGTCAACCATTTCTGACAAGATGAGAAAGAGGAACAAAGTCCTCAAAATTTTAGCTGGCAATTTCTAGGGAAAATACTAGGAGACCCTACTAGCGACACACAAATCTATCAGAACATCTGTGGCCAACTATGCGGCTCCTATCTGGTCAGAAAACTTATGCGACACTCACTGGAAAAATATACATACCAACCAGAATGCAGCTCTCAGGACTGTCACAGTCGTTAATCTAGGAAGTACGTAGTTGTTGTTGTACGGCGTTGCTACAACAACAACTGGCTGGCGTTGAGGGGGTTTGGCAGCCCTTGGCCGTTGCTGATGAACGGGTCGTTCTGATGCGTAGAACCGGCTGCCATGGGAAGCATTGTTGCCGTCGGTGGTGGTACGGAGCAGGACATCGCACGTCATATCAATCAGGCTTAATACGCTTTCGGCATGTTGTCCGAAATCTGACAAAGCAGTTATCTCAGTGTACCAGCAAGTTGCAAGTTTTCATCATATTAAATGTCTTCTTTTGAGAATGAAGTGGGGTATGTCATTGCTTACTTAGTCAATTTAACTAAGCTAGCAATGAACTCCACTCAAAAAATTACTCAGGTGAAAAGTTCTCGGCCTGACAATGAAAGACTGCGATTTTCAGTTATAAAATCATTTTATTTTTCTACATAATCTCCCTTGACTTCAACACACTTAGATCCAACGTTTCTGCAACATAGTATTCAATATTCATCTATGGCCCTCTCAACTTCTTCATTGGATGCGAAGCGCTTCCCAGAAACAAATTTCTTCAAGTTCGGGAACAGATGGAAGTTTGAGGGTGCCAAATCAGGAGAATAGGGGGAATGGTCGAGCAAATTGTACCCCAAATCCCGCAGTTTTCCCATCGCCAGGTGCGTTGTCCGCGTGAAAGATGATTTTTTTCTTCTTCAAGAAGCTAGTCAAGAAGCTTGGAGTAATATTCACTTGTTATTGTTCTGCCTTTTTCAAGGTAATGAATAAACAGGATCCCTTTCGCATCCCAAAACATGCTGGCCACGACCTTTTCGGCAGATGCGATCGACTTCGCTTTCTTTGGCGCTGAACCACCGGCTTTACTGCTTCGACTGCTATTTCGTTTCTGGCGTGTAGTGGTGGACCCAAGTCTCATCCATGGTGACAAATCGCCGCACAAAATCGGTGGAATCCCGATTGAATCGATGCAAAGATTGCTGCGAAAATCGTTTGCGCATTTGCTTTTGATCGGCATTTAGCCAATGCGGCACCCATCTTACGCAGAGCTTTCACATCTCTAATTCATTGTGCAAGATGTTTCGCACCCTTTCTTCCGATATCCCCACACCCTCAGCAATATCATTCACTTTCATTCGCCTATCGTCCAACACGATATCATACACTTTTTCGATGGTTTCCGGTGTGGTTGCGGTTTTTGGCCGTTCTTTACGTGGGTCGCCTTCAAGGGACGTGCGATCACGGTTAAATTCAGCTGCTCATTTTTTAACGGTTGACATCGAAGGAACAGAGTCCCCGTAAACTTTAGTTAGCTTCGGATGGATTTCCTTAGGGGTTGATCTATCCAAAATGAAGAATTTTATGACCGCACGATATAGAAGTTTCACCATTTTAACGAAAAACGCAAAAGACTGCAAAAATTCGTATAAACAAACCACTTGAGAGAGTTGAAACTTGTCATACGAACTAATGACACGTGCGCCCAGGCAGGAAACATAAATTTTTGTTGATTATAACGGTATTTCTGTGTCAGGCCGAGAACTTTTCACCTTACCCTCGTACAATCGAATATCAGTTGTCGGCTGGTTTCATCACCCTATTGATTTTACTCATCAGGAGCTACCTTAATCAATCGGGGAGGTAGCTCGACCAGCCCAAGTGGTTATGTATTCCAACTATAGTCTCACTACCTAATTCTTGATGCCTGACCCTTGCTAGAGTGGGGTATTCGTACAAGAAATGGATCAGAGTTTCCTTCTCCGATGCATCCTTGCAGTTCGACAGTGCAAATTGTAAGGAATACCCAATCTGGCCGGCATGCTGTCTCGCTTGTCTCAATGCCTGTTGTTGTTGTTGTAGCAATGGTCAGAAGTTTGTTGTCTGAGTGTGTTATATGCTGTTATTGTTCTTCGTCTTCCTCGGTGTTATGGGACAAGGGACAACGACCTGGGGGTCAGGTGTGTGGGTGCACCTCCGGTAACAACCCACCAGGTACTGTTTCGCAAGAAGCTTGTTGTGGTCCCTTAGAGGCATCATCCTTGTTTCCTGATGCAGATGGTCCTGGGATGACATTAGGAGACAGCCAGTCACAATAAGGACAGCGGCGTTTTGGCAAGCCTGAATGTTATTCCATTTTGTGTCACAGAGATTCTGTGACCACACAGGAGCCGCATAGTTGGCTACTCACCTTCCGACTGTGACCAGTACGGTTTCTTTATCTTTGCCCCAGGTGCTACCGGCCAAGGCTTTAGGGATTTTATTCCTACCGCGCATTCTGTAACACACGGTTGAAGCATGGGAGGATGACGTGGCCATGCTGTCCAGGGTTACTCCTAGAATTTTAGGATGGTTCACGGTCGGAATAGGTCGATTGCCAATTGAGATCCCAAGTTGCATCTTGACTTCCTTCGTCCAGGTGGTAAATTACTTCCCTGCGACAGCCGGTTCTACGCACCGAAGCGACCCGTTTTTACAACGGCCAAGAGCTATCAAACCCCTTCAATGCAAGAAGGATGTGTGTGGCTCAATGCCGCGTCGTGATTGCTGTAATCTTAGTGACATCTGAACAGGATCCCTTCAGAAGGGAATTTGATGTAAGTGTATCGTAAAATGGCCATTGTTTCCTAGATGTGGCACAAATTGTCAGTACAATTCCCTCTTAACTGCACCAAGCGGCGTGTCAGCAATTACCGCGAAGGATGCGTTAAGTGTGGAGCCTTGCCTCGCCAGTCTCATCCTGTGCTATATGTCCTGGAACCCAAATTGGAAATTCTGAAGCTAACTGCTCCTCGTGGCATGGTTTGACTATTTTCGATGAGACTGTCAGTAATTCTATATCCTTGATAGCGATTGGGGCGACCGCTAACGCAGTGTGTTGAGGCATCAGTCTCATGTTTGACTACCGGCGTTTGGGGTTCGAATCCCGTCCACGACCACGTTCGTGGCCATGGATGTGCATTAGGTGCATGCTGGCAACTGCATTCTCCGAAACCAGTTTATGCCAACGAAACGTTAACTGGGCCACATGGAACAGTTGACGCGCTATGTCCCATAAGGGGTTACGGCAATTGAGAGAGATAGCGATTGGGCCGACCGGTAGCGCAGCATGTTGAGGCATCAGTCTCATGTTTGACTACCGGCGTTTGGGGTTCGAATCCCGTCCACGACGACGTTCGTGGCCATGGATGTGCAGGAGGTGCATGCTGGCAACTGTATTCTCCGAAGCACTCCCACCAGGGTGTGCACCATAACGTCTAGCTCCTATTTACTACACGGCTGGTGTGGCATACCCCCCTTGCCTCTTTGAGACAATCCTTAAATTTACACCTTTTACGATTTCTGAAGACCGAGTTTCCACTGGTACACTCGTCCAGTCCAAACTGCAGGTATCGGTGATCAGAGAATGAGTGCTCTGCCGACACCCTCCACTCTCGCAGAAGGTGCTTAATATCCTCTGAAACAAGGGTGAGGTCCAGAGTGACGAAGGTAGGTACGGAGCCTATATTACAAATGAGGAGTTTCGTGCCTAACAAGAACTCGAGAAGCGCGTCCCCTCTCTCATTCGTATCGGAACTACCCCGAAAGTTGATCAGCGGACCTCGTTCCACCATGGAACAGAACTTTCTCTTGCTTATATTTAGGGGACACGAGATCTTCCACACCAAAACTAAATTGTAAACATACTCACTTCATTGCACTAGCCTCAGCAAACATTAGACCATTGTCGTCAGCAAATTGTTTCGCCTCTTCGTACGTCACCTCGCGCGTACTCTCCAAATCCGACTTATTACCAATTAAAAATATCACAGTATTAGGATTTGTTAGATTTCGTGTATCCGTGAGCCAACTGCTCAAATGGTTATATGTGGACCTGTTCAAAACGAATGCAACCAAAACGAAAAGTACAGAGCGGTTAGTAATATTACAGAATATCCAACCCAACTGAAACAAGGAATCTTACCGTCTTGTAATATCGTATACCATTAAAGCACCAGCTGCACCGCGATAATATGATCGTGTTACGGCTCGAAATCGTTCCTGTCCAGCCGTGTCCCAAATTTGTAATTTGATTTTTTTGTCCGCAACCTCGATGATTCGTGTGCCGAATTCCACGCCAATTGTGTGAGGACAATTCGCCATAACTATCGATTGGCAAGTGAGAGAATTTGTTTGCACTGAATTCAATTGGAACTGGTTGTTGTGTATACTTACATTTCTTTTCTGTGAATTGATGTAACAAACATGATTTGCCCACACCCATATCGCCGATAATGATATACTTAAAAATGTAGTTGTAATTATATGGCCCGGACGACATTTTGGATACTGAAAATAAAAACAATTTGGTTGGCTATTAGTATAAAGAAGAATGCAGAGAGCGTTAGTTATCGAAAGTATTCATTTGATTTCTTTTTAAAACGAGATCCATTTCAGCAGAACCAGAGCAAGTCTTGACAATAAACATTGATATAAATATGACCTTACTACACGAATATGCCTGACGGATATTAGATAAGAAAATCATAGTCAACGAGTCATCATTTAATAACTACAGACACAAATTACACCGCATGAATTATTCATCGTTCCTACGGCAGCCGGTTCTACGGACCGGAGCGACCCGTTTTTCAACGGCCAAGAGCTTCCATACCCCCTCGATGCAAAAAGAGAAATGTGTGTGTATCCTGTAACTTTACAAACCAGTTTTTATACGTTTTGGGAGCAACACATATCTGCTCTCAATACACCTCGTTCGCGCCGGAATTGAATCGAACCCTGGTCCTTGGATATACTGTGTTTGCAATAAACCAATACATCATAATGCCACCTCAGTCAAATATAAATGCTGCAACGATTGGTGCCACCAATAGTTTCTGCTCTGGATTATCATCATAGGACCCTTCCTTCACTGCTAATAGGCAGTGGTGGATTTACAATGACCGCCGCCTTAGGCGGGAAAAATCAGCCGCCCCAATTTTTTGTTTCTACCTACTCTTGCGAACACAACAGGTAAGGTGTTTGGAAAGTGCTTTCCGAATTTCCTGAGTGAAGTCATAGTTACATACAATGCACAGTCGTTGTGCAGACCATTGAAGGTATGCTTGCTCCTGTGGCATCTGTTTTGAGTGAAAATTTAGAGCCCGAACTAAGAAAAACTACAGACTCTATAAATCCTTTCTTTCACTTTTTTATTAACTTATCTCTTTGTTTATATGTTATATAAAAAAATATATATGTACATCTTTCATTCGTGACGTCAGTAATTCCCGAAGTGTGGAAGAAAGGAAGGATTGTCCCCATCCTGAAACCCGGGAAAAAAGCAACTCAAAGCTAATCATATCGAGCTATTACACTACTTTCGCCGGTTGCTAAGACGTTTGGGCGCTACTCCTACCTAAGCTTAGGACCCATTTGAAATTAGCCGACCATTAACACGGCTTCAGGCATATGCACAGCACCACCACGGCTTTGGATGCCATTTCATCGCAAATCTATAATGACCTTAACCAATCCCGTCCATGTCATCGAACGATTCTACTCACTCAATTGCCCTAACCCCTTGTGGGGCATAGCGCGTCAACTGTTCCATGTGGCCCAGTTGACGTTTCGTTGGCATAAGCTGGTTTCGGAGAATGCAGTTGCCAGCATGCACCTCCTGCACATCCATGGCCACGAACGACGTCGTGGACGGGATTCGAACCCGAAACGCCAGTAGTCAAACATGAGACTGATGCCTCAACACACTGCGCTACCGGTCGCCCCAAACGAACGATTCTGGTGGCCCTTGACTTATCAAAAGCCTTTGATACTGTCAACAACTCGTCGCTTCCAGCTCAATTTACCAAACTATCTTGCTGGCAGACAGTCGTTCGCAGAGTTCAGAAATGAGAAGTCCAAGCTCAGAAGAGTTAAACAGGGCGTTCCGCAAGGAGGAGTTTTATCACCCACCCTCTTTAACCTCTATCTGTCTAGGCTCCCAACACCACCTCAAGGACTCCCAAATTATCATGCTCTATTCTGGCCACGGGTAATGACATTGAACACATGTGCAGCCTAATCAGAGCTCAACACCTTCCTCGTTAATAAGAACTTGCACATATCTGCTCCGAAGTCTTCTTGCCACGCTTTTCACCTCCTGGACCAAAGAAGCCCGAATGCAACTGAACATTTAAGTAGGGGATCAACTTATCCCAACGATAAGCCACCCAAAAATCCTCGGTGTCACTTTTGATAGCATGGCCACTTCTTCTGCCCATGCATCAACAATCTGTGACAAAATGAGAAGCAGGAACAAAGTTCTAAAAGCTCTTGCTAGCAGGGGTAAGGATAAGGAGACCCTACTCGTAACCTATAAAACCATCGGTAGATCAGTGGCAAACTATGCAGCACCTGTATGGTCTCAAAATCTGAGCGATACACAATGGCATAACATCCAATCTTGTCAAAATGCTGCACTTCGTACTGTGACAGGCTGCCTTCTGATGTCGCCTCAGGATCAACTGCACCAAGGGACCCACATGATGCCACTAAGATCCCATAACAACCTCTTATCAGAGCAATATCTGGCAGGGTGTTATCGTCACAACGACCCGAGCTACAACATTATGAATGACAGAACACCACCTTCTCGCAATATTCATCGCTATCTAAGAAATCTTGAAAGGGATGTCCAGCGTTTCAAGAGAGAACCATTTGACGATACCTCCTACAGAACTGCTATCGCCACGCTACATAGGGAAGAAGTTCAGAAGTAAATCGAGAACTTCAAACCGAACCCGGTACTCTCAATACGACCACATGGCCAAGAATTTCTTAAAATCATTATTTTAGATTGACCATGCATTTTATTATGCTGATTTATGTTCTGTTTGATAGATAATTTTTCCCAATACAAATTGGTATCATTTCTTTTATTTTAAATTAAGGATCATGACAGATATGGCAACTTAATCCCTCCGCAACAAATTCTTCGAACGAAGTAAATCCTCCCTCATGACGTTCACTACATATTCAGCAGTCCAACTACACCCACGCCGCTAACACCCAGAGCGCTATGGGAGGACCATACCCATATTCCTTGGCCTTGATACCGGGAACGTGGAAATTGATTTCTAATGTACATAACACACACACACATAAGTATTCGAAACAAATCTACAACTACAACAACAAAACTTACTCATTTCCAACAATTGACTAGTTCTTTTCCTCTTCATCTGACCAACCCCATTAATGTTGGTGCCCATTGTCAATTTTCTCACTAAAACTGTTAGAATAAATCCTTTTAACTATATCCGCCACACAAAGAACTCTGGGCTTGCTCTCCAACTAGCGCTACACTGTCGTCGCTAATTAGACCCTAAAAAACTGCCTCCCTTATCAACACAATACTTTCAATTCCTTCGTCGTGTCACAATTGCCCCGGGCGTTATCACGACGCGACGCACTGAGCGTAACATTTTGATTTTCTATGTAATTTCATTTCATACCCAATTGAGACATACACACCAAATAAGTATTTTACATGAATACAACGCGGCCGGCCCGTTCTGATATCGAAACTATATCGGCCCCATTATGAGTGTTTTTCGTGTTTTATTGTTTCGGTCCAAGAGTGATAAAATCATTTGCATATTTATTGGTATGCACTTTACACGCGTTTTACGTGAGCACAAATTTATAATAAGCAATTGACGACAACCTTTAAAGCTGCTATAGACTTGTTGTGCAAATAGCATTAAAACGATGAACCAGACTTTTTATCAACGAGAATTGTGGGTTGTAAGAAGTTTACAGAATTCATAAAAACTTATAATTATAGTAAAATACTTTCAGGATTCAAGCTCTAGTGTAAATTAGAGTGCACGGACACTTGTTTTCGTAACGATCAACGAACAATCGTTTTAGAAGTACATATTTATGGTTATCGGAGATCTGGTAAAATGGTAAGTTTTGAAGTCATTACAAACAGATAGTGCCAAAAGAATGAAACCCGTTAAGCCCTTAAGGAATACCAAAGGGCATTACCTATTTTCAGTTTCAGGTCCAACTATCGATGTCATAACACACGATCAATTTACGTGATTCGGGTAAGGCCCACCCCAATGTTAAGGGAAACTTACACTGTTATCAAATAATCTCATATCTGAGACAAGTATCCAACACCGGCAATTTTTGTAAGTAGATCTGACCGTCAACCAAATTAACAACGTCCTTATATACAAAAGATGGGGGGGGGGGGGGGCACAGGAACATAAATGGCAACGAGAAGGCCGACGAACTGACTAGAAGGGGCACCGCCCTACACAGCTCTCATGCGGAACCTGTTTGCATTCTGCTGAGGGCTGTTAAGTGCAGTATCTTCTCTCATTACCTCACGGTTGCGGATTCCAAATGGTGGAATTTGTTCACCTGCGCCGTATCAAGGAAGATATGACCCTCCTATGATAGGGGGTGAACATTTGAGCTTTCGACAAAATCTCGTAGGAATGATGCCAGACTCACGGCGGTCATCACGGGGCATTGTGGCCTATAGGGTATCACGCAGTCAGGCTGGGCATCCCTTACAGTCCGCATTGCCGAAACTGCGGGAAAGAAACGAGAAAGAAACCCTCACTCATTTCCTTTGCGAATGCCCGGGTCTTGCTAGATCCAGATACCGTGCCTTGGGCAAGGACTTTCTTAACAACCTGGGGGACGTGTCGGGGGTGAGGATTGGGGAGTTGCTTTACTTCCTTAACTCCTCCAGTTGAATGTAGGCATCCCAGCACCCCCTAAATTTTCCAACTCTGATCTAATAACAAATTTCACGAGGTTTGTGGCTTCAAAATGGCGCCCTCCGCGCTAATTGGGCTCTGGCTAGTCTTGCCTCAGCCACCACTTATACTAACCAACCAGAAGTCCTGAGTTGATTGAGGCCATTGTGGATGCGAGATGTAATGGCATCCAGAGCCGTCGTCGTACTGTGCATGCTTCCGAAGCCCTGCTGGTGGTCCACTAGCTGGGCAGCAAGAACAGGGTGGATTAGTGCTTCGAGTGACAGGACTCGCCGATTGTAGCTTTTTTTCCAGGTTTCAAGATCGGGATCACTTTCCGATTCTTCTAGAGTACCAGAATGATCATTGATGTAATGGATATTTTAAATGTAGCCGTGAGATATTCGATAGCTGAAATGTCGAGGTGTTTGAGGTATACCTGCACAGGTCTACCATGATGTGTGTTGTCTCGCTACACAGACGTCCAGACCTGTACAGTTGTACTTGTGCAGGTATACCTCAAGGTAAACCTGAACGTATATGGCCGGTTTTATAGCTCCAGCCACTTCTTTCGTGGTGAAGACAGGTATATTGTCAGCGCTTCGGTTATGGAGCCTCCTGCGGATTGTGTGCTTAAGTCTGTCTGAGGGTGGATAAATAAAATAAAAAAAAAATAAAATAAATAAATAAATTGTCTATAGAAACGATTTGCGCAGCGGGTTGGGTCGCTAATTGAATTGTCTCCGAACTGAATGGCGGCATTCCCTTTCTGTTTTGGTGGATTAGATAGGGGACGAACTTTCGTCCATAGTTTGCTCATACCCGTAGTTAGGTTGCAGTTATACATATGAGTTCTCCATTTTCACCTCCTGTGTTCGGCTACTTATCTATGAATTTCATAGTTCATTTGGTGAATTTTGGGATCCTCTAGATTTAAGCTCCTGATGCTGTCTTCTCGTCTGCCAACCTGGCAGCTGAGGTAGGAAAGTTAGGCCGAATTTTCGAAATATGTCCTGCAGGAATGAATTTCGTAGCCGCTTCATTTAGGACTTTCCTGATGTTAGATTCGGCCTTACGTACGCCGGTGGGAGTTAGCAGGGCGAGGAACTTAGCATTGGTATATTCGGTGCAACCATTCCAGTCAGCCTTATTGTGGTTGATAAATCATTATTATTATATTCTGGGGGGTAGCCGAAGCAGACCACTAACGTTTGGATCCCTTTTCGCCCCCTCCCGGTCATCAGTGGCTTCCAGATGTCAACTGATAGTTGTCGACCTCTTTCTTCATCACTGAGTCCCGTGTTGCCACATGGAATTGCCGAAAGCGCCGCCGTTTTCTTTATAAATAAGTTCAACGGCGGCAGTCCCAGCAATGCCTCCATTGCTCGCGTTGGTGTGGTGCGCATTGCACCACATATGCTTACGCAAACTATCCTTTGTACCCCATCCAGCTTCTGCTTTGTGGTATTCTGCATGGCTTTTGGCCACCATACCACTGATGCGTAGGCTAGAATGGGTCTTACCATCATTGTGTAAATCCAGTGTGTCGCTTTAGGTGAAATTCCCCACCTACGAGCACACACTCTCTTAGATTGATGCAAAATCCTTTTTGCTTTTTGGATCTTTTCATCAACGTGAACATTCCAAGTTAGTTTCGCATCTAAGGTAACTCCTAGATGCTTGGACACCTTAATTTCCGAACCAAAAAGCCGTAAGAGAGTTATCTCTATGTCTTTCCTCTTACGAGTAAAAATCATAGTGGTTGATAAAAGTGGTAGATACGACATTTGTCGGTTTGCCAAGCCTTACCACGGCTCCTATTTAGCTTCATTTATGAGGCTAACACTGGCAATCGTGATGTCTGGAGAGCCGGAACAGGTATCGGGAATACGAGTGGGTGTGTAGTCATTCAATGCACAATAATCTGAAGCGTCAAGTTGCTCTGCAATTCAGATACTTTTGGCGCCGTTGTTAAGATGTGAGTGCCAGAGCGTTAAAGTCACCAAGCAGGAGACGGTGTTGACCAGTGAGGAAATTGTTGATATTTACATGGTAACCCGAGGGACAACTGGATACCGGTGAAATATACATATATGTTGTAACTTTCAATATCAACATTGCTGACTTAATGGCGATGGCTTGCACTTCCATGGTGATATCGTTGTTTGTGACATCTATTTCCCGGCAATGCACGGGATGATGAACGATGAAGGCAAGCCCTCCTCCAGCGTTGGTCAACCTGAAAGACGAATTGGGATGTTGCTTCGTCTCCTGTATGGCTCCAACTTGGATGCGGTGTCTGTCCATGAATGAAGCGAGTTCAGCGATTTTATTTTGCAGCCTAATGCAATTTAGATGGACGAGTGAGAGCGTAGCAAAGATGGCGATCGGGGGTGCAGGCGTAAGGTTGTTTTATTGGGGAATCCTATTGCAACTATTCGCAGGAGTCATCGGGAAGATGGCTGTAAACCTGACTGAGTGCTCAATGGTGTTGGATGATGGGGCGTATTGGACGAGGTTGCTGCTTGTAGTCCTCTGTTCCTACATCGACTGGCAGTAAAGGAGTTCCAGTGCCTGTGATGGTTGAGTCCAGAGCAGTTTCTTAGGTGGCACCATTACAGCAATTGCATCTCACCATAGTAGCGTTTGGGTGCAGCTCTCTGTTGCATATGCATCAAATTCACGGACCAGGGTTTCTTTCAATGCCGGCGCGGAGAAAGTAACACTGAGAGCAGTTGCGCCGAGATGTATTGCTCCCAGTGAACATAAAAAAATGATACGAGGCATGTAACATACGATTATAATACAAACACACTTTACTTCTTGCATTGAAGGGGTTTTGGCAGCTCTTGGCCGTTGTGAAATGGGTCGCTCCGGTGCGAAGAACCGACTGCCGAAGGAAGGGCTTTATTCCACGTACGTTTTAGTTTGATGTCTGCAGCAGTTACTCCGATCATTAACTTCATCGATTCATTACTGGAATCCATTTTGTGTGGGCTTACGGGATTTTGTGCTTTTTGGTTTATTCTACCACTGCTTTCTTCCGCTGCCTTAATTGTGTTCTGCACTTTATGCCGGAATTCCATTACCGGCAGACGCAAAGCAGCGGCAGCAGCAGCAGCATCGCCTGTGTCTTGGGCAAGTCTGCCTTCTTACACCTAGCTCGGACCTTTTCATGCAAAGCTTAAGCTTTTTGTTACGAAAATCTCCTAGGTGCGAGCTTGATTTAAGAAAGCACACTTACACAAGACACAGGCGATGCTACCGCTGCTTTGCTTCCGCCGGTAATGAAATTCCGGCATTACACTACGAGACTTCAGTGCAGTAGGTTTGGGTCCCACGGACCAATAAATCAAAATTTATTGCGCGTCAGCTGATTGTCAAAAAAATGGCCAAGAATTTCTTAAAATCATTATTTTAGATTGACCATGCATTTTATTATTATGTAGTCCGGATGGCGCAACGGTTAGCACGTTCGCCATCAACGCACTGGGCCCCGGTTCGATTCCGGGGATTTACGTGTCGGACTATGAGCCCACTCAGCTGTTAAATGAGTACCCATTATGGGGTAAATAACTCGGTTGAGCGTGTTGCCGATCACATACCTCTGCACAAAAACCGTCACGATCTAGAAAATGAGATGATGCTAACTCATCTCGGGACCGTGGTTCAAATTGGACTGTTGCGCCAGTTATTTATTTTTTTATGCATTTTATTATGCCGATTTATGTTCTGTTTGATAGATAATTTTTCCCAATACAAATTGGTATCATTTCTTCTGTTTTAAATTAAGGATCATGACAGATATGGCAACTTAGTCCCTCCGTTGACGGGTCGTCTGACAGTCGGCTCTTCTAGATTCGAATTCTGCTCGTCTGCATTCCCACACGACAAGCGACGCCTTACACCGAACATGGGTCGATTGCAATTCAGCGCGTCTGCGATCATCATCATCATCGTGGCGCGACAGCCCAACGTCGGGCCTTGGCCGCGTCTGCGATACGATCCGGTATTAGGCATGGGTTAGCACGAATATGATTTTGGAGTTGGAGAAATTTGGGCAATATGCCGCCTGAGTAAAGGTGAAAGGAGGAATGCAGACGAGTGCTGGTGAAAGCATTTTAACCCTTTTGCGAGGCGAAATCTCTCTCAATTGCCCTAACCCCTTGTGGGGCATAGCGCGTCAACTGTTCCATGTGGCCCAGTTGACGTTTCATCGGCATAAACTGGTTTCGGAGAATGCAGTTGCTAGCATGAACGTCCAGACCTTTTTGTATATGAAGCGGGATATGGGCACTACGGGTGTCGTGTGAGTCTAGGTTGAAGGAGGAATGCACTCGGACACTGGTTCAAGCATTTTAAGCCCTTGGCGATGCGAAAAGGACCTTTTTGTGAATGAAGCGGGATATGGGAAATATGGGTGTAGCCGGAGTCGAAATGAAAGGAGGAATGCATAAGAGTGCTGCTTAGAACATTTTAACCCTCGGTCGTTTTAAATTAGGATCGGTAATCAACTCGTCTGCGATTCGAACTCCACTTCCAAGACAAATGAATGGAAGTCCACATATCGGTCATCCGCACGTCGGCGTATCAAAGTTCGCATGTTTCGAGGCGCATAAACGCGTGTCTGAGCGTCTCGAAATTGCGAACTGTTTGTAACGGAAAAACTCGTCGACGTCGGACACCAGAAAATAAGTTGTGTTTGCATTTCTTCAGTTGATAATTATGTAAGGTAATCTGTGGGGCGACCGGTAGCGCAATTTATTGAAGCATCAGTCTCATCTTTGACTACCGGCGGCGTTTCGGGTTCGAATCCCGTCCACGACGACGTTCGTGGCCATGGATGTGCAGGAGGTGCATGCTGGCAACTGCATTCTCCGAAACAAACTTATGCCAACGAAATGTCAACTGGACCACATGGAACAGTTGACGCGCTATGCCCCACAAGGGGTTAGGGCAATTGAGTAGTAGTAGTAATCTGTGAGGTTAAAATGTAATCTGACTGCCAAAAAATCTTCGGTCTTAACACGCATGCATGCATGGTGTCGCAAACGAGCCGAATTGAAATCGACCCGTGTCGATTGCAATTCACCTCGTCTGCGACATCGTATTCGCTATAACTGTTGTTATGGACGAAACTCGGGCTAAATTGGTTACTCTACTTGTCATCTTTTGTTTGTGATAAATAATAATCAATCAATAAATGTGAACAATTTCAATTTGAAAAACCACCATATACGCGTCGAAGTGAAGTTGGGGCCAGTCGGAACACGATCATGTTGTTGTTGTTGTTGTAGCGACGCGCTGATATCCAATGATTGTGTGTGTCATAAAGTTTGGTTTTCCGTGTTTTCTTCAGTGTCCACGTGTAGAAACGCAACGGCCTCAATAGGATTATCCCATAGAACAGTAGGTATTAGGCGCGAGGGAGCTGCAGGACAATTAAAAATGTGCTCAACATCATGTGGAGTGAGGCCACAAGCTGGACAGAAGTTCTGAGTGTGTTGTGGCTTCTTAAGGGCATCATTCCGGTTTCTTGATGAAACGATGTCCTGCGACGACATCAGTAGGCAGTCTGTGGCAGTCCTTAGAGCTGCATTTTGGCAGGTCCGGATGTTTTTCCACTAAGTGTCGCATAAGTTTTCTGACCAGATGGGAGCCGCATAATTGGCCACAGATCTCCCGATCGCTGTCTTTCTCCCAGGAACTGCCAGCTAGACCTTTGAGGAATTTGTTCCTGCTTCTCATCTCGTCACAAATGGTTGACGCATGGCCCGACAAGGTAGCCAGGGTGACACCGAGAGTTTAAGGGTGGTTAATGGTGGGAATAGTTTAACCATCTTCTGCAATATCCAGTTGTTGTCTTACTTCTTTGGTCCATGTTGTAAACAGGGTAGCGGTAGACTTCGGCGCAGATAGAGTAAGATTTTTGCTGACCAAGGTGTTCAGTTCGACAAGATACCTATTTATCTGTTTGCACATTTGAGTGATATCGTTGCCGGTTGCTAAAATCGAGCAGTCCTAAGCATAACTGACGATTTCGAGTCCGTCAGGTGGCGCAGGGAGTCCTGACATGTAGAAGTTAAACAGGGTGGGAGATAGAACTCCTTGGGGGATACCCTGTTTAATTCGTCTTAGGTTAGATTTCCCAGATCTAAATTCTGTGTAGGACTGCCTACCGGCAGGATAGTTGGCGATCCACTTTGTTGTGGAACATGGTCATCGGAGCTTGTGCTGTAGGTCTGTTTGAAAGGAGGCTGACACACACACAATCTCATCAAACTGCTTCCTAGCTTTGTATGTACATACTATAGATGATTTTGGTCAAAACTCATAGTTTGTGATGATGACCCCTCTTCTTATATCTTCTACCTCGATGCGTCCTACATGTTTCCAACAGAGAACTGAATGGGTCCTCTAAAAACGAACCTCCTTCGATCCAAGAACTGATATGAGAGTATAAAAAGCCTTGTAAATGCTTTAAACCAGCGAAACAGCACCCGAAAGGAAGTTGTGTGAATTGCAAAATACTGCAACGAGATTTCCGAGAAGTTGCGAGAAAACGTTTCACCAGGTAACAGCATTCTTATTCCATTAATCACAACTTGCGATCTTAGGAGCTAATGAGCAAATTTCCGCAACTAAGTCACACTGATAACCCAATCAGTGATAGTAGTGAGTCGACATGCCCGTGACACCATTCTTCATAACAATGGCTTTCTCCACATTGCGGCGGTGGCGGCAAAACGGCTCCACCGCCTCGACAGATAGACATAGAAGCATTTAAGTCTCAACCACAAGCTCGCTCGTTGCAGTCGTTTCAATCGACGTCAGATCAAATTCAGGGCTTCGTTGTATGTAATTGATACCTAGCCGGAAGCAAGTAAGTTGAACTCGAGGTTCGCCAGTGCGAAGCACAAAAACCGTCACTGTCCCGCGTCGCTTCAAATGAAGACAAATTGAATTTGATGATAGAGTGCCAATGTGACTCTATTAAGTAAAATGACGATCGTGACTCACGTTTTCTTGTTCCACAACGACTCTAGAGATAATGATGAGGTACGTTGAGACAATCGTAGGCAAATAGGAGGAGGTCGTTTGGGGCGTATGACGGACTCCCTCCTGCCCCACACAATGAAAGTTTCACTTTGTAAACAGTGGCCTGGTCTACTCTTCGCCAGCCCTTCAGAGGTCTCGACGGGAAGCACTAACTCTCGACGGGATGGTGGTCGTTGGCCGTCTAAAATTAGACATATGTATTTAATAACATCCCACCGCGGGCATATTGCACACGTTTAATTGAATTTCGACAAAACAAACAACAAACACAACAAATCGATTTCTCGCCACGGTCCCAGGTCTCTATGGGACATTGCAAAAATTCACTGTCCTACGAACTGCGGAATAGTTTTAAATTCATATTGTGCACGCCGTTGGTCCAGACTCACCGTATGTAAATGATTTATTCGTCTCAAAACAAGCTCACGATTGTGGCAAAAAAGATTCTTCAGAGTGGCGCTGACCCACTGACCGTCGTCGTTGCCTGCGTCAACGTCGTCGCCTAACTCCTTTTGCTCCTTTCGAGAGGGTGAACCGCGTCGGCCCGAATCAATTGAATTCAATGGACGCAACCAGACTCAAGCAGAAAAAAACACAAAATTAAGTTTTCCCGACCGACTAAAGTTTTGGGACGAGACACTGAACCGAAGTGAAAACAAGACGTCGTAGATTTTTCGCAATTTGACAGTATTTTTTTTACCTTTTCTCTCCGATGGAAATGTGGAAATTAATAAGAGTGTAGTGGTGGTGGTAGTAGAGAGAGAGAAAAGAGACTTTAGGCATAAATGAAATTATGGATTAAAATGACTGAAATTTATCGTCGTCGTATGCATATCACATGTCAAATAAATTATTACGACCATGTTTCGATTTCCTAGAACAAAAGTCCTAGAATTCCATTAAAATTGTCCGAGGAAAATTCTTTGTTTACATCTTTTGCTCGCCGTGAAAGCCGTGCCTAGCCACCTGTCTCTCGTTAGGCATTAATGCTCCATCAAACGTCAAGTTCTATTTTTTTTCTATACGCTATCTGTCATACGCAGGACGCAGGAGCACGGTGCATTTTTCGATGTCAGTGTCAAGTGGCTGGTTGGCTGGTTGCACAGAGTTTCTTGTTGCGATTTTTCCATGGTTCCCCGTTGATCTGTGATCGTTGCACACGGGGAAAAAAAAAGTTTCACGTGTCTCGCCATCATTCGCAGAGCATTCATTCAGCTCGCATTGAATCCCGTGTCGCCGTCACCGAAAAGTGAAAATGTGCAGACCTGGCAGGCGGATTTACACACGGCGAAGTTGTATCACGTAATCCGCGCGTGGAGTTCGTCTCCTTTTTCTTCCGTGGACAGGCGACCACGACGAGAATCGAGTTGAGAATCCAATTCAGTGAAAACATCCCGAAGCACCAGCAGCACAGCAGGAATTAAGCTGGAGAGCACCGTCTGCCGTTCCGTGAAGGACAATGTCCGGAATTTATGGCTACAGTCGCGAAGCAGTTCGAGTGAAAGTGAAGGTATGTCCTAGTCGGTCGTGGGAGTGAGATGAGGGTTTTTAAAAAACCTTTACACAAAGTGAGTACGAAGAAGACAAAAGGAAAGTACGATTCTTGAATACATATCCGGAGGTTGGGTGGTTGGTGATGCATGCCTGTCTTGGGGGAAAGACGGACGTATGGTTCCTCAGTGGGCCGTGACGATATGCTCCGTGTGCCACACATTGCTGTTTCCCAAGAGAATGTTAAATAAAACGTGTGGTAATGAAGTGCGGTCCGAATTTAAGAGGGTCATCCAGCTCGATGCAGCATGCATGGAGAACGATGACTAATCCGCTGTCTAGCACCTGCTGCATGGTGTCGAGTTCTTTGTTTTCGATCGATACCAAGGCCAATGTCCAACAGATGTCTGAAAAATTGGACTTTGATGGCCCAGTTCGCTGTTAAGATGACAACAGTGACATTAAAACTCATTGGAAGATGACAACAGGAGCTTTTATTTTTTGAAAAATATTGGATCATTAGTATGTCTGTTTTGGTCAAATTGTAAATGTAGGGGTATCAAAGTTGTGTGGTCATGAAATTGTAAAGTGTCTAGTTGGGTCTTCAAAGTTCTGGTCATCAAACTGTAAAGTTAATCGTCAACATTTTGGTCATCAAATTGTAAATGTCAAGTTGGATCATAAAGCATAAGTGCATACCAGCGAGGCATGTTCTGGCTTATGCCTGAAGACCGGCTACCGTAACGAAAACTTAGCAATAGCAATATTCACTGAAAGCCAGGCGGCCATCAGAGCGCTGTTATCGAGGACAATAACATTTAAGATGATATATACTTGCTAAAAAGTACAACGTAAAGTTGGCTCTCTTAATAGGGTGACACTGTTCTAGGTCCCTGGCCACGTTGGCATCAATGGCAATTAACAGGCTGACGAATAGCCAGTCGGTTCTACGTACCGGAACAACCTACTACTACGACACGTTTTATGGCCAAGAACTGCCAAACCCCTTCAATGCGAGAAGGAAGATGTATGTGTGTGGTATATTCTACGAAACTGTTTTTTATGCGAATCAGGAGCATCACATGTCGGCGCTACTGCTCTCAATTCTCCTACACCGCGCCGGTAGTTAAACCAACCCAGGTCCCTAGATTTGTTGCGTTTGCAACATGTCACTTCGCTGCAATTCCATCTCTGTAAAATGCATGCGATGAATGGTGTCATCTGAAAAACTGTTCTGGTCTATCTCATTATAAATTGGCGAGCCCTTCCTTACTGCGAATCTGTGTAAAAATAAGGGCCAGCAATCATCTTCCGTACCACACTCACAGTACGGCGCTGCCTACTAACACAGCGGGCTTGCAGTGTGGCGACCATGATTACTCGCCACTAGCGGCGCATGCTACCCTAAAAGGCATTGCTCTGGTAACTCGGCTGACAGGAGTCAGTCAGGACGTTATGACGCACAGCCATTTATACGTTTGGGTTGTAAATTAAATACATAATAAATATCGTTTTTGTTCCAATCTATTCATTTTGCTATATTAGTGACCCCATCGTTCGAAACTTCCCGAGAAGCTTCGCCCAATTTTCCCGAGAAGCTGCCAACGGTAAATCAACTCCGGCGTGGGCCACTTGCCATCGCCTTGCACAATTATCCGGTTTTGGAAACCTGCGCACGCACGCAACGTATGAAAAGGTAAAATTTTAACATTTGGCCACAATCATGGTCGACTCCCAGGCGACTATTGCCAGTAGTGATGGGTAACACAGTAACGAGTCGCTCTTTTTGATCGCCTCAACAGAATGAGCGAAAGATTCGGCACAACGACATAGCCTCCGAGCCGTTCAATTTAAGATTGACACACTGTAAAATGAATACTCAAATTAATTTAAATATTACGTAACGCATGGAAACTCAACGCTCATTCAAAATTTCTGATAACATATATGTATGTATGTATTACATTCATATTCATTCACACCCCATCCTAATATCTATCTGAAACTAAAACCATCATTATCTATCTACCAAACCAATCCCACCCATCTAAATCCATTCATAATCGTCTCTATGCAGTATGCAATGCACGCATTGTGTATATACTTATAAATATACAAACAACAATCCATGCTGACTGCAAGCAAATCAAAAATCATATGCTTACGTCGCACCGCACATCCAATTTTCCCCAAATACATACAGAAAACAAACCCAACATTCTAAAACAAAGTAGTCGTCTTGTATCATATCACCTCAAGTTCAACTTGAGATGAAAACGATACCAAACCAACAAACAACCAGACAATTTCCTCTGTATACTGTGGACGCAATGAGAAGTTTCTTAAATGTGAGTTTGAGTTTTTAGCACAAATTTGTGCTGTTTTAAAACAGCACACTCAGCACAGTAACACGCTAGCACTTCTGTATTTCATTCGCTCTGTACTTTGAGCCATATTAGGCTGTGTCTTGAGTAAAAAACACATTGATTATTTGGGTAATTCAGTATAGACCCAGATATTTCACTCATAAGCGCATATTCCAATCATCACATTCATTTGATTTGAGTCTTTTTCAGCCAGAGAAGAGAGAGAAATAAGGAAATGAAATTGCTAGAGAGAAACGAAGCAATTTTTTGGCAGCATTATTTTGGCCTGGTTCTTCTACTATATGGATCGGGCATGTGTTCCGGGGAAATGAGATGGAATTGGGGAATGTGAGTTTGGCAGACGGAATGAGGTGGAATTGCTTCAGGGAATTTAGTGTACATAGATTGTGCTGATCCTTCCTTATCTCTCTCTTCTCTGTGCATATCCACAGGCTTTATGAAAATGAAAACATTATGAAAAATTTTGAGAAAGCAACAGTCTAGTTCAGAAATGGTAGCCCAGCCGCTGGAGATGTTCATGTTGTTGTTGTTCATGATTGAGGAAGTAAAGGATAGTGGCTGCATATGCACATATGAATTTTGATTTGTTTTTTTTTTCGACTATAAGGCTTGTAAGGAGTCTTTTCAAAAAAGATAATGAATACTTTTCACTTCTGGCATTTTTTTCAATTTGCTGTAACTAAGACGCAGCGAGGGGCGAAATGCTTGTACAATATTTAACTACAAAACATTTAATATCGTTATATATTAAACGATTGATTTGGAACTTGGTATAACTTAACTATTGTCTATCGTTTATTACATGAGTATGGAAATTTTCTACAAGCAAGTTAATAATAATATATAGCCTTAATTTCTATAACTTCGGTTCTTTGTCACCTACGCTTCCTTGTTCGAACCAGGGAATTTCACAACAAGCTAGTTGTATAAATATTTCCTCTCAAATCAGTCATACATCCGCATCCGAAAATTTCTGTGAGGAGTTATCTGCAATGGAAATGTGGGGCGATTTTGACGAAAGAATGTCGAAAATCACATCCGTATCTAACCCCATTACTGCCAGGATTGCAGAATTAGACAAATATTTGCGGGAGCCATATGTCAAATGAAGCAGCGATCCATTGTTGTGGTGAAAAGAGCGGAAATTGCTTTATCCACGCCTTTTTAAAATTATGAAGAAACGATTATGTGGCATGGCTACATCGGTGCCGTGTGACAGGATTTTCTCGAAAACAGGACAGATTATTTCGGAGAGAAGGAACTGAATAACATCAAATAAAGTTTGACAGATTATATTTTTGAATTCCAATCTTTAGTTATAAGTTTTATTTAACGTTATTTCCATATACACTTTAATTATAAAAAACTAGAAATAAGCCGATGTAATATACATGCATTTCACATAATTACGAGTTTTATTGAATATGTTCCCCAAGTCTATGGATTTGTTCGACTCTTTTTGAACGACTCTTTTTGAACGACTCAGTGGAAAGAGTTAGAGTGTATGTGCTGGCACAGTAGAAAGAGTCAATATGCCCATCACTAATTGCCAGAGAAGTCGCTAGAGACGCGGGCGTAAACGCCGCGCCGGCAAGAGGTCATTTTGAAAACACCCACGACACCAACGTGCAACATGTCGCAGTTTTGTTCATTCTACCCGCTGAGATATGTTGACGCTGTGCAAGCTAAAATCCCTGCATTTTGGAAACAGCGACCAAAGCTATGGTCCCGGCACATTGAGTCACAATTCACCGGCAATGGAATAATTTCCGATGCAACTAAATTCCACGCGGTGGTCGCAGCATTAGACGTACAGTTCTGGATTAGATTGCCGACATAATCAAGAATCTGCCAAAGGATAACAAATATGCGGGATTGAAGAGTTCGCTCGCCGTTAAAGGTTAAACGCGATTGGCGACGGTGAGGCACATATCAATCGGCTACTCATTAGGGACAAGCACGGAGGATTTCTGTTTCTCGTTGATACGGGAGCAGATATCTTCGATATTCTTCTAGACCGGTGAATCAAACGCCAAAATATCACTGACCCTAAATTCTTCACGGCGAACGGAACTACCATCGACACTTACGGCGAACGATTATCAACCCTTGATCTCGGCTTGCGACGGACATTCAGATAGATGTTCAGAGTGGCGAATGTGTCACGCCCAATACTAAAAGCGAACTTCCTTAAGTTGTTTTGGACTGCCAGTCGACCTTCTATTGACGCACAAACTTCCGGTGGTGCAGCCGAGACGATCTCAACAGTCAACAAGAACAACTGCTTCCACGCATTATTAGCTGAGTTCCCGCAACTGACCGCCAGCACGTTTTATTGCGAAGTCGTCAAACACAATGTACGCCATTGCATCGTAACTAAAGGTCTACCCATAGCCGAAAGACTAAGACGCTTGCAGACAAGTTTAAGGCAGCACGCAACGAGTTCGAGTACATGTTGGAACAGGAGATATGCAGATCTTCAAAGAGCCCTTAGGCTACTTCTGATATGCCAGCCCTGGAGTATCTAACGTCCATAGTTTACCTACCCATAACGACGCTATTGATACCTGAAGTTTGGAAAAAAAGGTAGAATAATTCGTACCCTTAAACCCGGGAAAAAAGCGGCATCGAATGAATCCTTTCGTCCGATCATTCTTTTATCACCTGTTGCCAAAGAGCTACTCCTTCCGAAACTTACGACCCACTTCAACTTAGCCAACCATCAACACGGTTTCAGTCGAATGGACAGCACAACGACGGCTTTGGATGCCATTACTTCCCAAATATATAATGGTCTCAACCAATACCGGCCTTGCCAAAGGACGATTCTAGTGGCACTTGAATTATTAAAGGCCTTTGATACAGTCAACCCTTCGTCACTTTTATCGACCATCAGTTGTTCTTTGCTTCCATTTCAGTTAACCAAGTGTTGTTAGTTGTTAATTGCCTTGACCCCTCCAGGGGCATGGGCGCGTCAATATATCGGTTCGATAGCATATCTACTTTTTGGAAGTGCAGTCTTTATGCTGACAAGCTCGAGGCACTGTAAGAGTTCTTGATCGCGCCGAACTCCGAGCTCTAGATTAGTATCGTAGAGCGGTCACCGAACGACCACTGCCACCGAGCGCAACAACCAAGTGAATCGCTAACTACCTCGCTGGAAGACAGTCATTCACGGAGCTCAGGAACAAGAGGTCTAAACTCAGGAGGATTAAACAGGGCGCTCCGCAAGGAGGAGCTCTATCACCCACCCTTTTTAATCTATCTGGACTTCCAACACCACCTGAAGGACTTCGAATAATAAGCTCCACGGATGACTGTTCGATTTTAGCTACGGGTAACGACATCGAGCAAATGTGTGATCTGATCAACCGCTATGTTGAGGAACTCAACACCTTCCTCAATAAAAATCGTCACATATCAGTTCCTAAGACCTCGACTACTACTCTTCACATCGTGGACCAAGGAGGTCAGAATGCAGCTAAACATATCAGTAGGTGGTCAACTTATCCCTACCGTAAACCACCCCAAGATCCTCGGTATTACCCTTGATAGCATGACCACATTTTCTGCACATGCATCAATAGTCTGTGAAAAAATGAGAAGCAAGTTCTCAAGGCTCTAGCTGTAAGTTCCTGGGGAAGGATAAGGAGAACCTACTGGTATCATACACCTACATACTGTAGCTCAGTTTAAGATACGTGGGCGTGGTTTTCGCCGCTCGTTGCCATTGTCCTTTACGTATTAACAAAAATGCATAGGCCTGGGGAAGACAACATAAACAGGGGAGGTAAAAATGGGGAATAAAAAAATGAGGCAATAAGGATGGATAGGTTGGTGGGCGGCTCACTTTTCCTTGCGCTCGCATCGAGGTCTAGGTATAATTGGCCCTTCGGCCTCTGGTTTCTGACCACCGACAGATCACTACTCATCAGGTGCTGCCATCGATCTGCCGGTGGAAGCAGCACTACCAGACCGAAATATGGTTCATTAGATCCTTTTGCGGGATTCCAACCTGCACAATCAGGAACCTCATCAGAGACTGGGGACGCAATGAAGCAACTTCTCATTGATTGAGACAGGCTAAACTTTTCATCTCCGGCTACTTGCATAGCAGGTCGATGTACCTCTAAACCGGAACAAGGTGAGAATCATTTGTGGTCTTCTGATTGGACACTTTTGGCTGAGAGGCCATCTAAGAATCATGGGAATTGTATTGGACTCGAGCTGTCGTTTCTGGGGAAGAAATGACGAGACGTCGATCCATATTTTATGCGATTCTGACGACCATCTTTCAATCTATCTGGGTTATCAAAGTTGTGGTGGTCTTTCCTTTCTTCCCTGCGTCCTTTCGTCTTTGTTTTTTTTTCGTTTCTGCATCCTTTCGTTTTGCATTCTTTCGTCACTGCATCCTTTCGTTCCCGTGTCACTCCATCCCTACGTCCTTTTAGTAAGGGAAACGATCGCGTGTTTACCACTCTCATCGCGTTGTCTTTCCGGACTGTAATTTGTACATAGAAGAATTGAGCACGCAGCTACCGAGCACACCAATTACGGAATATAAATCCTGCCTGATCAGAGCCTGCTGGAAATAATTTTTAATGAATTACAAAAATGTAAACAAATAAGTTGCACAACCCTCTTGTCGGTTTGTAATATAATATGCATAAAAGTGTAGCAGCCTGAATATGCGATCCTGCCTTGTCCAAACTTGCCGCAACACACTGGCAGTATAAAGTGATGTTTCAGGCCGATTAACAACCTTCATCGCGTATTACACTAAATAAGGTGTCAAATCAAAGGTCTTGATGTCATCTTTCCGTAAAACCAATTGCGCCTCGCGAAAGATTGCCAGACAGGTGACAGGATTTGTAATTGGAGCCTATGAGCATCAACTTCAACCCCTTTGATTCGACACCTAATTCAGCGCAAACTGCGCGCTCCTACCACCCACTTCCTGTGTTCTATCGTCCTGCGCAGATGTTCGGCGGTT
Organism: Chloromyia formosa; assembly: GCA_964017055.1. Taxonomy (NCBI): domain Eukaryota; kingdom Metazoa; phylum Arthropoda; class Insecta; order Diptera; family Stratiomyidae; genus Chloromyia; species Chloromyia formosa. Next base: position 19,944,642 of record OZ024816.1, on the reverse strand, counting down.
CATTCAGCATCTACAGAGTCGTCCCAACAAACTCTCGGTCTGCCTTACTCCGCTGATGCGTCCTTTCAGTATTCGCTTAGGCATGCGGTTGTCATCTATTCTTGGTATATGTTCTGCCCATTCTAGTCGTTGTAGATTAGCGCAGCGAATCGTACAGTTCGTTGAGCTCATGGTTGTACCGGATGCGCCGTCCATTCGCCATGTTTTCGGAGACTTGAGTTAGGGTCCAGTTTTCGCAGCCATAGCACAGCATAGGTCGTATGACGGTTTTGTATATGCGGAGCTTCATACTTCGGTGCACATGCTTCATTATTTATATTACCTGGTACATGGCGATTTGAGCGCGAGATAACGCACAATTTAGTCTGATCCCCAACCAAAAAACATATCCATGATTCAATATTTCTCGAAATAAAGGAACAGTTTCTGTGTCGTGTTCCCCATTTTTGCATGCGCAACATTTCCACATTTTCGTTCCCAACTACTACCGCCACCATTTTAAACAAACCGCTTTACCTCTCTCTTCCTTATTCCAGAAATGCGAAGCCAACGCACCACCAGAATGGCGAAAATTTTCAGTCGATCCGCAAATCACCTCGCTGGAAGTGCTCTACAGCATTTTAGCAAAAGCCTTCGACATTCGTTCCGACTTCAGCATCAGCTATCGTGCATTCGACCCATCCGGCCAAGAGACGTATTTAAGCGTGCTAAGCGACTGGGATCTGGACGCAGCGTTTTTGCGCGCTCATAACACCTCAATTCAAACGAGCAACGAGCCATGCTTGAATCTGCGTGTCGACATCAAAGCCTTCTCCGAGGCACAGGACTGGGAAGTGAATTCGCCGGCCACCAAAGAGATTTCGGCGCTCCAGCAAAGCATCGATGCCGGCCAAAAGTACGTGCAAAGCATGCAAACGAAATTGCCCGGTCTCATTATGAATCAAATGGAAAAGACCTTTTCCATGGTGCAGCGAGCGCTGAATTTGACGGAAGATCAGTTGCCGGCACATCCGCCGCGACCGCCAATTTGTGATTCGGAATTTCGAAATTTCTTGGATTCAGTGGGCCAGATTTTATATCCGAACGAATTGAGACGTGTGATATTTTCGGGTGGAATTGATCCTAGCCTAAGAAGAGTTGTGTGGAAGCACATTTTGAATGTGTATCCGAACGGAATGACGGGGCGAGAGCGTATGGACTATATGAAACGGAAAGCGGCCGAGTATTATAAGTTGCGGGATACGTGGCGGGGTGCAGTGCAGCGTGGCCCAGTTATCGGCGAGCTGGCGTACGTGACAAGTATGGTCCGCAAGGATGTCCTCCGAACCGATAGATTGCACCCATTCTACGCCGGGAGCGATGATAATCAAAACATCGCATCGCTCTTCAACATCCTCACCACATATGCTTTGAATCATCCGTCGGTCAGCTATTGCCAGGGAATGTCGGATATTGCCTCGCCTCTTCTAGTCACAATGGGCGACGAAGCACATGCCTATATCTGCTTCTGCGCTATCATGACCCGCTTAAAAGTCAATTTTATGCTCGATGGAATCGCCATGACTCAAAAATTCACTCACTTAGCCGAAGCCTTGCAGTTTTACGATCCCGAATTCTTCGAATATCTGAAGGCGCAACAAGCCGATGATTTACTGTTTTGCTACCGATGGCTTTTGCTGGAAATGAAGCGTGAATTTGCCTTCGAAGATTCACTACGAATGCTAGAGGTGTTGTGGAGCTCAATCAAATGCGAACCGCCTGCCAAAGAGCTGGAGTTGTTCGAAAAGGAATTTGATCCGCCTCTTCACGATGTTCCGGCGCCCAAAAGTCCCTCAATCATAATGCGTAAGCCTAGAGAGAATGCCTATACAAAAGTTTGCGCCCTGCGACGACAGAGTTCGTCCGTGTCCTCGCTGTCGTGTTCGCCCAATCAATCTTCACCCGCCGGACTTTTCCTACCCCTCAATAAGCTGAATGTCACAAAACGAATGAACCAGAGTTTGGACGAGAACATCTCACGCAATCCCAGAGTCCGAAGGGCCCCGAAGAGCCACCAAAGTCTGGACGAAACCAAAATGCTAATGCTCATGGAGAACATGGCATTCTTCAAAGATAGTGGTGACGAACAATCGGACAATGTGTTCGATCCGGACAGTGACGATGATATCATTCCGCACCCAACCGAAGAATCGCCTATAGTCTTTCATCATACGAATCCGTTTTTGTCGGACGCACAACAGGACGACGGTAAGAATCAGAATAAAGTCCCGGATCCCGACGAAACGGCTGTCGAATTGGAAGACAATTGCACGAATGTAGTTAATAATAATGTTGAGAGTACGGCGATGTCTCCGAAACGCGTAAATACGACAAAGTCGTTAAAGACAAAAATCGGTAGTGGCAAGGCGATTTTTTCAACGAGTCCCGGCAGTATTATCTCTAAGCAATTTGCGAATAAAAAGGGCGGACATTTCAAGGAGCTGAAAGAGAAGATTGCGGCCAGCAAAAAAGGTATTTTGGCTTCGTTAGATAAGATTGAAAATCAGACGACTACAGCGACCACAATCGCGGTGAACAAAACCAGTCAAGTGGTGGCGGCATCTCAGCAGCAGCCAGTCGAAGAGAAGGACACCACCCTCGGCCAGCATCGCAAATCCCACAACAAAGTGAAGAATCTGAATGAACTCCTCAACTTCTCGTCTATGAACAAAAGTCGCATATCTGATAAATTAGTCGCGAGTAGTAAAACGAATTTCGAGAAGCGCGAGAGTTTAGATCACGGCGGTAAACACCATCGTCCTGTTATCAAGCTGACGAAAAACTCATTCGATGATTCGGACTCATCTACATTAGATGGAAACAGCGTGAGCAGTAATCAATCGCATCCAACCGCAGGTGGCGGAAAGCCACCCCCATTACAACTTCAGCTCACAAATATCGTGGCGCAGACGCAAATGAGTTTGGACGGAAGTAGTCCGGACGATAGTCAAGACTACTATCCGATGACCACGTCAATGACCCGCGAACTTCGCCTCGAGCTGGAGAGCTTGGATCGCCAGGTCTTCGGGGACGTAAACATGATTGAACGAAGCAAAATGCTGCAGGATGCCACGACGGAGATTTGCTACGAGAAATTAGACAGGGACTCGCTGGATTTGGTGGAGGTGCGCGAGAGCGAAATTGTGCCCATCACAGAAATTAACGATTTAATCGTGATGAGGAATAGTGAACGAAAACATGCCGGCGATCCGTTGAACCGAATCAGCGTGTGCAGTACGAATACGGACGTGTTTTTTTGGGAGAACCCATTGCATCAAATGTCCGGCACGTCGAGTTGTTGTAACTTCAATGAAGTCGTTGAGAACAATGACGAGGAGATACTAATGAAGGGATACGTGAACGGAAATGTAGACAAGGACACAGTGACGGTTATAAGTGCAATGACACCCGACGAGCAGCAAGATTTGGAATATGACGGCGACATCGTGATTGAGTGCAGTGGCGAAAACATGAAAAAGTCGGTAACTCCCCTACGCCTGGTCCAGCAGAAAGTGAACTCGGCCCGACTACGTGACGATTCCGATTCGGACAACACCGACAGCTGGAAAAATCAACAGATAAATCCATTTCTTCCACCCAAATCAATTTCCCAGGAGCTCATTGAGAACACGTTTGCCGACAACACTCAAATGGTCATCGCACCACCCCTCTCGGCAACCATGGACTCCTCCTCGCACCATCAATCATCAGCCCTAAGTGAATCGTTCGCGCCCGGCATTCGACCATCGATCGGTTGCGAAGAAGCTTCTGAGGCGAATATTAGTTTCTCCAAGCCGGGTAGCACGACCATGCTACCGCCACCCGGCGAATTTGGAGGAGGCAATCCGTTTTTAATGTTTCTATCGCTCACGTTGTTGCTGCAACATCGAAATGTTGTGATGAAAAGTGGCATGGACTATAACGAGATGGCTATGCATTTCGATAAAATGGTTCGCAAGCATGATGTCACGCGAGTCCTGAATCAGGCACGTCGAATGTATGCCGACTATTTGAAGACACAGCATGCATTGTTGTCGGCGTCCGCGGCCGGCGAGACGGCAACAAAATCATAAAATATTGAAGCAGCGCGAGCATGTGTGTAATCCTCATTTAAGATCGCCACAATATCGAACCAAATGGTTTGCAACCATCACCAAACCACGCGATTTTCATAGGAACGTACAGAAAAATCTCCTAATTTCACACATTTCTATGCCAGTGACGTGGTTCGGTGGTGGTCACAAACCACTTAGTTTGACGTGTGTCGCGATCGTTCCTGTGGCAACCGGTTCTTCGTACCGGAACGATCCGTTTTTCAACGGCCAAGAGCTGTCAAACCCCCTCGATGCAAGAAGAACTACAGTATTCGAAACATCGCTACCACAACAACAACAACGTGTGTCGCGATCTTTACCGAGTCCCGAATTGGCCATTATCTGAACCTGTTCAATAATTTATGTATGCAGCCTTCCGTGAATGTTGCTTTCGTCGTGTGCCGGAATTTTACATTCGCATTCCAGCTGTTGTCTCGTTTCTTTTTATAAATTTTCGCCGGAAAAGTGTGTGTCTCCTTCCCTTCCAAAATTGAAGTTAACCTGAATTTTTAAAACAAATCATTGAGATAAATAATGTTAGTTAAGAGATCGGATAATCTGTGTAAGATATTTTTACAAATTCTAGAAATATTTAATGAACAAAATAAAATATTTGGAAATCTTGAAGACGTAAGAACTATGTAATACAGAAAAACAAAAATAGCAAACATGCAAGAGATTATTTATTATACTCGCGTTATATAAAATGCATTTACAAATCAAACACACGGAATAAATGTAAATTCCTGAAATTTTTAGATTTTTCTGCACCGTTATATCACTTTTAATTCTATTTTATTTTTGAAATATTTTTTTTTATGAAATTCAGTTCAGATTTATTGACTCCAACTTAATTTTATATTTCCAATTTAATTTCCAATCGAGTCTTGTAAGAATATACCATAATAATTTAAAATATCAAATAAGAAGCTTCTTTGTGATGATTTATAGGGCCGCGCTAAGCGTGGTTCTCCACTGGAAGCGCATTTGAGCGGCAATGTGCTCCCGCGACACAAGCGTCAACAAGCGGCAACGAGCGGCAGAGATCGTCCATTACAGGCATCTTCGCGCCTCAGTGTGTTAACTACAGTGGACCCCGGTTATTGTGATCGCGGTTAATGTTATCAACCGTTTATTGTTATAAAAATTTGAAAACCAAACCAGTCTTATGACAGTGCATACTAAATGTATCGCTTATTGTTAATGTTATCAACTCGCCTATACTAGAGCTCAAAAACTGGAACTAAAACTGAAAAACAAAATTCAAGCAAATTATTGTGTTAGACTTGTAAGTCGTGTTCTTCTCTTAGTGAATTTGGCGCCCATTGCTCTTTTAGTTTCGCAGTCAATATGTATAGTAAATCTGTTGCTGCCTGCTGCATTCTTCTCCATTTTGTTAGAGCGACACCAACCATTTTTGTTGAAGGGAATTGAGAAAATATTGCACTCAAATTGAAATTTGAAGATCAATATGTAACATCACAATAAATCAATAAGCTTGCTCCTACAATCTGTTTTGATCTCTGAGTGATCGGTTTTAGTTGCAGTGCAGTGGTCCTTACTGAGGAAGAAACTTGCACAGCGTGGTCTCACACTGTCGAACACGAAATCGAACTCAAACACGAATATGGTACAAGCGTCCTCCGAATGACTCAAGTCTGAAGAGAATTTAACATGTTCGTGTTCGACAGGGTGTGGTCACGCTAACGATAAAGATTCATGCAGCCATTTGGAAGATTTAAAGTTGGAGGCTGAAAAGGTCGGAGGGGACATTGAAGAACCACTTACCAATCGTTAAATTTTGGAAGCCCAAGTCCTAAATAGACGGTGTAACATGTTAAATGCTACATGTTACGCGCTCCACCCACTGGTCTAAAAAAAATGGATTTCCATGCGACATGGTGGCTTTAATACCGAGAACAAAGCTCAGAGTAAGTTGAGTAAGTTTTCCAATAAAGCGTCACATAATCTCTGCATTATACAATAACTTTCCTATTTGCGTGTTACATGCTAACAACAACAGTAAATAAATGAGTTATGTATTTCTATTTAATTAATTCTGGTGTAACGACTATTCGCTGGAATATTTTATCTAATTTTAGAGGAATTTCATGATTTTTTATCGTTTTCGCTTAATGTTATCGTCCGTTTATTGTTATCAATTCTGCTCCGTTCAAACGTGATCACAATAAGCGGGGCCCACTGTTTCTCCTCTTGCACACAAAATCAATCGGCAAAATGTTTCTTTCCAATACATTCTTCGAAGCAGCACGCGGATACGAGCGGTAACGAGGGGTAAATCCAATTTTTTTTGGATCTGGCGCTCGAGTTGCGTGGCGCACGTAGCTACCCGTAGCCGCTTCGCTCAAACACGCTTGTAGTGGACGCATGTTCGTGAAAATTCTCAACTTTGGATCTGGCGCGTATTGCCGGTTATTGACGCTTGTGTCGCGGGAGCGCGTTGCCGGTCAAATACGCTTCCAGTGGACGACCGCGCTAGCTCGATGGGTAGAGTGTCGATTTAACAAGCGAGAGGTCGCAGGTTCAATTCCTGCCACGAGCATATTTTACTTTCCTCGCCGGCCTCCAGTCGACTCAGCCGTGAATGAGTATACTGATTTGATAAAAAAGAGTGGAGTAAAGTTGATCGCGGGATTGGCGTCTGGTACTGATCCTTCACCTTCCAGTTACCATCATCCCGTAAAAACAGTCTCGGAAGTAAGGTGCTCTACTACACTTCGTCCCCCATGTTCAACATTCGGAACAAAATGCGGGGAATACTTTTCTTTGTGATGATTTCCATTTCAAATTTACTATTTTTGTTTTACATGTATGCTATACGAATTTTTTTTTTAGACTCACCAAAGAAGTCCACTATTAATGTATTCAGCTAAACAATTTGAAAATCATGAAATAAGTAAAAAAAACATTAAAAATTACATTTAACAATCGTGATATATATATACACAAACACGCGCCCCCTTTTGTATTTATTAGACATTTTCTTAGACGCTAGGTTAATGAAAACCTTATCAAATTGAATTCTGAAAATGCAATTAAAAATAAAAACAAAAAGAATTAAAAATCAATCCATTCCAAAAACCCATAACGAAGAAACAGAAATATTTATTGAATTTAAACAAATCGAAATAAATCAAACTTCAATAAATTATTATATTACCATAATAATTGTACTTATGAATGACAAATTAAAATATAAAAGAAAACAGAAAAAGGAGAGTTTGTTTGAGTGTGTTTTCACTCTAATCCAAGTTAAAGATTGTGGGGTCGTTTAAAAACCTTAAGCCCAACATACACCATCCGGAATTCCTTTCCGGAAAAACTGATGAGGCCCGGCCTTCCAGTTTGCCTGAATATAGAATACACCATACACCTTCCGGAAAAACTGATCAGACCCGGCCTTGAGGGATTCCGGATCGTGTATGGCTACTTCAGGCCGCCTTGAAGCCGCCGGACAGGCCTTTGAGGCGGCCGGATGGATAATTGCAAATCGATCTTATCGCCATAGAATGAAAGTATCTATCTATTGCATTGAATTGTATGGCATTTCACTTTCCATAGCAACGCTTCAGATACATTCGTCTATTGAAAAAAGAACTCCCGTGAAAATTCATTCTAGTCACGCGGCCGGACAGGCCTTTGGGGCGGCCGGATGGATAATTGGAAATTGGTCTTATCGCCATAGAATGAAAGTATCTATCTATTGCTTTGCCTGTCTGGCCGCGTGACTAGAATGAATTTTCGCAAATCCCACAACAAAGTGAAGAATCTGAATGAACTCCTCAACTTCTCGTCTATGAACAAAAGTCGCATATCTGATAAATTAGTTGCGAGTAGTAAAACGAATTTCGAGAAGCGCGAGAGTTTAGATCACGGCGGTAAACACCATCGTCCTGTTATCAAGCTGACGAAAAACTCATTCGATGATTCGGACTCATCTACATTAGATGGAAACAGCGTGAGCAGTAATCAATCGCATCCAACCGGAGGTGGCGGAAAGCCACCCCCATTACAACTTCAGCTCACAAATATCGTGGCGCAGACGCAAATGAGTTTGGACGGAAGTAGTCCGGACGATAGTCAAGACTACTATCCGATGACCACGTCAATGACCCGCGAACTTCGCCTCGAGCTGGAGAGCTTGGATCGCCAGGTCTTCGGCGACATAAACATGATTGAACGAAGCAAAATGCTGCAGGATGCCACGACGGAGATTTGCTACGAGAAATTAGACAGGGACTCGCTGGATTTGGTGGAGGTGCGCGAGAGCGAAATTGTGCCCATCACAGAAATTAACGATTTAATCGTGATGAGGAATAGTGAACGGAAACATGCCGGCGATCCGTTGAACCGAATCAGCGTGTGCAGTACGAATACGGACGTGTTTTTTTGGGAGAACCCGTTGCATCAAATGTCCGGCACGTCGAGTTGTTGTAACTTCAATGAAGTCGTTGAGAACAATGACGAGGAGATACTAATGAAGGGATACGTGAACGGAAATGTAGACAAGGACACAGTGACGGTTATAAGTGCAATGACACCCGACGAGCAGCAAGATTTGGAATATGACGGCGACATCGTGATTGAGTGCAGTGGCGAAAACATGAAAAAGTCGGTAACTCCCCTACGCCTGGTCCAGCAGAAAGTGAACTCGGCCCGACTACGTGACGATTCCGATTCGGACAACACCGACAGCTGGAAAAATCAACAGATAAATCCATTTCTTCCACCCAAATCAATTTCCCAGGAGCTCATTGAGAACACGTTTGCCGACAACACTCAAATGGTCATCGCACCACCCCTCTCGGCAACCATGGACTCCTCCTCGCAGCATCAATCATCAGCCCTAAGTGAATCGTTCGCGCCCGGCATTCGACCATCGATCGGTTGCGAAGAAGCTTCTGAGGCGAATATTAGTTTCTCCAAACCGGGTAGCACGACCATGCTACCGCCACCCGGCGAATTTGGAGGAGGCAATCCGTTTTTAATGTTTCTATCGCTCACGTTGTTGCTGCAACATCGAAATGTTGTGATGAAAAGTGGCATGGACTATAACGAAATGGCTATGCATTTCGATAAAATGGTTCGCAAGCATGATGTCACGCGAGTCCTGAATCAGGCACGTCGAATGTATGCCGACTATTTGAAGACACAGAATGCATTGTTGTCGGCGTCCGCGGCCGGCGAGACGGCAACAAAATCATAAAATATTGAAGCAGCGCGAGCATGTGTGTAATCCTCATTTAAGATCGCCACAACATCGAACCAAATGGTTTGCGACCACCACCGAACCACGCAATTTTCATAGGAACGTACAGAAAAATCTCCTAATTTCACACATTCCTATGCCAGTGACGTGGTTCGGTGGTGGTCACAAACCACTTAGTTTGACGTGTGTCGCGATCGTTCCTGTGGCAACCGGTTCTTCGTACCGGAACGATCCGTTTTTCAACGGCCAAGAGCTGTCAAACCCCCTCGATGCAAGAAGAACTACAGTATTCGAAACATCGCTACCACAACAACAACAACGTGTGTCGCGATCTTTACCGAGTCCCGAATCGGCCAGTATCTGAACCTATTCAATAATTTATGTATGCAGCCTTCCGTGAATGTTGCTTTCGTCGTGTGCCGGAATTTTACATTCGCATTCCAGCTGTTGTCTCGTTTCTTTTTATAAATTTTCGCCGAAAAAGTGTGTGTCTCCTTCCCTTCCAAAATTGAAGTTAACCTGAATTTTTAAAACAAATCATTGAGATAAATAATGTTAGTTAAGAGATCGGATAATCTGTGTAAGATATTTTTACAAATTCTAGAAATATTTAATGAACAAAAAAAAAATATTTGGAAATCTTGAAGACGTAAGAACTATGTAATACAGAAAAACAAAAATAGCAAACATGCAAGAGATTATTTATTATACTCGCGTTATATAAAATGCATTTACAAATCAAACACACGGAATAAATGTAAATTCCTGAAATTTTTAGATTTTTCTGCACCGTTATATCACTTTTAATTCTATTTTATTTTTGAAATATTTTTTTTTATGAAATTCAGTTCAGATTTATTGACTCCAACTTAATTTTATATTTCCAATTTAATTTCCAATCGAGTCTTGTAAGAATATACCATAATAATTTAAAATATCAAATAAGAAGCTTCTTTGTGATGATTTATAGGGCCGCGCTAAGCGTGGTTCTCCACTGGAAGCGCATTTGAGCGGCAATGTGCTCCCGCGACACAAGCGTCAACAAGCGGCGCGCGAAATAAGCGGCAACGAGCGGCAGAGATCGTCCATTACAGGCATCTTCGCGCCTCAGTGTGTTAACTACAGTGGACCCCGGTTATTGTGATCGCGGTTAATGTTATCAACCGTTTATTGTTATCAAAATTTGAAAACCAAACCAGTCTTATGACAGTGCATACTAAATGTATCGCTTATTGTTAATGTTATCAACTCGCCTATACTAGAGCTCAAAAACTGGAACTTAAACTGAAAAACAAAACAAAATTCAAGCAAATTATTGTGTTAGACTTGTAAGTCGTGTTCTTCTCTTAGTGAATTTGGCGCCCATTGCTCTTTTAGTTTCGCAGTCAATATGTATAGTAAATCTGTTGCTGCCTGCTGCATTCTTCTCCATTTTGTTAGAGCGACACCAACCATTTTTGTTGAAGGGAATTGAGAAAATATTGCACTCAAATTGAAATTTGAAGATCAATATGTAACATCACAATAAATCAATTAGCTTGCTCCTACAATCTGTTTTGATCTCTGAGTGATCGGTTTTAGTTGCAGTGCAGTGGTCCTTACTGAGGAAGAAACTTGCACAGCGTGGTCTCACACTGTCGAACACGAAATCGAACTCAAACACGAATATGGTACAAGCGTCCTCCGAATGACTCAAGTCTGAAGAGAATTTAACATGTTCGTGTTCGACAGGGTGTGGTCACGCTAACGATAAAGATTCATGCAGCCATTTGGAAGATTTAAAGTTGGAGGCTGAAAAGGTCGGAGGGGACATTGAAGAACCACTTACCAATCGTTAAATTTTGGAAGCCCAAGTCCTAAATAGACGGTGTAACATGTTAAATGCTACATGTTACGCGCTCCGCCCACTGGTCTAAAAAAAATGGATTTCCATGCGACATGGTGGCTTTGATACCGAGAACAAAGCTCAGAGTAAGTTGAGTAAAGTTTCCAAATAAAGCGTCACATAATCTCTGCATTATACAATAACTTTCCTATTTGCGTATTACATGCTAACAACAACAGTAAATAAATGAGTTATGTATTTCTATTTAATTAATTCTGGTGTAACGACTATTCGCTGGAATATTTTATCTAATTTTAGAGGAATTTCATGATTTTTTATCGTTTTCGCTTAATGTTATCGTCCGTTTATTGTTATCAATTCTGCTCCGTTCAAACGTGATCACAATAAGCGGGGCCCACTGTTTCTCCTCTTGCACACAAAATCAATCGGCAAAATGTTTCTTTCCAATACATTCTTCGAAGCAGCACGCGGATACGAGCGGTAACGAGGGGTAAATCCAATTTTTTTTGGATCTGGCGCTCGAGTTGCGTGGCGCACGTAGCTACCCGTAGCCGCTTCGCTCAAACACGCTTGTAGTGGACGCATGTTCGTGAAAATTCTCAACTTTGGATCTGGCGCGTATTGCCGGTTATTGACGCTTGTGTCGCGGGAGCGCGTTGCCGGTCAAATACGCTTCCAGTGGACGACCGCGCTAGCTCGATGGGTAGAGTGTCGATTTAACAAGCGAGAGGTCGCAGGTTCAATTCCTGCCACGAGCATATTTTACTTTCCTCGCCGGCCTCCAGTCGACTCAGCCGTGAATGAGTATACTGATTTGATAAAAAAGAGTGGAGTAAAGTTGATCGCGGGATTGGCGTCTGGTACTGATCCTTCACCTTCCAGTTACCATCATCCCGTAAAAACAGTCTCGGAAGTAAGGTGCTCTACTACACTTCGTCCCCCATGTTCAACATTCGGAACAAAATGCGGGGAATACTTTTCTTTGTGATGATTTCCATTTCAAATTTACTATTTTTGTTTTACATGTATGCTATACGAATTTTTTTTTAGACTCACCAAAGAAGTCCACTATTAATGTATTCAGCTAAACAATTTGAAAATCATGAAATAAGTAAAAAAAACATTAAAAATTACATTTAACAATCGTGATATATATATACACAAACACGCGCCCCCTTTTGTATTTATTAGACATTTTCTTAGACGCTAGGTTAATGAAAACCTTATCAAATTGAATTCTGAAAATGCAATTAAAAATAAAAACAAAAAGAATTAAAAATCAATCCATTCCAAAAACCCATAACGAAGAAACAGAAATATTTATTGAATTTAAACAAATCGAAATAAATCAAACTTCAATAAATTATTATATTACCATAATAATTGTACTTATGAATGACAAATTAAAATATAAAAGAAAACAGAAAAAGGAGAGTTTGTTTGAGTGTGTTTTCACTCTAATCCAAGTTAAAGATTGTGGGGTCGTTTAAAAACCTTAAGCCCAACATACACCATCCGGAATTCCTTTCCGGAAAAACTGATGAGGCCCGGCCTTCCAGTTTGCCTGAATATAGAATACACCTTCCGGAAAAACTGATCAGACCCGGCCTTGAGGGATTCCGGATCGTGTATGGCTACTTCAGGCCGCCTTGAAGCCGCCGGACAGGCCTTTGAGGCGGCCGGATGGATAATTGCAAATCGATCTTATCGCCATAGAATGAAAGTATCTATCTATTGCATTGAATTGTATGGCATTTCACTTTCCATAGCAACGCTTCAGATACATTCGTCTATTGAAAAAAGAACTCCCGTGAAAATTCATTCTAGTCACGCGGCCGGACAGGCCTTTGGGGCGGCCGGATGGATAATTGGAAATTGGTCTTATCGCCATAGAATGAAAGTATCTATCTATTGCTTTGCCTGTCTGGCCGCGTGACTAGAATGAATTTTCACGGGAGTTTTTTTTTCAATAGACGAATGTATCTGAAGCTTGGCTAGACAAATGTATCTGAAGCTTGGCTATGGAAAGTACAATTCCAAGCAATAGATAGATACTTTCATTCTATGGCGATGAGATCGATTTGCAATTATCCATCCGGCCGTCTCAATAGCCCGTCAGACGGCCTCAAGGCGAACTGTCCGGCCGCATGACTAGAATGAATTTTCACTGCTGTTTATTTCAATAGACGAATTTATCTGAAGCGTTACTATGGAAAGTGAAATGCCGTACAATTCAATGCAATAGATAGATACTTTCATTCTATGGTGATAAGATCGATTTCCAATTATCCATCCGGCTCAAGGCGGCCTGCACATGCCATTGACGATTCGGAATTCCTCAAGGCCAGACCTGATCAGTTTTTCCGGAGAAAAATTCCGGAACGTGTGTGGTGAAGGCCTGGCGGGAACGATTTTCCTTCCGGTCGCCTGAAGGCGGCCTGAAACGACCATACACGATCCGGAATTCCTCAAGGCCTGGCCTGATCAGTTTTTCCGGACAGGAATTCCGGATGGTGTATGTTCGTCTTTAGGCGGTTATTACGCTATAAAAGTTCTTTGTCAAAGGTATTCGATAAAATATTTTTGACAAAAAAAAAAAACAAAAAGTGGTAGTTAACTGTCAATGGGTGGTATGCATAATAATGAGGATATACTCAAGAGTGAAGTCTATTGAGGACATTCCTGAGTCTGCTATGTTCGGTGAATCGAGTGAAAAAGTTGTATGCTCCATAGTGAAAATTGAGTGGAATTCTGTCAACTCAGCTTTACTCCACTCGACTCACTTTATGCATACCACCCAATGGGCGCGGTCCCAAAACACCAAGAGCAGGAACGTGGTCCAGTTCCAATCTACCCCCGGGTCCGTGGAACATATGTTGTCTCAGAAACGGCTATGGGCTATGATCCATCAGCTGTCAGTTTTGATGTTTCTGCCGCATGAAAAATTACCGCACGATAAAAGGAATTCAGCACAAAAAGTATCTTTTCACAATTTACAACATACAATACAAGAGAAAATTGCGACCGCATTACTGAAGAACTGCACAACAAGTGAAAAACGCGTCCACATGTATCAGCTGTGAGCTGTCAGAAGTTTGGGTAAAATGGACCGGTGCAATGGACCGGAAAAAAAGTATGATCCGAAAAATGGCGTAACCTGGAACATGTTCCATTGTACCGGACCGCGTTTCTGAGAAAATCAGAAAAAAGATCCGCGGATCAGAAAACTGATCCGTTTTGAAAACTCGCCCAATGTCTTGTAAAAAGTGGGTCGCTAAATGTCAAATATTGAAGGATTTTCATAACGAATGATTGAAATTTCAATTTTTGTTGTAATAGAGTGCGAAACCGTGTCCAGAAAGACATTCATTAGCTGAAACACCTTTAATGAAAAGTTGCCCCCCCCCCCCCCCCCCCCCCCCAAGGTTTTCTTATGCTCCAGTCCTGATATTTCCTAGTCTAAGCGACGAACGACATCGACACGCGGCGATTATAGCTTAAAGCGCGTTGACATGATCAAACTACGGTTTGACAAACTACAATAGCATTTGATGAAAAGTTGAGCACCGCCCAACTACGGTTTGACAGGAGCATAAGACTTCAAACCAATTTGACAAGGAGTTGACACGTTCAAGAAGGTTGTCAAACGTGGTTTGTCAAACCGTAGTTTGATCATGTCAACGCGCTCTTACCAAAACGGTTGCCTATCGAACATGCCGCTACCATTAAAACGGAGCCCGGGCTGAAAAGGGTCAAAGTGGAAAAGGAGAAAAAGGAGAAATCGAAAAGAGAAAAGTAAGGAATCCAAAAAAGAGAATAAGAATAAATAATCTAGCAAACGTCGAAAGTCGAAAGATCCTCCCCCGCCAGTGAAATATTTCATGTCCCGAATAGTAAACTATGAAAAAAAACATATTTCAACAGTTTTTATTTGTATGGATTTGGTTTTTATTTATTCTCGAAACATTAAGATGTTGCTACCTCAGTATATAAGCATGACAAAAAGAACGCTCGCTATACGCTACAGGGGTAATAACTATTAGCAACCCACGGTCTTTCCCACAAAAATCCTTTTCCATAGTCCTCCTTGTGGGCGCCCCTGGAACGACAGTGGTCGTTTAGGTAAACATTCCCCCTATGGTGTGGGATGTAAGAATAATACCACGGGCTTTGCCAGCTTGCCGTAGAAACTGACAAACAAAGGACATGTGGATGTGTATGCCAGCAACTTCCACTATCCAAAATCTCCCATATGCTAACGAAACGACAACTATGCCTTGGACACAGATAAACATCATCATCTGTGCCTTGGATAAGGACTGACCTAACGGTAACCACTTTTGGCTATCGAACAATGACAAAAGATTGGATTCTGGAATGTGCGTACTCTCCGCGACAGTGGATTAGAAGGTCTTCAGAACGTACGATTTCTTCAATTAGAGAGTGAATCTCTGCAGTATAAATTAAACATCTTAGGAGTTAGTAAGATAAGCTGGTGGGACAGCGGAGAATTTATCTCTCTAACAGGTAGCACTGTAGTTTTGTACTCCGGTAGAGCTACCGGTAGTGATCGTGAGTCTGGCGTGGGGCTTCTCTTGAACAGAGCCGCACGAAAATGTCTTATTCTGGGATCCGGTCTCCGTCAGAATCATGACCGCCAGATTCCGGACCAAAATGAGGAACATCACAATAATACAACTGCTAACCAGTTTATAAAAAACTATGAAAAAAGACCAGTTTGAAATGAAAAACACGTCTCTCTTGGCTGACTGTTTATTAACGAGTGAATAAAGAAAATCTATTTGGTATTTATGTAAAGGACTAACACCAAGACATTATTTCCATTACATTCATAGGTGCATTAAGCTATGGCATCTCTACAGTGGTGGTCTTCGTGGTATTGTTCATCGGTAACAACAACGTTATGATCCAACTAAATCCGACAATGCTCCTTCTGCGAACAACTGAACGTCGTCCAGAGCAAAACACCTACAGGACAGGTGACATTATAACGGTTATGAGAGATTTTAATGCAAAAGTTCGTTTCTGCGGCAGCCGGTTCTTCGCACCGAAACGACCCGTTTTTCAACGGCCAAGAGCTGCCAAACCCCGTCGATGGAAGAAGCACTGCAGTATTCGAAGCATCGCTACCACAACAACAACGCAAAAGTTGGCGCTGATAACTCTCGGCTCAGGCATATAAGGGGGGGGACACGGTCTTGGGGACCGTAATGACAACGGTGAAAGATTTATAGAGTTCTGCAACTTTCACAGTCTCTTCATCTAGGCCTGTTCCTAATACCGGGATCCCGGTTTGGTACCGGTTTTTTTTTCAGTACCGGTACCAAAAACTAAGAGTACCGGTATCCCGGTTTTTTTAGTACCGGTATTGAGTACCGGGATCCCGGGATTTGAGTACCGGTTTCAACCATGCGCCGGTTTTATTCGGGATCCCGGGATCTACCGAGTCTTTTCAGTACCGAGTCTTTTCAGTACCGAGTCTTTCGAGTACCGAGTCTTTTCAGTACCGAGTCTTTTCAACCATGAGCCGGTTTTATTCGGGATCCCGGGATCCCGGTACTCAGTACCGAGTCTTTTCAGTACCGAGTCTTTTCAGTACCGAGTCTTTTCAGTACCGAGTCTTTTCAGCAACGAGTCTTTTCAGTACCGAGTCTTTTCAGTACCGAGTCTTTTGAGTACCGAGTCTTTTCAGTACCGAATCTTTTCAACCATGAGCCGGTTTTATTCGGGATCCCGGGATCCCGGTACTCAGTACCGAGTCTTTTCAGTACCGAGTCTTTTCAGTACCGAGTCTTTTCAGCAACGAGTCTTTTCAGTACCGAGTCTTTTCAGTACCGAGTCTTTTGAGTACCGAGTCTTTTCAGTACCGAATCTTTTCAACCATGAGCCGGTTTTATTCGGGATCCCGGGATCCCGGTACTCAGTACCGAGTCTTTTCAGTACCGAGTCTTTTCAGTACCGAGTCTTTTCAGCAACGAGTCTTTTCAGTACCGAGTCTTTTCAGTACCGAGTCTTTTCAGTACCGAGTCTTTTCAGTACCGAGTCTTTTCAGTACCGGGATCCCGGGATTCGAGTACCTGTTCTTTTCCATGAAAAAGACTTGTTCATTGCTGGACCAATTCTTCAGGTTTTTGGAAATTGTTATTGGAAATGTTCATAGAGTCGTGTCGTGCATTGAAAGATTTTTCAGATACACATCGTAGTATAGTATGTTAGTTAGTACGCACATAGATATACGAGTATGTACATTGTTCATACATAATTGATTTTGAGTTTTGTTAGGATTGAGACTGAGATGAGAGTATTTATTGTATTGGGAATAGGATATCTAATTGGGTATGATATAAATATGAAATACATATGAACGAATATGTATATGTACGTATGTACATAATATAATAATATAATGCGTTGCATTGGTCAATAGCCGGCCATACACACACGCTCTATCATCTGCAAACGTACGCTAATTCGAGCCCCCACATGTAGCCCTAGGTTGCCCGTTTCACTCTTTGTACATGTACCTGCAGCCGTTTCGTGCTAGCATATCTGCATCCAGCACTTTTTTTTTGCCCACCCCTGAATGGCCACCCTGTTTTCATGGGGAAATACTCGTGTGATCGGGCTTTCCTTGCAAAGCATGTCTTTTTTCGTTACCAAAAGACTCAAAATGCCTTCAGCGGCAGTCTAACGTATTCGTCTCAGCACCCCTAGTCATACAACACCCATCTTGCCTATATATCTCTCCTCATCGATAAACAAATCCTTTTATCCTGAAGCACACCTGCAGCAGGACCAAAATATCTGCGTGGACCCATCCTTCTCATATTTTACTATGCAAGCTACTACTACCGCCACTATAGATAACCCATAAAAATTCGGTCGCGGCGAATCATCTGCAAAATCACAACGCACCCAACTAGACATCGTCTCCATACAAATTGTTGTTGCTCTATCATCTGCAAACCGAAAACGCCACGAACCGTCTGGTCGCACAAAATTACTTAAATTTCACTACTCGTTCAAACGCGGCGAATCATTCGGCGACCCAGGTGCCGCGATTTTCGAGGGGATTGTAAACGCCGCGAATCATTCGCAAAAAAAATTGGGCGATCCAGGTGACGCGATTTTCCAGGTGATTGTAAACGCCGCGAATCATTCGCAAAAAAATTGGGCGACCCAGGTGACGCGATTTTGCAGGGGATTGCGAACGCGGCGAATCATTCGGAAAAAAATGGGGCGATCGAATTAGCGTACGTTTGCAGATGATAGAGCGTGTGTGTATGGCCGGCTATTGACCAATGCAACGCATTATATTATTATATTATGTACAATACATACGTACATATACATATTCGTTCATATGTATTTCATATTTATATCATACCCAATTACATATCCTATTCGCAATACAATAAATACTCTCATCTCAGTCTCAATCCTAACAAAACTCAAAATCAATTATGTATGAACAATGTACATACTCGTATATCTATGTGCGTACTAACTAACATACTATACTACGATGTGTATCTGAAAAATCTTTCAATGCACGACACGACTCTATGAACATTTCCAATAACAATTTCCAAAAACCTGAAGAATTGGTCCAGCAATGAACGAGTCTTTTTTATGGAAAAGAACAGGTACTCGAATCCCGGGATCCCGGTACTGAAAAGAACAGGTACTGAAAAGACTCGGTACTGAAAAGAACAGGTAGTGAAAAGACTCGGTACTGAAAAGACTCGGTACTGAAAAGACGCGGTACTGAAAAGACAGGTACTGAAAAGACTCGGTACTGAAAAGACTCGGTACTGAAAAGAACAGGTACTGAAAAGACTCGGTACTGAGTACCGGGATCCCGGGATCCCGGTACTGAAAAGACTCGATACTGAAAAGAACAGGTACTCAGTACCGGTACTGAAAAAAATCGGCTCATGGTTGAAAAGACTCGGTACTGAAAAAAACCGGTACTAGTACCGGTACTGAACGAATACCTGTGAGTATCGGGATACCGCTTGTGGTACCGGTACTTGAAAATATCAAGTACCGGTACTGAAATCTCAGTACCGAACAGGCCTATCTTCATCGGTGGTACTATGTTTGAGCACAAAGACCACCACAAAATCAGTGGATCCTCCGTTGATCGGCGCAGAATGCAAAATCAGATCGACCATATTGCCATTAGTAAAAGATTCCTGGACGTGCGAAATAAGAAGAGTGCCGATATTGGGATGGCAAGAGATCATTATCTTATGATCGCTAATGTTTCATTGCGTATTGCAGCCGTGCGCCGTCCTGCGTCCAAAGATCCAGGTGCCGCAAATTCAACACCGCTGAACTAAAAAATCTACCTGTCTAGGGCTCTTAACGGTGCAATATTACTATTTGAAAATAAATTTTCGAACAAAATATTGAACGCGGCGGGCCCCTCACGCTAGGCATATTATCTATTGTAATATATAAAAGCGAAGATTACTTTTGTATGTTTGGCAAAAACTTTAAAATCACTGGGGCGATTTTCGCCAAATTTTTTTCCTCTTTCCCCACTCCCGTGACTAAGTGACCGTAAAAAAATGTCCAGAATGGACAAGATTAATAGTTTTCGGATCGCTTAGATGTAGGGTGACCCTTCCGACCCACCTCCCCTCCCGCCCACCCCTCAATGTAGGCACTGTGGGAAAAATGACCAACATGACCGGGATTACCAAAACCATTGGTTTTTGGGGTCGCTGAGATGAGTGATAGCATTCCCAAAGCTGTAGAATTGATGAAACACCACAGATACGGGAAGTTCGCAACTAAGGGGGCAAGAATAAGAATGGCTGCTGCAAGACTGAATCAATTGCGAGATCAAATCACCGGTGAGATTTGGTGATGGCTGCATTCTAATATGGCAAAAATACTTTAATCTTTGGACGAGATCCCCTATCCAAACATTTCCTCCAAATTTTAGGAAGTACAAAACTTGCTTCCAAATAACATCGTTTCGGAGCAAAAAGATTTGTTAACGAGGATAGATTCATGCCAACGTTTAAGATAAGTTATGCTATCAAGTACACCTACTTCGTCCATTCCCCGACGAAGACTACAAGTTCTTGCAAATTTATTTCACGGGCAACGAAGAACACAGCAAGTGGATCAGTGTTTGTGAAAGATTCCTGGAGCAGATCATGAATTGTGACTGACCTCCAAAGACATTTACAAGCGGAAAATGTATTGGTACGTGTATTCCGAACCGCATTGGATCGAGTGGACATGGAGGACATGCAAATTCGTATAAGGGCCTATATGATACGAAATAAGCCCGGACGTGAATGCGAGTGAAAAAAATTGGATGAATGGTGGCGCTTCTCCCCTCCCCCGGGGTGAATGGCCGTGGAAGAATGTCTAAAATTACTGAAATTAGTTCAAGAATGTGAGCGAAGTGAACCCTAGATAAAAGCTTGTTCAATATTTTGTTCAAATTTTTGAAACAAAATATTGAACAAAAATTATGTGGTTGATGATTAGTGTCGATCATGTATTCACAGCGTATATTCGGGGATTGTGCCGTATGCCTTGTCGCCTGTCGGTGGTTCAGAGTTCACGGGCATTCTTGTGTTGGCGCGGTTAAAATATGTTTTTACTATTTTACTTATTAACTATACCCGATTCACCCGAACATGGGAAACATCGATTTACATATTTAAATTCGCATCGATATAAGCATCATACGAGCAGACCCTACAACTACAACTCAACATAAGGGGGACTCATGCTCACGTCGTAAACGTCGTATTTGCCGTAAAGTTGTAAACTTCTGTCATTATACTATTTAGATGACAAAAGTTTACTACGAATACAACGTTTACGACATATACGACAGGGAGCGTGAATCCCCCTGTTGAATAGTTCTCAATAAAAATCAAAGCTCCTTGAAATTTTTTGCCGAGCGTTCAATATTTTGAACACTCATTTTATTGAACAATAAATAATCCGCACACGGGTAAGTTTTTGTGTAAAAAATGGTCGTGAATTCTTTGAACAAAATATTGCTCGTCTGAGGGGCCTATAATAGTAGTAAGGTGCGTGTACAATTAAATTGGGGTCGCACTGTAGAGCTGAAATCTTAGTACATATTCCTCCCGCTTGTGTAAAAAGTGGCGCTGAACACCATCATATGTTTGTTATTGCGCTGCCCGATGACACTTCGTACGAAGAAATCTGGAATCTGTCGAAGTTTACTACTTCTAGAAGTTTTAACGAAATTTCACGACGTCTTGCAGTAACTATTTCCAAATATTCTCATCACGGTGAACTAAATCGGTAAGCAATTCGACGAATTTCATCAATCTAACATTTTCTAAGGAAAATCGTTGCGAAACTGTCCATCCTTGTGACGGAATCTCGAAATTTCATAACTCACGATTTCTATTTCATTTCCCGGGCGCAGACTACATATTTATTTTGGAAAAATTGCCTAGCCGACAAGATGCTTTTGCGAGTGGCACTAGGACGACCGGTTTTAACCGTTTCGCTGGTTAAAACTACATTTCAAAGCAATTTGCGACCGCAGCCCATGGTTTTGCGCCAATTTGCTCGAGATTCTCGCGGTCCGTACATGCGAACGCAGTTGAAGGAGCAACCGAAGACGACCCTCAAGGAGAAGATTTTGGCACCGGCTGGTCCCAACGGTAATAGCTTTTCTCATTCAAAATTGATTGTGTTGTAGACGTAATTTCTGTGAATTTTCAGCTTTTGCCATTGGCAAGGGAGCTCTGGCCGGCGGATCGGTCATTGGACTCGGTGCACTTTGCTATTACGGGCTCGGACTCGGAAGTCAGGCGAATGCTCTCAACAATTCCATGTAAGGGGGCGCCAAGTCAAATCACAATATATGCATTCATGGCTAATCTCGGTTTCATTTCGTATCATAGGCTCTGGCCGGAACATGTCAAACAAAGGATCCGCAGCACTTACGCCTACTTTGGTGGTTCTATCCTCATCTCGGCTGCGAGCGCGGTGGCGATCTTTCGATCTCCCCGTATGCTAAGCTTGATGTCGCGAAATGGATTATGGGTGAGCTGCATTTACTGGAAAATGTAGTGACTAGTTCACTAATGACCACATAATTTACAGTCAATCCTCTTGACGATGGGTGCAATGATGGGCAGTGGAATGATTGCACAAAGCATCCCCTACGAAGGTGGTCTCGGTGCCAAACAATTGGCCTGGGCCGTGCACTGCGGCATTTTAGGAGCAGTCATAGCACCAATGTGCTTCCTTGGCGGGCCTCTCCTCATGCGAGCCGCATGCTATACAGGGGGTGTTGTGGGCGGATTGTCAGCCGTGGCAGTGTGTGCACCAAGCGATAAATTCTTGTACATGGGCGGCCCGCTGGCTATCGGTCTTGGTGTTGTGTTTGCATCATCGGTTGGTTCTATGTTCTTGCCCGCGAGTACAGCTCTCGGTGCCGGTAAGTGAAATGAAATGCTTTTTACCCAATGAGTTTGAAGTTATCATGAGACAAATTGCAGGTCTCTATTCAATGTCCTTGTACGGAGGACTGTTACTGTTCAGCGGCTTCCTTCTCTACGATACACAGCGCATCATTCGCAAAGCTGAGACTTATCCGTTGTATGCGGCTCAACCTTTCGATCCAGTGAATGCGTGAGTGTTTTTTTAGAGAATTCTCAGCTTTAATCAAATGGCAATTGATTTTTTTTTCTGTTTTAGGGCTATTTCGATCTACTTGGATACGTTGAACATTTTCATTCGGATCGCAACAATCTTGGCTGGAGGTGGTAACAGGAGGAAGTGAGGATGTTGGCGTGGAGAAAAGTGTATGAATGATATTGAAACAACTCGTGTATTTCTGCTTAATTTAAAAGCCCAAGTTCTTGAATCCAAAATAGTAAACCAAATACTTACATCTGAATGTTCAGTAAAAAGTATTTACTAAAATTTAAGCCTTTCTAATGAACAGCCAAAATATGATTGTAAAATAGTAAATTGAAAACGAAATTTCTTTTTAAAGCTAGCAGGGATCGGGACATCGTTGTGGAAGAGGCTGTGCAAATTATCTTGTGTTTGTTGAAATATAATTTAATAATAAACAATCCCAAAAATAGTCGCTTTTTCACTTGTAATTTAATCATCGTCTCGAGGTATGACCTCTTTCTACCCTTATTTTGTTTTATGTTTTATTTAAAATTAATTTTATCATCATCGTGGCGCGACAGCCCGACGACGGGCCTTGGCCGCCTGGGTCGTCCTCTAATTATCTCGGTCACGTGACCGCATCCTCCAATCTTGGAAGCCCAGTAGTTGGGCAGCGTCCACATAAACTGAGTTCTCCCAACGAGATATCGGTAATTCTCGCAGTCTCGCTCCGTCGACTCGTGCGTTCATTACTCTCTTTGCCATACGATCATCGTCTATTCGTTGTACATACCCTGCCCATTGTTGTTGTAGTTTGACGATTTTCGAAACTTCCAGCTCATCGTACAGTTCATACAACTCATGGTTGTACCGGATGCGCCATCCATCTCGATCGCAAACGGCCCCGAAAATTCGCCGCAGAACCTTACGTTCAAATGTGTCTAACATGTTTCCGGAGGCTTGTCTTAGGGTCCATGCTTCGCAGCCATAGCATAGCACTGGTCGTATAATGGTTTTGTACACGCGGAGCTTCGTGTTTCCGTGCACATGCTTCGATTTCATTATGGGGAGACCCGAGAAAAAAGTTTTATTAGCTAACTGTATCCGTCGCTTGATTTCGTCAGTTTCGTTGGCGTCCCTTGGCAAGTTGCAACCCAGGTATATGAAGTCGTTCACGAACTTGATGGTGAGGTCCCCCACATTGATGCTCGGTTGTGCAGGTGTCCTTGTCGTCGATTGCATCATTATTTTAATTTTACCCTCGTTGATACGTAGTCCAACTTATTTTGAAGCTTCGGATAGAGAGAGAGAGAGAGTGGTAGAGCGGTACGATTCGCCTTGTGTTGGTTTCTTCCCTGGCTTCAATATACGTACGTATTTTTCCATACCTCGGGAATAACGGATGAAGAGATGGAGAGGTTTATAGTTGCCGCTATGTTTGCAGGCCAGTCGAGATTTTTGAGCATGACCATCGAGATGCCGTCTGATCCTAATGCTTTAGAGCGCTTTGCTTTTTTTTTATTGCGGTGGCAAGTTCAACTGAGGAAAAGAGAAGCGTATGGATACTGGAACGGTTACAGATGGTTCTACAAATTTTGCGCTTTAGTGTGTCGGGTGGTGGGTGTTCAATAAACTGTTTATTGAAAAGACTAGCGCAATTTGTAGAATTGTTTGACATGGAGTTGCCAAATTGAATGGCAACTTCACCTTTATGTTTTGATGGATTGGCGAGGGCTCTAACAGTGGATCATAGCTTACTAATGCCAGTGGAGCAAGTGTGTATTCCATTTCCGCCTCCTGTGTTCAGCTACCTGTTTTTGAATATCAAGGTTCAGTTCCTTGATCCTTGGATTATCTGGGTTATTGCTGCGGATTTGTTCCCATACGGAAGCCAGTTCTACGCGCTGGAGCGACCCGTTTCTCAACGGCCAAGAGCTGCCAAAACCCCTTCAATACAATGCAGAGCCAGTCGTTTCTATACCTCCGCTGTTGGCGTCCCAAAACATGAGCGGCTGTTTTCTGGATGCCCTCCTTAATTTTAGGTGTACAACTTTGCTTCCGCCGCTTTTTCCTGGAATTAAAAGCTTAACTGTCAAAAAGTACTTACAGATGTATTATTCAAAGTACTGTCCATCGCTAGCGACAACTTTCGCCCATCTCTCCGGCAATTTTCGGATTCCATCTCGGAAAAAGGAGGCGTCTTTCGATGCGATCCATGATTGGATCCATTTTTCGACTTCCTCATACGAACGAAAATTCTGATCAGCAAGGCCGTGGGCCATGGAACGAAACAGATGGTAGTTGTTGTTGTTCTTGTAGTAGCGATGCTTCGAATACTGCAGTTCTTCTTGCATCGAGGGGGTTTGGCAGTTCTTGGCCGTTGAAAAACGGGTCGTTCCGGTGCGTAGAACCGGCTGCCGCAGAAACGAAACAGATGGTAGTCGGAAGGAGCGATATCTGGGGAGTATGGCGGGTGGGGCAAGATTTCCCATTTCAGGGTTTCCAAGTATGTCTTGACCACTTTTGCGACGGGTGGCCGAGCATTGTCATGCTGGAGGATGACTTTGTCGTGTCTCTCTTGGTACTGTGGTCGTTTTTCCTTTAATGCTCGACTTAAACGCATCAATTACGTTCGGTACCGATTTCCTGTGATAGTTTCATTCGGTTTCAGTAGCTTGTAGCCACCGAGCTGGTCCCAGACCCATTTTTCGTCGCCGGTTACGATGCGATGTAGAAATCCCTTCCGATTTTGCCTTTGAAGCAGTTGTTCGCATGCAAATAATCGCCGTTCAATATCTCTCGGTTTTAACTCGTACGGAACCCAATTTCCTTGTTTCTGAATCATGCCCATTGCCTTGAGGCGTTTCGAGATGGCTTGCTGAGTCACCCCCAGTGATTCAGCTAATTTTTCTAGCGTTTGGCGCGAATCTTCATCGAGCAGTGCTTCCAATTCGTCGTCTTTGAACATTTTTTCTCTCCCACCACCATGCTTGTCCTCGACATTGAAATCGCCACATATAAAGCCTTGAGACCACTCACGACATGTTCTGTCACTCAGAGCAAGCTCACCGTAAGTATCCGAGAGTATTCGATGAGATTAGCTGCAGTTTTTTTCAAATGGAAGCAGAAAATGAAAACAAATGACGCAAATGACGAGAACTTGGCTCGAAAACAGACATTTCGTATCGCGAATCTTATTAAAAATGCGAACAACTTTTACTAATGCGGGGATGTCGATACGTTCACAGACGTCCAAACTCACTTTGTGACACTTTTCAACTACCAGCCCAGCCCTCACCGATGCAGCCGTTTGTCGGAAAACGGCGGAAGCAAAGTTGTGCACTTAGGCTAGTCGTCCAGTAGAACCGGAAAGCTGCGAACTTCGAGGCAACTAATTCGTGCGAACGCCGTTTGTCCGAAATCGTGCGAATGACTATCGTCCATTGCTTCAGTATTCATCCGGAGTCGTAGTAGAAGAGCAAAATTAACTTTTCACAGTCCATTGTTTCTTTCTATTTTCGCACTCGTTCGCAACTAAATCCCAGCAAGATGGGGTTCGCAATTCGCGCCTCTTCGGACGAAAACTGACGAACGATACGGGCCCAGTGGACGTGGTCCAACACCGAGTCACATGTTTGGATCGGTCATGCGTTTTCGGCCGAATTCGGACGAATCGATTTCGCAACTTTTCGCAGCTTTCCGGTAGCAGTGGACGAGATGCCTTACTCGGAGGGTTTGGGGATTAACCTCTCACTCAGTCTTCCCGACTATTGCAGTGTCCTACAGGTGGAGGTTTCGGCGATCTCGGAAGTCCTGTCCTGGCTGGGCAGTCATGTCATTAATGTGAGGGACATCACCATTTACACAGACAGTCAGGCGGCGATTCGCAGAGATGGGTGGCTTCTTCAATACCACTCTCTGTTGGATCCCGAGCCATAGTGGTTTTGTGGGTAACTGCAAGGCGGATGAACTGGCTCGGGAGGGTACAACTGGGGTGGTTGACGAAAGACGCAGAGACATTAAAATGCCACTAAGCATGTGCAAATTGTTGATCAAGACAGCTGCTGTGGACAGGGCTAACATAAGATGGCTCAGCGGCAACACATGCCAAACAACGAGGATGATTTGGCGGATTTTTGACCCCAGTCGCTTTGCCACACTGTTGTCGCTCAATAGAAAGCACATTGGCAGGGTAGTAGGGGTTATCACGGGGCACTGCCCAATCGGGGAGCTCGCCTGGAGGCTCCGGATTCCTCATCACGATTTCTGTAGGAGTTGTGGTGATGTAGAGGAGGAGGAGAGTGTTCTCTACCTTCTCTGTCACTGTCCTGCGTTGGCGGGCAGGAGAAAAAAATTTTTAGGCTCCTGGGTCTTCTATGATCTGGATGACCTCAGGAATATGACAGCCACAAGGCTTTATAGTTACATCGCTAGCACACGCTGGTTTGATACGTAGGTCGGTTGGAGGTGATTCCTGGTGGTAACACAATGGACCCGATGGTGGTCTAAGTGTGCTGTGATACATCATGGCAGCCCCTGCACCTAACCCTATTGTGTTCATATCAATCCTTTATGCGGCTGAGGAGTTTTTCTTGACGGGGAATTTTTTAGATTTGATATACGACACCGATATTTAGCTCGGACAAGAAAGTGGTCCGAGTCACAATTGGCTCCACGTAGGGATCTTACGTCCAATATGCTGGAGACAGTACTTTTCTCAACGAGGAAGTGGTCAATTTGATTCCATGTCACACCACCTGATGATGCCTATGTTATTTTATGTATATTACGATGCGGGAGGCCTGTGTAGCTTATAACTAAGTCTTTACTGCAAATAAAACACTTCATAAATTTGAATAATATCGTCTCTTTGTATTTCATCATTTTCTCACCATAATTGTGTTTTGCTTATATTCGTACACTTTGATTTTTAATTCTAGTCTACAGGTATATATTTCACTATTCCTTCTCATGCTTTCTACGTAATGTATGTATATCACTTTAGCCTCCATATTAGTGTCTATATGTAGCCGTGTTGTAATCTATTATATGTGTGTATGTGAGTGTATGCCTTACTATACTATTTCTACCTAAAATTTCTACATTATCATAATATATTATGTATGTATTAACATTTACATTTGCTGCATAGTATTAGAATTCATGTTCCGTTTCGTGTTCTCCTCGTGTATATAAATAATATTTGTGTGTCCATGTATGTATGTACGTAGTAATAGCACCACTATGCTAACAAACACAAAAAACGCGTATTAAATGGAGATCCCGGAGCCTTTCCATCGGAATAAGTAAAAGGAAACATGCCGAAATTATGGATAAAGCTTGCTCACAACGTCACAATCACCGACGCTATTTACTCGCTGCGATCTACGATTTATTCGCGTTTCTATGACTATCGTTACTGAGATTTCATTGAATTTTTGCATGCATTTAACTATCGAAAAAATCGCGTTGTTGTGGAGGTAATTTACGAATTAATTGCGTAAACCCCCATCATTGGCCATAGAAATGCGAAAATTTGTGGAGAAAAAAAAATCGCTGCAAAATCGCGCGGCGCCCGTATGATCAACTCCATTAGAAGTTATGTAAACAAATTCGCGGATCTGCAACGCATAAAATCACGTCGATGTGAGGGAAGTTTAGAAAAAAAAGAGTGTGATGCGAATGTCAATTGAATTAAAACTTGCATCCATTCAGCTGTAAAAAAATAACCTAAAAAATAGGAACAAATAAAGAAGATGAGGCATGCGAAATGATAGAAAACAAAAACAATTTTTTAAATTAAATATTCTCCATTTTATTACTAAGCATTTTGTTTCATTTAATAACAATCACTAAATCTAAGCGCTTTCTTTTTGTTTCGGAAAAGACGAAGAAAAAAAGAGTAAAATATGTAACAACACAACATTTCCTTTCGTTTTGGT
Organism: Chloromyia formosa; assembly: GCA_964017055.1. Taxonomy (NCBI): domain Eukaryota; kingdom Metazoa; phylum Arthropoda; class Insecta; order Diptera; family Stratiomyidae; genus Chloromyia; species Chloromyia formosa. Next base: position 19,915,827 of record OZ024816.1, on the reverse strand, counting down.
TCGCTTCTTCTCTTATTAATTTTAATTAGAATTTTTGTTTTGCGAATTTGGCTTTTTGTGTTTTTTTTTAAATATTTTTTTAAGTGTATTTTTTATATATTTTTTCGCTAATGTAACTCTCACAGTAAAGCTTTTCAAAATCAGTATCTATTGGATTTTCGTCAGGTGATCAAATAAGGCCCAATCTATTCATGATCTGAAGATTATAAAGGAATAATATTTCAGATAAAATATTCAAAGCTAGAATCAATTTCTGCTTTTTCTAAAGTCAAAAAAGTCACAAAAATAATTCAAATCAATAATATTCTTGTTTGTATTTTGAATGCAATGATAAAATTCTAGGAAAACGCGAGTTTTTTCTCTCTCTCTCTCTAAAAACTATGCACAGCGTTTATTGTTGGATATTTTTTTTGTCGGCTTGTTTTTCTTATTTTATTTTTTTTTTACTTCTGTATTTTAGTGAATAACATTGTTTTCTTTTTTTTCCAATTGAATTAAATTCCCATTAAGAATGGCATCTTTGTATCTTTTTTTTTGTTTCGATTTTCTTCTTTTTTACGTATTGTTTAATTTATTGATTTATGCCTATTGTTTATTGATAAGAAAATAAATATTTTATCACTTATTTTAGTTGAATTTTGCTTGTGTTTGCCTTGTTTTTGTTATCAATATCTGCTTTCATGAAAAAGAAATAACAACTAGCCGTTATAAATCAGCGTAGATTAATATGTATTTTTAGCAAAATATTCACTACACGAATCCGTTTGCAGATATATTTTAATAGGTTGAACGACTGGGTCAAATTCAACATCGAGCTTGGTTGACTTTCTAACGAGTGTCGTTGAAATATTGTCGGCTTGATTCGGATGTTACATTAAATTGCAAGTGAAGCGGCCGAAAATATTCGGTCGGCGCACTTGCAAGCAACTATAGTACAAAGCTTGAAAATCTAGACACAAAAAATTTTTGCCTGTTTAAATTAAAAACAAATTCAAATTTCCGAGTCACAATTCAGATTCAGGCATAACTTTGATTTGATTTGATCGATATGATCATTCCATAAGACCTAGATATTTCATCTTATTCACTCTTTCAATGGACTGGTTATCAAACTTTATATTTAATTCAATGTCGGCTTTATTTTTTTGTTTAAAAAGCATGAATCGGGTCTTACTAATATTTATGTTTAGTTTATTACTTTGAAGCCACTGCTGATAGATAATCATATCGTTATTAATCATTTGTTCCGCATCCCTTTGCCCAAAGTGGGAATAAAGTAGAAGTGTATCATCTGCATAGGTGACATATTTGCCGGTGAGACCAGAATTGCTAAGATTATTAACGTATAGGAGATACAATGTAGGGCCTAACCCTGTGGAACCCCTGAATTCAGCAACATTTCCTCACTTGTCTCATTTTGAAATTCAGTGATAACTGGTCTGTCTTTCAAATAGTTTTTAGTAAAATTACCAGCGACTCCTCTGATGCCAAGTTCATATAACACTTCTGACATGACTGAATGGTTAACCGTATCAAAAGCTTTGCTCAAGTCTATAAAAATTGCCGAGACATATTTTGATTTATCGAGCTCAGTGTTGATGAAGTGAAGTGCATCAGTAAGTGCCGATGTTGTGTTGCTTTCAGCTATGAATCCGTATTGCTGTTTGTCGAAATCAACTGTTTCATTAATGAATCGAACAATTCTGGAATTAACCACCTTTTCAAATATTTTGCTAAAAACGCTAGTAAGAGCTATAGGCCTATAGTTTGATGAATCGTTAGGACTGCCATTTTTAAATACCGGCTTAATTTTGGTGATTTTCAACACATCCGGGAATGTACCTTCGCAGAGGTGATTGTTGATAATTTTACACAGAAGTGGCGAAATAGTATCACACACTAATTGAAGGTCAGTGGCTTTGATGCCATCAATGCCAGCAGATACATTGCGAAGGGTTTTTATAATTCCGGTCAGTTCCTCTACACTGGTTGGTTCCAAGAATATAGTATGTTCATTAAAAATGTTGGGAAATCTTCTAATATTCTCAGATAAGTCATTATTTTGATTTTGATTTCCAACTGATGTAAAGAACGCGTTCATGCCACTAGCTGTGGCTTCACTTTCAGGTTCTTTTCTGCGAATAGCATTTCCAGACAATTCATTGTTAATACCTAGTCTAGCCATACATACTGTTACAAACTTTTTGAAGCACTGTTCAATAAAAGAGGTGTTATATGTTAAGAAATCACTGTTTATTTATTAAATGCATTGTCAACAACGGAAATTGCAACAAGTTATTCGAAGTGATCGCCTTTTGCCTTTACACAAGCCTTTAATCGAGCTGGCCACTTATCTATGGAAGCACGCACGACTTCAATCGGAAAGTTGGCGACTGCATGTGTAAGAGACTTCTTTAAGGATTCGATATTAGAATGTCTTTTAGAGCACGTCATTTGCTCTAAGACAGACCATAATTCGTAATCCAGCGGATTCAGGTCTGGGCTAGAGGAAGGCCAATCTTCAGCTTTAACAAAATCTGGAACATTTTCTTCAAGCCATTTTTGGGTTGACTTCGCCTTATGACCTGGTGCAGAATCTTGCAGGAAACTCCAAGGCTGATTTTTGAATAATGACGTGTTGAGAGGTTTCACTACACTTTCAAGGACACTTTCTTGATAAATTTTTGCAGACGTTTTGACGCCCTTCTCACAAAAATGCAACTTTGCCACCCCGTTGTAGCTAACACCCCACCAAACCATTACTGAGGCTGGATGATGACCTCTTTGAACCTTTTGGGCAACTTGAGAAGCTTCTCTGGCACTGCGAGCATAAACCCTATCGTTTTGTTTATTAAATGTTTCTTCGACAGTAAAAATTTTTTCGTCCGTAAACAAAATTTTACGGTGTTCTTGGTTTGCGTACCGGCAAAGTAATCGTTTTGATTTTTCCACTCTATTTTTTTTAACGAATCTGTTAGTAAATGCCCGGTAGATCTACGATAAGCACCCAACCCCAAGTCACTTTTGATGATACGTGAAATTGTTCTTTGGGGTATTTTCATCTCACGCGATAAAATTTTTTGTTTCCGAAGAGGATTACGGCGAATTCTCTCGCGCACGGCTTTAACCGCTTGAGGTGTTCGAGTAGTTCGCGGACGGCCACTTCTTTCACGGTCACTTACTCCAGACGTATCATTAAATCTTTCAATAGCCCGATATACAAACATTCGGCTATACCAAGGGTATGCAGAGTCTTAAAAATATCACTTGGTTACATTCCTACTTTATGAAGTGCAATCACAGCAATTCTATTTTCTTTGTCACCCCAATCCATGTTCACTACACTAAAAATTAAACTCAAATGATGACAAATGCATCAAGCACAAGCGTACTATAGCGATTAGCTCAATTTTTAAGAAATGCAATATAACGGTTTCTTTCTGCAGGGTTGCCAAACATTGTAACAATATTTATGGCTAGACTAGGTAATTTGCCATAATTTTCTACTATTTCCAGAGGCATCCTCATATTGCTGGTTTAGAGAGTTGGTCTTAGCTTGATGTATGAGTTTGGAAGCTTTATTTTTAAGAAATGTATAACCAGCTTGTTTGTAGGAGGTGCATGCTGGCAACTGCATTCTCCGAAACCAGTTTATGCCGAGAAACGTCAACTGGGCCACATGGAACAGTTGACACGCTATGCCCCACAAGGGGTTAGGGCAATTAAGAGAGAGAACCAGCTTGTTTACTATCATTTGTTGGGTCTTGTTTAAGTTTCTTGTAAGCAATGTTTTTCTTTTTTATTGTTTCTATTATCTCTTTCAATCTTTGACATTTAGCTAGCCACTTTTTACTAGGAACTGACAACTAAATACCCACGTAATTTGCCCCACTCATTCATTTATTTCCACATGTGTCTTGAGCTATGTTCCAACCCTGTTCTCTTCTTAAGCATTGTTTACGCATGCCAGTAGACCGTGCTAGTACGTACATTTTAAAGGCATTGCAAGTGCCTGGCAAGTAACTAGCAGGCTGTCTCTTGCATATGTGTGCCCGCACGGCGCCTTTCAAGTAGCTGGCCTCCCGGGCCAATTGATTTCCTACTGGCATTCCAGTAGAGACCTGCGAACATATGTTTCTTGGCATTCGTAGATTTGCCGACAAGTCTACTGGCATGCCGGTGCACTGGCAAATGTAAACGAGCCATTATTTCATTGCCGGCAGGAGCAATCGCAGCAGCAGCAGCGGCATCGGCTGTGTCTTGGCTATTCTGATTTCCAAGCCTCATTGAAAGCAGCAACTGTGGCAGCACGAAATGACATATCGTCCGCCAATACGCTAATTACGATTTTTCTCATTGTTTTGCATAAAAAATGAGTTGTTGTGAATGTCAAAAATGTTTTATAATTTTTAACTACAAAACTAAGCTTTCGTTCAACACCTTAATTCATAAAATTTTTTCTTTCTTTCTGACGTTTCAAAAGTTTCCCCAGCATGCCGATAGATCCTGTTACTAAACCCAGTCGGACAAGAATCGACACTTGACCGGTCCTGGATCGATGACTGTCTACTAAGGAATCGATGACTTTATCGGAGACACGTCGGAGATATTTGTATGGGCATGGCCGCTTTTGCGATACCCAAAATGTGGACAGGAATCGATCTGAAATCGATGACGATAGTCGATGGAGAATCGATGACTGGAGTCAACGTAGAATCGATACTGGGGTCGAATTGGGATCGATGACTGTAGCCAATGTGGAATCGAATCCGGATCGATGACTGGAATCGATTCCGGACCGATGACTGTAGCCAACGAGGAATCGACACATCGAATTCGGATCGATGACTGTTTAAATGGGTTGAATCTATTTAAGCCTGATATACAATTCGTCCAGCAACTAAAAGTGTCGTGAAATATCTTTTTGTACTGATTTCACGGCACTTTTAATTTAACGGCGGATTGTATTCATGGCTTACAAAAAAAACATACATATGTATTCCTTTATTCCATATTTCACATATGACAACATGCGCCGCCAAATGCCAGATACTTTCAAATGAATTCAAATTTCAGGCTAACTCGATACATAATTGAAAACATTTGAATTTGTCCAGCTTCGGAGACAAACCGATGAATCGAACCGGTAAGGAATCGAAGACTTTGCGATTCCACTGGGATCGGAGACAAATATCCGACTGGGAAGCAGCATTTTAGAAATTCGGCTAAAAAAACAGCGCTGCCGATGCTGCTGCCGCTGCTCCAATGTAATTCACTCAAGGCGAATGCGTGCATTCTAATTAGCCAAGCCACAGGCGATGCCGCTGCTGCTGCTGCCGGCAATGAAATGTTGTATGCGAAATCACGACTTTAGCTGGGATTAATTAATAATTAATAGTGAAACATAGTCCCGCGATGTAAACGTAATGAATGAGAGAGAAAAAAAAGACAATTTACTCTGGAGATACAGCCGGCAGGCGTCCGCACAGAAGAATAAAAGATTAGACCATCGACGGCCCGTTTTTTTTTTTTGTACCTAGATAGGGACTTAGCTATGCCATCGGACATACGCGAAAGATTTCTTTTCGTAACAACGAGCAGGGCAACAGTGACTCTTTTAGGACTCCCAACACTACCGATAGCCGAACTAGGTATCAAATCAAGGTCGCGTTCCACTGACTAAGAAGGTTTCAACATTTAAGTGTCTGGCACAGTCTGAACAACCAAGCCCTCCGTCCTGATTTGAGATATCAATAAGCTGACAATTCGTTACAAATCGGAAAGCTGAGAACAACTTCGAGGATCCCTTACACACGCCCTCTCACAAAAAAAGTATGAGCCAACCAATTCTGAAAAATGAAATGTTAGTAAACCAATAAATGCAACCAATTTTATAGAAGTTCAGTTTTTAGACATTTAAGAATTCTTTGTCGACCTCGATTTGACTTGCAGTAGTTGATCGAGTCAGTCATCCGTTAGCCAGCGACCAGGGAGGACGTATTGGTCATCCATTAGTCAGCGACCAGCGTCCAGGAAGGACGTATCGCAAGGTGGCTGTTATTAATTTGCTGCGCAATAGCCTACATACCTATTTGTGCAAACTAGTTAACAATTCCCTGAGAAATTTGTTAGGGAAATGTCTTATAGTGGAGTGATTGTGCTGCGAATCAGCGCACATTAACGACGCCTACAACTGGATGTTTTTGGTGGATGGCTCACGTAGTTCAGAATCATCTAGAAGGGCAGGAGCGTCTACTCCTCAACTCAAACAAATTTACAAATATAATATACATACATACATATTCACTGGCAATACAATCCTATTCAATTAGGGTTAGCCAACCGACTATGTTTGGAGCCCCACTCGTGGACTTCTGATTTCATCAGCGGTGATATCGAGGACAAAGCCCGGCATAGTCACAGGAGCAGAATGAGAAAAGTAGTTGATCGAGTGTCGCAACCTTCCGCAGTTGTTGCACTGTTTAGGCTGGGGAATGTATAGGTAGTATTCTACAGGAAAAGTAGTACACATTGTTATTAGCCGCATTCGATTCAACCGAATCTCAGATCATTTTCATACAAAACGACAGACCGATTTCAATCCAGGCCTTAGGCGATCCTCACACCGGCGCGATGTTCACACCGAGGCGACAAAAAATTGCCGCGGAAAAAATCGCATTCAGTATTCGTTGTGTATTTTGTTGTGTAACTGAGTTTGCTGCGAATTTTTACGCCACACCGCCACGGCAAAATTCGCAATCGGAAACATTAGCATGAACTCCCTAACAGGAAGAAGCTGTTTTGCTTGTAGCAGTGGCTAAGGATGAACAAAGGCAAAGGTAAATTGAATTTCTTTAACAATGGATAACGACGTCAGGAAAAATTCTGCCTTCTTAGGGAAAGAAGACTATAGGTGCATGGCATAAGTTTCAATGCACCCGTTGCTTACTGCGTTGCTCGGAATAAGCGGGAGCTTGAAATAAAAAATAATAATTGGTACTTACTACATTTTGCTCCAAGCTCGTCGGCAATATCTTTTCAGATTTTATCTTTTTTCGAATGTTTTTTTTTTAATTTTTTTTTCTCATGATTTCAATCAGGTTTTCGATATCGCTAGCCCTATCGAATAAACAACTACTTGCGAAGTAAACAAGAAGGTATCGACGAAAATCAAATCACACTCAGCGATTTTTTATCGTCGCGACAAAATCGCTGCACAAAGTGGCGAAATTTCGCGTCGATGTGGGCACCTTCGTACATTGCTGTGGTCAGATTTTTGTCGCGGCGAAAATTTACGTCGCGAATCCGCTGGGCGATTTTTTGTCGCGCCGGTGTGAGGATCGCTTTATATGGGATTTCATCGGAGCAAAGTTGATAGCAAATTGGTTGAACATTAACTTCTTTCGCCTCCGTTTAAATATATACTGAGTACGCAATTCGCCCCCACGACGGCGAAGTATCTGTATGGTGGCTGCTTAAGTTCGCTGGTCGCAGAGCCGTGGCGTTCTTTTCGGTCTGTGAAGCCGGGCTAACGAATCGAAAGCGGCTATTATTTCTTCGGGTAGATCTTGCCCTTTGAATGTAAATTTAACGATTGTAGAAGGAACGAATTTTGTTGGATCCTTGTGATTCCTCCCATTGAAACGTAGCACATTTACAATTTTAAATGGAGATTGGATTTCTTCTAATATTTCACTATCAGTGATTTATGTGTTAATGGCTGCGTTTTGGCGAGCGGATCCAGGAACAGACTTCTCCTTCATACTTTTCCCTCCGGTAAAATATGTACGGGACAACTGTCAATATTTGGATCTGAAAATGTTCCCCTCCGGAGGATCTGAAAAGTATTCTGATTCGGAGGGGAACATTTTCAGATCCAAAAATTGACAGTTCACGGTACATATTATACCGGAGGGGAGAGCATATGGAGGAGAAATCGAGAAAAGTCAGATCCATGAAATTTAACCAAAGGCTTGCCAAAACGCAGCCATTGCGAAAATCTTCGATAGTTGCATCATTTTTTGCGCGTGATATTAATTCATCGTGAATTGTAATATTCTAAACGTCTTATCGTTAGTTGCCAAGAGGGTAATTTTTTTATTTATTAAAAGAAGAGGATTTAAATCGCAAAAAAAGGAAAACTTAACACAAAAATATTGTTGATCTAGGCCCACCCATTCAACCCCCGACAGTAGAGGAAGTTGATCTCGCGTTGCGGTCACTAAAACGAAATAAAGCGCCGGGCGCTGACGAGATCCCAGCTGAACTGCTAAGATTCGGTGGAACGAGTCTAGTTGATGCCATACATCAATTACTCCTACGAGTATGGGAGAACGAGGAGATCCCAGACGATTGGCGCAGAAGCATCATCTGTCCAATTCATAAAAAGGGAGATAAATTGCGGTGTGAGAATTACAGGGGCATCTCACTAGTTTGTACGTCCCTTTAAAATTTTGACGAAAATTCTGGAAAATAGAATAAAACCGTACGCAGAACGAGTCATTGGCGAATATCAAAGCGGTTTCAGACCTGGTCGCTCCACAACCGATCAGCTCTTCTCAGTCAAACTGATACTCCAGAGGTGCTGGGAATACAACGTAAACGTATACCAGATCTTTGTCGACTTCAAGCAGGCATACGACAGTATCGATCGTGGAGTACTGTACAACATCATGCTGCAATTTGGTATACCGGCAAAATTAGTGCGACTGACAAAGATGACGATGACCAACTCCGTCTCACAAGTCAGGATCCAGAATAGACTTACTGATCTATTTGAAACACGCACTGGTTTGAAACAGGGCGATGGACTGGCACCGACGCTCTTCAACCTAGCACTGGAATACGTTATTCGGGCCATGAATATGGACAACAGCAAGACGCTACTCATCAAGTCGACACAATTAGCAGCGTACGCCGACGACATCAACATCATGTCCCGAAGATTGGCTGACGCAGAAGAACTTCTGCATACGCTCGATACCGCTGCAAAGGAAGTTGGATTACGTATTAACGAGGGTAAAACTAAAATAATGATGCAATCGGTGACAAGGACACCTGCACAACCGAGCATCAACGTGGGGGACCTCAACATCGAGTTCGTGAACAACTTCATCTACCTGGGTTGCAACCTGTCAAGGGACGCCAACGAAACTGACGAAATCAAGCGACGGATACAGTTAGCTAATAAGACTTTTTTCTCGGTTCTCCCCATAATGAAATCGAAACATGTGCACAGAAACACGAAGCTCCGCGTGTACAAAACCATTATACGACCAGTGCTATGCTATGGCTGCGAAGCATGGACCCTAACTCAAGCCTCCGAAAACATGCTAGACACTTTCGAACGTAAGGTTCTACGGCGAATTTTCGGGGCTGTTTGCGATCGAGATGGATGGCGCATCCGGTACAACCATGAGTTGTATGAAATGTACGATGAGCTGCAAGTCTCGAAAATCGTCAAACTACAACGACTTCAATGGGCAGGGCATGTACAAAGAATGGACGATGATCGCATGCCTAAGAGAGTAATGAATGCAGAACGAGTCGACGGAGCGAGACTCGTTGGGAGAGCTCAGTAGGTGTGGACGCCGCGCAGCTGCTGGGCTCCCAAAATTGGAGGACGCGGTCACGTGACCGAGATAATTGGAGGACAATGATCCAGGCGGCCAAGGCCCGACGTCGGGCTGTCGCGCCACGATGATGATGAACACAAAAAAATTAATCGGACAGGGAAGACAAACTCGCAAAAAAACTTGAACTAACTTAAGCCTGCAAGCTGATCGAATTAAACTGCCGTTGAAATATTGTCGGCTCAATTCGGTTGTTACATGGGGAAAAGGGAAGAAGAAAACAAAAATAGTTGAATTGTTGTCCCATCCCAACCACCAGTGCTAATCTTGCATGAAATAGGTTATGCTACGCCGAAAACGCCGGGTTCCTGGCGACACTCACTATCGAGCTGAACCAGGCACCATGCTCGCACGACGGTTCGATTGAGGTTCAGCTCGATAGTGAGTGTCGACCTTCAGGCTAGAACACGAAATTACTCTACCGTATAATTACTCTAGCGTATCAGAAACAATAACAATTGTACAGTCATTATGACGTGGGTGTGAATAACCTTTTGTCGTTTTTTTTTACCTCTATCTTTGTCGCTTTTTATGGGTTATATTCGTGTATACAAGATACTGAGCATGGTATTAGCAAAAAAATATCTAAAATTTTTGAATTCCGTGCGTCTTCCAAATTACATTGGCTTTGAACTTGACCAATTATTAAAAAGAGTAACGAGTCCATGCGTTCAATTTTTTATTCACATACGATTTCCCGTACGCTCGTATCCCAAGCTGATCACGGGTACATTAAAATTAAAAAAAAAATCAATAAACCGGAAAATATGAATATGTAATTCGATTCGAATCGAATTGCTTTCGAAAGGATAAAAATGGTATCATGTAACTCAGAAACGATTTTTTCCATTTCAATCTCATCGCTTATTCGTTACGAAATGTTCCATTCGAAGCGAATACGCGAATAATTTTTTACTAAATTAGGAAACTCGTTTTCGAGTTACATGCTACCATTTTCATCCTTTCGAAAGAAAACCAATCAAGCGAGGGGTGGGCGATTTCAACCTGATTCTGGGCATGTTCACATTCAAAGTGTTAATTTTTCGCAAGATTTTGGGGTGGACTCAGCTGTGAATCAGAACAAAGATATGATCAAAACTGACGAAAGATTTTATCAAAATTGAAGAAAGGCGATGGATATGTAGAGTCCACCCAAGAATCGATGGTTGGGCCGTTTAAACCTGAGTGTGTAGTTTTTTTTCGCAGAATTTCGGGTGGCCTCAGCTGTGAATCAGATAACAGATTCCATAAAAATTGACGGAAGTAAAGATGGAACGAGTCGTGATACTGATCATACCATCTCATCGCACTCCGTAAAAAGGTCTCGAAATGAACTGTTTTTTTAATTGGAATTTGCTGATGTGTGTAGGGCCGGCGTGTTTTTTTTTAATTTTACAGAAAGATATGGCTCAATTAGGACACACGGATGTACATATGTGTCTAATGGACTGAACAAAATTGAATCCATGTCAATAAGCTTTACACTATCAATCTAAGGCTCTTACTAACAAATCTTCGCGAAAGATTTGTTCAAAATGCCTATATAAAAACATAAATTAAAAAACTAAATGATTATGATCTGAGCATCGATAACGAATCTTATTTATGTGCAAGTTTGGCTTTTTTGTCTTTCAGTTTGACCTTTTTTTATTTTGATCATTTACACCGCACGAATACGGATTGAGTGGATTTTGACCGAAGTCAATTCAGAGCGCTGGAGCGCTCCGTAGCGCTACTTTAGCGACGACTGGCAATATACGAGTTGTTTAAAGGCACGGCATTTGTCAAATATTTGCGGTGTCAGCTGTTTGTCAGATATTTGACATGTAACTGTTCAATCACGAAACAAGTCTTGCGACAAGTAGCGGCTCCTTAAATGTGTATGGGAGGGGATATTTTGATACGTAGCGTTACCTGCTGCCTGAATGCAGCCAATGATTGCAATCAGAGCGCTGGGGCGCTCCGTAGCGTGTCGTAACGCTCCGTTGCGCTACGACATTTCCGCCTCGTGATTGCAATCGCTTAATTGATCCCCTCTTGAGCAACTATTGTACTTCCCCTTAGTAGCAAAAATTGTTCACGCTCTCTGAGCATGGAGCATGATATGTAACTGTTCAATCACGAAATAAGTCTTGTGACAAGTAGCGGCTCCTTAAATGTGTATGGGAGGGGATATTTTGATGCGTAGCGCTACCTGCTGCCAGAATGCAGCCAATGACATCAATCAGAGCGCTGGAGCGCTCCGTAGCGTGTCGTAACGCTCCGTTGGGCTACGACCTTTCCGCCTCGTGATTGCAATCGCTCAATTGATCCGTTCTTGAGCAGCTATTTCCCCTTAGTAACAAAAATTGTTTAGGCTCTCTGGGCATGGAGCATGATATGTAGCAGTTCAATCACGAAATAAGTCTTATGACAAGTGGCTGTTCCTCAAATGTGTAGTGGAGGGGATATTTTGATACGAGCGCTACCTGCTGCCTAAATGCAGCCATTGGCTTAATCCCGAGTGCTATCTAAACGTAGTGACTGGAATAATTTTTCTAAATTTTTTTTATTATATTTGCGCAACTTCTATTGAACCGCTCAATAAAGATGCTTAAAAATGGTTGATTTTCTATTGTATTTAAAAGCGAGAGAAAAATATTATTACTCAAGGAAGTTTTTATCGTAGAATTTAAGGACAAAATAAAAAATTATGTACTGCAGTTAAGCAACTTTGCCACTATATGGAAAAAAAAATTCAAGGAAAATTTCCTTTATTCAACAAATTTCGTGTATTGATACCAACGGAAGCCTTGTTTGGAAAAACAAGGCACTTGGAAAATGATATTACTGAAAAACAAGGTTCTTTCGTTGGGCTTATCTGAATTTAACATGCACATAAATAAGTTGTTAACATAAGCCATCAATCAAATGTATAAAGCTTACTGGGTACCGGTATTAACTCTATCAAATTCGACAAATCCATAATATGGCTCCTTGAATTAAACGCCTCTGCAACTATGGCTCCAAATCTCTTATTTCTTCGAAAAATTAAAAATCGTGCCAAATTTTGGTACTGCCTAAAGCTGAAATTCTGTCCGAAATTTCTCAGAGTGAATTTCCGTGGGTTCGTACTACATGCAGCGGAAGTTCAGTCTGAGAAATCTCAGACAGAATTTCAGCTTTAGACAGTACCTACCCACGGAAATGCACTCTGACAAATATCAAAGAGGATTTCCGCTGTAGGCAGTACCAAAATTTGAGGCGATTTTTCGTCGTAAATGGAAATAAAAATTTGGAGCTATGGTTCATTTAGAATTTAGAATTATTGCCTTAAATTTTAGGAAATTTCACTCGAAATTTTGCGAGCATTTGGCAATTTTTCATAGAGCCTATTTGAGGCCATAGTTCCAGAGGCGGTAATTCATAAGACCTCATAATATGAAGTGGTCTGTTTCCTGTTTTTGTTTGCTTTTTCTCATCATTATATTATAAAAAAAATCACTTTAGAGTTTTTATGAATCCTAATTGTCGCGTATAGCCAACACCACAGGCAGAGCAACGCAAAGCCGAAGAGTAGTATGAAAGGGCAAGGAAGAAGAATTATCGCGTATATCTCCTTTCTCCTTATTATTTTCCAACTCCAGGTTCCTGATTGTATCCGAAATATTTTTAGCCCCCTTAAAAACTTGATCTGCTTGTGTTGTTTCTCACGTTTTCCCAATCAAATCCACACCGTAGATAAGTGATAAGGTGAACCAAATCAATTTATTTTTATGTGAACGATGGATGACGAATTTGGCATTCATTAGATTGCATTCATCCGAAAATAATGCACGTCCGGGTAAATAAATGGCACACAGTACGAAATTGAGGAGCAAATACGTAAATAGAAGCATGACTTATCCAGCACTCTGTGACTATACAATGCGACGCACGACAATCAGTCGTTTTTTAAGTGTGGGACCCATCAGTTGCGGTGTGTAATTTAATGGCGTTTGTGGTGATTTAGAATTCGCAGATTTTCATAATTTTATTATAAATATTTAGAGAAATAAAGTTGAAATTTTTGGTTTTGGTAGTTTTTATCCAGATCTGTGAAAATCGAAGCGCTAAAGCGTGAATATGAAGCTTAGGAATTGTTATAAAACCTTGGTGCGTTCTTAACGAAGTACAACACTAGTCCACTATATCTGAGTGTTCGGATATTTTTCAATTAACAACAACGGGGGATAACAAAATGTATGTCGTTTAGCGTCATTATCGCCTATCACTTGTTAGACGTGAAAATATCGTGCGAGCAATCACGTAGTCATATCGATTTGGGGTATAATGACCGTTTATCGCTAATTGTTGTTTGTTTCTAAATTCTTGTCAGTTCGTGATGTAGCACAAGAGAGAAATCGGCTTATGACTTGAAAGCGGGCCGATGGTGGTGGAAGAGCACCAGGACAATTCAGAAAATGTAATGTGTGGCCTAAAGTCTTGTTTTCCAAGCTGCGGAATATCGCTGCGGAACAGACTACTTTCAGTCTTGTTTTCCAGGCTACGTGTAGCGGGACAGATTGTCTCGAAAGCCGTCTGTCCCGCAACACGCAGCTTGGAAAACAAAGCTTTAGGGATCATTACCGTGAAAGTATTTTTGAACAAAGGAACTACATGCCTGCGATTACAGCGATGGAAAGCTAACAAAAAAAAATTTTTGTGACTCTAACTGATGATTTCAACAGATTTTTTGTGGAATCCCCGATTATTAGGATCTGCTGACATTAGGAATATCCCCGGACAGTCATGTGTCAAAAGAAGAAGCACAGATACTGGATGAATTTCGTGTTATGCATGCTTCATCGGATTAAAGCGGGCTATGCTAATTTTTCCTTTTTTTAGCCGCTTCTGGAATTTTACACCTATCTTAGACATCGGAATACCAAAAGCAGTACATCTCGCCTTCACCACTTCCCTTTTTCCTGTGCCAGTACAGTAAAAAAAAGTCATTGGGTTCATCACTAGATCAAGTCGTGACCAGAAGGACTCGATATTACGTTCAACAAGATCACAAGAATCATCTCTCTGGAATCATGGGCCCATTCGATTTAATGATGAAGTGCAAGGCGTAAAAAGGAAGACTAGTTCAACAACAGATTGGATGTATATTCAATACCCAAAAATTTCGTCGTGTGTGAGGAGCTACTGATCGGATTGACATCCGACCTATAGAGCATATATGTGGTCCAAAACTGAGAGACATCATCTTCCACGGAAAAGACACAACGGAACATTCCTGTTTCGTAAATATTAGGACAATTCTCTCAATTGTATTTAGGGAGAATTTTTAAAATTCCTTAATTGCGGGATTTCCGCTTTAGGTAGTTCATTTCCACTTTAGGTGGTAAGAACCTAGAGCCCATGCGGGGGGGATTTGCAAGTCCTAAAGCGGAAATTTCTTGAGTTTTGTGAAAGTTCTCTCTAATCGAATAGAGAGAATTCTCATAATTTCTGCGAAACAGGAATGTACCGACACAACTAAGGAAACAACGTACTGCTACTCTGCAAACTCACATGACAGGGTCAAGTTCATCCTGCCTCTTCGATTCAAATAACTGGAACAATAATTTTTCATCGTTTTGAATTACAATGGTTTGATAAGCAGTCTCTCTCTACTGCGGATAGTTCTCGAAGCATTGAGAGAACTGAGAGAAATCCCGCCTCCTTCTGATTTCACTATACCTTTCTATTTAGAACAATGAGTAAAGGACAGCGATATCAAAAAGAGGTCAAGGCTGCTTCTGAACTTGTTATTTAGATGGCTGTAGCTCGTTACTCCGAACTGTCGACTGTGTCGAAACACTGGTCTGGATCGACGATGACGATGGTTTCGTGAATGACACAAAAACCACTGATCTGTACAATTCATTAGTATTAAACTGGACATTCATGGGGAGGCCATTTTCTCTGCGGCCATTTGACCCGCGTCCATTGGCTTCGAGTGCAAAATTGGAGGTCATTCACGAAAGAGCCGAAATCCATTAAACCAAGCAAAAACCTGTCAGTTAACTGCCGTCATCCCGTGCTTTGACAATTGTCAAAATTACATTTGTCAGACGATGTTTTGGTTATTATTCGCTTGCAGCATAATTGCGTTTTTGTCCGGTCAGTTTTTTTTTTTTCAATTTGTGTAAGTAGTAACATAATGACTCGTACCCCTACTGGCCCAAAACGGGCAATGACAGCCAACTTCCGGAGTGTGGACGCGCAATTTGCGTGCATTGGCCCATAAATTGGGCCAACGTGCCAATGTCTCACCGACGCTGGCCTTTGTGGCCAATTTCAAAACGAGATTGGCCCAATTTCATCCCATTATCTGTCAACTGACTGATGTTCTTATTCGCATTTGTTTTGACAGCTGACGTCAGTGTACATTAATTTCGATATATCAAGTCGTCTACGTTCTACGAATTCGTTGTCTTTATAATTAGCGTCCCGCTGTAGTTTGAGGATTCAGTTCGCCACTAGTGAATTGGTCCACCATGCGGATACTCCGAAATGAATGGTGAGCAATTGTAGCGTTTGTCGCTAACGTCGCAGTCAATTCTTGGGCCAATATGGGAACGAGCCATAACGAAACACAAACAAATTTTGACACGATTTAGTTTGAGTGTCGTCCACCAGACAGCGGGTATTCGAGTGTTTTACGGGATATTGGGAGAGATGAATCAAAGATTAACCATAAGGAAGATACCCTACTTCATACAAATTAACGCGACTGACTAGTAGTTGCATACGTGTTGGTTCTCATATGCGTACACGAAGGGGTAATACCAACTAACAAGCATGTTACTCACACATTGAAACTTTATAGGCAGTCGCCATTACTGAAGTGTTGCCGTCTCTATCTCTCTTAAGGGAATTTAAATTTGAATTATTGGCAAAGATTAAACATGAGTGCATCCCGTTCTAAAAATTAAATCGTACTAAGTGAGGTATCTTCCTTATGATTAATCTTTGGTTGAATATCCAACTTGGCTTCCGCAAACGTCACTTGGATGGCAGAACCATCAGTTGACCCCCACACACGGTAAGTTTTCCTGTTCCTGTCTTTAGAGTGACAAAAATAACAACAGAATCGACGACGAATGGTGATTTGACGATAGCACAGAAACAATGTAATATGTATTCTGTCGCCAAAACAACCATTCCGTCCAGGAGAACCGGAGGATCCAGGGCACGTTCTGTTCCATTGCCCGAGATTTTCAGGAAACCGCGAAGAACTGGACGCGGAATTGGGTAGTGCCATTAATCCTCAGAATTTGATGGAACACATGTTAAAATCTGCGTCAAACTGGAATTCAGTGAGTCGCACCGTATGTGATATTCACAATAAACTTCAAAAGGAGGAAGATAGGCGTAAGTTGACATGGCGCAGTGACTGGCTGATTAGCCATAACCAGCCCTGTGAAATAATACCGAGAGGTGGTCCCCAGGAAATAGGAAAGAAGGAGGTGTTTTTGGGTTTAGTCGGTAAAAATTCGACATATCGATGATGCGGAAGATACCGCCATCGGTTTGAAGATTCCTACATCACTTTTGGCAAAAAAAAGAAGGGCAGGAGATAACGATCAAAACAAATACAAACACGAACCCTGGCAATACTTCTATAAGTGAGGTTAGCCAACCGACAACTGCGCACTGCATGCACCGTTATCAGAGAAGAAAAAAAGGGAAATCCCCCGAATTTAACAGTTGTCGGTCATGCGGACTTCAAGGATGTTTTTTTTCACTCTTCGTGGATTAAGAAGAGCCGGAGATCCACTACCACCAGGATCCCGGAGCGGCCCTTTAGATGGCTGACGTTAATTTTTATTTTCCTGTGCCGTTATTGTTGTTTATGCACGGAATTCCCTATAATATTATACGGATCCTGGCAGGGAACGACAAACAATGCAGCAAGGTCGTGTCCCAGTTTAGCTCGCCGACAAGTTTCAATTGTCGCTAAATGATCAACCGATGAAAAAGTCATCCTCCTAGGGCTGCTTATTATTTATGAAAAATTAAAAAGAATTTAGCCTGATTTAATACAGAAACATGATGGGAATCAATTGATTTTGTCCTGAAAAATGTTGAATTCGACCCATTAATTCGCCCAAAATTAACCTCAACAAAAACGGAAATAAGGAACTCATTGGTACATGAATAACAGTAAACACAAGCGCGCACTTTTTTTTCTTTGACGGAACAGAATAAAAATAACTTAAACAATTCATTGCTTTTAAAACACATTGTCCACCTCTTTTACCAGTTTATACTTTTTTAATTTTTGTATGTTATTGTTTGATATTTTTATTTTCCATTTTTTAATAGCTATTTAATTAAAGTCTCATATGCGTTCAATTTCGTTTTAGCATTTGCAAAAACCAACGAGGCATTCTACCCATATATATGTCTAACTATCTTAATAAAAAATATATATTTATGTAGTTCTATACAATTTGAATTGTATGTACTCTCTGCTCTCATCTATATATCATAAATTACCGTGTAAAAAAGCGTAAAGCGGTGGCGCGGACCAACAAAAAATTCATAAGTCTATAATGTAGTCACTGTTGTATACGATTTGTTTGATTTCGAAAATTCTCAATAAAATAAATGTTTTCAACATGTTCAAATTTAAAGTTTAAAAGAAAAATTGAATACGTTTCGGGCTATTGTGATTAAGCACATTGGCAATGTATCGAGTGTTTCGGTTATTTTCCATTTATTATACATCCGCATTAATTGAAACTGATCGATGGCCGACTCTTTTTCAAAATAACAATTATATAATCTGTGATGTGGGGAATATTTTTTGTTGTTGTGTATGTTCTGTGTAGAATGCAATGCTATGCACTATGAATTTTATGTAATAGAATTAAGAATTGAACTATAATTTACTTACTGATTGTAAATATGTGTTTGTTTCTTTTCACTTCTTTTTTTCGTTTCGTGTATAACTGCTTCTTTCTTTTTTTTTTAATAACTTAAAATGTAATTCGGCATGTGTGTTTTTAAGTCGTCTGGTTTTTGCTTCTATTTGCTCTGTTGCTGGATCATAACTACTTAAAAATCGGATAGTGTCGTGGACACAATAGGATCGTATCGATAGTCTATGATCTACTAACTTTTGGCTTAGAGATGATCGCGTTTGTGTACAGTTAAATCACAACGCCAAGACTATGCAAAATGTGCAATTCACCTTCATACACTGCACACATACACGCATCCCCAGGCTGCCGCCGGCCTTCATCACCACCTGAGAGAGCTTACAGCCATCCACCCTTTCGTCCGAAAAACAGTGAACTGATCGATCCAACAAACGATTGTGTCATTGATTGCGGCGTGACCGTTTTCTCTTCGTTTCGTTGTTGTTGTTGATATTGCGTCGAGGTGCCTGGTTTCTTCATATTTGCGCTACTATTCACACGACCCAAATCGGGACGCACCCGACCGCCCACCGTTCCCAAATCGGGACGCTGTCCACCCATACCATTTTTCAGATTGCGGCGCGATTTTTGTCGTTGCATTTGCTTCAGGCGAACATCGACGGGACTGGGAATGACACCGGCCGATGACGACGATACTGCTGCTGAATCCAACAAAGCTCCGGATGCTGGCGGGCTAGGATATTGCTTTGACGGTGCGGCTGTCTTTGTCACAGACATACTATCATCACTATCAATATCTGACGATGATATTGAACTGGGTAGATCACTGTCGACAAAACTCTTTAGACTGTCATTCGATATGCCCTTGTTTAAGCCACTGGACGCGGATAGGCTCTTCAGACTGTGCAATTGTGCCATGGGACTATCACTTCGACTAGCAATACCGCTCGATAATTGTGACATTGCATTCGGTTGGGAGGAGCCAATGATATTCTCCAGACCGACACTCTCGACTTTCTCGAGAAGGCGGAGCGAGCGCAAGGCACGTTTCTCCAAACGTGATAGCATGACTTTTTGCTGTTTGGGATGATAGCGTGTGGGTCGTTCTACTTCACCAATGAGTTTGCGACGAATCATATCCGCACCGGACGAGAGCAGTCCAAACAACGGTTCTGGCGATCGAGAACGTGTTGGAGAACCCTCTGCAAAAGAAGCACAAAAACGTTAATTAGATAACTCAATTTATTCTCGACGATCTTAAGGACTTACCGGGGCTATTGCATGGAGTGACAGTAGGCGAATAGTTTGGACCTGCTGGAGTATTTAGAGCACTTGGTGTAATGGCCTTGATGCCGCGTTCATTCAACAACGATGCTAATCCCATATTTACAGAGAATGTCGAACATGAATTTCTCCTAGACAATCCAGATCGCGGGGTTGGCGGACATCTACAAACAAAAAGGAGAACATTATATATAATATAATTTCGCCACGAGCTCTATGCATTCTTATCTGCAAACTTACGTTGATTGCCGTGACGTTGAGTTGGATGCGATTCTGGACGAAGCCACCGACAATCCAAGCAAAGCTGCCGTGCCATCATCGGGATGCATAACCATGCTAGTTGTATACGTATATACACAACCGGATTCCTGGAATTGTTTACCCGGATTGTCGTCAATATCCTCCTCCACGTCCGAAAGCGAATACAGTTGCATTCCTAATTCTTCAAGGCCTCGCCCGCCACGCACTTGAACACCAGGGCGCTCTTCCAGAAGACCGCTAAGATTGGGTGTTGCTAAACGCGACCAATGATGAAGAGTCTGTGATCCTTCCATTGGTTTGACGATTTGCAATCGTTCTGGAAGACGCCATTGATTTGACGAACTGTGTCCCAGGGCACCGATTCCCGCTGATGATCCCGTCGACATAATACTGTCGGGCGTGCGGATGCCTAGTGGAGCGCCTTGTTGTGGGTTCTCGTCATAAGTGTAAGTACCTGCAGGTGCATGTGCCAACATTGTGCGTCGTACTAAAACTTCAGCAGGGGTTAAGCGTTTCAGAGCAGCCTCAAGATCTTTGGCTCCAGGTGCACCGGGTATTCCGGCAGTTTGTGTTGGATAGCCATCTTCCGATTGTGACGAAGTCAAACTTTCACAGGACATTGTTTTCACACCAAGCGAGGAACTGTCGTAGCTTGGATACGTTGAGCCAGAATACACGGAGGATGTACGATGATAATTGCTTCCTGCTATTGCAGTCATTCCGCTGGGTGCATAAGGCATTGCCGACATTCGGGGCTGTGACGATGAACTCAACGCCATCGCACCCAAATGCGACATTCCGTCCGAATAGTGACCGTTTTTCGCTGCACATCGTACAGTCTCGAACACCTTCTTGAACGGCGGCAGATAGCCGCTCATTCGATCCGTTGATATTCCCGAATCCAAACTGTTGTCTGAATACATTGACGACTCCATCAGCTCGGAGTGCAGAGAATCTGGCTGCATCACACCCAGACCACCACCCAGACCCGACAGGAAGGAACTACGAACTTGTGGCTGTGTCTTCTTCTTCTGTTTGCGCAATAGCTCTTGTGCCTCCTGAAGAAGTGCGAGCACTTCTTGATAGCGCTCCTTGAATTCGGCCAGTTCGGTAGTTAACATAGTTTGATTTTCTTTCGTTATACTCAACAGGGACACCTGTTCGTCATTTTCGGCCGTCAATTGATGTAGTCTCATCTCGGCCTCGGCCAGACGTGCTTGTAAGTTGAGAATCTGTTCGTGCTGGTAGCGATTCTCCTCCTTTTGCCGCTCCAATTCCAGACTGAGGCCATCGTATTGATCGTTCGCCGAGCTCAATTGACTTGTAATATCCTCCATCAGTTTTCGCTCCTGCTCTTCAACTTCGTCCGTCTGTTTGGCGAGTTGATGGGCTTCGCGTTTCAATGTCTGGTTTTCGTCTTGCAGTGATGCGACTTTTCGTTGTAACAAGTCCAGATTAATAGATTTGACAGCTGTTGGCGTTTCTGGAAAGAGGCAGGAGAATTAATTGTTAGCAAATCTACGAAATTGTACGCACTACCGGCTAACAATGTAAACTGCTTATGAAATCTTAAATTAGATACATATTTTGAAAATCCAATCTTACTTGGAGGAAGCGCCAAGAGGTGGGAGTTCGTATCTTATCTCTACCAATCACAAGAAAGAACAATGACTGAGTGGCTGATGATAACAGAGTTAAATAAAGCGAAATATATTCATGATTGTGAGTTGTCCGCACTCAGTAATTAATCATTTCGGTAAACAAAAGCCAGTCTGATAAAAGTTGGCAAATGCGGCTGCCCGTTACGACGCTACCGTGAAACCGGATGCATCCACGAAGAGATGTTTCCAACATGGCCTAATGCGTAAGATATCGTCGAGCGTTTGTGTTTTATAATTATAAGCATAGAATATGCTCTTTGGTATCGACATTAATAGAAAAGAAAAAGCTAAGTTTAAAGCAGAGTTTGAAAAATGAATATGTTCTCTCAGCTTAAATCCATTCTTTGCATTTACATAGATGGAGGTTGTTGAATTGCTGATGTCCTTTATATTCTCTATGTCCTATGCTCTCTAATTCAGAGGTCGGCAAACTCCAGCCCGCGGGCCAAATCCGGTTCGACACGCCTCTGGTTTTTATTAGACCGGCGAGTTAATATTGTTTTGGAACATTCCTCTGGGCGACGCATAGTGGTTCGCGCCTTTGACTAATAGTGGATTTTTAATTGAGATGATTTCGCACTCCCCTTGCGTGGGCTCGGCTCGCTACGCGAGCTCTTAATGGACTACAACTCTTAGTATACAGACCTAAAACGCTCGCTTCGCCCGCTCTATACGCTACGGGGGTAAACACACTATTAGCCAAGGCACGAACCACGCTGCGTCGCCCGGTGAAAAAGGAACGAATTCGAATTTGCTACCCGGCCCGCTGAGCTTAAAATTTAAAAAAAATCTAGCCCTTGTCGGGAAAAGTTTGCCGACCCCTGCTCTAATTGATTTATCTTTATCCACATTGTCCACTACTGTTCGTCGTCCCTTGCCAAGTCCAATATTGCTCTATTTTTTTTTCTCCCTCTCCTGCTTTCTCCTACTTTCATTACTACCCCCCTCTTCTCCACAACCCACCCCTTCACTGCCCTTCCTTCCCTACCCAATCTCTCTACTACACTCTATCCATATCACAAAACACATTTTGCTTCTATGACCCACCGATAAAACATTTATACATGTCTAATGAAATAATTAGGGTTATAGCGAATTACAATGAAGGTCAAAGGCATCAAGCTTATCACTGTGCAAATCTGAAATTCGGCCCAAGATTTTTCATTAAATAATCACGGGTGTAGTTTGTTTTCCTATATTATCTTATCTATTAGTATGACAAGACATGCTAACAGACATTATCAATTACAACCCATCGCCCGCGCAGTCTTGCTTGAGCAATTCTATACGAGCGCCTTTGCTTATACTACACTGAATGTACATTGAGTGCGTTCAGAAGGTGGCAAAAGAGCAGAAACCGCTCGCGAGCAGCTCCGGAGCTGCTCGATTTGGAGTCTGCACCTGCTGAACGCTACTTCACCAGCTGACAAATCGACCAGCTGAAAGCTGACGATGACAATTTTAGACGTCAAGTGCCGAAAAGTGGAAAATACATGAATCCCACGCTGTCCATTACAAAAAACACGAACAACGAGAAAACAAATTCAAAAGCACCCGAAAACCAAAGAACTAGAAGCCGAAAACGGCGAAAACACAACAACCAATTTGATAACTGTCAAAACTCGGAAACTCGCACCATGAGCGTGAGGTTGAAAAAGAAGAAGAAGAACCTGAGCACTGATCAGTGAGCAGAAATATTTCTTGCTCGGTGAAATTTGATCATGCTCACCCGAGCAGAAGTTGCTCAGTCACTTCTGAACCCGCTCGTTCTGAACATGTTCGCTGAGCGGAAGTTGCTCAGTTCCTTCTGAACGCACACAATAACAATAGTGATCTCATAGGTTGAACTAGAGTTCATCCATTATGTTTTGGTAACTAATAGGACAATAGCCTTGACAGTGAACTATCGATATACGAGTAGTTTTGAAATGGATAATTCGCCAAATAAATAGTAAAAAAGTGTATAGTGTATCTTGGTTAATCCAAGCAATAACTTCCAGTACATCAACATAAATAAATAAACTGAATAAAACGGGTATTACGAGGGCGGTTCGAATATGATTGAGACAAACGCTGTAGATGGCGCGCCTGTATGTTTTGAAGGTCGCGGCTGGAGTATGTGATAGCTGGGTCCCTTACGAATAGTGTGGCATAGTTTTTGTCGCGAACGCACGTTTCACGCGCGTGCTACGACCATGAGTGAACATCAAGTGCCAACCGCCGTTGCGCAACGTATTGGCATTCGTTTTTTGGTGTGGGAAGGCGTTAAAACACGGAAATTCTTCGGCGTTTGTGAAATCAGTTCGGTAGTGAGTGCCTGAGTAGGTCTGCTGTGTTTAAATGGTCCAAAGCGTTCAAAAAGATGGCCGCGAAACCGTCGAGAATGAGCTGCATGATCGTCGACCGCGAACCAGCATCACACCAGACAACATTCGCCGCGTAGAACTCATTTTGGAGGACCGTAGGATGAATGTTCGAAACATTTCGGCTGAAGTCGGCATTAGTATTGGTAGTCTATCATCCACAAACACCTTCAATATCGCAAAATAACGGCGCGATGGGTTCCCAAACTGTTGAACTTTGAGCAAAAATTCATGCGGTTGTCGCCGCTTGCTGACGCGATACGAGGCGGAGGGGGACGGTTTTTTGACGCGGATCTTCACTACAGACGAGACATGGGTACACTATTACACTCCCGAAAGCAAGGTGTCGTCTAAAGAGTGGAGGAAGAAGGAGGAAGAGGCGCCAGTCAAAGCGAAGACAACCAGGTCCGCGGATAAGGTTATGTGTACTGTATTCTGGGACCGGCGGGGAGTGCTGTACGTTGACTTCCTGCGCACACAACGTTCCATCAATGCTGCATAATACAATACACATTTGAAACCCGCTTATCGCTCGAAACGGAGGAGCATTCCAGCGCGAAGTGCTATTCTTCTCCAGGATAACGCGCGCCCTCATACCGCTCGTCTCACGCTCGATACAATATCAGAATTGGGGTGGGAGGTACTAGAACAGTCCGGATTTATCACCCTGCGACTACCACATGTTTGGACCACTGAAAGAAGCCCTCGGAGGTCAAAGATTCAACACCGACGACGAGGTAGAGGAGTTCGTGCGCACATGGCTGTCCAAGTTGCCCAAGGAATTCTTCGATACCGGCATCAAAAAACGTCCGGAGAGGTGGCAAAAATGTGTAACCAGTGAGGGGAATTACCTAGAAAAACTGTACATTTTTGTAAATATTTTCGATAATAAATAAATGTCAGAGCGTTTGTCTCGGTCATATTTGAACCGCCCTCGTAGTTGTGTAGTAAGATGAGGCTTGAGAGAATGCCAGTACTCCACAAAATCATATGTACATATTAATTTCCTAGCGCAGCATTTTCACCTCTACTGTTTTATTCAGGATTCCAGGCATCAGGTTTTGATACTTTCCAATATGTCAAACCTTCATCATCTTGAAGAGATACACAGTGGACCTTCTTCATTTATAAGAGATCTAATTGCAAATCTGTGATATATGGCTTACGCCGCTCCTCAGCTTTTTAAAGCTTAGTTTGGAATCAATTGTCGGGAGTACGAAAATGAGCCTGACCGACATTTATATATACAAGTAACTGTTTTACTCATGTTTTTTTGGTAGTCCGAATGGCGCAACGGTTAGCACGTTCGCCTTCTACGCACTGGGCCCCGGTTCGATTCCTACTCAATGCGGTAGTTTTCGATAAAAAGGGGATTTACGTGTCGGACTATGAACCCACTCAGTTGTTAAATGAGTACCCATTTATGGGGTAAATAACTCGGTTGAGCGTGTTGCTGATCACACACCTCTGCACAAGACCGTCACGATCTAGAAAATGAGATGATGCTAACTCATCTCGAGGCCATGGTTCAAATTGGACTGTTGCGTCAGTTATTTATTATTTATTTTACTCATATTTTGGGAAAGTTTTTTGATAGACTGCAACAGAGCCTAACCGTAGCTTGCCGGGAAAGGCGCAAGATTGATCTGTCTTGCTTTATGTGGTGGTCTTGGGACAATTACTTCTGCTGCTTTTAACATGCTGTTTAAGCTGCTACTTTTGGACATTTTTAGTGAATGGATGTCCGCAAATACAATCATTCGACTACATGATACTCAGTGGCATAGTTAAAGCTCTCGGCAAGCTGCTATTCTGAGATGCCCAAATTTTCCAGCAACGACTAATTACACCTCTATCAAATATGAAGGCAAGGTTGGCAAGCATTCACAGCGATAACTTTAAGGTGAACATCACGCCGATGCGAAAATTCGCAGAGTGAAAGTCCGCATTGCGGAGATATCCGCAGCGTCAAAAATCTGACCACGGCGGCGTCTTACGAGGATGCCCACACCGATGCGAAAATTCGTCACTTCGTGCAACGATTAGACGCCGTGGTCAATTTTTTTGAAGCTGTGGATATTTCCGCACCGGATTTTCGCTCTACCAATGTTCACTTTTAATCCGTGAGAGGTCAACGAAATACATTCGGCTGATTCAAGGGATGAAAATTATATTACGCCTTATTCAAGTCGATACAGCGTACAACATTACTCTGTGAAGCTCACTAAATTGTTGTCGACTAATTGGATCGCACTGTGTGCGGTAATTCACATAACATCACTGTGGACATTTAGCATTAGAAGAATCTCAAACTGAATACACAGCAGTAAAGTCTTGAAGTGAAAAAACCTTACATCATGATTAAAAATAGCCATTTGCAATATATGTACTCGTATGTGTGTACGTATCTTTTTCGTATGACATATGTACTTACCATTATCATCGCCTTCATCGATGTCATTCGTTAAAACAGCTATCAATTCCGATTTCTGATGTAAGTCGTGGGCCAACTGTGCACGCTCCTCATTGGATTTCTTCAGTTCCGCTTCCAAATCGACAATACGTTTTTCCAATCGACTGTTCTGTGTCAATAGCTCCTTGCCAATTTGTACCGTCAATTCAAGATCCTTTTCCTTTTCTTCGAGAAGACGTGTTACAGCTTCTATGTCATCGTATGCTCGGGTCATTTGGCTTACACGATTACCGCAAAGAACTAAATTGAAAGAGAAGATAAATACAATGGTTGGTATGATTAATGGATATCAGAGATTTTCGATTAAAAGAAATAAAATTACGTTATGTGGAAAAGAAACAAGATAGGTGTCCGAGTTCTATTAGGACAATCAAGTGGGTTGGGAAATTTCTCGCATTATTTTTGTTAAATACAAAAAAGACGTGTTAAGTCTATCAGACAGACAGGAAGTAAACCTGTAAAATCATCGATTAATAGCTACTTTCATCTATCACCATTACATTCTAAAATAAACTTTTCTGACTGGACAATAAGAAGCTATACGAGTCATCATCATAAGGCGCGTTTCTTTGCGTACCGAATAGGACAACTAACACACATTACACTAACAATATTGTTCCCGATAACTCTAGATATGCAGCTGCTGCAAGAAAATTGCTCAGGAAGCAATTTATAGTATGAAATCCTCGAAATTCGCTACAGGTAATGCAGTGCAATCATGCAGGTTAGGTCGATCAAACAGTGTATTTCCTGTGAATAAAATGTTGATTAAGTGTAATCCCATGGATTCTGTTGTCCAAATAAAATTCGTTAGATAGTATTTTCACATTACGAACATTCCTACTTGACCAGGCGAAGCATAGTAGTTCGCGTCTTTGACCAATCGTGGGTTTTAATTTGAATGCATTTCTCACTCCGCTTGCGTGGGCTTGCGGCTTAACGGGCTACAACCTTCAGTATACCGCCCTAGAATGCTTGCTGCGCTCGCTCTATATCCCAGAACGGTAAACCCACTATTATCCGAGGTGCAAACCACGATGCGTCGCCCGGTGAAATAGAAATATACCTCAAATAATATTAGAATTTAATTTACGTATTCAATGTTCTTGCAATGTGCAAGTGCGAATTATTTCAGTGACAATTGGAATTTTTGTGACACTTGGTTTTATCCTGCACACCAACTTAGTATGCGTCTGTGTCGTGTTTCGAGTAGCAAAAAATGCCCGGGGCATTACCGACTATTCCGCTCCTAAACATCTGTTCAGCAAGAACTTCACATCCGTCATCCCAAGTCGGGATCAGTGGAAGGAAGGCGAGTTTTCAATTGCTGACTCTATCGGCATATATAGGTATACGGACGGATCCAAAACAGACGGAGGGGTAGGACCGGGTGTCTATTGCGACAGGTTAAATCTAAGCCTGACTTTCCGTCTACCATCTCACTGTAGTGTTTTGCAGGCGGAGATCACGGCGATTTCGGAAGCTCTTATCTTTTTAGGACGACATGTTATAGCTGGTAGAGACATTGTCATCTATACGGACAGCCAGGCTGCAATCAGATCGCTGGATTCAGTCTTGTGTACATCTAAGACTGTGGATTATTGTCGATCATCCCTCTCTGAATTGGGGAGCTTTTTTAACATTGTCCTGTGCTGGGTCCCTGGCCACAGTGGCCTGGAAGATAACTGTCAGGCTGATGAGCTTGCCAGACTGGGCTGTTTGAATGGGGAACCCCAACTATATGGTGATATCTATCCTCCCATTGCTTCTTGCAAACTGATTGTCAAATCTGAGGCGATTAACAAAGCCAATGCAAGATGGATTGATGGCAATGCCTGCCGCACAACTCGATCGCTGTGGCCCATACTGGACGCTACTGTCGCTAAACAGAAGGCATATTAGCTCGGTGGTGGGTGTTATCACTGGGCATTGTCTCATTGGGGAACATGCCAGGAGACTTCGGTTTCCCTACAATGACTTTTGCAGGAGCTGTGGGGACGTGAACGAGGAGGAAAGTAGTTTCCACCTTCTCTGCTCCTGTCCAGCTTTTGTAGTTAGAAGGAGGTCGTTACTTGGATCCTACTTCTTCACTGACTTGGAAGAGCTGGAAAGCGCGGATGTTGGAAAACTCCAGAGTTTTATTGTTAGCTCTGGATGGTTCTAACGATCAGAAATATTGAGAGAGGATGTGTGTTAGTGGTATCACAACGGACCTATTTGAGGTCTAAGTGAGCTGTGTTTTGTCACAGCAGCTCATCTACCTACCTACCGAGTTAAGCCACAGACGCATACTAAGTTGGTGTGTAGAATGAAACCAAGTGTCACAAGAAATCCAATTAGAGTTAAAGTTTTTTTTTTAATTTTGGTTTGATTTGTGAAGGCTAACTTACCCAAGACACACCCTG
This sequence comes from Chloromyia formosa, assembly GCA_964017055.1. Classification (NCBI taxonomy): domain Eukaryota; kingdom Metazoa; phylum Arthropoda; class Insecta; order Diptera; family Stratiomyidae; genus Chloromyia; species Chloromyia formosa. The sequence goes on along the minus strand of OZ024816.1, from coordinate 19,886,851 downwards.
AACTAAGGAAATACTCATTTTTTCCCCCAAAATTCCTCTTTCGCTATTCTGTTCTGTACACAAACAAGCGGGGCTATTAATACATGTCGTGACTAGAAATGGTTTTTATTGAGAATACGAAACTATAAACTAACGTTCATTATAACAAATTTGTGCCAACTACGAGCTAATGAAATCCCACAAAAGTATGGATAGTTGTAATTTTCCGCCATTAATATCTAACATCTTTTTCTACGTATATACCTGTATATTAAAACATTAATGTTGTCTACCTGATTTGCTAGCGACTTTTGATTTTCATTTAAACTTATCGGTTTTCCTTGTGTGGCTCATACTTCTAATGCGTTTGCTACTCTATTGTTTCGACTATCGCAAAACATAAAGCGAAAACAAAAATAAGTAAATGGTCAATAATGGCCAGAGTTCATTGCAATTCATTTCGTATGGCATGAAGCACGTAAGGTTATTAGAAAATGTGCACATGGGAATAAATCTGTAGATGTTTAAATAATTTGAAAGTTTAATAGACGTCAGGCAGAGATGAGCGTTTGAAAAAGTCTAAAAAAACGAAAATTATATCCAATGTCTCTATTAATTCGGCTCAATGCTCTCGTTGGTGAAATGTTGGATATATAGAGTAAGTTTAATTAAACGCACTTTAGATGGGTTCTAGAAAAGTGAACCTATTGTATAGTACCTTGTTGACGTTTCGGTTGCATATTATTTCGGATGGTGCAGTTGCTAGCATACATCTCCTATCCGTGTAGCCATCTTTCACTCACACGCTTGGAACGTTGTTGGAGTTCTGAGAAGAAGAGCCGTCTGACGAGCCTGGGCCCTCCAAAAGAACATGATTGTCTCGCTCAGTTCGTTAAGGTAAGCCTAGTATTACATATCCTACCCCTTCCCCGTAATTTATTATAAAATTGATTGCGCATTTAAAAAATATACAAATTTGTTGTTATTGTTAATTGCCTTAACCCCTCCAGGTGCATGAGGGCGTCAACATCTCTAGCATTTCTATACCTTATATACTTTTTGGGGAGTGCAGTTGTTAGCATGCACCTTCTATTCGCGCCGTCTTTATGCTGACAAGCTCGGGGCACTGTGAGAGTTCTATTAGTACCCACAGGCAGTTTTTGGTCGCGCCGAGATTTGAACTCCGAGCTCTAGATTAGTATTGTAGAGCGGTCACCGAACGACCACGGTCAGCTGAGGTCCCGCCATCACTTCAGGTTCAACATTCCACGACCCAGGTCGCTCAAACTATCAAAATATTATAATTTTTATACAATTTTGATAAATTTATATAAAATATAAATAAATAACTGACGCAACAGTCCAATTTGAACCGTGGCCACGAGATGAGTTAGCATCATCTCATTTTCTAGATCGTGACGGTCTTGTGCAGAGGTGTGTGATCAGCAACACGCTCAACGGAGTTATTTACCCCATAAATGGGTACTCATTTAACAGCTGAGTGGGCTCATAGTCCGACACGAAAATCCCCGTTTTTTTTTTATCGAAAACTACCGCATTGAGTAGGAATCGAACCGGGGCCCAGTACGTAGAAGGCGAACGTGCTAACCGTTGCGCCATCCGGACTACTTGATAAATTTATACTTAAATGCATACCTTATTATTAATTCTACTTAATTTAATTTCGCATGATATAAACCATTTTCCACGCTTTTCTTATTCTTTACAAAAGTCCTGCAATTCGTAAGGCTTCATTTCTTGAAAAATCCGAATAGAATTCGGATTTTATATAATTTCTCGTTTTTTCTTGATAACAAGGAAGAGAACCCTGAATAACTATTGGTTCTACAGAGTTCCGGTTGCGCTTAAATTAACAATAAATAAACTGTTCTACAACTGCATTTCCCATGATTTTCAGTCGATACTCTGCTCGGAAAACGGCTAAAACTGCAATTTCGAACTTTTTTGATAAAATGGACAATATTTAAAGTGTTGTATCTTAGGACCTATTGCACCTACTGAGCACTGAGCTGCGATTGCGCTCAAATTGTAGCAAATTTTAAATGTTTACTTTAAAAGTGTCCAGGTTGACTTTTTTCGGAGGATGCACTTTTTAGAAGTTATAAGCCAGGAATGCCAAAAAAAAAGTTCGACAATTTCGAGCATCGCGACCGGTAGCGCAGTGTGTTGAGGCGTCAGTCTCATGTTTGACTACCGGTGTTTCGGGTTCGAATCCCGTCCACGACGACGTTTGTGGCCATGGATGTGCAGAAGGTGCATGCTGGCTACTGCATTCTCCGAAACTAGTTTATGCCGACGAAACGTCAACTGGGCCACATGGAACAGTTGACGCGCTATGCCCCACAAGGGGTTAGGGTAATTGAGAGAGAGAGAGAGAGAGAGATCACGAAGTACAGGTCTTTTGAAGCTGCAAAATTGGTTTTACACTACTAGTATCTATCCTAACAACATCCCAAAAAATCAGAACAGTGCGACCTACGATGATTTAAATGACTAGCCTAAATATTTACACCTGGAAAATGGGCGATGATATGTCCCGATATAATATAACGGTGGAAAGTCTTGAAAGCTCTTAACATAACAGTTAGCACATATATTTGATATTTTTAGCTACTAATCGATATTATCATGAATAGCTTGGACAGCTAACCCAAATTGGGCCTTCGCCCAACACTAGATCGCGCATGGTTACTGGTTTACTGTAAATTAATTTCAATATCGGGGCGTTCACAAGAACCTACATCCAGACTATCAGAATTCCCGGTTCATCCAATCTGTTTATATAGTAAATTATCTCTGAAAATGGGATTTACATTCTGGAGTGATGTACATAAAATACATTAAAAACTTCACCACTATTAATGTCCGCATTCTAAGTCATGACACAAATCTCAAGAGAGCCATCAAGTAAACCAGAAAATAATTTACTTGAAACTACCATCCGTATCATGGATCGTTAGCATGATTAGCTTATTAATTGTACAAATAATCGGTATTTGTCGATCACAAGGGTCAACCGATCGCTGACCTACAAATCATGTGCACAACCGAAATCCAATCAATCTTCCGTTTACGACCTGAAACTTTCATCACATGAATGATTGCAGAGTGCGAGCATTCATGTATATAGGTACATAATTGGCAAAATGCAGAGTATATAATTTGAAATTTTTGCAGAAAATATCAAACAAAGGGTCTTCGGAATGGATGAATAATGAAACGAATCAAAAGGTATGAATGGAACCCCTGTTTTCAGAGACTTTTCATTCTTGCAATTCGTGTCGAGAAATTGGAAACGGAATGGATAGATGGATAGAGACATAGAAGTCGACCGTGTTGCGGTGAACTACATTTTCAAAACTGCGAATTCTTTTAATAACAATCATCGTAAGTGGTGTACTCGTATTACTGGTATCTCATAGCATACAACATCAATCAATCGCTTTAAAATCTTATCGAACTTTTCTCCCCAAGATGCTTGTTTCTTACCAGATGTTGTTCCATTATGATCAAATAGATATCCAGTTAAATCGAAATCATGATGAATATCGTCGACCATAACAAGGTGATGGTTTTTTGCTGAAGATGCAGCAGCAGTAGATCGTGCCGATGATGACGCCGGTTGGGTTGTAAGCAATTGTGGATCGATAGGAACAGTAGTCGTAGAGGAACTTGTCTGTTGTGGTTGACAATCATCGGTAAACGTTATACCGGCGACGATATCGCACCCAGTATTATCGTTATCTAGATCGGGAACCGTATCATCATCATCAATGGGAGAAAGTTTTAAGCTGTTCGCCGACGATGATTGTATACATTCCGACACCATCGACGATGAATCCTCAGAATCAGATTGGCCAATAATCATTGCGGAACTATTGGTGGTGCTATTGTTGGCATCATCGGGATCGGAGGAAGAAGTACCACTCTTGGATTTCTTCTTTTTTCGTGATGTAATGTTTTTGCGAAACACAGTCACAGCACGATTAAGCATTTTCCTAATTTCAATTTAGAGAACTGATTTCTAGTTAAGAATGGTTCGCAGTTGCACGGCGGTCACGGAAACACGAGGCAACAAAGACGCACTTCGTCACATTCGACCAGGTGATGTGTCCATGGAAAGTACGAGAGGAGGCTATGCGCATTTCGTTATTCGGTCCCAGGCACATCAACACCCCAAGCGTTTTTGCCAGGGATGCACCATTTTAAACAGGAGTGAGAGAACTTTCCTTATTTTCATCGCCACTGATGATTTCACAGTACACTGCATATTGATTTTAAGGCAAATTTGTCAAACATTTTGAGAAACTTTTCAATCTGCTGCGATGTGAATAGTTAAAACTATTAATCAACCCCCTACGTCGGAAGGTGGATGGCCACCGCGTTCATCCTGTTTAAACACTGGAATGAAAGACAACGCACTTGAACTCTGCAATGTTCGGCACTACCACTAATTATATGCATACACTTTATGATGGGGTGGTTCGATGGTAACAGCACCAGACTTTGCCAGGATAATAAGAACACTCATAGTTGAGGAAACTTGAAAAATATGTGTGAAAAAGTAACAACGATATTCACCGCGTACCGAATGCATTGCAAGACGACATTGAATTGAAAATGTGCACGCAGGCGCCATAAAAACCATTACACAGAGAAATGCTCTCTTCTACATCCATTGATGAGGATGAGATGAATGCAATAGTTATACGGACGGGGATGATGAAATACAGCACCGTGCCGCCACCATGGTAACCAGCTTCCACCTCTTCCGCAGAGTATTTTTTTTAATACACAGGTTTTTCCTCGTTTTATGTTTTCACATTGCATGTTTTTCGCGCATCATATGGCGACTGGCAAGTAGCACGCTGTCACAGTATCTAAGGCAGTTGGTGTACATATAAAACCACTTTAAAGTCTACAGGTAGGTAGGTAGGCAGGAAATCTATTTGGAAACATTAAAGAGCATATTAATAGTGATGGATATGGATTCATATAGACAACATATGATACCCAACTTTCCGGGAAATTAATCGACCCAAAACCCAAGTTCCTTCGTGAGTACATGTACATATAGTTTTTCCTAATGATGACGGAATGTTGGCATATGGACTTGGAAATTCAGTCGGTTGGGAAGAGGTTTGTAGAGATTTTTTTTTTGTTTTGCTTAATAGACATTTCCGTGGACTTGGGGAAACTTAAAGCTGCTTTACGTAAAAATATTGGTTAGAATATTTTGTGTCAGCAGGAAGTCTGTCAAATAGCTTTTTTTCGTCATATTTACTAAGGACGTTAGACAGTAAAAAAAAAGATGATGTATACTAAAGTGTTGTTCTATACATTTTGGTTATACTATTTGCCTAGGGGCGCGTAGCGCATCAAATATTATTAGCATAAACTGCTTTCAGACGATGCATTCTGCTTGCATACTCTTACTCGCCCCCACACCGCACAAACACCCATGGACATGGCGATACGATAGACTGACACCTCAACACACTGAGCTAGCGGTCCGGTTCACAACATTTAGGTTAGCTTAGGTTAAAATAGTTGCCGTGAGCAGATAACCCTAGATGTTAGCAATCGGTCTATAAGTCTGTCATCAACATTCAGATCGGAGAGAGAATCAAGGATACCCGCAGGTTAGGTAGCAGGGTTGCTCAAACAGCACACTTAGACCAGAAACATATGTAGGTCCATTGTAATACCTTAGGAGAACCAAGACAACATATTAGAACCAGCCGGAGCCACTGACGAATCGAAGAATTCCCCTCCTCCACCTCTGCCAGCTCCTCCAAGATGGTTACAAAAGCATTTACCAAGAGTTGACCGCCTCAACTGTTCAACTGTGCTAAAGCAGGGTATTTGAAGAGCAGATGAGTAATACTCTCCTCCCCACAGCTTCTACAGTAATCAAAAAAAGGAAGCCGAAGCCTCCTAGCATGTTCGCCGATAAGGCAGTGTCCAGTAACGGAGCCGACCACCAAGCTGATTTGGTACTTAGTTAGCGACAGTAGTTTAGCAGTTCGGTTGATATTCTGCCTCGGTCAGAATAGCTTGGCTCTTGGTGGGGTTCCCTGACCGCAGTTGATTTTATTCTGGATTTAGTCAGAGAAATCGGTGTAGCGATATCACTGCTAAGTTGCAAAACCACATCGGTGGCTCCCCCTAGGCGAGATCATCAGCCCTGCAATAAAAAGCCATGGTGGCCAGGTATCCAGCACAGGATAATTTCCATTCCCATTTCCGCTAACCACGCCCTGGACTCCGTTAGGCTTTTCGATGTGCAGAACACTGATTCGAAAGATTTTACTGCGGCTTGACAATCCGTGAAGATAGTGATTTTCGTCGTGGAGATCACGTGAAGACTCAGCCAAGTCACCGCTTCCTTAATCGGAAAAATTTCCCAGTAAAGCACTACTGTATTCCGGTAGCCGGAAGAAAAGGTGAAGGTTCAGCTCCGACTTGGACAATTGAGTAGCCCGGAAGGGCTAGCAGAGATGGCCAGTGCGGTCTCGTTCAGTTAATCCAATTTAGCGGAGTGATCACCTGGCAGCTCTAATAAGCCAGCCGAGGGTGGCAAATGGGCCCAAATCGGAGGCCTAATGCGAACTATGCCAGCGGGAACCCTCTTATCTAACCTAACCTTTCTATTTCAAAATTTAATTTTTCCCATAAATGAGCAATCGCCATAACAGTGGGCCAATCCTACATTATTCGCATAATTTCTTTACTCTTTCAAATTTTAAGTACGATGACATTTGTGCTTTTCGGTACTCGTACATTCATTATTACAAAAGATCCTCAGATAATCACTCAAATACGGAGCTTTGTATTCTTGTCTGCGCCGCGTTGGTGGTCTATACAAATCAGACTCATCCATTACGACTCCTCTGTAATATTGTATTGGAATATAATTTCCAAATTGAAAACAAAAACTTTCAATTAAATAGCGTGAAAATAGATGAACGGATGAAATTTCTAAAGTAATAGTCACGTGGGGCGCACCTTTAATTATTTTCGTTGAGAAAAGGGGCAATCATTACAGACTATTTATAATCACATAATGAATAGCAAATCATGATTTGGGTTAGTATCTCATCATTTCGAATTATGTTATGTTAATATCCATCCATTGGACCTTAAGCAGAATATTCAGATCCATGAATCAGTGATTCCAAAATTATTGAATTTCCGTATAGAGTGTACGCTCCCTGTATGGACACATCCCATAACCGGACAGCTCTTATAAGCGGACAAATTTTTAAGTTCCGCAAATTTTTTGAATGTTTTCAAACAAATCAAGCTCCCTTAATCGAGCGCTCCCATACCCGGACACGGAGACGCTTTTTTCAGTTATTTTTCAGACTCTAATCTCAAATCTCTAATATCGGTGGTTTCGGAAATGCTTTTCTTCACATTTGAGAACGAGTGATATTCAATAACCAAATGAGATGGCGCAATAAGCAAGTATCGCTATTTCTTGATAACGCTAGTGGGCGTTGCCAGGATTTGAAAATTCAATATGTATATATCTTGATGGGTCTTTTTTTAGCGGATAGGTACAACTTGCCGCTCGAATCAGTAGTTGCTGAGATATCGCGGTTTTAGGCAGTTGCAAAAATGTTTCAAAAAATCGATAGAATTTTGAGCAGCTTGCTTTTTGGACTCCTGTGTTCACAATTTTAAACATATCTTGATGGGTTGGTTAGCAGGTATTGACGCGACCGGTAGCGCAGTGTGTTGAGGCATCAGTCTCATGTTTGACTACCGGCGTTTGGGTTCGAATCCCGTCCACGACGACGTTCGTGGCCATGGATATGCAGGAGGTGCATACTGGCAATTGCATTCTCCAAAACCAGTTTATGTCGTCGAAACGTCAACTGGGCCACATAGAACAGTTGACACGCTATGCCCCACAAGGGGTTAGGGCTCTCAATTACCCTAACCCCTTGTGGGGCATAGCGATGAGATAGAGATGTACTAAAAATGACTTGATTTGAACACCTGATAACATCAAATATTACCCAGTTGTTATGCTCAATATCCTAGGACCTCATGGCGCAGATCGCAGTGGACGATGATATGCCAACAACCAGTAAGTGACAACCCTTGAATCAGCGTGTAATTACAATTTTTAAATTTCGCTACCGATCCAGTTTTGGTTATTTGAAGAAGTTTGCCTAAAATAAATGTTGGCGTTCTCTGAAGCGGACACTCCCCATAACCGGACAAAACTGTTGGCTTGGATGGTGTCCGGTCGTGCCAACCTTCCGCATGTACTCATAAAGGAAGGTACTAACCTCCGTTTTTCGTGCGAAACCTCATGCAAAAACTATTAAAAATCCGGTTCGCACGAACATTTTCGCTTTTCTCGGTACTCAGTTCTTCGCACGAAAGTCCCATATATGTACATACAAAAGTTTGCACACCATTGAGAGCAATTTCCACGCGAAAATAATTACATTGTATTTTATTTCGTGTGGAAGCCGGTCATTACAGTGGTGATCGCTCGCTTTTGAGTAAGAAGGGGAAATTCAAGTGCCGTGTAGAGCACCGCGGATATGTGCTGTGTGGAAGTTTCCACTGTCTCTTTTTCGGGCGAGTGATAAGTGCAACATTTTCGCCCGAAAAGGTTAGTAGGAACATAAAATCGTCAACATCTGTAATGAACCATATTATGGTCTGGTAGTGCTGCTTCCACCGGCAGATCTATGGCAGCACCTGATGAGTAAGGATCTGTCGGTGGTACGAAACCAGAGGCCGAGGGTCCCATTACACCCGGACCCAGATTCGACTGCGTGGGCGTCTAAGCCGTCCGCAACCATTCCATCCTTATCGACTATTTTTTTTAATTCCCCATTTTTACCTCCCCTGTTTGTGTTGTCTTCCCCAGGCCTATGAATTTTTGTTAATACGTAAAGGACAGGGGCAACGAGCGGCGAAAACCCCACCCACATCTCCCGAACTGAGCTACAGCAAGCATAGGCCGCTGCTTAGCTCGTTGAGGGGCCTTTTTCTTCGCCAGATGGCACGGCCCGACCTTCACGGTCAATATGCTACCTTAGGCTCCGTCCCCACGGGCATCTTCGGATGCCCACCAAACCGTCCGTTACACATCCCCGTTCAACTATCCATGCTGGCTGACATGCACCAGGGACCTCTGCTACCAGTCGACATGCAAGACACCCACCGCCACTATATTTATTCACCATCCTGCGAAACAGCTGTTCAGGACGCCCTGCCCGACCCGCGATTTCAGCTGTGCTATATAGCTCAACCGTTCCGAGCAAAACCTACCTTTTTGGATATGTTTAGTTGCTTGTCATGATTTTCGCATGGTACGAGTATAACTTCTGACTCGATGCAACAACGAAGCTGCTGTCAATCGAGAGTTCTGGTGAAGATCTACCGATAGCGTGTGCAATTGGTTGTTTTTACTTAAAAGTCGAAAAAAAAAACCTAAACAGGGCTCTCTCTCTCTCTCAATTGCCCTAACCCCTTGTGGGGCATAGCGCGTCAACTATTCCATGTGGCCCAGTTGACGTTTCAACAGCATACACTGGTTTCGGAGAATGCAGTTGCCAGCATGCACCTCCGTTTTTCCGAAAATAGCTCTTTCATCATTGACAAAAAATAAAGAAAAAAATAACTTGGTTTTTATAGTCTAACTTGCCGTTGGACTAGTTATAAGGAAAAAGTCCATCAGTGCACAGCACATCCAAAACGGCGAGACATTAATACAATAAATATTGGATTATAGATTGATGACCGAAAGGGATATCAGATACTATCATAGATGACATAAGAATGCAGTGCATTTTGCTTAATAAGATTTGCGAAACGGTCAGGTTCACTAGTAGGAAAAAACATTCTATAATACAGACATAGAGCGTGGAAAGTACTTTACTATGTTGACATGTTTATACCCTTCACGTATATGGTATGGTATATTAACTTTGTCATGAAATTCGCAATGAATAGTAGGAACCACCTCCGACCATATAAACTACATATTATATATAGTTGGTCAGTATGACGAGATGAGTCGATTAAGCTTTGTCCGTCTGTTTCTATGCAAATTAGTCTCCAGTTTTAAAGCTATCAAGCTGAAATTTTTTACAACGCCTTCTTTCTATTGCGCGCTATATATATACGTATGTCCGAACCAACGGAATCGGACCACTGCGCCATATAGCTGCCATAGGAACGACCAACCCAAAAGTCTGTGTTTGTGAGAAAAACTTTTTTGTTTCTGAAGATATCATAACCAAATTTCATGTTTTTCAATGGTATCTTACCAAACAACATTCCCGAAATTGGTTGAAATTGGACTACTCTATCATATGGCCGTCATAGGAACGACCGATCCGAAAGTAAGTTTTTGTTAGGAAAACTTTTTCATTTCTGAAGATACCCTTACAAAATTTCATATTACTTGATCATATTCACCGCCAAACCACATTCCTAAATCTGGTTGAAATCGGCCAACTATTTCATATACATACCTCTCATAGGAACAGTGGAATCGGAACAAGTTCAACTAATTTCAAAGTGGTAAACGCAAAATGGTTCAAATTGATAGTAACACATAGTACGGCTTCGCGTATCATCGTATTTCATACCTTCGGCATGTGTTTTTGATACACATAGTCCGGCGTTCAGTGGATATTAAGTTGCAAGTACTCGTAGTTAAGAGTGGTGAAAAAAAAAATAAAGAAATAAAACTGCCGTGATGTATACATGTCAGGAACGTGTCTAAAGCGGAAATCATTTTGTGTAGATTTCTGCTTTAGGCAGTACAAACCTACCTTGAATATCCATTAGAACTTTTTTCCTAGTTCTAAACTGACTATAGACTTTAGAATTGTTCATTGGAAATCATAAAACTTTGGAGACATTAAATCTTAAATCTTGTTACGATACGGTTCTCAAAAGTCACACAATCACTTTGAGAACCTACACTTTCAATCTTCCGTCTTCGATTCCCGTTACTTGCTTCTAGTAGATCAACTGAAGATTGAAACTGATCACGTCAAGTAATATTTAATGTCAAGTACGCTACGGATATATTTACAGGCTTGTTTTGGCCCACAAGCAGCTTGATCTTTAGTCAGCTGGTGCGAAATATATGTTAATTGCCTTGACCCCTCCAGGGGCATGGGCGCGTCAACATCTCTAGCATTTCTATGTCTTGTTGACGTTGCTAGCATGCACCTCCCATCCGCGCCGTCTTTACACTGACAAGCTCGGAGTACTGTGGGAGTTCTATTAGTACCCACAGGCAGGTTTTGATCGAGCTGAGATTTGAACTCCGAACTCTAGATTAGTATCGTAGAGCGATGACCGAACGACCACGACCACCGAGCGCGATATATGTATGCATGTTTGTGTATCATATTAGCGGGAAAGGGAGCGATGAGTACATCCCATTTCTGGTCGAATTTCTCTAATTTCATTCTTTGTTTCTATGTGGTAGGTTCGTTGGAGATTGAAACAAATTATGTGAAGTAAGCTGGGATCAGGTTGCTCTTAGCTACCAAGGATATTTAAATCAAAGTCTATCTAAATCTATGAGTACGTATATTATTTCTGGTGAATTTTGTAATAATTTTATTCGATTAGGACTCTCTTTTAATCGGATTTAAGTTATATTTACCCTGAACATTTGGAGGTGCATGCTGGCAACGTGCATCGGCCGAAACTGTGTTTATGCCAACGAAACGTCAGCTAAGCCACATGGAATAGTTGACGACGCACTATGCCCCACAGGGGTTAGGGCAAGTGAGTACCCTGAACACAAAAAGGCAACGAACCAAAATAAAATCCAACAGAAAAAGCCAATGTTCGTATATTACATAATTGAAACCCGAGCGAGTTTTATCGATTTAAAACACCCAGTCAGCTGCTTCGAGTGTCTATTGAAGCCTGGGGAAATTTTTGTTTCGACAATTATAAACGTCCGTGTGCTCTTCTTTATCATTTTCTGAGGCTCTTTAACTCACACAAGTTTACTTCCCATCTCCAATATCCAAGGGGGCTTAAAAGTCTTCAGTTTCAAAGGTACAAATACATACCTGGGCTGTTGACATTTCCTCAACCAGCCTGTGTTTGTATAATCCTCTTCGAAAATGCTATGAATGTAGTGAGTGTCCTAATATGAACAGTACAGTAGTCAAGTAGTATACAGAGCGCACTACAACCTGAGTCCTCTGATGAACAACAGCTCTTGATGTTTCTGATTCCGATTATTCATTACGTTATTATGAAACGATTAACCTTGAAAATCCTAGAAAGCTCCCCTCGCGGGGGTACACAGGACCAGAATAAACAATTCTGGATAAAATCACTGAGTACACTCGTACAAGATTATTGCCAAGGAATAAAAATCCTCTTGGTAGGTAAATTATAGGAGGTCAAATAGGTACTTATGATTCAAAAGAAAACACTTCACACCAATAAACCGAACTCAGTATCATCCCCGAAACGAAATAAAAACATCCAAATTTTTATCGAATTGTATAACACCGATTATTTGCACGGAACTAACAGGCCAGACATGAAACTATCGACAAAGAGCACACCTAGCATGAGTTATTGGAAGTCCAACTTGACGTATATGTAGTTTCTTAGCACCACCACCTTATCGCGGAGAGATGACATTTGCTGTGTCGACACCACTTTCAAATGACAAAAGTTGTGGACTCTGCGCAGAATGGACGTCAGAGTTTTTCTCCTAAAAGCCTCTCTAGTCGATGCGCTTTGTCTTTTTCGTGTCCAGGAGTTCGTTCCGTATACACAAATGAAATGTTTGTCTGTCTTCTAAATGTGCTTTTGCAATAGGGCGGAATCAAATGGACTGCGTGGAATGTGTCCAACGTAAAAATAGAAGGAACGAAGGACATACAACGCAATTGTAAGATATTCCGATGAAATTTCAACGTTGAGTTCACTTGTTGTTGCATCAAACTGAACAAAACGCAGGAAACGCGGAATGCGCAAAATCTAATTTGTTTCAAAAGGGCGCCGAAATAGTCGATACGGATGCAAATGCAAAACGGAGCCAACATTCTGAGCGACTGCAGTACGTAAAAACCGGCACTCATGGAACAGTGGCGGTGTTTTGAACATATTTCATTTCATTTCGAACTATTGCTTCAAAGAATTTTGAACAATTTCTTGTAAAAAAAAGGTACTTTCCGGAGTGGATTTCCGCTTTAGAAAGTACTACTACTACTTCCAACTGCCTTAACTCCTCCTAGTAGTCGGACATGAGCGCGTCAACATCTCTAGCAATAAATTTCGGATGGTGCATTTGCTAGCATACACCTCCTATCCGTATATACGTCTTTTGCTGATAATGCCTAGTAATAACATTGTCTTTTCATGCGAAATTTCATACAAATACTGTCAAAATTTCGTTCGAAAAGAAAAGGTTAATACATACTAGGCATAAGCATGGACCCATGTGGTCCTAGTTCTACTAGTATCCACAACTCGTTTTTCATTTTATTAACGCCCTGAGGAAGTTAACCCCTGAGCTCTAGATTCAAGCATCGTAGAGTGGCGATAGAGACCTCAGGGCTGCCGAGTGCGTTTAGGTGGTAAGATCCTACGCAAATCCACTCTGGAAAGTTTCAAATATTTTAGGAATTTCCGCTTTAAGGCTGGTACTAACGTTTCCATGCGAAAATACTTTACCCTTCTTACTTACTTACGGTTTCAAACGAAATAAAGTATAAGTAATTGTTTTCGCGTGGAAATTGCTCATAATGATGTGGAGACTTTTTTCAAGGTAAGTACTGAGAAAGCGAAAAATTTTCGTGCAAACGAAACTTTTGACAGTTTTTGTATGAGATTTCGCATGAAAAGCCGTTTGGGCGCTTTTGACTTATAGCATTGCTCTAGCGCCACAAGCATCTACTTTGGGTAGGTCGCTTAATGCGACGTGCCGTATGAGCCTGAAATCGCTTTTCATTTCTGATTTCAGTTGCAAATAAAAATTGGCACTTACTAGTCTGTGTTAAAGAACACAGACTAGTACTTACTAGTCTGTGTTAAAGAACACAGACTAGTAAGTGCCAATTTTCGGTTTTTGTCTTTACTTGAATGAATATCTTCACTTTCTTTCCTTTGTGACGGAGAAGCAAAGTGTGTTGAGGCCGTGGCATCATGCCACCTCCAAACAAGCGCAAATTAGGTGGCGTGACTATCGACTCTTTTTTTTTTTTGTAAAAACGAAACGCCAAGAAGACTCTGAGTCTGACAGTATAACTCAAACTCCAGAGCACGATTTAGTCAGCTTATCTGGTGATGGTCCTTCGGATTATGGTTGAGGCTGTAGTTCAGTGGAAACCATTCGTGCTGGTGACACTGATACTGGTTGTGTCGGGCCTCCCATGTCGAGAGACGCTAACACTTTCAAAAATTTGGATGTGACGTTTCAGCACCCGGAATCTGATTTCGGATTCTATGTCAGCTCTAGCGAAGGTAATGCAATATTTGTATTACTTCTATTCTTTCGTCTTTTTTTTTCGAACTGTAATTCGGTATTTTACAACTTCCTAGGAGTCTACCCTAAGCTTCCCTTAGCTGACCCAGCGAGAACATTCCTTACCCGTCAAGTTTGGCGTCCTTCAAGCGACTTTGTATTTATAATATCTGCGTCAACCTATACATGGCTTGCGTACAGTAAAATGGAGGATGCAGCTTACTGCTTATGGTGCGTCCTGTTTGCTCCTTTGTTCATGGGGAAAGGTGCTGCGACCACAACTGGTCAACTTGTTTCCATTAAATTTAATAATTGGAAAAAGAAAAATTTAAAGAGCACAAAAATAATGGAAAGGGAAGTTCAGGGGTGCACAACCATATGTCAAGCAGCTTTCAAAAGCCCCTCTAGCTCTATACTTGCCCTGTGAGTCCCACAGTTTTAATCTTGCAATAGCCAGTGCATGTAACAACAGGGAAATCAGCCATTATTTAGCAATTGTCAATTCGAGTCAAGTCTTCTTAAAGACTCTAAAACGAAAGGAACGAAAGGTTATCGCCGAAGCTACCAGGGGTGAATCCCGAATTTGAGGACTCATTTCATACAATCCCACAAGATTTATTGAAAGACACACGTCAATCACGCGCTTCTGGGACAAGGTTCACCCCATCCTGACCTGTCTGTCGGTAATAACTAAGTGGGATAATGCGGAAACTGCTTCCGACGCTAAATCTTAGCGTGATTCTTGCTTGTCTCCCCCATTTCTCGATGCACTGCGGTGCATTGCCTCAGTTTTCGCTGTATTCGTGCAAGTCAAAAGACATGGATCTCAGTAAATCCCTGGTGATTGCAGAGGATGCAGGAAACAACTTGCAGGGAATGGAAACCAGTGTGATCACAAGCTTCAGCAAAATTTACAGCGAAGTTGAATCTGTGTGTGCCACATATAACCTAGAAATTACTATGCCAAGAAACAACGTCCCAACGATAGCACAGAAGAGTAATACAAGCGGTCAGTGTATTCGCCATTTCTGTCTTCATCAATAGCCGAAATCCAGGCACGACTCACAGCTCATCGCACTGTTTTATCATGCTTTGGTTCAATTCTCCCGGGTGAAGGACATGTCACAGAAGTGAAATTGTCGTCGGAGCAGTGTCTAAAAGAGGATAAAGTTCTGTTCCAAACCTATGAGTCTGCAGATTTCTTGAAATCTAACACTACTCCTCTAGAATTTGAATGTGAATTGTTCCAATGGCACCTGTTTCTAGTAAGTTGCGAAGGCACCTGACTTTGTGATGGACTTGTCCCATCTGTGTTCGCCGCAGCAAGCTATTGCAAGTGCTGGCTACCCTGCCAGTAACTCCATGTACAGTAAGGTGCTTCAACACTTTGAAGGACTTAAAATCATACCTCCGTTGCACAATGCCCGAGGAGCGACTGAATGGGCTCACCCATCTCTACATTTATAAGGGTATTCGGAACCACGTCGAGGCGAAGGCGCCTCCATGAGTCTTTTCTCGTGCCGCTGGACGAAACCGAGGCGGAACGAATTTGTGGAAAAGCATAATTTCCATATTCAATTGGAATGAAATCGATTGCCCTCAGCCCGACTAGAATCCAACCGTGATCCGTTTAGAAGAGTTTGATGGCAAACAGTCATGTCGATCGATGCCAATGGAAATAGATATACGCGCCTAGACTAATATCGACAGGTAATAAATGACATTATTGGTTCAATGATCCGCAAAACTGAATTGACAGCGAGACGGTTGAATGCACTTTTGGTACGTTGCCATTAAGAGCAATGACATCCCAATTTAATTGTATCAATTGCGAGTGTGCACATGCACAGAGTCTACTAAAGATACATATAACAATTGGGAGCACCGCGCACTTTCAGGGGGAATTTACGTTTTGGATACAGGCCAAGCAGAATTCACTCTCATTAATTAACCGCCTGTTGTCTGCAACATTTAGTCAATAATGCAGTGGTCGGACATTTGCTATGCAGCCGGCGGGCGAAGGAACTGATGATTTGAGGAGCGGCAACGATTGTCGTTAAATGCCATTCATTTCTCATGTTCCCAATACCTAGTCCTCCCCCCGTGAGCAGCGTGTGATGCAATTTAGCAGTCATTCTGTTTCTGTAACCGCACCCACCCCCAAAGTATACTCAACTGTAAGAGTTGGACCATGCTTTAAATACCACGCTTTCAATTTCACTCGATGCATGCAGCATACCAAGATGCAATTTGCAGATCAAATCTATCTTTATAGTCAGGTGTGCACATCCCAAGACCAATGTTTAGTCCATTTGGACCTTTCGCGGTATCTTTTGTGAGCAACTGGAAGAGTATGTACTAATGTCGCAAAGGTCGCACGACTAGTCACGAAATGCATTTGAAAAGGGAAATCTATAGTCTCTCGTCTAGCATTTGTTTTCTTTCATTCATACACGAGTGGCGAGATTTTGTTCCACCTTCCAATCGACGACAGCTAGTCTACTGCAATTTGGACTTTTTCGAGATAATTCTACAAAGTGGCGCTACAAATGAGCCGGTCCGGTAATCATGCATTTGTATATCTGAAAAGGGAGAGGTCGTAATTTCCCTAATCTTTGAAGGAATCGGAGTGCTCGTGATGCTTTTCAGAAGAAGGCATGTTCACCGCATTTTTTTCACTGTGGTCTTTGGACATTCGCTTGTCCTCTGCGGTCCTTGTATCGTGAGAAGAGTTTATACCGTTCAAATGTGAAAGGTAAAATGGTTTTTTCACGTTGTACCTATAAATCGACACGAAGCTCATTATATTCAACTCGATTTTCAATTTTGTTATTTATGTGTTGATGTCTCTGAACACGTTATCGAAAGTGAATCGTACTCATACTTGGTAGGTGGGTTAGTACGGTTTTCTTTGCGGAATTGTGGTCGGTCCTTATCTCCATCATGGATTGATGATGCAACTCCGGAAAAATGAAAGTAAATGTGACGGGCAATTGTCGATATAATCATAACAATAAAGCAATTTTAAAAAAGAGAAACTAACTTGCCATCGTATTCTCTACAAGCCTTTTGTTTCAATTTATTATTCAGCATTGAACGAAACCAAAAAAAACTCAACTTCCACAGAACCTACCTTCAAACAATATCTGTTCATTATCAATTTCATATGTCGATTGAATCACTGCCGGAGACGATTCACAACTACCCTCTCGCGACTCAAGTCCCGAATGTTCGAATTTCTCCTCCTCTTCTACTACGAGTCCACCAATTTCACCAGCACCACCAACAAATTTATCATCGTCGATAAATTCTATATCACAAATATTACTACTATCACGTAATCGCAAAAACAATTCCGGGCCTTTAACAAAATCTTTTTTAGGTGTGAATGATGATGACGTGCCAACACCACCACAATCACTAATACTACATTCTCCACCACCGCCACCTGTTTCACTATAATTCAATGAGGACAACGATTGTGCTAATTCGACACTTAGCGGCACGCCACCACCGTCGTCATCATCATTTCCACCACTCAATCTATCACTCGATGTACCAATTTTGTTGTATCTATCAAACGTATCGAGATCGTCATCATATTCCAGAAGATCGTTAAGGGCATTCATTTGATCGTTGAGCAGAAGATTATCGGGCGACATCACATTTGTGCTGGATCGCGATGTTTTGGTCGCTGCTGTGACTGATGGGATTATTGATGGGTTACGATTGCCACCACCACCACGGTGGCCTTTTGAACACATTCCTTTGTTGCTTCTGTCGTTGGACATAATTTACGGCAATATGGTTGGCGGGGGTCTGTATTTCGGCTTCTAATTTTACAGAAAATAGGGCTGTTTTTGAAGGCACATTGTTATTTTTACTTTTAGATGGTTCCACGGCTTACTTTGCCATCGTGTTTCTTCGAATGAATATCCTTTCCTTATCTTGTAAGAAAAAATGATGCGCACAAACTTATTTTTACTTCAACTATTTTATTTAAATTTATCGCCATAACCGATGATTTTTAATTCGTATAACTCCGTGTCGTTTGCTAAGTACTCTTCACTACTGTGCCCGGAAAAGATTTTATTTTGAGTGCGCATTGTTACACATTTAAATTTTTTTCCTCGTGAAAACCGGCGAGTCATAGAGAGTCCGCCTGAAAATACTTTTGTTTTTTTTTCGGATGCGATGTAGAGTAAAAATAGCAACGAAAAAAAACGTATTTTAAAAGTAGCGAAAGCACCAGTATCAATACAGATGCAAACTAAAAACCAAGATGTGTGAGAAAAAAAATAACTTTTAGTCAAGCTGCAATTTAAAGGGGAAAGCAACGGAAACAACAAAACGATGATGATGCGATATATGGAAAATCTATGAAGGGATCGGAAATAGCAGCAGATATTCTTTTTTTTTTTCGTCAAACAGACAATTTACAATTTAAACAACAATAACAACAAGAATATTGAGCCCATCATTTTCATACCATTCACGGGTATATTAGCCATAGTAAGCCAACGTTGTCGCTGAAACACTCTCGTAGAAAGATTGGGCAATCACAGGCCATAGAAAAAAGCCCAAGTCCGAGAGTGCCATAATGAAGGGCAGATACCAGAGGGCTCCTTTTCATTATGCGTGAGATCGCAAAGAATGAAGAAGACGGTACTATTCATAAGCGCGATGCGGAAGATAGGTCTCGATTTCGGGCGGTTGCGGACGAATACTCGTAGAACCGGAACTTCAAGACCAGGGAAGAGGTGTCTAAACGAAATCGGTCTCAGAATGAGACCGACCATATCGCCAAGCGAAACAGAAGAATAGCAGTAACAACCATGTCTTTTTTCAAGCTACGTGGAACGACAAGACCCTTCAACGAGTTGGTGAAGGATCACCTGTCATGAATCAACTGGCCACGGACGGCAAGCTCGCAGTTGGTAACTGATGCAGGATGGAATTCATACTGAGATGATGCTAGACCATCCAGACGAGAAGAAATCAGATTAACGTTTTGACAGTGACATTATCATTCGGGGTTTCCGGATGATCAGATGCAAGAACAGGTCTTCTCCGGATTTTCTCAGAAATGTGTCAACAGGATGAGTAACAGTGTCGAGGGTTTAAGAATCAGGCTCATTCCGGCGGGAGAGATTCCGGAGAGACCGGGGGCTCGTATCTAGTTACCCAAGGTGAAGGTCGATAACGCAAAGTTGATGCCTTGTCTGCGCTTGCAGAACCCGGTCATCCCAATACACTACTCGGAGATCCTCAAGGTAGAGGAACCTAATAGTATCACCCTCTTCCTACTAATAAACAAGGAAAGCCTGAAGTCACTCGAGGCTGATGGCTACAGACTCCACTTCTGTTGGAATGCTTAGGTTAAGGTGTTCCGATCCTCGACGGAAGTGGCAGATCCAGTACAGCACGCAAAGGACCTGCTTGAGGACCTAAGCTTTGAAGAGGAGGAGGAAGACGGCACGCTAAGGACAGCGTGTGAAACTGAAGCAATATTGGAGTTTGTGCAGATTAATCTGAACCGTGCCAGTTGCGCCTCGGATAATCCGTGCGTTCTCTTAAGAGAGGAGAGCATCGCCATCGAGCTTGTCCAGAAGCCGTATACCAAGGACCTGAAGGTGAAGGGCCTTGACGTTCATTTCGAAGAAGGACAGATGTGGTCATGAATACCCAAAGGACAGGCATAGGCGTAATAAAGGCACTGGAACAAATCTTGGATAGCCATATTCGACAACTGTTGTTGAAATCACCAATTTCATAAGGTCAGCATGCGTATCTCAAAGGAAAATCGACGGAGACGGCTCTCCATGAGGTAGTACACACGATTGAGCATGACCTACACTAAAAAAAAAAAGTAGCCGCTTTCTTGGACATTGAGGGTGCATTTAATAATATCCGAACTGATATCATTCAAAGTCCTTCACCGAGTTTGGGGTGGAGACTTGTTTTAGCAGCTGGATAGTAGCGATGCTAAATAGCAAAACGATTCAATCGAAACTGGGAGGATGCCAGCAAATACGTAGGCAGGGGAACCGCTCAAGGTAAGATGATGTCTCCCCTGCTATGGATTATAGCGAAAAAAGGTAGACTGGTGTCGGGTAAGTTCCAATCTGTAATGAGCGAAATCATGAGCGGAGCTTTGAGTATAGTAAACACTTGGACTGCAGAGTGCGCCCGACCAAAACTGAACTAGTCCTCTTTACCACAAGTACCAAAATACCCGAGTTTCAACTCCTAAAACTCAATGGACGCTTTTTAAAACTGTCACCCAACGCTAAGTGTATCGAAGTCATTCCTGAAACTTAGTTGGAAATGAACATTGAGTGTCGTACGAGTACAAAGAAAGCCTATATAGCTCTATGCCTGCAGGAGAACTTGCGGCAGAAGCTGGGGTCTTCGGCCAAAGATGGTTTTATGGCTGTAAACAGCTGTAGTGCGACCAATTCTCGCTTACGTAAGCACTGGTATGGTGGCCAGTTCTTCGTAGGAAGTATAATATTAACCTATTGGGTTAAGTGCAAAGAACCGCTTGCATCACAGTCACAGGAGCTATGCAGTCGAATTCAACGCTGTGTACAGCGCTGTCAGACTAAGGGAGTCTGGATGTTAGACGTACAAAAACCAAATGGACATAGCAATATACTGGGGAGTCACTGCCTGTCGGAGTAGACATGTTGCCAACAGATTATATCGTCACCCAAGTAGACTTTGACAAGCACCTCGTAACTAGGTTCCCAACGAGAGCGGAATGGAGTGAGGGGGAGGTGTCCGGGAGATATGACTGCAAAATATTCACTGATGGCTCAAAAATGGATTGTAGAGTCGGTGCGGGGATCTTTTCCGAGGATCTCAGAGCATCAATGTCTTTTTGCCTTCCTGACAGAATGCAAGCGTATTTCAAACTAAAGTGCTAGCAATAAGGGAAGCGTGTAGGATGGTGAAGCACAGCCCACAAAACCACTAGGAGTGTCGCCATCTTCTCAAATAGCCAGGCCGCGATTAAGGCTATGGAATCCATAGCAATCTCATCGAAAATAGTCAAACAATGCCACAGTGAACTGGGTGGACTGGCCGACCTCTTAAGAGTTTTCTTCTATGTGTGTCAGGATATAGGAATATGTATAGAGAGAGACGAAAGGGCCAATCAACTGGCAAGAGAGGGCTCTGCACTGCACGAATCCTACGTGGTGACTGTCCACCCGCCATTTAGTGCCGTAAAAAGGGAGATTCATACACCTTTCATGACACGGGCTAGTGAAAAATGGAGCACCTTTAGGAAACTATGGTCATCATACGACGCTCGTAAAACTTTTGAAGGGAACCCGATCGGATGTCGCAAAAGCTACAGCGGTTACGACGGGACATTGGCCAGTGGGAGTGCACGCGGCCAGATTGGGTATAGCTTACAACATTTTCTGCAGAAGCTGCAGAAATAATGAGGAGAACGAAACTATAATCCATTTCTTCTGTAAATGCCCGGCTCTTGCAAGAATCAGGCATCAAGAACTGGGCAGTGCTTTCTTCTAAGATATATTCGACCTCTCCTCGAAGGGTATCGGGGAGACAATACGTTTTCTTAACTTCACAGGATGGATCTAAGGACGAATACCTCAGAACGTTCTTGGTAGCAACGTATTATTGTTCTTCTGAAGCGTGTGGCATCAAAACGGCGCACACTTACCGCTACTTGTGTTTTACTCTACTGGGTAGTAAACAGCCACTCTAACCAACAAATCAACCAGGACATATGTATTAACTTTGTCTTGCAAAGTACAGAAGGAAAAATCGCCGGCCATATAAAGTATGTAATATATTGGCCAGTATGATCACGCTCCAAATTAGCGCCTATCGATAAAACGACGAGGTTTAAGACAAATGTCGAAACATTTTAGGAGATGTAGAATAAGGTGAATTGATAAAAAAGGTTTAAATCAATTGAGACAAAGGTTAACAGATTAGGAAAAAGGTTTAAAACAATTAGGGAAAAAACTGTTTTGGGAAAAGATTAAAAACAATTTGGGGAAAAAGTGTCAATAATTTAGGAAAAGTTTTAAATCAATTAAGAGTCAATTTGAATGTGTTGAGATAAGGTTTGAATCGATTGGGAAAAAGTTTAACCGATTTTGGAAAAGGTTGAAATCAGTTCAGAAAACTTTAAAATGATTTGGGGAAAAGGTTTACGTCAACAATTGAGATAATTTTTTTCCAATTTGGGAAAAGGTTGAAATCAATTTAAGAAAACTTAATTAATTTGGCAAAAGGATAAAATCGATTTGGGGAAAAGGTTAAAATCAATTGAAAAGTTTACTCGATTTAGCAACAGGTTGAAATCAATCATGAAAAAATTGTAACAGATTAAAGAAAAACTTGCAAACTATAAGGAAAAAGTGTAAACAAAAAAAGAAAAGATTTAACGATCTGGAAAAATGTTTAAATTAGTTGGGAAATGCTATAGTTAGCTCGCATTTTGAATAAAGAATAAATAAATACAATAACTAGAAATTATGTGTAAAATCCAAGATACGCAACTTGATTCGCGTGATGTTTCCTTTCATAGCAATGTGCGGAAAAATAAGCATTTTTCTGCACGCTCCTATGAAAAAGTACATCGCGCGAATCGAATCGCGTATAATGGATCTCCAACATTTAGTTATCATATAATATTCATAGCCACACAATTCGATTTTTCTAAAACCCTGCCAAAAACTTTGTAGTTCAACGCAGAGTCTTGGCTATAAGACACATTTTCTCTTCTTCTATTCACCGCCCAACTCCAACCAGTCTGGAAGTGTTGGCAACTTTTCAGCGCAGATTATAGTCAAGCTATAAACGCCATGCCTCACTTTGATGTTGACTCTTATTTTTATACTGCCGTTTTCTAATCATAGCTGCCTGCACTCATCAAAAAATAAATCGGCCATAAAATGTACGGTCGATCAAAGGCTTTGACATTTTAATAAAACATTAAAATGAAGTTTTAGAAAATGATCCAATCTTTCAGCTATCGTTTGATGTGGATCAGAACGAATAGCTATTGTGCAACATAACGCAAAGGTTTTTCTAGCACTAAGACTGGAAATTATTATTACTTTGCAGATAAGCAAGCCGACGTGAAATCCATGAATGTAATAATAAAATAACGGACACTAACAACAAATCATCCCACGTCCTTCTTATATGAGACATCTTCATCACACCATCATATCCAACGATCGCCCAACAATATCTCTTTATCTTCTTCTCTGATTTTCACACGTCCATCAAACAGCACATTTTATTAAGATAATTTATAAATATCTATGGAAGGGGGAAGATGAAGCGCTTGAAAATGATGTGAATGTAACGAACCGTAATTATCATTTCATTTCACCCGGTGGAGAAATTTTCATATTACAAATTCCAAGAGATCATCATCATCCGCGTCATCACAAAAAAGTCATCCTTTTTTCCATATAGCTGGAAAATATTGAACAACCTGCACTACCATCTTGTGTATCGTCTGATCATGAAATTCTATTATGGAGTGAAAAACCCCATGATGGAAATTGATTAAGTCTTCATGACATGATTCGACGGAGAGCAGGTCAAGACCATCTTCATCGTCGTCTTGCCGGTTTACTGAGATACTCTCGCGTACATGCTATGTAATTGCCATCAAGACACTTGTAAGAGCCAGCCGGGGCCGCGACGCTAATTATATATCATGTTCCGGTCTCACACTATGGAATCAGACTCTGCGTCCGTTTGACTCCATCGCAATCATTTTCTTATGGCAATGAACCTCGTTTCCCACTCAACACTCTCACCATTCTATTAAAATTTTGATTGTTTGATTGAATGTAAAATTCAAATTATGAAAATTGCAAAGTAAACAGACACATAAGAAAAATTAAAGATCATGCGATTGCAAATTTTTTGCTCAAATTGTCATGTCAAAAGAAGAAAAGGAAGTTCCTTGGCCAAGAGTGAAGTTTTCTGTCTGAAACAAGACCTTCTGAAGAATAGGGTAGTTTCATAAGCTTGGATGTCGGAGTAAAAACAAAAATACAACTGTGAAAAAGTTTAACCGATTTGGCAAAACATTAAAATAAATTGGGCAAAGATCAACCGAGCTGGGGAATAAAATTAAATCAATTGGGAAATGGGAATTGGGAAATTTTGTAAGCCAGATTCCCTCAAGGGACATGTGGGAGACGGGAGCAATCACTCACCCAGACTCCATCGTTTTATATACTGACGGATCCAAAACGGATGCTGGAGTGGAAGCGGATATCTTTTCAAAGACATTGAAGATTCGTTTATCTTTCCGCATACACGATCATTGCAGCGTGCTGTAGGCAGAGATTTTGGCGATCTCAGAAGCCCTCACCTGGCTGGGATGTAATGTCACAATTGGTAGGAAACTCACTATTTACACTGACAGTCAAGCTGCAATTCGATGACTTGAATCTACTGTCGCCATTCAGATGGTTATGAACTGTCGATCGCTTCTTGATGAGATGGGGTGTTACTTTGAAATCACATTGTCCTGGATTCCAAGCTACAGTGCTTATGCTGATAATTGTGTGGCTGATGAGCTTGCTTGGGCTGGGACAACTGGGGCAATTGAGGATGGTCGTTGCGACATCGGAGTGCCTTTCGCAATCTGCAAGCAAATTATCAACTATAATGCGAAAAATAGGAGGACGGTGTGTCAAACCATGAAGAAGTTATGACCCACTGCGAACCCCGACCGCTCTGCTGCTATCATTGAATAGAAAGCACATTGGTGCGGTGGTGAATGTTATCACTGAGCACTGTCCCATTGGGGAGCACGCAAGAAGACTTTGCCTACCATACAATGACTTCTGTACAAGCTGCGAGGATGACGACGAGGAGGAGAGTACTCTTCATTTTCTATGCCAAGGCAGGACGCCTTGGCTGCGCGGAGGCGGGTCTTTTTGGGGGACTCTTTCTTCCTTCATTTGGAGGAACTAAGGGGCGTGAGTCCACTCAGGCTTTACCGGTTCATTACCAGCTCTGGCTGGTTCTATGAACAATAATTTCAATGCGGTAGGTTTTATAATGGTAGGTATCACAACGGGCCCTCTGTTGGCCTATGTGTTGTCTGTCATCTGCGGCAGCCTTTTAACCTAGCCTTCATTAGGTGATACGTGGGAATATTTGCAATGCTTTCACTACATATACCATATAAGTCGACCAAAACAGTTCCTCATATGGTATACGCTCTCTGCAATGCTTAATGAAATTTCAGTTTAAATTTCACCTCGATGATTCTCACCCTTCCAGGTTCACTAGTTCGCACGATACATAGGGATCGACAGAGCATTTAAGTCTACACCTGACTTTTATCGGTGATACTCAGCAGAATCGCTGGACTGCTGTATTTATATTTTAATCAAGACAACAAAAATACGACAAAAGCCATGCATAATTTAAAACAATTTTTTGTTTTCGCTTTTCAAATCGAAACAGCTGTCAGCTATGAATGCATTTCGTATTTTCCGTCATAAAGTAAATTTATATGTATCTAAATATAGTCAAAAAGGAACGAGGACGATGGATAAATCAAGTGAAAAATAAACAGAAATCAGAGACGCACACTTCTGTAAAAATTCACAAATTTTTTGGCATCATGCCATGACGAGGAGAATTGTTAAAAATATTTATTTGCAATGTTCGCCGAGCCGAAACACTGTCTACGGAAAAAATGCCAAAATGCATTGAATTGTCTGGTACTTACTACCGGCTGAAATATTTATTTTGTTTTTTTTTTTCGACTGGTTTCTCTCGCGGTTTTCACAACTGAAGTAAAAGTGTAAGACTCCGAATTGTTAATTACGTATTTTTTATTGCATGTGTGCTGGAAGGTGATCATTGCAAAAAAAAATGGACGCCATGATCCATCAATATTTTACAATAATTACTTTTGGATAAAATTGTATTTTATATATGTATTTTGCACCATGTAACATTTTGATTAGATAACAGTAGTGGTTGCAATCATAGATCGGCAATAGATTACGGTTATGTATAGTGATGATGGGTAATCTAATCACGTTTTGGTGGTACCGCAATATTACTAAAAAAAAATTAAAAGCATAAATAAATTTAGCACATTTGAATATTATTCATATCGTCTAGCATGTTTACGCCCATTAGACAATGACCAGAGATGACTCCCATAACAGATTGGATATGTTGTCCCTCAAAGGACAACAGTGGTGCGGTCGACATCTACGATTAGCCGTGTTGCTTAGCACACAATTTGATCAGGACAAGTGTCGACAGTGTACGCTAGGCGGGATTCAGTTTTGCGATCTATGCCTCGGAAAAAAGCCAAAATTTGTGGATAAATGACCTTATCAAAAAAAAGGTTCCGCCTTTAAAGGATACAGTAAAAAAAAAAGTTTAGAGAACAATTTGATCTCCATGCAAATAAAAACTTGCCGGCGAGACAGAACCTGCAACCGCTTGTAATGAACCATATTATGGTCTGGTAGTGCTGCTCCCACCGGCAGATCGAAGCAGCACCTAATGAGTAGTGATCTGTTGATGGTACGAAACCAGAGGCCGAGGGTCCCATTACACCCGGATCCAGGTGCGACCGCGTGGGCAAAGAGGATTGATAATTCTACAAGAGTTATCACTCCATATAACTTTCCTCTCTGCCAGGAGATTTGTATGTATTGACAAATTGTATAAACATAGTATAAACTACACAGTATAGATACACAAGAGAATCAATACATACAAATCTAGTCAGCTTTGTTGTGAAGTCCATACAATTTGTCAATACATACAAATCTCCTGGCAGAGGGGAAAGTTATATGGAGTGATAACTCTTGTGGAATCTATACTATTTGGCGTGGGCGTCTGATCTGTCCGCCAACCATTCCATCCTTATCGACTATTTTTTTTATTCCCCATTTTTACCTCCCCTGTTTGTGTTGTCTTCCCCAGGCCTATGAATTTTTGTTAATACGTAAAGGACAGGGGCAACGAGCGGCGAAAATCCCGCCCACATCTCCCGAACTGAGCTATAGCAAGCATAGGCCGCTGCTTAGCTCGTTGAGGGGCTTTTTTTCTTCGCCAGATGGCACGGCCCGACCTTCACGGTCATTATGCTACCTAAGGCTCCGCCCCCACTGGCATCTCCGGATGACCACCAAACCGTCCGTTACACGTTTTTGACCCTCAGTCCGTTGTGGCTACTTCAAATTAGAAAAAGATACCAGAAATGAAGTGTATTTGACGTGTCTTTGGGTTTGTGGTATGTGGGGTGTCTACACCCAATTGAAACAAAAACATGTTCACCCACTTTTCGCAGTCCCCTGTTTGTGGATCATTCCGAACAAAATGTTTCGACGCAAACTGTTTTAAGACTCTCCGATCACTACATAGGCAGATTTTACGTTATTATAAGAAATCAGCCGTGGGATATTTATTTTAATTTAGAGCCTATTTCGATTTAAATATTTTGACCACTGCTGTGTGGGCCTCGAATTTCATCGTCGATATGCTCTAAAACAAAAACTCATTATCCATTGTTTATATTGTGTTGTGGCCGATGATGATGATGCAAGACGCAAGAAATTATGCCGATTTTTGTTCATTTTTAATGCAATAAAAACCAAATGATATTTTTTCGAATATCCGGAATAACTAGCATGACTTCCACTACTTTCGGGAAAGGAAGATACATATTTATCATTTATTAAATATTTCAGCAAAATGAGAATGGGTAATCCCGATTTCATCATCCTGTGTGGTTTTACAATCTGAAGGCGCATTTCCACGTGTATGTTACCTTTTAATGCCATAACATTTTCTCACAACAAAAAAGGTGTAAATGCCGTTAGACAAGAGGAAGGAATTCCCTTTTTGTGTCTGTCAAAGCAAATGTCCATATTGACTTCTGTTCAACTCGAACATCTGTTCGGGAAATCGGTGTAGGTTAGCTGCAGGTAATGTCCTTTGGCAACAATCTCTAAATGATCATTTGAATCCAGATGAATCGTGAGCCTGAGTATGGCCCTTTTTTGTATTATCCAACTTTTCTTTAAGTATCGATTACTTTGTACCAGATATTTTAAAAGATGACCATAAAGCAGAAACTATTCTTTATATGTACATACGATGGGTGTAACAAAAGTTCGCGTAGTTGAGCTTAAAAAAAGAAATCTAAAAAATTTCATATTCTTAATTTTCATGACTTTTCATGTTTTCAACATAAATTTCATTAATTTCTACACACTTTTTCAACCGCTAAATCCATTTTTCAAAATAGTCCTTAAAATCCTCTTTTTACAGTTTCCCATTTTCGAGATTTGATGTCCTCATGGCTATAAAACATTTTTGCAATGGAAGCAAATTAAGCAGCACACCAAGCGCTGCAGTCGGTGTAGTCTTGAGAGCACCAGTGATAGTTATGCAGGATAGTCTTTGAACTTTATCCAATAGATTCCTGTAAGACGCTTTGTTAAGCGCCGTCCACCAAACTATTACCCCATACATTAATATGGGGGCGTACAACCGATACGTAGAGCCAGAAGACCACCTTCGGTCGCAGGTCCCATTTCCGACCAATAGCCATCCTGCATGTGTACAGAGCAACAGTTGCCTTAGTAACGCACTCCTGAATATTTGCTTTCCACGAAAGCTTCCTATCGAATGTAAGTTCCAGGAATTTGGATTTCTCGCTAAGAGTAAGTCTCATTCCTTCCAGCAATGCTGGTACCAATGGAGGTAGAGTATACCTTCTGGTGAAGGGAACAAGTTCTGTTTTCTGATTTCACTAAGGACCCAGGAAACTTACCAGAGATGGCAATGTCGTCAGCAAACGGAATGACCTTGCAGCCCACACCCTCTAAATCCAAGATTAATCTATTAACCACCAAGTTCCAAAGAAGGGGAGACAGGACACCTTCTTGGGGGTGCCCCTACATACCTGTCTGCTTACTATCGATGATCTTAGACTGGTACTAATAACCCTTGATCTAAGCATCAAACCAATATGTAAGTTCGCAGTGGGCCGTCAACGCCCAGACTCGGGAGAGCATTCAAAATAGCCGTCGGCTTGACATTGAAAGCGCCTTCAATATCCAAGAAGGCCACCAAATAACACTCCTTGCCACTTTTTCAATATATGCTACCAACGAGTGCAGCACAGTATCCACCGATCTATCCTTCCAATAGACATGCTGAGAGCAGGAGAAAAGGTGCGATGGATCCCGCTTTCGGGATAAAACCACCCTCACCACCATTACTTCTCCGGAGTTAACTGGCACTCCATCAGATGAGCTGACCTTGAAAGTTTCTTCACTAGAGGTCGTCCATTTACTTACACGGAAGATTATGACACTTGCAGTGCTGACAATCGCCAAAGTCCCTTGGGATTTACCAGAGTGAAATTGCGTGGGATTGTATTACCTATAGTAGAAACTTACGGGAAATTCCAGAGTAAATTTCGGATTAAGACAGTACTAATTCATGGAAATCCACTCGGGAAAATTCCAAGATCATTTGAACTTTACACAGCACGAGCATACATCCGTATCCGAACTATCATTCCAAAATTGTACATACTATGAATTATCGCCCTATAGAAACAAATATTTTGTAAAGTTATTTTACAAATTTTATGCAATAGTTTGCAAAATTTGGGGCAAATGTTCGTCTTTTTTGAGCAATATTTCCAAATGAACCACCGTTCCAACTTTGGGGCGATCATTTTCTTTTTAAGCCGGAATTACGGATCGTGTATGGCTGCTTCAGGCCGCCGAACAGGCCGCCTAAAGCCGAACATACATCATTCGGATTTCCTGTCTGTAAAAACTGACCAGACCCGGCCTTCCGGTTTGCCTGAATATAGAGTACACCACACACCATCCGGAATTCCTTCCGGAAAAACTGATCAGGCCCAGCCTTGAGGAATTCCGGATCGTGTATGGCTGCTTCAGGCCGCCTTGAGGAATTCCGGACAGGCCGCCTCAAGGCTCAACTGTAGAATGAATTTTCACTGGAGTTTATTTCAATAGACGAATGTATCTGAAGCTTAACTATGGAAAGTAAAATGCCCTACAATTCAATCCAATAGATAGATACTTTCATTCTATGGTGGTAAGATCGATTTCCAATTATCCATCCGGCTCCAGGCGGCCTGCACATGCCATTGACGATCCGAAATTCCTCAAGGACAGGCCTGATCAATTTCTCCGGAGAAAAATTCCGGAACGTGTGTGGTGGTCTGGCGGGAATGATTTTCCTTCCGGCCACCTGAAACGACCATACACGATCCGGAATTCCTCAAGGACAGGCGTGATCAATTTCTCCGAACAGGAATTCCGGATGGTGTATGTTCGGCTTAAGAAAAAGATCTTACTCAGATAGTCCCGAAGACCAGGCCTGTACAGTTCTCCCGAAGAGAACTACCCGAACATCTGCGGACGTCTTTAAATCCTGCGATACTAACAAAAACGATAGGTTAACTAGCTTAGAAATTAGCAGTGATGACGAACTAAGAGTATCATCATATTGCTGACCTTTTTTCAGCTGATAAACCGTAACAAATTTCAAGCGATTGATGCGATCACAACCGCACTATCAATTGTCTAGTTAACAGTCGTCTTGAGAGTAACTACTGAATGGGCACGAAATGTCGTTTATTCACACCGCTCAACTAGAACCACCTAAGCCGCCGATGCGTTATGGTGGAACATGAAATACGGGCAAGCCTCAGAAATTTGTACATAATATTTTCCAACATGATTCGATTAAATGAAAAACTATCACATGATACATGTTCAATCTGCACATTAACACAATTATTACGGAAATATGTACAAACGATCGAAAGAGAGACCAATTTTCTGCGTGTGTGACTACAACTGGATTTGTGCGGAAATAATAGTCATAGTCAGTATCGTCTACCGTAGTCGCTGACGCTGTTAATCAGATTGGTTTGAGAGCTTCCACAACCGCAAGTAATTTGTAGCCTCATGACCTTCACCACAAACACGTTGCGATAATGTTAATATTTTAACTGCCAGCGGAGCGCCACGACAAGCGGGAGGTATAATGTGGTTTTAGGAGAGTTGTATTGAGTTGAGGCAGTTGTAGGGTAGAGGTCGAATTAAAAGGCACGTTCGTTTCATCCGTTCTAGGACTCATTCTCATACAAAATGACTGACCGGTTTTTGATCCAGGTCTCGTATGGGACCTCATCGGATCAAATTTGAAAGTGAATTCGTTGAATGTCAACATGTTTTTCGACAATTGGCCCCCTATCTGCTTGTATGTGAGTCATTAATTCGTACCAATCTTCGCCACCTATCTGTATTGAATTTGCTCGTCACAAATCCGTGGTGTTCGATTCACTCTGAATCTGAAGGCACCACTCTCCACTCTGCGTCGATCGCAGGCGACGATAAGATAAATTTATTTGTATGTATCTTTTTGATCGTCGCCGTGTTCTATGTGTTGATCGCTAATCGCGAACAATATGCGACGATAGTGTGTCTAGCAAAACGTATTTTGAGACCGGGTGAAGCGAACACGACTAAAGATTCGATGTATTATATACATATTTGTGGCACCAACGGACTTTCAGCACACTTTAAATTGCTATTTAGCATTGCTAAATGATACATTTTTAACCAAAATCTTGTTAGCAATACTCTGTGAATAGTTGACCAGCCGTGCATCGAAATTTGTGCGACTGGGATGATTGCAAAAATATAAAAGAGCCGGCGGTGGTTGCCTGATCCAATTCAAGACATGATGCGATGGAATCGAGTGACTAAAATTAGCACCTCCATTGGATACAAAAGCAAACACGCCGCATTCGATTGCCAAGTAAAACGAATACCTTTCGGGGCTAATGCGATTAACCTCTAAATTCGATTGGAAGATTTTATATCGTTCGTAATGCGAAACGAAATAGAATCAAAGAGTCTAGAGTTGTTGAATAGTTTTGTGCCGTTTATGACGCACGTGACCCGGTCGACTCGCTTATGTTGGACGTCCGTGAATGTCAGCATAAAGCTGGACATTCACGGATGGTCCAAAGTCAAATTTTCCCTAGTCGAAGCCAAAATTTCTCCGGTCGCACTATGGATTTGGCAGGGAAATTCAGGCTTCCACCAGGGAAAATTTGGCTTTAGGCCGTCCGTGAATATCCAGCATTACTTTTTTACAGGGCTCACGTTTAAAAATGCGTTTGCCCGTCAGCCGAAGGTGTAACAGGGGGGACTAACATTTGGACCATTATGGTACATTTGCCGTAACTGTCATGCCATAGAAGTGACGCGGTGACGGGTGGAAGCAGGCTGTTGGTAAAGTCTTGACTTGGCCATCAGGGTTGACTAAACTTGATCGGGCTGGGAGCGGTATCTCCCTTATAAACACACCCTAAATCCAAGGTGGAACAGCATACGCCGAGGGATTCATGATCAAGAGGGTGCTCTGGATACCAGTCGACCTCCAGTTTTTAACTAGACTTTTGACGGCAGACCGGGTGAAGTCCTCGGCGACTGTCCTTTCTGGATACTCGTGGGATTCAATGGATAACGCAAAACAAAATAAACCGGAGTGTGATGCAACTCCAAATGCATCAAACGCATTTTCTTCTGAGCTGACTAGCTCACTGCTTGGTGGGGCCTCCAGACCCGTTGCTGAGACTGTCGATGGACTGGCCGTTAAGCAATACAGTCCCTCCGAGTTGTCCTTGGACTTCTTTAATCCTTATGACTCGGAGCCCTTAAGTTCTGACATGGACTCTGATCCCGACGTCTCGTATTCGGAGAAATTCGGACTGACGGTCGTAGGCGAAGGAGTCAGCCGCATGGGTTTAAACCCAAGTAGCGGCTATACCAAATTAATAAGGGCGCAAATATAGGAGGGCTATGGCTGAGGGCCACTCTAGGGAAAAGGCCCGGGAGATAGCCCTCATGATCTGGTCGATTATGATGCTCATACCTCAATCGTTGTCATAGAACACACTATTTCAAGCTCCCCTGCAGCTATGATCTGCAAAACTTTAAACGAAACGTACACCGGTACCTCATTCAAACTCAACCCATCCCAGCCCCACTACATTTCCTTCCCGCCAAGGCTGTGCTCTCGCATCAAAGGGTATCCCCTAAGCATTAGCATAAACATAAAAACAGAACAAAAAAACGTGATCCATTCGCACAAGAAATTGACGCTGCAAAGCAACAAATTTACACGTACCTCGAAAACAGCAACGATAAGTGCCAATTCTCAATAGAGGAACTGATGGAGGAAATTAAAGGGGACTACGTGCTAGAACAAAAAACGGTTAGGGCTTGAATCCTTGAGAAATATGGGGCGACATATTGTTCATAACCACCAAGAAAAAAAGACTATCGTTTGATTTAAAAATATGGGGAACACAATTTTGACAGACTCGTGGTATCAGCAGAAGCGCTAGTCTGAAAAAGAAGAGAGGCTCAGGATTGTGGAAGCAGCAGCCAAGATCAAGCCTGTTCTACGCACCGGAGTGACCCGTTCATCAGCAACGGCCAAGGGCTGTCAGACCCCTTCAACGCCAGTAGATCGCAGGTTTATGACATCAAAGAGTACCCTGCGCCAGACCGTTTTGTGGAAGATACGGAATCAAGTCATTCCTGAAACTCTTCCATGTCATGGGAGGGATTTATATTGTCACCCCAGCTTGAGCTATACCTCCAGATGAAACGGTTACGAAATTAAGAAAGATACCAGCTGCAGAGGTTGCTGGGAAATTTGGTCACGTGACTTTGAAACGTTTTGAGTCAAAAGAGGGAGGTTCAAATTCAAGACCAGTCTAACGTATTTGAAACATCCCAGGCCTATTTCTCAGCAGCTGAAATTCTGTGTGTGTACAGCAAGTAGGAATTCACAACTGCACCTGGATAGAATGGTTTTATGGAGAAAGCGACAAAGGACCTCTTTTTTTGAGAAAACGTACATCGCGTGTCTTCCTTTCATAAACCTTCCTTCCGACGACGACACGATCTTTACTGCAATGCTGGAAGCAGCAGAAAAGTGCAAGGCGAGGCCAAAAGTGATGCGTGCTCACATTCGACTAATCACTCCCCTTAAATTACAAATTCGACTTTGATCCTGATCAGCGGACCCACTAATTCAATTGTTTTAACGCATATTTCATTAAGATTAACCTAACTAACGGTCAACGCCAGTGCAACATGGGCAGTTTGCACGGAAATCGGGCGATAAGAACCGCAAATCCGGATTTCTAACTTCTTACAATTTGTGACCGATTTTCGGCGCGCTCTAGCGGAGGAACGGTTGGTCGTAGAAACAATTTTATTAGGTATATGAAAATTGTAGAAAATTTTGTTTAGTTTAATTTTGTATGAATGAGTTTTTCCCCTGAATCATTAGTTTTCGAGTTATAGGCAAAAAACTGAGAAAAATGCCATTTTTTTTTGGTTTTTTGCATTTTTAACAAGATTTCGGGAAAAACTTCTGCCAGCAAACCACAAATTCGGGTTCAGCGACCCAAAAAACATATACATACATATGTTGGAACGTAGAGATTAGGACTACCCAAAAACTTCCGCTATTTGCCCTTTTTATTCCTAGTTTTACCAGATTATTTAAGAATATCGGTTTTCGTGCAGGTTTCCGTCCGTTTTTCCTCTTAAGAATATTTCCAGTTAAACTCATAGTGAATGGACACCTTAAGTTACCCTGCTATCAGCTGACATAATAATTATCTAACAAATCAAATCTCCTTCCCCTCTAAGAATCTCATAGTGTGAATAGATTTCGGGATTTGCAAATCTATCTAGATTTAGCAATATAGTGTGCACTGGACATTAGGATGGTGACTAACGGGCTAGATTGTGTCATGCTATTACAAATAGACAGTAAATGACAATTAACGCAACAATAAATAAATAAAAAGCAAAATCTTTACCTGGAGGAAAAAAACAAAACTAGAAGCAAAAACTTAAAATTTTGCTCAAGTGCAAGCCTAGCAGACAAGCAGCAGTAATCCTTTTGCAGGGTTTCACTAGATAATCCACCTCAACGCGAGGCGGTTCTCCTACAATGGCAGTGTGTTCTAGCTTCTATGTGACACCAGTCAGGGAGGGGACGAACTTTGAAACTCCGGTCACCAGACACTATACCCACACCGGGTGCTGTTCAGATACGCCCGGAAATACACACTTTTCACATAACCACCACGAAAATAACAGCCTAATAACAGGCGCGTACTTCTTTTCTTTTTGCGAGGGCACAGACCCGCTCCACTCCCGCAATGATTCAACAAATACAAATTCTTCAATTATTCACTGTCTCCACCATACACACCACACGCGCCGATTTCCACCCCAATTTCAATAATTTTCACGACAAACGCGTACTCGAAACTATCGTTAACGGACTAAGCACAAAATTCACGTTAAATTCCAACAATTTCTCAAGATATTTACGCGACATTTCGCGATTTTACGTCGCGCCAATTGTATGCTATCGCTAGTCCACTACTCTGGTAGTAACTTGCAGCTGCTGTCACTACGATTACGGCATTATTCGTTTGGCGTTCGGGCGATTTGACATTTCGCTGAAATTTGCAAGATGTATGGGGAAAACCATATTCTCTCTCAACACATACAACCATCAATGCAAGATGTATGGAAGAGGTACTCTCTCTCTCTCTCTTTGAGACAAACACATGTCCAGCTCAATGAAAGAAACTTGGCCGCGTTCGTAAGGTAGCCATGATCTGATTCGATCTGGGATCACCGTTCGTCCGATTCGGATACTGATTTATTAAATCTATTTTCTCATGCAAATAGCCGACAATACGTCAAGCAGTCAAAATATTCGTAGGATTAAGTTCAGCAGGTGCACACTATTGAGGAGTGGTAATGCAACCGCTTAATAATGCATTTTGCACCTTCTGAACGGCGTAAACCATCACCTGTGAAATTTTCGTCTTGCCTTTTTTCGAATGTTATTTTAAAGAACTTTGCGTGTGTGTTCACAATAGTTCATTCACCCTCTGTCAACTAACAGCGTGCATATTACCGGTGATCTGTTGAAAAAATTGTCGCAAAATGCTCAGGAAATAATCGAAATTTGTTAAACTAGGCAACAGAAGTTTACTCTACCAATGCCCAATGGCTGTGCTTGTACTCGAAACCCCTACCATCCACTCACAAAAACTTTTCAAACGTTTTTAATCGCCACAAGGTTACGCTAACTCTGCTTTTGGTTAATTCCTGCTACAGACAATTGGCCATGACTGGCGATTGGAAGCCATCGTGTATCTACGCGTATAGCGGTTAGTGGTGATGGCGTTTGGCAGAAAATGAACCAGTTGCTAGCAGCCATCATTGTCACAAATCGCTATCTACCCAGATTCACGATAGCAACTGACAGCGATGGGCCATTGTCTGTAGTAGACATAATGCTGGAACGACAACCACGGCGCTCGCCGATGTCATTTGCAAACTGTCAAAATTGCTACGGATTCCTGATTCCACAAATTTACCGAAAGAAAAATGCAGGTCCCAAAACTGACATTAGAAGGCGCATTATCTTACCGTCTGCATGAGAAATCAAAAAAAATCAGAAGCATGATTCCGATCCGAATCGCTTCTAGGAACAGGGCCAATGTAAGACGAATAGATCTAAAGTAAATATGTATTGGTGAGAGGACAGTGCATTTGTTTTGCTTCCCACATGTTCCTATACTTGATGTAAGTTTCGCGCTGTTTCGCGAAGCCGAGGCCGGCACGTTAGAGAGGGAATTGACAGTCTTGAGAGTTCACGACTGTTAGTTGCATTGTTGCCAAGTTATAAAAGAGGCAATAGTGGAATGGAAATACGACACGAAGACATCTGGCGATTGATAGTGGTATGTACATAGCGCGAAAATAGATTTGAAAGTATAAACTCGATAGTTAATATCCACCGGTCATTTTAGCATAAAAAATACACCGAAACAGCTTAATTTTCAAACAAAATCAGGAAACGATAAAAACATCTTCACGAGAGCTGACTTCTTGCATCAGAAAATGCATTTACCTCCATTTCTTGTTGATAAATCGTGCCAAAATGATGTCGACCTTGAATAAGTAGCGAAAGTACTTTTTTTTTCACATTTTGTGAATACGCTTTCTTGGTTCGAATATATAAAATTGTGCACGATGCACTCGAGTCAGTGGTCCGATGAAAAATATTACATATTTTTACCTTTCAAGCAATTTTCTTGAGGGACACAACTTAACTGTTTTTGGTGGTTGTAGACTCATACATAATGTTCAATAGGTCATTTGCTAAAGTTCGACATTTCGAAAACAGTTGGTTGCATATGCCGGTGCAAAAGTTATCTAAACATTGAACCTATGTAATTTTGGTTATTTCTTTTTTTAAAGTTCACTGAAAAGGCCAATGAATTGGCGATTAGGTTGTTTTGAAAAAAAAATATATGATAAACAAGCACCGGAGAAGACATATACATATATACATATTTAATGTATGTATTTCCTTATACATATTAGAAGAAGTATTTGAAGACACCCCACCCGAAATCCCAACGCTTGGTGTTGTTGGGGGCGACTGTTTATCGCTAGAGTCCGATTGCACAAACTTGAAGGACACAACGGTGCCCCCGCGTTTTCATGGTCTGTTCGATTCTGACACGGACCTTTCGGTATCTAACGTTGAGGGGTAGACCAACGTTACCGTAGTGGAATCAGTGAAATTTCAAATTCGTGCAGGTCAATCTTCGCCAATGTAAGGCAGCTTTGGCTGCACTTCTTCTTCGTCTTGTGCAAGAGAGAGAAGACATTGCGTTATTACAGGAAACCTGGATTGTTCATAATATAATGAGGGGGCTAAGGTCTCTTAGCTATAATACTTTTTACGTTAGGGATCAAGGTAAGCCCCGATCTTGTATTCTTGTTAAGAATCATCGACCTTCAGCGACAAGGACGGTGTGGTTTTCAGTCTAGAGTTCGGGAAACGGCGAAACTGGCTAATATCAGCGAACTTACCACACTATGGTGTCATCACAATGCCCATCACGAAAAACGCTTTACATGCAGCCACTTCAAAGAAAAATGGAGTCATTCTCGAGTCTGATTGGAACGCACATGTGGTGTAGAGTAGCTCCGACACGAATGGAAGAGGGGATGAGTTTTTCAGCTACCTCCTTATCTGTAACGTTGGCTGCGGACCTACCTTTGTCACCAAGTGTAGGCAGGAGGTGTTAGATATAACTCTTGTTTCTGAGGATATT
Source organism: Chloromyia formosa (assembly GCA_964017055.1). Taxonomy (NCBI): domain Eukaryota; kingdom Metazoa; phylum Arthropoda; class Insecta; order Diptera; family Stratiomyidae; genus Chloromyia; species Chloromyia formosa. The sequence continues at coordinate 19,848,062 of OZ024816.1, read as the reverse complement.
CAACACTTGATTCGAGATTAGAGAGTGTCTCATGAGCACTCATTCTCTGATCATCGCTATCTTCAGTTTGGCCTAGATGAGCGACTTGAACCAAACCCAGTAATTGTTTATCGCAAAAAAACTGACTGGGGCAAGTACAGGGACTATCTTCTGAATGTGCTACCCCCTCTACGGAGTCAGCCATGTACTATACAAGAATTTAATGAAATGGTAGAGACTCTGACGGGTGCACTAAGGACATCAGCTGTTAAATCATTGCCCTGCTAGTAAGCAAAGGGGTAGGGCTAAACCGGCATAGTGGAGCGATCAGCTCAGTGTGCTTAGGTTCACATTTATAGTAGAAGAAGCTTCAATACTCTAAGGAGAACTCATATTGGGCAATGTATAAAGGCAATCTTGGTTTGTACAGAAGGGCTAAACGTACCTCGTGGAGGTTTTTTTTGAGAAAGCACTGATAGTTCCAGTGATGCCTCCAGACTTAGAAAGCTTCTATCTACGAATCCAACCATGCCTAGTTATCTGCTGAAGGACGATGGAACATGAACATCATGGTGCCAAGAGACGATCGATCGGTCTTGCTTGACTCACATTTCCTGGCAGCTCTTCTGGTAAATCTCTCGGAATAGCTCCCACCACCAATATGGCACCATGTAATTTCGAGACAATTCTTTCGAAGGAGAAGATTGTATGTACTATAACCAGTTTTGACTCTTTCAAATCTGCCGACCCTAATGGTATCATTCCGGCCGAACTACAACTGCTGGAGGTAGTATAGCTGTGGATTGAATCGACCTTCAAAGCCTGTCTAGAATTAGTATATATTCCTCGTAATTGGATGGAAGTTAAAGTGGTTTTTATCCCAAAAGCGGGTAAAAGTTCTCACGCACGTCCGCAAGACCTTCGACTAGCCTATCATCAACATTGCTGAGGGTGTTGAAGCGTTTGATCGACACACACTTGCGGTACACTATTCCATCGTATCTTCTATCCAGCTCCCAGCACGCCTACTGAAAGGGCCACTCAATGGATACTGCTTTCCACTCTCTGGTAGGCTACATCAAAAGGTCACTCGCCTACAAGGAGTACACGCTGATTGCCTTTCTGGATATCGAGAGTGCTTTCAACAATGATAAACCTAAGGCTCTCTTAACTGTGTGCAAGGATGACTCGCTTTGCAAGTTCATTCACCTGATGCTTATGTCTCTAGTGGTATCTACTAGTCTCGGCACATCATCTCTACACAGGATGGGGTGGTGTTCTCTCTCTCCTTCTCTCGTTAACAAACTGCTCCGAAGCTAATCCAGCCGGTTGCAAAGTTATCGCTTATGCGGACGATATTGCTATTGCAATCTCAGGGAAATTTCCCTGTGTCCTGAGCGATTGAATGCAGGACGCCCTCTCTATCCTGGTGAACTGTTCTCTTAACCACGGGACACACTATACCCGCTTTTGAACCACCATTGGGGGCACAAGGCTTGTGCTCACTAATAAAGCCAAATTCCTTGATCTCATCTTGGATAGAAAACTATGCTGGAAGGCAAACATTCAGGAACGTGTGACAAAGGCAACGGTTGCACTATGCTCGTGCTAGAAGGCTATAGGCAAGAAATGGGGCTTACATCCAAAAGTGGTTTAGTGGCTCTACGTATCGGTACTGCGTCCCATTATGATGCATGGGATTATCTTCTGGTGGATGGCACTTAGCATTGTGTCGTACAGAATTTTGTTACTCAATTGCCTCAATGTGGGGCATAGCGCGTCAACTGTTCCATGTGGCCCAGTTGACGTTTCGTTGGCATAAATTGGTTTCAGAGGATGCAGTTGCCAGCGTGCACCTCCTGCACATCCATGGCCACGAACGTCGTCGTGGACGGGATTCGAACCCGAAACGCCGGTAGTCAAACATGAGACTGATGCCTCAACACACAGCGCTACCGGTCCCCCCCCCCCCCCCCCCCAGAACCGGTCTTCAAATTTGTATGAAGATCCAACGAGATCCGGGGCGAATCGAATACGCCTATTGTAATGGTTATAGGAAATCTGAATTACGTAAGTGGGTGCTAATAGAAATGGTCTCATTTATGTGATGTGATGAGGAGATATTCCTACAGGAAAAACGAACAAGAATCTTCAAGGGGAAACTGACGATAAGTTTGTAGGAAACACTGACGAGAAACTGTAGAAATAGCGGACGATAATCTGAAGCGCTGACGATTATCTCAAGAGGATAATGGTGCGTTTTGCTAGACAGACGATCGTCGCATATTGTTCGCGACCCATAGAGCACTGAGCACTATTTGTATGTATCTTTTTGATCGTCGCTTGCGATCGACGCAGAGTGGCGCCTAGCAAAACGCACATTAAGGAGTGTCGTCAGCTTTTTTCCCACAGATTATCGTCAGCACTCATCAGTTTATCATACTAAACTCTCGTCAGTTTTCCCTGTACGAATGATAGTTAATGGACTCCATAAGTGAAAGTACTTCCGAAGACTCGAATTTGACAATTGGTCGGTGTTTGCAGCTTTCGGTGCCGCTGTGAACGAGGGTTTACACCTACAACCGTAAAAAAAATCTTTCAACAATAGAACTGAAACCCCGGGACCATAGACACCAAAGAATTTACGCAGATTAGTGTTCAAGCACCAGGAAGCAATTCGACAAAAACCGTTTTCATATTTTGCCTATACGCAGCGCTTGCGAGGGCAAACAAATCAGTTACGAATATCCAGAAGAAAATATATGTATACAAATTAAGTATGTAGTTAAAATTTAAATGAATAAGGTTTTGTTGTTTGTGCAAAAAATTGTTTAGAATACATACGTATAAGAGTAGTTCGACTGATTTAATTTGTAAACTTACCTGAAAGTAAAAAGAAAAGATCGGGTTATTACAGAGAAAGTGATAAGAATCGCAAAAAATAAATAAATAAACAAAAATAATATTTATGTTGTAGATGTCATAGAGACCAGAAATAATTTAAACGACACAAAAAGGAGCGAAGTTCATCGCTACTTTTGGTTCGTCCCATGCAAATACAAGTTGTTTCAAGTTGTCTATGATGGTTTGAAAATTTTTGAATTTTGACCTCAAAACAAGTAAATCTTCTGGTTCGCATCCTCGAGCAAATTTGCCTTTGAAATGAGTTTGAGCTCTTTATTTCTTTCCGGTGTATTCCTTTATGTCGGTTAAATTCTTCAAATCCTATGTCTCTATGTTCACAAAGTGGATCTAGTCACACCGTCTGGGTTCCATCTCACTTCATGTCCAAGGGGTCCTTTTATCCTGACAAGAGTACTCAAAATGCCTCCAACAGTATTCCAGTAGATTGATCTCTTCGCCCCGATTCATAAGATACCCGTATTGCCTAGATTTACTTACTTCATGCCCAAAAAGGTCCTGTTGTCCTGATCGAAGGACTCAAAATACCTTCAACAGTACACCCCGATTCAGAAAACACTCATATTTTTTGTAAGGTTTGGTTTCAGTTTCATTTCATGACCAAGAGGGCCCGGAATCAACTCAACCCACAACCCACTCAATCACGGATAAGCGACTATCAACCGCAACACCTCTTCCGATTGACATGACTCCGATAGAAACGAAGCATAATGCTCCATGCAACTCAGAAGTGGATGGGACGAATCGCATCAGTTGCCCTGTAGAGGAATTATTATCTTTCTCGCTATCAAGTACTGCTACCCCAAAGGAAACTGCGTCTAAACCGATGGTCTCTGATTTGGACAATCCAACACCCAAAGACAATAATGCCACAACAAACGTCTAGTCATAGTAACAGCCTCGGATGTTATGGTAGCCAGGTTCAACAGCCCTGGCCAGTTAAAGGAATTATCGAAGGACTAAAGGTAAGCAATGCTTCACTCATATACGACACCAACGCGTCCAGACCTCAGGCATGTGTCATCGTGAAGAAAAGCATTAAGTACATTTGCCTTTTAGGATTGACCAGCGGCGATCTAGTGGCTATTAGCATCAGCCCAGCTGGAAGAAGCGAATGGAAAAACCTAATTTTTCCCTGGCCAAAATCGAATAACAGGATAGAAGATGGAAATAGTGGTAGATTCCATTAAATTTACCATTACATTTTATCAAATGTGGAATTTAACATACCATAGAAAATTCATTCTATTTATTAATATTTTTTCGCCATAGCTGAACGCTAATACCATGCAAAACTGAATCGACAGCCACCACAATATTCATCTTTTAGCAAAGATAAAGATGAGCCCTGAATGCATAGCGCAACCAACGCGTTATTTAGATATTATATAAGTCCACCATTATTATTTTTTTGCATTGTTTCAATCTCGGACTGAACGCTATTAAGATGCAGACATCTTTCATTCAATTTTCTTTTTACTCGGCACACTTATGCCTCTTATCCGTGTGAGCAATTATTTTAGAGTATATTCTTTTATTTAATTATTTATTTGTTTAGATGTTTCTCTGACATAAATAAAAAGATATTGTAATATACTTATACCGAATACGATACATCGCAATTTTCCCATATTGCATAATTGATCTGTCGTTTTACTCTGCGAATTATGAGAATTTCTTACGTAGTCCAGCAGCGCCCAACAAGACAGCCTCAAGAAGGCAACTGTGTACCTATGATATATGAGGGGCTCTTGTGAAGATATGCAAACCGCTTTTCGCTAAAAAAAAACGGCATGCAATGAAGTAATATTACTGATTACAGCTAGCGCGAAAAACGCACGCTACACGAAATACTGGATTATGACTACGACTAGTGGAAAAATGCACTTACTTAGCAGCATTTAATGAAATAAAATACCGACCCAGATATATAGATTGCATCGAGTAACCGGTTTTTAGGAAAGATGTATAAGAATTCCATTTAATAGAAACATGAACACGCCAATTAGTACGGATTCTGGTTGATTATGGGGTTTTCTAGTTCTAATCTGAGAAAAAAATCGTGTGGTCCAACCGAAAAGGTCTTAGGTTTCCCAGCATAATTTTCAGATACTCGTTGGTGAATGCTACAATAATCAAAAAGTAGTAGAAAATTTAAAGAATTTATGATTTGCAATTGTATGATAATAACGTCAGAGCCGTACACAAAACGAAGTACAAAAATTAAATTTTAGATTAACACTCGTCACCTAGTTCTGCTTTGTTTTTTGTATAAAGAAAAATGACGTTTGTCGGTCAGGTTAGCTGATCTTCAAAGCTATTGCAAATGGCGCCCAGCAAACAGCTGACTGACAGAGAGAAATGCGGTCTTTTCACACTCAAATTATGGAACGTTTTAATTTGCTTTGAAAATTCGAAAATGGGTTAAAAATCAAACAGAGTTGTATCTCGTGGATGTCCAGTGGCATCATCTTGGGTGCTTTGGCATTTCAGAACACAGTGAGAGAGAAGGAGATGCAGGGAAAGAGGTACGGTTCCAATCCAATCAGTTATGAGACCCTCCTCTAAAATCTATTTTTTACCTTATGAGCACTTTTGAATGTGTGTTCAATGCATCAAAGTTCATCGCCTTCAAAGATTCCCATATGAACATGTAGTCGGTAAGCAGCCATTTAAAATCAATATAGCTAATATCTTCAACTGTAGAGTGTAGAGTAAAAGGCTCAAATTTCTTTCAGATGCACACATAATCACATTAGCTATCAACTGGAATCTGAAAATGAAATGAATGGCATTCGCAACGAAAAATACTCATCGAAGAAATTTAATAACAATAATCGTTTAACTGTAAACCCTTGAAGAGGTCTTGGTGTCCAGTGTATTGGCAACAATATGCTGCTTACCTTGCAGCAGTGCAGTCATGCGAGCATTAATCAACTTCATCAAGTTAGTAACTGAAACTATTGTAGTAGATATTATTCTATTGACATCTACTAAAAAGAGGAAAGATTGAAGAACTGATCAACTGGTTAGTAAGTACATAATTACAGGGCACATGGACAGTAGAATGCTGCAGGCTAATCATGAAATGGGAATTTAATGAATTGTCTTTTACCGCTGCTCTATTCATTAAGACAAGATGATATAGTACAAATTGGAATCTTTTGATAGTTTATTGATTAGACTAAGTAATATGTATGTACTTTCGATTGTGTCGTGTCGTGGCCTTAAGGGCTCACATGTGATAGCTACTGGCATAATGTGACTGGTAGCTTCTTTTACTTGGACTCCATTCAATCGGATACAATAGCTTGCGGTTTAGTCCAATAATGACAGTGCTTCGTCTGCAGCAGCACCTGTCAACAACCGTAATCTCATTAAAATACTGTTCCAACCGATTTCATAAGATACTCTGCTATGCTACTTCCACCTTCATCATTATTTGCGCGATTTCGTTCAAAGAATGCTTCTCTCTTGACTATGTGGCTGCATTTGACCATAAATCTTTTTGTGTGTGTGTGTGAAGAGATATTTTTTTATGAGCCTTCCACACTATTAGTGCATTGCAATTTAGAAAATTGTTTAAAAAGATTCACCACTTACAATGCGCAATAATTGTTTTCAATTAATTAGATTTAGTGAACCTATTGCGATTTAATATCAGCGTTTATCTATTTAGTGCACACAACAGACGCAGTCATATCTTTTCACTTTTTGCAAAGCCAAATGAATAGATTTGTAGCTTTATTTTATTTGATTGGCTGAAATGTAGAGCAGAAATCGCAAAACAGTGTAGCAAATTAAAAGTTGCAGAATTTTGCAGATACAAATAGAATTGGAGAGTTTTTTTTTCTTTTGTCGAAGATTTTCAGTTGAAATTGAAGTACATACGAGTACAATCACTTGGATAGGTCCACGCTATATATCGGAAAGGACTAACGGCATATTCTCGAAACTTTATGACTAAAGACCGGATTGTCGTGCAATTGCACGTTTCTGTACAGAATTGTACGTTTTGGGGGTTATTTCATAAAATTGCACATTTTGGGGGCCCATATTCGGACATAATGCAGATCAATTGTACCAACGAGTTTAGTCATACTAACTTTATTTACTTTTCTTTTTTAATCCCTCCTCTCTACTTCATCTTTCTTAATACAGTGAAACCTCTCTAAAACGGACAGTCACAAAAAAAGCAGTCAGAACAAAACTGGCCATTGCAGAAAGTGTCCGCTATGGAGAGATGGACGAAAATGCCGATTCAAAAATGTATACACTGCTTGACGCACCCACTATTCTTCATACTGAAGAGAGCAAAGAAGTCAAAATTTCAGTTTTCGTTACAAGGTTAGGAATGGCAAAGAGGAGTAAATTTGTAATGAAACGTCAAAAAAAGAAGTTTGAATTTGTTAGTGTCTTTAAGGGTATTGTGTGCTGTATTTTAAAAATCGTTTGCGCGCGTTTAGGTTAAGCTAAACCACTCGCGTAATCCCCTACCAGCTTTTTCCAGACAGATTAGCCGTGTTTTTGGAAAAAAAGGGTTATCGTTCAGAATCTCCATTCTCTGATTTTTTTTTTTTTTGCAATTTTGGCTTCAGATTCGCAGTCATCGACCCAAGCAACCCCCCTATTTGTTTTCGCCAGCAAGATTGGACGTGTTTGTAATCCCATTATGGTTCCCCCATTTTGTTTTTGCTATTTGGACTTCAGATTCGCAATCAGCGACCCAAAAAAAAACCCAACCAACTTTTTCAAGCAAGATTGACCGTGTTTTTGAAACAAAAAAACAGGGTTGCCATTCATAAACTCCTGTAGTTTATGAGTTTTTGCAATCTCGCCTTCACATTCGTAACCAGCGATTTAAACAACCCCCTATCAGTTGTTTACAGCTAAACTGGCCGTGTTTACAAAGAAGAGTGTTGCCATTCTGCATCCCCCATTTCGTATTTTTCGTATTTTTCCATTTGAACTTCAGATTTGCAATCAGCGACCCAAAAAGAAACCACAAACAGCTTTTCAACCAGATTAGCCGTGTTTTTGAAAAACAAAAAAGGGTCGCCGATCATAAAATCCTTTAGTTTTTGATTTTTCGCAATTTTGATTTCAGATTTGCAATCAGCGAAACAACGTCCTACCAGTTTTTACAGCTAGATTGGTCGTGTTTACAAAAAAAATCCCCCATTTTGTCATTTGAACTTCAGATTCGCAATCAACGACCCAAAAACCATCGTTTACAAGCTGGTACAGTTATCTATCGCGGCTACTATAATCAAATCAGTGCACTGTTTGCCGGGCAGACGTAAAATGGCGGATTTCACTAAAACCCTATGACATACTATATATTCTTCGGCGAAAATTTCTTAGTGAGCATTAAAGTAGAGCGTAGATTGAGGCGAACGCTTGCGGGTGGCAAGACTGAATTGCGAATGAATCTCCGCGTTATAAATGGATGTCTCCTGATGCCTCCCCAAGACCACCTACACAAGGAAACAAAGACGTTGCCTATCAAAGACCACAACAACCTCGTTGCGAAGCAATATTTAGTAGGCTGCTACCGGAACACCCCAACTCCCATCTTATGGACAAGACTCTGCCACCAAGACATGTTCGGCGTAATCTGAGGAACCTTGAGTGTGATGTCCGGGGACGTTTCGACGATACTGCCTACAAATCTGCAATCGCATTACTTCATCAACAAGAGGTGCGTTCATCAATTACGGGATTAAAACCGAATCCAGAACTTTTGGCGCAACCTCCAGCCAAATCACTTGAAGAGAAGGAACTTCTTAGAGCTACTAGGACGACACTTGCCCAAATTTGAACAACGACCTGTTCACGCCTCAACTCATATGTCCAGCCTGCGGAACACTTCACGACGTAGACCACATTTTCACGTGCCCAGCTGCACCCACACATCTAGGAGTAAGCTTTCGCTGTGGGAAAACCCCATTGAAGTAGCTACATTCCTTGGCCTTGACACCGAGGTGTGGCGGTGTTCATTTTTGGGTTTTCGTCCAGAACCGCTGTTAAGTCGCCTTCGCGCTAAACGGCTTCTAAAATTCCTAATGTAAAACCAATCACCCGCTTCCATGTTCAGATATTTTTTCGCAAAATGAAGGGACATGAACAGTGAACTCCGCCATCGATCAGACCAGACGTTAACAAGAAATAAATATTTGTGTACCTCCTGAAAATTGATTTCATTAACGTGACATTGAACTCACAACTACCGCATACATTACGCTTCAATTAACATAATCGATAGACATGAACCCTTGAATTTCTACCACTCTTCACAACAACATTGCAACAAATGTCCAATTACAAAGGAAATTGAAATGAAGAGGGCACATTTTCAACATGCTATAGTAGAGTCGCGAGGGTAGGTTTCGTATTACCCCAAATTTCCGTTTAGCTTTTAGGCTACTGTTTACATAGGTATGATAGAAAGTAAGTCGTCGTCACATTTGTGGTTTCTTCCGTACGAACTCTCTCATCGTTTATTTACTAAACCAAACCACCACCACCTACTGAAGCGATTACCTCATTTCAGTGACTATCGCGTTAAGTAGGTTAAACAATACGTAGGTTAGGTCAGCGAACCACATGTGTGTCGGGTGGACGGAGAAGCTGTTCATTTACCGATTTTTAGGATGGATTCGTTGTCGTGGAAAGTTGTTGTTGCCCAAAATTCAAAGAAAACATGAAGAAGCCATCAAAATTCGGGACATCAACAAAAGGCTTGAACCGCTGGTGGTTTAAAATCAATACGACTCACTCACATATCTCGTGTGTTGTCATGTTATGTCATTCCACCAAACTATCCCCTAATGTTGCTGGGAATTCGAACATTATTTTGTTCGCCCTTCCTGTTTAGTTTCCTGCATTCGTTGGGAGTCGGTAGGTGTGCCCTTTTTGTATTTATAGAAATTTATGGATCGCTTGTCACAGAAAAGTCGTGGGTTCTTACACTGCTCACACACAACACCTACCGCAGACACTTTGTAATAATTTATGATGTCGGGACGAAATTATCTTTTGCTTGATTTGATTTCTACAAGATTTCTATACAATTTTATGGATGTTTCCACGATGTATAACGGATGCACGGTTCTTGTCAACGAATCGGCTGATTTAGCCAATTTGCAATCAATTGGAAACGACGTGCATAGGAGGCAATAACATTTGGATATTTTGTGATCACTGCAGGCCCTAGACGATTCCTTTGGGGGACGCCATTAAATCCGGTGTTCTAGCCAATATTATGGCTATTATGGCTTAAGATTTGTTGCTAAATATTGTAGTTTCTTCATCTTGCAAGAGATTGAGACGTCCATAAATCAGCGTCCAGAAACCAGTCGTCCCTGCTTGTATACCTGCTTCCTCGGATAGCCGTCTTGGCATCCATCGTTCGCAGATAGAAGACAAATTTTTGCTTTTCTTTCTGTCTTTCTTGGATATGCATTTTCAATATTCTTCTGAAAAGGAAAAAGTGAATTGTTTGTGTTGTTGTTCGTTTGGATTTCATGCATCATGTACATAGAACCCACTGATGCATTCCGAATCGACTCAAGTGCGTGTTTGATGTCAAAGAGGAGTTAGTTGAGTCGATCAGGCGTGCAAGTAGATCCATGATCCATGCAACTTGGATAGGAATTCGGAATTGCTTTTATGCTACCTATGCTGATGCCCTTTTATGTCAACGAATGGGAGAAGCGAAATGAATGCAGAAACGTATATGGAAGCGAGTATTTCCCATAAATGAAGATACGAGCAGCGCAGATCAGCGAGCGAGGTTGAGCTGTGCTCCAAGTGCAGAGGATAATTGGTAATGCACCTGAAGAGACGACCATGAATGATTGATGCAGGTGTTCATCTTTATCTGATGATGGTGACCAGTAATTGATTTTTTGTTCTTTTCGTAGATGTACTTACGCGATCCAAAGGGACTTGAAATTGATTGAGAATTTATAGAATTCTTCACAAAAGGTAAGAAGATTTGCACTAGAATGTTTAAAAATTATTCTGGAAAAAAAATTGAAATGAGGAAGAGTGAACATGAGTTGGGAACTCGAATAACAGGTGCATTATATTAAATAGCCTACACTCGAAGGCTTGAGAACAGCGTGTACTCACTTAATCAGCCTACTTTAGACGAAGGTCTGAACACAAGAACCTTACCATCGCCTAGCAGATATTCTGAATAAAAAGTGTCCTTTCTCCCGAAGACGGTCCCCCAAATTGTATTTGTTCAGGCAAAGGAATTCTTGGGATAAAGAAGGCTAGAGCCCACTAAAATCTGTATCGTACGTGCTTTTAAGCGTACCCTAACCGACCTATTTTGCTATTTTTTGCCCATCCCATTTATTTATTTGATATTACGGATATGAACCTATGGAATTTCCGTGGTCCCATCTTAACCAAATTTAGTATGTAATTTCCTCTAGTGACCCTAGGCATGGGCCAATTTTTTAGTTATCGACTGGTTAGATTAGGTACAGGGGTTGCCATGCAATATCACAGCACACTTAGACCAGTTTTGGGTCCGTTGTGGTACCACCATGATCACCTTTCATTAAACCTACATATCAAACCAACCTGTGCTGGCGAGGTACCGGTTCAGCCGTGTGGCGGTCATATTCTTAATCTCATCCAGGTCGTGAAACACCCGAAAACCCAGAAATTTATTTCTTCTGCCACCGGGCAATGGCAGAGGAGGTGTAGAACGATCTCATCCTCATCGCCAAAACTCCTGCAGAGTCTTAATGTGGAAGATGGAGCCTTCAGGCGAGTTCCCCTATTGGAAAATGCCCTGTGATAACCCCACCCTGCCCTGTTCAGTGACAGCAAATTGGCAGAACGACAGGGATCAATTACCGGTCAAATCATCCTAGTTGTTTGGCAAGTGTTACCGCAGAGCCATCTTGTGTTAGCCCTGTTCATAGCAGCGGTCTTAATTGCCAATTTGCACGTGGTAAATGGCACTTTCATGTCTTTGAGGTTTTCATCAACCTCACCAGTTGTACTCTGCCGAGCCAACTCATCCGGCTTGCGCCGCGAATCCACTATGTTAATTGCCTTGACCCCGTCAGGGGCATGGGCGCGTCAACATATCTAGCATTTCTATGCCTTGTTGACGTTTCGATAGAATATCTACAATACTTTTCGGAAAGTGCAGTTGCTAGCTTGCACCTCCTATCCGCGTCGTCTTTATATGTACTGACAAACTCGGAGAACTGTGAGAGTTCTCTTAGTACCCGCAGATAGTTTTTGATCGCCCCGAGATTTTAACTCCGAGCTCTAGATTAGTATTGTAGAGCGGTGACCGGACGCTGCTTTTGAGTGGTGAAGGTTTATGTGGATAAACCTAAGCATTGCTAGCCTGTTCAACCACCGTGACGTTAGCCTCCCTCTCGATGTCGGAGTCGAAAGTATCGTGCGCCAGAGATACCTGTGACGTGTCGTCTAGGGCAGCAAAATCGGAGCACAGAGGCACACATTCGTCATCAGTATCCGTGCCCCCATCTACGGGTCTGGAGACTGCGAAGAGTGGGTTCTCCGCCACCGAAACCACATCCTCCTCTATAGGGGTGGATCCAGGCTTGTTAAACCTCCTGACATCACTTTTGTAGATGCGCATCTGAATTTTGAAGAAGCCATTGAAAACTATCTCCATTTATTAAGTGTCCGATGTTCCATTAGTAGTCCGGATGGCGCAACGGTTAGTACGTTCGGCTTCTACGCACTGGGCCCCGGTTCGAATCCTACTGAATGCAGTAGTTTTCGATAAAAAAGGGGATTTACGTGTCGGACTATGAGCCCACTCAGCTGTTAAATGAGTACCCATTTATGGAGTAAATAACTCGGTTGAGCGTGTTGCTGATCATACACCTCTGCACAAGACATACCGTCACGATCTAGAAAATGAGATGATGCTCAACTCATCTCGAGGCCATGGTTCAAATTGCGCCAGTTATTTATTTTTATTTATGTTCCATTAACTGTGTAAGGTCAGTGAACCTTATCATTGCGTCAGTAAAGTGCAATGCACTGAATATGTGATTAAACCAGCAGCGCTCAACATATTACCCCAATCAAGAAACGGAAACAACACAACGCCATTTTTGTTCAAATAGGATGTCCAATATTTTGACAATTTAGATTGGACAATGGTGCAATCTTCCTGACCCTTTTCTTTTTTTAGAGCAAATTCAAAACAAAATCCCAAACAGTACTGATAAAAAAAATGTTTATTCTTCAACTGGCCTGAAAATTCCATGCCACTCCGAATAGCACGCCCAAGTCAATAATTCGAACAACACAGATCACCCAACCAGATTTGGCATGACGCCATTGATATTATCACAAAATGTGCTACAGTTACAGCTAAATATAGTTTCAATTGTCCAATAATGTTTAAAGATAAACCGTCAGATAGAATGAAAACGGTTTGCTGATGTCAATACACCCGCTAATGTACAATACTTTCGAGTCTTGAAACTTGCTCTTGAATTTTCACGATTTACGTCAAATGATCGAAATTGTATTTTTAGGTGAAATTTTTTGTTAATCACAATTTTGGCGAATGGAGTAACACGTAGAAGCCACATGTAGGAGCTATGTTCACACACACATACTTAGAATGACTACTACTACTACTATTTTGCCCTAAAGTGGAGCATAGCGCGTCAACTATTCCCATGTGGTTTAATTGACGTTTCATTAGCCTAAACTGGGTTCGGACGATGCCATGAGAGAGAGATGTTGCTAGCAAGTACCACCTGCCCATTTAGCCGCATACTTTCGCCAAGTCGAAAAAGTCGATGGCTTATTATTACGCCCCCACACCACAGAGGAAGAACAACAGAAAAATCCATGGCCACAGCGTGGATGGGACTCGAACCCGTAACTGACTGGTAGCATGAGACATCAGGCTGAGGCCTTAACGCATTGAGCTACCGGCCACGATGTTTGAATAATTAATGAGAGTTCAGATTAACATAGAGGATGAACTCTGCAGACTAGAATGTTTTAAATTTTCAAAATACTATAATTTCAACTTGATTAACGTTGACTTGCTCGATCGCTTGTTACCAGAGATCACCAAGACCATATGACCCGAATTCACCTGCCTATTAGAACGGCCACACACTGTCGAACACGAACTCGAACATGATATGAGCCATTCGGAGGACACTTGTATCATGTTCGTGTTCGACGGTGTTTGGGCGAGCTTACATGCATCATTCACGAATCATCATTCATCTCTCATAGCACAGAGTAGAACTACCAAGATCTTGTCTGTCAAATATTCTTTACTGAATTATTTCGACGACAGAGAACACCTAAAATATACTATAAGTCATTTTCAATTCTCGCTAGCACTCCCTGGCACTTGACAGGTCTGGAATAAGAGGGAACCCACGATGAGTAGATCGACCTCCTCGGTGTGGAACCCCTCGAAAGTCCCTGTCAATTAGATCAGTCTGTCCGATGTATTGTACATTGCTCTGTCGTAAAAAAGTATTGTAGTTGCTACGAACAATTTTAATTTATTGCCGACCATAATGGTTTCTGATTTCTGCAGAAAACGCATTTTCATTCATTACCATAATTTGATCAATTTCCAAATTTAAAAGTGGCGTACGTATTAATCAAAAAAGAGTACTTCCACATACCCATATGTTCCGGAAAGCTTGAAGCTTTATGAGAGCTTGGAATTTTCGTGACGCTAGCTTTCTGAACATAGGGACCAAAGTTAGAGTGCAAGAGTTTATCATGTCAAAATAAGTCTAGAAGCAACGATTTTGCTTATTTCAGCTTACAATATTTTAAAATCATATTAAACTAATGAAAAAAATTTAGAGAACCTCTTACCTTCATCAACTAGCAAACTTTTCACCATACGCAAATACATTTTGCCATCCTTTCCCCGGGATATATGATAAGCACATTCCGGTGAATCACCACTTTCATTGACGACCGTATTATCACTATCACCCGCACTCTCCACGTCTGACAAGCCCGCTCCTGCTGCTGTTGCTGTCTTCGAACCCAGCGCATGAAAATTGAACAACAGCTCATTGAATGAAGTATCCTTAATGTCATCCTTCGTGGTGGCCAAATCTGGATTCAGTCGTTTGGCAGTAACAGCTGCAGCTGCTTTTCTCTGTCTCAGTCGTTCGGCAGCCTCATATTGCAATTCAAAAAGTGTTGGAGTGCCACGATCCTCCAACATTTCGGGAGCGATCAAACTCGGATTGATCGAATCGTTGGCAAAGGACGAAAAACTTGGTACATACTCCTCACTGATTCGCCTCAAATATGTCATCTGGCGATTTCGCGTTCGTCCAATTTGATCCTGTAGAACTTCGAACGTATTTTCGAATACACCACTAGTGCCGGACGGTGACAGAGAAACGTAGGCAGGATTTATGTCACCAGATGCCGTTGGTGTCGTGGGCGATGATTTAGGACTCTGAGTCTGACAGACTGTCAAAATTTTGGCACTCGGAACGTAGTCTTTGAGGAGACCACCCTTAAAATCGGAAATGCTTGTTAATACTTCGGCTTTGAACTGTTCATAGTCCTCGTGGACGCTGTCCGACTCCAAATCTGTGGATTTTCGTCGTTTTGACGCCAAATCCGAATCACCATATTTGGCGGTTACACTACTGGAACTGCTCGAATCCGGTGAATCGATTGCTGTTTTGATGGCCACCGATGTTTTGACGGGCGTTGATGAAGACATTTTTGTATTTATGTTTTGATGAACGACTTTTTTTTAATAATTAACACTTATTCTTGCACTCGCGCACTTTACACGGGATACAGTCTACTTGAGAATAGTCTGTGGCGAATCATTGGATTGTATTTTGGACATGCTCTGGGGCATGCACAACAGTAGTCGGAGTAGGTATCTGAAAGATAGCAATTTTTGATTGTTTCTTGACAGTAATCGATTTTTCTTGGGTCAGATCACTTGGTCTTAGAGATTAATAGAAAGAAGAAAGTTAGAATTACAAAACCAAGCGCAACCGCAAAATAAGGATCCGATTCGACAGTGTCGGGTTAAACCTTGAACCGCGCGCATTTTCTGAAATTTATTAGCAAATTTCACCGTGACCTTCGCTTGAGTTTTGATGGAGAAAGTTCATTTGGGTTTTATACATAGACTCTTTTGTATCACTTTTGCTTTTTTAGCGTCACCGTAGACGCTTTCATAATTGATGGTAAACTCCAAGACATCCACAAAGACAAAATCTATAACTACGAAATTCATAAATTTTGGCTTGGAAAAGTTTCAGTACAAGAAGTTATCTTAAACAATAGGTTAAAAGTTAAGGGGTAACGTATCGTTAACGTAATGCATGCAGGAGCTTCTGCGAACATATCGAAGGGTCCTGCAAGACCTCTAGGCTTAGGGAAATTTTGGCTTCAGATGCATCCATGCCAAGTTTTCTACAAAAGGAAAACGGACCATGGGCGTCTTCGAGTATAGAAACCATCGAGTGGCTGCTTGACACATATTTCCCTGAAAGTTTGACTGCTGCCTGACTTGGGGACTTCACTACGTGTCGCACATCGCCATGCGACAGTGAATCTATCGTATCTCGAAAAAAGATGATGTGGGCGATCTTAAACTTTGAACCCTTTAAATCAGCTGGGCCCGATGGCATCATTCTGACGGGTCACGATTTCGTCGAGGGGTCACTGGGCTGATAACACGCTCGTGACCACCGATTCCATGGTCATCCACACGGACGGCTCTAGAACCTCTAGGTGTAGGGGCGGGTATCTATTCGGAGGGACTGGGGATCAACTTGTCACTCCGTCTTCCCGATTTCTGCAGTGTCTTGAAGGCGGAGGTTACGGCAATTTGCGAAGCTCTGACCTGACTAGGAAACCATTTAGTGACCTCGAGAGACATTAAAATTTATACGGATAATCAGGCTGGAAATTGATCACTCAAATCCAACCTGACTACATCGAAAACCATCGCAAAGTGTCGGTCGGTCCTCAAAGAGATGGGTGGTTTTTTTTCAACATTACGCTTCGTTGGATACCGAGCCATAGTGACTTCGTGGATAACTTGGCTTGGGTTTTTTTTTCGAAATCTGGACGACTTTAAGAATACGAGTGTCATATAGCTCTTTCGCTTTATCACCAGCACAGGCTGGTTAGTTGCCTAGATTTAATTAGTTTACTTTAGTGGTAATACAACGGACTAAATGAAGGACTATGTGTGCTGGGTGAGGACCCGGCAGCCCCTTTACCTAGCCTAACCTACTCAATAGGTGTCACTTCGGAACATTATGGATTTGGCCTTAATGGGAGAATTCTCTCTATTGCATTTAGAGGAAATCCTTAATTGCGGCATTTCCGCTTTAGGTAGTCCATTTCCGCTTTAGGAACTTACGCAGGGAAATGTGTAGGTCCTAAAGCGGAGTTGTACTCCGTTTTAGGCCTTAAAAACCTGCCGTTCGTACAGCATAATACATATACAATACATAATTCATACAAAAAACAGTAAGTTCATACTGCCTAAAGCGGAGACCCCCACAGAGGTGGAATCCTGCTTTGAGCAGTAAATTTGGAAAAAAACAACACCTGTAGACCTTTAATGATTGAGAATAATTTAAAGTGAAATATATAGATGGCCGAAATCATGCCGCAAATCAGTATGTAAACCAGTTCTGTTTTAAATGACCGTTTGCAGGAGTCAACGCGGATTGATAACAGCCAGGTTTCTTTTTATTATATTCTTCTCTACTAAATTGAAGTGTATGGCCGCTTGATTTACTGCTGCTGGAATAAAAATCCAAAAAAAATCTTCATAAGACCATTCAATGTGCGAATCATGCAAAAGATACTCATCATCAATGCTCACCCATGTTCCTAAGGTGGTTCAATAACCCTTCTCAAAAGTACGCTATTGACCACTAAGCTGTTTGCTAACCGTTAACCTATCGACATTTCTTGTTTATATTTTGCACAAAAAAAACGAATGCAAGTAGTATGCTAACTACAACTACAATCTTGGCTGAAAGAAGACGTAAATGCGACTTCAAACACAAGCCAATATTGTTAGTTTGCAATTGAAGAGGCGAAAATGATAATTGAATCCAAAGTAGGGAGGCGAATGAAACTACATATAGCCGTGTTCTTTTCATCCGGACAAAGGTGCATTTCCAAAACGACTAACCGGTCTATGATCTAGGTCTCTCGTATTGGATCACATCTGGATCAGAGTTGAAAGTGAAGCAGTTGGAGGGGAGGCCGTATACCTTTCTATACTGAGCCCGTATGGTGGCTGTTTGAGTTCGCTTGTCACTGGTCCAGTTCGATTCATTTTTGGATCTTTGTACGATTGTCTCGAACGTGGCCAATATCTCACAACAGATTCACTTAAAGATTCCAGGGTGCTAGAGTAATTTAAACAACAACAAAATATTTTCGTGAAAGGTTGACTTTCACAATACTTTTAATTTTCATTGCAAACAAGCTGAAAATTAAGATGCAAGTCACAGGACTTAAGCAACAAATTCCAGATTTCTCAGGTTCTCCGTTGATTGCAATACCACAACCTAAGTACCGATCGCATGCGCAAAAATTGTCGTCAATGTAATTACATGTTATGACCGGTTCTTTCAATTTATGCCGGCAAGTTGAGCCTATTACAGCAAACTGCCTGCGGATGAAATGCATATTTTGTGTAGACACCTGACATAAACCTTGCAGCGATTAAACGTACCTGGGCATACTACAGTCGTATCAGTATAAAAGTAATATCACATCATTGTAAAGTTATTACGTCTTTAAGAGAAAGGTGATATCATCAACAACCTAACACCATAGTCTCACATTGTAGTGAAGTGAACGAGCGCATAATCATCACGCGACAAGGAAGATATTCGCCAAAAAAAATGTAAGTTGTTATCGGATATCGGATGGAATTGCACTCACTTTTACTTTGAACTGCAATTTTTCGCATTTAATCGAATTAATTGTAATTTCGACATTCCGTTTTTATTAAATTATCATTCAGATGAAAGTTTATCTTTTTTCCCATTCGTCTGACTAAAGAGGTAGACGACAAGAAAACTTAATTTCGGATTTAAGGCAGTTTTCTCAATATCTGGTTAAATTGCCAGTTACCTATCTGGGAGCCCGTCTATCGAAGGCCTAAACCCTCAGCGTATGCAACGCTCAAAATATGATAATGCAGTAGCAAAATCAACTGGTTTTCTTGGCGAAATTCTGCCACCTGTTCTATTCTATTCTACGTCTGTACCGTATCTCAACATTAATTTGCGGTTGAGTTGGTTTCAAATCCTCTTCCATCGAATGAATTTCCAGAACTCTGTTCTTTATGACCAGTTCAATTGTCTCATTTGAATGCGCAAACGTAAACAATTATTCTAGCTGTCAAAATCTCAACAGCCCATTTTAGCTGTTCGTCCGGTAAATTTTTAACTGGAGGATAGGTGGCGTTTACCGATAGGATAAACTTTAACTAAATTTTGAGAAAACGGCCCTAAGAGACGCAAAAAACGAGGCGAATATGCAACTGAACGCTTTTGAGAATGAATATCAAAAAACTTATAAGGACTATGCTTGTACAGACTGGGCTGCCAAGTGTCCAGAATTAAATCCCATCGTGCACGCGTGGGATTGCTTAAACAGACAGGAATATGGCTCGGAATGTTGACCACCTCATACGACCAAAGATATTGTCGGTAAAAATGAAGTGATACCAAAAGTATCACTTTAAATGTTAATTAGTATAGCTACAAAAAATTTGCAGGAGACATAAAATGCATATCATGCTTGCAATTTATAGCGATAGCAAATAGAAATTTCAATAAATTGCGAACATTATCACAAACACAATCAATACGACATTTGAATGGGAATGATAAGAGAGAAAAATGTGAAACCTTTGAATATTATCGTCTCGAACTGATAACATGTTTTATCGATGGTATAGTTGCGGTGAGGAGAAACAAAGAACTCAGAGTTATTGTAGAACAAAAAAATCTGTATGATAGTCAAAAAGCCTTGATGTGTGTGGGTACTTCTCGTTATCGATACCAAACCCCCCTCTTCCCTACCCGATATAATTTTGAAGACCTTTAAGCTCGTTTAATCTGCCTTTTCACCATCTTTACGAGACAGCTATAAGATAATGCTGAGCATCGATACGGCGCGGCGGACCGTATTTCATTACGGATTCGAGCAGCGCAAAATATCCACAAGCCGAAATGTTTGACTTATACTTGTAATCATATGGAAACCCTGAATCCTAGTCTTTCCTTTTTATTCCGAAAATATGTGCATACCATTTGATCTTCATATTAACTATGTACTTTTTCAACCAATTTAACCATTTTCTGAGCAAATTAGGCGGCCAAGGCCCGACGCCGGGCTGTCGCGCCACGATGACGATGATGAGCAAATTAGCAACTCTTCAACCTGAATTAAAAAATTTTCGAACGAAACCGACAATTTTGAAAGTGAAATTGGTGATTATCGGAATTAAATTAGCCAACGAATTCTTAAGGTGCGTTTAGATTTAGCGAAACCATTCGCGCAACTGTTTCGCAAAGAAACTCAACTGAGGCCAGTCTCGCCCTTCCCGTTCACACTACACGCAACGTTGCGCGCAACAGACACGAGCGAGGGCGAGTTTTCAGTTTAGGTGAGTTCACCATGGCGTCATGACTTCCACATTTGCCATCATTACCTTGTAGTACGAGGTAGCTGGATCGGATGAGTATGACAGGGTTGCCATGCAATGGGGTGCGAAATCCCGATTTTTTTTTCTTTTTCTGACTTCAGAATCGGAATCAGCGACCCAAAATTACCTTGCAGTTCAAACCATCCCGATCGAACGAGTATTTCCCCATGAAAACGGGGTTGCCATTCTGGGGTGGGCAACCCCAATGTTTTCTTTTTCTTTTTTGACCATAGATTCGGAATCAGCGACCCAAAATTACCTTGTAGTTCGAACCAGCTCGATACGTTCACATTACACGAAATCCGAGACTGAGTCTCATGTAGTTGCGCACGAGGAACTCACACTAGGCACAATTTTCCCTCGCAAAACAGTTGCGCGAGTGGTCTCGCTAAATCTAAACGCACCTTATAATAAATTAAGGTTCTGAATGGAATTTGCGTTTCCGAATAAACCAAATTAGCGACTATCCTTATGGGCATTAATAAAATGCAAATTCAAACAAAGTTTTATAAATAAATAACAACAGTTCTTTTTAATGGTTTAAACTTCTTTTAAATTTTTTTTGTAGGAGTTCAAAGTATCGAAGGGATTTTATAAGGAAAACCATCAATTTCATTCGGAAAATCATTAATTTTGTTTGTACAATATTTAATTCCATCTGAAAAATCGCGTAGTTTCACTAGGAAAGAAGTTAATTTAAAAGGGATGCGCTGTACACATTATAATACACGTTTTTACAGATCAAATTTTCAATCATCTACACCAGCGGGAACAGTGAGGATTCCAATGTTGCCGTCAAGGTACTCTCCGTACAATTAACAACTATTCTGGAACTCCCATTACTCTCATTGTCAAGGAAGTACATTAGTTGCAACTACCGGAAATTCCCACCGCCCACCGGAGAATTCAAATTCCGGCGAAAGTGACAACGCATTCTTCGAAATATTCAAGAAAAACCGGAAAAAATACCTTTAACAACCTTTATCCTACACTTCTGGACCCCCTATCAACGGGAACTTTGGAGTATGTATTCAGAGGACTCTCCACATCAATTGGGCCAAATTTAAAAACTACACGATTTTTGTCTTCCTATTTTTTATTCGTAGCGTGGACTATCTATTAAGTCAATGTTGAAGTAAGCTGTTTCTTCTTCGGACCATGAATTTTTCTCCTATAAGGAAGGTAGTAACCTCCATTTTTCGTGCGAAATCTCATATAAAAACTGTCAAAATTCCGGTTCGCACGCAAATTTTCGCTTTTCTCGGTACTCAGACAAAAGTCTCCACACCGTTGTGGGTAATCCCGCCGAAAATAATTCCACTTTAGGTATTTCGTGTGGAAACCGATCATTACAGTGTTGATCACTCTCTTTTGAGTGAGAAGGGGAAATTCAAATGTCGTGTTAGAGTGCCGCGGATATGTGCTGTTCGGAGGTTTCCACTGCCACTTTTTTGTGGGAGAGATAAGTGCAATATTTTCGCACGAAAAGGTTAGTACCAATCTTTAATACATAACATTCACAAATTTTCAAATCTAGGTACATACTTTAAATTTATATGCCGTTCGAAAGCTAACACAATGGGGCGACTTTTGTCAACTTTGCAGTTTAGTCAGTTCAAAGTACCGTTATGAAATAATGATTTGAATTTCCGATGAATAATAAATTTTGAAATTTTGTTTAAAGTTTGAACAGTTGTATCTTTGAAATAACGCTGATCTTTGCAACTGAAAAGAAGTCCATTTATACAAAATTTTATGTAGTTTCAGAAAGTGAGATCAAATCTCGGATTAAATGGTCGAGGAAGTGGCAAATTTGGATTTGTTCGACAAGTCCAGCTTGTTGACATAATCTATAAAAAATTCTATAACTCTGTAACGGTTAAAGAGAGAGTGTCCACGGCATGCGTTAATTTTCCCCAAATGAGCACTACTATCTACCATTAAAGTATTTACCATCAGGAACGGTACACCCTATATACAAAAAATTGACTGCAGACTTTATGACTGTCATTAATTTACTGTATAGTACATTGTAATCAATTTTACCGACGAAAAGTGGGCTATCAAGTGGAATATGATACGCCTATAATTGATAAAATATATCCAGCTTGTAATCAAACGAAGCTTTATGAATTAATTTTCAATCACCAGCACTTATCGAATAATATCCGATAGCGATAGAAAGAGTTGTTTTACATTGGACAGGGTCTCGACGTCTGTTTGCTTTTTGCAGACTATTCGGCCCGACAAGGTAATCCTTCAATGATGGAGGATTATTGTATGTTTGGTATCAGAAAGATTGCCGTAGATATATGTAAGATTATTCAACCAATAAGCAAAAATTAATCAAATTTTAATACATATGAACGAGCTAGGCTTTAGTCGGATACAACGGCCGGGTTCCTAGAAGAACTGATCGAGGCTGATTGGAGTCGGTGAATACTAGAGATAGGCAGAAAAAAACATCCCGTTTGCAACAAAAAAAAAAGGAGTTTAACATTGTTGAAAAAACATTTCCTCTTTTTCATCTCTAATCTACATATATCACCAAATTTTCTAGCAAAAAAAAAAATTTCCGTCGCAAAAAATTACAGTGCAAGAAAATAGTTTAAAAACAAGACCAAAGCTTGGATAGCCTAGACATGTGCATACCTAGTGGTGATCGTGATACCAAAACCACAAATTGGCAACTACCATTATGCATTAAAAGTGTTTCATATATGGTCGCTGCGATTGCAATGATGGAACCTTTGTAGGGGAAGTAGGCTTCATTTTGATTCGAGTGTCAAAATCTACATTACAAGCATTTGACCAAAATGTCAAGTCGTTATGGAAAGTTATCGTAGATTTGAGATAATATTTGTAGGGGAGGTAGGAGTTCGCCCCCTTTCTACACATACTCGCTGGGCCAGTTCCAGTGGTTTAAACCCGAATAAAACCGAACTCGTTTTGTTTAGGAAGTATAAGATTCCTCCTATCGTATCCCCAGTGCTGGGAGATACCAGATTGGTTTTGGCAGATAACGCAAGATTCCTTAGAGTAATTTTTGGCAAAAAGTTAAGTTGGAAGGCTAACATACAGAAGCGCGCGGGGAGCTATTGCTCTTTACACGTGTAGGAAAGCGATTGGTAAGAGCTGGGGTTTGCAGCCTAAGGTTGTGCACTGGATCTATGTGTCTATCCTATGGCCAATACTTATACAATATACATGATATCATTGTTTGGTGGAATGCCCTTAAGACGGCGGCTCTCTGTTACTTGCTGAGCAAGGTGCAGAGCCCTAAGAACTACTTCATCTGCTGCTTTGCTTGCTTCCTCTGAACTTTTTTGGTGAGCAATTGCTGTCAGTACTGACATCCGCCTTCGTGAATCGGATTAGTGGTCTTCGACAAGAACTGACCACTCTTCGATTTTAAATTGCCAGAATATTTCGGTTTCTACAGATTATTCATACCCTAAAATTGAGTTCGGATAATTTTTGATTGGATTTTGTGAGCTTTATCCCTACTTGGGATCATTGGAGTGAGGGGGAGTATCCATTATCTGACTACGGATACCTCCAAGGCTGACCACCAAATTTAAGCCTGTCCTTCCGTCTTCCGGATCACTGCAGTGTTGCCCAGGCCGAAGTTGCTGCGATTCTGCAGGCTCTCACCTGGCTGGGGCGGCACGCCATAGCATTTAGGAACATTGCAATATACATGGATAGTCAAGCTGCTATTAGATCCCTGAAATTCGTCGTGCTTACATCGAAGATTGTTGTAGACTGTCGTTCAGCCTTCATCGTGTTGGGGGGAGTTTTTCAATATTGTCCTATGCTGAATTCCGGGCCATAGTCGCTTTGGTGGTGAGAGCGACGCTGACGAGCTTGCTAGTCAGGCGTTTTTGAGCAAGGCTCTGCAACTGCATAATAGCATTTTTATGTCCATGAGGGCATGAAAGTCTTTTGAAAATCTGCGGCTATTAGTAGGGCGAATGACAGGTTGTTAACCAGTAATACGTGTCTTGCGACCAGATCCATGTGGCCCGTAATAGACCCTGATCCGCTCTTTCCATCTACCATCTCTGAAAAAGCAGTAGATTAGCTCTGTCGTGGGTGTGATCACTGGTTACTGCCTTATTGGTGAGCACGCCAGGACACTTCGTCTTCTTTTCAATGACTTCTACAGAAGCTGTGGGGATATTGACGAGGAGGAAAGTTGCTACCACCGCCTCTACGCTTGTCCAGCCTTGCCGGTTAAGAGGAGATTTATTCTTGGCTCCTATTTTTTCCAGGAACTTGAGGAACTGAGGACTGCTAGTATTCTTCGTCTATTTCGCTTTAATACTAGCTCAGGGTGGTTTAAGCACTAGCATGGTTAAATGGTTGCTGGATCCCTGCGGTATCTGTCGCAATGGACCAGTTCTATGGAACTAAGTGTGCTGTGAATTATCATGGTAGCCTGTTTTATCTACCTACCTATGTATCTACATAGCGGTTCCTTTGGTCAGATCATGCTAATTTTTCTAAAACTGAATAAGTTTTTCATACAAAGTTTATATGCCAAAAATTGTCTCTCTACGTCAATTCGTTTAAGAGTTATAGACAAAAACAAGACCGATGTAGGCTAGGGTAATTTCCAAGTTTCCAGGAAAGTGACCCTAACAATCATCGACCAAGTTCCGAGCTTTTTACATTTATTTGATCAGGATATATAGACACATTTAATTATCTTATATATGTATGTAGGGGAGGTAGGCGTTCCATTCGCGGGAACATGCCCAATACCGACCAATTAGAACCTACTGCAAACATTTGACCAAAATTTCAAGTCTCTAACTTCATTCTATCGAAAGTTATCGTGCAAACGGACAGACAGACACGGCTAAATCGAATCAGGGTATGACCCTGATCGTTTCAATATATATATTGCTACACCTCCGGAACCGCCTTTGAAGGTGTTACATATTTTCCTCGTGACAAAAACAATATACCCTATTTTTTATGAGGTCTAGGGTATAAAAAACAACAACGGAGAACAATTCTTCTGAGAAGCTGTTGTTAAAAAACGCAACGCCAAATGGATGTCGGCAAACAAACGGGACATATTTTTAATTTAATTAATGAGATCAGGGCCAATCAAAAATTGCTACTGTATTCATTCACACAATTGCTTTATTCATTCAATAAACGCCGCGCACGATTTCAAAACCAACCTCACCACACCTCATCTGACCTATGCTATGGATACATCTGCACTGCACCCATACGTAATTAAGGTATGTTCTTCAGGTGAACGTAAAGATTATTATCGATTCCATGAGATATTACTGTTTAAGCCAAAAGCTACAAATTGTTAACAGTTAGTATAGATATTGTAAGTAAATCGACTCAAACATAGGTCAATGTCAGCTACTGTTCTTAACTCAATTTAATAAATAAATTCCTTAATATGATTGTTCTGATTGTTTATAACACCAATCGTGAAACTTAGAGAATGTATTTCATGCAGTATCTATGATATACCAAAGCTAGCTAATGTGATGATAGGTTTTAAACCGAATCAAACGCAATGCAATTTTTCTTGCAGTAAAACGGTGTCGAGGAAAAACGACCTTAGCACTATGCTTAAATACGAATCTGAAATGTTTTTTTTCTTCTGCTGAACAGTTTTTGCACTTTTATCGAGCTTTGATCAATATTTCCTAAAATGTGCGTCCTACTGAAAAATAACGTGTCAAATTTTGACACCATGTACAGAGCCGGCTTCAGGCAATGCTTCACTTGTATTCTGAGGTTAACGCTTTATCAAAAATCTCTATTTTGACCGAAAGCGAAATAATAGAAACTGAAATGCGACTCATATTAAATAACACCTTTCATAATTGACGCCAATATAGACTATGGGAATTTAACCAAAGAATGGAAATTAATTTACACCGAAATTAGAGCGTAAATACTATCCGCAATCAAAATGTGTACAACGGAAAACAACAGTGTCATCTACTATCCGTTAGCTTCTAAATTAAAATAATTATGTGCCATCAATGCATACAATAAATTAATTTACATTTATGCATATTGTGTTGAAAAATTACATATTATGTGTGTTTTTAGATAAGATGCATTATGCTATGGTAAATTAAGAAGTTGCAAAAAAAAATTAAAAATTGCTAATTACTAAAGAAATGGCATACTTATGTAGTATTTCCGAAGCCGCTGGGAATTATTTTTACTCTAATTAATTAAACGTATTCAAATGTATGTGTAGTGTATGCAGATTAACAAATGATTTGGAAATTTGCATAGCTTGTGTACGAGTGGCATGAATAAGAACAATTTCTGTTGTTTACGGATTCGTTCGAGTTTTCGATCCTGAGTATAGCATTTTGTTGTCGCTTTTTCGGTACTCCGTACACATATTCTCAAATTTATTATATTTTACAGCTACATAGTAGTTGTGTTAAATGCTACCTTACAACCAAGTCCTCGCAGTACCTCCTCATGGTGGTCGCTGGAAACTTAGATTACGATCGAAGGGTGAGCTGTGCTGATTGGGTTGGCTGCCGGTGGTCAAGTTTTGAGGCAAACAGACGAGTCATGATTTGGTGAATGGCTGTTTATAAATCCTGTTCTGGTGTATTCCATGTTCCATACGCATTTGCCCTAACCCCTAGTGGCGCATAGCGCGTCAACTATTCCATGTGGCTTAGCTGACATTTCGTTGGCATAACTAGTTTCGGATGATGCACGTTGCCAGCACGCATCTCCCGCTCCCAGTAAGTTTACCTGCGACAAGTCGGCAGATGTTGTGGCTTATTATTATGCCCCGCACCACAGGGGGAAGACAATACAAACATCCCTGGACGCGAACGTCGTGGACGGGACTTGAGCCCGTAATGACCGTAGGCAGACATGAGACTGACGCTATGGCTTTGTGCTTAGGATGTTAGATCTATCCCTAAATCCCCGGCACACCAGCACAAACAACATCGACAACAATTGGTGCGTTTTATTCAACAGTCCAGATCAGAGCAGAACAACTATAGCACGGACTACACTAACAACATTGTTCTGGATAACTCTCGATGAGCAGCTGATGCAGGATCTTTGTTCTGAAGGCGAATTCGTAAAGTTAAAATATTCGAATTCGCTGCGGGCAATGCAGTTCTCTTACACAGTTTGGGAGCCACATGGAATTCATTTTCTGACAATAAAGTGTTGATTTTGTGTAATTACATATATGCAATAGTAAACATGCAAAATGATTTAGTTGCCTAAAGGAAATTTTTTAGATCGTATCTGTACTGAGGATTTAAGTTTTCTCTTAAATTTAAGTTGACGTTTGAATGCCAACTAAACCAAGACACACTCCAAGCAAAGACACACTCCATTTTCCTCTGCGCTACTCTGATATGTTCTATATCGTTTTTTCGAACTAATTGTTCTGCTCTAATCTGGACTGTGAATAAAACACGCCTAATGTCCGAGTGCCAAGCGGAGCAAACGCCCCTTTAGAAAGAAAACACATACGGTGAATACTAACCACAGTATGCTCCGCTTCAATGCATCGGAAAAAGCCACCCGTAAAGAACGCACGGGGAACAGATAGCCAGAATAAGCTCTCATCGCCTGATATAATTTAGTTGGCAGGAATAGCGACAATAAAACGTCACTCAAGAAACCCAATGTCGACAACGCTGATTCACCTATTGCTAAGTGCTGCAAGGAATCAGATCCATTGACGTTGGCACGGGATAGCGATAGATGGAGCGAATTAACAACATGCACCATATCTAGGACACGAAGGACAAATGCCCTTCTGAGAGAGAACCCGTTCGGATGTAGCCACCCGTAGCCAAGATTCCGGGATTCTCCGCGGAAAACGCGAGGAACACTATCAATATTTTGTGTCAAAAATTGATAGGCAGTCGAGATAGAATTCCTCTATTTACCTTCTGTAGGTGAATATGTGTAAAGCTCGCTTACTGTGAATTCGTCCTGAGCATTCTTCAATCTTTCTCATAGATGACGAGAGGGTAATTATTGCCGAATTGGATGCAATAATGCCTATGGAGAATTATAGGCGAAATCCTAACGAATGGGATACGTTTTTGCATCGCACGGACGGTATTTCAACGTTGTATGTTGTAAAGTGATTTTAAAGATTGTTGCGTTATTGCGGAGATCTTTTTCTCCAGGTACTAAAGCCATGGAGACCTCATAATCTTGGCATTTTCATGGCTTTAGTGACCGAATAAAAAGATATCCAGAATAATGCAACAATTATGACATGGCGTGAAATACGATACGACGACTTAAGATGAGGTTGTCACGTTGCCTGCTAATATAGAAGTGACGAGTTGGCTAGTAAATATAACGAAAAAGGCTTCGTAGTGGAGAAACGAGCTTTATTCCCTACTACAAAGCCAAGCTAAGAACACCTTCTTGAAAATAAGTTCTGTACATAAGACCCGAGGAATTTAAGAGAGTTTTGGTTTGTAGGGTAGGGTCACAGGTAATACGACGCGGAGAAAGAAGCTCTAGGACGAGGCAGGAGACTTTCGTTATAAGCATATCCGAGGAGATCCTCGAAGACGATTGGGGAGATAATACGTTTTCTTAGTTCGGCGGGATAGTTTTGAGAATGATGTAAAATCATTCTAAAAATGTTTCTCCATTTTGGACTAAAGTTGAATTAACGATTTCTCAATATTGAGAAATCAGTAATTTGGCTTGAAAAATCGTTAATTTTAGTCGCACGCCACTGAATTATGCATGCGTGATGCATTCATAATTAAATCTCTCGAAAAAATAGATTCAATAAAAGTAGCGAACGAAACTATAGATTCCAACAAGGTCACGTCCAAAATTCTTATCTGCAACAATTTAATAACGTCTGTCTAGATAACGAGAAAATACTAATGCCTGCTACAAACAAAGGCCCATCGCATAGGTGACCATGATGGTCACCACCACACACTAGATGTCAATTTGAATGTTCATCATCCAAGCACTGGTCATCGATGAGCCAATCAGTCTAATCACTTTACAGGTTAGAATTTGACTGACAGCACAACAATAATTTGTGTGTTGTGTGTAGCGGCCAACAAAAAATTTTAACAGCTGATTTTCAATTGTCAGACGCACTGGGCCATTGCGTGAATAAATGGCTATCGAAGCCATTTGGGACTATTCGATGGCTCATCGCTCCGTCGGTTACGCGCCATTGTCCACTAAATGTCTACAAAATGGCAATGGCTTCAGTTTGCCATGGATGAGCTACTGTCTGAAGCAAGCAAAAAATTAACAAATATAAAAGGCGAAATAGGGACAGCGTGTGATACATTGTTTTATCATCCCCCACTAAATCATAATGTCACCCACTACTACATCGTTTTTAAAGCTTTATCATAAGACAAGTGTGCCAATAAAACATACATATCTTACTAAAACGTCCGCTACAATTCGCGACTATGGCTATGGATATTTAGATACTTCGTGATCTATTATTAATAATTCACCCGTCTTTCGACTGCGGTGTATCTGCACTAAATATATTCACAGATACAATATTAACATATGAAAAACGACTTCAACTATGTATAATCAAATAAAAAGAGTCTACTAGCCGCTAATCAAGCTGACTGAGGGGAGTTGCCTCTAACTTGCCGATTGTGCAAATGAAAAGCTGTTTTTTTTTATATACAAATATATATATTAGGAGCATTCTTTTGCACTGCCACGTTTGCAGGTTAAGTGGTCGTGCAAAAAAAAAATGTTCCCGGTCAACTACTCAGGTGCGCTCGGGTGGCTGTGGTCGTTCGGTTTTTCTAGAGCTCGAAGTTCAAATCTCGGCGCGATCAAAAACTACCTGTGGGTACTAATAGAACTCTTACAGTGCTCCAAGCTTGTCAGTTATAAAGACGCGGCGCGGCGCGGATAGGAGGTGCATGCTAGCAACCGCACTTCCGAAAAGTAGATATGCTATCGAAACATCAACAAAACATAGAAATGCTAGAGATGTTGACGTGCCCATGCCCCTGGAGGAGTCAAGGCAATTAACAACTACTCAGGCTGAGTGTCAGCCGGGTGTCAACCTGGCATCATTTTATTTTTTGGAATTTTTAATTGAGCTCGCGAGATTAGAAATTAAGAACATATCCGTAAAAATATTTGCGATATATTTATTAAAAAAAAAAACAGAGAGAATTCTTTCTATATTGTGTCTAGACTAGATGTGTATAGGATAAATAGGGGGTCTGCGTCTAATAAAGTAATGCCGAACTGAGTTACCGCCATTGCACCCAGAGCGAACGAAACGAGCGTTCATTATCGTGCGATACTGGGGGTTCCAATACCTTAAGCGCATAGCGAGCGTAACGAGCGGAGCCCAGACAACAGACTGTTAACTCACGATGTGTAGTCTCATGTGTGTGCGTTGAACATTTGAAACTTTCCTGGTTAACGGAACGACGCATAGTGGTTCGCGTCTAGGGGTTCGAGTAGGGTTTTAATTGAGATTATTCCGCATTCCCTTGCGCATGCTTCGCTGGGGAGAGGGGTTGCTACCCTCAGTATATCGCCCTATTCTCTCTAATGGCCAAATTGCATGGGCTATTAACTGTTTTGACCCGTATAAGTCAGCAGGATCGGACAGTGTTATTCCAGCAGATGTACAACAAACAATGGACATAGTGCTCCCCTGGATTAAGCGTATGTTCAGGGTCTGCCTGGAGTTAGTACACATTCCTTGCACGTGGTCGGCGGTGAAGGTGGTTCTTATCCCCAAAGCGGGAAGGAGCTCGCAATCAAGTTTATCATCGACTCTGCTGAATAAGCGCAGCGTCTGATCGACATACACTTACGTGCCACCAGACCTTCGCACCTTCTATCCTTTTCTCAGCATGCCTACTGGAAAGGTAAACCGTAGTGAGGTGTCGCACAGCTATCAAGGAGCTCGGCGACTTCTTCAACGTCACTTTGAAGGACATAGTAGCTTCAGCGGTAACTGCAAGGCGGACGAACTGGTTTGGGAGGGTAGGACTAATGTTGACATGGGATGTTTTCGAACTGTCAATAAACCAATAGAAGCTTGCAAGAAGCTAGTCAAGGCGCTCTAAGTCGCACTAGCATCGGGTGGGTAAATGGAAGTGCCGAGTGGCCGAACTTCAATCCTAGCCGCCCGATGGGAGAGCACGCGAGGCGTCTGCGGCTTCCGTCCAATGATTATTGTAGAAGCTCCGAGGACGAGGAGGAGGAGGAAACTATACATCATTTCCTGTGTACCTGTCCTGCGCTGGCCGGTAGAAGAAAGGACACTTCATGGTCCTTCTATTTCATATACCAGGAAGACTTGAAAGCCATAAGTGCTGGTCATCTACATACATTGATTCATTGACAGCTCCGGTTGGTTCGAGATGGCGAGGTATTACAAGGGACCCATGTGGTCTATGTGTGCTGTGCTCTGTACAGCAGAATCTATAATCTAGCCTTACCATACCACCTTAGAATGCTCGCTTCATACGCTACTGCGATAAAACAATATTAGTCAAGGAGCGAACCACGATGCGTCGCGTCGCCGGGAAAAATAGGAATATATCGAATATGTTACTATGAAAAACTATAGTGCGAAATAGTATCTTTTGTGGGCTCCGCGTTTCAGGGATCACAACCTTCAGTATCGCATGGATAAAAACTCTCGCTCCGCTCGCGCTGAGTGTAACAAAGGCAACTCGATTTGGCATCTACCCTAGACAATCGCATCTACACTAAACACAAACCCATTATTTGCTGTCCACCAATTACTTTGCCCGATCAACTAATAATGTACCACCTGCGCCTTTTGTGGGCTCCGTTGGCTACTCGAGCTATGTGCTTAAGGGATCAAAACACTCAGTATCGCATGCACATGAACACCCGCGCTGCACTCGATCTACATAGGTACAGCAACGACGGCAACATGATTTGACATCTATCCTAGACAATCTCATCTATATTAGACATAAACCCCTTATTTCCTCTCTATGCCTACCAATTCTATTGCCCGGTCAACTAGGAACGTAATGCGGAGATTTCATTGCCGGCAGAAGCAAAGTAGCGGCAGCCGTAACAGGAAATTCTCGTACAAAGCTTAAGCTTTTTATTCAAAAAATTTGCCAGGGGCGAGATAGGTGTAAGGCCCAAACCAGATTGCACGCAGAAAGCAGCAGCAGCGGCGACCAAATGTCAAGTTAGAAAGCATGCGTTTCCTTTAAGCCACCTAGATTAGACGCAGCGGCAGCGACAGCGGCGAAAGCAGATCTTCCTTTTGTTGTTGTTGCTGCTGCTGCTGTATTCTGCGTTCAATCTGGTTTGGGCCTAAGAAAGCACAATTACCTAACACAACGATGCCGCTGCTTTACTTCTGCCGGCAGTCTGGTTCGGGCCTAACACCTACACTAACTTAACGGGAGTACAAAAGAACGCGCCTATTATTTACAGTCGACAAAGTCCAAATGAATTGTACAAATTATACATTAGAGTGCGTGTACAGTGGACACGACTACAGAGCTGTGGCCGCCGCTTTCAACTACACCACTAAAAGCAAACCCCCCAATAGGAGTACCAGTATAGTGACCCAGTGGGATCTAGCACTAGCATTTGCTAACAGCGAGCACTGCTGTTATTGTAGTACTCAGCATTATGCGTCACAATAATGTGTCAATCAGACTAAAAATATTTCTTGGTAAAAGTGAGACCACACTGGCAATTTTAATTAGCCACTCGGCTATTTCTCAATACTCAACCGGGGAACAGAAAAATCGATTACTGTCTCGAGGGGGTTGGGAGTTAAGTCGTCTACATCTACACCAGCTGATTGCCTGAAGTTTTCGTTATTAATTTTCTTGTTTACCACCTAGAAAGTATCAGTTTTGTTTCGGGGACATTGTAAATGCGGGTAGGTATACAATACACATGTAATCCATTTGACTTGACACGCTACCGGACTATGACAGATAACAGTTGTCTTTTCAGGTCAACAACTATCAAGCATTCGAAACTAGAACTGTGAATAAAATCCGCTATCATCATAAAACACTGGTCACATGTTTGTAATGCAAAATATTCGCCGATAGTTGTTTCATAATCCAAAATACTCGGAATATTAAGTGGGAATCACATACTACTACACTATCACCGATTTTTTTTCGAAATCACACTCTTTCTTTTACGCTTCACTTCTATTGCGAATTTATTGCAAGCGCACTTGTTGTTAATTAATTTGCCGAGCTCTCTGTACTCGTTTTGAGGTAAACAATTACATTTTTGACGACCAATAAGAAAAAAGATAATTCGCTCCAATCGTACCCACTATGCACATTCACTAAAACACCGAGCGATCAGTGTGTGCATGACCTTAAGGAAATTCAAAAATTTTCTGGCGCACACTCTACAGCATGTTAATTTTTTCAGTGATTTTTCTCATAATTCTGGCAAACTAAATGCTGTCACGACAAAAATAAAATATTGTTCTGTGTTAAACACACGCACATTTTCAATTTCACTTGACACTCACTCGCGTTGACACTTTGCGTGGTGACGTACAGCGGAAGAGCCTCGTGAGTCGTCAGTCCGAAATTTGTGCGTACCTCACACGGACCACGCTAGTAGATCTTCGTGCGATAGAAGGACGTTCGCCGGTTATGTCAGAGGAAAACGGGATTACATCTAATTAATACACAAACAGAGAAAATCTCCAGGCATCGTGGCCGTGGGTCGTGAGACCAACAACTAGGCGATGTTTTTGGCCTTCAGGATTGTCGGCTAAAAATAGGGACATTTTGACGATGATTTTTTTTTGCGTAAATATCGAGAAAACCGTGATAAACCGCTATAGAAACGAACCTAACTCAATTTCTTTGCTGCTATTCCGACCGCAATGCTCAAGGAAACTATCGTTATTTTTTTGTCTCGTCGTCGGCTTCTTAAAATTCCGTTCATGCACGCGCTATACGGTGGGTCCACGATTACGGGACCGACCTCAGCGATAAGATACACCGCCGCCGAAGATTAAAACGACTTTTTGTGACTCAGAAGCGCAAACAAACTGAACGTCGAGAACACGCAAACAAAGTCACAGTACGCACGTATACGTACAACCGGCCTGTGATACAGTCGAGCCAACACTGAAAAATCGAAAAGAATTACGAGGCTCCGCACACACTTGGATGGAATTGCGGCGCGGGCCAACAAGACGTCAGTGGAGTCTCGAGACGATGGAGTACTGTGTAGTCGCGATAATAGCTAAGACATGGGGTCGTGGAACTTGCCATATCTAAGCATTCAGCCAGCTCCTCATCTGCATTTTTTCCTGAATGAATAGATGGGTTGGAGCATATTGTTCCATGTGGAGCTGGAGAAGTACAGAAGAGTGACTTGCTGGGACTAGAAAAAGTGGGCTCCGAGCTTCACAGAAACTTTGCAGTAAAAGTCTAATCTTCTCAACTGTTTTCTGGCAAACCCAACCGTCACTTGGAATGGGGCCAGAAGCATAAAGGACTGACTTTTCAGCTCCTGAACAAATAACCCAAAAGGAAACTCTACACTCTAGACAGGAAATTCCAATCAACGCAAATTGTATTGAGTCATTAACTGCAGTCTGTTAACCCATATTGATAACGCATAGATGGATTGAAAATATTTTTTTTAAGGGTAGGCGGAATTTTACGGGTGTTTCAGCACGGAAAGGATGAAAATTTGATGAAATGATGCTGTTTTCAATTGGTAACTTATTTTTGACATGGATATGTCTTTTGGTTGGGAATAAAACTGAAAATTTTCCGAAAAATCGTTCTACTACTACAAACTTAGGTTAGATTAGGTGTAGGGGCTCCCATGATGTATTGCGGCACACTTAGACCACTATTGGGTCCGTTGTGATACCAACAAAAAGTCCCTTCCATTCAAACCTACGTATCAAACCAGCCTGTACTGGCGATGTAACGATTCAGCCTAATGGCGGTCATATTCCCTAAGGTCATCCAGATCATAGAAGACCCGAGAGTCCAGAAATTTCTTCCTCCTGCCAGCTACGGCCGGACAATGGCAGAAGGTGGAGAAAGCTCTCTTCCCCATCCACATTTCCACGGCTTCTACAGAAGTCGTGATGAGGAGTACAAAGCCACAAAGCCTCTATGCGAGCTCCCCGATTAGGCAATGCCCCGTGATAATTCCTACTACCCTGCCGATGTGCTTTCTATTCAGCGACAACAGAGTGGTCGAGCGATCAGCATTGAAAATGGGTCAAATCATCCTTGTTGTTTGACATATGTTGCCGGTGAGCCATCTTATATTAGCCCTGTTCACAGCAGCGGTCTTTATTGCCACTTTGCACATGGTAAATGGCATTTTGATGTTCTCGCGTCTTTCGTCAACCAGCTCAGTTGTACCCTCCCGAGCCAACTCATCCGCTTTGCAGTTACCAATAAAACCACTACCGCTCGGGATCCAACAGAGGGTGATATTAAAGAAGCCACCCATCCCTGCGAGGGCTGAGCGGCAGTTCTCAATGGTTTTAGATGTCATCAAGACGAATTCGAATGAGCGAATCGCCGCTTGACAGTTGGTGTACATAATGATGTCTCTCACAGTAATGACATGAATACTCAGCCAAGACAGGACCTCAGAGATCGCTAAAACCTTCGCAGGACACTGCAATAGTCGGGCAAACGGAATGGAAGATCAGTCCCCAGTAGCTCCGAGTGAATGCCATTCCCGACGCCTTTTCCGGTCTTAGAGCCATCTGTATAGAAGACAATGGATTCGGTGTTTAAGTGCATTTTCCCCGTCCGTAGACTCCTCGACGAAATCAGGCTAGTGAAGTTTCTGACAAAACGATATTTTGGAGAAAGGTAGAACGTCCCCCTGGGGAGATTCAGGTTGTTCAGTATAGTAGAGTATCCCACACTCAGCGCACTCGTCCCGCGAAGGCGCAAGTCCATGTTGCTGCAAGTTTATCGCCCAAAATATCCAACGGGAGCAAGCCGGGTATCATATTTAGGCCGACTGACGGAGTGGTTCTAAAAGCCCCCGTTACGGCCAACAGTACAGGTAGCCTTTATACCTTGCCCAGCAGACCACAGTAGGCCGCTACTCTGAGTGCTGTTCATCACACACTGATACCGTACAATAATACAGGACGTACAACAGCTGTGTATATCCAATATACCGCTTTCGGCTGCAAGCCCCAGTTTTTACCAATGGTCCTCCTGCACGAGTAAAATGCAGCAGTAGCCCTTCTTACCCGTTCTTGAATATTAAGCTTCCATCTTAGCTTTCTGTCGAAGATAAGACCGAGGAATTTAGCTATATCAGTCAAAACCAATTTATTGCCATCTAGTGTAGGTGGTTCGATTGGAGGGATCCTGTGCCTTCTAATGAAAAGCACAAGTTCCGTCTTATTTGGGTTAGCCCTAAGGCCGCACGGGTTTGTCCACTCCGTTGAGTATCATGAAACCTGCCCGTGACTGCGATGGCGATGTCGTCTGGGTAAGTAATGATTTTAAATCCAATCTTCTCAAGATCTAAAAGCAATCTGTTCACCGCCAAATTCCAGAGAAGGGGAGACAGTATGCCTCCCTGGGGAGTTCCTATGCAAACACGCGCGCAGACGATGTTATCAAGGTTGTATGGACAAGTCTTGATCTCAGGAGCGTGTTAATGAGTGTGCAAAACGACTCATCAACACTAGGTTTAACGGTGTTGAAAGCGCCCCATATCAAGAAAAACAACCATCGTGTAGCCCTTTTGCTCAAGAGGTTTCTCAATAAAACCAACCAGAGAATAACTAACCAAAAAATAATTGTACCTTTTTTTTATAACGGCCATCAGACCAAAAAGTTTGCAATGGTATTTCGTTTTATAGATTTTGTTTTGATAAGTTTTTAATTTTCGAATTATAAGCAAAAAAAAACTATTTTTTTGGTTGAATTTGAAACTTTCGTCGAACTTGAACGCCCTCTAGCGTTTAAACCATACATCTGACGACGCAATGTAGTTTATTTTGGTAGTTATGACTTTTTCGTCAGAAGTTTGTATTTTCGAAGTTATAAGCAGAAAAAAAGAACAAACAAAATACTGATTTTCGCACAATTATCGTGGAACGCACCACCTTTTCGAGATGGCAAAGTTAGCACTCGGATTCAGCACACCCGATACCGCAGATGTAGTTTACTCTCTAAAGTCTTAAACGTTGACCTAATTCCCATTTTGAGTTTTAAACTCCTCAAAGACCCAATTCAGTATCTCTACTGATAGCACTTCCAAGGAAGAACCTGAAGGCATCTGTTCCTTAGCCTGAGCTCTTTTAAGTGACTGTAACTAAGGCTTTCTGAACGTTCTTTAACTCCGCTGTTCGAACCCTTAAGAGAGATTGAACACGATCGACTTATCGGCTCAATGTCGTATCGACTGATGAATTTAACATGGTCTTCTTAGCCAGACTCACCTACTGTCCCGTGTGGAAACTTCCATTTGAGACTATGTTGTTCAGTTCAAGTTAATGAGTCCAACAACAAAAATAATGAAATCTCTTTCGCACAAATTTTCAATTTGCGCTAGTAAAATCCATGAATGATTTCAGTCTCGACTTATTGAAAATTTCAACTTAAAGCAAGCATACACTGAGCGAACTGACCGATCGGGCGACGGATTGTCACAAAAATCGGCCGATCATATGTGGGTTTTTTAAAAACAAATTAATCATCAACGGTTCATCGACTCAAGGACACATCGTGTGAAAGCAGAATAAGATCTCGTAAGAGTCGAATAAAACCTACCCTACTACGTATTGAAACAACGTAAAAAAATAAGCACAAATTTTGTATTTTATAATCAATCGAGCGCTACCAGTGCTGGGTTAAATTGCATCACGCACATTCTCCACATACTACAGCATCGGCGACCAGCATACATTTCGAGGTTTTCTGTGTGGGCGTCGAGCAAAATTTCAAGGCCTCCCCCAGCGTTGCCGCCAGCTGTTTTGTGGAACCCTTTTGAATGGAACATGCGCGTGATTGGAGTGAGTGAAACCGTGAGCTGCCCCCTTTAACCCAGTTTAGTTCAAGTGATGACTCTATTCATAAAATTACATTAAAATCAGCTGAACATCTTATCACAGATGTATGCAATGTATGTACAATACATTCCAGCACAGAATGGAACCATCAGTCAGTTTGTTCTTAAACCGCACTATGTCGACATATCTTCGTACTGGCAAGAACATCGAGCAACATTTTCGAATACTACCAGCCACTAAAAAGCTGACAGTGTGACGTAACTGAATTCATATCATGGAAAAAAATTATTAGACACAAATATTGAGAGGGCGAAAAAAGGATCTAAATCGAAATTGACAATATTTCAAACACACAGTTGGAAGTAAATTGATTTTAAAAATACTGATTTTTTTTTTGTGTGAATACTCGTAATAGCAGCATTCGGAAACAAAGATTTATGAAATATCTAAGCGGTGTTCGTCTTAGCCGGTCTCAGACCCATAGTGAATCGAACGCCACGGATCTGCGACGAGGGAATTCAAACAGCTCATACACAAATCAGCGGCGAAAATGTGAGGTAAATTGGTGAAATGCCGAGAAATATGTTGACGTTCAACCAATTCACTTTCAACTTTGATCCGACGAATTCCCATACGAGACCTGGATGAAAGACTGGTCAGCCGTTTTGTATGGAAATAGATCTCGGAGCGGCTGAAACGAACACGCCTTTTGTATCTGGTCAAGTCAAGAAATTGGCTTTAATATTTACATTGATGAAGTGCTACAATGACTAATGACAGAGA
Source organism: Chloromyia formosa (assembly GCA_964017055.1). Lineage (NCBI taxonomy): Eukaryota > Metazoa > Arthropoda > Insecta > Diptera > Stratiomyidae > Chloromyia > Chloromyia formosa. The sequence continues at coordinate 19,808,601 of OZ024816.1, read as the reverse complement.
ACTCATCGGAACTGCCAAGAAACAGTCATGCATCTTCGCAAATTCAATGGAGACTGTGTGCAAGAAAGAAGTGACTTTTTTTGTGTGCAAAGTCTAAAAATAATAACCATAACCACTTCACGCTGAAAAACTGAAGAAAAACATACATATTTCAGTGCTTTTTTTCTGTCCTCAATATCTTAATATAACGAAGGTCGCAAATGGAAATGTTAAAATTACTGTAAGGCCGTGCTCAGACGGGTCGTCTCGCAATCGGCTCGTCTGCGATTCGAACTCCGCTTTCATTTGTAAGAGCGTAGATTTCACTTGTTAAAGCGTTAATTTCATTTGTTAATGCGTCAGTTTCATTTGTAAGGCCGGCCGCATCTTGGATGTAGGCAGGGCAGGGCAGCGCAGCGCAGCGCGCACATGGCATTGTTGTTGTAACAATTGTCCAAATCTGATTTTACAGCAACAATGCCATGCGCGCGCTGCGCTGCACTGCCCTGCCTACGACCAAGATGCGGCCGGCCTAAGAGTCAATTTCATTTGAAAGAGCGTTAATTTGATTTGTTAAAGCGTCATTTTCATTTTTACGAGCGTTAATTTGATTTGTCAAAGTGTTATTTTCATTTTTAAGAGAGCTATTTTAATTTGATGAATGGTGAATTTGTATTGAAAAGACGAAAATTTGTCTTGAAAATGGTATATAGTATATTGCTAGGCGGGCGAGCATATGATTGTGCTGCTCCCACAGACAGACGGCGTCTTAGCCCGATCCAATTATGTTAATGAATCTTATGTGTATTGACCTCCTCGTCTAGTCATTTAATTCAGTCATGAGACTTGTTACACTGAATTGCATACCTCATTTGTAAGCGATACATAGCAAATATACAAATTCAAACTTTATGTATATTCTCAACAGAAAACTGTAATTCCACAAAAAATTTCACCGAAATATTTTTCATCCAAGAATAATAAACAGCGAGAAAAACAAGATCTATTCTGAAACCATAACAAAAACATATAATCGCAAAAATAACTGACCTTTATTTTCCCTTCTTTTTTTCCACAAGTAAGCTTCAATACTTTTTTTCATTCAAATAAGAAAAATACATTTAAGGTAAGCATGGACTAATGTTAGAAAAAATACGAGTAGAAGAAATGTACTCGTATTTATTTGATTCCCTTTGAAGAATTTACATTGTTCGTTTCAATCAGATTAAATTTAGTCTTTCGTTTGAATGAGGCGCGAAAAGATAAAGGTGCAATATATATAGATACATTCATGAAATTATCTGTGAATTTTTCATTGAATTAGTAAAGTGCTAAAATGTATGAAACGGCCTAAGCGTCTTTAACACATTTTAAAATGGGTTTCCGATACGTGTGATGACTGATGAGAAACTTTCCCTTAAGATGCAAAATGAAAGGTCATTTCTTTTTTTTTTCTATTTATTCGCTGAATATTCCACTTTTAAAAAGTTTTATTGTGTCGAATACTTTCAGCAAATTAATAGAATTTCAATTGTATTGACATCGTTTGTTTGTCTGTTTATGATGGGCATTGTGAGATACAACGGCTTGTTAATATTAGGCACGTTCATCTCAGACCCAATTCCATGCAAAACGACTGACCCGGTTTTTGATCCAGGTATCTCGTAGGATCTCATCGGATTAAAGTTGAAAGTGAATTCGTTGAACGTTAACATGGTCGCAGCAATTCCCGCTACTACATGAGTCAACCATTCGCCTCCGTTTTTGTCGCCTATATGTATGTGAGCTGTTTGAACTCCCTCGTCGCAGATTCGTTTCACTTTCCATCTGAGATTAACTAAAACGAACACGGCTGGTGACAGTGCCAGCGTCCTATTGCCTTAGTACGAGGCTTTAAAATGAATGCAATTTCAATATGTCAATTTAGCTCAAAATCAATAACAATAAAGTAGATCGAGCATTATGCCCTGCTAAATGGGTCGAGTCGATTATAGAGTCACAAAACCTCCAAATGAAAAAATTAAATTCCTAAGTCATCACTACGAAAATCTTCAGAAATACTGAAGAGTTTGACATTGACTCAAATTAGGGCAAGCTATTACTTTCCGGGGCGGCGAAGTTTGATGATTTCTAATGGCTGCTACAGACAACGGCCCATCGCTATCATGAATCTGGGCAGATTGCGATTTGTGGCGGTGATGGTTGCCAGCAAATTGCTCACAATGGTTTTAAAGCCATTTTCTGCCATCCACCATTGCGACTAACCGCTATACGCATAGATATACGATGATAATGGCTTCCAATGGCCAGGGATGGACCATTATCTGTAGCAGGCATAACGCCTAGGACTCTTGACTAGATTCTTTTGCGTCTCGCCCAGATCTCACCTGTCTCGACTTATTGCAAGATGCAGAAAATACATACAAAAATCACGGCGACAATCAATCGAGGCAGACGAGATTCAAAAGAATAGACAGTGTACGCTCTCATGACCGGACACCATCGGCACCAACAATTTTGTCCGGTTATGGGGATTGTTCGCTTAAGAGAACGTCAGGCAACCTCCCAATTTTTTTTTTAATTCAAATAGCCAAAACTGAATTGGTAGCGAAATTAATTTAAAAATGTCGATCACACACTGATCCAAGGGTTGATACTCACTGGTGGTATTAGGGGGCAAAAACTCTACCAAAACCCAACCAACCGCCGCGCCGGGCGATCCAATTTCATATCATCCAAATTGCCTGCGAGACACTGCGGGGAAGGTGATCCTACGAACAATTTTTAACAGACTAGCTGCCATCGTAGAGGAAAAGGGAGGCCTGTCGGACGGACAGTTTGGAATTCGAAGAGCGCGCTCCACGGCCGATGCGATCATGACAGTGACATACCTAGGGAAACTGGCGCTTCGCGAGGGCAAATGTTGCGCGATTGCGACACCGGACGTCAAGCATGCTTTCAATTCGCCAAACTGGGATATGTGTGTCTGAATGTTTGGCATGACTAATACAGACCTACCTTTCCTATAGAATTCTGCGGTACGAAACCAGCGAAGGACCAAGAGAGTACAATGTAACAGCAGGCGTTCCACAAGGATCGGTACTCGGCACTTTGCTGTGGAATATTATGTACGACATATTGGATTTGTCAGTGCCTAAAGAAGTAACGATAGTACGGGTTCGCAGATGTCATATCTGCCGTGGTGGCCGGCATACGCTGAATTGTACGCCACCGACGCAATGACGACTATCAAATTGTGGTTGGAATAAGAAGGACTGGAGCTAACTGAGCAAAAACCGGAAGCTGTTCTCACCAGTAATCGCAGAAAAAGGTTCACTTTTAAGATCAAAGTCGGAAGCACCATCATCATTTCTAAGACTGGGGTACCTGGGTGTGATAATAAACGCGAAGCTGACATTTGGAGAACACCTCAAATAGCTATGTCAGAAGGAGGCAAATGCTACTGTGGCTTTGGCGGGGATGATGCCAAATGTGGGAGGACCACGACCGAGTAGCCTACTTTTATTTTGCCTATCAACTCTGTTTACCGAAGGATTGCGTTGAGAGGGTATTATCCATACTGAAAAACATTGGATGAGGCTGCTTATGTTGTTGCGGTTATGATCCCCATAAATAAATAACCCGATTGTGTAAAGGCCGGTGTTTGGAGCCGCCGTACGTACATACGTACAAAAAAGAGAAAGATGCAAGTCTCTGAAGAATTGGCAACAGCGGTGGGATGAAACTCCAAAGACAAGCTGAACCTAGTTTCTAATAGAACATAGTGGATATCGGAAGTAGTAGAGTGTGGTGAAATGTGGTAAGCATGTAAGCGAAAAAAAACATTTCAACAAAATTTCAGCAAATTTTTTTTAAATCTCGATCGAAATCCAGATTAATTGTATGGTAAATCTTGAAGATTTGCTTAAATCTCGAGATTTATCCAAATTTCCTGTAGTGTACAAGGAACATTTAGCCCAGAAACGAAGTTTTTAGCTTGGAAAAGGTGCGGTAGTTTTAATTTTTGATATGTTGTATAGGTCGGTGGGGTAGTAAAAAAATCCAAGTGTGTGTCACTCTCCCCCCTGTTACAAAATTTCATCTCACAAGTATTTTTCTACAACCAACCAATAGCAGCGAAGCTAATCTAATTTGAAAAACACTTTTTGACAATTGCCCCTCTGTTCCCACGAAGTACACAACTCGCAACCAAATGTGCCAAGAATTGATTGCAAATCGGTTAAATAAACTTGGTTGTGCGGCAAAAATCCTTCAATTAAAGGTTTTTAATAATCAGCATCGTGGCGCGACAGCCCGACGTCGGGCCTTGGCCGCCTGGAATAATAATAATGAGATAAAAAAAAATCAGTAACAGTTCTACGAATTTTTCCTCTTATCTTACCAACTTTCACAATATCACTGGCGTCAGTGAAGAGTGTCACGAGTTAAATGGATTTAGCGAAAAAAATATAAAATGATAAATCTCCAATAATCTCCATTCCAGGGGATTACTGAATCATACATCACAGATTACAAGTGGAGATTAAATGTTGGGGGATTTGGAGTTTGGGGATTTTAGTTTGAGCATTTTAGAACAGGAGATTTCGTATCCAACACTACGTTTTTAGCATAACGGTATTAATTCGCAGCATTTGTTTACATGTTATACATTGATTTAAATCGCCATGTACGAATGGTCGCGTGAAAGCTTAATTTACGGCGCTCGAATACGCTTCTTTGTCTCTGATACTTGATTTCGCTAGAGATTGGATTGAATCAATGATAAGCTTAAATTTTGGCTGATTTCATTGGTGACACCCACCCATTTCCGGAACAAAAAAAGTTTGCCAATCACGCGTACATATACCCTTCCATTAAAAAAAATAACTTCAAAAATCAAAACCTGCATTTTATCCCAAAAATTGTCCTGTGTTGTAATGATGTCCTGAACACTTACATAGTTCAGGACAGCTGACGAACCCCTAGAAAGAAAGTCGCTAGTTAAGTCAAGGTGTACACAACAAACGATCTGTAGAAGAGACATCTGATCTGATTGCACGGTCTTTCTTTTGTATTTTTACTGTCTAATCATTTTGGAGTCTATCTGGTACTGTCACCTTTTCATAGTCTCTTTCCAAGCCTAATCCCGTTTCTGCATTTTGCACGCAAATTGATAAAATGAGCACAACCATCAATTTATTTCGATAGCGGGAATATCAGTTGTCACGAATGTAAGATTGCACTTTAAAGCAACAACAATTAAGTTTGCAATAAAGTGTTCATCCATTATCGTCGACGCAGTCATTTTCCTGCAGATACTATAAATAAAAACGCACCCATATAGATGATTAGATTTCTTTTTCTTTGTTTTAATCTGATTTAACGAAAATAAAAACAGAAATGTAATCTTGAAAATTTAAAACAGGTTCGATTAAAAGGTAAATAGAGAACGAAAAAACTCCCGAAGATATACTTATGTGATGATCGTCACGTCCGCCACATTCAGAATACGATGTACGAATCGTCGTCGTTAATTTGTCTTAACTTACGATTCTTTTCTCGATCAGTGGAATGAGTGTCTCTAATGAAGGGTTAAGATATGACCCTTCCTTAATACCTCTGATAATCCATAGATTTGGTTTGGAATTTTATCTGATGGAGCTACATAATGCACTTTCGTCTGATAGATACGTGCATAAACTGAAGAGGTGACCTTACGCTTAGTTTATATTGCAGCATGAACCGGATGAACCGCATGCTCTCGCGCCAGAACCATCCACTTGTAAGTTGGTCATCAATGTGCTTTGCTCATGCCACTCATCCGGTTCATGCAGCAATGGTGCCGAGTTTTCAGGCAGTTTACAGTTTGGGAAGCACATAAAATTCACTTTCTGTCAATGAAATGTTCGTTTTGTGTAATTATATGGAATAGTAAACATACAAAATAATTCTGTTGCTTAAAGGGAATTGGTCCGATTGTATCTGTATTGAGGAATTAAGTTTCCTCTTGAAATTTGAGTTGACATTTGTATGCTAACTAAATCAAGACACACTCCCAGCAAAGACATGCGCCGTTTTCGTGTTCGCTACTCCAATCTGCTCTCGATTGCTTTTTTTGCCGCTTATCCTGCTATACTCTGCTTTGTACAAAAAAAAACGCATCTAACGAACACCGACTATAACGAACATTCGCTTACAACGAACGAATTCAAAAGTCCGGTTTCAAATCCTAAAATATGCATATATAACGAACCCGGCTATAACGTACCATTTCCATGGATTTAAGGATTCCTTGAGCTCGGCTATGACGATCTATCGACACAGTTTTAATCGAACTTCCTCCACAGCATTCCCCCAGAAGAAGAAGCTGCTATCTCGGAAGGGGGTGAGATTTGCGCTTTCGGATAGTACTAACATCCTTGGCCTTATACTGGACATGAAGCTAAACTAGAAATCGAACATTAAGAAGCGCACGAACAAAGTCACCATAGCGCTCTACTGCTGTGGGAAGGCTATAGGTAAAACTTGGTGCGTCAAACCCAAGATATTGTATTGGGTCTATATGTGGCGGTTCTGCGCGCCATAATGTTACATCGAGTGGTGGTATGGTAGAACGCCCAACAAAAATTGCTAGCCAAAGTACCAAGAACGATTAGCTGAGCTTTGCGTACAACCCATCTGCGGCCATGCACATTATGCTTAACCTGTTGCCGTTGGGTATTCTTGAGAAGCAAATAGCGGCGAACTCAGCCATTCGCAATCGGGAGACCTACCGGTGGACAACCTAAGGTATCGGTCACTCAACGATCTTGAACGATGCGGATATCTCAGTGTCAACAGATTATACCTCAACAAAGTACATGAATAGCCACACACCGCCTTTACCGAACTCGCTGAAAATATATATATTCGTACAAACGGTTCTAAGACTGCTGAAGGTGTGGGTGCTGAAGTATAAGCTCAATCTATATCTATCTTTTCGGCTACCTGAATACTGCAGTGTTTTTTTCTGGGGAAAGTCTTCGCGATTAGAACGATGGGAACATTCCTGTTTCGTGAATGAGAATTCTCTTTATTGCATTTAGAGAGAATTCTAAATGCAACTCCTTCATTGCGGCATTCCCGCTATAGGTAGCCCATTTCCGCTTTATGTGGTAAGAATCTAAAACCCACTTGGGGGGATTTGTAGGTCCTAAAGCGGAAATTTTTTGGGTTTTGTGAAAGTTCTCTCTAATCAAATAGAGAGAATTCTCCTAATTTTTCCGAAACAGGAATGTTCCAAGGTCTAAAACCATATCGGTGTGCCGAGCATGTCTGTGCTGGATACCGAGCCAAAGTAGCTTTGCTGGTACTTGCAGGGCTGCTGAGCTCGCTCGTAGCGACGCAGAAATCAGTAGCAACATCGCCATGCCGCTGTCTTTGGTGAAATCCAATATAAAACCGGCTGCGGCCAGGGAATCCAACCTTAGGGCCGGTGCACATAAGCTGCAAAAGTAATCGAGACACCACAACCTTTTCAATCCTATCTCTTTGATACCTCGGCGTTTCAGCGCACATGAGGTGATAGGATAGAGCATCAGTCTGGGAGATTTCCCATATTGGGAACTGTCATCAAAGAAGAAAAAAGAGCGGATGCAGCAGCACATGTGCACTGGTGTATTCTCAACTGTGTACTAGTGAAACGCTGTAGATAAAAAATGACGCAGATAGGGGCAGGAGCAAGCGGCAGCCGGATACCTATCGACATAGGTCGAGGATATCCGATAGCTATCGGCGTTCCTTGTGCATCGTGCCAATAAACCCAATGTATTTCTTCCTATTCGATTGAAAAGGACGCAGCATCCTAATTACTTTTGCGGCTCATGTCCACGGGACTAAGATGGACCATTGGCGTTACATAATAATGCTAATCTGATTTAAATGACTATCGTTAACTAAATACCGTTGTGGGCAATTTCCACGCGAAAACAATTACTTAGCATTTTATTTCGTGTGGAAACCGATCATTACATCGATCGCTCTCTTTTGAGTGAGAAGGGGAAATTCAAGTGTCGTGTAGAGCACCGCGAATATGTGCTGTGTGGAAGTTTCCTCTGCCACTTTTTCGTAGGAGAGATAAGTGTAACATTTTCGTCTTTAGGCAGTTGGAAAATTTGAACCAATTTTTCGCCGAAAAAAGAGCTTGGACACGGTTTAACTATTTTACAAACTTTTCGCTCAAAATTTCGTGAACTATTTACACAACGTTGAGGCAATTGTTTATGATGAACAGAAGAAAAGAAACGGAGACCTCTTCGTATATGACTCGGACTTACTTTGAAATAGATATTCTGCTGATTACACTTCAATTTTTAATTGTTCACATTTCCATAATTAAAGAAAAGTGAAAACGGCACATAAACACAAAACATTTTTGTTTGCTTACATAAGTCGCTTTTCAGATTTTCCCACTGTTTCGACTTGCCTTCGTCTCGCGCACCCTTGAGAAAAGTGCTACAATTTTAGATACATAAATGAAACTTTTAAACACAATGCATCCATTTTATTATCAGCCAAACAAGGTTTATTGTCGTGATTTTTTCACACATCCTATGGAACTAAATCAAGTGGAATAGACGTTTGATAGATGCACGTATGCCTTGTAGATCTTCCGCCGACAATAAATAATAAAAGAAAAGGTTAAAGAGCCTGTTCAAATAACAAACAGAATTCACATAGATGGGAATATCGTCTTATTATTGTAAAAATGACTAAACAAATACGATGTGAATCCTTCAGATGATTAAGATATTTTAATGCATTTTGGTATGTTGCAATATGATGGACACACGATGTACATTTTTGTTGGTTCAACATAAATATAGTATGTTTTTTTAATACGGTGACACTGGAGTACAATCCATCGAAACGTGCTATTCAATTTTACGTAACCTCGGTTTGACGGCCACGGCAGCTGGATGGTTAGAGCATCGAGTTACTAAGCGAGAGGTTGCAGGTTCGACTCTTGCCATGAACATATTCAAACAGTTGCTTTGCAATGGCGGGATGTGGGTAATACTGACCATGCCATCTTCCAGACCATCAACCCGTAAAAACGGTCCCGGAAATGAAGGCCTCTACCGACTTCGGACCCCATGTTCCCCTTGGGAACGGAAAGAAGTATGATGTACATAATATGTAGGTGTGTTTTTTACGTAGCCGTGTAGAGTCCCCGCCCTGGTTGCGCAAAAGAACGCTATAGGGTAGCATACAGGTTAAATTCCGAATCATCAAGTTGTCTACCCTTATGTCAAGTGGTGAAAATAAATTACGAATTCGGATGAAAATATCAGTTTGATTATCGGGTCGTTTATTTAATGGGACGGCGGATGTTTATAAACTCGGCGTACCGCTCCAACTTAACAAACATCATTAAAACGTGTTCTTTATCAGTGACATTCACAAGTGTAGCTCTAGATTATTATTCAAATGGGTCCCCAGCATAATTCTTATCATTTCTTTTTCTTCTTTTCTATTGATATTTTTAGTAATCCCATTGAAAATATATTATTTAATAATAGGCAAGGGCCTATCGGAGCAAAATGTATAATAATATTAGTTTACCAATGAACTTTGCAAAAGCACAGGAGTACCAACATCACCATATTATATTCCACACGATACTAAGGCCATCTATGTGTCATGCATGTGAAAGTTATCGAATGGTTATCGAGTGTAGGATAGCCATCCGACTAAGATATCCAGGTTAATGTTATTGGGTGTAACGCGTGTTTTTTACCCGATAAATTCCCAAAAGACGCACCTATTGTCATTTTAGCATAAATATTTTCTTTTTGTGCGGAGGCACTGAATCATAAAAAAAATAATCGATTAACCACCCCAGCTTCCTCTTGCCTCATACCGAAAGAGTTTCAAATGCATGCGACAGGAACTTGACCTCACTCTGACTGGTGGAATGCTATCGGATCGGAACTGCTCGTTACAAAAACCTGTGTAACTGCTTCTGCTTAAATCATAAAAATCAACAACCGCGAAAATATCCTCTAAATTATTTAATCGCAGAAAAATAGGCAAGTTGTTGGACAATGAACCCGCATTTCTTAATGTCTTAATTAAACATCAACGATCAGGTTAATTTCGCACACTTAACAATTGCGAAGAAATATATAATGTGTTTATATTTTAAACTTAACATTTTACCCTCATACAGAAGAAGAGAGGAAATGCAAATGTGTGTAATTAAAAAAACGAGATATTTTGCACTATTTCAACGACTTGACTATGGGCTATCAACTAATGGACTGAATAACCGGCAGCTACAAAGCATAACCATCATCTTTATGGAGTGCCACCAGGTTCGTGTATGGGCCAATTATTCTTTTTTTTTTTTCATTTTTTTACTGGCCGATTTTATAAATCTTGAGAACAGAAAAAAATGTCGTGAGAATTTCAACTTCTGCATAATACAACTGATGACTTCTTTTTGCATTTCATACTTCAGAGACTGAATTTTTGGATAATAAATTGTTGATGTATGACCAATTGTTAGAGTTTGAGTTAAAGCATGTTTTGAAAAAAATTTGGGACATGGTACATTTTGAAAGAAGACTTCGAGGTCGTTTTTAGTGGCATTAATTTTCAATGGTTTTTATAATACTATAAATAGTTTTAGTAATGGTGAATTGAACTTTTATTCTTCGAATTTAGTGCTGTTGCATTTTGTTGTATCACGAAATGGATGTTTCTGGTCTAACGACTGCAGTGCCGTGGCCTTCACTTCAGTCAAAATACGATCACATAAAGCTGGTATTAGAACATGTTTTTAGAGTTTTCTTTTTAAGGTGTTCGAGAATATTCTACTAAGAGTCCCAACAAATCTGACGTGAATGCATGGTATGTTGCCAAGCTAAAGCTACAGAAGCATACGAAGTTGATATGCTGAATGAAACCGAAGTCACCAACTTTTCACTGAAAATATTATTTCTAGTTTATGTATTAATGTTCTTGCAAATGTACAAGTGCGAATCATTTTCAATTTAAATTGGAATTTTTTTGTGACACTTGGTTTCATTCTGCACACCAACTTAGTATGCGTCTGTAGCTTAGCTCGGTAACGCACCGGGCATTTTTTGCTACTCGAAACATTTTAATTTGTCCGAGCTTAGTGGTTTCGTATGGATAGTAGCACTCATCAGGTCTTGCATCTTTGCAGCTATCCATGTGCAAGACGACCACGAAAGTGTGAGAATTCTGTTTGTACAAGCCGCTCGGAGAAATTAATTCAGAGGGAATTTGAGAATAAAAAAATAGTTGGTCCCGTTGCGGGGCGCGAACCGCAGAGACCGTGTTTCGAGTAGCAAAAAATGCCCGGTGCGTTACCGAGCTAAGCTACAGACGCATACTAAGTTGGTGTTCAGAATGAAACCAAGTGTCACAAAAAAATTCCAATTTAAATTGAATATTATTTCTAGGTTTTTGAATATCTTTCAAAAACAGTTAAACCTAGCCAAAAACTATATATTGTACATAGAAATGTATGAAAAAATTAATCACTACTATTTCTTTTTTTTTTCATCTCGTCTAAAAAAAGCTATTGTGATGCTTCATTTTTTTTTTTTGCACAAAGTGATAATATTTTGCGAAATATCGGAAAAATACTCATCCCATGAATAAAATAATGAGGAGTGAATGTGTTGATAGCACAAGGCAAGTGAGATACCCGTAGAAATAATAGTTACTTAGAACAGACAGAAACTTTTAAAACTTTGGGAACCTCGCAGGGCCGTCGAGAGAAAGCCCAGGCCCGGGGCTAAATGTCCCATACTTCCCGATGATTTCAAATACGTATAACTATTTTCTAAAAACTTTTTTTATATATATATATGAATACATATGTTTAAGGGTTAAAATAATTAAATTCCATTAATGAATATATTAATAATCAGCATAGCGCATACAATTTTATAATCAGCATTGCGCACACTCCCGAAAGATGCTAGAGATGTTGACGCGCCCATGCCCCTGGAGGGGTCAAGGCAATTAACATTTAGATGCGATTGTTGGTAGGATGTACTCCTCCCATGTCACGCCCACGCGCCAGAGCTCCTGGATGATCTAATCAGTTTCGCTTGAATCGTGAAATCCGCCAAGAATCCTAAGGGATCAAAAATTTACATGGCAGCACTGAGGACCTCACGCTTTGTCAGTAGTCTTTCGCCAGAAAAAAACGTCAGCGGGAACTTTGTCAAAGCGCTGTACGAAAATAAATTGATCGTGTTGGGTATCCCATGGTAATCCTGAAATCTTCTGTCTGCCACCTCCGCTGAGTTGCATGTCAACCGTTTCGGTGTTTCTATTAGAAACGAATCCCCGCAAATGAAAACCACCACGCTTGTGGACTTCCGCTAACTCGCGTGTCGCAGGAAGTGCCTGTTTCGATGTTGAGAAACTAGCCACATAATCATCAACATAATGCTGTTCACGGATAGCTTTAGCGGCCTGAGGAAACTCATGCTCGTGCTGCATAGCGTTGATGCTCTTCACGCACTGAGCGTATGTTGGTGAACATCAAGCCCCGAATTCATCTGGCGGTTCCATCTGGTTGGAATTCTGCCAAAGAAACCGGTATGCTGCGGTTATCCGGCTGTATGTCCACCTGGTGGAACATCTCTGCTATGTCAGCGCTTACGCCCCTACGCACTCAGTTCGAAAACGATGTAGAATCTTGTAATGAACCACCTGCAATGGACCATATGGTAGTGCTGCTTCTACCGGCAGATCTATGGCAGCACCTGATGAGTAAGGATCTATTGGTGGTACGAAACCAGAGGCCGAGGGTCCCATTACACCCGGACCCCAATACGAGCGCGAGGGCAAGCGATAGCCATCTGCCAACCATTTCATCCTTATCGCCTCATTTTTTTTATTCCCCATTTTTACCTCCCTTGTTTGTGTTGTCTCCCCCAGGCCTATGAATTTTTGTTAATACGTAAAGGACAGGGGCAACGAGCGGCGAAAACCCCGCCCACGTCTCCCGAACTGAGCTACAGCAAGCATAGGCCGCTGCTTAGCTCGTTGAGGAGCCTTTTTCTTCACCAGATGGCACAGCCCGACCTTCAAGGTCAATTAAGCTACTTTAGGCTCCGTCCCCGCGGGCATCTTCGGATGCCCACCAAACCGTCCGTTGCAATCTTGATGAGTGGTTGGTTGAGATCGGGCCCCTTCAGCAGAGATGAGTTCAGTGATCCCTCTTACGCCTGCCGGTGCATCGAAAACGTAGTCGAGTCGTAGTTTTACCGCTTTACTGGCGACTGCAACGTTATGTCCGATAAACTGTATGTTCAGGGGAGACAGCGGACCCCACAGACCGCTGGTCGCTGATTCGACTTTCTATAATTATTCACACCGTTTATTTTTTACATTTTTTTTAGATTCAAGCTTGCATAATGCCGTCTTAGAGCCGGTGCACATGAGCGTTCATATAACGCCGGACACCGCGTCATTCTTAAGCTCTCCACAAACCAGCGATCACAAAGTGTGATTTGTGTGAAGTTTCTTAAACCATTCGCTTCAGGATCACTTTTGCTCAAGCGATGTTTTGAAATTTCCTCCAAATGATTCAAGATACTTCACATACGCTTCAAGTTCATGTTCGACATTATGTGTTCCGGCTTATACAATACAGAGTGCCGCTGGGTCCTATAACATCATGTGAATTGAAACGCAGATAGGTATCACAGAGGGAGGAGCTTAAGTAACGTGGCGTCCAGCGTCGTTTAGACGCGCACCGGGGCTTAACATGAATGGCTAAGCATCTCCAAGAAAAGGACAGTTCATCTCCTATTAACATGGAACACTGCAAAGCGGGTTTCACTTAATAATTAGTCCCTTCAATAAAGAAAAAGGGAAACGGGGGAGCCATACCAACGAAAAATTTCCTATGTTTATTTAGTTGATAGGTATGTACCTATATATTGTCGTCTCCAAAATGCTGCAGTCTAGAAAGAAAGGAACCTGCAAAAATGAAATAATCCACGGCAAAAAAAGGTTTGTAAAATTTAACCATTTCTATCAGTTTATTTGTTTTAGAAACTACCGAAACTGAGATCGAATTCAGTCCCATTCATCGAAATCTGCATCTCTTTTCATACGAACATGATTGATAGAAACTTTCCCTTAAATGGTTTATAACAATAAACTATAATTCCTGTTAAATATTCATGATAAAAACTTCACTCTCATGTGTTTCAATTTCAATTCAAGAATTGCACCCACTTTCATTCTATCTCAAGCGAAATATGCATACAAAGGTGAATGCAAATGGAGATGTATCTTTTTTCTTAGCTTGACTACATCGTTGTGTATCAGCCAAGTGATTTTTTATTTTTATTGTCGCTGCATTCAAAGCAAAAAAGTAGCAACGTTTCTTAAACAAAAACGTTGCAAATCAATTCAGTAGATGCTGAGCGTAGAAATTTCAACCATTGTTAATGGATTTTAATGGAAAAGTCTTATCAAAAATTGGCTTATCGAATCAAACATCTTTTTTTTTTTACTAAACCACAAAGCTGAGATGGTAGAGCAAAAATTCAAGTTCATAACCGAAAATCGTCAGAAAAAAAAAACAAAATGGAAAAATACTCAACACAAAAAAAGAGGGAACGGAAATCCAGAAAACCCAAGTGTTGAAACAACCTTTCCTTTTACTAAATAAAATAATGCAGAATTTTTAATGACACTTGAATAAAAGTATCAACAGAAAAAAAATCCAAGACAATGACTTGCCAGAAAATTATTTTCAGATACAATAATACGAAAAATTGAAAATGAAGAAAGTGGTCAAACTAATCTTAAGAAACTGTACGCAGCATAACTAATGTAATTAGCAGAGAAAATCATTAAATACTTTGTGCGATACTGTATCTACTGTCTATCTATCTATCGTTTAAAGTTTATACTATTTAGTGCAGATTTTTTTTGCTTTAGTGCTTACAAAACTGTTTCTGCCTCGTTTCAACGTAATCATTCGAATACTGAACATTCAAACTCAATGAATTTTATCAAAAAAAAAATGAAAAAAAAAGATACTCTTTTTCACATCCTTCCATTTCTAAAATTCCGGACTGAAGAATAGCTTAGTTAAAACTCGGACGTATAAAAATTAGGTCAGTTTATATTTTAGATTGAGTGTATACCATTGTACAACTACGATTTATTGAATTAAAAAGAAAAAAATGTGTGTGAAGTGTAGAAATTATCGTAAATAGATAATTATTGATAGTCATTCATCGAAAAAGTACGATCAAGTGCATGATAAACGAGGCAGAGTGGCTGAAAGGCGGACACTAGAGGAAAAACTTTGAAATTCTCTTAGCTACACTTTCATTTAAATTAAATCGTTTGAAATTTTTCGCATAAAAGGCAACCCATAATTTATTATAATGATTGGCAAAACATAATTGAAGATTTTTTGTTCAGCGAATTAGAAGCTATTGAACTTTAGTGGATTCCGGGGAAATGTAAAGTTTGACAAAGTTTTCACTTTTTCTTCTTTTGTTTTCATTATTAGCTCTTTATTATTTTTCAGGCAAAATTTATGCCACGCAGAAACACGCACTGTGGAAAACACAATGTACCAAAATTGGCCACCAAAATCGTGTGACAGCTCGCCAATGGATTTGCAGTTTTGGGTCAATATAAAACAAAAGATAAAAGCCAAGCCATTTAATTAGAATAAAGTTCCCCTTCAAGCTGGACCATGATGGGTCAGCAGCCAGGCCCGGCGGAACATGTGGGTAGTTTTACATAAAACGGGAAGTGCAGTATGGGTAATTACCCATACGGAGTAATTGAAAGTTTTTGTGGGTATTGAAAAATGTCATGGTAGCCGCGAGTGCGTGTCAGACATCTAAGTATAAATCTTCCTAAATAAAGAAAACTACCGAGACTAGAGGTATCTGACGACAGACAAAGCACGCGACCAGAAATGAATTGCATGAACAATAATCATGAAAACTCTGGTTCCCAGAAGAACTTACAGTGGACCTGGTGAAAAGACCGCATTACAAAACCTTGACCGCTCACGGCGGTGCCAAGACGATCAAATGCCGTGCGTTATTCTTCTGACATAAAATAAGTAAGCATGTCAAGGAATGCATCCATTTATGCGAGTAAGCCTCCAACCAGAACTCTCTCATCAATATAAATGTTATTGACGATCGTTTTTTGAACCATTTAATTTATCCAAGTTCACTTTTGTGGAGCATATAGCATAGTTTCCAATTGGATCGAGACTCGGATATTTCAAATCTTTGCAGTGCAGCGACTTTGGTGACGGCTAATGACATGCAGTTCGAATCTCACGATTTTAACTCCTATTCACACCATTTATCCAGCAGCTTTTTACTCGTAACAAGCTCATGCATCTGAGCGAGTCAATCGATCCATCTTGACAACAATTCGAACGTTTAAACACCCACACTAGCGAGATTGGGGCGTCAGATCGTTAACTATTAATAATTATTCCTTCAAATCTCCACATCATGCCATGGGGATGAAGTATTTCATCGGAACTTAAGAGATGCCGCGGCTCACTAAAACTTGGAGCCGAGTTTTAATTTCATTTAGAGTCGCGTTGTTCAAACAGGGGTTAAAAGTACCTGTAACTGTAACCTGTTTGCCCGTAACACCGTTAACACCCGACATTCTAAGCCACTAGAAATATATAATATCCTTGAATCACCCCCCCCCCCCCCCCCCTTTCATCTTGGAAAAATCGAAATCAAATGTAAGGAGTTTAACCAATTCGGAAAAATCCAAACGATTTGGGGGAAAAGATCTATGTAAGTCAATTGGAAAAAAGTTTATATTTGGGATAAGGTTTAAAAGATTTAAAGCAATTGATAAAAAGTAAAAAAAAATGCCAAAAGGTTTAAATTAATTGGGAAGAAGTTTGGAAAACACGTCTGAAAGTTTAAACAATTTTGAAAAAGATTTCAAATAACTGGGAAAAAACTAAACGATTTCGAAAGATGTTGAAATCCATTGGGAAAAGTTTAAAATATTTGGAAAAAATTTAAACGGCTTGGGAAAAGTTGAATTGATTGGGAAAGGCTTAATCGATTTGGGAGGAAGATTTTGAGAAAGGTTTTAATAAATTGGGAAAAAATTTAAATGACTTTTGGAAAAAATTGGGAAGTTTTAACCGACTTGGGAAAAAGTTTAACTGATTCGGAAAAATTTTAAATCAATTGAGAAATGTTGTTGTAACCACTTCCGATTTCAAATACATTGCGTATAAAAAAAAAGTGATGCACCCAGTTTTCTTCTTGCTGGAGCCCACAAGAATGGTAAGGGTGCTGCTTTTAATACTAGTAAAGAGTGGAAAGAAGCAAACGATTGAAAGGGTAAATTTCCGATATAACGGTAAATTTGAGTCAAGTTTACTAGAAACGGCCAAAATACGAAGACTGAAAATGTTACTTTCGTTAACAAAAACGTCTATAACGGTTTAATCTGTTAATTTTGTTAATGTTTGCTATTTTTTAGTTACCCAAGTATCTCTCGCGAGGCATCCAACCGTTTTCAAATTTAACCAGTGTATGGTTGAAGGCGCGACCGGTAGTGCAGTGTGTTGAGGCACCAGTCTCATGTTTGACTACCAGCGTTTCGGGTTCGAATCCCGTCCACAACGACGTTCGTGGCCATGGATGCGCAGGAGGTGCATGCTAGCAACTGCATTCTCCGAAACCAGTTTATGCCAACAAAATGTCAACTGACGGCCTCAAAAATCGCTAAAACACGCCTTTTCCTAGCAAAAAAGACCACAGATGCACCCCGAGACCGTTATTTAGGCTCAAGATTATCGTAAACAGTTAAGCTAAGATGACCTAATATCCAGATTTCCCAAAAAATTACTGGTATTCACCACAAGGCGTCAAATCGCCCGACAATTGTTGGCTTTAGCACGAAGAAAACTGGATGCGCCACTTTTTTTGATGCGCAGTGTATATGTGTGTGTCATAAAGTTTGAACGTCCGTATTGTTTTCCTCTATGTCCAGATGGAGAAAAGCAGTCGCCTCGATGGGGTTTTCCCTTAGCGAAATAGGTATCAAGCGTGTGCGAGCCGCTGGACAGTTGAAATGTGCTCAACGTTATGCGGAGGGAGGCCACAAGCTGGACAGGAGCTCTGAATGTTGCTGTCGATACGGGACAGGTATGAGTTCAGACGTGAGCACCAACCAGAGCGAAGGTGAGCCAACGTCGTCCCAGTTGCTCTTGGTAGTCGAGTTTCGTCTGAAGATATCGCAGGTGGTTTTGCAGTGAGTATCGTATTTGGTTCAAGGTCCGCTATCGAAGAAAGCACCTCTTCACTACACAGTGTTCTGAAGGCAGACTTGAAGCTGGCCGAACTCTTTTTCACCTTTGGACTTCCCTGTCAAGGTCCCTCATGTTGTGCCTTACGTAACTTGGTGGTGGGTCGTTTCGATAACAGCCAACTAGTAAATGGAAGGAATTGAAAATGGAAGAAGGAACTGAAAACTCCTCTCAGGACACTCGTGCCTACGAGGTCACCCCAAAAGAATGGACACTGGTATCACTGATTCAGGGCACCAGCACAACAGATCGTAAAAATCACTGTGCCTACGGTTTCTTTGGATTTGAACCCACGACCCATATTTTAATCTAATATACCAAACGACATGAAACTCCTGGACAGCTGCATAGAAATTTAGTTTCCATTTGTTACTTCAGTTCTACTTAAAAGCGAAATTCAATGAAACGATTTTTTTTTCGGAGAATGCAGTTGCCAGCATGCGCCTCCTGCACATCCATGGCCACGAACGTCGTCGTGGAAGGGATTCGAGCCCGAAACGCCGGTTGTCAAACATGAGACTGATGTCTCAACACAATGCGCTACCGGTCGCAAACAAACACAAACATTTTATCAAAAAATTATTGCTATTACATTATTAGTCAAAAATTTAACACCAAAAGTAATCAAATATTTGACTGTATAATGGTCGCTTCAGAAACAAATCAATTAAATGTCAGTTGAAAATTTATCACAATTTCCACGAATGCATCGCAAAATAATTTATCCATGAATTCATCCACTTCCTAACGACAACGGGCAGGTGTATAATTTCACAAATTGACGAATGGGTCCGGAAAAGATACACCGCAGCGCGGCAGCAAGTCCAAATCGCTCCATCATCATCATCTTCTTCGAACTTCCAACTAAACCCAATCGATTGATCAAGTTTTTCGCTGTGGCTTCCAAAGTACTACGTTCGACCAAAAAACTAGAGTGCATCCACCTAAACCGCGAAAATGGCCCCCAGTCGAGCCTACAGAAAATTATGGTCAGTCACCTGTAAACAAGATCTAGTTTGTGATCTTTTTATTCAGCCAGATGATTTTTTCTCTCGCGTGACAGGCTCTTTCACTAACAGTCAGAAATTGCTGTCGAACCGATAGATACCAATTGTCCAATTCATCTTTTTCTTGGTCACTACTTTTTAATGGTGAAGCATCGTCGATTGCGACGATGATGATGGTGAATGGGTGCAACATTTGCTACATATTTCTCTTCCTATCTGAAGCTATTACAGCTTCAGGTAGGAAGAGAGGAGGAGCACTGGATTTAACCATAACATTTGGTGCGATCATTGCACTTGCAATAGGTTTTCTAACTGTCTTGGCGGGCACCCTGCAAAAAAGAAGTTACCTGGACATAGATCAACTTCAAGACAAGAAAAAAAAAATCATTGGCGAAATCGAATGTGTTTTAATCTTTCCCAGATCGCCATGATCTGATTCTTTTCTTAAGCTACGCGGTCCCCAGGCAGCAGTTCAATTATTTTGACTTGGAAATTCTTGTAAACTACTTCGTTACGCTCCAATAATGTTTGTATCAACAAAAACGAAACTGTTTTATTCATCCATCCATTAGAGCTATGTATGTCCAATGTTCGAAATTGCTTGTCGATATCATCAAGATCGACACTTGGCTCTTGCAGCAATAGACAATGGGAGAAGCGTTCGATGATGGATGTCATCTTTTTTTGATACATTAGACGAAGTTCTAGATCTAGATGCTTAATAGAGCCTGGAATAAGAAAATCGATCTTGCGAAGAGAAGACGAAGTTTATTTTTTTGCCGTTCTTGTTTCTGCGAAAGTTGAAGGTTCTGCGACTCGACTTCAAAGTCAGATATTAGTACCAACTAAACACAAATTGATTTCTGATTGCAATGTACATCATGTGGTATGGAATAGTTCCGACACGAATGTGAGGGGGAAGCGTTTTTCGACTTATTGTTGGGAGCAAATCTCCTTATCTGCTGAATGCGAGCCCACCTTTATCACGAGGAGTCGGCAGGAAGTCCTAGACATAACTCTTGCTTCGCACGACATACAACATTTGATACATGATTGGAAGGTATCTCTTGAGCATTCATTCTCTGATCATCGTAATCTTCAATTCAGCTTAGACGAGCAACATAATACCAAACCAGTAATTGTAAATCGGAAAAGAACTGACTAAGTACAGGAAGTGTTTTGTGAATACATTACCCCCGCTACCGTGTCAGCCGAGCAACACGCAGGAGTTAGCTGGAATGATAGAGACCCTGACGGAGGATTTCATGAAATCTTCTGATAGATCATGACCTGCTAGTAAACAAAGAGGTGGGACTAAGCCGGCTTATAGCCACATGTAGATCATGCTATAGGGCTAAATCTCCACTCGGCCTTTATAAAAAGGAACTGAGAAGGGCCAAGCGTAGTTCGTGGAGATTATTTTGCGAAAGCATCGACAGATTCAGCGGTGCCTCTAGACTACGAAAAATCCAATTATGCCAAGTTATTTGGTAAAGGATGACGGTACGTGGACATCCTCGAGTCAAGAGACGATCGAGATCCTTCTAGACACACATTTACCGGATAGCTCTTCTCTTATCTCACTGGAAACTACTGCTACAATCAATGGAGCGCCATGCGTTTCCGCGTCACTTCTTTCTATTGAAAAGATCGAATGGCCCATAGCTAGCTTTGATTCCTTCAAGTCTCCTGACCCGGATGGTATAATTCCAGCGGATATACAACATATGATAGACGTAGTGTACCCTTGGATTGAATCCAGTTTCAAAGCCTCCCTTCAATTAACTTACATTCCTCGATTATGGAGGGAGGTCGAAATGGTTTTCATACGGAAAGCGGGTAAAAGCTCTCACACGATTTCAATAGATCTTAGACCCATTAGCCTATCATCAACTCTGCTGAAGGTTTTAGAGCGTTTGATCAACATACACCTGCGGAGTACTATTCCAGCGGAACTTCTATCTGTCTCCCAGCAAGCTTATTGGAAGGGTAGATCTGTGGAAACTGCCTTGCACTCGCTGGTGGGTCACATCGAAAAGTCTCTCTCCTTGATATCGAGAGTGCCTTCAACAAGGCGAAACCTGTAGTTATTATGGATGCCCTCTCAAGTCTTCGTGGGGATGACTCGCTCTGCAGACTAATATATGTACATGATGCTTGCATCTCGCGTTATCTTCACTAGTCTCGGCGCATCATCTGTACGTAAAAAAACGGAAAAGTACGGAAAAGTTTCCCTGTGTCCTAAGTGGTGTAATGCAGAACAACCTCTCTATCCTGACGAACTGGGCTAGTAAGGTTGGGGTAAAAGTAAATCCGTTAAAAAACGGAACTTGTTCTCTTTGCTAAGAGAGTCTACCTTCATTCGAACCACCGTAAAGGCTTGTGCTCACTGATAAAGCCAAGTTCCTTGGTCTCATTCTGGATAGGAAACTTTACTGGAAGTTGAACATTCAGGAACGTGTTAAAAAGGCTACTGTTACACTATACTCGTGCAAGAAGGCTATAGGTCAAAAATAGGGCTTACAACCGAAGGTAGTATACTGGCTCTATTTATCGGTTTTGCGTCCCATTGTGTTGCATGGGGTTGTCATCTGGTGGACAGCACTTAGGATTGTACCCTACAGAACCCTGCTAGAGAAGGTTTAAAGATTAACATTCATTGCCATCACAGGGGACTACGCCGACCGCTACCTTGGACGCTTTGTTGAACCTTCTTCCCTTGGAAATTTTCGTAGAGCAGATGGTGGCGATTACGGCTGTTCGCTTCCACGAACCCGGTCATTGGGCCGCGTCAACCATAGGTCGGTCACTCGACTGTATTGATCCTTGATATTCCCGAAGAGACGGACTACACCTCTCCGAAATACTTGTTCGAAATGGCCGAGTTAACCTGGACTGTAGTACAAAAGAACGCGCCTAATGAAAGCTTCACCTTCCGGAAAGCTTTAAGCGCTTTGAGAGCTTTGGATTTCCCGTAAGACTAGCTTTCTGAACACATATAATAGATTAAAGTTAAGGTGTAACACCTACCACACATTAGCAAATTTTTGAACAAAAACTTAAAGCTCTGGTTTTTGTGCGGAAATACTCGTATGTATTTACCGCAAACACTTTTATTCTGGTCCAAAGAAAGGATAACTGCGAAATAATAGATAAAATATGCGCTGCGTTTTTTCCAACAGTCCAGATCAAAGCAGAACAACAACTGAACAATTTAAAATAACAAAAATGTTCTGGATAGAGCTGATTGGTAGTGTAAATCGTGCGATTGTGGTTCTGCACTACATTTGGACTTTTTACACCACTCTTAACTACGAGTACTTGCAACTTACTATGTGGATCAAAAACACATGCCGAAGGTATGAAATACGATGATACGCGAAGGTATGATACCCTTACCTTCTGTACTATGTGTTACTATCAATTTGAACCATTTTGCGTTTACCACTTTGAAATTAGTTAAACTTGTTCCGATTCCACTGTTCCTATGAGAGGTATATGAAATAGTTGGCCGATTTCAACCAGATTTAGGAATGTGGTTTGGCGGTGAATATGATCAAGTAATATGAAATTTTGTAAGGGTATCTTCAGAAATGAAAAAATTTTCCTAACATATATATATGGCAGAGTATTCCAATTTCGGGAATGTTGTTTGGTAGTAGATACCATTGAAAAATATGAAATTTGGTTATATCATATCTTCAGAAACAAAAAAGTTTTTGTCACAAACACAGACTTTTGGCAGCTATATGACGCAGTGGTCCGATTCCGTTGGTTCCGACATACGTATATACATAAACACATACTACTAGAATGCATCACCATTCATCATCTTCAAAAGAAAATCCTGAAAGTAACAAGCAGAAAGGTCGGAATAGCACCGAAAATACGCATTAAATTAACCATTTTCGGGTTCTGAGAATTGATATATAATGTATTAACCACGGCCAAAGTCAAATTTAAATAATGTCAAAAAAAAAAAGATTTCTTAAGACGAAAAACCAAAACCATTTCCTCAATAGCTAGAAAACAAACTCAGTGCATACATTTCCATCACAACTTATCTAATCTGCGCATCAAACTTCAATCAGAAAGCCCGTGTGTTTATATTCCTTGATGTTATTGATATCTTAAGAACTCTGTTCGTGATAACCAAACATACTGAAAGACACAAAACCAAGGTGTACAAAACGTCCATACTGAAATAAAAAGTGCAAACACAACCACAACTCAAACGGGGTAATAACAAATATAAGTGTTTATTTTTCCAGGTCGTATAAATGCCCGATACAAAATACTAATCAATCTACAGATAAATATGTACATGTAGATATGACCAGCTAAATGTAAATATGCGATACACTCGTAACCGTCATATTTTCACCTGAGATATTATGGTTGTGACGTAATCATACACCTGGTGCCATCTGTTAAACCCTAGCATAAGTTTGGTTTCGTTAAAATTTCGTTAAAACTGACTGGTGATTGCATGCAGTGAGTAGATATACTTGTAGCATACGATTCTCAAAATGTTATCTTGTATCTTGTTCGTTGCAAACGTATCGTGTGCTTTACCTTACACGAGTATGACCGTAAATTAAACTGATTAATTAATTGAGCGAAATTTATAATTTTCTTCTATGTAAAAAAAAATCAATGAGGACCTACCTAATGATTACTTATGGATTTATGTTGATTGTAATGCCTGCTACAGAGAGTAGCCCATCGCGATGGTGACTTCGATGGCCGCCATCACACACCAAATGTCAATCCAAATATTTGCAAATATTGTCTGTCCACACAATGGTCTTCGATGGGCCATCAGGAAATTGCGTATAGTGGGCCATTGAAATTGAAAGCTGTCGCTCTGTGCGTCACGGCAGCTATAATCAAAATGAGGTGCGTTCCGCTGCACCCCCCACTAACGCAAATTGCAAAAATGACTATTGTATGGTTATGTGCTAGTTTTGTGCTATTTTAGTTATGTGCCGCATTCAAAAGTGTTGTGCTCGACAAATAAAAACCAGAAGTCCGAAGCGTATATACCCTAGACTTGTACAGACCTAGTGGTGATACCAAAAGTACCGACTGGTAACGACCATATGCATTAAAAGTGAGTTTCCTATATGGCCAGTTTATAGGGGAGGTTGGCAATCATTCAGTAGGATCTTGACCATTATCAAAATCAATTAACTAACCCATTCTACAAATATTTGTCGAATTTTTCAAGTCGCTAGCTTCATTCTATCGAAAGTTATTGCTTATTTGAAGTCTCACTTGTAGAGGAGGTAGGGGTTCCTTGGGTCGGATCCTGCTCATTATTGCCACCAACAAATAAGATCATGCATCAAACATTTGTACAAAATTTCAAGTCCCTAGCTTCACTCCATCGAAAGTTATCGCTTATTTGAAGTTTCATTTGTAGGGGAGGTAGGGGTTGCTTGAGTCGGATCTTACCCATTTTCAATACCAACCAAGTAGATCCTACTAACAACATTTTGTCAAATTTTCAACTCGCTAGTATCATTTTATCGAAAGTTATCGTAATTAAAAGAATATTTAATTTTTTGAAATTTGTAGGGGAGGTAGGCGTTCCTTTGATCTGATTATGCCCAACTTACTAGAACTTAAACACCTTCTTACTCCAGGGTTACATGCCGAAAATCAGGTGTCTACGTCACTTGGTTCAAGAGTTATAGAAAAAAAAACAGAAAAGTAGGGTAGTACGGGGTTCTTTGTAAGAAAATTACCGTTAGTTTTCAACTGATCGGGTTATTTTCCCAGGAGAGTATAAGATTACCCTTACAAGCAAACCACCAAACCTAGAGCTTTTCATGTTTATTTAATCGGGAGTTATAAATACATTTAAGTATTTTACATATGTAGGGGAGGTAGGCGTTCCCTTGGCCTGATCATGCCCATTTTCAATACCATCCAACTAGATCATATTGCCAACATGTGACCAAAATTTCAAGGCTCTAGCTTCATTCTATCGAAAGTTATCGTGTGAAAGGGCAGACAGACGGACAGACAGACAGAAGGACAGACAGGCATGGCTAAAATAACCAGCACATAACTAGCACATAACTCTGACACGGGTTTGAATAAGATTAGTTCATTATTTCTAGTGGGGGGGGGGGGTGTAGCGGAACGTTCCTCTACACCCCCCATTTTGAAGTGTCAACATTTTTTTTATTTGTCGAGCACAAAACTTTTGAATGCGGCACATAACTAGCACAAAACTAGCACATAACCATACAATAGTCATTTTCGCAATTTGCGTTAGTGGGGGGTGCAGCGGAACGCACCTATCAAAATGATCGCGTACAACAGAAGATCGATGATAGTAGCATTGCGGTAATTGTGTAGTGGCCTGTCAACGTAAATCAGCTGTTCAAATTTGTGTACGCGATGGGCCATCGCGTGGAGGAAAATGGCTTTCGAAGCCATTTATGGCCCATCACTGTTGACAGAAATGATGGTTACGCGGCATTGGTCACTGAACGCCATACGCCATACGTGGCGATAGCAACGAATGGCCGGAGCTGGGCCATTATTTGTAGCAGGCATAATAGAAATTAAATGACTGTTTATGATCTATATATGTCAGATGTCAGCTTTTCACGTAAAATGAATACGGCTTCGTTTTCCTGTGTCTCGGCTCAATTTTCACATACCCCACACCGATATTTACACAAAACAAAAACAGGCTTTGATTTGAATGTGATTTTGCGTAAAAAAAAAACGATCTTAGTACTAGGCTTTATGCTTGCCGCATATTTGCGCCGCGTTCGCGTGTTTTCTGTCAACGATTTACGTCTTCGATTTCTTCCAAAAATACTGTTGCTTTCTCAGGAAAAACGACAACCTGTCAGTTTGACAAATACTCGGCAGTTTTCGTATCACCAATTACGTTAATTGTTGGGTCCTTAAGCAAGTACATACGTAAGCAATATACGAGTACGTCTTACTACTGTCCAGTCATTTGTTTTGTCGCCCATTCGTACCTAATTATCTGCTGAAATGTATTACAATCAACCCAATTTGTTGATACAGAATCTCATTGCCTTATTGCTGAGTCAGTTTGACAGAAACACGCTAACGCGATGCAATGTGCGGACACCCTAAATGCAATATAAAGAATAAAAAAATTATGTGGGTACTCACGAAAATAGTTGAGTGTTTCGCGTATTTGATCTTTGGTCAAGTGTAGTCCTTCGGGCGGTATTGGAAGCGCTGGACTCGGTACGAACCAATCTTGATTTTCGTAACCGACAAATTCGGTTATAGCATCCGCACGAATTTTATACTTTGGTATAGATTCTTCGAGAAGGGAAAAAATTTCCACCTCGGGCAAAGAATCGCAGCTGCAAATGTCTGAAAGGAGGATGGAGAGAATTATTAATACACAGCTGAATAATAATATTTGATAATACTACTATTTGAACCTACAAGGGTCGTTCAATAAGTCATTAAAAAGTAGAAAAACCAATTATTTTAGGTAGATTTTTTTTTATTTAGTAATTTTTTTAAGTTTGTAAATAAGAAAATGACTGTTCCATGTGGCCCAGTTGGACGTTGGGTTGGCATAAACTGGTTTCGGTGAATGCAGTTGCCAGCATGCACCTCCTGCACATCCATGGCCACGAATGTCGTCGTGGACGGGATTCGAACCCGAAATGTCGGTAGTCAAACTTGAGACTGATATCTCAACACACTGCGCTAACGGTCGGCCCGGTGAACTAAGCTACAAAGGTAATTCGGGATGTCCAGAAAAAAAATTTCACCTCAAGGCGCCATAAGTGGGGCAGGGAAGCAGGAAGAGCTAAATTCTCGATAATAGTGTCTTACATAATTTTTTTGTATCTTTCATAGTTTAAGAGATAGATGCTTATAAAATTCGCACATTTTCCAAAAAAAAACAATCATTTCGCTTCAAGTTTTTCCAAGTACATATTTTCCTTTTTATCTTTTTTTCATTCATTGCGCAAAAAGTCGCCAAGTTGCCGATTGCGTTGGCAACCTTTGCTAATGAACGGCACGATAAAATGGAATAAAACCCCATTTGTTGTAATTAGGTAATTCATCATAGAATTAATATAGTTATGGAGTTTGAAGCAAATAAAGAGCCAGTTACTAAACAGCTCCTAACCCCTTTCTCTCCCTCATCAAACAGGATTTTTAGATGGTATGTATTCTGTAGGCAATTTTCAACTGGGGATATTTCAGCGTTTACAGTCTGCGCTTATGTCCACTTGTTTCGAGACTTGATTCGCCGTTTTCTCGGTAACTGTACATGCTACTGATGTCCCAGATATCTCAAATTAAAGCTAATCAATTTATCTACAAAGCTATCTGATGGCTTATCTCGAGAGATAAATACTTTGTTCGATATACAATACTGAAATAAAGATTTGTAATCTTTCCAATTTTCGAATAGCTGTTTTTAGGAATATTTTTCACGTATTGATATGATTTTTATACCAAGTTTTAGGAAATATTGTATATTGCATTTTCAAAACACTTTTCTGTAGCATGCATACTTTAGAAGGTATTGAAAGATCTTTACATTTTTTGTCCGGTAAGCTAAATTTAAGCTAACTGTTTTTTTTTATTTTCTACGTAACTGCTAATTTCTACATAACTGCTAATTCTGCCTTTTAGATTCCGGACACGCTTTTTCGTCTGAGTACTTTTTCGATATAAAAGATACAAAATAATAATATTTTACAATCTTATAGGGAATTTAGTGCTCTTTAATTTTACAGTTAACGGTTACTAACGACGAAATATTTAAAAAATGGCACCTTCTTTGTCCCCTCCTCACTTTTCCACACCTCATAGAACCGGGGACTTTTAGTTTACCTTCTAACTAGTCCAAACAAAACCCCATTTTTGTGGTATTGATATTTCTATCTAGAAAGTCTTATTGCCTGGGGTACTTAATTTAGAAAATGGTTTGATAAAATTTCAGATCATTCCGAGGGCAATGATTGAATTCCTCGAATGTAGTGCTCAAACGAAAGTTTTTTACTTCAACCCCGAAGCAAAAGAAAAGAGAAGAACTTTATCACGTACCATTCATTAGGAAAATACAGCGACAACTGAATATACGAATTCTTTAATTGAAACACTGCGTACATATACGATGATTCACAAGCTTCACTAAAGTTAACATTGCCAATTGACACTATTAGCACGCTTTGTCTATTTGATAATAAAAAAAAGAATTTGTGTGCATATACTTAAACTAAAAAAAATTCAAACTGATACGTAAGAACCTCGGGAAGATACCCAGTATGACTGCTGATGTATTTAAAAAAAATATTTTCAGCTTTAGCTTTTATTTTAGCTTTTCGGAAAAAAGCGTATCCTCTCAGCTGACAGAGCATTTAATAGTAGAATTTATCACATATTATTGAATATATTTTCCACACATGATGCTTCATGTATTTTTATAAACATTTTCCTGAAACACAAATTGGGGCCAGATATGTCCAGGATTGATGGTAACAACTGATTTTTCGAGTCGAATGATAAACGGGAGTATACTTAACTCGAAGTTACCCATCAAATACTTTTACCGATTCGAGCCAAATTCAAATCAAGGGATAGATCCCATTGTCGTCTAAAGGGTACTGCAGTACTGCTCTGAACATTTTTACACATTCCAATAAAATGCAATAAAAATATCGTGAAAACTGATTGCAAGAAGTATTAATGATTCGTCAAATTAACAATGAAGGTACATACTTTTATCACGACTAATTTGTAAGCGAAATAAAAAGGTACTTTCACCCTTGCTGATAAGAAAATAAAATTGCAGTTTAGCGTCAGCTAATTTATCATCCTACGTGGGTTATCAGATACTGGCAGACCACGTAGTCACATAGTCAGAGAGTCGATCTCAGCGGAAGCCGAGTTCGTAATAGTTACATATTCAGATACTGGCTAAAGAGTTTATGGTACAAGGAGAAATCTTGGTGCAGATGACCTAACTTATAAAACCAATCGATGGAAAATTGGCAATAGGGTCAACAAGACGTATGTAAAATAGATGTAAGGGCCGATAATAGATTGGGTGACGATGGCAGCGTAAACACCAAGTGTTTACCACTTCATCATCTGCATCCCGATGACCGCAAGGCGGTTTCAGTCTGTGGACTTCACGCAAGGGAGGCAACACTAAGCACCTACAGATTCAGGTCATAGTATCCACCG
Organism: Chloromyia formosa; assembly: GCA_964017055.1. Taxonomy (NCBI): domain Eukaryota; kingdom Metazoa; phylum Arthropoda; class Insecta; order Diptera; family Stratiomyidae; genus Chloromyia; species Chloromyia formosa. The sequence goes on along the minus strand of OZ024816.1, from coordinate 19,779,018 downwards.
GAAACTAAAGCCCTTTGGCTTAGTTGACCCATGTGGAAAACTATTCCACACTGGATCGACAAACTGGCCTAGGTGTCATGATGCTCTTTCCGAAGGGCCACCTCCACTACCAAGTCAACCCTGCAATAGACAGGAGCTAGACGATATGGTAAATATTCTGACAGGCTATAGAATTCAGAAATGAAAAAACCTGCCTGGTGGAGTACTAGAATCTCCGAACTTAGGGCTGTGTGTAGGAGAAGTTTTAATAAAGCTAAGGCTTCAAGGTTAGAGTTAGATTGGCGCTCCTATAAAAACATCTCAACTCCTTTAAGAAAGAGTTAAGAGGAGCTAAACGAAACGATTGGAGCTTTTGCGAACGTATCGAAGGGTCCTATGAGACCTCCAGATTTCGGAAAATCCTGCCCTCAAATCCATCTATGCCAAGTTTCCTTCATAAGGAAGGCGGGATATATCTTTCGGCTATTGCCTCACTTGGGGAGAGAGTCGCATGGCACCATGCGACAGTGTGTCTCGTGAGAAGATTTTGTGGGCGATCTTTAGCTTCGAACCTTTTAAAATGCCTGGACCCAATAGCATCATTCCAGCGGACTTGCAGTACTGTTCAGATATTGCATATCCATGGATGGAGGGCATCCTGACGGCCTGCCTGAAGTTAGTATACGTTCCCCACGTTCTGGAGGGATGTGCGAGTTGTTTTTATCCCAAAAGTGGGATAAGCGCGTCCTAAAGACCTCAGACCAATCAGTCTTTCTTCAACCATGCTGAAACTACTAGACAAAATGGTTGATAAGCATCTAAGAAATACCATTCCTTCACGTCTTCTATCCATGTCGCAACCTTCATATTGAAAAGGTAAGTCCGTGGATACTGGATACAGCTGTGCACTCTTTGGTCAGTTGCGTTGAAAAATCTTTTGATTAAAAGGAATAAACGATGGTTGTTTTCCTGGATATCGAGGGTGCTTTCAATAATATTCGACCTAGTGCGATGATTGAAGCACTCTTGGACCTCCATGTTGATGAATCGCTTTGCAAACTCGTTAATCCGCTATTAACATCTAAGCATATACATACTTCCTTGGGTGCATCGTCGGTATGCAAGTGGATCTGTAGGGGAACCCCCCAGTCAACAGACTGCCTCTGGACCTGAAGAAGGTTAGATGTAAAGTTATTGCATTGCGGATGACGTTACCATAGCTGTTACAAGTAAGTTTTCTGACGTCCTCAGCGAATTGCTACATAATACCCTAATGGATCGGGCAAATCTCTGCGGCGTTGGAATCAACCCGGTTAAAACGGAGCTTGTGCTCTTCTGTTGGATAGCCATAGTGGCTTTGTGGACAACTGCAGGGCGGATGAGCTGGCTCGTGAAGGATCAATGGGTGTTGTTGAAAGGGATCACAAAGACATTAAAATGCCAATCGCATCGTGTAAATTGACAATTGAAGCCGCTGCGGTGGACAGGGCAAACATAAGATGGCTAAACGAGTGCACGTGTCAAACGACAAGGATGATTTGGCCGAAGCTTGACCCTAGTTGGGGGGGGGGGGGGGGGGGGGGTTGTCCGGTAGCGCAGTGTGTTGAGGCATCAGTCATGTTTGACTACCGGCGTTTCGGGTTCGAATTCCGTCCACGACGACGTTCGTGGCCCTGGATCTGCAGGAGGTGTATGCTGGCAACTGCATTCTCCGAACGAAATGTCAACGGGGTCACATGGAACAGTTGACGCGCTATGCCCCACAAGGGGTTAGGGCAATTGAGTACAGGATTGTCACTACACATCAGCAGGGTTGTGGGAGTTATTGCAGAGCACTGTCCTATCGGTGAATACTCACAATGACTATTGCAAGACTTGTGAGGACGTGGATGAGGAGGAGAGCGTTCTCCACCTTCTGTGTCACTGTCCAGCCTTGGCTGAGAGGCGGAGAAAATTTCCGGGTTGTTGTTTTTTTCAGGATCTGGAGGGCCTTTAGGATATGAGCATAATACAGCTCAATCGCTACATCGCCACTACAGGCAGATTTTGAAATCTAGGTTAATGAGGTGTTCTTGGTGGTATAACAAAGGACCCAATCGTAGTGTGTGCTGTGAGATATCACGGCAGACCCTTTACCTAACATAACCTATGCTACTTCTAAATCAGAAACTATTTGAGGAACAACTCTAAGCATTTGATTCGCTTTGCAGGTCCTTGCCTTATTACGGAACTCGAGATAAATCGAGGCGAGACTGTCGTTGCCATTACATTCCAGATACAATGGCGATTGTCCACGAACTCCAAATAAAAAATAGTGAAGAATCCTGAGACAGAAGGTTTAAAGTTGAGGCCAGTAGAAAGAATGTGTGTCATTATGGATCCATGTCAGGGAAACATATTACTTTCCATGTTGGTGTAAGAAACAAAAAACTAAAAAAAGATAAATAGGTTCGTACTGCCGAAAATGAATATTCAATTAAGTAGATTTTCGCCTGAGCCAGTAGTGGGCGCTGATTGAGGGGACAGAGGAGGATAGTGGAGGAAAGGGGTAAGGACAACAGTAGAAAGGGGAGAATGGCAAAAGCCCAACTAGCAATTTCTCTCTCATAAGACGCTACAAAAGTCTTATAAGAGTATACGCGGAGAGTTATATTCTCATGAGTTCACTCTTGTAGAGTACAACAAGCACCTTATGTAACTCTTACCTTAATCTTTTAAGAAAACTTAAAATCTTCTTATGAGAGTTACACATGTGTCACAAGTACAGAGTTGTTAGAAAGAAAATGATATATAAAGTTTTTTAGTGTATATTTTCGATGACACATTACTAAGTTCATAGACAATATTTCATTGTAGAACAATGCTTTTATGCCCAATATGAGTTAAAATGTTAATGCGCCTGAAATTTTATCGATGATAATAGACATTTTACTTCGGAAAAAGACACGCCGTCTTAAATATAATTCACTTCTAAATTATATTGTAAACAAGTATTTTATGCAGATGAAATATGATGATTTTAATGGGATTCCATAGCTTGTTTAAAATATGCTTAATTTATTAATTTATCGTCTTAAAAAATCATTATGCATTTTGAATACGTAACCATGCAGATCAGTCATTGAAAGTCAAATTCTAGCACACAAAAATATATCGGTGAAAAATATGGCCGGAGGAAAAAGGTCACGTCACGAAAAACCAAAACCTATCATAAAATCGTATTAACATGAATATGATTATTTAGGGAGCGGACGAAACAGAAGAGGGGAGAATATTGGATGGGTAAGGAAAGAGAGAGCGCGGAAGACGAGAAAGGAACAAACAAATTAACCAAAATTCAGAAAGAGAAGAACAGTGGAGAAGTGGGGAGAGGACGATAGAGGAGAGAATAGTAGAGTGGTAAGGTGGAAAAGAGAGGGCGGAAAGGAGAAAAGAGGAGAGGGGAACAAAAACTCAAATTCTCGCCTAAAAGTCTAACCACCTAACCCGGGCGCGACGGGGGCGACCGGTAGCGCAGTGTGTTGAGGCATCAGTCTCATGTTTGACTACCGGCGTTTCGGGTTCGAATCCCGTCCACGACAACGTTCGTGGCCATGGATGTGCAGGAGGTGCATGCTGGCAACTGCATTCTCTGAAACCAATTTATGCCAACGAAACGTCAACTGGGCCAGATGGAACAGTTGACGCGCTATGCCCCACAAGGGGTTAGGGCAATTGAGTAACCCGGGCTCAATCCGGAGGTTTTGTTCTAATAGTTTTTGCCGAACACGGTGAGCGTCGATTTCTTTCATTTTTCCATTTCCAATTGAGCGGTCCTATCCACTTCGACGTATCAGAATTGACAATCGCAGATAATGGCAATGTCATATTACTATCATTTATATAATCGTTGCTAATTAGATAATCAAAAGAAATCTATTTAAAAAGATTGCGGAAAAAAATCAAAATAAATTGACTTCAGTGCGTTGTTTTTTTTTTATTTTCATATATTTTTAGATAACAGAAAATGAAATTCAGATTATTAGCTCAATGACATTCTCGCTAATCGATTTTCATTTAATTATTATTTTAACTTATTGGGGTTGACTCGTGCTGATTTATCAGGTGAACTCGTTTTTTTTTGTTCAAGAGAAAAGATTTTATGGGTAATTTTTGTTTTCGGAAACTACAAATGAGAATTTTTAAATCTAAAATTAAGTACAAGGATAAAAATTACACTTTCACTTGCACTGTTCATGCAATGAAAAGTATCCTCTTTTTTTTTGGATTTTAAATACTGTTATCCTATCTTTTTTTAATTCGTTCATTTTCCAGAATAAAAACGATTCCACAATCACGATTGAAACGGATGTTTACTCCTGCCGAATATTATGCTTTGTTCAAACGAACTGAATTTAACAGCCACCTACACTTTTGTCACAGAAAATTGGCCGCATAGAGAGGAATGTGTTATGCAGGATATCCTCGTTATTCATTTTGAAAAGAGGCAATTCAATACACACATACTTTTCGCCGAGAAAATGACACAAATTATGAACACTGTTCGAATAGAGAATAGAAATTTTTTTTACGTCTTTCGTGACGTTTTGGCAATCATCCAAAAATTATGTTTTCAACAATCAACGATCATAACAATCACCACCTACACAAATGCGAATTGGCCTCAGAAAAGAACCAGTAAAAACCGGAGCCATGAACGGAGAAATATTTTAATGTATTTTTTTTTTGTTCGTTCAAGATATCTTCGGTTTTCTTTTTAAATAAATAAATAAAAACATGAAACACGATTATACTACTTTTTATCGATCCACAGACTTTACAATGCTAATTTAATTTTACAACTAAACGGAATTCGTTGATGCTACTAAACTTGCACTCGTGTGAATAATATTTTAAGAATTGAGAAAGACAATTTTGAGGAAGTGTCGGTACAGTACAAAGAACACCGAATGTACAATTGTGCGAATGGATTCAATCTAAGAGAATTTATGAATGTATCTATCGATCGGTGTGGCGTCGCATCCTATTCGGATTTAGGTCCAATCTTGTTACGTTATTTGTCAACATCGCGACTTTTTATAGACGCATCCGAGACAGAGCGCACAAATGACAAAATGAGGAGCATTGCTCCCTAAATATTTTCGAATAGTGCAGGAATAGAATTAGCATGAGTTTAGTGTGCTATTTCTGAGTTGATTCATTCAATATGTCAGATTTAAATAAAAGTGAAAGATACAAAAAAATCACGAGATATATTTTAATTGGGAATTTCCTCAAAGTGGTACTTCGAAGATTTATTGTTCCTGAACAATTGGGTTGCCTATTTAATCTAAACAGTTTAAAAAAACGCGGTGTAAAAAAACACCGAAAGTCGGATATGATAATTATTATCCTTACGTAGATTTTTGTATTCGTTTGTACGGCATCTAAAATCTAATATAACTTTTGAATGTAAATATTTCATGTTGTTGTTGTAGTAGCAACACCTATTGGCTTTGAAAGGGTTTGGCAGTCCTTGGTCGTCGCTAATGAACGGGTCGTTCCGGTGCGTAGACACCCATTTAGTTCACTCAGAAACAAAAAAAAAAAAATAACACCCCTAAAGCCTTGGCACTGTCTTAAAATCTTTGTTTGAATTGTTGTTCGATTTAGAAGATTTGAGCGATTGGAAGGCGGATTCTGGTGGCTTCCGCAGCAACGGCTATAGGGAGAAGAAGGAACAGTGAGACTAATATCGCGGAAAATTGGGTTCTGGCGACGGATAGAAACGGACTCTCAAAGATGACGAAGGACGAAGAATTTGCATATTAACGATCGACAAAAATATCGACTTGGGAACGGTAGTGTAGGGAATAGATTCCGCCAATCGTAAATAGGTTATAGTTTACGATTTAAAGTTAACGTAAGATTAGTGTTACATAATGTAAAGGGGACTACAGACCTTCAGTTTAACTGCGCACATATCTGTGCTAAATATCTGTGGAAAAATCTGTGCAGTTATCTGACCTGAAGGTGTGTAGGCTACATTCGATTTTCGCTAAATTAGTTCCGATATTTTGTTCAGTTCTATCAGTTTTGACGAAGTGCGCACATGATACGTGGCTGTTTAACAATGGACGATAGAAAAAAGAGAGCCGCAGTTTGTTGTATAATTGCAAGTTTGTCGCGAGAATAAGAAGAAAGAAAGGGGAGAAAACGCCGTGGGAAGTGGTGCAAAGATTGGTATCCAGCCCGATCGGATGAGTATTTCCCCACGAAAACAGGGTGGCCATTCTGAGGTGGGCAACCCCCTTTAATTATAAAGTCCACGAATTCGTAGGATTTAGACGACTTCACATACCGAAATTAATGTACACTGACGTGAGCTATCAAAACAAATGCGAACAAAAACACTAGTCGGCGAGACATTGGCGGACATTGCGGACAAATTGCCCGTCCGCACTACGGAAGTTGGCTGTCATTGCCCGTCCTGGGCCAGTATTGGTACGATCCATAAAAGATCTGGGCTCCATTGCACACCAATTCGGTGTTTTATCCACACCAGATTTTTTACTATGTGTGTTTTTTTTTCGAAGATTTAGAGAATTAATAAATCAACTTACCGGTTAGACATGCTGCATCCGCCTTTTGTACGATTTGTTTTTGTGACGTTGGATGTTGTAACAGACGTTTTGCCTGAAAACCAGGCAAATGTTTATCTATTGCGGCCTGTGCCAAAGGACTCAAGGGGGTCCTAGGCCCGCATTGAGACGCCGCCAGCATTGGCTCGTTTGGATCCTGAAACGAAAAAAGAAACAGTAAAGCAAGGGTTAGTTAAAATATATAAACCAAGCGAACACTGCAGGAAAAATCTATAAGTTATTTCAAATTTATATCTGTGACAACGAATTAACTGTGCACCACACTAATTAAGATTGACACGAAAAGAAGTGTCCTTCGTTTCACTCGGTGTCAGATCCATTTCCATACAAAGCGACTGATCGATCTTTGATCCAGGTCTAGTATGAGATTTTATCGGATCAAAGTTGAAACCAAACTGGTTGAACGTCAGCATGTTTCTCGACAATTCGCTCCTATCTAATTGTATATTAGTCAGTCAGTTCGTCCCCATTTTCGTCGCCCATCAGTATGTGAGCTGATTGAATTTGCCTATCTGTAGGTCCATGGCGATCGATTTATTCTGCATGATGTGAGACCGGGTGAAACGAACACGGCTAATATAAACAAATTTTTTAAAAATCCACTCTCGGTTGAAAAACATCAAAGAAAGTAGTGAAAACCTCATTCAAAAACAAATATTGTATTTTCTGACATTGATTTTCGAGATCTTCCCATAAATCTTTCATTTTTCAGTGCACCCTAGAAATGTCACGACTAAATTCATCTTCAGTGTGTTGCCCTAAAATAATATTCACTAGATATTTCAATTAGAGTCCATACAGTGCGTCTTGCGTATAGGCTAGAAACACACGTAATACAGTGTGGTCTAGATGCACTTAAAATACCACCTTCAGAATATACCAAGTGTCATGCATGGTGTGTACTAAATAACTAAAGCATCATCACCTAAACTTAAACCATCACGGCTAAAAGTAAATATCTTTAACAATTTCCTGGTTGTTCAGATTTTCAGTATGCATATTTTTAACTGACGATAAATGCGTTCAGATTGCAATCACACAGATTTTGTATTTTGGATCGAGAGAGAAAGCTTCCACCAGAAACTAAGAATAGGAATGCGTTCAACCTGTTAAGTAAGACGATGTGTGTAGGTACTATTTATAATTGCAAATCTCTAAGGTTTTAGGGACAAAAGATACATTTATCTGAAAAAATGCATGCTTGTAGTCGAAGCCGTGCATGACATGACATCTTTTGTGCATGAAACGAAGAGCATAGATGTTTTGGATACGGTTCTATTTCCACGACGATTAAGGCTAACCGCCCATATGCACTTTTCAGTTGTGCAATCGTTTTGTTGTAAAAGTGAGTGGCAGTTGGCATATGAGTTATTGATCGAGTGCGCCCACATGCGGTTGCTGCAACCACTACATACAACTAAACCAACGTTTCTTAAACTATGGCTCGCGACCCCAATCGTGGGCGCCAAGCGAAATTTGAGGGTCGCGAAAATTTAAGTTTTTTTTACGTAGGTATTTCTGTTATTTTCTTTAAGGTCCGCTACAGTGCCGGTCTTAACTACTATTTTTTATTTATTCAACCATTAGAAAATCACCTTTAAGATTTTAGCATAGCCCCTGAAAATGAATTTATTAGATACTATAGGTATACAAGACGTCTCGTTTCGAAATGTTGTATGTACTTTCTAGTCGACCCTTAGTTTACTGTTTTCTTCATTTGTAGAATAACACAATCACACATATTTGTCACATTTTCTGTTGTTGTCATGAAGAAGACAGACTGAAGCACGGAAATATTCGGCGTCCAATGTGGGGTTAATTTTATTAGATCTGATCAATAACACCGAAACGGCCAATCGAATAGACGCGTGGTACCATTAGTCAACCGTCAAATTATCATGGAAACTGCGGTAAACACGGCAAAACCGCCTCGGACATTCTAGATATGCCTGTTATGTACTGATATTTCAGTACCGGTTCTCGTTTTTTCCGAGTACCGGTATTGCAAACGATTTCTCGGTAATCCAGATACTCATTTGAGTACCGATACTAGTAACATAAGACAGTTTTTTCAAAGTTTCCCGCTCTTTTGAGTACCGGGGTTTCCCCTTTTTTTAGTACCGGACCAGTTTTGTTCCGGTTTTTTGAGTATCGATTTCCCCGTTTTCTTCAGTACTGTTTTTTTTCTGGTTTGTTGAGTATCGGTTAATTGATGTTCATTTCACCATAAATCACAGTCCAAGCCCGACTGGATGAGTCTATAGATAAGTTGATAAGTAGCTAGTACTATGAATATGGCGGTTCTAGCTATGTGGATCCATACAACAATCGTGGGGATTACTGTGGGTACCTGGGGATTACTGTGGATACTTGGGGATTACTGTGGGTACCTGGAGATTACTGTGGGTACCTGAAATTTACTGTGGACACTTGGGGATTAAAGGGGGTGGGCACTATGGAATACTGGGGATTGCTGGGGAGTATTGGAGAATAGGATGAGTTATGTTAAGAGCATAGCACCGATTCACATATTGCTGCTGGTATTCATCCAATATGATTAATAGATTAAAATGCTATTAATTTACGAGCCGCCCAATACAAATTGGGTATTCAATTGAGGATTAAATTGGTGATTAAATTGGGCATCATACAATCTGGATTACAATCTGACTTGAATAAACTTGCATTAGGATCACACATTTCAAAAATCTGTTGATATCTGTTTAATATAATAGATGATTGAAACCTGTTTAAAGCTGTTTGCCACCAGTTTTATCAAAAACAGAACATGTTGAGACCTGTTTAATAGCTAATTGAAGCCTTTATAATGCCCAATTTAAACAAGTTTATTCAAGTCAGATTGTAATCCAGATTGTATAATGCCCAATTTAATCCCCAATGTAATCCTCAATTTAATCCCCAATTTGTATGGGGCGAGGTGCTATGCTCTTAACACAACTCATCCTAATCCTTACGGGGGAGTACCATAATCCCCAATGCACCCCAGTAATCTCCAGTGTACTCCAATAATCCCCAGGTACCCACAGTAATCCTCAAGTATCTACAGTAATCCCCAGATAGCCACATTCTTACAGTAATCATTTTACAAGCATTTTTTTAAAGGTGGTCCCCCCCCTTCCCCTCCAGTTTTTCTCAAAATATAATTCTGATGATTTCTGATTTTTCCATTCAACGCTATCGAATTAGTAGAAATCGACTCTAATATCGCCGTGGAATGAATATTTCGAATTTTGGTTCAAAAAACCCCTACATGCCCCTGAATATGAAAAATTTCGGCTCGGACGATAATAACAACTTGAATTCGAACTCAGCGACCACAAGTTATGGGAAAACGACTCCCTTATCGTCAAAATCAGCTAAGAATAGCAACTTTCCGATTTTGGGGATACGCTGGCAATGTTTGTCACAACATATATGTAATACAAAAATCGAACCTGCGACCTTTCGCTTAGTAAATCGACGTACTGTCCGTCGAGTAACCGCAGCCGTACCAATGACAATTGGATCGCGGAAAAAAAAAATCTATTGTAAAATGAGGTCGCGACAGAAAAGAGTTTAAGAAGCTCTGAACTAAACGACTGCCGTTTTCTCTCAAACTACATAATGTTCGAGAACGGTTTGTACATACGCATATGTATGTAGCTGTGCAATCGACGAATGGTAATGCTTTGCTGGCAATTAAACAGTTGCATGTTTTCGTCGACCGCGAGTGTTCCACAATAGAGCCGAGGGCTGAGTCTTCAGTATATAAATGAAAACCGGTTGCATGTAGTTGTGCAATAGACTCTCTTGACTTGCAATCGTATCGAACAGTTGCCGCGAAGTGTTCCACGCTACGCGTGTGTTTTTATATCGGAAGCCGTCCCAGACAATCGTCGAAGCTGTTCGGTTCGGTTGATTCAATCAAGACAAAGTATCGCGGAAATTAACGTCTCTGAGTCAACCGAACAAGCACGCCATCATCTGCGTCGTTATGACAGGTAGTCAATTTTTGCTAATTGTTTTTCATTTCTTTTCATACAATAAGATTTCTATTTATCAAATTATAAAGCCAAACATAAAATCAAATAAACTTTTAAATTGTAGACACTGACGATTTCGCTTGGACGGAGAAATTTATAGAAGTGGTGAGGTCAAGGCCGGTGATATTCAATAAAAATCTACCTGAACATTCCAACAGAAACATAATCTACAAGAACTGGGAGGAAATATGCCAGGAAATGATTACCGATTGGGACAGACTTACGGATAAAACTGAAAAAGGTTAGAAATAATTATTTTTATCGTATTATTTTAGGGTTTATTATATTGCTAAGAAACTGACCACTGTGGTGATGTGAAGTGGTTGACATGTCCCTAACTTGATCCGCACCTGGTTTTCATTGGCTGCGTTTTGGCCAGCTCTGGGTAAATTTTATGGATCTGACTTTTCTCGATTTCTCTTCCATATGCTTTCCCCTCCGATAAAATATGTGCCGCGAACTGTCAATTTTTAATCTGAAAACGTTCCCCTCTGAAAATCTGAAAAGAATTATGATCCGGAGGGAACATTTTCGGATCCAGAAATTGAAAGTTTGCGGTAGATATTTTACCGGAAGGGAAAGCATGTGGAGGAGAAATCGGGAAAAGTCAGATCCATAAAAGGAGTGGTCTGCCAATGAAAGACTGCGTCACCGGGATTGTCTTCCAGGACTGGGGCGGTCTAAATATCTTATAAAACCCTATGGTCTCAAAGAAACCAGCCGCCTGGGCAGAGTGGACCTGAGATTGGGTGATAAATCTAAAGATGCAGACGATATTGGTACTCTCCAGATCCTCCAGTTCCGAGAAAAAATAGAAGCCGAGAGCTGATCTCCTCTTTTCCACCAGGGCCGGACAGGAACAGAGAAAGTGAAAACAACTCTCCTCCTCATCCGCATCTCCACAAATCATTAAGAGGAAGCCGGAGCCTCCTTGCATGCTCCTCAGGGGGCACCACTGGGTGAGATATCACCTCAACAAAATGGGTCTATCCACTGATACGGAGTGCCGGCTTTGCCTGGAGGAAATAGAGTCCACTAAACATCTTCTTTCCGAATGTCCGGCGGTAGCCTGTTTCAGGTTCTTGTTTCTTGGAGACTCCATCGTAAGCTCAGCGGTTGTAAGGAGCACCTCTACAAAGGATCTACTAGCCTTCATTGGATTAATTAAGGCCATGACACAATATATTTAATGGTCGCAGTGCTCACCCTTGGGTATCTTAGCCTGTCTGTCCTTATTATTATTAAGTACCTTCCTTTAAGCGGAAGTAGATTTCCGCATAGGCAGTACGAATGTACTATATATTCGTATAAAAAGTAGGTTATATTAGCTTAAACTGGATGCCGTGACAAACAAAGTACACTTAGACCATAAGTCCTGACTACTTATTAAAACAGCCTGGGCTAGTGATAAATCTAAAGATGCAGACGATATTGGTACTCTCCAGATCCTCCAGTTCCGAGAAAAAATAGAAGCCGAGAGCTGATCTCCTCTTTTCCACCAGGGCCGGACAGAAACAGAGAAAGTGAAAACAACTCTCCTCCTCATCCGCATCTCCACAAATCATTAAGAGGAAGCCGGAGCCTCCTTGCATGCTCCTCAATAAGGACGCAACTATGGTTAATTCCTTGTGGCTAAGAGATCCTTCAATGCAGCTTACCAAGGCCCTATCCACCGAGCTACCCTTCCAGTAAGCATGTTAAGATGTTGACAGTAATTCTGGTTGAATACTGCCGCGTAAATATAAATCAATCAGCCTTTCCAGTATCTTAGTATATTTGAGGATAAGCTGACAGGTCTAAAATCATTAGTGCGCGCATGCAAGCTTTTACCCGTTTTTGGAATAAAAAACGACCGGAACTTCAGTCCATGAAAAAGGTATATAGACCAAATCCAGGCAGGCCCTTAAAATGGTTTCAATCCATGGTGTAACGATATCCAAATTGTGGTGTAGATCGGCTGGTATAATACCATCCCGTCCGGCTGATTTGAACTCTGCGAAGCTACCGATAGCCCATACTATCTTCTCCCTCGTTACAATCGCAGTAGAGTCAAACTCAGTAGTCCCTATCGAAGAATCGGTAGCGATAGATATATCCGTTGAGCCGCCAGGGAAATGGGTATCAACTAAGCGATTAATGGTTACAGTCCACGAGACATCATGCCTCACTAAAAGGCTAGATACCGAAGGATTAGAGGCCAGAATTTTTCTGAGTGTCGAGACTTCACCAGACTCCTCGATCCTCTCACAAAAAAGCCTCCACGACATACGTTTAGATTTTTGTAACTGCTTCTTATGTAGACATGCAGTTGCCAGCATGCACCTCCTGCACATCCATGACCACGAATGGTGGACGGGATTCGAACCCGAAACGCCGGTAGTCAAATATGAGACTGATGCCACTGCGCTACCGGTCGCTGTAGACTTAGGTCCTTCTTGTAGATCATCCAATCCGATTGAAGCCTGGTATGTTGAGCCTTGTTAAAGGGCTTCGTGCAAACACACCTCAAAGTGGAGATCTGAGCATTCCACCAGGATTTACTTTTGCTCCTTATTTTACTAAGAGGGCATTCGATCCTATGCTTTTCGGTGTGATATACAAGACGTAGGTTCCTATTACCTAAAGCGGAAATTGATAAATGTAAATTCGTACTGCCTAAAGCGGAAATTGACTTGAAGGCGGGGGCAGAGTGAATTTCCGCTCTGTGACGATTTCGCAAATTATCATCTCAGCTTTGGATAGATTTTGCATTAGAAAAATGTCCCCAATCCCATACAAAGCTGTTAGAGATACTTCACATTTCTATTTAAGGACAACATTTATTGAAAGGTAGTAAGTAAACGGACCCGTAATTCTGCAGTATTACGTACTAATACATATTTAAAAAATAAACTAACTTTATTTAGCATTCTTTTCCTTGAATGTATCCATTTCCATTGTCTGATGCAAGTTCTTTTTTCTTACAGTCCACCATATGAAGCAAAAATGGAGAAACCTCGTTACATGTTTCCGAAGGGAATTGAAAAAACAAAAGGGAAAGTATGGACATGAAAACCCTAAGCGCAGAAAATACCTGTATTTTGATCAGCTTTTGTTTCTCCTGCCAACACTGGAAGATCATCAAACTAAAACCGAAGAAAAATTTTCTGTTTCATCAGAAGAATCCGCTGGCGACATCCCTTCAACAATTTTGCATACGGAGATAGTTTCGCATAAGTACGATGCCCGGAAAACATCAAGCACCAAATCGAAGAGACCGGCATACAAAGAAAAACTGCTTGATATTTTGGAAAATATGAGAAATGAAGAAGTGGATGAAGACAAATCGTTTTTACTGTCATTGTTGCCGTCATTCAAGCGAATGAATGATGCTCAAAAACTTGAGGCCAAGATGGCATTTTTGTCCACAATTAAGCAGATAACTATCCCGCCCACTCAACTTTCTGACCATGACTTTCAACCACAATCAACGCAATGGCAGCAGTATCCTGCACAAACGCATACCAACGGTAGACCGTATGTAAACTATGGCGAGCTAAGCTTCCAGAGACCTCCAAATACCAGTTTGCAGTCATATACAACCAGCCAGGGTGTAAGTGAGACCGTCAATGAACAACCTATCACTCCACTTGGACCACTCAAGTTTGAAAATCGTTGAAATAAAATTTCTTTCTGTTTTGGGATGAATTCATTTAAGTATTTTACATAATTTATTTTTGCATTTAGTATTATTTATATATAGTTTAATAAAGAATTCGAATATTAAACAGTTTCCTACTAGTCGTTAATTGTTTTAACGCTCATTCCACTGTAATCGAAAAGAATCCTGGAGTGGCTACTGAAATTCCAATACAATACTTGTGGAGAATGTCGTTTTTGAAAACATTGTGCCGTAATTAAATGAAACCAAAAGCGTTCTCTTGCTCCAACTTATCCTGAGTGTTCCATTGACAAGCTAAAATGACACTGACCGTGCCTTGGGCGCGCCGCATATTTTCACCGTGAATTCTTCCTGACATAGGATAAAAAGCCAAACGGTAACCTTAAGGTAACCTGGAGGTACGGTCCAAAAAGGTTGCGATTTACGTGTCTTGTCACTAGCGGGACCTATTCGCGTGCCTTTTTCTTACTGTAGCTGTAGGTTGATCAGGATAGCCTTAAAGTATGGTCCAACATGCTTTCGGCTTTTGTGTCTTGTGCCGCACCCAATCGATTACAGATTTAGTTTTCTCGATTAAGTAAAAAATAACACATTGGGCGCCATTTGTAATGGATATCGAGCTAAAATTAAGACCAAGGCTGTTGGGGTATGGTCGTTCCGAGCGTCCACATAGCACCGATGGTCAATCATCCGCCAGTATTTGTAAGCATAATTATAAGACTGTTTTAATATGTATGCGTTCGAGCCGCGCAATAAGCGACGTCATAACCTTTTGTGAAGGTCCTCCGCTGATCACGTGACTCGTTTGTTTGTTGTTCGCAAATAGGACGGTCACGTAGTGCGAGTGCCGATACAAGGCCGGGTGACGTAGCGCGGTTGCACAATGCTGGCAGTTCTGACGCCGCTCGCCCCGAAGGGTCACAGTAGAATCTTCTTTTGGTAGTTTTTTGTTACCCCTTTTTTTCGCTGGCCGGCAAATACACCGTCCGTTTAAGAGCAGGCGGTCTGTCCGCTAGCTCGTTGATAAGTCTTGCGCGATTGATGCAAAGAGTTCTATGAAGGTTACGTCACAACAACCAGTTTTAGGTTATCCTACCCGGTGTCGGGAATCTTCCGAAAGGAAAGCGGGGTATGATCATAAAGTGCCTAGTGCCGAGGTGGCTCGCGTGCGGCTGCGAATTTGCTGGTTAATCTACACACTGAATTTTCAACGCATGCAATTTCGCAGGGCGGTTTACCTGCGACCGGTTCGCAAACCCCCAATATGACGCAAGCCTCGAGAAAATTGTCCATGTAAGGAGTGGCGCCCAACACGAGGCGCATTCATGCTGTAATATCAGCCTAATTGTAACGACGGCGATTTGTAATTTAGCGTCGTCCGCGTAAGACATGACTGGCACCTGCACAAGAGTGAACGAAATTCAGAAATTCCACGTCGCCTTTTGAGTTAGGCTTTACCTATCGTGAGATTTTCGACACCGTGCGACTGCACCATCGATCCCAGCCGACCATATTTCGTCTCGATCCCCCTGTGTATAGTATATGGGGTATGTATAAAAATAAGCCACAACCCTTCAGGACTTGGTGCAGAGTGCGGTTAAATGAGAAAGAACTGTATGCTAGAAATATGCAAACGAAATGTGAACTAAGTCTGTTAGGAGTAGTTGACGTGCTATGTCCCATGAAAAGCTAGGGCAAATATAGTATACACATTGGGCGCCAAGTATTGTCAGGTTTCTTTGATCATTTTTCGACTATTTTATTGTGAATTTTCTCTGATGTAGGATTGAAAAAAAGCCTTGAAGTAGCTTATGGTAAGGTCGGACAGACCCAACCATGCACATTTCGTTTTTATTAAGTCAAATCATACTGACCCCACATTGGGCGCGAAATATTTTCGGCAATTTTCTACTGTTAATTTTCAATGTCATAATTTTTATCTTATCTTAAAAACTTTAAAGTAGAATGAATGGCTTAAATTGCCACAGAGACAATGTCGTGAAATCAGCATGGTGAACTAATGGTCGATTTTAGGAGTAGAGACATTTCGAAAAAGAATATCCTGTATATGTCTAATATGAATTTGCCCTATTATTATAAAACACACCCACACTGACGTTACCGTTAGTTCAGAGGATTGCAATTGGAAACATGTACAGTGGCGGACAAAACGCTTCGGCAGGACCTTATATTGAGATTCTGGTTAGTTGGAAGCTTTAATCAAAAATCCATTGGTGCACATTTTTTCAGTAACCTACATACCAGTTCGCCATTGTCCGCAAAAAAAAAATCCGTGGCCTGACGGTTTTTGAGCGAAAAAAAAAAATCTGTCAGGTCTGCGGGCTGGTGGTAGGTGGTCAAATACAATTAACTTATTCTTTATCACTTAACCTGTAGGTGAATGGGTCCCTTAAGCCCCAAAATCCTGCAAGTGATTGAACATTTGGGCGCAGATCTTGCAATCAAATAGTTCAGTTTAATGCGCATAATTGCATGTGAGCAATGGGCCTTAGAATTGCAAAGCATTCGAAAAACGAGTCAGAACAATATTTGCATGAAGTAATCATTTTTGGGTGGCCGATTTTATGCTGACTATGACATTGGAGTGTGCCAATTCCAATTCGATGGACTGATCTAGTTAGGCCGGGAGATGTTATGTTTATGAGATCCCTTGGATTTGGGTTGATTTATTTTGAATGAAATAATTTTGATGTGAAGCGATAAGTTATTTTGAAAACTTTTGTTTCAGGAAAGTGAAAATTCTTTTACAAATACATTCACGGATAACAGAGATCAATCTCATGTACTATTTTACCTCTTCCACACTCAAGCCTCAAGGCGATTACAATAACAATGAACACGGGTAAAAATAAGTTCAACATATTTCATAAAGCCCAATGCACAGGGGGAGACAACAAAAGCATATGTAGCCACGGTGAGACACGAACCTGCGAAAAACCGAATTACGCCTCAACGCATTGAGCTACCAGCATCCGCTAATTAAATAATATAAAAAATAATCGAGGCGTCTCCATTTGAGTCGACGCTGAGCTCGAGACTCAAGGATCGGTTTTGGGCTCCAGTCTTGACGAAGCATAACAAAAATGTAATAAGATACAATATATTTATACAAAAGAAAGAAGTTATGGACAAAACGAATCTGAAAGCATGCTAATAGTTAACAGGGGCACAATATCTGCACAGAATATTTTCTTCAGACTTACATTTTTCACGAGTCGTTCACGCAAGAGTGAGATTCCAACTGATTTAAAATAGTTGAAAATTGGCATTTTGTTTTTATTAACACTGATTTTCTGTTCTACATTTTTCCACTGATTTGATTTTTATTTCGTTGTCTTTTTTTAGTTGTAAACCTTTTTCTTTCGTTAACTCTATTGGCGTAAACCGCATATTTTACGGAAAAGTTTTGATTTAAGTTATTAAAGATTAAAATACAAATTATGCGTAGGTTAAGTTTGAAAAAAAAACGTGGATAATTCGCACTCTGAACGGAACGATCACTTAATGCCCACAAATATTACGTTCTACCAATGGCTTTACCTTTACATCATTCTAGTTGTTCCCAGTAAGATATGAATTCCTCTTGCCTTCATTTCCTGGGAAAAGCCTGGTTATATTTAAAACCTTAATTCAGGATGTTGGTCACACAAAATGTTGTGTCACGTCACGCTCTCGCGTCACGTTAAAAAATTAAAAGAAATTGAAAATGGGTAATTGAAAATTATAAACGGAAAACTGAAAACCGGAAACAGAAAATAGGAAATGGAAAAGAGGAAAATGAGACAAAATAAAAATGTTAAATGAGAAATTGGAAAATGCGATATAAGAAATTGGCAACAGGAAATAAAAAAAAAATGGGGACGGAAAATAGGAAATAAAAAAATGGAAACCGAAAATGGGAAATCAAAAATAGGAAATTTAGAGTAAAAAATAGAAAATGGGATATTGGAAATGAAGATATACGGATTTTAGAATGGAAGTGGAAGTTGGAAAGCCGAAACTTGAAAATCTAATTTCAAAAATAAAAAATTGATTTTATTTCTTTAAAATAAATTCGATACCCTACTCTCCCGAAAATACATTAAGTTTAAAGTCCAGTGGATCCTTTTATTTTACAAACAAAAAAAGCAAACTGAATTCCAAATTCCAAGAAATTGATTTGGAATTTCATCGGAAATCATACATTACCCGTTGCCAGAAGCTAACATTAGAAGTTGACACACAAACCCTGTATATTGTATCGTAAATCTTATGTAGGGGTATTTTTAGCAACTATGTATGCAAATCGCTTGTCCATGCAAGAAATTATATGACACATAATTGACGTGGCAGCTTTTGCTGTGACTCGTAATTATTACATGGGTGTCACTTAAAGCTATAGAATATGCTAATTCAAATACATTTTCAAGGCATATTTATGAAGCATAATTTGTATGTATGTATGTATGTATTTTCCATAAATGAACTAAAAGAATGCTGACCGTGAAGCGGTTGGCCAATAACTCGAAATCACTCCATAGTTTTTTTTGTAACACTAGGCCCTTCGTGAATACGCACAACGCGACAGCGATCCGACTTAAAAAAGAGTCGGATGAGCGTTAGAAGGGAGTCGCATTATAATCGGATTCGTGTTATAGCGCTCAACCTCGTTAAAGAGTTGCGTCAATGGACGAAGAACGACCAACGCGACTTTCGTCCAACTGATGCAAACAAGACGGGTTGCAGTTGCCTTGCAACTGCATTGCACCGGTGAATAAAGGATCTAGATTCCAAAGAGCTCCAAGATTTAAAATGGTCAGCAGCTAACCCTTTAAGGTCGAATTTAGACCTTGGTGGTATCGACCTTGTGAAAATATTCGATAGCGACGACAAGTGTATAAGCTCATGTTCCTCGAGGCGATCAATGCGACGGCAGCTGTGTTGTGTGGACGACATTTTGATCACTTCAAGAAGCCACCAAGAATATTTAGAACACATCTGTATCGTCTTGGAACGTCCTAACAACTTTATCATCATCATCGTGGCGAGACAGTCTGACGTCGGGCCTTGGCCGCCGTACAACTTTGGAATAGTAATAAACGCAGCGAAATGTGTTTTTGGAGCCGACAAGATAGAATACCTAGGCCACACAACCAAAGATGTAATTAGCTCACACAAAGTTCACGAAGCCGGAGAGCGTCAAGGAACTCCGAAGGCACTAAATTTTTCTAGGCGTTTTTGTACAAAACGCAGTACATCATCTTCAAGCGCCACTGATCATAACGATAAAACACCCATAAAATGGACGCCCAGGACGAGGAAGGCCTTTCTAGACAGTAAGCAATCCCTTGCCAAAGCGACTCTCCTTGTTCACTATAAGAAAAGTCAACCTGTTTCGTTAGTTACGGATGCATTGGTTCAGTCCGCCGGCGTTTTTGCAACCTAAGCTTTCTGGTACAAAAAGCGTTTACGATAGGGAGCTGCTTGCCATACATGACAGCATCAAACACTTCAGCAGATATTACTTGGAAGGTAGCAATTTCAGTCCAAACGGACCACAAGCTGCTTACGTATGTTGTTAATTGCCTTGACGCGAAAATTTGTGTGGGTCAGAATGCGCAAGGACATTCACAGTTGGGCTCGTTGCTGTGTACTTTGCCAGCGCAAATTAGAAAACATACTATTAACCCGATTCAGTCGTTCATGATGCCAGATGGCAGATTTCAACACGTGCACATCGACATTGTTGGCCCGATGATTCCGACAAAAGGTTTCAGATATTGGTTCACAATAGGCGTGTTTTTTTTGGGAATTTATCGCGTGTAGGGTAAAATAACACACACGTTACACCAACAACATTAACCGGGATAGATTATTTGGGTGGCTGCCCTACACGCTATAGCCCCTCAATAAATTCCACATGCATGACACAACAGATGGCTCTGGTGTCGTGTAGAACGTAATATGTCGATGTTGGCAACGCTTGTGTTTCTGTCACTCAGCCAAATTCATTGGTAAACTAATATTACGTCTTGCTCTGATGGGCCCATGCCTATTAAAATATTAAATAATACATTTTCAATAGGATTACTAAAAATATCAATGGAACAAAAAAAAAGAAAAAAAAAAGATAAGAGTTCGCTGGGGATCGAACCCGCGACCCACTTGGATAGAGTGGCACTTGTAGCTGTCAATGATAAATAGCTCGTTTGAATGATGTTTGTTAAGTTAGAGCGGTACGCCAAGTTTATAAATGTCCGCTGTCGCGCTAAATAAACGATCCGACAATCAAATTGATATTTCATTCGAATTTTTAATTTATTTCCACCACATATGAGGCGCACCACTTGACGTCAGTGTAGACAACTTCACGATTCGGAATTTAACCTGGTTGCTGCCCTAGAGCGTTTTTTTTTTGCGCAACCAGGGCAGGGACCCTACACGGTTACGCAAAAAAACACGCCTAATGATGGACCGGTACTCGAGATGGCGTGAAGCAGTACCGGTCCCTGATCAAACAGCGGCATCCGTCGCAGCAGCCTTTTATAAGAGCTGGATTTCCCGGTTTGGCGCCCCGCGTACTGTAACCACGGACCAAGACAAGAGACTCAATTTGTGTGCGCTTTCTTCCGAGCTGTGACCGAAGACGTACGACACCATATCACCCCGCAGCAAATGGGGCGACCGGTAGCGCAGTGTGTTGAGGCATCAGTCTCATGTTTGACTACCGGCGTTTCGGGTTCGATCCCGTCCACGACGACATTCGTGGCCATGGATGGCGGCTGCATTCTCCAAAATCAGTTTATGCCAACGAAACGTCAACAAATTGAACAGTTGACGCGCTATGCCCCACGAGGGGTTAGGGCAATTGAGTAGCATCGTTCGACGAAAGCTGCCATATGTGCCATTCCTTGCGCCCGAGTTTTCCGAAGCAAAAGTTTGGAATCCTGCACTCACGTCTTTCTTCGAGTCGACTCGATCCGCAAAGCCTTCACCCAGCCGCACACTGGACCCATTAGATCCTGAGTAGAATATCCGAAGCCGTGTTTATACCCTAGATAAAACTGATTTCAACGAAACGTTTCGACGGAACGGTTGAAGCCAGCGTTCCTCGAGACCGCAACTTTCGAACACCTACAAGCAGTACTATACCTATTCCAACCCAGGGGACGTCGATTGTCGATCCCCCCAAACACATAACGCGGGTTTATCCACCAACGTTCAGAGCGATTCAAAAGCATCCCAGACTTCCTCATCCAAGAGGGAGTAGTGTGGGAACCAATGCACGCATCGATGACAGCGGCTCAGCAATCGCCAAACTTTCAGTGGCCGCCGAGTTCCGCATATATGAAAAACCGCGCAGGGATCGGGACGACGAAGTAGCCGGCGACGACTTGCCACTTGACAGCTGCCATTGTTTGTGAAAAGTCGAGTTTGTACTTTGCGATCAAATAAACTGATAATTGTGCATTCATCGTACCGCGTTTCATTTGTGATTCGTTATACGGCAGCACTAGTGTGAATTACCACAAATATTTAAATAATTCATCTAAATACTAATTGAAAAATAAAAAACACGACCGAAACTTTTTTACAATGCGTCAAAAGCTTTAAGCTCTTTGGAAACTTTGGACAGTCTTCATAACGCTCACTTTTTGAGCTTGCTGAAAAGTGACCAAATTTTGATGTGAAAAAGATCGGCAACAAGTAAAATTGACAAAGTGACGAAGAAGCGGCACGTTTAATGAAATAGGACAATCGCATTGGTGTAGGTTTAAAGAGTGTGTTAATACGTTATGGGGTCGTATAGGTTGGACCGTTGTCGAAAGGTATAGATTGGGAATTGCTGGTGTTACAACAAACGATTAAGACCGCGATAATGACCGAACGGCTCATTGGATGAAAAAAAAACTTAGTGTGAGTTTAAGGCTGCGCGCATGTTGGCTCACGTTCGCGTGTTTTATGTCAAACGGTTTGAGTCTATGGTTTCCAACCAAAGACGCGAATCTGTCAATATGACAAATGCTCGGCTATTGTCGTATCAACAAATTGAGTTCATTATTGTGCTTTAAAATGGATAATTAGGTAAGAATTGAGTAGCAAAACAAACGACTGGGGAGTAGTAGGATGTGCATAAATACACATTTCATAATAAATTATTGACGTTAATACACAATAATGAATCCAATTTGGTGATACGACAACAGCCGAGCATCTATCAAATTGACAGATTCGCAACTTTGGTTGCAGACCAAAGACTCAAACCGTTTGACATAAAACACGTGAACACGACACGCGAACGTGTGCCAACTTGCGCGCAGCCTAAGGCCGGTTTCACATGGAACGCACGATACACGGGATTCTAGCAGAAAGCACCAGTGGCGAGCGAGCTTTCATACGAGTCCAATTTAAAATTAATCGTCGCACATACAAAACTCGCTCGCCACTGGTGTTTTTTGCTAGAATCTCGTGTATCGTGCCTTCCATGTGAAACCGGCCTTAGGGTATAAAATAGAACGAATACTCGTACAATGACATATAAATATTTTTTTTTTACTTTTGGATATTTTTTATTCTGAAAGTAAAAACGCATCCCGACCAATTGAAAAACCGCAAAAATGCAAGCCAATTGGTTGCAGGCGCGTACAGTTACAATTACACAAAGTGTAAATATTACGTAGCCCGTTTGAGCGATAGAGAGTCTGGCGGGACAGAATGATCTCATTTAAATGTTTAACCACAAAGAAATATTTAAATGCGAATACATAACAATATTGGCATAGCGTCTAGTGAACTCGCTCCGTTCAGTTTTCTGCGTGAATTATGCAACACACGATTGGCGTTCGAATTGCATTAGAAACGCGACACAAATTATTATCTCATCATCACACGACTAGAGTGACGGTGACGTGAAAAAGGTTAATATTCTATTTGTGGTCTGACACTGAATTATGTGAGTTGAACACTACGGTATCGTCCTAGTCCATTGCACTGTACACAGTATATTCTTTAACGAAACTTTTAATACATTGTAATTTTTGTTGGTTATTATTATTAAACTTATTTATCTTTTCTCACTGATTGTGTGTGCGACGGGTTTCACGTTCACGTCTGACTGTTTCAAAAATATTTCTCGTCGGAAAAAAACACGGTTTCAAGTACAGTGACGCGACCAAGTTACAAGACAGTGCACTGATGCATTTATCTATTTATCTATGAACTATGGTTGAAGCAACGATCTGTACGAATAGGAATAGGATCTATAAAGCCGGACGCATTTTTTTCATCTCTTTATCAAAGAAACCATACAACTATCATGAAGTGTTGTTGGTATTTTGTAGACGACAACGACACCGATCGCGACGATTCATTAGTGCGAGACCGGCGTTTCGATATGACAAAGATCGCGTACGTCCAAACTATTTTTATTCAAATGAACTGCAGGCACAAGATTGGATAGGTGAGGGCGAATCTGCAGCATGTTGATTGTAGAGCATCCATTGACTGACTAGATGACTCATCGTACTAACTGCTTGAAAGTCGCGACACGAGATTCTAAATTGGGAAAAATCGACTCTTCAGCTGCGCCTAGAATGGCGTCAATTCACGCGAGCACGTGACAAAATACATTCAAGATTGTTGAATATGTAGTCTATTTACATGTCCGCACACTGCTTATTCTGATCATTAGATTCTGCAGACAGGTTAATGATCACACTTCATTGATTTAGACATGCCTATGTTCACCTTAATCTTGAACTTCACGCAGATCGATGAGGCAACTGGACAGTTAGATATCAAGGGATGATTCTACCGGTGAGAATGAGAACACACAATGCACTAACACTCAATGGCTTCTGAAATCTATTCCACTTATGCAAGCAGTATACGTTAACCAGGCACATATTTTGGGTGAAAAAAAGTATATTAAAGTTAATTTTTCTTCGTCAATTGACACAAGTAGAAATGAAATAGATAACAAACAGTAGAGACCAATTTTTCGTTGATTAGGCATTGGCCGGGGTAGGTCTGGTCAAAATGACGCTAAGTATTGTTTAAACAAAACGTCCAGAACAGATAGATGAGTTTAATGGACGAGCTTGGTCACTTGGTTGATAATTTGTTAGTTTTACTGATATACGCGTACGTTAAATAACATGAATCTGTAAAGGACGAAATAAAGTAGTCGAAATAGTAGATTCCACAATTAAGTGAATGTCAAAGCAAAAATTCTGAATTAAATAAATGAAGTTCATAGAAAACACTTAAACAACACTTAAGATCAATCTGGCAATCTGCCCCTACTGATGTGATGCAAATGCCCAGCATGCAATCTGGGGCAGTTCTGATGTAAACAGCCGAGGTGAGTACCTTCTAGAACTTATTACTAGTTTAGATTTCAACATTTTCAACAGAGGGGATTGCCCAACTTTTGTCACAAGAAATAGGCAGGAGGTCCTTGACATTAGGTTTGGGACATACAACAATTCAAATTTGATTCAGAATTGGCATGTCTCGGATGAGCCGCCCCTGTCTGATCACAGGCTCATTCGATTTGCTACTGTGGATCAAGTCCACACCTGCAGAAATATTTCGCAACGCATTGACTGTAATAGATAAACTGCCCCTGAGAGGCTCTTCTGCTCTAGGGTCGTTCCATGGTGGATCTCAGAACTTGCCGTGCTACGCAAAAATTCTAGAAGACTCTTTAATAAAGCGAAGAATACTGGTGAGTGGGAACAGTACCAGGCCACGCTCACACTCTACAATAAAGGGGTCCGAACGGCAAAACAACGTAGGTCTAAATTCTGCGATGGTGTCGAAAAGACCAACTCTGCTGCCAGACTCCTTCCTATCTTAGCTAAAAAAGGCATCATTCAGATCAAAACTAAGGAGGCAAGATGGTAGTATCACAGAGGATACTGAGAGCACTGGGAAATTGCTTCTGGATACCCATCTTTCTGGGTGCGGAGCACTTCAGATACTCTGACGACGTGAGGGAGTGCTATGAAGCATCCCGCTCAGTCTGGAGTATTGCCAGAAATATCTTCACACATAATATCCGTAAAGTGAGTGAGTGACTCTTTTGACCCATATAAATCTACTAGCACGGATGGAGTCTTCTCCGCTTTATTACAGAAAGAGATCTTTTGAGTATATTCAGAGAAAGCTTTGCTCTTGGGTATATCCCAGACTCATGAAGTTCGGTTAAAGTAGTCTTCATCCCAAAAATGAACAATCGTGCCAAAGACCCTAAATCATATTCATATAGGCCGATTAGCTTAACTTCCTTCATGCTTAAGGCCACGGAGAAAATTCTGGACGCACACATCAAATCCACACTCACCACGAAATTTCCGCTGCACCCTAAGCTGTTGCATACCAGCCAGGTAAATCGACTGAAATTGCTCTCCACTGTCAAGTAGGAGAAATTGAGTCAAATTTGGCAGTAAAGTAAATACCGCTTTTGATAATGCGTTTTTCTCTTCCATCGATTCAACACTTGGAGCCAAGGGAGCGGATAACACCACGGCACTTTGGGTGAAAAGGATGTTTTCATCCAGAAAGGTCATCATTGAGATAGGAGGCTGCACTTTAACAGCAAATGTCACTCGAGCAAGGAGGGGTACTATCTCCCGTCTTGCGGTGCTGTCTACTACCAGCTTACTGTGGAAACTTGCCATGATGGGTTATTCAACTCAGGGTTATGCCGATGACTTGGTCATAACTGTTAGGGGAAAGTTTGAAGAAATCATACCGAAATTCTCCAAACGGCGTTAAATACAGTACAAAACTGGTGCAATGACAACGGCCTACGAGTCAATCCGGCAAAGGCAGTTATTGTTCCCTTTTCGAGGAAAAGAAATATCAGACAATTAAGATGCCCAACTATGTACAACTCTCAAGCACTCCTGGCGATTCTGCCAAATACCCCGGTGTTACTCTAGACAGGAAATTACTCTGGTCGGAACACCTTAACGCAGTATCAGACAAAACTATCAAAGCCCTATGGATTTGCATGCAGTTTGTGGGCAAGACATGTGGAACAAGCCCTCAATAATTGAATATGGTATTGTTGTTTGGTGGAAAAAATCAACCACTAATAAGGGAAAAATAAAACTGGGTAAGAATCGGAAGCTATCCGCAGCTGCCCCACTGCAGCTCTTGAAGCATTCATCTAAAGGCGGAGGCTAAAATAGCTATAGCCAGACTGAAAGCATGCCAGAACTCCTTCAAACTCAACCCAGAGCAAAGGAACTGCGTAAATGACGTTTTACCCTTCCATTTTCAACCCCTATCTGGAGTAGAGAAAATTGGGCTTAAAAGCTCAACACCCTCCCCGCTACCAGTGTTTAGTGGTATCAACGCCATCTAGATAGACAGGCCTGCGCTCAGCTGATCGTTACGTCATTATTTCCTTCGCCAAGGCCATGCCAAGGCAGTGACTGCACACGACGATGTTCCAGGCACGACATATGTTTACAATTGGAATTGCGCCAGACGGCATTTTAGTCCTCTAAAAACACACTTTCTGGACACTTGCACCAATTTGGTCGAAGTCGCAGCCCCGGGGATCAGTCGCAGAGCATCGTGGAACAGTTCACACTTGACAAAATACATCTTTTGACCGCACGACACACTTTCATCGCGCACGTCTTTGTTTTCTCGGATCACTAGATGAAATTTAACTAACAAAGAAACACTCAACGCGGAAAACGAAAACTAATCACGGAACGCACAAATACCGGGGACTCGCCGCCATCAGTCGCCGACCACTGGGTTGTGGATACGATGGCGTCATCAAAGGAAATAATTGCGTCAAAACCAGCTGAGCGCAGGCCTGTCTATATAGATGGCGTTGGTGGTATACAGATGGATCCAAAACTGAAGAAGGTACAGGAGCGGGTGTTGCAGGTCATTCGAGATGTCTAATCCCATGGGAAAGTATGCGACGGTATTCCACCTGCGCGAAAGTATGTTTTGCAGCTGGATAGGTAAAACCATTGCAATCTCCACAGATAGCCGGGCGGCTATCAAAGCACTAAGCAATTTCTTATTCTCACCGAAATTAGTTCTTATTTGTCGAGAAGCATTGTAAAGATTAGGCTCGGAGAATAAGGTTAACATATTTTAGGTCCCTGGACACTCCGGTATTCCAGGAAACAAGAGAGCCGATGAGTTGGTGAGGAAAGCTTCTGCAACCCCACTAACCGGCCCAGAGCCGTACTGCCGGGTCTCCCTGAGTACTGTGAAACAGCAAATCAGGGATTGGGAGCACTCAGTAACTAGTGCGCATTGGGACAACACCCCTGCTCTCAGACGGACCCAACTGTTTATAACTGGCCACTCACACAACAGAACCCTCGATCTGCCAAAATTACACAGGAACCGTGTAAGAACTATTTATGGGCTCCTCACGGACATTTTAACTTAAGGGGTCATCTTTATAGGATGGAAATTGTCTCTGATCAATCAGACGCTTCTGTGAGAGTGAGGACGAGACATTCCAGCACATTCTTTGTAATTGTAAAGAGCTTGAACTGACTGACTCACTAAAAATCGGTCACCTGAACAGATTCGTGGGAATGATTGACCTTGACAATCAATCCCCAATCTGAACAGACACCATGGTATAGCACACTCTCTTCTAATCTAGCTATCTAATCTGGAAATTAGTTTTGGCAGCGAGAGCAGCACCAAAACCTGCTACGAGACGTACTAAGAGAGCTGCTACGAAACTTGGTGCGGGGCCATCTTCGAGACCTTCTACGAGACCAGCTACGATAAATGTTATGAAGCCTGCCGTCAGGCTTGTTATCAGCCCAGCTATTCATTTTCCTGAAAGCAGGCCTAACAATATGTCTCGTAGCTGGTATTGCAGCAAGTCTCGAAGAAGGTTTCGTGGCTGGTGTCGAAGCATATCTCGTAGAAGGTCGCGCGGCTGATGTTTTCTGCAAAAAAAAATTAAACCAAACCAGACTGAACAGCCACAATATTAATCTAGTCGGGGCTAAAATCCGAGATTTCGTTCTAGTTTTGATTGCTCTGATGTTTCGGCTTGCATAATCACACGCTATTTTCGATAGATCCCACTTCAATTCACATCCATAAACCCTATCACGTACAACGCATCAAATGGCTCTACAAATCGTCCTGTCAATCACACAAATGACAACACACAATATGCCTAAGTAATGACATGATACAGTAGTAAAATCTGGTCAGTAATCCTCCTTCCTTGATGTTAGCCTATAAATAATTTTACGATTGCGACAAGATCCAAAGAGTTTCCCCTGCGAGTGAAACCTTTAAACTGGAACGGATCAATAAAATTTCTGAATTTTCACCAACAAATTTATTTGATGTTGTTTGATATTTGTCATTTGGACTTGAGACAAAGTAGCACATAATGTAGTGGCACCTTGCACTTTTCAAAACTAATCCGATGACAGATTAGATTTGTCTGGTGAATCCATCCATTGTCGCAACGTTGAAAATATATTTGTGGGTTCAAATAAATTCGTGAGGAAAGTTTTTTGTTGTATGTCGGAAGAAATGATATATGTATTAGTGAGAGACAAATTTTGATTCCGGACGATTGCGGCATATCAACCCTTAAGAAGCCATCAGCAGATCGTTGTGATAATAGCTAAGCGATGAAAACTAAAAAATAAAATAAATAACTGACGCAACATGCCAATTTTGGACCAAGGCCAAAGTTCGGGGCAGTGTGGTTTGTGCAGAGGTGTGTGATTGATCAGCAACACGCTCAACCGAGTTATTTACTCCAAATGGGTATTCATTAAACAGCTGAATGGGCTCATAGTGCGACACGTAAATCCCCTTTTTTATCGAAGACTACTGCAGTTAGTAGGAATCGAACCAGGGGCCAGTGAGTAGAAGGCAAACATACTAACCGTTCTGCCATCCGGACTATACAGCCTAAGAAACCTAAGATTTAAGTATATGTATTGTTCAAATTACGAGTCCAGCTTCAGCCCCGAAACAGCTCAACAGCATAGCTTTATACAAATTGACTGCATGCTGAATGTTAAGATCACGCTATGGTTTGCTCAAATGAGCCATTTCCGCTGTTCGACACCAGTTGTCACTACTGTAATAGGGTAAATGTTTGGTAGACGTCACAAACATATGTTGACGTTGACACTTAACATTTGGTATATTACTCAACATTAGACATTTGAATTTCGTAACGTTACATAAAAATATTGTTTTCCGTCAACACAATACGTCTAGGACTCGCAAATCAGACACATGGCTTACCATATATCAGAAACTTTTCGCCCTTGTTCGCAGTGTACTGCAGCTTGTAAAGATGCGAAATTGAGTTCGCCACAAAACCGTACCATCTATTCGATACACGGAATGTCATGAACACAATACCACAGAGTGAAACGAAAATGTTCGACGACGAAATGAAAGTTCACTTTGTATGGGATTTGACATTTCGTTTTGTTTCGCTTCCAACACAATACTAGGCATAACGTTATAACGTCTTACACTTTCACCTTGCTTCCTATGTCAGAAAGCTCGAAAATTTTTGATAGTTCCCAACGAGCTTAAGCTTTCCGCTTTCCGACACGCTGAAAACTAGTTTACCATCGACACATAAATGATTTCACTGGTTTTAGTTTTTGATTAATATTTTGGTGCGTTGTGGGGGAGGGGGCTTGTCCTCGCTTTTACGAATTTGTGATTTCGATTTATAAACTGTTATAAACGTACGACAGTCTACACTGGAGCTGCGAGTCAGAGTTAGAGCAGCTTAAAATCGAACCGAAACTTAAATGTTACGATCAAAAATGTTGTTAACACTTCAGGTATAAATATCGATACTACGAATATATATTACTTAAAAAACGTCGTACGTGGTATAACAATAGATATCGAAAAAAGGTGTTTATCTGGGGCTTATCAGAAAAGGTGTGACGTAGGACACCGCAGCACGAGAAACACAAAGTGCAGTACGTACGTTATCGTCTCCATTCTATTTGCGTTATGCCCGAACCAGATTGCCCGCAGAAGCCAGGCAGCGGCAGCAACGTTGCAGCTGTTGCTGTGTCTTGGGTAAAGGTGCATTCATACTTATCACTCGCAACTGGAAAATTTTCTGAACAAAAAGCTTAAGATTTGTATGAAAATTTCCTAGGTGCGAGTTAGGTGTAAGAAAGTACATTTACCCAAGACACAGACGATGCTGCCGCCACCGCTGCTTTGCTTTCGCCGGCAATCTAGTTCGGGCATTAGCCGAATCATTTTTTCTGCCTGTGATTTCAAGAAAGTTGATATGTGTGATAGATAACCTGCATGGATTCATGTGAATGCAATTATCAGCTATATAGATTACGAATTTGCGCGGTGGAAATATGTAATTTCTAGTTAATTTGTGTAATGGAAAATGATGATTAATGTGATATATTTACCTTAGATTAGTGCATGGTTCGAAGAATAGAAAATGGCATAAGAATAACCAAAATAGCGGGGACAGTCAACACGGGAGGGGTGAAAGATAGATAAAAGATAAAGTAGTAGCGTCGGTTTAAAAAGAAATCCAAAAAGCCTTATGTATATTGAATAGCTTCTTTGTTTACGATACTTGCAACAAACAAATGGCGGTAGTTTTTATGACTGGCCTAAAAACACCCGGAAAACGCCATTTTCCACACGAACCAGAACCGATTTAGAGAGATTTGTTGACAACATGATTTTATTTATGAAGAGGGATGACAATACCCAAGTATGGTGTTTCCAAATGGATTAAAACCATTTCCCCCAAATCTATTTAACTTTTTCCCAAAACGTCAAACTGTTCCCAATTGGTCTAAAATATATATTAAAATAATAACTTATCCAGCTGTTTGTACAATACATATGTACATATATCTAAATTTATTATCGGATGTTTGTTACATTTCGATACAATCTTGTTCGGCGAAGTCGCTATTATAATGGCATTTCTGTTGCATTTACTGTTCTGACTTTTACGAATCTGTGATTTCGATTTAACAAATCTTAACTGTTATAAACGTACGACAGTCGCTATGCTATGGAGCTGCGGATGAGAGTTAGAGCAGCAGAAAATCGAACCGAAACATCAATGTTGCGATCAAAAATGGTGTGAACACATCAGGTACAAAGCTCCGATGTTGCGAATACATCACCTAGAAAACATGTCAAAAACATGAGAAAAAGTAACTAATATACATATGTAGGTGAATGGAACTGGCGAAAGTATGTATTGCAATTAACAATAATATATGGAATTAGCTAAAGACTGTTACATTTTAGAAAACACTGTCCCTGTTAGCTGTATAAAATTCCTGTTCTCCGCCTCACTTAAAACTGATAAAACCCACAAATTACAGTAGTGTCCACGTATAACGAACTCGGTTATAACGAACTTCCGGCTATAACAAACAGATTTCAAATGTCCGAATGAAAAGTCTGTAACTGCAGTACATTTCCTACTGGATATAGCGAACCCGCTTGTAACAAACTTTTCGGATAAAGCGAAACCAATCCCGCATACGAATTTTCCAAATTTCCACTTATAACAAACTCTGTCTTAAAATTGGGGAGTTCCCCGGTATGTACCTATATATACATTCAGTCAAAAGGCGCGTTTTTTTTTCGTACAGAGCAGAGCAGGTTAAGCGACGAAAAAAACGATCCAGAGCAATTTAACGGAGTAAGTTTTTGTCTTTGCTAAGGGAGTGTGTCTTGGTTTAGTTAGAATTCAAATGTCAACTTCAGGCGGCCAAGGCCCGACGTCGGGCTGTCGCGCCACGATGATGATGATGATGATTACTATTCCAAATAATTACACAAAACGAACATTTTATTGAGAGGAAATGAACTTTATGTGCTTCCCAAACTGTAAACTGTTCAAAAACTTCCACCTCCTGCGCCGCCTACATTTCAAATGTGGAACTATTTAACAGAGTAGAAATCCTGCACACTAACGTTCTATCGAGAGCAACTCAGATCAAATTGTTAGTTTAATTGTGTGGTCTTAACCTGCTCTGCTCTATATGGATCTTGAGAAAAACGCGCCTACATTGTATTTTCCTTGCTAGCTCTCCCAGTTGTTGTTGTCGTAGCGATGCTTCGAATACTGCAGTTCTTCTTGCATCGAAGGGGCTTGGCCGTTGAAAAAGGGTCGTTCCGGTGCGAAGAATCGACTGCCGCAGGAACGAGTTCTCCCAGTCGTTTTCCATGCTTGTAATTGGCAAGATGTCACTCGCTGTTGATGAAAAAAACGCGTAAAGGTATAAAGTAGAAAATGCAATGATGGCTTCACGATTTTTGCCGTCGCGCGCGTATCGAGTTTAATGTATGCGCGCGTTTTTTGCCGCTTTTGCTCGGCCGCAAAGTTGTATGAAACTGAAAACTTTGCCGATTAAGGTCGCCACACATGACCGCGCAGAACTACAACCGAACTTCCATCAAACCATCAAATATCATAGAACGGTGGAAATGAGGAGATTTTTTTCTATAGAGTTTAACGTGGTTCGATGCATGCTCGCGACCAAAATGCTTGCCGTGTGTGTCGACCTTTAGCGATGACAGACTCCGTTTCCATTTGTTCTATGGGCAATCACGAATTTGACAATACATAATGCACAGCATAGTAAAGGACTTGTTTTTAGAATTTACCCCATCGTTCCGGAACGGTTGCGCCTTCTGAACTCATCCAATGATCGTAACAGACGATCGAATCAAATGGTTCGCGACCACATCAACTTCATAGAATGTACAGACAAAATTCTCCCCGTTTCCACCGCATTTCGCGTGCCATTTATAGTAGTTCGACGACGATCGTATAAATCGCGAATTATTTACATACGAATATATGTAACTAAATGAAATTACATATATCCCATTCAGCTGTAAATTGACAAATTTCACTCTCAAGATTGGCTTTCCTCTTGGCGCCCTGTTCGGCGGCCTCTCAGAGTCGGCGTCCCAGGTGACCGCCTGTTTCGCCTTAGCCTTTGACCGGTCCTGTTTCTCAGGATTGTTGCAAACACTACTATAAATCAACGTATTTAAGAATCGTTAATACGAAGGCTTATTATTTATTAATTTATTAGTCGTTCAATAGTTTCAAAAACTATTGACACAAGCAGAATTTCGCTAGTGTCCCTATTCAAGTGGCCCAATTTTGAACGTAAAATTTATTAGAGCATCAATACAATGTTAACGAAATATAACTGTTATTATTCACACCTCCCAAATTTTTTTTCAAAAACTATAAGCAACAAAGTATCCTTTCATAACAGATAAGTTTTTCTCTCTGACCTTAGATACTGCAGATCTTGAGTGAAACATTTCTTGAAGCGGCTGTCAAGTAACCGGGAGTGTATATGTAGGTTCGCAATGAGAAAAAAAAAAAACAAAATATTAGTCAATAACCATTATATGGTTAGGATCACCACAACAGGGTCAACATATACCCTGTTGTGGTTTGGATACACAAAGTTCGCTATATATGGCGAAAGGTACAGCCCTGAGAGTATGGGGCATGTAATGCATCACACAAAATCCATACTAGCCCAGGAAATGAATGCTCATTTGGGGGTCTAGATAGAAATACCACAAAAATGAACTATGGGGTTTTGTTTGGACTAATCAGGAGGTAAACATACCAAAAGTCACCGAATCTTTTAGGTTTGTAAAACGGAGGGGGACGAAGAAGGTGCCGTTTTTCGCATATATCTCGAAAACCGTTCGCTGTAGAAAAAAAAGTTATGTGTATGACAAAATTAAAGAGCACTAAACTCTCGATAATAGTGTCTTACATCATTTTTCGTATCTTTTATGTTTAAGGTGACTATTACACTATAAAAGTTCTTTTACAAATATCTTTTATTAAATAAATAAATAACTAGCGCAACAGTCCAATTTGAACCACGGCCTCGAGATGAGTTCGCATCATCTCATTTTCTAGATCGTGACGGTTTTTGTGCAGAGGTATGTGATCAGCCACACGCTCAACCGAGTTATTTACCCCATAATGGGTACTCATTTAACAGCTGAGTGGGCTCATAGTCCGACACGTAAATCCACGGAATCGAATCTTTTATTAACAATACTTTAAAAGAACTTTTATGAATGATATTAGGTGCCTAAGGGAGAAAGTGCGGAAGCTTGTAAGAAAAGTACGAGTATTTGAAACAAGCAACGTTCATGTCGCAAATCCTTTCCTAGGAGGCTATCATACTATAAAAGTTCTTTTAAAATATCTTTTATAAAAGTTATTTGTAAAAGAACTTTTGTGAGTAGCTGCCTTAGAGATAGATGCTTGTTAAATTCGCACATTTTCAAAAAAAAAAAAAAACGTTTTGCCTCACGTTTTTCAAGTTTTTTTTTCTTTTTATCTTTACTGCCATTCATTGCACAAAAAAGTTGTCAGGGAAAAAATTGTAGCTAATAAAATTTCCCATTAAATGAGTTAGTATTGCATACTGAACTGATCAAAGTTAGACCAATTTGAAAATTCGGTTTAAATTACGAGATTAAGAGCACGCGTACACGGCAAACATTTTAGTTCACAGAAAAACTATGATACTATATAAGAGCTCCTGCCCACAGCAATTTTAGTTCGTAGAAAAACTAAATAGTTTAGTCAAACAAAACTATTTAGTAATCGCTGTGTGAGCGGTCTCATAAAACACTGTGTGTTCTATTTTTCTGACTAAACTATTTAGTTTTTCTGCGAACTAAAAAGTTTGGCGTGTGCGCGTGCTCTTACTTGTACAATATACCATAACACAATCGTACATAAATGTTATTCAACAAGGAGGTGGCTAAAGTGGAGTGTGCGGAAATCGAAGACCTCGGTTTGTATTCTAATTCTTATTTGTGTGGTGTAGGCAAATGCCTTCAGTTGGAAAGAATAAAGGTGTAAGAATTAAGAGAATCAAGTAGACCGTCTGACTTATTTGATAGAAAACCAACCAAACGGTCACCACTCATCGTATCAACATATGTAGTCTCAAATTATTCAGTTTCTAGTAGTTGTTGCAGTAGCAATGCCCACTGGCGTGGAATGGGTTTGGCAGCCCGTGGCCGTTACTGATGAACGGGTCACTCCAGTGCTGAAAGTACTAATCCTACGACAAAATGGAATAAGACCCTTTTTGTTGGACCTTGGCATTTGTTCATAGAATTAATAGTTATGGAGTTTAAGGCTAAAAATAGCCAGTTGCTAAACAGTCCCTGGCCGATTTCTCTCTCTCATACAGAATTTTAGTATGATATGTATATGGTACTGTAGCCGATTTTTAACTGGGGATATTTTAGCATTTATTGTCTGCACTTATTTATGCACTCTTGTTTCGAGACTTGGTTTTGCAAACGCTCATGCCACTGATGGCACAGATACCTCAAATTAAAGCTAATCGATTTATCTACAAAGTGATCTGATAACTTATCTGGAGAGAAAAATAAATACCGAAATAAATATTTTTAATCTTTGGAGGAACATTTTCCAATTTTTGAAGGGCTGTTTCTCGGAATATTTTACACGTATTGATATGATTTTTATATTCTAAATTTTAGAAAATACATATATTGCCTTTTCAAAGTAGTTCAGAACACTTTTCTGTAGGATACACACTTTGGAAGGTATTGAGAGATCTTTGCATTTTTTTGTCCGGTAAGCTTAATTTAAGCAAATTGTTTTTTTTTTTTATTCATTTTCTTTATAACTGCTGATCCTACAGACGTTGCTTGTATCTCAAATTAAAGAAAATTCAATAGTCTATTATATTCCGGACAAGCTTTCTCTTATGATAAGTGCTTTTTTCGATATTTCACAATGTGCATCAGAAAAACGGACAATTTTCGCTTTTTGGAAAGTATTTTCAAAGTTCGAAGAGCTTTTTTTATCAGAAAAGTATACACGTACGGAGAAGCTTTATATATAAAATTTTAGAAAATTATAATTAAAATTATATTGTAATACTCTTTTAAAAAGTATTGTAGTAGACGACTTTTCAGCAGGCCACATGCCTTAGGAGTTAATTAAGCGATGTTTACATTTGTGTTTCGATAAGTCCATTTTTTAACCAATTGGGTTTCTCCTTTTTCCAAGTATCTTTCATATCTACGATCATCTGACTTATCTCAAAGTAAAGCTTGTTTAGTTTTGAAAAATGATCCTCTTTATTTTCCTCGTGCGACTAGTATTTTACCCGTAATTTGATGAAATACACCGCAAAAATGATGATTTTTTGAAGGAACAAACAAGCACTTGACAAAAAACTGTTTTTCTAGTGAGATTATCCGTATCTTGAAAACTATTTAAGATACGCATATGTTTTACGTATTTTTTTTGCTCTTCAATTTTGCCTCAGCAAGTTTTTTATTAGGATTAGTAGTTGCCGAGATAAAAGCGAAAAACTAAAAAAACGTTTAAACTCCTATTACCTCCCGCGCGGCGGTCGAGCTCTCGATGAGCACTTTTAGTATGATTTTACTCATAGTATCAACAAACATTCATGTAAGTTTCAAAATTTCTTAAATTTTTCCACTCGATTTTCAATCGTCACCTGGGGTATAACTGGACATGGCAATACGGAATCTGAGTAAAATTTTATAAATGATTATAACTTGCCACCTGGTCAAGATACAACAATGACAATTTATACTTATTTGGTGGCAAATTTTACTATCTGCAACTTTTTCGTTGGAAACTTTTTTCCCAATAAATTATAAATGAAACCGGAAAATAGAGGGCTACGCCCGCAATCCGAGGGTTTTGTAGTGTCCCATGCCAATAGGAGATGGAACTGTCCTACTCTTGGAGATGCTTAACCATTCATGTTAAGACAATATTGCAAATTGTAAGTTTGTGTAAAAATATTGAAAATAAATTGTTTGAATAATTATAGGGAATAGAGTCAGCGACGAGCATACCCACCCCTCCCCCTCCCTTCCTCCCTCCTTCCCCTCCTCCCACCTCTCCTACCAATCATTACCCTTTTGAAAATGGTTAACTCCAATTCGCTCTACGGAAAACAATATGCAAGTATGTTGTACTCGTAGTACTAGTATGTAGTACAAGAGACCTGTTATGTGCATTTTTTGTATGGATGATATCAAAATGACCAAATCTAAATGAATATACTACTATTAAATATTACTAGATTATTACGAAATTTGGAGATATTATTGCACATGGTGTTGATTATCGTCGGCCATCAATATTTTCGACCTCGGATGAGTTTGAGAAATGCAGGGGTGTGCTAACTGTAACTATAGAAATATACTATTATTAACCTATTTTGAGAAGATATCAAAATTCCATAATTTTTTTTTTGTTTTCTGTGCTAGTTGAAAGCCATCTTCCTGTATGTTTTCATATTTCTAAGTGTAACGGTCTCGAAATGGTAAGGGGAGTGGGACAAATTAAAATATGATCTCATATTTTCCCCTCTGCCTCTTATCCCCTTTCTTCGAATTTGATGAAGTCGCCAAAAATGGAATGTACTCGGTAGTACCTTTCTCATGATACTCCACTTGCCCATATCAGATGAAAAAAAATGTTGACCTTAATTTTCCCTCTATGGGAACCTCCCCTTAAAACAGCAACCCACCTACCTCCCCCCTTAAACTTCTCGCCCCTACCACTCCTATATCTCCACCCTTTCAGAAATGGTTAACTCCAATTCACTTTACGAAAAACAATAAACAATATTCAAGTATGCAGTACTACTCGTGCATTTTTTGTATGAATGGCTTAAAAATCTCAAAATTTAAATGAATGTACTATTATTAAATATTATGTGATTGTTATGAAACTTAGAGGTATTATTGCCTATGATGTTGGTTATCATTGGCCATCAATATTTTTGACCTCGAGTCCGCGTAAGGGGTGCAGGGGTGTGCTAACTGCAACTATAGAAATGTACTATTACTAACCTTTTCTGATGAAATTTCAAAATTCTAGAAATCTAGGTTTTATACGCTGGTGAAATGGCGCTTTTCTGTAAATTTTCATATTTCTAAGTATAACGGTCTCGAAATGCAAGGGGGGGGGGACAAACTCGGATGACATATTTTCCCCTCTCCCTCTTTTCCCGTTTCTTCAAATTTGAAAAAACTTCCAAAAATGGAATGTACTCGACGGTACCTTTCTTGTGATACCCCACTTGCCTGTGCCAAACGAAAAAAAAATTTCGACCTTCATTTTCCCTCTATGGGGACCTCCCCTTAAAGCTGACCTATTACGACGATTCGCTTTCTCCGGCGAATTGTAGTAATTCTACACATTGCTACAAAATTTCATGTATGTAGCTTCAGCCGTTCGTGAGATATTCCATGGACAGACGGACAGACAGACATTTGACCGATTTCATAAGGGTTTTGTTTTTACTACAAAACCCTAAAAAGACAAAAGGAAAAAAGCTTGAAAAACGTGAAAAAAAAATTTAATTACCGACTTTAAGAAGCCTGTATCTCTCAAGCTTCGTATACATACGAGTATAGTATGAGCATTCGAATGGTCCTATGTATACGAAGCTTTAAACTATGAAGGATACAAAATAATGATGTACATATAACAATATCATAGGGAATTTAGTGCTCTTTAATTTTGCCATATAATTTTTATTTCACCGGGCGACGCATCGTGGTTTGCGCCTTGGCTAATAGTGGGTTTACCGCTGTGGGATATAGAGCGAGCGCAGCGAGCGTTTTAGAGCCATATACTGAGGGTTGCAACCCCTAAGCCGAGGTAACGAACACGCATTACACAAACAACAAGTCGCTTGTTGTTTGTGTAATGCGTATTTGTTACCCTACCCTACACTCGATAGATACGCAAAAAACGTGCCTATTTTTGATAGAAAATGCCCACTGAATTGAAATTATAGTGTTTAATGTTGCGAAAAAAGTGTTGAAATTTTAGAGCGTTGAAATTATCGTGTGCTGATATTATTGCAACTGTACTGTATATATCTATTTGACATTGACAGTGGCCTTTCTAACGATATTTCAATTGTTACTATTGCAAAATCTGTGTTGACGTAGAAATAAAAGCTCCTTTCGCTTGCGGGCTCCATTACAAAGAGCCAATGGACACAACTTACCACCGGTGAAACACGATGTAAACACATTTTACTACGATGATCAGCTGGTACTTGTAAACACAATGCACTTATTAATTGAAATTCGAGTTTATTAGAGGAAAGTATGTTTTGTACTAGGCTTAAGTATCTTTCTCTACATGGACACAAAACACACACACAGTTAAACAAATAACGTGGATCAGAACGTGACGAGTCACTGCACTAACTCAGAACCTATCTATGGGAAGAACACTATAGTTTACTTGTCTATGACTGGTCTGCTAAAAAGATATCAACAGAATCCGCGAATGCACTCAGCAACCGATATTTTTTGACGAAATCACAAGGCGGAATTATCAGTCCATGCGATGCCCGCTCGTGCAAATACCTAAATTGTGGTGGTAAAAGAAAGCCCGGTGGCAGTAAAACCGTAGAAGTTCCATGTGATGTTTGGCACGTATACCATATTATAGGCAAATCGGCGCTTTCAAACATGATTTCCATTGCATCGTGTTAACTGCAGCACTAATTATTACATGGTAAATTTGGCGAAGGTAAACCACTAATTTTTGTACAACTGAGCCGATATCTTAAGATTGCATCAAGTGATCGTTGGATGAAAAATGGGAGATTTTTGGAGGGATTTCGACAGTTTTGGACAAGGTGATTTAGTGGTAACATGATCATCGATCGGTGTAGTTACACGTATACTTTTCCGGGCAGATAAAGCATTCATGAAAGCTGGGTGTTGTGGTTTTAGCAAGGTATTGGAATCGTACCTACCACGAGTCTGTGATAAGATTGATACTTATCAGCTTTCTGCATTTGTTGCTCTGCTGACAGTATCGTGCCACGTTCCCGGTATTAACAATAGACATTGAAAAAAGGTGCTTACGGTGCGTTTTGCCAGGCGCCACTCTGTGTCGATCGCAGGCGACGATCAAAAAGATACAAACAAATAGTGCTCCGTGCTCTATGGGTTGATCGCTAAAGCTAGGTACTAAGATCAGTTTTTTGTGTGAAATCTGATAACAAAACCCCAAAAAATTGCT
The DNA here is from genome assembly GCA_964017055.1 of Chloromyia formosa. Lineage (NCBI taxonomy): Eukaryota > Metazoa > Arthropoda > Insecta > Diptera > Stratiomyidae > Chloromyia > Chloromyia formosa. Next base: position 19,738,545 of record OZ024816.1, on the reverse strand, counting down.
CTCAGTACTAACATATTCCATTCGAAGAAAAAAGTCTCCACATCATTTCGAGCAATTTTCACGCGAAAACAAATACTTTGCACTTTCTTTCGCTTGAAAACCGGTCTTTTGAGTAGAAGGGAAAATCACGTGTCGTGTAGAGCGCCGCGGTAATGTGCTGTGTGCAAGCATACACTGTCACTTTTTCGTGTGAGAGCTAATTGAAACATTTTCGCACGAAGAGGTTAGTACCAGCCTTAATCGCGAATAAATTGCGACGATCGTGTGTCTAGCAAAACGCACCTTTATCAGGGGCTTATCAGTCAAAGATGTGACGTAGCACGAGAAACACAAAGTGCAGTATGTACGTTATCGTCTCCATCCTATTTGCGTTAGCCGTATCGATTTTTTTGCTTGTGAATTCGAGAAAGTTGATGTGTGTGATAACATAAAGTCTGCGTGGATTCATGTGATTCCAATTATCAGCTATAGATTATGATACTATGTATAACGTAAATGCGATTTACGTGGTGGAAATTGTAATTTCTGATAAATTTGTGTAACGGAAAATGATGATTAATATATTTACCTTAGTTAAATGTATGGTTCGGAGAATACAAAATGACAAACGCCATTTTCCACACGACCCAGGACCGATTTTTTATCCATGCAAAATAGTCCAGGCTAGTTAGTCGGAAAAAGCTTAATTAGGAAAAAATCGTCTAGTTTTGAAATTTGGCACACATGTTGGAGACAGTCCCCTGAATAGTGCTCAAAAGTCCCCGATGAAAGAGGTTCCGGAAGTGTAGGGGAGAGGGGGTCAAAGGCTTCTTTTCTTATTTCCAAAACTAGGGATTCTACAAAAAAATGTTCCAAGGCCGAATCAAAGTACATAAAATTTCCTACAAAACGATATATCATACCCTCGACTATAAATACTCTAGAGCATAAAAAAGTATAGAGTAAACTGATTTCCTCACAAGAAAAACGGCACGATATCTCCCGAAAAACTACAATTAGCGGCATGAAAATTTAGTCAAATATTCCAATTGAAATCTAGCTGGTTAGTACCGCAAATAGGTACGATCTGACCAAAGGTACGCCTACCTTCCCTACAAATATTCTTGCAAACATGCCTACAACGTCCCAACGAATTTAAGTAGACAGGTCAAATTCGGGTTGATGACTGCTTAGGACCTCACTATACTTCTCTGTAAAAATTAATTCAATCGGATGAAAACCAAAGCTAATTTCCTTACAAGGTGCCCCAAACTACCCTACTTTTTAGATTTTTTTAGTCTATCCATTGAAGAAAAATCGTGTAGTTTAGAAATTTGGCACAAGTGATGTGGAGAGTCCTCTGAACATATGCTCCCCGTTGATAGAAGGTCCGGAAGTGTAGGATACCCCCTCTATCCTACACTTCCGGACCTTCTATCAACGGGGAGGGGAGCATATGTTCAGAGGACTCTCCACATCAGTTGTGCCAAATTTCTAAACTACACGATTTTTCTTCAATGGATAGACTAAAAAATCTAAAAAGTAGGGTAGTATGGGGCAATTTTTTCGGTTTTCCTTGAATATTTCAATTTTTAGTGTTGACATACCTACAAAAACAGGAAAAAATCGTGTAGTTTTGAAATGTGGTACAACTGATGTAGAGAATCCTATGAATATATGTATGCTTCAGACTCCCCGCTGATAAAGGGTCCTAAAATGTAGGATAAAGGAGGTTAAAAGTAAATTTTTTTCAGTTTACTCGAATATTTCGGTTTCTTAGTGTAGACATCGTGTTGCTTTGAAATTTTGCAAAATTAATGGGGACAGTCCCCTGAATATATGCTCCGAAGTCCCTGTTGATAGGGGATCTGGAAGTGTAGAGGGGGTCAAAGGTCTTTTGTTGCAGTTCCCCTTGATTATTCTGAAAACTAAGGATCCTGCAAAAAAAATGTCGCGCTCGGTGGCCGTAGTCGTTCGGTCACCGCTTTCAATATTGTAGCTCCACTGCTACTGGTTGTAGGAAAAACTTACGGACTGACTTGAAACTTGAATTTGCTCCCACTGTAGCTGTAGTGGAAGTGGAAGCTATGGATTTTTCTTTCGTTTCATCTAAAGTTGAGTGATACATAACCCCCGGTGCCCATGCGTGTCCAAATGACGCTGGACGTCGCATCAATTAGCGCATTTGAGCAAAGCGGCTACGAGCGTCTACGTGCGCCACGTAACTCGAGCGCCCAAAAAAAAAATGGATTTGCCGCTCGTAGCCGCGCGTTGCTTCTAGGAATGTATGCGAAAGAAGCTTTGTGCCGATTAACTTTGTGTGCAATGGAAGAAATATCGCTAAGCAAACTGAGGCGCGAAGACGCCGGTAATGGACGATCCCTGTCGCTTGTGGCTGCTTATTTTGCGAAAGCTTGTTGACACTTGTGTCACTTATACATGTAGCCCGGCTTAATAAAAAACTGATCCACGGACGCGTGAATTGCAGCAGATAGGAGCGGAAACCAGCGGCATCCCAGATAGCTATCGCGACGGCCGAGTGACGCAGATGTATTTCTTCCTATCCCCCCCCGATATTTCACGTTCGCTTGCTGATGATGTCAAAGCGAGTGTTCGTGCCAACTCAGTTGTGCCCTGTACGTAGCTTATCAGTTAAAACAAGTTATAATACACACTTCCGCCGCTGAGATATAGGCTTTCGAGTAGCCTGGCAGGCGAACTTTAGTGTTAAAGGAATGGTTTTTTTTCGGGTAATTTTCAGTACAAACAAAAATTTAAGCTAGAGGTATTTTTTTTTTATTTAATAGCTGACGTGAATACCTTCAAATCCATTTATAACAATGTACAACTTTTTTGAGCTAATACATATGTACGAGTATATATGTATATATTTTTGTTCAATTTTGTAAATTAGTTTTTTGAAACTGACGTATTCCTTTTGAATACGATTTACTTTTGTTGTAGAATAAAATATGCTATATTTTTATTTTTGTTATAATAAGCTCATTTTGAATAATACGTTCAAGCTATTTTTAAATAAAAAATATTGTTTTAAACAAGAAAAAAGTGGCTTTGTTACTCAAGGTGCCTCACACGCAAACGTTACTATTCAGCTAAAAAAATATTCGGGGATTCTGGTATGGCAATTTTGGTTTGGGGTTTGTGACTCGGGAATTCGTATCCAACCCTTCTGTGATCAACTAGGTGCAATGACAGAGAACAAACATTTTTGCTAATTGAGGCAAAATCGTTTTGTTTTAATTCTATAAATCTAAATATCATAAATAGTGAACATCAATGAAACTTACCTTACTATCTTTTATTTTTATGATATTAAAAATCGCTAGAGCTTATTATCTAATAATCCAAGGAATAAGCGTTAAGTAATCTGAAAAAAAATTATGAGAAGATTTTGTTTTAAAGAAGTCAATTGTCAAGTCAATGGATACAGGAGTTGCTTATTGAATTTCAAATTTAGTTTTTTTTGCAAGGTCACCGGATTTTTTTGCTTTGAGTATAATACGAACGTGCTTTTTGGTCGAAGCCGATGTTCGGTTACTGCTGTTGCTTATTTAAAATTCGACAATATTTTAGTTTCCGGGGCCCGGGGTGACACTCGGATTATTTGTCATTTTTCACTCACCTGACTCTAAAACTTTGCAAGAAAAAAATATATTTTTAATTTTTTTTTTATGATTTATTCTTAATGTTTGATATATAGAAAGCATGGAAAATTACAATATTCGCAAGAACCCTTGCGTGGACTCCGCTCGATCCGCGCTTAAGGGATCACAACCCTCAATATTGCACAAACATGAACGCTCGCTTCAGTCGCTCTGGGTCCAACAGCGTTTTGACTAGCTTGCGTATTAATATTTAGTTAAGATCGCCACCGGGATGAGCTTGTAACTTACGGTTAAAGTTGCATATTTGGCCCTTACTTTTGGAAATCAAGAGCGTATATAAAACGAAGCAAATTCGCTAAAAAAAATTTTCAGATTCGGTCAATTCAGATCAGTGTAAACGTAGATACGATAGTAAAAACCGGGGCCCCGGAAACTAAAAACACCCCTCACAAGGCCATTAAAAGTAGTTTTTCATTCTGGTGTTTACTATTTACAATTTTGTGTTAAGACCAATCAGCTGCGAATAGCTGGCTTAATAGCAGGCCTCACACCATGTCACCTGGCTGCTCTCGCGGCTGATTGATTGGTCTTGTGTCTAAAAACCACTTTACATTTTAATTTTCCTTCAACAAGCCGTTCACAAATTCTGTGTCGCTTTACAACACAACTCTTAGTCACTCATCTTTAAATATTTTCAAGAAGAACAAGCGAACTTTTCAACTTCTTTTCTTAGTTGTCGACTTAGACGCTAGTCATCGAGCTGTGATTAAAATTGATGTTACTAGTCATTCAAGATTACTTTCGCTCATATCATTTGGCGGCTGCCAGTGAACAAGTTTAATTGATAAGACGCCGCTGATCTTGACATTGTAATTTTTACTTTCAATTGTGATGCTAAGAGCCCGTTGAAGTATCTAGTAATGTTTGCTCATAGAATTTTATGTAAAGCCTGTAATATGTGCATTTCGAATAACTGGCAGACGTTGGACAGTTCTCAACACAGGGGTGTCAAGATAAGGGTCTGATTTTTGTTCATTATTCTCGACTTGTGAAGGTGAATTGGCTCGAGACTCTCTTAACTGACTCAACTCTAAAGTAGCTAATGTATGTATTTGGTAATAGCTGTCAAGTCTCTCTACATTCGCAAAATTTCGTTACTCATGTGATCGTCGAGCCAATCAAAACATAATCAGGCCGCAGTTGAGCTGATATAACACGCTAGTCGTGAACAAGTTGCTACCTAGAACCTTATCTATTTATTAGTTGATAAAATTAGTGTCAAATTTGACTTGAACTGAATTTCTTTGTTCATGAAAGTAAATCAACCATTTGACGTTTGTTCATCATTTTTACTATCACTGCTCCTCCAACGTCAAGGCGAAAACCAGCCCCCAAAACACCTCGTGAAAATAAATTGATTGGAATAATCTATTTACGTCTTTCTTAATGACATCGGGCTAATTTTGCTAACCGCACCATAATCTATATGCAATTGTTTCTACTGTTGTTATTATTAGACAATGTCAGGCGCTTGCAAATTAAGTTACGGAAAAAAGCCTGGCGCATTTTGTTATTAACATAGAGTTTATTTTTCATTTTTTGAAAGTGTTTCTTATCTTGTTTTAAGGCAAATGCATATTAACCACAGATTTTTCATGAATTAGAAAAGATATAGACTTCACAATGACATCAGCCTGTTGTCTTTTGGCTTAGAAATCAAGAGAGTATCATAAAAACGAAGCTGTAGATGGAGCTTGAAGAGGCGCTCTATTTTAAATCAGTGGTAATGAGAGTGGTATTAGTGTTTTATTGAGGAAATACATTCGTTAACCAAACAACACAAAAACAATTTTTTCCGGACAGATAATGATAAATGATAATTCGGGAATTACAATTGACAGGGCAAAAGTAATTCCCTTTTTGCGTATGCAGTGCCACCTATCGGAGAAATTGTCATTGAGTAGCAAAAAAATATTCACTCATTGAATCATTGACCATTGACATTGACCGCGCTCGTGATCGTTCGGTCACCGCTCTACGATACTAACCTAGAGCTCGGAGTTCAAATCTCGGCGCGATCAAAAACTGCCTGTGGTGAGTACTAATAGAACTCTCACAGTGCTCCGAGCTTATTAGTACAAAGACGGCTCGGATAGGAGGTGCATGCTAGCAACTGCACTTCCGAAAAGTAGATATGCTATCGAAACGTCAACAAGGCATACAAATGCTAGAGATGTTGACGCACCCATGCCCCTGAAGTGGTCAAGGCAATTAACGACAAATGTGCGGAAAACATTACTAAAGAGTAATTCCTGACAAGATAGACGATTCGCCTACCCGTCTGAAAAATCAACTGAGACAGCTCTTCACAATCTGGTGAAGTTCTGTCGACTGGGGAGGTAAAAGAAACCGTTTTATGTGCATTTCTCGATATTGAGGGTGCCTTCGACAATACCCCGTTCAATGCCATCGATAGATCATTAAGGGCGGAGGGAGCGGACCCCACCACCGAGAAGTGGGTGAGTCAAATGTTTTCATCGAGAAGTGTCATCACATCACCAATATTAGAAACTGAACTATTTCGGCGAATGTCACCCGTGGATGTCCTGAGGGAGGGGTTTTCCTCCCTTCTCTCTGGTGTATAGTTGTGGACAGTTTATTGTGGAAACTCATTCGTCACGCGGCTTCTACACACAGAGTGACGCAGATTACCTGGTAATCACTGTCAAGGGTAAATTTGAAGAGGCTTTAACGGACATTCTCCAATCAGCACTAAGTATGGTACAAGAATGGTGCAACGACAACGTGCTTCGTGTTAATCATGCCAAGGCAGTCGTAGTTCAATTCACAAGGAAAAGGAAGACTAGACAAATCAGATGCCCAAGCATATATAACACTTCAATTCCCCTGGCAAACAACGCCAAATACAGTAAATTACTTCGGACAGATCACCTTAAAGCAGTCTCAGACAAGGCCACCAAAGCTCTGTGGGTATACCGACAATATGTAGGGAATACTTGGGGAACCCCTATCGTCCTCTGGGTCTATAAGTCCATCGCCAGACCCATTTTAGAATACGGCGCAGTAGTTTGGTGGAAGAGAGGTTCTACCACAGGTGGGATAGCCACTCTGGCCAAAATTCAGAGGCGTAGAATCTTATGGTAACAGGAGTCATTCGCTCTTGACCCACGCCAGACCCAGATGTACTGCTTGATCTTCCGCCTTTGCATATTCATGTGAAAGCAGAAGCAAAAATAACTATTGCTAGACTGAAAGCATACGATGCATGCATCAAGTTAAACTCAGAACAGTAAAGTTGCCTCAATGAGAGCATCGAAACTAGCATGCCTACGGACTACTTGGTAAAAGAACCGTCGGGCAACAATATGTTTGAAGTCACAACTTGGAGCAGAAAGTGCTGGGATGACAAATATTCCAAACTCCCACCAGACATCATCAAGTGTTTCACTGACGGGGGAACTGGGGCAGGCAGTATATGTCCACTGCATCGAGCAACAGTTAACTGTGGGTAGGTTCCCTACTGTCTTCCAGGCAGAGATATGTATATGCAACTGAGGTATGTGCGGAGTTTTGCCTGGAGGCAGGCTACCAAAATGAAATCATCGCAATCTTTACAGATAGGTGTAAGTATCATATGTCTCCTCTCCTCCAATTGCCTTGGCCCCTCCAGGGGCATGGGCGCGTATACATCTCTAGCATTTCTATGCCTTGTTGATGTTTCAATAGCATATCTACTTTTTCGGAAGTGCAGTTGCTAGCATGCACCTCCTATCCGCGCCGTCTTTATACTGACAACCCCGGAGCACTGTGAGAATTCTATTTGTACTCACAGGCAGTTTTTGATCGCGCCGAGATTTGATCTCCGAGCTCTAGATTACTATCGTAGAGCGGTGACCGAACGATCACGTCCACCGAGCGCGACAAGTGCCATATGTGATCTTCTCACCGGACATTCGTGACTTCGTGGTCACCTGAAAACTATGGACTTAGTGGAGGACAGCAGCTGTAGATTCTGTGAGTGTGAGGACGAAACGTCAACTCACATTTTCTGCGATAGTGAGGCGTTAGCATGTCGTGGGAAGGAGAGTCTTGGGATCGCGTTCCCGGACCCGGATGATATAGCCTCGTCCCACTTAAGCTTCTGAGTAACTTCATAAGTGCGATCAAGCTTGATCGGCAGGCTGAGTCCTGATATTAAAAATATTCGGACTATAGCACTTTTGGTCTCAGTGCTTGTGAACCTCTTTGGTTCACAATCCTTCGTTCTATCTATTTAACAGTTGTTTTTTTGCAACCACAACCAATTATCTGCCAGCTGTCACATTTTATAGCTGACGGCTGAAAGTTTGAACATGCATATTGCTAATTCTTCCTTCTTTCACATTATTTTCGCCTGCGTATTGGCAAGTTCATTCTTCCTCTAAAAACAAGACGACGCGTCGCTAGGAGAACATACCCTTAAGGTGTGTTTTGCTAGGCACACAATCGTTGCACCTTGTTGCGATTAACGATCAACCCATAGAGCATGGAGCACTATTTGCGTGTATTTTTTCATCGTCGCCTGCGATCGACACAGAGTGGTGGCTAGCACAGCACACCTTTAGTTAATTAAGAACGATCATCGCTGACGTTTTTGTAGTGTTCATATAGCATATCGAGGCGACAGGGCCGGTTAAAGTCTAACTTAAGACGCAAACAAGGAAATTTTGGCGCCCCTTTCCCTCTTCACATTTCTTGTTCAAAACAGTTTAGGGGGCGGTAGCGTCACTTTTGTCCGGGCGGTTTTGCTTGGTAGCCATTATTCTCGTTAAGTCACTCTCACTGGAGGATGAAGCTCAAGATTCGAAATTGAATCGATAACGCGCGTGAATTTGAACTTTGAGTATCACATTCGATCGGATAAATCGCGAATTATTTATAACTATTACAAATGGAATTATAATCGTATTAAATTCAGCTTCAAATTGGCAAAAATCACTCTCAAACTTAGCTTTGATCTTGATGCCCTTTGAGAGTCGTCGACCGCCAGCTTCGCCTTAGCCTTTAACCGGCCCTGCGTGGCGTGGCTTCATTAATAGGGACCATAAAAATAAGCATATCACGTGAAAAATTGAATTTCTTGTATCTACAAACGCTAACCAACATCTCCTTACCTACAATTAATTTGGCCGCTTTTTGAGTGTACGAACACATTGGTTATTAATTTTGCGATAAGAAATAGGGTACGATAAAATTGCGAATGTATGTGGAAAAGAGCAAGAATAGTTTAAAAATAGAAGATTACAAAATATGTATGAGCACAATCTAAACAACGAAACTGAACTTGGATTGAGCAAAGTTTGTGAGTGAATTTTTTGATACATAGGTATTTGAAGTCCAATTCCAATCTACAATACATATCTTGAGATATGTATATTTAATAGTGTTAACTTTAAACTGTTTGGGTACTTTCAAGTATCGTTGAATGATAATAATCGAGACCTGTCTGCAAAATAATTAAAAATAGTGAAAACTGACATTTGACGTTCTCACAAAAAAATAGACGAAATCATTCAATTCGGCAACGGGGCGACCGGTAGCTCAGTGCGTAGAGGCATCAGTCTCATGTCCGACTACCGATACCGACGTTTCGGGTTCGAATCCCGTCCACGACGACGTTCGTGGCCATGGATGTCTATGCTGTCTCGAGGCGTAATAATACGCCAAAGCATGTCCCGACTTTTCGCAGGTAGGCGACTAAGTGGGGGAGCAGGAGGTGCATGCTGGCAACTGCATTCCCCGAAACTAGTTTATGCCAATAAAACGTCAGCTGGACCACATGGTCCAGTCGACGCGCTATTCCCCACAAAGGATTAGGGCAATTGAGTAATTCGGCACCGAGAAAGTGGCGATGAGGTAAACATAATGATTAAATGCTATTAAGACTGGAAACGAGAAGATTATGACCAAATGTTCCACATATAAACATACATTCGAAGACATTTACAAAACTGGATTGTCCCTTCCTCTACCGTATCCCAATACATTGTGTACACCACATGCACATATGCATCTGAAAACATGATAAGCCCCTTCGAAAGAAGTGTCCTTCGACAAATCTTTGGAGCGATGCGCGATCGAGACCAATGGCGAAGAAAGTACTCCAACGAGCTGTTCGAGTTATTTGACGAACCAGAGGCCTCTAGATTAGGTTAGGTAGGGTGGCAGCCTAACAGCTCCGCATAGACCGCTGGGGGGGTTGTCCATAGCGATACCACTCATCCCGTGTCGTTGGCAGCCCTTACCAGAAGATCGTTGTTGAGCTGGAAAGAACCTGACTCATTGGCGTAGCTTAAGAGGCTTCTCTAGCTGAGTCCTGCGACTCCTCCAAGGTCGTTGAAGAAGTAAGCTCCTAGGCACTTTAATCTTCTTCTAGCGAGTGCAGGACATTCGCATAGAAGGTGCTTTAGAGTTTCTTTCGTGTTTGGTATCTGGCAATTCCTGCAGTCATCGCTAGTTATTAGCTTAAGTCTGTATGTGCTTGTTCCCCTTCTGGGTAGTCGTAAGAGGCTTTTGGTTTTCCTTTTGTCATAAGAGCTCCAAAATAGTTTCGTTATTCTGAAGTCATTTGTGTTAAGCCAGTTAGCGGTGGCTTTTTCTTGCATCATCAGCATCTTCTTGCATGTTTGTATTGATGTCGGCAGCTCTTGGGCTACCCCTCGTTCGAGGCTAGCACCCTGTTTGGCTAGTCCGTCCGCTATTTCGTTACTTAGAACTCAGTTATGGCCCGGAACCAACCGGAGTTCCACGGTCCTAGCTTGTAGAGCTGTTAGACAGTTATACACTGTATTCGACTTGATAGTAACGGACTGTATCGCCTTTAGTGCCGCTTGATTGTCCGAGTGTATAACGATTCTACCCTTTTTCCGGGATGATATCATCACCTCGACTGCCATTTGGATCGCAAACACCTCCGCCTGGAAAATACTACACTCATGCGGCTGTCTGTAGGATAGGCTGCATGGAAGCTCCGACGAGTAGACTGTTGCACCAACTCGGGCTTCCATCTTGGAGCCATCCGTGTAGAGTTTCAGCGACTTCCTGCGTCCACGATCAACTATCGGAATCTGTTTCCTAGCGGGTATATTGACTCCGAAGTTTGTATCGAAACCTACTTGCGATTTCATATAGTCAGTATCATTAGATGGCAAACTAATAGTGCGGAGGCCATATGGCCTTTCTTTGTTGTTGTTGTGGTAGCGATGCTTCAAATACTGCAGTTCGTCTTGCATCGACGGGGTTTGCCAGCTTATGGCCGTCAAAAAACGGGTCGTTCAGGTACAAAGAGCCGGCTGCCGCTGGAACGATGGCCTTTCTTTAAAGTGCCCTGCCTCTCTGAGCATTAGGGCACAATTAGCAGCCTCATTACTCAGATGTAGGTCAATCGGAGGTAGCTTTAGAAGGGTGTTCAGAAAGAGAGAAGACACTGCTCTTAAGGCACCAGATCCCCAAGTAACATAGTCTTTGTACCCTCTTCATTTTCTGTAGGATTCTTTTCGTTTTGAGTGCTGTCCACCAGACCACAGCTACGTACGTTAGTATAGGTCTTACGATAGCCGTATCCAATGAGTTATTCTCGGTATGAGGCCCCACTTTTTACCAAGTAAGCTTTTGGAGGTGTAAAAGGCGATGTTAGCCTTCGTATTTCGTTCCTCGGCGTTAAGACGCCGGTTATCCCTAAGTAGTTTGCATGGCTTGACAAAATTAACTCGCTTTCACCCATGTTTGGCAGGATAAATTCCTGAATGCTGGTTATCCTTGTGAAGAGGCCTAGTTCAGTCTTCTGAGGATTTGCACTTAGACCTCTTCAATTCGCCCACCTTAATAACTTACTAAGAGCCATAGTTGTAAGTTCTGACAGTGTGCCCGTGTGCTTGCCTGACACGAGTATCACGACATCGTCTGAATAGGCTACCGCACGTATTCCGGACGATTCGAGGGATTTTAGTAAAGTATTCAGTACGAGTATCCATAGGAGCGGCGACAGTACTCCTCCCTGCGGAGTGCCTCTCATCGTACTCTTGGTGGCTTTAGAACCTCCCCATTCAGACGGTATTAGCCTGTTTGAGAGTAGTGTTTCGATCCATTTCATTAGAGTTTCATTCACCTCAGCAAGTTCCAGGGCCCCCATAATAGCCTCCATGGTAACATTGTTGAAAACCCCTTTCTATTGAAGTGATGTTTCAATCGTGGAGACCACTTCGTATAGACCGATTTCTACTGATTTTCCTTTCATGTAAGCGTGCAGAGTTTTAGAGAGGTATGAAGGGTGGATAGTCTTCCTAATGTACCCATCTATACAGTCCTCCATATTTGTGAAAATTCGTAAACTGCAGTGGGCAGGTCATCTGCAAGGAATGGACGAACACCAAAAAAGCCATTGCTGGCACCGGCAAAGGTGTGAGAGCGCGTAGAAGACCTAAGAAGCGCTGGAAAGACTCAGTGCGAGAAGACAGTAGGAAGTTGCCGCGAGCCGATTGAAGGCGACGACTTTCGGAAGCCATATCCCAGCGGTGACGACATGGCTAATAAGTAAGTATGTATACCAATAAAACTACCAAACCATCATCCACTGGACTCGCAGAACCACAACGACGGTCACTTTCTATCAAATTTGGATTTTCATGATGCAAAAGTAATGATGAGGCTCCTCAGTTGAAGCCGTTGAAAAGGGGTTTCAACGCCAGTAGGCGTTGCTACTACAACAACATGTTACTTCTCAGCACATTTTCTGTGTGAGACACTCGTCAGCCGCCAACGGCCTAGGATAACTCGGTGAGGCTTTACCTGTAGCGGAGGCAGCTGAGCAGATTTGTGTGCTTGATTAAACTCGAACCGTCCAACCTAAATCTGCAAATAAACTTTTGGGCTATAGCAAAATAGACCCTACAGATGCCGCTGGAAGAAGATTCGAGTGTGTTTATGAAACAGTCCACTTTAAGGACATTTATTGCCAGGTGTATCCTAGGTGCTGCTAAGGCGGTCCTCCAAACTTATCAGTGAATACGTAGCTCTTCAAACAAGACTTGCCGAATGCCAATCCCTTCAAATGAACGCACCCCTTCCGACACTCATTCAACTGCTTAAAAACAATTCTTTCAAGCATCACTTAGTGACAAAGGATTACCTCATCCGTCCATCTCGTGACTCTCTCCAATTAGTTTCTAGCGATCCCGATCTGTACATGCTTTATGACGTCCAGATTGGTGGTAAACAATCAGCGGAACGTTCATTTTTTTCAATTTGCGACTATCGTCAGAAATTTGTGCCATAGAACGAACACAAACCAAGCAAACGGTTCACGGCTCGGACTGCCGCTGGGCGGTGGAGGATGTCCGCTCCCCGAATAACACGCCGTTGTCGTTGTTTCGGACACGAAAAGCGTATAGTGGCCACGTTAAAAATAGCGCATGCAAATGAAATAAAAAGAATAGGCGAGAAAATAAAAATTGAGAGTTGAAATTTTGAAAAAAAAATATTCGACGGAAAATAATGCTTGGGGCGGCGAGCAGTCAGCCGGCAACGCCAGGCTCGAAGTTTTATGTAACCGTGTGTGACGATTTGGGCATCGAAACAAAAATCTTTTTAATTTTTTTTTAGTATATTGCGGTCAACAGAAGATAGATGCGCCAATTACAATATTTGGAGCACATAGTCCGCTTTTTGGGGTGGTTATTATGTACGTATGATGCACCGAAGGGATGAATTTGGGACAGGGAGGAACACAGTTCGGAAAAAGGTCATTAAATCACCGTGCTTCACTACGACCGGGAAAGTACCGCTATCACTGTTATCGGCACCAGTCGATCGAGGCGATGATATCATACTCAAAGCGGAGCTACCCCATGACCCGTTTCGTGCCGGCTCAAGCACAACCCCAACACTCTGTTTCGTAACTCGCTCAAGGGTTGCTTGGAGCTGTTCAGGCAATTGTCCAGGTCAGTGATTTCTTGTCCAGTTGCATGAACTGACAGCTCAATGCGAATTCTACGGGGGCAGGTACAGAGTGATTACAAAACAGGTCACCGTGACCCGTTCCTGAAAATACATTTCCCGTCATTTTCAACCCGCATAACCGCATCGAATCGACCAGAAAACACTCAATACAACCCGCCGCATCAAATACAATGCAAACTACGACAGAACAACAATCCGTCGAGGGAATATTTACCATTTAAAGTCGCCTTGTTTTTGACATTTCCAGAGGAACAGCACCGCGGGCGCGCTCAATCAGCAGCAGCAGCGCCCAATCACACTTCCTCTTGTCACTCCCCAACCGTGCACTGTGTCTTCGTTACTCACTTCCCGCAGTATTTCGCGGAAATTCGCAATTGCACTCCCGGAATCACCGCACGCAGAAATTATGCACCAAATCACTTCATTCCAGCACACGGGGACGATAAAATGGCACGCACTCGGAGGCTCATCAAATTGCGAAGAACACACAGCAGAATTCGCGATCGCGTCTTCAGCAGCTGCCGTGGTCGTTGTCTTCGGCTCGAGGGTCTTGGATCCGCGCGATGTGCCCACAACCGAATTTTCACGGGTGTATTTGGATCATTTCCGGCGTAACGAAGCGACCTGTCGATTTACGTGCAAATTTAAAACAAATGAAAATTTCGTATTTGACGATGCGGGAAGACGAACGTTCGCCAGCACCGAGGAAATACACCAAATTCCGCTAAGACTCCTTTGGTCGACTGTCGTGTGTGCGACGATTGACAGACGAACGCAGAGCGAGAGAGATATAGTGAGAGCAGGAAATGTCAAATTTGGTGTAATTATGGATAGCGAATAGTGGGAAATTAATGGGAAATGTGTGATTTTGACGTTACATATCAACAATTAACATGCCAGCAATCGCTCACAACTCTGCTCTCAGCTGACGATAACGGTTCTATGTTTGCAGGTTTTGCAGAATTCAAATATGTTGGAAAAAAAGAAATTGACTGTACGTTGTGAAGTTGGTAGTCAACCCGACCGAGTGACGACAGGCCACGTTTATATCGTCGAACTAAAAGACGATTTAACTAAATCGTTATTAGTACTTGTTCATGGTGTGCTTGTATCGACCATACGGAGAGGTACTAATTATGGAAGATGTCGGTTGGTGTGTGTGGTCTGTGACTTTGGTTTGGAAAATGCCAAGAGGCAGTAACCTCATAAAAGCTACACTCAAAGGATGTAGTGAATGCAGAATTCGGAAAGGGATGAGGTATTTATATAACATATTGTAGTAGATTCTACTTTAGTAACGTATTCTCCAAATTCAAAATTTCGATTAACAGTCTCCTACAATATAAAATGGAATTATCACCAACAACACAATTAGCGATGACAGCAACACCACATAAGTTTCCAATTTTTTAGGCCAGTTCTGCATTGCAAGTGGAGCTAAAAGTTAGTACCAAAACTAACTAAACCGATACGTTTCCATCGTCGTGAGGTCGCCACACATGAACGCGCACAACCACGACCGAACTTCCATCGAACCTTAAAGGCGGCCGGCCTAAAACGTGCCTAATAGCCGCCATACATTATGCGATCCGTCGCCCGATCGATCGGCCGATGGATCGCCTCAACTGCTTGCGAGCAACTCCGATTGCTCGGTACCTCCTGAACCCAGCCATTGTTATTACTATTGAATCTTTACGAGTATGAATATATTTGGATTAATTATGGATCTTTAAGAGCTCGCGTACACGGCAAACTTTTTAGTTCGCAGGAAAACTAAATAGTTTAGTCAGCCGTGTGTTCTGGCGGTGTATGAGACCGCGCACACAGCAGACTAAACTATTAAGTTATCGCTGTGTGCGCGGTCTCATAAACCACCGTGTGCTTTATTCTTCTGACTAAACTATTTAGTTTTTCTGCGAACTAAAAAGTTTGCCGTGTGCGCGAGCTCTAATTCTTTTTGTTTCATTGGGTTGTCCCAAAGGATGAGCACACTCTATTACCCTCCTCCTAATCCTTCCCTCTTTCTTTTTCACATGTATATGTCTGGGGGTGTGAATAAATTGAAATGTATACGCAGATGTTTTTAACTTTTTGGTGTTGACATGAGCACATTCTTGGACATAAAGTGAAATCTGGGGAATGAGAGTGTCGTTTAGATCGGGGTGATGGGACCAATGCACTGGAGTGTTGCCAAAGGCGTTTTTAACCCTTTGGTGTTGATATAAGCACATTCGTGAACATGAAGTGCAGCCTAGGAAATATAGGTTTCGTGTGAATCGAGTTAATGAGGTCAATGCATTGGAATGTTGTCCGGATAGGGCTGCATGCAACACATCGCCGTCTCCCATCACCATGAGGAATAGGATCGGTGAGGATGCACCCCTGCCGAACTCCACTGCGAATCTCAAAGTCCCCCGACACCTTACCTTTATGCAGAACGCGACATTTCGCGCCGTCACAGGTTGCCTTAATAATAGCCACAAGCTTCTCCCTCTGCTGCGCAAGGTCGTCCATACAGAATCCCGGTTCGCAATCATAGTCGCAACGTTTGAAATCGTGAACGCAGCCAGTATCGTCTTTGTGGAGCAGACATATACATTATCCAATATCTTTCCCAATAAGCGAAAAGTTTCCGTGTAATTTTTTAAGATGGCTAATCTAGGGCCATCCGTTGGCCTAGCCGGGAGATGTGCCACCGAACCGAAAGTACTCTGGTTAGAAATAATTTTTGTTTCAGCGAGGGCGGCTCGACATAGTAGTGGTTCGGAAAAATATAGAAAGTATCGTTTAACACAAAGACGTTATCACGTCAATAAAAAACAATTATTGTGTTCTTTTACTGTTGATGCTATATTTCCAAAATAAAATTTAAATGCAGTACCTTAAATATGTATACGTTTCGATAAACTGTCTCAAATAAATAGATTGTAGAGATATATCCATTTCTCTTCTTAACCCTACATAAAATTCAGGGTATATTCCTATTTCACCGGGCGACGCATCGTGGTTCGCGCCTTGGATAATAGTGGTTTTACCGCTGTAGCGTAGGCGCGTTTTTGTTAACAGCTATGCAGAGCAGGTTAAGGCCACACAATTACACTAACAATTTGATCTGAGCTGGTATGGATAGAAGGATAGTGCAAGGATTCTACTCTGTTAAGTAGTCTGCGTTTTGGAATGCAGGCGGCGCTGGTGTCGAAATTTTCGAGCAGTTTACAGTTTGGGAAGCACATCAAATTCATTTCCTGTCAATAAAATGTCCGTTTTGTGTAATTATATGGAATAGTAAACATACTAAATGATTCTGCTGCCTAAAGGAAATTGGTCCGATTGTAGCTTTACTAAGGATTTAAGTTTCCTCTTGAAATTTAAGTTGACGTTTGAATGCTAAACTAAACCAAGACACACTCCCAGCAAAGATATGTCAGTTTTCGCTACTCTAATCTGCTCTATAGTTTTTTTTGCCGCTTGTCCTGCTCTGTACAAAAAAGAACTCACGTGTAAAACGAGCACCATTGGTCAAAAACGCGAAACAGTATGCACCGCCCGGTCAATTAGGAATGTTCCAAATTGAATTGTTTTATTTTTTTTTTAATTCTATAGATTAAAATTCTGAGAGTAGTATTGAATAGAATCGTCCGATGTCGGTCCGGGCATAACTGGCGCCTCTGATAGTGAAGTGTTTGCTGAAAAAAGATTAACGTATATTTGAAATACGGAAACCAAAAAATAAAAGTCCCGAGTCTCTTACCTTTGCTGAATTCATTTGATGAATCCTCGTAATAGAGGGCATCTTGATACACTAAATTACGATCTGACTTGGTAGACTAAACAGAGAAGAAAGACAAATAGAAGCACATTAATGATTGGCAGGGAGATCTCCTCCTCACTTACCTCTCGATATTTCTGCAAATACATCGTCAACGGCGCCGAATAATTATCGAAACCTAGCGTTTGCATTGCATCCAATATATCGTCTCCATTCACGGTCTTCCTGTTCTCTCTGTGACTACGATCAATCGCCTCCGAAGTTATGAATGAAATAAACTCGGACACGCACTCCTGAATGCATTCGCGGGCATCTTTTGCAATTTTACCATTCTCCGGAATTGCCTTCTTCATGATCTTGACAATATTGCAAATGGGCAAGAAGCGGTCCTGTTCGCGTAGCAAAGTGCTTTTCGACTGACTGTCGGTGCTCTCTTCGTCTGCAATAGAAAGGAACATTTTGCGTGAAATTACATAGTCGTCAGTTCGACTCTCTTCCCTAGTGCCGTGTAGAAAATTCACGTACCTGATCCATCGTCCGGAATCATGTAATTCTCATCTGAAAACAAGGACGATATTGCGTCGTTGCTTTGATTCATTCTGCCGAACGGTTGGCGTTTTCTACAATATATATAAAATAGAAAATTGATATGCACCACTATCCTGCACTGTAATAAATAAATAACAAGCAAATGTCAGTGAATGTTCTTTTTCGATGACGTTTATCCGTTGTTTGTGGGAATTTTGCTGGCAGTATTGCCAGAGAGTAGCTAGAATTGGGACAGGAATCGAATTTTACCAATAGAAACAATTATATTCTCTATGTAAATAAATTGATCGTATGAAAACGTATCCACTAATTTACTTTTTTGTCATTTTAAAATAAATATTCACCTTTCAAAATAATAATAATCTACAACCACTGAAGAAAAAACCAGCCATTTCGCCGCATTTTGATTTGGACACCCCTAGCCGTTTTGTCCCATTCTCCAATCGCATTTGCAAAAACAGCGAAAAATCGCTGTCATCTTTTTCCTAAAGTGTGTCGCCTGGCAGCAAATTTTCCGTTGAATCTTTTTGGCATTTTATCTCAGTTTACGCGCAGTTTCGTTGTGAGTTTGAGCCGTGAGTGTGTGTCGTTGAAGTGCGAATCCAACGAAATGGCAGCCGTCGAGACGAAAATACCTGAAGCGCCGGCAAATGCAGAGCCAACAAGTCGTGAAAATGCCGTGGACGGAGGCGCGGAATGTGAAGCGAATGCACCAGCCGGAGTCGGGGACGCAGCCAAAAAGAAGAAGAGGCGAAACAATAAGAAGAAAGACGGTAAATTTGATAATAGGATTAGCTGGGAAGGTCGCGTCGTGTTGCTGAGAAAAGAGGCACAAAGTTTTGGATGATTGGCAAAGTAGCGCCGATACGTAGTTTTTAGGTTAAAATTTCCCCCACCTTCAGGCTGGCTGGCTGGCTGATGGGCGGTGTAATGAAGTTTTTTGCAGCATTCCAGGTGGAGTCGACCACGTGCTCTCGGGGTAGTATTTGGGTTCAGCTTACCATGCACTGATAATGGATTTTTTACGATGTAACATTTGTTTCGTGCAGATATGCCGGGTGGGTCAGATCGGGATCTGACTTGGATGCTAGACGGAGTTTGAATAACCGGTAACAAAACCAGCCATATGTACGTCGTCGTAAATGACATCACTCAAGGCTACTGAAATTGCTAGAAACGCCAGTTTGGATTCGTCAGTGTAGTGTTCCCAATTGTACTGCTGGGTGTCAGACATGAAAGCACCGGTGTCCACCGTCTGCTGACTCGAGCATAAATAACGCCAATTTAGTGTGATCTGGTCTACTTGCGAATCGCTTTACTGCACTGAGTTTCACTAGCTTCAAATTTATCGTACACTGACCTTCGATGCGCACAACGCAAATAAATGCGATTGCAAGATGCCAGTTGCTTGGCGTGATGAATTTTTACAGAAGAGTTGATAGTGATTCATTCATTCCACTTTATGGTTATTGGCTGCGTTCCTAAATCAACAGCGATGAGAAGCGATTAGTGCTGCATGGTAATTTGTTTTTGAGACGCTTGTGCTGAACTACGCGCTTTCACTTTCAGTCAGCCTAACATTGGGTGGTATGCATAATAATGAGGATATACTCAAGAGTGAAGTCTATTGAGGACATTCCTGAGTCTGCTATGTTCGGTGAATCGAGTGAAAAAGTTGTATGCATAAAACTACTCTCCGCTCCATAGTGAAAATTGAGTGGAATTCTGTCAACTCAGCTTTACTCCACTCGACTCACTTTATGCATACCACCCATTTTCTCGCTTTTCTTGCTCAGCGCAATATTTGACATTGGGTGCTTTTCCGTCTTGGACGGTGTTGACACTGTTTCATAGAGTGCATTCACGACGCTCGTTTTATCCGGATCGCTACGGAGCGCTCCGTAGCGCTACAACCCCTCCCGGTCGTGATTGCAACCGCTCCTTCCATCCGCTCTGGAGCGGTTACTTCCCTTGGTAGCAGAAATTTTTTACGCTCTCTGGGCATGTAGCGCTACATTTGACAATTCGCAGCTGGTATGTGCGTTGTGACGTTTGTGTACATCAAAAGCGCAAATAGAATCCCCGTCTATGTAAATTCACTGCCTTCTCGTCTTTGATTTGATATTTCCTTGTTTCGTGATGTGCCAAAGAAATGTTTTACGATGGAAAATTGGTAATTGTCAAATATTTGCGGTGTCACCTGTTTGTCAGACATTTCAAATGTAGCGGTTCAATCACGAAAGAAATGTTGACAGGTAGCGTCTCCTCAAATGTGTAGTGGAGGGGATGTAGCGTTCCGTAGCGAAAATTTTTCACATGAATGCAGCCATAGATACTTACCGAGAACGCTTACGTTCCAGATACCGATAGGGGAAAGGTATCACGATTTTATCCGATCAAATTTCCCCTTTGATGATTCCTAGGCGTTTTGACAGTTCGCTCTTGACAAGTTGTGTCACTCCATACGTAAACAATTCTTTGTTGGCGTCGAAGTAGGGATGGCGGTTATTGGAAAATCTACCGGTTGTCCGGTTGTTCCGGTTATTTTCGCAATCGGTTTAACCGCTTGGGTTTAACCGACCCAATCTACCGGTTATGGGGAAAACCGGTTATCCGGTTATTTAATAATAATAAGTTAATAATTGTTGACAAACTTGCGTTATTTTGTAGATCCTTTGACATACATGTGTTTGGGGAGCAGCCTTCAGTGTAATAGCCGCCATACATTATGCGATCCGTCGCCTGATAAATCGGCCGATGGATCGCTACAAAATATCAGCTGATCAAAATTATATGGAACAATCAAAAAAATCGTCAACAATAGGCGCATACACAGGCCGATCCATCGGCCGATCGATTGGTGTGTGTATGGCACGTTTTAGACTTACAAAATAAGTAAGAGTTGCACTGAAGAAAAGTTGCTTCCCAAACACATGTATGCCAAAGGGTCTACAAAATAGCGTAAACTCAAAATCTTCCCTTTTCGCAAATCAAGCTTTGGGCCAATAGTTGGTATCCAGTTTATTCATAAATACTCTTTCGCTAATATGTTAATCCGTTAGTCGGGTCCTTTCATTAGATACCACCCACATCATTTAAAGTTGATACCAGTCGTTCAGAGGCCACGGAACTCCCGATCAAAGCTAAATATTTTTGTGCAATAAATGACAAACCCGCCATGCAGACATATTGCTCTTCTCTTAAAAATTTAAAAGGATCACTACTTCCCCTATGAAGCAACGGCTGCTGAAGATAGAGTTTCAATTCATTTGAAAATGATTCCAATGGAGCACCCTTGGCTACTTCCTAGTCATGTGATGACCAAAAAGCATTTTAGTTGCTTGTGACCTCAGCCTTTTGAGGGAAGGGTGAAAGTTTGCCAATGTCAGCCAAGTGGTGTTTAACTTCTTGGCTAACATGATGGCTTGGCTGGCAATAATGGGGCTCAAACATATTTTTGTTGGTGCATGCGCAATGGCTATTTAAAAAAAGCGGTCCCATTAAATCTGAATCAGAAGGACAAACGGCTGAATTTTTCTTCTTCTCTGGCGTCGAACGATTTGAAAAAACAAGTTAGCATTTTCGCATGTCGGTTATTTTTCCCCGGTTATTGGATTTAGAAAGTAGTACCGGTAGAAAACCGGATAAAAATAGTACCGGACATAACCGGTTATTCGAAATGGAAAATACCGGTTGTCGGAAAAACCGGTAGGTATTTCCCATCCCTACGTCGAAGTGCGTATAGTGATCGGAAAGTCTATCCTCGCTCGTCACTTTGTTTGGAAATTGTGTTTAGAAGTGTAGATATCCCTTATTAATTGGCGTATATTTATGTGAAATATATTCATGGCGGCAATGGTTCCCATGCCCTCGTTCAGCAGACAAAACACGAATCGGAGAAGGGGAAATGGATAAGTATCGGAATGACGTAGTCCGGATTTCGCAACGGCTATCACGTTCGCCTTCTACACACTGGGCCTCGGTTCGATTCGTACTGAATGTTGTAGTTTTCGTTAAAAAAAAGGGGATTTACGTGTCGGACTATGAGCCCACCCAGCTGTTAAATGAGTACCCATTTATGGGGTAAATAACTCGGTTGAGCGTGTTGTTGATCACACACCTCTGCACACGATCGTCTTGATCTTTCTGGAAAATGAGGTGATGCCACCTCATCTCGAGGCCATGGTTCAAATTGGACTGTTGCGTCAGTTATTTACTTTATCGGAATGACGATATTTTCTGTAACGCACCTATTTGCGTCAAGTTGCAAAATTACAAATGCCTGTTCCGTCAAAATTCGATTCTAACCTCGGTTGTGTTGTGTATGGTCGTGTTTTTTATGTGATTGCCAGACTTTATTGTGTGAAGGAAAATTGTTACGATGTCACCTGGAACTCATCAAAGCAAAAAATTTCGAATTTTCTACCAAAAGTCAAACTGAACATGACATATGACAAATGGGACAGATGGCAGATGCCGTTTCTAAAACACGAAAATAATCACAAAGTGCTGGTCAGCAATTGTGAAGCGCTGACAAAGCGCTGGCGTCTTATGAACGCTGCCATTGTTTTACATTGGGGCAGTGGCGGTTACCCTACTTGGCAGCTACATATATGACGTAGTGGTCCGATTCCGTTGGTTCCGACATATTTACAGCGTGGTACAAAATTTCAGCTCGGTAGCTTTAAAACTGAGGGACTAGTTTGCATAGAAACAGACAGACAAACGGACAGACAGACAAAGCTTAATCGACTCGTCTCATCATACTGACCAAGAATATATATAATTTACATGGTCGGAAATGCTTCCTTCTGTGCGTTTCAAACTTCATGACAAAGTTAATATATTGTACCCTATCACATCTGTGAAGGGTATAAAAATCAAAATGCATTTGTTAAAGGAGATGTTTCTCGAGGTAACCCTGGGAGTATTTTTTTTTTTTCGAGTTATCAAATTTTCGTAGCACTTGGAAGCCCAAAAAACGATTTTCCCACGAAAAAAAGTCGACAAAAAGTTCTCAGGGACACCTGGGGAATTATGTGAAAAAGTACTGTGCAACATTTCAAAACGATTGGTCCAGTAGATTTTGAGTTATGGCGTACACAGACTCCAAAAATAAAAGTTTCTGAAAAACGCTTTAAAGTTTTGCAGTTGTAGAAACCCGGCCCGGGGCAACGGACGCTCAAATATTCCATAACTTCGTCAATTTTGCTCCGGTCGACTTGAAATTTTGACTCAATATTCGTATGCATTCATTTAAAAATTAAATTAGAAAAAAATGCAAAAAAAAGTTTACATCCAAAAAAATGCAAAACGATCAGATTTTCATAAAATAATGGTTTTTGAAGTTCGAATTAAAAGTCAGTGCTCACCCAAATTATTTGTTAATTTCAAGCCTCAATAAACCTATTTTCGAGGAAAAAGTGCAACAAAAAAATATTATTTTAAGAAAAATAAACGTTTTTGACATTTTTTTCAGCGATTCCGTTATAAAGTCAACACTCCCTTTCTTTCTTTTCCTTTATTTTTCCCTTTTCCTTTCTTTTTTCCCCCTTTCCTTTCTTTTTTCCCCCTTTCCTTTCTTTTTTCCCCCTTTCCTTTCTTTTTTCCCTTTTCCTTTTTTTCCATTATCCTTTGCTTATTTTTTTTCCTGACTTTTCTCTCCTTGACCTTCCTTTTCCCTCCCTTTTCATTATTTTTTTTTCTAATTTTTCGTACCTTCTTCCATTGTCATTACTTTTTCTCCATTTTTCCCTTTTACTTCCTTTCCCTTCTTTTCTCCCTTTTCCACTCTTTTCTTCCTTTTCCCCTCTTTTCTCCCTTTCCTCTCTTTTCTCCCTTTCCCCTCTTTTCTCCCTTTGTTTTCCTCCCTCTTCCTCTCTTTTTTTCCTTCCTCTCTTTTTTTCCTTCCTCTCTTTTTTTCCTTGCTCTCTTTTTTTCCTTGCTCTCTTTTTTTCCTTGCTCTCTTTTTTCCTTGCTCTCTTTTTTTCCTTGCTCTCTTTTTTCCTTGCTCTCTTTTTTTCCTTCCTCTCTTTTTTTTCCTTCCTCTCTTTTTTTCCTTCCTCTCTTTTTTTCCTTCCTCTCTTTTTTTCCTTCCTCTCTTTTTTCCTTCCTCTCTTTTTTTCCTTCCTCTCTTTTTTTCCTTCCTCTCTTTTTTTCCGTCCACTCTTTTTTTCTGTCCTCTCTTTTTTTCCGTCCTCTCTTTTTTTCCTTCCTCTCTTTTTTTCCTTCCTCTTTTTTTTCCTTCCTCTCTTTTTTTCCTTCCTCTCTTTTTTTCCTTCCTCTCTTTTTTTCCTTCCTCTCTTTTTTTCCTTCCTCTCTTTTTTTCCTTCCTCTCTTTTTTTCCTTCCTCTCTTTTTTTCCTTCCTCTCTTTTTTTCCTTCCTCTCTTTTTTTCCTTGCTCTCTTTTTTTCCTTGCTCTCTTTTTTCCTTGCTCTCTTTTTTTCCTTGCTCTCTTTTTTCCTTGCTCTCTTTTTTTCCTTCCTCTCTTTTTTTTCCTTCCTCTCTTTTTTTCCTTCCTCTCTTTTTTTCCTTCCTCTCTTTTTTTCCTTCCTCTCTTTTTTCCTTCCTCTCTTTTTTTCCTTCCTCTCTTTTTTTCCTTCCTCTCTTTTTTTCCGTCCACTCTTTTTTTCTGTCCTCTCTTTTTTTCCGTCCTCTCTTTTTTTCCTTCCTCTCTTTTTTTCCTTCCTCTTTTTTTTCCTTCCTCTCTTTTTTTCCTTCCTCTCTTTTTTTCCTTCCTCTCTTTTTTTCCTTCCTCTCTTTTTTTCCTTCCTCTCTTTTTTTCCTTCCTCTCTTGTTTTCCTCTTCCTCTCTTTTTTTCTTTTTCCTTCTTTTTCCTCCCTTTTCCTTCTTTTTCCTCCCTTTTCCTCCCTTTTCCTTCTTTTTCCTCCCTTTTCCTTCTTTTTCCTCACTTTTCCTAATTTTTCCTCCCTTTTTTTCTTTATCCTTCCTTTTCCTTCTTTTTCCTTCATTTTCCTTCCTTTTCCTTCCTTTTCCTTCCTTTTCCTTCCTTTTCCTTCCTTTTCCTTCCTTTTCCTTCCTTTTCCTTCCTTTTCCTTCCTTTTCCTACCTTTTCCTTCCTTTTCCTTCCTTTTCTTTCCTTTTCCTTCCTTTTCCTCCCTTTTCCTTCTTTTTCTTGCTTTTCCTTCTTTTTCTTCCTTTTTTGTGTCTTTCCTTTTTGTGTCTTTCCTTTTTGTGTCTTTCCTTTTTGTGTCTTTCCTTTTTGTGTCTTTCCTTTTTGTGTCTTTCGTTTTTGTGTCTTTCGTTTTTGTGTCTTTCGTTTTTGTATCTTTCCTTTTTGTGTCCTTCCTTTTTGTGTCTTTCCTTTTTTTGTGTCTTTCCTTTTTTTTGTGTCTTTAATTTTTTTGTGGTATTCCTTTTTTTTGTGTCTTCCCTTTTTTATATTTCCTCTTTTATCGTTCCACTTTTGTCTTTCTTTTTGTTTTTTTCTTTCCTTTTTTGTGTCCCTCTTTTTTTGAGTCCTTTTTTTGTGTACTTTTTTTGTTCTTTCTTTTCTATCCTTCCTTTCTTTGTGTCCTTCCTTTTTTTCCCCTGTTCTGTGTTTTTTCTGCCTTTTCCTACCGTTCTCCACTTCCTTCACATGTTCTTGTTCAAACGTTTACGATAATCTATGTAGCGTCACCGTTTCAGAGTAACAATCTGTGTATTGAGTTAGCATTTTCCTGTTTCATTTAAACCGGCTTAAGCAAAGTTCGGTTAAACGGGTCTTTACTTATCATCAATCCTTAAATCTTACCCTCACATTCCAGGTCAAAAGCAAACCGATCAAACCAATGGCGTAGCCGATGAAGCGGTCAAAGGCGAAAAGGAAGACGACGATGTCAACGAGGATGACGAAAATGAAGATGAAAAAGAGTCTGGCGCCCCAGACGGGGCGACTGAAGGTGAAAAGAAGAAGAAGAAAAAAAAGCCAAAGAAGAAGAGCGCGGCGAAGAAAGCCACCGGAACGGCCGGTCAAACAAATCCACCCTCAATTGCAATCGCCGATCTATTTCCGGACGGCAATTTTCCCGAAGGTGAAATCATGGATTATCCGACGGTCGATGATCGTACGGCCAAAGATCGGTTCACAAGTGAAGAGAAACGTGCATTGGATAAAATGCATAGCGACATTTATAATGAGCTGCGTCAAGCGGCCGAAGCGCATCGTCAGACACGTCAATACATGCAGAAATGGATCAAGCCGGGTATGACCATGATTGAAATTTGCGAGGAGCTGGAGAAGACGGCACGAAAATTGATTGGTGAGAATGGGCTGGATGCCGGTCTTGCCTTCCCCACCGGATGCTCATTGAATCATTGTGCGGCACATTATACGCCGAATGCCGGCGATACGACAGTTTTGGGCGTTGACGATGTATGCAAAATTGACTTTGGGACTCACATCAAGGGACGAATTATCGATTGTGCGTTCACGTTAACGTTCAATCCGAAATATGACAAATTGTTGGAAGCAGTCAAGGATGCCACGAACACAGGCATCAAGGAGGCCGGTATCGATGTTAGGTTATGTGATATTGGTGCCGCCATCCAGGAGGTCATGGAGTCTTATGAAATTGATTTGGATGGTAAAACGTATCAGGTGAAGAGTATCCGGAACTTGAACGGTCACTCCATTAGTCCCTATCGTAAGTTGGCGTTAAGTGTAGTGTTTTAAATATAGAAAATGTCGATTATTCCCTTTCCGTTTGCAGGTATCCACTCAGGAAAGACTGTGCCCATTGTGAAAGGCGGCGAAAGCACGCGCATGGAAGAGAATGAATTCTATGCGATCGAAACGTTCGGCTCGACCGGTCGCGGTCTCGTGCACGATGACATGGATTGCTCACATTACATGAAAAATTTCGACGCTCCATTCGTTCCACTTCGATTGTCTTCCTCAAAATCTCTACTGAACACGATCAACAAGAATTTCGGCACTCTGGCCTTCTGCAAACGTTGGTTGGATCGTGCCGGCGCGACCAAATATCAAATGGCGCTGAAGGATCTTTGCGACAAGGGCGTGGTCGAAGCCTATCCGCCGCTGTGCGACATCAAGGGTTGCTATACAGCTCAATATGAACACACAATCATGTTGCGACCAACTTGTAAAGAGGTCGTATCGCGTGGTACAGACTATTAATCGAGTACATGACGTTAGTTGTGCGATATATGGCCATGAACTGATAGGTTATGTTGTATTGATGGACGTTTGAAGGAAAATATTGTTGGAAAGGAATATAAAGAGGACTGCTTTTTGTGGGACTTTTGCTATAATTATACAAATTTGAATTGTTTAACAAAAAATCTATTGAATAAAATAAAAAAAATGCACTATGAAAATTTTTAAGCTACCGGACATTTTGATTTTATTGATTTGATCTTCGCTTTCAATACGGTACAATTTGTCATTGTTCTAATTGAGGGAGCCGAAGGTAACAATTTCCAAATAAAAAAAGTAATGGTGGCATCTATCGTGGTATTCGTATGATTTTTTTTCGCGGAAATGGGAGAGCTCTACACATTCTTTGTTTTGAGAAAAAAAAGGTTCTTTGCTGTGGCAATTAACTTATTGCCTGCGTTTTTTCTGTAGGACGCATACTTTAGGAAGTATTCGAACCGAAAAAGGGGAAAAGGCCATTGTTGGGGACATAAAAAGTGTTCTCCAATCAAAATCTTCGGCATCTCAAACATCTCCAAGCTCCTGGTCGACTTCCCGGAAACATCGAAGCGCAAAAAAGGTCTCTTCTTAAAAATTTTCTCCCAGTTTCCTGGACGAAAACCAGAAATGATATTGGGTGTACAGCTTTGCTTCCGCCGTTTTTTCCTGGAATTAAAAGCTTAATTGTCAAAAAGTACTTACAGATGTAAAGTACTGTCCATCGCTAGCGACAACTTTCGCCCATTTCTCCGGCAATTTTCGGATTCCATCTCGGAAAAAGGAGGGTCGACGCGATCCATAATTGGGATTCATTTTTTGACTTCCTCGTACGAACGAAAATTCTGATCAGCCAGGCCGTGCGCCATGGAACGGAACAGAAGGTAGTCCTAAGGAGCGATGTCTGAGGAGTACGGCGGGTGGGGCAAGATTTCCCATTTCAGGGTTTGATATGATACTTTTTTTTAAATTGGATTCAAGTTCTAAGGACTGTTTTCTGTTGTCTAGTTAAATCTTAATGCTGAGAGGTGGCACAGATGTACATAGACTAGAATTGAACAGGTGGCGTATTCTCAGTACTGTGCAAGCTGTCGCGGGGAGCGGAAGTGCAACTTTGTGACTTGCGTAGGAACTTAAGCCGGCACCACATTATGCGGGATTCACCGAGTCACGAGCAAAAGTTCGCCAATTGGCGAGCATCTCATACCTAACCACACTACTTGCAACTCGGCGAATCCCAAGAAAATGATCGTACAAGATGCTCACCAATTGGCGAACTTTTGCTCGTGACTCGGCGAATCCCGCATAATGTGGTGCCGGCTTGAGGTATGACTCCGACTGGGTCAAATTTGACCCACGACACCAAAGAATATGTTTGAGTTTTGGTTGTCATTTTTTTAGCTATAAGTTAATTTCATACGAAATATTTCTTTTTGTCATTAGAAAGGTATAAGAAATGCCATTATAAGTTGTTTGTTTCAGTTTACTTAAGAATAACATTTTTTTTTTAGTTTTTTAGTACACACTATCGGAAAGTTATGAAAAATGAAGTTGGTTAATAATTTACGGAAAACATGTTGATTAATGCAAATTTTTATTATTAAATTACGATTGTTTTTTAATATTATGCTTGTTTTATTCGACCCCCATCCAAATCTATGTTAATTATTGAAAAATGTTATTGTAATGACTGATTTTCTTGTGTGGGTCAAATAAGACCCACGATGCATGTAGTGTTGCCCAAATAAGCGGTACCAGTTAAGGGTTAAAATTACACTCATATGGAAAGCTCGCTCGCCACTGGTACTTTCTGCTAAAATCTCGCGTATCGTGCGTTCCGTGTGAAAGCCGCCTAAATATTAGATATGCATATGATAGTAGTGAGGAGAAAATATAAAATGTGGAAATTACGAATGATCTGCCGTCGCACCACCAAATTTGCGACAAGCATAGCTGGTACAATCTATCGAGTTCAGGTTAGCCACCCCACCGGCTCGTACAGGGTTAAGTTGTTGTAATGAAAGGAGATACCCTAACCTGCACCGGATAGATGTTCATAAAACACACCTAAAGGTGTTTTATAAAAGTTTGTGAATAAAACATTTTTTTTATTATGTACGAAAGGCGTTTTACTGTACCTTATTTTTTGAGTTTGAGTTTTCAAAAAAAAAGGTCACCCGTCCTATATGTTAATTGCCTTGACCCCTCCAGGGGCATGGGCGCGTCAACATCTCTACGCCTTGTTGACGTTTCGTAGCATATCTACTTTTCGGAAGTGCAGCTGCTAGCATGCACCTCTTATCCGCGCCGTCTTTGTACTGACAAGCTCGGACACCGTGAGAGTTCTATTAGCACCCGCCGGCAGTTTTTGGTCGCGAAAAGATTTGAACTCCGAGCCCTAGATTAGTATCGTAGAGCGGTGACCGAACGACCACGGCCACCGAGCGCGACTAAATTATATTTAGAATCGCTTTTTAAGGGGAGTGACTAGAACTTTCACAGTGCTCCGAGCTTGTCAATATAAAGCGCGGATAGGAGGTGCATGCTAGCAACTGCACTTCCGAAAAGTAGATATGCTATCGAACCGTCAACAAGGCATCGAAATGCTAGAGATGTTTACGCGTCCATGCCCCTGGAGGGGTCAAGGGATCGTCACAAAATATCGGCCGATCACAGATTTGCACACACACTGTGCGATTCTCGTGCGACAGCAAAGTTCCAGAAAAGATTATGACTAGCTTTTGTTAACTCTGGATTTATGTGGTATCTTCATATATATTTCCATTGCAGAGCCCATTTAAGTCATCAGTCTGTAAAATTTTATCTGTAATTTGATAATTTGACACACACTGGCGATGCATGAATAAAATAAAAAATACTCGTTTTTCTGTTGTTTTTTTTTTACTAAAATGTAATTAATATTATCATTACCATAATCATATTTTTATCATTTATTGGTTTTAAATAGTCTATAAAAGATGAAATTGTAAGGACAAATCATTAATTCTTAACTCTTTTTGGATTGTAGAACATTTTCCCTTTCTTTTTTTGCAGAACAAATTTGGGAGAAGTTCAATTTCTTATTTTTTTTACTGACAATAAGTTTGCGACTCAATTATAAATTTTATTTGACGGCTTGTGGCGCCTTCATTCTCTTCACTTAACTTGTCCGATTGATTTTCGTAATATACAATTCAACAATTGGGTATGAACGCGCGCTATACACAAACTTTGTTTGCTACATACATAGGCTTTGTCTCTAATTACAACAAATAGGAAGAAAAATAGTAAACGAAACTTATGCAACGACGAAGACGACGACCATCACCTTCAGTTTCATTCAGGCTCAGTGAAATACTTAGGGTTCGTATCAGTTCGGGAGAAAACGAACAAATACAGGAGTGAAACGAGGAAAGAATAAAAAAGGAAAGATCAAGTCAAAGAGGAGTTTGTAGTGTGTTTGTTGTTTTTGCTTTGTGTGTGTGGGTGGTTGTGTGAAATAATAAACAAAGAATTACCAAGTAGTTTAGGATCTTATGCGGGCAACTGTAATTTCTTACCCTTAAGCACTTTTGTAATGTACAAATAAAAGAAATCACAATACAAAATTGTCTGTACGACACCAGCAAAGATGGCAATGAGATCGTAATGCGACTCGGCCATGTATCGGTAGATCCAATTCAACAAGTACAACGCTCGATACGATCCCAACGCGAAGAGGTAATGACTAGTGATGGACTCGGCCTCGCCCGTCTTGCTCACAAGGAACAATTGCGGCAAAATCGCCACCGATTCCAAATAAATGGAGAACGTCCACAAAATCTCCATGACGGTAAAGTCGTGATTGATGATCAGCGCCAGAATCACGCACGGTATCAGCAAGAATTCGATCCGGAACGAGTCGTGATTGTGGTCATATGTCGCCTTGAATTTCACATACATCAGATAGAGTGTGGCGCCGGATGCAGCCAAGAAGACAATCTTCATTATCGAATTGTACAGGCTAACGTACGTTGTGAAGAGATCCAGATAGCGTGTCAAGTAGACGATGGCGAAGAGCAGCTGTGACTTGCCCGAGATTCCAGCGCATGATCGCGTCTTCCAGATTTTCAAAAGTAGAATTATTATCGCAAGTAAATGCGATAAATCACCGGCCAATCGAAATATATTCATGATGTGTAGATACTAGATAGGAGGTAGCGACCAATCGGTGACCGATAACACACTTCACTCGGCTGCAACTTGGCGTCCCGAAGATACAATCGTTGCTGATCAAGACAGGAAGAAAAACGTCACAAAAGTAAGACGAAAGCAATCCGCGACTTTTGTAAACAGTCCTTTATCGGGCCGGAAGTTCTAACGCTAGAGCGGCAACGATCGTCGATCACACACAATTTTCGAGCGCCGAACACACAATCAAAAATGACGTGGACGACGTGGCTTTTGACACCAGCTTTTGACGTCTCACCACTATGCGGTATTTCTTCGTTCCGACGAGAGTAGTTCTAGGTCTCGTTCTGTTTAACAATTTAATGCTGTTTTTTGGCGATCTGATGTGGTCCTAGAATATCCAAAGGAAGAGTGACGATTAGCAATACACTTTGCCACGGACTTTAACTTAATTACCTTCGAACTTAGGACGAATTTTCCATTAGAATAAATTCTCGGCCGACGATCGACAATAACCGGATGATTTACCACCTATGGGATGACAGTTGAATGAAGTTTGAATGCGATAAAGTTGGCAACGAGAGGGTTGCGTGATGGAAAAATAGTTGATGTGTGGAGGTGTGGTGAATTGATATGGAGACGGATTATCCGGTTACAGGTTTGAAATGAATCGGTTGATATTTCGGCCGAATGTTCGGCCCGTGTATACGCTCATCGTTGACAATTTTTTGACAGTTCCGTTAAATTTTGATCAGCTGTTATTTAGTGGCGATCCATTGGCCGATCGATCAGACGACGGGTCGCATAATGTATGGTGGCTTTAAATTACGTTTACATTACGTTTACACTATCCCCAGATTACTTCATCTGCTGCTTAATCTGGGTGTGGTGAGTTTAAAATTGTATGTATTTGACAGTTCCAGATTAAATCAGCCGGCGCAGATGAAGTAATCTGGGGATAGTGTAAACGTAATATTACACTATCCCCAGATTACTTCATCTGTAATCTGGGTGTGGTGAGTTTAAAATTGTATGTATGTGACAGCTCCAGATTATATTACGTTTACACTATCCCCAGATTACTTCATCTGCTGCTTAATCTGGGTGTGGTGAGTTTAAAATTGTATGCATTTGACAGTTCCAGATTAAATCAGCCGGCGCAGATGAAGTAATCTGGGGATAGTGTAAACGTAATGTTAATCAGCCGGCGCAGATGAAGTAATCTGAGGATAGTGCAAACGTAATGGGTGGTATGCATAATAATGAGGATATACTAAAGAGTGAAGTCTATTGAGGACATTCCTGAGTCTGCTATGTTCGGTGAATCGAGTGAAAAAGTTGTATGCATAAAACTACTCTCCGCTCCATAGTGAAAATTGAGTGGAATTCTGTCAACTCAGCTTTACTCCACTCGACTCACTTTATGCATACCACCCAATATTAATATTACGTTTACACTATCCGCAGATTACTTCATCTACGCCGGCTGATTTAATCTGGAACTGTCAAATACATACAATTTTAAACTCACCACACCCAGATTAAGAGCGCGTTGACATGATCAAACTACGATTTGACAAACTAGCATTTGATGAAAAGTTGAGCACCGTCCAACTAGGGTTTGACAGAAGCACAAGACATCAAACCAGTTTGACAAGGGGTTGACACGTTCAAGTAGGTGGTTTGTCAAACCGTAGTTTGATCGTGTCAACGCGCTCTAAGCAGCAGATGAAGTAATCTGGGGATAGTGTTATATTAAATTACGTTTACACTATCCCCAGATTACTTCATCTGCAGCGTAATCTGGGTGTGGTGAGTTTAAAATTGTATGTATATGACAGTTGCAGATGAAGTCAGCCGGCGCAGATGAAGTAATCTGAGGATAGTGTAAACGTAATATTACGTTTACACTATCCCCAGATTACTTCATCTGCAGCGTAATCTGGGTGTGGTGAGTTCAAAATTGTATGTATTTGACAGTCGCAGATTATCTCAGCTGGCGCAGATGAAGTAATCTGGGGATAGTGTAATATTACGTTTACACTATCCCCAGATTACTTCATCTGCAGCGTAATCTGGGTGTGGTGAGTTCAAAATTGTATGTATTTGACAGTCGCAGATTATCTCAGCTGGCGCAGATGAAGTAATCTGCGGATAGTGTAAACGTAATATAAACGTAATATAAACGTAATATAAGGCCGGCCGCATCTTGGAAGTAGGCAGAGCAGCGCAGCACAGCGCGCATGTGGCATTGTTGTTGTAACAACTGTCAAAATCTGATTTTACAACAACAATGCCATGTGCGCGCTGCGCTACGCTGCCCTGCCTACGTCCAAGATGCGGCCGGCCTACGATGAAGTTATCGAAGGAAATAATTGCATAATTTAGACGTCAAAATCAGCTGAGCGGAGGCCTGTATTTTTAGATGGCAATGGTAGACTGCATAATCGACTAGTTGCGGAACCGCTCGCGAGCAGTTCGCCCTCTTTGGTATCTTCAAGTGATCTGGCTCCAGTGTGAACCCAATATTACTTCTCAATTTCGCATAACATTTCAACATATATTTTTGCGTCCTTTGTATTGTGTCAGTTTTTACGGAACGAAATAAATATCTGGGTGTGGTGAGTTTAAAATTGTATGTATTTGACAGTTGCAGATTAAATCAGCCGGCGCAGATGAAGTAATCTGGGGATAGTGTAAACGTAATATAAAAATAAATAAAAAAAAATCTTTTTCTGCTCGGACTTCTTTTCATCGACAATTTTCTTCTATTTTCAAACTTGAATATGGCAACGATGCCATTTTGTCGATAACTGATTTTTGCTCTTTACAAAAATCAGCTGACGATTGACATTTCACATTCTTCGTATCTTGGCATCTTTTGTCGCTGTCAGTGAAAACAAACATTTTTGCCTTGCCGGCGACTCGAAATACACTTTCTTGAGGAACTGAGCCTCTTTCAGTCCGAAAATGAATGAGCCATTTGTGGGACATTTTGAGGATATAATTGTAGATGAAATATCACTTGAAGGACTCGAAGGGATAACGTTAGAAGGTAAGTGTTTACACTGCATGTTTCATATGTTTGGATACGGCTAAATTTTGTACACACTTGTTCGCAGGACTATGGGTTCGCCTTGCCGAAGTGCTAAAAGTGGAACTGCCACTACGACGGTGTATTTGCGTTCAAACGTGGAATTTCATTGTGAAATTGTCGAAGCATTTTCAATTTTTCACGTTGCCCAAGCCACGGCCGCCACTGAAAATATCAAATCGATTTGAATTGTTATCTGGCGATGTAGCGGATAAAGTTGTGAGTAGAAAATTTGATTTTGTTTCTCTAATTTCGTTGGTTACTACTTTAGCTTAACCCCTAGTGAGGCATAGGGCGTCAACTACCTCTGTGCGCCATCGTACTCAGTTCTGGGCAATGGGAGGCAACTCCTCAAAAACTTACCCAGTGCCACAGATCGACGCTATGCGATTTTAGGACCCCCTCTTGGTCGGCCTTGGATGAAAGTGGGGTTCCATTTCATGGCATGCAAATCAATCCATTTATCACTCTTCCGCAGGGTGCGGTTATGTTGGAGCTTCGACAAACGAAAAGAGCAGCGCTTATGGAAATGGATTCGTGCTTTTACCTAGAGCGGTTAGAGCGCCGCTGAGAGCAGTTCTTATCATAGGTCGGAAAAAAGAGAGCAAATGCGTTGTTCCAACATAAACCGCTCTATGTATCACTATCAGAGCTGCTCTTATCGTTTGTCAAAGCACCCTTAGGAGTAGTAGACCACGCGCTATGCCAAATGGTTAAGGCAAATAGTATATATGTGTCTAGCAGTGATGGGCATAATGACTCTTTTCACTGTGCCGGCACATAAGCTCTGACTCTTTCCAATGAGTCGTTCAAGAAGAGTCATCACGAATGTGATAGGGTATATTAGCTTTGTCATGAAGATTGCAACGCACGGAAGGAGGCATCTCCGACCATATAAACTATATATTCGTGGTCAGTATGACGAGATGAGTCGATTAAGCTTTGTCCGTCTGTTTCTATGCTAACTAGTCTCTCAGTTTTGAAGCTATCGAGCTGAAATTTTGTACAAAGCCTTCTTTCTATTGTCATCGGAACGACCTGTCCGGAAATCTGTTTTTGTGAGAAAAACTTTTTTGCCCCACGACGAATCCAGGATGATTCCCATTGCTCACATTTAGAATGCTACAATATATCATGTCAAAAAGAGCAAAGTTGTTGTTCAAGATGTTTCTGATTGAGGCTTCGACAAACACTGAAAGGAAAAACGTTTGACACTTGATAATCCCAATAGAACACGAGAAAAGTAAATCAGTCGGTAGTCCTGTTGGTGGGTGGATTAAATGGGTTATTAAAATATTCGAACACTCCATTCCATTGCCAGATTGACGAGTGTCCATCCCGAAATTACAAATACAATCTAATTGATGCTGGCGGCATTCGAGGATCATGTGAATTTTATAAGGAACGAGTGGAGGTTAAACACGAGGATATTCTCGACAAAACGCTCGATGAAATTAACGACCTGTAAGTACACGGAAGAGAAGATTTCGAAAAGTCTTTTACAATTGCAATCAATTTTCTAGATGGGGCAACAAATTTGTAATTGTAGCCGTTCAACATTTACGCGAACAATCTCTTATTATGGACACTCACGTGCCGTGGTTGCCGTCCGAACTGCAACCACAAACCTATTGCGTTCTCGAACGTATCGGCCGGGCACGACAGTACGGCGAAGCAACGATCGGTAAACATTCATTGCTGACTATATGCAATGAATCGGTCGTAATTTTCTACTTAAGGTCAGTGTCTATGAAGAATAACGAAAGACAACTCGAACTAATTGGTATTTAAATCGACAGGAATCGCCTGAGCCACCTGAAGCTAATCAGAAAGCAGTTGTACTACGAGAAAAGTCAATCGGGTAGTCTTATACATTTGTTACGTTTTCCGGCACCACAGTTGCCGATTCAGCTCCTTGTCATAACCGATGCTATTCAATATTTGAAAAATCACAATGGCATTGCCGAACCGGGTCAGCTGAAGGGCTATCTGGCCAGCAAGTATGAATTATCCATCAAGAAGTTTACGAAAACCATCATGTTTCGGAAATATATTGCACATGAGGTGAGTACGTTCCGCCACTCGTCATTCACATGATCATCTTGCTTTAATATTAATTTTAGAAAGTCCTGTATCGCACAATATATCCGAATGCAAAACGGGAAGAGTACACGCGGAAGAACAATAGAAAACAGGAGAGATTGATCGCTGTAATGAAATTAATTGATCCCAACATAACATTAGACGATATTTTCGAAGAGGAGGAGGGAGAAGATGAAGAGAATGTGAAATGTAAGTCAGCCAGCATTTGCTCCGCAGATTTGAGTCCCAACTAATTCGCCGCTTTGTGCAGCTTTCCTCTCAAAGGATAACCTCTACCTGGACGTTTCAATGACCGAGCAAATCTATGAAATGGTGAAATTATATGGCTCGGAAGGAGTGAGTCAGACCGCACTGGCACAAATTCTGGGATGTCGGAAGTTATGTATACGTAGGTTCATAAAAAAAGTCACGTCAATAGGACTCGTTGGTTTTTACTTGAAAGACGAGGGACGGCAGCGTATGCGAATGTAAGAATAGGATCGTCATAAATATCTGGGAAATCTACAGTATTCCTGTTTTTAGGTATGTTGCAAGGAAATTCCTGCACAACAATGCAGAAGACTCAGTGAAAGAGGAACCCGCGTTCGTTGAACAAGTGCCAGAGGTAGCCACAATTGAATCGAACCCGAGTGTAAGTTCCGTGTGAATTCCTCTATCCAAAATTAGTTTAGCACATGATTTTATCTTTGACAGCAATTTCCTGAATATGATCTTCTGACGCCCAGCAAACAACCTCCCTTATCGCTTGAAATTTCCGATAAAACTGAACCCGACTTCAAGATGACTGTGACTGAATCGCAGCCCGATGTATTGCCAAAAAGAAACACGGCCAAGAGTACGGCACGACAACGATTGCGTCGTGATCTAGTTATGAAAATTGCCAACAGAACAACGGGTGTTGTTGATACAATTCAACTTATTCGCGGCATTATGAACGCCGAGCGGAGTTTGGGCTATTCAGATACTATTTGTCGGAAGTCATTGTCGCGAATTCTCCAGCCACTGGTCGCGCAAAAACTCATCCAATTGTACGACGTGCGAATGCAATGGCGGGAATATTCGAAAGGATGTAAGCTGGTATGCGTGGCGCCCGTCAATTTGGAACATAAAGCCTTTACCGATGAGCTGCTGAAGGTGAAGGACACCTTCTTCAACGGAATCACAATGAAGAAACGCAAAGAAGCCGCGCCGGCTGTCGTGCAGGTACCGAAGAACATGAATGATTTTTTCCAGCCCAGACGTGCAAGCGATCGAGTGGGCGCCTCAAAATACATTCGCGCCAAGCTGGTACATGAAATTCTCTTTCATTTAGTGTACGTGTTGAAATGTGATC
This sequence comes from Chloromyia formosa, assembly GCA_964017055.1. NCBI lineage: Eukaryota > Metazoa > Arthropoda > Insecta > Diptera > Stratiomyidae > Chloromyia > Chloromyia formosa. The sequence continues at coordinate 19,700,748 of OZ024816.1, read as the reverse complement.
AAAGGCCGCTTACATTTAACGAAGCGGCACGGGCATGGAGCGAATATGACATGTCTATAGACGCCAGTGAATTGCGTCACGAATTGCCAAGAGTGTACAGTTCGGAGGTGAACTGGACTATGTTCATAAGTCCGTTGCCGAATTATAAGAACTTTCCCGAGGGATGGATTTGTATTAAAGACTTTTTAATGCGCATTCCGCTCTTATTGCTGGCTAAAATGCATGGAATCCAGGAGCATGCCAACCCGGTCCTGCAGGAGTATCTCAAACATCCAATTCGACGTTACTACACAATTCACGGTTTACCGTTGGAGGTACGCGATATTATTCGCTTTGATCGATCGTATGCATCGACCGTTGATCAGATTCTGCGTCTTCTTGGCTACATGGGACTCGTACAATTCGGTCCGCGCCAGTTCAAAGATCCCGTGTACAATTACATTTATCTTAACCGTAAAGCGATCGTGTTTGATACGACAACATCGGATGCGGCTTACTCGAAAGTTTCAGACGATCGAGATTATCCAAAATTGACTTTCTACTTTGCCTTGCCCGCAGACATTGTGGACTATTGGCAGACATTGCAAAACGTATGCATGTCGACGAAATTGGGCTATCGCAATCGTAGGGATCAGACCGAGAAGGCAACCCGGTTTCAATTGGATCTATTGCCCGAGGTTCAAATCGAAGATGCGCCCCGGAAAGATTGTGGCTACGTAGTGGGCAATGGTCGCGGTGCGGCTGGGTTGGATCGGACGTTGTTCGCTCATAAAATGCGTAACTGGGATCTATCCTACTCGGCTAGACGAAAGATCGGATCGGAAGTGCATAAAGCTCGACCGAAAATGCGATGCGCTTCAAAGATGCCGCAACGAGCCGTTCGACATGTGTTCTATAAGCGCTACAAAAAACACGTTGTTGTGCGAAAAGTTCGTAAAATCTTCTACGACGACGTGGATAAAGAGTGCCTACAGCGTATGGAAAACTTGCGAGTACGCTGGAATGAAAAAGAGGATCGAACCTTACTGATTTGTCGAGTGGCAAACAACTTTCTGCAGGGCAACACGGGACAGAAAGTGCCGGTTGCTTTCACATGCCGCGATATATTGCAGTGGCTCCTGGGCTCGATGCAAAAATCGTCGCGAGCGTGTCAACGTCGCATCCTGTACTTGATGCGAACCAAAGCGAATTTGAATCAAGTGAACAGCTGGCTGAACGAACTCTACCAAAACGAGTACGTCAATCGAACCTACGGTCCGAATTTCTTTGTTCAGCTGAGGAAATACTATCGCTCTGTGGACATATTCGGCGCAGTGGCTCGTATCTATTTCGTACAATTGGTCTGCTTTCTAGTGCACCTGTTGGACAATGCCACAGTGCAGCGTACAGAAACCATTCCGGATACGTTAGAACAATTTAGTTTGCTTTATCGCAAAACGTACGACAACAACACGGCCATTAGGCACTTTGATCCAAAAACGGTAGACGAGGTGAACGAATCAACGATTAATCTCCTCATTCACAGTTCAGTGTGCAGTCAACGGGACAAAATGCTTTACAATATACAACTGTTTGAAATCTATCGATCCTATGACGAAGGCATGCTTGAAAAGTGCTTCCGGAAGGTGCGTTATGTCGATCAGCTCGTAGTCGCTGGGAAAATTCTTTCGAAAAGGAAGTTCCCGCTGCTGGGTAAGAACGTGTGCATCTCGAATCTCTATCGTCAACAATTCTTCTGTCTAATTCCCTATGTTATTTTCGAGCAATCACACGGAGCGCTGGACATGCTGCTCGAAAGTCTCCATCGGCCGAATAGGCAAAAAATCACTTACACGTGCGTCAACAGTGGCACGGCGGTTCTCCTTTTGGAATTGACATTGATTCCGTGCACGAATTTCGAGATAAAGATTCCCAAGCAAGTGCTCAAGTTTGATCCAAATCACATTCAAAGTTCGGCGGATAAAACTATAGATCATTTCGTCATCTTCGACAAGAACGCGCAGGACAATAATTTGCAAACGGAATATGCCAAAGACCTTGGCAATGTGAAGTCGCCAGCGGAGTCGAAAAAGATACAGTTCAACGTGAACGTGTCGGTGCATAAGATTGTCTACAATCCGTATGATGTATTTTCAAGATTGTCCGACAGCTACTTGCACTTCTTTTGCGCACTGCAGCATTTGAACACGGTCGTTAGTGTGGACAATCTTCAGACTAGACCGTTCAATTGTCCGTTTCGGTGTATTCTACAGGATGCCGACTACTTGGCGACCCTAGCGCAGTTGATCAAGGAACATGAAAGTCTCATACGACAGTTGGCAAAGGCGAACAAGGCGGCTGCAATGAAGGACTACGATGATCGTGAATTGTTCAATTCAACCGTTAATATAACGAGCCAAAATTTACTTTTTATTACGAACTTTGTTCAAAATGGGATCCGTAAGATAGCCTGTGACGACACAAAGAGAGATGTGGGACTAATCCGTGCACAACAGCGACACACGGATATTGTACAATTGGCGTTCGATGCTTTGCGATGGAGCAATGAAATGGATGGACATGTATCGGACGAGGAAGACTTACTAATGGAACGTGGCGAGGGTGGTAATCCACGTTTCCAGGATTTTTTAGTCGTCAACACGCCAACGCTTTCTGTGCATTTCAGCGAAGAGAATGAAGACCTGGTACCGTACAAGCAGATGCAAATACCTCGAAGTCTGCTGCCGAGTTTAGATAAGAAACAGGCCGTTCTGGAAAAAGCAGTCGAGTAAGTAGCAAATCTACATACTCAGCGATTAGAGTGTTCTGAAAATCAGTATATTCTTTATGTTACGCGTAGGGATGCCCTTTGGAAAAATTTGGACTACACCATTGACCATCTGGAGGAAGAAATGCAGATCCAGGGATTTACAACCAAAGAGAAGCATTTCACCATGCAGGTGCTGGAGTTTATTGAAAAATCGGAGTTTGGGGTTAAAGCGTCAGAGCTGGTCGTAAGTTAAATTGGCACAGCCTTTTCATCATGCGCAGTGTTTCATCAATACTTTTCTATCCAACAGGCCGCATTTTACAATGAAAGTCGGCTTCTCAAAAGTCTAACACTATTGCGAAAAATGTATTTCATTAAACGAGTGGGTGTAGAGTCGTTTATGTACGTAGACAAGAAGAAAATGAGGCCCTGGATTATCCACTCGTTTCACTTGAAACGTTCAGACCGGGTAAATGTGCGTTGTTTGCATCGATGCCGAATGAAATTTTTTATTTGCTTGACATTAATTGCAGGAGTCCATGACACCCCAAGGCGAGATGAATTTCGAATCGGTTAAACGGAAATACGACGTGAAGGTGGAATATCCAGATTCCGATCAACCTGAAGCGAAATGTCCCAAATTGGAGGCAGAGCCTTCAACGAGCACCGGCAAACGTAAGTCAAAGCCATTGATACGATACAGTGATGCAACATTTAATGATAAAGAGGACGCAAAGCCAATGTAAGTTGAAAAGGAAAATGCACACCAAAATCATATTTTCAAACAGAACACTTAATATGCTCACATCTTGTTTAATTTTAGTGAAAAAATTAAAATACATATGCGACCGGCTCCCTGGATACGTGTAAATGGATCATTAAATCGACGAGTATTCGACAGGTGGATTGGCACTCTGCTGCTCGAATGCACCATTCGTTGCTCGACATCGGTGAAAAATTTATTTGTACGTTTTCATCAGCTGCATCCCGTTCACATTAGGTTCTTGTTGGAGTGCTTAGAAGATCTGGAATGTGTCGAGCTGAAACAGTGCACAAGTCAACCAGTCACTCTGTTTTCCGAGGACGAACATATTGAGCTTTGTAAGTGGATTTTCTTTTCGGATAATTAAATCAAATTAAATGTTAATTGTTTATTTCTTTTTGTGCTTTATTTTTCAGCGAAAGGGAACGAGTTGAGCAACCCGGAGAATTTGTTTGTTATAGTCAAACCGGACGCTTTACTTAAATTATCGCTCTTTATTGGTGACAAGAAGTATCAACTTGACTTTTAATTTAAGTGATTAAGTGATGGATTATTTTTTAATGATATGAAATAAAAAAGAAATACAAAACAAAAAAGGATGTCGATAGAATACGTTGCATGCAGGTAAGTGAATGTCTATCATCATATAACGGTTGGGACAACGGTCGGGCGAAAACCCCGCCCATCCCAACTAGCATTTTTGGTTCCCATCACGTAGCCTCTTCTCCGGTTTTTCCTTTTAAAATAGCAATTACGGTGACTCGGCTCGTAATAGGGTAATGTTGGCACCAATATGTCACTAAAATGGGGAATGGACCGATTAGTGATTGTTTACCCTTTTGCCACAAATCTTGTGTCGTCTCGTGGGACGTCCGAAACTTAGTGTCACCATACACTGTCGAACTCGAACTCGAGCACGAACCTAGTACAAGTGGACCGGTTCTCTTCACACCTATGTGAAGTGTATGTGTGCGTCAGAGGACATTTGTACCAGGTTCGTGCTCGAGTTCGAGATCGACAGTGTTTGGTGACACTTATACCGCGTATACCTCAAGACGTACCTGGTACTTTATTTTATACCCTTTTCCAATACAAACATTCTTGTGAATGTGTAAGTTAAGAAGGCGAATGCAATTCAATAAATGCAATGAACTGTGTCGTATAAACATGTTAAGTTGTGCTGTTGGCCCTAACATGTATGCTATCCCAGCCGTCAGATGAAGAAATTATTTACCCCATGTAATCATTAGAAAATTCTTATCTCTTTGGCATCAAAATTTGTATGCTTACCTACCTCCCCTACAAATTTCAAAAAATTAAATATTTCTTTAATTACGATTACTTTCGATAGATTGTCACTAGCGATATGCAAATTTGGTAGAATATTAGGGGTTAGGGGTTCCTTGGGTCGGATCTTGCCCATTTTCAATACCAAGTAACTAGATCTACTTGGTATTGCAAAGATCCGACCCAAGGAACCCCTAGCTCCCCTACAAATGAAACATTAAATAAGCGATAACTTTTGATAGAATGAAGCCAGCAAGTTGAAATGTTGGCCAAGTGCTTGAAGTGGGATTTAATTAGTTGATATTAAAGATGGCCTAGATCCTACCCAAGGAACCCCTACCTCCCCTAGAAATGAAACTTAAAATAATAAATAGCTTTCGATAAAGTGAAGCTCTCTCTCTCTCTAATTGCCTTGACCCCTCCAGGGGCATGGGCGCGTCAACATCTCTAGCATTTCTATCCCTTGTTTACGTTTCAATAGCATATCTACTTTTTCGAAAGTGCAGTTGCTAGCATGCACCTCCTATCCGCGCCGTCTTTATACTAACAAGCTCGGAGCACTGAGAGTTCTATTAGTACTCACAGGCAGTTTTTGATCGCGCCGAGATTTGATCTCCGAACTCTTGATTAGTATCGTAGAGCGGTGACCGAACGATCACGGCCACCGAGCGCGAGTGAAGCTAGTGACTTGAAATTTTGGTCAAATGTTTGTACTGGGATCTAGTTGGTTGTTATTAAAAATGCGCAAGATTCGACAAAAGAAACCTCTACCTCCCCTACAAGTGAGACTTCAAATAAGCAATAACTTTCGATAGAATGAAGCTAGCGACTTGAAAAATTCGACAAATATTTGTAAAATGTGTTAGTTAATTGATTTTGAGAATGGTCAAGATCCTCCTGAATAAGTGCCAACCTCCCCTGTAAACTGGCCATATAGGAAACTCACTTTTAATGCATATATGGTCGTTGCCAATTGGTACTTTTGGTATCACCACTAGGTCTGTACATAGGAAACTCACTTTTAATGCATATATGGTCGTTGCCAATTGGTATCACCACTAGGTCTGTACAAGTCTAGGGTATATACGCTTCGGTCTGGTCTTTTTTTTTGTAAAAGGGGCTGGAGCAGGCAGAACCCTTCCCATCTCTCCGCCTACAGCTGGCTATAAGCATATGCAACCGCCTTGACTGTTGACCCATCAACCTTTCGTTTCAGCAACATCTCTTCGAATTCCTTCATTGTTTACTATTCCATATAAATTACACAACCGAACAGGAAATGAATTTTATGTGCTTCCCAAACTGTAAACTCCCCGTCATCTGCGCCGCCTGCTTTCCAGAACGCAGACTACTTAACAGAGTATAATTCTTGCACTAACCCTTCTATCCAGAGCAGCTCAGACCAAATTGTTAGTGTAATCGTATGGTCTTGACCTGCTCTGCCCTGTATAACTGTTAAAAACAACCCTTGATGTTGAATGTGTTATCAGCTTTTTCCATTTCGCCGAACAAAAAAGATTCCACTATCTCATTGCGAATTACTATGTATCTCATTTCTATCAAACCAGAGAAGCGCGCGCGCATTTTCATGGAAATATGTATGTCATGTATGTATGTCAAATGATTGTATGTACTGTAGTTCTATTGCGATTTTTTTTTGTCAATGTCAAGCGAAACCTAAGCTCATGCACAGTCGATTTATGTATATGAGTAGATCTAGTAATTACAGCAAAGCTCATTGCTTTCCCAGTCCATTTGTTTTCCGTTCAGTAAAAAATATAAATTACCTTTAGTGAGGTTTCGGACTTCAATTGTGCTCACTTTAGGATTATTTATTAGTATACATAAGTCCATTGATTTCCGATCGTCGATGAGGTTTAGTAGTCTAGTTTAGTGATAGTTATTCCAGAAAAAAGAGAATCCATAAGTGTGACATTCAACTTATTAAGAAGCAACAAGCATGCATGTGAACGTATTTAAAGCTCACACCTTATGAAAATTAAAGTTCACGCAAAACGCTTATTAAAAGGTAAATATGTAATTGAAAATATTGCGGAATTTTTCCAATGTGACAAAATTTACAAAATATTAGAAATTGTTGTAAAATAGTAATGCCAGAACCAGAATGAACGCAGAATGCAGCAGCAGCGAAATGTCAAACTAGAAAGCAAGCATTTCCCTACGCGACCTAGATTGGACGCAGCAGCAGCGACAGCAGATCACATGTTAATGTGTGCGTTTAGAAGGAACTGAGCAACTTCCGCTCAGCGAACATGTTCAGAACGAGCGGGTTCAGAAGTGACTGAGCAACTTCTGCTCTGGTGAGCATGATCAAATTTCACCGAACAAGAAATATTTCTGCTCACCGATCAGTGCTCAGTGCTCAGGTTCTTCTTCTTCTTTTTCAACCTCACGCTCATGTTGCGAGTTTCCGAGTTTTGACAATTATCAAATTGGTTGTTGTGTTTTCGCCGTTTTCGGCTTCTAGTTCTTTGGTTTTCGGGTGCTTTTGAATTTGTTTTCTCGTTGTTCGTGATTTTTGTAATGGACAGCGTGGGATTCATGTATTTTCCACTTTTCGGCACTTGACGTCTAAAATTGTCATCGTCAGCTTTCAGCTGGTCGATTTGTCAGCTGGTGAAGTAGCGTTCAGCAGGTGCAGACTCCAAACCGAGCAGCTCCGGAGCTGTTCGCGAGCAGTTGCGGAGCTACTCGCGAGCGGTTTCTGCTCTTTTGCCACCTTCTGAACGCACTCGGTAGTTGTTGCTGCCGCTGCTGCTGCTTTCTGCGTTCATTCTGGTTCCGGCATTAAGGCCGGTACTCAGATCGCGTGGAATGAAAAGTGCCGTGAAATCCCATACAAAATCGCAACATTTTTCCCCAATGAAAACAGACGTGAAATTGTGTGGAACTTAAATTTCATTCCACGTGATCTACCTTGAAGTGAAAAGTTAAGTTTGTGGATTCCACGAGGATGAAATTTTTTCTCATGCCATTCTCATGTACAAGAAAAATTTTCACTGACAGCTCAGCTGTCTCTGTCGGTGTCATTCAGGTTGTGTTGTGTTTTCCCGGTGTTATTTACAGTTGAGCGCTAGATTAGTTAAGAAAGTAATCGGTGTAAATGATTCTTGCGGCACTAATATTTCATTTCACCGGTACACAGATCGGGTGAAAAGTGCAAAAATGATATGTTCCACGCACTTTTTTCCACGAGCCATTTCGCCGATGAAAAGTGCTGCTGTCAATTTTTCCATTTCACGCGATCTGAATACCAGCCTTTATATGTAATTGGTACCAGACTAAGGCCGGCAGCATCTTTGTGCATATGCAGGGCAGCTCGCGCAGCGCGCACATGGCATTGTTGTTGTATCAATTGTCAAAATCTGATTTTACAACAACAATGCCATGTGCGCGCTGCGCGAGCTGCCCCGCCTACGTCCAAGATGCGACCGGCCTAATAGTGGGTTCACACTGGAGCCGGATCACTTGATCTGAAACTGTCAAATACCATACAATTTTAAACTCACCACACCCAAATCGAGTGATTTGCCCGCACTGCGAACACAAATTTAAATAAAAAAATCATAAAATATGCATAATATAAAAGTATACAATTTGATCCAATTTTTCGACTATCATTCGATTTAATTTGGTTTTGTCTTTTCTCTTCCTAGAGTGTACCTATTCAATTTCCGTCTCACAAAGATTCAAAGCAAACAATTCGGAACAACATGTTCGATTTCCAGGATTATTTGGCTATTGGCGATCTCAATGTATTCCTTCTTCTCGGCGACACAAGTCACTTGGCATCGATAGTCATCTTACTCTACAAAATTCTGAAAACGAAATCATGCTCCGGCGTTTCTGGACAATCGCAGATGCTTCTGGGTCTAGTCTTCCTATGTCGCTGGTCAGATATCGTACTGCATGAAATCAGCATTTATACAATCGTACATCGAGCCGTGTGCCTTACATGCATCGCAACCGTGGTGTACTTAATTCATATCAAATACAACAACACTTATGATCGTGAGCAGGACACCTATCGGGCAGATATTCTGGTTATTGTATGCCTAGTGTTGGCCCATTTGATCAACTACAATCGTAATTTGTTCAGAACAATCTGGACGTTTTCCTTATTCTTGGAAACGGTTGCGATTGTGCCACAGCTTTGGCTCACCAGCAAGGTGGGTTGCACGCATTATATGGCGCATTATTTGATAGCCCTCGGATACTATCGGATATTTTATATCATGAACTGGATGTACGACTTTCTATATAGGCATGAAGTGAATCCAATTGTATCGTACAGCAGCGTTGTGCAGAGCCTGATTTTTATATCACTACTGAGTTTCGTTTGTATGAAAGCACCGGCTGAAAGTCATGAAAGGTTCAGTGAAGTAAGTGATGAATGTAAGGGCGATTGCGAGAAGTCTAGTGTTTTGGATATCGGCATTGATAAACAACGTCTCATTAAAAACATGCAATGGGAATGGCAAGAAAAGTTAAGTCTACCAAAAGATGAGTTGCCTGATATTCATCGTAGTAATTTAAGCAGAATGTGGTAACTAATAAATTATTTATTTTTTGTTTATTAGCATAGTAATAATAATAGTTGTCATGGAAAGGAATTGAGATTCTTAAAGTGAAACTTTTAATGATGTTTGCGAGCAAATCAATTTCCCATTAACGTTTATTGAAAAAAATTATACCATGACTCATCATTTGATTTAGCAGCGTTTTAGTACAATTTCGGTTAACAGCACGTGTTCAATTAGGCGCATTTCTTTTAACAGCCATGCAGAGCAGGTTAAGACCACACAATTACTTAACAATTTGATCTGAGCTGCTCTGCTAGATAGAAGGTTAGTGCAAGATAAGTAAATGCAGCGGGCGCAGTTGTCGAAGTTTTCCTTTGAAGAGAGAGAATCAGAGGAAATGAAAAAGAGCGAGAGAAACGAAGTAATTCGGCACAAGTGAGGAAGTAGGAAGGGGGATGGAAATTTGACATCTTTCGTGCTTCTATATGGATTGGGCGGGTGTTCCGCGGCAGAGAGACAGACTGGAATGTTATTGTTCCAATAGGGGATGTAGGAGAGGGGATGACATCTTACGTGCTTCCTGTGCTTTTATATCTGGCTGTGGTTTAACACCCATATCGCGGGTAGCGTGCTCAGATTCACTTCTGTGCACTCGGCGTGGAGTTGCGCTTTTCAACCGGGTGCCGGAACCCAAAGAACGGCAGAGGTTTAGATAGGCCTCGCATCCAGCAGTATGAATGTCAGTCCCTGCAGACTGATATAAACTGTTACCTCCATGCCTGCATGGAGGGGCGCTGATTGTCGTCCCAAAATCAATCCGTTGTCCTATCGAGGACCGTCTGGTAAACCCCCGTGGTAGGCACAGACGTTAAGCCCCTGGATGGATTTCCTGTGCTTTTATATAGACTGCGCGGGTGTTGCGCAGTGGAGGGCTCTCTCTTTACTTTTTACGACTGGAATTGCTTCAAGTAGTTTAGTGTTGAGTATATGCGGATTGCTCCTCCACATTGGGGCGACCGGTAGCGCAGTGTGTTGAGGCAACAGTCTCATGTTTGACTACCGGCGTTTCGGGTTCGAATCCCGTCCACGACGACGTTCGTGGCCATGGATGTGCAGGAGGTGCATGCTGGCAACTGCATTCTCTGAAACCAATTTATGCCAACGAAACGTCAACTGGGCCACATGGAACAGTTGACGCGCTATGCCCCACAAGGGGTTAGGGCAATTGAGTAGTGAGTAGTCTATGATGTGAATCCATGTTCGTTGCACACACTTCATACGAAAGTCAAGGAGAAAGAAGAAGAAAAGTGCGAGCGGCGAGCAGAAATATTTATTGCTCGATGATCATTTGATCATGATCACTTGAGCGGAAGTTGCTCAGTATCTTCAGTATCTCAGTATCTTTATATATTGAACAGATAAGAAATTGGCACAGACTGGGGCTAAAAATTTGAATATCAAGTTATGGTTGACACATTCGCGTCTGCGCAGTGAAATACGCACAACACGTATTAATATTTGGCCCAAGGGTCCGCGTAGCGAGGGGCTAAATGCTTCGTAAATGTCAAAATTGTGGCTAAGTGGCCGATGGCGTAACGACATTTACCGAACGTATAGCGACCGCGTGCAAATGGGTAGCAGTGCGCATGCGCGAATTGGTTCGAAAATAACCAGAAGTACAGAGTGGGGATAATACTATTACCGATCTGTTCTATGTATGTACTATATATCTATGTATTGAACAGATAGGAAATAGGCCCAAAATGGGGGTAAAAATTTGAATATCGAGTTAATATTACGTTTATATTACGTTTACACTATCCCCAGATTACTTCATCTGCGCCAGCTGAGATAATCTGCGACTGTCAAATACATACAATTTTGAACTCACCACACCCAGATTACGCTGCAGATGAAGTAATCTGGGGATAGTGTAAACGTAATATAAGGTTGATATATTCGCGTCTGCGCAGTGAAACGCGCACAACACGTATTAACATTTGGCCCAGGGGTCCGAGGAGCGAGAGGCTAAATGCTTCGTAAATGTCAAAATTGAAGATCAGAGTGGGGATAGTACTATTACCGATCTGTTCAATATATATCTATGGCTTTCTTACTCTGTGCGAACAATACGTCGCTCACGAAGTCGAGTTCAACTTTAATCGGAATCAACGGGCCGCGAAGTGTCAATTCACATTTGTATGTATGTGTTTTAAAACTGTGGGTGATCATTTGATTTGTTCTAACTTAGGCCCTAACCAGATTGAACGCAGAATGCAGCAGCAGCGGCAGAAGCAACAACAACAGGTAGATCTGTCATCTCCGCTGTGTTATCGCGACAGATCTACCTGTTGTTGTTGCTGCCACCGCTGCTGCTGCCGATGCCGCTGCTGCTGCGTTTTAATCTGGTTAGGGCCTTACTGTTAAGTAGCGTTTACACTTGCCAGTAGACCGTGCAAGTACGTACATTTTACAGGCACTGCAAGTGCCTTGCAAGTAACTTGCAAGCTGTCACTTGCACATGTGTAAACACCCGTGCCTGTGAACTGCCAGGCCAGTAAACCCGCACGGCGCCTTGCAAGCAGCTGGCCTCCCGGGCCAATTGATTTCCTACAGGCATTCCAGTAGAGACTTGCGATCATATGTTTGCTGTCATTGGTACGCCAACAAACGATGGAAGATCAATGTCGCCTGCAAATAGGATATCGCAATGGTAAATAAGTGATAATCTCCTAATAAAACATTTTGAATGAAGGTGTTTGCTTTGCTTTACAGATTAATTGACAAGTCGAGGAATTACATGCTCCCACCAAGGAAAAATCCCAGCCAACTTGCAAGTCGAATTATGTGTGTAAACACCTACTGGCACACGTCATGCAAGCAGCTACAGGCAAGGCACTTGTCGACAAGTCTACAGGCATGCCGGTGTACTGGCAAATGTAAACGAGCCATTATGCTCTTGAAAGTGCATTTTTCTATTCTTAATTTAAAAAGGTGTTGCAAGTTTGTTAGGAAGCCAGTTTTCCACAGATCAAATGTGTCTAACGAAAGCGAACAAGAGATTTAACTATTAATCCTGTAACGGACGGTTTGGTGAGCCTAGGTATAGGCCTGTTCGGTACTGAGATTTCAGTACCGGTACTTGATATTTTCAAGTACCGGTACCACAAGCGGTATCCCGGTACTCACTGGTATTCGTCCAGTACCGGTACTAGTACCGGTTTTTTTCAGTACCGGTATTTTAAACCATGAGCCGGTTTTTTTCAGTACCGGTACTGAGTACCTGTTCTTTTCAGTATCGAGTCTTTTCAGTACCGGGATCCCGGGATCCCGGTACTCAGTACCGAGTCTTTTCAGTACCTGTTCTTTTCAGTACCGAGTCTTTTCAGTACCGAGTCTTTTCAGTACCGAGTCTTTTCAGTACCTGTTCTTTTCAGTACCGAGTCTTTTCAGTACCGAGTCTTTTCAGTACCGGGTTCCCGGGATTCGAGTACCTGTTCTTTTCAGTACCGAGTCTTTTTATTACCTGTTCTTTTCAGTACCGGGATCCCGGGATTCGAGTACCTGTTCTTTTCCATAAAAAAGACTCGTTCATTGCTGGACCAATTCTTCAGGTTTTTGAAAATTGTTATTGGAAATGTTCATACAGTCGTGTCGTGCATTGAAAGATTTTTCAGATACACATCGTAGTATAGTATGTTAGTTAGTACGCACATAGATATACGAGTATATACATTGTTCATACATAATAGATTTTGAGTTTTGTTAGGATTGAGACTGAGATGAGAGTATTTATTGTATTGGGAATAGGATATGTAATTGGGTATGATATAAATATGAAATACATATGAACGCATATGTATATGTACGTATGTACATAATATAATAATATAATACTACTACTTTGCCATTAACCCCTAGCGGGGCATAGCGCGTCAACTACTCCTGCGCGCCATCGTACTCTGTTCTGGGCAATGGGGCGCAACTCCCCAAAAGACTTACCCAGTACCTGACACTCCTTTGCCACAGATCGACGCCATGTGATTCGAGGACCCCCTCTTGGTCGGCCTTGGTTGGAAATGGGGTTCCATTTCATGGCATGCATAGCAATGCAGTTATCACTCTTCCGCAATGTGTGACCTATCCACTGCCATTTTCGCCTGCGTATCAATTCGTCGATTGGCATCTGACCCGTACGCCGACTTAGCTCTTCATTTGATATTGTTTCGGGCCAGAAAATTCTTAAAATTCGACGAAGACATGAGTTGACGAAAACTTGCAGCTTTCTGGTAACTCCTACGGAAACTTTCCATGTACTGCTCCCATACAAAAGCACTGATAGTACCAGGGAGCGAAACAGGCCCAGCTTGGTCTTAATGCTGAGATAACTGCCCTGCCAGATTTTGGACAGCATGCCGTATGCGCGTTTAGCCTGGTTGATACGACGAGCGATGTCCTGCTCCGTACCACCATTTTCGGCAATAATGCTACCCAGGTAGACGAAGTTGTCCACCTTCTCCACAGGCTGCCCATTAATATTGATGGCAATAGGTGTCGGATTTCTTTTTCGCAACGACGGGCTAAGAACCTTGGTCTTGTTGGTATTAATCTTTAGCCCAACCTTGCTTGCCTCCCTATCGAGATCTAACGCCATTGCGGACAGATCCATGATTTTGTGGGAGAGTAGGCATATGTCGTCAGCGTAGTCAAGATGTTGTAGATAAGATGTCAAAGTCCATTGAATTCCTCTGTCGAGTCCGGATAGGGCTGCATGCAACACATCGCCGATCACAATGAGGAATAGGATCGGTGAGAGGATGCACCCCTGCCGAACTCCACTGCGAATCTCAAAGTCCCCCGACACCTTACCTTTATGCAGAACGCGACTTTTCGCGCCGTCATAGCTTGCCTTAATAATAGCCACAAGCTTCTCAGGGATGCCTCTCCTGCGCAAGGCCGCCCATATAGAATCCCGGCTCACACTATCGAAAGCCTTTTCGAAATCGATGAAAAGCAAGTGAAGCGGAGAATCGTATTCAGCGCATTGCTCGATGATGATTCGCAAGGTGTTAATGTGATCGACACAGGAGAATCCGGATCGAAAGCCAGCCTGCTCTTCATCAATTGTGCTTTCTAAGTGGGCCTTTAGTCTTTCCAGGACGATTTTAGCTATTATCTTGGCAACGGCAGGAAGCACACAAATGCCTCTCCAATTATTACAGTCTGTGAGGCTACCCTTCTTGGGAAGTTTGATGATCAAACCTTCCTTCCACTCAGTGGGAAAGGTCTCTGTATTCCACGCTTTATCAACAAGTGGGTGCAGCAAATCGGCAGTTACGCTTGGCGCAATAATTGCTGTGACTATTTCCTCTTTAGTCGGGGCAGTGGACCGTATACGCACATTTTGATGGTTAGCTAAATTATCTATATGAGGGGGAACTTCACCAGAGGTTACACGGTTCAAGACCGCGGCGAAGTGTTCTTTCCACCGCCTCATTTGATCTTCTTCCAAGATAAGTAGCTTTCCATCACTATCTTTCACCGGATGTTGGCAAGAGTTACGACCACCTGTAAACTCCTTGATGACACCGTATACGGCGTTTAAGTTGTTACTTCTAGCGGCTTCATCTGCTGACGCTAAAAGAGAATTGGCATAAACTCTTTTATCGCGTCGCACACTACGCTGAACTTCTCGAGCTTTCTGACGGTAAAGGAGTTCGATGCTGCTTCGATTGTCGTCTGATGCTTCAGCCAAACGAACTTTCAGCTCCTTTCTTTCAACAATCCGCTGCCATGAAGCGTCGGACATCCAGGGCTTATTCCGGCAATCCGGGTTTGGGTCAAGGATGGTATTTGCGCTATCAATGTACGCATTTTTTATGGCATCCCAGTTTTCGTTTATGTTACTATCTGGGTGACTAGTTATCTCAGCCGCTTTTTGCGCAAGATGGTCATTATATTGTTGTAAGACAGCTGGATTTTTTAGTCGAGCGGTGTTGAATTTGCGGGGCCTGGATCTTTCGTCGCTGGGGCGGCGCACGGCTGCAATACGCAATCGAACATTAGCGATCATAAGATAATGGTCTCTTCCCATCCCAATATCGGCACCCTTCTTGTTTCGCACGTCCAGGAGGCAACTCTTGAATCTTTTACTAATGGCAAAATGGTCGATCTGATTTTGTGTTCTGCGCCGATCAACAGAGGACCAACTGATTTTGTGGTGGTCCTTATGCTCAAACATAGTACCACCGATGAAGAGACTGTGAAAGTTGCAGAACTCTACAAATCTTTCACCGTTGTCATTAGGATCACCAAGACCGTGTCTCCCCATCACATGTCTGAGCCCATAGTTATCAGCGACAACTTTCAAATCACCCATAACCATTATAATGTCACCTTTAGGTGTTCTGCTCTGAACGGCGTTTAGTTCTTCGTAGAAGGAGTCTTTTGCCAAGACATTGTCGGGTTCAGTAGGGGCATAACATTGTATTATTGTGATGTTCCTCATTTTGGTCCGGAACCTGGCGGTCAAGACCCTGTCAGAGACCGGTTCCCAGGATAAGAGACAGTTTCGCGCGGCTCTGGTTAAAAGGAGCCCCACACCTGATCACGACGACTACCGGTAGCTTTACCGGAATACAACATTACAGTGCTGCCCGTTGGAGAGATGAATTCTCCGCTGTTCCACCATCTTATCTCACTAACTCCTAAGATATTTAATTTGTACCTCAGAAATTCACTCTCTAATTGAAGAAATCGTGCGTTCTGGGGACCTTCTGATCCATTGTCCAGGAGAGTACGCACATTCCAGAATCCAATCTTTGTCATTGTACGATAGCCAAAAGTCGTAACCGTTGAGTCAGTCCTTATCCGAGGCATAGTTGACGTTTCGTTAGCATATAAAGATTTCGGATAGTGCAAGTTGCTGGCATACACATCCTGTCCTTTGATTGTCGGTTTTAACGACAGGCCCTCAAAGGGAAAGGCCGTGGTATTTTTTTTTCACACCCCACACCACAGGGGTACCTCAACCAAATCATCGCACCGCCATCACTGGCGGCTTGGTTGGCAATGGTCTGTGACCACTGCCGTTCCAGGGGCGCCCACGAGGAGGACTATGGAAGAGGAGTTTTTGCCCCCCAAAAACCTCCAACTCCAAGCAATTATGTCATTGACCAATGCAACGCATTATATTATTATATTATGTACATACGTACATATACATATTCGTTCATATGTATTTCATATTTATATCATACCCAATTACATATCCTATTCCCAATACAATAAATACTCTCATCTCAGTCTCAATCCTAACAATATTCATATGCATATCATATTCACATTATACCCAATCATCCTACTCCCAATACAATAAATACTCTGAGCTCAGTCTCAATCCTAACAAAACCTATTCATTCATATAAATCAATTATGTATGTACAATGTACATACTAACTACTACGATGTGTATCTGAAAAATCTTACAATGCACGACTCTATGAACATTTTCAATGTTAAAACCTGAAGACTCGGTTTGGCAATGAACGAGTCTTCTTTTATGAAATCCCGGGTATTTGAATATCAGGTTCTGAAAAGAACAGGTACTCAGATCCCGGGGTCCCGGTACTGAAAAGAACAGGTACTGAAAAGACTCGGTACTGAAAAGAACAGTACCGGGATCCCGGTACTGAAAAGACTCGGTACTCAAAAGACTCGGTACTCAAAAGACTCGGTACTGAAAAGACTCGGTACTACTGAAAAGACTCGGAACTGAAAAGACTCGTTACTGAAAAGACTCGGTACTGAAAAGACTCGGTACTGAAAAGACTCGGTACTGAGTACCGGGATCCCGGGATCCCGAATAAAACCGGCTCATGGTTGAAAAGACACGGTACTGAAAAGACTCGGTACTCAAAAGACTCGGTACTGAAAAGACTCGGTAGATCCCGGGATCCCGAATAAAACCAGCGCATGGTTGAAAAAACCGGTACTCAAATCCCGGGATCCCGGTACTCAATACCGGTACTAAAAAAACCGGGATACCGGTACTCTTAGTTTTTGGTACCGGTACTGAAAAAAAACCGGTACCAAACCGGGATCCCGGTATTAGGAACAGGCCTACCTAGGTAGCATAGTGACCGTGAAGGTCGAGCCGTGCCATCTGGCGAAGAAAAAGGCCCCTCAACGAGCTAAGCAGCGGCCTATGCTTGCTGTAGCTCAGTTCGGGAGACGTGGGCGGGGTTTTCGCCGCCCGTTGCCCCTGTCCTTTACGTATTAACAATAATTCATAGGCCTGGGGAAGACAACACAAACAGTGCAGGTAAAAATGGGGAGTGAAAAAAAAATAGTCGATAAGGATGGAATGGTTGGCGGACAGATCAGACGCCCACGCGGTCGAATCTGGATCCGGGTGTAATGGGACCCACGGCCTCTGGTTTCGTGCCACCAACAGATCACTACTCATCAGGTGCTGCTTCGATCTGCCGGTGGGAGCTGCACTACCAGAACATAATATGGTTCATTACAGGTCATTACAATCCCCGAACCAGAATGAACGAAGCAAGCAGCAGCAGCAGCAACTACAACTGTCGCTGCCGCTGCGTTCAATCTAGGTCGCGAATGGGAAATGCGTGCTCTCTAATTTGACATTTCGTTGCCGCTGATGATGTATTCCGCGTTCATTCTGGTTCGGGCTCGTAAGCGGTTCCGATTGCTCGGTACGTTCTGAATCCAGCCAGAAAAAGGAATTTTTTTTTGCAAATTCGAGAGTTTAAGCGACGCAAGCGGAAAGTGACAAATAATTTGAGAGAAAAATTATTTTTTCACCCCGGGCCCGGAAACTAAAAGATAGCTCCCAATTTCAAATCCTGGTGTTTTATCTAATCCGCTGTAAAACAACTCACATCCCTCCCTAGTCCAAAACTTTCGAAATCACATGGCGCGTTCAGATTTCGCGTCACACATGCGCCAATCCACACATACGGTCGGTAATGCAGTGCACCGAGAATTTACATAGCACGGCCGAACGTGCGCCCAGTTCACAGTCGTTCGTCAATCGTGTCGGAAACTGCCCGTTTGACGTGAGCGCAGGGTTTTTTTGTTGGATGTGCCATTGAATAATCATGCAATTTATTTTAAATAAAAATAATTTACCATTTAATAAGAATCATCGTAAGCCCCGTGCTGAATTATGTGTATCAAGAAACATTAACGTGAGCCTATGCACTTTGAATCACTCGCCCCGAGATCCGACGATTAATAAAAAAGTGAGAAATTTTATAAAAGTGATATCACCGTCCTGATTGCGGGTCAACTTTGCGGAAATTTCCAAAGGGTGTGAATTTCACATTTAGTTTCAATTGCATAGTCCTAGTAATACGTAAACGACCTAGGCAAATAACCAAATTGTTGCGAGTTAAGTAAAAATTATCCCCCTTGGTCCCTGGTGACGATATTTAGTTGTGTTTTCTGGCAGAAAAGTTTCATAATCCCCCCGCGAAGGAAAAAAATAATTTTACGTGCCCGATCCCATTTCCGGGTTTCTCTTTCGGTCGATTGATCCGCTGTGCGGTTTCCTTCGATTATCCGCGTAAAAACGAGTTAAATCATCCGAGTGTAGTGTCAGGCTGATAATTCCATAATAAAAGATCTCGCGTCCGGAGAGTCAGCGACAGTGACGAACCGCGATAGACTGTGCCACCGCGTGCGGTTGGAATTCCCCATACCTAGCGGATCACTTTCAAAGCAAGCGACAGCTGGAAAACGGCTGAAATTGGATTCATACGTGGAAAAGTCGACAAGAAAGGGCAGGAAAATGCCCCGGAAAAACAACAGGAAAGGGAAAGGTGAGTGCAAGTCTGCTCTGCCGTTTGTGTGCAGAAGAGTGTTTGCTCGATGCGGAGTGGTGGGCGGTATTTGTGCACTCCATATTTTGACAGTTAGTTGGCCGTTCGTTTTGTTTCGCCTGCATGCACGCGCGTCGTGTTTGATGTGGCGCGGCAAGACGGACGGAGAATGACGCGTTCCGGCGAAGGTCGTCGACAAAGTAGACCGTCATCGGTCGGGCTCGTGTCCGTTGAATCGTGTGACGAAATTTCATCGCACGCGCGGAATGCGCCAGCGTCGCACATGTGACATTGCACCCGTTTAACATTTGCAATGAGTTTCACATCTGGAAATTGGTCAGTTCTGGGAATTCCCGTGGCCTTTGTCTAGTATGGACGTACAATACAAACTCTCTTAAAGGTCGGTTGACATGTTCAAAGTACACTTTGCCAGAGAGTTTGACTTGAAAGAATATCCACCATTGTGAATTACCACTTATCCACCTGCAAAAACCATTGGACTTAGCATTTCTCGTGAATTCACACCAAAATACATTATCCACACCACCACAAATTTAAAAAAAAAACCCACCAACATCTCATTATTTCCCGGTCTAACAACTTTTCTATGAACTTATCGATTTATCATTAATTTTTTGCTGGAAAGTTGAGCACTGTCCTACTTCGCTTTGATGGGGCGCTTAAAAACCGGTTGACACGTTCAAAGTTCACTATGTCCAAGTTTGACTTGATAAGAATATCTATCAACTTGAATTTTCGATAAGCAGTTGACACGTTCACATTTTTTACCACTTTGCCACATGCAAAAATGCTGGATTTAGCATTTCCAGGGAATTCACACCAAAACGCATTGTGAAGACCACCACAGATTGTAGCTTCCCACTCAAACCACTTATAATGCCAGAGTGTACTTTGAACGTGTCAACCGGCCTTGATCAATGCCGTTCGATTCAAAGATGAACTCTGTCCAGTTGTGTCGAACACGGCTACTGGCCTTGTTTATGCCGCGGAACTATCTTCGAGGATTAACTAATTCGAGCTAACTCACGACGACATAAACATGTCGCACTAGCTAGTTTTGGTACCAATTTGAGCTCCACTTGCTATGCAGAACTGGACTGAAAAATTGGGACTAGGTGGTGTTGCTGTCTTCGCTAATGGTGTTGTTGTTGAAAATTATATTTTATTTGTTATATAAATACCTCATCCTTTCCTGAAACTCTGCATTCGTTTCATCCTTTGACTGTAGCGGTAGAAACGCGTTTTTATTAGGAGGCTACTGCCCCTTGACATTTTCTTAACCTATGTCATCGCAGTCACAAACCAACAGCTGACATCTTTCATGTTTAGTACCTCTTCGTATGGTCGGTATAAACACACCACGAACAAGTACTAGCACTAAAACGATTTAGTTAAATCGCCTTTTAGTTCCACGGCATAAACGTGGCCACTTTTTACAATCGTCAGCTGCTGCCGACGGCGATAATCGATAACCAACGCGAACAGACAGCTAGAAAAACCGTCCATGGAAAGCGGCACTAATTTAGTGTTTTTTTTTCCATGGGCGGTTTTTTAGCTGTCTTTTGGTGGTTTAGTATGTTCCATGGGCGGTTGTTTTGAAGCTACAAAAATCGAAACGATTCCCGCCCTCTAGGAAAAGGATTCCTTATGATGAAATTGAGTATTCACACTCATGGTTAATTAATTTACCTGGAAATGTTGGTCCAGTGTGCATAAGATAACAATGAATATTAATTTAACCCAAAAGAACCGACCGGGTGGGTTGATTTTGCATTCATATCAACTTTGGTTTCCGCCAACACATGAAATTTTCCGTATTACGTGTTAAGCTCGTTTCCGAACCCTCGCAAATTTGTAACAGTAGGCGTTATTCCGTATACATACCATGCAAAGTACAACGAAGGATGCTAAATAGGATTCGCCTCCGCTCTTTACAAGCATAGGGTCGACTAATGATGAATGGAAGACAACATACGAGTAGCTCCGTCCACCCACGTGCAAATTGTTCCGGTGGACAATTTTTTTTCCAATTGGTTGCACTTAAATTTTATCTAGGAATTCTAATGCGTATTGAAGAAGAAAAATAGGAGTTTTTCGGACAAGAATAAATAATAATAATCAGTAAATTTTTCTGCTCACTTTGCTGAGCATATTGCGTTCGACAACGACTTTGACAGTTCAGAAATTATATCTGCGCCGTCAGTTTACAGATAATGCCTAGTAATAACCTTTTTTTTCGACGGACGAACGAAACCTGCCCAGAGCTAATAGGACCACGCTGTGAAAGCACTCGCGAAAATTGTGCGAAGGAAAGTTCGGAAAGAGTCAAGCCAAAAATTTCCCGCTTCTGGTTCATGCCTATCAGAAGGCGCAAAATGCTTGACAGCGGTTGGACAACCGCTCCACAGTTTCCGTACCTCCAGAACCCACCAATTGAATGGTATAATATAATAATACCAGGTAAGGTACCGTCTGAACACATTTCTTTAAGCGTAAAGGCTACTTTCACACGGATCGCACGATAGACGAGACTCTAGCAGAAAGTACCAGTGGCGAGCGAGCTTTGTATGTGCGACGATTAATTCAAAATTGCTCTCGTTAGAAAGCTCGCTTGCCACTGGTGCTCTCTGCTAGAATCTCGTGTATCGTGCGTATCGTGTGAAAGCCGCCAAAGGCTGCTTTCACACGATGTGAACGATACACGTTATTTGGAAGCTTTTATCGAATAAAACAGTGGTAGTGTACATTGTATAAAGATCTTCACACGGAGTTAGTACGAGAAAATCATGCAATCGAGAAATATAGTTTCTCGTGTAGATACGACACTTGCCACTGCAATTCGGTAAAGCTCGTTTACTCGTACATTCCAAGCACACATGATGTGCGCGACTTTGTTGTGTGGTATTCTCAAAGCCCCGAAAGCATTTTCAGCACACGCGCCATCATTTCACAACGGAGACTATTCGATAAAACAATTTATGTGGCAAATTGAATGTGGCCGTGTGAAATGCTGTTTCGATTTCGAGAAAAGCTCAGCCGAGAAAATATCGTATCGAACGGCATCATGTGAAAGCAGCCAAAGGCCGGTTTCACATGGAACGCACGATACACGAGATTCTAGCAGAAAGCACCAGTGGCGAGCGAGCTTTCATACGAGTGCAATTTAAAATTAATCATCGCACATACAAAGCTCGCTCGCCACTGGTGTTTCCTGCTAGAATCTCGTGTATCGTGCGTTCAATTTATTTCTTTTCACTCTTCCTTTATTAGTATTCTTGTTAGCTATACTCAGCACGAAGAAAACTTGGTGTGCTACTTGTTTTTTTTTTTGATGCGCAGTGTATATACCTAGTCTAGCCATAAATATTGTTACAAGGTTTGGCAACCCTGCAGAAAGGAACCGTTATATTGCATTTCTTAAAAATTGAGCTAATCGCTATAGTACGCTTGTGCTTGATGTATTTGTCATCGTTTGAGTTTAATTTTTAGTGTAGTGAACATGGATTGGGGTGACAAAGAAAATAGAATTGCTGTGATTGCACTTCATAAAGTAGGAATGCAACCAAGTGATATTTTTAAGACTCTGCATACCCTTGGTATAAGCCGAATGTTTGTATATCGGGCTATTGAAAGATTTAATGATATGTCTGGAGTAAGTGACCGTGAAAGAAGTGGCCGTCCGCGAACTACTCGAACACCTCAAGCGGTTAAAGCCGTGCGCGAGAGAATTCGCCGTAATCCTCTTCAGAAACAAAAAATTTTATCGCGTGAGATGAAAATACCCCAAAGAACAATTTCACGTATCATCAAAAGTGACTTGGGGTTGGGTGCTTATCGTAGATCTACCGGGCATTTACTAACAGATTCGTTAAAAAAAATAGAGTGGAAAAATCAAAACGATTACTTTGCCGGTACGCAAACCAAGAACACCGTAAAATTTTGTTTACGGACGAAAAAATTTTTACTGTCGAAGAAACATTTAATAAACAAAACGATAGGGTTTATGCTCGCAGTGCCAGAGAAGCTTCTCAAGTTGCCCAAAAGGTTCAAAGAGGTCATCATCCAGCCTCAGTAATGGTTTGGTGGGGTGTTAGCTACAACGGGGTGACAAAGTTGCATTTTTGTGAGAAGGGCGTCAAAACGTCTGCCAAAATTTGTCAAGAAAGTGTCCTTGAAAGTGTAGTGAAACCTCTCAACCTATTCAAAAATCAGCCTTGGAGTTTCCAGCAAGATTCTGCACCAGGTCATAAGGCGAAGTCAACCCAAAAATGGCTTGAAGAAAATGTTCCAGATTTTATTAAAGCTGAAGATTGGCCTTCCTCTAGCCCAGACCTGAATCCGCTGGATTACGAATTATGGTCTGTCTTAGAGCAAATGACGTGCTCTAAAAGACATTCTAATATCGAATCCTTAAAGAAGTCTCTTACACATGCAGTCGCCAACTTTCCGATTGAAGTCGTGCGTGCTTCCATAGATAAGTGGCCAGCTCGATTAAAGGCTTGTGTAAAGGCAAAAGGCAATCACTTCGAATAACTTGTTGCAATTTCCGTTGTTGACAATGCATTTAATAAATAAACAATGATTTCTTAACATATAACACCTCTTTTATTGAACAGTGCTTCAAATAGTTTGTAACAGTATTTATGGCTAGACTAGGTATACTTCATATGGTCGGAGATGCTTCCTTTTGTGCCTTGCAAACTCTATGACAAAGTTAATATACCATACTTCGCGAAGCGTATAAAAAATGAAAATAGCCCTGCAGGGTCCATGGTAGAAATACTATATTGACAATTGTGTGGGTTGCCGCCCTTGCTTCCAGAGGGAGTGAAGTGAGCGTTCATGTTTGTGCGATACTTAGGGTAATGATCCCTTAAGCGCCGTGCGAGTGTAGTGAGCGGAGCCCACACAAGAGACTGTTCACCCAGAGTGAGCGTTCATATTTGTGCGATACTGAGGGCTGTGATTCCTTAAGCACGGAACGAGCGTAGCCCACACAAGGGCCTGTTGATTCACAACCCTGGAACGAGCTGCACTAACTCCGCATCTAAGGGGTTCAGACCCGCAGTATATAGCCCTAGGTCACTCGTTTCACTCGCTCCATATTTAAGAGCATAACATATCTGCATCTACCATTTTTTTTGTTACGTACAATTTTGGTTTAGAATGAAAGTGTTCATATGCGCTATGGCACAAACATTAAAGGTGCAACGGCGGCAACACGAACCAATCCATGTATGGAAAATATCAGTTCTGAATCGAAATAACGTATGCGAAGGAAGGCTAAAATAGCCGTGTACTCGCACATTCGTTTTTAAACGAAATTAAACATTGACCGTCAAACGAACATGCATGAACACTGCATGGTCACTTTCGGTTTCAGCCGAAATTGTCTATTGATTGCGTTTCTAAATGGCCAATTTCATGGTGCCGGATTACACCATTTGAGGAAAAAACTCCAGTAGAATAATTGCGCTACGGAGTTATCGTATCTTTTGTTGTTGACTTTTCGGCAAAAATCAAAATTTGGGAACATTGTGGATTTGGCATTAATTGGAGAATTCTTTCTATTTCATTAGAGTGAATTTCTACAAAACTCAAGAAATTTCCGCTTTAGGACTTACACATTTCCCTGCGTGGACTCTAGGTTTTTACCACCTAAAGCGAAAATGCCGCAATTAAGGGTTCTCTCTAAATGCAATAGAGAAAAGTCTCCCATTAAGGCCAAATCCATAATGTTCCAACATTTGTCACTGTCATTTAGAGTAAATTTCCAATTCCTTGAGTGCAGCTTCAAAGTGTATTTCAGCTTTAGGTGGCTCATTTTCGCTTTAAGTCTAGTACTAACCTATTCGTGCGAAATGTTCTGTCGCCTTAAAGCCGCCTGAACTGGTCATTCACGATCCGAAAATACTCAATGGCCTGATGAGTTTTTTTCGGACTGGAACGATTTTCTTTTCGGCCGCCTGAAACGGTCATACACGATCCGGAATTCCCCAAAGTTAGTTAGTTTTTTCGGACAGGAATTCCGGATGGTGTATGGCCGGCTTTAAGTATTATATTCTTAGTCAAGATGACGAGATGGCTTGATTGAGATGTGTCCGTCTATCTGTCTGTTTCTATGTTTCTAGTCTCTCAATTTTGAAGAAATCGAGCTAAAATTTCGTACAAAGCCTTTTTTCTGCTGCACGCTGTATACCTAGTCTAGCCATAAATACTGTTACAAACTATTTGAAGCACTGTTCAATAAAAGAGGTGTTATATGTTAAGAAATCATTGTTTATTTATTAAATGCATTGTCAACAACGGAAATTGCAACAAGTTATTCGAAGTGATTGCCTTTTGCCTTTACACAAGCCTTTAATCGAGCTGGCCACTTATCTATGGAAGCACGCACGACTTCAATCGGAAAGTTGGCGACTGCATGTGTAAGAGACTTCTTTAAGGATTCGATATTAGAATGTCTTTTAGAGCACGTCATTTGCTCTAAGACAGACCATAATTCGTAATCCAGCGGATTCAGGTCTGGGCTAGAGGAAGGCCAATCTTCAGCTTTAATAAAATCTGGAACATTTTCTTCAAGCCATTTTTGGGTTGACTTCGCCTTATGACCTGGTGCAGAATCTTGCTGGAAACTCCAAGGCTGATTTTTGAATAGGTTGAGAGGTTTCACTACACTTTCAAGGACACTTTCTTGACAAATTTTGGCAGACGTTTTGACGCCCTTCTCACAAAAATGCAACTTTGTCACCCCGTTGTAGCTAACACCCCACCAAACCATTACTGAGGCTGGATGATGACCTCTTTGAACCTTTTGGGCAACTTGAGAAGCTTCTCTGGCACTGCGAGCATAAACCCTATCGTTTTGTTTATTAAATGTTTCTTCGACAGTAAAAATTTTTTCGTCCGTAAACAAAATTTTACGGTGTTCTTGGTTTGCATACCGGCAAAGTAATCGTTTTGATTTTTCCACTCTATTTTTTTTAACGAATCTGTTAGTAAATGCCCTGTAGTCCGGATGGCGCAACGGTTAGCACGTTCGCCTTCAACGCACTGGGCCCCGGTTCGATTCCGGGGATTTACGTGTCGGACTATGAGCCCACTCAGCTGTTAAATGAGTACCCATTATGGGGTAAATAACTCGGTTGAGCGTGTTGCTGATCACATACCTCTGCACAAAAAAACCGTCACGATCTAGAAAATGAGATGATGCTAGCTCATCTCGAGGCCGTGGTTCAAATTGGACTGTTGCGCCAGTTATTTATTTTTTTTATTTTAGTAAATGCCCGGTAGATCTACGATAAGCACCCAACCCCAAGTCACTTTTGATGATACGTGAAATTGTTCTTTGGGGTATTTTCATCTCACGCGATAAAATTTTTTGTTTCTGAAGAGGATTACGGCGAATTCTCTCGCGCACGGCTTTAACCGCTTGAGGTGTTCGAGTAGTTCGCGGACGGCCACTTCTTTCACGGTCACTTACTCCAGACGTATCATTAAATCTTTCAATAGCCCGATATACAAACATTCGGCTTATACCAAGGGTATGCAGAGTCTTAAAAATATCACTTGGTTGCATTCCTACTTTATGAAGTGCAATCACAGCAATTCTATTTTCTTTGTCACCCCAATCCATGTTCACTACACTAAAAATTAAACTCAAACGATGACAAATGCATCAAGCACAAGCGTACTATAGCGATTAGCTCAATTTTTAAGAAATGCAATATAACGGTTCCTTTCTGCAGGGTTGCCAAACCTTGTAACAATATTTATGGCTAGACTAGGTATGTGTCAGAATCAATGGAATCGGACCACTGCGTCATATAGCTGTCAGTTTTGCTCAGCCTCTTTTTTTTTTTAAAAGAATCAATCATAATTTCCCCTTCAATGTCAGGATAACATAGATAATTCCTAAAATTCGCCGCTGTCTTAAAAACAATCAAATTGTTAAAAATCCACAAGAAAAAAATCCCCACAATTTTGATAAGCAAAAGCTATCTTTGCTATCAAGTGGAAATTACATAGTTGAAACGTTAATATTCGCGAAAAAAGTCTTATCTGTATTAAAGTTAATTAATACTGAGATGTAGACACTTTTATCGCCTTTGAAATAAAGTCAATTTCCACGTACATTGAATTTGAATTGACGTAGGCAAATATTTTCAGTGATCATCGATAATAATTAGTGACAAATGCGACACGGACAAAGAAAAAAAAATGTTGTCAACTGTAACTAAAGGCTGGTACTCTGAAAAAGATATTACTTTTCGTGCTAAAATCTTGCACGGACAGTGAATATTTGCACACAGCACATATGTATCTGGAAAGTATTTGCTCTGGATCAGAACAATCTGACTTCCGATTTTTCCTTCATATGCTTTCCCCTCCGGTAAAAGATGTGCCGTCAACTGTTAATGTTTGGATCTGAAAAATACTCCCCTCAGGATCTGAAAAGTATTCAGATCCAAAAATTGACGATAGACGGCACATATTTTAACGGAGGGGAAATCATATGGAGGAGAAATTCAAAAAGTCAGATGCATCTGATCTAGATCAGAGAGCTTTTAGGACCGCGTCAAATTGTGTGGAGAATTTGCTCTTTGTGTGCGGTTTCGTGTGAAATTTCTTATTTTCGTGAAAGCGAAATTTTGGACAGCTTTTGTATGGGATTTCGGTTCACGAGAAAAGGCGACTTTAGTACTAGGCTTGAGGTCGAAATTCACAATCTGCCAATAAGTCTACAATGTGCCTACGTAACTTTATTTATTATTCATTTTTTAAATCGTTTATCTGCACGCGCATATTTGATTACTAAACAGAGTCATGTTGTTGTTAGCAACTGTTCAATATTCAATATGCAGAAGTTGAATTTTAATAATAAAATCAATTTGTTTGCAGCCTAAAATCTAGCATTTTCCTTTCGAGAAATGTAGAATGTGTTCGATTGCAACGAACGAACAATCTAAAGGGGTCTATGCATAAAATAGACTCTGATCTCGGTTAGCCTAATCACATCTAGCGATGTGTTAAAATCCTTCACATCGCTTTGGTATGTTAATGAAGGCAGTGTGAATTACTTTGTAAGTCGAAGAAACTTGGTAACTTCTATGAAATTTATGGTTCGATGGAAGTTCGGTCGTGGTTGTGCGCAATCATGTGTGGCGAACTTAAAATTCCACACTTATTTTTCTCTAAAAATTGTTCTCCAATGGAAGAATATTCGATGGATGCGCTCGAGTGTCGAGTCGACCACACATGCCGCACCCAAAAAGCAGTTGACTCAGCTGCAAATCAGTAAAACAATAAACATAAGAAAAGATGTCAGCGAATTGTTTGAATTTGAACCTTTTTTTTAAGGGGGGGGGGGGGGGTGATTCATGCTCACGGCCTAAACGTCATATTTGTTGTAAACTTCTGTCATTTTACTATGGAGATGACTGTAGTTTACGACATAGCGTGAATCCCCCTAATATGTTCTACACTACAGGAAAAGGAAGTGTTTCGAAAGTCAACGTTATAACGTCATCTTATTAAACGCAACATTATAAGCACGCTGTTAGTGTACGTACTCGTATTCATTGACCGACATGCATCCCAGAGAATTTGTATGTCTTCCTTGAAAAGAAAATCAATCGAAAGACAAGACTAGAACAACTGTCATTGTCGTCATCCTAACAGACATAGAAATTGGAAACTATGTATATTATATATTTTCTGTGACAATTATTCCCCTCGGCCCCCTTCCAACAGGCATTTAATAAAGAAAGAAAATTGAAAGAGTAAACGTGTATCAGTTATCGACCTTCATATGCGCTGTAGACGCTATTTTTATCTTGAAGTGCACGTCGCGTCGTCGTGAAATTCACGGCTATTAGCTGAAAAAAACAAGTGCGCGGATAGTCATTGCAACTGTCATGACTTCTGGCTTAAAAGCGCGTTGACATGATCAAACTACAGTTTGACAAACCACCTATTTGAACGTGTGAACCCGTTGTCAAACTGGTTTGAAGTCTTGTGCTCCTGTCAAACCGTAGTTGGACGGTGCTCAACTTTTCACCAAATGCTAGTTTGTCAAACCGTAGTTTGATCATGTCAACGCGCTGTAAAGTACTTTCAACTTCCGCCTATTATTATTTACAGTAGAGCGCCGATAATTCAGACGTCGAAATTCGCAACCGTCGATAATCCGGATTCGATACCGGTAAGAAAGTTCATAAAATAAGACAGTTTGTAACATGTAATACTGTACACTCAGTGCAGAATATTTTTTCTCGAATTAGCTATTTGATTTTTGTAATGATAAATCATTATAATCAAGTAGCTGCTCTGATACGTGGTCTAACGGGCGGTCTAATACGCGGTATAATGGACGAACGACAGCATTATAGTGCATTTCGAAAATCCGGACATTTCGATAAATCCGGAAAGAGTCCGGTGCAATTAATCCGGATTAACGACGCACTACTGTACTTGCAAAAATAAATGACTTGTTGTTTACATGTTGAACGTTTTTGTTTTTTTAAATAGAATGTGAATCACTCAGTGTCATTCACACAGAAATGTAAAAGTTGTGTATCCTTACATTGTATGACTTTATTTAGAAAAGCATTTTGTATTGCTTACGCTCGTTTGGGTTTCTTTTAGGATAAAATAAAGAATTATGTACATATAATCAAGATATAAGTTGAAAGCACATTATGCATGCAGTTGCAGAGTGCTTTCTGACATTTTTTTGAATTAATATTTTCTTCGTGGTCGTATAAAAGTAATCTGGATCCCATATTTTTTGAAATTTTGACTTTACCGGCGACCGAAAAAATCCGTCTTCCAGTAAGATCTGTCGTGCTTACGAAAAGAATGTTGCCGGTCCGGATCCGCCATTTTCTCTTTTTTTTAATCTTTAGATTCACAATAAGCGACCAAAAAAACTACTAGCGCTAGTTTCTTTTCCAGCAAGATTAGCCGTGTTTATAAAATAAAAAAAAGTGCTGTCATTCTGGATCCTTTAGTTTTTTGCAATTTTTACTTCATATTCGTGATCAGCATTTCCTCTTCTACTTACGGATACACAACACTTTACATCTCTGCAACTGTCATTTACTAGATCAGAGCACTGACGCTCGCCAAAGCGCGGCTAATCTAAAAAAAAAATCCATGTACAAGATAAGGGAGTGAATTGAGTAAATCCGGCTACTTATTGGGTGGTATGCATAAAGTGAGTCGAGTGGAGTAAAGCTGAGTTGACAGAATTCCACTCAATTTTCACTGTGGAGCGGAAAGTAGTTTTATGCATACAAATTTTTCACTCGATTCACTGAACATAGCAGACTCAGGAATGTCCTCAATAGATTTCACTCTTGAGTATATCCTCATTATTATGCATACCACCCATTGTCTAGCCCTTTCTACTTACTACAAATAGAGAGGGACAGCGATAACGAGAATAGGTTGGTTGTCATTTTGCTTTCGGGATTCCTATGTAGCGGATTTTGACTCTAAGGCGAAATTCACACACACGACGCCGCGCTGCACGACTGCTTGAAATTTCAGTCGAGATACACAGCATCAAATGGGCGGATTCACACTCATCGCTCAGCATGCGATACGATCGACTATGCTTGGCTATTGTGCGTGGCTGCGTCGGAGCTGAAAATGTAGCTAATCAGAATATCGTCTAAAGGTCGACATGATTCAGGATCAGATCGCGACTCTCCTTGTCTCTCTGACGAATGCACAACATTTTAAATCTTTGTTATTCACTGGTACCAGGAGCAATTCTTGCTTCTAGGAACCCGACTATTTATGTACATATACGAGTATATCGAAAAAAATATTCATAATATTTTTTGTTTTGAATCGCATGTCCATCAAGTAAGCATTACCACTCAAAAAATTCGTCGCGTATAGTGGATTAATTGTCGTAAATTTGTCGTGAAAGAAAAAATTGTTTGGCGTTTTTTTTAAATAACTTAAAACTCAAGCTAGTATTACCACCCCTAAAAAAGGGCAAAAAATAAAAATTTCCAGATATTCTCTACAGTGGATTAATTCTTGTCAATTTGTCGTGAATGAAAAAAATTTGTCGCGTTTGTTTTTTTAAAAATAACTACATACGCTTGTATTGTACACCCTATCGCAGGTGATTGGCTCAAATGCACATATACCAACTTGGCTATATTAAATTTCAACCAATTAACAAATCGCGCTTCTGTCTAGTTAATACTCGGGCAAATGAAACTCAAGGTTCAATAAACAAAGGCACTTTTAAAGGTGCAGTCATCGTACTTACAACATGTAATCCAATTTTTCAATTGAATAAACAATTCACACATATTTCAGTGTGTTTCGATGAATCTGTATTTTGTTGTTTCAGAAAGTGACTTTTGTACTTTGACCTACCAGTATAGTCGTCGAGGAAGACACTATTCTTGGCATAGATGTTAAAGATGATATTAGAGAACACAATGGCTGCGTTTCCGTTTTTCACCGTGTCGACACTGTTTCATAAATACTTTGCGGAAACGCTACGTTTTCAGACACCGTTATAGCCCCCATATACGATGCAATCCGTCGTCAGATCGATCTGACGATATTGTGATCGTCAGATCGATCGCACCGTGTATGTGACTATTGTTGACGATTTTCCATATAATTTCGATCGTCACATATTTTGTGGCGATCCATCGTCAGATCGATCTGACGATGGATCGCATCGTCTATGGGGGGGGGGGGGGGGTCCTGAACCTTTGCGAAGGGGAAAAGTATCACGAATTTTTTCCGATTACCCCTTCAATGATTCCTAGAGTTTTGACAGTTCGCTCTTGACAAATTCTGTCACTCCATTCGTAAACAACTCTTTGTTGGCGTCAAAATGCGTATGTGATCGGAAAGTCTGTCCTCGCTCGTCACTTTGTTTGGAAATTGTATTTAAAAGTGTAAATATCCCTTATTAATTGGCGTATGTTTGTGTGAAATACATTCATGGCAGCACGGGAATCGTGTCGTTCACCGGAGAAATCAGGAATCGGAGAAGGGGCCATGGATAAGTTCCGGAATCACGATATTTTTGGGAACGCACTCAATAATTCATACTTGCTTTAACCACAATTTTTTTTGTTCGTCCCCTTCCCCTGTCAGCTGGTTTGGTGTCGATTGTCAATTGCATGGAATCATATGGAACGAGGACAGACTATGAAGTCGAGAACAAGATCCATGTCGGAAAGAGAAAACCAGCATTCCCCATTTGCTGGGGTTTCGTCACGAATCAAAGTGTGCATCTGGCATAGTGTAAATGCTGCCTCATGTCCATTCTACATACATATATGTACATGTCCCGCTCGGTGGCTGTGATCGTTCGGTCACCGCTCTACGATACTAATCTAGAGCTCGGAGATCAAATCTCGGCGCGATCAAAAAAAAACTGCCTGTGAGTACTAACAGAACTCTCACAGTGCTCCGAGCTTGTCAGTATAAAGACGGCGCGGATAGGAAGTGCATGCTAGCAACTGCACTTCCGAAAAGTAGATATGCTATTGAAACGTCAACAATGCATAGAAATGCTAGAGATGTTGACGCGCCCATGCCCCTGGAGGGGTCAAGGCAATTAGAGAGAGAGACTTGTGAGCTTATACGAGTATTTCTTTGATTCTGCCAGTAGGAAGAAACAAACGCAAAGCGTGTATTCAATCAAATATTGTTAAATGAAATGTTCACACTGGCAATCAAAACAGCTGATCTAAAATTGTGACAAATGTGAGTTTCAAATCAGGCGATCTGGCCAGGTTAAGTGTTTTGGCCGCAACTTTATATAAACAGTTGTCGAAAAAAAATACAAGGATGTACCCTGGTCCACATCTAACAAATGAAAATATTTTTTTATTTTTTTGTTTATCTCATGTGGCCAAATGTGAGATATTTGTCCAATAAAGAAAGATGATTGCGTAACACCTAGTCAGAGTCTAAAGGTCGACTGCTGATGCATGCAGTTTCCAATATAAAGACTGAATCATCGTCATTTCGTCAATGAATGAAAGAATATTCAATAGAGTGCGGGTATTGACAAAAGCATGGCGAAATTCGAGAATGAACGTAATGCACTTAAGATAATTAGCAGGCTGAATGTCGTAAACATGAGATGAGTCATTTTTCTAATAATGGTAACAGGTAATAGGATTTGTGGCAAACCAATTTGCTGGTACTGGTGAAATTGTGTTTACTTGTTGCAAATGCAAATGATATCAGTGACATTAAAAATACATTATAATGTATTTATACAAGTAGAGGACGACAATGTAAACTGCGGCTGTCTTTTTCTATAATATACTCTTGACTTTGAATGTTGGTATTCTTTCATAGTGACCCTCTCAAATGGAAGTTTAGTTACAATTCATAGTTGGGGAAAAGGAAAGACCTTGTATCAAATGAAAACATTTGTATCTCAAATGAAAAGTCACTAATAGTACGATAACAGTGCATTTTACAGTATGTTAATAGATTCGCGCTCTGTAGTCGTCGAGAGTGTCACATCGCTTTTGCGCAGTGCAATCGTTTTTACGTGATTTAAATCGTATAATTTCACAACGACTGTAAATTTTTGCGCTTTCTGTCGCGCAGTTATTTTACACAGTGAGTGTTAATATTCCTAGTAATTAGCTATTGTGAGGCAATAACTAATCCGAAATATTGGCAGTGCTAACAATCCCCGGAGCGGCCATGCGGCCAGTTCTGGAATAACGGAACCAAAGGCCCGTACTAACAGGAAAAATAACGGCGGTGCCAACGGAGCTTGCAAAGGGCACAATGTGCCTAAACTAAAGACTTTACATCAGAAGCAGAATAGACATTCTTTGAAGATTAAAAAGAGATACGGAGCATCACATGTCAGACCAGAATCTACTGTCCGAAGGGCTTATCAACATCCGGTAAGTGCAAACATAGCGACGGATCAATTAAAGCCGATTTCTTTGGCCACCAAAATGGAATTCAACGAGAGCAACAGCCATGCCCTTGCAGCTGATGCGCTTCTGTCGCTGAATGGCAACCTTTTGCCTGCATCTGAATCAGGGAATGGGGATGACGGTCCTGAATCATCGCTAAGAAAACCCAACTGGAACCCTAGTATAGGTAAGCGAAAGTACGAACCATCTAAAGCCACACCATCTATGGCAGATACGACCAGATCATCTATCACTGGAAATATTACCAGTAGTGGGGCGCTTCCAAATAGCGCATTACATAGTCAGGAAATGGATACAACGAATCCATATATCCACAACGTTGCCTCTGGGGCAAACTTAAACGATCATAACTTCGGCTCATCAACTCAAGAAGCCATCAATAGAGACTGTAATAATTTTAGATTAGCAACTGGTAGGCTTGTAGCTCGTAAACGCGTACCTAATACAGAAAATAATGCGGTAAATAAACCTAATCAAAATAGATTCGATACCCTATCTTGTAATAATGAAGAAGTAGTTGCAAATCCAATTGTAGAGAAAAGTAACTGGTGCCCGCCGATATTTCTTAATAATATCTCCGCAGAAACTATACAGCTCATGATGAAGGAGGCTCCGGACACAAAATACAGAGTCACTCACTTCTCGGAAGCGAGACATAAGCTTGTTGTAAATAATTACAACACCCACCAAAAAGTCTTGAGAACTCTTCAAAAGACGTTAGCAGAGGGCCATACTTTTACTCCGAAGGAATCAAGAAAATTTGTGATTATTTTGAGGGGATCTAGCTCCCATCACACCCCCGAAGAAATTAAGGAAGATTTGTTACAACTAAGACCGGAAATTGAGCCGGAACATATTAATGTTACCCACCTGTCTACGGTTTGGTCAAGACAAAATAATGTCAAACTACCCTTTTACAGAATTACAGTAGACAAGGAAGAGTTTATTAAATGCTTAACATCAATTAGATATGTACTAAATCAAAGGATCAAGTGGGAAAAACCACATGGTAATAACATTATACAATGTTATAAATGCCAACGCTTCGGTCACGTGGCCAACAATTGCGGTTATATTCCCAGATGCGTAGCTTGTGCTGCCGAACACGAAGGTTTAGAGTGTCCGCGTAAATTGAATCCTCAAATCAAAGATTCTTCCCCTCCACACTGTATTTTATGTAATAGTGCAGGCCATCCTGCAAACTTTTCACAATGTCCAGTTAGGCTTCAATATGTTAAAAAACTGGAGGAAGCTAAGCAAAGAAGAGAGAATTCCAGAAAGATACAATATGGGCCGCCTGTTTTTCAAAACTATGCTCAACCCACACTTAACCAGCCTCATATTACATATGCTGATACGGTTAGAAGGGGAATCTCAGATAATTCGACTCATTCTAATGAAATTTCTTATCTGCTACATGACTGTCAAGAGTTATTGGGCATTAGTTTAATTACGCTTATTAAGAAAGCCAAACTTTTCTGGAACTCCTACAAGTTCCTTCCTACAGAAGACAAACCGGAAGCCCTCATTAACTTCGCCTTTAACTTAGTCAATAATGTTTAATATATTAAACTTAAACATAAATTCCCTTATCTCTCAAAATAAAAGACTTGCGTTCGAAGATTTACTTCGAATACATAAACCAGATATAGTATTGATAACTGAAACGAGGCTCCAATCTCAACATACTATTAAATTTAACAACTTTAGATGTCTTCGCAATGATACAGGTAGGGGGACAGCTATCTGTTTTAAAAATAATTTATACGTAGATAAGAGTAACGTCTCTTATGATAACGATTTAATTTCATGCACTTTTGTAACCATAAAAATCCGTTTTCCTTTCGATAGCGAGAAAAAAATTCTAATTGGATCCATCTATATGAAAAGTGGTGTAGGGCACCACACTATTGACTTCCTGAATTGTATTAACAATCAAAGTTCCAACTACGATTACGTGATATTAGGAGGCGATTTTAACGCCCGCCATACTTTCTGGGGTGATTCTGAATGCAACCTTAACGGCAACTTTCTTTATCAATGGCTAACAGGAAACTATCAACATTCGCTTGTTATCGTGAATGCTAATTCTCCTACGTTCCCTAGGGGTTCGTCTTATATTGATAATTTTCTAATTTCTGCTGAATTAATTTCGCTTTTAAATGCAAACTATGGATGTAGAACGATTGCTGCCCCTTCTGATCACTATGGTTTACTGCTCTCCTTTTCAGTAAATAATTCACAACTTCCCTTCGTTACGCCACTATTAAAACGTGAATATTCGAGTATAGATTGGCCTACTTTCAATGAGGAACTTCTGGAATTGATAGATGATCCTTTCCCGGCTACTAGAAATCTAACAAATATTGAGATCGATAACTACATAGCCACTATTACAAGTTCGTTGAAAGTTTGCCTTGAGAAACACGCACCTTTAAAACCCCTTAATTTTTCGAAATTTAACATGCTTCTTCCGGTGACGCAAGATCTTATCAAAAAGAGGAGGGGTCTGTTGCAGAAACTTAAAAGGACCTTTCATTCTCATTATAATCGCATTAGTTCGGAATATCAACTCATAAAGAGTCAGATCAATTGCCTTAATACTATAATTAAACAGCGAATCAACTCGGAACTGAATGCTTTTTATAGAAATCAATTACAAGCGTTAACCCCTTCCCCTCAAATCTTTAATTTAATCAATAAAATTAGTGGGCGGAAAAACCCTGCTTTTGATATCATAAACGACCCTCTTGTTATTGAAGGAACACAAATTTTATCTACGCAAGATAAACTTCATGAGCTTTCAAAGTTTTTCAAGGACGTTTATAGGCCTAAAGAATTACCCGATGCTCCCCTGAATTCAGAAGTTAATATTAAATTTTCGGAGTTTACTACTTCGCAACAGGGTTCATTTCTTACTATATTCAATAATGCGAATTCTTCAGTAAATCCATCTGCTTCATTTCACTCTGATTATTTCACCTCTGTTGAAGAGACAGAATTTGACCTAAGAACCATCAATAATAAGAAATCATCTGGCCCTGATGAACTCCCCAATTACGTACTTCGGAAATGCGCCCCTGCGTTAGTTCGTCATTTAACAATTATTTTCAATAATTGTATTAATTCGGGCTACTTTCCAATTCCGTGGAAACACGCACTCCTCTGCCCAATCCCAAAAAAGGCTAATTCCATCACCTTGGATTCGATTCGGCCAATTTCTTTACTGTCAAATATTGGAAAAGTTTTAGAAAAAATCCTACTTGACAGATTAACTACCTTCACCGAAGCCTTAATCCCCGAGAATCAATTTGGCTTTGAAAAAGGGCGATCTACGGAGATGGCCATTATGACATTTGCTAATGTAATCCAGATGAACCTCAGAAATAAAAGTACAACCGTGGCATGTGCAATAGATCTCCGTAAAGCTTTTGATATGGTCTCGCACAAGGGACTAATATACAAACTCCTAGAGGAGCAATGCCCCTTACCATTAAGCCGTATTATAGCGAATTTTTTAACAGATCGAACCTTGCAAGTTGTTATTGATAAAAACAAATCTGATATTATTCCTGTTCTGTCTGGGGTGCCACAGGGTTCCATATTAGGTCCCAGATTATTTAATTTCTATATTCATGATATCCCTACTGGCGTTAAAAATACAAATTTAAATACAAGCTCTCCTCCAAATTTAAAATCTCTCAAAAGCCTATCTTTTGCTGATGACATCATCGTATTCGCTGAAGATCCGAAACCTTCAAATGCATTATCCAAGCTCGCAATTATTCTTGCCCCTATCCTCCTTTTCTTATACAACTGGGGATTTCAAATCAATCCTTCCAAGTGTACAGTTACCTGTTTCAGAAATGCTAGCGGTAAAGGACATGTTAAAGCTGTTCCAGAAAGCAAACGCATTCAGCTGAAAATAAACGGACAAACAATACCTTTGAAAGAACATCTTATTTATCTGGGTGTTCTCTTTAATAATAAAGCAAGAAACAACCCCCATGCCAGAAAGATTCTGGCCAAAGTCAAATATGCAGCTCATAAACTTAACTCACTGCTTTCCTCTAAGGCAATAGAGAAAGGTGTGAAATTACTTCTATATAAAACTATCATTAGACCTGCAATAACATATTGCTTTCCCGCTTGGATGAACATCTCGCCAACTGTGGCTAAAGAACTACAAATTTTTGAACGGAAAATTATACGAAAATGTTTATCAAAATATCGTCGCCCAAACAAAAAGTACATACATAACTCAATTCTATATAATGAATCGAATATAACCCCACTAATGCATTACATGATTACGGCAAGTAGAATACGCCTAAAAAAATGGAAAGATCACACACTGTGGATTGCCAGAGAACTATATAATAGTAATACGACAGGCCATTCTAGTATCAATTATTACTCTTCCCCGTTCAACTTGTTATTCCCTGATTCTGAGAATCTTCCGTCTGTTCTCTCAAACGATTCCTTCATTCCGCCTTTTTATAATAAGGCATCCAATGACATTTTAAGAGGCTGATACCATCAAGATACCATGGTTCGGATCTAATTGAATTTGCAACTACTTTGTTACCTATATATAAAAAAAAAAAAAAAATAAATAATAATAATAATAATAATTTATGAGAATTTCCTTACTATACGTATTTTATAATATATATACATATGAAAAAAAAACATGTACACTAGATAACATCAACTATGCTAACAATTTGTGTTTATTAAATAAATTCTGGAATTTTTTACGAAATATGTTCTAGCGCTGATTACCTCCTTTAATTTTACTCAAATTACTATGTAATTACATATACACTTGTATATATATAAAATCCTAATAATAATATCTTATATTAATAAATGATTTTAGTTATATAAGTAGAATCTACATGGGGTTGAATCTATATCTTGTAAATATGTACATATGTCATAAGAACTTTGAACCCATGATAATTATAATCATACTACATGCAAATTACATCTAACTTGTAGACTGACTACTTCAACATTAAAAAGTGGGAATTCCATTCAAGCTTCATTTCTTTATGAATTACAAATCTCAACTAAGTTATAGGTATTTGAAGGTAACTCCATAGGTTTTTACTGCCTAATAATGGAGCATCCTTCTTCCCTATTAACTTCTATAGGAATAACTTAAATTTATTTATTTAAAAGAAACAGTTTGCTTTTGTTTGTTTATAGTTTTAGTTAGCTTTAAGAATTATTACTCTTTATAAGAGCTTTTCAAGTCTACGCTTTTGAGCACAAGTGTAATTCTATCCAGTTTATAATCCATAATCATTGTGAATGACTAATTGTCAATTTGTTGACTTTTCATAAGACATCTGACATATGCGACTGTCATCTGACTTTTCTTTATATCTGTATTGAACTTTATATGTAATAGAAAGACTCAATAAATCGAAATGAAATGAAATGAAATGACAGTATGTTAATAGAAAATTCGTTTCGGCTCCCTGAAGCGTATGGTTGGTTGGTTGGTTTAGGTGGCGGTAGAGCTCCCAAAAAGGGGAATACCCAATTAGCGCTGATTTGTGCGGACCTAGTGGTGACACCAAAACTTCAAATATGCAACAGCTTGATGAATTGAAATTGTGTTTCCTATATTGTCGGTTTGAGCAGAAGTTAGCCCATGAAGCTACGCTTCAAACATTTGTCCGAAATTTCATCTTCCTAGCTTTATTCTATCGAAAGTTATCGCCTATTCGAAATAATATTGGCAGGGAGATAGGAGCTTTTTTTGTCGGATATTGCCCATTTTCAATACCAAATAACTAGATCTTACCACCAACATCCATCCATATAAGCAGTTTTATCGGAACGTACTATTTTTGGGGGTGGCAAAGTTGAATTTCATTCATAATAATAATATGTATAATACATAACCAAAATTGAGAGAAAAAAATTTTATGTTTCTTTTTCCTGAATCCGGCCTTTATTGACACGCTGTTGTTAATTGCCTTGACCCCTCCTTGCGTCAACATCTCTAGCATTTCTATGTCTTGTTGACGTTTCGATAGCATATCTACTTTTTTGGAAGTGCAGTTGCTAGCATTCACCTCCTTTCCGCGCCGTCTTTATACTGGCAAGCTCGGAGCACTGCGAGAATTTATTAGTACTCACAGGCAGTTTTTGATCACGCCGAGATTTGAACTCCGAGGTCTAGATTAGTATCGTAGAGTGGTGACCGAACGACCACGGCCACCGAGCGTGATGACACGTACTGGACTAAAACTCAGTGGAGAGAATTCATAAAATAAAAGTAAACCTACCCCTGTGTCATGAACTTAGCCATTCACTGTTGGATTCTTATGACCAGAGGTTCCATCCATTTGCAATAGTGTGGTATGCAATGCTTCTGTCAATGCAGATCCAAACGATTTTTCAAAAATCAATCATAAAAGTATTATGTATTGTAGCTCAGTGCGTTGTGGCGTCAGTCTGATATCCCACGGGCTTAGCGGGTTCGAATTTCGGTTGTTTGTGTTGTTTTTCCCTTGAGGTGTGGGTCATAAAACTAAGCAGTATGCGTTTATATGGGCAGGAGGTACATGCTAGTATGAAACATGTAACGTCCAACCCCAGTTTACAATAAGGAAGCGTCAACTGAGTCTCTTAGGAATAATTGACACGCTATACCTATTTGCCTAAACAGGTCGTTTGATTCAGTAAAATAAATAATTCTTGATATGATCGCAAAAGAAAACACTAGCTTTGAAGTTTGGAATTGGTACATTTTTTTTTTTAATTACAGTCCTACTCAAGCAAAATATAAATCATAATTCCAAGACGACAAAGTACGAAACAAAAACGGTCGTCCTACTTTAAGAGTCAGCAACATCTATCTACAAAAATGTTCGACCTACAAAGTCCAAGTGTTAGTGTACCCGCGATTACCTCAGCCGTCAACAAAATCAACCCCCACATTTTGACTGTGTGTGACTGTAATTGAGCAACTATGAATCATGAATGATTGCCAAGAATTAAAAGAGAAAGAAAAAAAAGTCGAGGAATTTTCTTTCAAGACGACTTTCCTACACCTTACATCATTGAGGCATCGAGATCGAGCGAATGTAGCTAAAAATATAGTAGCACTTCTTGAAAAATATGTTAGAATCCGCAAAAGTGTATCATTCACGTGGACTGTGAACTATAACAAAAATTTAACTCTATTTTTATAGTCTAGCGCGTCCGGATCGACAACGTGAATTGCCTAATTTACATATCTTGAATAGTTTTTAGTTTTCGTAGTTTTTTTTTAAATATCCACCACCCATACACTGATGAGCTTCAATTCATAGGCAGCTTTCACTCGACGGGTGTTTCACGGGCTCACGAACTCATCAACTCACCTCATTGACTCATGGATTTGACATGGGCTTAAATGGAAGCTTTCACACGATCTGCCCGTGAGTCGGTCTCATCGACTCACCAACTCATCGAGTGAAAACATCTATTAGACGACCGGCGTTTCACGAGCTCATCCATTTGACTCTCATCTCTCTGCTGATGAGTCGGTCCAACACCAGATACATGGTAAAACATTTTTTCGCTCCACTTTTATGTGGCATTTGGCATGACACACTCCGTCTCCGTACAAATTGGACGAAAAAATTGAATTTTTTACGATAAGATGATGAATGTTGTGTTAATTTTAGATTAAAAGCTATAAAAATGTGATTGTTAAAAACGCTCTTTTTCGCCCAATTCGTTGGAGTGCGTTATGCCTATTGCTCTTAAATGCGTGCAATGGATCTATTGTACAATAGTAATATACATAGTATGTAGTACCTATGTAGCTCGACTGTGTCATACATACCTAAACGCGCACATTGAGGGTTAATTGCAATTTTTCAGTCGATCACGACTGAAATCATTACTCGAATTTACTACAAATGTACAATAGAAGGTTGTTCAATGCGTTTGTGTTTGGACTCATCACCGGCAGATGAATGAATTGGATGAGTCCGTGAAACGTCTTTCGTGTGAAAGCGATGGTTCGAGCCACAAATTTTCTTGGGCCTCGCCTCAATTTTTAATTCTGGCGCGTTAATTCGATGGATGATCTCAGTTCGACCGACGAAAATTTCAATTTAGAGCTCGCTGAGACGGCCAACTTTTTAGTTGGAGAAAAACTAAATAGTTTAGTCGGAAGAATATAACACATTGCCGTTTATAAGACCCCGCACCCAGTGTCAGTTTAGTCGGCTGTGTGTGCGGTCTCCCAAACCGCAGTGTGTTCTATTTTTCGGACTCAACTATTTAGTTTTTTTCGAACTAAAAAGTTTTCCATCTGCGCGAGAACTTTTAAGAAAACAAGTGATGTGCGGCTGGTTTTTAACCAATTCGATATGCAAACAATTGAAAATGGTATTGTGAAGTATCCGGGTTGAGTACGAAACGTCGACTTTTAAAAGCTCCATTAACAAAATTTCGATTTCGAAATGTCGTCTGCAAATATCTCGACTGTATCATAATCTCGACAGGTGGAGATCAATTGACATTGTCGCTTTTAAGATGGTTTATTACACCCAGTGATTACCAAATAGTTTAGTTTGATGTGTGCGCGGTCTCATAAACCGCCGTGTGTTCTATTTTTCTGACTAAACTATTTAGTTTTTCTACGAACTAAAAAGTTTGCCGTCTGCGCGGGCTTTTAAATTAGTCGAGATTATCGAGATCTTTTTCTGACGATATTTTCATCGGTCAAGATATTTTGTGATCGAGATTTTCTCAAGTCGAGGTTTTATTATTCCCTAAAAATCTCGACTTTGATAATCGAGATTTTAAAAGTCGATATTTCGTACTGCTCCCAAGTATCCATGCCGCACGCTTGAGCTAGTGATTAGTGCTAGAGGTTTTTATTAATATTATAATAATAATCCACCCCTTAAAGCCCTCTGTTTAACCTTCGGTTCCTCTACGCCTTTGGATTATATTATACGCAGCCAAAACCGCTACAACATTATGCTTGCCATTAATCTCTATTGGAGTAGAAAATTGAACTGGTGACAAAAAAAATGAGTTGGTTAGCCCATGAAATGCCTGTCGTGTGAAAACCTCCATTAGAGCCCATGTTAAAGCCATCGGTCGATGAGTCCGTGAGCCGGTGAGCAACTCACGAACTCATCGTGTGAAAGTTCTGATTTAACTCTGTACTTTTGGTGAGTTCAGGTCCTTTGCTAAAAGCAAACATTCTGCATAGTTAACTTTTCGTTAGCATATAAAAGATTTCGGATGATGCAAGTTGCTGCTATAGTACACATCCTGTCTTTTTTAAGTCGCCCTCTAAGACATGCATTATGCTTACGTCCACACCACAAGGTGTACTACACTCTGCATGGTAGCATAATAAAAGGGGTTTGGATTAGCGTTACGAGCACGCAAAAGACAAACAACATGACGTTTGTTGTTTGTGTAATGTCCTTTGCACACTACAGGAGATTTGGATAAATCTCGAGAGTTAACTTTGAAGAGAGAGTATATGAGGAAGTGAAAAAGAGCGAGAGAAACGAAGCAATTCGGCACAAGTGAGGAAGTAGGAAGGGGGATGGAAATTTGACATCTCTTTTGCTCTATATGGACCGGGCGGGTGTTCCGCGGCAGAGAGACAGACTGGAATGTTATTGTTCCAACTGGAAAAGTAGGAGAGGGGATGACATCTTACGTGCTTCCTGTGCTTTTATATAGACTGCGCGGGTATTGCGCAGTGGAGGGCGTGTGTCTCTCTCTCTACTT
This sequence comes from Chloromyia formosa, assembly GCA_964017055.1. NCBI lineage: Eukaryota > Metazoa > Arthropoda > Insecta > Diptera > Stratiomyidae > Chloromyia > Chloromyia formosa. The sequence goes on along the minus strand of OZ024816.1, from coordinate 19,656,805 downwards.
TTTACGACTGGAATTGCTTCAAGTAGTTTAGTGTTGAGTATATGCGGATTGCTCCTCCATAGGTATTCTCTATGAGAGTTAAGCAAATCTACCCCCAAATCTCCAAGATTTACCATACATTTATTAATCCATATTTCGACCGAGATTTAAAACAAATCTAGTTGAAATGTTCTTTTTTCGCCTGAATATATGCTTTTCACATTGCGCCACACTCTACGTACGTGGTATGTTCTAGTGAAAAAATGTAATGTACAGCAATTAATCTTGGTAGCGGAAGAAGAACGGATGGTGTGCATTATCTAATTTTCCGTACATATTGATAAAATGTCATATGTAAGTATTTGGAACGTTTCTAATTTCGAATCTTTCACGGTCAAGGCTGTTATCAAATGCCAGCGAACTGTTGAATTGCCTTTTATTCACACAACCACATACAAAAGAAAAACAAAATTACGGAGACCAGTCTCAGTAAATGTTGCATAACTGGTATATAATATTGTAAATGTTTTGGTGATCTTTTCATATATTGGAAAACCACAGCAGAGTTTAGAACTTGTATTAGTACTCGTGTATATTCAAGGTCCCGTCTAGATAGCGAGCATTATGAAGCAGTTTTTTTTTGTGTATGTTATCGCGCATTCAAATTGATACGGAAACTTATGTACCTGACGTGTTTGTTATGTATGTTGCGTGTTCACGTTTATTGCACGTGGCATTTTGCACGGAAATCAGTTTATTTTACAGTGGGATGTCCAATACGTTGTCATCTATTGTACGAGTATGTACATACTTAGGTTGGCTATGTTTCTTAGGTTATTAATTAATTTATTATTATTACTCAGGTATTTATCGATGGCCTTGAATTCGAAATCTGTCCCAACTCATACATTACAAGAAAAGAAATCGTTTCATGGTTTTGTAAATTTTTTTTTATCAGAAACCTCGCTATTTGGTCACGCCTCTAATTTCAATCAAATAAATGACACTGAGGTTGTCTACACTCAACATTAGGGGTCGGTAACCTGCGGCCCTCCCATTAGTTTTTGTGCATTGGGGGGAACGGCAGTGGTTACTGACCATTACTAACCAATGTCAAGCCGCCAGTGATGGCGGTGCGATGATTTGGTTGAGGTAAACCTTCCCCCTGCTAACGAAACGTCAATTATGCTGATATCATCATCATCGTGGCGCGACAGCCCGACGTTGGGCCTTGGCCGCCTGGATCATTGTCCTCCAATTATCTCGGTCTCGTGACCGCGTCCTCCAATTTTGGAAGCCCAGTAGCTGCGCGGCGTCCACACCTACTGTCGGTCGTTCTGCATTCATTACTCTCTTAGGCATGCGATCATCGTCCATTCTTTGTACATGCCCTGCCCATTGAAGTCGTTGTAGTTTGACGATTTTTGAGACTTGCAGCTCATCGTACAGTTCATACAACTCATGGTTGTACCGGATGCGCCATCCATCTCGATCGCAAACAGCCCCGAAAATTCGCCGTAGAACCTTATACCTTAGACACACAGCAACCGAATGATCATTCGGTGAATGATGAATTGCTGGCAATGACGAATTAGACACACACACTTTAATGGGAACGTCGTTCCAACTGTCACTAAAAATCGACTTAGCACTGATTTTTCGAATAAATATTGTTTATTTCGTTTAGCAACGAACATTTTGCTTAGCAACGAGTGGATATTATTTCTATTGCATATCAACGGGTGCATATTTTTAATACTCAATGATAATTTGTCGGATAGGTGGCACTGCATACACAAAGAAGGAATTATGTTTACTATGCTAATTGTAATTCACGGATTATCATTCGGACGATGTTCGAATGATCATTCGCAAGACACACATGAAATCGAATTATCATTCGATTGGGAATGATCATTCGTGTGCGTCGTCTGTCTAAGGTATTACGTTCAAATGTATCTAGCATGTTTTCGGAGGCTTGAGTTAGGGTCCATGCTTCGCAGCCATAGCATAGCACTGGTCGTATAATGGTTTTGTACACGCGGAGCTTCGTGTGTCTGTGCACATGCTTCGATTTCATTATGGGGAGAACCGAGAAAAAAGTCTTATTAGCTAACTGTATCCGCCGCTTGATTTCGTTAGTTTCGTTGGCGTCCTTTGACAAGTTACAACCCAGGTAAATGAAGTTGTTCACGAACTCGATGTTGAGGTCCCCCACATTGATGCTCGGTTGTGCATCAAACTTCCAAAGAAGGGTAGCCTCACAGACTAATAATTGGAGAGGCATTTGTGTGCTTCCTGCCGTTGCCAAGATAATAGCTAAAATCGTCCTGGAAAGACTAAAGGCCCACTTAGAAAGCACAATTGATGAAGTGCAGGCTGGCTTTCGATCCGGATTCTCCTGTGTCGATCACATTAACACCTTGCGAATCATCAGAGAGCAATGGGCTGAATACGATTCTCCGCTTCACTTGCTTTTCATCGATTTCGAAAAGGCTTTCGATAGTGTGAACCGGGATTCTATATGGGCGGCCTTGCGCAGGAGAGGCATCCCTGAGAAGCTTGTGGCTATTATTAAGGCAACCTATGACGGCGCGAAATGTCGCGTTCTACATAAAGGTAAGGTGTCGGGGGACTTTGAGATTCGCAGTGGAGTTCGGCAGGGGTGCATCCTCTCACCGATCCTATTCCTCATTGTGATCGGCGATGTGTTGCATGCAGCCCTATCCGGACTCGACAGAGGAATTCAATGGACTTTGACATCTTATCTACAACATCTTGACTACGCTGACGACATATGCCTACTCTCCCACAAAATCATGGATCTGTCCGCAATGGCGTTAGGTCTCGAGAGGGAGGCAAGCAAGGTTGAGCTAAAGATGAATACCAACAAGACCAAGGTTCTTAGCCCGCCGTTGCGAAAAAGAAATCCGACACCTATTGCCATCAATATTAATGGGCAGCCTGTAGAGAAGGTAGACAACTTCGTCTACTTGGGTAGCATTGTTGCCGAAAATGGTGGTACGGAGCAGGACATCGCTCGTCGTATCAACCAGGCTAAACGCGCATATGGCATGCTGTCCAAAATCTGGCAGGGCAGTTATCTCAGCGTCAAGACCAAGCTGGGCCTGTTTGGCTCGCTGGTACTATCAGTGCTTTTGTATGGGAGCAGTACATGGAAAGTTTCCGTAGGAGTTACCAGAAAGCTGCAAGTTTTCGTCAACTCATGTCTTCGTCGAATTTTCTGGACCGAAACAATATCAAATGAAGAGCTAAGTCGGCGTACGGGTCAGATGCCAATCGACGAATTGATACGCAGGCGAAAATGGCAGTGGATAGGTCACACATTGCGGAAGAGTGATAACTGCATTGCTTTGCATGCCATGAAATGGAACCCCATTTCCAACCAAGGCCGACTAAGAGGGGGGTCCTAAAATCACATGGCTTACTGGGTAAGTCTTTTGGGGAGTTGCGCCCCATTGCCCAGAACAGAGTACGATGGCGCGCAGGAGTAGTTGACGCGCTATGCCCCGCTAGGGGTTAAGGCAAAGTAGTAGTAACTAGTAGTATAATGAAACCAAGTGTCACCAAAATTTCAATTTCACTGAAAAATATACTGCGTTTTGTTTGCTGCTGTGATTCGTCGCTAGATCTCATGTTTTACGTTACCGTCCTCTGATAGTAGGGCCCCCAAGTAAATAAATTTGTTCACTTGTTCGAAGTTGTACTCACCCATTGAATTGTTTCGCCTGTTAGGCGTCACTCTTCGAGATCGGGTCCTGTATTTTTTTTTCGATTCGTTGATCTTTAATCTGACTCCTCGCAGGGTTCTTACATCGAATATTCTGGAGGCAGCCCTTTTCTCGCCTGTGGAGTTGATGACTAAGTGTTGAAATAATATATAAAAATTAGAAAAAAATGCAGACCTAGTGGTGGCATCAAAACTTCAAATATGCAATAGCCATATGCATTGAAAGTGTATTTCTTATATGGTTGGTTTAAGCAGAAGGTAGCCGATGAAGCTACGATGAAAGAACATTTGTAGGGATGTGTGGCCCAGTTGACGTTTCGTTGGCGTTAACTAGTTTTGGAGAATGCAGTTGCCAGCATCAACCTCCTGCTCTCCCATTTAGCCGCCTACGTGCGACAAGTCGGGAGATGCTGTGGTTTATTAATATTACGCCCTGCATGGCAGGGAGAAGACAACATAACTTCCATGGCGACGAACGTCGTCGTGAACGCCGGTACCCAGACATGGGACTGATGCCTCTACGCACTGAGCTACCGGTCGCCCCAATACAATAATATCTGCGGTCATATTCATAATTGCTTGTCGCTATGGTCAATTTTGAAAACCAATCAGACTACTCTGATTGACATGACATTTAAAAGGTTAGGTTAGGGCAGTCATCCCCTCGATCATTTTTTTTTTACTCCACGAGTTAACTTACCCTAACCCGCTGTTCAAAAAACGCATCTTATAGTAGCCAGTTTGTACAATAATTGGAAATGTTTTCATATGAGTACGTATTAATACGAAACTCCAACGTTCAAATTACTCCAGGTGGATTGCAGCTGCCCAGATGTAAAATATCTTAATCGAAATATTTAGCCGAGATAATCACAGCCACAACTACTGTATAATGCGTCGAAATAAAAAAAAAAGCGAAACATTGGGCAAGTTCATAAAACAAAGCCGCTGGCAAAATGATGAATGAGTGAGAGAGACGTAAAATCTTGTGGATCGTTAATTAAGTGAGAGAGTAAATCAACTGTTGCCAAGCGGCTGGGTTTTATGAACCTGCCCATTGTGATTATCATTAATATGACACTTTACCCAATCTCCGTGCTTTTTCTTGAGAAAATATATGTATGTGACCCGAAAAGTTCAGTACGAGGCACACATACACGAATTATTATGCAGTAATCTACTTAAGTAAAAGTACAACAAATCAGATTGAATGGATGTCAAGGCTTTCGGGCAGGTATTACCTTATTTTAAATTCGAATGTTGGCACGAAAATGGTGCATTCAAAAGTTAATTGGACGACGACGAGCGTGCATACCACAACAACCGCCATTCCGTTGAATAAAATTAACAAATGTGTATGGGAATGTATGATCAAAGAAGCAAGAAATAAAAGAAAAGACTTTATCAAGAGTGTTATTTAATCGTGCCGACACTCAGCTGGTTGCTTGGCCGGGTTACTTTCTAAAAACACATAGCAAAGAGCAACGCAAAATGAAATTAACATTTGAGTTTTGAAAAGTCAAGAAAATTACATAAGAAAGTATTGAGTGCGAAGATATTCACGGCTCATATGTCGATAATAGATTTATAGTAGGTTTTTGGCCGAGTTAGTCCGATTTGAACTTGCTGCCGGCGGCTCATTTTGTAATTTCTTGTGTTTAATATTTCATTGTATTTTGAATTTTTTAAAACCGTTATGGGAATATGTATAGTAGTTAAAATCATAGTTTTGGTGATTTGTTATGGCTTCTTATATTAGCAAATATGTAGACTATAATACAGTGGACTGGCGGCTTACCTGGTAATATTGGCATGACATTGTGCCACTACGGATTTCAAAAGTGTAGTCCACACTCACTAGCCTCTCCCCCTAACGCATTACACAGAGTTGAGTTACGGTACCAACAATTTTGTGAGCAGCCTGGAGTCTCCAAATTATACCATTTTCTGTATTGTCGACCAGGGTAGACCCCGTTCCTGCATTCTTGTGAAAAGGGCTCTAAAAACATTTCTTATCCCAGAATTCAGCAACAAAGACTCTGTGGTAGTTAGTTTAGAACTTATGACCAGGCGCTATTGGATTCTATCGGCGTATATACCTTGTGACCATATTGGTACCCTCCCTAATGAAAACCTAAGATACGCGATAGCCACTGCTAATACATTGAAAATTGGTCTTGTATTGGGCTGTGACTCAAATGCCCAACTTGCCATATCTGGGGCAGTTCTAATACAAATAGTCGGGGAGAGTTACTTTTCGATTTTATCGTACAAACCTTTTGTTGTGTAATATTAGATGCGAGCCTACGATCGTTACCAAGAATAGGCAGGACGTCCTAGACATATCGCTTGTCTCGGAGTCTATTCACCACTTAGTGAAAGATTGAAGAGTATCAATGGAGCACTCGTTCTCTGATCATCACTACCTCCAATTCAGCATTGATGAACTTCCTGAGTTCAAGCCTATCGTCTTAATTGGAAAAGGACAAACTGGGTCAGGTATAGGGAGGTTCTACTGAAGGTACTACCCACTCTGCCTCACCAGCCGTGAGCTGGATGACATGGTACAAACTCGGACGGGTGCACTTAACAAAGCTGCTTTCATATCATGCCCGGTCAGTAGAATTAAGGGTAAAAGTAAACCTGGATAGTGGAATGCGCAAATTTCTGAACTTAAACATCTACGCAGAAGATCCTGCTCTCTCTCTGGATCCTGTCAACCCCTTGTGGGGCATAGGGCATTAACCACGCCGACCTTCCACCTCGTCCTGTTCGCCGCCATCGCCTTCAACTGTCTCCACGATTTGCCTAATGACTTACTCTCGACCTCAACTGATCTTCTCCAGGTGTTTCTAGGTCGTCCAACGTTCCCTGTGGGTTCCAATCGAGGGCCTGTTTAGCAATGTTTTCCGGCCCCTTTCGGAGTGTGTGACCTATCCATTGCCACTTTCGCCTTTTTATAGAGGTGCCTATCCTATCCTGGCCAGTAATGAACAGGAGGTCGTCGATAGAAATGACCTCCGGCCAGCGTATGTGCAGGATGCGCCGTAGACAATGGTTCACGAAAGTTTGCAATCTAGTTGTTATCGCCCTGGTCACCTTCCAAGTTGAACAGCCATAAAGAAGCACAGATTTTATATTGGTTTCGAAGATCCTGAGTTTGGTACGTCTGGAGATGTTGTTGTTTTACCAGAAAGGAGTTAAACTGAAAAAAGCTGCCCGAGCCTTATTGATGCGAGACTGTACATCAGCATCCGCTCCACCGTCTGCTGTAACTACGCTTCCGAGGTAGCAAAAATTGTCCACTTTTTCCACCGTCTGCTCCGATTCTTCAAAAAGGCTACTAGGTTGGACTCGAATTGGGCTCTTTATAAGAAGGAACTTAGCGCGTTTAAGAACAACTGTTCCATGTGGCCCAGTTGACGTTTCGACGGCATAAACAGGTTTCGGAGAATGCAGTTGCCACCATGCACCTTCTGCACATCCATGGCCACGAACGTCGTCGTGGACGGGACTCGAATCTGAAACGCCGGTAGTCAAACATGAGACTGATGTGATGCCTCAACATACTGCACTACCGGCCGCCCCACGCGACATTATTAATAAAATTATTCAATTTTAATGTCTGACTGGATATTTTTATCGCATGAAATATTCCAAAGAGCAACCTCAATCTCAACCCATAGAATGGTATTAAGCGAAGCCTAAAACATATTCATGTTCCAATGTTTTTAGCTTATAATTCTCACAACTAATCTTATATTTGCACACTTAACTTATTTTATACAATTTCTCTTCAGGTCGCGGTGGCGATTCAAATTCCGAAGATGAGTCGATCAACGACAATGGCAGTATTTACTCGCTACAATCGGAAAATGCAACATCGCTCGATGAATCCGAGGAGGTCATCCAGGCCGAACGCTACGAGGAGAAATTCATGCAGGCATTGGAAAATATCCAAGAGAAGTCGGTTCAGACACGCATTCAAGCGCTCCAGAATATGGGCGAGATTCTAATGCATCGCTACATACCCGACTTTATCGAGGATCGAAAAATCACATTGATCGATGCCATCGAACGTTCGATACGGCGCGGAAAAGGTGCCGAGCAGGCTGTTGGAGCGAAATTGGCTCCGTTGTTGGTTCTACAGTTGGGCGGCGACGAAAGCGTTTGCAAAAGTCTCAATCAGTTCCTGCAAACGATTATTCAGGATAAGTCCGTAACATTCGATGCTCGTGCTAAATGTTGTGGTGCTTTGGGTCTATTGAATTTCTTGAGTGGCGACGATATTGGCGATCTGTTGGCGCTCATGCAACAATTGGAGATAATATTCGCTGGAAGCTATTTGCGTGGTGATGACAAGACACCGATCTCAGTCAATGCCGATGCCGGAGCGTTACATGCTGAAGCTCTATCGGCATGGGGCCTTTTGCTCACTCTTATTCCGGCCGGTGATTTTGTTTCACTGATGAGTAGACAACAAATGTTTCCGTAAGTAGAATCGATACCTAGATAGGTCGGGTGTCACTTCAGAGTAAACTTTATCTGTGTTTTTTTTTTCAGGTCTATTAAAAAACTCATGGGTCTGCTGGAATCACCACATTTAGATGTTCGTATGGCTGCTGGTGAAGCCATTGCATTGGTCTTTGAAAGCGGACGATCTCATGATGAAGACTTTTTAGAAACCTATCTAGATGATTTGATAATCGCAACAAAGCAACTGGCAACCGATTCGCACAAATATCGAGCAAAACGTGACCGAAAAACACAGCGAGCCACATTTAGAGACTTGTTAAGATATTTTGAGGTACGTAAATCCTTTACTTTCTCGGTTTATTGTTCTCGTCTACGCAATTTTTGGTAACACGACTTGTTTTTATTTGATTTACAGGAAGATATTTCGCCCGAAATTAATATACGTTTCGGAACAGAATCTTTAGTACTGGATACATGGGCAATGCACCATCAATATACAGCTCTTTGTACAGTTATGGGCCCGGGAATGACGCTACATCTTCAAGAAAATGATTTAGTGCGTGATGTATTCCAGTTGGGCGCAAAAGTTGTACCGTGTCCGATATCGAAGGGAAACAAACAGTCTAAACATGAACGGGTAAGTAGTGCGATCTTTGAAATATTTGCCTAGAAAAGAAAAGGGGATTGGAGGCGCGGGGCGAAAAAATATGAGTTTTGAGCTCCCCAAACGCCAAAACTGCAGTGAAATTATTTAGATTCACATCAGACGAAACCCATAGAAATTGAAATTTTCATGGATGAATAAAAATCGCTGCCAAATCACGACGGTCTCGAATTCGCATCGCACCGGTGTGCACAACTCCACACTAGAATAAAATAAATAACTGGCGCAACAGTCCAATTTGAACCACGGCCTCGAGATGAGTTAGCATCATCTCCTTTTCTAGATCGTGACGGTTTTTGTGCAGAGGTATGTGATCAGCAACACGCTCAACCGAGTTATTTACCCCATAATGGGTACTCATTTAACAGCTGAGTGGGCTCATAGTCCGACACGTAAATCCCCAGAATCGAACTGGGGCCCAGTGCGTTGAAGGCGAACGTGCTAACCGTTGCGCCATCCACACTAGAAGAGATATGTAAATAAATTTGGAAGTCCGCAGCGAATAAATCGTGCCCAAACCACACTTCCTTCCACACCAAAGCGATTTATTTGCTGCAGGTTCGCAAATTGACTTACAAATACAAATAGCGCTGTAATAGAGTTGTTCAGACTGGCCAGACGCTAATTCGCGGATTTTGCATCGATTTTTATTTCTCCGTGAATTATTCGCGTTTCTATGACCACTGAAGTGGAGTTCACAAAAATTTTGTGTGGTTTCCCTTACACCGACGCGATTTATTCGTCCATTTTATAAGCGAAACCATTGTAAATATTATATGGTTCGGAATGTGTTCATTTATTCTACATTTTTTCAAGAATCATAAAGCGGCTACTACAATTGCGATGAAGCTATTAGAAATAAGGAGGCGGTGTTTCGTTGCTGAACTAAAAAAGGTTTACATCGGTTTACTCCCGATTTAATAAACATGAAAAGCTCTAGCTTTGGTAGATTGCTCGTGAGGGTAATCTTATACTCTCTTGGAAAAATAAAATCGATCAGTTGAAAACTAACGGCAATTTTCTTACAAAGAGCCCCGTACTACCCTACTTTTCAGGTTTTTTGTCCATAACTCTTGAACAAATTGACGTAGACATCTGATTTTTGGTATGTAACCCTGAGGTGAGAAGCTGCTTGGGTTTTAGTAAGTTGGGCGTAATCAGATCAAATGAACGCCTACCTCCCCTACAAAATTTAAAAAATTAAATATTACTTCAATTACGATAACTTTCGATAGAATGACACTAGCGAGTTGAAAATTTGGCAGAACGTTGGTAGTGACATCCTGTTAGTTGGTATTGAAAATGAACAAGATCCGACCTAAGGAACCCCTACCTCCCCTACAAATGAAACTTCAAATAAGCGATAACTTTTGATAGAATGAAGCCAGCGACTTGAAATTTTGGTCGAATGTTTGAAGTGAGATTGAGTTAGTTGGCATTAAGGATGGGTTAGATCCGACCTAAGGAACCCCTACCTCCCCTAGAAATTAAATTTTAAATAAGCGATAACTTACGACAAAATAAAGCTAGCGACTTGAAATTTTGGTCAAATATTTGTAGTAGGATCCAGTTGGCTAATACTGAAAATACGTAAAATCCGACCAATGAAACCCCTGCTTCCCCTACGAATGAAACTTCAATAAGCGATAACTTACGATAAAATAAAGCTAGCGACTTGAAATTTTGGTCAAATATTTGTAGTAGGATCCAGTTGGCTAATACTGAAAATACGTAAAATCCAACCAATGAAACCCCAGCTTCCCCTACGAATGAAACTTCAAATAAGCGATAACTTTCGATAGAGTAAAGCTAGACACCTGGCATCTTTTTTTTTAATGTTTGTATTGTGATCTAATTGGTTGGTGGCTATGATGAGCAAAATCCGATCCAAGAAACCTCTACCACCCCTACAAGTGAGACTTCAAATAAGCAATAACTTTCGATAGAATGAAGCTAGCGACTTGAAAAATTCGACAAATATTTGTAGAATGGGTTAGTTAATTGATTTTTAGAATGGCCAAGATACTCATGAATGTATGCCAACCTCCCCCATAAACTGGCCATATAGGAAACTCACTTTTAATGCATATGGTCGTTGCCAAATGGTACTTTTGGTATCACCACTAGGTCTGTACAAGTCTAGGGTATATACGCTTCGGACTCCGGGCCTGGCCTGGTTTACTTTAATTTTTCTTTCCTTACCCGCCAAGGTTGTGCTACTGCATCAAAGGGTATCCCCTAAGCTTTAGCGTTAACATAAAAAAACAATCAGTTTGGCAATTTAGGGTTATACCTTAGATTCTTGAAAATAAAAGAAAATCTAAATTGTTTAATTTTTTTTTCAGCATCTTCTCAACGCCGCTGCATTCAAGGCTCGTACAATTACCAGAGGAAAAAATCGCGATAAACGTTCGGCTGTTTTTAATTAATACCATTATCATTGTAGCTTTTGAATTCCCCGTCTAAATTTTGTTAAGTTATATTAAAAATAATTGGAATGTGAAAGCAAGATATAAACTCTCAATTGAAGAATAGAAAGGCGATTGGTAATTTTCCCTCCTTATTAAAAACGCCTAGTGATAATTATCTAAAACATATTTTTGTATATATGAAAAAAGAAAAAAAAAATGAAAAAAAAAATTATTGGAATCATTAAATTACATTCATAGGAGAAATTAAAAATTTCGGAATTACGGAAAGTTTTCAAACTATCCAAAATGTCTAGACATATGGGAATGGGCCTTCTTGTTGTTAGAACTTGGCTCAACTTTTTTTTATATTTGACAAAATACTTGCTTATTTCTCCGATTTTTTTATGAAATCATTTCCCGGCTATTGAGTTTTTGTTTCTGTTTCATTATAAAATTTTCATTAAATCAGTAATATTGTTTTTATCTCAAGTATTTAATGGTATTTCGTAAAATTGAGTCTAATATATATATTTGATGCGTATTTATAAAACTAATAAAAACAGTCACATATAAATTTCTTTGATACGGATAGTTGTTTGCATTTGAAGAACAACGTCTGAATTTAAAGTTGACACACAATCCCTCTTTATCCTAATTGAATTAATATAGAGCAAACATTTAAAAATGTGCGATGCAAACGACTCATTTTGTAAACTGATTACATTTAAATAAATGGAAAATACATACATACACACAATGTCCTTTGCGATTATTATTGTAGCGACCGGTGCATTAGGTGAAAACTGTTATGAATCAATTCATGCTGTTTTTAAAGATCTTATTTAAGCTACTATCTGTATCTATTTTAAGGGACATGTGTACTGATTAGATTTTGAAATAAAGCGTTTTGCTAACATAGAAAATTTGGTTGAAGTCTATGTTATTTTTTTTTGTTTTATTTCGTCTGTTCTTCGCCTTCTTGTTTGGCAAATTATTGTTCAACTTGTTTTGTGATTAAATGTAGCTATAACTCGTAGATCTAATTTCTTACTGTACTGTAAATTATTGAAGTGCATTTTGAATTAAGGTTGTCCAAAAAATGGTGTTCTTTACATTTCTGTTTCCGAAAATTATCTGTAATATTTCTTTGTAACACATATTTGATAATAGTAAAATGGAGAAGAAAAAAAACTTTAAATGAGAATATGTGAATGACACCACATATTTATAAGACGCTTTGACCGAAGTCTATTTTTTAGAAGAATAGTAAGAAATATATATATATAACGAACATAATGTTTGAACGAAAAATATATAAAATGTAAAAAATTTGGAATTAAAGCTGCATTAGGAGATTCAAATGAAAGTCTGCAAAATTATAGGGATGAAATATTCATTTACATTATTATATATCTAGAGAAAAATATGAATAAATCTTATAAGCAGCAGAGTTATGTGTTTCAATTCTATCGGATATTAAAGCCTGTTAAGTGGAACTATTCTATGCTTAAGCAGAGGGCGGTAAATCTTAGCAGTGGATGTGACAGAATACGGGGTAAGGTAGTCCGAGGATGCCCACAAGGAGGTGTTCTTTCGCCTCTACTGTGGGGGGCAAAAACTCCTCTTCCATAGTCCTCCGCGTGGGCGCCCCCTGGAACGGCAGTGGTCACTGACCATTGCCAACCAACGTCAAGCCGCCAGTGATGGCGGTGCGATGATTTGGTTGAGGTACCCCTGTGGTGTGGGGTGTGAAAAAATACCACGGCCTTTCCCTTTGAGGGCCTGTCGTTAAAACCGACAATCAAAGGACAGGATGTGTATGCCAGCAACTTGCACTATCCGAAATCTTTATATGCTAACGAAACGTCAACTATGCCTCGGATAAGGACTGACTCAACGGTTACGACTTTTAGCTATCGTACAATGACAAAGATTGGATTCTGGAATGTGCGTACTCTCCTGGACAATGGATCAGAAGGTCCCCAGAACGCACGATTTCTTCAATTAGAGAGTGAATTTCTGAGGTACAAATTAAATATCTTAGGAGTTAGTGAGATAAGATGGTGGAACAGCGGAGAATTCATCTCTCCAACGGGCAGCACTGTAATGTTGTATTCCGGTAAAGCTACCGGTAGTCGTCGTGATCAGGTGTGGGGCTCCTTTTAACCAGAGCCGCGCGAAACTGTCTCTTATCCTGGGAACCGGTCTCTGACAGGGTCTTGACCGCCAGGTTCCGGACCAAAATGAGGAACATCTCAATAATACAATGTTATGCCCCTACTGAACCCGACAATGTCTTGGCAAAAGACTCCTTCTACGAAGAATTAAACGCCGTTCAGAGCAGAACACCTAAAGGTGACATTATAATGGTTATGGGTGATTTGAATGCGAAAGTTGGCGCTGATAACTATGGGCTCAGACATGTGATGGGGAGACACGGTCTTGGTGATCGTAATGACAACGGTGAAAGATTTGTAGAGTTCTGCAACTTTCACAGTCTCTTCATCGGTGGTACTATGTTTGAGCATAAGGACCACCACAAAATCAGTTGGTCCTCTGTTGATCGGCGCAGAACACAAAATCAGATCGACCATTTTGCCATTAGTAAAAGATTCAAGAGTTGCCTCCTGGACGTGCGAAACAAGAAGGGTGCCGATATTGGGATGGGAAGAGACCATTATCTTATGATCGCTAATGTTCGATTGCGTATTGCAGCCGTGCGCCGCCCCAGCGACGAAAGATCCAGGCCCCGCAAATTCAACACCGCTCGACTAAAAAATCCAGCTGTCTTACAACAATATAATGACCATCTTGCGCAAAAAGCGGCTGAGATAACTAGTCACCCAGATAGTGACATAAACGAAAACTGGGATGCCATAAAAAATGCGTACATTGATAGCGCAAATACCATCCTTGGCCCAAACCCGGATTGCCGGAATAAGCCCTGGATGTCCGACGCTTCATGGCAGCGGATTGTTGAAAGAAAGGAGCTGAAAGTTCGTTTGGCTGCAGCATCAGACGACAATCGAAGCAGCATCGAACTCCTTTACCGTCAGAAAGCTCGAGAAGTTCAGCGTAGTGTGCGACGCGATAAAAGAGTTTATGCCAATTCTCTTTTAGCGTCAGCAGAAGAAGCCGCTAGAAGTAACAACTTAAACGCCGTATACGGTGTCATCAAGGAGTTTACAGGTGGTCGTAACTCCTGCCAACATCCGGTGAAAGATAGTGATGGAAAGCTACTTATCTTGGAAGAAGATCAAATGAGGCGGTGGAAAGAACACTTCGCCGCGGTCTTGAACCGTGTAACCTCTGGTGAAGTTCCCCCTCATATATTTTAGATAATTTAGCTAACCATCAAAATGTGCGTATACGGTCCACTGCCCCGACTAAAGAGGAAATAGTCACTGCAATTATTGCACTAAAACGAGGAAAGGCCGTCGGACTTGACGGCATTCCTGCCGAACTTTATCAAGCAGCGCCAAGCGTAACTGCCGATTTGCTGCACCCACTTGTTGATAAAGCGTGGAATACAGAGACCTTTCCCACTGAGTGGAAGGAAGGTTTGATCATCAAACTTCCAAAGAAGGGTAGCCTCACAGACTGTAATAATTGGAGAGGCATTTGTGTGCTTCCTGCCGTTGCCAAGATAATAGCTAAAATCGTCCTGGAAAGACTAAAGGCCCACTTAGAAAGCACAATTGATGAAGAGCAGGCTGGCTTTCGATCCGGATTCTCCTGTGTCGATCACATTAACACCTTGCGAATCATCATCGAGCAATGCGCTGAATACGATTCTCCGCTTCACTTGCTTTTCATCGA
Organism: Chloromyia formosa; assembly: GCA_964017055.1. NCBI lineage: Eukaryota > Metazoa > Arthropoda > Insecta > Diptera > Stratiomyidae > Chloromyia > Chloromyia formosa. The sequence goes on along the minus strand of OZ024816.1, from coordinate 19,641,705 downwards.
TTTCGAAAAGGCTTTCGATAGTGTGAACCGGGATTCTATATGGGCGGCCTTGCGCAGGAGAGGCATCCCTGAGAAGCTTGTGGCTATTATTAAGGCAACCTATGACGGCGCGAAATGTCGCGTTCTGCATAAAGGTAAGGTGTCGGGGGACTTTGAGATTCGCAGTGGAGTTCGGCAGGGGTGCATCCTCTCACCGATCATATTCCTCATTGTGATCGGCGATGTGTTACATGCAGCCCTATCCGGACTCGACAGAGGAATTCAATGGACTTTGACATCTTATCTACAACATCTTGACTACGCTGACGACATATGCCTACTCTCCCACAAAATCATGGATCTGTCCGCAATGGCGTTAGATCTCGAGAGCGAGGCAAGCAAGGTTGGGCTAAAGATTAATACCAACAAGACCAAGGTGCTTAGCCCGCCGTTGCGAAAAAGAAATCCGACACCTATTGCCATCAATATTAATGGGCAGCCTGTGGAGAAGGTGGACAACTTCGTCTACCTGGGTAGCATTGTTGCCGAAAATGGTGGTACGGAGCAGGACATCGCTCGTCGTATCAACCAGGCTAAACGCGCATACGGCATGCTGTCCAAAATCTGGCAGGGCAGTTATCTCAGCATCAAGACCAAGCTGGGCCTGTTTCGCTCCCTGATACTATCAGTGCTTTTGTATGGGAGCAGTACATGGAAAGTTTCCGTAGGAGTTACCAGAAAGCTGCAAGTTTTCGTCAACTCATGTCTTCGTCGAATTTTAAGAATTTTCTGGCCCGAAACAATATCAAATGAAGAGCTAAGTCGGCGTACGGGTCAGATGCCAATCGACGAATTGATACGCAGGCGAAAATGGCAGTGGATAGGTCACACATTGCGGAAGAGTGATAACTGCATTGCTTTGCATGCCATGAAATGGAACCCCATTTCCAACCAAGGCCGACCAAGAGGGGGTCCTCGAATCACATGGCGTCGATCTGTGGCAAAGGAGTGTCAGGTACTGGGTAAGTCTTTTGGGGAGTTGCGCCCCATTGCCCAGAACAGAGTACCATGGCGCGCAGGAGTAGTTGACGCGCTATGCCCCGCTAGGGGTTAAGGCAAAGTAGTAGTCCGAGGATGCCCACAAGGAGGTGTTCTTTCGCCTCTACTGTGGAACATCACCGTGGACAGTCTTCTCTGGAAGCTGGACTCGATGGGCGTACACACTGTAGGATACGCCGATGACTTGGCACTTACGGTCAGTGGAAAGTTCATGGACACAATTCTAGGTTGCATGGGATAAGCTCTCAAAGTAACCGAAGAATGGTGTAATGAGCAAGAGCTAACCATAAACGCTAGTAAATCAAACACTATGATTTTTACTCGTAAGAGGAAAGACAGAGATAACTCCCTTACGGCTCTTTGGTTCGGAAATTAAGGTGTCCAAGGAAGTGAAGCATCTAGGAGTTACCTTAGATGCGAAACTAACTTGGAATGTTCACGTTGATGAAAAGATCCAAACAGCGAAAAGGATTTTGCATCAATGAAAGAGTGTGTGCTCGTAGGTGGGGAATTTCACCTAAAGCGACACACTGGATTTACACAATGATGGTAAGACACATTCTAGCCTACGCATCAGTGGTATGGTGGCCAAAAGCTATGCAAAATATCACAAAGCAGAAGCTGGATGGGGTACAAAGGATAGCTTGCGTAAGCATATGTGGTGCAATACGCACCACACCAACGCGAGCAATGGAGGCATTGCTGGGACTGCCGCCGTTGGACTTATTTATAAAGAAAACGGCGTTTTCGGCAATACGCATGGAAAGGGATGCCATGTGGCATCGCTTTGGAACTAGCAGCGGTCATAAGAGCATCCTAGACATTATTCATGATGAGGTCAGGGAGACTCTAATGCCGGTAGAAGGCATGAGTAGACGTAGGGTAGTTGAAAGACTACACAAGACTCACATTGCAGATGGTAACATACACAATGAGTGTATGTACAATGACATCAGCATTTTTACTGATGGCTCTTTAATGGACGGTAAAGCGGGGGCGGGGGTTTACTCTGAAGAGCTAAACCTAGCATGTGCGCTTAGTCTAGGAGAGTATGTGTCCGTATACTAGGCAGAGATGCTTGGCTTGTTGCATGCGTTGGACCACCTGCTTGAAGGTCAGGTGCGGGGGAAGAAAATCCTTATTGCACTGGACAACCAATCGGTGATCAGACGCATGCAGCAGACGAACATAAACTCCAAACTGGTACTAGAGTGTGTCCGGAAGCTCAACACGTGCGCCCCAGAAAATGAGGTTACGCTGATGTGAGTAAAAGGACACATAGGTACAACAGGAAATGAGGCGGCGGATGCCCTAGCAAAACAGGGATCTGCGGCAACTTTCATTGGCCCAGAACCCAGAGTTGCTCTGGGGAACGGCATGATTAGAGCGAAGGTTGGGGGAGCGGATGGACTCCATGCATCAACAAAGATGGCAGGAGCTAGTCACTTGCAAACAAGCTCGGAATGCAATGACCAGCCCTTTAGGCAGGGAAGCGAGAAAGGTACTCAGTTATAAACGGAGTACCCTAAGCTAGATAATTGCCTTGGTCACAGGGCATGGTAATTTTAAGGCTCATCTGGCCAAGATGAAAATCGGGGAAGATGACGTTTGCAGGCTATGCCTGGAGGAGGCCGAGACGGCAGCACACATTGTGTGCGAATGTCCAGTACTGGCTAGCACGAGGTTGAGGATCACAGGCAAGCACACGATAAGTGTGGAAGCCATGAGTGAACTCAGCCTTAAACAAATGCTAGCAATAACACGGGACTCAGTGATGAAGAAAGAGGTCGACAACTATCAGTCGACATCTGGAAGCCACTGATGACCGAGAGGGGGCGAAAAGGGACCCAAACGTTAGTGGTCTGCTTCGGCTATCCCCCAGAATATAATAATAATAAAGCCTGATATGTACTAATATTTCCGTGCGAAAATGTTGCACGTATCCTCACGAAAAAGACACAGTAGAAACTTGCAATGAATCAAATTTAACGAGTGGCCGTTACTTCTTATTCGAAGTATTATTCCTCAAGAAAGAAGACCCCGGGGTTCCTAAGACCTCAACCTAACACGGTGCGTGTTAGGGCACCTCATCCATTTTTTATGCCCCATTTTTTGAGGACTATGTTAAAAAAAAAGTCGCGAATAGAAATGGAATATAAACCAAGCTTGTGGCGACCGGCATCTAGGTGGCATGGCGTTGGCTACAATCCGACTAACAGCTTCAGACCAGGTCCGAATGCCATTGTAATTTGGAATCAAGCTCAAATTTATTTTTGTTGTTATTCTTATGGTGATATTATGCGAGAAGCGATTATACAAATGAATACACGTTCGACTTCACAGCACGCTCGTTTTTTTTAAACTGAACTCTACTCTACGTCGTCGTCATTCTCGTAGTCGTCGTGCTTGTAGTAGTCAGCAGCGTTGCCAACTCTAGTCAAAAGTAAGTAAATCTACTTGTTTTTGCGCTTACCTATTTACTGGCCACTCATTTCTACTTTATACAAAAATTCTAAAACGCTTGAAATATATTGATATGATTGATGGAAAGATTATACTTCAGAACAAACTGAATTTAATTACTGCACTAGCCAGTGCCAGTGCCATCACCATCTAGTCCCAATTTTTCAGTCCAGTTCTGCATCGCAAGTGGAGCTAAAGTTAGTACCAAAACTAATCAAACTAATACGTTTACATTGTCGTGAGTTAGACCGATTCAGTGAAACCACGAAGACAGTCCTGCGGAATAAACGTAGTGACAGTTACTTCCAATTTGAAATTCTGTGCCGATTTTACTTCTCTTGTATAGCAGTCTGGCAATTTGAGCGGCTTCTCGATGGACTTTCGTTGCACTTCTCTCGCACACTGCAGGCTGGCTCAAAATTGGCGGACATGGTCTCTAACCACGCTATTTCTTAACCCAATAGTTGCAACAATTTGTTTTTATTGGCGACGTTGCAAAGTTCTTCGACTAAAAGTTGGGCATTTAATGAAATGAAACGCCGCAATTCATATAAAGTGTTCCCAAACTACTTGAAAACCAATTATAAAATGTCCAATGGATGCCAAAAGTATTAATTCAAATTAGAAATAATTTCAATTCAATATACATACATACATAAAATACATATACTGCTTCTTCCCGGCGATTTATATTGTAGTTTAGAAATCGAATGGTTCCCACTGTAAGTTAGTATATTTAACTAAGGAATTAGCTTTTCGGTTCCGAAGCGGGACATGGGGTACGAAGTGTAGTAGACCGTTTTACGGGATGACGGTAATTTGGAGGTGAATGTTCATTATCACGCTTGTCTTTACTCCATCACAGCTGAGTCGAAAATGTTCGTGGCAGGAACCGAATCTGCGATATCTCGTTTGGTAAATCGACGCTTTACACATAGAGCTACTGCGTCCACAATTTAGTATATTTGGTGTATAGCATTTTCAGGAATTATGAAAAACTTTATTTGACAAGTCCTCTCCTTGATTTGAAAAAGCGTAAAATGGTTTTGAAAATGCATTATTTAATTAGAAAAAGTGTTAATTTGACTTGAGAAAGCATTAACTTGTCATGAAAATGGTACGTATACTTGAAAGATTTTTCCTGCTTAGTTTGTGTTGGTAGGTATAAAAGCGAAAATTCAGTGTATTGTTAAAACCCGATGCCTACAAATTTCTTTCGGGGGAGAATTGTTCAGCGGGGAAAATAAAACAAATTTTTAAATATAAAGAATAAACGTGAATTTTTTATTTTGTGCTTAACACTTACCCATTTAGATATTACAGTAACATACTATGTACTTCCTTATTTTTAAATTTCATATAAAAATCAATTTACCCCTAAGAATAAATAATAATTTCACCACAATACTTTTCACCTCTATTTTAAATAATTTTGTACTTTGAATTCGCTGTAAATTCGTTCAACGATACGATCACAATCCAGAGCTCCATCATTGTCAATAGTGAGATCCCAATCAGCATAATCGTCCAGATCACATTCAGACTGTACATCGTCAACACCCGACTGAAATATCCAACCTCTCCTGATACGCTCCGCCTCTGGACATTGAATCCGAAGCGTTTTTATTCTATCGCTGAAGGCGTCACGAAAATATCGAATGTCGGTCTTGCGTCGAATATCGCTAACGATGACAATTTTTTTGGTTGCTGCAAAAATAATGATTAAACGTTTCGGCATTCGCTCTAGACTCGAAACTTTCTCCAAAAATCCCACCTTTTTCAATTGCTTTGCGGCAAAAGAATCCGTAATCTTTCGCGCGTACCTCATCACTCCAATTGATCATATCTTTACGATATTTCTCCTTATATGGGCCGTCACTTAGTAACATGGCTAAATCTAAATTTAGTTTTTTTGCCCATTCCGATTTGATTGGTTCGGAGATGTGAATGATTTCCGCACATTCTGATCCCAATCTACACGAAAAGATGAATATGTTCATACATACAGTAAGTGAATATGGTTTCTATAGCAATATAAAATTTTGAAGGCGAACTCACTTTTTGTGCAATTTATCCGAAAGGAAGTCTTTACCGCATTTTCTCTTTCCACTGATAAGGATAACTAACTCCACACCGTCCATTACGATTGAAGACTATATGCTATCTCGTTCAATTTCTCTGAAAAAAAAATTAAAATGGCGTGTACAAGCGATGACCGCAAAATAAAATCTAAAGCAAAATATAAAGAGTCTGAGCAGAACGTGCTTGTACTCGTATGTTATTGCTTCTGTTGGCGTTTTTATAATGTAAATGATTTTATTTACGATCCAATGTAATGTACAGGAGTGCGAAAAATATGTAACAAATATGAGAATAATGTTAATTGTACTGACCCCTCCAGGGGCTTGGGCGCGTCAACATGTCTTGCTATACCATGCCTTGTTGACGTTTCGATTGCATGTCTTTTTTCGGATGGTGTAGTTGCTAGCCTGCACCTCAAATATGCGAATATTCCTTTATAATAACACGGGGGAACAGCATTTTGTTTATTTCGATTTGATATTCATTTCTAGCTAATTTTTGGTCGTAGAATCCGGAAATGCTAACCGTTTTTCTCCTATACGTCCAGTTTTTGAGATACAGGGGGCTCAAATTTTGGCCCCCATACAAACCTTCCCTTCATTGAAATCAAAACAAACGAAACTCGTTACAATTTTTTTATTTATAAATTTTGATTTTACATCTTAACAATATTACCTAAGAACTAAAAAAAAAATTATGGTAAAAATTTTCGTTTGTAGCTTTTCCTGGAGTGTTCAATTTCAGGACAGTCCCGTTTTATGCTCCAACAATAGTCCGCCATCATATTCGCATCCCATCTGCCTTGATATCGAGTTTCCATGATTTTTAAATCTTGATGAAATCGCTCTCCCTGCTCATCACTCACAGCTCCAAGATTTTCCGGAAATTCATCTAGATGACATTTTTTTACATAAAAGAGCCTTAAAAATGGCCGAAGAATTTCACAACTTTTAACAAACAATCCAGGTAGCGAGAAATTACTTTTTTTTTATTGCTTTTAAGTTTATTGTATACAGGTACTAGAAGGTCCTGCACAAGGATGCAGCCCCGTAGCTTTTAAAAAAAGTTGTTTTTTAAGGGGGCCTTTTGTAATTTTCCGTAAAATTAAAAAACAAACGATATCTCGAAAACCTGACGTATAGGGGAAAAACGGACTGCATTTTTGGAATCAGCGAGGCCGTTTTACTATAGGTGTAAAATTCAAAAAAACAGAAAAAAGTGTCAAAATTGTTCTCCCGTGATAATTTTTAGAAAAAATATAGTAATAGCAGTGTAGAAGCAAAGTATTTCCCTTTCCATTCCAAAGCGGAACATGGAGTACGAAGTGTAGTAGAGCCCTTCATTTCCGAGACCGTTCTTTCGGAATGACGCCTTTAGTCCATGAATTTATATCAAATCAAGGTACTCATTCACAGTTACGTGGACTTGGAACCCGGCGAGAAAAGCAACTGTTTGAAAATATTCGTGACGACTTTTCGCTTAGTACCTCGACGCTTCACCCATTGAGCACCGTGACATAGCAGTACAACCGAAATAAAACATCATTCTCCCATTAACTTAACTGAGGTATACATTTCTACGGCAGCCGGTTCTACGCACCGGAGTGACCCGTTCATCAGAACGGCCAAGAGTTAGTATGTTAATACACACACACATATATTCAACTCAAACTCGACCCGTTGCTTTAACAACAGCATCTGAACACAGAAATTACCTGCGAAAATTGAGAAACACGAAAAGGTAAAAGTTTGTTCAAATATGTGGATAGTAACGAGAATACTTTCATGGATAAGGATTTCATTCTGGCGACGAAAGACTAACAGACTCACTCACTGCCTAATTACAGCAGGCTTGGTTGGAGGTCATTAGCGTAGGATTGAACTTTGTATGAACTTTCTATCCTTGTACACATTAGGACATTAGTTTTAATTATCTGCTAATTGCAACGCTGCCTTGAAAAGATATCCACCAAAATGGTGAGATTAATCAGTGAACAAATGAAAAACCGATACTCCTTTAAAGCGACCAAGTGCGGGATTCTAGGTCGTGTTTAAAGATGGGAAAAGCGAGAAAACTTCGCACATAGATGTTCACTCAAAATCGTGCATACGGGCTGGAGTAAGGTGGGTTAAGTCGGGCCGGGATGGAAGCTCATTTCAAAGTGAAAAGCTAAATTGTTATATAAGGTTCACACTTGCGGTCAAAACACTTGATCTGCCCAGATCACTTAATGTGAATCTCACGTTTGTATGTATCTGACAGTTTAAGATCAAGTGTTTTGGTCACAAGTGTGAACCTTACATAATCATCGTATCAATTCTGCATGGGATTTTCAGCTTTAACAATATTCATGGGGAAAGAATCGGCCTGAATTGGGCCAGTTATCATCTTCTCACATCAGCAATGTAATGAAGGGTTTTGCAAAGATGGAACGGCAACGAAAAGTTGATGGATCAACAGACAAGCTAGCAATTGGTTTAGAGATGGGGTTCTGCCCGCCCTTTTGACTCCAGCCCATTACATAAAAAAAAACTCATATGCCGGACAACACAAACAGGAGGATTAAAATTGGGAGAATTACCGTGTCAATACGACAGTGCCAACCAATTCCTGCTCGGTTCCGGGTGCCATTGGACCACGGCCACTATCCTCCAACCTACCAACATATCTGACGGCCAAAATATCAAGGATCTCCCAAAATGAAAACAGCAAGTCTGGTTCGTCTACCTCATTGTATCTGAAAAAGGAGAGGGGTCTCCAGAAGCGAAAGATTTTTTTGTACGTCTATTCCATGTCTATACAGGGTGTCCCGCGTTAGGTGGATAATACTGATAGGTGTTATACCACACTAGTTTAAGGAATAATGGCGCCAATTAAAATCGCATATATTTAACCGTTATAAAGATATAACTGTTTTTGCGATTGTCGTCAAAAATCGTGGTCTGCCATACAAAATCAAAATTTGCCACTTCCCCAATTACCGAACTTGTGAATTGACATCACTTTCTAAAACTACGTAAAATTTCATATAAAATAACTATTTTGCGATCACGAAAATCACCGTTACTTCAAAGATACAACTATCCAAACTTTGAATCTAATCTATTTTTCATCGAAAATTCAAATGTGAGCATGCCACACAGTTGTGTGGCGATTTGTCACCATAGATGAGACTAATATCGTAAAAATTGTATGTATGAGACTTATATACTGCGTTGTTAACTAGAGATCTTCAGAAACAAAAGCACTGAAGAAGAGAGTAATAGAGAATACTTCCGAGAGCAGCGAGGACGACACTTGCCCAACTTCGGTCGGGCTGGTGTTCACGTCTTAAGGTCGCCACCCATGAGCGAGCACAACCATGACCAAACTTCCATCGAACCATCAATTTCATAGAACGTGTGGAAAAAAAATTCCCCCTATTTCCACCGTTCTATGATATTTGATGGTTCGATGGAAGTTTGGTCGTGGTTGTGCTCGTTCATGGGTGGCGACCTTTAAGAGAGTTAGGTAGGAGACCTATCTCGCATTGACCGGGATGTCACGAACACATGCCCCACCACCACCATGCAATGGTACACCTCACGATGTGGACCACATCTTCAATTGTCTAGCTGCACCCACACACCTGGCCCCCAAGTCGCTGTGGGAGAACCCCGTAGAGGCAGCTATCTTCCTGTCACTTAACACCGAGGAAGACGAAGAACAACACAACATATGTGACACACTCACACAACGAACTTCTGACCATTGCTACAACAACAACAACAAGAAAAGAGTAACGTAACTGTGCGAAAAATAAACATTGTATGTAGTTAGGAATAAAAGTTTCTGTTTTAATTCTATTGTAATTTATTTTATAGGACTGCAAACAAACGGTAATATAACAAATAATTTTGTTACGATACTTGGAAATATTTTGTTTGGTCATGTTGGTCGTAAAAAATTAACGGCCTCGTAAACAATATCTAGGTTTCATTGCATGTAAAAGACGACCCTATTCCGTCTACGAAATTGAATGGATAATTCTGCAAGGCTATCCGATCATATCCTAGTTCCAAAGCCACGACTGAGCAACTTGCGTTTTGGACTGGAAAAAAAACTATCATAACGCAGCACTATTCGTGTGTATATTAGTGTCACCATACACTGTCGAACTCGAACTCCACCTCGAACATGGTACAAGTGGACCGATTTTCTTCACGTTTATGTGAAGTGTGTGTGTGTCTTGAGCTATTCAGTGGACATTTGTACCCGGTTCGTGTTCCAGTTCGACACTATATGGCGACACTTATGTGAAAGCTACATTCGTAAAACTAGTCTGCATTCGACGATCCCCTAAACTTTGAAATACACACGAATAGTGCTCCGTTAAGATAGTTTTTTTTTCACAGTCGCGGCCTAGGAACTCACCTTTAACGTATTGTTCAGATGCGTACGTCTAACGTACTGTTTATCTCAATGCACTTTCCGGTTTATATCGCACAAACCATACTAAAGTCAAGATTACAGACAATGAGAATACAGATAATAAAAGAACAGGATAAGGATGTTTATTTTTATGCGGATATCCGTTACCTTTCCACCTACTAACAACTGAGAAAACTATCACTACGCTTATATCGAAAGACTTAACATGGAATTAAAGAATAGACTTCTGTCAAGATATATCGGAACAATACAGATAAAATGTATAAGCCACTGAAGTAAGTACTTATATGAAAATTTGTAGTCTTCATGAGCTTAAATAATACTGCATCTAACCATTTGTCGCGGAGTGTATGCACTTACCTCTCCGTAAGGTCACAAATGTTCGGCTTATTGGGTTAACAATCTTCAATTCATGGTTAATTCAGGCAGAATGTTTTCACCTAACGACACAGTAACGTATCAACGTAACATTTATTTTTTAAATTTGTATAAAATATAGAAATTATAACAACAACCCGCTTCCAGCTGTGAGCTGTCGGATGCTCAAAACTCAAATAAACAGGGTGGGTTCAGAAGCTACCCAGCAATTTCTGCTCAGGTGTACACACAGAAGAGAGAATTAGAAGGAAATGAAAAAGAGCGAGAGAAATGAAGTAATTCGACACAAGTGTGGAAGTTTGCATCTCAAGGTGGCCACCCATTGGCGAGCACAACCACGACCAAACTTCCATCGAACCATCAAATATCATAGAACGGTGAAAATGGGGGGAATTTTTTTTCCACACGTCCTATGATATTTGATGGTTCGATGGAAGTTTGGTCGTGGTTGTGCTCGTCAATGGGTGGCGACCTTCATGTGCTTCTATATGGACCGGGCGGGTGTTCCGCGGCAGAGAGATAAAATGGAATGTTATTGTTCACAAAGGATAAGTAGGAGTATGAGAGGGAATGACATCTCATGTGCTTCCTGTGCTTCTATATGGACGGAGCGGGTGTTGCCCAGTGGAGAGCGTGTGTCTCTCTGTTTACTTATTACTAGTTCGCATGTGGTGGAATTACGTCCAGAGTTTATGGCTGAATTAGAGTATGCGCGAACAACGCGGCTTCTGCTGCCAAATAAAGTTGAACCAATGTATTTCATATGGCGATAAGTATACTGTGCGCGAACAACACGTCGCTCACGTCGCGAAAGTTGAAGACGAGTTCAACTTTGTCGCAATCAACGAGCCGCGAAATATCAATTCACAATAGGCATGTGGTTTATATTACGTTTACACTATCCCCAGATTATATTACGTTTACACTATCCCCAGATTACTTCATCTGCAGCGTAATCTGGGTGTGGTGAGCTCAAAATTGTATGTATTTGACAGTCGCAGATTATTTCAGCTGGCGCAGATGAAGTAATCTGGGGATAGTGTAAACGTAATATTACTTGATCTGCTGCGTAATCTGGGTGTGGTGAGTTCAAAATTGTATGTATTTGACAGTCGCAGATTATCTCAGCCGGCGCAGATGAAGTAATCTGCGGATAGTGTAAACGTAATTTTAAAACTGTGGGTGATCATTTGTTTTGTTGTGAGTTACTGATATGCGCTTGGAAGTGCATGTTTCTCTTCTTAATTCAAAAAAGTGTTTCAAGTTTGTTAGGAAGCCAGTTTTTCACAGCTCAAATGTGTCAAAAGAACGCAAACAAGAGATTTGACTATAATATTACGTTTACACTATCCCCAGATTACTTCATCTGCAGCGTAATCTGGGTGTGGTGAGTTCAAAATTGTATGTATTTGACAGTCGCAGATTATCTCAGCTGGCGCAGATGAAGTAATCTGCGGATAGTGTAATATTACGTTTACACTATCCCTAGATTACTTCATCTGCGCCAGCTGAGATAATCTGCGACTGTCAAATACATACAATTTTAAACTCACCACACCCAGATTAAGCAGCAGATGAAGTAATCAGGGGATAGTGTAAACGTAATATAAACATAATATAACTGGCTGAACAGCTGATTTTCGTTGACTGCGACTTGGGGACGTAATTCGCGCACAGTATAATTCCGAGGTTAGTGTACAGTAAATGGTGGTTTCATCTCGCTCCATATATGTCTGTGAATTAACCAATTTCCCGCAAGGGAGAAGTAGGAGGGGAATGTGAATTTGGCATTATGGTTTGTGATGACGTGGACCAGGCCGGTGCTCCGGAGGGACAAAATGAAATAAAATTCTCCGCAAAGAAGAAGTATGCGCCGCAGCCGCAATTTTGGCATTTACGAAGGATTTGGCGCCTCGCTCCTCGGGTCTCTGGGCCAAATGTTAATACGTGTTGTGTGTGTTTCACTGCGCAGACACGAATATGTCAACCATAACTCGATATTCAAATTTTTACCCCCACTCTGTGCCTATTTCCTATCTATTCAATATATACGAGTATATCTATTATCACCGAGCAAGAAATATACCGGTCGCGAGCAGTTCGCGCTTTTTGGTATCTTCTGAGCAAAATAGCTGGGTTCAGAAGTAACCGAAGAGCACGTACTGCTCGCAATCTGTTCTGCAACTTGTCGGTTATGCAGTCGATGCCAGCTGAACGTGACTCTCGTTGTCACACACACACTTCATACGAAAGTCATGGAGAAAGAAGAAAAGTGTGAGCTGAGCGGTGTGCAGAAATATTTCTTGCACGGTGATCATTTGATCATGATCACTTGAGCGAAAATTGCCTGCGTTCAGAAGTTACCGAAGAGCACAGAGAGAGAAGAACAGATCGCGAGCAGTACGTGCTCTTCGGTAACTTCTGAACGCAGGGAATTGATCATTTTCAGTTGAGCGAAAGCTGCTCAGTATCTTCTGAACCCACACATTGCTCAGTATCTTCTGAATCCACCCTGAATAGATAAACTTTGTAAATATTTGGGTTAATATATATTTATTTTTCTTCCGTCTGTATAACATGACTAATAATAAAAATAACCCAGGACCCCAAAATTATTTCCCAAATAATTACGCATTTTTCAAATTAACCGCCATTCTCGTCAAGTTGCCCAACCTGCGCAGGCACCGGTGAAGTCTCCGAAATATCTCGTCTCCACACAATAAAATCGTAAACGTGTAATGAGTTGTCTATTGGTACAATACACGGCTCACTCATTTGTCTTCTTCTCACACATTTCGTTTTTCGGGGCGACAAGTTCTACGCTCACTCGCTTCAACTTCGACGTCCACTTTTGCGGAAAAGAGCAGTGGACCACGTTTCCAATACACCAGTCTTCGTAACTCTAGTGGATTTCGGTATTTGCCAACTAGTGCCACAAGTCGCTGGACATTTGTGTGTGGATTTTGTGAGGAGAAATTTTTCGAGTTTGTGAAATTGCGGTGACAGATCTCCGGGAGATTTCCCAAAGTGTGTAGAGAGTTGAAGTGCTGTCGTGTGTGCTGCTGTCCATACGCGATACGGATGTCGGCGGCGACAGTAGTGTAAGCGCGAGAGTCCGAGAAAAAGTGTAGTTCCATCGTGGGAACTGTCCCGACACAGAAATTTAAGCAATTTTTCTTATAGAAAGAGTTCCGATTATATAGTTAAAGCAGTCCTAGTTAATTCTACACAATGGGAAGTAAGTATGCAGTAGTTTTTATTCGTACTTTCGCGATAACTTGCGGAAATTTCGGTGAATGTGCGGACTCAGTGTTGTACGTGAAAGCAGTGTTCTGACGATTTCCGTCCCACCTTGCGCACCTTGCTTACGTATACAAAAGTTCGCGATATTTGGATTTTCGCCCCGAAATTCCCATATTTACGGGATGCATTCCCGACCCGGATGAATGAAAAGCACTTCTAATCGCATCCTTTCGTTTGTTTTCAGTAAAATTCCTCGAAGTGATAAAACCGTTCTGCAGTATACTGCCAGAAATTGCGAAACCCGAGAGAAAGGTAAGACTCCGGCTTGAATTGGCTTCTAATTTGATTTTCAGTTTTAGTGCAAAATGTGCATTGTTCGTGCCCAGATAGCTGGGGTGAAAACCCCAATTGAAATCCATGGAAAATTGCCACGAAACATGTTTTATCTGATTGGGGAGATGTGAATGGTCGAAATAGTGTCGGGTGCACAGTCGAGTATCGTGAAAAGACCTTGCAGTGATTGTAGATACAAAATTCTCGGACAATTTCCAAAAATCTAGTAATTTTGTGTCAAGATCCAAGCGCACGGGATCCTTCAAAGTGGCCCGCGATTCTGTCGTCAAACACATGGAAATAGTGTTGCCGCCCGTACGTGAAAATTGATGACAAGATACACATCAGCAGTTGACATTTTGGCGTGTGTAGAGATTTTCTTCCAACGAGCTCCAACTCTTAACTTTCACTCGACTCGTTTCGGTGCCTTGAATTGAATTCCGTTATAAAATTAATTTGTAGATATGTACACGAAGTGTCTCATTTTTTTTCTTGTGTGGAAATTTTTGGACACATTTTCGTGATTTTTTGATGATTGTCCACTGGAGGCTGGTAGAATAACAGGACTAGTGCAGTATGTGATATGAAAGGTAGATATGTAGTTTGAGGTTCTTCTTGGAAATTAGATGCAACAGTTTTGTTGAATTTGCTGATCTTTTAAGGGCCGTGGAAATACTTGCACACGTTAATCCAAGTTTTCTGTCGTAAAAATTCCAAATCCATGTTTGCAAGATTCCAAATCTGTGGCCCGATTATTAGCCTTGACCAATAAAGTAAACGGAACATTCCTACTTGACCGGGAAAGGTATGGAAGTTAGCGTCTTGGAACATTCCTGTTCCGCGAATATTATTAAAATTCCTTAATTGGAACTTCTGCTTTAGGTAGTTAATTTCCACTTTAGGCAGTAAGAACCTAGAACCCTTGCGGAAGGATTGGCAGGTCCTAAAGCGGAAATATCTCGAGTTTTGTGAAAGTACTCTCTGATCGAATAGAGAGAATTCTCATAATTTTTGCGAAACAGGAATGTTTCAGCGTCTTTGGCTAATAGTGGGTTTTAATTGAGATGATTCCGCTCTCCCCTTACGTTGGCTCCGCGGCTAAGAACAACCCTCACAGCATGCCGCCCTAGAACGCTCGCACTATATACTGCAGCGGTAAGACCAATATTAGCCAAGGCGATACGTCGCCCATTGAAATAGGATGTACCAAATAAACACCTCGGCCTTCATTAAAGTGGCCATTGCCTTAATTTCTCTAGGAGCATAGGCACGCCAACATATCCATGGCCACGTTTAGACCGTGGAACTAAAAGTTGATTTAACTACTTTAAATCATTTTAGTGTTAGTACTTGTTGGTGGAGTGTTTATACCGACCATCCGACCATACGGAGAGGTACTTCTTCTTCTTTCTCCGTTGACAGCACAGATAAATTTTACAGATATAAATTTTACGACAGAAAAAGACTCCTGCCCGTGATCACGCACTGCTTTCCTGAAATTGCAAACAAAGCAAACGCCGAACAAAAAAAAAACGACAACAAAGAAAACGTCAACCACCGAGTCAACATTAGCGAAGACAGCGACATAGTGGGCGCATTCGGGAGTCACGGTTGCTAGCTAGCTTTAAGTGCTGCCTCGTGATTTGTATTCCGAATGGTGCGCTAAACCACTGCTAAACTTAGCTCAAATAGCTAGGCGCTAACACTTTTAGGCAGCACAAAATTTGTTCGCTGTCTTGGCTTAGCGGAGATTTGACAGTCCGAACGAACTGCCTGCATTCACAAATCATACCGCAACCCGAGCGCTCCCGTTTTCGTTGTAATTCAGTGCAAAATTGGGACAAAGACAGGAGCGCTCAAGTTGCGCTACCGATTTGTGAATGCAGGCATGTCAATTTACAACAGGTGAGCCAGCATATCCTTCGGGCGTCACAAGAAAAATTGGTTTGTGCTGCTTAGGAATTCGCTATTACGCTATTTTCCGTGACACCCGAATGCGCCCAGTCTCAATTTTTTTAGTCCAGTTCCGCATCGCAAGTAGAGATAAGCCAAGTCCAAAACTAACTAAATCGATACGTTTATATCGTCGAGAGTTAGATCGATTTAGTTAGATCTCGAAGATAGTCCCGCGGTCTAAACGTAGTGCATGATAGCAATGCAAATGGTTGTCGTAAGCTCCACCCCATGCTGTTATAGCGTATTGTAAGACCGATTGTACCAGCGCGAAATACACTTGTCTCATCTGATCTTTTGATAGGGTAGATCTAATGGTTCTGAATATATATAAGGTCTTTCGTAACTTTTGTGCAAGGTACGAGATATGAATGTTCCATTTTAGAAATTTATCAATGTATATTCCAAGGTATTTCACGCTATCATTGCAGTCTATTTGGGGGCAATTGCAAGGATCATTGCATGGTAGATGAGTTTGTGCTCTGCAGTTGTCATTATGCAGTTTAACCCAATTTTGCAGAGGTTGTCCAGAATTTGTAAGCGAGAATGTGATTGCCTTGGTTTTAGATATGTTTAAGTTTAGATGGTGACTTTCAAGCCAGCTTTTTACAGCTTTGAAATCATGCTCCGCGTTGGAGAATGTCTCTGACCATGTTCTGCTTGAAGTTACCAAAACAGTATCGTCAGCAAAGGCGATGATTTTGCTTTTCCTTGTTGCTATCTTACATAAGTCATTCACATATATTAAATAAAGTAATGGTGATAGGACTGTGCCTTGAGGAAGGCCATACGGCTGATTGATTGCCCATTCGCTGTAAGTGTTCCCTATTTTTACACACTGTTTCCGTTTTGTTAGATAGCTTGATAATAATTTCAATGGAGTGCCGCAGATGCCAATTTTGCGTAATTTTAAAGTCAGAAGATTGTGCGGTATTGAGTCGAAAGCTTTGGCAAGGTCCATGAAAATTGCCATTGGTTTGTTGTCAGTATCTATTTCAGAATGTAGCATTTCAGTTACTTGTAATATAGCATTTTCCGTACTCATGCCACTCCGGAAACCATATTGATTTGGGGATAGAATGTTGTTTTCAGTGATAAATTTTTCCAAACGTGTTTTCAAGCACCTTTCGAACAATTTAGATATCACGGGTAATAATGAAATTGGCCTGTAGTTCAGTGGGTTGTTTTTCTCCCCATTTTTATAAATTGGGGTTACAACAGCTTCTTTAAAGGGTGTTGGAAAGATTCCTTCTTTGATGCATTTGTTAAATATAGTTGCCAAAGGCACTTTCAACTCATTTTTTGTTGTTTTAAGTAATTCCGTGCTTATGTTGTCGATTCCGGAGGACGATTTACGCAAATTATTAATTTGATTGGCTATTTCATCAATACTTATTTTACTTATATGGAAATTCGATTCGTTTGGAAAGACTGTTTGTTCCAGCAAATCTGTGGTCGTTTCGGGGTTGGCATTCTTTGTGCCTAAATTGATAAAGGTTTTGTTCAGTGTGTTAGCGGCTGACTCCATATTATTTGATGCAGCGTTGGTGTTTGGATCGATAATCTTCATCCATTCAATGTTGTCGTGACGATTTCTTCCTGTCATGTCATTGACTGTTTTCCACAGCTGTTGGGTGCAGTTTTTACTGTTTGTTATAATTCTTTGAATGTAGTCTCTTTTGGATGATTTCATTATTGAATGTAGTTTATTTCGATATGATTTGTAATAGGTTTGCAGTCCAGTATTAAATGGTTGAGTATTCAATGTTTTTTTTCAATTTTTCTCTGGTTCTTATTGACCGAATGATGCCTTCAGTCAACCATGGTTTTAAGATTCGAAATTTGCGTTTAGTTGTGATTGTGTATTGACATTCTAGTGTCAAGTCTTGCAGTCTGTCGAATAGTAGCCTGGTGGCGATTTCAGCGTTATTTTCAGAGGATAGTATGCTAGACCAATCAATGTGATGTAGTTTTTGTTTCAGTAAATTTGAGTCTATCATTGTTTTGACATTTGGGCTGTTATTTTTGTGTGTCTTTAGATCTAGTGGTACTGATAGTAGAAGGGTGTTGTGGTCTGTTATGCAGTTTTTAAGAATTATTGGCATACACTCTCTATGATGTTTCTGTCGTATAAATATATGGTCAATGCAGGAGGAGGAAGTTGCGGTTGTGCGTGTCGGTTTGTTGATTAGAGAGGTGAATCCTAGCCTCGCCTCTAGCCTCGGCTGTTGAGATAATCATTGGTTATTGTGGAGTTGTCAAGAATGTTTATATTGATGTCTCCTACTAATATGTCTGTTGAATTGTTAGAGTGGTCCGGTAATAGGTTGGTGAGATTACTTATAAAATTGTTTATTTCTAGGGATGGTGAACGATATATGCCTAATAGTGATAAGTTAGAATTATTCTTTAGTTTTATGTCTATCTTGATACCTGTTTGTGAATCGTTCGATATTTCTTGATACATATAATCCAGTGTCTCTTTGATGTACACTATGACACCGTCACTTTTGTTTTTGTTAGATTCTGTGTACAGTGTGTTGTAGCCGGGTATATTGAAATTAATAATGGTTTTCCCAAATTCTATCTGGTAACTGCTATGTTGTGTTTCGGATAGGACAATTGCATCAGGATTGATATTTAGTTCGTGAATTAGTACAACTAGGACATGAAAATTTTTCTTTATACTTCTGATATTCAAGTGTATTATTTTGAATTTATTCTGATTTTGGCTAAAAAACGTTTTACAAGTATTAATTGAGTCCGCCTCAAGGGTATTGACGTCATCAATGTCTATTAAATCTATTGTGGATGTGATCATAAATACTAAAAATGTTGTGGTACATATAATACATGATATTGTTTATCTAAAAATTTAAGTTAATAATCGTGATTCAAGGTCCGATTCGCATGTGATTTTGTAGATCTTCGCATTTTCGTCTTTCCTTACAAAAATAACATTATTCTTTATCCAGACAAATTTAAAACCATTTTCCCGCGCGAAAACTTTGGATTTATATAGTAATGTTTTGAAAACTCTAGTCAGGTGGTTATTTATGAAGACTCTCTTGTTTGAGAAGCTATGGTGGATTTTGTCAGCTGTGAGAGTTGCTTTCTTCTGTTTAATTTGTTCCATACAAATATTGCGGTCCGTTGACGAGCTGAATTTGACGATTATTGCCAGTGTTGCCAAAATCTTATCATCAAAACGGCTAAATTTAGCCGGTAAAGCCGGAAATATTTTTCTAAAAACGGCTAAAAATCCGGCCGGAAAAATTTCCTATTTGGAAACGGCTAAAAAACCGAAAACACCTAATTCCATGTTTTAAAAGTAAAGTTTAAAACCAATAATATTTAAATATAATATATTTCAAAAGAAAAAAGCTAGCCGAAGGTATGATACC
This sequence comes from Chloromyia formosa, assembly GCA_964017055.1. Lineage (NCBI taxonomy): Eukaryota > Metazoa > Arthropoda > Insecta > Diptera > Stratiomyidae > Chloromyia > Chloromyia formosa. Next base: position 19,622,380 of record OZ024816.1, on the reverse strand, counting down.
TTTCACGCTTCGCATGAAGGGTATCATACCTTCGTTGTGTTTTGTGGTACATTTGCCTTTTTGAAATTAGTAGTAAAATTTGTTCCGATTTCACTGTTCCTATAAGAGGTATATGAAATAGTGGGCCGATTTCAATCAAATTTAGGAATGTGGCTAAGCAGTCAATACGATTGAATAATATGCAATTTCGTAAAGATATCTTCAGAAATAAAAAAAAAGCTTGCTTTTGGGACGGTCGTTCCTATGACAGCTATATGATAGAGTAGTAAGATTTTAACCAAATTCGGAAATATGATTTTACTAAAGATACTATTGATTATTGTGAATTTTGAAAACAATATCTTTAGAAATAAAAAAGATTTTCTCACAAAGACGAATTTTTGGACCGGTCGTTCCTATGGCAGCTATATGACGTAGTGGTCCGATTTCAACTAAATTCGTGAATGTGATTTAGCTAAAGATACTATTGATTAGTGTGAAATCTGAAAACGATATCTTTAGAAATAAAAAAGATTTTCTCACAAAGACGAATTTTTAGACCAGTCGTTCCTATGGCAGCTATATGACGTACTGGTCCGATTTCAATCAAATTCGTGAATGTGATTTAGCTAAAGATACTATTGATTCTTGTGAAATTTGAAAAAGATATCTTAAGAAATAAAAAAGTTTTTCTCACAAAGACGAATTTTTGGACCGGTCGTTCCTATGGCAGCCATATGACGTAGTGGTCCGATTCCATTGGTTCCGACATATATACTGCGTGCAAAAGAAAGAAGGCTCTGTACAAAATTTCAGCTCGATAGCTTTAAAACTGAGGGACTAGTTTGCATAGAAACAGACGGACAGACAGACAAACAGACAAAGCTTAATTGACTCGTCTCATCATACTGACCAAGAATATATATAGTTTATATGGTCGGAGATACTTCCTTCTGTGCGTTGCAAACTTCATGACAAAGTTAATATACCCTATCACATCCGTGAAGGGTATAAAAACGTGAATTGTCCGAACATGCATAGAGAATAACCTTGGGCAGGAAAATCGGCCGTGAAAAATTAAATCCGGCTAAAAATCCGGCTGGCCGGTTTTTGGTGTTTGTGCCGGCTAGAAAAAGTGATTTCCGGCTAAATTTAGCCGGAAAACGGCTAAATTTAGCCGGAAAACGGCTAAATTGGCAACGCTGATTATTGCTCTCGGGCTGTCTCCTCGAGCTTTGCTTGGCTGACGTGCGAATGAGACGGGCATGGGGTCAAGAGGTATTTCTATAGCCTTTGTTACTTGTGAGAATACTTGAGACAGATCCTCATTTCTTGTCTCTGGGATGCCAGTTATTTCTATTTCAGTTTCGAGTAACTGCTGTTCCATTTGGTTGACGCGAGCGCTCAGTGATTTTACTTGTCCTTTCAAATCAGCGTTTTCCTGTGCGAGATCTTGACATATTTTTGACAAATTGTCCATTTTAGTGCTGTACTGGTTTATTTTCAAATTAAAATCATCCACTTTGGAACAACAGTAGTCCAAAGATTTACGATATTCTGTTAGTTCAGTTTTTAATGTAGTCTTCATCTCCGCCAATTCGGTTTTAATGCCTGCCTTCACATCGTTCATCAGTTCGATGATGTCATCTAGGCTTTGGCCGGGAGTACATTCCAAGCTTAGTTGTCCGGTACGGCAATTTTGACAGGTCCAAATTTTTTTACGTTATTTAGGAAGCTTCCGGAAATTCGTTTCAGAATATCCTGCGCAATAAAAATGGTACGACTGCTTGCATTTAGAACAATCGATCGCATCCACCTTCTCTACAATTCCGTCGCTGCAATGGGTACACTTCATGGCTAAAAGAGAGGTGCTTACCCGTATCACACTTGCTGATGTTGCAGGTCGGAGTCACTATTGTCTGGTTGTGGCTAATGATGTAAAGGATCTTGTAGATTGGTGTAGATGACTTTGTAGAGCCCACGTTAGTGTTAAAAGTACGCGTTGGCGATGGTGATCAAAAAAATCTTGAGGCGGCGACAGCTGTCAGTGGGCCCGTAGTGATGTTATTACCAAATTTCACACTTTATTCAGCGGCAGAAGTGTATTTCAACACCCAGAAAACTCCAGGAGATATACTGTCACTTTTCGGTGGTTTTTTGCAAATTCCTTTTGTCTTTAATTAAATTGTAATTTGATTTACTCGGAGTTCGTATTTAAAGCGGTTGTTGTCACTTGTCACTTGACATGGATTTTTCAGTAAGGGCAAATATTAGCTGAGATTGAGTGTTTATTTGACAGTTCTAGCTTGCATAGTTTTCCAGTTAATGCTTTTTTAGTAAAGTACGATCGGCGTGTGTTAATTGCGTTGACCCCTCCCAGGGCTTGAGCGTGCCAACATCTCTTGTCTTGTCTTTGAATAACGTATAAATTTCGGATATTGCAGTTGTTAGCATATACAATCGTCTTTTAGTTGGAACGCATATTACGCCCAACCCATCCTTAAGACACGTGGCATTGTTTCTGTAAAATGTAATTTTGACACTTCTTACAACAACAATGTGGTGTGGCTTGTGCCTGGGCTAGGAGCAAAATGCTTCCCGGCTTACTGACAAGCTTGCAACTCTGCGGCAGTTCTAGTAGTACCCCACAGGTAGTTTTTTTATTTTATTAACATGTCGGGGAAATGAACTCCTGATCTCTAGATACGAGCATTGTTGAGTTACGACCGAGATCTCACGGGTACCGAGCGCATCAAATGCCAATATTAATCTGTCTAGTTGGTTACTCAAAACCAAACCTACTCTTTTCCACCCTAGGTCGAACACTCAGACCTAGGTCTGGTAGGTACGGTTTATCTATCTAGGTCTAGGAAGATAGGCAGGTTTTAAAAGAATAGAAGAGCAGTGCTGGGTAGGTATGTATGCAGGTTTGGCTAGGTATACAGGTCTCGGTAGATCCGCAGGTTTGAAAGAACAGAAAATTAGTGATGAGTAGTTATGTAAGAAGATCTGGGTAGGTATCAAGGTCTGGCTAGGTATACAGGTTTTTGTATATAGATCCACAGGTTTTGAAAGAACAGAAAATCAGTGCTGGGTAGATACGCAGACCTACTCCTTCCTTATCAATGAAGTAGGTCTGGTTAGATACTCACACATGAAAGAACAGAACATCAGGAGTAGGTCTGGGTATGGATAGATTAGATATGTCTTTCTTTTTTATTTAATTTGCCAAGAAATTATTGGTTGATTTTTTTTTTAGAAAATTTACGTTCAAACTTGTAAAATTTGCCCTATTTTCCAAGCAGCCTAATTCCTCTGCGTCTTGCGGAATTGACTATTTTCATCTTTGTTTTCCAGGCTGCAGCATACCGCTGCGTCTTGCGGGATAGACTGCCTCGAAAGGACTCTGTTGCGCAACACGCAGCGGTATCTCGCAGCTTCGAAAATAGGAAAACAACGATTTTGATGCTGTCTGTTCCGCAGCACGGCAGCGGATTTCCGCAGCTTGGAAAACGAGGCTTAAGGAGTTGTTTCGGTCGCTGATTGCGAATCTGAAGTCAAAATTGCAAAAAAGAAAATAATGAGCCAAAATGGCAAAACTTTTTTAAAAACACGACTAATCTTGCCGGAAAAACTGATAGGGGGTCGTTTAGGTCGCTGATTGCGAATCTGAAGTCAAAATTGGCAAAAATCATAAACAAAAGGAGATCCTGAACCGCATTTTTTTTTAAACACGTCCAATATGCTGCCGAAAAGAAAATTTTTAGGTTTTTTTTTGTGTCGCTGATCATGAATTTGACGTCGAAATTGCAAAATTATGAGGATCAATTATGGCACACTTTTTTTATAAACACGGCCAATCGGCTGGAAAAAAGTGATAGAGGGGCGCTTAGGTCACCGGTTGCGAATTTGAAGTCAAAATTTGCAAAAATCGAATACAAAAGGAGAACCTGAACGGCAACACTTTTTTTTTAAATACGGCCAATCTTGCTGTAAAAACCCGTTAGATTTTTTCTGTCGCTGATCGCGAATCTGAAGTCAAAATTGCAAAAAAACAAAGTGGGGAATCGAGAATGGCAACACTTTTTTATAAACACGGCCAATCTTGCTGGAAAAGGAACTACATAGTAAGGGTTTTTTGGATCGCTAATTACGAATCTGAAATTAAAAAAAAAATAATGGCGGATCCGGAACGGCAACATTTTCTTTTCGTAAACACGCCGATCTTGTTGCTGGAAGTAGGATTTTTTTCGGTTGCTGATAAAGTCAAAATTTCAAAAAATCTAGGATCCAGATTACTTTGTGCGCGACCATGAAGAAAATATCCATGCCAAAAAATGGCAGACAGCGCTACCACAAAAATTCCTCCGCTGACTGGAACTAGCATATGTTGGACAGTTCAGAAATGACACCTGCGCTATTTTTTGTCAGTACATAGTTAGTTTTGAGCTGTGGAGTTTGACAATTGATGATCGTTCCTGCGGCAGCCGGTTCTTCGTACCGGAACGACCCGTTTTTCAACGGCCAATAGCTGCCAAACCCCCTCGATGCAAGAAGAACTGCAGTATTCGAAGCATCGCTACCACAACAACAACAATTGATGGATGACTAGATGCGCATATTGGTTCTTAATACAAGAAGTCGATGCAATGCTGCTTCGATACTGCTGGCACAGCGTGTTACGATTCCAATGGCCACGTTTATGACACGTAGCTCCACTGAGTTTCTGCGCGCGGTGCTCCACTGCAAGCGTATTTCAGTGGCAACGCGCTCCCACGACACAAGCGGCAATGCCCGGCAGATCCAAAGTTAAGGATTTCTATGAACCTTCGTCCACTGAAAGCGTGTTTGAGCGGAACGGCTACAAGCGTTTACGTCCGTCGGGCGACCCGCGCACCATATCCAACAATTTTGGATTTGCCGCTTGAAGCCGCACGTTGCTTCGAGGAATGTATTCGAAAGAAACATTTTGCAAGTTTATTTTGTGTGTAATGGAAGAGATAGTTAAGCAAACTGAGGCGCGAAGGCGTCTCCAATGAACGATCTTTACCACTCGTAGTCGCGTATTTACGCGCCGCTTGTTGACGCTTAAGGCGCGGGAGCATGTAGCCGCTCAATTACGCTTGCAGTGGAGGACCGCGCTGATGGACACAACATGCTATGCCAAATGTCGTATCCTCAATGACAAAAATTTTTCCCGCTCACTGGGACTAGAATATGCTGACAGTTCAGAAAAACAGCTGCTCTCTTTTTTTAAGCCGTGCAATTTGACAATTGATGGATGCGACTACTGTTCAGAATACAACAAGTCACTCGAAGGCGACTTCGGTACTGCTGTATATTTCCTCATCCATAAAGAAAAACAAGTCTCCTCGATACATCTTGTTTTTTTCTTTATAGGTGAGCCCTGAACAAATAACGACATCACATGAGCGACACTCATTCCAAAGTTGTGCAAAAATGGTGTCATGTGATGAGATGACTACCATCGATGTGATAAAACTAAACAAGCAATTTGGAAGAAACTGTGTAAACTAAACTTCCGCTCTTAGTTATTGGTTTGCCCATTTTGGTTCGATTAAATGTGGGTTTGACATTAAGGACTCGCGAACCTTGCACAACTCCATTTTCTACTCCTCATTTCTCTTTTTTAAATTAACCTCACAGACAGCCATCGGACCACTCCGTTTTCTAGTTATCGTTGGTACGGTTGTGGTGCGGATCATTCTATTTTCCACTCACCGCTTCTCACTTTCAATTTATTACCCATACCCCCATTTTCGTATCCTTTAGATAAGGGAGGGGGCGTGTATCGTGGTGAAATCGCAAGCATTGCGACCATGGGTTTATTGTGCTAAGGTACCCTTTTGTAATCACCGTTCCTCATTTTGAATTAACCACACAGTCCGCATCCGGACCATTTAAGCACCTAGTAGAGCGAAAAAGTCAAAGGGACAGTCGATGAAGAGTTTACAATCGAATCTACAAAGGAGACGACTCCAAAGCTCATAATTATTAAGGTATTAGAGTCGAAATTTACACCAAAGAAACGAATAAAGGAACCTCCAGCATTAAGGTTCGTTTTGCCAGACACGATCATCGCACATTGTTCGTGATTAGCAAGACGGGATCTTTAAGATTTGTTTGACTCTGCGTCGATCACAGGTGTCGAACAAATATAAATAATAATAATAAAATACACATACAATGTGCGGCGATCATGCGATTAGCAAGACGAACTATTAAGCTTCTCTCACACTGAGGTGATTTTTTCGCTACGGACTCGTAATTAAGGCTGGTACTAATATCTTCGTGGGAAAATGTTTGCACTTATGTATCACTCCAGTGTACAGTGTAGACTTGCACACAACACATTACCGTGGCTCTCTACGCGACACATGAACTTCCCTTCTACCCAAAAGACCGGTTTTCAAGCGAAATAAAGTGCATTGTAATTGTTTTCGCGTGAAAATTGCTCATAATGACGTGGAGACTTTTTTCTTCGAATGAAATATGTTAGTACTGGGAGAGCTAAAAATGTTTCGTGTGAACGCAACTTTTGACAGTTTTTGTATGAGATTTCGCACGAAAAACTGATCTTAGTACCTAGCTTTACTTTCATCCCAACGCGATATGATGTGGAGGTACTCTTCATTAACTTCGTCCACCGGTGCAATGCAATTGTAACGCAACTGCAACCCAAATTGTTTGCATCAGTTGTATGAAAGTCACGTTGGCCGTCCTTCGTCCATTGACTCAACTTTTGTACAACTCATGCGAACAAGTGGCATTGCATCGGTGGACGAGGGCCCTTGCCTTTTATTGTATTTCAAATCGGTAAAGAATAACTAAAATTTCACGCATAAACTTTCTCTGGATTTTTGACTATTATTTACCATATTCTCCTCTTTTTATCTTTACAGATTCAATTCAGGGAAAAGGTGCTATGGACCGCAATAACACTCTTCATTTTCCTCGTTTGTTGCCAAATCCCGCTATTCGGTATCATGAGCTCCGATTCGGCCGATCCCTTCTACTGGATTCGTGTCATTCTCGCCTCAAATCGTGGTACACTTATGGAATTGGGCATCTCGCCAATTGTCACATCCGGCTTGATTATGCAACTGCTGGCCGGTGCTAAAATCATTGAAGTTGGTGACACGCCCAAGGATCGTGCCCTCTTCAACGGTGCCCAGAAATTATTCGGCATGGTCATCACCATCGGTCAGGCCATCGTCTACGTAATGACAGGCATGTATGGCGATCCAGCCGAAATTGGTGCCGGTGTTTGTCTCCTGATCATCATTCAATTGTTCGCGGCCGGTTTGATTGTACTGTTGCTGGACGAATTGTTGCAAAAGGGATATGGTCTTGGATCGGGTATTTCGCTGTTTATTGCCACGAACATTTGCGAGACGATTGTATGGAAGGCATTCTCACCGGCTACCGTCAATACGGGACGCGGCACAGAATTCGAGGGTGCTGTTATTGCTTTGTTCCATTTGATGGCGACACGCACGGACAAGGTTCGCGCTTTGCGAGAGGCCTTCTATCGTCAGAACTTGCCCAACTTGATGAACTTGTTGGCTACCATTTTGGTTTTCGCTATTGTCATCTACTTCCAAGTAAGTACTTTGAAACACCGTGGCAAATAGGAACTCATCTGAACTGACAAATTCTCTGCTATTCTTTACAGGGTTTCCGTGTCGATCTACCAATCAAGTCGGCTCGTTATCGCGGCCAATACAGCAGCTATCCCATCAAATTGTTCTACACTTCAAACATTCCCATTATTCTGCAATCCGCTTTGGTTTCTAACTTGTACGTCATTTCACAAATGTTGGCCGTGAAATTCCACGGAAATGTTTTCATCAATTTGTTGGGCGTTTGGGCTGATGTTGGAGGCGGCGGCCCAGCCCGATCATATCCAATTGGTGGCTTGTGTTACTATCTCTCGCCACCAGAAAGTGTTGGACACATTTTGACGGATCCAATTCACGCCATGTTGTACATTGTTTTCATGTTGGGATCATGCGCGTTCTTCTCAAAGACATGGATCGATGTATCAGGCAGCTCAGCGAAGGATGTAAGTAGTCATGAAAATTACTTCGTTCCGACTTTGATATTGCGGAAGTCGATCGATAAAACGCATTCAGTTTAGATTTTTCTTTGATTCCAAAATCGAAAGTGCTATAAATTGAAAACATTTCATAAGACATTCGTTTAAATTACGATTGACTCTCGAACCTATTAAAAAGTTCGAATCGACATTCACAATAAACAGTCCGACAAACTTAAACCGTGAATCCACGAATAACGTTATTCCTTTCATATTCCATTAACAGGTCGCCAAACAACTCAAAGAACAACACATGGTTATGCGAGGACATCGTGAAAACTCAATGATTCACGAATTGAACCGTTATATTCCAACAGCTGCTGCATTCGGTGGCCTTTGTATTGGTGCATTATCGGTGTTGGCCGATTTCTTGGGAGCTATCGGTTCCGGAACTGGTATTTTGCTGGCCGTTACCATCATCTACCAATACTTTGAAATTTTCGTTAAAGAACAATCAGAAATGGGTGGCATGGGCACGTTATTGTTCTAAGAGCAATTACTACTTTTTTTTTATAAATATAGAGAGAGAGCGAGCGTGTGGTCTGATTGTTTATTATTTTTTTCTGAATCGAAACGATTGTTATATATCATCATCAGTGAATCACGTCCCATGAAGCGAATATCATCTTTTTCTTTGGCGTGAAAAAAATATGCAAGAATAAAACAAAAACAGAAAAAACCAACAAAAATAGAGTAAAATGCGAAAAAGAATGAAAAAAAGGAAAACCCAAATTGTGGTTTTGCATTTGTAATAATATTCTTTGTATTTACAAAGAACGTTGAGAGAGACTTTTTTTATTTTTATTTTAATAATACTGTCATTAACTATGGATAATTTGATTACATAAAAATAGTTAATTTATATAAAAATGAGATGTTTGTGTTTAATTTTGACGTGTGTGGCGGCGAGGTGGTGTCATCCGAGTGGCAATGGAGAAGGCATTGCGGATTAAATAATTTGAGTTTTCCGCACAAAAGTTTCTGAGGCGGGCAGTTGATGTGTGTTTCATTGTTTATTGGAAACGCCATCAACATCACACAATTTGTATTGGTCCTAGCATGTAGCTTATTTAGTTTTTTGCGATTATATTAATTTGCCTTGACCCCTAGTGGGACACAGCGCGTTAACTACTCCTACGCGCCGTTGTATGTATTCGGGCTTGGCAATGGGATCTGTCCCCACGACGTACCCAACAGTACGTACTCGTCGGCCGCAGATCAGCCATGAGTTCCAGTAATGCAGTTGCCACCCTTCCGCATTTTTACCTGCGTATGGATTCGACTGACTTTCAACAAACGACGTGAAAATACTGCTGTGCGATTTTAATGCGAAAGTTGGTATCGGGGAACCACTGGAGAAATGCAATGATAACGATCAACGATTAATCGACTTCGCCTGCAGTAGGAATCTTATCATAGGCTCCACTCCACATGTTTTCCGCATCGATGCATTCACAAACAGACTTAGAAATCTCCAGACGCACAAATCGTCAACCAAATTGATCACGTCCTCATTAGCAAAATGTGGACGTCCAGTGTATTAGATGTCCGATCCTATCGAGGAGCAAACTGCGATTAGGATCGTAGGATCTCTTCAGTGACCAATCGAGGATCAGCCCTCCCAACATTTTCGCGGTTGACAAACTCTTGAGCGATACTATGGCGCAGGCATATACAGTCGACTTTAAGGAAAAACTATCACCTATACTACACGATATCAGCAACACAGGTGTACACGGGTTCTGGGAAGAACTTAAAGGTACCATCAAGGAAGTCGCAGAGAAGGTCGTGGGATGCAAATCCCGTCGAGCGCCAAATGGCTGGTTTAACGAAGAATGCAGAAAATCACTTGACGTAAAGAACGGAGCCTACAGACAATATATCTAACATGCAACTAGAGTCAAAATAAAAAAAACAGACGAGCTAATATCGAATATAATAATTAGCCGTAAGAAACGGAAATACTTTGACGAGCAGTTGCTGAACATTAATGAAAACCTATCGGATAGAAAAAATGTTGTTAATTGCCTTGACCCCTCCAGGGGCATGGGCGCGTCAACATGTCTAGCATTTCTATGCCTTGACGTTTCGATAGCATATCTACTCTTGGAAGTGCAGTTGCTAGCATGCACCTTCTGTCCGCGCCGTCTTTATACAGACAAGCTCGGAGCACTGTGAGAGTTCTATTAGTACTCACAGGCAGTTTTTGATCGCGCCGAGATTTGAACTCCGAGCCACCCCATTTATGGGGTAAATAACTCGGTTGAGCGTGTTGCTGATCACACACCTCTGCCCAAGACCGTCACGATCTAGAAAATGACATGATGCTAACTCATTTCGAGGCCATGGTTCAAATTGGACTTTTGTGCCAGTTGTGCCGACAGTAGACGAAGTTGATCTCGCCTTGCGGTCACTCAAACCAAGTAGCGCCAGGCGCTGACGAATTTCCAGCGGACCTGCTGAAATTCTGTGGAACAGGTCTATTAAATGCCATACACCAACTACTTCTGTGAATCTGGGAGGACAAGGTGATCCCAGATGATTGGCGCAGAAGCAGCATCTGTCCCATCCACAAAAGGCATTCCACTAGTCTGTACGTCCTACAAAATATTGGCGAAAATTCTGGAGAATAGAAAAAATCGTACGCCGAACGAATTATTGGCGAGTATCAAGCCGGTTTCAGACCTGTCGAATTATGAGTTCCGTGAACGGAACGACAATCGTATGAAAAAAAAATTACGTTACTTTTCGCACGAATGAATACATTGGGATTAACATATACGATTGCTAACGGAACGTAATTTTTCAAGGAATGTAGTAGATTCAAAGCTAATTGTATTGGAAATACATATGACAAGTCAATGTCAAAAAAAATAAAAATATTAAAAAGGAGAACTAAAACAGAAGGTTTGTGTAAATTCTTGTCTTTTTTTCTTAATTTGTGATTGATTTGTGTGCGTGTGTTTATATTAAAGATGGACCGAATAGAAGCGAACATGCGGTAATGGCTTCACGCGATGTTTGTATGACGGAAGGCGGAGGAATTGCTTAAAGGTATTTTTAGATTTGGCGAAACCACTGGCGTAATTGTTGCGCGAGGTAACTTACGCGAAACCTTTCGCCCTTTCCGTTCACACAACACGCAATGTTGCGTACAACAGACATTAGAGAGGGTGAGACGGCAGTTTGGATGAGTTAACCATGGCGTCCTCGTAATGTTTTTGAATTCGGCTGGTCTGTGATTGTAAGTCTTTACCGGGTATGAAATGGAAATATTGTTTTGTGTGGTGCAGTGGTTACGGAGGATTCTCATGTCAATACACATGAACTCGATTTTACATAGCACTTTTACGTAAGTGGCTGATAGTTGGAATTGAAGAAACCAATCAGTTCGCTATTCGGAAGTGTTTGCAATGAGGAACGTGTTACTATGAGTGCAGATGGCATGAATCCAGGTCTTAAAACCCATACCTCCGCCTTTATGGTAGACTGAAGAGTTGGAACTCTTCGACAGTGGTATGTGCCTCGACAGTAACACAAGTACGAATTGTGAACCAAATCCGCTTTGCGGTGGCCGAATGCGGTGTAAAACAAATGCTTTACATCACATCGAGAACACTATGACCAAGCTTACTTACAAGCTTCAATCGCGAATGGCTTCGGTTAATCTCAGCGCACCTGTACAGAGTTGAACTTACAAGCTTAAATTAAAAATCAATGCTTTCATCCTCACGCGAAACATCCCCGCGCAGCGTTCACACAAGGTGAAATATAAGGCTGAGTGGTTGCCCGCGAGCAACTAACAATGAGCAACCAGGTGCGTCACACCGCGAGTTCCTCTCGAGAGATTAATTTCGGGCGAAGAACATGTTTATACTACACGCAATTTTTCCTCGTGAGCCAGTTGCGCGAGTGATTTCACTTGATCTGAACGCACCTTTACAGAGTTGAACTCACCCAAAATATTTTTTGCTCATTATTAATATTACGTTTACACTATCCCCAGATTACTTCATCTGCTGCTTAATCTGGGTGTGGTGAGTTTAAAATTGTATGTATTTGACAGTCGCAGATTATATCAGCCGGCGCAGATGAAGTAATCTGGGGATAGTGTAAACGTAATATAAGTTTAGTGGTTCTTAAGAAATAATTTAAACTTAATTTATTGAAGAATAACCAATAAACGTGCGTTTTACAATCATTTACTTTCATTTTTCTTACGAAATTTGTGCTATACGATCGATTCAATGCAATCGAATGGGGGATCGAATGATTGTTACGATTCGTATACGTTGACGGAAACCATAATAGCCAATTACGATACGTTTGCTACGTTCACGGGGTGTGTAATACGAAATACTCGTTTTTACGTGACGAGTAGTCCGTTCACGGAACTTATAATTCGACCCCTGGTCGCTCCACAACCGATCAGTTTTTTACGGTTAGCAAGCATACGACAGTACCGATCGTGGTGTACTGTACAACATCATGCTGCAATTTGGTATGCCAGCAAAACTAGTATGACTAACAAAGATGACGATGACAAACTAGTTCCTGCGCTAGCCGGTTATTCGTACCGGAACGACCCGTTTTTCAGCGGCTAAGAGCTGCCAAACCCCCTCGATACAAGAAGAACTGCAGTATTCGAAGTATCGCTATCACAACAACAACAACGATGACCAACTCCGTCTCACAGGTCAAGATCCAGAACAGGTGTGCTGATCCTTTTGAAACGGGTACTGGTTTGAAGCAAAGCGATGGACTGGCGCCGACGCTCTTCAACCTAGCACTTCAACATGCCATTCGGGTAATGGATACGCACACCAGCGAAATGCTATTCCTCAAATCGACATACGCAGATGAAGAAGAACTTCTGCATATTCTATAAGCTTCACGTATACAAAACCATCATACGGCCAGTGCTATGCTATGGCTGCGAAAGCTGGATCCTAACCCGAGCCTCCGAAAACATGCTAAACACAATCGGAAGGAAAATCCTTCCCCGAATTTTCGGAGCAGTTTACGAAAGATGACATCCGCATCTGGTACAACCATGAGCTATGAAATGTACGATGAGCTAGAAGTTTCGAAAATCGTCAAACTCAACATCTTCAAGGGGCAGGGCATGTACAACGAATGAATGATGTTCGCTTGCTTAAACAAGTAATGAACGGAGCGAGACTGACAGGAAGACCGAGAGCTCGTTGGGAAAGCCCAGTATATGCTGACACCGAGCTACTACTGGGCTTCCAAGATTGGAGGACGCAGTCACGTGATCTCGATCATTGGAGGACAACGATGGCAGGCGGCCGACGTCGGGCTGTTGCGCCACGATGATGATGATTAGCTTTTCACATACCCCTTAACCAAGGAAGGTTTTGAAGGGCGGAAGCCAGGAAAGGGCGTACATTCTCGATACAACGTTAAAGAATAACTACAACATCGATATGGTCGAAAAACGAATGAGGCGTTTTTCCAAAAGAAAGACTTGTTCCCTTTAAACTGCATATTTATTTTTAATGCCACAGACACGTGTTACGGGTGCAACTTGCACCCTTCGTCAGTTCTCAGTGCTCATTGTGATACAAATGACTTCATACATAATTTTTCGTCTCTTATATTTCAATCAGGGTAGGATATGCTTAAATTATTTACATATGATGGCTTACTCAGCTAGATGTCGTTACCTAACAATTTTTTTTATTGCCTGGAAGAGGTTCGATGTACAATTTGTTGGAACTTACAGCGCATCACACCGAAAAACTTCCCGAACACAAAACACAACTTTAAACTCACCTGATGGAGTCGACACCACGATAACCAAAACTCGAACATCGACACATCAGGAAGTGGATGCACCGATAAATTCAGTCGAAGTCATCATGCGGCGCCTGCAATCGAAAAGGAAAACACAAAGCAACGTTTCTTAGCATACAAATTACAAATTTATACTTATCTGAATTTACTCCGATGTTGAAATCCATAGCGCAAGCAAAGTAAACAACTGAATTGTCAGAATAAACCTAACCTAAAATAGTTTTAGAAATTAGTACTAAAATGGTCGACTGGAAAATGACGTTTATTAAATAAGCAATATTTGGGACAATATTTTCCCAACCTTTAATAGTATAGATTCCCAAACTTTAATTTCCCGCCTTTTTTCTCGTCATATCAATGCTTAAACTTAATTTAGAAAGGGATAAAAGACACTTGTAATTTGTCAGTCAAAGTCGGAGGTTCAAAATCTATTTCAAAGGAGAAGGAATAAAGTCATCGAAATTACACCTGGTCTTATAATTTGTCAGTCGTCGAAGTTGGAGTCATCCAATTCAGAAGTTCAAAGATCCAATTCAAGGGGAAAAAGGAATGAACTCAACAAATCTTTACATGGTCCGTCGAGCCGGATTCGTCCGAAATTGAAAAAAAAAAAAAAAAGGTTAGTGGTGTTGTATGTAAATTTATTGAGAAACCCATCATTGAAAGTGAGGTTAAGAGTTCATGTGCAACGTCGGTAGTGAAAGTAAGACTGGGTCTACGGAAAGTGAGGTTAAGAATCTCTGTTTCAATATCGCTTTCCGAAAAGTGTAGTTGGGTCTGCGAGATTTATAATCACAAAGTGAGGTTAAGAATCTCCCATATCGCTTTCCGAAAAGTGGAGTTGGGTCCGCGAAATTTATAAATACAAAGTGAGGTTACGAATTAAATTACCGTCAGTATGCCTGATACAGGGGAAACCTCGACGAAATCAAGGAATGAAGCCTCCACTTTGCTAAAGGTGCAAAGGAGAAGAGTCTCCGAAATCAAACGCACACTCTCAAATTATAACAAAGACGGCAAGGCAAAAAAAACCACAGCACGGTACTTCGACTACCGTATCGACACACTACAAGCTGAATTAACCGCGCTGGAAGAAGCTCACAAGTCGCTCCAAGAATTATCTTCCAAAGAAGTAGACGATTACTTCGAAAGCGGAATATACGTCGATACGGTAGAAGAGATTCACGTGTGCCTTAGCGAGTTAGAGCAGGGTAAATCGGACTTAACAAAAACCTCAAAGGAGAAATCCGAGACCTCTAATGTTAGTGAGGTTGGGTCGACAACCGAATCAAATCTTCCCAAAATTGCCCTCAAGAAATTTTCGGGAAGTTACAACGAGTGGTCTTCCTTTAAGGGACTTTTCCTCTCCATAGTAGACAGCAATAAAACCATATCCACCATCCAAAAAATGAACTATCTCAAGTGTCATTTGGAAGGTGAAGCCGAAGAATTGCTTCGCAATTTCACAATAAGCGCTGAAAATTACCAGCCAGCAATCGAAACTTTAACAAGGCGGTATGAAAATAAGCGAGTCCTTGTTCATCAAGAATTGAATAAAATTTTCGAAGTTAAATGCAGTAACGAAGAAAATTCAGAAAGTCTTAGGAGAATAATCGACACTTTCAACGGTGTGTTGAAAGCGCTCAACAACTTAGAAATAAACACATCTACGTGGGATGTGTTTCTAAATCATATAATCCTATCCAAACTTCCGAGTTCAATAAGACACGCGTGGAATCAGGAGACAGGTGGTCTCACCAAACTTCCATCGTACATCCAACTTATTGAATTCATAGAGAATCGTTTTCGAGCGTGGGAGATGTCAAACTCCGAGACGAAAACGAAAAAACATCAAGTATTGGTCACAACGACGATACAATGCATTGTTTGTAAAAAACCTCACAAGTTACATCAATGCGACAATTTCAAATCGCTTGACGCGAAACAACGAAACAAAATCGTCCAAGTAAATAAACTCTGTTTCAACTGCATGAATTCGGGCCATGCTGCTAACCAGTGTAAAAGCACATACAAATGTAGAGCTTGCGGAAAAAGGCATCACTCCTTACTACATTCCACAGCAAATAATCAAATTATTCGAGCCAATACCACAAGCAACAACGCACCAGAAGTTCAAAGGACTGCCGAGAGCAACGTCAATGTTTTGACTTCTACAACCAGCAAACAAGTTTTGTTGGCAACGGCCAACATAAACGCACTCGATCAGCATGGAAGGATTCATAAACTACGCGCACTCGTTGATAGCGGATCGCAAGCGACATTCATTACCGAAAATGCCGCACAACAACTCGGTTTAAAAAGAATGTCGCATCATGCAAACGTCATAGGAGTGGCAGGTTGTAAAGCCGGAACCACCAAAGGTTCCATTTCATTGAAGATTATACCATTAAAGGGCGAAAATCTTACCATAGAAGCGCTAATAATACGTAATCTATCAAAAATATTACCATCATATACTATCACAAAGAAGAATTGGGAACATCTGTCTAATTTAACGCTGGCAGATCAAAATTTCGACACCCCGAGGCACATTGACGTGCTGCTGGGAGCTGACGTTTATGCTTCTATCATTGAAGCAAGATTAATCACGGGTCCTCCGGGAACACCAATCGCACAATCAACGAAGTTAGGATGGATCGTATTCGGACAAATTAATCAGCAAGCAAACGACGAAAATCTCAATTGTTTTGGAACCACTCTTGATGACATCAACGATCAACTAAAATTATTCTGGAAGTTAGAAGAAATCCCCTGTCAACAAGTAGAATCAGAAGAAGATCTTTTGTGCCAGACTCACTTCGAACAAACACACTCAAGGAGAACAAATGGCCGATATGTCGTAAGACTCCCATTCAAGGATCACATGAAGGACACTTTAGGAAATTCCAAGCACATCGCAACAGCATCATTTCTTCACTTAGAACGTCGGTTTGAAAATCAACCAAATTTGAAAACAGCATATGTCGACGTAATGAACGAGTATCAAGATTTAAACCACATGAAAGCATCAAATTCAATCAATTCACTCAATGTATTCTTACCACACCATGGAATCTTAAAGAACGACAGAGAAACTACCAAACTGCGTGTCGTATTCGATGCTTCTCGAAAAACTGCCAGCGGAGTCTCCTTAAATGACACCCTTATGACAGGACCGACTTTACAACCAGACATGGTTACCACTTTATGTAGATGGCGACTTTATCAATACGCTTCAACCGCAGATATAAAGCAAATGTACAGGCAAGTTGACGTACACGAGGAAGACAATAAATTTCAGAGCATCGTATGGAGGTCAACGAAGAACGAACCTATACAAGACTTTCAACTTACGACAGTCACATTCGGATTAACCTGCGCACCCTTCTTAGCTATTCGAGCAATGCAACAATTGGCCGCCGACGAAGGCGCGAAATTTCCACTGGGAGCGAAAATGGTTTTAACTGAATTTTATGTTGACGATTTGATGACCAGTTCTCCAACACTTTCTGAAGCAAAGGAAAAACAATATCAAATAAAGCAAATACTGAAGAGAGGTGGTTTCCATTTACACAAATGGATTTCTAACGAAACTAGTTTAATGGAAACTGAGTATGACCACAACACTAAACTTCAAGAAATTCCCATAATGTCTGAAGAAGATTCAGTAAAATCATTGGGATTGTCTTGGTTCCCAAAACAAGATACAATGGTTGTACGACAAAGCGAAAGAATTCCAGTTCGAACGAAAAGAGAACTGCTCTCACAAATCGCTCGAATTTTCGACCCATTAGGATGGATAGCTCCTCTTGTAGCAGAAGCCAAGGTACTCCTCAAAGGGGTATGGCTTTCACAACTCGAATGGGATGATACATTGCCATCAAAGTTTATTCGAAGTTGGAATAAAATAAGTTCCCATCTCAACGACCTACCTAATATAAAAATACCCAGATGGATCCAATTTAAACCCGAAACTACGATGGAATTACATTGTTTCAGCGATGCATCTAAGGAAGCTTATGGAGCAGCAATATACAGCAGAATCATTCAAAATGGAAGGGTATTAAACGTCTATCTGATCATGGCCAAATCTAAAGTAGCACCAAAAAAGGAAATGTCTACACCCCGCTTGGAACTATGCGGAGCAGTCATCGCAACTAAGTTACTACAAAAATGTCATAAAATTTTCGAAGACCATATGAATACATCATATTTATGGACGGATTCCACCGTAGTACTAGCATGGCTTCGAGGAGACACATTCCGTTGGAAACAATTCGTGGCAAATCGAGTAAACTACATCCATGAAATGTCACCGAATGTCAATTGGCTTCATGTTCCAGGACCAGAAAATCCAGCAGATCTGCTCACTCGGTTCAATTCACGTTCGAATTTGGCCAACAATGGTTTATGGTGGACAGGTCCGACATGGTTAATGCTTTCCAAGGAACATTGGCCTCCACAACCTAAAAAGAAAGACACAACATTAGAATTAAAAAAGCAAGCATGCACTGCGATATTAAAAGAACCAAATGAAATACTTCGGCGATTTTCATCGTTTACTCAACTTATACGGGTAACCGCCTATTGTCTACGCTTCATTCAACATTGCAGAAGACAAATCCCACAAACGGGATTTTTGAAAACAGACGAACTACTTAGTGCTCGGATGCTGTGGATAAAATTGGCTCAAAATTTTCATTACGACAAAGAAATCCAAAATCTAATGAATAAAAAACCCATTAAGAACAGCAACATCGTACGTTTAAACCCTCAAGTCGATGAAGAGGGCGTACTTAGAATAAATGGAAGATTATCAAACGCAAATCTATCATATGAACAAGCCAATCCCATAATTTTACCCAACACCGATCCTTTAACAAAATTAATTCTGCATGAAATTCACTTGAAAACGCTACACGGTGGACCACAAATCATGATATCAACCGCCCGAAAGAGCTTTTGGATAATCAACTGTCGAAATGCTGCGAAGAGAATAACACATAATTGTGTCATATGTACACGATTCAAGGCCACGACTGAAAATCAGCTAATGGGACAATTGCCGACGCCAAGAGTGAATCTGACAAGAGCATTCGCTCACACAGGCGTTGATTATTGCGGACCAATAATGATAAAAACCGCAAAAACTCGAAACGCCAGCTTTACTAAAGGCTACGTTGCGTTGTTTATCTGTTTAGCAGTGAAAGCGATCCACTTGGAAGTAGTCAGCGACTTGCGTATGGAAACCTTTCTGGCGGCTTTCCGACGATTTACATCAAGACGAGGGATGTGCTCCGACATATATTCAGATTGTGGTTCGAATTTTATGGCCGCCGACAAAGAGTTTCGACTAATCAAGCGACATGAATCAAAAGCAGCAGGTATCTTAGCTCCTGATAACATCACTTGGCATTTCAACCCCCCATCAGCACCACACTTCGGCGGACTTTGGGAAGCCGGGGTGAAATCAATGAAACATCACTTAAAAAGAATTGTCGGAAACCAACATTTAACGTTCGAGGAAATGAACACCGTAGTAACACAGATCGAGAGCATTTTAAATTCCAGACCCTTAGTCCCGCTAAATGAAGACCCCACTGAATTAAACGCACTCACACCAGGACATTTTATCATTGGCGACGCCTTGAATTCTCCGCCTGATCGAAACCTACTCGATACTAAGGAATCCCATCTGAACCGATGGCAAAGAACACAAAAGATGGCACAACATTTCTGGAAACGATGGTCTAACGAATATCTATCACGCCTTCAGCAAAGACCAAAGTGGTTCAAGACACAATCAAACATTTCACCAGGAACAATCGTTATCGTGAAAGATGAAAATCTACCTCCCAACAAATGGTTGATGGCAAAAATAATAGAAGTCCATCCAGGCGAAGATGGACTAGTCCGAGTTGTTACACTCAAAACAACGCAATCCATATTGAAAAGACCCATTACCAAAATAGTAGTCTTACCAACTGATGGTGAGGAAAGCTGAACGAAAAAAAAAAAAAAAAATGAGCTCATTATTATCGAAATACTGAATTTGCATACAATACAACTAACATTTTTCTTTTTCTTTTTTATTTATTTGCTCCAGATGTTAATGACTGAGGAGAACGCCCAACCTAGTTGGGACAACTTCTTCCAGTCAGAACATCTGTAATAATTAAATAATCTTTTCGACTTTCATTTTCGTTCCACTTCACATTTTTCATCCTGAGAATGACTTCTCAGCGCGGGGGAGTATGTTGGAACTTACAGCGCATCACACCGAAAAACTTCCCGAACACAAAACACAACTTTAAACTCACCTGATGGAGTCGACACCACGATAACCAAAACTCGAACATCGACACATCAGGAAGTGGATGCACCGATAAATTCAGTCGAAGTCATCATGCGGCGCCTGCAATCGAAAAGGAAAACACAAAGCAACGTTTCTTAGCATACAAATTACAAATTTATACTTATCTGAATTTACTCCGATGTTGAAATCCATAGCGCAAGCAAAGTAAACAACTGAATTGTCAGAATAAACCTAACCTAAAATAGTTTTAGAAATTAGTACTAAAATGGTCGACTGGAAAATGACGTTTATTAAATAAGCAATATTTGGGACAATATTTTCCCAACCTTTAATAGTATAGATTCCCAAACTTTAATTTCCCGCCTTTTTTCTCGTCATATCAATGCTTAAACTTAATTTAGAAAGGGATAAAAGACACTTGTAATTTGTCAGTCAAAGTCGGAGGTTCAAAATCTATTTCAAAGGAGAAGGAATAAAGTCATCGAAATTACACCTGGTCTTATAATTTGTCAGTCGTCGAAGTTGGAGTCATCCAATTCAGAAGTTCAAAGATCCAATTCAAGGGGAAAAAGGAATGAACTCAACAAATCTTTACACAATTTACCTCGTCTGTGTTGAGCAATCCTTTTTTCCTCGCATGAATATCTCAAGGCTCTCTGACTTCGAGATAGTCCCATGTGATCGCGTGTCCGGTTTCTATAATGTGTTTGGCTACCGCTGATTTACTCAATTGCCCGAACCCCTTGTGGGGCATAGTGCGTCAACTGTTCCATGTGGCCCAGTTGACGTTTCGTTGGCATAAACTGGTTTCGGAGAATGCAGTTGCCAGCATGCACCAAACCCCTTCAACGACAGATGCCATACAAAGAGGCTCATCACGACGAGATTCCTTCTTGCATCGAAGGGATTTGGCAGCTCTTGGCCGTTCTGATGAACGTAGACTACATTTTCAAGTGACCACCGCCACAACTTACCCCTCGGTCATTGTTGAAAAATCCCATTGAAGTAGGAGGAGCTCGAAACAGAATTAAACATATAACACACACGCACACTACAATCCTGACCATCGCTGCAACAACAACTACGACGAGATTTCAGGAACACATAAAGGAAGTAAGTAGTGGGGAAAGACGAGGTCTCAACACAATTCGATCAGCAGTGGCAATGAGTTATCACATATCCCGATAATATTATCAATAACAACCACTTATTAAAATATGAATGATCGCACATCACCAAAATCTTCCCCGGTAATAACTTCTCACTAATGATCAATGATCTTGTTTTGAGGGATCATTAGATATAATTATGTGATAAGATGATGTTTTGTACTTTTCCCTCAGAATAGCAACAGTATTTAAGAAGGTAGTTCGTAAGATGAAAACCAGTTGTTTAAGTACCACCAGGCCATAGAAGTTTGGCCCTCCGAAATAAGAATAAAAATTATTATAACGAGTAAACGTTCTTTTTATTTTTAACTAAAGCACATTATGGAAGAAGGGCGTACTGTGACAAAAGACATGTAAATAAATCTTACACTTCGGACGCCTGGGAAAGCCTGCAAATATTACGTGAGGACTCGACGAAATTATTGAAGGTAATTGTGCATCGCAACTAATAAAACTGCTTGCCAACAAATCAACAAGAATGACGTCCCATATTAATTACCTGCATAATTTTAATCATAATTGCATCTTTTTTAATATATATATAACTGTATCCTGTAATTTCTATTAATCTATATACAATATATACAGTGAGTCACAGTCAAAATGAACCACCTTATGCTAGAGAAAGAATTACTTGAAAAATGACTGAAAAACCATTCAGATTAAAATTGTTTTTATGTAAATTTATTGTCTCAACATATGAGACTCTTATTTCAGTGTTTTATAATAATTTTTTCTACTTAGTATACATGAAATAATATAAATAAATATACAAGGTGCCCCGCTTCAAATGGTAAATACTTCAATGGTAGATAGTACCATTCATTTGTGTAAAATTTACACCAAAGTGGACACTGTTTTTTAACAGTTACAGAGTTATAGCAGTTTTTGTAAACTGTGTCAAAAAGCTTGACTTTCCGAAAAAAAAATTTACCACTCTAACGTAAAACATAAAATTTCCCGGTTTCATAATTCACCGTTACTTCAAAGATACAACTGTTCCAACTATTAAAATTGATTTTTCATCGAAAATTCAAATGGTAATTTTACAACGGTACTTAGAACTGACAAATCTGCAAATTTGGCAAAAGTTGCCAAATATGTTGGCTTTCCAACGGCATATTCCTTTGATATGTTTGGATTTGAAAATTTTCGAATACGGATTACAAAAAAAAAGAACAACGACCCAACAACGGATTTCGTCGACCAAGGCGTTGTTATTGTTGTTGTGGTAAGGATGGTTCGAATACTGCAGTGCTTCTTGCATCTTGTAAGGCGTCAGGTGACCCCGCTTCATACCTCTCCCATAATTTTTTTCCAAATGACCACTTCATATTAGTTGCCAATAAAAAAACATACATAGTAAGGTGGTTGTGTTTTTTATTTTCTTTAACACATCCATTAATTCTACCCGTGCTTGGAATTAAATATATTGCATAATTCTGTACAAAGTCTGTACAATGGCAATCCTATTACAGTGAAACAATCGCCCTCAATGCGTTCTATCAAGGATCCTCCAATACCTTGCAATCCATAGGCGCCTGCTTTATCCCTGCAACGACCAAATAATATTTATTAATAATGCAAAATGGACTGCGTTTATACTACTTTACTTACAGTGGTTCTCTGGTGGCCACATATCCTTCAATCTGCTCGGGGGATATTTGACCAAAGTGTACTTTTGTCGTTTCACAGAAACGCGTTTCGCCTTTCTCATGTTTTATTACAACACCCGTGTAGACATCGTGAGGTCGTCCAGAGAGTCTAATATATTATGGAATTTAGGTATTTAATACGCTTACAAATTTCGTATGGAAATTTTCCCACACTGAAAACGGCCAAACAATCGAACTGATTCTAGTCAAATTGGCACAAGGTATTCTTTCTATGTGCAGAAACTTTGTTCTATAAAAATCGGTTGCAACCTACTCTGTAAGCATTTCCGTAGCCCGTTCAGGCGTCTTAGGCTTTCCGTACACCTTCCCGTCCAAAGCAACAATTGTATCGGCCGCAATAACCACTATAGGTCGATCGTCGTTACTTTCTGTTTGGCGTACACGATTCCATACTTCCAATGCCTTTCCGCCGGCTGTTCCCTCAACAAATTCTGGAAGACCTGGGAAGTCTGATGGGTTCAGATTTTCTTCAAATAGTGATGGTACTAACTCCACATTAATTCCCTGCCAGATATGGTACTTGGTTATAATCGCTCCGTATTATTAAAACATGGATTTTACCAATTGTTGGACAAGTTCTTTTCGACGTGGTGAGCCACTTGCTAAAATAACACGATGACAGCTTAAAATATGTTTTACTGGAGCCAACATCCTGTTTTGTGGATTAGGATACTAGAGAAAGGACGAAATTACACACTACTCTGCTTTACTCTTCCCATAACACTGTCGTATACATACATATATGTAATGTAATACCCTACGATGAAAGAATACGAATACGAATAGATCGTTGGTAATACCACCGCCATCTTAACTCTCAGGCCAGAGTGTCAAAACAATGACGTCGTGACAAGCAGTGAACCATATGTAAACAAAGTCAAGAACGCGTGCGGTCGACCTCTTGGCATTTCGCGATTTTCGTCCATAAAAATTGAGTTTAGTGTCGTGATTTCAAGTGGCATTTAAAGTAGTGTTTGTCGGTGTTGTGCGTGAGTGAAACCCCCGTAAAACGCCGTGAGCTTAATAAATAAATGGGGTGTTGAAAAGTGCGAGTGTAAGTGAGGTTATGCAAGTGCGAAGTGGAATGGTTCGCATTTTTCACTAATTTGCCGGTGATTTTTCAAATAGTTTGAACTCTAAATGTGTTCTTCACTGTCCTCGGACTAATCCCCGGGGTGCCAAAGTTTCCGGGAACTCCCGGAAGTGCCTCAAAAAGTGATGCGAAGTTGGCCTTCAATTGACAACATTGTACGCAATGTCCGGCCCTTCCATCGGAATTCAGCAGGTAAGTACAAATATTTTTTTTTTTTTGTTAATGTTTGTTTTAGGAAGTGAAGTGACCGGAGGATTATTCTCAAAGGATCCTGACAACAATGTTGGCGAGCCGGACGGAAGTTTCGCTGCTTAATCTTGTCAGCTGCAGTACCCAAGTCCCAAGGTAAGCAATATTGTCGACCGGTTTTTATATTTTTTTCAGATTCCGCAATTTTTTACATTCATATAATGGAAGTTCCGGGGATGGCAACAATTCGGGTCGTGAAAATGAAGTGAACCGATTGTGCACATTCCTGGACCAACTTCTGTTATTACTGCAGCACTTGTTTTTATCTTGAATCATCTCTATTTTAATATGTTGTAATCATGTTTTCCTATGAATAAAATATAATATATTTTTTGTGATTTATCATTTTAGGTCCATCAATAGAAGAATCATAAAGGCTTCCTGCACTATACTATTCTGAAGTCTCAAGCAACCAACGGCCAGAAACGCTACAGATTGACCAGAGAAGATGTCATGATGAATGAATGGAAAAGCAATAATATGGACACATCAATCGGAATAACCTACACAAGGAAAATTTGGAATTTATCGAAACGGTACGTAGAACACGATGCCGCAGCAACGCTCGTTCTGAATGAATTTGAAATGTGAAACATGAATCTTGTTTCTTTTGTTGGTTGAGCTGATTTCCACACCACCTAAGAGGTAAAGCTCACGGCGCGTTTTTTTTAACGTGGTCTTCCCCATTTAGTATAAGATCCCAATGGAAAAATCTGCACCTATCGGTCTTTTATGAGATGTATCTCAAATGAATGATAATAAAGAATAAAGTAAAATTCGGTTGGCAGCGAAATCCTACCACAGCCATCCTTAATTACCGCAATTGCAACTAAATGTTTATACTATTTGATTTAATTAAACTTTGTATTTATTTGATAATTAGATAAGAAAAACCCATTAATCAAATAAATACAAAGTTTAATTAAATCAATTGGTATAAACATTCAGTTGCAGTTGCGGTAATTAAGGATGGTTGCGGTAGGATTTCGCTGCCAACCGAATTTTACTTTATTCTTTATTATCATTCATTTGAGATACATCTCATAAACAAAAACCGATAGGTGCAGATTTTTCCAGTAGGATTTTGTACTAATTAGGCCTATTCCACAGCCTAGTATTGTGTTCCCAGTGATTCAAAATAAATTCCATATCAAAATTTAAATTATTTTGTTGACGGAACGAAATAATGAAAATGTTTATATGGGATTTACACTTCGGTTCGCTGTACACAGTACTCGGTTTAAATATACGATCCCGATCAATAGAATATGTTCAGTCGAATTCGGCTATATTTTGGGAAGAAGTAACGGCATATTGTGGAAACTCCCATCACATTATACACCGTAGCTTCTTTGTTCATTTTATTACAAGTGATATGAATTGGAAAGTTCCGTTAGGATTTTATTGGCATTGTATAGAAAATCACTAGAAAAAGAATAGTCACTAAAGTAGGTCCACTTGACTTTTTTAATGATTTTCTATAAAATGCCAATAAAATCCTAACTGAACTTTTCATTTAATATCACTTGTATTGTAATAAAATGAACAAGTAAGCTACTGTATATAATGTCATGTAGTTTCTACAGTATGCCGTTAGTTGCTTCCACGATATAACCAAATGTTGAGTGGACGGACCTATCCTAGTGACCAGAAGTGTATTTAATTGAAAGTGAAAAGTACCTGTACGCTTAGAACTCCTCAATTCGCACGTAGTCCGGAGGATTGCCTACAATGTGGATTTCTGTATTATGTGCTTCGCAATGACTTCTTTGTTACAAATTACCTGAACGTAAATTTCTATTGCAAAGTCCGTACCTTGCGTTGCCTACTTAGGTTATTGGCAGAGCGAAAATTGTCATTTAAGTTCTTCGTGTAGTTATTCAAAAAAATATTACACCAAATTGAGGCGCTTTTTTTAGCAAGATCAAAACTATTTTTACCACAAATGCAAAACAGAATTTCCGAAATTTCTTCATCGTATAATTTGATAATTGCCGAAAATAAAAATTTTTTATGACACTTCTGTTCCAAAAAGTATTCTTCGAAACTTTTCGATATAATGGTTTGAAATACCCTGTATGCGTATACGCCCATGTCCAATGAAAATTGGGAAGGGCACTTCAAACCACCTCTATTGAGATTCGAAAAATACACATGGCTTGGGTCAATATCTAAATTTTGGTCACTAATCAATAAAGAAGAACACATGTCGCATTTCACTCTATCGCTGACCTTTCTGGCGACGTATCCGGACACAAAAACGACTGTTGCGGCTGAGGCTTTGTCTATTGGCACGTCATAGGACGATGAAATAATATTATCAAATTTTGAATCGTTAATCATTTCATCCTCTGGTGACATTTCCGAAATACAAAGATCTTTAATTTGGATTTCACCGCCCCGATTACTTTTAATTTTTAAAATACTACTAACGCGAAGCTTTTTTTCCGATTCTAATATCTGCTGAAGGGAAACATTGTAATTGGTCCCACTCATTTGGCGATATTTACTAAACCGGAATTCGAGTGGGTCTGTTTGAAATTTTCCCAATAGAACATATGGAAAGCCTAAATTATCTAACAGATAGCTTACTAAGAAAATAAAGGCAGCAGTAGTGTGAATAAGGGCCGAATGCGTTTCGGAGGTGAGTCGATGTCGATTTGGTTCTGCACTAATATCCCACTCAACTAACCATTGCGTGAAAGTCGTAAGAAATTTAAGGGAGCTTTGCTCAATATTATTAATGGGCTTTGCTAGGTCTTGTCTTAAATTTCGGCCCTTGAAAGGATGCTTGACATTGACGATGGTCCACCATTTAAGCATGTTTTGCAAAAATTCGATTGTGCCTTCTGCGTCTGGATAGTAGTATTTGACAGCCTCAATAGTTTTTTCATCAAAAATTTTCAACGCAAGATGAACATTTTGCCTTTCGAAGCTTGTGGGATGTAACGCTTTCCATGTTAAAGAAGGAGCCAGCTTCATGGAAGAAAACCGTTCCTTCTCATAAATTTCTTTTAGTATAGAGAATTGTGCACAATGGCTTTCAGGCACACCTGAAATTGACGGGATAAAAAAGGTTTGCGTTTTTTCATTCAACCAGTTGTTCCTAACGGATTTTAGTAGATGGACCGTATCAAACAATAGGAAAATTTTCTTGCCTGGGAGCAACGGCGACGGAATAAATGGTTGAAGCGTATTATTTGGAGAAAGTTTCTCGAAAGTTTTTCTATTCACTCTATTATTATCGGAGATGATAGCGACAACTTCAAACCCAATCTCATGGAGTATTTGTAAAATATCAATAGTTTTGGTATAGAGGAAAGTAGCATCCAAATTTGTTACTGGAAAGAGCCCAACCACATCTTTATTTTTTGATAAAATAGACGTGATCATAAAAGTTTGTACTGTTTTCGCTGGTTTATGGTCTGAAGTGTCTGCCATATTCTGAGCGAGACCTTCTACTTTGTTCCCCTTATAGCAAATATCTTGTTTTATGTATATTTCGTCCATTAGTAAAACTACATACTTCTCGTGCGGCTCTAATAAACTAAACTTTTTTTTTAAATAATCAATTGCCAATCCCGTATTCAAGTTGCCTGTACAAAAACTTTTAATATAATTAGGATGTGGCATAGTCAGCACACTCCTATCGCGAAAATACTTATACGCGCCAGGAAAAGTGAAATAAAAAAGACTAAATAGTAAAATATCGTCAGCAGTGTAACGCACATGGCCAGAGAACAAAATAAAAAGTTGCGAATATATGAATTTCAGTTTGGAACTTGTTTCCAAGCAGGAATTCACATCGTTTTCAATTAATTTATTAATATCGTCCAAAATTTTTTTTTTATATCGCTTACAGTTATTTCTCTATGATCTAAAAAATTTATCAAATTTTCCAATTTAGAAAAAAGATTACATTTAAAATCCATTCCTAAAATAGGTTTAACCGCGTCAATATTGATTTTTTTTCCGTCTAGGAATATTTCGACACTAAGGTCTAAATTAATAAAAAAACTTTTCTCTATCTGCGGTACACTGCTTTGGGTTGTTACTTTATAAAATAAAATGCGCGAGTTTTCTTTCTGGAAATGCCACGATTTTATATTAATTTTGCTTATGTTATGGAAAATATCTAAAATAGATGTTATTTCATCATCCCGTAGCCGATTTTCCTGTTCCTCATTAAATCTTGTAATCGCTGCATGTCGTCTCAGTTCCGGATCTGTACGCGCTGGCGGACGAGCTTTAGAAATATATCCAGGCAACCCCGGAAACTGTGAAGGAACGGCTTCCTTCCTAAGTGAGAGCCTTTCCCTCTTCACGGGTAGTCCATCGATGTTTAAAATATCCTCGCTAACGATGTCCTCTTTGGTGAAATGTAGACTACAAACCAGGCAACTTCTATTCACAACAAGATCTTTCCTAGGGATAGCCGCAACCCATCTCTTCATCATGGCTTCATCCCTAGGAAAGTTGAATAAATTTGCCGATTTGTACGTCGACTTGCACCCCGGGACGCAACAATATGTCGGCATTTTAAATCTGAAATAAATAGTAATTGAAGCCCTTTTTTTTAGGAAACCGTTACTTCCAATATATGTTTATTAAAATAATATCTTCGACAACCCCTTAAACCTGCAGAGAAAAGAAAATATTCTTTTTTGCTTTCCTTAAGCTTTTAAATAAGAAGATACATTTGGAACGTACCATTCGGGGACTACCATGATTCGCCGCACATCATTTTATTCCTAATTGTAAACAAACAGGTGTTGGCAACAAAACGATTGAGCCCGAATAACGTATTCCAGTGCTAGGTTGAAGAGCGTCGGTGCCAGTCCATCGCCCTGTTTCAGACCAGTGCGTGTTTCAAATAAATCGGTAAGTCTATTCTGGATCCTGACTTATGAGACGGAGTTGGTCATCGTCATCTTTGTCAGTCGCACTAATTTGGCCGGTATACCAAATTGCAGCATGATGTTGTACAGTACTCCGCGATCGACACTGTCGTATGCCTGCTTCTTTCTATTGCACGCTGTAAATATGTCGGAACCAACGGAATCGGACCACTACGTCATACAGCTATCAACCAGGCTAAATGCGCATTCGGCATGCTGCCTAAAATCTGGCAAAGCAGTATCTCAGTCAGACATTGCGGAAGAATGATAACTGCATTACTTTACATGCTATGAAATGGAACTCCATTTCCAATCAATGCCAACCAAGGGGGTGTCTTAAAATTTTGTGGCACCGTTCTGTGGCAAAAGTGTGTGGGTCTCTGCAGGAATAGTTGACGCGCTGTGCCCCACTAAGGGCTAAGGGAAAGTCGTATCCACAACAGGCCAATAACAGCATTGATGGGCGTGCTTTGGTATGACTTACCTTTTATTCGTCAAGAATTGGAATGTCTTCTTCGCAAATCACTGTTTTTTTTAATCTCCACTTCACTTTAACGTTTTCCACAGTTTTCCAAACACTCACGAGCTGTTAAATAACGGCAAATATTACCTGTCACAAATTGGCGCGCTTGTTTGGGGGGACAATTGGCGCAGTTTAAATGGGGAAACCCCGTACAGAATCTTACACTGCCATGGTAGGAGCTCGATTCTCATCATTTACTCTTTGAGGAAATTTTTAGTAGTCCTGAAAAGGACTATTGCAATTATATGGTCGTAATGTTCGATTGCGTATAGCAGCCGAACGCCATCCTAGCGGCTAGAGTTGAGATCCAGCCAGCACAAACTCCACACTCAAAAATCTAGCCTTACACATGGTGGCAGTAACTTCAATAACCATCCGGTGAAGGACACCGATGACCAAAGAACATGTCATCATTATATTGTGCTCGTATAACTGCTGTGCTGCTGTTGTTCCGATTGGTGGGTGCATGGTATTGTTTCGACATTACTACTTTGCCTTAACCCCTAGCGGGGCATAGCGCGTCAACTACTCCTGCGCGCCCTCGTACTCTGTTCTGGGCAATGAATTGCTGAGCAGTTCCGTTGCCGTTCCACATCAGTATGCATTTTGTGAACCTAATCAATATTTCATCATAATTTCTTAATTTCTGACGGCTACAAGCACATAATTCAAAATTATTTTCTTCTTTCAGCACGTCGTGTATGGAAGGATTATTTCCCAGCGGTGGATGCTATCGTTTTCCTAGTTGACGCTTGGGATGAACTGAACTCGCTCCTAACAGACGAAGCTCTATCGAATTGTCCCATCCTAATTTTAGGTAATAAAATCGATATGCCTGGTGCAGCAAGCGAGGACGAGCTTCGCAATGTTTTCAGTCTTTACCAATTGACGACTGGAAAGGTGCGTACCACAAAGCCAAGTCAGTTCCTGACCCATTTATAATTTTCTTTCTTTCCCCGACCCTACATGTTAGCATCAGGTTAAAGAGTTGTGCCAATGAGCCGACATTCAGTCCTGTGAGAGGGTCATTCGTCTTAGTAATTGACCACACGGATAAGATGTATAGGCATTGGCCCTCTGCCAGCCTTCAATCAATAGCTTGGAATGGCACGTGATGGGCTTCACTAGAGAAAGATAGTTTCAATGTTGCATCAGAATGACAAGAAATAGACACCGTTCATGTAGAAAAAGACATTTATTTTGTACGATTTTTCCGTTTGTTTTTACTTTTGTCTCCTTAAATGTTTTCCTTTACCACATTTTTTTATGTGTGTACGATAAAGTGTTTTTATTTCGTTATGTGTTCTTAAACAAGAAATAAATGAAATAACCTTTCATGGTATTTTCTTCAACTCTCCCTTGTCTTGTTCACCTCTCAATCTTTGAGTTTACTTTTTTTAGTGATTATTCTTTCTTTATTTTGTTGTTTTATAAATCTTATTTTAGCATCATCATCCTGCTTTCGATATTTCTTAGGAAATAATAATATTAATATTTACTAAATGTAGATACATAACACGACGATTCAATGACGACACCATGCTTGTTGTTGTTTTGCTGCCCGACAATAATATGTATCAGAGAAAGAACCGAGTTTCTTACATTTTTTGGTTGGATATCAAAGTTGATAGGAAATTTCAAAAGAGAGAAAACAAAAACAATTTAAATGATAAATCGAATCGTACAGATAAAATAGAAGAAGAGAAACATGGCGTCCGTTGTTTGTATAATCTTAATGTTAATATTTGGAACCGAACCAGGTCTATAAATAAATTTTCACTCTTGCATTAAATTACCACTTAAGCGCATTGTAAATCGCTTTAAATTACACAATCGCGAAAGTTGATATTATTATTAAAAAAAACAGTAGTAATTAATAGGTACAACGAAATAATGCAGTATGGAACAAAATGATGTACATGTGCCCCTAGCCCCGACGAAAACGTAAGGATGTTCGTTTGCTCTTGTTTCCCAGTAAACATAATTTTATGATCTACTGGGAACATTTTAGTTGCTTGCTGTTGGTGAGTTGATGCCTCTATCTATGATCTTAAAGTTTCTGTGTACGATTTGGTTGTTCGGTAGAATGACGAAGAAACATTCGTTCAGTATTGCGTTCGTTGTGGATTCTGATTTACTTGGATGTTTTCACTTCTTGTTTTTGTTTTGTTTTCTTTAAAAATTCTCTTTAAATCGATATACTGCGCTAACCAACGGAAATCCTCCCGTAGCCTTGCCGTTTCAACACAGGACACATATACAGTTCTAATGGATGTCCGGGAAGTTCAGAGCGTGCTACATTAGCCTGGAAGGGGAAAGAAAGAAAATTATAAATGGGTCAGGAACTGACTTGGCTTTGTGGTACGCACCTTTCCAGTCGTCAATTGGTAAAGACCGAAAACATTGCGAAGCTCGTCCTTGCTTGCTGCACCAGGCTTACCGATTTTATTGCCTAAGATTAGGATGGGCAATTCGATAGAGCTTCGTCTGTTAGGAGCGAGTTCAGTTCATCCCAAGCGTCAACTAGGAAAACGATAGCATCCACCGCTGGGAAATAATCCTTCCATACACGACGTGCTGAAAGAAGAAAATAATTTTGAATTATGTGCTTGTAGCCGTCAGAAATTAAGAAATTATGATGAAATATTGAATAGGTTCACAAAATGCACACTGATGTGGAACGGCAACGGAACTGCTCAGCAATTCATTGCCCAGAACAGAGTAGCGTTTCTGGCCGTTGGTTGCTTGAGACTTCAGAATAGTATAGTGCAGGAAGCCTTTATGATTCTTCTATTGATGGACCTAAAATGATAAATCACAAAAAATATATTATATTTTATTCATAGGAAAACATGATTACAACATATTAAAATAGAGATGATTCAAGATAAAAACAAGTGCTGCTGTAATAACAGAAGTTGGTCCAGGAATGTGCACAATCGGTTCACTTCATTTTCACGAACCGAATTGTTGCCATCCCCGGAACTTCCATTATATGAATGTAAAAAATTGCGGAATCTGAAAAAAATGTAAAAACCGGTCGACAATATTGCTTACCTTGGGACTTGGGTACTGCAGCTGACAAGATTAAGCAGCGAAACTTCCGTCCGGCTCGCCAACATTGTTGTCAGGATCCTTTGAGAATAATCCTCCGTAATCCTCCGGTCACTTCACTTCCTAAAACAAATATTAACAAAAAAAAAAAATATTTGTACTTACCTGCTGAATTCCGATGGAAGGGCCGGACATTGCGTACAATGTTGTCATTTGAAGGCCAACTTCGCATCACTTTTTGAGGCACTTCCGGGAGTTCCCGGAAAATTTGGCACCCCGGGGATTAGTCCGAGGGCAGTGAAAAACACATTTAGAGTTCAAACTCTTTGCAAAAAAACCGGCAAATTAGTGAAAAATGCGAACCATTCCACTTCGCACTTGCATAACCTCACTTACACTCCGCACTTTTCAACACCCCATTTATTCGTTAAGCTCACGGCGCTTTACGGGGGTTTCACTCACGCACAACACTGACAAACAATACTTCTAATTCCACTTAAAATATCAAATAAAACTTAACTTCTACGCACGAAAATCGCGAAATTTCACAATGTTGACCGCGCGCATGTACCCACTTTGTTTACATATGGTTCACTGCTTGTCATGACGTCATTGCATTGACAATCAGCTGATACTGCGGCCTGAGAGTTAAGATGGCAGTGCTACGATACGACCGAACTTCCATCGAAATTGAAAGTATGCATATGCTTTAATTCGAATGCACACTTTCTTCATGCTCTATCTCGATGCCCCAAGTAGATCTCACATTTGCTTATTTCCCACTTTTCTGTTTTTTCAGCATTGGATGTGCTTGTCGATTCGTTAAGCGAACTAGCACAAAATACAAACATGGAAAGTGGCTTCTTGACCTTTCGCAGATATGTTGTAACTTCCATCGTTGATAAGAAGTTCAACTGACTATACATATTTCTTCTCAGCATTTCCACTCCATTTTAAGAAAGAAACTTAAGTTGAGATAATGTCAGCGCAAGCCAAGTGTCTTTGGGGTGGACGATTCGCTCAATCGATCAGCGCGAATCTCGCCGAACTGAATCAAAGCCTTAGCGAGGATGCCCGACTATTTGCTGAGGATTTGGACGGTAGTAGGGCATATGCCCAGGCTCTAGCCCGGGCTTGTGTTATAACGGCGGATGAGTGTGAGGAAATTTGTCATGGATTGGAGTTGATACGTTTCGATTGGTTGGAAAAATCAATTCAATTCGAAAGTTCCGATGAAGACGTTCACACGGTTAATGAACGACTGCTGGTGAAATATTGTGGAAGTGTTGGTGAAAAATTGCATACGGGACGTAGTCGAAATGATCAATCGGTGACCGATGTTCGGCTATGGATGAAGCGGGCGATTCATGAAACAGTCGGTTCAATTGGACGTGTGATTCGCGCAATATTAGGACTATCGAACAAATATCGAAGTGTTCTGATGCCAGGCTATACGCATTTGCAACGAGCGCAACCAGTTCTGTTTGCCCACTGGATTTTCAGCCATGCCTTTGCATTGCGCGAAGATTGCGATCGCTTTAAGGATCTATTTCAGAGAGTTGATTGTCTTCCACTTGGTAGTGGAGCGCTAGCGGGAAACCCGTTGGGTATCGATCGCGAATTTCTTGCTCGTCAGCTGGGATTTGCCCGAATCACACAGAATAGTATGCATGCTGTTGCCGATCGAGATTATATCTGTAGGTACCTCTACGCAATTCCGCCTGTTACTAAACGCATTAATCTTTATCATTTTCACTTTAGCCGAATTCAATTTTGTTGCTTCAATGACGAGCTTACATTTGAGTCGTTTCGCCGAGGATCTTATCATTTACTGTACCAAGGAATTTAATTTCATGAAAATTTCTGATGCTTTTTCAACGGGCAGTAGTCTCATGCCGCAGAAACGCAATCCGGATTCATTGGAACTGATTCGCGGCCTGACCGGATCAATATTTGGCTCTATGACGGGATTTATGATGACTTTAAAGGGACTCCCGTCGACATATAACAAAGATTTACAATTGGATAAAAAATCCATATTTGAAGCATTCGATTCGTTGAATCAAGTGCTGGGCGTAATGGAGGGCGTGATAGAAACCCTAGAGGTGAATACCGCTGAATGCGAGAAAGCTTTGAGTCCAGATATGCTGGCAACAGACTGGGTAAAAAATTTGTTTGTTTTTGCAAATTGTTTTTAATGTGATGTGTTCACTTCGATTTTCCAGGCATACTACTTGGTGAAGAAGGGAGTTCCGTTCAGGACGGCGCATCATATCGTGGGAAAATGCGTGGCTCTAGCCGAGCAGACGAAAAGAACAATTTACGAACTTTCGAGTGAAGAGCTTGCGGCCATTAGCGATCAATTTTCAGATGACATTGGAAATTGCAGTAGTTACCTAAACAGCGTTGAGGCGTATAACGTTTTGGGGGGTACAAGTAGCAGTTCAGTTGAAGTACAGTATGGCATTTTGTCGGAGGCGGTTAAAAGTATTGAAGCTTGTAAACAGGTGAATCAAATAAAGGGTTTGAAGATTTGATATAAAAATAATATTCGAAGTTCAACTGACTACATATCTCTAAAAAAAAATAATAAAAAAAAACAAATTATTAAAAAAGAGGATTTACGTGTCGGACTATGAGCCCACTCAACTGCTAATAAGTACCCGTTTGGGGTAAATAACTCGGTTGAGGGTGCTGCTGATCACACACCTCTGCACAGAAACACACCGTCACGATCTAGTAAATAAGATTGTGCCTACGCATCTAGGGGCCTTATGATCCAAACTGATGAACTGTTGCGCCAGTTATTTATTTTGATATATTCTATTTCAGCGGGCGACGCATCGTGCTTCGCTGTGGGATATAGAGCGAATGTAGCGAGCGCTCTAGGGTGGTATACTGAAGGTCGCCGCTTCGTTTGCAAAGCGAACGGAGCCCACGCAAGGGGCCAACCCACTAACTAATGCTCAAACACGCGAACCACTCTACGCAACTCCTTAAAATATGTGTTGGGAATACAACGCCGACGTGTACTAATTTTTTTGTCGCATTTTCAACAACCACACGACAGAAGGGGGATTCACGCTCGTAAACGTCGTATTCTCGAAAATTTCTGTCATCTCCATAGTAAAGTGACAGAAGTTTACGATTTTACGGCAAATACGGTGTTTACGACGTGAATGCGTATGACAGCTCCAAAGCAAAACTTTAATTACTAATTTCTTACATAAATACTCATTTCTCAGAACCGACGAACGAAAAACGTGACCGACAAACGATTTTACATCGGAATCCAACAAGTTCTTTTCACTAACGGCGATTTTAGTTCAGGAGGGGCCAACTTCACGCAAATATTTGATACGTCTATAAGTCAGTAACTACGGACCGACAAACGTTTTAAAGTAACCGACAAACGACCGACAAACGATCTGAACTTAAAAATTCGTATTCCATAAGATTGGGGGGCTAACTTCCTGTCGGTAACCAAAATGGCGTGTAGTATACCTTCCGTTCCAGTGCTCTAATTTCTCTTTCATATGCTTTCCCCTCCAGTAAAATACGTGCCGTCAATTATCAATTTTTCGATCAGAATATTTTCCAGATCCGGTTGGAAAGTAGCGTTTACACTTGCCAGTAGACCGTGCAAGTACGTACATTTTACAGGCATTGCAAGTGCCTTGCAAGTAACTTGCAGGCTGTCACTTGCACATGTGTAAACACCCGTGCCTGTGAACTGCCAGGCCAGTAAACCCGCACGGCGCCTTGCAAGTAGCTGGCCTCCCGGGCCAATTGATTTCCTACAGGCATTCCAGTAGAGACTTGCGATCATATGTTTGCTGTCATTGGTACGCCAACAAACGATGGAAGATCAATGTCGCCTGCAAATAGGATATCGCAATGGTAAATAAGTGATAATCTCCTAATAAAAGATTTTGAATGAAGGTGTTTGCTTTGCTTTACAGATTAATTGACAGAATAAGTCGAGGAATTACATGCTCCCACCAAGGAAAAATCCCAGCCAACTTGCAAGTCGAATTATGTGTGTAAACACCTACTGGCACACGTCATGCAAGCAGCTACAGGCAAGGCACTTGTCGACAAGTCTACAGGCATGCCGGTGTACTGGCAAATGTAAACGAGCCAGAATATTTTCAGACCCAAAAGCATATGGAGGAGAAATCGAAATAGTCTGTTGCAGATCCAGCTTTGAAAATCGCGACTACTGTCTCCACCACGTCTTCTGCAACCAACTTCATACCACGTCCATCGTACAACTGTCATTTGTACGTCGATACGAGCGACCGAAGAACCGAATTCGTGTTTCGTACCAGCGCGTTTTTCCCTTGTCCGCGGGTACTCGTCTTTTTAGTGCACTAGTGCAAGAGAATTCTTCTAACAAATTTCCGTAGAAATGGCATCGATTTGCACTCGTCTCGCCGTTCGTGTGGCCGCTCGCAACAATGTCACCTACACACCCGTTCGATTCTGTAAAAGTAAGTAAGAGGAATGGGCCGCCGACGACGGGAAAAATGTCGGAAAAGTCGGTGCAGAGCCGTCTCGTCGCCGAGACGGTGGGATTTTGACATGTCCGGGAGTTTTTCGGTCACTGAATGAGGTTACGTAATAG
Organism: Chloromyia formosa; assembly: GCA_964017055.1. Classification (NCBI taxonomy): domain Eukaryota; kingdom Metazoa; phylum Arthropoda; class Insecta; order Diptera; family Stratiomyidae; genus Chloromyia; species Chloromyia formosa. The sequence goes on along the minus strand of OZ024816.1, from coordinate 19,584,860 downwards.
GCGTTTTGTGGTCGTTTTTCTTGGGTTTTAGAGGCGAAAAATGCACGATTTTACCTGAGGGTGTGATCAGGATGACCTTATGCGTATTTTCGAATAAAATTGGGAGTTTTCCGGTGCCGTCTGGAAAATTGTCACATGCAGTCGCGGTGCAGAAAGTGAGTTCATGCGGCTCACTGGCTGTCAGATTAGAATGAAAATTCTGTATTTTTCGGTTTCTTCTGAAACCCTTTCCTTAAGGATGGGGCTTCCCAAAGGAACCCGGTAGCTAGATAAATTTAAGCCAACTAAGCTCTAACCTTAAAAGTCGGGAGCAACTTGTTTACATAACTCTTTCACTCGAGAATGGGAGCGAGCGTTCTGCATGATGACGGGGTGTTGATAAGTTATCAGTTGAGATGGGGCGCATAAGTTACCGGGAAGCCCGCCAGAGCCGCCTGCACAATATTCTGTCTTTCTATTTATGCTCAGCAGGTCAGGAACTACTGACTGAATTCTTTTTACATATTTGAGCAGGTGACCAATGTTAGAATTTTTAGAGTAAGATTTTTCCAAGAAATAATTTCCGATATTTCTCTCCCTTCGCAGTGATGAACGATCCCTTGGAGCATGCCACAGGTATTGAGAAGCGTGAACTTTTGGCCAAAGCTGCCGGCAACGACAATCCCTTCGACATGAAAGTATTCAAGCGTGGTGCCGGCACCAAAGATCAACCCAACTTGATTCCATCAGCATTCGATGCCCGTATTGTAGGATGTGTTTGTAAGTATCTGCGTCCAGAGCCATTGAATATGTCTCAGTCAGTGGCGACTCAACTAACCGACATGCTCTTCTCTAATTTGCAGGCGAAGAAGACCAAACGTACGTTCAATGGATGTGGCTCCAGAAGGGAACACCCAAACGTTGTGAGTGTGGACATTGGTTCAAACTAGTCGAGAAAGCCCCAGTATAAACATCGAGAGCAAACTAACTTACTATAAACAACAACAAATAATACCATCAAGTTTTGTTCTTTCCTTAGAAAAGTAATTTGTCAGTGAAGAGAGAAATGAACTTAAAAAAATGAAAAATTATAGAACAAGAAATGAAAGTCTAGTGGATATTCTGTACGTATGTTGATTATGTGAAGGGAAGGAAATGTTTTGCTGAGGGTTTGTTGGGCGAAATCTTGACGAAGAGTGCGGAGAAGCCACACGGCACGTCGCTCTCCCGTGTGCGTGAATCATTTGATTTTTCTCTTGATAGTGTTTCTAATTTGTTGAGTCAACGTATTAAATGAATCAGTTCTTAGTAGTGAAAATTGTCGTCTCTGTTTTGTTTTTTGGGATTGGTATTTGTTCCCATAGTCGACTTTCTCTTGGCATAACAAAAGTTGCGCGGTTGTTATGATTTCCATAAAATGTGGCGTTTCCCTTGCACTTTATTGCGTATAAACATGGAGAGTTCAATGGCATGATAATGACAACAAATGCAGCTGCGCAACATGACCCTCAAATCGAGGGAACGCGGTGATTCCCCCGAGGTTTTGGAGGAAGTTCCGATTTTTTTTGTTAGGCTACTTCTGGAGATGAATGGAGAAGATATTCAGGCAGCTGCAGTCAAATTCGTACAAAAAATAAAGTTGATGTCTCCATTGAACTATTTGATTGAAAGGATTAATCTACGAAGTCAACTACACGTTCAAATTGTTTTCACTCGACCTGACTATGTAATTGTTGACGATTTTGTTTGAGCTAAAACAAGGAAGTCATGTAAAAAAACGAAGAGTCTGTTTTCTAACTTATTCAGGGAATCTTGTGTCGATTAAAGAAGCCAATATCACTCGAAATATCGAGGAAATAGAGTCGTCTCTACTGGAAATGGTGACCAATAGTTATACTGACGGGGTATATGTCGTGAAGATGTATGCTAGCAACATGCATCGTCCAAAACCAGTTATATGCTAACGAAACGTCAACTTAGGAGTAGTTGGCGCGCTTATGAGCAAAAAGTCCATTCCCAGTTTACTAAATTGGTTCGTGTCTAAATAATACCGGGGTTCGTACCAATGGTAAATTCACAATTGTTTGACAATTTAATTTAATGCCAAATTGACAATTGTGTGAGTTGCCGCCCTTGCACCTGGAGTGAGCATTCATGTTTATGCGATACTAAGGGCTGTGATCACTTAAGCGCGGAACCCACACAAAAGAATGTCGATTGACAATAGTATTTTGTGCGTACGTGTGCTGAAAGATTTACTATAGCCCCCTTCGGATCAGATCTCAGCAATTCGGCTCTATACTCTATACCTTTCTATACTGAGCCTACAATTCGCCCCCACGCGGCGAATTGTCTGTATGGTGACTGTTTGAATTCGCTCGTCACAGATCCAGACCGTTTAATTCAGAGATCAACTCAGTCCGCTTGTGTCGTACATGGCGGAATAGTTCCTTTTGTAGGCTCCGCGCTTAAGAAATCACAATCCTCGGTATCGCACAAACATAAACGCTCGCTCTAAGGCTGCGCGCATGTTGGCTCACGTTCGCGTGTCGCGTTCACGTGTTTGCTGTCAAACGGTTTGGGTCTATGGTTTGCAACCAAAGATGCGAATTTGTCAAATTGACAAATGCTCGGCTGTTGTCGTATCACCAAACTGAGTTTATTATTGTGCTTTAAAACGGATAATTAGGCAAGAATTGAGTGGCGAAACAAACGACTGGAGAGTAGTAGGATGTGCATAAGCGCATATTTCATACTAAATTATTGGCGTTAACGCACAATAATGAATCCAATTTGGTGATACGACAACAGCCGAGCATTTGCCAAATTGACAGATTCGTGTCTTTGGTTGAAAACCATAGACTCACACCGTTTGACATAAAACACGTGAACGCGACACACGAACGTGTGCCAACTTGCGCGCAGCCTAAAAGTCGGCAACCTGATTTGGCATCTGTGTATGAATTCCAGTATTATCTAGACACGAACCTAAATGTAAACTGGGAATGTACCCAATTTTCTACTGAGTCAAACAAAATGGATTTATGGTGAAATTCTTAGGATTTCATTAAAAAAATTCCTCCCCCTCACATGACTTCCACTTGCTCTGAGCAGCTATTCTCAAATTTATTTGTTAAATTCAATTCGACAGAGTATCACCGTCTTTGATACCTCCAGTTTCACGATCGATGCTATCAAATCCGAATCGTCTCAACATGCCATCAATCAAAGTAATTACTTTTTGTCAAAATCTTCAAACGCCGACATACCAAATGATGCGACGAGAGTCTATTCAATCTATGACCTTTGTAGCCTCACCAGCGACCGACGTCGGGCGGCATTTTAGTCCTCTAAAAACACACTTTCTGGACACTTGCAGCAATTTGGTCGAAGCCGCAGCCCCGGGGATCAGTCGCAGAGCATCGTTGAACAGTTCACACTTGACAAAATACATCTTTTAACTGCACGATACACTTTCATTGCGCACGTGTTTGTTTTCCCGGATCACTAGATGAAATTTTACTAACAAATAAACACTGAACGCGGAAAACGAAAACTAAACACGGAACGCACAAATACTGGGGACTCGCCGCCACCAGTCGCCGACCACTGGATTCTGGATACGACGAAATCGTAGAAGTAAGGCCCTAACCAGATTAAACACAGAAAGCAGCAGAAAAGCAGCAGCAACCAAATGACAAAAAAGCATGCATTTCCCTTAGAGCGCGTTGACATGATCAAACTACGATTTGACAAACTAGCATTTGATGAAAAGTTGAGCACCGTCCAACTACGGTTTGACAGAAGCACAAGACATCAAACCAGTTTGACAAGGGGTTGGCACGTTCAAGTAGGTGGTTTGTCAAACCGTAGTTTGATCGTGTGAACGCGCTTTTAAGCCACTTAGATTAGACGCAGCGGCAGCGGCGAAAGCAGAACTTTCTTTTATTGTTGTTGTTGCTGCTGCATTCTGCGTTCAATCTGGTTTGGGACTAAGTAATTACGTAATTTAGCCATCAAAATCAGCTGAGCGGAGGCCTGTATTTTTAGATGGTAATATCATTATACTATCTTAAGGACGCCACCCACGGCAAGCATTTTAGTGGCGAGCATGCATCGAACCACGTCAAACTCTATAGAAAAAAAAATCTCCTCGTTTCCACCGTTCTATGATATTTGATGGTTCGATGGAAGTTTGGTCATGGTTGTGCGCGTTCATGTGTAACGACCTTAAGGTGGACATACACGAGAAGCATTTTGGTCGAAAGTAAACTCAATAGAAAAAAATCTCCTCATTTCCACCGTTCTATGATATTTGATGGTTCGATGAAAGTTCGGTCGGGGTTGTGCGCGTTCACGTGTGGCAACGTATAGGCTCCATCCACACGGGCATCTTCGGATGCCCACCAAGCCGTCCGTTACAAATCCTTATGTCCAAATCAGAATGAACGCAGAGTGCAGCAGCAGCGAAATGTCAATTTAGAAAGCATGCATTTCCCTTAAGCGACCTAGATTGAACGCAGCAGCAGCGACAGCGGTGATGATAGTCTACCAGGAGTGCGTTCCATAACGTAACTATAGTCAGAGCTGTAGTCAACTCTGACTACTGTCATAGTCAGCTATAGCTATGGGTGTTCTGGAACGACAATAGTCGTAAAGTAGCACAAACACCCGCCATCTTTTTCACTGCACACACATTTGCGTCGGTATTTCACTCTCCATGCAAAAATTTGCAACACACAAACACTCTTTCGCACCAATTTTCCTCAAATTAAATTTAACGTGCTCTAAACTGCATAAAACAATTCAAAATTAATGCAATAATAAAGTAATTTTGCACAACATTGACTGTTTACTGTCAGTTTGCCTTCGTGTGTACGTGTGTGTGTGATAGCTATCGATAGCTATCGATAGCTTCCCCTCATGAGCACGAGCTAGAATAGTTGACTACAGAGCTGACTATTGTGTGTTATGGAACGACGATAGTCAACTACAATAGTTGACTATCGGAGTTATGGAACGGCAATAGTGACTATAGTCAACTATAGTTACGTTATGGAACGCACTCCTGTTGTTGTTGCTGCTACCGCTGCTGCTGCATTCTGCGTTCATTCTGGTTTATAGCCCTCATATACGATGCAATCCGTCGTTAGATCGATCTGACGATATTTTGATCGTCAGATCGATCGCGATGACGATGGATCGCCACAAAATATCTGACGATCTCCGCTGCACATACACGGTACGATTTTCGTGCGATGCGATAAGGGATGACAATTCAAAAAATATAGGTTATGTTTCACTCCCAATATAACCAAAATTGATTTTCGTTAACTATTTGGATTTGTGAGGCATTTTCGTAACTACATATTTGATATTTGTATAACAGATCCATTAAAATCGCCAGAATCGGTCAAATTTCACAATTGAATAATTTGACATTTACTTGCGATAATCACATACACCGTCCAATCGATCGTCAGACCGACGGATTGCAGTAAAATCGCACCAAAAAATCGGCAGATAAAATTTGATCGTCAGATCGGGGAAATCGTCAACGATAGTCACATACACGGTGCAATCGATCTTACGATCAAAATATCGTCAGATCGATCTGACGATGGATTGGATCGTATATGGGGGCTAAGCATTAGTTTTGAAAATAATCAAAGAACACTGAAAAAAGGACCTTTGACCCCCTCCTATTACACTTCCGGGCCCTCTATCATCAGGAACTTTTGATCACGTATTCAGGGGATTGTCTCCAACAATTGTTCCAAATTTCAAAACTGCACGATTTTTTTTCTAATCAAGCCTTTTTGGACTTCCTAGCCTGGACTATTAGCTTAATGTATGAGTTTTGGAGCTTTGCTGGTCATCCCCACAGTCAAATGACAGAAGTTTACCACTTTACGACAAATACGACGGTTACGACGTGAATCCCCCTCTATAGTGTTTTCATAACCGAAAATTCGAATTAAGCTCCAAAGACCCAAACCAACAACTCAGCTACCAACATAAAACCACAATTGTTTCCAATTGGAAATTTGCTCTTGTGCAATTTCAGACAACGTGCACTGGCAACTCGAGACACACACATTTCGGGCTTCAACCGCTATCTCGTTCCTGTGCATAATACGTGCGGTGTGTTCGCTTCACACCTTGTCATATATCGTTCTTTCGTCGTCATTTCAGCGAACAAAGCTTGACATTCAGTTCCGTTCGTGAGTGCGAAAACGTTTTGTTGTGTGGTGCAGAGTGGAAGCGCAGCTATCGATGATTTGCCGTAGTGGTCCCGAGTGAATTATAAATTCCACTAAAAAAGACAACAGTCCCGTGTCTATGTGTGCCTGGCGAAAAGGCTGAAAAGTGAGTGCAGTGCGAAAGTGCAGTGCCAAATTTTCATGAATCAATTTTCCGTCGGCCCTGTTCCACTTGGCGACAGAACTGGTGGATTTTAGCGAGACTACTTTATTGGGAGAAAAAAGGAAGCACCATCAGCAGCCACAGCGACATTTAAGTGAGCCATCCACGCCTGTGATTTGTTGTCACTCCGCTAGATCTAGTTGAAGGTGAGTCGCTCAAAGACATGTCCTTGCCATTTTCTCGCACCCCGGGCTGCTGTGTTCCGGACAACAACGCACTCGCCCGTAGTCTTTGAATAAGTATTATGTTATGTCTTGTAATTCTTTGCTCGTAGTGCAACAAAGCATCAAAGTGTTGAACTCGTCATCCAACCGTCCATCACACCCCTCAATAGTGCTGAAGCTGCACCACATTATACAAGGTCTTTCAATAAGAGTGTCCCAACTGAAGAGCTTCTTACTTTGATGCTTCAAGTAACAGCGGTGCTGTCGATCCTTATAGATGGTTGGATACAGAGGGCATAACGGTTACCCAACGGTGGTGTAAATTTCTCCTGCCTAGGTCGACAAGTTGCAATTACGCAATTAAATAACATTTCAGTGAGCAGAAAATATTGATACATTGCATTCAAACACCCACGCTTTTCCTAGATTTCACTTCATGTCCAAGAGAGTGCTTATGGCACCACAAAACGGTTAAAAGCGTCTTTAAGGACAATTTTCCTTTGTCTTAATCTATATCCTCATCGCAACCGGACTGTTTCCTTTTTGAAATACCGTATCTATTTTAATTTCCTTTACTCAATTGCCCTAACCCCTTGTGGGGTATAGCGCGTCAACTGTTCCATGTGGCCCAGTTAACGTTTCATTGGCATAAACTGGTTTCGGAGAATGTAGTTGCCAGCATGCACCTCCTGCACATCCATGGCCATGAACGTCGTGGTGGACGGGATGCGAACCCGAAACGCCAGTAGTCAAACATGAGACTGATGCCTCAACACACTGCGCTAGCGCTACCGGTCAACCAAAGGACTCATCATGCCTTCCACGGTATTCTTGTGCATTCTCCTCATAACCCGACTCAAAAGATTGCCTAGATTTCACTGAATGCCCAATATTGTCCTTACGTCCTGACCATAGGACTCAAAATATTTTCAGCTGTACTCCATTGCATTGGTCTCACCACCCACCCCTATTCAGAAAATACCCATATTTACTAGGCTTGGCGGTAAGAGCGTGACGATCGTTACGTACGAACCATTTTTTTCAGACCCCCAGCCATAAGACGGATACATTTCAATTTATTTAGACCCCCAGCCAGAAGACTTTAAGGCTCTAAAAAGGAGAGTACGCTCGCGGCCATTTTGTTGACATCGAATGGAGACTTCGTGTTGACTTCGCCTGCATTGTGTGCGTTCAGAAGGAACTGAGCAACTTCCGCTCAGCGAACATGTTCAGAACGAGCGGGTTCAGAAGTGACCGAGCAACTTCTGCTCGGGTGAGCATGATCAAATTTCACCGAGCAAGAAATATTTCTGCTCACTGATCAGTGCTCAGGTTCTTCTTCTTCTTTTTCAACCTCACGCTCATGTTGCGAGTTTCCGAGTTTTGACAGTTATCAAATTGGTTGTTGTGTTTTCGCCGTTTTCGGCTTCTAGTTCTTCGGTTTTCGGGTGCTTTTGAATTTGTTTTCTCGTTGTTCGTGATTTTTGTAAAGGACAGCGTGGGATTCATGTATTTTCCACTTTTCGGCACTTGACGTCTAAAATTGTCATCGTCAGCTTTCAGCTGGTCGATTTATCAGCTGGTGAAGTAGCGTTCAGCAGGTGCAGACTCCAAACCGAGCAGCTCCGGAGCTGCTCGCGAGCAGTTGCGGAGCAGCTCGCGAGCGGTTTCTGCTCTTTTGCCACCTTCTGAACGCACTCATTGACTACAGCAGACAGCACTAATGTTGACAGCTGGGAACTGTCATGTGTACATGCCTGTCACTCTCCATTCGTCGTCAACAAAATGGCGTCGAGTGTACCTTCCTATTTAGTGCTCTACTTATACATGTCAGAAGCGCTGCCAAAAATTGCTACCATAAAGGGCTAAGCAGATAGCTCCGTTCCGTTACGACGTTATTGTGAAGGAAATTTCGTACAAAGTTAACAGACAGATCGACGAAAGTCCGGATGGCGCAACGGTTAGCACGTTTGCTTTCTACGCCCTGGTTCGATTTCTACTGAATGCGGTAGTTTTCGATAAAAAAGGGGATTTACGTTTCGGGCTATGAGCCCATTCAGCTGTTAAATGAGTACCCATTTATGGGGTAAATAACTCGGTTGAGCGTGATCGATCACACACCTCTGGACAACGATCTAAAAAATGAGATGATGCTAACTCATCTCGAGGTCATGGTTCAAATTGGACTGTTGCGCCAGTTATTTATTTAATTTTTTTTTATCGACGAAACGGATTCGGAACGGACCTATCTGGTCAGCCCCTAACTTTTGTCAATTTAGTCGCATTCTGCGGCAAGGCGGGAAGGCTGTAGTTTATTTTACGCCCTACAACACAGGGGGATGATAGCACAAACGGCCATGATTACGGCAGGATTCGAGCCCAAAAATCGGTAGGAAAAAACGTAAGGTACTAAGCTGCCGGCCCGAGCCCAAGCACATTTTCGCCTGAATGATCTCGTAAATAAGCAAAACTACCATATTTGGGGCGAGATCAATCCACAGGAGTATCAAGAATCTACTGTCGCTGGTTTATGGCAACAAACCGACCAATTGGAAATAGGGTTGAAAAACACAGTTTTTTTTCGATTAATCGATAGTCGTTAATCGATGACCCCCCCTTGTTCGACTATGATCGATAGTGATGGAATTTGTTCGATTATTCGATTCGCATCAGTCAATCGAGCTTATTTTAAGAGTTTTTGCGTGCGACAATAATCTTTCAGAAGCAGTGGAGGTGGCCATTATAGGCAAGTACTCCATTGCCAGGTCGTAGATGTGTTCCAAGCCAACCGGACGTGGACAAGGTTAGATTGAGTTCAGTTTTCAGTAACAGTTGACAGTTAAAATTAAGCACACACCAACCTTAACCTAAAAACAAAAAACATCCATCCGCGTATCATATCAGAAAATTTTTCTGATTTTTCCTGATTACATGCATTTGCATACACATTTATTTGCCAGTGACGAGATTTCTAAAAATATCGATTAATTAATGTATTTGTTCGGTTAACGCGATTAATCGACACCGCGATTTCGGGGGCGGTTAATCGATTAACCACAGACACTGTTCGAACAATTGAATATTCGATAATCTGTTCTTCCAACCCTAATTGGAAAACAACATCACTCAAGAAGACATTGGTGAGATCTAAGCCGGTTCACGCAAAATAGTTGTACAAAATCGGACCTCTCGAAGAATCAAGTTCTCAAAACAATGCCGCGGGGGCTATTTGAATGATGTCATTTTTAAGACATTATGGTATTGAATGTACTTGAATCCGCAATAGGAATTATTGTCATGCTTCACACACTTTAAATTTTTATCAATTTTAATATTTGGACGCTCTTAATGAAAACCCCTGTATAAGAACTCGTCGACCAACATGAAACAATTGAAAACAAAACTCACGTGAACGATTCGGGTGCACATGCACTCAGTTTGCACTCGAATGGCCCCAGAACGAACCGAGCTTCGAGCAACACTCGTCGTCGTCGTTCACTCACTACACCGTGACGCATGGTATTCTCGATGGGGGCAATTGGCGAATTCCTCGCAATTTCATCAGTACACGGCAATTATGTACGAGCGTATCAGCGTCAGCGACGTGATGCCCGGGGCTCGTACCCAGTTCTGCTGCACCGAGCCAGCTGACTTTATTTTAGCCCACACCACGGTGTCATCAATTTCTCAATGAGACGGCTGGGGCGATATCTGTGCTGTTTTTGTTACATATTTACATATTTGGCCGTTCGTGGTCGTTTGCAATCAATTTACGCCAATAGAAAGCGGAATTTTAAAGTCGGGATGGTGATACATGTTTCCCGGTGCGGGAATTGTGATAGGTGGCTAATGGAGAAGCGTTGGTGCCCCAGTAGACATGGACGTCATGGGTAAAGAACGGAACTCTGTACATACGAGTACTTGTTCCCATGAATAATTAATGGGCGCGAATAAGAATACCTACCTGTCTGTCCTTCACTCCTGCTATTAACAAATTCTCAAGGTCTCGTCAGTGCTCTAGTTTCTGGTGGCGAAGAAAATGTGCCTTAATTAAATCAATAAATGGTAAAGGATAAAACACCTGCTTGGAAAACTCGCAAAGACTTTGTGCTTTCAAACATCGAAATCATACACAATTGCATTGTCTGTGTTCAGAAAGAAAATTAAACAAACGTTGCAAGTTGCTTTCAACTCAATTCAATTTCAGGTGCAGATTCCATGTAAAACATGGGGAAATAAACCAGAAAATTATTTTTAATCACTTCCTCTTTTACTGCATATCAGTTGCTGAATACTCGCACGTACGCACTCATTGGGTGCGTTCCTGCGAACGAATCAGAATTTGACATTTCTCAAATTCTCCTCCATATACTTTCCCCTACGGTAAAATTTGGACAGACAACTGTCAATTTTCGAATCTAAATACTTTTCAGATTCGGAGGGGAACATTTTCAGATCCGAAAAATGACAATTGTCTGTAAAAATTTTACCGGAGGGGAAAGCATATGGAGGAGAATTCCAGAAATGTCAAATCCTGATTCGTTCGCAGGAGCGCAGCCACCATACAGGAAGTTATGCACGTCATAATGGCTGCGTTTCTAAATTCAGATTTTTTCTTTCAACAATTCAGACGCATGTGAACTTGAAAGAGGAGAAATGTACCGGAAAAAGTTGTGGTACTTTTCTCATCCGTCAAGTTTACATGCAAGCTGCACTTTAAATTAAGTGGGAGTTGAAAGAAACAAAACATGTTTCGTGTTTGGGTGAACGCACTGAATGAGTGCGTTTTGGAAAAACCTTCAAAGTTGGTTTCAACTCAGTTCAATTTCAGGTGCAGATTCCATGTGAAACATGAACTGGAGGAAGCATCATAATCGTCGTGGCACAATAGCCCGACGTCGGGCCCTGATCGCCTGAATCATCGTCCCCAATTTTCTCGGTCAAGTTTTGGACGCCCAGCTGTAGTTCGTCGTCCTCAACCACTGAGTTTTCCAACTTGCTCCGTCGACGCGTCGTCCATTCGTCGTATATGACCTGCAAATTGTAGACGTTGTAGTTTGGCGATTTTCGAAACTTCCAGCTCATCATTCAATTCATACAGCTCATAATTGTACCGGATGCGGCATCCATTTCGGTCGCAAACTGCTCCGAAAATTCGCCGAAGGATCTTACGTTCAAATGTGTTTATCATGTTTTCGGGGGCTTTAGTAAGGGTTCAGGTTTCGCAGCCATAGCATAGCACTGGTCGTATGATGGTTTTGTATATGCGGAGCTTAGTATTTCTGTGCACACGCAACGATTTCATTAGTGGAAGGACCGAGAAGAAAGTTTTATTTGCTAGCTGTATCTGTCGCTTTCGTCAGGCGTCCTTTCACAGGTATATGAAGTCGTCCACGAATTCGATGCTGAGGTCCCCGACGTTGATGTTCCCTTTTTTTGGCATCGTTGTTCTTGATTGCATCATTACTTTTGTTTTGTACTGGTTAATGTGTAGTCCAACTTCTTTTCCCGCCGTGTCAAGATAATTTAGAAGTTTTTCTGCGTCGGGTAGGTTTCGGAACATGGTGTTGATGTCGTCAGCGTACGCTATAAACTGAGTCGACTTGAAAAGCAGTGTGCCGTTGTGTTCCGCATTCATTACCTGGAGGGTGTGTTCAAGTGCCAGGTTGCAGAGCATCGGTGCCAGTTCATCGCCCTGCTTCAGACCAGTGCGTGTTTCAAATAGATGAGTAAGTCTATTATGGATCCTGACCTGTGAGACGGAGTTGGTCATCGTCATCTTTGTTCGTATTAATTTGACTGGTATACCAAATAGCACGCCACGATCGATACTGTCGTATGCTTGCTCAAAATCAACAAAGATTTGGTACACGTCAATGTTGTATTTTCAGCACTTTTCCAGGATTTGCTAGACCGTGAAAAGCTGATCGGTTGTAGATCGGCCAGGTCTGAAACCGCCTTGATATTCGCCAATGATTCGTTCAGCGTGCGGCTTTATTCTGTTTTCCAGAATTTTCGCCAGTATTTTGTAGGACGAGATGCCTCTGCGATTCTCACATCGCTGTTTATCTTCGTTTTTGTGGATGGGACAGATGATGCTCTTGCGCTAATCTTCTGAGATCACCTCATCCTACCGACGCGTTCCACCAGATTTTGCAGTTCAGCTGGGATCTCGTCTGCACCTGGCGCTTTATTTGGTTTCAGTGATCGCAAGGCGAGATCAATTTCTTCTACTATCGGGGGTTGTGTATTGGTGTCATGATCCATCAAATCGTCAATGATTGGGGCTTCTTGTATGGGGACGTGGGATGCGGGATTAAGAAGCTCTTCGAAATAGGACGCCTATCGTTTATTGATCCTATCGGTGTTGCTGATGATGTTTCCATCCTTGTCCTTACAGAGGCTAGTCCTGGGTTGATAGTCATTCTTAATCGTGTTTACTAGTCTGTACGCTTGTCTGGTATTTTTATTAACTAGGTCGTCAAAGAATCATCATCATGTGGTATCTGTTGGGAACATTAGACGTGTTTTTTTGTACTGCGGTGAAGGTTAATTGGGGGCTATCCGGGTTAACTTACACACATTACACAAACAACATACCCTAGTTGTTTGTGTGATGTGTGTAAGTTAACCCGGATAGCACCCAATTAACCTGCACCGCAGTACAACACGCCTTTTATTATTTTAACAGACAGCCAAGCCGCAATTAAAGCCTTGAAATCCGTACTTATCACCTCAAGGATGGTGCTGGAGTGCCGTGAATCTCTCATGCAGATGGGTGATTTCTTTGATATGGTTCTGTATTGGATTTCAGGTCATATTGGTTTCGTTGGCAATTCCCGAGCTGACGAACTTGCTAGAAAAGGCGCAGCCGTATGTGCTCTCTGCAAAGTTGAAGTACTCATGGATGCATGCGATTAGTAGGACTAACACGAGATGGCTTAGTGGCAGCACTTGTTATAGAACAAAGCTGATATGGCCAAGGCTGAACATGAGCCGTTCTGCTAAACTATTGTTGCTGAAAAGGCATCATATATTGGTGCGGTTGTGGGCGTCATCAGTGGGCATTGTCCAATGGGGGAGTACACCAGGAGACTTTGGCTTCCTTATAACGACTACTGTAGAAGCTGTGAGGATGAAGAAGAGGAGGAGACTACATTCCACTTCCTCTGCGAATGTCCGGGCCTGCAAAGTATGAGGAGGTCAATTCTTGGAGCCTACTACTTTGCTGAGCTAGGGGACTTGCAGGACATTGATGTTTGCCAGCTGCGACGTTTTGTTTTGAGCTCAGGCTGGTTCGAGGGTTAAAGTGGGTTGAGACAACACATCCCGTTGGGTATATGTATGTCTATGTGTGCTGTGGCTATTCATGGAAGCGCTTTAACTTAACCTAACCTACGTTTAATTATTCTATTAGATATTCGCCGTAGCTCGTCATATTTTTCTCTCTTAGCTCTAGTTAGACGTTGGATACATTGTCTGTAAGCTTTGTTCTTTGCGTCAAGTGGCATTCTTAGTTGTTGTTGTGCTACCGATGCTTCGAATACTGCAGTTTTTCTTGCATCGAAGAGGTTTGGCAGCTCTTGGCCGTTGAAAAATGGGTCGTTCCGGTACGAAGAACCGGCCGCCGCATTCTTAGTCGAACTAGTAGTTTCGCGTTCACCGGCCCTTATGCCCCACGACCTTCTCTGCGGCCTCCTTGATAGAGCTTTTTAGTTCTTCCCAAAAACCCGTGTACACCTATGTTGCCGATGTTGAGTAGTATAGGTGTCAGTTTTTCTTGAAGGGCGACTCTATAAGCCTGCACCGCCGTAGCATTGTTCCAGAGTTCGTCAACCGCAAAGATTTTGGGAGGGCTGATTCTTGATTGGTACACTGAAGAGATCCTACATCGATAAGTTGTCTTGTTGTTGTTGTTGTAGCAATGGTCAGAATTCGATGTGTTTGTCTGTTACATGCCAACAGTTTAGTTTTCATCCCCGGTGTCGAGGGATAGAAAGTTAGCTGCCTCTATTGGGTTCTTCCACAGCGCTCTTGGAGTCAAGTGAGTGGGCGCAGCTGGGCATTGAAAGATATGGTTTACGTCGTGAGGGGTTCCATTACAAGCAGGACAGATGTTTGAGACGTCCTGGTCTATGCGAGATAGGTAGGAGTTCAGTCGCGAACACCAGCCTGACCGAAGTTGGGCGAGTGTTGTTCTCGTAGCTCTCGGAAGTCTTTCCTCTTCCTAAGATATCGTTGGTGGTATGGACGAGAGCACTGGATTCGAACCTAAGCTTGCTATTGACTTGTTGACCTCTTCTCGATGTATTGCTGCGATGGCCGACCTATGTGCGTTACTATCAAATGGTTCCCTTTTATATCTCTGGACGTCTCTTTCAAGGTCCCTCAGGTCGCGCCTGACATGTCTGGGCGGCGGCGTCTTGTCCATGAGATTGAAATTAGGGTGATCACTGCGATAGCAGCCCACAAGGTATTGCTTGGCAAGAAGCTGGTTGTGATCTCTTAAAGGCATCATCCTGGTTTCCTGATGTAGATGGTCCTGGGGTGACATCAGGAGACAGCCTGTAACAGTGCGGAGAGCGGCGTTTTGGCACGTTTGAATCTTCTTCCATTGCGTGTGACAGAGATTCTGCGACCACACAGGAGCCGCATAGTTGGCCACTGATCTTCCGACTGCTTTGTACGTGATCAGTAGAGTTTCTTTGTCTTTGCTCCAGGTGCTACCGGCCAGGGCTTTGAGGATCTTATTCCTACTGCGCATCCTATCGCATACAGTTAAGGCATGGGGTGATGATGTGGCCATGCTATCTAGCGTAACTCCTAGGATTTTAGGATGGTTTATAGTAGGAATAGGATGATTCCCGATCGAGATATCAAGCTGCATCTTGACCTCCTTCGTCCAGGTGGTGAATAGGGTTGCCGAGGATTTGGGCGCTGAGACGGTCAGGTTTTTGTTTATGAAGAACGAGTTTAGTCGTCCAAGATAACCGTTGATGTTTCTGCACATAACCGCTATGTCATTCCCTGTTGCTAGAATGGAACAGTCGTCAGCGTAGGAGATAATATCGATCGCTTCAGGTGGTGCTGGGAGTCCTGAGAGGTATAGATTGAACAAGGTAGGAGATAGAACTCCTCCTTGAGGTACCCCTTGTTTAATCTTCCTAAGCTTTGATTTGCTGTTCCTGAATTCTGTGTAGGATTGCCTGCCAGCGAGATAATTGGCAATCCATTTCACAATTTGCGTCGGAAGCGGTGAACAGTGGATGTCAGACAGAAGCGCTGAATGGCTGACAGTGTCGAAGGCCTTCGACAGGTCAAGCGCCACCAATATTGTTCTTTCACAAGGACGAGCCTGGTTGAGACCATTATGGATGCGGGTTGTAATGGCATCCAAGGCCGTGGTCGTACTGTGAATGCTTCGGAAGCCATGTTGGTGATCAGCGAGCTGGATGTGGGCTGTAAGAACAGGGTGGATTAGTGCTTCAAGCGTCTTGGCAACTGGTGACAGTAAAGTTATTGGACGATAGGATTCGCCGAGTGTCGCTTTCTTCCCAGGCTTTAGTATTGGGATGACTCTCCCTTTTTTCCAGGATTCCGGAACGATCAACGAGGAGATGGATAGATTGTACGTAGCCGTGAGACAGTTGATGGCTGGCAGATCGAGGTGTTTGAGCATAGTCATTGAAATGCCATCTGGTCCCAATGCTTTTGAGTTGTTTGCCCTCCTTATTGCCGCAACTACTTCGTCCCTAGTGAAAACGGGTATGCTATCTGTGGTTCGATTGTGAATCTGTCTACGAATTTTGCGCTTAAGTCTGTCTGGTGCGGGGTGTTCAATAAATTGTTTATTGAAACGACTTGCGCAGTGGCTAGGGTCACTTGTTGAATATTCACCGAACTGTATGGCGACGTTCCCTTTCTTGTTTGGTGGATTGGAGAGGGCACGGACTGTCGACCATAACTTACTCAACCCTGTGGTAAGGTTGCAGTTATTCAGATGGGTGCTCCATTTAGACCTTCTGTGTTCAGCTACCTGTCTCTGGATCTCGCAGTTCATCTCGTGAATTCTGGGGTCATCCGGGTTTACGCTTCTTATGCCGTCTCTTTCGAAAGTTGTCTTCGCTAAGTGCAATTTGCTCCTCGGCATGATCGGACATCCATCACGCTTGAAGTCCATCTTTTGTATATGAGGACGTGGTCAATCTGGTTGACGATGCGTGCATCCAGATATTTCCAGGTTTCTTTATGAATACGTCGGTGCGGAAAGCATGTTGAGCTTACGACATGCAAACTGTCGTTACCAACTTTCGCATTGAAATCTCCCTGCGGTATTTTCACGTCGTTTGTTGGAAGTGAGTCGAACAATGTCTTCAGGCGGTCGTAAAACTCGTCTTTCACTGCTTCTTCTTTCAACTGGGGAAATCAGAAAATTTTCCGAATTTACAATATTTCCGCTTTTTCAGATTTAAGCATCCCTCAAACCAACGCGATTTATTCGCGGCGGACTCGCAAATTTGTTTACATGGCATGGCGTCTTATGGGGTTATTCACATGGACGCGACGTGAATTCGCGATTTTTCAATGATTTTTATTTTTCCGTGAACATTCGCGTTACTATCATATTTAATGGATTCTGTTGAAGTTTTGTTTGAATTTCAATAGCGAATAGATCGCATCGTTGTGAACATAATTACGTCTCTGCAGCGAATAATCCGCCCGTAATTTATTCGCGGCGTATTTGCCATAGTTTAAGGGATGCTTTACATTCATCTGAATTGCTGAATTCTTGCAAGGTTTAAGATCCAGAATGCACTCAATGAGTTCATAGTATTTGAATTGTTGATTCTGCTGAACGCACGGAATATCATATTATCGGGCTATTCACTGTTTTGGTAATATGGTGTGATTACCTGCGTTAAAAAATGAAACAGGTTCGCAACATATTTAATTCAGCCATTCAAATTCAATTCGTCAGTTAAACTGATAGTAAATGAGCTCCTTAACAACGGCTGTGCCAACCCAATGTAGCAAACACAACTGCAACGATGATTAGCTGGATTTTTTTATACTCCAAATTGCACAATCTCTGGTTGGGATTGAAGTTCAGAAAATATACTTTCTCTTTTTATGTATAGACATGGAAGATGCTATGGCGGTATGATTCATGGATTTTTTTATATGTTACATTTAAGAAACACTCTTGGATGATTGTGTTTAAAAGAAACTAGGAAAATGTTTCGTAATCTGCTTAGGTAAAATAACATGCAATTCATTGTACAGTTTTATTTATTACAATGAGACGGGAGGGTCGAAAGTTTATTTAATTAAATAATTTCAAATGTCACTTGATTTCGGTAAAAAAAATCTTCGCTTATCAAACTAGATGTACTATTAAGAGTGCCCGCATATCGCATCGCATTTGCGGGTTGAATGTTTGCTTTTTCAGCAAAGATGCGACTCTGTCAATTAGGCAAATAGTCGGCTATTATCATATCAGAAAAGTGGGTTGATATTGTGCTTTACAGCAAAATTAGATGGGAAATGAGTGAAAAAAACACATGGTCGGTCAAAGTCTAACTTAAGGCGCGGGCACGAATATCTTGTATGTCGCGCTCAGTGGCCGTGTTCGTTCGGTCACCGCTCTACGATACTAATCTAGAGCTCGGAGATCAAATCTCGTCGCGATCAAAAACTACCTGTGAGTACTAATAGAACTCGAACAGTGCTCCAAGCTTGCCGGTATAAAGACGGCGCGGATAGGAGGTGCATGCTAGCAACTGCACTTCCGAAAAGTAGATATGCTATTGAAACGTCAACAAGGCATAAAAATGCTAGAGATGTTGACGCGCCCATGCCCCTGGAGGGGTCAAGGCAATTAGAGAGAGAGACGAACATTTTGGCGCCTCCTCTTCATATTTTTTTAAAAACATTTAAACTAAAATGATACATCGCTTCAAATATTATTTGCAAGTATGTGTAATGTCTTTGAAATTATTGTTGCATAGCGCCACTTTTATCTAAGCGGTTTGGCTTCATTATTGCCGCCGCTTGGAGAAAATAGGTTGTGAGCACGCCACTTTTGTCTATGGGCTATTTTGTTTGGCACTAATTATCGTCGATAAAGAGTGCGTTCTGAGAAAACCTTAAACCTTACAAACGTTGAATTGGGGCGACCGGTGTTGAGGCATCAGTCTCATGTTTGACTACCGGCGTTTCGAGTTCGAATCCCGTCCACGACGACGTTCCTGGCCATGGATGTGCAGGAGCTGTATGCTGGCAACTGCATTCTCCGAAACCAGTTTATGCCAACGAAACGTCAACTGGGCCACATGAAACAGTAGACGCGCTATGCCCCACAAGGGGTTAGGGCAATTGAGTAATTAAATTTGAGGTGCAGATTGCATGTAAAATATGAACTGGGAAAATGAATCCCATTTGAAAATATTCCTCTCCGGATCTGAAAAGTATTCTGATCCAAAAACTGACAATTGACGGCACATATTTTACTGGAAGGGAAACCATATGGAGGAGAAATCGAAAAAGTTGTTTTTCTCCATATCCGTAATGGTCGCTACACATGATCGCACAACCCACGGTCCTGAAAGCGGATATGGGAAAAAAGGTTGTCTTTTAGCTTTATACATCGGTCTTGCGTCCCATACTGCATCGGGTCGTCGTCTGGTGGGAGGCACTAAACAATTCATCTTTAGAATCATATTGGAAAAGGTTCAAAGATGACCATTTGTTTCCATCACGGGAGCTCTTAGAACCACTCCCCTTGCCAGCCTTGAAACTATGTTAATATGTTAAATTTGATTCCCTTGGGCATTTTTGCCGAGCGGGTGGCTGCTGGTGTGGAGCGCAATGTTCTGACTGTCAGGGATGTTGTAATCTATACTGATAGTCAATCGGTGATTAAATTGTAACTTGCCGCTACAGTGGCCAGCTCGAGGACCGTATTGAACTTTCATAATTCAATCTTAGAGATTGACAGACAGAGCAGACACACACAAACATGCTTTGCAACCAGGCAAAAATGGCCTACACTCAACCGTTACCGCTCTTCTGGATTGCTGCTCTTGGATAGAATGCACGTTATTATGAATGTTGTGGGGCTCATCACCATTGCCTTATTAGAGAACATGCCCGAAGGCTTCGAGTCCCGTACAATGCCTATTGCAGAAGCTGTGGTGATGAGGATGAACAGGAGGGTTCCTTTCAGGTAGGAAGGCCACCCTTGAGTCCTACTACTTCACCGATTTGGATCACCTGAAGGAGGTGAGTGTAGGGCAGTTATATCGTTTCGTTGTCAGCTCCGTCTGGTTCCATGAGTAGGTTTTTGGTTGGTGGATTAATTCATGGTGCTATCATAACGGACCCTATGATGGTCTAAGTGTGCTCTTTGTGTCAGAACAGCCCTTTTAAACCTAACCTATAGTAGTATAAACTGGAATTGAGCATCGAAAGAAAAACATCGATGTTCGTCATCGAAAAAAAAAATCCAACCAAGCCATCAATGGTGAGCATACATCGATGGTAGAAATCATCGAAGATAAGGTATCGATTGTAGATAACATCGAAGTTAAAATATTGATAGTAAAACATCGGCAAAACATATATGGTAGCAAAACATCAAAGGCAAAACATCGATGATAAAACATTGAACGTAAAACATCGATGGTGGTTGTTGTAGCAACGTCTGCTGGCGTTGAAGGGGTTTTGGCAGCCCTTGGCCGTTGCTGATGAACGGGCCGATCCGGTGCGTAGAACCGGCTGGCGGCTGTTGTGGTAGCGATGGTAGAAAACATGGATGGTAGTAAACATCGAAGATCATGATCAATGGTAAAATATCGAAGATAAAACATCGATGGCTTAATATCGATCACAAGATTGTCGAAGGTCAAAACATCCGACATCGTTAAGACGTGTAACACTGGACATTTCGCTTGAAGGTATTCCCAAATATACTCTTTATTAATTTCCAATGTAGTTTTAGATTAGGTCTCTTCCATTTTTGATTGATAATGGCTTGGACTGGATCCTAGGCAAATTGTAATTTACCGGTCATTAGCGTTTAAAGCAAAAAATTCATTTACTCATTCAATTCGTTATTCTGATTAAATCCAGAATAAACTATATCGATGGTAATTTCCATTATCCTTTTATCCAAACATAGTCATATTGGAGCCTTTGAATGTATGCACAGACTGATTCATCGCTCGGTAATTGGGTGTACTTCATGTTTGGTAATTAGGGAAAAAATCGAGACCCAATAAGTATCCCAGACATATTTAGTATGATAATATCACCATGGCCGTTGCAGGTTAGAGCATACGTGGAGGGAAAGTAAACATTATTGATCCCGAAACTAGCATGTGGAATATTATCGAAGCGATAATAAGTACTAACGCACTTGATTTGTACTCGCTGTTGCTCGTCAAATAGACAAAAATAGATATTTTTTGCCATCAACAAGAATGATATCATTCATTAGACTTCAAATAAAATAAATAAATTGTCATCGAGTGCTCTGTTGCCGTGGAAGTTACTATTCAACATGTGCTTCCGATTTATGCGACGATGAGCTGTGCATATCAATTCTGGCGTTGTCGGTTGTACATTTCGCCAGAGGTTTCTTTAATGTTTTTAAACCCAGCCTTAGTGGAATTGCAACTTGTGTTTATATATTATGTTTATATTATCTTAAAATACAGTCAAATGAGTGACAAATATTAGACAAATTACCATTTCACCTGTTGTGTGTTGTTTTTTCAGCTGTTCGACAATTCGACGTATGATATCAAGGTAACGTGTAGATATTCTTCACTCCGCATGTTTCTCTAACGACATAATGGCCCTAGAACAAAATTCTACTGCATGGTTTATTGTGATTGTATGTTTGTCGAGTTTTTTATTTGTTTGTTTGATATTTTCGGCTGATTTTTTATACTAATAGTTTAATAGCAATCCAGAATATTATGCTCACTTTTTGTTTGCCTTTAGCAGATTTCAGTCGTAATGCCAGTCCAGCCATAAAATCTGCCGTAAGGGCGATCACAGAGTGAAAGCTGGTGCTGGAGCTTGTGCTGGTGTTTTTATTGAGAATACTCAGTGAAGAGAAACGTTCACGTGAAACGTGCTCATGGAGCTTTCCCTGCCCATGCTATCGCTAAACCTCAAGATCTCATTCGTAATTGGTGATTTTATATATAAAATCCTTTCATAACACACATAAAAATGAAACGAATACACTGGACAATTACGAATGTACACCAGCACAAGCACCAGCACCAGTTTTCACTCTGTGGTCGCCCTAAGGCCTGCTATGCAACCTTATACCGGCACCACATTATGCGTGACTCGCCGAATCCCGAGCCAAGTGGGAAACACACCCAAGCACCGTGCGTCTCTTCCGACTAGCGATTCATCGGATGAACAAAATGCTCCACGAGTGCTTACTCGGCATTCGTTGCAGTGGATGAAATTCTTTCAATCGTAGGTGCTTGGATATGCACAACGTGTTATCCACTTGGCTCGTGACTCGGCGAGACCAGCATAATGTGGTAGGGGCATTAGGGCGATCACAGAGTCAAAGTTGATGCCGAGCTGGATGTTGGCGTTTTGATTGTGAACACTCAGCGAAGAGAAACGTTCGTTTGAAACGTACTAATGGAGCTTTTCCTGCCCATGCTATTGTTAAAGCTTAAGGGCGACCACAGAGTGAAAGCTGAAGCTGATGCTTATGCTGGTGTTTTGATTGTGAACACTCAGTGAAGAGAAACAATGACGTGAAACGTGCTCATTGAGCTTTCCTTGCCCATGCTATTGCTAAAGCTCAAGATCGCATTCGTAATTGTCCGGTGATTTTTTTATAAAATCCATTCATAACACACATAAAAGTGAACGAATACACCGGACAATTACGAATGTGATCTTCAGCAACATTGGCAGGGAAAGCTCCATGAGCACGTTTCACGTAAACGTTTCTCTTCACTGAGTGTTCGCAATCAAAAACCATCATAAGCATCAGCTTCAGCTTTCACTGTGTGGTCGCCTTAAGATCACATTCGTAATTGTCCGGTGTATGTTTCATTTTTCTGTGTAGAAAATTATGTGGAACATCACCGGACAATTACGAAAGTGATCTTAGGATTTAGCAACAGCATGGGAAGGGAAAGCTCCTTGAGCACGTTTCACGTGAACGTTTCTCTTTGCTGAGTGTTCACAATCAAAACACCAGCATCCAGCTCGGCATCAACTTTGACTCTGTGGTCGCCCTTAGTGGGACTACACACCTTCAGTTTATCGCTCAGTTTATCGCGTGTGACATCATGTCTGAACGATAATCTGTGTGAACTGCACAGTTTTGGCAGATTTTTACGCAGATCTGAGATCTGTGCATTCGGACCCTGTTTTGCAACGATAATCTGCGCAGATTACACAGTTTATCGTTCAGTTTTATCAGTTTGCTACTAAATTTCACAATGACCATGAAACCACTAGTTTGTACAGAGATTTCGCTCTCGTACTGATATGTGAATGTTTCGTTTTGGGTGAGAGGATGATTGAGGACGGCCAATTGTGTAGAAATGTATCTTTTCTTTGGCAATGTATCTTTTTTTTTGCAATGTATCTTTTTTTCGGGTTTGCGATTTGTGTGGCTGTGAAATGCGGAATTTTTGTAGGCGAATGTATGAAAGAGGGGAATGTACTAGAGAACAGGGTGGTCATTCTGGGTTGGGCAACCCTAAATTATTCTTTTCTTTTTTGACTTCAGATTCGGAATCAGCGACCCAAAATTACCTTATAGTTCGAACCAGCCCAATCGGACGAGTATTTCCCCTCGAAAACAGGGTGTCCATTTTGGGGTGGGCAGCCCCAAACATTTTTTTCTTTTTTACTTCAGATTCGGAATCAGCGACTGAAAATGACCTTGTAGTTCGAACCATGGCGATCGGCCATTGTCTGTAGCAGACTTGATACGTGCTTTTACGCGAGTGGCACTCGCGGTCATGTTCGTATATGTGTAGTTTCACTATAATGTGAACGTTGTGCGAGTATGTTTCAAGTGAAGATAATTTTGATTCCGAATCCGAAGTCAAAAAAGAAGAAAAAAATTTGGGGTTGCCTACCCCAAAATGGACACCCTGTTTTCATCGGGAAATACTTGTCCGATCAAGCTGGTTCGAACTATAAGGTAATTTTGGGTCGCTGATTCCGAATCTGAAGTAAAAACAGAAAAAATTTTTTTTGGGTTGCCCACCTCAGAATGATCACCCTGTTTTCATGGAGAAATACTCATCCGATCGGGTTGGCTCGAACTACAAAGTAATTTTGGGTCGCTGATTCCGAATCTGATGTGAAAAAATAAAAATAAAATTTTGGGTTGCCCACCCCAGAATGACCACCCTGTTTTCATGGGGAAATAGGGCGTTGCGAGCCCCCGCATGTAGCCCTAGGTTGCCCGTTTCACTCTTTGTACATGTACCTGCAGCCGTTTCGTGCTAGCATATCTGCATCCAGCATTTTTTTTTCTGGCTATGCACCCTGACCACCCTGTTTTCATGGGGAAATACTCGTCCGATCGGGCTGGTTCGAACTATAAGGTAATTTTGGGTCGCTGATTCCGAATCTGAAGTCAAAAAAGAAAAAAAAATTGGGGTTGCCCATCTCAGAATGGCCACCCTGTTCTCTAGTACATTCCCCTCTTTCATAAATTCATCCACATCCACCAAAACCCAGCGCATCGTTCATCAGTAAGTCCAGCACAGAAAGATATCATAAAAGATACGATAGATCGCAGTAAAACACCAACAACACAGGAAATATAGAATAGTCGGGAGCACTAAAAAGATACTTGCTCAGCCACGTACGATGTGAACACTTCGACAAAACTGATAGAACTGTACAAAATATCGGAACTAATTTAGCGAAAATCGAATGTAGCCTACACACCTTCAGTTCAGATAACTGCGCCGATTTTTCCACAGATATTAGCACAGATATCTGCGCAGTTAAACTGAAGGTCTGTAGTCCCCTTTAGGCATGATTTCTATTCTTGAATCATACCCTTAGGCCTTTGATTGTGAACACTCAGCGAAGAGAAACGTTTACGTGAAACGTGCTCATGGAGCTTTTCCTTCCCATGCTATTGTTAAAGCCTAAGATCACATTTGTAATTGTCCGGTGATTTTCTATATAGGTATAAAATCCATTAATAACACATAAAAATGAAGGAATAGACCGAATAATTAGGAATATGATCTTGAGGTTTAGCAATAGTATGGGGAGGAAAAGCTCCATGAGCACGTTTCACGTGAACGTTTCTCGTGAACGTTTCTCTTCGTTGAGTGTTCACAATCAAAACGCCAGCGTCCAGCTCGGCAACATCTTTCACTCTTTGGTTGCCCTAAGGGAAGGTTGGATAGTTCTGCTAACAGGTCTTCCAGCTATCAATAAACGGATAGCTGAGCTGATGACAGGATTGGTGGCAAGCCTAAGGGGAGGTTTTATAACAGGTTCGATTGCAGGCCGAACGGCAGAATTGATAGCAACTTTAACGGCAGGTTTGATAGTTGCACCGGCATTATGTTTAAACATCCCTTTAGATAGATTATAACAGAAGTGTCTGCTTTTGAGAGAAAATATAAAAAAAAACAAGCCGAAAACCGTAGTCCGGATGGCGCAACGGTTAGCACGGTCGCCTTCTACGCTCTAGGCCCCGGATCGATTCCTACTGAATGCGGTAGTTTTTGATAAAAAAGGGGATTTACGTGTCGGACTATGAGCCCACTCAGCTGTTAAATGAGTACCCATTTAAGGGGTAAATAACTCGGTTGAGCGTTTTGCTGATAAAACACCTCTACACAAGACCGTCACGATCTAGAAAATGAGATGATGCTAACTCATCTCGAGGCCATGGTTCAAATTGGACTGTTGCGCCAGTTTGCGCGTTATTTTTTTTTTTTAAGTTTCGGTTTTATGCCGTGTAACTAACTACACCACACGGTTGCTATTTCGGTTTTAATGAAAAAATCTACTGACCCCACATTGGGTGCCAAATATCTTCGAACTTATTTTCGACTATTTCCTACCATTGACTTTTATTGATATAAGATAAAAAAA